>OY982537.1:420000-2920000 GCA_963859965.1 Ceramica pisi | reverse complement strand
TTACATGTCATTCTTTTTTGGTCAATTAAACTAGATGAGACCGGCGTTTCCTAGCTGACTGCTCTGAGAAGAAACACCGAAATAAACTCAGAGGTCAAAGTCTCTTTTAAAGTCCATACTATCGTACTGGTCAAATCATATGAGAACCATGTACGTTAATGTCTGAAGTGGTATTATGAGGAAAGTACGACACCGATTTGAGTGAACCTGTCCAGACAGTGCAAGCATTAATTGCCAGTTATCGTGTAGCTCAAACTTAGAACTTATTTTCCAGACATTTGGATAGGCCACAAAAGTACTCAAACTGCCAGCTATTTATTTTATTTTATTATTTTATTGTATTTTACAGTTTTAAGAAAACTTACAGCTAAACATTTTCATAGGAATGAGAGTAACAAAAATAAGGCCAATTAAAAATTTTCACAGATAGAAATAAGAAGGTAAACAGTGTTAAAGTGAAAACAATAAGTAACAGGTAAAACAAAAACAAAAATACAACCGAATTGAGCACCTCCTTTTTTTGAAGTCAGTTAGTGTAACTTGTAAGGTTTTAGTAAAATAAACATTTAAAATCCTAAAATCAAACAGATCCACGGTTTAAAATTTTTGTACTGGCCATACTGACTGCGGAAATATTTGCCTTAATATAGTGGCGAGATTTAATTCTTTGCACTGGCCACACTGGTGGGAAGTTGCGGTGAATTGGCACGGATCGGGCACTTTTTGATGGGAGCTCGCAGCGAGCGGTCGTGGTACTGTCGGGCTGAGGTCATAAGTTTTTAGAATAATTTATATTTAAATAAATTTTTGGAGATCGTTATAAGTTTTGGAGGTTTAAAATAAGTTTAGGAAATCGTAATAAGTTTAGAAGAATAATAAATAAGTTTTGGATATTACTATAAGTTTTGAGATTATTAAATAAGTTTGGAACGTTAACTGGCTTTTTCTGAGGTATCCTATATCTCAGAACTGGGATCAAGATCCGTAAGTACACGCCCATGTTTTATTTTTCTCTTTATTTACTGACGCATATAATTCCGGTAACATTATATATAACGCGTTATTCGTGCTTTTCACATTCCAATGGCATTACAATTTATTTGATCTAGATAATTTCAAGAAATTATTGTGTAATATGTAACAAATACTAGTTATTTAATGCAGAATTTTACTCTCCATAAAAGTTCTAGTCTTCCATCATAATTATTATTTATTTTTAAATTACCACGACGACGACGATGGTAGGAGGACCGTTGTCAAATCCGTTCAAATTTATTTACTCGAAGTTTCATTGCCTGGTTTAATTTTCTATTTTTACAGTTTCCCCTTTTTTTTATCATGGAGGTTATTAGGCACCATACGATTACGAATTTTTTTTGACTGATTTAAATTCCAACGGTTTGTTCGGTTCTTTCTACTTAACCTTTTAGTTGCTTTTAGACAATACATCAGGGATCAGGGACTATGGAACCTAATGTTATTTCCCGATTTTTTTATTATAATTGTTATGCTGAAAGTGAGTGTGGAGTATCTAAAAGGGGGTGAAAAATGTTATTAATTTTGCTCTAGGACGCACCGTTTTCGAGATAATTAGATATTTCCGTTTCTTTCTTTTATAATTAGGGTTTTAACGTTTAGTTATTTGGTGGCGAGTTTCAGGAAATGGACGCAGGAAATGGAATTCATCGGAGCTTGGATACACCTCGGCGTGACCGCTCGCGCTCCAGGCACAGCCAGTTGAGCGCACGTCAGCGAAGCCGAACCCATAGCCGCAGCCGTAGTCGGCGCCTGCTGGAACGAGAACAAGATTTGCTGCGGGAACAGGAGCGGATTCGACGGATGGAGATCGATCTTCAAAAGGAACGCGACATCGAGCAACGGCGACGGAGTGAACGACGCGGCTCACCTGAAGCTGGGACGAGCTACGAGCGCAGTCGCGGAGGGCTGCCGGGCAGTCGCAACAGAAAAGCTCGAGATACTACTAGCGTGGATCATCACACCAAAAGGTCATGTAGTCCCACCTTTTCTTCTAGAGATTTAATACAAATAATACAATCCATTAAAGACGTTTTGCCATCACAGCCTCAAAATCAAAGCACTGTATCTAATAGTCGAAACTTGGATCAGAAAAATATGATTCCAGAGTTTAATCCTTCAGAAAGAAATCAGCGAATAGACATATGGCTAAAAAAAGTCAATGAATGTGCAAAGGTTTACGGCTGGGATGAGAAGACTGTTATTCACTTTGCCATGCAAAAGCTGACTGGGTTAGGCAAGACTTGGTATGAAAGTCTCAACACGATATTGTTTACGTGGGCAGAGTGGCAAGTCAAATTAATGGATGCTTTCCCCTCTGAACAAAATTACGGCCAAATATTAGAGGACATGTTGAAGCGAAAGAGTAGGCCTAACGAATCGATCGAGATCTATTATTATGAAAAACTGGCGCTACTAAATCAATGTGAGATAACGGATAAGCGGGCTGTTGATTGCATCATTCACGGTATCGGTGATAGAACTATCAGGTCGAGTGCCTTGGCACTACGTTGTGAACAACCGGATCAGCTTTTAAAATTCTTGTTAAGCAATTGTAAAGAACTTTCCACACAAACACCAACGTTTAGAGATAGAAATATTAATAATGCAGTAGATGACAAACAAAATAAGACGAGTTCGAAATTAAATTCAATCTTGTATTGTTACAATTGTAAGGAGAAAGGGCATCCGTATTCTAGATGCCCAAAACCCTTGATTAAATGTAGTAGTTGCAACAAAGTGGGCCATAAATCTGAGATCTGTAGACACAAACATGAAAAAGGGCCAACGAAAGCTGACCCAGTGGCAAAAACCATGCGCATCTCCAGTTCTTGCCCAAGTGGAAAATTCATCAAAACGGTGAATGTTAATGGTTTTGATCTGGAGGCTTTCGTTGACCTTGGGAGTGAAGTCACGCTTATTAGACTATCGGATTTTTCAAATCTAAAACTTAGTCATGACCACATACCGTCGATCATGAAGGGTTTTGGCAACAGCCTCGTGAAATCCATAGGTTCTGCAAAGCTGAAAGTTACTATCGATGGCGTAGCTGCTACTGTTTCGTGTAGGATTGTGAATGATCACTTGCTGGAGAAGCCGATGCTTGTTGGTCAGAGTTACTCAGAGCAACCACACATTGTTGTTTATAAAGACGCGAACAAACTACAGTTTTTGCATATCGGAATAGAGTTACCAGATGTATATGAGCATGGAGAACACTTAGAAAGGGTAAGCATAATAGGTTATAGTCTTATTTATGGTACTGCAAGTATAAAGGCTAAAATAGAGACGTTGTTTAATGGTAGCATATTGTTAGATACTAGAATAGTAGGAAAACCAAACAAACAATTCTTAGTTTCCGGGGGTGTTTATGAGGTCAAGCAGGGTTCACTCTTTGTTACAGTAACGCCGTGTTCGGTTCCGTGTTTGATTCAGGATAATTTTGTGTTTGCTCGAGCCGAAAAGGTGCAAATAGTTAACAGTCTTGAGAACGCTGAATCTCCTAATTTGGACCAGCAGGTTAGAATTTCTCCGGCTAAACGGTTTGATGAGAGTCAAATACGCGTGGGAGTAGCTGTATCAGATAGTGATAGGGCCAAGCTTATAGAACTCCTTCGACGTCACGAGGATTGTTTTGCTTACGATTTAGTTGATCTAGGCTGTTCTAAAGTTTCCGAAATGAAAATCGAATTGAGTAGTCAACGTCCAGTAGTTTATAGACCCTACCGCCTGTCTCACTATGAACGCGAAAGGGTACGAGGAATGGTAGATGACATGTTACGGGCGGGGATTATTCGGGAATCAGTGTCCAACTATGCTAGTCCAATAATTCTCGTGCGCAAAAAAGAAGGCGGTGTGCGTTTATGCGTAGATTACCGATTACTTAATTCGATTACAATAAAAGAGAGATATCCTATACCTGTCATAGAGGACGAGATAGCAAGATTATCTGGACAGGCATGGTTCGTTACACTTGATTTGATGTCTGGTTATTATCAGGTGCCCATATCTGAGGATACCAAGCATTTGACGGCGTTTGTCACACCAGACGGCCAATACGAGTACAATCGTATGCCGTTTGGCCTGGCAAATGCGCCTGCTGTATTTCAGCGGATGATGAACCATGTCCTTGGTTCAGCTCGGTTTGATAAGGCCACCGTATACATAGATGATGTATTAATTTTTGGTAGAAATCCGACAGAATGTTTACAGCGGTTAGAGGATGTGCTTGTTTTATTACGTAAGGCAAATCTTAAACTAAATCTATCCAAGTGTAGTTTTCTTCAAAATACGATAAATTACTTGGGTTTTGAAATTAGTTCGGTAGGTATGCGGCCAGGAAATGAAAAAATTCGAAGTGTAGTCGATTTTCCAAGTCCAGACAATGTGCACGGGGTGCGACAATTTCTAGGGCTTGTTAGCTATTTTAGAAAGTTTATACAGGGTTTTGCACAACTAGCTCACCCTATCACTAAACTGCTTAAAAAGAATGCTGTGTGGGAATGGTCGAATGACCAACAAGATGCATTCCGAGCTCTAAAGGCTAAGCTTGTAGATCGACCCGTACTTGCCATTTATGACCCCTTAGCCGAGACCGAACTGCACACAGACGCTAGTAGAATAGGTGTTGGCGGTATTCTTTTGCAACGAACTCAGAAGAGTGAGGGTTCTTTTCACCCAGTGGCGTATTATAGTCGTCAGACGACACCCGAGGAGAAGAACTTTCACTCCTATGAATTGGAAACATTAGCCGTTATCTGCGCTCTCATAAAGTTTAGGGTATATCTTTTAGGGAAGCCATTCAAAATTGTGACCGATTGTAGTGCGTTACGTTCCACTTTTGTAAAGCGCGATCTAATTCCAAGAATTGCGCGATGGTGGCTGGCTCTACAGGAGTTCGATTGCTCTGTGGAATATAGGGCGGGTCCAAAGATGGGTCATGTGGATGCGTTATCCAGGAATCCAATTGTTGATACAGAATCTCAAAGTCCCGAACAATATCCCTCGGTTATGGCTATTAATGATGAGGACTGGCTGCTTACGTTACAATTAGGGGATCCGGAATTATGTAGAATTCGTGATATTGTTGCTAGTGATCTAGACCCCCAAGGGGTAGAGTATATCAAGGATAACTACGTTTTAAGAGATAACAAGCTCTTTAGGTGTGTCGGGGGTGACAAGGAATGTGTGAGATGGGTGGTCCCAAAGGGTGCAAGGTGGCAATTATGCAAAAGAAACCATGACGATATAGGTCATGTTGGTTTCGAGAAAACCTTAGACCGCATAAAAAAGCATTATTGGTTTGCAAAAATGAAACGTTTCGTAAAAAAGTATGTAGGGTCTTGTATTGACTGTGCATACGCCAAAAAGGCTACAAACACACGAGAAGGGTTACTGCATCTCATTGAAAAGGTAGAAAGACCTTTTCACACATTGCACGTTGACCACCTTGGACCCTTTGTTAAGTCCAAAAGAAGTCATACTCATATATTGACTATCGTAGACTCGTTCACCAAGTTTTTATTCATCAAACCGGTCAGGAATACAAATACACAAAATGTGATAAAAGTCCTTCAGGACATTTTTGACACATTTAGAGCTCCTGACCGTATTGTAAGTGATCGAGGTTCTTGTTTCACTTCCCATGCTTTTAGAAGGTTTTGCCTTGACCGTGGAATAAAGCATGTTTTAAATGCAGTTGCATGCCCGAGGGCCAACGGCCAAGTTGAACGTTACAATAGGACCGTCCTCGACTTGTTGACGGCACAGAATCTTAGCGCAGACGAAAAAGACTGGGATAGCAAATTAGGGAGAGTTCAATGGGGCTTAAATAATACGGTACAAAAGACAACAGGTAGGACACCCGCCGAAGTTATGTTTGGGACGGCAATGAATAGCGGGTTTAACGCAGCATTAAATGAGATAACCGAAACAACGCGCGAGATCACCCCCTTGCAATCTATTCGTGATGAAGTTAAAAGCAGAATTGACAAAGCACAGGCAGCCCAAAAACGACATTACGACCAAGGAAGACGACCCGCGCGTGTTTACAAAAACGGTGACTTAGTTAAAATTACCAAAGTTGCATTTCAAAATGACGGTAAGAGTACAAAACTCATGCCCTCGTATGAAGGTCCTTTTAGAATCGTTAAAATAATAGGTAACGATCGGTATAAAGTGGCACCAATTCCGGGGTTTGGGGGAATGAAGAAAAAGCGAAAGACTACCATTGCCGCTGACCGTATGCGACCGTGGATCCATGTTGACTCTTTGGAAGTAGATAATGATACTGATAATGATGCCGAGCATAATGCAATTGATGAGGAGAATATGTCAGAATGATAATTAGATTAAGTATTATGACCACATATTTAATTAGAGTCGCGATAGCTCAAACTGTTTTTTCTGTATTGATAAAATGATCAACTTTTATAGTGTTTATTTACATGCTGTTGTTTTCTTGTTTCAGGTCAGGCACAAGAAATCGTGGTAAGATTTTGCGTCTTGACCTGAGAGAAGCAAAACTCATGGTTGATCTGCTAAACCGTAAAGTTCTTAGAATAGATAAATTAGTTACAAGGATAATTGGTTACAAGGGTAATTGGTAACAAGGATAATTGTTTACAAGGATAATTGTTTACAAGGATAATTTGTTACAAGGATAATTGGTTACAAGGATAATTAGTTACAAGGATAATTGGTTACAAGGATAATTGGTTACAAGGATAATTGGTTACAAGGATAATTGGTTACAAGGATAATTGGTTACAAGGATAATTGGTTACAAGGATTATTGGTTACAAGGATTATTGATTACAAGGAAAAATAATTTTAAGGGTATTTGGATAAGGATAATAAACTATAAAATTATAAGGGTAATTTTGTTCTACGGATAATTGTTAGTTCGAAATAACTTTTTGTGACAGATTTGTAATATTAATGGTTAAATTTTCTTATTTACTCATTATTGTAATTCTTTCAAAATGGGCCCGATTTTTTTTGCCGAGTGTAAGGTTTCACCAGATACGTGTATGAGGACATACACGTCGTCAGGATGGTCGAGTGTAAGGTTTTAGTAAAATAAACATATAAAATCCTAAAATCAAACAGATCCACGGTTTAAAATTTTTGTACTGGCCATACTGACTACGGAAATATTTGCCTTAATATAGTGGCGAGATTTAATTCTTTGCACTGGCCACACTGGTGGGGAGTTGCGGTGAATTGGCACGGATCGGGCACTTTTTGATGGGAGCTCGCAGCGAGCGGTCGTGGTACTGTCGGGCTGAGGTCATAAGTTTTTATAATAATTTATATTTAAATAAAGTTTTGGAGATCGTTATAAGTTTTGGAGGTTTAAAATAAGTTTAGGAAATCGTAATAAGTTTAGAAGAATAATAAATAAGTTTTGGATATTACTATAAGTTTTGAGATTATTAAATAAGTTTGGAACGTTAACTGGCTTTTTCTGAGGTATCCTATAAACTCAAACAGCTCAGATTTAAATGAATTAGTTTACGCCATCAAAGAAGCAATGACAAAGAGTCCGTTTTAATTTTAAAATGCCAGTGTTGAAAACATCGATGTCGACGTCCCGGCTTACCGCGTTATATGTATGACTTGCTCTTATTAAGAACTAGCTGTACCCGCGGCTACGCTTCCGTCAACTACCCATTTTTTTTTTGCTTTTAAATCTTCCCTGTATTTTGGCGAACTAAACAAAAAAAGAATTACCGAAATCGGCCCAGCCGTTCTCGAGTTTTAGCGAGACTAACGAACAGCAGTTCATTTTTTTAAACAAGATGAGTTTCGTCTGTAAATCGTTCCTACAACAGGAGTATGCAATAGATAGTGATTGCGCCGAAAGGTTAAAGGAATCACTTAAGCACAATACACACGTGTATGCGATAGATCCGAGACATTCGGGGCCGGTGTGGTGAGTGGTGACAGTTGGGGGAGTCCTATGTCCAGCAGTGGTCTTTAGGCTGATCATATGACACGTGTCTCTACGGCTAACATTAAATAGAAAAGTATTATCATAAACTAGCTGATGCCCGCAGCTCCGCTCGCTTGACAAATTATGTACAAAAACCTTCCTAGAAAACCACTCTATCCGTTCGTCAAAACAGCATGAAAATCGGTGCAGTAGTTTTTGAATTAATAGCGAACAGACAGACAGACAGACAGATGCGGCGGAGGACTTTGTTTTGTAACCGAATTCCCAAAAAGGAGGAGGTTCTCAAATCGGCTGTATTTTTTATGTTTGTTACCTCATAACTCCGACAATTATGAACCGATTTGAAAAATTCTTGTTTTATCTGAAAGGATATACTTGCAGATTGATCCCATTTAAATTTTATCAAAATCGGTTACGAACTTTGGATTTTAAAACGAAATAGCTGGAAATACATCTACTTGGATGATGGTTTTACGTCATCCAAGTAATCGAAATTGCGTATTTTGCTTTTCTGCGATTTTGCAGTGGTGTTGTTTGGTGTAGGGTACCACTAAAAAGTGAAAAATAAAAAACTTCCAAAACTTCCAAAAAAAAACACTACAAAGTAAAAATAACTTTAATTTAAGAAGTCGATGTCAAAATACGAAGAAACGAACAAAAGCACCGACATCCGAAATTAAAGTTATTTTTACTTTGTAGTTTTTTTTTTAAAGTCGGTTGTATAATATGTAATGATAATTTCTTATTTGTATAAATTACCAGAGCTAGACTACATTTTAAACATAGAAGTGATACAGTCAGTACGTTGCGTACCTCTTCCTTCCTTCATGTTGACTGTTCGTAGGTACATCGTATCTATGTATGCGACAGTTTTTTTCGACATCCACGCAAACTGTATTATGTCGCGGTAACAACAGAATATAATAGAATAGAATAGAAAACATTTATTCGACACAGACACAACACAACAGCAAAAACACATTGTGAAAAAAATTTGTAAGAAATAAGAGAAACAAAAACATAAAATTAAGACAAAGAATGGTATACTAAAATTGTGCTGAGCGTGCCCATGCCTAAGGGGTTACCATCTCAATATATGCTGGGCGTCAGACACCCAACGCTGGTTTTCAGTTGGCACCCTGCAGTGTCACAACAGACAGTCAGTAACAGTCTGTCTAGCCACAGGAGCGAAGCCAAGAAAAAAACTAGCAAATTGATATTTTGTACTATATTCTAGTACCCATAGCAGTAACTCGATCGAAGCTCTCACAGTACAGTTAGCCCCAACGTTTTATACATGGACCCGAAATTGGAGTCCCGTTATAAATTGCTGTAATTTACCACGGCCGGGGTCGTTTTTCTATGCTATTAGATTTGTAGGAAGGTCTCGTATGGAAGAAGTTGAAGATATTTCGCTATTAGGTTGCTATAGATATGAACATGAACACTAACATTGAAATGAAACTGTTTTGGTAACTGAAATTGAAGCTCGTGTAATAATTATAAAAATACAACCGACTTCCAAAAAAAAAACACTACAAAGTAAAAAATAACTTTAATTTCGGAAGTCGGTGTTTTTGTTACTTTCTTCGTATTTTGACACCGACTTCCGAAATTAAAGTTATTTTTTACTTTGTAGTGTTTTTTTTTTTTGGAAGTCGGTTGTATTTTTTTGTAAAAAGTTTTTTATTTTTCACTTTTTAGTGGTGCCCCACACCTAACAACACCACTGCAAAATCGCAGAAAAGCAAAATACGCAGTTTCGATTATCAAAGAATCATCTAAATAGTCAAATTCCAGCTATTTCGATTTAAAATCCAAAGTTCGTAACCGATTTTGATATGATTTAAATGGGACCAATCTGCAAGTATATCCTTTCAGATAAAACAAAAAAATTTCAAATCGGTTCAAAATTGTCAGAGTTATGAGGTAACAAACATAAAAAAAAAAACATACAACCGAATTGATAACCTCCTCCTTTTTGGGAAGTCGGTTAAAAACCGGGCAATTGCGAGTCGTACTCTCACGAGATGGATTCCGCACCATAAATTTATTTTTTACTATTATTATTTGTTGTCCTAGCGGCAATAGAAATAAACTTTGTGAGAATTTCGACTGTTAACCTAATACGATTATTGAGACACAGCCCGCTGACAAACAGATGGACGGAAGGCCGGATGAACCCGCGTCCCCGAGCAAAACGCAGCGCTAGCCGTTTTTTGTGCAGTTTTGGAGCTTTAAACTCTTTATCCAAAAGAAATATCAACTAATAAAAAATACACTAAATTTCTACATAATCTTGGCTTCAAAATGGTAGATTTTATTTTTTATTACTAAGTATAATGTTTAAGTAATCTCCTCACAACGAAACCACAGAAATGAGAAAAAAAATCTGAAAACATGCATCTTCTCGAAAACTAACGATTATTTTGATTTTGTACTTACACTAATGGATAGGCAATTTAATTATGAACATTTTGGTAGAAGTATTTTTTTCAAACGATCAAAATTAGATTTTATAACGATTTTATTCAACATTCTGAGCGTATTCGCTATTGTATCTCTTGCGCTGTTATTGAGGGAAAAAATGCTCAAGGTTATTTGCTCAGGGTACGGCCTTAATAAGAGGGTTCCGTTGGTTACTCGGTTACGGAACCCTAATAAGGAGCAATTTAGATGTCTGTATGTTTGGCTTATTGTTAAATACCTAGCTACAGCACCTGTGTGCTAATTTTCACATCTTAATCGCAAACTATCAAAAAATATATGAAAATTAAGGCATTTTTGACAGTTTGCGATTGTAGAAATTAGAAGACTTGGCCCTCTGTTCCCGTAGGATAATTTTCGATCATCTTGTCGAAATCATTGGCAAAACCAGTATGTTTGAATTAATCAATGAACATACGAAAACCAGGAGACCATGAAATCCAAAGGGGCTGAAAGTTGTGTGTATTTCTGCGGTTTAGTTTGCTTTACTAGTTCAGTGTTTAATTAAACTTATAGCAAAGTTTGTTTCGCTTCATGCAGTGTATTTTAATCTTGAAATTATAGCAGTAGGTATATACCTGTTGCAGTCCATATCATAAACCCTTAGAATGACACGACATTTTCTGCTCCTTTCATTCATCTGCTACCATCCTACCTGAAACAAAAAAAGCAAAGAAAAAAAAACCCTGATAAAAATCAAAAGAAACTTATTAAAATTTTGTTGAGTACCAGCAGTTGTTGAATGAGACAACGTTTAAAAAATGACAGCCCCCCAAAACGACCACCCTTCAGCACTTTATTTTTTTTTGGCTTGGAAAAGGAAGTGATGCAATGAACTCCTCAGCAACCCATACATCTGTTAAGTTGGATTAACTGGGAAACAGGGAAAAGGGCGTCACATCCGCGGAAAACAGCCATCTCTCCGCATAATGCAGGGATTCATGTGCGAGACAGAGCCCCTGGGCTGGTTTGCTGGTATCTGCCTCAAAATCACACAGCAACACCACCACAACAAGCATCTTCTGGGCACGCTCGCTCCATCATAAACCTTATCCATCACTTTTCCCAGCAGGCGTCTTTGTCAAGAGCAAGCCCATTCCTCAATTAATAAAATCTAATTTAATTAATTTCTAATCGTCACTTTACAGGATACGCTTACCACACCGAGGTGAACAGTGCCAACGCCCTGATATCCAAAACGTTTACCCAGGACGAGCTCTGTGAGCTGGGTTCCTTACAGTCTATGGAAAAGACTGTGCTGTATCCTGTGCTGCAGAAACATAGCCCTTTTAAGGAGTTTATGACCTGGAGGTTTGTTTCAAAAACTTTTTACTTTAGATCTTCATTCTTTTTTATATCTTGACTCTAGTCTTGGTCATAAATGACAGAGACAAAGTCTACGATGCAGCGAGCTTATCCAGAAGGAGCCTGTTCACTCTAACTTTGAAGAGATTAGGGTTGTAAGCGTTCGGAAACACAGACGCAGGCAGAGAGTTCCACTTATTTGACTATTCAACTTAGTCGTGTTCTATAGTATAATATAAAAATGAATCACTGAATGTGTTGTTAAGCACAAATCTCAAGTACGGCTAAACCGATTTCGCTAATTCTTTTATTTTTGTTTTGTTATTATAAGAAGGTTTAACGTGCTTTCCGAGGCACGGAGGAAACTCGGTATATTAAGATGGTCACCCATCCACAGACCAACCTTGGCAAGCGTTGCTTAACCTTGAAGATCGACCCGTGCGGCTTTTATTATATAGCCAAGAGCCACGAGCCAAGAATACTACATCATAAAACAGTCTTTATTTTTAAGGAACAAACTGCTTCGTACATTATAACTTTTTTCCAGTTTGATGCGTTTATCAGAGCAAGGCATAGTCTCCTGTATTCAGATACGCAGATCATCTTTTGAAGTCAAGTGCGAGGGCAGTTCCCCTCGAGCCCTCGCTTTGGGAGGAGCAGCACCTGCCTTCATACTCCTGACTGGAGGGTATATGCTGGCTACAGTCATTATGATAGTAGAAAGGTAAGGAGTTGGTACTAGGAAAATTAAAGCTGGTTCTTCTCGGAAGCATTTCTTCTCTTTTTTTTATACAAAACGGGGAAACTCTTGGCCGATATCTCACCTGATGGAAAGTGATGATTAGGCCGAAGATGGATGCGAGTTTCACCCGAAATCCTTTTACACAGATAAACTGGCTATCATACCTCTAACTGCCAGAACACAACAATGCTGTTAACATAGTTGTTATGGCGACAGACTTAGACAAGACGGTGGTAGCTTGCCAGGTGGACTTAGAACAAGGCCTACCACCAACCAAAACCGAACAAAAAAATTGCCTCCGCTGGGAATCGAACCCGGGACCTCTGGGTCTGAATCGGGTGGTATAACCACTAGACCACGGAGGCGGTTAGTGTCACCTGTGACCACGTAGGGATTCGCTGAAGGGTATTCTCCTACGGACGCGGGTGACTCGGCCCCCAAATCCCCAATCTACATTACATGATACGTAGTTTGGTTTAGCCATAAATTTTCTATCGGTATTACATAAAACGAAAAAAAAAACTACTAAATTGCCTCCAAATTGTTGAGATGAAACCATTTCATTCCTTAATTTTCATCAAAAGAGTATAAAACGAAATATTTACAGCTCTACATTACAAACGAAAATGATTTGGTTTTCTAACTTTTTTAAAATATGTATAATGTTGTTACAATTGGTTAAGAGCGTGTATTCCGTCCACTAGCGCCGCCAATCGTTTTTTATTATTTGTGGTAAATCTAAGACACGTAGATAAAAAATCGCTCTGTAGTGCACTGAAGAAATGTATTTATTATGTTTTGAGAGTTATGTTTTGTACTTTAGAACATAAATAGTTGCCAAAGTCAATATTTTTGCTAAAAGTGGCCACTTTTAGCAATAATTGCCGTTTTGGCTATTTAGCCATGAGTTATGTATTAAAAATAGCTGTCAAAAAATAATAGATACATTTCTTTAGTGCACTACAGAGCGGTTTTTTATCTACGTGTCTTAAATTTACCACAATTAATAAAAAACGATTGGCGGCGCTAGTGGACGGAATACACACTCTTAAAGTCCGCATCTATATCACGCCCGCGCTCGTCCTAATGCACAAGGTCATTGGCATGAAAACCAGCTTTAATGAAATTACTCTGACTGGTGCAGTTTAAAGCAAAGTGGATGTCTGCTTCTGACTGATCCTCTGCAGACTTGGTACATAGGGGTAAGACCAGCTACCTAATCGAATAGGTATATCATTTTTTTTTTTCAGAAAAAAAAACAAACATACAACCGAATTGATAACCTTTTTGGGAAGTCGGTTAAAAATACAACCGACTTCAAAAAAAAAACACTACAAAGTAAAAAATAACTTTAATTTCGGAAGTCGTTGTTTTTGTTAGTTTCTTCGTATTTTGACACCGACTTCCGAAATTAAAGTTATTTTTTACTTTGTAGTGTTTTTTTTTTTTTAGAAGTCTGTTCTATTTTTTTGTAAAAAAGTTTTTTATTTTTCACTTTTTAGTGGTACCCCACACCTAACAACAGCACTGCAAAATCGCAGAAAAACAAAATACGCAATTTCAATTACTTGGATGACATAAACCATCACCCAAGTAGACGAATTCCAGCTTTTCGATTTCGATTTAAAATCCCAAGTTCGTAACCGATTTTGATAAAATTTAAATGGGACCAATCTGCAAGTATATCCTTTCAGATAATACAAGATTTTTCAAATCGGTTCATAATTGTCGGAGTTATGAGGTAACAAACATAAAAAAAAATACTACCGAATTGAGAAACTCCTCCTTTTTGGGAAGTCGGTTAAAATTCAAAAAAGTTTATATTTCATCCAGTTCGGAATGAAAGGGTTTCATTATTGTATCAATTTGTTAGAGTTCCGAACAAAAACGGAAACCTTATAGGATCACTCTGGTGTCTGTCTGTCCGTCTGTCACAGCTAGTTTTCTCCGTTTCCACTGGGCTGATTCTGATGAAATGACATGGCCAGTTTCAGCCTAGTTACACTCAGTGGCGTATACATTAATATAAGCCTAATTACAAATAAATTAAAATAGAAATACATTTTTTAAAAGTATTTACATTTTCGTACAACTTCAGAAAAGTATTTAAACTTAAATAGTTGTTTTTCGATTCCGGCGTATCGAGTTAACGCGCCATATTAGATAAACGTTCCATTCCTTGTAAACCTAATAGGTATACTTGTGTTCCATCACAGTAATATTAGAATTATTCCGACTGTTAAATGATTGTGCACCGTCGTAATCATAATACCACTCATATTTTGTTAATTACTCGAATGCTATGCTATGAAATATTAACTTTTTTTTATAAAAAAGAATGATCTTTAAAAACGAAACGAAACGACATGACAGGTTTGACATTCGCCCGCCATTATTTTGTACTCGTTGCATTGCGTATGAGTTTGTGTCTTGTTTGTAAACTGTGCTATTACCAATGCTATTACATTATTATCTTTTTTCCATATCGACCATTGCTATTATTTAATATTTCATTCAAAAGTTATTCAATGTTTGTTTTTATTTTTAACACTGCTATCCTTTATGACACTACCTAACATTTTAACAAATGTGCAATCAAATGTTTTCTATTCTATTATCAAGAGTCTATGCAGTTATACATATCTTGGGTAACTAATGATTCCATTCCTGTCCTACTACTCTCACAGGGTTTAGATTATACTTGGCACATTACATCTCATCAGACAAGAGAGGCGCCTGGATTTCTAACGTTTTCTTTCATGGTAAAGAAAATGATTAAACATGATTCCTGAAGTCTTGGTAATTGGCTTAATGGTCATCCTTCATTGATCATGACAAGCGTAGCTTACCCATGCAGAATAATCTAGCTACCACTTAGTTATAAGCCCGAGGAGGTTCATGACCAAGACATGTTTTTGTTAATTTCTAAGAAATCTGAAGTTACTGAACTAAGTAACTTTAACAATTAATTTTAGAGCATACTAATTTCAAAATAAAGCAAAATTCGTTAATGTACATGAATTTTTAGATGCTAGGCAGAGTGCCCTATGTAAATTGACCATCTCCTTTGGTACATATATGGACTTCTGAGACCCATACATGGATGCGTAAGTAAATTATGAACGATATCGTGTGGAATATGAAATGAAAGGACTTAGGTACTGTGATGGTTTAAACTCTTGGGGGCCGAGTCACCCGCGTCCGTAGGAGAATACCCTTCAGCGAATCCCTACACGTGGTCCCCGGGTGGTGCTAAACAGGTGACACTAACCGCCTCCGTGGTCTAGTGGTTATACCACCTTATTCAGACCCAGGAGGTCCTGGGTTCGATTCCCAGCGGGGGCAAATTTTTTGCTCGGTTTGGTTGGTGGTAGGACTCGTTCTAAGTCCGCCTGGCAAGCTACCACCATCATGTCTAAGTCTGTCGCCATAACAACAATGTTAACAGCATTGTTGTGTTCCGGCAGTTAGAG
Organism: Ceramica pisi; assembly: GCA_963859965.1. Lineage (NCBI taxonomy): Eukaryota > Metazoa > Arthropoda > Insecta > Lepidoptera > Noctuidae > Ceramica > Ceramica pisi. Next base: position 2,904,000 of record OY982537.1, on the reverse strand, counting down.
GTATGATAGCCAGTTCCTCTGTGTAAGAGGATTCCGGGTGAAACTCGCTTCCATCTTCGGCCTAATCATCACTTTCCATCAGTTGAGATTTGGGCCAAGAGTTTCCCCGTTGTGAATAAAAAAAATAAAAAAAAATAAAAAACTATATTTTTTCATAATTATTAATTAATAATAATAATGGTGCCCCATTACATTTGAAATGTCTAACGGGGCCTCTGGGAGTTGGTATTGGCCCCTCGTACGCCTACCAAAGGACCGGGTCTCCAGGGACTAAAGAAAGTAAAAAAAAAATATCCCTACCGCAGTATCTCTACGTTGACGTCATGGTGGGGCTTGCGCGTCCCGATGGACCTTAGGTCATACCTAGGGTGAGGGGCCAGACAAAGAGAGATACAATCCGCAAGGCAGTTTTGTGGCGAACTGTTGGGCAGCAGCGACCCCACGAACCTAATCTGCCGGGAGATCAAGTCTTGTTCCTCATCTTCGGCTTGCCTTTATTGGCTGGCCAGAGTGAACACTGACGAGGAACAAAGCTCCCACCTCTTTTTTGCCTTAATCGGCCGGTCTGAGTGGAGATTCGCTAGAACAAACGTGCTCAGGAGAAGGATGTATAATCCAGTAAGATGCTGGTAGGGATCTTGACCGCACTTCCGGGATTGTCCTGATAGCCGTAATATACCTTTCCACTCTTCTAGCACCTCAGGCTATGTTGCCACCTTGGCGCTACTTCACTTTGTGCTAGCGATCCTTTTATGGGGGCCCATTCATTGAGTGTGCAAGTCACCCCCTGCCATTTAAAAGCCGTGTATATTGTTAGTGGTCAGGCAGGGGCCAATAGTTCTTCTACATTAAACGATTATCAATCCACTAAACCACACAAACCCATAGCGTTGCTTCTTTTGTTTCCAAATTCTGCAATAGTACTGCTCCAACCGGGGATTGTCCTTGGGAACACTATCACAGTGCATACAGGGATAATCGCCGGTTGGTGCCCCATCACATTTGAAATGTCTAACGGGGCCTCTGCGAGTTGGTTTCGGCCCCTCGTACGCCTACCAAAGAACAGGGTCTCAAGGGACCCGGAACCGGACCAGGGAAAAAAATAATAATTAAACGGTTTTGAAGTTATTCAAGAAATTAAACGAAAAATTACTATTCACTCCCCCACCCTTTATCTCCAAGACGACTAAGCCTAAAAATGTGAAAAAAATGGAGATAATAGATCTTTAATTACAAATTACTTACAGTAAAACCTATAAGGAGTATATAGTGTTAGTAACATGTTAAAAAAAAGTCGTTCGAAACCCTTTGCACACGAGTCCGACTCGCACTTGGCTAGTTCAGTTTTCAGATCAAAAAACTGTGATGAGAATCTATTGTTAAATATTTAATTTTTGTTTCAGAATGCTGTACAAAATGAAACACAGCCACGATATACCAAAATAAAATTGCAAACATCACTGCGTGCTGTTATTCAATCATGAATTGAATAACTCAAAATTAGTATGAATGGATTATTTTACCACTTTGCACTTGTTGATTGCCGACAATCTATAAAGCGCAAACTTTAATTTAGTAACGCATATAGCCTGTAATTTAAAGGCTTAATCTTCTTGGATATTTCACGAATAAAATAAAATTCAAATCACGCCATCTTGATTTATTTTATTGAATTTACCTTCACCATGTAAACATCACAGAGAATCATGGGAAATTGTGGGTTAACAATTAGGTTTTCTTACAGCAGAAAGGAATATGAATACTAATCTATTTATTGTCACTAGAAGCCGTTTCACTACCCAATACCACATCTTGGCACTGGACCCAACATTTTTACATCAAAAACAGAAAATACACGTTTTCGGGCATCCAAGCGACGATTTTCAATCAATGGCCTGGCACATCGCCACGGATTATCAACGATCTATTAATATAAATCCAGTTGTGACTAACATATTGACATACAAAACCTTTGTTAGTGCAAATTGGATATTCATACTGCAGCGGAAATTCGGGGAAACTGAATAAGAAAAATCAATTGCATAAAAAATCTACCATTATGAAGCCAAAATTATGTAGAAATTTAATGTATTTTTTATAAGTTGATATTTCTTCTGGATAAAGAGTCTATAGCTCCAAAAAACTGCACAAAAAACGGCTAGCGCTGCGTTTTGCTCGGGGACGCGCCGTAAGGCTTTTTTGACATTTTGCGATTGACATGCGAATGCGAAAGTTGTTTAAAAATAAGTAGGATTGGCCCTCCGATTGAAGGTCGTTGAATCAGACACAGGTATCATGAAAAAAAAAAACTACAAGAACTAAGAGGAATTAGGTTCCACAATCTTGCGTATTGTCGTAACCTAAAAAACTACTTCTAACTTGGGTTTCTCTAGTTTTACAACCTCTCATCCCGTTCTATAATCGGACCACAAGACGAACGGCGATGCACCCACCGGTACATGGTGGACATCCCACCCACACGCACAAAACGTTTTGGGAACACATTCATAGTGCGTACAGCAAAGGATTGGAATTCCCTGCCGGAGTCAGTGTGTCCTGATAGCTACAACCTGGGAGTCTTTAAGTCAAGAGTGAATAGGTTACTTCAAGGCAAGCGTGCTCCATCTTAGACCGCATCATCGCTTACCATCAGGTGAGATAGTGGTTAGACGAGTGCCTATCAAAAGTAGTAAATAAATAAACATATGATTTTCGGATTTCCTTTAAGTTAAGTTGGCTTTTAAGATTTTATTACACGTTAGTGCGCCACCATATATCTAAAAACTCCCGCATGGTACAACACTGACAAAATGTGCATATATTAAAATGCACTCTGCTTAACCCTTCAGAGTCATGCTCTACTTTTACTTACGCTGTAGAAGTCATAAATCATAAAATACTTAATCTATTTCGCCAGAGATATTATAGTACGAGGGCAGTTTGATAACCACTATATAATAACTGCTTCTTAACCACTGGAATAGACAGTTATAGGTAGTTTATTATATAATATGTATGTATGTATTTTGTTTAATGTTTGTATATTACTATCAATCGCTTTTCTGTTCTCCATATTGCACCTACCACTATTTGTCTCTACATCACCCAAAGTTCATCTCAAATTTGTTCTACTTTAAGGTTATCAAATAAAGTATTTTTTTATTTTTTTAAAGGTTGACTGGTAGAAAATGCCTATGGCATTAAGTCCGCCTCTGTACATTTTTGTGCTTAAAGTGTTAAGAGTGTGTATTCCGTCCACTAGCGCCGCCAATCATTTTTATTAATTGTGGTAAATTTAAGACACGTAGATAAAAAACCGCTCTGTAGTGCACTGAAGAAATGTATCTATTATTTTTTGACAGCTATTTTTAATACATAACTCATGGCTAAATAGCCAAAACGGCAATTATTGCTAAAAGTGGCCACTTTTAGTAAAAATATCGACTTTGGCAACTATTTATGTTCTAAAGTACAAAACATAACTCTCAAAACATAATAAATACATTTCTTCAGTGCACTACAGAGCGGTTTTTTATCTACGTGGCTTAAATTTACCACAAATAATAAAAAACGATTGGCGGCGCTAGTGGACGAAATATACGCTCTTAAATAAATAATAATAAATAAATATGTAGTGTAATTGATTTTCTGACTTCGGATAAAAAAAATATTATTTTTAAAAGAGTGTCCGTGGAGTTTCTTGCACGTTCTTCTCCATAGAGATCTACGCTTTGGAACGTGCAAATAGCTTCAACTTTTTGGACCGACCGACCTTGACAATTCAAAAGTGCCTGTAAATGGTTTAATTGAAATAAATGCTTGAATTTTGAATTTTTTGAATTTTGGATAATCCGTAATGACTGCTAAAGACTTACAAATTAAAGCCGGGACCAAAGACCTAACATACTTTAGAAGTACGGAGAATTCACGGTATGTGATGTCTTCATACCGGCGATTTATATTGTGTATCTACACGCTCTACTCTTACCAACGCTGTAGATGTCATTATTAGAACTTTCTAAGGTGTATTGTCTTTGTACTTACAAAGTCAATACACCAGCATCAGGGAGCCTCCTAACGAATTGCCAGCATGTTTCACCCCGTTAGTCAAGAGAAGTAATACCACAGCCAAACATAAAACGCTCAACAAAGTGCTTACTTTGAAAACTACTTTTGTTAACTATGCAACTCCCGCCATATTGCTGTATGCATATACACATAGACAATAACTTTGTAGTTTATGAAATAACTGCTTGTTGTTACAGTTCAGTAAACTCAGTTAGCTTAAACTTTGAAGTTAATTTGATGTCTGAGGATCATCTAGATGGTTTGATAGCTTTAATAGAAACTTCGTCTAGGTCTGTGGTTCCCAACCTTCATTTGAACCGGGACCACTTTGGTTTATTTTTTGCGTGCAGGGAAGAACATTAATTATGCTGAATAGGCTAGATTCCATCATCCACAAATTGCAAAACTATTTAGTCCGTCAGTTAGAGTTTTAAAAATAATGGAAACGTAGTTTTTGTTTTTGTAAATCAATGAATATTGACAAAAATAAAAATAATGCGAAGACTACAAATAATGCGAAGGTGTGACGTATTGAGAATTTTAAAAGCGTCGTAACTTCGTCAATTTTGGTTCCCAAACAAAAGAAAAAATATGGGTCAAATATTTTTTGATAATCTAACTGACGGACTAATTATATTGTTTCAGGACACAAGCCCATTACATTTATTATATAAGTACCTAGGTTTAAGGAAACACATTTACACATAAATATGTTTTGGTCATTTTAAACTAGATGATTCCGGTGTTTCTTAGCTGACTTCCCTGACAAAAAACAACGAATCAAATTATCTAAGTCTCTTTTAAAGTCCATGCAATTGTACGGGTCAAATTATGTAAGAAACCATCAAAAGTAAAGAGGTCCCAAAAACACAACATTCTGATACTACATTGTTGGTAGAAACAAAATTAGTTTACATTACTGAAATTTTTCGCGAGCCATATTTTGACCTGTGGTCCGAGGACCACAGGTTGGGACCCACTGGTCTAGGTGGACGTTCTAATTGGCTGCAATTAGGGCTGTATTTAGATTGGTAATTGCATATGGAGGAAATTAGCTATTGCATTTGGAGTATCACGTGACACCTAAGATGTTCCGTACGAATGGCTGTTTCATTTACATGATGAAGTAATAGTAAAATCCTTTACTATTATTATTGGTAATTCTCTTTCCCTCTGTGTACTTATTTCGTATGAATAACAATGTCTTCCAGTTAAATAGTAGTCAGCGTTAATAGTCCAATGTGCCTAAAAAATCATAGCAAGCATATTATATGGTCATATCCCTAGAATAGAATAAAAAAAAAACAGAACAGAGCAGAGCAGAAAAGAATAGAAAAGAAAAGAACAGAAACGAACCGAACCGAACCGAACCGAACAGAACAGAATAACACAAAATAGAATAGAATTGATCATTTACGCGTAAAAAGGAGGAAATGGGTGGAAAGTTCCTTATATTCCATGGGTAAGCGAGGATCCTCCACCAGATGGGTAGACAACAGCCATCGTGCATAATACATACGCAATGTTATCCAACTCTGCTTGCGCGGTCAGGTGCCGCGCCAGGTCTAATTTAGTTCATATTTGCCGGTACAGATATATTCTCACGTTTATAATTGTAAATCATAGCGATTTTTGAGATACTTTTATTTTCTAGTGCAGACGTACGCTTGGATAGGTGGCGTGTTCTTCCTGACGCGTCTTGTAGTGATCATCGCCTGATCGTGTACGATTTTGTTCCTATTCTTACTCAAGGTTCTTCACACTTAATTGGAAATTTTAGATATAAGAGTAAAGGCGCGAATTGGGAATTCTTTAGCTCACTTTTTGCTTGTCATGCCAAAGACTTCACTCGCGATGGACTGTCAGCTGAGGAAAGTGCTGAGATAATGTCAGACACTTTCACTTACTGTGCTGACATTGCTATTGGTCGTGCATCTGTGACCAATATTCGTAGATGTGATTGGTGGAGTGACTACCTTGCTGAACAACGTAAGAGCTATCGCAGAGCGCGTAGACAGCTTAATAAGCTTAAAAAACGTAATGTTACCGGAGACGTTTTTAATCTTGCCATAAGTACTTTTAGAGTTGCCAAGTCGCGTTACAGAGCATCGGTTGAAAAATCTAAGGGTAATTTACTCCGGAAAATTGTTGATAAACTTGATAAGGAGGGTCCGTGGTCTCCTTTGTATCACGAGTTTAAGGCTAATAGATCGGTCGACCTTGCATACGTTCAGAACATTAAAGTAAATAATACACATACCACCGGCATTGAAGAAACAACTGATGTTCTGCTTGATTCTCTTATACCAGATAATTCATCAGTAAATGAAAATGAATACCATCAGCAGATCAGGGCGTGGGCCGCGGTACCACCTGAATCACCAGAGTCAGACCTTCCGTCCACTGACGAATTCATAAACGTTGTCAAGAGACTACCTCTCAACAAATCATCCGGTGAAGATAAAATATCTAATAGAATGATTATAGAAGCGTGTAAAACGTCGAGCGATGCGATTTTATCAGTATATAGCCGATGCATTGCGGAAGGTATTTTTCCTCGAATATGGCGACAAGGCTTTATACGCATTATTCCAAAGAGTGGCGACAAGCCCTCGGACGACCCTAAGTCATACCGGCCCATAACACTACTCCCATCTTTGGGAAAACTTTTAGAGCGACTGATTGTTCCGCGCTTGTTACCGAACGGACCTAAATTTCATAAAAATCAATACGGTTTTACTATTGGAAAATCCACTGTAGATGCGGCTCTATCTGTCCGTAAAATTGTCAACTCATCGGAACATAAATACGTGGTTGGAATCTTTCTCGACATTTCTGGCGCTTTTGATAACGCATGGTGGCCGATGTTACTACTTAAAATGAAAACCCGTGGTTGCTACAAAAACATCTATAATCTGATTTGTTCGTACTTTCTAAATGGCTCCGCGAAACTCAAACTTGGACATCATTCCATTACTAAGTCTCTAACCATGGGATGTCCTCAGGGCTCAGTTATCGGTCCATATATATGGAATTTTGGCTACGATGATTTCCTCGCGCTTCCGCTCCCGTACGGCTGTTCATTAACCGGTTACGCGGACGATGGCTTGCTGCTCATTCAGGCAAGTACTCGGGCTGGACTCGAGAACTTGGCTGACACATGCCTACGTTTAATATCTCAGTGGGGCGATCGAAACCGTCTGACCTTTGCACCGCATAAAACCTATCAACTTCTTTTAAAAGGAAACCTTAAATCCTGGCCTAGTATAAAATTTAATAACGTACCCGTTAAAAGGAAAGAATCCGTGTGCTACCTCGGTATGCTACTAGAAAGAAACTTTTCATTTATTGATCATATAAAAACAGTAGGAGAAAAAGCAAAAAAGAACTTCTACGCCTTGACGAGAATATCAAAGGCTACTTGGGGTCTATCATTTCAAACCCTAAAAACTATATATGGGGCTACTTACTTGGGTTGTATGTGCTACGGGGCACCTGTCTGGGCCGATAGGGCCACCATAGGGGCGGTACGACGTAAATTACTTCAAAACCAGCGTTTGGCTTTGATATTCTTATGCAAGGCGTATAGGACGGTTAGTACTGAAGCCTTACCGGTGCTGGCGGGTGTTCTCCCAGTCGATCTTGAGGTGCAGCGGCGTGCTGCAATGTACTTCTACGCTAGAAAGATCACGGACCCAGAGTTTTTACCGCAACGCGACCGTGCTAAGATCTCTAGATTATTAAAACCCCAGACTGACGTCTGGGAGGCACTTTTATGCGAATGGCAATGTAGGTGGGAAGATTCCATCAAGGGCCGACACCTCCACCAGTTTTTTCCATCTGTTCGTGAGCGGCTGGAGAAGACATGGCTGGAGATGGATCACTGTGTTGCCCAATTTCTCACAGGTCATGGCAACTTTAAGAGTAAATTATTTTCCTTTAGGCTTGTGGCCTCACCTTTATGTCAATGCTCTACAGCTGACCTTGAATACGAACAATCCGCACATCACATCTTGTGGGAGTGTATTCTTTGGCAGACTGAACGTAATGTTATGTTAGATAGTATTCAGGTCAAATCTGGAGTAGTTTACTATACGGACCTTGTAGAAACCAGAACAAATTTCCGTGCGTTCAGGCGATTTTGCCATACCTATTACTGGAATCAAAAGTAGCTCACAATTTAGGACCCATTAGTTTAAATGTTAATATATAATCCGTGGTGCTTGGCAACTGGGCCTAACCCAGTTGTATATGTCCCTTGGTGCCTATTGGCCTAGCTCTATTCTGTCTCCTGCTTGATATGGAGGGAAGTGGAAATTATATTTATTTTTCCTACTCCTCCGCTGTACTCTTCTGATTAATTTCGTTGCGGGATCCAAGACAGTTGAATCGTTTCTCCGGGACTCGTCGGGTTTCATTAACTCGGCGTTTTTCTGGTGGTCGCCACTGTTGATTCTGGCTTTCAGGAGTTGCAGTGGTTGGGAATGTGTGGCGGGCTTGTCCCAAAAAAAAAAAAAATACTTTTATTTTTATTGAAGACAGGCGTGAAAGTCGTCAGAACATTTCACTTAAAATATGTTTGAGATGGAATGTACTCCAAAAGAATCTTACTAAAACTTATCTAAGAAACACCAAAAACGTTCCACCAATAAAATCACAGAAAAAAGTCGCAACGCCTACAATAAAACTCAGGTTGTATGTACAACGACAGCGTCATACAAATGATTTCTATAGTACCCTCCAAGATTTCCCCGGCGTCGGAAAGGGTCACAAATTGGACTGTAATACAATTACTGAAATGTATTGAGAACTGTAGAAATAACGTCACTTCAGGTTTACTTGTGTTCTAAGTTACAATTGAACTGGCTGTTCGGGAAATTGTAAGCTATATGGTTCTCATGTGACTTGACCATTACATAATTGCATGGACATTAAAAGATTTAGTACCTCTGTGTTCGTTACGGTGTCTCTTCTCAAAGTTTAGCTGGGAAACATCAGCCTCATCTTACTTAATTTGAAAAAGAATGGACTTGTTAAAAAGTTACCTATTTTTAATCTGTTTGGCAAATAAATATCATTTATCGTTTTGTTACGTAAAATTTAATATTGGTAAAGTCACAAAAGGTGGTGTTGTAGCTAATTATATAAATTAAGCTTATTTTTGAAAATATACCTCCAATTAGAAGAATATGGCTACACGCAAAGAAAGCTATTGAAATGAAGTGCCTACCACTAAAGTAAAGAATTTTTATTCGCTTATAACTCTAATATACAACGTGTTTTTTTTTATATCCCATAACTCTAGGGTATGATTGAGGCCATATCAAAGAATCAACTGGCATATGAGTTATGTTCCAATCCTTCGTTATTTTTTTTTTTCATTTTTCATACAAAATATTTCGGCAAAATCACGATTATTAATGTAAAACACCCTTACGTGAAATATGACAACGTCGCATTTTCTTACCTTTAAATATGAATGATTGGTTTGAATAAAAATGAATTACTTGTATTTATCAATGAAACTTAGATACCTTGACAAATCAAGGGTCTATTTTGTACGGTAAGCAAACAAGTAAAGATTCGTCATACTGGTGACAATTTTTGACCTCATTTAATTATGATTGATGATATCTCCGAAACGATGCATTTTTGGACCACCTATTCTAGGAGTTTTAGTATTATTTTTACCTACAGAATATAACCCTAGTTTTATGGGATATAAAAAAAAAACAGGTTGTATAAAACCTTAATAAAAAGAAAGCAGGAAACTAAGTTCTTAAATTAACATAAATAAGGGTAAAGTATGCGTCACATGTGCGCAAAACAGCTATCGCTCAGCATAATTCTGGGATTGTGCAAGACAGCCAAAGCGACAACTCCAACTTTCAAGTTTTCAGAGACAGTCGGCGTTGACAAGATGTGAATTCAAAAACGAATTCAAATATTTTAGAAAGACTAATTTATTATCAGTGTTTCTTTTACAAACTAAAGGTCCTTTATCTATTTTTTTATGTTTGAAACCCCTTTAAAATCACCTACGAGTTAATATGCAAAATTATTGCATACAATTCATCCCTAGTATAGATTTACTTCACCAGTTTCACCGCCCTCAAAATAATATTTGAATTTTACATAAAAACTCCGCCGTAACTAGATGAAAAGTTTCCACTTCTTACGATCTTGCCACGAATGAAAGAAAAATGGAGGTGGCAAAAATACTTGATTGCTTGTAAGTCAGAATGCTACAAAATTACTACATTATTCTGTGAACTGTATATTCGCACCAACTGCAACCCCATTTCGTGAACACGCTATCTCTATCCTTTCCAGGTTACCTGGAAGGGATCGCGGAATGCGATAAGGCCGCCAATTGTGTATTTTTAATTTGGTGTAAAATAAAGAATAATTGTGAAAATAAATAATTAATAGGATATATTTGAATTTTACATAAAAACTCCGCCGGAACTAGATGATAAGTTTCCACTTCTTACGATCTTGCCACGAATGAAAGAAAAATGGAGGTGGCAAAAATACTTGATTGCTTGTAAGTCAGAATGCTACAAAATTACTACATTATTCTGTGAACTGTATATTCGCACCAACTGCAACCCCATTTCGTGAACACGCTATTTCTATCCTTACCAGGTTACCTGAAAGGGATCGCGGAATGCGATAAGGCCGCCAATTGTGTATTTTTAATTTGGTGTAAAATCCTACTAATATTATAAATGTGAAAGTTTGTATGTTTGTATGTTTGTATGTTTGTATGTTTGTTCGTCAATCACGCAAAAATGGCTGATGGGATTTGAATGAAATTTGGCACACATACAGTTGACATCCTGGAATAACACATAGGCTACTTTTTATCCCGATAAAAGGCATAGCTTAATGGCGGCGGAGGAGGAAGTGGAAATCAGACGTTTCTGCTGCCTTAGTACTTCAGATTCACAAGTACCAGGAGAGCATAAACATGTCGAAATATTTTCGGGTCTGAATTTGTGAGCGCCAAAGATTCTCGAGTACCAGGAGAGCAGACATATATGTCAAAGTATTTTTGGTCAGGTTTTTTATTTGCTGGAAAATAGATTGGCTTTCATTGCAAGCGTTCATGTTTGTATGTTTGTCCGTCAATCACGCAAAAACGGCTGAAGGGATTTGGATGAAATTTGGCAAATATGTAGATTACATCCTGGAATAACACATAGGTTACTTTTTATTCCGGTAAAATACATGACCTAATGGAGACAGAGGAAGAAGTGGAAGTCCAAAGTTTCTGCTACCTTAGTACTTCAGATTCAAAAGTACCAGGAGTTAAGAAACATGTCGAATTTTTTTACTGGGCTAGAATTTTGTTACGAGTGCAAAAAGATTCACAAGTATCAGGAGACCAGCAACATGTCAAATTATTTTTGGGAGAGCAAAAACGTGTCGAAGGTATTTTCGAGACCGGAATTCCGAGCGCTACAGATTCACAAGTACCAGGAGAGTAAAAACATGTCAAGGTATTCCGGGGCCGGAATTACAAGCGCTACAGATTCGTAAGTACCAGGAGAGAATAAATATCTCGGAAATTTTATTGGGGCTTCAATTATGAGTGCTTTAGACTAACAAGTACTAGGAGAGCAGAAACATGTCGTGGTATTCCGAGGCCGGAATGTCAAGCGCTACAGATTCACAAGTACCAGGAGAGCAGAAACGTCTCCGACACTTTTTTGGGGCATTACGAGCGATTTAGATTCACAAGTACCAGGAGATCAGAAATATGTCGAACATTTTCCGCGCTGGAATTGTGAACGCTATATTTTCACAAGTACTAGCAGAGCAGAAACATGTCGAAGTATTTTCGGGGCTGGAAACTGTGAACGCTATAGATTCTCAAGTACCAGGAGAGCCACGTGTCAAAGTATTTTCGGGACTGGAAATTGTGAATGCTATAGATTCCCGAAAATAACCAGGAGAGCAGAAACATGTCAATTTTATTTTCGGTGCCGGAATTGTGAGCGGTTAAGTTTAAAAAATACCAGGAGAGTAGAAACATGTCAAAGTATTTTCGGGGCTGGAAATTGTGAACGCTATAGATTCTCAAGTACTAGGAGAGCTGAAACATGTCGAGGTATTCCGTGGCCATAATTACGAGCGCTACAGATTCACAAATACCAGGAGACCAGAAACATACCCGAAACTGTTCACAAGTACCCGGAGAGCAGAAACATGTCGAGGTATTTTCGGGGCCGGAATTGTGAGCGGTTAAGTTTAAAAAATACCAAGAGACAGAAACATGTAAAAGTTTATTTTTGGGCTAAATGACTGAATTCTAAAGGTTCACAAGCACCAGGAGAGCAGAAACATGTCGAAGTATTTTCGGAGCTGGAAATTGTGAACGCTATAAATTCACAAGTACCTGGAGAGCAGAAACATCTCAGACGATTTTCGGGCTTAAATTATGAGCGCTTTAGATTCACAAGTACCAGGAGATCAGAAATATGTCGAAACATTTTCCGCGCTGGAATTGTGAACGCTATATTTTCACAAGTATTAGGAGAGCAGAAACATGTCGAAGTATTTTCTGGGCTGGAAATTGTGAACGTTATAGATTCCCGAAAATAACCAGGAGAGCAAAAACATGTCGTTTTTTATTTGCGGGGCCGGAATTGTGAGCGGTTAAGTTTAAAAAATACCAAGAGAACAGAAACATGTCGAAGTTTATTTTCGGGCTAAATTAATGAGTTCTAAAGATTCACAAGTACCCAGGAAGCAGAAACATATGGAAGTATCTTCGGGGCTGGAAACTGTGAACGCTATAGATTCTCAAGTACCAGGAGAGCAGAAACGTGTCGAAGTATTTCCGGGACTGGAATTCCGAGCGCTACAGATTCACAAGTACTAGGAGAGCAAGAACATGTCGAACGCTTATGATGAGTGCTTTAGATTCACAAGTACCAAGAGATCAGAATTTTCACAAGTACTAGGAGAGCAGAAACATGTCGAAGTATTTTCTGGGCTGGATATTGTGAACGCTATAGATTCCCGAAAATAACCAGGAGAGCAGAAACATGTCAATTTTATTTTCGGTGCCGGAATTGTGAGCGGTTAAGTTTAAAAAATACCAGGAGAGTAGAAACATGTCAAAGTATTTTCGGGGCTGGAAATTGTGAACGCTATAGATTCTCAAGTACTAGGAGAGCTGAAACATGTCGAGGTATTCCGTGGCCATAATTACGAGCGCTACAGATTCACAAATACCAGGAGACCAGAAACATACCCGAAACTGTTCACAAGTACCCGGAGAGCAGAAACATGTCGAGGTATTTTCGGGGCCGGTATTATGAGCGCTGAAAAATCAAAATTACCAGGAGATCAGAAACATGTCAAAGTTTTTCTGGGGGTTAATTGCAGACCGTTAGGATTCCAAAGTTCCAGAGGAAAAATGTTGAAGTATTTTTTTAGTTCAGTTATTTTTCCGGAATTTTGAGCGGTTATGATGCAAAAGTAGGTACCAGAAGAACGGAAACACGTCAAGTATTTTTGAGGCTGCAAATATGAGCACTATAGATTCACAAGTACCAGGAAAACAGAAACATGTTAAGTAATTTTGAGGCTAAAAATATGACAGAAACGTTTTGAAGTTTTTCTGGGCTGGAATTGTGAACGCTATAGAATTACAAGTACCTACCAAGAGAGCAGACACATGTCGAAGTTTTTTCGGGGCTGGAATTGTGAGCAGTTAGGATTCAAAAGTAACAGGAGAACAGGAACATGCCGAAGTTTTTTCCGGGCTGGAATTATAAGCGCTAAAGATTAACAATTACCAGGAGACCAGAAATATGGCGCAATATTTCTGGGGCTGGAATTGTGAGCGGATAGGATTGTAAAGTACCGGGAGACCAGAAACATTTCAAAGTATTTTTTCGACAGGAATCGTGAGCGCTTAAGATTCACAAGTACCTACCAGGAGATCACAAACATGTCATGATGTAATTTCGGAGCTGAAGTATTGCTTTCAGCGCACCGCCGCTTTCAAAAAGTTGCGCGGCAATTCTGAAGTCTACGCAGACGAAGTCGCGGGAAGAAGCTAGTAAAGAATAATTGTGAAAATAAACAATTAATAGGATATATTTGAATTTTACATAAAAACTCCGCCGGAACTAGATGATAAGTTTCCACTTCTTACGATCTTGCCACGAATGAAAGAAAAATGGAGGTGGCAAAAATACTTGATTGCTTGTAAGTCAGAATGCTACAAAATTACTACATTATTCTGTGAACTGTATATTCGCACCAACTGCAACCCCATTTCGCACCAACTGCAACCCCATTTCGTGAACACGCTATTTCTATCCTTTCCAGGTTACCTGGAAGGGATCGCGGAATGCGATAAGGCCGCCAATTGTGTATTTTTAATTTGGTGTAAAATAAAGAATAACTGTGAAAATAAATAATTAATAGGATTGATTCTCAAACATTTTAAATATTCCTTTAGTTGCAATATCTACCAAATACATTGGTATTTTTTTATTTTGTACCGTTAACATAAATAAGATACATAGCATTGGAATTTTGCGAGACGTCAGGTTTACGTTACCTGAAAGAGACGTTGCGAGCGCCAAATCATTGATTTTTTTTTTACTATTGATAGGCATACGTTTGACCGCTATCTCACCAGATGTTAAGCGATGATGCGGTTTAAGGTGGAGCACGCTTGAAGTTACCTATTCACTCTTGCCAAAAAGACTCCCAGGTTGTAACTATCAGGAAACACAGACTCCGGCAGGGAATTCCACTCCTTAGTTAATAATAAATAATAATAATGAAGGATGGGACGGTGGACGTGTGTCGGGCATGCCACCGTCCGGGTGAGTCCATCAGATATATTATCTCTGGTTGTTCTCGTCTGTCTAACGGCGAGTACTTGCACCGACTTAACCAAGTGGCCAGGATCATCCATCAGCAACTTGCTTGGAAGTACAAACTTGTGGACTCTGAGGTACCGTATTACAAGTATGTGCCCGACCCATTTCTTGAAAATGACCATGTCACGTTGTACTGGGATCGGTCTATCATCACTGACAGGACTATTGTTGCCAATAAGCCTGGCATAGTGGTGATAGACCGATTAGCGCGCCGCACAGTGATTATCGATGTTACCATTCCGCATGACGAGAATCTAGTGAAAGCTGAGAAAGAGAAGCAAATTAAGTATCTCGACTTAGCACACGAGGTTGTCGACATGTGGAATGTGGACTCGGCTGTCATTGTGCCGATTGTCGTTACGGCCAATGGCCTGATGGCCAAAAGCTTCGACGACCACCTGTCAAAACTGGGATTACACAGTTGGGTAAAGGGCCTAATACAGAAGGCAGTACTCCTCGATACGGCTCGTATTGTGAGGAGGTTCCTTTCTCTGGAGCCCTAACCACCGGTAGCTTGGACCCTGCTCCCGCCACCGGCGGACTACTATTTTTTGTATTTTTAAATGTATTTTTTAATGTTTTTTAAAGATATATTTAAAAATTTAATCAATAAGTATTTAAAAATGAATAAACGGAATAATAATAAAATCGTTTATTTATAAAATAGGACACATTTACAATCAAATATCTTAAAATATTGTTAAAAAACATGTTGCTTATTTGCCTGAACTAGGTTGGAACCTGTGTTTCAGGCTGGATAGTGCTTATTTAAACATTAATAATAAATAACAATTTATCAATTACCTATAATTAAGACTTAAAATTTAAAGGACACAGGTTTTATATACTTACAAAAAGGTCTTCTGTCTCTTCGTAAGAGATACTTAATAAATATTCCACAATTCTCTTCTTACAGCTATAACAGTTTAACTTATAGATACTTAGTTGTACGCACAATGAATGTATTTCCAAAACGTTTTGTGCGTATATGTAGGATGCCCATCATGTACCGGTGGCGCATCGCCGTACGTCTTGTGGTTCGATGGTGGATCAGCCTTGGCGGAATTAAATTATGCAATTCCGTCGCACACTCCCCAAAATGTAACCGATAGAAAACCGACAGGCCAGCAACTCGGCGTCGATGCTTACGACTTTGGAGCTTCGATTCGACAAGCTTATCTTTGCCAGTGCCAGAAGTCACGCTATAGACAACTGTGTCCTGGTTTGTCTATGGTGCGACCAGAGACTTGTGGTAGGTTATGCCCGGATCTGACATAGTGTCAAAATGTTAGTGGTAAGTTGTTTTCTTATAATTGTGTGTTTTGGGTCATTTCTGGCGGAATAAACTTTTTTTTTTTTTTTTCTTTCGGCTGATATGATGAAATAGAATCATATTTTTTCATCCAGAAAACAACGTTATCACAATATGCAATCATGATTAAAGAAATACAATTTATGTTTTTTTTTTTACTATGTTGTGAATGGACCCAAATTAAAGCTGGAATACACCTAAATCTTGGACATTTGAAAACCTGGGTACCTAAGTATTATATCATGGTTCTATGGCGAACCTTATGTATGCTGTGCAATCGTCTGCATATGGGGTGACAAGTATTATGAGTGTTGAGATTAAAAAATTATGGCGCTTCTCTCCACCTTACATTTGAAAGAACTTCAAGAGCGACGACCATTTCTGGAGCCTCTTATATATTTTAAAACCAATTATATATTTTTTTAATATATCGCTCATTTGCGACAAGGTCGACATTTCTCAAAATTGATGATTTTTTAGTTATCAATACAGTTGTGTTGAAAAAATTGCACTCAGTTTACTGTAAAAACGTCATTTCTCTAAGCTCTATGGTAAGAGAGAGAGAGCAGATATTCACAGTTGTGCCGTTATAGTATTGTCTCTTTCGTTTTGGTGACTTGGGGCAACAACGACATTATTCAGTTATGATGTATCAGTGCATGCGGTGGGTTGTACTTGTGCTCTTGAAGAACGACATTTTTTACGTAACAACGCTCTTGCTGGTAAGTTAAGTACAATTGATTTTAAAATGCTTTCATGAATAACGTGTTTAGTATAAATGTGTCGTTAATGCCGATTATATTTGAACAAATCAGTGCACGCATATTTCGTATTTTGACGATATTGCTGAGAAAGTTATCAATCATTGGAGTATTATTATGAACTAGCTTCTTCCCGCGACTTCGTCTGCGTAGACTTTAGAACTGGTGCGCAACTTAATTGTCTCATATTGTTATTCTTGTAATTGAATCTTCATGATTCTGGTATCCAGATAGTGTGAGTCCCAAAATTACTTCGACATGTTTCTGCTCTCCGGATACTTGTGAAGTTTCCAGCCCTGAAAAAACTTCGGCATGTTTCTGGTCTCCTGGTACTTGTGAATCTATAGCGCTCGTAATTCCGGCCCCGGAATGCCTGGACATGTTTCTGCTCTCTTGGTACTTGTAAATCTATAGCGTTCTCAATTTCCAGCCCTGAAAAATTTGTTCCTGGTCTCCTGGTACTTATGAATCAATAGCGCTCATAATTATGGCAACGGAATACCTCGACATTTTTCTGCTCTCCTGGTACTTCTGAATCTGTAACGATCGTTATTCCGGCACCGGAATGCCTCAACATGTTTCTGCTCCCCTGGTACTTGTGAATCTATAGCGTTCTCAATTTCCAGCCCAGAAAAACTTCGGCATGTTCCTGACCTCCTGGTGCTTGTAAATTAATAGCGCTCATAATTCCAACACCAAAGAACTTCGACATGTTCCTGCTCTCCTGGTATTTGTGAATCTGTAGCGCTCGTAATTATAACCGCTCAATTCCAGTGCCGGGAATACTTCGACATGTTTCTGGTCCCCTGGTACTTTTGTGCAATTAAAGCTTTGGAAGTACTTTGTCGATAAGTTTCTGATGTCCTGGTACTTGTACAACTTTAGCGCTCACAATTACAGCCTGGAAAATGCTTCGACATGTTTCTGATCTCCTGGTACTTGTGAATTTTTAGGGCTCACAATTCCAGCCCCGAAAAATCTTCGATATATTTCTGCTCTCCTAGTACTCTTGAATCCTAACCGCTTGCAATAATAGCTTCGGAAGTACTTTGTCGATATGTTTCTGGTGTGCTGGTAATTCCAGCCCCGAAAATTCTTCGACATGTTTCTGATTTCCTGGTATTTTTGAATCCTAAACGCTCTCAATTCCAGCCCCGGAAATACTTCGGCATATTTCTGGTCTCCTGGTTCTTGTAAATCTTCAGCGCTCATAATTACTCCTGCCCGGAATAAACTTCGACATGTTTCTGTTCTCTTGGTACTTCTGCATCCTAACCACTCACCAGCAACGTGAAAACTCTCAGATATTTCTCTCCTGGTATTTTAATCTATCTGTAGCGTTCGTAATTTTCTGGCGAAATACCTCAACATGTTTCTGCTCTCCTGGTACTTGTGAATGTATAGCGTTGCTTCGACATATTTCTGATCTCCTGGTACTTGTGAATCTAAAGCGCTCATATCAAGCCCCAAAAAAACTTCCGAAATGTTACTGCTCTCCTGGTACTTGTGAATCTATAGCGCTCGTAATTCCAGCACCGGAATACCTCGATATGTTTCTGCTCTCCAGGTGAATCTGTAGCGCTCAGAATTCCAGTCCCGAAAATACTTCGAAAAGTTTCTGCTCTGCTAATAAAAAAAAACTTGCCCAAAAATAATTTGACATGTTGCTGGTCTCCTGGTACTTGTGAATCTTTTAGCACTCGTAATACAATTCTAGCCCGGTAAGCAATTTCGACATGTTTCTGTTCTCCTGGTACTTTTGAATCTGAAGTACTAAGGTAGCAGAAACTTTGTACTTCCACTTCTTCCTCTGTCTCCATTAAGTCATGTATGTTACCGAGATAAAAAGTAGCCTATGTGTTATTTCAGGATGTGACCTACATATGTGCCAAATTTCATCTAAATCCCTTCAGCCGTTTTTGCGTGATTGACGGACAAACATCCAAACATACAAACATGAACGCTTGCAATGAAAGCCAATCTATTTTCCAGCAAAAAAAAAACCTGACCAAAAATACTTTGACATATGTCTGCTCTCCTGGTACTCGAGAATCTTTGGCGCTCACAAATTTAGACCCGAAAATATTTCGACATGTTTATGCTCTCCTGGTACTTGTGAATCAGAAGTACTAAGGCAGCAGAAACGTCTGATTTCCACTTCCTCCTCCGCCGCCATTAAGCTATGCCTTTTATCGGGATAAAAAGTAGCCTATGTGTTATTCCAGGATGTGAACTATATGTGTGCCAAATTTCATTCAAATCCCATCAGCCATTTTTGCGTGATTGACGAACAAACATACAAACATACAAACATACAAACATACAAACATACAAACATACAAACTTTCACATTTATAATATTAGTAGGATTATGACGTTGTCGTTAACAAAGGAAACAATTAATCAATATTAAAAAAAATCATATCTACACTTATGTCATTACACTTTAAAATAATTTGCGTTATTTATGGTAAAATGTTGCAACATTTCGTAATAAAACGTTTTAGACAATAATTCAAGACACATTTTCTCATTTATGTATTTTTCTTAAAACTTTTTATTTTGCATTTTTAGGTAACAATGGCGTTTCCAAGTACCTCAAGAGGCAAAAAAATGGTAGCATTTATTGACAAGCATAATAATTCGCCCAATGAAGTGGTTACGCCTAATAAAACCAGTGTGTACTTTGGTTTCTTTTGTGATTATATTTTTATCCTCGCATATCTATTATAAAATTAACTTAATACTTTTCAGGAAATGACGAAACTAACCAAACATCACACGAGATGAGAAATTTGTCAAATGAGTGTAGTTCTTCTTCCAGCTCGTCATCTGATTCGGATTCATCAAATATTGAAGGTATATTGTAGTGAATCGAATTTGCTTATTAGGATCTTCAATTAAATACTTGTCTTATTATGTTTACTTATTTTGCAGGTAGTGAGTGATTCTGTAAAAGATCCGATGGACACACCATCTGATAGTGCTGAGTTGATAGAGACAATTGAGGATTCAATTCCATTACCGTCTACTTCAACGGCAGTTAGACTCATAACTATTTCCGAACCATCTCCTCTGCAGCGAAGTGCTGAGTTGGCAGTTAAACAGACAAGTACGAATTCCATTGCTACTTTTGTCAGTAGCAATGGAATTCTCACGCCCAGTAGTTCTTAATTAATAACTTTCTTTCATCTTCAGATAGTTTAGATTTACACTGTAACCGGCATTTTTCTCCGCATGGCTCTTTCATTTTTCTCTCTTCTTTTATTTTATTGCCAGCAGTTTTATAAGCTTGTCCAGTATTCCGCAGTATTTTTTTCACATGTCGCATCCAATTTGCTCCATTCAAAACAATTTGAATAGCATTATTCCATTGCCATCAACTTCAATGGAAAATAGGAACATAACTTCGTCTCCTGCAAGTCCAAAGGCAAAACAAGGAAGAAAACGCAAACGGAATGAAGCAAATTGGATCCGAAATGTGAAAAAAATACTGTGGAATACTGGACAAGCTTATAAAACTGCTGGCAATAAAATAAAAGAAGAGAGAAAAATGGAAGAGCCATGCGGAGGAAAATGCCGGTTACAGTGTAAATCTAAACTATCTGAAGATGAAAGAAAGTTATTAATTAAGAACTACTGGACGTTAGGTGATAACAAAAAAAAAATGGGAATACATTTCGAAAAGTATGACGATCATTACACCAAAATATCGTTACATTCGTGAAGGCGGAGTAAGAAAACCTCGTCAAAAGAATCACGCATTTCGTTTCAAGCTGCTCAATAAATCGGTGAGAGTTTGTAAGATTTTCTTTAAGAACACCTTAGGTATTAATGACCGGCCAATTCGCACCGTTTTAGAAAAAGAAGACCAAGTGGCAAATTGTCGTTTAGCTGATGAAGAATTCGGTAAACATGATAAACATCCACGAGTTGAAGAAGCTACCAAAAATGGCATACGTGAATACATAGACGCGATACAAAAATCGAATCGAGAATTAAGATTGGATATATAAAAATTTTGAAGGTTGGCAAGGATTAGCCACGCGTATTATTCTACAAGAACTCTTACGGAGGAGAAGAATTTAAAAAAGCAGAAATTATCAGAAAAAAGAAAAGGATTGACGTAAACGTCAAGAAAGCTTATGATTGTAAACCAGGCATATCGGACAGAAAGAAAGCAGATTTGTTGGAATTGTTAAACAAAAACCTAATTCCACAGATTATGTCAGTATGACTTTGTGATAATAATATTAATTACTTATTCTATAACGATAACTGTTAAGAAAGTTGATTTTGAAGACTGATGGTGTGCCATTTCAATTTGATAATTTAGATTTAAGCGCAATACCTACCGTTGATTTTTTGTAAAGTTGTTAACGTGACTATGTTGTAGTTCACTTTTGGTTCCTATATTAATAAAAAGTTTATTCATTATCGACATATTTTGTTATTATTACCTTAAATATACCTCAAATGTAAAATGATTATCGAGTGTAATGTCATAAATCAAAATACTACAAAAATATTTATATATTTATCAGCAACAATGACATAAGTAGTACCTTGTTGCGGAAAAAATAGCACAGTATGTCTTGTGCGCTGTAAGCATAAGTTTTAATAATTTTACAGAAAACTATAATAAACACACTATATTTTTGTCTAAATAAGTTCCCTAAGAAATCAATTATTATGGTATAATTTTTACTTGAAACTTTAAAATTGCTCTCCTGTAAAATGATGTTTTTTGAGAAATGTCTACCTTGTCACAAATGAGCGATATATATAAATCTCGTGTCACAATGTTTGTCCTCAATGGACTCCTAAAACACTTAACCGATTATAATAAAATTCGCACACCATGTGCAGTTCGATCCAACTTGAGAGATAGGGTAGCTTACATCTCAATTTTTTGTTGCAATATTATTTAGGAGCGGAAAATGTGACGCAGACGAAGTTGCGCCGGTCATCTAGTTTTTTTATAAATTTGTATACGCACAAGGCCCCGGACGTTCAATAACAAAAAAAAGGAACCCGGTGTGAACATTTCAGTCTGTATGTCTGTCAGTCTGCAGCTACTACTATTTATTATACTCTCCATCCATTTTAAATTTAAAGTTCAATGACATTACTTATGTCAGAAATTAAAATAAAATTAACATACACTCACTTTTTTAGCACCGCTAAAAAAAGTTCAAGTAAATTTAATTCAGCCAGTCACTCTGCAAATGCAAGCTCCGTATATAATAACTTCATTTATATTCATGGGAACATTACAGAAAACATAACACTCTGTTATGCACTCAACGATAAAATATTATGTATTGCCGAGCTCTCTAACTTTGCGCAGTTTATTTTGATTAGAATATATTTTAGTATCACGTTGTTATTTGCAAACTCATAGGTGGCGACACGACGTGGTGTACGACACGGTTGGCGCAGTGGTTGAGCGATTGACTGCTGCGCAGCATGTCGCGGGTTCGATTCCCGCACGGAACAAATATTTGTACGACCTACATGTATTTGTTCCGAGTCTGGGTGTTTTTCTATCTATAATATGTATGTATTTACAAAAAAAAAATGTATATAAGTATATTATCAGCCATCTCGTTACCATAACACAAGCATTAGGTTGCTTAGCTTGGGACTATATGGCGTTGTGTGAAATGTCCAAGGATATTATTATTATTATTATAGGTAGAATGTGATCTCCATAAAATTCATGTGAGCACATTCAGTACAATTAAAATATTCATAAAAACTGGAGTGAATGGACCCACAAATAAAAAACTTTTTACAAAAAAATACAACCAACTTCCAAGTAATCAAAAACACTACTTTGTTAGCTTCTTCGTATTTCGACACTGACTTCCGAAACGAAAGTAATTTTTTACTTTATAGTGTTTTTTTTTACTTGGAAGTCGGTTGTATTTTTTTGTAAAAAAAAAAAAAATATTGTTCACTTTTAAGTGGTACCCTACACCTAACAACACCACTGCAAAATCGTAGAAAAGCAAAATACGCAATTTCGATTACTTGGATGACAAAAAACCATAATTCAAGTAAACGAATTCCAGCTATTTCGATTTAAGATCCAATCTAAGACCAATCTGCAAGTATATCTTTTCAGCTAAAACAAGAATTTTTTAAATCGGTTCATAATTGACGGAGTTATGAGGTAACAAACAAAAAAAAACAACCGAATTGACAACCTCCTCCTTTTTGGGAAGTCGTTTAAAAACACTACAAAGTATAAAATAACCTTAATTTTGAAAGTTGTGTTTTTGGTTATGTTTCTCTTTTTTAACACCGACTTCCGAAATTAAGGTTATTTTATACTTTGTAGTATTTTGTTTGGAAGTCGACTACTTTTTTTTTTTTTTTTGAAGAATAAAAGTGTTTTATTGTTTGTTTATCTTCGTCTACCCAGAAATTGAAATAAACAGAAATGCTCATAAAATAAAAGCTACTGAGCCAAACTAAATGAAATTTGGGGACCAAATGGCAAATATGTCGCATCGAACTAAAAAAGAATAATAGAAATCGAATCAGAAACCTCGGATAAATCGGTGCACATACCTGAGAACCTCCTCCTTTTTTGGAATTCGGTTAAGAGTGTTAAGACTCATTTTCCACGTCTCCGCTCTCCTAGTTCTGCATTTTTTCACAATAATAAGTACCTATCCTGGGGCACTGCAGCTTTCTATCAATGACAATATTCTTCATCGAATTATGTACTTCTGTAGAGACAACCTCCAACTACATATAAAAAAACAATTTTGCCTGTTCCTAACATTCGTTCAAAGAATGGCTAGACAAACTAGGTTGCCCAACAATCTAGATATCCATTACTATATGCCAGGGCTCCCAGATTTGTTCAAAAGAGTCACCACAGCTCTGCAACGTAAAGCATTAGGAGGAACACGGATTTATTTCAGTCAGTAATTTGAACACTAAGGAGTGTTCTTCCAAAGCGGGAAGAAAATTAAAATTTGAAAATTTCTTTTTCTTAAAAAAAATCAATACGATTACGCATTGGATACCTACATTTTCTACCTTCATTCTCAAACTTGTTTTTTTTTTTAAATATTTAACCATTTTCAAAGACATTACATTTTTCCCATCTCTAGAATCCCTTTTTGCTCCTGTCAGACCAATGAACCAGCGGTGAATGCAAATGCAATGCAGTGTCAGAAAAACAGCGAACTTAATTATTTATTTTCTTCTCTGCATTTCAACAGAACCTCGCCCTGATTTATTCAGACACTGTCGTTACCCATTCACTCTTAGAATAAAATAAAAATAAAGCTTTATTCCTAACTATAAAATTGAAAAATATTTCCAAAGTTTGCAACTAGAATGGAAATGTGTGCAGTAAAATTTAAACTATCCTCTGGATCCTAGAATTATCCTGGCTAGCTTCCAGGAACTTTATCATCAGCCCAGAACCATTTTCTTTGTGTGTAAAAGGCATGAAATACACTGTCCTTGTTTTAGCATGTTTCTATAAGTTTTGCGACATTGAATAATTGAGTGCGTTCTTTTGGCAACCTGTGTATCTCACTGCTGAGCAAAGTTCTTTTTTTTTACTTGGGATGGGTTTACTCTTGACCCTAGTCTAGCTCAGAGATGACAAAGACAAAACCTACGATGGAGCGAGCGATACAGAAGTAGCCTGTTCACTCTAACTTTGAAAAGATTAGGGTTGTAAGCGTTCGGTAACACAGTCGCATGCAGAGAGTTCCACTCCTTTGCTGTGCGCATTATGAAAGATGTTTGGAAACGCCTATGGTCTTCCACTACTCCCGATGTTTCGTCTGTACCGGATAGTCTCCCGAAAACATCTCCAAGACATAACGCCTGTATTTTCTAGACCCACTCGGTGACGAGGCCCGTTTTTTTGTTTCCAATTTGTGATAAGCCTGACCCATGTGTCTTTGAGCACTCTGCATTATAATAACCCGCCTTATCCCGCTGTAGTCTAGCAGACTTATTGCCCACATGCTCTGAATTGATTTGAAAATGACAAAATTAAATATTTTTCTGTAACAGAATCTATACGCCACTAAAACTATGTTAAACAAATCTTACATCACAGTATCAGAGTTTTCAGTGCGATTTGAAAATATCCAACAGTACAATTATCAAACATTGGGTAGTCGCTCACCAGACACAATACCCATTGGGTCGGAGGTTCCTCCCTATTCTATAAAGGTTTGCGTAAAAACTATTTTTGCAAATAAAATTAGTATCTAAAGTCGAATAAAAAAAAAACATTAATATATAAATCAAGACACTGACAAAAGAGGGAAAAAATTAACTATGCAAATCTATATTATATTATATTATCTATACTATAATATTATAAAGAGGTAACATTTGTTTGTAAGTTTGTATGTAGGGGGTAATCTCAGGAACTACTGGTCCGATTTGAAAAATTCTTTCAGTGTTAGATAGCCCATTTATCAAGGAAGGTTATAGGCTATATTTCATCACGCATCACGCGAGTCAGCTAGTATAAAATAAATTGCTAGACTATTATATAACTAAGATAACTTATTACAACTACTAAACAATTGGGAGCTTTGTACAATGTACACTCCCATACCCCCGAGACCGCAAATCTGAACTTATTATGTATTAAATTAAATGTTAAATTGCTACCATGAACGTGCGGTCTCACGGTGGGCCTCATGGAGGCTGTAAATACATCTCTGTGTCCGTCTCAAACCTACATAATTACCCATCGTTTAATTCTATTTTTCTCATAAAGTCGTAAAGAATACTTGCCTTTTATTTTTACGATTCTTTTGAGACAGTACACAAAAAGCTATTACACTGAAGTACTAACATAAACTCAAATAACTTGAATAAAAGAGAACTTCAATTAAGGGGCGGATTACATGATGAGACTTGCATTAAATTAGATTAGGAATTCCAGAGATAAAAACTTCTAGGACGCTGCATTTTTAAGTTTTAGTACACTTTTAAATCTAGAATTTTAGAACGTCTGCCTGTCTCTGCTAGACTTTTTACAAAGCACTACTAGGTGGTCCTCTTGAATTAGCTCATTTTAGTTTTATTTAAAGTTAGCTGCGTTATTTGTTGTACTAATTCAAATCCCTAAATCTTTGGATAACAGATGACCGTTTTGTCTCGTAGCAAGTCTTTATCTTCTTAGATACTTGCAGCTCCTGCACACGTAAAACCAACTAAATAGTGGCTGGCCTGTTATTCTGATCACAGATCAAAAATACCTAAAATCTAAGCAAACAACTACAAAACAAATACTAGTCGAAGCGATGTGTAAAGCTGAATGTCCGGAAAGGAGCGGAGATTATATTTTTTTCGGACAAGTCCGCCACACATTCCAAACCACTGCAACTCCAGAAAGCCAGAATCAACAGTGGCGACCACCAGAAAAAAGCCGAGCTTATGAAGCCCGACGATTCCCGGAGAAACGATTCAACTGTCTTGGATCCCACACGATTTTTTTTTTGAGATGGGTTTGCTCTTGGCTTTAGTCTACGATGGAGCGAGCTTACCCAGAAGGAGCCTGTTTACTCTTACTTTGAAGAGATTAGGGTTTCACAAGGCCCCTTATTTATCGGACATTCAATCACAAAAAATAAAGAACCCGGTGTGACCATTACAGTCTGTACATCTGTCAGTCTGCAGCTACTACTATTTATTAATACTCTCCATCCATTTTAAATTTAAAGTTCAATGACATTACTTATTTCAGAAATTAAAATAAAATTAACATACACTCACTTTTTTAGCACCGCTAAAAAAAAGTTCAAGTAAATTTAATTCAGCCAGTCACTCTGCAAATGCAAGCTCCATATATAATAACTTCATTTATATTCATGGGAACATTACAGAAAACATAACACTCTGTTATGCACTCAACGATAAAATATTATGTATTGCCGAGCTCTCTAACTTTGCGCAGTTTATTTTGATTAGAATATATTTTAGTATCACGTTGTTATTTGCAAACTCATAGGTGGCGACACGACGTGGTGTACGACACGGTTGGCGCAGTGGTTGAGCGATTGACTGCTGCGCAGCATGTCGCGGGTTCGATTCCCGCACGGAACAAATATTTGTACGACCTACATGTATTTGTTCCGAGTCTGGGTGTTTTTCTATCTATAATATGTATGTATTTACAAAAAAAAAATGTATATAAGTATATTATCAGCCATCTCGTTACCATAACACAAGCATTAGGTTGCTTAGCTTGGGACTATATGGCGTTGTGTGAAATGTCCAAGGATATTATTATTATTATTATAGGTAGAATGTGATCTCCATAAAATTCATGTGAGCACATTCAGTACAATTAAAATATTCATAAAAACTGGAGTGAATGGACCCACAAATAAAAAACTTTTTACAAAAAAATACAACCAACTTCCAAGTAATCAAAAACACTACTTTGTTAGCTTCTTCGTATTTCGACACTGACTTCCGAAACGAAAGTAATTTTTTACTTTATAGTGTTTTTTTTTACTTGGAAGTCGGTTGTATTTTTTTGTAAAAAAAAAAAAAATATTGTTCACTTTTTAGTGGTACCCTACACCTAACAACACCACTGCAAAATCGTAGAAAAGCAAAATACGCAATTTCGATTACTTGGATGACAAAAAACCATAATTCAAGTAAACGAATTCCAGCTATTTCGATTTAAGATCCAAATTTCGTAACCGATTTTGATAAAATTTGAATGGGACCAATCTGCAAGTATATCTTTTCAGATAAAACAAGAATTTTTTAAATCGGTTCATAATTGACGGAGTTATGAGGTAACAAACAAAAAAAAACAACCGAATTGACAACCTCCTCCTTTTTGGGAAGTCGTTTAAAAACACTACAAAGTATAAAATAACCTTAATTTTGAAAGTTGTGTTTTTGGTTATGTTTCTCTTTTTTAACACCGACTTCCGAAATTAAGGTTATTTTATACTTTGTAGTATTTTGTTTGGAAGTCGACTACTTTTTTTTTTTTTTTGAAGAATAAAAGTGTTTTATTGTTTGTTTATCTTCGTCTACCCAGAAATTGAAATAAACAGAAATGCTCATAAAATAAAAGCTACTGAGCCAAACTAAATTAAATTTGGGGACCAAATGGCAAATATGTCGCATCGAACTAAAAAAGAATAATAGAAATCGAATCAGAAACCTCGGATAAATCGGTGCACATACCTGAGAACCTCCTCCTTTTTTGGAATTCGGTTAAGAGTGTTAAGACTCATTTTCCACGTCTCCGCTCTCCTAGTCCTGCATTTTTTCACAATAATAAGTACCTATCCTGGGGCACTGCAGCTTTCTATCAATGACAATATTCTTCATCGAATTATGTACTTCTGTAGAGACAACCTCCAACTACATATAAGAAAACAATTTTGCCTGTTCCTAACATTCGTTCAAAGAATGGCTAGACAAACTAGGTTGCCCAACAATCTAGATATCCATTACTATATGCCAGGGCTCCCAGATTTGTTCAAAAGAGTCACCACAGCTCTGCAACGTAAAGCATTAGGAGGAACACGGATTTATTTCAGTCAGTAATTTAAACACTAAGGAGTGTTCTTCCAAAGCGGGAAGAAAATTAAAATTTGAAAATTTCTTTTTCTTAAAAAAAATCAATACGATTACGCATTGGATACCTACATTTTCTACCTTCATTCTCAAACTTGTTTTTTTTTTTTAAATATTTAACCATTTTCAAAGACATTACATTTTTCCCATCTCTAGAATCCCTTTTTGCTCCTGTCAGACCAATGAACCAGCGGTGAATGCAAATGCAATGCAGTGTCAGAAAAACAGCGAACTTAATTATTTATTTTCTTCTCTGCATTTCAACAGAACCTCGCCCTGATTTATTCAGACACTGTCGTTACCCATTCACTCTTAGAATAAAATAAAAATAAAGCTTTATTCCTAACTATAAAATTGAAAAATATTTCCAAAGTTTGCAACTAGAATGGAAATGTGTGCAGTAAAATTTAAACTATCCTCTGGATCCTAGAATTATCCTGGCTAGCTTCCAGGAACTTTATCATCAGCCCAGAACCATTTTCTTTGTGTGTAAAAGGCATGAAATACACTGTCCTTGTTTTAGCATGTTTCTATAAGTTTTGCGACATTGAATAATTGAGTGCGTTCTTTTGGCAACCTGTGTATCTCACTGCTGAGCAAAGTTCTTTTTTTTTTACTTGGGATGGGTTTACTCTTGACCCTAGTCTAGCTCAGAGATGACAAAGACAAAACCTACGATGGAGCGAGCGATACAGAAGTAGCCT
Source organism: Ceramica pisi (assembly GCA_963859965.1). Taxonomy (NCBI): domain Eukaryota; kingdom Metazoa; phylum Arthropoda; class Insecta; order Lepidoptera; family Noctuidae; genus Ceramica; species Ceramica pisi. Next base: position 2,874,635 of record OY982537.1, on the reverse strand, counting down.
GTTCACTCTAACTTTGAAAAGATTAGGGTTGTAAGCGTTCGGTAACACAGTCGCATGCAGAGAGTTCCACTCCTTTGCTGTGCGCATTATGAAAGATGTTTGGAAACGCCTATGGTCTTCCACTACTCCCGATGTTTCGTCTGTACCGGATAGTCTCCCGAAAACATATCCAAGACATAACGCCTGTATTTTCTAGACCCACTCGGTGACGAGGCCCGTTTTTTTGTTTCCAATTTGTGATAAGCCTCACCCATGTGTCTTGGAGCACTCTGCATTATAATAACCCGCCTTATCCCGCTGTAGTCTAGCAGACTTATTGCCCACATGCTCTGAATTGATTTGAAAATGACAAAATTAAATATTTTTCTGTAACAGAATCTATACGCCACTAAAACTATGTTAAACAAATCTTACATCACAGTATCAGAGTTTTCAGTGCGATTTGAAAATATCCAACAGTACAATTAGCAAACATTGGGTAGTCGCTCACCAGACACAATACCCATTGGGTCGGAGGTTCCTCCCTATTCTATAAAGGTTTGCGTAAAAACTATTTTTGCAAATAAAACTAGTATCTAAAGTCGAATAAAAAAAAAACATTAATATATAAATCAAGACACTGACAAAAGAGGGAAAAAATTAACTATGCAAATCTATATTATATTATATTTTCTATACTATAATATTATAAAGAGGTAACATTTGTTTGTAAGTTTGTATGTAGGGGGTAATCTCAGGAACTACTGGTCCGATTTGAAAAATTCTTTCAGTGTTAGATAGCCCATTTATCAAGGAAGGTTATAGGCTATATTTCATCACGCATCACGCGAGTCAGCTAGTATAAAATAAATTGCTAGACTATTATATAACTAAGATAACTTATTACAACTACTAAACAATTGGGAGCTTTGTACAATGTACACTCCCATACCCCCGAGACCGCAAATCTGAACTTATTATGTATTAAATTAAATGTTAAATTGCTACCATGAACGTGCGGTCTCACGGTGGGCCTCATGGAGGCTGTAAATACATCTCTGTGTCCGTCTCAAACCTACATAATTACCCATCGTTTAATTCTATTTTTCTCATAAAGTCGTAAAGAATACTTGCCTTTTATTTTTACGATTCTTTTGAGACAGTACACAAAAAGCTATTACACTGAAGTACTAACATAAACCCAAATAACTTGAATAAAAGAGAACTTCAATTAAGGGGCGGATTACATGATGAGACTTGCATTAAATTAGATTAGGAATTCCAGAGATAAAAACTTCTAGGACGCTGCATTTTTAAGTTTTTAACACTTTTAAATCTAGAATTTTAGAACGTCTGCCTGTCTCTGCTAGACTTTTTACAAAGCACTACATAGGTGGTCCTCTTGAATTAGCTCATTTTAGTTTTATTTAAAGTTAGCTGCGTTCTTTGTTGTACTAATTCAAATCCCTAAATCTTTGGATAACAGATGACCGTTTTGTCTCGTAGCAAGTCTTTATCTTCTTAGATACTTGCAGCTCCTGCACACGTAAAACCAACTAAATAGTGGCCTGATAATCTGATCACAGATCAAAAATACCTAAAATCTAAGCAAAGAATTACAAAACAAATAATAGTCGAAGCGATGTTTAAGGCTGAATGTCCTTAAAGGAGCGGAGATTATATTTTTTCGGACAAGCCCGCCACACATTCCAAACCACTGCAAGTCCAGAAAGACAGAATTAATAGTGGTGACAACCAAAAAAACGCCGAGCTGAAGAAACACGACGATTCCCGGAGAAACGATTCAACTGTCTTAGATCCCGCAACGAAATTAATCGGAAGAGCACAGCGGAGGAGTAGGAAAAAATAGGAGCAGATAAATAATTTTATTATTAACCAATTCTGATCTGCGTCAGTCACTGGTATATGCAATGCGATTGGTTAATATTTCTCCGTGCCTTTCCTCTCCGCTCCAGTGGACCGTCAACCTTACGATGGTCCTTTTTCGCAGAGATGACGGGTATTTTCCCGACATGCATTTATTGATAGACGTTATACTTGGCGCTCGTGGCTAAATAGGTAATAACACAAAAACTTTTCTCCGAATTTTTACTGACAATATAGCTGATTGAAGAATACTGATTAATAAATTTATTTTAACATTTTACATTATTAAAAAGTTTTAACGGGTTCATAGAATCGGTTTACTATAAGAAGACCTCGTGGCTAAATAAAAACAGCCGCACGGGTCGATCTTCAAGGTTAAACAACGCTTGCCGAGGTTAGTCTGTTGATTGGTGACAATCTTAACATACCGAGTTTCCTCCGTGCCTCGAAAAAAACGTTAAGCCGTTGGTCTCGGCTGTCATTTGAAGATCTTTGGCAGTCGTAACGGATAGTAAGAAGCCAGAAAATCTGACACTAGTCTTACCAAGGAGTAGCATGTTACCCAGTTAACGGGTTGTGGAAGTCTGGTAGCAGCCGCTCTACATAAAATACTGGTACTCAGCTGAATCCGGTTTGACTGGAAGTCGACCCCAATATAGATGGGAAAGGGCAAGGCACATGATGACTTGTCGCTATTAAACGCGTAATATCCTTTCATATTTATATAACCACACTACTTTGTCTACGAACCAATAACTCTCTTGTTTACCTTAGATTTATCATGTCTAAATATTAAAATTGTATCAATATTAAACTAGCTAAAACAAAAGGTAGGCGCTCTTTGACCCTTAACGTTAACAAATCTCAAAGAAAGTACAATTTTATCGATCTTTCATTATGAGGGTTGGGTTACAGTGATGGCTAACAACTTAAGGCGCAGAAACGGCTGATTCTTAAACGAGAATCATGTCTAGTACAGCCAGTTGTGATTTTTGGAAAATAATATTTGTTAATAATAATTTTGTTTTCTTTTTATTTTATTTTATGACATAGCATGATTTTAGTGATAGGTAATTGATGACATTGTTTAATTTGAGTAATAGGATATTTATGGAATTGTAGGAATTAATAAATTAATTATAATTAATTCCTACAATTCCATAAACATCCTAATATATTATTAATTAATTTTAATTAATTAAAAATTAGCTAGAACACTAAAACGCTTGCTTATTTTTTTAGCTAGAATGCATAATTATATACTGTGTTTCGCAACAAAAAGTGAAATTGAAATATATAACACTGTTTTCTTTACAAATTGAAATTTGAAAATTTGGGGTTTTATTCGTACACAGTGTAATTCATTTGTAAAGTATTGTAAAGTATTGTATAGCGTGTTTTAATGCAATTTTCACTTTTTAACAGTAATAATAAGGTAAGTACAAAAAACTGAATTTTGGGTCATACGGGTGTTAAACGCGTGCGCTTATTATTGCCTCAAGGTCGCTGGGGTATGTCGTCGCCTTATTGACAACACGATTTGACAGTAACTGTCTAATTGTATTGTCATTCATTCTTAGTTCGGGTACGGGACTAATCGTAAGTCCGTAGGTGATCCGGAGTAGAATACGCCCGCAACTAAGCGTGAAACTACGGATTTCGGGCTTACAGAGTAGCCCCCCCGACCGGTCGTAATATCCAGCGAAGGACCGCGATAATCTAAGTTGTTTTAAATTGATTAAATGACTAAAGATTACTTCACGAATGACTAAATAAATGATTATTGGAATCCTCCATTTCACACCTTTTAGGGATTACATTTAAAAATACTTTCTTGCTGCTCTACTTTGTTATTGCTACTGCTGGACCCGCTTTGGTACTTTTCTCACCGCCGGCGATCAGCGAGACGCGAGTAAAGCTTGAAACTCGAAACGAGTTGGCGCGCAACGAGTAGTGAGTGAAAAGTTTCGATACAATCATCGGCACGATTCTTGAGCGCTGACCTTCACCTGCGCAAAAGTGAGTTATTGGGTCCCTTTGGTGGTATGAAGTGAGGCGCGGAGGCGCGGGGGCGCGGAAAATGCAGTGATTGGCCCGTAGCGCATCGCGTCATAGCCATAGCATCGGGATTTGTTCTTTACTCTTGCAGCACGTTCCTCACGACGACGTTTTATTTGTAATGTAAAGTGTACGATGCGCAAAGCGATCCCCAATCTTTCGCCGAGCGCTCAAGAACCGTGCCGGTGTCTGTAGTTTTGACGCTCGGCTTTAAGCGAGTGCTTTTGAGCGACGGGCTATTACTCACAATACTCGCTCCAGCCCAAACTGTAGGTAGAAATTACCGCTGGTTGGTGAGCTGCAAATTTGTGAGTTCTTATCGTTACGATCAACTAGAGGTAAGAGCCGCTCGCCGGCAGTGTTAAGAGTCCTATTAAATTTTTTACGGAAATTCATGATTTTTGACGCTGTAGTTTTCAGCAGCAGTAAGATATTTTAGTTATTTGATCCTGAATAACGATAGTGCCAGTCTCTTTCTTGTAAGTTAGAGTAACACATTTTCATTTTTCTTTTCGTGTATTTTATTATAAATATTTTACGAACTCAGTTTGCAAGAAAAAATGTCGGCGATGGAACTTTGACGGTCTAATTCACATTGTTACAATCATTTCTTTTAAAAGCTAAAATTAATAAAAGGTAAGTTGAATGTTTTACTTGTTTATTGGAGTTCTAGAATTTCTTTAAATTCCTTGAGTTTTCACGGAAAAAAACGTAAAGAAAACCTAATTTAAGCCAGAAATGTTTTGATTCAGCGTCCATTATATTCCAAATAAAAACAATTTAATCAAATAAATTAATATGATATAAAATTTCAATCTACAATGAAAACGTTTCATTAGTTTTCGTTTGTCAATATAATAAAACAAAATTACAATAAATAAAATTAAAGTACCTACTATATATTCTGCATCAATTCAGCGTGCGCGCTCCTCAGTCTCGCGCGAGCGCCCAAATAAACTATAATCCTATTCAGACTAGTAAGTATCAAAATTGTTTCGCGGACTATAGATGTACTCCCAACGCAGACCAACGTAACTTCGTCTATTGCAACGAGCATTGACGATTCGTAATAGGACTCTTAACCGCCAGCTATCGACTATGGATGTACATATCTCTTTTACTCACACGAGATCTATATCTTTTATCCCTTTCATCAGCGAGCAAATAGTCGAAAGCTAATCGCTTCCTCGTCAGCGTGGAAACAATTGCCCTGTACTTTTTCTGCTATTAAACGAATTTAAAATATTGTTATGAAGTATTATCAGTTTCACTATTATGAGTGTGTATTCCGTCCACTAGCGCCGCCAATCGTTTTTTATTAATTGTGGTAAATTTAAGACACGTCGACTGTCAACTGTCAACACGCGAAGGTGCGCTGTTGGAGAATTTAGTGACTTTCGTGTGTTACACCGCGAGTTTATCCCTAAAAACATTGTGAAAGTGAACTTTTAACTGTGAAACCTGTGAACAATTGTTTGTAGCTTAAAACAATAAGTGATCGAAACTAAAAACAGTGATCTAAAAACAGAAGTGACAATCAAGTTTACATAATTTTTTCAATCCACCCCCACAACTATTAATTTTTCGATGTCAACTTTTTTATCATGTCAGAATGTCATCTGACATTTGGATAAGTGTTGCCATTGTAGGAAAACAATTACCACCATGAATTCCAAAAGTGCTACTGAATTGACTAGAGCGGGAAATCAGGCTCAAAGTCAAAATAACGATTCTAATGAAAAACAAAAGAACATAACCTCGCCTAAGAAACTTGTTCAACAAATCTTTCATCCAAGCCTTTTCAATAGGCAACGGTCGAGTTCACTGAGCGAAACTTCATCCAAGCAGTCGGGTTCTTCCAATAACCCCATCCTATTCGGCAGCGAGAAAGACACGGATGGAGCCACAGAATTTAAGCCAGCCGCACAGGCATGTATAGATGCTACTCAACCTCCACCATGGCAACGAGTTCCTACTTCTAAGAAGAGAAAAATATGCGACAATTCGCCTCCGCCAATTGAGTCAGAAAACCGATTCTCAAACCTACCGGTAGACCTAACAGAGGACACTGACGCTGAGCCTAAACTACCAAACAAGCCCCCTCCGATTGTTCTGTATGGGATAGAGGATCTGAACGAGCTCACCAAACTAATTGAGTCTGTAATTCGCCCAGAAGAGTTTCGGTACAAAATAATTAATAAAAATCTCCTACGGATAATGATAAACACTACCGATGATTACAAGCAAGTCATTGATCTAATACGACAGAAGGGATTAATTGGACACACTTTCTCTCGTAAAGATACGAAATGCTACCGAATAGTTATAAAAGACCTCCATCATACTACTCCACACGATGCTATCAAAAAGGAGTTGGAAAAATTTGGAAACAAGGTCAGAGGAGAAATCATCAACCACCGCTATGGACCAAACAAAACACCTACCTCCACATTTTTTGTTAATTTAGAACCGAGCCTACATAACAAACTAGTTAAAAATATCCAGTACATCCATCACCAACGCATCAAAATTGAAGATCCACGCAAATCTAAGACAATTGTACAATGTCAGAGATGCCAACAATATGGCCACTGCAAAAACAACTGCATGAGGCCATACAGATGTGTCAAATGTGGGGAGGGCCACAAAACTTCTGAATGCCCCAAAAAAGATAGAAACACACCCGCCAAATGCGCTCTTTGCTCCTGCGACCATCCTGCCAATTACAAAGGTTGTAAAGTTTACAAAGAAATAATGTCAAGAAAAATGAAACCAAGAAATATTGCAACCGGCATTCCAAACTATCCTACTGAAGTAACCTGTACCAATATAACCTCAGAACGCTCCGCCCTACCCCAGCCAAACTCCTTTCGCAGATCGGACCAAAAATACTCAGATGTTGTTGCTGGTCACGCCAAGGTTCCTCCACGAGACAACGTCATTACATCTAGCCACGTAGAAAACCCTCAACAAAATGTAACAGCCATGGAACAACTCTTAATTAAACAAAATGAAAAAATCGACCTTCTCCTACAACAAATCAGTACCCTAGTGGGCTTACTGACTACCGTCATCACCAAACTAACACCATAAATGACTCCTCTACGAATCGCAACCTGGAATATCAATGGATTGGCTCCCAATATCCAAGAGTTGGAGACTTTAATGAAAGCCAACAAACTAGACGCCGTATTAATTTCAGAGTCGCACGGGACGTCCAGAAGCTCGTTCCGTATCAAAGGATATAACATTTACCACTGTCCCCATCCTGATGGTAGTGCGCATGCTGGCTCAGCGCTGGCCATTAGAGCGAACCTGAGACATTCACTGATGGAACCATATTCTACAGTGCACATACAAGCTACTTCTGTTAGATTGGAGGACCGAGCAGGCCCAATTATTCTATCCTCAATTTACTGCCCACCAAGACACAAAATAACTTCAGACATGTTCAAAACCTACTTCAATACTCTTGGCCATAGGTTTATTGCAGGTGGTGACTGGAATGCCAAACATACATTTTGGGGATCCCGCTGTACCAGCACTCGTGGGCGCGATTTGAAACGTTGTGTCGATGAAAACCACTTAAAACCGATATCCGCAGGTGAGGCTACCTACTGGCCTAGCGATCCTAGGAAACTGCCGGATCTTTTGGATTTCTTCATCAATAAGGGTATAGATAGTTTAAACACTACTATCGAATCAAGTCTAGACGGGTCATCAGATCACACACCGGTGATCCTCACAATTAGCACTAGTGAGCTTACTCGGGAAATTACTGAGTCTTTGACGAATAGCCATACTGACTGGGACGGCTTCAAGACCTACCTCAATGAAAACTTTACCGCAACTATTCCACTGAAGAATCAAAATGATGTAGATAACGCCTGCAGATATTTCACTAACGCCATTCAAGTGGCTGCCTGGATCAACACACCTTCCCGGCTCAAAGGTCACACCAACCACTCTCATCCACCAGACATAATGCAAAAGATTTTAGAAAAGCGCAAACTTAGAAGAATATGGCATCAATCCCGTCATCCTCTTGATAAAGTCAATTACAACAAGGCAGCAAAGGAGCTAAAGGCTATAGTCAAGGAGTCTACTAACACAACGTTGACAGCTAACCTACAGATGATGTCACCTACGGGGGTTGGTGGGAACTCGCTCTGGAAGGCCACTAAAAACTTAGATAAGCCTCAACAATCTTACCCTCCAATCAGATCAGAGGGTTCCTGGGCAAGAACTGACTTGGAAAAGGCCGAGGTATTCGCAACGCATCTGTCCTCTGTATTCAAACCCAACGAGAGTGTTGCTAATGAGCATGACATTGACGCAATATTGGAACAAGACTTACAGATGTGTATGCCTATCATACCCACAACACCTAAAGAAATAGCGAAGGAAATTAGCCTGCTGAACTCGAGAAAAGCCCCGGGATTTGACCTGATCACGCCTTGCATACTTAAAAATCTTCCCAGGAAATGCGTTTCTTTCCTAGCTAGTTTGTTCAACGCAATCTTTCGAACATCTCACTTTCCTGACCTGTGGAAAATCTCCGAAGTTGTTATGATCCATAAATTAGGCAAACCTGAACACGAGGCCTCGTCTTATCGGCCGATAAGCCTAACGCCTGTACTCTCCAAGCTGTGGGAGAGGATATTCCTCAGCCGTCTTAAACCTTGCATGGATGCCAATGATATTGTTCCGTCTCACCAGTTTGGCTTTAGGAAATCTCACTCAACAATAGAACAGGTTCACCGAGTTTATCAAACAGGAAGACAGGCTTTCGAACGTAAAAAGTACTGTTCAGCGGCGTTTCTTGATGTTCAGCAAGCCTTCGACCGTGTCTGGCACAAAGGATTGCTGGCTAAAGTGAAGGAAAAACTTCCACACTCAATGTACCTGCTCATCCAGTCGTATTTATCCGACCGTTGCTTCCAAGTGAAACAAGGCGAAGCAAGATCAAAATTGATTGAAGTGAGAGCTGGTGTGCCACAGGGATCTGTTCTTGGCCCGGTGTTGTACAACATCTTTACATCAGATCTACCCACGTTAGATGGTATAACAATAGCAACATATGCCGACGACATAGCCTATCTATCAGTTGATGACAACTCAGAAACGGCCAGCAAAAGACTCCAAAAACAACTAGACGCAACTCATAAATGGCTCTGTAAGTGGCGAATACGTGCGAGTGCATCCAAGTCTAACCATATCACCTTCACGCTCAGGCACGGAAACACCCCACCTGTTAGACTAGGTCCTGACACCCTACCACACACAGATTGTGTAAAGTATCTTGGCTTCCACTTAGATAGGCGCCTAACATGGAAGCATCACATTAAATATAAGAGGGATGAGATAAACCACAAGTTCCGCAACCTGTATTGGCTCATGGGAAGAAACTCTGTACTCTCTGTAGACAACAAACTCCTCATTTACAACTCGGTTCTCAAGCCCATATGGACCTACGGGATCCAATTGTGGGGCGTTGCCAGCAAATCCAACATACTCTGCCTGCAAAGAATGCAAAATGGTATCCTAAGATCAATAGCGAATGCACCTTGGTTTGCTAGGAATGATGAAATCCACGACTATCTACAAATGCCTTCAGTAACCTCTGAAATCGAGCGATACAAAAGACAACACAAGGCACGCCTAGCCTCGCATCCAAACCCATTAGTTAAGGAACTGTTGAACCCGACAGCGGTGGTAAAAAGGCTGAAGAGGAACCACCTTCTATAAGTGGGAGGTGCAGCACTGGCTGCTCCACCACAACGCCATTTATCAAGGAACAAATTCGCTTATGGTCCAACGACCGATTGCAAATAGAATTAAATGGAGAAAAAAAAAAAAAAAAAAAAAAAATTTAAGACACGTAGATAAAAAAAACGCTCTGTAGTGCACTGAAGAAATGTATCTATTATTTTTTGACAGCTATTTTTAATACATAACTCATGGCTAAATAGCCAAAACGGCAATTATTGCTAAAAGTGGCCACTTTTAGCAAAAATATCGACTTTGGCAACTATTTATGTTCTAAAGTACAAAACATAACTCTCAAAACATAATAGATACATTTCTTCAGTGCACTACAGAGCGGTTTTTTATCTACGTGTCTTAAATTTACCACAAATAATAAAAAACGATTGGCGGCGCTAGTGGACGGAATACACGCTCTTATTACAAGAAAATCGCTGTCACTAAAACTGTACCGTAGCACAGTATTAAACATAAAAACAGTACATAATGTAAACCTGTCGGACCCGTATAATTCCTGAGGCAAAAATTTGGGACCCCTGATATAGGTAGCTGGATATATTACTCTCCGCAAGGCCCTTTTCACTCTTTAAATCTTCTCGCAAAGGTAGACTGGTATCAACATTTTTTAAGGAAAATAAAGGTTCTATTCAGTTTAAACAAAGTCCTAAGTTAGAATGTACAAATAAAATTTGTAATATAGTTTTGTGTGATAGGCTATCTGCTGCACTAGTATGACGTGCTAATCTCATCATGATATATTTTTAACTACGTTCTGAAAAATGGAGGAGGTTCTAAATTCGGCGGATTTTTTTTTGTTTTTTGTGAGTACAAAGATTACTCCGAAATATCTGATCCGATTTAAGTTTGTAGTGTGTCTTATTGTTTTGTACTTACGCTCTCTATAAACTTCCTAGATAAATTAATACATAGCTGCATAGCCATAACTTGATTCCTAGATTCTTTTTAACTTGTATTTTCTAAGTTTTTCTGCAAATTAGCTATCTTCAATGCTTTGTTTACATTTCTTGTTTTATGACATTGTCATTTAGACAGGCCTAGTTTTCTTTTTATTTGTATTCTGAAGTTAGCTAGGAGTTTTAGGTCGCATATGAAACTGTCATCAGACCTTCATAAAGTCCATTTTTCTTTTCCATCAAATTCTAGAAACTCATATCAAATTCAAAATAAAAGCGAGCCTTCATTTTAGAGCCGTCGTAAAGAAATAGTCAGTCTACGTTTGGAGCTGAGATAAGCAACAACTCGGAAAAGTTTCTTAAGAGTGACTGAGAGGACAGTTTACCTCCTGGGAACCAGAGAAGTCGCCCTCCCTCTTATATTAAGAGTAGACTTAGAGGACGTTTTCTAAGTTTACCTCCTCGAACCTGATAAGTCGGCCTCTCTCCTTGCCGCCTTTAAAGGACACCTTGATGCCTGGGCTGAACGAGCCTGGGAGGAAGACGTTACTCGGCCCATCCTCTCCAGCTCTCTGAAGAGTGACGACCCTCCAGTCCTCCGGTTCTTCAACGGACCCTGCCGGCCCTCCGGTTCTTCAACGGACCCTGCCGGCCCTCCGGTTCTACAACGGACCCTCCAGTCCTCCGGTTCTTCAAGGAAGACTTCATTTTCATCTCACGTCAGCTCATCATAATCATTCATCAGCCGTTTCTTCTATAAGTGGTGTAATTCATTAAATCTTTATACTATTTATTTGTCCTTTTCCCTTTTAGCACGCATTCCCCTCCTAGGTAGGTGAGTGCTATATGTGACCTCACATTTTACAGGCTCCCCCTGTAAAACGTAACGTTACAAGTTTACGCAATTAAGGCAGCTTTTTTTCATTTCTTAGTTACTTGGTCATTGAAAACCACAGTTTTGTGTAATGTAGAAGCATATTTTCCAATTTTGGTAAATGTGAGTATTATGGAGCCAGTTTACATAATTAAGGATTTTGTTATCAAACTTGTTTGACATGAACGAGCGTGGCAGTTGAGAGCTAGTCATGCTCACATAAATGATTCGCTGATTGAACATTTGGTTCCCTTCAAAATGGTTGAGTTAGATTGTGCTGATACACTCGTCATGTTTCGTGAACGAGCGCCGTCAGTTAAATAATAATAATAAATAATAATAATATCCTTGGACATTTCACACAACGCCATATAGTCCCAAGCTAAGCAACCTAATGCTTGTGTTATGGTAACGATATGGCTGATAAACTACTTATATACATTTTTTTTTTTTGTAAATACATACATATTATAGATAGAAAAACACCCAGACTCGGAACAAATACTTATAGGTCTTACAAATATTTGTTCCGTGCGGGAATCGAACCCGCGACATGCTGCGCAGCAGTCAATCGCTCAACCACTGCGCCAACCGTGTCGTCAAAGTTGAGACTGGTCATCTCTTACCTGCCACTGGCTTTTTTAAATCTTTTAAATACTTTTTGAATTGTTTTGAATATTGCTTGTTCTTTGCATTGTCCTCACATATAGAAGTAAACAAAGATAATTTTACCATGATTTTTGTAATACATCACACGATTTAAGAGTGTCCGTGGAGTTTTTTGCACGTTTTTCTCCATAGAGATATACGCTTTGGAACGTGACATTAATTAGCTTCATGATTTGTTGACTGATCGACCTTGACAATTCAAAAGTATCTGTAAATGGTTTATTTGAAATAAATGCTTTGAATCTTGAACGATTTCACGCAACATTTGATAACGTCACAGATCGCGATTTTAAACGAGTCATCAAAACTACAAGTCAATATATTGGCAATTTAAGTTTTAGTTTTCACAAAATGTTTTAAATTACAATAAAACCTACATTTTTAATCATAGACCCAACTCCATACTTCATATATTAGCAAACGTTTAAAGTCACAACTTGTAAACATAAGGGAATTAGTTTGGGGCGGTGCGGTGACGACGCGTACGGTCACATGTTACAGTCTTGCGGACTTAAGAGTCCTATTACATTTTTTACGGAAATTCATAAGATAAGATAAGATAAGATATATTTATTTGTCAAAAACATGTGTAGGTTAACAATCAGTTGGAATGATTACAAAAAAAAAAAAAAAAAGTTTCAACATGTTTTGCCTATAAAGGCGTACAAATCCAAAGTTAACAAAATTCGAAGAATAAAAATCATAGTTAGGTATGTCGCTCCTCCCACCGAATAATATTGTTATCGATAAATTCAAATTTTACAGGAAAAATAAAACAGTGTTTTTTTACGATTATTGTAAAAATTATCCAACCTAAGAGAATGATTTATGTATCAAATGAAAGATATTTCTTTATAGAATCATTCTAAATAAACTTACATATTTTTTATTTTATTAGAACCAAGTTATTAAAGAAAATGTATTTTGCTGGAAACGCTAGAAAAACATTATTTTGCAAAACAGCATAACGATATTATTCGCGTAAAAACAAAAGGACAGCGTGCAAAATAATATTATACTACAATGTTATTCGTTAAAAAAAGACGACCAAACATAAACGGCAATAGATTGTAACTGGGTTTTTCGCCGATATAATACATACTATATATTAAATTATTGTTTTAATACTATTTATTCTTGAATTGCATATTAAGTAATATCAATTATTATAAATTTAAATTTCAATAAAACTATAGGTTTATGATAATAGAACTGTTTATTATATTAATGAAATGGAAAAACATACATAATCATTTTGTTTTGAAAAAAAAAAAACAACAATTTAAACTAAGATTAGATCAGAATAAACATCTCAGTAATAATTTAATCTTCGTCATTATCATCTTCACCATCAGATTCTGAAGCTGGCTGAGGGTTTTCATTACAGCTTTGAAATTATAAAGCGAATGACAGTTTTTTTTATGCAAAACAGGGAAGCTCTTTGCCCAAATCTCACCTGATGGAAAGTGATGATCAGGCCGAAGATGGAAGCGAGCTTTACCCGGAATCCTCTAACACAGAGGAACTGGCTATCATACCTCTAACTGCCGAAACACAACAATGCTGTTAACATTGTTGTTATGGCGACAGACTTAGACATGATGGTGGTAGCTTGCCAGGCGGACTTAGAAGTTCTACCTTGGTGGTAGAACTTCTTCTTTTATCCAAACCTTCTGAATCAGGTGGTATAACCACTAGACCATGGAGGCGGTTAGTGTTACCTGTTTAGCACCACCCGGGGACCACGTGTAGGGATTCGCTGAAGGGTATTCTCCTACGGACGCGGGTGATTCGGCTGTGGTTTGGCTTCAGTTCTGCATAAGCTAAGTAAATCTGCTAGCAGAGCTTTGCTGATAGCAACTGGTTCCTTCAGAGTATGCTGGCTTTAGACCGGTCACTTAACATTACCTGTTCTATTCTGTTTGCCTCTACTTGATCTATTGATACAACTTTCCTTATAAAATGAACTATATTGGGATTGGAATTTGAGACCTTTACTTCTACGATTTTAGTCCATGCGATTTTACTGCCTTGAGTATCTGTAGTCCAGTTTTTACCAGCGATGAGGTCTCTAATATTGTAAAAATCAGTTTGTTCCATTTCTATTAAATTATGTTTATCTCCAGTAACTTTGGCATTCATTATAACACCATATACTTAGTCAGGTGTATACAAAACTGTTTCATAGCTCGATCAATCAACGAATGCATACTGTCACCTTCGTTTTGACTGTGACCCGTTTAAAAAAAAAAGGTGGGTAATAGTTTCTATACAACACAGTTCTTTAGATAAATATTGGCGCTTGGATCTTTTGCGTGTATAATGAGATTCAATAGATGGAAATAGTTCAATATGTGTCATTATACTCTTTTTTGTAGCTTCGGACATCCTATGAGGCCTGTTAAAGTGAGTTTGTCTATTTAGCTTTCGTCTCGTCCTGCCTTATTCTCTCTAGAGCTGTAAAAACTACCTGTTCTGAAATTCGCAGAGTACTCAAAAAGAATACTTTACAAACTTGAATAGAAGTCTGGTCCTGCTTGAAATGATATTTAATTGTTTGTGCCCTGTTTTTTTTTTTATTTCTAAGGTCATACGTTTTACAGGTTGTGCTTGAACGTGTCACATGATATATTGCCATTGGCGCTCATGATCTTTCAGTCTATAAAAAGTGTCAAATATCTCCTGGCGTTGTTCCGCAGAAAATGTTATGCCACAACGTTTTTTGCTTGAGCATAAAAGACCGATGGTCTTAGCAGCATATCTTTTTTTGAACGTGCACCTTCATAACATTCACCGCTATTTTTGAGTCTCTTGTTTCTGTTGTCACACCATTTTGGCTCATTACAACATCATTTCCTAGTTTTTTGTTTATTAATAGAAGTTAAAACTGCTTCAGTGTTTGTATCAGCAGCCGCGTCTTGCGTAATAGTAGTCAAAGGATACTCGTGCAATTGTACCTACGGTATCTATAACAGTATGCTGTATTTCTGTTTATAAATCATTAGTGCTGGTTTCAATTATAAATTGACTCACTGGATTTAGTAACGTGATATGTGTATCATCACAATTCTCTTTATTTTCTTCTTCATATGGTATAATTGCTTTTTTAAGATATAACTCTTTATTTTCTTCAAATATTTCCTTTATTTCATTGTATTTTCATCTCTTTTATAGTATCATTTTGTACTACGCTTTCAGTTTCATTAACTGGTTTCAAAGAGTCGTCATTTATATTTTCATCAGTTTCATTAGTATAAAAAGTAGAGGCTGTAGGTGAATGTTTGGAATGAGACGTTTTATATTGAATAAGTCTTAATTTGAGAAGGTGATGCGTATTGCTTGTGGCTCGCGGTAATAGATAATACAGCAATCGTAGATTGAGTGTAAATATTGCCTCGGTAAACAATTGCAAATGTAATTGCTATTATTTTTCAAATAAAATGTCAACAGGAATAATATTGTTAGAATACTTTACTATAAAACGAGTTTGCTGTTCTTACTCGAATAATATCGTTATCGTAACATATTGAAACTCTTATTTGTAGTGCTACTCGTAATCACTAGTAGCGATGTTATTCACGTTAATAAGTACAATAAATCTATAACGGAATAATAAGGCTATGGTTATTATGAAAATACTAGTTTGTAATGTACTCATAGGAAAAAAATGAAAAAAAATGACATAGTGTAAAATAGTATCTACATGATGAATATGAAATAAAACGCAAAGTATCGTTATATCACATTACGATATTATTCGGTGGGAGGAGCGATGTCAGATCAAATAATAACAAAATTGTCTAAATTACATCATTTAAATATTCGTCAACACTATAATAACACTTATTTATTAAAAGTTTCTTCATGCTTTTATTAAAACTAGTATTGTTTAGATCTTTGTATGCCTTTGGTACCTTATTATATAATATTGGGGCCATACAGAATGCACTCTTACGCATTAGAGCCGTTTTAGCACTATGTGAGCGAAGTTTCCGATTATCCCGTTGACTTCTTAGGGACCCATCTGAAGACTTCGGAAACAGTTGAGGATTGTTTTTTACAAATAATAAGATTTCTAATATATACAAGGAAGGAAGTGAGAGAATTTGATATTTAATAAAATATGGTTTGCAACTGTCTGTACTTTTTAGACCAAACATAGCTCTTATGCATCGTTTTTGGATTCTAAATATCACTTCTTTATGCGTAGAGTTGCCCCAGAAAATAATGCCGAATCTAAGGATCGATGCAACAAGTCCATGATAGGCAGTAAGCAATGTATCCATATTTACGATAGGGGCGAGTTTATGCAATGCGTAGGAAGAACTACTAACTTTCCTACTAATTTCTTCAATGTGTTCTTTCCAGTCAAGTTTTTTGTCAATGGTTAGTCCAAGGAATTTGGCACTATCAACTCTACAAATGGTGTGATTTTTATAGCTTAAGTTAATGTCATTTCTTACTGGTATTCTTTGACTAAAATGTAAGATTTGTGTTTTTTTTAAATTAATTTTTAGATTATTATTGTTTAACCAGTGTATGATAGAGACTAAAGCATTATTAATGTCAAGGTCATAGGTGTCAATATTCTTACATGCTATTGTGACTGTGCTATCGTCTGCAAAAAGAGTCATTGGATGCTCAATAGCTTTCGGAAAGTCATTTATATATATAATAAATAATAATGGTCCCAGAACGCTTCCCTGGGGTACACCGTATTTCACTATACGTTCCTGAGACAAATATCATGATTTTTAACGCTGTAGTTTTCAGCAGCAGTAAAATATTTTAATTATTTGATCCTGAATAACGATAGTGCCAGTCTCTTTCTTGTAAGTTAGAGTTACACATTTTCATTTTTCTTTTCGTGTAATTTACTATAAATATTTTACGAACACAGTTTGCAAGAAAAAATGTCGGCGATGGAACTTTGACGGTCAAAATCATATTGTTACAATCAATAATTTAAAAGCTGAAATGACTAAAAGGTAAGTTGAATGTTTTACTTGTTTATTGGAGTTCTAGAATTTCTTTTAATTCCTTGAGTTTTCACGGAAAAAATCGTAAATAAAACCTAATTTAAGCCAGAAATGTCTTGATTCAGCGTCCATTATATTCCAAATAAAAACAATTTTATCAAATAAATTAATATGATATAAAATTTCAATCTACAATGAATACGTTTAATTAGTTTTCGTTTGTCAATATAATAAAACAAAATTACAATAAAAATAATTAAAGTACTATATATTCTGCATCAATTCAGCGCGCGCGCTCCTCAGTCTCGCGCGAGCGCCCAAATAAACTATAATCCTATTCAGACTAATAAGTATCAAAATTGTTTCGCGGACTATAGATGTACTCCCAACGCAGACCAACGTAACTTCGTCTATTGCAAACGAGCATTGACGATTCGTAATAGGACTCTTAAGTAGACCGGTGACGGATTTGACGTTATTAAACAGTACATTTTCTACTGCTCTATATTTTGAAGAACATGTTGCCGCAGCGGGTAAGCGTAAACAACTTTTGCATTTCGGGATCGACACGAATTTCCAAATAATTAATATGAAGAAAAGTATTTCAGGTTCAAGTAGTCAGTTTGGTAGTGGAAGTGTTAATAGATGCAAAACTACGAAGCTAGAAATAAATCACTATTTATGATTTTCGAAAGTAATGCAGTTTTCCGTATCGTGAATTTGAATGAAATAAAGACTTTTTTTTATTTGAGATGGGTTTGCTCTTGTCTTGGTCAGAGATGACAGAGATAAAGTCTACGATGGAGCGACCACACCCAGAAGGAGTCTGTTTACTCTAAATTTGAAGATAACACCTCTCACATTCCAGTAGTGTGGCGGATTTCATCAATCTGAAACTGAATGCGAACAACATATGAACCACGTTTACGAGCTGTCAGTGTCATTATTTTTACCGACTTCCCAATAAGGAGGAGGTTATCAATTCGGTTGTATGTTTTTTTTTATTATTTTATGTTTGTTACCTCATAACACCGACAATTATGAACTGCTTTGAAAAATTCTTGTTTTATCTGAAAGGATATACTTGCAGATTGGTCCCATTTAAATTTTATGAAAATCGGTTACGAACTTTGGATTTTAAATCGAAATAGCTGGAATTCGTCTACTTGGATGATAGTTTTATGTCATCCAAGTAATCGAAATTGCGTATTTTGCTTTTCTGCGATTTTGCAGTGGTGTTGTTAGGTGTGGGGTACCACTAAAAAGTGAAAAATAAAAAACTTTTTACAAAAAAATACAACCGACTTCCAAAAAAAAAAAAACACTACAAAGTAAAAAATAACTTTAAATTCGGAAGTCGGTGTCAAAATACGAAGAAACTAACAAAAACACCGTTTTGTGTTTTTTTTTGGAAGTCGGTTGTATTTTTTAGTAAAAAGTTTTTTCTATGGAATATTGACACTGACAACTCTTAAACGCAGCTTGATCGCGATCAGCTAGTCTATTCTGTAAATAACCATTTCGATATCGACTTCACCTGAGTGACTAAGCTTACAAAGTGAACTTTATTTCACACATCATATTATAAGGTCTTATATTTATACGAATTTGAAACTCACCTCGGATTCCGCTGTCGAGACACGAAAATGTTGTTCCAGAATAGCACTGCTGTTTCATTGGTGAAATCCGAACTTAGTTCTGTTTTACACTTTAATACGACAATTTCCATTTAGCTTCCAATTAATCCCGTCAGAGCTAACATGTGTAGAATGCTGGTACCCATCCCACAGATCTTCTCACCTATAACCCCTATCACCGTCAACATTCGCGCGTGCCGGCTACATTTGTCACCCCGTATATTTGCACTATCGCACCAAACGGTCGAGATAGATAGATAGATAGATAGATAGATAGATAGATAGATAGATAGATAGATTCATTTATTAGAGATAACAACAGTTTACGATTTCATTGGATGTTTGAACGTTCCCGTCCAGTGAACGAAGTCAAAAGAAATCCAGGGTTTACTAGTATTTATGGCCTTTTTAAAAGACGACTGGATATATGTAGGTATACCTACATAGATAGAACTGATAGAAGCTAAGTGGTTGTTGTTTTCTTAACATTTTAAAGTATAGTCTGCAGAATGAGATTTTTTTTCATGATGAGTAATTTATTAGCTTCAATCTTGCCTACAGAATCGCAGGTTATATGGCAGGTGTCAGATAAAGCAATAACGGTCATCGACCCACATAAGGATATTGACTTCTTAATATAAAAACAGGAATAAACACAAAACTTTCCTGCCTGTCTATTCTGTAAACATGTCTAGGTAAACGAGTCGTAATGACTTCTATCGTGAGCAACACGGTTCAAATTGTATTGTTCGGGTATTTAAGAAGGATATTATAGAAAGTTCAATATACTTTATTTCAAATTTATCAGGCGCCTACCATAGTACATGAAGCAGACAACACTGACGTTATTCATAAGTTTCTGAATGTTAAGAAAAAAAACTTAAATGAAAACTTTCTGTGATGGTACTTTTTTTGAACAAATTTTGATTAAGGAGTGTACCTAATATTGCCACATTGGCGATGTTTTTAAACAATGTAGAACTTATTGTTAACTGGCTATAGAAAAACTGGCTTTAGTAAAAAAACAATGTTTGTAGCTTAATTTTATTACAGGCAATTTCTAAATCTTCTTCCTTAGTGCTGAGTAGAAGGTAGTTAAACAAACTATGTTTTACTTTAATCTATCAAAAATAAGACGACGGGGTCTTCACAAGGTAATTTGAAAATCCCGATCACCTGTAAAGTCGCTGACAGTACTTTTACAGTTTATTAGGGTTCCGTAGCCAAATGACTAAAAACGGAACCCTTATAGATTCGTCATGTCTGTCTGTCTGTCCGTTCGTCCGTAAGTCACAGCCATTTTTCTCCGAAACTATAAGAACTACGCTGTTGAAATTTGGTACGTAGATGTATTTTGTGAACCGCATAAAGATTTTTACATAAAATAGAAAAAAAAAACAATAAATTTTGGGGGTCCCCATACCCAGAACTGAATCTCAAATTTTTTTTTTCATCGTACCCGTACGTGTGGGGTATCTATGGATAGGTCTTTAAAAATGATATTGAGGTTTCTTAGATAATTTTTTCCTAAACTGAATAGTTTGCGCGACAGACACTTCCAAAGTGGAAAAAGGTGTGTCCCCCCCCCCCCCTTAACTTCTAAAATAAGAGAATGATAAAACTAAAAAAAATATATGATGTACATTACCATGTAAACTACCAGCAAAAATTTGTTTGCACGAGATCTAGTGAGTAGTTTTTTTTTAATACGTCATAAATCGTAAATCGCAACTTCTGCTTACGGAACCCTCAGTGCGCGAGTCCGACTCGCACTTTGCCGGTATTTTTTAAACCTATAGCTCTTAACCCAAGTAGCTGAGTGGTCCCAGGTTGTAATACCACTCTATTCGTTCCCTCGAGGGTTGGGGGAGCGTCTAAAATTGTATAGAGTGGTTGTGGACCTCTGAGGTCCGTTCCGTTAAACAATTTTACGAATTTTTGAGCTGCAGTTCCGTTGTGACTTTTGTTGCAATGGCCAGTAAGGTTATTTTAGTATGTAGTAGTAAGTGTTTGAAGAGCAATGTTTTGATCATGATGACTTTTGGGCATACTGACACACACGTTACGTTATTCAGGCAACGCCAGCGGACGCAGAAATCAGGGCTTTGGCTCTGCCTCGCATACGAGTCCCAGCATTATGCTGAGTGCGTGGATATGATGCATATATATCATCTCTATCTCGAGTTTTTATTTAATTGTGTTCATTATTTTTTTAAGTACGGGTTCAACAGAAAAAATACGGGTTTCGTTGTTTACCCATTGGGTAGAAAACTCTAAAACTTATTATAAATACGCCTATAACAGTCCACTGCTGGACACAGGCCTCTCCAAGTGCACGTCATTTGGCTCGATCTACGGCAACTATCATCCAGCTGCTACCAGCCACCCTGCGAAGATCGTCGCTCCACCTAGCCTGACGGCGATGATGATCATCAATTCAACAGCACAAATGAAATAAAAATCACCAAAAAATGTCGCAATTTTTATATTCTCCACAGACATTTCATTTCCAAATCCTTGGAAAAGTCTTGCCATCTATCAAAACCTAATCTTCAAAATCAAGCTCTTTATATGCATAGCTTGCTTACCAGAATCTAGAATTATTATGTACGATTTCAAGACCATTTTTCAGGAGATTTGGTCACGTACGTTAAAAGGCTTCATATAAAATATATTTTTTGGATATTTTTATTATGTGACGGGGAGATTGAAATTGTAAATGGTTCTAGGTTTAATAGTACAATGTTATACAGGGGTGAAAGTAAGTGATTTAGTCCCGTGATAGCGCCAATAGTTCGAGGGAATAAATAAGTCTTTATCCCGAGGTGAAAACTGTGCTTTTCATTACGAATACAAGGAAAGTAAAAATAAAAACACGGAACTTTTATCCGTGTCTTATTGACACGGATAAATTTTAAATGATTGAATTTGTTTAGGATTTCTTGAATACAAAACGATTTTTTTCATTGATCATACAGTAATATTTTTTTTTTTTTTTATTCAAAACGGGGAAACTCTTGGCCCAAATCTCACCTGATGGAAATTGATGATTAGGCCGAAGATGGAAGCGAGTTTCACCCGGAATCCTCTAACAAAGAGGAACTGGCTATCATATCTCTAATTGCCGGAACACAACAATGCTGTTAACATTGTTGTTATGGCGACAGACTTAGACATGATGGTGGTAGCTTGCCAGGCGGACTTAGAAGTCCTACCACCAACCAAACCGAGCAAAAAATTTGCCCCCACTGGGAATTGAACCCGGGACCTCTGGGGTCTGAATCGAGTGGTATAACCACTAGACCACGGAGGCGTTTACTGTCACCTGTTTAGCACCACCCGGGGATCACGTGTAGGGATTCGCTGAAGGGTATTCTCCTACGGACGCGGGTGACTCGGTCCCCATATGTATATAATCAAGATTTATTACAATCTTACGGAGTCTACCAGTTCCCGGTGACATTATATAACATCACGCTATGACCAAAAGGAGCGGAGTATTCAACAAAAATGTCACGCAGACGGAGTTGCGAGTCAGCTAGAATTTGAATATAACGGGTTATAAAACCTCAGCAAATTTTGTAACAACACAATTTATATGCTTCAAACTAGTTTCATCACAAAAAAGAAACAAACATTTATTCTAATATAGAAAACCAATTTCCCTTCAAACCAATATCATCAAAGGCAATAGTAATTCATGTACATAATATAATAACATCAATTTCCATTGCCCACGTATCTTTAAGGACATAAATCGTCCAGAGACAGGAGGTACAAAAATTTATGGGCCAGACTGTGCCAGGACGAGGAAGCGTTATGTGATGAACAAGGCATGAGAGAAAGCGTTTGATGAAGCTATCAGAAGTGGGATTTTGTAAACATGCTGAAGTGAAGGCTTGGGTAAAGTGATCACGAAGTAAGCTGTCAATCCATGTAGTCAAGATTGAAGGACCAGGAGGATAGGCAGCTACTTGTTTCGGTTCTAGAAACTCTACAGGGCACTTATATAAGTGTGTAAAATGTTTTAAAACCACCAAATTGTCGGTAAGAACTTAGATTATGTAAGTTTAAACTATTATAAAGTAAGATTACTTCATTAACTCAGATAAGTTAGTAAAAGCTCCGAGAGAAAGCACGAGTGTTCCTACGCATTACTTGGCATATAAGATGAATCCAGACACACAAGTGTATGTACCTGTTTTTTATTGTGATCGGTTTACTCTTGACTCTAGTCTAGATCATAGGTGACAAAGACAGAGTCGACAAAGGAGCGAGCTTACCGAGAAGAAACTTGTTCACTGAAACTTTGAAAAGATTAGGGTTCAATGCGTTTGGAAACACAGACGCAGGTAGAAAGTTCCACTCTATTACTGTGCGCATTATAAAATACATATGGAAACGCTTAGTGCGAATTGTTGGAACAGCAACCAGGTTGGGATGGTAATTTGCAGTGCGTCTACATGTTTGATGGTAGAAGGGGGCCGATTGGATGAAGTCGTAGAGTTCTTGGGCACACTCACCGAAGTATAATCTGTAGAAGATTGACAAGCAGGTTACCTTACGGCGATGAACCAAGCTGGCATCCACCGGCTTTACCTATCTGATCAAAGTCATAGTATTTATAGACATTTTATAATGAAAGTTTCCAATTTTGTAACGGAGATGACAAGCGAGCATTGTCTAACGAATCCTTGGTAAAACTGGCCATTTAATAGTAATAATTAAATCCCGAAGCTCCCATCTCATTTCTCACAACTTAAACCCCACAAAAAAAGAAAAGTTATCTACAACTTTGTTATTGACGTAATAATATGAAGTAGGAAGGGTAAGCAGCGTTCGAGGTCAATTGTGAGAACTAAACGTTTACTATTCCGGTCGCTTTAGCTGTTACATCGCGATTCTGTTCATACGCCGATTGGAGATATATTACAGAGTAACGATGATCTATTGTTTAGAGGTCAAGGATGGCAGTATGGCAATATGTTCTGTAGGATAAGTCGGATGAGGCGTTTTCTGAATTAGTTTGAGGTTCGGAATGAATGGTGGGGAGTATTTCTTGCGGGTTCATATGTCAGAAAAAGGCTGCTTCTTGGGCAATTGATTATTACATATTTATTGGCAGATTTTCTGATAATATTGTTAGTCTTACTTACTATTTAGTAGTAACTCTAGTTCCAGTAGTCAGTGACTTTGTTTCAAGTGACCAAGTTTTTGTTTCTTGGTCAAAATTCAAGTCAAAGAATTATTAAATTGAATTATATATGAAACTTATTTCGTAATCCAAAAAAATATAATTATGTATCCAAACTGCTGGCCTTTTGTTTCAATCAGCTATGGAGTGGAATTTACTGCCTGAGTCTGTGTTCCCTGATAGCAACAACGTCTTTAAGGCGGGGTTGCAGTACTTTTTAAGATTTTTGAACGTCTGAAAATCTAATTAAATGAGTTTTTTAATAAATAAAAATCATTACATAAAAATTGAACTCAAGTAAATAGTAAAGATAGAAAAGCGATTTAGAATGATTGGCTCGATACTTTTTTTTATCAAACATGACACTAAATTACAATTTTAAACGTGTACTGCTCAGAGATTTCATCACGAATATATGTATATAAAAGTTATATCAATAGATAGAGCTTTTTATTTTGAAGTAAATGTTGAAACCATGTTGTATAATTTCTCTATCAGTTTTCGCCAAGAAGAAAAAACAATCAAAATTTAGGCATTATTTCGCTCGCCGGACAGTCGCTGTTGTTCGTCAAAACACACAGTACTGCAACCTCGCCTTAAGTCAAGAGCGAATTGGTTACTCCTAGGCAAGCGTGTTCCATCTAAGTCTAGATTTTGCCAGTTATTCCTATTATATGTTTTGTTCCCAAAAAAACCGACTGTATTGCTTTCAAACATATATACATAAGTCCGGGCTCAACGCTGCAGAATGAGGATTCACCATATGAGAAAAGTACTTTGCTTCGCCCAGGCATTGTAGCAGTAAGTCCACTAAACCTTTTTAAGGATAGCAAATCATCAAATGATTTGATTTGCCCGCTCTGGGTAGAGCGGAAAGGAGTGTCAGACTCTTACTGACTAAAACCCATCCGTGTTCCTGTTAATGTCTTTTGCGTTCCAGGGCCGCGGTGACTCTTTCGAGCAAATTCCGAAACACGACCACTAAATCTACGAGCAATAGTTATTTTTATGTAGGTTTAATTTTATAATGAACTATTTAATTGTGTGCACTGGATCCTTCCCTCCATTTTAATTTTTCTCTATCACTCAAAGATTTGCGAATAAAGAATTTGATCGTACGGTTAAAAACTGAAAAAAAATCCTTAAAACTGTTAATGTAACTGAAACAGTTTCAACCGTCTGCAAGCACAGTAACTTATATAATTATGTAGTACTAAAACAATACACTGAGAATTCAGTCAACTTCTTACGTTAAAAAGCAAAAGTCATTCACGAACACATTCTACGTAATAACTCCGTCAACTTTGCAAACAGCCGTAAAAATGAGACACAGTAATATACGTGTTCTGCGTACTCAATATATCATATTTATATGTACTTATCTTCAAACTTTTACGCAGTAATGTGAGAACAACAATATCGTTGTGATAAAATAAAGAAGTAGTACAATCATATGCTTTAAGGTCTTAAGTTTCTGTGAAAGAAATTGTTTGTTTTTTTTTTGTGGTAGGTTAAACTGGTTTTATTTAGTTATTTTATTAACCACATCATTGTTTATTTCTTTTTTTAATTTTTCACATGTTTTAGATTACAAACTAGTTGACATAATTTTTTTAATAATATAAAAATGAATCGCTGAATGTGTTGGTAAGCGCAAATCTTGAAAACAGCTGAACCGATTTCGCTATTTTTTTTTTGTTGTGTTTGTTATTGTCAGGAGAAGGTTCTTATGAAAGAAAAAAATAATTAGTTGCAGGGTAGCCAGTTGACGAGAGCCAAGCCACGGGGGACAGCTAGTTATAGATAAAAACATCTTTCTGATTTTATCTTTTACATTTAAATCAGCTCATTTTGTAGGTTCCGTACCCAAAAGATAAAACAGGACCCTATTACTAAGACTCCGCTGTCTGTCCGTCTGTCTGTCCATCTGTCAGGAGGCTGTATCTCATGAACCGTGATATTTAGACGGTTAAAAACTTCACAGATGATGTTTTCTGTTGCCGCTATAACAACAAATGATAGAAAACAGGGGCCGAGTCACCCGCGTCCGTAGGAGAATACCCTTCAGCGAATCCCTACACGTAGTCCCCGGATGGTGCTAAACAGGTGACACTAACCGCCTCCGTGGTCTAGTGGTTATACCACCTGATTCAGACCCAGAGGTCCCCGGTTTGATTCCCAGCGGGGGCAAATGTTTTGCTCAGTTTGGTTGGTGGTAGGACTTGTTCTAAGTCCGCCTGGCAAGCTACCACCATCTTATCTAAGTCTGTCGCCATAACAACAATGATAACAGCATTGTTGTGTTCCGGCAGTTAGAGGTATGATAGCCAGTTCCTCTGTGTTAGAGGATTCCGGGTAAAGCTCGCTTCCATCTTCGGCCAAATCATCACTTTCCATCAGGTGAGATTTGGGCCAAGAGTTTACCCGTTTTGTATAAAAAATAAAACCGGACATGATTTTTTGTCGTTTTTATAGATCGGTACGGATCCCTTCGTACGCGAATCCGAATTGCAATTGGCCGGGTTTTTGTCACAAGAACACGCAAATTAATTTTCTACTTCTATTAGAACTAAAAATGATAATCCTGCATATCTCCCTCGCAGACCTCCAGAACATAACCGACCAAACATAACTTCCTCCTTAACTAAAAGATCAAACAACTATTTAACGCTGGCTTCCATAAATCAGTACCAGCGAGTCTCGTTTTCGATTAAACTCCCCCGACAATAACGCTATAAATCCTCCCGCCATTACAACTACCCCCGTTTTCGTCGCAAGTTTTTTTGTTGACCCTACCATTTGAAACTTTTGGACAGTCATTTGTTCTTCTGGACACGGTTGTCATGGTTTTTTGTTGACAGTGCTGAATGGTGTGATCAATCTGCCTAGCCTATTTGGGTTCCAAGAAAAAACGGTACCCTTTTAGGTGTCTGTCTGTCTGTCACAGCCAGTTTTCTCCGGATTTACTGGACCGATTCTGTTGAAATTTAGTATACTTATGGACTTCTGGGACCCAAATACGGAACCTTTACGTAAATAAGTATGTTTTTTAGTATGTGGATCAGTAATTAAAGGGGTCAGACTAGAAAATTAAAAAAAATAGTTTTTCAATGGATCGTGTGTCATATCAAATGAAAGGGCTTACTGTGGGGTTCTAAGTATATTTTTACATAATATTAGAATAAATAGTTTTGAAGTTATTCAAGAATTCAGACCAAAAATGACCACATCCCTACTTATCTCCGAAACAACTGAGCCTAAAATTTTGAAAAAAAAATGCAAGTTACAGTTCTGTTCCTAAATATTACAAGATTTCAAATTGATCGAAAGAGCCACCGAGACCCTGCAAAGGGCGAACACGAATGTGTTTTAGTGAGTAAGTCTCTGACACTCCCTCCTGCTTCGCCCATAGCGGAAGGAGTGAGAACGGATGAAAGGACTTATCACAATCATCGTCATTTTTTAGGGTTCCGTAGCCAAATGGCAAAAAACGGAACCCTTATAGATTCGTCATTTCTGTCTGTCTGTGCGTCCGTATGTCACAGCCACTTTTTTCCGAAACTATAAGAAGTAGTATGCTGTTGAAACTTGGTAAGCGGATGTATTCTGTGAACCGCATTAAGATTTTTACACAAAAATAGAAAAAAAACAATACATTTTGGGGGCTCCATACTTAGAATCCATACGTGTGGGGTATCTAAGGATAGGTCTTCAAAAATGATGTTGAGGTTTCTACTATTTTTTTTTTCTAAGTTTGCGCGAGAGACAATTCCGAAGTGGTGAAATGTGTCCCCCCCTGTAACTTCTAAAATAAGAGAATGATAAAACTAAAATAAATATATGATGTACATTACCATGTACATCAGAAATAGGAGATACATCCGGGCGGAGCCGGGATGGTACTGTGCCGATTGTGTGTCCTGGGCTTAAGATACTCTTGTATATTCAAGGTTTTATGAGATTGGCATTGGCCATTTGTAAAACTTTGAAGCGGTTAGTTAAAAAGTATAGCATAGGTTTAAATTTGAAGGAAAAAGAATTTGATGGTTTAGATAGAAGAACTTATATTGATGTGAATTCGGGCGGTTATCGCCAATATATTCGTTAATTTCTCCATTTCCTCTTTAATTTCTCGTAGTTTCTAAGTTACCCCACCACAGTACACTTTCCTAATATATATTCAAAATTCTTCCGTTACTGAGTGAATGACTGTGACAGACAACTCACAGCCAAAACTACTGGTCGTAGCAAGCTGCACGTAAGGTCCTTGGGGAGTATGGGGTAGCTCTAAGAGAGAATTTCCCGAAATTCCTGCGGGAACGGGAATAATCGGGATATGCGTGTACGAAGTCGCTTGCAATAGCTAGTAGCTGAATAAAATTGTACTATGCGCGTACATTTTCGCGGGCAATAGCTAGTACCTACATGAATAAAATTGTTCTCGGGTTATGGAAATGCAATTGCATTGGACCATCCATATGTATATGAAGGTAGGATCATAAAATATTGAATGTTTCTATCGAGTAAACGCGGTACCTACGACAGTATAGTCCTGTTATATTCTGTGAGTGTCTTGTTGCATTTCAATAAGTTAGTTTTAGTATGTAAATGTATAGAAAACTTATATATCACAATGATATGACTTCGACTAGTGTCTCGTCAAAAGTGAAAATAAATTACAAATTGAAAAGTTATCTTAACAGTCTTACAAAGCAGGCTCTAAAACCTCCAGATCACAGATTTCCAGACCCGGGTAAGAACCTCTAAAAAAGGGAGGGTTTTTAGGGTTCCGTATCCAAAGGGTACCTAACGGAACCCCGTTACTAAGCCTCCGCGGTCCGTCCGCCTGTCAGCGAGCTGCATCTCATGAAGCGTAATAGGTAGACAGTTGAAATTTTCACAGATAAAAAAAAAAAGAAAGAAAGAAAGAAAAAAAAAATTTCAAAGAAAGAATTTCTGTAGCCGCTATATCAAAAAGTTATACAAATTGATTGAACAACATGTTAAAAACCTAAACAAATAAAAAATAAAAGGATTTGCTTTTTTTTGTATGGGTCTCCCATACAATAAATTGTTAGTTTTTTTTTGCTATTGATAGGCATACGTTTGACCGCTATCTCACCTGATGTTAAGCGATGATTCGGTCTAAGGTGGAGCGCTTGCCTAGAAGTAACCTATTCACTCTTGACTTAAAGACTCCCAGGTTGTAGCTATCATGAAACACAGACTCAGGCAGGGAACTCCACTCGGTTTATGGTAAGGAACCCTTCTTGTGAGACTCTGACACGCACTTGGCTGGTTTTTATTATTATAATGATTGTTTGGCTCACGTTTGGTCACAGTCTCACCAGATCGAAAGTGTGGTCGACAATGGACCACGCTTACCTAGAAGTAACCTCTTCAATCTGACTTAAAAACCCTCAGTTGGTTACTATCAGGAATTGTAGACTTCAGCAGGAAACCTTACATATTCTAATCACATCCAGCTTAGCTGGGGTTTCAAAAATTAGTCCCGTATAACGTATTTCTAAATGAAATTGCTTTAATCCCGTTATTAACATTGTTTCAAACAGCGCTTTTAAAATATTCCGTTATAACATTTTGTTATTTGCAATCTGAAAAGTTTTGCTATAAAGTTTTGAGGTTTTAGGAGAGCTTAGGGATATTGAGGTTACGTCGGCTACATTGTGGCTGATTATTACTTCATTTTAACTCGCTAGGTTTGCCTCACCTAGGCTACATTGACAGAACGGCAGCAGGGTCCTCTTCTTAGCTGATAGATGGCATTTGCCATTTTTGAGTGATTCAATTTAATATTTGACCCAGTACTCAGCAACGGTAACATAGTTTGCTGACGCAGCCATCAGGTAACCAAAAGTACACGTGATAGGGCAACGCAAGACATAAGGTGAGCCGTGGACTGTCGGGCGACACCACACAAACACTCTTTAGTGTTTGTGTGGTGTCGGAGGCATCCGAGAACCCTGAGAGAACCAGGGAAGGTTATCTTTAGTGCGACTGAGCTGGGTGTGGAGTCTTAGAATTTTCCAGGTCGGCCACGGCTATGCGTACCCAGGTGAGAAGGGCTCCGAGGACTCGATTAAATAATCAGAAGATTTGAGCTTCTCCCGCCAAAGTTCGCATCTTTCCGAGGAGGAGTTGCCGGAAGATGGAATCACGTATCCAAGAAAACTTCTTAAGCATTTAAGTCTGGGGAACTCAGCTGCAATTGTGCATTGACTGGCGTAAGTCGGTTTTCTAAAATCGCCCTTTACATAAGGCTTGCTTTAATTCTGAGACACGGTTCAGCAGGGTGTAAATGTGGAGGTGAGTCGCAAACTATGATTCTCCTTTTATCCTAGACTCTGTGTTCAAAAACGTAACTGTTCATAGTTGATAAAGGTTTTTTAAATATATGTCGTGGATAAAGATATCATTTAATAATTAGTTGCTGATTTGAGTATTGTAGTAGTGGGTAGTGGTTAACCGTGACGTCAGTTGACAGTTGTAATGGCGGCACGTGGACAGAGTCGTATTGGAGAGTGGGGACTTTGCCGAGCGCACTTTGGCTCGAGACACCGACTAGGACACTCGTCCAGAGCGAAACTGTCGGTTTACCTATTTCAATTAAATTAAACAGAATTCTTTAATTATGTTATAAATGCGAGTTCTTCTAACTCAAAAGACAGATGTGTTGCTATGGAGTTTGTTGGCCACGTCTTCTCCATAGCTAAAACACTAGGATGTGGTAACGGGCGGGCGTTTTGGGGGACTGTCTATTTGTAAAGTACTAGCACTCAGCTACAGTTAATAAAGAGAGCTTAGTACTGTATTCAGTGTTTTATTCTACAATGATCCTGATACCACCGAACCCAAACGATGATGGCGCTATCGCACAGCCGTCGCTGACGCCTTCATATATATAGGTTTTTTAAGTTGTTTTTAGAAGCTGCTTGCTAGGTATCGTCAATACACAGTTAAAAAAAACAACTGGTTCCTATATTTTTGCGAGTTATATAAGGAAAAATATGACTACTGAAAACATTGACTTCGTAGAGGTCGTAAAATCAGGGCGCACTGCACATTTTTCTTTTGTTTCTTGTGTGCAAGAACTCTATCTCACAAAATTTTCACTTCTTCATTCGAGAATTGCTAGTACCACCAAAATCGCCGATACCGCATATTGTGGTAATGTCCCCGGACCGGTGATAAATATGCCAACTGAAGCCATCTCCTTGATGAGGGTACATGTTAATTTAATGTCGATTACTAAACGACTTTTATTTGACGCCCAAATTACCTAGCGTATAATGTTTGCTTTGGCTAATGGGGGCAATGCTCCAATTTACCAGGGCTTTTTCTGGACCGGTTTTGATTATTTTGGGGCAAGACCAATATCTAATTTTAATATCTTGTGGAGTAGTTTTTTTTTTTTTTCAAAACTAAAATCCACTCCACTCCAATCTGATCTATGGTTGTTAAGGTGGTTTTTTTTTGTTATTGGCGTAGTGTATAAACTGTCGAAATACACATTTTGTTACCATATTTATGATAAGTGTTCTGCAGTGCTATTCTGTAACAACATTTTCGTGTCTCGACAGCGGAATCCGAGGTGAGTTTCAAATTCGTATAAATATAAGACCTTATGATGTGTGAAATAAAGTTCACTTTGTAAGCTTAGTCACTCAGGTGAAGTCGATATCGAAATGGTTATTTACATAATAGACTAGCTGGTAATCAGTAGTATCACTAAAATTTTTGAATATGATCGACAATAGAACACATGTAATTGATCCCAAAATCTTTCACTAACACCAGGTTTAAAAATAACAAGTCACATTTAAAATAATAATAGTTTACTGTTCAACAAAATCACACACAATCACACATAACACAGTAGTTTTACATACACTGCAATTATTATGAACATTTGTCAGGCTCGACGGATGATATCAGAATGACCGTCCGCAAACAGAGTCCAGTAATAAACAGTCAATGGAGCGACTATACTCATAACAAATTATGATAGCAAACGCAAGTTTGCTAGCTGTAGTCAAACTAGCAACTATTTATCTTTTAAAGTAATAGGGAATATGCACGCGATTTTTTTATTTATAAAATGAATTACTTATAAGCTCCAGTAAACACTCTAGAAAATATTTTTTAAATATCTTCATCAGCGATGAAGTTATAACGCTTCAAAGATTACTTTAAGAACGAGAAGTCCGACATGGAATTTGACGTCACATTACGTGACGTCTATACATCTGCGATAGAAAACAGTGTTTTCGCGAGATGGACAGATATATTTGTTTAAAATAATTATATCTCGTTTGTTTTTCAAGCAATTTTGATTCTATTTCCACTGTTAGTAATATATTATTGTATATTTTTAGATAAAGTGTTTAGATAATAAATATTTTTTATGCATATTCCCTATTGTGCTAAAATAGAGTAGTTAACTAGGATTGTTTACACACAGATAAAAACAGACCAAAGGTCTATAAAAGCCACTTTAGCAGAATCAGAAAGCACATCACGCTGCCCGTCACTGACAAATTTTCCCAATCAACCTTGAACCTAATCCGTCAGCGATTAAGATGAAAATGAAATTTAACAGATTGTTGTGTGGTTAATATTATGATTCTGATATAATTCTGCTAGAATGGCCTCTTTAGACCCGCAGGTTATCAATGGATGATGGCTTTGCTCTGTTTACTAACAAAATATAAACTGCAGAAAATTTTCAGATTTCACATAGTGTCTTCACGCTTATAAGCTCGGTATGACTCGATATCATTGCTGTGAATAACTTAGTAATTTTTTATTTTATCGTTTGTAAGTCCTCTACTCTCGATGGTATGCCTGGCTCTTACTGACTAAAACCTCACGGTGTTCTACTACTTTCTATCGCCGGGGCTCTGAAGAAATGCTTCAGCGTCTCGCTTGCAGTCGCAGCGCATTTCGAACAAATCACTATCACCACATATTGTATAACAAAGTCCTCCGTTGCGTATTTCTGTCTGCCTATTCGCGATAAACTCAAAACTATTGCACCAATTTATATGCTGTTTTCACTAATGGAGATAGAGTGGTTCTCGAGAAAGGTTTTAATACATAATTTGTCAAGCGGGCGAAGCCATGGACGTCAACTAGTTTGCCAATAAGTCGTATAAGTTACCTCATGCTTTGCCTGGAACCAAATTCAAAAAGTCTAAAACACTTAGGCCGCTATCCCACTGGCGTTTTGCGAGCGTTGGCGTTTCTCCAACGGCCACGTCTGTAGTGGCAAACGTTAACGTCGCGTCAACGTGACGTTAACCTTGCGTTTTTGCTAACAGGTAAAATCACGCCATCCCGCTCTTTCCGTGTGGGCGCGGACGGAACAGCGTGAATTTACCTGTTGCCAAAAACCGCAACGTCAACGTCGCGTCTGCGCAGCGTTGACGCTGCATAGACGTTGGAGAAACGCTAACGCTCGTAAAACGCCAGTGGGATAGCGGCTTTAGTATTCCAATTCATTTAGCAATTCGGGACGTTTTAAACTTTTGATCATTTTCGCTGATAAAATTCCGCTTTATACAGAGCCCTAAACTACGTTTTGCTATCCCGACTAGAAGGTCAATATTTTCCTCTAAAACAAAGCAAAACCTAATTAAATTTTACTCTCAGCTACTCGTACATACATTAAGCCACTGTTATGTACTCAACAGTAATACAACAACAGTAACAACTTGTTCGTATCACTCACCCCGGTTTACTGTTGACCCGAAAGTTATACAGCTTTTTGTAGCTGTTCGACGGGCGGTTTTGTGTGCTTAAAGCGCTTTTTTGTAATGAGCTCAAACATAGAAATAAATTATGGTATTATGTCTGAATCCAGCAAGAAACATGTACATACGCCTCATATAAAGTTACGGGTTGTATAGATTGTGGGAGATACGACATGATAGAAATAGCTTGACGGCTGATGGGGCAGAATGGAAGAAAAAATCGTTTTTCGCTGACCTTGGGGTCAGCGCAAAACGATTTTTCATGTCTAAGTCTGTCGCCATAACAAGAATGTTAGCAGCATTGTTGTATGATAGCCAGTTCCTCTGTGTAAGAGGATTCCGGGTGAAACTTGCTTCCATCTTCGGCCTAATCATCACTTTCCATCAGGTGAGATTTGGGCCAAGAGTTCCCCGTTTTGCATAAAAAAAATAATAATAATAAGTTCAAAATATAGCTGTTCTTATTGCATTCTCATCTCACAGCAGGATTACAAACAAAACAACACTCTGGAACCTGACCCATTCCTTCATTTCACTGCAGAATGAAAATCAAATACCAATTCACCGAATTCAAAAGCATCTATCCCAAATTGCATACAGTTCCACGGAGCCGATTGGCTGAAAGTTTTGCCATACATTGCTGACCATACTTTGAATGGTTTGCAAACAATGCTAGGCCGGTATGCAATGGACGCGGGGAAACTTGAAATTGTAGGCATTCCTTTCAGTGGCGCATTGCCGTAGTGTGGTACCATTTGCTCTCGATTGGTTCTCGATTCTCAAGTTTGGCGACTAATAACGGAAGGTCGAGACTTTACAATTAGTAGAGGATTGGGGGCTGAGAGCAACTGTTGGTTTTGTAATCTGTAGGAGTGTTTGCCTAGGTTCAACCATGTGTTAGTGCCTTTTAGTTTACAGGTTGTCCATTCTGTAAAAGATACTTCTTCTGAAAATTCAATTTGGCTGAAACACCGGCCAAGTGTGAGTCGGACATAATTGTTTGAAAGTAGGCTTCTTATAAGTTTTCAAATAAAAATATTTTTTTTTTTTCAATTATATAATTTTTTTTAATTTTAAACTCAATTGCATCAAGAATAAAGATAGCGAATGGTAGTTTGTCATTTATCATTAAGTAACCACAAAGTTAAGTATTTTAAAATTATTAATATAGGTGTAAGTCCCCCAAATTATACAGCTTTTCATTTGATGTGTCACACGGGTTTCTTTTTTAAGGAATCCCATCCTTAACAAAACATACATCAAATGTCGAACTACTTATTTTATTGCTTTCATTATAAATATGTCTTTAGTTTACCTGACTAAATTAATAAATAAAAAATCAAGCTCTGCGATATCAAACGAAAAATCAACTACAGGCAACAGTTATTTAGTTGAGAACACCTGCAGCAAAGGCAGATTCATTTTAAAACCAAATCAGTTTTGGCAACACACAGTCTGGGTTGCGCCAACCTGAGGTCAGGTTGCTTCAGAACTTCAGAATTGTACTAGCATGGTACTGTATATGT
This sequence comes from Ceramica pisi, assembly GCA_963859965.1. Taxonomy (NCBI): domain Eukaryota; kingdom Metazoa; phylum Arthropoda; class Insecta; order Lepidoptera; family Noctuidae; genus Ceramica; species Ceramica pisi. The sequence continues at coordinate 2,839,379 of OY982537.1, read as the reverse complement.
GTTGGTTTGCAGAGAAGACTTTTAAATCATGAAATGTTGGTTCTGATTTTAGAGTGAATTGAGTGAATTTTATAACGGGAATGGGCTAGATTCCAACATCCACAAATTGCAAAACTATTTAATCCGTCAGAGTATTGAAAAATAATGGACACGTATTTTTTGTTTTTGTAAATCAATGAATATTGACAAAGATAAAACGCATCAAAACTCGGGAGTGGGGGCTCGTGACGTCACGACTCACTAAAAATTATGCGAAGGTGTGACGTATTGAGAATTTTAAAAGCGTCGTAATTGACGAAGTAAAAGATAAAACACGGGTCAAATATTTTTTGATAATCTAACTGACGGATTAATTAGATTTTTTCAGGACACAAGCCTATTGGTTGGACTCCAAAAGTTTTGCACCGCAGACCCGGAGCGCAAAGGGTAAATAAACACGGATGCATTTTAGTCAGTAAGAGTCTGACACTCCCTTCTGCTCAACTCAGAGCGGTAGAGTCATTTGATGAATTACCATTCTTAAAAAAAAAAAGTTATTTGTGTGATTGTAACTGTTTTTAGTCGTTAACTGTGGGCACTGGTACTCACGGGAAGTGGTTCCGAACGAATGGTATTTTATTTTCACGATATTTAAAAACATATGTTTTAACAGGTTTGTGTAGTTTTCGAAATACGGAAGGTTCACAGCACAGTTTGATAATTTTAATATCATCATCCGCTTTTACCAACTACATTGGGGTCGGCTTCCAGTCAAACCGGATTCAGCTGAATACCAGTGTTTTACGAGGAGCGGCTGTCTACCAGACCTCCACCCATTAACTGGTTTGTAACACGGTACTTCTTGGTAAGACTAGAGTCAGATTTACTGGCTTCTGACAATCCGTAACGACTGCCAAAGATCCACAAATGACAGCCGGGACCAACGGTTTAACGTGCTTTCAGAAACACAGAATATAATGACACTGACAGGCTGACAGCTTGTAAATGCGGTTCATAATTATTATTATGTTGATCGCGTTCAGTTTCAGATTAATGAAATCCGTCCTAAGTCTTTTCACTTTGCCTTTTTCGGGTTCCGTACTTCAAAAGGAAAAAACGGAAACGTTATAGGATCACTTTTTTCTCCGTCCGTTCATCTATCTATCAAGACACGACCGGTCTTTTTTTTGCATTTTACTCTTTTTGGGTCGGCCTTCAGTTTTACTGGATGCCGTTAACTGAATACTTACTAGGATTCAGTTAACGGTTACAGTTACAGTTAACAATATTAATTTCATTAATACAGGATTCGTGTGGAAAACGGGTTGATGAGGAGCTCGTGGCTAAATCATTACAGCCGCATGAGTCGATCTTTTTGGTTAAGCATCGCTTGCCAAGGTTGGTCTGTACATGGGTGACCATCTTAACATATCGAGTTTCCACCGTGCCTCGGAAAGCACGTTAAGCCGTTGGTCCCGGCTGTCATTTGTAGATCTTTGGTAGTCGTTACGGATTGTCAGAAGCCAGTAAATCTGACTCTAGTCTTACCAAGAAGTACCGTGTTACCCAGTTAATGGGTTATGTAGGTCTGGTAGGCAGCCGCTCCACGTATGACACTGATATTCAGCTGAATCCGGTTTGACTGGAAGCCGACCCCAATGTAGTTGGGAAAATGCTAGGCAGGTGATGACGTGTGGAAATCGGGGGCAAACCGTGGGAAGAACTAATTGGTTCTTTATCATAGTGTACATACTTATATATTTTTGTAACTCATCAACACTTCATTAATCAGTACGCCATGTTTATCTGGTAGTGGTTCTAGTTTATTTTATTGTATCTATAATTTATCTTCTTCTTATATATAAAAATGAATTGCTGTTCGTTAGTCTCGCTAAAACTCGAGAACGGCTGGGTCGATTTCGGTAATTCTTTTTTTGTTTAGTTCGCCAGAATACAGGAAAGGTTTAAAAGCAAACAAAAAATAGCTAGTTGACGGGAGCGAAGCCGCGGGGACAGCTAGTAAATAAATAAATTCCCAACTTTTTCTGATTTAGACAATGGAAATAGTGTTACTTCCGCCAACTATATTGGAATTGGAACAGATTCAGAAAACTTTTGTCGGAAAACCATCATTATTTCTGTAAGCACATGAGTAATGTAAGTTTGTATGTGGCTACATGCCTGCTGCCAAAACTGCGGAATCTCGATGCGCCACGGACTGCGGTATCCTATGCCAGATGTACGGATTTCAGAAATTTAGGCTGCTACGTACGAGTATTATCTAGAGTTTCGTGCCCAAATCATGACACTTTTGCCTAAATTGCGGGATTGAAAGTTACGAAATCGAGATAGAATAATCACCTGTTCAGTTACATTTTGTCGAGTTATGCGCACAGAAATTAATGGGGCAGTCGATTTTTTTTCACGAAGTTGTTGATGGTAATGGTTTGAATTACTCTTTTTCAGGCTGGCTAAAAAGGCCACTTTAGAAAATCATATTAGAATCGTAATATTGACCACACAACAATCTGTCTAATTTTTTTTCACAGACGGCATTTGCAGATTATAGAAGGCGCCAGATAAACTTGTAACATAATTAATGATGTACTGATTTTCATTACGAGAACGTAAAGTATAAATTCATACATGAAAACTAAAATCTACCAGGATTTGGGAGGATGCAAAACTACCTCCTAAACTTTTGAAATATTTCTTATTTAACTACATTATTAAAAAAGAAACTGGCCTTCGGACCGAGCTAGCAGGTACGTACGCGTACGTTGTCATTACTCAACACTACTCTTACTCATCATCATCTGCCTAGCCTTTTCCCAACTATATTGGGGTCGGCTTCCAGTCAAACCGGATTTAGCTGAAAACCAGTATTTTACGTGGAGCGGCTGCCTACCAGACCTCCATAACCCATTAACTGGGTAACACGGTTCTCCTTGGCAAGACTGGTGTCAGATTTTCCGGCTTCTGACTATCCGTAACGACTGCCAAAGATCTCCAAATGATAGCCGGGACCAACAGCTTAACGTGCTATCCAAGGCACGAAGGAAACTCGGTATGTTAAGATGGTCACCACACTACTCTAACTCATATGTCATAAATCAACGTAACTAAACATTTTGTTACTGCGGAAATAAGTAACGTTTAAGAGCCCTGGGATCTTGGACTAAAATTAACAGGTGACGTCACTAGACGCTGATTAGTGTATTAAGGCTGAGTTGTACCATAGAAGAAGTTATAGTTAAAGTTTGCGTCAAATTTAACACTAACAGTAGCGCTGACTTTAACGGTTATAGTGAAATGTGTTGCACCAGCGAATTCATTAGCTTTGTTAAAGTTAAAGAGAAGAGTCAAGTCAAGAGATTATATTCTACGCGTTTGATAGTTGACGGATAATTTAACACAAACAATAACACTAACCAGCGGAAAGTGAGCGGTTACAGTTACGGTTAAAGTTATGACGTCATTTAACTATTTGTCAAATGGTGCAACTAATTTTTGGCCTAATCGATACTTTAACTGAAGTTTTGATGTTTGTTATTGTTAAAGTAAGATGGTGCAACCCAGCCTAAAACACGTTTCGTTTCACGTTACTTTTAATTTTTAATTATTGTAAAAATCAATGGTAACTGGAATAAAAATGTTGCACTAGCCCTTCTTTTATATTTTTTAACATTTAGGTCACAAAATATTGAAAAATATTATATCTGCATCTTCCCTATTGCGTTTTACACGTTGTATAAAAATATGAGCAGCAGCAAAAACAGCAGACCGAATTAAATAGCTTTGTTGTCAGGATTCATATGAAAAAAATGCATCCAAGCGAAGCCGGGGCTGTTAACTAGTTTATAATAAAATCAGGAAGTACCAGGACCACAGAAGGGTAACAGAGGTTAACCGCAGTGAGTGTGTGCACAATAAGTATGAGCCTTGCCTTTGACCAGTAATATTGGTGCGAAGCTCACACAAGAAGTCATTGGAGCAAGAGCTGTGTCCACACGCAGTCGACTGGCACGTATGATAGACTTATAAATGGATAGACTGGCAGTAGCTAGTCTATCCATTTATAACTTTTTGCTCAGTAGAGTAAAAAGCAACTAGTATAGTGTAAATGAAAAACTTTTTACAAAAAAAATAAGTTACCGACTTACAAAAAAAAACTACAAAGTATCACATAGGTAACCTCGGAAGTCATTGTGTAATTGGTTTTGTATCTTCGTTCCGACTTCCGAGGTTATTTTAAACATTGGTTTTTTGGGAGTCAGTTATTATTTTTGTAAAATGTTTTTATTGTTCACTTTGGACGACGACGTCTTCGTCTACGCAGAAATCGAAATAAGCAAAAATGCTCATAAAATAAAAACTGCTGAACCAAACTGAATTAAATTTTACGGGACCTAATGGTGGCCGCACCGGAATCAAAAATAATCACAAAAATCGGATCAGGAAGCTCGGCTAATCAAAAAAACAAAAAAAAAATACCCGCCGAATTGAGTGAATTGAGAACCTCCTCTTTTTTTGGAAGTCGGTTAATAAATATTAAAATCACGCATGCATTCCTCGAAGCGTTTGGCAGAGGTGTACCACTACGCACATTTGGCAGTTTTGATCAAAATCCATGAATCCTAAAAAAGGGTCTTTCTAAATGAAAGACCCTTTTTTAGAATCTCCTGCCACACTTTTCCCAGCCACCGCAACTCCCAGGACCCAGTATCGAAAGAGGCGATCATCACACACAAAAATGCCGAGTTTATGCAGCTCGATAAGTCCCGAAGAAACGATTCAATTATCGTAGGTACAGTGTACATTATCAGAATCACATCCAGAAGCCAAACTGCTACTGAGAAATCGCAGATGGAAAACCCAATGCCCGACCCGAAAGTCGAACCTTGGACGTCCATACTGGTTGCATGACGTCCTGGGTTCGACTTCCGAGTCCCAGACCAACGAAACGAGAGAGTTAAAGAGCTAAGTTGTATTATTATATGATTCTTTTTCGTAAAAAAAAGATCTTTCAGATTATTTTAACTGCAGTTTTTTTTTGAAGAACTCTTAGTTCTTCTAAATTACATGCGGGTTTTCCAAAGCCTACTAAAATTTTATTGCTGGTAGAAACCTTGGATTAAAATTTGGCCGATAAACGATGATAGGCCCGCTCTTTTATACTTGGAACCTAATAACGTAATACGAAATGGGGGAAAGGCACTGTAAATCTTTTCAGGGTACAATTGCCTGAGGAACTGTAAATCAACAAGTGGAATAAAGTCTGAAAAAGGAAAGTTACTGAATTAAAAAGATTGCCAGAATTACACATTATTAGGAACACATTAACTATAGAATGTGCTACTTTCTGCTTGGGTTAGGCAGAAAGTATCATACATATGGAAAAAGTGTGTGATTTTATTTATAACTAGCTGTCCCTCGCGGCTTCGCTCTTTTTAATTTTTGAAAATCAATTTCCTTTGTTTACCAACCTATTCTAGTCACTACCTAGCTCTATACCAGCAAGGGTGTTCGCGATCAGTGCCTAGCCTAGTCAGGCGGAAGCGGAAAGAGTGCCCGTTTGAGGCACCCACAAAGCTTGCCAGAAAGCCCGCTCAAATATTTTACGTATACGATCACCTTTCATAACGACACCTCTGTGGTTTTTCAGGTTTCGCTCCAAATTTTGTGGTGGCTTCAAACATGTTTAAGGAGTTTTGGGCAAGATGATGTGATTAAATGGGTGATTTGTTTTTTTTTTATTATTATTTAATGGGCTTGCTCTTGACCACAATCACGCCTGGTGGAAAGCGATGGATGAGGTCTAAGATGGAGTGAGCTTGCCCAGAAGATGCCTGTTCACTCTTGTTTTGAAGGGTTATATTTGGACGGGAACACGAACGTTGGCAGAGAGTTCCACATATTGGCTGTGCGGATAATAAATGTGTTTCTTGATTTTGTGGTATATTCGACTTGTGAACGGTCAAGATGAGTCTTTGTTTTAGGTAAAAGTATCTATCTATTAGTTCTTCCACATAAGTGACATTCTGTTAGCGTGGCAAGTTAGGTTTGCAGAATTTGTTCGTAAGAGTCACCGCGGCCCAAGGGCATTAATAACATGGATACGTTTTCAGGCTTTGTGTTGTGCCACTGCCTTCTGATCCGCCCAGAATGGAAGGAATCAATCGATGATTTAAACTCGAAATAATCTAAGTCGTATTTGACAGCAGGATGCAACATTGCTTGACTACTAAGTATGAAAGAGACATAAATTAAATCTCTTTTGCACTTAGGGGTAAAGTCATCTTCTGTTCCTCTCTACTTAGTTGTCAAATCAGACTTCTTAGGTTGTAAAAGTCTACCATCCTTAAAAAAAGCGTGGCTATTATCGAGTCAAAGAGTCAATCAATAGGTTTGACAAGCATAGAATTAAAAGAAAGCATTTCACGATGTCCAGAGCCGCAGAAGTGTCTTTAGCAACTGCAGTTTATAAAAGCATGTGACGTTTAAAATACATGATTAAAAAAAATACTCCCAACAATAAGCTCTTTCATTTGAAATGCTAGAATAGGTTGGAAAACTAGCTGACCCGCGCAACTTCGTCATTGTCACATTTTTCATGAATGCTCCGCTCCTATTTATCTTAGCGTGATGATATATAGCCAATATATAGCCTTCCTCGATAAATGGGCTATCTAACACTGAAAGAATTTTTCAAATCGGACCAGTAGGTCCTGAGCATAGCGCGTTCAAGCAAACAACAAATTCAGCTTCAGCTTTATAATATTACTAGCTGACCCGCGCAACTTCGTCTTCGTCACATTTTCCATTAATGCTCCGCTCCTATTTGACTTAGCGTGATATAATAGACTATAGCCTGCTTCGATAAATGGGCTATCTAACACTGAAAGATTTTTCGAAATCGAACTAGTAGTGCCTGAGCATAGCGCGTTCAAGCAAACAAACAAACTCTTCAGCTTTATAATATTACGTCATCATCTGCCTAGCCTTTTCCCAACTATATTGGGGTCGGCTTCCAGTCAAACCGGATTCAGCTGAATACCAGTATTTTACGTGGAGCGGCTGCCTACCGGACCTCCACAACCCATTAACTGGGTAACACGGTACTCCTTGACAAGACTGGTGTCAGATTTTCTGGCTTCTGACTATCCGTAACGACTGCCAAAGATCTCCAAATGATAGCCGGAACCAACAGCTTAACGTACTTTCCGCACGGAGGAAACTCGGTATGTTAAGATGGTCACCCATCCACAGACCAACCTCGGCAAGCGTTGCTTAACCTTGAAGATCGACCCGTGCGGCTGTTATTATTTAGCCACGAGCGCTTCTTTATAATATTACGTACGTTATGCGTCCGTGTATAAGTAAAATTATCTGTGACTAACGGCGAGATAACCAGCCAGACAGCGTACAGCAGACACACAAGTGGTCCTATTTAATAAAGGATACACTTCTTCATATGAACACCTGGGACCCTAAAAACCGATACAAAATTAAAATCTCTTTCATAGATACCATTAGAAAACTTAATAATTCATGAATTCTTATGATTAAGAAAACGCAGGAGTTCCCATAAAAACCCAGAATTGAAAATAAGTAAGTTTGGGAGGCCCATATTTTAGCAGAAGAAGGCGTGAAAAAGTTGAAAGAGCCGACTGAGTGAACGATTCTGTTCAATGGGGGTATGCAAGGGAGAAATGACTAGCGATTTTGTTTGTAACAGCAATGTGTTAATATGATTTAGTTCTTTGCGATTTCATTTTATAACTAGGTGATGCCCACGGCTTCGCCCGCTTGACAAATTATATACTAAAACCTTCCTCAAGAACCACTCTATCTATTGGTGAAAACAGCATGAAAATCGGTGAAGCAGTTTTTGATTTTATCACAAACAGACAGACGCGGCGTAGACTTTGTTTTTAACCGACTTGCCAAAATGGAGGAGGTTCTCAATTCGGTTGATTTTTTTTTTATGTTTGTTACCTCATAACTCCGTCATTTATGAACCGATTTGTAAAATTCTTGTTTTACTTGTCGATTGGTCACATTTAAATTTTATGAAAACGGTTAGGAAGTTTGGATTTTATTTTATTCGTTTACTTGGATGATATTTTGCTTACCTGCGATTTTGCTGTGGTGTTTTTAGGTGTGTACCACTAAAAAGTGAAAATAAAAACTTTTTACACAAAAATACAACCGACTTCCAAGTAAAAAAGAAACACTACAAAGTAATTACTTTAATTTCGGAAGTCGGTGTCAAAATACGAAGAAACTAACAAAAACACCGACTTCCGAAATAAAAGTTATTTTTTACGTTGTATTGTTTTTTTTTTTATTTGGAAATCGGTTGTATTTTTTGTAAAAAGTTTTATATTTTTATAATATGTAGTGATTTATGGCCGGCGAATAAAACAGCAGATAATATATGTTTTAAATACACCTCGCCACCGTTATCTAAACTACTGTGGCAATTTTAATATCTAAGTTAATATTACATTCATGGTTTATGCTTCACTCCTCTGAAAATATAGGAAACTTACCTATCAGAATACTGAGTTTCATCGGATAAATGCTATTATTTTCTTAATCAAATACAGCTATATTTTAGTCATGCGTCGCTTAGCGCTATATTACCTACAAACATCATCTTAATGCCTACGTTGCGCAATTGTTCGAAAGAGTTACCGAGTCCCTGGAGCGCAAAGAGCGTTTAGAGGAACTAGGACGGGTTTTAGTCAGTAAGAGTCTGACACTCCCTTCTGCTTCGCCTAGAGCGGGAGGAGTCATTTGATGACTTCCCTTAATATCCCTTATCCCATAAGGAAGCGTTGTCCTCAAATACAAAACGATAATCGCACGAATACGCGATCATGACGCCGATAATGGGCGTAACCGCGCGATGATCAATAGCGGTAAAGTAGTCTCGCGTAGCCTCACGACGACGCTTGAGCCAAGAAGATGTCGAAACAATCACAGCCAAAGCGCGTTTACCCCATAACATTTAAAAATCCAATCTTCTATCTTACTTTATTTTTATTTGAGATGGGTTTGCTCTGTACTCTAGGTCAAAGATATCAGACACAAAGTCTACGATGGAGCGAGCTTACCCAGAAGTAGCCTATTCACTCTAACTTTGAAAAAATCAGGGTTGTAAGCGTCTGGATGTCCTCTAAGATATTTTTTATTGTAAAAAGAAACTGGAAAACTTTAATCTCGTTGCCTGTCAATAATAATCAGCCAATCAGCTACCTAAAGCTTTGAAAAGATCAGGGTTGCAAGCGTTCGGAAACACAGACGTAGGCAGAGAGTTCCACTTCTTCGCTGTGCGCATTATGAAATACGCTGGGGCTGGGAAACGCTCAATTCTTATGATTTAAGCCACACAGTCAACGATCATCGATCAAATAACTTCTTATTACATTCGCTTCGAGTTTCATCCGTTTGTCAGTCGAAGTCGAGAGAATAACTTCCAAAAATATGCTACACACACATTTGTTCAACAGAATGAAAACCAGCAGAAGTTTTATATGTACGTGTGTCATTTCATGCACCGTAAAATGAACCCTACAGTATAGCACATTATGTTGTAGATTGGTCACTGTGTCACTCTAGGGGCGGATTTCATCAATCTGTTGTCCCTAGTTTAGGCTCCTGTCCACAGCATTTATTTTAATAATGTCTATACTGTGTTTTTATTAGTGTGAAAAATAAATGAATTTTTACTTTACTTTACTTTATCTGGAACTGAACGCGATCAACATATATGACACACGTTTACGGGCTGTCAGTGTTATTCTTAGATAATATACCTCTAGATCGATGTACATCAGAACGTTCGGCCAGTCGAGATAGGGAGCTGGCTGCTACTCCAGTTTTTAGTGACGATTATGTGACGCATAAAGATGCCAGCCAAAGAATTTGTGACAGAACGGATCGAAAGTTAGAAGCATTTATTTATGGCCGAACGAACTGATATCAGGACGTTCGGCCAACCTGTATCTCCATAATTGAGGACCTCAGAGAAACTGTTACTGAATAAAGATTTAGTGACGATTTGGTGACAAACAACCAATGCTTTAGTTTTACTCGTAATGCCACCGGATAAAAGTAAAATGAATTTTGGTTCCTGGAACATCAGGACGTTCGGCCAACGTAATCTCCATAACTGAGGACCTGAGAGAAACCGTTAATGAATAAAGATTTAGTGACGAGACTGAAACTAATTATTATTGCTTGATTTTTTTTTGTGACGGCTCCTTTAAGTAGTAAAATGAAAATTTAACATATAACCTCAAAACATGGGGATTATCGATTCCTCCACAAAGAAGAAGCCTAGAGAAACCGATAATGAATAAAGATTTAGTGACGAGACTGAAACTAATTATTATTGCTTTATTTTTGTTTGTGACGGCCTCTTTAAATAGTAAAATGTAAATTGAACATATAACCTCAAAACATTGGGATTATCGATTCCTCCACAAGGAAGAAAGCTAGAGAGACCGTTAATCAATAAAGATTTAGTGACGACACTGAAACGAACTTTTATTGTTTTATTTTTTTTTGTGACGGCCCCTTTAAATAGTAAATTGAATATTTAACATTATAACCTCAAAACATTGGGATTATCGATTACTCCCCAATGAAGAAGCCTAGACGACTCGTAAAACCCCTGATGTGTTATAGATTTTCAGTTTCAGTGCAATGGTGTCAGTATTTTTGTTGATTCAAGATTAATCTAGTAAAATGCACTATGGCGGATGGCGACTGAAATAGGGGTGACCATGTATTCCAACGAAACAAGTATTTATCGAGTAGGTACTTTTTTATCTACTGAATGAAGCATATCACGTCGAAATAGTTATAAGGTGACGATGTAGGTATTGCAACAAAATAAATAGATACGTGGACGGAGGAATATGAGGAGTGCAGATAACTAAAATTGCATTAGAAATAAAAAAAAATACTATCACATGAATAAAAAAAAATGAAACTATCGATCGAATTTCGACCAATAGGACACCACTAGTTTTCTTATCAATTTCTGCTATAGTACCTACCAAGGGATCTCTGCACCCGCGTGGAATGCGTTCCTTCCCCCGCAACTTTCCGGCGCCTTACTGTCTCTCGCTCGCCAAGTCGCCAGTCATGTCACTAGTGTTATGTCATCGAGGTCAGGTGCAGAGATCCTTTGGTACTATAATAGAACCACACAGGACTATCGAAAATGGGTAGCTTATGTTCTGGCTGACCTTACCGGAAAGAAAGCCGTGATGTTGTCGACTAGTATTTTTAAGAGTTCATTTGGTGTAGTTATTGTATTATCTTACTGTGGTTCATCTATAGAAATGTTATTTCATTTTAATAATGTGTAATCTAGTTTATCAAACTAGTAATAATATTGTCGGGCCACCACCGAAAGAAATCCGATTTGACAAGTTTCAAGTCAGTCACCGAGCAATAAACACAAGAAGCTGTCAAATCGATCTATCTTCTCTCGTGGTGAACCAATCTAACGTGCCAGCCGTATTAGAACCCATTGGCCTGGCACGCGACGATGGCAAAAGACCGGTCGGTATGTCTTTATTTCTATGGAAAATGGGTAGGCCTTTAGTGTGGGACGCTACTTGTGTCGATACTCTTGCGCCATCCCATCTTCCTAGCTCGTCGTGCTGTGCTGGTTCTGCGGCTTCGGCTGCTGAAAACCTCAAACGGCAGAAATATAGTGGCCTTATGGCAACTACATTTTTGAGCCGTTTGGGGTTGAAACTCTTGGACCGTGGGGTCCGAGGGCTCACGTCCTATTTAAAGATCTAGCAAAACGCTTAGTTGACGCTTCGAATGACCCAAGAGCTGGCTTTTACCTTGGACAGACATATAAGCATTGCCATACAACGTGGCAATACAGCCAGTCTTTTGGGCTCACTTCCAGTTGATAGCGATGGGGTAGGGACGAATTCTTTGACGCCATATTTTAGTTAGGAGTTTTTTTTTCTATTGTAAGTGTATATAGTTTGATCTTTAAATAAATAGTTATTATACTGTAATTCTAAAAAGTAAAATTTATTATGTACTTACCTAACTACCTACTGCTTTTTTTTGGATGATTATAAATAAAGCATTTTTTAATTTGTGTGCTATTTTTTATTTATTTAAGTTTTTTTTTTAAATGCGAAACGGGGAAACTCTTGGCCCAAATCTCACCTGATGGAAAGTGATGAAGTATTCTTGTACTTCTTAATTTTTCCAATCTCCAATGTCAGTCACCTTTCCACTTTTGTTTGCTTTTAGCCAAAATAGACACGACTAATATAACAAAAACTTCATAAGTGGACACTGGTATGCAGGCATCAGCTCAACGTTGCTTGTACCTGTATAATTTTTAATATTACGACGTGTTTTGCTTCATTCAGTAGGTAAAAAGGTACCTACTTGATAAATACTTGTTTCGATGGAATACATGGTCACCCTATTTCAGTCGCCATCCACCAAAGTGCATTTTTATGGATTAATTTTGAATCAACAAAAATACTGACACCATTGCACTGAAAACCTATAACACATCAGGGGTCTTACGCGTCGTCTAGGCTTCTTCGTTGTGGAGGAATCGATAATCCCAATGTTTTGAGGTTATATGTTAAATTTTCATTTTACTATTTAAAGGGTCCGTCACAAACAAAAATAAAGCAATAATAATTAGTTTCAGTCTCGTCACTAAATCTTTATTCATTATCGGTTTCTCTAGGCTTCTTCCTTGTGGTGGAATCGATAATCCCAATGTTTTGAGGTTATATGTTAAATTCTCATTTTACTATTTAAAGGAGCCGTCACAAAAAAAAATAAAGCAATAATAATTAGTTTCAGTCTCGTCACTAAATCTTTATTCAGTAACGGTTTCTCTCAGGTCCTCAGTTATGGAGATTACGTTGGCCGAACGTCCTGATGTTCCAGGAAACAAAATTCATTTTATTTTTATCCGGTGGCATTACGAGTAAAACTAAAGCATTGGTTGTTTGTCACCAAATCGTCACTAAATCTTTATTCAGTAACAGTTTCTCTGAGGTCCTCAGTTATGGAGATTCAGGTTGGCCGAACGTCCTGATATCAGTTCGTTCGGCCATAAATAAATGCTTCTAACTTTCGATCCGTTCTGTCACAAATTCTTTGGCTGGCATCTTCATGCGTCACATAATCGTCACTAAAAACTGGAGTAGCAGCCAGCTCCCTATTTCGACTGGCCGAACGTTCTGATGTACATCTAGATCGAGCCACCGCGTGGCCGCACATGAGACAGCACTATGAGACTTTAGTGTTATTGTTACGATTAAATTTAAGTTATGACATTAAATCACTAAACCTATCACAACAATGACTAAAATGGTCCAAAAAAGACAAAACTAATCGAGGTGAGTTGTATTTTGTGGCATCGCAACATTTTGTTTGGCTAACATTTGAAAGTTCGCCAAAATCAAAAATACGGCACGCCGTAAGGGGCAGAAGATACGATGCTTTGTCTCAATTTTCCTATTAATATCGTATACATGCGTCTCACTTTCACACTTAACACTGTAATCGTGACTACGTCTAGAGGTATAATATAGTCTAAGGTGGTATTATTTTCTAAGGAATATTGACACTGAGAACTCTTGAACGCAGCTTGATCGCGATCAATTTCATTGGTGAAATCCGCTCTTAGTGAGGTAGGTGAGGTAGGTAGCTCACTTTCCATAGTGAACCATGGAAAAAAGTAACAATTTATTCTACTTTCACTCTTTAAAACTGCTTAACTACCTCTGAATAGGTTTTCTGAGGGCCTATTCTACTAATTTTACAACTTTCGCATTCGCATGTCAGTCGCAAACTGTCAAAAAAGCCTTAATCTATACTAATATTATTAAGGCTTTTGGTTTTATTTTTGGCTTATTTTATTTTATTCCGTTTATTCATTTTTAAAATACTTATTGATTACATTTCTAAATATATCTTTAAAAAACATTAAAAAATACATTTAAAAATACAAAAAATAGTAGTCCGCCGGTGTCGGGAGCAGGGTCCAAGCTACCGGTGGTTAGGGCTCCAGAGAAAGGAACCTCCTCACAATACGAGCCGTATCGAGGAGTACTGCCTTCTGTATCAGGCCCTTTACCCAACTGTGTAATCCCAGCTTCGACAGGTGGTCGTCGAAGCTTTTGGCCATCAGGCCATTAGCCGTAACGACAATCGGCACAATGACTGCCGAGTCCACATTCCACATGTCGACAACCTCGTGTGCTAAGTCGAGATACTTTATCTGTTTCTCTTTCTCAGCTTTCACGAGATTCTCGTCATGTGGGATGGTAACATCGATAATCATTGTGCGGCGCGCTAATCGGTCTATCACCACTATGTCAGGCTTATTGGCAACAATAGTCCTGTCAGTGATGATAGACCGATCCCAGTACAACGTGACATGGTCATTTTCAAGAACTGGGTCGGGCACATACTTGTAATACGGTACCTCAGAGTCCACAAGCTTGTATTTCAAAGCAAGTTGCTGATGGATGATCCTGGCCACTTGGTTATGTCGGTGCAAGTACTCGCCGTTAGCCAGACGAGAACAACCAGAGATAATATGTCTGATGGACTCACCCGGACGGTGGCATGCCCGACACACGTCCACCGTCCCATCCTTCATAATATGTCTCCGGTAGTTATTCGTCAAGATAACTTCGTCCATAATCGCACAGACAAAACCTTCAGTTTCTCCGAAGAGATCACTGAAGCGTAGCCAAGCCACGGACGCTGCAAAATCTACATCGGACCCATGAAGAGCCCGATAGAAGCGCCCGTGAAGCTCCTTGCCTTTCCATACCTCCTTGCGGTCATCTGTGGTAAGTATCACAGGTTTGCGCCAGTTCTCTTTAGCCATGGACAACGGGGTGAGTCCTTTGTCCACTGCGACCACATCTCGGTGCATACCCACATCAGCTTTAAAAAAATATTCTCTGAGACTGCACATCTCGCGGTTGTGGAGAGTTTTGGCGTTTAAAAAGCCTCGACCTCCACACTTCCGTGGGATGTACAGTCTCATCACCGACGATCGTGGGTGATGCATCCGGTTTGCGGTCAGCAGTGTACGGACCCTCCTATCCAGGGCGTCGAGTTCGGTTTGAGTCCATTTGAGTACGCCGAAAGAGTACATTAATACCGGCATGACCCAACCGTTGAAGGCGCGCACCTTATTTCCGCCCGACAAAAGGCTATTCAAAACCTTCTTCAGGCGGCCAAAGAAGCGCTCCTTCAACGATTGCTTCATGCTGGCAACATCAATGCCCAACGCTTCCGACATCCCCAAATACTTGTACGTTTCGGTTGAGCTGAGGGATCTAACCTGTATGGAATCCGAGAGTTGAATTCCCTCAGATTCCATAATCTC
The DNA here is from genome assembly GCA_963859965.1 of Ceramica pisi. Lineage (NCBI taxonomy): Eukaryota > Metazoa > Arthropoda > Insecta > Lepidoptera > Noctuidae > Ceramica > Ceramica pisi. The sequence goes on along the minus strand of OY982537.1, from coordinate 2,823,973 downwards.
CCCTTTTTTAACATGCATGACTGCACATTTGTCCACACCAAATTCCATCCTGATGGCACTACTGAAGGTTTCAGTGACCTTCAGTAGCTCCATCAGTCGCGAATTGTTGGGGGCAAAGAGTTTCAAATCATCCATGTAAAGAAGGTGAGATATGGTCTGACCACCTCTTCTCAACCGATAGCCTAGACCTGAATCCTCCAGCAATGTGCTTAGAGGATTCAGAGCTAAGCAAAACCAAAGCGGACTCAAACTGTCGCCCTGAAATATTCCCCGTTTAATCCATACAGGCTCGTCATTCCCCTGAATTGGTCGACATCCTGGATAGCGAAGGACTGTTTTCCATTGCCTCATACATGACTCAAGGAAGGTGCGTAGAGTTGCATCTATTTTATACAACTCCAACACCTTCGTGAGCCATGTATGTGGCACAGAATCATAGGCCTTCTTGTAATCTATCCAACATGTCGACAGATCCTTGCGAGATCGACGAACCTGTTGGCTTATGGCCATGTCTATGAGGAGTAGCTCCTTAGTGCCGCGGGACCCCTTCCTACATCCATTCTGAGAGGCAGACATAATTGAGTTAATCTCAATGTGATCATTAATTTTCACTCTCAGGATGGATGTAAGAAGCTTATAGACCGTCGACAAACAAGTAATCGGTCTATAATTCTTGGGTTCCGCGGGACTACCTGTCTTATGGAGCAAGTGGGTAACGCCAGTTGTTAGAAACAGTGGTAGCGACCCAGACTCTAAGCATGACTGGAATTGAGATGCCAAGAGCGCGTGCGAGCTGCTATACCACTTAAGCCAGAAGTTGTGCAGTCCGTCCGGTCCCGGAGATTTCCAATTCGGTAACGGACGAACTGCTTTGGCTATATCTAATGTAGATATTGTAACTTTTTCCATTTGTGGTATAGCTTCACACACACTCTCGACATCGCGCATCCAGTCACCCTCGGTGTGACAAACGGGCACCGACCAAATGCTGCGCCAGAAAGTACTCGTGGCGACATCATCCGGGCGGCACACGTCTGACACACTTTGTTCAGGTCGCTCCCAAGCTCTGTATACCCACCTCTCGTCGCTCTGGAACATGCGATTCTGCGAGTATCGATCAACCCGCCGCTTATACCGCCGAATACGGTTTGCCCATGCACAAACTTTCTGCCTCAGGAAGTCGATGCGCTCTGTGACACGGGACGTGTAATCTCGAGGGCTGATACCAGTCCCCGAAAACGCCCGTCTCACAAAGCGCATCACGCGTGGTCGTGTGTTGCCCTCCCTGAAGCAGTATAGTTTGCCGATGAGTGCCCTTGCCTCATCGATACGCCGCTCAATCCTGCACTGCCAAGCTGGTGCAGCAGGTTTTTGTCGTATAGCTTCGTCACAAGTTGGGAACTTGACGTTGGCTATACGACATGCTGCAACAGCCCCGCAAAACAGAATTGAGTGCGTATCAACGAGGCTATCGCTGCTTGCAAAGATGTTCTGCAGCAGCGAGTCCAAGGCACACACCAGCGCCCTATTCTTTTTGTGCATGGGTAACCGTGGTAATCGGGGCCTAAGTTCGGTCGGAGTCGATCTATACTCGCGAAGCGCATCCTCCAGTGCGCTCCTCAGTCTATCGTTGCACTGGCTACTTACCGTGACAACCCTATTATCTACCTCATCACTGATGTTATTGGACCGCGGTGTGACTGCGCCACGAGCTGGCGCCTGAGTCGCGGTCTGTATTGGGGTCGAGATAATAAGGTTGTTCAGTACCTCTGAGCGCAGCCTATCAAGTACGGCATCGTCCAACCTGTGATTACGTTGGATGACCCGCACTTGATCCGACAACCGTTGGGCCGAGACGTTCACAGTTGGTTCCAAGTCCTGAAACAGAGACAGCATCCTGACACGGTACGCAGTAAGGCTAGTTCCCCCCTCTGTAGAACCGTAGTATGCGCGCATGACGTTTTCATTCATAGACTGCGTCCATCTCATGCGCTGCACACAACCACCGGTAGCGGGGACCCGGCTCGGGGCCGGTTGGCCCCTAGGTCCCAAGCCCCTCGGTGGCCGGCCTCTCCCCTGCCGACGCACAGGTGTTGGCGACGTCGGCGGGGAAAAATACTCGTCGCTGGAGCTCGACGCGACTGCGGCCGCCGGTGACTCTGGTAATCCGCTGTCCGGCGGCGGCGAGGCGGAGCTCAGCGACGGGTCCGGGGATGGTGGGCGTGCGCGTCTCATAGCTGCTGCTCTCGTTAACATTGTATCATAATTTCATTTCATTCGTCATAATTACGTTATTTTCATTTGGATTGGTGACATATGTCATATTCTGTCCGAGACATATAATTTACTTTTCTTTCGTTGCATTGTTGTGCTGTATGTTTTTGCAGGTTGTTATATGTTTTTCTTTGTTTTTGGGTGCCTTTGGGTGGAAATCGTGCTTTAATTTGATAGGAAACTATTATTTTAAATTTAAGTTAATACGGACGAATAAAAATCAAACTGGGGTTGTCAACGAGAGTTGCCAGTTCTTTTATTTATTATTATTTTTTATTATTATTTATTGTTTGTAAGTTTGTATGTAGGGGGTAATCTCGGGAACTAGTGGTCCGATTTGAAAAATCTTTCAGTGTTAGATAGCCCATTTATCGGGGAAGGTTATAGGCTATATATCATCACGCTAAGACAAACAGGAGCGGAGCATTAATGGAAAATGTGACGCAAACGAAGTTGCGCGGGTCAGCTAGTTTTCTTATATTTTTAACAGTTTGCGATTGAGATACGAATGCGATGCGAATTGGAAAATTACTAGAATTGGCACACATGTAGATTCATACTAAGAATAAATGTTAATTTTAATCATTTGTATTTTTTATGTGGCATCACAAAACATTTTTTCAGTTAACGAAACATTAGTACAATTTGTAAAATGTATTATATTTTTCTTTCTGTTCCATTTTTTGCAACAATATCTTTGGTCATGAGAAAATTCATTCTGATAGGAAAACGAGTTGTACCAATATCATTTTTTTTTACTATTGATAGGCATACGTTTGACCACTATCTCACCTGATAGTAAGCGATGATACGGTCTAAGATGGAGCACGCTTGTCTAGAAGTAACCTTCGTACTCACTCTTGACTTAAAGACTCCCAGGTTATAAACACAGTCAGGAAATAGTCTCAGGCTGGAAAATCCACTGCTTAGCTGTACACTCGTACAGCTAAAACGTTTAGTGCGTGTGGATATAATCCGCTTTCACCTGTTATCAGACTCTTCCATACAAAGATCTACTTTACTAAGAATCACAAAGTACTCGCTCATATTTCTAGACCTTCTGAGTAGTTTCTAGTCAACGATAAACACGGCATTACCTACCATCACCCGTCGACTAACAGCCACTGTAAAGATTAACATATAAATTGCCGATCATCCAGAGATAAGGCGAACGTACAGCTAAAGACCCTGAAAGTCGATGGAAGTGGAATAAAGTTGAATATCTTTTGATAGGAGATTATTGAAAAATAAACGTTTGAAACATGAGAATAAAATATATATTCCCTCGTGAGAGAATAATCATTTACACACTCAAAGCTTACTTGTATACTCGGAACCGAAAAACTTAACTACAATTTAAAAAAAGACTGGTTTTGCCCGCGACTTCGTACGCGCTTATCCCGATTATTCCTGTTCCCGTAGGCATTTCGGGAAATCCTCTATTACTGCTTCTCTACACTTCTCAAGGAACCTACATGCCAAATTTCAGCTTTTTATGACCAGTAGTTTCGGCTGTGCGTTGTTTTTCAGTCACTCAAACACTCAGTCACCAGCCGTTCAATTCTGTAAACATGTCGAAGTAAATGCTTGGGTGAAGTACTCACGAAGTGAGCTGTCAATCAAAATAACTAAGAAAGAATGGCAGCTCATTTCGTTATCACTTCATCCTAAACTTCACTTCGACATGTTTACAGAATCGGCCAACAGTTTTGAAAGAATTTAAAGTATGAGGTTTTTTTGTATCTGTTCGTGATCTTCACTTAAGCTGAAAGACGTCCAATGCTGGACATAAACTTCCCCAAGTGTCACCACATCAACCGGTCGAGTGCGAGTTGCTTCTATCGAATTCCGGCGGCCTTCACCGGGTCATCGGTCAACAAATAATGGTGAGGATAACTCAATGTCTGAAGTAGCGGTATAAGTTTCAGAAAATTAGTAAGCCAAAATCCTCCTAATTTCTCCACATATTATTCATACGCAATCAACAGTGAAAATTTCCCTCACATGTAAACTTGAAACAGTAAACAAAATACAGAAAACTTACCTCACCTACCAGTACGAAGTAACTCACTTATACTAACATTCCTTTACTCTCAATTCGTTACAATATTCTCCCTTTTCTACGAAACTCACCGAACATAGGCTAACGAACCGTATCAGATGCCATAAAAGATATCGTCTATCACGCTTCCTGAAATGTACTGTCAGACTAAGGGATTGGTATCATCTGCCTAGCCTTTTTCCCAACTATATTGGGGTCGGCTTCCAGTCAAACCGGATTCAGCTGAATACCAGTGTTTTACGTGGAGCAGCTGCCTACCAGACCTTCACAACCCAATATCTGGGTAACGTACGGTACGTCTTGGTAAGACTGGAGTCAGATTTACTGGCTTCTGACAATCCGAACCAAGGTATTGGTATAAAGGTCGAATTATTCATCTTTACGCTAGCATAACATCACAGTACGCCTGTAATCTTCGGTTGGTTTTTTAAAGAAGTCTATAGAAAACAAGCTCTTTTCATGAATTACATTTCTGTTTCATTACAGAAGTAGGGTGCGAGGCGATTTCCATAAACCGGACAAAAAACCCTGTATTCCTAATCCAAAATCGTATTACATTTTACCCCATCTTGGGTACGAACTCAGTACTCGATTGTCTTGACTATCACATTATTTGTACATATTTTTTCAGCTTAATCATCATCAAGATCATCATATCAGCAGAAAGACGTAAACGACTGGACATAGGCTTCTCCAAAGCTTTACTTTATTTTAATTTTTCAGCTTAATACAAACTGAAAAGAGTAACGTATCCTCACTAACACAACATTGTTTTTTGACAGTCGCAACAAGCAAGCTAAGCTAGTACACCAATCTCTTTATCCTTCTGTACTGGCAAATAAAACGTTCCATACATTTCTAGAGTAATTTACATAAAGTGCTAAGCTAGAAATATTCTTTCTGAAGCGCTCTCGATGATATTTTTCGGGGCATGTTGAGATGTGTGAAGTACTCAGTGTTATTACTTTTTTTGACTTCGTCCTTGGGGGGTGTCGTAGAAAGCGGCTCAAGTCATATAGGAAAATTGGGGGTTCACGAACTATATTTACATGCTGTTGAACTTATAGTCACGGTTGGTCTTAGCTTTTCTTTTCATACTCCTCCGCTGTTCTTTTCACATTAGTTTCGTTGTGGGATCCAAGGCAATTTAATTGTTTCTAGTCAGAAAATGATAAACATTTACTTTACAAGAAAAGTTATTTAAAGCGCTCTTCCTCTCTCCTAATTATTTAATGTTTTGCTGTGCCCGACAAGGTCCATAATTGTATCTTTTTATTCATTTTACCATCTGTATGTGTACATTATGGATTGCAATAAACATTTTGAGATTTGAGATTTGTGCTTCGTTGACTAGGCGCTTTTCTGGTGGTTTCTGTGTTTTTTCTGGCTCTCAGTTGTTGTAATGGTGCTGTCAAGGTTGCGGAATTAGTTCGAAAGCGTCACCAGGGCCCAGGGCCCTAGAACGTAAAGGGCAGGAAGAACATGGATGGGTTTTAATTAGCAAGAGTCTGCCACTCCCTTGCGCTCCGCCCAGAGCGGGAGCCATCATTTGATGTCTATGCTTTTTTTTAAGGATGGGTATCCTTAAAAAAAATCATAGAGATCACAGCACAGAATAAGTTTGGATTCAAATAAATCATAATAAGGACTTTTAACTCGGATAATTGAAAACAATATACACGCACAGTTTCCTGAGAAAATTTCCTGATATTTAAATCGAGGTGAGGTCACCTCGTTTTAATAAAGGATTTTAGAAAAGAAAGAAAAAGAGTTGACTTCGAAAACAGGAGGAGGTTCTCAATTCTGCGGGTATTATTTTTTTGTTTTATGTATCAGTCTTTTTTTATGTATTAGTCTTTTCGAAGTCGGTTGAAAAAGTCTTTTATTTTCACTTTTCAGTAGTGTTATTTGGTCTACACAGAAATTGTAATAAGCAAAAATGCTCATAAAATCAAAACTCCCGAGCGAAACTGAATCAATTTTTTACATTATGGTCAGAAACCTCGGAGTAATCGATGTAAGTAACAAAAAAATAATACCCGCAGAATTGAGAACCTCCTTTTTTCGAAGTCGGTTAAAAATCCTGGATATCAGATATGAAGTACTTATGCTGGCAGCTTCCAGCAAAAAGAAATTAGCATGATAATTTATACAATTAATGTTTGTCTTAGCTTCTTATTAGGGCACGGGGGATGTTTATAAGGGTAACTTTGAAGGTTTGTTAATAAAGATATTGTGAAGTCCTCGTTTATCGATACTTTGAAAGAAAAAATCGTTTAAGAGGGTGAGCGGAGGTAATTAAGAGGGGTTCAAATGGAAAAATCAGGAAATAATAATAATAATAATAATTAAAAGCCATGTATATTGTTAGTGGTCAGGCAGGGGCCAATAGTTTTATAATAAACGATTATCATTCCACTAAGCCACCCAAACCCATAGCGTTTCGTTTTTTGTTTCCATATTCTGCAATAGTACTGCTCCAACCGGGGATTGTCCTTGGGAATACTTTCATTGCAAACAGGGATAATCGCCGGTTGGTGCCCCACTACATTTGAAAAGTCTAACGGGGCCTCTGCGAGTTGGTTTCGGCCCCTCGTACGCCTACCAAAGGACCGGGTCTCCAGGGGCCCGAGAAAGTAAAAAAATGAAAATAATAATAATAATATCCTTGGACATTTCACACAACGCCATATAGTCCCAAGCTAAGCAACTTAATGCTTGTGTTAAGGTAACGAGATGGCTGATAAACTACTTAAATACATTTTTTTTTGTAAATACATACATATTATAGATAGAAAACACCCAGACTCGGAACAAATACATGTAGGCCGTACAAATATTTGTTCCGTGCGGGAATCGAACCCGCGACATGCTGCTATATAACAAGATAATCGTTCTGTGCTTACTTAGTTAGTCCCAACTAATATTAACTAATATTATTATTAATATTAACTAATATTATTAATGCAAAAGTGAGTTTTTTTTTTTTTGAGATGGGTTTGCTCTTGACTCTAGTCTAGGCCAGAGATTACAGAGTATAAGTTTTATAAGGCTATCACGCCTAAACCGCTAAACCGATAACGATGAATTTTGGTACAGAGATTGATAATACACAAAAATCTATTTTATGCAAGCAAAGCCTAGGAAAAAGCTTGCTTTTAAGAAATATCTACATCAACGCAAAAAAAAAAAACACAAAATGAAAAAAGGTTTCTAAAATTGAGTAAAACTTAACCAATCCTTGATTAAGTTTTTGAATTGACAGGATTTACCCGAATGTTATCAACACAACTTGCGCATCACAAAGTAGGATTGAAAGGAAATTGGACAAACACAGCACACTACAACCGACAGAAAACAATAATACAGTATTTATGGAAGCGTGCATGTCACTTATATCCGTTCATTTCCGTTCAGAAGTCGTCATGTGGGCTGACCCTAACAGGCTTCCGGTGGGATACTTCACACTTTCCGGGCAAAATGTTTTTGTTCGACAGAGCAAATTGTGTAAGCTTTTTTCATACTGTGATGTAATATTGATAGACACAGGATGTGAAGTATATAATATGTACCTTTTTAACCGACTTCCCAAAAGTAAGAGGTTCTCCATTTCAGGTTGTATTTTTTTTTATTTTTATAACCTCATAACTCCGTAATTTTAATTTTTCAAATCGGTTTTAATTTTTTATGTTTTTTTTTTATTTTATTTCAATCGGTTTGGTTAGGAATTCTAATCTTTTCAAAGTTAGAGTGAACAAGCTACTTTTGGGTAAGCTCGCTTCATTGTAGTAGACTTTGAATCCGTCATCTCTGACCTAGACTTCAAGAGCAAACCCACTACAAAAAAAATATCGTTTACTTGGATGATGGGTTTTTATCATCCAAGTGATCGAAATTGCGTACTTTCCTGCGATTTTGCAGTGGTGTTATTAGGTGTGGGGTACCACTAAAAAGTGAAAGAGCTTGTCTCCCTTGGCAGTTGACAGAGTACAGCAGTGCGATTCTGTAGAAGTTTCAAAGTGAACACTTAGGCGAAGTGAACGACAAGTAAGCTGTCAAACCATACAAACAAGATGGCATGACATCTCAGGTGTCGTTCACTCCACCTAAGTGATCACGGTGGGATGTCGACAGCATCGACCGGCTGATTTATATGTCAGTAGAGAATTTCTCGTCCCATATTTTCCTTAGACCAAATCAAGAACTTGATTTAGATCGAATAAGCTGGTCGTAATGACAAAAGACGCAAGTATTTGAAAAATAGGAAGAGAGAAGCCTTTGCCCGGCAGTCGGACATAACAGTTTACATAGCTTGGAATATTTATTACAATCTTAGCTTATTCCATAATTCCATTACACAGCCGAAATTCTAAAATCTGTTTAAAAATAATGTACACGAACATTTATCATTTAAAATTACTTTCGAAACGGCATTTTTATGAGCCATCCCGTCGGTTACCGATATACGTTTCTATTGGCTTTTGGCACCGAGTCGTCGCGATAATTTATTTCGAGATCGCTCTGTAAGTAATAACGCCTGGCCAACTTCAATTGCTGCAAGCGGTCGAAACAAAAGTTGTTGCTATTTGTGATTTTAAGGCGTTGTTCAATACTGAAAAGTAGGGGATGAAAATATGTAATGTTTTGCAGCTCGTATGGTGAGTAAGATAAAAGATGTTTGTGTAGCTATAAGCAGCTTTCCTCCTATGATAATTAATGTTGGGGAGTTAGTTTTGCCACTTCTTCTTCCCAGCTGAAACACTTTCTTGTTTGTAAGGATAGGAAATCAAAAAAAAGACTCTTCGAGCTTTGGGCGGAGCAGGAAAGTGTATCAGACTCTTGCTGACTAAAACCTATCCATGTTCTTCCTAATGCCCTTTGTTCCAGGACCGCGGTGAATCGTTCGAACACATTCCGCACTCCTGGTCTAGCTGAAAAAACACTAAGAATTAGTGACAGGTGAGCACTGGTCGATCTTCAAGTTAAACAACGCCGAGACCGGTCTATGGATGGATCATAATCATAGATTCATTCATTCAGCCGTTGGACACGGTTTTCATCAGATCTTTGACGCGTTCGTCACGGTAGTTAGGACCCAGAAAAATGACACCAGTGTTGCCAAGGGAAATAGTTTTACCCAATTACTGGGACTTAGATTTGTTATAGCTCTTTGCAAAACACTACTATTTATTTATTTATGTACACACAAAAAAGAAAATGTATACAGAAAAAAAGAGTGCAAAGGTACTGCTTATTTCATATGAAATTTCTTCCAGCAGACCTGCGACAGGAGAGTAGGAAAAGAAACATAGACACAGTGTGTAGAAACAAAGAAGGAAACTAAAAATAGACTTAACTAAATTATCTTAAACATATTATTATTTACTAATAAATACATTAAAATACAACAAGCAAAAAAATAAATAGGTATACAGAAATAGATTTACATAAATACATAATTATACATACTATTGTTCTAATTGGAAGCCGATTCCAACAGACTTGGGAGAAAGCGAGGCAGATGCCTGGTTTCTAATAAAAAAAAGTGTAAAAGGCAGGTTCCTCAACCCATTTGTACATTTTATATAACACCAACTTTTTCCCGCGACTTCGTACATGCCTATCCTCTCTTTTTCCGTTCCCGTAGGAATTTCAGGAAATCCTCTTTTAGCGCTCCGCTACACTACTCACACTCAAGATTCCTTGGGGAGTGTAGGGAAAGGTGAAAACTTGGCATGTCTAATTTTGTAAGATTTAAACTCTACACTAACATTATAAAGAGGAAAGATTTGTTTGTTTGAATTGAATAAGCTCCGAAACTACTGGGCCGATTTGAAAAATTCTTTCAGTGTTAGATTGCCCATTTATCGAGAAAGGCTAGGCTATATATATCATCACGCTAAGACAAATAGGAGCGGAGCAATAATGGAAAATGTGACGCAGACGAAGTTGCGCGAGTCAGCTAGTCTATACTATAATATTATAAAGCAGAAGAGTTTGTTTGTTTGTTTGGTTGAACACGCTAATCTCAGGAACTACTGGTCCGATTTGAAAAATTCTTTCAGTGTTAGATTGCTCATTTATTGAGGAAGGCTATAGGCTATACCTATATATCATCACGCTAAGACAAATAGGAGCGGACCAATGATGGAAAATGTGACGCAGACGAAGTTGCGCGAGTCAGCTAGTCTATACTAATATTATAAAGCAGAAGAGTTTGTTTGTTTGTTTGGTTGAACACGCTAATCTCAGGAACTACTGGTCCGATTTGAAAAATTATTTCAGTGTAGATTGCCCATTTATCGAGAAAGGCTAGGCTATATATATCATCACGCTAAGACAAATAGGAGCGGAGCAATGATGGAAAATGTGACGCAGACGAAGTTGCGCGGGTCAGCTTGTATTTTATAAAATAACCACATGCCAAATTTCTACCTTTCTTTTAACAACCAGTAGTTTCGGATGTGCATTTTCTGTCATTCACTTAGTCAGACAGCCACTCAGCCAGTCAGTTAAAGAACTTTTTTATATACAATACTAGCTACTGCAACTTTTTTTTCGATCATAAGAACTTTCTCCTGATACTAACAAACACAACAAATAAGAATTGGCGAAATCGGCCCAGCCGTTCAGGCGTGATGCCATGACCATAGGAAATAGGGATTTATTTTCTATACTAATCTATACTTGTACTTATCTAATATAATCTTCTTCTATATCTATACTTATAATAAATCTGTAGAGAGGTCAATTCTGTACATGAAATATATTTCCAAAATAACTATCAGGGGGTGATTAGGGATCGATACTGATGCCAAAAATGCAATCAGTACAATTTTTGTCTGTCTGTCTGTCTGTCTGTATAACCGCTATAGAAACAAAAACTACTCGACGGATTTTAACGAAACTTGGTACAATTATTATTCATACTCCTGAGCAGGTTATAGTATACTTTTCATCACGCTACAATCAATTGGAGCAGAGCAGTGAAGGGAAATGTTGGGAAAACGGGAGAAGTTACTCCATTTTTTAAGCTTCCGTCGCGTGTGCAACCTTAACGGTGATAGCTACACAGAAATCATGTATGACTGAAATGTTCTCCTTAAAATTATATAAAAAATATCCAACGACAGCATATGTCTATCTTTTATGTTTGACGAACAATAACACGTGTAACTCCCGATAGCTTAGCAGTTCGAAGCTTTCTGATTATATTTGTCTACTCTTACGTTTATAAAACTCTCAGTCGTCCCTAATTAAAGTTATATTAACTATTCCATAAAAAGAGTCATAGAAATCGGTATAGAAACACCAAAGTTATACATGAAATACGCTAATAACAAGCCATGGTCGCGAAAGCATTATAGGCTAGCGAGTAGCTTCGTAAAACGCCTTACGACAGTTTGCAATATCTACACTAATAATATAAAGAGGAAAACTTTGTTTGTATGTTTGTTTTTGTTTGATTGTAATTAATAGGCTCAAAAACTACTGGACCGATTTTAAAAATTCTTTCACCATTTGAAAGCTACATTATCCACGAGTAACATAGGCTATATTTTATTTTGGAAAAAATAGGGTTCCGTAAGATATTTGGGATTTTCGGACACAAGGTGTAAAAATCAACCAGAAAAGTTACTTATTTTGCGTACGCTGCTTAAACTATAAAAGATAGAACCATAAATTGTTGTAATTAATTGTAGATCTTATAAATATCTACAAAAAAGTCCGCGACACACTGTACCTATCTATGTCGAGTGAGGCACAACAACTATTTTTTTATTTAAAAATCTTGATTTTTTTTTACTACATTTAAACGCGTTTACTTTACTCATGCTATTAATCCGTATCAAAATAAACTATTTCATCACTATGTACAGTTTATGTAGATAATATTTGGTCTTCGAATGATTAAAATCGGACGTTTGGTTTTGAAGTTATGGCGAAATTAAAATATTACGATTTCTGCTGTTATTTAATATAATAAATGCGAAAGTTTGTGAGTGAGTTTGTGTGTAGGTTTGTTACTCAATCACGTCAAAACGGCTGAAGGGATCGGGGTGAAATTTGGAACAGGGATAGATTATGGTCTGACATAACAAAAAGGCTATTTTATCCCACGGGAACGCGTACGAAGTCGCGGGCAGAAGCTAGTATATAATAATATTATAAAGAGGTAACAATTGTTTGTAAGTTTGTATGTAGGGGGTAATCTCAGGAACTTCTGCTCCGATTTGAAAAGTTCTTTCAGTGTTAGATAGCCCATTTATCGAGGAAGGTGATAGGCTATATATCATCACGCTAAGACAAATAGGAGCGGAGCATTCTTGGTAAATGTGACGCAAACGAAGTTGCGCGGGTCAGCTAGTATAGGATATTATTATAGAAGATAGATAGATGATGAGTACAGTAACTATAGTATTAGAAACATTTCGTAAACGTCTTCAGAGCGCAGACGGTCGTTGACTTTCGCCCTTTGATTACAATTCACCAGTAAGTCATTGCGGTTAGTTCACTTGGAAGCAACTTGTTTATGTTATGACTGTCTCGTGTTGGTAAACATTGCAAGCTTTGAAACTTAGGCGTAATCATTTCTAATTAACGTAGTATTGAAACTTTTTCGCCTTCTGCTTTGGTCCTGACGATGTTTTTGACTCTTTAAACTCAACAATTTTTTTTGGGATAGAAAAAAAGAAGAAAAAAAAATTGCATTTATTGGCACAGTAAAAACACCTTACAATTGTGAAATTTATATCTGTGTATTAGAATATTTTGTGCCATAAGGGCCTCAGCCCAGCGATGCGATGCTCGCCTTCTAGCGTCAACATCAAAATATTATTTCCTGACGGAAATCAAAACTCCTGCCAAAACGCAGATTATATGGTTTGATCCGCAGAAGACAAGAACACCTACATAAACCATAAACAGCCGGTCGATTCTGTTGACATCTCATCGTGATCACTTAGGTGGAGTGAAGGACAAGTGAGCTGTCAAGCTATCTTGTTTGTATGGTTTGACAGCTTTCATTTCGCTTGAGTGTTCACTTCGACATGTTTACAGAATCGCACTGCAGTATCGCGTTGCTGGAACCACATGACACGTGGCTCTGTTAAAAATACATCCTTAGTAACATTGCAGAGAAATCTTGTAGCTAAATCATAACCCCAACAATGAGACGATCTTTTCAGTCAAAAAAGAACCACCCATCCGCTCACGAAAACCAGTTACAATTAGCTAAACTTTTTATTTAAAAATCTTTTTATTAATGTCAGGAACCTACATGCCAAATTTCAACTTTTTACGACCAGTAGTTCTGTGAGTTGTCTGTCAGTCACTAACTCACTCAGTACCGAATGAATGTATAGGATTAGACATACTAAGTATTTTTTTATTTAGGAACTTTTAGGTACTTTAGATTTCATGAGCAATTGGCATATTTATAAAAGACTAGTTGACCCGCGCAACTTCGTCTGCGACACATTTTCCATTAATGCTCCGCTCCTTTTAGTCGTAGCGTGATGATATAGCCTAGCCTTCCTCGACAAATGGGCTATGTAACACTGAAAGAATTTTTGAAATTGGTCCAGTAGTTTCGGAGCCTATTCATTTCAAACAAACAAATATTTCCTCTTTATAATATTAGTGTAGATTTTAAATCTTACAAAATTAGACATGCCAAGTTTTCAGCTTTCCCTACACTCACCAAGGAATCTTGAGTGCAGGCAGGTGCAGGGCGTGACGTATTGAGAATTTTAAAAGCGTCGCGTCAATTTTGGTTTGGTTTGGTTTTGGTTTTTGGTTTTTGATAATCTGACTGACGGACTAATTAGATTTCTTCAGGACACAAGCTTATTATGACCGTGGGGTTCGAGTGTCCATGTGTTTATTTGAAGAACTTGCTAAACGCTTAGTTGACACTTCGCGTGAATCAAGGGCTAACCTTGGACTGAGGATAAGCATTGCCATAGAACGTGGAAATGCCACCCGTCTTTTGGGCTAACTTCCAGTCGAAAGAGATGCGGACGAAATTTTTTGCCGCCATATTTTAGTTAGGAGTTTTAATTTTGTTGTGTGTAAATTAAATAATGATTGTGAATAAAGCTTTATGAGCAACCTTATAACAGTGGACTTTAATCGATATAGAATCTCTTTGACAACGAATTATTATTTCTTCTTTTCTCTCAATTTAGAATACAGTATTGTGAGCAACTTAGCGAATTAAAAACAACAGTAAATATTTTGTTATCTTAATACAAGCAGATAACAATGTCAAAGATCACTGGCCTTATATTTTTACGCATTTTAAAGTGGTACAAAATTGTGTTAGTTTTAAATTACGTCTCAATACTGCCAGTGCTTGTTGTTATTTACAAAATGTGGTTAAAATTGAGTTTTCTGTGTATATTTTGTTTTAGTGGATCTGTGAGTATTTTTTTAAGTACTAGCTTAACAAATTATATACTTAAACCTTCCTCGAGAACCACTCTATCCATAAGTGAAAACAGCATGAAAATCAGTGCTGTAGTTTTTGAGTTTATCGCGAACAGACAGACAGACAGAAGCGGCGGAGGACTTTGTTTTATAATATGTAGTGATATGATTTTGGTTTAAAATGAACTAGTTTTTGCTCGCGACTTCGTAGATCGTATGCGAATATCCTGTTTGTCCTATTCCCGTACGAATTTTGGGAAATCTTCTCTTATTGCTCACTTTTTTTTTTATATACAAAACGGGGAAACTCTTGGCCCAAATTTCACCTGATGGAAAGTGATGATTAGGCCGAAGATGGAAGCGAGTTTCACCCGGAATCCTCTTACACAGAGGCTACACTGGCTATCATACCTCTAACTGCCGGAACACAAAAATGCTGTTAACATTCTTGTTATGGCGACAGACTTAGACATGATGGTGGTAGCTTGCCAGGCGGACTTAGAACAAGTCCTACCACCAACAAAACCGAGCAAAAAATTTGCCCCCGCTGGGAATCGAACCCGGGACCTCTGGGTCTGAATCAGGTGGTATAACCACTAGACCACGGAGGCGGTTAGTGTCGCCTGTTTAGCACCACCCGGGGACCACGTGTAGGGATTCGCTGAAGGGTATTCTCCTACGGACGCGGGTGACTCGACCCCCAATCACACTTAAACTCCCCAAGGGACCTATATGGCACATTTTAACTTCCAGCGATGCAGGAGTCTCGGCTACACGACCCGAGTGTCAATTTCAACTTTCTACGACCAGCATTTTCTGCTGTGCGTCACTCAAACAATCTTTGACTATTCAACATAGTTTGATTAGAAAAGAAGACAGTTAATTTTCTAATTAGTGCGATGAAATACGAAAAAAAACTGCTTAGTTAAGAACACTTAATTTAAATCCATACCTAGTAACCTATAGGTATGAATACAACCATGATTTACTCGTAACACTACAATGGACAATTATGGGAGAATATTGCAGTAATGCATGCGCTTGACAACCGATTAGTGCTTACGGTAAGCACATAGGCACCTCTGTGGTGGAGTTAGTGTTCATTTGCGTGATTAAAGCAATATCAAAACCAGTAGAATAAATTGAATTGGCGAACGGTAAACAGATTTATTTGGTCAACTAGGCGTAGATTGCCGAAACTATAAAGAATAATGAAAAGTAGGTACACAAAAAGGTTTCAAGCCTAATTGAAAACTTAAACGGCATCATATTTTTTTTTACTATCGATAGGCACTCGTTTGACCACTATCTCACCTGATGGTAAGCGATGATGTGGTCTAAGATGCACGCACGAAGAGCACGCTTGCCTAGAAGTAACCTATTCACTTTTGACTTAAAGACTCCCAGGTTGTAGCTATCAGGAAACACTGACTCCGGCAGGGAATTCCACTCCTTAAGTGTACACACTGTGAATGCTTTCCCGAAAGTTTTGTAAGTGAGATGTCCACCCTACTGGTGGTGCATCACCGTTCGTCTTGTGGTCCAATGATGGAACGGGCTTGGCGGCATTAAATTATGCAATTCCGTCGCACATTCCCCAAAATGCAACCGGTAAAAAACCGACAGGCTAGCAACTCGGTGTCGATGCTCAAGACTTTGGATATCAATATTCATAATATATTCAAAGACTTAGGCTCCGGGCTAATGGGCCAACGACGCCACCAAGCACAGCCACTGTTGGCTGTCCGCTCCACGTCCTTGATACCGTGCAAACGAAGGTAGTCGGTGGCCGCCACTGGTAGCTGGTGGCCGCTACAATTTTAAGCGAGTGGTTGCTATCGGTAATATGTTTTTGGTATTTATATAAAAAGAATTGAAATGGTTCAAAAAAAATATTTACGCGCTATGCACTACAGATGCACTAAGTCTAAATTACCATATGCTCAACTATTGAAGCTTTACAAACTTCAAAGCTTGGAGTCAAGACGCAGCCTACTGATGGCCATGATGCTTCATGGTCTGTGTAATAACAGGTTCGATTGTCCAGATATTACCAATAACCTATGTTACATTGTACCCAGAACCGTTATGCGCCGAGAGGTGCGTGTGCCCCGGCTTTTCTATACCGCGAGGTGCAGAACTCACGCTGGTGCACGGGCGCCTCTACGACTCATTGTAGATACGTATAACACCAAATTTATTAATTTGGATATTTTCGCGCTTTCACACCATAAATTCAAAAAGATGGCTATTGAATCTTTAGAATAGAATAGCCATTTTATACCCATTATAAATACGTACGAGTACCTACTTCTTACCTACTTTCTTACAATATCAACGCACGCTAAAATGTATGCTGTATACCATTATTCTGCGGACATTGGTGTGGGTTACATGTTTACCTTGTTTTTAATGTTATTCTGTAACAATTATATTGTAATGTGTAAACTGTTTTATGTCCCAATAAAGTAAAATAAAAAAAAATAAAAAAAAAATGTCGCAGACACTGAGTCACGAGTGGCTGACACTCGCCGCTTGTGTGCGGCGATTCCATACAAAAGTGTTAAAAATCATGTTAACAGCTTGTCGCCGGCCACTGGTGGCATGTCGCGGATACTGAGTCGCGAGTGAACGAAACTCGCTACACTTGTACGATGATTCCATACAAAAAGTATTAAATACAAGTAAACAGCTTGTCGCCAGCCACCGGTGACATGTCGCGGACACTGAGTCGCGAGCAAAAGAAACTCGCTACACCTGTGCGGTGATTTCATACAAAACGTATTAAAATCGTGTAAACAGCTTGTCGCCGCCACTGGTGTATGTGAAGGTCGGTGACCCATTCGCGCGTAGATAAATTATTTCCTAAGTTTAGATCCTTAATAGCAACACTATCGGATGGTATCATAGTATGGTTTTTTCCAAACATCGTGCATCGAATCGATGAGAACAATAAGTTGATGCGATCACCGATACCTGAAAATCACATTTATATTGGTGTTCTGAACAATCCTACCAATTTTTAGCTGGGTGCAAACTTTTTAAACTTCACTCTTTGACCTAATTTGATAATTTTCGAATTTAATACGTTTTTGGAAAAATCCGACAATTTATGTAAACGATCTTTGATCTTCTTGTTTGTTCAAATACCTATCTTATCTTCCAGTTGACAACATCCTTCGACCTTCGCGGAGTCCTCGATGGCAACCGCATGGCCGGCATTCCTCTGGGCATGACCCTGGGTTCTGGAGAGCTGGATGTGGAAGGCATCTGCACTAAACCTGGCATGGCCTGCCAGAACTGTAGTCATGCTGTCACTTGTGTGCCGTTGCCTGTGGGATGGCTTAAGGTAAATGGATTTGTGTCATGAAGATTATATTGGCATATCCCAGTTTTTTAAATTCCCATAAAAAGTTTGGGAAATCCTATTGTAGTGCTCCCCACACTGCCTAAGGAACCTACATGTCTTTCAGATTTCTACGACGAGTTCAGGCAGTGCGTTGTGGCTGGTGACTGACAACACACAGCCTAAACTCGTCGGAAGAATTTTATATATTAGGATGTGACTCCAATAATGGCATCGCACATTGCGTAACCTTGTTGAAGGATGATATTATTGCCTTATCACAGGACGAACCCCCAAAAACGTATTTTTCAATAACTTAAATTTAAAAAAAAATCAATTCCGTTCTATTCTATGAAACAGAGGAGAAACGGATTGGCGCACCATTTAACTGAGTTGTTGAAGAAAGTAAACACAAACCTCACATTTCTTCTAGGTGCCTCTAGAAGAATGCCAAGAAGGTTTTAACTGCAACGCTCACCTGGGTCAGTGCTCCAGGGTACCAGCGCCAGAATGTAGTGCACCTGCCCTACAATTTGAACACAGTTGTGAACAGGTCAGTACGACAGCTACTATTGTTTAATTAATCCTAAACTACGAATCAGATCGATACGGTCAGAAAAAAAATGTGCTAGCCATATACTATACTTGCGACTCATTAGAAAAATCTTTGGTAGGTGCTTGATAAACTTGAAATAAAGTACATTGACCTTTCCCTGATATCCCTTCGTAGATACCCGAATCATACATAATGAACCGATTTTCATTACTATAGAACGTAAATGATCACGATAGAATAGTTCATATCGGGATTGCTACCATGTACCTTTTTATTTGCGAGTTTCCGATATTTTGGCACTGTTGCAAGCGCCATGATCACGGAGTGACTGTAGCAATCCCGATATGAACTATTCTGATGTTAGTGACCATGAAAGTTTAAAACAATATATCACGATAGAAGTTTCATTCTAGACAGCTTTGTGTCTTTATATCTGATTTTGATATGAAGAAGGTCAATAAATGAATGTAGGTCAATTAGCGTTATTGCTCATTCATCTGGTACCTACCAGACATATAATATCGATTTTTAGTCATACTCGTACACAGAGCCAAATTTCCATTCACTTGATGAATTTACTTTTCCAGGTGGGAATTTTCCCAGATGCTTACGACTGCAGGAAATTCCACCTCTGCTCTCCACCCGAAGGTCTACCTGATGGTAGACCCGCAGACCACAGGCCAGCTCTATGTCCAAGACATTATGGCTACAACCCTGCCACTGCCCAGTGCTCGGTAAGTTTCAACATTAAAGCTCGCTTGCTTCGTCGTAGACTTTGTCTCTGTCATCTCTGACCTAGACCAATCTCAAATAAAAAAAAGTAGTACTAGCTACCGCTCGCGGCTACGCCCGCGTGAAAGTCCACATGTGTCCTCCCCGGGATCATTATCCCAACCTAAACGGCTGTTTTTGAAGACGTAAAATAATTCACGATAGAAGCATATACATAGATGAACTCTACACAGTTCTATCTGCTACGAGACAGAGAGCTTGGCTAAGCAGGGACCGTACTCGCTACCATCTACAGTTGAAAAAGTGTTTTCATTAAATACTTCCAACATGGTACCGCCTTCTTCACAGTGACAGTGTCTTGTCGCCTTTCAACCCTCCAATTCTACAACTTGTACGACCCCTCGTGCAAATTATGTAACGAATTATGGTCTTTAAACGGGTATAGGCTTTAAACGAGTTATGGTCGACCATCCTATAAAATGTAACAATTGTGAGGTGCAACCACTAAACCCTACTCTGTACGTGGTTCAAAACGGAATCCTATTACTAAGCCTTTTTTTTTCGGTTGGGAAATCATCAAATGACTTCTCCCGCTCTGTCTCCCGCGGTGGTAGACGGGACGTGTTTCTCTCCCTTTCACGCATTTTCACAGAGTATCTATTACCGTTATAATAGCAAATAATGAAACTTAATTAAGAATTAATGGACCCTTACAAGACTCTAGTTTTTTTCGGTTTATGCTACGAAACCCGTTTTTCAGTTTTATTTCTCTTTCCAGATAAAACTGGAACACAGCCAGTGCACCGACACCCCAGTCCCAGAATGCGAGACCATTGGCCAACATGGCGTCCTGGCCCTCAGCTCCAATCATTACTACGTCTGCCTTACCAAGAACGGCATCCTGCACCCTCAGATCTTCATCTGCCCTCACGGCTGGCATTTCTGGGGAGACTTCTGTCAACCTGAACCTGAAAAGAAACCAACAAACGAAACTGAAAGAAATAGCTCAGAAGAAAAAGGTTCAGAAGAGGTTTCGACAGAGAAGACTACAGAAGAAAGTACTACAGCTGAAGCCACAACGACCAGAATGGATAGTTTCTTCTCTACGGAGAAGTCGACTACTTATGCTCCTGATACTTTCTTGGCTGATAAGATAGATCTAGCCAATTATGAAAACTTTGATAATGTGGCTGAAAATACTAACAATGATTTTGCCATGTCTATTGAGTATGGTTGGTGATTATATTATGTTAAATATGTTAAGGTAGAACTAATGTAAGTAAATACAGAAAATCAGGGAATATATAACATGTAGATGATTTAAATGGGGTACCCAATTGACTACTATGAAAAATAAACATGAATGTAAACAACTTTTTTGATTAAATG
This sequence comes from Ceramica pisi, assembly GCA_963859965.1. NCBI lineage: Eukaryota > Metazoa > Arthropoda > Insecta > Lepidoptera > Noctuidae > Ceramica > Ceramica pisi. The sequence goes on along the minus strand of OY982537.1, from coordinate 2,803,183 downwards.
TTATTATAAAACAGTACGATTGGTGAAAAACACAGAAAAGTTATACGCTTTTGAATTTAGTCTTCGAACTTTGTCATACAAAATGCTGTTTGTATGAGGGCTTCAAATCAATATGGCGGGACTAGTAAGTGACGTATTGTGACGTATTGACGTCACACGCTATTACTGCTATCTCTGTATACCACAGAATTCAAAACAAGGACATTTTTTGAAATTCTTAAATAATATTTTTAACTTTAATTTTTTTAAATGTATGTACCTCCTCAAATGAAATCAAATTCCCAAATAAATCTATGTTGAGTTAACTAAAAAAAACAATTGTGTTTATTAACTTAAAATTCATACAGTTAAGTCCAGGAAGTAATCCGAAGATACTTGTGTTGGGACAAGCCTCGCTCTCCCTCGATTCACAGATCGTTAAAAGTTACACATTTTATATAAAAACTAATAAAGAAAAGTGAATAAATAGTTATAATGGAAGTGTGTTTGACTAAAGTGTAGTGCGTGTAGGTGTGTGTTTATGGGCGAGTTTATGTTTGTGTGAGAGAATGAGTGTGTGTGTGTGTGTGTGAGTGAGTGAGTGAGGGTATTTGTGTGTGTGTATGTGAGGGAGTGTATGGTAGTGTGTGGTAGTGTGTGTATGTGAGGGTGTGAGTGATGTAATTTGTTTTGTGTCTGTGTGTATGTATAAAGTTCAACTTGGAGTAACCAAAATGTCCTCCACGCCTTCGTACTTAAGTGTAAAGAGCCATTCAGTCAAGGTCTTCTTACACTCATACAGCTGCATGGGGTAAATATTGAGAGTGCGATTAAGTTTTTTATAAACGCGTGGAGCTTAAACTACATTTTGGCGACTAGCAAAAATTTAACGTGCTGAGTATGTAGGGGCTACCAAATCACATCGTCTTATTTGAGTTTGGCCTGGTCAAAAGGTAATATTTTATGATATCTTTGTACCATGTGTAATTAAATGTCAATTAATAAATAAAACATCAAAAAATGGCCTATTTAACTTTTATGCAAGATAATGTTACTTGCTTTCAGATCTTGGTAGACTGTCAAGAGAAGTAAATTTGTGTTTCTTTCACAGCTTTTCTTAAAACGCGGTAGGTAATACATAAAGAAGAAGAAGTGGCCAACAAACTCCCCAGCAACACAACTGTCTGTTATGTTCTAAGAACTTGAATTTTTTAAGTGAGTACCAGACCAAAATAGCCTGTTTTCCCAAAAATAAAGACTCCTCAAAGACAATGAAAATGTGAAATGAAATGACAAACAAACAGTCAAAAACATATAAAATACCGCCGTGGCCGTGGAACGTAACTTGTACTAGCTCCGTATATTAAATTAATTTTAAAAGTAAACACCAAGTCATTAACAGTGAAAACAAATCTAAATGTTAAAAAATCTAGTATTAAGTGTGTGACAGTGTTGTCTGGTGACTAAATACAACAATTTGAACTAAAATCACTAAACTAAAAGTGAACATTGACAAAGTGACAATCAATAAATCCAATAAACAAATCAGACTGACAAGCAGTTATATGTGCGGAACTAAAAATTTACATCTCGAATTTAAAAACCTGCGAGTGTGTTAAAAGAAAAAAAGACTGGTTTGATGGTAATTGACTGTTGTGATAGTAAAGTTCCTTAAATTTTACTGTAATAACATGCAAACTTTAACAAATTAATTAGAGGGTTACCTACCTACATCATAAAATAAATAACACGTAAACAGAAGAAAAATTTCAACTGTCTGATAGTATATACAAATGATCTAGTGGCTCAGATGGTCGACTGAAGAAAAGAAGTCGTAAGTTCGCTTCCCACAAACGCGGTACTTTTTGGATTGATGCAACATTTAGTAATACGATAAAATGTTCAATAATCGTCTTATTACAAATGCTGAGGTTCACACTGATAATGTTACTTTACGGAATAAAAATAAGTCAGTTGCAAACAGTTCATTCGAGGTAGCAGTTGAGTCAACAGAGAAAGAGGAAGAATTTACATCGCTTACTTCAGCGACATCAAACGAGTTAAACCGCAGCTACCCCGACTTATATTTAAAATCAAATGACGATGCAATAGAACTAAAAAACAGAATATGTCAACTCGAAGAAAAGTTGATAATTGCAGAAACTGAAATAGAGAACTTGTTGTTAGAAAATAGTACTCAAGCTAAAATAATTACTAATTACAAATTAAGAATTGACCAATTGACACATATATGTACAAACACGTCCTCAAAAAAATCTGCGGCCAAAACAAAACGTAAGTGCCTTATAAAGACAAAGCTTGACTTTATAAATGTACAACAAAGTCCTGTACAGCAAACCGGAACAAAACAAACGTCGCCGTCGTCAGAAGAAGATACAATCTTAGAACTTAACGTGATTCAAGACGATGAACCGTTGCGATTGACCCCAGACGGCCTCTCTTTGAATACTACGGCCTCGATGATACAACGTTATATTAGTGTAAAAAACTCTGATCAAAATAAGTTATGTATAATAAGCGATAATAATGTTAATAACATATTAGGGGTTGCTGAAAACACGTTTCCAAACAAGAAAATCTGTCACTATTGTATGCCAAAAGCGGGTATTATTGATCTTTTAGCAACATTAGACATAAAACTTGCAAATTACACTCTTGATGACTTTTGTATAATTTTCCTAGGTGAAAAGGACTTTCTAGTCTCCAAAAATTATGCATATCTAATTGATTATATAAAATGTAAACTCGAACAAATATTGCATACGAATATTATTTTATGCTGCCCTACATTTAAATTAAAATGGGACACTAATTTGTTTAATAGAAGAATAGAAGCTTTTAATCAACTATTGTATCAAAGTAACCGAGTTTTCAAATATGCATACACTTTTGATACTAACAAAAAACTAAAATATTCACATGAAATGTTTTCTGAGTATACCGGCAAAGTTAACAATACAGCAGTGGATAGTGTCTTCCTGAACTTAAAACATTATTTAGAGTTTTTCAAAGAGTCAATACTTGCCAACAGCTGTAACTTTAATATGAAGCAAGTATACGCAAACACTATAAAGTGTCAGTTAAAACCTGGTACTATTCCATATTATTTTAATAAAATGAACTCAGACCCGCCTTCATCTAAAGTTGCATCTAATTACAGCACAGCTATTAACGACAGTGAGTTATTTCGTCCCTAATTTAAAAACAAATGTAATTTGTAAAGACTCTTTCATGCCAAAAACTAGCAATATAAATATATTTCATCAAAATTTATGTGGAGTAAGTAATAAAAAAATTGAGCTCGAATTATACATTGCAACAACGGGTTTTCATCTGGACTACCTATGTTTAACAGAACATTTTTTAAATGCACAATCTGCTGAAGTGTTTAATATTACCGATTATAATTTAGTTTCATACAACACTAGGTCGAACAAAAAAAGGGGAGGTAGTCTGATTTTAGCACATACAGATAAAGAATGTGAAGATATTGATTTCGTTAAAAAATTGTATAGATCAGATAGTTTTGAAATATGTGGGGTTAAAGATTTTAAAACAGGGCTATGTTTGTGTTGTTGCTACAGAAGTCCCTATGGTAAAAATTTTGAGAGTTTTATATCTAGCTTAGAAAAATTGTTGGAACATTTTATTAACAAGAAGTGTATCATATGTGGTGATTACAATATTGACGTACTTGTTAAGAGTAAGAAATCTGATGAATTTATAAGTATTTTGACATGTTATAACTTTCGGTATCTGATAAATACACCTACTTTTATTCGGAGCAATGCACATTCATGTTTAGACAACATCATAACAAATCTTGCTGATGATGACATAGATCAGTGTTTTGTTGATCACAATGGCTTGGCAGACGGTCATGGTGGACTATTTTGTAATGTAGTACTTGACGATATCAATAGGAAATCTAAAAACTCTGAACAAACTATTATAACAAAAAAAAGAATATTTAATCATAAAAATAATGTCGCCTTCAAGAATTGTATTCTTAATAAAAATTGGACCAATATTGGAATAAATAGTTTTATAAATTGTCTTGGTAAAGCATTTCAGGATTGTTACCGAAAGAAGTCAATCAGAATAAATCCATTTAAAAACACAACAATAAAGTGGATTACTAGAGGAGTTAAAGTTTCAAGTAAGATGAAAAGAGTACTATGTTCAGCTACGTTAAATAATCCCAGCCTTATAAAATATAAAAACAACTATATTAGAATTTATAGAAGAGTTATTCAGCAAGCCAAAAAAGAGGCCATAATAAGTAAATTAAATAATGCTAAAAATATAACTAAACAGACGTGGAAACTGGTAAATGAAAGCACGAAGAAGATACCTGGGAAATGTAGGACTATAAACTTAAAAGTGAACAATAAATTAATAACTGATCCCCAGCAAGTTGCTGACCATTTCATTGACAGTTTTGTATTCAAGTCGTCTCTAGGTAGTAATGAAAAGGAAAGAGCAATGTCTTTTCTATCGGCGACGACAAACAGAGTAGAAAGTGATTTAACTTTCCATCCAACAACGCCGTCTGAAATAGAAAAGATTGTTAGTAAAATGGCCAATAAAAAATCTTGCGGTTATGACGACTTACCAATTTCGATCCTGAAGGAAAATATAGACTTTTTGGCATTACCGCTATCTGAGTTCTTTAACAAATGTTTTGAAGAGTCTGTCTTTCCAGATCAGTTCAAAATGGCTAAAGTGGTTCCAATATTCAAAAAAGGCACAAAGTCTAATCCGAAAAACTACCGACCTATATCCCTTTTGCCAACCTTATCAAAAGTATTTGAGAAAGTGATTAAACATAGACTGATGATTCATTTAAATGTAAATAAAATAATTAATTTAAGACAATTTGGATACCAGAAAGGCGTGGGATGCTCAGATGCAATAAACACTCTTATTAATGACATAATTAATAAATTAAATGATAAAATGAAAGTGGCTGGGTTATTCATCGACCTCAGCTCCGCTTTTGATACAATAGATTACGTGCTATTACTAACAAAACTCGAATATTATGGCATCAGAGGCAAATCTTTACAACTTCTAAAATCCTACTTACAAGATAGACGAATGTTTGTCGAAATAAAAAGCATCGATGAAACAAATCACGAAGTCGTATACACGTCTAGGATTACAAATATCCAACGTGGTGTACCCCAAGGCTCAATTTTAGGACCAATACTTTTTATTATATTCACAAACGACTTGCTAAACTTTATGCATAACTTTCAGCCCGATGTAAGACTTGTTGTCTTTGCTGACGACACAAATATAATAATTGGAGCAAATGACTTAAAAGAACTCACCAGAGCTGTAAATGAGTGCCTCGACAATCTCAGTAATTGGTTTTCAGCCAATAGCCTTTTATTAAATACAAGTAAGACTAATATTATGTTATTCAAGACCACAACTCGCAATAATGACAATTTAGATGTACAAATCAAAGAAGACAAGATTGAATTAGTAGATAAAGTCAAATTCTTAGGAATTAACATAGATGTTAATTTAAATTGGAAACAGGAGCTAGCTGCTGTTGACTCTTCTATTTCATCAGCATGCTATGCGCTCAGAAGCCTTAGAGATATTTTGGATATTAAGCAACTAAAGGCTATTTACTATGCACTGGTAGAATCTAGATTAAGATACAGCATCATGCTTTGGGGTAATAGCTACAGTTATAACTGCCAGAAGGCGTTTGTATTACAGAAACGTGCCATAAGGACTATTGTTAGGATCTCACAAAGAGACTCATGCAGAGAGCATTTTAAAGATCTGGAAATATTAACAGTACCTAGTTTATATATATTAGTAATACTAAATCACTTTGCTAAGTATGTTCGTCAGTATGAAACACAAGAGGAACGTAAAATAAGAGAAAGTACAAGAAGGAAGGAATTTAAACACAAGATGGCACCAAATTTCAATGTAGCTAAGCATTGCTCCGGGTACCAAGCAGTGGAACTGTTTAATAGGTTACCAGTTAATTTAAAGTTATTAATTTATAGCCCTCACGTATTTAAAAACAAATTAAAAGCCTTCTTGTTGGAAAAATGCTTCTACTCAGTATCAGATTTTATGTCAAATGATAAAAAGTAATTTAATATAATTAAAACATTGGAAAAAACTTTGACTTGAATTGATTTTTGACTTATTCTTTAACTTTGGCCAATCATCTGACATAATGTAGGTACATTTGACATGATATCTGACATTCTTTTTGGACATTATATTTTTATAGACATAATTTGAATTTGCTTGACATTATAATTTATTTAAGCTTTCTAATTATTTTGCATGTGATTCATATTAATGTTATTAATTATTATGTACCTAAAATTTCTACACAATGTATATTGTTTGTTTGAAATAAATAAATGAAATGAAATGAAATGAAATGAAATGGCTCTCAACATTATCACCGTGAACCTCTGACAAGTACTGTTGAGCAAAAATCTAATTCTGTCATCATGGTTCACAATAGCACAATCGCGACCGATACCGACCTTTGTGGCCGTACAAAGACGGTGTTATCGCTACCATCTCTGCCGAGCCCCGCAGGTCATGGCACAAGCAAGAAGATATGGCGACAAAAACCTGAATCTAGTAACGATATAGACCTTTAACAATATAAGTCCGATTTGACAGGTAAGTAGAAAGGGACAGAAGATGGCTTCACCCCTAAGTGCGAAAGAGATTTATTTTTTCTCTCTTTTATACTTACTAGTAAAGCAATGTTGCATCATGCTGTCAAATACGACTTTACAGATTATATCGAGTGTAATATGACATCACATCTTTTTATAAATTCTATTTTATTTTTACCATATTTTTCTCGTCAATTAATAATTACAATAATTTAATTAGACCTACTTAGAGAATGATGTGACTTATTTACAGAGAATCCCCTTGAAAATGTTTTTAATTAATATTTATTTGTAAATAAGTCCTTGGTGTGCCTACGACACGACACTGATCTGTGAAAGGTTAGGCAGAATTATAATCTAATACTAGATATATGTTTTGCGTTATCATCATCACAGCCGAATTACGTCAAACTCAAAACTCAAACTCAATCATTTATTTCAATTAGACCATTTACAGGCACTTTTGAATTGTCAAGGTCGGTCGGTCCAAAAAAAGATGAAGCTATTTGCACGTTCCAAAGCGTAGATCTCTATGGAGAAGAACGTGCAAGAAACTCCACGGACACTCTTTTAAATCAATTGATGTACTTAATACAAAAATCATGGTAACATTATCTTTGATCGCTTCTATATGTGAGGACAATGCAAAGAACAAGAAAGTATATAAAACAATTCAAAAAGTACAGATTATAAAATAAGCCAGTGGCAGGTAAGAGATGACCAGTCTCAACTGACGGCGCCCGTTCACGAACATGACGCGTGTATCAGCACCATCTAGCTCAACCATTTTGAAGGGAACCAAATGATCCAACACACGCGCCACCATCAGCGAGACGTTTGTGTGAGCATGACAAGCTCTCAACTGCCACGCTCGTTCATGTCAAATAAGTTTAATAAACAAAATCTTAAATTAATTACATATGCAAATGGTTCCATAGTACTCACATTTACAAACATTTGAAAAAATGAATCTACTTTACTACAAAACTATGGTTTTCAATGGCCAAGTACCTAAAAAACGAAAAATAAAAACAAAATGAAACTGCATGAATGCGTAACTTACTTCTTAGCAATTCAATATTGCAAAGAAAGAATAAATAAGTACATTATACTATAGGAGAACAAAAAAAGGGTAAGCATTACTTCCAAATTTTATATATAAAAAATAAAACAAAAAAACTAAAAAACTATATAGTGGATCCATGCGGCTATGGCTGTGGAGCAAGACCAGCATTTAACCAAGCATTTTTATCATGGATATAATCTTCCAATTTATAATATGCGTGTCTACATAGTGTGCGTTTTATGCATGTTTTAAATTTACTCTCATTTAGTTCGAGAATAGCGAGTGGTATTTTATTATAAAATTTAACACAATATCCCATAAAAGAAGTGTGTACTTTAGCTAATCTGAATCGGGGTTGATCTAATTTGTTCCGATTTCAAGTATTAAAATTATGCCTATCACTAATTTTGCTAAAAAGATGAAGATTTTTCCGAACATACATTATGTTTTCATATATGTATTGACAAGGTACTGTCATGATATTAATATCCTTAAACAGTTCCCTTAGGGAATCTCGCCGACGGAGATTGTATATGGCTCTGATAGCTCTTTTCTGCAGAATAAATATAGACTCGATGTCTGCAGCACGTCCCCATAATAAGATACCGTAAGACATGATACTATGAAAGTAACTAAAATAGACCAGCCTCGCGGTATCTATATCAGTAAATTGACGGATTTTTCTGACAGCATATGCTGCTGAACTCAGCCGTCCCGCAAGAGATGTTAAATGAGGACCCCATTGTAGCCTTGAGTCAAGCGTGATCCCCAGGAAAACTGTGTCTTCGACGAATTCAAGTTTCTCTTTGTTCAATACTATGTCGCAATTTTTACTTTTAACATTCGGTAAAGCAAATCTGATACACTTCGTTTTTTTCCCATTTAAAACTAAATTATTAGCAGTAAACCAATTTTGGACCTGCTGAAGGGCGTTATTTACGACGTCAAGACTTGTGGCACGCCTATCTATCTTAAAAATTAAAGACGTATCGTCAGCAAATAACACCATTTGAGGTTGATTTTTTAGAAGATGGGGTAAATCATTAATATACACTAAAAAGAGAAAAGGACCCAATATTGAACCTTGTGGTACACCCATTTTGATTTTTAAGCCCCGAGAATTGACACCATTTACTTGAACTTGCTGTTGTCTGTCATTTAGATATGATTTCACTAGACTGAGTGCAAGTTTACCTAGTCCGTAATGTTCTAGTTTTAAGAGCAAAGTTTCGTGATTAACACAATCGAATGCCTTGGAGAGGTCACAAAAGATTCCTATGGCATCTTGCGCCTCTTCCCACGCTGCATAAATATGTTTTAACAACGTGACTCCAGCGTCAGTCGTACAACGACCTTTGGTAAAACCATACTGTTGTTGGTGTAAGATTTTATTGGTATTAAAACGGCCTCAGCTGAACATTAGCCACCCTCAAATGTTGCCACAATAATATCTGGTCCTGTGCGTCTCACATTTATTGGCTATGCCCTCGACCCTCACCAGGTTATCCGTCCTTGTGGGTGGCCTTCCAACGCTGCGCCTTCCTGTACGCGGTTAGGTCTCATATAAGAGCTAGCCTTTGGTGCCGGCAGTCATTTGAACATCTTTGAGCATCGTTACGGGTAGTCAGAAGCCATAAAATCTGACACCAGTCTTGCGGAGTGAAATCGTATTACCCAGTTACTACGCTGTAGAGGTCAGATTGACAGCTTATTTTTTTATTTATTTAGGCACACCAACGACTTGTTTAGATATCAAAAACAGTGTTAGATAGTCCATTTATTGAGGAAGGCTATAGGCTGCATACCATCACGCTTAGGCGAATAGGAGTGGAGCATTAATAGAAAATGTGACGCAGACAAAGTTGCGCGGGTAAGCTAGTTACCAATAGAACTAGCGTAATGAACTCTAGCCTCCTACCATGCTTGACGTACAGATCATGGAAATTCACTTCAAAATGTATAGTTAATTAAAACGGTGCAAGTGCAATTACATTAATTAACATAGAATTAACAGAACAAAAAAAAAGAACATAACTAGATACAAAATGTGTCAAGTGCGAGTCGAGCTCGCGCACGAAGGGTTCCGTACCATTATCTATAAAAAAAGTCAAATAATGTGTGTTGTATTTGTATAGGAGCCCCCTTAAATATTTATTTTATTGTGTTTGTTGTTTCTATTTTGTAGTTATAGCGGTACCTAACAGAAATGCATCATCTGTCTAAATTTCAACTGTTTAACTATCACGGTTCATGAGATACAGTCAGCTGAAAGATGGACAGACAGACGGACGGACAACGGAGTCTTAGTGTCTCGTTTTACCTTTTGGGTACGGAACCCTAAAAATAAAATAAAAAAATTCAACCGACTTTTTACGAAGTCGGTTGAATTTTTTTTTTTTAAAGGTTTTTTGATTTTCACTTTTTCGTGGTGCCTGGCTTAATAACAAAATCGCAGGAAAGCAAAATACGCAATTTCGTTAACTTGGAAGACAGAAAACCATCATCCAAGTAAACGAATTTAGCTATTTCGATTTAAAAGTCAAACTTCCTAACCGATTTTGATCAAACTTAAATGGGACCAATCGACAAATATACCTATCCTTTCAGGTAAAACGATTTTTTTTCAAATCGGTTCATAAATGACGGAGTTATAAGGAGTCATAATAAAAAAAATACAACCGAATTGAGAATTTTTGGGAAATCAATTAAAAATATGACACGAACAGTAATATGATTTCATAATAAACGAGTATAGGTGCCGTGATGCTTCATGACTAATACTAAAGTCTCCCCAAAAGAATTGCGTGAAATCTTTTATATATGTACGTTCAAAGCTGCGACTTCAGTCAGATGACTGACGTTAGTAGAAAAATGGCGATGTAATATTAAAAACGCTCTCAATTCATTTTTGAACACGAGGAGCTCGTGGCTAAATAAAAAAAGCCGCACAGATCGGTCTTCAAGGTTAAGCAACGCTTGCCGAGGTTGGTCTGTGGATGGATGACCATCTTAACATACCAAGTTTCCTCCGTGCCTCGGAAAGCATGTTAAGCTGTTGGTCCCGGCTGTCATTTGGAGATCTTTGGCAGTTCTTACGGATTGTCAGAAGCCAGTAAAACCTGACTCTCCAGTCTTGCCAACAAAATACCGTGTTACCCAGTTAATGGGTTGTGGAGTTCTGGTAGGCAGCCGCTCAACGTAAAATTTATTCACCACGTCATCATCTTCCTGCCCTTATCCCATGTTACTTGGGGTCGGCGCAACATGATTTTTTTCTTCCAGTCTGCCCTATCAGCCGTCAAACTTTCACTAACTCCCTTTTCTTTCATATCGCTTCTTACACAATCCATCCATCTTTTCTTTGGCCTTCCACTCCCTCTCCATCCATCCACATTTATGTTCATTACTCTTTTAGTTAAATGCGTTTCCTCTCTCCTCTTCACATGACCATACCAAGACAAGCGATTCCCTTTTAACTTTTCAGTCACTGGCGCCACTTTTAATCTACCTCTAATGTAGTCATTTCTCACTTTATCCATCCTTGTTACTCCACACATCCATCTCAGCATTCTCATCTCCGTCATATGCAATCTATTTTCATCCGTCTTTTTCACAGCCCAACATATTCAGCTGAATCCGGTTTGACTGGAAGCCGACCCCAATGTAGCTGGGAAAAGGCTAGGCAGATGATGAATACATTTTTAAACAATGTAGCGTGACTGTCAAGTGTACGGAAACAAGTTGATTCAAGATTCACTAAAGAATGTAATTATAATAACCTCAATTAACACACGACACGACGACACGGTTGGCGCAGTGGTTGAGCGATTGACTGCTGCGCAGCATGTCGCGGGTCCGATTCCCGCACGGAACAAATATTTGTACGACCTACATGTATTTGTTCTGAGTCTGGGTGTTTTTCTATGTATAATATGCATGTATTTACAAAAAAAAAAGTATATAAGAAGTTTAACAGCCATATCGTTACCATAACACAAGCATTAGGTTGCTTAGCTTGGGACTATATGGCGTTGTGTGAAATGTCCAAGGATATTATTTATTTATTTATTATTTATTTATTTATTTATTTAATTAACACTTCATAATATATTCCGTACTAGCTGATACCTGTGGATTCGCCCGCTTGACAAATGATATACTGAAACCTTCCTCGAGAACCACTCTATCCATTGGTGAAAACAGCATGAAAAGCGGTGCAAAAGTTTTTGAGTTTATCGACGGAACAGACAGACAGACGCGGCGGAGGGCTTTGTTTTATAAAATGACGAAGTGATTCTGTATTTATGAATTTATGATGAATTGATATAATATGAAATTATGGATATCTTAAAGAATGATGTAGAGCACCATTAATCTAGTTAATAACGCTTCCACTTTTTATATGGACCATACAGAGTTCTTGCTTTGAAAGACATTGAAAATGAATTCCACTTATAAATTCATTCTTCCCATACCTGTCAGTCACATTCACAAATACGAGATATTTATAAAGAACGTTTGAGTCTATAAATATCTGGAATATTTATAGACTAAAAACTCATTAGTATGGGCTCACTTTTGGGGGTCAAAATAGAAAATTAAAAAAAAGGTTTCAAACTGTACCGTCTGACATATCAAATTAATAAAATCTAATTTTAAAATAAATAGTTATGAAATAATGCAAGAAATTTGAGGAGTGGAGTTTGAGTTTGAGTTTGAGACCAAAAATGACCATTCCACATCATTGTATCCGAAGCTACTGAGCCTATTTTTTTTTTTAAAGAAAATGCAGATTAAATTTCTAAACCTAAAGATTACTATAAAAAGTCTTTAGTGTTAAAATAACATGTTAAAAAACTGTGCCATTGACCCGGGCCTGGTTCTGATCAGACAGCGGGCTACCCAATGCTCGTCGTCCGCAGGCCCACGCCGGGAATCGCCTTGCAATTCCCGACACCCTCCCGGGGCGTCTTCTTCTGTTGCGACGACTGGGGTGGGATGTATCCCTCTCCTAACGCGGTTAGCCTTTTACATCGCTAGCATCTCTGGTTCACACTCCCCGCCAAAGCCTGTAGCTTCGACCACACACCACGCGAGATTAACGGTAAACAAAAAGATGCACCTTTGACATTAAACAAACTGCACACAACGATCCGCTTGTCGTTGTCGCTACCTCTTCTATTTTGAACCATACAATTTTCTGTACTTCGATTAACAAAAACAGGCAAACCTTTGACATTAAATTAAATGGTGGTATTTTGTAAAATCCGGTTTGAACGAGATCTAGTAATGTACTAATGATTTAACGACTTATATATCATTTTATTGACTACCCGCTACTGTTTTATGATTGCCACAGGCTTTAATTAAAGAAATACCGTACTATTTGTGTGCCACACCAATAAGAATAGATCCTGTTTCCAATCTTTAAGAGCGTGTATTCCGTCCACTAGCGCCGCCAATCGTTTTTTATTATTTGTGGTAAATTTAAGACACGTAGATACAAAACCGCTCTGTAGTGCACTGAAGAAATGTATTTATTATGTTTTGAGAGTTATGTTTTGTACTTTAGAACATAAATAGTTGCCAAAGTCGATATTTTTGATTTTTGGCAATTATTGCTAAAAGTGGCCACTTTTAGCAATAATTGCCGTTTTGGCTATTTAGCCATGAGTTATGTATTAAAAATAGCTGTCAAAAAATAATACATACATTTCTTCAGTGCCCTACAGAGCGGTTTTTTATCTAAGTGTCTTAAATTTACCACAATAAATAAAAAACGATTGGCGGCGCTAGTGAACGGAATACACACTCTTAATGTCAACAGTGGTATTGTTAATTTAGACTGAAATATGCTGGCTTAAAAAATGTCTTGTAAGTAGATATTGTGTAAAATTTTCGTACTCTGTTAATTACAACTACGGTAGGGGTCGATCTTCGAGGTTAACTAACACTTGCCGAGGTTGGTCTCTAGATGGGTGTCCACCATCCATTCCATACTACGGTATCCTCCGGACTCCTCCGTGCCACGGAGAGTACGATGAGCCATTGGACACTTGACCTTTTTGAACATCTTTGATAGTAAACATTTCTTGCCAAAAAGTGCAGTTTTACCCCGTAGCTCGGTTGTAGAAGTCAGATGGACGCAGTCGTTCCATGTAAAATACTAGTACTCAGCTACATCCGAGTATACTGGAAGAAGCCTAAGATGAGAAACTCCTTAATATTCTTATCTAAACTAAATTTATTTTTAATTCCATTTGCCTTCCCAAAAATAAGTTTGATTCTCATTTAGCCAAGTTATTTGATATGAAGTGCCCCGAGAGTATTTGAACGTTTATCGCTATTGTTTGATCAAAACAGTAATCCTATTTCACTGACGATTTTTTTTTTAATGTAGACTGATTACAACTTGTAACGCTACTTTTTAAAGTACAATTTTATGTGCTACACTGACAGTTTCACAACCGAATCACCATTTTGAAACTTAGTACAATACAAACCTTCACTGTTCAAATAACAAAACATTACGTACAGCTTATGAATATATCTATGAAACGGTAGAAGTTTGCTGATATTTTAGTAGCCCACTCTCTCTTATGAAATCGCTATACGCTTCTCAGAAACACCACACGGCCTTCATACTGAGCTACTAACTTTATACCTCTAACATACAAGGAATGCGATTCTCTAAACAACAGAGGAAGTGTTCTTAGGTCTACAAATCTCGCTTCTCATCCTAGTATCGCTCTCGCTTACCACATACACCTCACGAAATTTAACTATGACGGTCGAAATAAAACACTTCTTTCATTGCAAGTGTATTATTAGCTCGCTTGTGCTTGTGTTGTCGCTTTCCGCTTCTCACATACACCACACTTCATTGTTGTAGTCAGGACAAACAATTTTCCAAATACTGTTCACCAATGAATCAGCCGGGCTATTCTGTTAACATCTCTCCGTGTACACTTACGTGGATTGAACGACAAGTGAGCTGTCATTCCATCTTGTTTGTATGTTTTGACAGCTCACTTGTCGTTCACTTCGCCTAAGTGTTCACTTCGACATCTTTACAGAATCGCACTGTTGATTCGCATTCGAGTGGTTTAAACTGTGCTCGACTTTAAGTTACTCGCTTCCGCTTATAATATCGCTCATCGCTTCTCACATATACCACAAAGCATTTCTGCAGGGCTAACGGTGTACAAAAAACGGGCACCTCTGACATTAGACACTAGAATTGCATCACAGTTCACCGTGGGAAACTTACCTATAGACGCGTACGCCGCTGCGAGATAACTTGTATGGAGAAGGCTTTATCGATTTATTAAATCTGCGGGTCTCAAAAGAAAACCGGCCAAGTGCGAGTGGGACTCTCACACCAAGGGTTACGTACCATGAACCGAAAACACACGTTTCTTGTATGGGAACCCCCTCTCAGTTGTAATTTAATTTGTGTTTTATTATTTACTAGCTGATTTCCACAGGTATATAACAAGAACCACACTGTCCATTGGTGAAAACACCATCAAAATCGGTGCAGTAGTTTTTATGTTTATCGCGAACAGACAGACATACAGACAGAAGCGGAGGAGGTTTTTGTTTTATAAAATGTAATGATTGTTATAACGGCAATACAAACACACACTGTTAAATTTTCAAGTGTCCATCTACGACAGTTCTTGAGATACACCCTACTGACAGATGGACGGACAGACATCCGTTTTCTTAGAATAAGTTCCGTTGGTTACTCTTTGGGTATAGAACCCTAAAAAGTGGGATTCCTGCACACTTAAATAAGGTGTTTTAGGGTTACACTTTAGGAAACCTCACCACAGTCTTTTGTGCAAAATGGTTCTCACCCATGGATTAAAAGAAAATGATAAAAAAATTACTTCATCTTCCGACTTACAAAAATAAAATTAACATACACCTGCTATAATTAATTATTATTAAACCGAGACAATAATATTAATTATGTCACTATTTTGCCATATTGACCTTTTGGAAGTGGGTCATAAATTATATATAATGAGGTGTTTTATATGTAAAACATTTTCCTAAAACTGTCATATTTAATTCAAGCGATTAGTCATATCTTAACCTTGAATACCATTAAGGTCAAGGCTAAGGTTAGTTTTAGGGTTCCGTACGTCTGTATGAAAAAATTAAAATATAATTAAATAATTCTTTATTTCAGACTATTAGTCCATAATTAAGTTAGTATTTTGGTGTTAGTAACAATGGTGCTTACGAAGTAGGTTAGTATTGTTAGTTTATATAAAAGATTTATTTATTACCTAATTCAGTTAAAATTTGGCACACATAATGAACGTGTAACTTAAATAAATAATTTAGATATGGGGGCAAATCGGAATACACCACCACCTGTACTGCTGTTTCCCTGTAATACTGTTAAAACATACATCGAGCCGTTACCATCAATACTTATAGTAAAGCAAATGTTTTATACCTTAAACTATATCATTTAAGATATTAAAACACATTTTCAGTGATGCTTACGATAAATCTGCAGTAGCTATATGGGCTCGTGTTTTTTTGAAGTTTTTTTTTTATTATTATTTGTAGCAGAGAAGAAAACGCTGCTTCTGGCTCTCTTCAGAAATACTCCAAACTTCTGAATTTACCACGGTTACCTCGACTCTTGAAAACAAAACATTGTTGATTAAAACATTTTTTTGAACAATAAATTATAATTAAAACTAAATAATTCACTCCACACTATCCAGCATCGGCGCGAGCGTTTTGTCAGCCAAAATGCCAAGTCGATTCGAGACTACAGACCGCTACACTAAGTACTACGACCGAGTAGCTTTGATACTTCGTGACTGTGCTAAATTGCATTTTCGCAAAAATTCCTCTATCTTTTTTAGAATCATCTTAACTATTTCTGAAAATAAAATTGGCTTATGATATGTAGGTAACATAATTGTTAAAGAGAGAAAATTGATGGCCGTAAGAATGGGACATACTCGTAGTCTGCTTGTTTAGTATTATTATTAGTAACTATATGAAAAATACACTGCCTCAAGCTCATTAACCTACAAAAGTAAAGTAAACCCTTATCTTAAGGCGCGTCCCCGAGCAAAACGCAGCGCTAGCCGTTTTTTGTGCAGTTTTTTGGAGTTATCTAAAAGAAGTATCAACTTATAAAAATTACATTCAATTTTTACATAATCTTGGCTTTAAAATGGTAGATTTTTATTTTTGATTACTAAGTAAAATGTTCAATTAATCTCCTCACAACGAAACTACAGAAATGAGAAAAAAATACTGAAAACATGCATCTTCTCGAAAACTAACAATTATTTTGATTTTATACTGACACTAATGGATAGGCAATTTAATTTTGAGCATTTTGGTAGAAATGTTTTTTTCAAACGACCAAAATTAGATTTTATAACGATTTTATTCAACATTCTGAGCGTATTCGCTATTGTATCTCTTGCGCTGTTATTGAGGGAAAAAATGCTCAAGGTTATTTGGTCAGGGTACGGCCTTAAGGTGATAGAAAATTAGGAAACGTCCCTATTAGTACACTATTTTTTACAATCAAATTTTCTGTTGAATTCTGCTTTTCTTTGTTTTATCAATTTCTACTACTTACTGTTCAACGTAATAACTGCATAAACATTGAGTTAAACAAATACATAAAAACGCTTCAAACATTCCTATAAAAGTTAGTTCCATTACTCATCATTTTCACAGTACCATCTCGCGAAAGCGCGAAATCCAATCAAAAGTATCAAGTAGTGTTGCGCCAATCACATTTTAAGACACACATTTACCGCCAAAGCCGTTCAAGCGAGCACCTTGCTTCACCATTCATTACTGTACCGTACAAACTGATGCACTCGTTGCTAGCTCGTAAAAGCTTGTCTCGAAAAGCCTGAAAACTTGACTAAAAAGCCTGTATTACAACTTTTAAGTTTGCAATTTTGGGCCCCGCTGTTCAATTTTATTTGGCACTATCCCAACATTGTTAGTTGTCATTTGAATCTGACATTCGTGAGTTGTGTTTTTTTTTTAAATTTATTTGCCAGTGTTTTTGTGGCTGTTTGAATTTAGATCTCGTTTTGCGGAAGGAGGTGAGTTTTTTGATTTATTTATTTGTCTTTTCATATTTTTTTTTTGTATGCTGTCATGTAAAAGTTTCGCATTTGTCGGAAATATTATCAAAATTATGGATAAAAACATTCAATAAATTTGTTACTCGTATTACTTAGGTACTTAAAATACGAAATGACGAAGTACTCAATAAATTAATTAAGAACCGTACATATTTTAAAGACTGAATTATTATCAAAAATAAGCCAATCAAATAACTACTAAGTATTATACTTCTTACTACTTAAAATAAAAAATGCAAAATTACTACCCAATCCTAAAACTAAATTGATTTAATTTTCCAATGTTAACAATAGAACGTTTTTGTGTTAACTGTATGTGTGTTAAGCCATCGATCAACTGTACAAAGCCTATCAAATTAATATCAACCACAAAAACTAATTGCGGTTTGGTTCTCGTTTGTTTGAACAAAAAAAAACATCAATAGAAACAAAAAATCTGTTTTTACGAACGTTTAATGTTTTTGCAAGTTATTTTGCGCTTAACTTTTTAGTTTTTTGTTAGTATGAAGTAACGTGTTTGTCTGGAACTATAACAATTAATGAGCTGTTTCTTTTTTGCATTTTTCTTCATGAAAGGTTTCGCATTTGATGCAAGATTTCTTGCATTTTGTTTTTTTTTTAATTTCTTGTTTTATTACATTTCATGCATGTACTGTCATAACTGTAACGTAATCGATTAATTATGTTAAGGTTGTAAGCACCATACAATTGTATTCGTTTCGGAATTGAACTTGCGACCTAAATAACCACTGCTAAACATATAACCACTGCACCAATAGATCAAAATGTGCAGTGACCACGAAGTGAATTGTCAATCCATGCAATCAAGATGGAATGACTTCGAGATCACTTCACCCAAGCCGCCTTCACTTCGACTTAAATATTACATCCTACTATTAACCAATTAACTTAACAATTATTATCAACAATAATAATAACGGCTAACCAATCTGTTATTCCCGTTAACTTCTTCAACTAAGAGTGCTTGTGATAAGTGCCTCAGCCGAGATACGAACCTGCGACCTATCGATCGAGTCTTAAAGTGCCAATTTACTTCCTTATCACGAGGGCACTGGAATCTAGATGGCCTATTTCTGACATTGGTTTTGAATGTTGAAAATATCAAGACAAAACCTGTTTATATTATAATATTCAATCTGCCTTGGCTTTAAGGAACTTTGTTGGGCTGAATGGGCCACATCAGAAGTCCTAAAGTCACTCAAAGGGGCAATGGAGAGGGCAATAGGCTAGATTCCATCATCCACAAATTGCAAAACTATTTAGTCTGTCAGTTAGAGCATTGAAAAATAATGGACACGTATTTTTTGTTTTTGTAAATCAATGAATATTGACAAAGATAAAACGCATCAAAACTCGAGAGTGGGGGCTCGTGACGTCACGACTCACTAAAAATTATGCGAAGGTGTGACGTATTGAGAATTTTAAAAGCGTCGTAACTTCGACAATTTTGGTTCCCGTAACAAAAGAAAAAACACGGGTCAAATATTTTTTGATAATCTAACTGACGGACTAATTAGATTTTTTCAGGACACAAGCCTATTCTTGGAGTTTCCTTGCGTGATCGGATCAGGAATGATGATATCCGCAAGAGAACCAAGGTTACCGACATAGCCCGAAGGATCGCCAAACTAAAGTGGCAGTGGGCAGGGCACATTGCTCGCAGAACAGATGGTCGCGTACTGGAAGACGCAACGTTGGAAGGCCTCCCACAAGATGGACCGATGACCTGGTGAAGGTCGCGGGTAGCTGATGCATGCGAGACGAACAGGACCGGTCGTTGTGCCGACGCTTGGGGGAGGCCTATGTCCAGCAGTGGACGTCTATCGGCTGATATGATGATGATGATGTTGGGCTGAATACCAGTTTTTTATATGGAGTAACCCAGTAGCTGTATAACAGCCCGTAACGACTGTGAAAGTTCTTTAAATGAGAGACGGGACCAATAGGGAATATGCATGAAATTTTTTTATTTGCAAAATGAAATACATTTTAACCGACTTTCCAAAAAGGAGGAGGTTCTCAATTCGGATGGTTGTATTTTTTTTTTTTATGTTTGTTCGGGCAAAACTCCTTCGCTTGCCAACCGATTTTAAAAATGATTTTTTTGTTGGAAAGGGTATACTTCCCAAATGGTCCCATGATAAGGAAACCAGGATCTGATGATGGCATCCCAGAGAAGTCGAGGGGAACTTTCGAAAATCGTATGGTATCTATTTTGCAGTGGTTTTGTTAGGTGTGGGGTACCACTAAAAAGTGAAAAATAAAAAACTTTTTACAAAAAAATACAACCGACTTCCATAAAAATACACTACAAAGTAAAAAATAACTTTAACTTCGGAAGTCGGTGTCAAAATACGAACAAACTATTAAAAACACCGAGTTCCGAAGTTAAAGTTATTTTTTACTTTGTAGTGTTTTTTTTATGGAAGTCGGTTGTATTTTTTCGTTAAAAGTTTTTAGCTCTAAATAACAATCATACAATTGTTTTTTAAATATCTTCATCACTGATGAAGTTATAACGCTTCGAAGATTACAGTTAGAAAGAGAAGACTGATATGAAATTTGACGTCAGATTCCATGACGCCTATACAGATGCCATACATTACAGCGTTTTCGCGAGAGGGATAGATATATTTGTTTAAAATAATGATAACTCGTTTGTTTTTCGAGTGATTTTGATTCTATTTTCACTGTAAGTATTATTTTTTTTTTATATTTTTAGATAAACTTTGTAGATACTAAATATTTTTTTCATGCATATTCCCTATTGTTTCACGTACTTTCCGAGCCACGTCCTTACGTGGCTCGGAAAGTACGTAAGTTTCGGTATGAAACTCCATTACTACCGAACATCCATCATCACCGATCCACGGCCCGACCTCGGAAAGCGTTCCTTAACTTCCATACCATTTCCACGGAGCCTGATTGTAATATATCGATTTTTTTATTTTTTTTTTTGTTTAGTTGAATGGCTTATCTTAGAAACATCAGTCGAATTTAATGACAACTTTGTACAAGAATAAATAGAAGATTCGATCACTATCCGATTTAGTCAATCACTACGGTATATGAAAAATAAATTGGTCACTTCACAGCTGATCGATGGTGGTCGATGTTATTGTGTGTGTGAGTTGTACGATGCGCCGTAAATATACGCTTATTTTGTTGAGATAGGGTTTATAATTTGATTGTGTAGTGAAGTACGTTCTGTTTTAAGAAATGCGGGTGTATGCGCGACTGCGTATCTATTGCTTTCACAGAAATGCATGTGTAGTAGTTCCCGTATGGAAGGGGAATACTGGGGACACAAGGTTCCGATATATTTTCGTCTAACGGCATATCTCCTTGTTTATTATATCTCTGGTGCATCCACACCACAGTAACTTTTTGTGGAGCAACAGAAAGCAACACGATAACATTAGGTAACATGCTTCAACTTATCATTAATATACTTATTTTTTAATATTATTTAGCATGTTACTTTTATTTATTTATTTAAACTTTTCGCACAAAAAAGGTACAAAGGCGCTTTAGGCATTCTCTACCAGTCAACCAAGGGTGGTAAAGAGATTAGATGGCAGGTGCTCTCTTTGAGGAGAACAATGATAAAAAAATAATAATAATAAAAGATGTCATAATGATAAATAGAATGGGTACACAGAGAATAAATAAGTTATAAACTTATAAAACACATACATACATATTTACTATAATATATTATTATATACCTATACTATATACATACATATATTGTATACAAAATCAAGAGAAAGAGGAGGTTGTATTGTACGTTATATTTAAAACTAGCTGACCCGCGCAACTTCGTCTGCGTCACATTTTCTATTATTGCTCCGCTCCTATTTGTCTTAGCGTGATGATATATCCTTCTCTACTATAAAAAATCCTAGCTTATAACCTTCGCTCGATAAATGGGCTATCTAACACTGAAAGAATTTTTCAAATCGGACCAGTAGTTCCTGAGATTAGTGCGTTTAACCAAACAAACAAACTCATCTGCTTTATAATATTAGTATAGAAGAGATTTACTGTTATCATTTTAGCTATTTATAACTTTAACACACAATGTCTACATCTCTTTTTACTCTACTCTCGTTTCGCAGTTATTCTGGAAGAGAATTCTATAGAAGTACCTAAGCATCACCTTTGTACCTATTTTTCTGTTTCACTCTTCTTAAATAAATAAACTTTTTGTTATAGGGCCCACTAACACTCGGAAAAAATTTTCCACAAAAAGTAACTGCGCTGTGGATACACCTTAAAACACTTTAGAGCCACTCACTAAATAATCGTCTCGCTCCAAATTAGATAATTGAATCGATAACAGTAACCTGAAAGCAAAAGTGAATCAATAACAGTATCCACATCGATACCGGTTCGATTCTTATTATTATTTTATATTGTTCCGCAGAACGGAGCGAAAAGGCTTTGTTTTATAGCGGTATAGCCTCTAACAGTGGTTTCGGCCGCGCGAATATCGGAAATTATCCCAAGGGAGCCTTTTTTTACTGTTGATAGGCACACGTTTGACCACTATCTCACCTGATGGTAAGCAATGATGCGCTCGAAGATGGAGCACACTTGTCTAGTTGATCTTTTTATCACGTTATGGACCAACTGATGCAGGATACAACTGGGACCTCTAATTATTAGACGGTCAACACAACTAATGATCTGAGGGCCAATTCTACCCATTCTTAAACAACTTTCGCATTCACATAATTATATTCGCAAACTGTCAAAAAAGTCTCAAATTTTTATACATTTTTTAGAGATTTTTTTTTTATACAAAACGGGGAAACTCTTGTCCCAAATCTCACCTGATGGAAAGTGATGATTAGACCGAAGATGGAAATGAAATTTGACCCGGGCGAGTTTCACCCGGAATCCTCTTACACAAAGGAACTGGCTATCATACCTCTAACTGCCGGAACACAACAATGCTGTTAACATTGTTGTTATGGCGACAGACTTAGACATGATGGTAGTAGCTTGCCAGGCGGACTTAGCACAAGTCCTACCACCAACCAAACCGAGCAAAAAATTTGCCCCCACTGGGAATCGAACCCGGGACCTCTGGAACTGAATCAGGTGGTATAACCACTAGACCACGGAGGCAGTTAGTGTCACCTGTTTAGCACCACCCGGGGACCACGTGTAGGGATTCGCTGAAGGGTATTCTCCTACGGACGCGGGTGACTCGGCCCCCCAAGATTGCAATTGAGATGCGAATGTGAAAAATAGTAGAATGACAGTCAGTTATTGTTAAAATCACAGCTTTACGGATTGCGCCATAAAACACTAATTTTGTTAATTGGAATCTAAATGTTAACGGTTTCTAAGTACGTCTTTTAAACCAAAAGTTAATAAGTATTTAGAATTGCTATAGACTGTAAACAGTGCCCTTTATCATTGCGGTTACTTGATAGTAGGCCAGCACATCTTGGTACGCGTGTGACCAGTGACAGTCTGTCAACTGGAGCTAAAGGCAACTGTCAAAATGTCAGAGATGTATGAGAAAGATAAATGTAAGTGCCTGTCCAATGAGAGTGTGTTACAAGCGAGGCACCGGAACGGAGAAACGGAGAAACTTCAACCAATCATGTTAGTGTAAATGTCAGTGACTCATGTGGTGCCGAGATTTTATGCAATTCCATTGATTAAAATTTCTCCATTTCTCCGCTGCCTCACTCAGCTGTAATGGACAGGCACCCTTAACTTTGCAGTAGTCGTTATGTTACGATCAATCCTTTTATATTTTAACAATAGCTGACCCGTGCAACGTCGTCTGCGTCACGTTTGTCATTAGTGCTCTGCTCCTTTTGGCCATAGCGTGATATAATATAGCCTATAGCCTTCCTCGATGAATGGACTATCCAACGCAAAGAATTTTTCAATTCGAGCCAATAGTTCTCGAGATTAGCGCGTTCAACCAAACAAACAAACAAACACTACTGCTTTATAATATTAGTATAGATTTCGAAAATCGCATGCGCTGAGAGAGTGGAACTTCGTCTTTTGTTCTATGGGAAATCATCATTCGTCTTTTGTTCTATGGGTTTTCAGGAAAATTTACTCCACCAGTTGACGCAACCTAGGCGAGAAGTCATTTTAATTGAAAAAGTGACTTTGACATTAACATGACGCCGACGTCAACTAACAAATGTCAGAAAACAAGCGATTTGATTGGTTGTTTGGGACTGATACCTCAATGCTGCCTCCACCAGGTGACATTTCAGAAAACCCTCATTGACTCCATCCGCTCCGGTCGTAGTAGAAGGGAGTGTCAGACTCTTACTGACTAAAACCCATCCGTGTTCCTCCTATTGCCCCTTGCGTTCTAGGGCTGCGATACTTTACAAGCAAGCAAGGTGGCTGAGCATGTCATGTTCACTCAAATGTTTCGCTGATGGCGGCGCGTGTCTTGGATCATTCGGTTCCCTTCAAAATGGTTAAGCTGAATGGTTGCTATACATGCGTCAGGTTCGTGAACGGGCACCTTCAGTTAATTTTTCGCTTACTCAAATTCATACGGCTCAAGTTAAAACAGTATCTCATCATCAGTCGCTAAGTTTTTTTTTATTTGATCGTTTTGTAATTCCCCTTAATAATATTACGAAGATTTCTTTTAGTTTACAGTTTGAGTCAGACACCCATCACATACGGTCTAAAAAGGCCTCTTTAGCATATGCATATATATCATAATATGATTCTGCTAAGTTATTAGGATTATCCACACAAAAATCGGTCAAATTTAATTTTCATCTTTATCGCCAACGCATTAGGTTCAAGGTTGATTGGGAAAATTTGACAGTGACGGGTAGCGTAGCGTGATGCGCTTTCTATTTCCTAACCCAACTAAAAATCTTGTCCAATGAATCACCGGTCAAAGAAAAACCACTAGTTCGATTCCCGAGTATCTTTTTACATCGAAAATCGTTGCTCTCAAAGTAATACTCAAAGTCCGCTGGGAAACCAAACGACTCTTCTTAGTACGTGACAATTGGCTGGAAAGACACTATTTTCTCGCAAGAAATCTCAAGTTAGTACTTATACTTTTTCAATACGAAACGGTGGTAAATTGGTAGTATCCCCTCATGACCTGCCTTCTTGGCGACCGGTTGAAAGTCTAGCTAAATTCTCTGATCTATTAAATCTATCGAGTCTCGAGAAATGTGTATTTGTGTGTGTGTTTACTGCATTAAGAAAATAAAAAAGGTGTTTTTGAATGTAGCATTCTAAGAATAAAAGCATGGTTTGCTTTTATCGAAAAGATTTTTTTTTGGTTTTGGTCTAATCCACAAATTATTATGTGTTACATAATATGCTTACTTGTTTAAACTACAAAATTAAACATCAGGGATTATACCTCGGTTTCCAGGGAATGCCCGAAAAATTTAAGTTTTAGAATTCTCGAGATGCGAACAAAACAACGAGAAATGATTACCCTATTCTTATTCAATCAATTCCTCATTTTTCACAATAATGTGGTCCACTATGATGCACTCTTGCTTTCAAAAATCAGTTAACAACTAAGCTTTCAAAAACCGGAATCAACTTCATCAACCAGCTGATGCCCACGGCGTAGCCTGCTTGACTACTATACTATAATAAAACCTTCCTCGAGAACCACTCTATCCATTGGTGAAAACAGCATGAAAATCGGTGCAGTAGTTTTAGGTACAGACAAACAGACAGACAGACGCGGCAGAGGACTACGTTTTTATGTAGTATTTCTGAGTTAGAATACTGTTGCTGGGGAGTTCGTCTTCTTCAGTTAAAACACTAGGAAATGATGACAGGCGAACATTTTGGGGGGCTGTTTTAGATTGACTGTTCACTGGAGCGTAGAGAAGAAATATTAATCAACAATTGAATTGCATAAAATTTCCTCTCCACATCAGTCACGGAGATTTTATGCAACCCCATTGGTTGATAATTCTCCCCTCCTCTTCTCTGCGTTCCAGTGGACCATCAGCCTTAATGTAGAATTTTGACGTTCAAGAAGTGCTTTCATCCAGCCTAATTTGAATAAATAACTTCTGATTCTGACTGTCAATTTCGTGAACCTACACTAAACAGAACGTTATTCAAGCCCAATTTATTGTTGCTACAAGCGGATATAAGCAAATTCGTTCAACATTCCTTTAATTTATGTTTATTTAAATGCAATAATGAGCAGTTGCAATCAACCAAACTAATTATGTACGAGGTACCGTCAGCAACGTAAATTAGTACAGACGAGAAGTAAATCAACACAACTGTTGGATGCGAGCTTTAATTTCTTTGCCATCGGTACCAATTTAGGGATAAAACGATAAATGAGTGTGGAGCCACGAAACCAGCGACTTATTATTTGTAGGTTTTTTTTAGCATTTACATTATTTTGTTTCTGCACTGCAATTCTTTAAAGCTCTCACCGTGTCAGCTTAAGTGAAGTGAGCTGTCAAACAAGATAAAAATGACTGCTCACTTTATGCTTACTACACCTAAGTTTACAGAATAGACTGGCTCTAAACCTCATACTGTGATAACTGAAGTGCAAACAAAAAATAAAATGAGTCTATCTGTCCTTCTGGGTAAGCTCGCTCCATCTTAGACTTTGTCTCTGTCATCTCTGACCAAGATTAAAGTCAAGAGCAAACACATCTCAAATAAAAAGATGAGTCTATCATACAAGAAAGATAGAATGACAGATTACTTCATGCTCACTTCATCTGGGAGCACGGCAGCGCCCCCGCCAAGTTGAGCAAAAAAGCGGCATCTAGTTTACACGGTGAAATGTTGAAAGACAGAATAGACTGACTGATTAACTTCAAATTATGATGTCACTTAAGTAGGTATAACAGTTAGTAACGGTCCAATTAATCCCATGATAGATTCATGTCGCTTTTTTTAAGAATGAGAAATCATCAAACTACTCTTTCCGCTCTGGGCGAAAGGGACTGTCAGACTCTTACTGACTAAGGATTTCATCAACGAAATTGCAGTGCTATTCTGTAACAACATTTTCGTGTCTCGACAGTGGAATCCGAGGTGAGTTTCAAATTCGTACAAATATAAGACCTTATGATGTGTGAAATAAAGTTCACTTTGTAAGCTTCGTCACTCAGGTGAAGTCGATATCGAAGTGGTTATTTACAGAATAGACTAGCTGATCGCGATCAAACTGCGTTCAAGAGTTGTCTGTGTCAATATTCCATAGAAAATAATGACATTGACAGCTCGTAAACGAGGTTCATTCTTACAATAGGGAACATGCATTAAAAATAGATTTATGATCTGATCAGTTTATCTAAAAGTATTCGAAAATATAATACTAACAGTGAAATTAGAATTTAAATTGCTCTAAAAACGAACGAGATACAATTATTTTAAACAAATATATCTGTCCCTCTCGCGAAAACGCTTTCTATAGCAGCTGTATAGTCGTCGTGTAATTTGACGTCACAGTTCGTATCGGGCTTCTCATTCTAACTGTAGTCTTTGAAGCTTTATAACTTCATAAATGATGAAGGTATTTAAAAAATAATTTCATGATTGTTTACTAGACATAATAAGTATTTTATTTTGAAAATAAAAAAATCGCATGCATATTCCCTATTCGTTCGCATTCAAAATGTTGATCGCGTTCAGTTTCAGATTGATGATATCCGCCCTAAATCTCATTCGTATTCCAACTCCGCTTTGCGTTCTAGGGCCGCGGTGATTCTTTCGAACAAATTCGACAACTTTGGCAGGCACTGGCCTTAGTGGGCCCTGTCTACAGATTTATTGATTTTTGTCATCCATATTGTTCAAGACACTACAGCATCGCTTTGCGTTCTAGGGCCGTGGTGATTCTTTCGAACTAATTCGACAACATTGGCAGACACTGGCCTTAGTTGGCCCTGTGTACAGATTTATGGATTTTTTTCCCATATTTTTCATGACACAGCATTAACTAGTTACGATTCACTGTCACAATTTAAAAAAAATCGTTACGAGATAGTCACTTTGATACGACCAAACTGATAAGATCTATAAAAGTATAAGAAAAATATTATTTTATCCAGGAAACAGCAATATCATAAATCATTCTTATTTTATATGAACATGTTGGTAATCTCGCCTTTTATTAACTCGTAAAGTTCCAATGTTTTCAAGAAAATGTCAAATATTTTTGTCCATTTACAAAATCAAGGCTGTCGCCACTTGTGCCTCTACAATGTCATTATCTGGATCGGGTTTTTAAAGATTAATTATATGCACTCAGATTTTGTAATGCAACTGTAATTTAAAATGTTTTTTTTTTATTCGATATTTACGCGTTCGCTCGAAACAACAGAAATAAACTCGTGGAAAAAGTTTAACAAGTTGGCTTAAAGGACAGCCGTTTAATTAAATTAAAATTAATCTGTTGTCTGTGATTGGCAAAGCAGGCAGGAAAGTGTTCTTAGGTACTAAAAGGTAAAGGGTGGGGTGTAGGTTAATTAATTCTCTGTCACTTGACTCATAAAATTATGCATCAATTTAAAAAGGTACGAGTAAAATTTCATACACGTTTATGTTTCCCATTCCGAAAAAAAATCTATTTGCAAAAAAAAAAAAAACAAATAACCAGAGTTGATTTTCTTACTCCTCGTATATGCAAGTAAATACATAGGATTAGTTAATTTCAACCAACTTCAAACAAGTTAAGTTAAACAAGGTAGATTCTCAATTCGTTCAATTCTATGTATATCCTCCGATTACTGGAATACGACGCCAATATTGGAATACGAAACCAATACTGGTATACGACGTCAATTGTATTGTCAGTTGTGTTTAAAAACTAAATACTTAACAATAAAACCAAATAACAACAGATTATCATTTAAAGTAAGTGATTATTAAAACTTAGAAAAAAAAAACATAACCAGCATTAAACCCAAATCATTTATTTCGCAAACTTCCTAGCCACACCTTGAAAGGACTGCTCAAGATAAGTTGTTTTATCGGCAATCCAGCTATGACATCTCCACCCCAATATTGACTTAAAACAAATTAAAAAATGTACCAGCGCAATAACAACAGACAGCTCAACAAATAAATTGTTTTATCGGAATTCAAGCTATGACATCTACACCCCATTATTGTTCTACATTAAGACTCAAGACAAATATTTAAAAAATGTACCATCGCAATAACAACAGAAAGCTCAACAAATAATTTTTTTTATCGGCAATCCAGCTATGACATCTCCATCCCGTTATTGTTCTACAGTAAGACTCAAACAAATATTTAAAAAATGTACCATCGCAGTAACAACAGACAGCTCAACAAATAAATTGTTTTATCGGTAATCCAGCTATGACATCTCCACCTATTATTTTTCTACATTAACACTCAAAACAAATATTTAAAAAATGTAACATCGCAATAAACCAAATAATCTGATCCGCCAACTTCCTAGCCACTGCTCACCTTGACAGAACAGCTCAACAAATAAATTGTTTTATCGGCAATCAGGCGATGTCGTCTCCACGCCGTTATTGTTCTGCATTATGACTCTATCGATAGAAACGAGCTGTCTCACTTACTTTATTAGTTCTTATGTCTTCTCTTGTCCCGTTTGATGGAGGGCGCTTATTAGTACCCGAATAAAGTTGGATAAGGTATTTCGTCAGTGATTTATTGACTACAAGTCTACCTTTTGAACTAATTTCCATTAAAAAAAAGGGCGCCTTCATCCTCTCTCCTATTGTAAATAAACTTTGCTGTGCCCGACAGGGTCCATAATTGATTCAATTTTTTAACATACCAACTATATGTTTACATTATGGAATCCAATAAAGTATTGAGTTTTGAGTACTGTACATTAAGGTCTATTTTGAAAAGCCTGCTTTTGTCTGCAATTATACTGAAAATCCCAACCTCGGCGAGGGGGACCAGGAGTCCATAGCACAGGGTCTCCTACTTTGGATTCCTGACTCCGACAAACCTTTGTGTACTTTGTGAGAGACAATAACAAATCTTATCATATCTTATCTTTTGTGCTCTTAACTTTTACTTTTCCTAACGCGACAACGACGGCTTAAACCGCGTGAAATTCAAAAACTTTTCCGCCACATTTTGTCAGGATATTAGCAACGCTCAAGATGACTTCAGAATTGAATAAAAAACTACAGTTGATGCGATTTATCACCAATTCAACAAAACACGTCTGCTCGTCTGCTAATATAGGTAGGCCATCATAGGCTGCCTCATGGCACCACATGCACCGTTTCTGTGTTCCTCGCATTGTAGACTCTCATAGCCCTCAGCAGAGGCTCTAGACAAAACGTCATTCTATAAACGAATGCTAAAATATGGATAAGAGATTTCGACACACTACTGCTAACAGCAGAACGATTCTGTAACATGCCAAAATAAAGGGTGAAGTAATAATCACCATTATTGCCAAGTTTGAATGGTTTGTCTGGGTCGCCTGCTAACCAATATCCGGCAAAATTCCATCATCAAAAAGGAGCGAACACCTTTTGGGCCCGCTCGTTCTATCGATCTCATTCATCTCGAGATCCAGAGCTGGCTCATCATTTTAAAGCTAGACAGATTCTGATCCAAATGAATGCTGCTGAAAACCGTTATACATGGAGCTACAGGCTATCTGTATTCCACAACTCAGTATGGGTAACACAACCCCTTGGCAAGACTGGAGTATGATTTTCTGTCTTCTGGCTATCAGAAACGACTGTCGAAAATCTCAAAATGACAGCTGGGACCGAGAGTGGAGTCGCGATATGTAAAATATGTGGCTGTTTTATTTAGCCACGAGCCCCACATTCATCATCTTCCTGCCCATATCCCATGTTACTTGGGGTCGGCGCAACACGATTCTTTTCTTCCACACGGCCATGTCTCAAACGGCAAACTATCACCAAATCTCTTTTCTTTCATATCGCTCCTCACACAATCCATCCATCTTTTCTTTGGCCTTCCTCTCCCTCTACATCCATCCACTCTCTTAGTTAAATGTTTCCTCCCTCCTCTTCATATGACCATACCAAGACAAGCGATTCCCTTTTAACTTTTCCGTCACTGGCGCCACTTTTAAACTATACCTCTAATGTAGTAACGAGAATGGATAAAGTGAGAAATGAGTTTCGCACTTTATCGATTCTCGTTACTCCACACACATCCATCTCAACATTCTCATCACCGCTACAAGCAATCAATTTTCATCGGTCTTTTTCACAGCCCAACATTCTGATCCATACACTATGAAATAAAAAACCTAACCCAGATGATGGTCTTCTATAGTCGCGAGGCTAAGGTTGCTAATCTCATTCATCACACTAGAATTTGCAGACATCTATTATTGTTCGGACTAATTTCGGGTGCGGGTAGCCTCAAGTAAAAACAAACGCTCTGTTATTTTAAAATTTGTTAAAAATACTATTTGTGCTGATAAGTGAAAAAAACTTAAGTGAAACATTAAAACATTACTTAATACTTAAGTGACAGTGTTATCCATGGATTTCTTATACAAACTGTGAAGTAAATACATAATATACTTTGAACAATAAACCCTGCCTTATAATAAGAAACATAAAGTCAATACAAAAATAACAATCTAAATAAATAAACATTGCAAACCTCATTGGCATTATGATCCAAATTCATCAAAACGCGCAAAAGACAAAACAATATTATAACAAAGACGAAGTTCATAAGTGACTCACACAGTGTTTTAAATCCAAACAGTCACGCATCATAATAAATGGAGTTACCTGACAATAGAAAAAATATTTGCTGCAAATGATCTACAAATTTGGTACAATTATCAATACGTTCGGTTGGCTTAGCGGCTGACCACAGTGAGTTTTGCAAGTTAACGAGCCGCACATGGGTGGTCGTGAGTTCAAACCCCAGTGGCAACATCACTTTTCGTAATTTCTAAAAATTATATTTGGAATGAGTTTCAATTCCGTTACGAAGAGAGCGTTTGAATATAAATAATTATCTAAGTCATCCAACTCTGCAAAAAGTCTATGCAAGATGGCAGCACTAGTATCATGTCATAAATGCAAGAAATTGGTAAATGTAAAAAGTACTGCTTTGTGTTCTGCCTGTGATAACAGGTATGAATTGGATTGCGATGGTTACCCAGAACAAACGTATCGCCTCAAGGACGTGGAAGCAAAAAAAAAGTGGAGATGTAAGGCGTGCATCAGAATTAAAAAATACGCTAGTACCACCGACTGTACCACCAATATTACGGTGAGGAAAAAACTAACTTCTACAAATACATCCTCACCTATAGAACCATCCTCTAAAACTAAGGAAGTTGTAAATGAACAAGAGTTGAAACGTCAATATTCGGCTCAAAATACTACTGAGTTACTTGATTCACATACTATACAGACTGATTGTGAAACATCGATTGAATCTTATATTCCCAATAAATTGTCAATGAGTGTTGACGGTACTGTGTCTGAACTTGTATTAGCCTCAGAGATGAAAGAGAAAATTTCTCAGCTCACATTAAAACTCGAGAGTACTGAAAATGAACTAGGAAATATATTGATAGAAAATACAGATCTACAGAAGCAAATATGTAAGTTAACAGCAGAAAATAACACATTAAAATCTTTATGCCAGTCGGGCTCCTTATTTACAAGTCCGGGCAAAAACTCTAAGAAAAAGAGACTGTCTCTGGCGAATCAATACAACGAGATTTCTGCACCATCCTCTTTACCGTCATCCAGTTTGCAAGTCGACACAAATGACTACGTAATTTTGTCCTCTTTGGAACAAAACATTGCAACCCTGCAGCGGCAACTAAAGGATGCACAACTTGAGATAGCGACACTGACTGACCGTATTACAGTATTAATGCAAAGTAATCGCATCGGCTGTGCGCCTGCTGTTCGTCATGAGCTGAAGAGGGACACTGACGTAGCTGGCGCTCAGACATGTGCTGTCGCAGACAGGCACACTATGGTGGAAGAGAGAGTGGTGGAGAGAAGAAGAGAAAATAGGAAAGTTGGAAATAATAATTATTTTAGGAATGAAAAGGACAAGAAGCTTGTGATCCTTAGTAGCAACTCAACCAGCAAAATTTTACCAATTGCTACCAGATTATTTGGTGATGCTTTTCAAATATGCCATTACATAAAAACAAACTGTGGCGTAGAACAATTAATGTA
This sequence comes from Ceramica pisi, assembly GCA_963859965.1. Classification (NCBI taxonomy): domain Eukaryota; kingdom Metazoa; phylum Arthropoda; class Insecta; order Lepidoptera; family Noctuidae; genus Ceramica; species Ceramica pisi. Next base: position 2,770,083 of record OY982537.1, on the reverse strand, counting down.
CGGATTGGAGGACAAACTGAGAGATTTAACCTGTCAGGATTACTGTGTCATCCAAATTGGAGGTGAAGATTTCAAGACCTCATGTGACTACATTTGTGCGAAATGACTCCGAATCGTGTATAGATAATATATTGACCAACACCTGTGATAGAAATATTTGTAGTACAGACATTGACCACAATCGTTTAGCGGATGGACATGCAGCCCTCTTCTGTACAGCTTATTTGGAAAAAGTTACTACTACACAATGCGTTAGTTTTAAATACATAGAGAGAAGATTATATAATGAGAAGAATAAAAATGCGTTCAGACAGAAACTACTGGAGCACGACTGGAATATAGGTACAAATACGTTTATACGAAAAATTAAAGAACTACATTCTAGTACTTTTGAAAAAAGTAAAGTTAAAATCAACATAAAAAGAACTGGTAAATCTAAATGGCTAACGAAAGGAATAAGGATATCCAGCAAAATGAAAAGATTGCTAAATTTTATAGATAAAGCAAATTGTGACAAATCGTTATTAAAATATCGTGAACAGTATATTAGAATTTATAAAAAGGTTATTAGGAACGCTAAAAAAAGGGAAGTAACTGATCAAATAAATAAAGCAGCTAACTCTAGCAAAGAAATTTGGAAAATAGTCAATAGAACTAGGAATAAAATTGACAAATATTCCGAAAATGATAATATAATACTTAAATATAATAATAAAATAATTTGTAACCACTTAGACATTGCTAACATTTTTGCTGAACAGTTTGACAACAGTAAAGGTGTAACCACTGGCAATCCAGGACTGGCCAGGAAGCATTTAACCGAGAATATTGAGAGAGTTGAGAAGTCTATGTCTTTTAATCACGTCATGCCGATAGAGATTTATAAAATGGTAAAGGGTATGGATAATAAAAAGTCATTTGGACACGATGAAATACCGCTGAGCGTAATTAAAGATAATATTGATATACTGGCATATCCAATCTCTGAAATAATAAATAACTGTGTCAATGAGGGCGTCTTTCCTGATCAATTTAAGTTGGCCAGAGTTTTACCACTGTTTAAGAAAGGTGCTAAAACAGACCCAGGCAATTACAGGCCAATTTCTTTGTTACCAGTTATATCCAAACTTTTTGAAAAAGTGATCAAATCTAGGCTTGTAGGACATTTGAGTAGTCTAAAAATAATAAACCGCAATCAGTTTGGGTACCAAAAAAGTAAAGGGACACTAGATGCAATAGACTCGTTAGTTAATAACGTTGTAAATAAGCTAAACAATAAACTTAAAGTTGCTGGTTTGTTCCTGGATTTAAGTTCTGCTTTTGATACTGTAGAGCATTGCATTCTGATGGATAAGTTAGAGCATTATGGTATAAGAGGTAATGTTTTAAAACTTTTATGTTCTTATTTGACCAATAGAAAACAGTACGTCGAAATTAAATCACTTCACGAAGGTGTGGAAGAAATTCATAAATCGAAATTATTAACTGTAACTAGAGGCGTTCCGCAGGGTTCGGTCTTGGGCCCCATTTTCTTTATAATATTTCTTAACGATCTAACTGAATATATTAGACACATTTTACCAGATGCTGACTTAATAATATTTGCTGACGATACGAGTGCTGTTATAGCTGCTGACGATATGGACACCTTAAAATGTAAATTAAATATATTAATAGCTGCATGTGAAAGCTGGTTTTCGATGAATAATCTTAAATTAAATGTAAGTAAGACAAAATGCATGGTATTTAGATCTACAGTTGGAAAGAAATCTTTAGTAAATGAGGAAGTTTTGGGGAGAAAAATTTGTATAGTGGAAAGTTTAAAGTTCTTGGGGGTACAAATTGATTCTTTGCTAAATTGGAAGCCTGAACTAGTTTCAATTACGAATACAATAAGTAGTGCTTGTTATGCTATCAGATCTCTAAGGGATCTTTTGTCTTTTGCCCAACTTCGTACAGTCTATTTTGCTCTAGTAGAATCAAAACTTAGATATAGCATTAAATTTTGGGGAAACAGCTATAAATATAATATTAAGGCGGCTTTTACTATGCAAAAGCGAGCCTTACGAACCATGCTTCGTTTAAACCAAATAGAATCGTGTAAGGAGCATTTTATTAAACTTAGAATTTTAACGGTCCCATGTCTTTATATTTTAGTTCTACTTACTCATTTAAACAAAAACTTAAACCAGTTTGAAACAGAAGAAGAAAGACAAAATAGAGTTGATACTCGCAGAAAAGATCTTCCAACTAATCTGCAGGCAAAGCTAAATGTTGTCAAACACTCGTCACGCGTGCAGTCTGTCAATCTGTTTAACAGATTACCACCAGGATTAAAGAATATTCAGAATGTGAACATGTTTAAAAATAAACTCAGGGCGTTTTTAATCAATAAAGGCTATTACAGCATTGACGAATATTATAATGACAAAAATCTTAAAATAGTTTGACGTAAAATTGTATTGAATGTTTGCCCACTGCTCGTTTGACTGTGTTTTCATTGTTTGTGTTGCTTGTTTTTTTTGTATACGACCTACTGTGTAAATATTTCGACACAAATGTATTTTTGTTTATGAAATAAATAACTTGAACTTGAACTTGTTCTTCCTAACACTAATATTGTTACCATGGTATCATTTTCATTACACGCAGAAAGCGAGACATAGCTAACTATTAACTAAATACTTCATCTAGCAACATATAAACTACTACAAAACGTTGGCCACGCACGAGAAACTCGCCAGTACTTTCTAGGTTCAAAGACCTAGCTTTCTCCTAGGTCTAGTGATACTCTCACGATGCCTAGGCTAGATATCTTCACGACAGTGTCTGTGCAGACGGGGTGAGGACATGTTATATGGAATTAAGAGGTATAGTGCAGTGTTTTAACTTCAGATATGTAGGGATACAATAAAGAGGGATGTATAAGTGATTATTCAATCATAAAAAAAATTAGTACAACATAAAACAGCATCTGATTTAGTGATAAATAATATTTATTTCTAAAAATCTCTTCAAAGATGCAGTTTTAGGGCCGGCGCACATATGGCAGAGCGCAGCGCAGAGCAATTTTCACTGTCAACCTTATAGCGAGATTATCCTCATTGATCTAAAATCAATTAACACAACAATATACAAAAAGTAGCGCGCAGGAACGCGACTGCGCGAGCATACGCGCTAATCTGCGCACGTCTGCTACCGGTCGAAGGTATGCGCAGTCTAGCGCATACTCGCGTATCCGCGCGAATTCTCGGGTAGAAATTCGCCTAATGTGTCACGTGGGTTTGCTCTGCGCTGCGAAATGTGATCGGTTTGGCATCTGAGTACGCTATGAAGGAAACATCTCAGAAATTTAAGATGAATCCAAAAAGCTGTCAGTAGGGTTTCTAGTAGAGTAGAGCAGGGACTCCATTTTCCGCACTTAGATGGCACAGATGACAGTTTCATTTCGACCAGTCACCTTCGACAGATTAACCATGTAATGTAAGGTCGCAATAAATTTTGCACCGTACCGAGTTTTTGCCATTTCATTCATTCAATAACAATTTACATTGTGTCTGAATGTGTTACGCAAAAAATAAAAATAGTTAATAAACAAAAAGCAGATAACCTGATTATTTAAAACATTGAAAAAACAACGGGTTGCACTCCGGGAGTGCCGGCAGAAGTGAAAACTTGAAAATTAATGTTGTGCATTTTTTAATCATCCGTCTTACGAATTTTCGATCTGGTGACGTGTTCTGACCTCTTACGAATTTTCGATCAGCAGTGCTATTCTGTAACAACATTTTCGTGTCTCGACAGCGGAATCCGAGGTGAGTTTCAAATTCGTATAAATATAAGACCTTATGATGTGTGAAATAAAGTTCAATTTGTAAGCTTAGTCACTCAGGTGAAGTCGATATCGAAATGGTTATTTACAGAATAGACTAGCAGATCACGTTTCCTGACGCGAGTTTAACATTTTATTTAAAGAAAAGACTTCAATCACTATCTATTAAAAAAAAAACCGCATCAAAATCCGTTGCGTAGTTTTAAAGATTTAAGCATACATAGGGACAGAGAAAGCGACTTTGTTTTATACTATGTAGTGATAGTGATAGAGCGTTCAATTTAAATAATTTTTATTTTTGTATAAAATCCTGATGAACTAAAATATGATAAAGTTGTTGATTATGATGTTAGTGACATAGTCCTGAGAGCTTGTCGGTGTTTTACAAATAACCCTGAATATTTTTATTGGCATTATATCCTGGAAACGTCCCATTTAGACCAATGTAATTGATTGCAACCTAAGATATTTTAAATGACTGGCTTATTTTATGTTATTTTCCTTCAGACGTAACTGTCTCTAGAAATATGAATTATTGTATCTTTAACACCTGTAATACCGTGTTTTGATTCCAAGTAAAGTAATAAATTCTTTTTAATTAATAAGATAACAAATAGTTTCTGAGACAGAAATTTATTGGTTCCCACACTCCTTGAGCTCTTTAAAGTTCTTAGTTTGAGCTACACGATAACTGGCAAATGCTTGCACTGTCTGGACAGGTCCACTCAAATCTGTGTGGTACTTTCCTCAAAATACCACTTCAGACATTAACCTAGATGGTCCTCGTATAATTTGACCAGTACGATTGTATGGACTTTAAAAGACACTTTGACCTCTGAGTTTGTTTTGGTGTTTCTTCTCAAAGCAGTCAGCTAGGAAACACCGACCTCATCTAGTTTAAAATGACCAAAAAAGATTGTAAAAGTGTTATTTACATCCTACTTACATAATAAATATCATTTATCACTAGTATGGTCTTATCCGTATAAAAAGATATAAATCAATTTTTTTTTTGTAAAGTTCTTAATTTCTGCTTTTGTTAATAATTTTATACATTTGATTTAAATATTTTTTTTTTTCTTCAAATTTTATACATTTTTAAATTTATCATTAATTTATTTTATCCCTGTCCGTATTTGTTCTTTTTTTTGTGATTGGGCAGATAAATAAATCTTTTGTTTGAGTTCTTTTTATGTGTATTTATGTTTTCGAGCGTATGGCACTCGTGGGCTGCAGCTGAAAATCAGCGTCAGGTGGTATACCTCGTGTTGCCAGCTGGCATTATGCTGAGCTGAGGCCCTTTGGCATTAATAGTTTTAATTATCTGTTTTGTTTAATTTTAAGAAGTTTTTTGTATATAATGCCAGTAAACACAATTTTCTTTCTTTCTTTCTTTATGGCTCTTCTTTTTTTTTCGTGGCTACAGTACCACATAAAGCTCGAGCCTATGCCTATGGATTTCCATCTCATATTGAGACTCGTCCGTGCCTCTGATAGCAGTACGTTAAGAGATTACTTATTCAGTTCCATTCACATTCCGCTGAACGATTTTGGTCTTCGGAGGTCCATTAAACAACAAATATTGTTTTGAGGCCTTCCTTATTTGTCGACGATAACATTTAAGTATATCTCCACAACTTCCCAAAACATGAATGCAGAAGAAAAAAACCGGCTAAGTGCGAGTAGGACTCGCGCACCGAGGGTTCCGTACAAACCTGTAGTATTATAATATTATAAGCAAAAGTTGCGATTTACGACTTATGACGTATTAAAAAAACCTACTTACTCGATCTCGTTCAAACCAATTTTCGCTGGTAGTTTACATGTTATTCATCATTATATTTTTTAAGTTTTAACATTCTCTTAAGTATTTTAGAAGTTACAGGGGGGGACACATTTCGCCACTTTGGAAGTGTCTCTCTCGCAAACTATTCAGTTTAGAAAAAAATGATATTAGAAACCTCAATATCATTTTCGAAGACCTATCCATAGATACGCCACATGTATGGGTTTGATGAAAAAAAAAAATTGAGTTTCAGTTCTAAGATTGGGAACCCTCAATTTTTTTTCTATTTTTGTTTAAAAATCTCAATGCGGTTCACAAAATACATCTACCTACCAAGTTTCAACAGCATAGTTCTTATAGTTTCGGAGAAAAGTGGCAGTGACATACGGACGCACAGACAGACATGACGAATCTATAAGGTTTCCGTTTTTGCCATTTGGCTACGGAACCCTAAAAACCTTCTCAAAAGCAGAACAAGTTACTAGAAACGCGAGCACACTAAAAAAACTCCCCGGTGGTTTTCCAGCTATTAATCGAAGTCAATCTTCATAAGAATCTGACAGATGTTGTAACTACGTTCCGGGGAGAAATACCAATAATAATATGGCCAAGAATAACATTGGAAGAAAGCCTTCCTTAATAAAATAATGACGTAGGTGGGAACGTGCTGAAGTATAGAAATTACGATAAGAAAATATTTGGCTTTTCTATATATACTGATGTTATTATAGGTAGCTAAAGTTATTTTTAACCGACTTCCCAAAAAGGAGGAGGTTATCAATTCGGTTGTATGTTTCTTTATTTTATTTTTTTTTATTTTTTATGTTTGTTACCTCATAACTCCGACAATTATGAACCGATTTGAAAAATTCTTTTTTTATCTGAAAGGATATACTTGCAGATTGGTCCCACTTAAACCATATCAAAATCGGTTACGAACTTTGGATTTTAAATCGAAATACCTGGAATTTGACTATTTAGATGATTCTTTTGCGTATTTTGCTTTTCTGCGATTTTGCAGTGGTGGAGTTAGGTGTGGGGCACCACTAAAAAGTGAAAAATAAAAAACTTTTTACAAAAAAATACAACCGACTTCAAAAAAAAAAACACTACAAAGTAAAAAATAACTTTAATTTCGGAAGTCGGTGTTTTTGTTACTTTCTTCGTATTTGACACCGACTTCCTGTTACTGTTGATAGGCACGCGTTTGACCCCTATCTCACCTGATGGTGAGCAATGAGGTGGTCTAAGACAAGATGTTTGGTTGGTTGAACGCGCCTATCTCAGTATGTAAGTACTGGTTCGATTTGAAATAGTACATTTTTAGCCTAGGTTTGAAAGTATGCTATTTAGTCCCAAAACAGCGTCAATAGTTCGAAGGGCTAAATAAGTCTTCCGCGGTAAGGCACTGTGCTTTTCATTGCGTATACAAGGAAAGTAAAAATAAAAACACGAATTAGATAATGAAAAATTTCTTATCTGAATCTGATGAACTCACTGTGTTTATACAAACCTCTGCTGTACGACAGTTTGAATAAAACTCGAAAAAACAAAAAATGAAGATCGGATTGCCGCTTTCCCGACTATTTTGTGTTTTTTTTTCTATAACTGGCCGACCATTCATTCATGGCGATTCATTCATTACATTATCATAATTTTTATCATTGTTTTTTATTATGATTTCAAGGCTGTCAGTTGAAAACGATTCTTCCAAGAGCTGCAAAGTAATACTTTCAACCCGCTCCTCACGCAACTTCAAGCTTATTTTCCAAGTATGAGTAATGAAAAAAGATTATTTTGGTTCTTAACAAACACATCCCTCGTTTCTAATCCTCGCACTTCTCGGTTGGAAACGCAGCCTTATTGGTACATAAGTGAGTATTGTTTAAAGAGAAAGTGGAAAATTAATCTAGTCTCAACTAGCTACAATGACGTACCGATACCATCATAATTCCATTGTGAAAAAAAAAGAAAATAATAGTGGTTAGCGTGTTGAAAAGTTCCGCCTACTTCACATCTTACCGTGTAAGCTATGGTGAAGTGAACGTAAAGTGAGCTGTCAAACCATACAAATAAGATGGCATGACAGCTCACTTGTCTTTCACTCCACCTAAGTAATCACGGCGCGTTGTCGACAGAATCGACCGGCAGTTGTGTCTTCATATTCATTCACTTCACCAAAGTCTACTCTGTAGATCGTTTCGATTAGATTAGAGTAGATCGATTCGTCGATTTGACCGAATAGAGCAGGCAGGTATGGGTCACGGAGAGCCTTAACAAAAAATACAAACCGCTTAGTTCTCTGAACACTGCTGGAATTCCACAAGACAAGGCCAAACATACAATACCTACAAAATTAATAATAAACCAATGAGTAACACTATCGCCATATCAGTGTTTAGCCACTTTCTTTGTCAACGAAGGTCGCACGGTGGACCTGTGAATCATGGTTCATTACCTACGTTGATTACTCATTTGAGTTGATTGGACTTTGACGTCAAAGTCCATGACGCCTATACAGTTGCCATTAAAAATAGCCTACAAAATAGTCAAATATTTACATAGCCTACAGATGTTGTTCAGGGTCTGGCTGTTTGTGTATGTGACTTTGTACGTTTGTAAACGCACCCACGATACAGGGAAATTCCTAGTATGCAGAATGCAGTATGCAGGTTTTTATATATCAATGTTGTTACAAGTTTTGTTGACATCGTGTTGAAATTATACATACATGTGAAAACGATGTGACGAGCATGATAAAAACGTCCGGACTAAAAAAGGAACAATTCAAAGAAATAATTAAAATAAACCATGGCAGCTGAGAAGTAACCAGTACCAACCGACGGCGCCATGACATGTGCCAGCCCCATTCGTCTCAACCATTCTGAATGGAGCCAAAAAATCCAACGCATACGCATATAATAAATAACTAGCTGACCCACGCAACTTCGTCTGCGTCACATTTTCCATTAATGCTCGGCTCCTTTTAGTCTTAGCGTGATGATATGCCTATATCCTTCCTCGATACATGGGCTATCTAATACTGAAAGAATTTTTCAAATCGGACCAGTAGTTCCTGAGATTACCCCCTACATACAAACTTATTTTACCTCTTTATAATATTATTATAGTTTAGAGTATAGATATGTTGACACCTAACTGCAATAAAACGAGGAACTGCTCCGTCGTTACTACGTGACCACGTCGATCATGCACATTTAGGTATCACATTTTTATCATCGACCTCGGCTCTCGAGGTAAACTCGCGGTTTGTGGGCACGCAGACTATCTAGTACCTTTTTAAAATTGTTTTAATTTAGCTTTATACCTACCGCATTGGAGACTTGAAGTTCAAAGGTTTTTCCAAACCATTTTGTGGTTTTTGTTGGAAAATTTTCCAAAATTTTAACGCTATGGGCTGTTTTTTTTTTTTAAGATCTTGCTAGGATTTTTGTAATAAATGGATAAAATAGCCTTCAAACTAACAATGATAAAAAAATCTTGCGAAATCCACCCTTTGTATGTTATTTTTTTAAATTGAGATGGGTTTCCTATTGACCCTTGTCTAGGTCAGAGATGAAGGAGACAAATTTTACGATGGAGCGAGCTTACCCAGAAGGCGCTTGTTCACACTGATTTTAAAGAAATGAGGATTGTAGGCGTTCGGAAACACAGACGCAGACAGAGAGTTCCACTCCATTGCTGGGCGTATTATAAAAGATGTTTGGAAACGCTAAATGCGAGTTGGTGGAATAGCAACAAGGTAGGGATGGTAACTTGTAGTGCGTCTGGATGTCCTCTAAGATATTATTATTTGAAAAAATAAACTGGACAAGTAATCATGCGGCTTGTCATTAATAATCAGCCATCTATAGCATGACCAGACAATGCCAAATAAATAATTGAGCATTTTCCTATTGCAGAAACACAGCTTATACAGCATGTAATGTCAAACTATTCTTATTGTATTATCTGGTCCACAATTCAGCCATTCGTTACTAGACGTTTTGGGAATACTTTCATTGTGCGTACAGCTATGGAGTGGAATCCCCTACCTGTGTATGTTTTTATTTTTAACCGACTTCCCAAAAAGGAGAAGGTTATCAATTCGGTTGTATGTTTTTTTTTTTTTTTTTTTTTTTTTTTATGTTTGTTACCTCATATCTCCGACAATTATGAACCGATTTGAAAAAATTTTGTTTTATCTGAAAGGATATACTTGCAGATTGGTTCCATTTAAATCATATCAAAATCGGTTACGAACTTTGGATTTTAAATCGAAATAGCTGGAATTTGACTATTTAGATGATTCTTTGATGATCGAAATTGCGTATTTTGCTTTTCTGCGATTTTGGAGTGGTGTTGTTAGGTGTAGGGCACCACTAAAAAGTGAAAAATAAAAAACTTTTTACAAAAAAATACAACCGACTTCCAAAAAAAAACACTACAAAGTAAAAAATAACTTTAATTTCGGAAGTCGGTGTCAAAATACGAAGAAACTAACAAAAAAAAAAAAAGTTTTTTACTTTGTAGTGTTTTTTTTTGGAAGTCGGTTGTATTTTTTTGTAAAAAGTTTTTTTTAGTGAAAACTTCTTTAGCGGTGTTGAGCACTTTTCTTGGGATGGGTATAAAATGTTAACTTTATACCCATATTTATACCATCCATAACTTTAACTCACGTCAGGACACGTGACCTGATCGAAAATTCGATAAGACGGACAAATTTGTTGCTGGGGAGTTTGTTGCGCCACTTCTTCTCCACAGCTGAAACACTAGGAAGTGGTGACGGGCGGGCGTTTTTGGGGGACTGTCTACTTGTAAGCTTTGACGATCAAAAGTACTGGCACTCAGTCACAGTTAATAAAGTAAGATTAATACTGTATCGAGTGTTATTATTCTACAATTAATCCGATACCATCGAACCCAAACGAGGATGGCGCTATCGCTCAGCCATCGCTGACGCCGTCAAATATATCCGTTACTGACTGATTTTGTGATTGACAGACAAACCAAAGAGAAAAAACGGGGCTGTGCGCACGAAGTTGCGGGAAAAAGCTAGTCTATTATAAAAAAAAACTCATCCAGTACCTATTTTCCTACTTGAAACTAAATAAATAAACTTAAGTAATCCATTACTGTTATTGATGCTAATTCAGTAAACAGGACAGGCATATCTAAGGATAGCTTACGAATGAAATAGAAAACACATTCTAAGGTACACTGCAAGTCACAAGCGATCAGCGGAAACCAACCTTATGCCTAAAATTACATTTTCGCATGAGTCCAAATGTAATTTTGTCTATAAACTCTTGGAAATAATAAAAAACCAATTAACTCAAAATGCCAATCCATTGTGTAATATTTTTGCATTAAATGTATACGAAATCAATTTTATGACTTCGATAAAACTATGGGCTATTTTATTATAATATTTGATTTTGTCCGTAGAATCATTTATGCGTTTTCAGTTTCGTTGACACAAAGTAACTTCAAGCAATGAGTCATTCATAGTAACGGCCCCCTAATGCGGGCTACTTCTGGGTAAGCTCGCTGCATCGTAGACTTTGTCTCTGTCATCTCTGTCAAGAGCAAACCATGCATCTCGAATAAAAAAAAAAAAAGTAATCAAACAGCCTAGTTCAAACGGTTTTTTAGTTTGTACGAATTTTTTTTTAAAAATGAGTCGTTAAATGGCATGAAAATATACAATTTCGTTCGGAAGTCGCTGTTTTGATTTAGAATCATTGTTTTTAACACCGAACACCAAAATTAAGGTTATATTATACTGAGTAGTGTTAGTTTTTTGGAAGTCTGTTATATTTTTGTAAAAAGTTTTTTTTATTTTTCACTGTTGTGATACTTGGACGACGTCAGTGTCTACGCAGAAATTGAAATATGCAAAAATGCTCATAAACAAAAAACTACTGATCTAAACGAAATATTTTTTTTTTTTACGGGACCAAAAGGCAAGTGCCTATCGAACTAAAAAATAATCACACAAATTGAATCAAAAACCTCGGAGTAATCGGTATACATACAACACAAAAAAACTCCTCCTGTTTTGGAAATCGTTAAAAACGAGTCATTAAATGACATGAAAAAATACGAAATTTCGTATTTCTTATACATAAAACAGTTTCAAATTAGGTCAAATTACTTGAACGTCTCTGTGAATGGCCCCCATAAACAGTTTTTCAACATCTGTTGGGATTTCCCCATAGAACGCCACACTCAACTGAGCGTGTTACTATAATCACAGCACTTGGCTGAAGGTGACATCACCAGAAAACGAGTGAATGATCCAGGGGCAACTGACTTATATCATAGTAAAGTTTTTCCCGCGTCTTCTCTCCCGTTGGCTTTTTTTTTGTTTAGGACGGGTAATCATCAAAATTCCTATCATTTTTTTTTATTTATTTAGGCATTATGGAAGACTTACAGCTAAAAGAAACACATCGCGATCAGAAAAACCATCAAAAATTGGTTGGGTACGGTAGCCACCCGCCGTACCCAACCAACTCATCCATATTCCTCCCAATGCCTTTTGCGTTCCAGGGCCGTGGTGACAATATTTCGAACTATTTCCGCAATCTACCGTTGTCTACCACAGGATTTTTTGATTACTGGCTGACTTGCTATTCCGTCAAAAGATCGTGAAAACTAAAACGAGTGAGTGCAGATGTTATGACAGCTAAGTTCACTTGAAGGTGACATTTCAAGTTAAAAATTAATTGAAGGACCTAAAACACCATAGTAAAATGTATATATTAACTAGCTGGCCTCGCTCCCGTCAATTGGCTACCCTACCTTCCCATTTTTTTTGCTTTTAAACCTTCCCTGTATCCTGGCGAACTAAACGAAAAATAATTATTCAACTCGGTCCAGCTGGTCTCGAGTTTTAGCGAGACTAACGAACAGCAATTCATTTTTATATATATATGTGTTTATTTTCTTAATATATGTGTTTATTTTCTTAAATCTTTACAATTTAGTTGCCGGGGCCTCCCAGAAAGTAATCCGAAGATACTTGTGATAGGAAAACCTCGCTCTTCCTCGATTAATTAACAATTGTTACGTTGTGCTAATTAGGTATACGTTACACATTTTTTTTTTTTTTTTATATAAAAACTAATAAAAAGAAAGGAAAAATTAAAATCGTGTTTATGGCAGTGTGTGAATGTATATTTTGTGTGTATGAGTAGGTGTGTTTGTAGTGGGCTTGTGTATGAGTGAATGAGTGTGGAAGTGTGCTGGTGTTTGTGTGTGTGTATGAATGGGGGTGTGTTGGAGAGTGTGTGTGTGTGTGCGTGAATGTATGTATGTATATGTTTGTGTGTGTATGTGTGTATACATGTCGTTCAACCCATCGTAGCCAAAATGTCCTCCACGGCATCATAATTAAGTGTGAAGAGCCATTCCGTCAACGTCTTCTTACACTCAAACAGCTGCATAGGGTAAATGTTAAGTATGCGATTTACTTTATTATAAACGCGTGGGGCTTGAGTTACATTTTGACGACTAGCAAAAATTGAACGTGCTGGGTATGTAGGGGCTACTATATCACACCGTCTTTTTTTAAGTTTGGCATGGCTAAAGGGCAGAATTTTGTGATATCTTAGTACCATGTGTAGTATATATATATATAAGACTAGCTGTCCCCCGCAGCTTCGCTCCCGTCAAGTACTTATTTTTTTTTTGCTTTTAAACCTTCCCTGTATTCAGGCGAACTAAATAAAAAAAGAATTACCGAAATCGGCCCAGCCGTTCTCGAGTTTTAGCGAGACTAACGAACAGCAATTCATTTTTAGATATAAGATAACCCGCTTCCCGCTTACAAATGCACCAAGCCCTTAATAAAATCAGTAATGGAGTAGCAATTTATCTGAAGCTAAAATCTGTAAGCGCTAGTGATCGCCGCTTGGCTTACGTAAATGTACCACGAGGGTAGATTGTAATAAGGGTTGCGCCGCACAGTACGATTGCCAGACGGCCATGACAGTTTAGTGTAATGTTTTTTCTTTTACTTTTGTGGGGGCATCAGAGAAGATTCATAAGTTTAGAATGAGATACATTAAGATAAGACTTTTATCATCAGCACAACATAAAAGCACAAATGCTAAAAATTAAACAAAAGGGATATAACTTGCACATATGGACCGTAGAAGACAATTATGAGTGTCATCATCTGCCTAGCCTTTTCCCAACTATATTGGGGTCGGCTTCCAGTCAAACCGGATTCAGCTGAATACCAGTATTTTACGTGGAGCGGCTGCCTACCAGACCTCCACAACCCATTAACTGGGTAACACGGTACTCCTTGGCAAGACTGGTGTCAGATTTTCTGGCTTCTGACTATCCGTAACGACTGCCAAAGATCTCCAAATGACAGCCGGGACAAACAGCTTAAAGTGCTTTCCGAGGCACGGAGGAAACTCTGTATGTTAAGATGGTCACCCATCCACAGACCAACCTCGGCAAGCATTGCTTTACTTTGAAGATCGACCTGTGCGGCTGTTATTATTAAGCCACGAGCGTACAACACTACCTAAATTATGAAATCAAACTGGGAACTTTTATTTGAATATAAGTTCATGCATCTTATTGTGTGGCGTAGTAAGATCTAATTTATGCATAAAATCACATAATTAAATCTTCTTCAGAATGCAAACACTGCACAAGTTTCTTTTTAACCGACTTCCCAAAAAGGAGGAGGTTCTCAATTCGGTAGTATGTTTTTTTTATGTTTGTTACCTCATAACTCCGACAGTTATGAACCGATTTGTAAAATTCTTGATTTATCTGAAAGGATATACTCGCAGATTGGTCCCATTTAATTTCGGAAGTCGGTGTTTTGTTAGTTTCTTCGTATTTTGACACCGACTTCCGAAATTAAAGTTATTATTTTTAAAATGTATTATGAATAAGATCCGATGAAAAAAATGTTAATGGCTTATTATATGTATAATGTATAATACTCGAGGGGTTTGGCACTGATATTCGAAATACAGGTTCTGCCTAATTCGGCTACAGATGACTACACCGTTTAATCTGATCTAAATTAGCCTGTTAAAATAATGTTTTGTAATTTATGTCTAAGTTTCTTCTTTGAATAATTATTAGTATTTATTTATCTTCTATCGTGTGGGCAGTAAGGTCTAACGACCCCATACACCTTTTCTTTTTTTTTTTAGGGATGGGAAATCATCCAATGACTCCTCCCGCTCTGGGTGTAGCGGGAGGGAGTGTCAGACTTCTACTGACTAAAACCCATCCTTGTTCCTTCATTGCCCTTTGTGTTCCGGAGCCGCGGTGTCTCTTGCGAATAATCCCGCGACTCCGGCAGGCGTCGGCCCTTTCGGGCCCCTCTGTGTTGCTGACTCTCTTTGAGGCGCGCGGAACACTAACGCGCCGTCGCCGTCGACACGGCCTGTCGTCACTAGACGGACGGACGGCGAGCCAGACCCCACACCCCCTAGTGTCAGAGTTTCTAAACCACCTCAAGGGCCTCTGACATGGTTTATTTGACGACCGCCATTTGGTGGCCGGGATCACTGGCTTATACGTGCCTTCTGAAGCACGAAAACATGTTTTTATTAGACAATCAGGTGATTCAAGCCTGCAATGTCTTAGCCATTTTTAATTAAATAAATAAATAATTCTTTATTTCACAACAAGACCATTAATATATAAAAAAACAGAAGCAGGAACATTTCAGGCTTATAACTAGGTCACAAATATTTTAAATACTCTGACTCCTAAACTAGGAATAGACCTGTGACTTAGGAGTCAGTGACTGTTCGTAGACAAATAAAGCCATAGTTGCAGTAAATCGGGACGTGTCAACAATAACAAACGGTGGCAAACAAAACAGAAATTAAGTGTAAATAAAGAACTAAATAAACAATATAAAATATAAGTTTAACTTTATGGTAAATGGTAAGCATCTAGGTTGAGAGCGTGTGTGTAGTGTAAGAAATACAGAATACAGACACAACAGAACATACAGAATTATAGTCATGATTGCCATATGGTGACTTTACCTCAAAATATCGCGACAACATTATACTTTAGGGCCCCATTTTCCAAACAATTTTGTTTTTTGAAGTGTTCTCTAACCATCTTTGCATGCAAGATAATGTTTGCAACTTTGAATAAAAATCAAAATGGCGGTGGGGATAAATATTCCTACCTAAAATAAACCCAGGGTTCCGCAATTTGTTCGAAAGAGTCACCGGCTCTGGAATGCAAAAGGCACTAAGAGGAACACGGATGGGTTTTAGTCAGTAAGAGTCTGACACTCCCTTCCGCTTCGCTCAAAGTGGGAGGAGTCATTTGATGATTTTCCATCCATAAAAAAGGCTGTGAAATTTGTTCGAAATAGTCACCGCGGCTCTGGAACGCTAAGGGCATTAGGAGGAACACGGATGGGTTTTAGTCAGTAAGTCTGACACTCCCTTCTGCTCCGCCCAGAGCGGGAGGAGACATTTGGTGATTTCCCTTCCTTTAAAAAAACCGAAATAAACCATTTATTAACCGACTTCCCAAAAAGGAGGAGGTTATCAATTCAGTTGTATGTTTTTTTTTTTATGTTTGTTACCTCATAACTCCGACAATTATGAACCGATTTGAAATTTTTTTGTTTTATCTGAAAGGATATACTTGCAGGTTGGTCCCATTTAAATCATATCAAAATCGGTTACGAACTTTGGATTTTAAATCGAAATAGCTGGAATTTGACTATTCAGATGATTCTTTGATAATCGAAATTGCATATTTTGCTTTTCTGCGATTTTGTAGTGGTGTTGTTAGGTGTGGGGCACCACTAAAAAGTGAAAAATAAAAAACTTTTTCCAAAAAAATACAACCGACTTCTAAAAAATAAAAACACTACAAAGTAAAAAATAACTTTAATTTCGGAAGTCGGTGTCAAAATACGAAGAAACTAACGAAAACACCGACTTCCGAAATTAAAGTTATTTTATATTCTGTAGTGTTTTTTTTTTTTGAAGTCGGTTGTATTTTTTCTTTCCAATATTCAATAGTGAACTAGTTCACTAAACGACCAGAATATCGGGTTTCCACTAAATGTATTCAAACGCTTACACTGTCCAACTGTCGCCCAGAAATGTAGTATTAAGTTGTTTAGATTTCTCAGTAACGGACGGTAATGTTAGGGATGTTTAGGTTCAGTGGTTAGGTACTGTGTTCTGAATTTCAGGACTGGAAATTAGACAGCCATTTGGAAATCTTCATTGGAGCTTCAAGCTGTTGTTTAGTAAATAAGATTTTACAGTTCAGTCATCGGTAGCAGGTAACATTTCTGTTTTAGATATCCATTGAGCTAAATACAGGGTTATTTGTAAAACACCTACAACCTCTCAGGACTTGTGTTACTAACATCATAATCAAAAACTTTTGTTCCATGATTTTTGTTTAGCATAGACTTCGTAACATTTAGAGTGTTCGATTTCAATGTTTTATTTTTGTATGAAAACCTTTTGAACTAAAATGTGATGAATTTTTAAAGGTCATTTTTTGACATTTTAACGTTTTTTGTACCATTCGAAAGTTAAAAGAAAAATACAAAACCTAGAATAACAGCTACAGTCAGTTTTCATTTAAAATTGACAAAAACGCGGGATGAGTAAAACTGTCAAATCCATAACTTCACAAGTTTGCAGCTAACTCCATGTAATCCGCAACATAATATATACATACGAATAAATACATAAATAATGAATGTTCCAATTTTTTTAGGAATGTATTTTGTCTCTCCTGAAAATTATATATAATAATAAATATGCAGTTAGCAGGTTTGTCTACACTCTAAGCCGACGATATAACAAAAGTGGTTGATTATGATGTTAGTAACATAGACCTGAAAGGTTGTCGGTGTTTTACAAATAACCCTTTATATTATAGCGTTATATGCCATTTGTACGTTATAGTATTGTGTAGTTGGCAACCCCGGTAGCTACTGCCGCCGATAGACTACGCGGCGGTTGTACGCGCCGATGCGCGCGCAGTTATTTAGCGCTCTACGAGACACGCTGCGCATTCTTCTCCGCGATCTTTCCCCGCGTTTGCGCTTAGATATTTAGTTGTGATTGTAATTGTTAGGCTCACATTAGCCTGGTTTCTTTTACTTGAGATAATAAACGGCTTATGAAACAGACATGCAGTGTTTCAGACCACCCCAATGGCCAACCCAACGCTATAATTTTTATTTATTTTGATTCGATGATTTACTTTTGAAAGTTCCCAGATTTAAACGCTAATTTTAACAAACACACCTATTGGATGCGTACTGTAACGTTCAATTCGCAAATATTTTACTTAATTGCACAATACTCTGATATAGAACATCGTTGGAAATTCAATTTTCATTGAATGAATTCCGCATTTATTTTTAGGGTTACGTATCACAAAAGCAAAAAACTAAAGCCTTTTGAATGTATGTCTGTCTGTCAAGACCCTTTATCTCGGGAACGCGAGGAGGTGTCGAATTGAACCATCCATCCAATGAAAACCATCCTACTCAGGTTTACAGTACCTTGAAGCGTGAAAAAATCTAACTTGTACGTTAAGGCCGTACCCTGAGCAAATAACCTTGAGCATTTTTTCCCTCAATAACAGCGCAAGAGATACAATAGCGAATACGCTCAAAATGTTGAATAAAATCGAATTTTGGTCGTTTGAAAAAAATACTTCTACCAAAATGTTCATAATTAAATTGCCTATCCATTAGTGCAAGTACAAAATCAAAATAATCGTTAGTTTTCGAGAAGATGCATGTTTTCAGTAATTTTTTCTCATTTCTGTGGTTTCGTTGTGAGGAGATTACTTAAACATTATACATAGTAATAAAAAATTAACTCTACCATTTTAAAGCCAAGATTATGTAGAAATTTAGTGTATTTTTTATTAGTTGATATTTCTTTTGGATAAAGAGTAGATAGCTCCAAAAAACTGCACAAAAAACGGCTAGCGCTGCGTTTTGCTCGGGGACGCGCCTTAACGTAAAAAAAGATACGACCGTTAAGAGCGTGTATTCCGTCCACTAGCGCCGCCAATCGTTTTTTATTATTTGTGGTTTTAAGACACGTAGATAAAAAACCGCTCTGTAGTGCACTGAAGAAATGTATTTATTATGTTTTGAGAGTTATGTTTTGTACTTTAGAATAGAAATAGTTGCCAAAGTCGATATTTCTGCTAAAAGTGGCCACTTTTAGCAATAATTGCCGTTTTGGCTATTTAGCCATGAGTTATGTGTTAAAAATAGCTGTCAAAAATAATAGATACATTTTTTCAGTGCACTACAGAGCGGTTTTTTATCTACGTATCTTAAATTTACCACAATTAATAAAAAACGATTGGCGGCGCTAGTGGACGGAATACACACTCTTAATGCCGCAAAACAAAAAAACCTATATTTCGACACTCTCAAGGGAACCGAAATGTATAGGGTATTTCCCGTAAACCTAGAACTATGAAAATAGGCAAGCAAACCGTCTTAAACTACAAGTATAGGGAAAAATAAATAACTAAACATTTGTAATTCAATTATAAAAAAGTCTTTATGTACTCACCAATCTGTATGAAACCCTCGTTGGACGATCCCGACATCCCAAAACCAGACAAAAGTGTTAAAACACATTATTTTGTTTTCCAATAACAATCCGTTACAATTCAATTATTATTTGAAAATACCAGGCAACATTTTGGATGATGTTTTTAGTAATTGTTCATTCATTTCATAACCTAGTTTTCTAGTACACAAAATCGGAAATCAAAAAGCGGTAGTGAGAGCTCAAACGAATAAATTAATATTATATACAAGCCATTATCATTATAATTAATTAATGTAAATTCGTAATAATTTATGTTATTGTAATTTATGTTATAAAAGCTGATCTCGATAATGTGACATTAATAAACAGAACCAATCATATTTTTCATAACGAAGTTTGTTACACTAAAACATCTCATGAACTTCTTATATGAAAATTGTTTCAATTCTTAAACTCTCACAAACAACTCGAAAATGTGGCAACGCCTTTCCAAAAAAAATTTTCGAAAATTTCTACACTGATGGATAAAAAATCTATGAAAACACGTTGTCCATTGCTGCAACACGCGTGGCGTATCTGTCTGTGGCAGCCTTTAAGGAAGTACGAAGACCACAATGCCGTGCATAAAAAAACCAGCCAAGTGCGAGTCGGACTCACGCACCGAAGGTTCCGTAGAAACCAGTAGGTTTTTATATTATAAGCAGAAGTTGCGATTTACGATTTATGACGTATTAAAAAAAACTACTTACTAGATCTCTTTCAAACCAATTTTCGCAGGTAGTTTACATGGTAATGTGATTTGAAATACAGGCATTTTCATGCCTACCTAAGATACCAGCTTCTAACAATTCTAGAATATCCACAAACCTCTATATAAATAATGATGTAAGGGCTGTTTTTTTGTGAGGAGAAATAAAATAAACATTAATCGGCACAAATTCCGACTCCAAACAACTACCCTGATAACCCAAAAAGAAAACCCCATAACACTTGGCCCAACCCGGGAATAAATCTCTAGTTCAACAGTAGCAATCTTTCCTGACAGCTGACAAGCTGATGAACCAGTTATCGAAAGTGTAAGCTCCGTTACTAAAACACAATCAAGCATGTCTGGAGTTCAAAGCAACTGGTTTCTTCACCTAATCTTTTACACGTGCAAGATCCGGATTCAACCGGATTTGTCAAGTCAAATTTGGAATAAAGCGGAATCGGAAACGGGCCTTTGGGGTCACAGTTTGGTAAGAAGTGTTGTGTAACTAAGGAACTGTGTGAAGACGAGATGGGAAGTCGCTCCATGTAAAAAACTGGTGTTAAGTTGTATCTCCCAGCATAATGCTGAGCGATGACCGTTTTACGTGGAGGTGACGCATATTGTCCCGGTTTTTTGTTATTTTTAGTGTAGTAAGTGTTTGATTCCTATGCGTCATGCTTGGCGTAAATAAACTATTTTTCTTTCTTTCTTTATTTTCTTTATTTCTATCTGGCTGACTGGAAGCAGACATGAACATAGTTGGGGAAATGCTTTGCAGAATGCAGATCAGTTACCAAAGGTTTTTGGTACTACCAGAAAAACTCATCACCATCAAATCAGCCGAAATATTTCAGATGACCATCACCATTAGAAAAAATTACCATCCCTATCTTGTTGTTATTCTACCAATTCGGACTTAGTGTTTCCAAACGTCTTTAATAATGCGCACAGCAAAGGAGTGGAACTCTCTGCCAGCGTCTGTGTTTCCGAACGCTTACAACCCTAATCTCTTCAAAGTTAGAGTGAACAGGCTCCTTCTGGGTAAGCTCGCTCCATCGTAGACTTAGTCTCTGTCATCTCTGCCCTAGACTAGAGTCAAGAGCAAATAAAAAAATAGATATTCTGTGCTAGACTTAAGTCTTCCCCAAGTATCACCACATCAACCAGTCCTGTGCGTCTGGTGCCCAGTAAATATCCACACCCTTCACCAGCTCATCTGTCCACCTTGTGGAGAAGCCTTAATACGAGAGTAAGGGCCAGTTTCACCGGTTACGGATAAAGTGTCGGTTACTTATCTGATGGATAACTAACCGACACTTATAATACTATAATAGTTTATAATACTCAAATACTTTATAAATCTGCCAGATATCGCTATCCGACACCTGTGAAACCAAAAGTTTTAGTTCATCTGCCAGATAAGTTCCTAATAGGCTAACCGACACTTTATCCGTAACCGGTGAAACTGGCCCTTAAAGTAAAAGAGTATCCGTGGAGTTTCTTGCACGTTCTTCTCCATAGAGATCTACGCTTTGGAACGTGCATTTGCACGTGTGTGGTGCTGCTTTATCTCTTTGGACAGACCGACCTTGACAATTCAAAAGTGCCTGTAGATGGTTTAATTGAAATTAATGCTTGAACTTGAACGGAACTTTGAGAAAGTTGCAAGTTCCAGGGTTTTTTGTTAAAAACTCCGTTTAAATTACGGGTTTTTCCTGTACAATCTGTAGCAGCCTTAGCGGATGTCCCTATTATGTGACGCGAACCCGGATGTGGTCGGCTACCGTTATATCATTCCACTAGCACCGTATAACTGATATAAATATACAGACATACACAATTTTTAACTAGTATTACATTTACTGTGGTGCTTGTTAATTTGTGGGTCAATATTGTGAGTAAAATGTTTATATTTTTATTAAGCGTGATTCTTTCAAAATTGGTGATAAATGTCGTTTAGACAGTTGGCAGGTTTTTTTGGTGTGGTGATAAATTTTCGGTTCAGTAAGTTATGTTAATTTGGTGTGTGATTTAAGCGGACTTTTGTGTGTTTTTCCGTCAAGAATTTCCGGGAAAATCCTATTTGTTTATGGTACCTACTTCCGGTAATTTCCGAATAACTTATTTGTTATCTATAATATTATTGGTGGTTTGCTAATTTCAGAATTATCAATTTTGTTACTAAAAAATAACTAGCCAATTTTTTATGGCACCCACTTCCGGCTTTTTCCGAATAATTTATTATTTCTTTACTTTCTGCTTTCAATACTTTAATTTTTTGGATTGTTAATCATGAATAAAAAACCCTTGAATTACCGTCAAGGAGAACTCTTAAAGACAAAATTTTCCTCATTCTTGCTTACGCGTGAAAAAGTTTCTAACAAAAGTCTATTTCGATATTTTCTGAAACAGATTTTGCAGTTACGCGTTAAAAAATGTAACGTTTTAGTTTTAGACAGGAAAATAAAATAAGCACTCGTGTCTTTAAGGAACATTCTACTACCATAGGAAACATTACAGCAACAACCCATCTGACGGGAAATTTCTGTATTTTCAAGAAAATTTCACATTTGTATCGCATTCACATACTGTCAAAACAACTCCAATTATTTTATATTAAAACTAGCTTACCGGGCAAACTCTTTTTTCCATATAAAAGAAAAAAAAATACCTTATGACCTATTCTCAGACCTACCAATAATAAACACAAAAATTCATGAAAATCGGTCAAGCCTTTCGGAGGAGTTTGATAACAAACACCGTGGAACGAAATTTTTATATATTCAACTAGCTTTCGGCCGCGACTTCGTACGCGCACATTCAGTTTTTTTCCCGTTCCCGAATGAATTTCGGGAAATCCCCTCTTAGTGCATCCCTACAAAGTGTAGGGAAGCTACATGCCAAATTTCAGCATTCTACGACCAGTAATAGAGATCAGAGTTACGGCTGTGCGTTGATCGATCAGTCAGTCGTTTTCTGCTTTTATATAATAACTATCTGACCCGTGCAACGTCGTCTGCGTAACATTTTTCATTACTGCTCCGCTCCTATCGGTCTTAGCGTGATGATATATAGCCTATATATAGCCTTCCTCGATAAATGGGCTATCTAACACTGAAAGAATTTTTCAAATCGGACCAGTAGTTCCTGAGATTAGCGCGTTCAAACAAACAAACTCTTCTGCTTTATAATATTAGTATGGATGTGACCGGAAAATTGTAAAATATCGCGTAAAATTAAAAAATATTTTTTCGAAATAAATCATGGATGTATTGAAACCTATTGAATTTGGATGGGATATATTATATTCAAAACGTTTATTCCAAAATATTTCGATAAATTATAATGTAATCAAGATTTATTACAATGTTACGGAGTCTGCCACTTTCCGGTGACATATATATAGAAGATAGATTTTCTGAGTGTTTGACATTGATTGTCACTGAGATAAGAGGGCCAATATTATTCTACTATTTTTTTGCAACGTCATTAGCAAAAATGAATGAAAAAAATAATAATAATGAAATTGAAAAAATGACGAATGATGATGTTGATGATTGTTTTTGTTTTTGTTTGATTGATTGTTGTTGTTTTTTTTTTTTGATTGTTGTTGATTATGAATGAAAATTGAGCCTTTTTTCAACAGATCGCGAAAAAGATACGAATACAAACGTTGATTATAAATTAGTAGAATTGGAACATAGATTGTGAGTACTTAGTGTGGTCTACAGGTTGATAAGCAACACAATGTGTTACTTAATCAGTAACGTGTCACCGGCTTGTCTCCTAGTGTTTACACGTGTCTGGACAGTTGTTAGGAATTAGTCACTGTTCTCCCTATAAATAACCTATTTGCCAGAAATTCTCATCAGTAATTTTGCATTTATAAATCTTCAAACTCTAAGAGCATCCAAACGCTTAGTTAATGCAACATTTGGCTTGTAACCAGCGCAAAATATCCTCACGATAAACTTCAGAATTTCGCCGGAAACCAGCACAACAACCTTAGATCCGACAAAAGCAACTTATGATAGTGGAGCGCACGAGTAATCCCGGTATCAAATATCAGATACCGATACCGGTTCAAAGTATTCAGAGCATTGGGTCAGCTCTAGTCCGGTCCTCCCGTTAGCTACTGCACTATAATTATAGTCTAGCCAATGACCTAGCGCTGTCTGTTTTGTTTGAAAATTGAGGTTGAAAAGTGCAACGTTGATGATAAAATTATCATTATTAAGCTACAAGGTGTTCCAAAATGTTATGTAAACGAGCTCGTAGCTAAATTATAAAAGTCGCACAGGTTGATATGCCAGGTAAAGCAACGGTTACCAAGATCAGTCTACGGATGGGTAACCATCATAAAATACCCAGATGACGGCTGGGACTTACGCGGAAGAATCCGTGTTCGTCACGGCTGTTAAAGTTTTTTTTTACCATTGATAGGCATACATTTGACCACTATCTCACCTGGTGATAAGCGATGATACGGTCAAAGATGGAGCACACTTGCCTAGGCACACACTTGCCTAGTAACCCATTCACTCTGGACTTAAAGACTCCCAAATTGTAGCTATCAGGAAACACAGACTCTGGCAAGGAATTCCATTGATGGAACGGGCTCGGTGGAGTTAAATTATGCAATTCCGTCGCAAACGGGATTAGATGGGCCCTGACCTGAGAAGCCGATACTGAAACAGTGACAAAATAATTATATGGAAAAAATACATAATTTTCATTCAAAATAGCACTTATTACTTAAGAACTTTTACGTACGTAACGTTTAAGTTCTTAAATAAATCCCTCATTCATTAAAGTTAGAATAGAATAGAAAACATTTATTCGACACGGACACAACACAACAGCAAAAAACACGTTATAGAAAAATAGAACGCCTACGCCTTTTTTCTTCATGACGACCAAGAGGTAACTCCCGAATATGGTAGCGTTTGTTAGGTGTCTGCCTTTTGAGCGCAGAACACAAGACATATTCACCTTGCAGTGTGACAATGCCATACTGATTTACCGGTACTGCTCTCTTTAACGAAATCCGGCAAATCCCTTCTAAATTCTGAATCATCAATGTACGAGTAATATATTTAAGTGGAGCACTTTGTCATTTGTTCCACATAAATAATCCTTGATGCAAACACGCGGACATCCTTTAGTAGGTCCGGTCATTTTGTATTTAGATATTCATATATTAGGTCCGGCATTTTAAGAATTAGTTAATCTAGTGATCTAGTCTGGTCAGGTTATTCCAGATCTTTATTTTATCTGTTACATGTGACAGATGTCATAGAATTAGAATAGTCACAGTGTTCCTTTTTAGAATGTTTATGTTATCTATATAAATAAAAATGAATCGCCGAAATGTATGCACGCGCATAACTTCGTAACTACTGATCCAAATTGGATCATTATTTTATAGTTGTGTACCATAACTTCAGGGCGAGGGAAAAATACCTTCGGGCGGAACCGGGGGGACACTATTCTAATATGATGAAAAAATTCTTCCGCCACTGAGTGAATGACTGACAGACAACGCACAGCCAAAACTGGTCGTAGGAAGCTGCACGTAGGGTCCTTGGGGTGTTTAAGGGAGCTATAAGGAAAGATTTCCTGAAATTCCCACGGGAACGGGAAAATACGAAATATCCGCGTACGAAGTCGTGAACAAAAACTAGAAAATAAACTAATCTAGCAATTCCATCAAGTTACACGAACGAGCAATTATAACACATTGAGCTGAAGAATAGCGACTTTCTTAGCGAATTAACAAGAAAAAAGTAAGTGCTTAAATGCTAAGAAAAATGAATTTTTCATAATCCGGTAAGCGGGGGATTACTTCGCAAAGCCCCGGGGGTTTTACACGGGTACGTGTTTACTGTGGCCACTAGCTGCGCCCGACGGGTTTGGTTTTATTTCTGGTACGGAAGCTTTTAGATTATTTTCATTATTAGTTTGTAAAGCTCCTTGTGAAGGCGGAAGCATATTCCGTCCGTCCGTTCGAAGTAACGAAGGCGCGGAGACACAATACGACATGGTGTTTCCATTCAAAAATGCTGTAGCATGCTTGTCGTATTGTCATTTCGCTGACGTGCCTGTCCATTACAGCGGAGCGAGGTAGCGGAGTGGAGAAACCGAGAAATATTAACCAATCATGACAGTCAAAATATCAGTGACGCATTTGTTAAAATTTCTCCTTTTCTCCAATTCGGTGCCTCGTTCCGCTGTAAAGGACAGGGACACTTTTTTTTAGGGATGGGAAATGACATGATAATCAAATGACTTCTCCCGCTCTGGGCGGAGCGGGAGGGAGTGTCAGACTTTTACTGACTAAAACTCATTCTTGTTCCTTCATTGCCCTTTGTGTTCCGGAGCCGCGGTATCTTTTTCGAATAGTCCCGCAACTCCGGCAGAACGGACAGGGACCCTAACTCTATGTCAATTTCTGCCACCTTGGTTTTGGATGTCATAACTGGTTTTACACGTGTAATTCAAGGACTAAAAGGACTTGGGAGAGACTTTAACCCAGCAATAATTGAAACAGCAACGGCTAGATTTAAAAAATCAGTCAAGTGCGAGTCGACTACAGAGGAGCTCGTGGCTAAATAATAAGCAGCCGCACGGGTCGATCTTTAAGGTTAAGCTACGCTTGCCAAGCTTGGTCTGTGGTTCGGTGACCATCTTATCATACCGAGTTTCCTCCGTGCCGGAAAGCACGTTAAGCCATTGGTCCCGGCTGTCATTGGTAGATCTTTGGCAGTCATTACGGATCGTCAGAAGCCAGTAAATCTGACTCCAGTCTTATCCAGAAGAACTGTGTTTTTCGTGGAGGTCTGGTAGGCAGCCGCTCCACGTAAAACACTGATATTCAGCTGAATCCAGTGTGACTAACCAGGGTCAATGACCCAATCTTGACTGCAACAAAATTGCTTAACCTCATATTGTATAATTGATCAAAGCACGCGGCACCCATTTTCGTAAAATGAGTCAAAATTTGAATTCTCCTTACAAAGTAACAGACAAGTATTTTGCAATGTTAGTGAGAAACTCGAGCGTCTGCTGAGAAGTATAATTAAAAACGATAGCTCAAAAGTTAAGGTTCTTTTAAGATTTAATTGGTTACAGAATAGGTAATTTTCTCTTTCTGTCTCTCTCATATATTTTAGTTACATTTAAATGCATTATTACGCCAAAATGCACTATTTTTTTTTTAAGTTGCCCCATTTGGCATTTGAGTAGTGTCATATTCTTACTGACTAAAACCCATCCGTGTTCCTCTTAATGACTTTTGCGTTCCTGGACCGCGTTGTCTCTATCGAACCAATTCCGCAAACCTGGCAGGCACTGGCCCTAACGGGCTTCGTCTTCTATGCTGACATCTCTTTGAGGCGCGCGTGAAAAACAGCGCGCCGTCGACCAGGGCCTGGTTCTTGTCGGACGGCGAGCCACTGAACACTCGCCGTCCCAGGGGGGCTACTCTCTTAGCCCGATGTCCGTAGTTTCGGGCTTAGTTGCAGGCGTATTCTACTCCGTATTAAATACGGACTTACGATTAGTTCCAAACCCGAAAAAAAAATGAATGAGAACACGATTTCACAGCGACTTCCAATAGTGTTGACATTAATTCTTATTGGTTAGGTAATCCGGAGCAGAATACGCCCGCAATTAAACCCGAAACTACGGACGTCGGGCTAAGAGAGTAGCCCTCCAGGCCCGCGCGTCCGGCAACCAGTTATTGCCCCGCATCTACCGAATGTTCACCAAACCTAAGTTTCTGGACACAGACCTCCCCAAATTTGACGACATTTGGGGAGGTCTGTGTCCAGCAGGGGTCGTAGGGGTATTAATTTTCTATTAAATAACATTTCCTTCATAATTATCATATTATTGCGTTTGCAGGAGCCTCTAGATGTAGACTTTTAATGAGTACCGAATATTATATGGTCGACGGCGCGTTGTGTTTCACGCGCGCCTCAAAGAGATGTCAGCATAGTAGACTGGACCCGCTAGGGCCAGTGCCTGCCAGAGTTGCGGAATTGGTTCGAAAGGGTCACCGCGGCCCTGGAACGCAAAAGGCATTAGGAAGACAAGGATGGGTTTTAGTAAGTTTCTTGTTTTTTTTTTTTTTAAATGGATTTATACTTACAAAACTGAACTAAAAAAACATTTTTCTTGATAAGAGATATTTATCATGTTCTCTTTCTTATTTCTCATAAAATCGATTAAGATTTACATTATAAATGCAAACTTGAAATAAAATTTTTTTTTTGAATCTTTTTTTATATATTTTTTTAAAATAAAACGATACATCGACATTCGATTCGAAACGATTTAAAAATCGATGTTTTTGGGAAAGAATTGCCATCCCTAATTATATGATTAAGTAGAAAACCCCTCATTTTACCTCATGTCTCAATCACTTGCACTATTTAAATACTCGTACTAAACTAATGGCTTGCAAATCAACGTGTAAACGGACCATAACAGTCTGGTTTGCAATTTTAATTAAGACAAGTGTCAAGTGGAATATAAAATTATGCAGTCGCTGCACAGATCACTAATCTGTGCAGCGACTGCATGTGTTGGACGCTGGACAGAAAGATATCGCGAAATTACATAATTTGCATCTGAACGAACTGGTTATGTTACTTACCTATTTATTACTGATAAGGATCGTCAACATAGTAAGGTTAACTATATACGAGTACATTAAATTAAAACTTTTCTTGCATGATTGATGCAACACTTAAGTTTAAACTTGTATTTGAATTTTAAAATTGTCATTTTAACAATGTTATTGTAATCTAATGAAACAGCAAAATTTTCATTTTTATTTATAGGACCAATTTAATTTAATTTACTTTACTTGAATAATTTTATTGTATTGGAATAATTTAATCTAGTTTAATTGAATGTAAGTTACTCTAATTATTTTATTCTAATTCTAATTATAATTTAATTTTGTGATAACTTATTTTTATTTTGTAGGTATGTAAACCTAGTTATATGTGCATGCTGTGGTCTCCTATAACTGAAGTAGCACACTTGAGTGAACCACTGTTTCACTGTGTTTTATGTTAGATCTTTTTTTGGAGATCCAAATAAATAAATAACACTTGCAGACTATCACAAATTAGTAAACAACAATTTGTTTTAGTACTAAAGATATTATTTGTACCTATATTGTGTTGTATCGACAAGATTCAATTAAATTTTTTATTTTATTTTTTATTATTTGTTTGTACCACCTACCACAGTGTAGTCTTTTTAACCTAAAGGTTGACTGGTAGAGAATGCCGTGTTTGCATTAAGTCTGTACCACAATTGTGCATAAAGTCTAAATAAATTTATAAAAGTAGAACATAGAACTTTTTAAAACATTATTAAAATTAAATTAAATTATCGTGTAGCTCAAAATTAGAACTTTAAGGAGCTCAACGGCCTTCTTAATTGCGTCTGGCCATTTTGTCGATGCTCTGCCTTAGGTATGTCAATATTCAACCCGGCCCAGCATCACGAGTCTTTCCAGACTGTGTCTACTTAGATAATCGCGAAAAATGCTTCCGAAAAAGCTACACTAATTTAAACTATTGGAAAAAGGCTTCTGACAGCGGCTTCGCACGCATGATCCTTATCCCGAAATATATATAACCAACTATAGTTTACGCCAGATAAACGTGGAATAAAGTACATTGACCTTTCCCTAATATCTCTTCGTAGATACTAGAGCAATAAATTAAAAACAGTTTTTCATTACTAGAGAACGTAAAGGATCACGATAGAAGTCGATTCAGGACACCTTTATGTCATTATTTCTGATTTTGATCTTAAGAAAGTCAACAAATGTATGCGGGTCAATGTACTTTATTCCACGTTTATCTGGCGTATAGCTGGCCCGCGTCACTTCATCTGCGTCACTTTATTCATTAATAAAATGACTATTAAAAAATAAGGGTTGGTGATAGAAGGGTAAAAATTTAGGGTTGTATGTATTTTTTAATGCCACACTATAGAAAAATTAAAATAAAAAAAAACCAAAAATAAAAAATAAATGTTAGGGGTGGACAACCCTTATCACTTAGGGGTATGAAAAATAGATAGTACCCGATTCTCAGATCTACTGAATATGCATATAAAATTTGGTAAAAATCGGCAAAGCCGTTTCGGAGGAGTAAGGTAACTAAAATTTTGACACGAGAATGTTATATATAAGATGTATTATTCCAGACTACAATCTACCTATGTGCCAAATTTCATGAAGATCCTTTCAGGCGTTCTGACGTGTAAGAGTAACAAACATCCATCCTCAAAAACTTTCGCATTTATAATATTACTAGCTGACCCACGCAACTTCGTCTGCGTCACGTTTTCCATTAATGCTCGGCTCCTTTTAGTCATAGCGTGATGATATGTAACCTATATCCTTCCTCGATACATGGGCTATCTAATACTGAAAGAATTTTTCAAATCGGACCAGTAGTTCCTGAGATTACCCCCTACATACAAACTTACAAACAAATGTTACCTCTTTATAATATTAGTATGATTATTGTGTATAGTAGGATTCTGCCAGCGGTTTCCCATGCATGACCCCTAGCAAACATATTCCCGGGATATCTATAGCCTATGCATTATTCCAGACTACAATCTACCTATGTGCCAAAGGAGATCCTGATACCTAGACAAAGTATTAGACCATTCGAAAAAATATTTCAATAATAATAAGCCCTATTTTAATTTATCATTTCCTAAAAAAACCTAGGAAAAAGGAATTTCTAAAAATAAGTCAGTTAATGTATTCCTTGCGTTGCAGTTGTTTTATTCCAAATTATTTCATTTTTGTTTATTGAGGCCTAATTTATTAGGACTGTTTGCGAATCTCCTTTCATGAACATCCTTAAAGGCGTTCTGACGTAAAAGCGTCATAAACATTCATCCATTCATCCTCACAAACATTCACATTGCAATATTAAGTCGGATTTCCAGACATACCAATTCTAAAGATTCCGTTTCTTGTAGACATTCATCTTAACAACTTGCTTTATATTTCTGCTTTCCAAAACCAAATATAGCTTCAAGAGATACCTACGTGACCACTCGGATAATCAGAGCAACAATCGAAAATGCATTATATAAATACCCATACTTATGCATTTAATTTAAAAAGTAGGTATGCGGTAAAATTCCGTGTTACATGGCCGCCGAGTGGCAACAAAAATATTTTTTGCCACAACTCGCACCCTTGTCGCGATAAAAATAAGGTACAAATGGTAGGTTTTGACGTGAAAATTTTAATTTTGCGAATTTATAATCGCTCTATATTAAATTCGAGAACTGGTTATTTTCAAGGTGATGTTCGGTTGCTAAGTGCGTTATGACTAAAAAAGGTTGTTTTTTTTTATTTTCAAGTTAAAAAGTCAAGAGTGGTAGCGGGTATAAAGATTTTCCAATTACTTTTTCAAACTGAGTTTTCAACACATTTGCAAATCTTTTCGGTTTACTGCTCGGTGAATTTCACATCGTCATCTGCTTAGACTTTCTTGAGGAGCTCGTTTCTAAATAATAACAGCTGCACAGGTCGATCTTCAAGGTTAAGCAACGCTTGCCGAGGTTGGTCTGTGGATGGGTGACCATCTTAACATAAAATAGAATAGAATACTCTTTATTATGTAACATACCGAGTTTCCTCCGTGCCTCGGAAAGCACGTTAAGCTGTTGGTCTCGGCTGTCATTTGGAGATCTTTGGCAGTCGTTACGGATAGTCAGAAGCCAGAAAATGTGACACCAGTCTTACCTGAGAACCGTGTTACCCAGTTAATGGGTTGTGGAGGTCTGGTAGGCAGCCGCTCCACGTAAAATACTGGTTTTCAGCTAACTCCGGTTTGACTGGAAACCGACCCGAGTTACTTTCGCATTTTTAATATAAGTAGGGATTTATGTATGAATGTATATACATATTCATTTTAATTGTTTTTGAATAATTTTGAATCGTTTTTAATTCTCCATATTGCATCTACTACTATTATCTGCATCACCCAAAGGTTGACTGGTAGAGAAGTATTTTTTATGTGCTGAATGTGTTAAATAAATAAATAAATGAATTACTGCTTCGGTTAATCCGTAACTACTGCCAAAGATCTGCATACTACAGCCGGGACCAACGGCTTAACGTTCTTTCAGAGGCACGGATAAATCTCGATACACTACCAATCACCCATCCATAGACCGACCTCGGCAAGCTTTGCGTAACCTTGAAGATCGATCCGTGTAGCTGTTATAGTTTAGCCACAAGCTCCTCTTTTCGTGAATTTTACATGCAGTGCGATTTATTCTAAGTGCTCGGCCTATTAAGTTTTTTTTTTATATAATGCTGGCTGAACTTTATTTCCACTATTATTTTTTTTAATTTTCCCCCAATTGCATTGACAAAGTCACCCACTTGTATCAAAATGTACTATTGTCGAGGCACAACGCGAGGCATCGAAGCATGAGGCAGATTACATTTTTGTTGTATCCTGAAACCGAGGCGCACACATTCAAAGCCACAAATGCTCCTTTAATGTATGTAAAGTAACCTAAAACATTATGCAGATTTTGCACTTTATTTCAACAAAGCCAACGAAGTTAAAAGTCACAAGGCTTATAAAAACAAAGGACGATAAAGTCACATAACACAATTTGTCTTGAAGCATTTATTTCTAGCTTGAAAAATGTATTTAAATCCTCATAAAGATTCACAGATTTATCCAGTTACTCTGTCCGAGGCAACGCTTGCCAACACATCGCAGAAGCAAAACACTGCTTTGCCTCTTAAAAATGCTCATCCGAATTATAAAAAGCTTCGCATAAAAACGGCATTTTTCTATGTCGGTACAGTCAACAAAAAGAAAATGGGTAATCCATTTTGACGGAACGACAAAAAAATCCCAAGCACCCACGTCTGTAGGACAAGTTATAAGCGTAAGCGACAAAATGAACGAGACATTGTTAACTATAAATAGTTACTTTGGTAGTCATTGTAAATAACTAGCGCGTACCAGCGGCTTCGCCCACGTGATCTCTAGAGAAAATTCTCCCGGAACAAATACAAACCTTTTTACGCGCATAGTTCCCGTTCTCGTGAGATTTCCGGGATAAAAACTATCCTATATCCTTTCCCGGGCCTCAAACTATCTTTGTACAGAATTTCATCCAAATCGGTTCAGTGGTTTTGGTATGTAGAAGACAGACAGACAGATTTACTTTCACATTGATAATATTAGTAGGAAAGTAGGGATAACGCCTACTTAGTACTGAGAGCAGCCAGAATGCATTGGAATCATAGTGGTTTGAAGATCTTACAATTTCGAAATCAGTGTAGCGGTAATTTACATCGGCAGTGACAGCCCTTTTTTATGGATGGAAATTCATCAAATGACTTCTTCCGCTTTGGGTGAAGCAGAAGCGAGTGTCAAAAGCTTACTGACTAAAACTCATCCGTGTTCCTCTTAGTGCCCTTTGCGTTCCAGGGCCGCGGTGACTCTTTCAAACAATTTCCGCAACCCTGGCAGGGCAGTGACAAACATGGGTGTGCTGGGTGCCAATTTTGGTTGCCATTGTCAGCGACCGTCAAGTCAATGCCTATAACGCGACGGAGACTCACGCTTGGTTCGTATCACAGTTTAACAATGCCATTTCTATCAGACCACTATGGCATCTTATTGCTCTAAAACGCGAGCAGTGGGTCTAAAAAGGCCACTTTAGCAGAATCATAGTAGAATCATAATATTAACTACACAAAAATCGGTCAAATTTCATTTTTATCTTTATTGATATCGCATTAGGTTCAAGGTTGATTGGAAAAAATTGACAATGACGGGTAGCGCGATGTACTTTCTGATTCTGCTAAAGTGGCCTTTTTAAGACCCACTGGTGTCAGATTTTCTGTCAACCCATAAACAACGTTAAAGATCTACAGAGAGTTCCGCTCAATCTTAACACAAGATCTGTAGTGCGATTCACTAAGGCAGAACATCTTTACAACCAAGAAATCATCGTTGAAACATCTGATGTGGCGTCTATTTATCAGATGTTTCAACGGTGATTTCTTGGTTGTAAAGATGTTCTGCCTTAGTGAATCGCACTACTGACAAACGACATGCCGATCGCAATGAACCAGTAGGTACACTTTTACGCGTCAAAACTATATCGACACGATAATTTAAAATGCATCAGAATCAGGTCGTTTTGTGTTGTTGCCGACAACGGAGTATGGGTGTTGCAAATTACTTGTTTTTAACCGACTTCCCAAAAAGGAGGAGGTTCTCAATTTTTTATGTTTGTTACCATATAACTCCGTCATTTATAAACCGATTTAAAAAATTCTTGTTTTATTTGAAAGGATATACTTGTCGATTGGTTCCACTAAAATTTTATCAAAATCGATTAGGAACTTTGGATTTGAAATCGAGATAGCTGGAATTTGTTGACTTGGATGATGGTTTTTTGTCATCCATGTAATCGAGATTGCGTATTTTGCTTTCCTGCGATTATGCAGTGGTGTTGTTAGACACTGATATATTGGAAACTGTTGAATTTGGATGGGATATATCTATACTTCTATACTAATATTATAAAACAGAAGAGTTTGTTTGTTTGTTTAGTTGAACGCGCTAATCTCAGGAACTACTGGACCGATTTGAAAAATTCTTTCAGTGTTAGATAGCCCATTTATCGAGTAAGGCTATAGGCTATATATCATCACGCTAAGACAAATAGGAGCGGATCATTAATGGAAAATGTGACGCAGACGAAGTTGCGCGGGTCAGCTAGTTATAATATATCGAGAAATTATAATCTAATCAAGATTTATTACAATCTTACAGAGTCTGCCATTTTTCGGTGACAAGAATAAGAGATAGAACTATTGTCTCTCTCTCACAACCGATACATAATGGCATTGTCAATTCATAAGCAGAAGCGATAAATCCAGTCAGAAAACAGAACTTTAAATTCAACTATCCAACAACACTCTATCAACACCGCTTTCAGTTACCCTCTTAAACGAGTTACCTCCTGAAACTGTGGTGACACTAAATTTATGTAACGTCGATAGTTTATGTCTAACAGTTTCTCTCGATAAGGTTTACCACCCGTCCAGATTTGCCCGTACATGTCCAGATTTCTAGGCTTTTTTTATGAAAAAACGTTGCCCCACACTAGGAATTTCTCCTGTATCGTGGGTGCTTTTACAAACATACAAAGTCACATACACAAACAGCCAGACCCAGAACAACTATCTGTAGGCCATACAAATATTTGTTCCGTGCGGGAATCGAACCCACGACACGCGACGCAGCAGTCGATCGCTCAACCACTGCGCCAACCGTGCCGTCTAACCGTTTGACCTGTGCTGTCAGAGTTTCTAAAATGCCTCAAGAGCCTCTGACATGGTTTAACGATCGCCATTTGGCGGCCGGGATCAACGACTTATTCGCTGCTTCCGAGGCAAGGAATCATTTTTTTATCAGACAATCAGGTGATTCAAGCCTGCAATGTCCTAGCCAAACTGGAAACAACTTTACAAAGTATGCTTCCCTTGGGATTCGAACCCACGACCACCGGATCACAAGGCAAGCGCCTATACCACTCGACCACGGAGGCAGTTGAAGCCTTAAAAGTACCCGGGTGCTTTTATAATTTACCGTGGCACGGCACGGTACGGCACGTTTTTATCGTCACGGTAAAGTAGGAAAGCAAAATGTATGCATTTGTATGCAAACGCTTTTAATTTACCGTCCACGGCAACGGCACGCCGTGAACAGCAACGATCTACCGTGCCGTTGCCGTAGCATACTGCGCTCCCTATCAAATCGTCGCGGCATTGTTGAGAGTGTAGTGTGTGCGTACAAGAAATTTGTATGTGTGCGTGCGTAGCCAAGAGGCGCGGGTGGCAGGGCGGCGCCGGCGGCGGCCGCTTCAGTTTTGCACAAATAGTACAAGCAAAATGGCGTTATTTAAATACGATGTGGTGACTTTATTGGAACTTGTTGAATCAAGACCATGCCTATGGGATAAAACGTTAGAAGCTTATAAAGATAAAATTGTTAAACAAAAGAAAAAAAAGAAAAGAAAAAAGTAGAAAAAAGAGAAAGTAAGTATGTAATAAAACGATTTTGTTGACATCCGAAAATAATTGAAAAACTTATTTGGGTCTTCCTTGAGCTTATCAAATAGCGTATAGTATGACCCTTCTAAATATTTTACTTTTAAAAGCGGATGTTGCCAATACTTTATAGTATATGTCTTTTTTTACGTCTTAAATATAACAAATAGAGCATAAGTAGTCGCTGTCTCTTCGAGAACACTTTGAAGACGTGCAAAGCGTAATAATTTCACGGCGAATTATAAAATCACCCTACGGCACGGCATGCCGTCCACTGCTACAAAACTTCTATCTCGTCCACGGTAACATCGTGCCGTGCCGTGAAACGGCAAATTATAAAAGCACCCATTAAAAAGACGGGGGGGGTGGCGTTTTCTTGTGTCCTTTCTAAATGGTAACCCTACTTCCGATAGTTTCCCAGCGTTTATACTAGTAATAAATCGAGAACACGTCTGAAATACGCTCGTACGACGGGTATTGAATTTTCGACATCCTGATGCTGATATATTTATGAAAACGAGTGCTGAAACAACTAGGTAGGAGGTACTCAAGCTATGTGGCAAAATAAAATTGAATAATTTGTTGAGACGGCGCGGCGTTTCGCGTCCGTGTAATTTAACTTTGACTTGTGTACTCAATTATACCGCGATATGTTAAAACTTTTATGGAATACAAAGTGACGAAAGATCAACAAGATCCTAGTATATAAAATTCTTCCGTCACTGATTGACTGACTGACAGACAACGCACAGCCGAAACTACTGTCTATTCTGTCGTGCGATTCAGCAATGTGATTCTACAAACATGTCGAAGTGAAGGCGTGGGTGAAGTGATCACGAAGTGAGCTGTCAATCCAAATAATCAAGATGGAATTACAGCTGGTCCATTCTGTCGATAATTCACCGTGTTCACTTAGGTGGAGTGAACGACCAGTCAACTGTCATTCCATCGTGTTTGTATGGTTTGACCGCTCACTTTGTGTTCACTTCGCCTAAGTGTTCACTTCGACATGTTTACAGCCGGTCGATTCTGTAAACATGGCGAAGTGAAGTCATCTCACCGTGATCCTTTAGGAGGAGTGAACGACAAGTGAGCTGTCATTCCATCTTCTTTGTATGGTTTGACAGCTCACTTGTCGTTCACTTCGCCTAAGTCGACATGTTTTCGAAATTGCACTGCTGGTCTAAAGAGCTGTTTGGCATGTAGGTTCCTTGGGGTATGTAAGGGAGCATAAGGAGAGGATTTCCCTGGAGGAGGAAAAAACGGGATATGCATGTCCAAAGTCATGGGCGAAGAGCTCCGTGCCCAAAGGTAACAAACGGTATCCCATTACTAAGCCTCCGGTGTCCGTCCGTCTAACCGTCTGTCAGTTGGCTGAATCTTATGAACCATCATAGGAAGACAGTTGAAATTCACAGAGTGTGTATCCTTGTAGCCAGGATTATCCACCAGCAACTTCCCCTGAAATACAATCTTGTGGAATCGGAAGTCCCACTCAGACACCCACCCACCCAGTCGGACCCAGTTCTCGAAAATGGCAATTGCACGTTGTACTGGGATCGGTCTATCATCACTGACAGGACTATTGTTGCCAATTAGCCCAACATAGTGGTGATAGACTGATCTGATACTGATATCAACAATCATTGCGCAACGCTCTAGCGTTGCGCAATGATTGTTGATATAGCAGTCCCTCATGAGGACTTCACGAGGTTCTCGACCTCGTGAAGTCTGAGAAAGAGAAACAAACCAAGTATCTTGACTTGGCTCGCGAGGTTGTCGACATGTGGGATGTGAACACAGCTGTCATTGTGCCGATAGTTGTGACGGCCAATGGCATAATTGCCAAGAGCCTCGACCAATACCTCAAGAGGCTCTCGTTGGGCAGCTGGATCAAGGGCTAGATCCAGAAAGCAGTACTCCTGGACACGGCGCGTATAGTGAGAAGGTTCCTCTCTCGGGAGCCCTGACCACCGGTAACTTGGACCCTGTTCCCGATACTGGTGGGCTACTACTGTCGCGATTACAACAAATGAAAACTTGAACATTAACGTTGTGCATTTTTGAATCACCCGTCTTACGAATTTTCGATCAGGTCACGTTTAATGACGTGTCATCCGTCTTACGAATTTTCAATCAGATCAGGTGTCCTGACGCGAGTTTAACATTGTAATAATTGTAATATACCCATTCCAAAAAAAGTGCTCAAAGCCGCTAAAGAAGTTTTCACTTCAAAAATAAGTACCCTAGAATCTGTTCTCAGATCTACCGCATATACAGAAAAAATAAACATAAAAATCGGTCAAGCCGTTTCGGAGGAGTTTGATAACAAATACCGTGACACAAGATTTAAAAACAAAAACAAGAATAAAATAATATCTGTAGTTAATTACCAATTAACGTAACCGCTACCGCTCATGTCTCGCGACGCGTATTTAATTGTTCGTTTCGTGTTACAGTTAGTAACTGTACCGCCACAGTTTCGGTTCGTCTGGTTTTTTTTTTAACTACCCCGCCACCGACCAAGCTAAGACATTGCAGCTCAGATCCGGTATTTTTTTTTTGTAATTATACAGTCTGAATCTTAATTTAAAATATCTTGACTATATAGTATAACAGTCGCACGGGTCGATCTTCAAGGTTAAGCCACGTTTGCCGAGGTTGGTCTGTGGATGGCAGACCATCTTAACATACCGAGTTTCCCCCGTGCCTCGGAAAGCACAAAAGTCTTTTATAATGCGCAAAGCAGAGAAGTGAAACTCCTACCTGCGTCTGTGTTTACGAACACATTAAACCCTAATCTCTTGCGAGTGAACAGGCTTCTTCTAAGCTATCTCTATCTCTGTCATTTCTGACCTAGACTAGAGTCAAAAAACCATCTCAAATAAAAAAAATGTTTATAACATTCTTGTTCGCATCTAAATCATTTGTTTTGCTGTCCAAATATGTGTCCTATTACGTTACGATGATGGACCAGATTGAATTATCATTCGTTTATCCAGAAATCATACCTATTAAAAGTCACCATTTATAAGAGCAGTTTAGTTGCTGAACCTGACTGAAACTCCGTGTTTAATTTAAAACGGTATGTAAATTGGTTGTGATAATGTAAAAGTTATGGTGGTCGCCTAAATAGCGCACTTGGGTTTAAATGATAAATGATATTTATTTTGTAAGTAGGTTGTAAATAACACTTTTACACGTCAATCAATTGTCACGTGCTGTATTCGTTACATTTTAACCAACGTTTTAAGAAAGTCACTTGTTTCTTGTACCAGTGGAACACAAACAAAGGGATGCTTATAAACGAATCTCTTGAATAATAAATAAAACACTTGGAATAATTAATACAACTGAAATGCTGGTGTTATTTTTTTTATCTTTTATTCTTGCAACACAAAGATACAAACTCTGACCAAATAATTTAAACATTCTCTACCGCTCAACCACGGGAAGTGGTGGTGTGGTGGGGGTGGATGGCTTTTTTACATATTTAACACAAAAAAAACCTGAATTATTTCTATTTTGACATGATACATACATAACATTGTGATGATCTTGAAATTCAAGTCGCTATATCATTCCAACGACAACCATTATCACAAAGTAGTCATTATTCAGAGAAATTAGAGGTGTTTTTAAAAGTTTACGACTGTGATAAGAATGCGAATACTTCTTCCAAATATTAGAATCACCCCTGAAATCTCCCGTTCTATTCAGTCAACATCTCACCGAGTAGGTAGAGTTAGGTAGACTGAGCGCAGAAGAAGACGCCCCGGACGTCGGGAGTCGCAGCGCGATTCCTGGTTGGAGGACGAGTGTTGGGCGGCTCGTCTTCCGATCAGGACCAGGGAGGTTACTCTCTAAACCCGAAGTCCGTTTCGGGATTAGTTGCGGGCGTATCTTTACTTCTAAAAGTTAATACCGAGAAGAATGCACCCGCAACTAAGCCCGAAACTACGGTCTTCGGGCTTAGGGAGTAGCCCCCTTACCCGTGTCGACGACCACGGTGCGTTGTCGAAGCACGCCTCAAAGAGATGTCAGCATAGATGATGGCTTCGCAGCCATCAGACGTAAGCGTGCCGCGTCGCTGCTTCAGAGGGTCCGCGGCAGCTCGAACAGCCTCCTGAATGTAATTGCGGGGAAATTTGATTGCCCGCTCAACCATTATTTGTCAAACCTGCATGTAAGACTAACATAGTTATTAAGCTTACGAACAAGATATGGAAGTATTCCGAAATAAAATGATAATAAATAAATGTAAATAGTAGACGGGGACCTCTAGAACCAGTGCCTGCCAGGGTTGCCGAATTTATTCGAAAGAGTCACCGCGCACTGGAACGCAAAGGGCAGGAGGAACACTGATGGGTTTTAGTCAGTAAGAGTCTGACATTCCCTTCTGCTCCGCCCAGAGCGGGAGGCGTCATTTGATTTGATTTGATTTGATTTGAAGTCAACTTTAATTTCATCTTATTTGTATGGATTAAGGCGCGTCCCTGAGCAAAACGCAGCGCTAGCCGTTTTTTGTGCAGTTTTTTGGAGCTATATCCAAAAAAAAAATCAACTAATAAAAATACATTAAATTTCTACATAATCTTGGCTTCAAAAACGTAGATTTATTTTTTTATTACTAAGTATAATGTTCAAGTAATCTCGTCACAACGAAACCACAGAAATGAGAAAAAATTACTGAAAACATCCATCTTCTCGAAAACTAACGATTATTTTGATTTTGTACTTACACTAACGGATAGGCAATTTAATTATGAACATAATGGCAGTAATATTTTTTTTTAATAACGACCAAAATTAGATTTTATAAAAAAATGCTCAAGGTTATTTGGTCAGGGTACGGCCTTAACAGCTTTCGTCATGTTCACTTCAACTAAGCGTTTACAGAATCGCACTGCAGATATTCTTTGCATAAAATTAAACAGCGCAAAACAGAAAAAAAGTTAACTTATAAATCTATTTCGGATGCACTGACATCTGTTGTCCCGAATGTAGAGCAGACATCATTTGAATTATTAAAGTGAATTAGCGCCATTAAAACGTTCCGAAATACTCGCATTTGAAGAAACATTGATAAATTATTTACGAGTGACCTGATACTCTGATTTATGTCTAGACTAGACTAATTGATTAGTGTCTAAATCTAAGCTTGATGATATTTTCAAAGGTTAAAATTGGTGTGTGTTTTATCAATCATCATCTGCCTAGCCTTTTCCCAACTATATTGGGGTCGGCTTCCAGTCAAATCAGATTCAGCTGAATACCAGTATTTTACGTGGAGCGACTGCCTACCAGACCTCCACAACCCATTAACTGGGTAACACAGTACTCCTTGGCAAGACTGGTGTCAGATTTTCTGGCTTCTGACAATCCGTAACGACCGCCAAAGATCTCCATATAACAGCCGCGACAACAGCTTAACGTACTTTCTTTCATGTTAAGCTGGTCACCCATCCACAGACCAACCTCAGCAAGCGTTGCTTAACCTTGAAGATCGACCTGTGCGGTGCACGAGATTTGTGTATTATCAATGATGTCCCTAATTTCTGTAAATAAATTAACAAGGTATTCACCATTAAAGTACAAGTCAAGCGATGTTATTGGCTGTTGACAAATCTGATTCAACCACTCGCAACAGCCGACGCATATCTTTTTTGCCTCTCGTAGGATTATAGCTGTAGTTGCCAAGCAGTCTTACCCAATATTATATATAATCCAACTCCTCCGCTGTACTTTTCTGATTAATTTCGTTGCGCGATCCAAGATAGTTGAATCATTTCTCCGGAACTCGTCGGGCTTCATTGGCTCGGCGATTTTCTGGTGGTCGCCACTGTTTATTCTGGCTTTCAGGAGTTGCAGTGGTTGGGAATGTGTGTCGGGCTTGTCAAGCAATCTTACCATAGCCAATTATGTTATCCAGTAAATTGGTTCTGGTCTGACGCGGGCGGGCAACCGCTTCATATAGGTACCATACATCCTTTAAGACTGGAAGCGGTCTTCAGGTAATTTTAACAACTGTTTTATTTTTTTGAGAAAACATAAAACAGTTGTAAAAATTACCTGAAATTACCTGCTCAAAATAAGTGACCACACTCGTCATGTGAGAAGAGGGTTATCCCAGCCACAAACTTCAACATACTGAAAATTCAAGTCTACCTAGGTATTCTAAACTCAACTGACTGACCTTTTAGCCTAATGTCCGAATCTACCTATTGCCTAGACCAGCATTACTCAAGCTATATGAAAGATTCAATGGGCCCTGAAAAGCCCGAATCTAAATCTTGGCCAATAACATGTTATTACAATAAAATATCAAACAAAAGCATTTTATTTTTAAGATATCACTCATTGTCACTACATAATTATATATTATAACAAAACAAAGCTCCGCCGCGTCTGTCTGTCTGTCTCGATAAACTCAAAGACTACTGAACCGATTTTCATGCTTTTTTCACAAATTGATAGAGTGGTTTTCGAGGCAGGTTTTAGTATATAATTTGTCAAGCAGGCGAAGCCACGATCATCACCAAGTATTAAAAAAATAATCAGGTGTTACAAAGATTATTTGTAAACAAATCAACATCTTAATATAATTATATAAAATTCTCGTGTCACAATGTTAGTTACCTTACTCCTCTGAAACGGCTTTACCGATTTTTACCATTTTTTATATGCATATTCAGTAGGTCTGAGAATCGGCTACTATCTTTTTTTCATACCCCTAAGTGGTAAGGGTTGTCCACCCCTAACATTTTATTTTTGCACAAAAATATTTTTTTTCTTTCTATAATGTGGCATTAAATAATACGTACAACCCTAATTTTGTACCCTTCTATCACCAACCCTTTTTAATAGCAGTATTATTAATGAATAATGTGACGCAGACGAAGTTGCACGGGTCAGCAAGTATACTATACCGGGTGTTTTTGACAGCCCTCCACAAAAACACAGGATTGATTCAGCTCCTTATTCTGAATCATATCCCACTGGAAATTTTCTCAGGAAAAAAAAAAATTGTCGTTTTTTCTGCTGATATTCCTTTATTTCAATGTACTCTGTATGCAACACTCCATTTATGTTAACAAAACAGCTGATTTAAAAAAAACAACAATGGATGTCTACGTGCGTTTTGCCACGGTAACGATACATTGCGTGTGAGGTAATAAAACCAATCTGGTTTTTTGGATTCCCTTAATGTTCCTGAAAGAATTTTATGTACCGGTCATCTTAATATGATGTACTGAAGCCACCCTATCAGTTTGCGGAGGGCTGTCAAAAACACCCGATATACTATATATATATTTTAGGTTTCCGGACTCAAAGGGTAACCAACGGATCCCTATTACAAAGCCTCCACTGTCCGTCCGTCCGTCTGTATGTCAGCAGGCTGTAACTCAAGAACCGTATTAGATAGACAGTTGAAATTTCCACCGACTACGTATATTGCACGGTTGGCGCAGTGTTTGAGCGATCGACTGCTGCGTCGCGTGCCGTCGGTTCGATTCCCGCATGGAACAAATATTTGTATGGCCTACAGATAGTTGTTCCGGGTCTGGCTGTTTGTGTATGTGACTTTGTATGTTTGTAAACGCACCAACGATACAGGAGAAATTCCTTGCGTTGGGCAATGTTTAAAAAATATATATAAAAACTAATTAAAAATCAAGGTTTATGGTACGGAACCCTTCGTGTGCGAGTACGACTCGTACTTGACCGATTTTTTTTAATTTAATACAATGTAACTAATTATATGCGGTTGATAACCCATTGCGAAACACATCCCACAAACACTTCCTTGAATTAATTTAAAACAATTCGTGAAATAATAAGCAAATGATGCAATGTTTGTGTTTGTTTTCATTCTCGTAATTATACGGAAATCATTGGTTTAAAAGCATTTATTATTGAGATTGAGATCAAGGGATCTCATACATTTTAAGGCACAGTTCCGGGTAAGCATAGTGTTGTTGAAATACAATCCAATTTTAGGGTTCTGAAAGTTCATATAAAAAGTCTCATATAATCACTGGTGTGTCTGTCAGTGCGTCTATCACAGTCAATTTACTCCGAATGATGCATCAAAAGTTACTTTCTGTTTCTTCTGCACGGTTTCAATTATTTCCTGTAAACTTAAGTTAATAGTTTACTATTCAAATGCTGATCTATTAAGTATTAAGAAACTCTAATAACGACCTCGTTAAAACAAATTAGCAGGATAAAACCACCTTCCATTTTAAAAAGAATCTTTATAAAAATTATGAGCTTTAAAGCTTAAATCTTTGTTGTAATTTAACTGTAATTTATTACTTATTTAGCACTTTCCTTACTTTATTATAATGCAGCCATTACAGTTGTATTTTCTCGTTTTACTTTTGCAAAAGTCCTGTATTTCAGTGATTTTCACAAACCAGCGCAACAATCGGTCTTCAGGGGAAAATTCTTGGTACGAGTTACGATGATCGCAGTAATAGAACACTGGTGGATACAACACACATTTCGCCCATATTTACCGCTATCGCTTCTCATGATA
The DNA here is from genome assembly GCA_963859965.1 of Ceramica pisi. Classification (NCBI taxonomy): domain Eukaryota; kingdom Metazoa; phylum Arthropoda; class Insecta; order Lepidoptera; family Noctuidae; genus Ceramica; species Ceramica pisi. The sequence continues at coordinate 2,725,451 of OY982537.1, read as the reverse complement.
ACCGAAGAGTTAGTGCCTCAGACTTACGAGAATATTGCCTAGATAAACTGCCTTAAATATCCTTAAAGACAGTGATTTCAATCAATACAAAAAAAAAAAAAGTTGTTTTAATTTTTAATCCGACTTCCGAGAAAGCATTAACCCGACTTACCAAAAAGGAGGAGGTTCTCAATTCGGCTGTATATTTTTTTTTTAGTTTGTTACCTCATAACTCCGTCATTTATGAACCGATTTGAAAAATTCTTGTTTTATCTGAAAGGATATACTTGTCGATTGGTCCTATTTAAACTTTATCAAAATCGGTTAAGAAGTTTGGATTTTAAATCGAAATAACTGGAATTCGATTACTTAGATGATGGGTTTTTGTGATGCGAGTAATCGAAATTATGTATTTTGCTTAACTGCAATTTTGCAATGGTAATGTTAGGTCTGGGGGGAGGAGCTCGTGGCTAAACAATATAAGCCGCACGGGTCGATCTTCCCGATTAAGCAACGCTTGCCAAGGTTGGTCTGTGGATGGGTGATCATTTTAACATACCGTTTTTCTTCCATGCCTCGGAAAGCACGTTAAGCCGCCAACGCCACCAATCCCGGTCCCTACGGATCCCGGTCATTACGGATGTACATCTTTGGCATTCGTTACGGATAGTCAGAAGCCAGTTAATACGACTCCAGTCTTGCCATGAAGTACCGTGTTACCCAGTTAATGGGTTATGAAGGTCTGGTAGGCAGCCGCTCCGCGTAAAATACTGGTATTCAGCTGAATCCGGTTTGACTGGAAGCCGACTCCAATATTTTCTATCTTGATTTCCAAACTCAATTATTTTTCTTTCTTATTCCAGAAACAATACAGGATGTCCCAAAACTGCAAATCTTCGTACACAAACGCGACCACCCGGGACGCGAATAACAACACGCTGTACCATGGAGGGACTGGCCAGGGGTACGGGGGGAGGAGCTACGCACCGCCTAGTGTTGCCAGCAATGGAAACTATCAGGTAAGATAGCCAGCTTAAACTAGTTAGACTTCTAAAGTATTTTCTTCTAAGGTATCTTCTTCTCTTTTTCCGAGTAGCAAAAAAAACTCTGATGTACTTTTCTGATTAATTTCGTTGCGGCATCCAAGACAGTTGAATCGTTTCTCCAGGACTCGTAGGGCTTCATTGGCTCGGCGGTTTCTGATGGTTGCCACTGTTGATTTTTGCTTTCAGGAGTTGCAATGGTTGGGAATGTGTGGCGAGCTTGTCCTAAAAACAAATATTTTCTTCTTCATAATAGTAGTATCGATGATTCAACATTTATATCAGTTTCGACCAGAATTCAGCCAAATTGTCAGCGTTACTATTTGCCTCGCAAAGGTACTTCAAACGGTGTTGTTGCAGTGGCTTGAAGCAAAACTATGCCAAGATGATGATGATGATGAGAAGACACTTCACTACATATTATAAAACAAAATCTCTGTCTGTCTGTATATATATATAAAACGGGGAAACGAAAAACTCAAAAACTACTGCACCGATTTTCACGATGTTTTCACCAATAGATAGACTGGTTTTCGGGGAAGGTTGTAGTGTGGTATATAATTTGCCAAAGGGTCATCAGTTGGCTAATTCACGTAACTAAAGAAGTGCTGTTGCAGTGCAGTTAAATTTGTCATAAAATTACGTGAATTAGCCTTCAGATCGTTACCCAGTGATGATCTGATGACGTATGAGGGACAAACTTGGCCAGAGATCGCTCAGGAATTCAGGATAGAGAATTATGGAAAGAGAAAGGGGAAGCCTTTGGCAGCAGCGCAACACAAAAGTGAATTAAATAATAGTTGAGGTTTTCTGTTATTTATTTTGTCAATGGTCGAGCCATGTTTAATCCGTATTCTAAACATTGAAATCCTTTTCTTTTATCTGACTGTAATCATTATTATTATAGTTTTTTTTTTTGAGAGGTAACGCGGCTGGAGAGACTTTTGAGTAAGTAAACTCCTTCTTCTCGCCTTTTCCTCCTACAATACTCGTATTTGAACAATTTAAAAGATATTTCATAAACTAAATAAGGATTAGGATATTTACTGTGCCCCTATATATTCCTTTTTAACCTACTTCCCAAAAAGGAGGAGGTTCTAAATTCGGTTGTATTTTTTTATGTTTATAACTGCGTCAATTGTGAATCGATTTAAAAAAATATTTTTTCTTTTATTGTTTTATCTGAAAGGATATAGTTACTTGCAGATTGGTCCCATTTTAATTTTATCAAAATCGGTTACGAAGTTTGGTTTGAGCTGGAATTCGTTTACTTGGATGATGGTTTTTTGTCATCCAAGTGATCGAAATTTCGTATTTTGCTTTTCTGCGATTTTGCAGTGATGTTGTTAGGTGTGAGGTACCACTAAAAAGTAAATCTAAAAAACTTTTTACAAAAAATACAACCGAGTCGATGTTTATTCGTATTTTGACACCGACTTCCGAAATTAAAGTTATGTTTTACTGTGTAGTGTTTTTTTTTTATTTGGAAGTCGGTTGCATTTTTTTGTAAAAAGTTTTTTTACTTTAATAGTTGTCATTTTGTACCCCTAGACTGTCGACAGCGCTCTATCAGACAGTTTAAGCATTTTTGTGAGTTCTAATGCTTATACGGATAATATATCAAAACACATGGGAGCAGTATATATCTTATTCAATTTATGAAATTGGTCTAATGTTGGAGGAAGAAACAAGAGACAGCCAAACCCCGAATTATGACTTTTTACTCAAAATCTCACCGCCCACATTTCCTCTTAAGAGCGTGTATTCCGTCCACTAGCGCCGCCAATCGTTTTTTATTATTTGTGGTAAATTTAAGACACGTAGATAAAAAACTGCTCTGTAGTGCACTGAAGAAATGTATTTATTATGTTTTGAGAGTTATGTTTTGAACTTTAGAACATAAATAGTTGCCAAAGTCGATAGTTTTGCTAAAAGTGGCCACTTTTAGCAATAATTGCCGTTTTGGCTATTTAGCCATGAGTTATGTATTAAAAATAGCTGTCAAAAAATAATAGATACATTTCTTTAGAGCACTACAGAGCGGATTTTTTTCTACGTGTCTTAAATTTACCACAATTAATAAAAAACGATTGGCGGCGCTAGTGGACGGAATACACACTCTTAATATTCGTATGTATTTCTTTTGCTAATAAAATCAAAACCATTAATAAAGCAACACAATTATCCGCTCACTGACTTCCATACAAAAGAAACGCCACATTTTTCATACATTATGTATGGAATGTCTGGTCGAGTTGCGAAGTCTGTCTGTCTCGGTAGGATGCGCGCATCACTGGGCAATTGTATCATACGCGTATGTGTGAAGAAATATCTTCATGCTATTTTTTATACAGTGTGAGTATCTATAATGAGCACATATGAAAATGAGGAGAACTGAACCTTATATTATCGACGAAAAACCTATAAAAAAATTGTTATCGTTTTTTTTAAAGTTTGTTCACAACTGTGATCCCAGTGCAAACAAAACTGTGTAACTTTGTAACTAAATCATTTATTGCAATAAAACAAACTCCATAATGATCGGAAGTAATTAGCCATCCTTATAAAAATGGTTTTAATAAACTACCCTCACTTAAAATTATACATGGTTTTTTAGAATCTGTTCATGAATTATTACAATAATCGTAAAATTGCTCAAAAAGATGCCCCGAGTACCTATTTTTTTTATTACTTTATGATATTCTTCACCTATAAGCTACCGAATAGTGAAAATAGCATGTTTTCCCTCGAAAACATTAGGTATAGTTTCCCTCATTTTCGTATGTGAACATTTTGTAGACTCAAAATTCAAAATTCAAAAGTCATTTCTTCAAATTAGGCTGAGAGCCAGCACTTTTTGAACGTCAAGTTCTACAAAAGACAGTCCTCCAAAACGCCCACCCGTCACCACTTCCTAGTTTTTTAGCTGTGAAGAGGAAGTGGCCAACAAACTCCCCAGCAACACATCTGTCTTTTACGTTTTAGGAACTAGAATTTCTACAATGCATGACACAAAACAAAAAAAAATAACAGCTAGCACACTATGATACTATAAAACAAAATACACACTCAAGTAAGTGTTGACGTTGAAAGATTGACCTACATAGTCAGTTAAATAAATAATAAAAAAGACAAAAACGAAATGAAAAAAAAATATTTGAAAAATAAAAATAAAAACAACATTATATGAACACATATAACCTGTCATAAACGAACTACTTATAGAAAAAGAACATGATACATGACTCACACTGTAGAAGTAAGCAGGGAATTATTAAATGGTTTAGTGGAAGAAAAAGTGGTATAGCGGAAACGCGATGATGGGAATAAGGTCCTTGGTTTGATTCCCGGGTCGGGCAAAGTGTTATTGGGTGCATCAGTCTGTTATTTCTCAGTAACATCCCAGAGACTACGGTAGACACTAGAATAATGAGAAATAACTGTTATGGACCCAAAATTGTTGACTTTCTTAATATTAAACACAGAAATAAAGACAAAACCATCACATCCACCTACCATCATCATCATCGGCCTAGCCTTTTCCCAACTTTATTGGGGTCAGCTTCCAGTCAAACCCGGATTCAGCTAAATACCAGTATTTTACGTAGACCGGCTGCCTACCAGACCTCCACAACCCGTTTACTGGGTAACACGGTACTTCTTGGCAAGACTGGAGTCAGATTTACTGACTTCTGAGAATACGTAACGACTGCCAAATATCAAACGTGCTTTCCGAGGCACGGAGGAAACTTGGTATGTAAAGATGGTCACCCATCCACAGACTTGACAAGCGTTGCTTAACCTGAAAGATCGACCTGTGCGGCTCCACGAGCCACGATCTCCTTACCTTACCAGAAACCTTATTTTTATCATTTGTTGTTATAGCGGCAATAGAAATACACGACCTGTGAAAACAACTGTCTACCTTGTACGCTTCTTGAGATTCAGCCCGCTGACAGAGAGACTGACGGACGAGCAGCTAGCAGCAGCGCTTAGTAATAGGGTTTCGTTGCTTACTCTTTGGGTACGGAACCCTAAATACGATTCAAGATTTATTATTCGGGTATCTACGAAAAAAAAACCGTAACTGACTGATCAGACAACGCACAGCCGAAACTACTGATCGTAGGAAGCTGAAATTTCAGCACTAAGACCAGACTTCCTACGGGAACGCGAAAGCTAGTGCCGAAAACAAATATTCAGACATCACAAAAGAAGTAAGTAACATATTTACTCTTGACTTGAAGTCTCCCAGGTTGAAGCCAGGAAACACAGACTGTAGCAGAGAATTCCACTCCTTAGCTGTACGCTAAGTATGTTATTTCTCATGACATTGAAACACGGTTCTTAACTTTGGCGGTTTTCTTTAGCAATTACTTCAATGAAAACTGTAGTAAACTAAAATCACTAAGAAGTTTCGGAAAAATGAAACCAGTTGCCAAAAGCCAGTTCCAAAGCGTTAATCTCTATAGAGAAGAACAGGCAAGAAACAATATGGACATTTTAAAGGTTTATTTTTATAAAAAAAAACAGACCCTGATCCATAATTATGATGTTAGTAATACACACTACTTAAAAACTATGATACTACTAAACAGACACAATACAAAAGATAACTGAATTCTTTAAACATAAAATATTGCCCCACAATGATAAATCATGAAATTAAACAACATGAAAATAAATAACAAGAACAAATAAAACTTTCCCTTCTTAAGCACAAAACATAAAGTTAATCTCCCTTTTATCACGAGAAATCAAAAATCTTAATCACTCATAAAAATATCGAAAGTGGGTCAAAAATGTAACATTATTAAGAGCATTTTATTGTGGCCAAAGAAATGATCCAGATTCGTAAGTTTTACACACGTGAGCGAATTACTTCGATCTACATTACTATAGCGTGTTATGTGGCTGTATAAAGGGTGATTTTTTAATAAGAAGGCCAATTCAATAAGGCCATGACCATCATGCGATAAGGCCGCCCATTGTGTTTAGTTTGTTATTTTCTTTAATGTTTTATCGGTGTACAAATAAGTATATAATAAATAAATAATAAGTGCATTGATCTCTACTTCTATATTAACACAATGTGAGTCTTTATACTGTGTGCATATGAAAATGAGGGACTTATCTATATCTATCTATATACTTATAATAAATCTGTAGAGAGGTCAATTCTGTACATGAAATATATTTCCAAAATAAATATCAGGGGGTAATTAGGGATCGATACTGATGCCAAAAAATGCAATCAGTAAAAATTTTGTCTGTCTGTCTGTCGGTCTGTCTGTCTATCTGTCTGTCTGTCTGTCTGTCTGTATAACCGTTATAGAAACAAAAACTACTCGACGGATTTTAACGAAACTTGATACAATTATTTTTCATACTCCTGAGCTGGTTATAGTATACTTTTCATCACGCAACAATCAATAGGAGCAGAGCAGTGAAGGGAAATGTTGGGAAAACGGGAGAAGTTACTCCATTTTTTAAGCTTCCGTCGCGTGTGCAACCTTAATGGTAAAAGCTACACAGAAATCATGTATGACGGAAATGTTCTCCTTAAAATTATATAAAAAATATCCCACGACAGCATATGTCTATATTTTATGATTGACGCACAATAACACGTGTAACTCCCGATAGCTTAGCAGTTCGAAGATTTCTGATTATATTTGTCTACTCTTACGTTTATAACACTCTCAGTCATCCCTAATTAAAAAAGTTAACATTATTAACTATTCCATAAAAAAGAATCATAGAAATCGATATAGAAATACCAAAGTTATACATGAAATACGCTATTATAAGCCATCGCGCGTGAATACTGAATCATGCTATAAGGATTATTTTTGTTTATGGTCGCGAACGCACAGGCAGGCGGCTAGCTTGGCGCCTAGAGGCTAGCGAGTAGCTTCGTAAAACGGCTTACGACAGTTTGCAATATCCTTTTTAATATAATGTCGAGAGGAAGATGGTTACAATTTCGCTTTACACCAAACGAGTAATATTATAAATGTGAAAGTTTGGTTGTTTGTTACTCTATCACACCAGAACGTCTTAACGGATCTTAATGAAATTTAGAACAAAGATAGATTATAGTCTGGAATAGCACATAAGCAATTTTTCATCCCGGGAATATGTTCCCTAGGGATCACGCGGGCGAAGCCGCTGGCAGAAGCTAGTTATACCTAATTTTATAGACGGAAAACGGATTAAAAAAAAACATTAATTTATTTGTTGTGGTTTTTTTTAAAGGAGGATGGCGAATTTGGACCCACATTATTTATAAATTAACTAAGTGTCATTCACTTGCAAGTTCATATTTACTATAATTAAGAGTATGTTAAAGGATTATATAAAAAATATTGAGTCACTGGGTGATGGGAATTAAAAGTTAGAAAAGGTTTTTATTTACATAAAAATGAGTCATCATGCAGTTACTAAACGCACCGTGTTTCATATAACATTCCAACCTACTCTTTCATTACCTACATGATTTACGTTCTTACACTTGTTTAATGCTTGTCAATTATTTTTTTTAAACAAAACTTGTAAAATATGAGAAAATCATACAAAAGTTAATATTAAAAATGCATTTACATTTTTATACAAAAATGTACAATACTATAATTATTACGATTATTTGTGATAACGTAGAATGGAACGTTACGCTGTCAATTGGAGTTGGCTGTCCCGCTAGGATAATTGTGTTCTGTGTGGCTGTCAGTGTCAAAACAATTAGTGTTTGTTTTCAGCGGCTAACGTGGGATATCTATTATTTTCTATGCGATTTTGTGATTCTTGACAACTTAGCTTTACCTTTGGACTGACTTTTCTACATAACGACTAAGACAACAGCTTTTACCTTTGGATTGCGATTTGCAAGTGGTTTGGACTTAGTCACCCGTTAAAATGTGTTGTGTGAATTGTCAATTGTACATTGCCCGATTACTAATTATTACATCTCCCAACCTCTACGACTTACTGTCCATTTGCTTTTTTGCTAGTTTTATATAGTTCTACAACTAGTTATAAGTTTCCATACTGTACGATACTCCTAACTGTGGGTCCCATTGTACATGCAACCTCGCCATCCTCCTTTGTTCACAACTGTGAGCCCAATGCAAACAAAACTGGGTAACTTTTCAACTAAGTGATCTATCGCAATAAAATTCATAATGTTCTGAAGTAGCCATCCATAAGAAAAGAAAATAGTGTTGATAAACTACCCTCAATTGAAAATAATCATGTTTAAGCAAGAATCTCTTTTCTTTTCATAATTTTTTTCAAAAAGACGCCCCGATAACCTACCTTTTTATCACTCATACCATTTTTTTTTTAATTATTAAAACCCATACCATACCTCCGCATCCGCATACCATAAATATGTGATTCATAGGACTGTGAACTGGTTTACATTCGCTCAGTTGCAATCTATCAAAATGTATAGCAATTATGTTTATGACAGTTTGCGACTGACAGATGATAGTATGTTTGTCCATTCTGAATAGTATGGGGAAATTGTAATCTACATAAAAGAGACCCGCGATTGATAAAACTATCTCAGAAAACATTAAATTTCTTTCAATACCCAAATAATTATTTGAACAAAATAAACCCAAAACAATTCTTTTTAATGGGTCTATATAATTCTTTTTTATTTTTATATACTCATTGAAATTTATCCTTAACAAAATTCAATCTTTTGAAACAAAGTTGAAGTTGGCGTATTTTACTTATTTTTGCGGACAACTCCCACAAAACTGCAACATAAAAATAAATAAGGACGAAAAAAAATGATTTTCACAAGACCAACAAAAACTAAAAACTAAGGTAAGCTAACAACATGGAAATTATCTTAGTATGCTAAAATTGAGAAAACGATCCATTCGTTCCTTTGAAAGATGGTACGCTATATTTTTAAGAATTCGAATTCCCATAAAAAGACAACAATAATCTGGATGTCTTTAGCCAGTCTTTTGGGCTCACTTCCAGTCGATAGCGATGGGGACGAATTTTTTGATGCCATATTTTAGTTGGGAGTTTTTTTTTCTATTTCAAGTGTATATAGTTTGTTCTTTAAATAAATTTTTATATCGGACCAGATTGAATAGGTTTCTTTTAGGCAAGCACATCATCGCTTTCTATCTGGTGATACAGTGGTCATACGCGAGATAATCAACATTAAAAAAAAACTAAATTTTGGATTCCTAAATCGCAGTTAGCTAGAAGGTTTAGTAGTCTAGCAAGGCTATCTAATTGACGAGTCCTTCTCACTCAACTTTGTTATTTATGTAGTGTTATTGGAACTCATAGAGTACGAAGGGATTGGCGTACTCATGTGGATATAAACACCGTGTTAAATAAACAGAACTTTAAAATTTATTATTTTGATTTATTTAGTATTTATTTTTTTTTCTTGACATTTATAAAATTTTTACGTTTCCCCAATTTTGACATAATGTGCATGACAATTATGACATGTTTTAGCTAATTAATATTTTCTTTTTCTTAATGTTAGTCAATTATTAATGAATTAATGTAAACTCAGCATCGTTCCTTTGTTTGCGGTGCCCAAACAGGGTTCATGCACAAAAGTGACACTAAATGTAACTGTAAAGTATATAGTGTGCATGAGAGCAAATAAATAAATAAAATAAAAAAGCATCGACCTGTATATGGCCATGTAGCCAAATATTGTAATTATTAAATGTGGAGCACCCAATGTTGATCGTCCACTTAAAACGTAACGGTTAAGGCGACGCTTCTGGGGCGAAAATAAAGACACAATAATTATAATTTGAAGATTGTTTGTATTGTAAAGATTATTAGAGTCCAATCATAATGAAACCAATCAATAGCTATCTATTCAGAATAGACTCAGAATCAGCATTAAACTTTTTATTGTAAATCAGGCCCTCAAAAATTCCGTCCCCATTTCCTAGTTTTTGACATTCTTAATTTTGCCAAAAACTTTTAATGTTGGAAATGTCACCATCAATTTGTGTATCTAGGAGTTCTAGACTAGATTACTCTGGAGTATATAGGCGAAATGGCATTCTATCAGCGTAACGATTGTCAAAATCAATTTTGACAATCGTTACGCTGATAGAATGCCTGATGATGGGACTGACCAAGCGACATTTCAGTAGCGCATTTTTTTTCTATTGATCTTTCTTGAATGGACTGATACTACGAATTTTTTACTAATCATATTCTAAAATAAAAGCAGCTTACGTTACTCCTTATAACATCGGCTATCTGCAGTGGAAGTCCCGTCAAAATGGCTCCAGCCGTTTCGGAGATTAACTGTCACAAACATACAGAACAAAATTGTGTGTTAAAAGTTTGAAAGTGTCGTACACACTTTCATAATTACTCTTTCAGTAAGAATCGGAGGGACAACGCAACGTAATTTTTAAGTGACTTTAGCATTCTCTACATTTTTTGACAGATTGCAACTGGAATACCAGTGCGAAAGTTGCTTAAAAATTTGTAGTTGGCACTAAATTCTTGACATGTGTCTATGAAATGATATTGCGACTTGAATTTGAACGCTATTAAATCTACAAAACTATATCATAATGATACCAAGGCACTTTAGATGTAGATTATTGACCATCTTAGCACTATCAAGGAACACCCGAAAAAATCCAACTCAAAAATACAAGCTTCAGCTCTTCCAACTCTCATAACAAAACACAAATAGACACCAACCCACACAAATAACTATTAATTCTAATACCCAAAACACTAATTGCTTGAACACAAAACGAAATAATTCAACTCGTCTTTTGTCCGACAGAAATCGATACACACCTTAACAGCCCTTTCTCTGGGACACAAATGATAATGGCCTGCCTAATTGCCGCCGTTCGTTTCGACACGATCCAATTTCCAGCAGTTGGTCAATGCGTAACGTTTTTGGCGAAATGTGGATCCGGAATTGTATCGGCGGTTAATGATGGGTAGCTGGTAAAAATATGTGATAAGTGCAAGACGGGAAAACGAATATAATTTCATATTACGACTTACTTTAACGAATATCTTTTATAAACTACAATTTGCAGTGTTTTTTGGGAACACATAGTGCGTACAGCAAAGGAGTGGAATTCCCTGCCGGAGTCTGTGTTTCCTGATTATTACAACCTGGCAGTCTTTAAGTCAAGATTGAATAGGTAACTTCTAGGCAAGCGTGCTGCATCTTAGACCGCATCATCGCTTACCATCAGGTGAGATAGTGGTCAAACGCGTGCCTATCAAAAGATGAAAAAGTAGGTGTGCATAGTTTTCCTTACTTTCAATTAAATGCACAAGAGGCTCTAGACATAGTTAATGACAGGTAGAAATGTCACGTCGTCGTCAACCATTTTTTTTTGGTTGGTTTGTTTTTGGTGACTCCTCCCGCTCTGGGTAAAGCAGGAGGGAGTATCAGACTCCTACTGACTAAAACCCATCCGTGTTCCTCCTCATGCCCTTTGCGTTCCAGGGCCGCGGTGACTCTTTCGAACAAATTCCGCAACGTCGTCAACCACTTACAACAACTATCAGACAATCGTTTCGTTGATAGATTTTTTTGTAAGATTTTCTAGTGCTCATTGCAAAAGAGTCATATATATTCACATTTCTTTCCCCCACCTAATAACACTGTTGTAATCTGGTTTGAAAAGTTCCCACTTACATCATTTACTTACTAAGACTTATTTCTTCTAATTCTCGTGAAGCCAGAATTTAGTGAACCTTTTAATGCAAGCAACATACAGGGTGTAAGGGACAGCCTTCCACAAATTAACAGGGTGCAATCAGCTCCTTATTTTGAATCATATTCCAGTGGAAATTTCCTCAGGTTTTTTTTTTTTTTTTTTCGATTTTTCATTTTTTTTGCTTTATTTCAATGTAAAGTTACATTATCTGTATGCAGAACTCCATTAATGTAAATAACACAGCTAAAATGAAAAAAAAAAAAAAAAACTAATGAACGACGCATGAAATCAGCTGTTAAACACGTGGCGCGAGCGCGGCTGTCCTTTCGAAAGCTCGCTGCGCTGCCGTTCGCTGCGTGCGTTTTGCAGAGGTAGCGATACATTGCGAGTGAGGTAATTAAACAAATCAGTTTTATTGGATTCCCATACAGTTCCTGAAATAATTTCATGTACCGGTCAACTTAGTGCGATATACTGAAATCACCCTATCAGTTTGAGGAGGGCTGTCCCTTACACCCGTTATATAGTGACAGTAATAATTTTCCATTTGGTCATCTGTGGCAGTAGCCGCTTTCCATTAGATATTTTACAGTAATGTTCTCTTCAAACGTATCATCAATTTCCAACGGCTACGGCTTTCACAGACAGGTAAAGTTTGGGCCACTGCCAATACCTTCAGCATTTAATTTCGCATGGTCTTTGACAGTATCCATTTATTTGATTTGTATTTCATGCCCTTTCCTCATCGATAGATAGTTGTGTTAGTAAGCACAATTTTGCACAATAATAGTATTAATATCCATCCAATTACCACACCAATTAATGAATATTACGACATAATAAGATTTTCTGTCGAAGTGTCAATTTAAAATCACCGAAAATTAAAAAAAAAGATCATACTCTCCAGAGACCACAAATGATCGTACCTACTCTATTGCTTCATTTTAGTGCCTTGAAAATACGTTTAATTAAATTTACAGGACGAAATTCGAATATCGTTAGTCTGAATCCATAGTCCATAATTTCAGAGCTATTTTAGTAGCACTCGAAATTAAGACCACATTAAATGCAGCAGTAGCCTGTTATGACTGAACAGAAGCGTCTATATAACTATTACAACCATTAAGCCGTCTGCAGAGAAATAATGGGGTTGCACCTACCCCAACGCTAAACGTAATAACCCTATCATTCAAAAATATTTTTTCACTCTAGAAACTACAACCAATGAAGCAAGTTCATTTGCAAGTAAACCGAGGTGTTCAATCAATCAAATCGCAATAGATGTTAAGAAATATTTGTATTTTTGCAGCAAATGACAGCGAAAGTGCTGTTTGGTGGCGTCCCCACGATCAATGACCTCAAGCGGCAGGACAAGACGGAGCGGGAAGTGCGGCGGACACACTAGTGACATCTAGACTCAGGTAAGGGAAACGTAGGTTTGGTTCTTTAATAACAGATGGCGGTAGTTGTATGTAGGTGTTTGAAGTACTCAGTAGGTTCACTTGGTGAGACTAGATGGCGTTATAAGTAATTTACAAGCTAAAATATTGCTTTGCTAACTTTGGTTTAGTTTAGGAGCAAAGCCTTGGAGAAATACGTATAGCTGATTATAAAAGACCACCCTGGATAAATGTAGTAGGTAATAAGGTTATGAGAATAGGCTTTTGCATCCAGTGTAGTGATAACAGATTGATATAAAAAATCTGGTTAAAACACTAAGGGCCAGTTTCACCGGTTACGGATAAAGTGTCGGTTAGCCTATTAGGAACTTATCTGGCAGATGAACTAAAACTTTTGGTTTCACAGGTGTCGGATAGCGATATCTGGCAGATTTATTAAGTATTTGAGTATTATAAAGTATTATAGTATTATAAGTGTCGGTTAGTTATCCATCACATAACTAACCGACACTTTATCCGTAACCGGTGAAACTGGCCCTAAATCTCCGTTTCTGGAGCTTCTGTTTTGGGAGCTGGGCTAACTCGGTTTTGAGATACAGAACCTTTGATAAAGTAAGGGAGAAAGGGAGAGCTGAGGACTAAGAGGTCAAGCCATTGTAAACACTTCCCACACTTGATGGCTGCTTTCTTTAGTTTTATAAGTTGAAAACCTACAGCAATAGCCATAGAAATATCAGTCTATGTACAAAAGTTTATTTATAATGTTAATCACTGTTTTTATAATTTCAGGAGCTGATTATGTGATATGAAGAAATTATTGGAAGCTAAGGAGTGATCTCGGAAGACAGAGTTTATGTCCATAATAAATATTATATATACATTTTTAAATTACAATTAAGAAAAGACACAAATTCATATAAGTAACACTGATTTTAAAAAGCTTTGAATTTATAATTTAATACAGTGACATCTTTTGAGCGTCACACCGCACTAAAATTAGTGTTACGTATAAAAAATATATTTTTAATTTTAGATAGATTTTAAAAGAGTTTATGTAAAATTTTAAGGGTACCTATTGAAGCCATGAGAAAATTGTTTCCTTTTATTCCCGCCTCCTTGTGAAATTTTATTGAAATTTTAATAAATGTTTATATTTTTCTTAGTACTTACTTTAGGTTTCAATTACTTCCTTTGTAGGCGCTATTATTCGACTGACAACTTTCGGTACAATTAAAGATTTAAAAACTTAAATATTTATAAACTTAAATGATTCTTTATAATTTATCGATATAAATTGTTTGCTTGCACCTTGTTGGATGAAATAAAAATAAATTTGTCAAGACTGGAGGCTATATTTGAAGGAAAAATTAATAATTCTACAAATTACATTATTAAATTAAAATAGATTCTAAAAAAGATAGCAAAACTGAGACTTAATTATTACATCCATATTTTAAGTCATTTTCTCCACTCGACTCAACTTTGACTCAACTTGCCTCAAATAAATTATGTTTTAGGGCTGTATAGACCCCGTCACGAGAAGTTATATTTTTTTTTACTATGGATAGGCATACGTTTGACCACTATCTCACCTGATGTTAAGCGATGATGCGGTCTAAGATGATTTTCTTTTTTTTGTCGTGTGGAGTGGAATATTAAGCTTCCCTTCGAAAATACTTAAAATAAGTATGTCAATAAAAACGACAACATTGTATTGATAACGTCACAACACTTTATCTGTGATTTGTTGTTTTTTTAGAGATTTTATTAATGTATGAAATACTAAACTTAGATCTTATTAAGTACTAACCATTAACCAATTTTTGACACCTTGAATTAATTGGCGTAGGCACAGACTTTTCTTATTTAAACGCTGAAATAATAAACAAGTAAGTTTTTTCTAAAAAAAGGGGTACCTACTATCTATAAGAATTGGATAGCTCGGGTGTGGCTAAATAATAACAGCCGCACGGGTCGATCTTCAAGGTAAAGCAACGCTTGCCGAGGTTGGTCTGTGGATGGGTGACCATCTTAACATACCGAGTTTCCTCCGTGCCTCGGAAAGCACGTTAAGCTGTTGGTCCCGGCTGTCATTTGGAGATCTTTGGCAGTCGTTACGGATGGTCAGAAGCCAGAAAATCTGACACCAGTCTTGCCAAGGAGTACCGTGTTACCCAGTTAACGGGTTGTGGAGGTCTGGTAGGCAGCCGCTCCACGTAAAATACTGGTATTCAGCTAAATCCGGTTTGACTGGAAGCCGACCCCAATATAGTTGGGAAAAGGCTAGGCAGATGATGGATAGCTCGGGTGTACCACCTTCTTCGTTTAACGCTCTTTCTCTTGTTCTGTAACTCTTTGTATTTCATATTTACTATGTATTTGAAACTTTGTATTTCTGAATGAATAAAAATTCAAATACATCGCCGATGGAACATGAAGAGACCGTTTTTTCCATAAACAAAAAAAAACATAGTAGTAATTTATTTTAGCAATGTTGCCAGACCGATGCTGTCTAACGTTGGTCTTTCAAAGAACCAAGAGTGAAGATCAATGGAGCAGTTCACTATAGTTCATTAAAAAGTTAAAAAAATGCATGTTCTGAGTGCCATTTCTACTAATTTTCACATTCGCATCTCAATCGCAAATTGTCAAAAAGGACATAGTTCATCGCCCATACATCGTTCGCCTAAGAACCAACAGAGACGTGAATTTACTATCTGTGTTTTAAATAATGCATATGTTCGACTGAAACTAAATTAAAATCACGGACACTTTTCAGAATTGTAAAATATCCAAAATGATTTCGGATTTTGAGTTTATAAAACATACCAAACAATAGAAACATACCAAATGGACTAAGATCCCAGAGCTGCCAGACTTTTTATCTCACCAAAAAATGGTGTAGAGTAGTGTTAATATGTTCTTCTAACATACGAAAGCGTGGTAACTTAGGTCGACGGCCGATTCCCTGATATCAGGTGCAAAATACATTACTTAAATCAAAGTGTCAACTGTCATTTCATCGACTGTCAGTGTCAACAGTGTTCGTGTCATACAGCGCTTTAATCGCTTTATTCTTTTTGTAGGTAACTAAAAATCTTACAGCGCTGAGACCGCTTTGTTTCATTTTAAAATAATGGCGCCGGGTTATAAAACCCAAGTGAGTTACTTTTTAAAATGGTTTCGTAATTAAAAAGTGTCCGTTCTATTCTAATCATTAAAATGTAATTTAAAAAAAAAACTAGGAATAATGGTAAAGGTTTCGCATGTGTTGATTCATAGGCCACTTTTTACCATGTCCTTTATGAAAATTAAGGCTTTTTTAATAGTTCGCGATGGGCATGCGAATGCGAAAGTTGTTTAAAAAATAATAGAATTGGCTCTCAGGTAAAAACACCCTGAACAATGCTCCAAGTTAAACTAACTGAACTCTTATCCTGCAACTGAGGATCAGCCTAGCAACAGAAATAGGTCTCTCAAACCACGAAATTCGTTTGAAACTTGCAACACGCAAAAACATGACAGCTGAAGTGTGACTAAATCCCATTAGTTACAGCAAAACATTACAAAAAGTAATACTGCTCCGCCAATTTGAACTCAGTTGGATACCTATAAAAAAACTTGGTGATTTTCGCACAACTAATCAATATCTAGTATTATTTGAGCTTGCTATAATAAGTATACGCTGCTCCGTCCTTAAAAGAATTCTGGTGTGATATTTTCCAACAAAATGAATCACATAAAGCTGCTTACAGACTACGCTATAATATATAGCATAGAGTATATAGCTCATAGCACAACAATATCGCGCACCATACATTGTCAATAATATATAGTACAGTACAGTGTGAACGTGTCCATAACAATGTATGGTGCGGGATATTGTTGTGCTATGAGCTATATACTAATATGCTAATATATTATAGCGTAGTCTGAAAGCAGCTTAAAGATTCGATTAATTTATTATTTAGCATAATTTCGCAGAAAGTATCGATTTTTAAAATGTTTCAACATTAATTTCAATTTACTATAGCTACAGTGTAAATGAAATTTTTTTTTTGAAAATTGAATATTGGATGCGATACTCGGTGCATATGTGGAGATCCGCAAGTTACTTCAATTCGTTCCTGTTTGCGTTATTCGAACATAAATCCACAAAATTTTGTACACAAGAATATAGAAGAATAAATAAATACCAAAAGTTAGAAGAAAGGTGATGAACAGATCATCACTACATATTACAAAACAAAATCATCCGCCGCGTCTGTCTGTCAAAAACTACTGCGCCGATTTTCATGCTGTTTTTACCAATGGATAGAGTGGTTCTCGAGGAAGGTTTTAGTAAATAATTTGTCATGTGGGCGAAGCCGCGGATTTCATTTAGTAGAAAATAAGATTAATTGAATCTTGAAAAAAGTTAATTCAATTGATTGATCAAATAAATTTCCTTTTTTGCTCACACTTGAAATCTAGGGAGCATACAAGAACTTGCAGTCACCTCACTGTGATTCATAGCATTGTTGTGGAATCACAATCAATCACATTAAGTATAAGTCATGGCACTTCTATAAACCGGCCAAGTGCGAGTAGGACTCGAAAACGAAGTGTTACGTACTAAATATTTTAATTTGTTGTTATAGCGGCAATAGAGGTAGTTTAAAAGTGGCGCCAGAGACGGAAAAGTTAAAAGGGAGTCGCTTGTCTTGGTAGAGTCATGTGAAGAGGAGGGAGGAAACGCATTTATCTAAAAGAGTAATGAACAATTCCACGCGATATTTTACAATTTTACGGTGTTTTCTATGTTCCGGTGACATATATATAGCTGTGCCCCGCGGCTTCGCTCCCGTCAACTACCCATTTTGTTTTTTTGCTTTTAAGCTTTCCCTGTATTCTGGCGAACTAAACAAAAAAAAGAATTACCGAAATCGGCCCAGGCGTTCTCGAGTTTTAGCGAGACTAACGAACAGCAATTCATTTTTATATATAGAGAAGATTATTGTAAAAACGTCTGTGCCTACGCTATTTATTCAGACGTTAAAGAAATACTTGTAGAACTAAAACTATTTAGGTAAAGATATACATTTTAACTGGACTGAAGCATTGAATACTCTTTTTATGTGGACTAAACGGAAAGCCAGTGTTATTAAGAGAATAATTTTAATTTTTATATTTTTACTATTAATAAAATAACACTAAAATTATGTTTATGCATATTTGTTTCATTTTAACCAATTCTGAACCCTAGAACGTAAAATGTAGATGGTCTTCCATTCAGTGCCACTTCAGGGCACCATTATGCAAAAAAAAATTGTTTGTTAAAGTGTCTCTAATGCATGTTAGGTCTCATCGCTACTGTGAAAATAATCAAAACGGCGGCTGAGGGACTATACCGCAATGGATCTATGCCCATTGGTATGCAAATTACCTTCAGCAACATGAGATATTATTGCTTTGTCTCTAATATGTTCTTTTGGAACATGCCAGCCATCTGCCATACTATTGCAAACAGCAATAATTGGGATTGCTATTCCCGAGAGCCATAAGCGAGTGAATAGTGTTTTTTTACCATTGATGGCATACGTTTGACCACTATCTCACCTGATTGCAAGCGATGATGCGGTCGAAGATGAAGCACGCTTGCCTCGAAGTAACCTCGATCAAGTGTGTGCGCAAACACAGGAGCACTCTGTTTTCTTAATTCTCACTGTCCAAATTGACGGCAAGCCGACGCAACCGGGGAGTGATGATCAGGCGCAGGAGTAACGGTGACAAGTGCTATCCGTGCCACGTGTCACACCATCAGCTTCTGAACTCCTACTGCTTCTTTTTGTTTGGAAGGGAAATCATCAAAGGGAATCACCAGCTCTGGGCGGAGCAGAAGGAGGTGTCAGACTCTTACTAACAACCCATCCGTGTTCTTCCGAATGCCCTTTGCGTATCAGAGACCTTTGAAAGGGTAACCTCGGGGTGACCCTTTCAAACAATTCCGAAACCCTGGTCCTACTGTTTCTGCATAAATTACGTAGCTTTTTTTCCCGACCTGGGAATCAAACCTAGAACCACGCGTAACAATCGCGCTTGACACGAGACCAACAAGGCCAATATGAATAATGTATAAATAATTGTAAAATGAAATGAAATTATGACCGAAATTAGATCCTTTCGGACACATACAACGCAATTTTAAGGCTTCCTGACAGATCCTTGATAATTAAGAAATGCCGAAACCAACTCAGAAGTCTATTTCATATGACGACCATCGACCACCATAACATTACGTCATCGATTCGCAACAAAACTAAACAGGTGAGGGTCATCTCTACTTACTCCTCATCCTAGTCACGTATTGTCATATACCTTGCGCAAGCGCACCTTGGTTGTTAATAGCATACGTTGTGCACATATCAAAAGTGTACTGTTTGGTTTGATTAGGAAAGTTTGTAGCCCTATCAATGTTGACTGTAAAGGTAGCCCCCCCCCCACCTTCCTACATTTACAGTCATCGTTGATAGGGCTAATGGAAAAACTGGGTATAGGATAGGGTTATCGAAAAAACCGGCCTAATCTAGAGTAATTTGTCGATTTAATCTAGATGAAATTGACGTGGAAACCAGTTACTTCTAACCTATTTGTAAAAGTAAATATCATTTATATCACCGGTGATAGATTCTATATACAATTTATAAGGTCGACTGGTGGAAAATGCATAAGGCATTTAGTCCACCGTTGTACAGTGGTTTTTACTTGTGCATAAAGTTTAAATAAATAAATTATATTAGGATGTGTAAATTGGCTGAAATATGACATTGGTTGATAAAGATGTCGGGAAATAAATGCTGGTTGGGAGCTTATATATACTTTGCTATCCGTGTGAAGCCGGAGATTGCTACTAGCTCTCGCCTACTAGGGTTGAGCAAGCTACCAGGGTTGAGCAAGCTTCCAGGGTTGAACAAGCAACCAGGCTTGAGCAAGATACCACGGTAAAGCAAGCTACCAGGGTTGAACAAGCTACCAGGGTTGAGCAAGCTACCAGGGCTGGTGCTAGACTACCTACGTACTTAAAAGTGAGCATATAACAAGTCTATAATAGGATCGCTGTATTACCTGAAGCAGTATTGCTATATTATCTGTGGTAAAAGGAAATGATCTTACGCCCATTAACACATTCATGCAGTGAGTGCACGACTTGTTTTGTTACCTCATCATCGGGTGCGGTCATGGTCAACTCCAATTAACAGTGATTTGGAATCGGTATCAATGCATCCTGGTACTCGAAGTTTAATATAAGAATCGTTATTTTAAACGAAATTGTTAAATAAAAATAAAATGTTTATTTCTCACCACAAGCTGAGAAACACAAACAATATTTTACACAAAAGGAAAAGGACTTATAAAGTCAGTCTATAAGCGGACTCATTACTGTAGGCAATGTGTTTTGTATTGTGGCAAATTCTAGCAGTCTGCCGGTCTATAAGGTCACTTTAGCAGAATCAGAAAGCACATCACGCTACCCGTCACTGTCAAATTTTCCCAATCAACCTTGAACCTAATGCGTTAGCTGTAAAGATGAAAATTAAATTTGACAGATTGTTGTGTGATTTTTACTTTCTCGGGTCCCTGGAGACCCGGTCCTTTGGTAGGCTTACGAGGGGCCGAAACCAACTCGCAGAGGCCTTGTTAGACATTTCAAATGGAATGAGACACCAACCGACGATTATCCCTGTATGCACTGTGAAAGTATACCCAATCCCCGGTTGGAGCAGGATTATTGCAGAATGTGGAAACAAAAGATGAAACGCTATGGGTTTGGGTGGTTTAATGGACTGATAACCATTTACTATGGAAGAACTATTGGCCCCTGCCTGACCACTGTCAATTTAATCTGCTTTAAAATGGTCGCTGGCACAAAGTGTCGTAGCGCCAAGGGGTAAGTAACATATTCTGAGGTGCTAAAGGAGTGGAGACGTATCAGCCTCTTACTG
This sequence comes from Ceramica pisi, assembly GCA_963859965.1. Lineage (NCBI taxonomy): Eukaryota > Metazoa > Arthropoda > Insecta > Lepidoptera > Noctuidae > Ceramica > Ceramica pisi. The sequence continues at coordinate 2,704,341 of OY982537.1, read as the reverse complement.
GATTATACATCCTTCTCCCGAGCACGTTTGCTCTTGCGAATCTCTACTCAGACCGGCCGATTAGGGCAAGAAAGAGGTGGGAGCTCTGTTCCTCGTCAGTGTTCACTCTGGCCAGCCAATAAAGGCAAGTCGGAGATGAGGAACAAGACTTCTCCCGGGAGATTAGGTTCGTGGGGTCGCTACTGCCCAACAGTTCGCAACAAAACTGCCTTGTGGATTGTATCTCTTTGTCTGGCCCCTCACCCTTGGTATGACCTAAGGCCCATCGGGACGCGCAAGCCCCACCACGACGTCAACGTAGAGATACTGCGGCATGGTTGTGTGATTAATATTATGATTCTATTATAGTGACCTTTTTAGAGAGACGGGGGATCTATTTAAAGTGGCGTAGACACAAGTTGTGGTAAATGATATTTATTTTGTAAATAGGTTAAAACAGACAAAAAATGAAAATAAAATGGATGAAAAAAGACCCATCCCTTATTTCCGATTTTTTTTTTCTTTTAGGTGAAATTTAAAAAAAATTACAGCGAATACGCTAGCAAAAACATTCAAGTTCCGTCACTAGAGGTCTTAAAGAAAAAGGCAAAGAAAACCAGGACTTTGACATGGCAGCAGCTTACGACAATTTCTTCGAATGACCATCCATCTTAAATTTAAATATAAGTTTCCCACGAAATAAAAAGGTTTTTGACCGCCGCGACAGCCATAGGTATTTCATATGACAAATGACCAAACAAAATTACTGTTACCGTTGTTCACGCAAACTAATCTTGGCCCAAAATTCTCAGACCATTTGTGACAATAGCTTTGTTTTTTTATTGTTTTTTTTTTTATATATTTTATTGAAGCAAGGTCTTTAACCGTTGGGATAAATCGCTCATGTCCGGATTGTGATACAGTGTGAGTGATATACACAGAACAGAATAATTTGCCTAAGGCGTTTTTGTCTCAATTGCACCGAAGCGAGCAGGGGAACAAGAGAGCCAATTCTAAAAATTTTTATACAACTTTCGCATTCACATGTCAGTCGCAAACTGTCAAAAAACCCTTAATATTCATACATTTTTGACAGATTACGATTGAGATGCGAATTATTGCTATGCGAATGTGAAAATTAGGAGAAATGTCACTAAGTTATTTGTAATTAGTTATAGATGTTCGAATAAGTTAGGATAAACGCTTTAATCGCATTGGTCTGAACTCTAATGATAGATGTTAGAAGAAAATAAATTAACTAAAAAATAACTTTGAACATTTTGTAAAGGTTTTTCGTATTTTCATTGATTAGGTTGAATATGTTTGTTGTTTAAATCATTTGAATAAATATCATACTCATCGGCCGCAAGCTTAACTGTTGAATGTAAGCGTTTAGGAATTAGTTTCCTTTTTAACCGACTTCCCAAAAAAGAGGAGGTTATCAATTCGGTTGTATGTTTTTTTTTTTATAGTGCTAGACTTCGGCTGTGCAGTGTCAGTCACTCACTCAGACCCTCAGTAATGGAAGAATTTTACATACTGATTGAGCTTTTCAGAACCTTAACCTTTCCAAGAGAAGTCACGCCAAAGGTCAATGAAGGGCTTTGTTCGAAGTTTCCGTGTGTGATCGAATCAAAAATAAACATATCTGCGGAAGTACCAAGGTTACCGTCTGCTACTAAGAATTGACAAACTTAAGTAACAGTGAGCATCGAAAATTGTTCACATAACGCATAGTCGATGGGGTTGAATCGTAGGAAGGCCTTCCACAAGATAGACCTGGTGAAGACCGGGAAGGCCGCTGGAAGCGAGACGCACAGGACCGATCAATGTGGCGAGCCTTGGCAGAGACCTTTATCCAGTATTGGAAATCTTTCGGGCTGGAATGATGAGGAACCTTTCTTCCCCAATAATAAATAATAAATAAAAAAACATTTCTTCTTTTTTTTGTTTTTGCATAACACTAGTTACAATCACGAAAATAATATAGAATTGATAAGTTAATAGATTAATTAAGATAATGACCATTCTGATTGCTCTTCTAGTAATAATGTTAATGTTAATTATTAAAGATGCGTAAAATCATATTTTTTTTAATTATTGTAAAATAAAGAAAAGTTTCTAATAAAAAAATATGCATGAACCCCTCAAGTTGTGAGGGTGAAGGCCTCCTCCAGAGAACTCCTGTGGTGTCGGTCATTGGCTTCTGTTTGCCAGTCTTTGCCTCTTCTCCAATACCAAATGCCTAATTTATAGAGTAGTCAACAGATTTAACAGAGAGTAGAAGAGCTGCCAACCTTAATTTACAAGACATTTTCCTACTCAAGTAAAATATGATAACTTTTTCCAACTCTTCTCTTCTCACGTCAAAAACCAACGACTGTAAAATTGCCAAACGACAAAACAGCATAAAACAAAAATTTTACTTAAAAATAAGCAGTTTATAGATCCAAAAAAACTGTCTCTAAGAAACTGTACCACAACTAATTTACCGAAAACATTATTAGATTTCTTTCTTTCGCATCCAATTCGCCGAGATGACATCACCAATTCGCCAAGAAAACACCACAAAAAAGCTATCGATTTGATGCGAATAAAACAAGTATCTATCGGTACAACAATGTGGTAACGGACGCGTCAATTAAACTAACGTTTTTGACCGCAGACGCTATATATTGGGCGCAAAAAAATGGCCAAGTTTTCTTTGATACTGGCGGGCTTGGATTCAGTCGATAGCAGACACAGACTTTTTGATATGTTTTATTCCAAATGACAAATCATTTAATGAAATTTGGCTGTGATTCACATCAAAGTTTGCGTAAAGATAGTCCCCTAAAACGCCAGCGCGTCACCATTTCCTATTGTTTTAATTGGGAAGAAGTAGCGCAAAAGCCTCCCCAGACATGATTGTTTGTTAAGTTTTATATTCCATGCATGTACTTGCTGCAATGGCTTTGTTAAGGGAAAATTGGACTGACTGATGTAGTAGATCTTATATGGAATTTGAAGTTCGACCAGTGCGATCAAAAGGACTTTATGTAGGCGCATCTATTTAAAAAAATGGCAAAAGTAAAGGTGTTGAGTAAATGGTTATGTCTATACATCGATAACGCAGCATCTCTGTATCCCTCTTTTTCTTACTGCTCCTAAATAGCACAGTTCTTCTAAACGCTGCAACTCGTCACGATATTAGAGCATAAACTCGAGCTGTGATCTGAAAAACTTATAACATCACGATAGATATAATAAATCACGATCCTGTGTCCACCTGCTTCGCTCTGCAGGTGTTACGGCACCTATAATGCGGAGTGTTACATCATCAAGAAATTTCTTCAGCTTTTCCTTCAGCTTCAGCAATTTGTTCTAAACCGAAAATAAGAACCGGAAATTGAACGTTCAAAACGTACAACTCATAAATCCTAAGTTTTTGCCTCTATCTCCAAAATCAACATCAATATTTATATTTCGGCTAAACACCGCAAAGTACACTTATTATCGGTAACAGGGCAATTTTAACGGAATCTTAAAAAACGTAACGCAACGGTGTGAGCGAGCCAAAAAAGCTCATTTTGCCACAAAACAAGCAAGCGGACGTGAGACGAGATCATCGCTCGATGCGAGGTCTTATAACTGTACTTTAATCATTCCAGCCTTCCGACGTTATGTAACAGCTAGTCCAATGGCGCTTGGCTGAACCACAACACGCGCCTGGATCACAACGCGAATTAAAAAAAAATCAAGGATTTTTAATCTGTCGCTGTGAACTGTCAAATTAAATTTTGGCGGGAGTGCAGTTGTTGTCTGTGATTTATTTTTGATTGAAACGGGATTTGAATTTGGACTGTGAATTATGGAAGTTTTAAGGTTTGTTGTGTTTGATTAATTTACTTAAATTGCCTAATATTATCTTCATAATATTCATGTTTGACAACGTCTAGTAAAGATGATGAACTACCCTCAATGAAGTCCAAAATAAGCTAGTTCTTCAGTATCAATTAATCGTTTTCAAGTGTATTCACTAAAAATCTTTATCCATATAGGTACGGTACGTATCTGAAAATTCTGTTTAGTTTGAACACACACCTAAAACTATTTATGAGTTAGTTACATGGAAGATTCGCAATGGGTATGATGTACCTACTTAGATAACTATTGTTTTATCCGATTATCTCTTAGACTAATAACTACAATTAAATTAAATAAAACCCCATTCATTAACAAGTAATAAATTCAAATTAAATCGTTTAGCAAAAACTAAACATTCATTAAACATGACAATACACGCAATTTGTCTTGCATTCATCCGTAGTGTTACAAAAGACTTGCAACTTTATCTCGTAGGTTGTAAGATCGATTCAGCTTGTTCTAGGTATTTTGCACAGCACCTGCATCTTCATGGTCTAGTACAGGGATGGTGAACCTTTTTTGACACTCGTGTCATTTAATTAAAAAAATAATAATATGTATAGCCGTGAGGTGCCTCCAAAAAATCTTTACTTGGCGATGGAATGGTCAAAATCTTAGAATAATAACGCATAGAAACCTAGTACGAGTGCAAAAAGTGAGGCAACTAAAACTTAGCCTAATCCGTCAAACTTAGCCGTCAGGCCGTCAGTACTCAAGGTCACGTTTCGTCGAACACAGCTCGCGAGTAAATAATTGAAAATGACAGTTTGTTGCGTGAAAGGATGTTATAGCACATCAGGAAAACAAAAAAATGTGATAAAATAACATTTCACAAATAAGTACTCACATTCTATGCACTATTTTTACGTAAATCGATAAATAAAACAAAATTCTAATAACCTAACTTGTCATAGCACAGTGTTGCTATTTGTGAGGAAAAAATACCCACATTGCTTTCATTCATGTTTTTCATTTTTGTAATTTTAAAATACAATACTTACTGTTAATTTATATCAAACCCGATGTTTTAACATTGTTTATAATTATAACCCATCAAGCATTCTAAACGCATTGAACAATATCTCATTCTTTATGCGATTTATTTCCTTTTATTTTGAAATAAATTGAATTATACCTTCCGAAAAAATATGTCATATTACATGAAAAATCATGTTTACCTTTTCCAGTTTCCAACAACATAAAATACTTGCCTTGATAGCAAAATAGTAATGCGTCTTCCCATATTTTGTGGGTAACGGCTTAGTAATGGTATCACTGAAAGCTATATCTGTGTGCGTTAGAGGAACGTAGACACATTCGGCTCACGCACACAAAGAAAATGAAGTGGACACACGATTTTGCTCGGGTTTTGTTCTAGACGCGGCTTCTATGCGTTATTATTCTAAGGGTCAAAATAATATAACATAAGAACTAACTCAACTCTTTGTTGTAACTATAAGTTCATAAAGCATTCTTAATAGGCTAGATTCCGTCATCCACAAATTGCAAAACTATTTTGTCCGTCAGTTAGAGTATTGAAAAGTAATGGGCACGTATTTTTGTTTTTGTAAATCAATGAATATTGACAAAGATAAAACGCATCAAAACTCGGGAGTCACGACTCATTAAAAAATATGCGAAGGTATGACGTATTGAGAATTTTAAAAGCGTCGTAACTTCGTCAATTTTGGTTCCCGTAACAAAAGACTGAAACTGACGGACTAATTAGATTTTTTCAGGACACAAGCCTATTGTTATCAGGTTTTGTATTTCTTCAAATAAAAGTAAATTTCAGTTGTATTAGCAACAATAGAAATCATACAGTACTTTTATTTTCATCAAGACGCTAAGGAATCTTGTAAAGGTGTGCCCAAACGCGTGCCATAGGTTCGCCATCCCTGGACTAGTAATACACTTTAGCTGTCAGAACAGTACTAGTGTAGAGAAGTTATATCAGGCTTATGTAGAACATCACGAAGGCTTTCGTTAATGGGATAGGCTAGGTGTTAGGGGTAGGTTAGGTAGTATTTTATTTTAATCTATACATACATACATATAAATAAAATTGGAGTGTCTGTTTGTAATATGAATATGTACGTATACCTATGTACGTATGTGTATGTATATACGGTACATACACCAAAATATTTTTTTTAACAATTTCTGTCTGTCTGTCTGTGTCTGTCTGTTTGTTCCGGCTAATCTCTGAAATGGCTGGACCGATTTTGACTGGACTTTTATTAGCAGGTAGCTGTTGTAATAAGGAGTAACTTAGGCTACGCTTATTTAAAAAAAAATAAAGAATCGACTGTGCCTAACAGTCGATTCTTTATTTTTTTTCGGAACGAAGATCGGCGGGTCAGCTAGTAGAGAAATTTAAAATGACTCTTTATGTATCCGGTCGAGGTTAGTAAAAGCTTCATAACTTTTTCTGTCGCCAAACAGCATTAATGTGTTCCTGTTTCTAGGGAAGATATGTGTCGGGTAAGGTAGTTTTGCAGTCAGTTTACGCTGTGACTGACGGAAAACCTACCGTGTACTGCAGTGACTGAAGGTTGCATGAAATTGATTGACGAAAATCACTGAATATTTCGTTATTAACGACTTTTAATTGAATGGATCTGTTTTTATCAAAGACTATTAAACCTATACTCTATGGTTTTTATATCTTTATGGAATGGGCAAAAGTTCAGACCTTCTTCGAATCCTGTTTATCAGCCAATAATATAACGTCGCTTCTTTAAAAATGAGCGTTTAATGCCGATTGAATTCCATCACTAACCATCAGTCATTCGTCATTCATGACTTTTGAAATTGAGTGACACTGGCATGTGCGTGTGATGGGACCTAACACTAACTCCTTTAGTACCATCCTAAGATTGTCTTTAACAGATTGTCCTGTACCTCAATCTGTGATCTTCTCTAGTATCAATTTCACGATATGCACGTGTTTGGTACAGCCAAGGGCGTTTGCCAAGTTTGCCAAAAAAAGGTTCCGGCTGTAATTTGTAAATCTTTGGCAGTCGGAACGGATTGTCAGAAGCCAGAGAATCTGACTCCAGTCTTACCAAGAAATATCTACCGTGTTACCCAGTTACTGGGATATGGAGGTCTCGTAGGCAGCCGCTGGTATTCAGCAGAATCCGGTTTCACGGGAAGCCGACCCCAATATATATATCGATCCCGGGTTCGATTCCCAGCGGCGGCAAATTTTTTGCTCGGTTTGGTTGGTGGTAGGACTTGTTCTAAGTCCACCTGGCAAGCTACCACCATCATGTCTAAGTCTGTCGCCATAACAACAATGTTAACAGCATTGTTGTGTTCCGGCAGTTAGAGGTATGATAGCCAGTTCCTCTGTGTAAGAGGATTCCGGGTGAAACTCGCTTCCATCTTCGGCCTAATCATCACTTTCCATTAGGTGAGATTTGGGCCAAGAGTTTCCCCGTTTTGAATAAAAAATAAAAAAAAAGATAGGGACATTTTTGCCTCGCACAGTAATTATGGTTAATTAACTAATTATAAAGTACTTATCGTTAGTGTTAAGAGTCCTATTACGAATCGTGAATGCTCGTTTGCAATAAACGAAGTTACGTTGGTCTGCGTTGGGAGTACATCTATAGTCCGCGAAACAATTTTGATACTTACTGGTCTGAATAGGATTATAGTTTATTTGGGCGCTCGCGCGAGACTGAGGAGCGCGCGCGCTGAATTGACGCAGAATATATAGTACCTACTTTTGTTTATTTATTGTAATTTTGTTTTATTATATTGACAAACGAAAACTAATGAAACGTATTCATTGTAGATTGAAATTTTATATCATGTTAATTTATTTGATAAAATTGTTTTTTATTTGGAATATAATGGACGCTGAATCAAGACATTTCTGGCTTAAATTTGGCTTTCTTTACGTATTTTTTCCTGAAAACTCAAGGAATTTAAAGAAATTCTAGAACACCAATAAACAAGTAAAACATTCAACTTACCTTTTAGTAATTTCAGCTTTTAAAAGAATTGATTGTAACAATGTGAATTTTACCGTCAAAGTTCCATCGCCGACATTTTTTCTTGCAAACTGAGTTCGTAAAATATTTATAGTAAATTACACGAAAAGAAAAATGAAAATGTGTAACTCTAACTTACAAGAAAGAGGCTGGCACTATCGTTATTCATGATCAAATAATTAAAATATCTTATTGCTGCTGAAAATTACAGCGTCAAAAATCATGAATTTCCGTAAAAAGTGTAATAGAACTCTTAAAGTATTTTACTTCTGTTCTCTTTTGTGTCTGTTATGTGCGAGTCTCAAATAAAAGAACTTTTCTTTTCTTTCTTTTAAGGGGCCTGACACTGGGACAAAATGGCAGAGGATTTTGCCACTGGTCAGCGCATACTACCCGTTCAGATCCCGCAAAAGAATGCCGCGCATAGAGAATATTTTAATAGTCGTTCACGCGACACCGCCGAAATACTACCTAACTGTACCTAGTATTCGGCGGTGTCGCGACATACCGAAATTCAACGCGACATCAAGAAATACATTTTGATGCCAAAGAACCAATTTATAACATTGCAATTTATGTCGTATTCCTACGGGCCACTTTGAATGTCCTTTGGTAAAAAGTTAAATATTTTGCCTTTGTGTCCCGATAGGCGAAGGCCATAAACGTTGTTTTTAAAGGCTTGCCTACAGATAGACGCCACGCGACAACGCAACTACATTGTTTAAAAAAACCGTCCGTGGAAAAAAATATAGTCGCTTCAACGACAGTTTTCGTCCTCGCAGAGTTTTTCAATATAATGGAAAAACTCTTCTTCTTGTTTTCTAACTAATATTTCAAGTTTGCAAGTTCAAGTTCATTCATAAAATTACGATGTTTCCATCAAAACATGGCCATTGTCTTCATTAGCAACACGACACAGGTAATCCGCATTTTGATGTTACAAAATTTAGAACTAGGTATTTCATGCTTTTCTAAGCGATATTATTCAGCATTCTCTTCTTGAAAAGTATCATTTAGTGCCAACAAACATTTAAATAACCCATACAGTTGAACAATTAGATTTGAATCCGTAAACCCGTGACCTATGTAAGTCACAGCATCTTCATTCTGTTATGGTATTTATGGTGTATATTTTAGTTCATAATAAATTAAAAGATAAACAAACTACTGGTTAAAAGGCAATTTCAATCAAATTAATCACTTAGTACGACCATGAATCATTCGCTCCTATCAATTAGTTTTTTATCGCCGAATCATCGCAAAAACTATAAAAATCGCAGCTCGCCTTAATAAATAATTATAATCATTCAATAGATTTTTTTATTGAATGCCAAAAGACTAATATTTGGCAACCCAATTTGCTCGATGAAGTAAACGTTCATTAATTTGCCCAACAATGGCGACCTCTGTTGGGCAACCGAGAAAGCTTCGCCAAACATCTCAGACTTTGTACCAACCTTACGACATTTTCAGTGGATTCTTATTAAAATTGAGAAATTTTTAATGCATCGATTGCTTATAATTAGGTCTAATTAGCTCTGCATTATGCATTTTCAATGTGTTGCAGGTAATCTTAGCGATATCCTTGGCTTGAAAAAAAGAACATTTCTTTTGTTGGCAACACCTATATGTTTCTGCAACAGCAAAGTATAGAAACAAAGAATTCATTTGACGCCGGACCACGCAAGGTTCTACAGGTTTTTTTTTTGAATGGAAAATCATCAAATGCCTCTTTCTACTCTGGGTTGAATGGAAAAGAGTATCAGACTCTTACTGGCTTAAACTCACCCGTGGAGGAAACCCCATATGGAGGAACCAAATTGCGAAAAAATTTGCGTTTCAGGGCCGTCGTGGTGACTCTTTAGATTAAATCCCGTAACCCTGGCAGGCACTGGCCCTAGCGGATCCCGTCTACTATGCTGACATCTCTTTGAGGCGCGTGTGGAACACAAAGCGCCATCGCGCGTCGACCCGGGTTTGGTCCATATCAGACGCCAAGCTACCCTTACCCACTAGGTCACTAGACAGACAGGAATGAGCTGTCGTGAGATTCGGTGGATATTGTCCACTGGCATGCGGAAATTCCGTTTATAGAATGGCTCTATTAATTCGCTTAGGAACCTTAAAAACGGACTTAGGAGGGTAGTTGACCTACCTTTTTTAACCGACTTCCCAAAAAGGAGGAGGTTCTCAATTCGGTTGTTTTTTTTATATTTGTTACCTCATAACTCCGACAATTATGAACCGATTTGAAAAATTCTTGTTTTATCTGAAAGGATATACTTGCAGATTGGTCCCATTTAAAGGACATGGTAAAAAGTGGCCTATTAATCAACACATGCGAAACCTTTACCATTATTCCTAGTTTTTTTTTTTTATTACATTTTAATGATTAGAATAGAACGGACACTTTTTAATTACGAAACCATTTTAAAAAGTAACTCACTTGGGTTTTATAACCCGGCGCCATTATTTTAAAATGAAACAAAGCTGTCTCAGCGCTGTAAGATTTTAAGTTACCTACAAAAAGAATAAAGCGATTAAAGCGCTGTATGACACGAACACTATTGACACTGACAGTCGATGAAATGACAGTTGACACTTTGATTTAAGTAATGTATTTTGCACCTGATATCAGGGAATCGGCCGTCGACCTAAGTTACCACGCTTTCGTATGTTAGAAGAACAGAGTAACACTACTCTACACCATTTTTTGGTGAGATAAAAAGTCTGGCAGCTCTGGGATCTTAGTCCATTTGGTATGTTTCTATTGTTTGGTATGTTTTATAACCTCAAAATCCGAAATAATTTTGGATATTTTACAATTCTGAAAAGTGTCCGTGATTTTAATTTAGTTTCAGTCGAACATATGCATTATTTAAAACACAGATAGTAAATTCACGTCTCTGTTGGTTCTTAGGCCAACGATGTATGGGCGATGAACAATGATGTTTACGAACTTTGGATTTTAAATCGAAATAGCTGGAATTCGTCTACTTATTCCTACTTTACTACGTTACTTGGATGTAATCGTAAATAATAGTAATCGAAATTGCGTATTTTGCTTTTCTGCGATTTTGCAGTGGTGTATTAGGTGTGGGGTACCACTAAAAAGTGAAAAATAAAAAACGAATCGGTTGTATTTCATTGTAAAAAGTTTTTTTTTTTTTTATGGACATCTCACTAAAACAATAGGCAATTATCAATCCATTCTTCAAGTATTGGGATCTTGGTAATAATCCCTCATCACTATTTTAGCCTTTCACTAGAATGCCTATGGTTAGCAGTGGACTCTTTCGAATTGATAACACGTTCCACTTTGCTGTCAGATCAAACCATTCAATTTCTTGATAACACTGTTTTATTAACAAGCAGTACTCAGCGACGCAGTTTCCACTGGCTGGCCCATAGTAACAAGGGACTCTATCGCATTGATTATGATAACAGGTGTTGGCTGTCACATATAAGCTTTCATTTCATTGATAACACCACTTCGGTTATGTCCAGCGATGCAGCCATGCAGTTTACGAATGCATTTGTAACAAAAAGAGCGTGACAAAATAATACATTGACATTTTACGTACCGATAGTTAACAACACCGAATAGTAGACAACGAGTCGTAGAGAAAGCATACTTTCCATTTCTGAAAACGGTTGCTCGTTGAAAGTATGTGTTGTGGACAATCGCGCGTAACCTATGCAATAACTACACGTAATGTGAACTTGTGTAATACCAAGCTAGGTATTTGTCTCAGGATGACACATAACTGTAATCTGAGTGCAATGTGCTTGCACTCGTGTGTGAATTCTAACCTAATGTTATAATGGCGAAAGTGATTTAGTTTACTTTATCCGACTTAACAGCTGAACGGATTTCCAAGGGTAGACTATTTCCTTTTTTTTTGGATAGGTAATAATCAAAATGCTCCATCCGCTCTGAGTGTCAGACTCTTGCTGACTAAAACCCACCCGTGTCTCTCCAAATGTCCTTTGCGTTCCAGGGCCGCGGTGACCCGGAGTCGCGGGATTATTCGCAACAGACACCGTGGCTACAGAACACAAAGGGCAATGAAGGAACATGGATGGGTTTTAGTCAGTAGAAGTCTGACACTCCCTCCCGCTACACCCAGAGCGGGAGGAGTCATTGGATGATTTCCCATCCCTAAAAAAAAAAAAGGACCGCGGTGACTCTTTCGAACACAATCCGCAACAGACCATGACCTGGAACAGGATGCTTTCTACTTTTCGTCAAGATAATATTATGTTCCCTAGGGATATTTCCTAGTTTCACAAAGCAGGTATTACAAGTAAACAAGTAAATTACAAGTAAAACGATGGTAGCTGCAAAATTATAAACTGTAGCGCAGCTAACAACGCCCTTTCCCAAATACATAATATGACCCATAATAGTAGTGTGAGCTTTTTCACTTCATTGCCAAGATAACAAGGTCAAACATTATGTGGAAAGAGTAAATTAATTATGACTTAGATATTCAAAAAAGGTTAAGAGTCAAGATTAATTTAATCGGATTCTATTCTCACATCAGGTCAAATTGTGTCAAGTGTTTTGGCGAGTTTTTTCAATTTATAGTGAGAATCAGTATTTAAACAGAATGTTCTTTATTTTACAGGTACAAATATATCTTCATTGTGATATTCCTGCTTCTCGAGAGCGTCCATAGCGAAGAATCAAAAACAAATTCTCCTGGGACGACACCAAATTGTCCTTTCTCAAAAATCATAGAAGATGTATTCAAAAGCACCAACAAAACTTCAGACAAAGACTCAAACAACAAAGATAAAGATAGAGTCAAACTGTTTCTGAGTACAATAGCTAATATTACAAATGAAAACATCAGTAGAAAAGAAGAAGATCTCATAAATGTAATCATAGCTTCTATAAATAGAATTAAAAATAATATAAGTGATACATCTGATAAATTAAATGAAGCTATCATAGTGTCATCCCCAAAAGATAGCATTAAAGATAAAACGAATGACAATATTAAAGTAAACCAAATCAAAAGTGGTATGGAAGATAAGATTGATATTTTTCTTACAAACAATACAACGAAGAAGCATACTACAAAAAATATAGAAAAAGATGAAGACAGTTCTACCACAGAAAGGACTAAGTACGTAGAAATTCTAACAAAGGATCCGAACAACAAAAACACAACATCAGCTAACATTATAGAAGTCTTAAAACATTTGATGCCTTTATTTAATAGTACCTTGACTAAAGAAGTACACAACATAACTATCATAGAAAGAGATCATACTAACAACCATTCATATTCTGCAACTAAAAACGTTTCGACCATCATAGTTACATATTGTGATAATGACAATTTAACTAAAGAAAACAAGACTGTTGTTCCGAAAGAAAACGTTGAGAAACCTGAAGAAGTAAGTCCTGAGGACTACTATGATGATGAACTGGGTCTAGAGACGGATGAAGGTGAAGGGGAAGCACGGAATTTAACGATAGGAGAAAAGAAAGAGATGATGGAAGCTGCTGAGTATGGAATGCAGAAGATGCATGAACTGTACTCGGTTCTAGAACCTAAGCTGTATTCTATGGGTGAGTATCCTAATCTTATCCCAATTAATGCTAACTTTCTCACTAATCCTAACTAATATTTGAAATCCGAAAGTTTTGATGAATGAATGGATGTTTGTTACTCATTGACGTCAGAACGGCTGAACGGATCTTGTCGAAATTCGGCACAGAGGTAGATTATATTCTAAAATAAGACATCTGCTAATGATGTTAATGAATTAAGATTGGACCTTGGAGAAGGGCTACTTCAACGTGAACTTGTTATGTTTATAAAGATCAAAACACTAAATCATCCCTCCGAGTATCTTGTAGTTGGTGTGTAAGTGATGTGGGTTGATTGTAAAAACTATTATCAAAGCTTTTTTTCTGGCTGAGCAGCAATGAGCTTTCAATAAAGAGCCTAGTGTAAAGCAGGTCTGTTGTAGACACTTTAGAGACGATATTATGAAAGTAACCAAACACGACTGCAAGTTTCATAACTCTTAATTAATAATCCCGCGGCAGTCCACTTCACACAGTCATGTTATTTTATTGATTTCTCACTCAAGTTAAACTTAATAGGAAATCATCAAACTGCAGCAATTGTGATTATTTATTATTTTAGCATATGTATATATGTATGTTATTAGTATATATGTTATTATATTATTTGTGTAATGTATTGTATTGAAAAGATTCAATTCAAATGTTTGTGTTTCTTATTGTTTGTTGTTGTACACCTACCACAATGTAGTCTTTTTAACCCAAAGGTTGACTGGTAGAGAATGCATTGTTGCATTAAGTCCGCCCATGTAATATTGTTGTACATAAAGTTTAAATAAATAAATAAATAAAACCACTAACAGACCGTGCAGTTATCTTTCTAATTTACTAAGTAAACATTTTAGTTTACAATTTTATTTATGTTGCTCATGACAAGGAGACTGCTCTCTAAGCCCGAAACCCGTAGTTCCGGGCTTAATTGCGGGCGTATTCTACTCCGTATCCACCACAAGCTTACGATTAGTTCCGAACTCGAACGAAGAATGAATGTCAACACGATTTGACAGTAACTATCAAATCGCGTTGGCATTTATTCTTAGTAGTTAGGTGATAGGTTAGGAATACGCCCGCAACTAAGCCCGGAACTACGGACTTCGGGCTTAGAGAGTAGCCCCCAGTAGTCAGTTGTCTACCTATCACTTTTAAGACATACCATTTTTCAAGAGACCCATCCATCTTTACTTGGTCTTGCCATACTCTTATAGCTAACGCCAGCATTATCTTCCTGCTCTTATTACGCGTGTGTTCTGAAAACCTAGTATACTGGCCAGTGCTCATGACGTCATAAATCCGACGGAATATTGTAATGGTGTGCCCTCATATTGTACTGGTGAGATAAGTGTGACCTATGTAGTTGTATGTCAGACGGGCGTGTGTGCTTGACTTTGAGGATTTTTTATTGTATTATTTGTAATTTTTGCAATAATAATTATTGTAAACGAGCACAAAAAACATATTCTCAAAATGGCGTCAGTTTTTGTCGTTAACGCACTGGCCAGTATTATTTGGAACGAATCAACAGTATGGCGTCGGATTCATGACGTCATGAGGTCTGGCCAGCATACTGGGTAATATTACGGAACACACGCTACATGTTCTTTTCTGTCATTTCAAACGCCATAGCAAGATAGCCTCCTTCATACTCATAACTTTCCTGCCGACATTTTCTCTATTTCTGTGCTGCAAAAGGTTGACAAAACGGGAATGTATACAGGCCGTCTCACAAGTTGACAAAACAGATTCATTCCTCTTTTTAGAATTCCTGTATACAATCCCGTATAAAGATCAAAATGTTGATGAAACGTCACTTGTTGTTTTTCTTGACATGTTGAATGTGGCAAAACGGGAAAAACAACCCCATTTCGTGTCCAGGCTATCACTTTCTATTCCAGGTTGCCTGGAAGAGATCGCGTAATGCAATAAGGCAGCCAATTGTATCTTTTAAATGCGGTTCGTTAGTCTCGCTATAACTCGAGAACGGCTGCACCGAGTTCAATAATTCTTTTTCGTTTAGTTCGCCAGAATACAGGGAAGGTTTAAAAGCAAAAAAAAATGGGTAGGTAGGGTAGCCAGTTGACGGGAGCGAAGCCGCGGGGGATAGCTAGTAAATAAATAAATAGACAACCTTGAATACAACCCATCCCACTAATCTTAACTCAATGCTTTAATTATTATACTTCGATTCTCCAGGTCTTTGGCTGGATGACTCCAGTCCAGCTCGCTACGTGGCAGCCTTCAATGCACCATCAGAAGAAGCTGCCAAGTTCTCACGGTACGGGTACGCTTCTCTTCAAGCTGCCACCAAGCTGAGAGAACTGATCAGGTCAGTGATAATTTATTATGCTGGAGGGATGGCGAAGATCATTGTGACTTTCCATAATTATTTGATGAACAAGTTTCTTATTGTAATTTATTTCGTTTAATTCAGACAAGACGCAAAAAGATAGGCGTAGGTAAGGTACTTATTATACAAATTAAAGTTCAACTGAAAAGTCATTTAACTCTGCAAGAATTTTGGTAAATTCAGGGTTTAAAGAAAAAAGAAAGAAAGAAAAAGAGTTTATTTGCGGTCAATATGACGCATATCAAAAGTACACAAATATTACAATTATATCTATGAAAGATTAGGAAGATATGCGTCAAATCTGCGCAAAACGGCCATCACTCAGCATAATGCTGGGACTCGTGTGCGAGACAGAGCCCTGACAGCGCTGGTTTTCAGTGACAGCCGGCGTTGACAGTTTGACGTCGATCATCGTCGATCGTCGTTTCTTCAGAAGTGCATGATGCACTGATCATATTTAAGGTTGAAGTCATTCATCTGATAATTATGCAGTAAAGAAACAATGACAAAAAGACTCGACCTAAAACAATGACTAAAAAGTTTAAAATCACTCTTTTCAAGCCGTCTGATGCATTCATTATAAAAATTGAATTATTCACAAAAATATTACCATAATTCATTATCTTGACGCATGACGTAGCTTGAACATCCAGGAGCGACCGCAGTGCCAGCCGTGTGCTTCCTAGACGACACAGAATGGAACAGCGAATTTGTTTTGATTATTTTTTTCATTAAGTATTTGTTCTTATTTTATATTATCTTTATGAATCAGTAAAAAAATATTCTCGTCTAGAGGTAGTTTATATCGGGTACATTAAGTGGTCCTCCTTTGTAAGACGACTAAAATAGCAACTAATGAAATCTGACTGACAGATTAGGAAACAACTAATCAATCAGGCAGCAATTAAAGAGTCTTCGCTCTCAATTTGGATCGTGTCAACATGACGCATCTGAAAAGGGTAAATAATGTAGACTTAGCGCAATCAATGTGCAATCTTTACTAGAAAAAACTTTTTACAAAAAAATACAACCGACTTCCAAAAAAAAAACACTACAAAGTAAAAAATAACTTTAACTTCGGAACTCGGTGTTTTTGTTAGTTTCTTCGTATTTTGACACCGACTTACGAAGTTAAAGTTATTTTTTACTTTGTAGTGTTTTTTTTTTGGAAGTCGGTTGTATTTTTTTGTAAAAAGTTTTTTATTTTTCACTTTTTAGTGGTACCCCGCACCTAACAAAACCACTGCAATATCAATACCATACGATTTTCGAAAGTTCCCCTTGACTTCTCTGGGATGCCATCATCAGAACCTGGTTTCCTTATCATGGGACCATTTGGGAAGTATACCCTTTCCAACAAAACAATCATTTTTAAAATCGGTTGGCAAGCGACGGAGTTATGCCCGAACAAACATAAAAAAAAAAAAAAAAAAAAATACAAACATCCGTATTGAGAACCTCCTCCTTTTTGGGAAGTCGGTTAAAAAGTACGAAATATAAAGCACTACATTCGGTCATCAGCTGTGCCTGCGTGAAATTCGAAACTGAGTCCTCGGGAATAAAAAGTATGATCTGGTCAAACTTTTAATTCCCGAGGGCCTTTTTTGAGGGCCTTTAACAATCACTATCCGTCTTTTGTTTCTGACTGCAATAGTGCCTCTATCTAAAAAATTAAGGCTTTTTTGACAGTTTGCATAGACATGCGAATGCGAAAGTTGTTGAAAAATTAGTAGAAATTAGCTTTATTCAGACCAGGGTCTACTCACTTCTATACGACGCTTGTTTATTTTTTAAACGTGCTAATCTCTGGAACTACCAGTCTGGTTTGGAAAATTCTTTTTTTCGTGATATCCACATTCATGAGGAAGGCTATACGAGAACGTGAAAACGGGATATGCGCGTTACGAAGTCGCGCGCAAAAGCTAGTTTCAAATAATATCCAAATCACAGGGCCAATTCTTCTAGTTCGCATTCGCATGTTAATCGAAAACTGTCAAAAAAGCCTTAAGAGTCCTATTACATTTTTTACGGAAATTCATGATTTTTGACGCTGTAGTTTTCAGCAGCAGTAAGATATTTTAATTATTTGATCCTGAATAACGATAGTGCCAGTCTCTTTCTTGTAAGTTAGAGTTATACATTTTCATTTTTCTTTTCGTGTAATTTACTATAAATATTTTACGAACTCAGTTTGCAAGAAAAAATGTCGGCGATGGAACTTTGACGGTCAAATTCACATTGTTAAAAGCTGAAATTACTAAAAGGTAAGTTGAATGTTTTACTTGTTTATTGGAGTTCTAGAATTTCTTTAAGTTCCTTGAGTTTTCACGGAAAAAAACGTAAAGAAAGCCTAATTTAAGCCAGAAATGTCTTGATTCGGCGTCCATTATAATCCAAATAAAAACAATTTTATCAAATAAATTAAATATGATATAAAACTTCAATCTACAATGAATACGTTTAATTAGTTTTCGTTTGTCAATATAATAAAACAAAATTACAATAAATAAAATTAATTCAGCGCGCGCGCTCCTCAGTCTCGCTCGAGCGCCCAAATAAACTATAATCCTATTCAGACTAGTAAGTATCAAAATTGTTTCGCGGACTATAGATGTACTCCCAACGCAGACCAACGTAACTTCGTCTATTGCAAACGAGCATTGACGATTCGTAATAGGACTCTTAAAGCCTTAGTTTTCGTACATTTTTGACAGTTTCCGATTGAGATGCGAATGCGATGTGAATGTGAAAATTAATAGAATTGACACTCAGTTCAGCTGGTTTATAATTGACTAGCTGATAGGCATAGAGGGTACCGTACAATCCTGTAGGTATTATATTACAAGCAAAAGTTGCGACTTACGATTTATGACGTATTAAAAAAAACTACTTACTAGATCTCGTTCAAACCAATTTTCGCTGGTAGTTTACAATACAAGGTAATATATATCATATATTTTTATTTAGTTTTATCATTCTCTTATTTTAGAAGTTACAGGGGGGGGACACATTTTACCACTTTGGAAGTGTCTCTCGCGCAAATAATTCAGTTTAGAAAAAAATTAAATTTGAAATCTCAATATCATTTTTAAAGACCTATCCATAGAGACCCCACACGTATGGGTTTGAAGAAAAAAAAATTAGTTTCAGTTCTAAGTATGGGGACCCCCATTTTTTTTTTTTTTTTAATTTTTGTGTGAAAATCGTAATGCGGTTCAAAGAATACATCTACTTACCGAGTTTCAACAGCATAGTTCTTATAGTTTCGGAGAAAAGTGGCTGTGACAGACAGACAGACAAACATGACGATTCTATAAGGGTTCCGTTTTTGTCATTTGGCTACAGAACCCGAAGAACAGAATAAACATTCCCCTCCAATTTCCCCTCTTAAAAGATGAAATTTCCATAACTACATTCTTTGCGAATGCTAAAGTAAGTGGTTCAATAGTTTTGTCTGTGCGTTGATAGTGAGCCAGGAAAATCGATTTTCTACACTAATATTATAAAGAGGAAGACTTTGTTTGTATGTATGTTTGTTTGTTTGATTGTAATGAATAGGCTCAAAAACTACTGGACCGATTTTAAAAATTCTTTCACCATTCGAAAGCTACATTATCCACGAGTAACATAGGTTATATTTTATTTTGGAAAAAAATAGGGTTCCGTAAGATATTTGGGTTTTTCGGACACAAGGTGTAAAAATCAACCAGATAAGTTACTTATTTTGCGTACGCTGCCTAAACTATAAAAGATAGAACCATAAATTGTTCTAATTAATTGTAGATCTTACAAATACCTACAAAAAAGTCCGCGATACACTATACCTATCTATCTCGAGTGAGGCACAACAAACATTTTTTTATTTAAAAATCATTTTTTTTTTTTGGACTACTTTTAAAAGCGTTTATTTTACTCATGCTATTAATCCTTATCAAAATAAAGTATTTCATCACTAAGTACAGTTTATGTAGATAATGAGACGCGAGGTAACAGTTTTTCTGTAGTATATTTAGTATCAGCATTGCACCCGTGCGAAGTCGGGGCGGGTCGCTAGTATAGTATAAACCAGCTTTTGCTCGCGACTGCGTACATGTATATTCATTTTCCCGTTCCCGTAGGAATTCAAGAAATCCTCTCCTAGTACTCTTCCATACTCCCCAAGAACTCAAAAACTCAAAACTCAAGCATTTATTTCAATTAAACCATTTACAGGTACTTTCGAATTTTCAAGGTCGGTCGCTCCAAAAAGTTGAAGCTATTTGCACGTCTCAAAGCATAGATCTCTATGGAGAAGGACACTCTTTTAAAAATAATATTTGTTTACAAAGTTTTGTTTCCATCTGGTTGAAATTTTACATACATGTGAGAACGATGTAAAAGACGAGCAGGATAAAAGCGTCCGGAATAAAAGACGAACAATTCAAAGAAATAATTATAATCAACCATGGCAGCTGAGAAATGACCAGTCCCAACTGACGGCGCCCGTTCACGAACATGACGCATGCGCCAGCACCATTCGGCTCAACCATTTTGAAGAGAGCCAAATGATCAAACGCATACGCCACCATCAGCTAGACTTTTGAAGGACAAGGAACCAACATGCTAAATATCAGCTTTCTA
This sequence comes from Ceramica pisi, assembly GCA_963859965.1. NCBI lineage: Eukaryota > Metazoa > Arthropoda > Insecta > Lepidoptera > Noctuidae > Ceramica > Ceramica pisi. The sequence continues at coordinate 2,683,883 of OY982537.1, read as the reverse complement.
CGACCAGTAGTTAGTCAGTAAATCACTAACGGTAGAATTTAATAAATTAGGATTTATTAACGATCAACTTAACCAAACTGAATTTATTTTTGAGAAAAGCCCGCCACACATTCCCAACCAGTGCAACTACTAAAAGCCAGAATCAACAGTGGCGACCACCAGAAAAACGCCGAGCTAATGAAGCCCGACGAGTCCCAGAGAAACGATTCAACTGTCTTGGATTCCGCAACGAAATTAATCAGAAAATTACAGCGAGGTGTAGGAAAAAATAAATTTAATTTCCACTAATATTTAGTTTTTCCTACTCCTCTGTACTGAATGTCAACTGAAAGTCCATAATATCCAAACTGAATGTCAATAAAGACTTCCAAAATATTCCAGTCCATAATGCTTCTTATCTCAGAGGGCATTGCCTTCAAAGAGGGCATGGAACTCATGTCCTCAATGGGACTTCTAATTTATTATGCAATTCACTGAAGAGTATTCAGCTAAATTGAATCGGCGATACGGTGGAATTTTAATTATTTACTTTGATAAGTGTGAAATTAAAACGTGTAGTTATTTTTATATGTTTAAATTAACATTTGTACTTTCACGTTAGTAGGTATATACTATAGTCCGGTTACTAAGCAGTTACCTGAGCCCTTGCGTGTACGTGTAAAAAAAAAGTGCGAGTCGGTCTCGCGCCAGAAGGGTTCCGTACCATTATTTATAAAACGGCAAAAAATCACGTTTGTTGTATAGGAGCCCCTTTAAATATTAATTTTATTCAGTTTTTTAGTGTTTGTTGTCATAGCGGCAACAGATACATCATCTGTGAAAATTTCAACTGACTAACTATCACGGTTCATGAGATACAGCCTGGTGACAGACGGACGGACGGACGGGAGGCTTAGTTATGTTAGTTACTCTTTGGGTACGGAACCCTAAAAAGTATCTATATGACAAATTATTCTAGTGTGTATTGTACCTATAAATATTAACTAAATATTTAACAACCGCGTGGGTCTATCTATCTTGAAGATAAAACAACGCTTGCCGAACCTGGTCTGAGGATGGGTCACCACCCATTTCCTACCGAGACTCCTCCGCTTCTTGGAAAGCACGTTAAGCTGATGTTCCCGACTCTCACATCTAGAGAGCCAAAAAATCTGACACAAAGAATGATTGATTTGGAAAAAAAATAAAAAGCTTTTTTTGAGGATGCGAAATCATTCAAGGGTTTCGAACTAATTTCTATGGGAGCTGGTATAGCCTCCCAATTTTGCCGCCTGCCAATTTTTTTTTTTTTAACTGGCTTCCCAAAAAGGAGGAGGTTCTCAATTCGGTTGTATTTTTTATTTTATTTGCGTCTCATGATCTAACATGCATATATGGGTAGAGGACACTTAAACAAACAAAAAATGTTGACAAAACTTTGCCCTAAAGTGTCACATTGTCTTGATATTTGAAGGTAAAGTCGCCAATTGACAAAGGCTATGCCACAAAGGTTCAGTCCCCTTTCTCATCCCGCTCTCCGCGTCTGGGGCAGGAAGGAGTGTCAGACTCTTACTACCAAAACCCGTGTTCCTCCTAATGCCGTTCTCATGCCAAAGCCACGATAATTCTTTGAAACAATGCCTTAGCAATAAAAAACCATATTAAAAATTAATAACGGTAGCTCTATCCGATACAAAATTAAACCTGAAGAGACCACCGTCCATCCGGCCCTCACATACATTATAATATAAACAACTTCCCATCCACATAACTGTCCCATCCCGAGGATGTCAGTGTTTACATAATTATCTACTAAAGCCGGAGATGCAATAAGATGCGCCGGCGCCGATGCCATTCCGATCCATGCAATTTCTTGATCATTCTCAAATGATACGGTTTTAATGTAGGGTTGATAACTTGTTTAACAGAAATAAATTATTTTCTTAGTCAGTAAATTTCAATACAGAGTATCATCATTTCCATAAACTTTTTACAACTGACATTGACTTCCGGTCTAACCGGATAAATAAATAAATTTATTAGCACCATGAAATACATTTTCACACAATTTTTCCATAAGCTACTGATGATTACCCTAATAAATTAAACAGTTGCAATTGTGTGTTACGTAAGCAGAGATGCTGAACTAGGTTTGGGGCCTGTGTTTCAACATGCAGCGCTTCAAGCCCTGGAGCTGGGTCTGCGAGTTAAGCTTTGGTCAAGGATTTTAATTAAGCAATGTTTATGGAAAGAAAAATGAAGTGTTAAGTGTTCTCTGGATGTGTAAGGTGAAATGATGAGTACGTGTGTGTGTGTGTGTGTGAGGGAGTGTGTAAGATTCAAATCAGAAAATTCAAGCATTTGGATTCAGCTGAAACGTAGCTAAAATTAAATAGCCCTTTTATAAGTGTCTGATCTTAATATAATCCACTCAATTCTTTCATACTTTAGACTTCCCATCCATATATATATAGCTGATCTATACCAAGGACGTCAGTGTTTACGTAATTATCTGCTACAGCCGGATCATCAAATGATACGTTTTTGAGTAGCAGCAAAATCATTTCAGAAGAAAACAAGAGTTTCTGATTTCATAAAATTTAAATACTGAGTATCATCAATATGCCTAGTTTTTTCTTATTTATTATGAGACTGGCTAACCCGCGCAACATCGTCTGCGTCAGATTTTCTTTTAATGCTCCGCTCCTAATTGTCTTAGCGTGATGATATACTTATAGCCTTCCTCGATAAATGGGCTATCTTACACTGAAAGAATTTTTCAAATCGGATCAGTAGTTCCTGAGATTAGTGCGTTCAATCAAACAAACAAACTCTTCTGCTTTATAATATTAGTATAGAGTATAGATGGACGGAGCAGACACGTGTAATGATGAGATGGGCCAGTTTCAGTCTAAACTGTTGCACCTGAACACCAATTGGTATTACCTAAGTAGGTTATTTATTAAGATCAGAGACTTATAAAAGGTTGCACGATACTTCTAGGCAAGACTTGACTCAGATTGTGAAGCGGGAACGTCAGTCGCTCACCTCCACGACTATGTGGTAGTATCAAGTTGTGAGCGCTCCCGCTCCGCGTTCCGCGTCCCGCGAATTGGCGTGGGACAAATACAACAGGCGAGGCGCGGGCGTGGCGCGGGCGAGGTGCGGGCGCGGCGCCGGTGCAGTGCAGAACAGGCGCGCAAACGGTGTCGGAAAGACGTGGCGCGGGCGAACACAGTGGATGCATGCAACATGACGTCTTCTTGTGGTGCGCCGGGGGCGAGGAAGCGGCGCCCGCTCCAGCTCCCGCCTCGCCCGTGCCCCGCCGTCTCAGTATGTCTTGCGCCCCACCTCTTCTATACATTTTGTATGAAATATCAAAGAAGTGGCGTCGCGCCCGCGCCTCGCCCGCGCCTCGCCTCCGCCCGACGCCTGTTGTATTTGTCCCGCGCCTTAACGCGCAAGTTTGGCCTGAGCTTTAACGTTTTTTCCGAAGGAGTCTTGGTATGTTGAGATGGTCACTCATCCAGGATCCAACATCTATGGTACATCATCATCACATCAGCCGAAAGACGTCCATTGCTGGACTTATTGGACACAGGTCTCCCCCAAGCGTCGCCACAACGACGGGTCCTGTTCGTCTCGCATCCATCGGCTACCCGCGACCTTCACCAGGTCATCGGTCCATCTTTTGGGAAGCCTTCCAACGTTGCGTCTTCCAGTACGCGGTCGCCACTCCAGAAATTTTCGGCCCCATCGACCATCTGTTCTGCGAGCAATGTGCCCTCCTCATTGCCACTTTAGTTTGGCGATCGTTAACCTCGTTTCTTTTGCGAATATCATCATTCCTTTTTTGATCACGCGAGGAAACACCAAATATTGCCCTCTCCATTGCCCTTTCAGTGACTGTAAGCCTTCTGATGAGGCCCATTGTGAGCGACCACGTTTCAGTTCCATAAGTCATCACTGGCAACACGTACTATGGTACATACACCTACGCAAAATAAAACACCATTGCAAATACTGTTGGCAACCCTATTTCAAACTGTACAGTGAACTTTGCATAAACATGCTTTGAACTGAATTTGTGTTTAACAAAGATTTCAAAACAAAATAAAAGTAATGTTTTTGAAATGTTGGTTAAAGTTGAATTTTTTTTTTCTATCTCGCCATCATTGGCAATCTAAATGGGGATTGCATTTCGTAAGCAATAATTCGAAATATTTCAAGATATAAACGGTTTTGGTTTCGGTATCAAAAAGGTACATATACGGGCCACTATGCCATACACGTTCTAGTAATTTGATCAAACAGGCTAGTACAAACATTTTCATCAAACTGGCATGTTTTCAATTGGCGTCTTTGGGAAAATTCAATAAAAATGAGTCATCAAGTGGCATGAAGAGATACGAAATTTCGTAAAATAATTCTATTTGATCAAACAGTTTGAACCGGCTCTGTATAGTAAAAGAACTTGATCGTGCATGGCCCGCGTTAGCTTAATCATGTGCGTAACAGAGAGTAAAGTCTCGCAAACTTCCGTTGAAAAGAGAGGATCCTCCAACCGTCCGGTCGGAGGATCCTCTGGATGTTGTGTCTGGTGAGCAACTCCCAGATGGACTCTTGGGCGGTTGTATTAGTTCAAGTCGCTTGGAGAACGTTGATGCTACGATGTAGGATTTGAATGACGTCAGGTCTTGGGTGGCGGTATAGATGTCGCTACATGCCAACCAAAGTCAGATACTATAATATTATTTTACTTGGGAACTATGAGGTGGTCTACAAGCTAAGTTATCAATCACATTAATGATCTGATCTTAGCAGAAAAAATAGTGCCTGTTACTTACCTCAAATATTTTGACCTCCCACTAGTTATAAAAGCTAAAGTACGCGCTCAAAACCAGTTGTTAACGCTGGTGTAACCTACCATTACCTCATATTTAAACGAAGAAATAATACATTGTAGGTAATCACTAAATTACACCCGCCTCCGGACCAACCAACCAACTTAAAAATCAGCATTTCTCCCTTTTCAACCGACTTCCAAAAAAGAGGAAGTTTTCAATTCGGCGGGTATATTTTTGTTTTATGTATGTACTTACACCGATTACTCTTAGGTTTCTGATCCTATTTATGTGACTTTCTTTTTATTTTGATGATACCTCGCCATGGTCCTTTAAAAAAAATATTCAGTTTGGCTCAGTAGTTTTTTATTTTTTTATTAATTAAGTAGGTAATAGGTTTGCTCTTGATCACAATCACGCCTGATGAAAAGTGATGGATGAGGTCTGTGATGGAGCGAGCTTGCCCAAAAGATGCCTGTTCACTCTTGCTTTGAAGGCGGAAAGGGTTATATGTGGACGGGAACACAGACGTAGGCAGAGAGTTCCACACTTTAGCTGTGCCCATAAAAATGTGGAGGAGAAGCGCTGGGTACGACTAGTCGGGATATCGACCAAGTACGGATGGTACCCTGCAGTACGTCTGGTATTCCGGTAGTAAAAGGGCGATGGTGGGATCAGTTTGTGGAGTTCTTGGGCTCTCTCACCAAAGTACAATCTGTAGAAAACGACAGGCAGACAACACTACGCCGATGAGCTAGGCTGTGAAGCTGAGCCACCAACGTCTCGTCACCTATAAGCCTTTTTGTTCCGCATTCCACCGAGTCCAATGCAGCAAGCTGGTATTTTGCTGAGCCATCCCATAAGTGGCTGCAACACTCCATACGGGAACGGACCTGTGCTTTGTACAGACTCGGAAGGTTTCCAGATGTGAAGTATCGCCTTACCCTATTCAGGATGCTCAACGTCTTGGCTACAGTCTGTGCTTTTGGGACTCGATGATTGAGCAGAAGTTGAGATTGGACGTTAAATCAATGCCCAGAAGGTGGTCGGTAACAGGTACAGGTGTACCTCGGAATGTAGGAAATAACTGAAAAGGACTCCTTTTACCAGTAAAAAGTCATGCCTGTGTCTCATGTTTCAGAGCATTGAATTTAACCTGATTGTCGTCGCCCCACTGGGAAACGAGATTTAAGTTCAATTTCATTTGCTTCTCCAAGAGTAGTTGTTTCGTCCCCGCTGGCTCTTGCACTGGACAAGTGTCTTTCTGAGACTGTGCTGTCATCTGCGCTTTCTGACCTCACATTAGGGGAGAATAGGGCAATGGCGGTCAGTTAAGCAATTTTTGGAATAAAACTCAAAATTTAAATAACAGCTTTATTAGGAACATAACATACCAATTCTACATTAAATGACTAGTATAATTTGAAATCAAAATAATCACATTTAGAGTATCCATCTAATAGGAACAAAAATAAAAAATAATGGCTTTGACCACCATTGTACGCACGTGAGGGCAATGGTAGTCATGATGTTGGCAATGATGGTCAAACACTTCCAAGACATGTCACATACGTATCCTGTAGCGGAATCCCAACCAGTGCAAGCAGAGTGAGCCCACAGGCCACAGGAAGTGCACCGGTACCATATTTCGTTGTTTTGGCCGAATTCTCCGCATATAAGACAATGATTTTCTGAGTCCTCATCATCATCTACGCAGAGGTCCTCAATGTCTACTCTGAATTGACTCTTCAGTCAGTGACGAGTCATTGTCTTCCTGAAGAACTTTCCGTTTAGCCTTTTTAATACTTTCCCTGTTCTCTTTGATGTTTTTTCCTTCCCTTTGCCTTTTTATTTTCCCTTTTCTTGTTTAGTTTTTTGTTTTCCTTTTCTATAAGCCTATCTTTGATTGGCGTGGAGGTCAGAATCGTAAAAAGTTGCTTTTTTCGTCCTTGTCTTCTACTAATAGACAATGTTTTGGTAGGAAAATTTTCAAACTTTGATAATTTTTTTTGGCGGTATTACTTGCCCAGATGTGGATGCGACTACCAGTAGTTCTTGCACAGATATTGATGCAACCACCTGGGGTTCCGAAGACCATGCAGCCTTTTGCTTTTTGGACCTATTTTTTGGCATCTAAAAACAAAGTAATTAAATTTAGCTACCATACGACACTCAAAATAACAATGCGGGCGATGGTGGTCAGTTGACCACGATAACCCGCAACGGACTTCGAAGAAAATATATTTTTTTAACACAAACAAATACATATTTTGATTTGAACTGAGCATTACAACATAATAATGATGAACAGTCTCAAATAACAAAACAGCGTTTACGTGGATTAAGGAATATTTCACAGCTTACTTCGTTAATTTGTTGAGACGTGAAATTACATCAATTTGGCGCGAAAACAACAAACACTAGCCTTGCACGAACGTCGCGTGTGGAATGACAGCACAGGACGCTCGACGCTCGGGGGCGGTGAGGAGAGAGACGTAATACATTTCACACGCGTAAAGGACTGTTCATTATGTAGTTGTGTGCATGACCATTATTGCCCGCTGACCATCATTGCCCTATTCTCCCCTAGATCCACTGTCCTTTATATAAACAACGTTGTACTGCTCGAACATTGGATTTTCATAACCATAAAAATCGGTACAGCCGTTTAGAAGTTTAGTGACATACACACATACAAAAGTATTATAACTTTACATAAAGATTAATCGCCATTTCAAATTACACAACCCACCGGATGAGCACAAGATGAACGTCTTATTTATACTACAGTGACATTTGACTCCCAGATTATAGCTATAAAAACTTAATTAATAAATCAAACAAGCTTATACTTTTCAAAAACGACATTCAAGGTGATTCCTAATGAGAAATGCAAATGTTTAACAACCCCAGTCAAATCTAGCCTTGCTATTTACATCTAGGATGTTACACCTTTCTAAATGTTGCAAGTTGTAAAAATTCTCACGCGATCGAATAAATCTAATTTCGATTAATTTAAGATGTACGGACGTCAGTAAAACTTGCTCAAGGCTTGATAGGATTGCATATGCAATAATAGTAGTTCGATTTATTTAGTTTTATTGATGTTGTGGTTTAGTGAAATTGGAGGAGCTCGTGGCTAAGGAACAACAGCTACATGGGTCTTTCTTCAAGGTTAAGCAACGTTTGCCAAGGTTGCTCTATGGATGGGTGACCATTTTAACATACCGAGTTTCCAGTTGTTAATCCCGGCTGTCATTTGCAGACCTTTGACTGTTGTTACAGATTGTCAGAAGCCAGTAAATCTGACTCCGAGCTTGGTAAGAACTATCGTGTTACTCAGTTAATGGGTGTGGAGGTCTGGTAGACAGACGGTCCACGTAAAATACTGGTGTTGAGCTGAACCCGATTTGACTAGAAGCCGACAACAATATAGCTGGGAAAAGGCTAAGCAGATGAATGGTTCAACGAAAGTGGTAGCAAATTGTGATGATTGCTATAATTATAAATAGAGCTAGAGTAAATGTTCCTGTGACCATACCGACTGTAATAATAACAGTGACAATAATTCAGCAGTATTTTGTATTTTGTAATTTGTATTTCAATTAAAAATAGCTAAATATTACATGATGAATGTAAATCTTAATTATTCGGTTGTCTGATTCAAATAGCAGCGAACAAGTTATCCTTCCCACAGTGTTTCTAATTTCAAGACTTTCGGCTGTAACTGGAAAGAAACATTGTAAACTCAACTAAACCGTTTTTACGGATTTTATAGAAAACCTTTCAAAAGTCCATCTTTGAGTGCCTACATAAAAGATACTTCTAGAAATGTGAATCTTTCGTTGATTTCATAAGTTGTTCAAAGTTTAATTTTCTTACAAAACCAAAAGCTTTTAGACGATTTCAAGATTCAGGTGTGCGTGTTCCCAATTAACTGTTTCTTAACTTTACAAATAAACGCAACAATTACCAAAACTTGTTTTATTCAAAAACAAATTGCAGAAAAATTACTCTTCTATATTTTTTTCTTCTAAGATATTTTTGTTCTTTATCAACAGTATCGAATCAATAAATCACTAATCGCCATTTTGATAAATGTAACAATTTCGCAAACGGTCAAATTACTCGTCACCTTAGAAACCTGTTCTTCATTGATGCCTCACATCCGACGCTGTCGTAATTTTTAGCATTTAGTTTTTTTTGCAATTTTACAACCGGACAACTTTGTGTAAAATGTCATTTAGTTTATTGAGATATTAATCTAAACTTATGCATTATTTATGCATGCTACATAATGCAGTGAACCAGTTTACTGATTTTTTAACTATATTATAAGAACCTTAGCAGATATCTTTAGAAAATGTTTTCGCCACTTTCTCGGAAAGTGTCAAACTTATTATGAACATGAGTAGAGCATTATAAAATGCACACTATCATTTCTTTTGTAGCGATCTCTCGCGTGGTATCTTCTCGTCCCACATACCACAGTGTCTCGAGACGAAAGTCTATAACCGTGTTGCCAGTGATGACTTAAGGAACTGAAACGTGGTCCCTCACAATGGGCCTCATCAGATGGCTTAAAGTCCGCTCAAAGGGCAATGGAGTGGGCAATGTTTGGATGGAGTTTCCTTTTGTGATCGAATCAATGATGATATCCTCAAGAGAACCAAGGTTACCGACATAGCCCGAAGGATCGCCAAACTAAAGTGCCAGTGGTCAGGGCACATTGCTCGCAGAACGGATGGTCGATGGGGCCGAAAAGTTCTGAATGGCGACCGCGTACTGGAAGACGCAACGTTGGAAGGCCTCCCACAAGGTTGACTGATGACCTGCTGAAGGTCGTGGGTAGCCGATGGATGCGAGACGCAGAGGACCGGTCGTTGTGGCGACGCTTGGGGGAGGCCTATGTCCAGCACTGGACGTAGCAGGTCAACCTATGAGGACCTAAATGTAAACAGCACATCCTGTGAGGTAGGTATACTTTCAAAATAACTCTTGCCGCAATTTATCACAGGAGCGGGCTTTAATCGACGACAATCAACCAATGCGGGTTGTTGGATGTCATGCGTCTTCGAATTTCTGGTTCTACAGTTTAAACCGGCATCTACCTAGCCTTTTCTTAATAGGTTCACTGTCCGCAAAGCAGACACAATAGTAAAACAATCGGAGCAGACCACATGTGGTCTGTTGGACTGTGAACCGGTTAACTATATTGGGTCGGCTTCCAGTCAAACTGGGTTCAGCTGAATACCAGTATTTACGTGGAGCGGCGGCCTACCAGACCTCCACAACCCATTAACTGGGTAACACGGTATTTCTTGGCAAGACTGAAGTCAGATTTACTGGCTTCTGACAATCCGTAACGACTGCCAAAGATCCACAAATGACAGCCGGGACCAACGGTTTAACGTGTTTTCCGAGGCATGGAGGAAACTCGATATGTTAAGTTGGTCACCCATCCACAGACTAACCTTGGCAAGTGTTGCTTAACCTTGAAGATCGACCCGTGCGGCTGTTGTTATTTAGCCACAAGCTCCTCACTGCATGATATGACCATAACTGCATATTAAATTATGGTCCTAATGTAGTAATAGCTTCCTCTATTAACACTTGAGTACTGCCTACCCACCAAACAAGTCCTCATTGGAGCCCCACGTCCGCTAAGTCATGGCTGTTGCAATTCTGTTGCATCCACCGCTAAGCTATATCCGGCTATAAATGTACTTATTAAAGTAAGCACATAAGCATCCGCTGAGACAATCTTAGTAGGTACTATAACTTTTCCGAATTGGTATTTTCACAATCAATCACTTTGTCATGGGCCTTAATAAACATGTGTACAATGCGCAAAGTGACGTCGTGTACTTAGTTTTGTTTGAAGATTTTTTCTACAACTACCCGTTTATTTATTTATTTATTTATGTACACACAATATACTTAAAAGAAAATTGTTATTAAATACTAATTTTATTTGTGATATGTAGTAACTAACTCACTACGCCAATATGTAATTTTAAGTTAAAATATTGTATTTTTCCTGTTATTGATTGTAAATCTATTGAGAAAATTAATGTCAAAAACCGAAAAAAAATTGGTAGGTATAGACAAACTTTATGAGCTAAGAAATCAACCGGTACATATCTACATACGAGTAATTAAAAACAAAGACACTTCGCGCCGTCTGTCCGTCTTTTTAATACGGTTTTCAGCATTTAGAGTATTTCTTTAGGGATGTCTAAACATTGTAATTAAAATTATAAGTAGTTTAGAAAAGTCGATGTTTTATCTTGGTTCCAAAAAACGACTATCCGGAAACATCAATAGGTAAATATTACCCGAGCAAAGCCGGAACGAGTCGCTGGTATTTAATAAAGAAATTTCATAATTGGTGTTCATAATTAAATCTACTTCGTTTAGTGGTTACAAGCGTCACCGTCGACCATGAAAGTCATGAATTCAATTTCCGGGTCGGGACCGATTTTTACCATCCAGATTTTCTCATTAGCTGATTTGCAACTGAATTATGGCAGAAGACTTGCCTCTTATGGCTTAGGAAAGCGCGTCATAACCACCCATATATATTTCTGTTGAAATACGAGTAGTTATGGCGCTTTCTCCACACCAACAAAGAAAATAATTATTGTTGTTCTTAATTCAACTGTAGCTTTTAAATGTAAAAAAACGGTCTTCAATGATTCTAAATTTGAAATGCACTTCTTTCTATTTTTCTTAACGAAATCCATTACTTCTCTTTTTCCGTCACTGTTGAGTAGCTAATATTACGCAGACGAAGTCACTCCAAAACAATCGGTCATGCCTTTGCGACATTTATTTTATTACAAAAGTAGTTGCCCCATCTGCACCGGTGGCGATTGATTTGTCATGAATCAGTTCTGGAGTTAATTATCTGTGGGTTTGCAAATCATTGGTTACTAAGTATTTGGCCATTTTTGGACTTGACTCTTAGCTCACATCAATATGTTTTATTTAAATGGTGACAGTAAAAATGGCTAGGTATGTCTGCACCATATTTGCTGTCAAACAGAAAGGATAACCTTTCTGTATGACCTACTGGCGGGGCTCGGAAAATATTTTTCGTGTTTTTGACGTGACAACGTCCAATAAATCGATGGACGCCGCCGCCGGCTGTATGCACGAAAAAGGATGACTCATTGTCCCGTTACGCTCATTGTAACATTACGCTAATTGTAACTTCTTCTTTGAATCCATAGAAAACAGTGATAGTTCAACAAAAGTGATTCAATTTTATTAATTAAAGTATGCAATCATTTCATGAATGTTTTGTTATGACGTTGTCACTTTAAACTATCGTCCGTAATCCGACTTTACAGACAACCATTTTTTTTTTCATTCTACAATATTCGTAGTTTAGTAATTCCTATTGGATCTTCTCGATTTGATATCAACCCTCCTAATTTTCGCCTTTATTGGCGATTTCGCGTTATTTCCAGCGTCAAGCCCACCATCAACATTTATTATTTCGTGAATTTTTGTTTTTGTTTTTCACGGTTTCTTCTGCTTCAATCTTCTCCTTTCGTTCAGTCAATGTCGAAAAAAGTCTTAATTTCATTCAATGCTAAAAACCTCACCAGTCGCTTCCTTCAAACCCAATCTAGCTAAACGTTAAGTAACAAGAATTATAAAAACCCTTTGGTTCTATTCATCAGATTTAAAATTCAATTAGAGAAAAGATTTTATAACCATGTCCACTTCTACATACCCCAAATCAAAAAAAAAATCAACAGCGAAATGACTAAAAACTTCCATACAAAAGACTTCAACGCAAAATTACCTACTAACAATATTATGCAAATCCCATTCAAATAGAACAGCTCTAATTTGTTGTTACAGTAATCAATAAGAGAATACTGAGGTCCGTTACGAATCTAACTAACCGTGTTTATGGCGCCGTTGTCTCTGGTCTATTGTATCTGTGAGTTTATGTAAACAATGGCAATCGGTGTAGCAATGAATCGAATTTAGATTGGATTTGTTGCAAGTTTGCGATTGATGGGAAATGTGGATTTGATTGGAGTGTCGCGCAATGGTTATAATTTGTTTAGTAAAGGTTTACAAATAGTTTCTGTAAACAGCTTCTGTATAAGTACAAAGAGCCTTTGTTTAACAATAAAATACAATACAATACAAATTGTTTTTATTCGGGACAACATGGGAACCAAATTTGTTAGTACAATTTACAGACTAGGGTTGGTAAAAAAGTTTAAAAATAAATAAATAATTAATGAGTCATGTACTTACGAGGCACTTCGAGAGAGCAGCTCGTGGCTAAATAATAACAGCCGCACAGGTCGACCTTCAAGGTTAAGCAATGCTAGCCGAGGTTGGTCTGTGGATGGGTGACCATCTTAACATACCAAGTTTCTTCCGTGCCTCGGAAAGCATGTTAAGCTGTTGGTTCCGGCTGTCATTTGGAGGGATGATCTTTGGCAGTCGTTACGGATAGTCAGAAGCCAAAAAATCTGACTCCAGTCTTGCCAAGAAGCACCGTGTTACCCAGTTAATGGGTTGTGGAAGTCTGGTAGGTAGCCGCTCCACGTAAAATACTGGTATTCAGCTGAATCCGGTTTGACTGGAAGCCGACCCCTATGTAGTTGGGAAAAGGCTGGCAGATGATGACTTACGAGGCACTTCATGCGGACAATGATTCCTCATGAGATGCCTCAGCACAAGAGCTCACGGGTCCTTTCGGCTTTGACTTTCAGTAGAAAGTCGTGGCTGAGGACCCGAGAGCTCATCTAGCATCTTTGCTATTGCTACTCCCTCGAATCATCTTCACAAGCGATGCCACCTTTTTCTTGATGATCGTATGGAAGCTATATGTACGCGATTGGGCAAACATCCCCGAGGCACTACAGAAACGAGAGAGTTTTAATATCATCCTGAAAACATACAAAAAACATAAATACACACATGAAAAGTGCCTAGGGATCAAGTACATTTTCGACTATAAAAAATATTCAATTTATATTTACCAAATCAAGTCTTCTTAACTGGCTCCTTACTTTAATACCTATATGTTTAATTTTTTAAATTTATAATTATTTTTTTGTAAATTGTGGGATATTAACCTAGGTTGATGTCGCCTCTCTATATCGCTGCCTTTTTATTCAATTGTGAAGCAAAAAATTGAAATGGTTTTATAAAAACGCCAATACTAAATTAAGTTAGAATACTAAGGTTATAGGAAGTATGATTTTTACACTATTTACTTCTTTTTACATACCTATAAGATGACTATTTTATTTTATATAATTACCGTGATTACTACATAACACTCACCTACCTACTTTCGCCTGAAACACAGGATGTCCTAGTTCAGGCACATAACACCCGTGAACTTGACATAGATTTAAGCAAAAAATGTATTTACTGTTTTTACACAAAATTGAATAAAAAATTTTATTTTGATTTTATATTTTTATCAAAATTTAAAGAAAACTCTATTTTCAATTAGTGAAATTCTCTCAAAAGAATCAATAAAGATCCAAAAAAGTTAAAACAATAATCCTCAATTGCGGCGATACTCTAAAATATACCTAAAAAAATCAAAAGCCATTTATTTAAGTTAGGCTTAGAGCCAGCACTTTTTGAACGTCAAGTTTGATAAAAGACAGTCCCCCAAAACGCCCGCCCGTCACCACTTCCTAGTGTTTTAGCTGTGAAGAAGAAGGTGAAGAACGTTATCCCTAGACTCTTGATGTTTGTAGATTATCAACATTCAAAAAAGTAAGTTCCTGTACTATATTAAAAATCTGAATGCTTCAACCAGCCCGCGAAATTCAAATTTTCTTACGTTTTTTGCAATTTGCAGGCCAGTGCTAGGTTGTATGTTGATTAAAATATTATTCGCGGCTGTAAGTATAACTCTGTAACTACATAATGTCTTATAGCCGCGAATAATATTTTAATCAACATACAACCTAGCACTGGCCTGCAAATTGCAAATAACGTAAGAAAATTTGAATTTCGCGGGCTGGTTGGAGCATTCACCATAAGAATTGGAAGGAAGTGACTCATATTTACGGCCGTTGGAAGGAATGGAGGAAATCCTCTACCAAGCAATGGAACAGTATGCACTTCTTAAAATAATAACAACTCATAGCCATTTGCTTTCTGATACAGAAATACAAACAAACCAACACTTCTGAATCATTTGTTTATATCAAGATGTGTCGTAAGATAAACATTCAAGCCAACAGAAGTGGGTGTGAACACATTGCAGTGGCTGCAACTTTCCCAAGATCTTTGTATTTACTGCTCAAAATAAAGCAAAAGTTCGCGTGGGCTGCACCTTGAACTAAAAACTTAAGAAGATTATGTTTTAAAGTACTAGAGGTATGAATCTACTTGTCTTCATGTGCGTTCTTCGTTTGTGTATTCATAGCTGCCCTGTAGTAGTTCAGGTCACATAGGTGGAGCCATCAATTTGCTACAAGTATTAAATAGCTATAGCCAAATGATTCAACTGTTAGAGAGTCAAAAAACATCGTATGGAAAAAATAAAGAATCGAGAAACTCCTCTTTTTTAGGAGAGGATTTTGCCCAAACTTCCAACGAAAGGAGGAACTTTATCCATTAAGGCCGTACCCTGACCAAATAACCTTGAGCATTTTTTCCCTCAATAACAGCGCAAGAGATACAATATCTAATACGCTCAGAATGTTGAATAAAATCGTTATAAAATCTAATTTTGGTCCTTTGAAAAAAATACTTCTACCAAAATGTTCATAATTAAATTGCCTATCCATTAGTGTAAGTACAAAATCAAAATAATCGTTAGTTTTCGAGAAGATGCATGTTTTCAGTAATTTTTTCTCATTTCTGTGGTTTCGTTGTGAGGAGATTACTTAAACATTATACTTAGTAATAAAAAATAAAATCTACCATTTTGAAGCCACGATTATGTAGAAATTTAATGTATTTTTTATTAGTTGATATTTCTTTTGGATAAAGAGTAGATAGCTCCAAAACCTGCACAAAAAACGGCTAGCGCGGCGTTTTGCTCGGGGACGCGCCTTAACTAAGTACATTACTAGGTTAAAAATATCACATGGTAGATGCGCATGCACATGCCATCTTCT
Source organism: Ceramica pisi (assembly GCA_963859965.1). Classification (NCBI taxonomy): domain Eukaryota; kingdom Metazoa; phylum Arthropoda; class Insecta; order Lepidoptera; family Noctuidae; genus Ceramica; species Ceramica pisi. The sequence continues at coordinate 2,667,934 of OY982537.1, read as the reverse complement.
AAACACAGCTTAAAATACTTTTTGCACTTCAGACGAGGTAAACGCTCTCAAATGAAATTATTATGTGCACAATATGTTTCCACTTGGCAATTCAATGCCTTTACTGAAACTGGTAAAGCTTTCATTAGATATGACATGACACATGGAAAACAGTAGCCTCTCCAAAGCTTAAGACGTAACCTCCCATTCACCCATCTAACTTCTGAACCCTTGTCTGACCAACCATTCACCAAAACGAACACAAGTCAACTCACTCATCCGCCACTCACTACAATCAACACAAAGCCTCATTCTCCAATAGAACGAAGCACTGTTTACAAACGACATTTAACCTCAGTTATATAACTTTAAAGCATTTCATGCACGACGCATGCGCGACAATGAACTAGCGGGCCTACCCACTACTTGCACTATTGACGTTTTGGCACTCACCTCGCGTTTACACCACAATGTCAGTTTGCGCAAGTGACAATGAAAATGGTGATACTGTCATGACTAGGATTTGTGATAGATTATTGGTATTTTGTAGAAGTAACATCAGCAAGCATTTAGTATTCGTTGAATCTTCACGAAACCAGAGGGTTGGCCTATTCTTCGACCAGAAAATCATATTTTGGCAACTGTTGACGGCGATGTGGACCAATATTCGATGTCCTATGAGTTTTTCGTCTCCCAATTTTATCCCACATGTACGTGTAGTTTTTTTTTTATGAATTATTAATAGACTGTCATTTATCTACCAATTAATATGTAGAAGAGTATATTACCTTTAAAAAAAGGTAAGGCTTAAGTTGCAAACGAAGGGATCTTGGAAGATGGAATAAACAACTTTTTGCGATGTCTTAGACAGCTCGATTGCACATTTATCGTGATCGTTATCAGCACAATAATAGTTCAATTTCCTACAGGAAAACAGTAATTGTGTGGCCTACCTGAACGAGCAAAAACTTTTCTTAGGTAATGACAAAACTGTTCTGGAAAACAACTTTAGAAAGAAAAATACATTGATGACATCTCACCGACACGCACGTAACGCTTTGGTACTAGGATCTAGATGACAAAAAAAATCTAATTAGTCCGTCAGTTAGATTATCAAAAAATATTTGACCCGTGTTTTTTCTTTTGTTACGGGAACCAAAATTGACGAAGTTACGACGCTTTTAAAATTCTCAATACGTCACACCTTCGCATAATTTTTACTGAGTCGTGACGTCACGAGCCCCCACTCGCGAATTTTGATGCGTTTAATCTTTGTCAATATTCATTGAATTACAAAAAAAAAAAATACGTGTCCATTATTTTTCAATACTCTAACTGACGGACTAAATAGTTTTGCAATTTGTGGATGATGGAATCTAGCCTATTTAAGTTTGCCTACAGTTAAGTAGTGGAAATCCTTGATTGAGTCTGTGAGTATTGACCTGAGAGTTTTTAAGTGAAGAGTGAATATGTTACTTCTAGGCAAGCGTGCTCCATCGTTGACCATATCATCGCTTTTCTTCAGGTGAGATAGTGGTCAAACGTATGCCTATCAATAGTAAAAAAAAACGGTGAGATTGTGGTCCAGGTTTGAAACAATTGTTAGAAAGTGTTAACGCGGCCCAGGATCGCTAAGGGCTGGAATGCAAAGGATGATGGAATACCGGTGAGTATTTAGTTAGTAAGAGTTCTGTACCATCGTATTTTTATGATGTGTTGTTATAGCGGCAACAGCAAAGGAGTGGAACTCTTTGCCAACGTCTGTGTTTCCGAATGCTTACAACCCTAATCTTTTTAAAGTTATAGTGAACAGGCTACTTTTGGGTAAGCTCGCTCCATCGTAGACTTTGTCTCTGTCATCTCTGACCAAGACTAGAGTCAAGAGCAAACCCATATCAAATAAAAAAAAACACTGAAAATTTCAATTGCCTACCTATCATAGTTCATAAGATATAGCCCGCTGACAGACATACCAACATCGGAGGCTTAGTATTAGGGTTCCGTTGGTTTCTTTTTGGATACGAAACCCAACCAATGACTGAGGTATAAGTGATACATCTCTTGATGAATTTCCATTCATAATAAAAAAATAAACTTGAGTTTGAACAAACGCAAGACTATCAATAAAACCGCTATTGAAACTGCCTATATAATACTGATGAACTGATTGAATGCTCCTCATCCATCCGCTGACAGCCACATTTTCTTTCTTGATATGGGTTTGTTCTTGACTCCAGTATTGGTCAGAGATGACAGAGACAAAAAGTCCACGATGGAGCGAGCTTACCCAGAAGTAGCCTGTTCACTATAACTTTGAAAAGATTAGGGTTGTAAGCGTTCGGAAACACAGACGCAGGCAAAGAGTTCCACTCCTTTGCTGTGCGCATTATGGAAGACGCTTGGAAGCGCTTAGTACGAGTTGGTGGAATAGCAACGAGGTAGGGATGGCAAGCTGCAGAGCGTCTGGATGTCCGATGGTAGAAGGGGGCTGGTGGGATGCGGTCGTGGAGTTCCAGGGCACACTCTCCAAAATACAATCTGTAGAAGACCGACAAGCAGGCAACCTTGCGGCGATGAGCCAAGCTGTGTAGCTTGGCATCCACCAGTTTTACGTCGCCAATGAGCCTCTTAGCTCTGCGTTCCACCGAGTCAAGCGCGGCAAACTTGATTCGGTGGAACGCTCCACTTTCTTCATATCATTGATCCATCGTGCTGCAGGGCATCCCACACTGCGTTTGCCCACACGCGGGCTCCACTCTGACACATATGTATATGCTCCATCGAACATCTTTCCGTCTACAGACATGGCTGGCCCACTTCCACTTCAGCATGCTGATTCTAAGTGCGATTCTTGAACGCTTAATAATAGAACTATAGACTCTTCCCAACTCCTCTTCAAATGACTCCTAAGGCCACCTCAAAAAGGTCACCCACACCATAGGGTCTTATCGTAACCTCCCCATACCTGTCACAACAATCGGCCCAAAGCGGCACTACTTTCGTTCGCACACCGCGTTCGTGTATCAATGTCAGTTTGCGCAATTGACACTGAATTTGGCGATTCTGCCATGACTTGTGAATGATAAAGAGTTTGTGTTTGTTACTGTAATTACCCATCAATTATACTCAAGGGTTTTTACGGAAAAGATTGAATTGATTATGCCCAAGAAATATGTGCAAAAATTCCAAGTTTTGGGCCTGCTGTCAATCTAAAGGACAATCTTAGGGGTGTGTATTTCCACAGAGGGGCCCGAAAGGGCCGACGCCTGCCGGAGTCGCGGGATTATTCGAAAGAGATACCGTGGCTCCGGAACACAAAGGGCAATGAAGGAACATGGATGGGTTTTAGTCAGTAGAAATCTGACACTCCCTCCCGCTACACCCAGAGCGGGAGGAGTCATTGGATGATTTCCCATCCCTAAAAAAAAAAAAAAGGGGTGTGTATTCCGTCCACTAGCGCCGCCAATCGTTTTTTATTAATTGTGTTAAATTTAAGACTCGTAGACAAAAAAACCGCTCTGTAGAATAGAATAGAATACTCTCTCTCTGTAGTGTTCTGAATAAATGTATCTATTATTTTTTGAGAGCCATTTTTAATACTGGCTAAATAGCCAAAACGGCAATTATTGCTACAAGTGGCCACTTTTAGCAAAAATATCGACTTTGGCAACTATTTATATTCTAAAGTACAAAACATAACTCTCAAAAAATAATAAATACATTTCTGCAGAACACTACAGAGCGGTTTTTTATCTACTTGTCTTAAATTTACCAAAATTAATAAAAAACGATTGGCGGCGCTAGTGGACGGAATGCGCCCTCTTAAAGCCCACCTAGTGGGCTCAAAGGTCAATCTCTCAAAATTAAAGAAAATGATTCCTTAAGACAGCAACACACTTTCATGCTTTACTGTTAATGATCTGTCTATCTTGATACTTGGCATCGAATACATAACACTAACTTTCATGAAAATGTTGAAAATTTCGATCTTGTTTGCGTTTTTATCTTTACAATAACGCACGGTTTGACTTCCGTTTTCTCTAAGAATCTTCACACATCATTTTATAGTTACTTAACGTCAAAAATTCCATAGACCCACGTAAATCTCGAATCTCAGCATCTTCTATATATAGAAAACATGTTACGACGGCGGCGCGCGCGCAGGTTGGAAAGCTGGGCTCTCTAGAAAGCACGGAGACACCGCGAGCCGCGACCGGTTAGCAAAAACCGGTGTTCTGTATGGGAAACTTCTTGAGATTCGCGGTGACGGCATTGTGTTTGATCTGCTTGTTTGTTGAAGGCTTTTTATAGCTGCGCATGAGACTGTTATCATGTGTGATGTGATGAGGCGACTGGCCATTGATAGAAGGCTTTAGAAAAGTGACATAACTATTGGCACATGCGGTACGGAAACATCACTTGGTCAGTCTCTTTTTGAACTTTTGGAAATCGCTGATAAAATGCCTCCTTGAGACAAGTTCTAGAGCTCATTTATTCTCTTGTTTTTTGTTTTTTATTAGAGAGTGTGACCATTATGAAACCGTAGATTTTCAAATAGTTTAAGCCAGTTTCAATAGGTATCCAAACCTATAAACTGGTAATCAGAATCAAACTTGCCAGGGTTAGTTCTTTTTTTACGCGTGTCTCTTTTATTCCCGAAATACTTTTCTCAAGTCTCATGCTGGATCGGCCCTTGTTTTTATCTGAAACGCACCGGGATTTGGTTTTAGATAAACTGATAGAAATTTTTCATCTATAAATCCGGATGCTTCCTCGTTTCTTCAACGTGTGTTGTTCTAGATTAGGAATGTTGCGAGGGAAGTTTTAAATATAAATATTTAGATATGGTTGTTAGGGAAGGAACACCAAGGAAACGGTGGAAGGACTGTGGAAATGATATGGCTAAAATAAAAACACTACAAAGTAAAAAATAACTTTAATTTCGGAAGTCAGTGTTCTTGTTAGTTTATTCGTATTTTGACATCGACTTCCGAAATTAAATTTATTTTTTACTTTGCAGTGTTTTTTTTTTGGAAGTCGGTTGTATTTTTGGTAAAAAGTTTTTTATTTTTCACTTTGTATTGGTACCCCACACCTAAAAACACCACTACAAAGTCGCAGATAAGCAAAATACGCAATTTCGATAACTTGGAAGACATAAAACCATCATCCAAGTAGACGAATTCCAGCTATTTCGATTTAAAATCCAAAACTCGTAACCGATTTTGATAAAATTTAAATGGTACCAATCTGCAAGTATATCCTTTCAGATAAAATAAGAATTAATTGTCGGAGTTATGAAGTAACAAACATACAACCGTATTGAAAACCTCCTCTTTTTTGGGAAGTCGGTTAATAAGAAGGTCACTGACTTATGGATATGTATGGACAAAAATGACATGTTGTGCGGACCCATAAAAATAATGAATGTATTGTATAATTTTTTTAGGAAACATAAGATTTAATTCCGCAATAGCATGTTTAATAGTGTATTCTCTCTGTTCGGTACAGTATTTGTAACCGAACAGCTCAGCACTTTTTTCTGCGTGCATTTCTTAAATGCATATATTGCATCTACTACTAATTAGTACGTGTTTGACTACCAATCGCGTTACTCAAATCAAACCATCTTAGTGCTAATTTAGCTAGATTTTGCATTTTAAAATTCCCATAAACTGTATTATTCAATATAGCTTTTAATTCGTATAATTAAATCGGTGATTGTATACCCACTACCAAACCATGCGCCAAGCATGCACCAAGCGTTGCTTAACCTTGAAGATCGACCTGTGTGGCTGTTATTATGTAGTTAGTCACGAGCTCCTCACGCTCTCTACCGATATACCAGGTGAAACAAACGTAAGAAGCGTGCGTAATTATTAATAAGGCATACAAAATATAATCAAGTTTTATCAAAACAAGTTTAATTTAAATTATCTGTTAAAAATACTCCAAGCGTGGCGCTACGCTTCCTATTGTAGGTAATTAAATTATGAGCAAAAGTAAGCGTTACGTAAATACAATTACGACTTTATTTTATAATTATAAATAAAAATATTATGTGAGCATTATTATTTCATATTTATTTTACTCTAATTAATTAATACAAGAATTATTTTTTATGACTAATAATAATTGTGGGCGGTACTTTCTCCAGTAAAATTTTTAATTACACTTTTATTAGAATGGGTATATACTGTCAATACTGTTTATATAAATGCAGCAATAATTTAGCATGCTGTGAAATTCCAGACGTGTCGCAATTCTTTCAGCTTTATTGAGTCCAACTGAACAACTTTTCGCTGAAAAGTTGTTGCTGAAAATCTATCTCACGAACTTTCTCCCTGAATTTTCATCACAAGTCAAGTCAAGTGATTGGCTGTTGGAAATTTGATCATCAGCAACAAACGAGTTTGATAAATAAACGATATTCTGAAAATACCAGACGCATCTTCTGGGCAAGCTCGCTCCTTCACAGACATCGTTTTCCATCATGGCGTGATTGTGGGCAAGAGCAAGCCCATTAAATAATAAAAATAAATGGTTGAAAATAACACTTTTTGACCAATTCAAACTAGATGAGAATGGTTTGTATTTTTTTTTTGCCGTAATACATAGCAAGTGAGTCTAAAGCTCATTTTCTTTTTAACACTATAATACTCTATTATTTAATATTTAAAGCGTTATAAAACTGTTATATAAATCACTACTTAAACACTTACTCTCACCGGAAGCAACAGGCGGCAAAACCGGGATAACGCCTGAAAAAAAAAAACAAATAACTTAACTAATCTAAAATACTGGTTATATACTGACAGACACTTCCGACAGCCAAGCACATAATTTATTACATAAGAATTTAGTTTACCTGCAACTTTATACAATCACTTTATTTATTTACTTTAGCGTACTGCATTATGTATTTACGTTTTACCGCAAAAAAAACCTGTGAAAGGATTATTTTTAGTCTGTGACTAAAAGACGAACCTAATGAGTATGTTAGTCAGGTGACACTTGAAGGAAATCGATGACGGTGGCGCCTCTCCGTGACTGATTGACTATATTTAACTTTGAATGTGTTCCAATGTGCATCAGCAATGATATTGGGGAGGGTTGAGAAACTCATACAGGTTATGTGTCACTGCCTTTTTAGAAAGAGAAGTCCGATACGAAATGTGACGTCAAATTACACGACGACTATACAACTGCCATAGAAAACAGCGTTTTCGCGAGAGGGACGGATATATTTCTTTAAAATAGTTGTATTTCGTTCGTTTTTCGAGCAATTTAGATTCTAATTTCACTGTCAGTATTATATTTTCGAATACTTTTAGATAAATTTTTCAGATCATAAATACTTTTTTCATGCATATTCCCTATTGGATCTAAGGTCTATACTATTTATAATTTACAGAAACCTGAAAATTAATAAGAGATATATTTTTAATAAAAGATCGAATCACGTCGACATCAACGCGGACACATCAACTTAGAGCTCAACATAATATAGTAAGACATAAGAGTACACAGCTTCACAGTACAGGACGGAACAACCTGTCTCTAGGGAAGCGGAAGCCACGCCCCGCTGCACTGGCTCCAGTGTAGCTAGGCTTAGAACACATCATTATGTACTGTAGCTATTAATTATAGCCGATAGGCGATAACTTTAATGAATGTGTAGAGTCAGTAGGTTATATGTTAATTGATATAAATTAACAGCAAAATCTGACAGCAGCATAACTTCTGAAAACTGGGAATCTTTTTTTTACATAATTGACTAGCTGACCCGCGCAACTTCGTTTGCGTCACATTTTCCATTACTGCTCCACTCCTATTTGTCTTAGCGTGATGATATATAGCCTATAACCTTCCTCGATAAATGGGCTATCTAACACTGAAAGAATTTTTCAAATCGGACCCGTAGTTCCTGAGATTACCCCCTACATACAAACTTACAAACTTACAAACAAATGTTACCTCTTTATAATATCAGTATAGATATGCTCGCGTTTGTCTCAGCAGATGGAAGTCGCTGATGTAGTCGAAAATGGAGCAACCTTGTCTAGAAGTAACCTACTCACTCGTCACTTAGGACGGATTTCTTCGATCTGAAACTGAACGCGATCAACATATGAACCAAATTTACGACCTGCCTCTTTATACTTTTTAGTGGTTGGTAGGTACCCCACACAAACAACACCGCTGCAAAATCGCAGGATAGCAAAACTCGCAATATTTTTCGATTACTTGGATGACAAAACAACATCATCCAAACGAATTCCAGCTATTTCGATTTAAAATCCAATCTTCGTAACCGATTTTGATAAAACTTAAATGGGACCAATCTGCAAGTATAATTATCCTTTCAGATAAAATAATAGAATTTTCCAAATCGGTTCATAATTGACGGAGTTATGAGGTAACAAACATAAAAAAAACAAATACAACCGAATTGAGAACCTCCTCCTTTTTGGGAAGTCGGTTAAAAATAATAATAGTTACGATTAAACGTACGTAACCGTTTTAATGTTATAATTTATTGTAACGGATATTACACGCCTACCTGATGTATAATATTACACGCCTACCTGATTTATAATATTACGCGTAGCTCGTAAACAAGCTGTTTTATCAATTGTTATTAAATGTATAAATTTTACTATATTATCACTCACTACTGAGGTGCTCGTGAATAAATAAAAACTGCATGGGTCCACTTCGAAGTTAAGCAACGCTTGCCGAGATCGGTTTTTCGATGGCTATACCATTAAATTTAATCATTTCGGAAGTCGGTTATTTTGGTTTTGTATCTTTATTTTTTAACACCGACTTCTGAAATTAAGGTTATTTTATACCTTGTAGTGTTTTGTTTGGAAGTCGGTTGAATATTTTTGTAAAAAAGTTCACTATAAGCAGAAATTAAAATATGTAAAAATGAATATAAAATAAAAACTTCTTAGCGAAATTGAATTAAATTTTTACGTGACCTAATGGTAAATATGTTGCATCGAACAAAACAAGGATCACAAAAATCGGATCAAAAACCTCGTACTAATCGTTGTAAATACATTAAAAAAATCGTATCAAAAACCTCGTATTAATCGTTGTAAATACATTTAAAAAATCGGATCAAAAACCTCGTACTAATCGTTATAAATACATTTAAAAAATTGGATCAAAAACCTCGTTCTAATCGTTGTAAATACATTAAAAAAATCGGATCAAAAAACCTCGTACTAATCGTTTGTAAATACATTAAAAAAATACCTACTCGCCGATTGGAGAACCTCCTCCTTTTTTTAAAGTTGGTTAAAAACTGCGTCTCCTCCATCCATGCCTCGGAAAACCGTTGATTCTGGCGGTAATTCGTAGATCTTTGACAGTTGTTTCGGGTAGTCAGAAGCCTGAAATCTGACTCCAGTGTAGTCCTGCAAATGGGGCATAATGTTATCAGTATCCAGTTACTGGGTTTTGGAGGCTAGATAAGCAGTCGCTCCATGCAAAATAGTAGCCTCCAATAGCATCCGGCAATACTGGAAGCCAACCCAAGGAATACAAGGTTAAAGTAATAAATATATAAGTTAAATAAATAAATAAATAAAATTAGGCTTTAAAGGTACTTAACTCAATTAAAAGTCTATCTATACTAATATTATAAAGCTGAAGAGTTAGTTTGTTTTCTTGAACGCGGTAATCTCAGGATCAACTGATCCGATTTGAAAAATTCGTTCAGTGTTAGATAGCCCATTTATCAAGGAAGGCTATATAGGTATATGATCACGCTAAGACAAATAGGAGCGGAGCATTCATAGAAAACGACGCAGATGAAGTTGCGCGGGGTCAGCTAGTAATATATATATTTTTTTTTTTTATACAAAACGGAGTAACTCTTGGCCCAAATCTCACCTGATGGAAAGTGTTAATTAGGCCGAAGATGGAAGCGAGTTTCACCCGGAATCCCCTTACTCAGAGGAACTGGCTATCATACCTCTAACTGCCGGAACACAACAATGCTGTTAACATTGTTGTTATGGCGACAGACTTAGACATGATGGTGGTAGCTTGCCAGGCGGACTTAGAGAAAGTCCTACCACCAACCAAACCGAGCAAAAAATTTGCCTCCGCTGGGAATCGAACCCGGGATCTCTGGGTCTGAATCAGGTGGTATAACGACCGCCATTTGGTGGCCGGGACCAACGGCTTATACGTGCCTTCCGAAGCACGGAATCGTATTATTATCAGACAATCAGGTGATTCAAGCCTGCAATGTCCTAGCCGAACTGGAAACAACTTTACAAAGTATGCTTCCCGTGGGAATCGAACCCACGGCGGCAGTAATATAATATTACTAGCTGACCTTCGTCTGCGTTACATTTTCCACTAATGCTCCACTCCTATTTGTCTTAGCGTGATTATATATAGATATAGATATGGGCTATCTAACACCGAAAGAATATTTCAAATCGGACCAGTAGTTCCTGAGATTAGCGCGTTCAACCAAACAAATAAACAAAAAAACAAACAAACTCTTCAGCTTTATAATATTAGTATAGATGCCAAAAATACACTAAAAAAGAAGAATTCAAAATATTCAATTGTTGCCCTTACAATAAAGGCATAACATTTAATTGTAAAAACTATATTTCCTACGTTATAAACACCAGAATAAAATTACGCAATCATATCATATTCCTCCTGCTCACTCAACCAGCCACTCCCAAACATATAATTAGCTACCCATAAAACATGATAGTCAGACACACGGTGCAAACAAGCTAACAATATGTTGTGGCCACCTTTCGCTTTCAAGAGCAAGGTCCCACTTTCTACGCCACTTTCGATTTTATGTGTTCCTGGTCGGGCCAGTGAACTCTGGGTGAATTTCTGATTGAGAGATTGATGATGTGTGATTGGCGTAATGATTGGGTAGTTACTAGCTGTGCCCTGATTTCGTTTGTGTGTATTACGGAAAGTAGCATTATTAGGTCGCTTAGAATTCTACTTTTTTAAATATAAAATCTGTACCTTGAGATAAAATGAATATCTATTATGTATGTGCGAATGTAGTATTTGGTGCGGACATATTTTTTTTGTTTAAAGCTTGCTGGTTTATTTTTGTTTCGACAGTTTTATTCAATAGAAAGGAATTACAAATCCTTTCTAATGAATAACTGTCGAAAAATGTACGGTTTTATTTTTATGAGACCCAAATATACTGTTCGCACCTTTATTTTCTTCAAAAATCAATAATATTCTGCTAAGCATTTTTGGCGATAAAAGTAGATATTGGAAACCTTTGACCTCAAACAAAAACAAATTTTAAAAAAATCCTTAAAAATTTGTTAGTTAATTTTAAAGTTAATTTTAAAAAATAATATTAAGAAATTATCAATTATTCTTTTTAATTAAACAATTTTTTTAATGTTTCCGTGGCAAATCGGCAAGACTATATAAAATCAATAAAAAAAAATGTGATTTAAGTTTACGCTGTGTTTTGTGCTATTTTATGTATAATTGTATATTATTATACATAAAATAGTCATATAAACCAAATCTAATTTCCAAAATAATTAAAAATACTGTAGTTATTAAAATCTCTATTAGTTCCAACATTCCATTAAATTAATTTATTACCCGTAACAAATATCGCAAATTGTATTCCTTAGAAAATTATATGTTTATCAAATAATAAGCTGCTTTCTCTGTGCTAGTACATTGTTATGATATACACAATGGAGAGAGTAGTTACATTATATGATGTCTATAAGATATCTCTTACTAACGACTGAAACATATCTAAGCTATTATGACTAGATAGCATGCGAACAACTACAGCTAGTTGTCATTAAATTCTTTTGTTTTAATTTGTTGTAGTTTTACAGAGACCACTGACATCTATAATTGTAATTTTAAATGTTATTTATCGCCGTGGATGCCAAGGTAATTTAAAATTACTTAGGAATAAAAAAGATAAATAATTTAAACTAAATACATAAACAATAAAATTTAAAAAAAAAACTCTTAACTAAAACTAAATCTAACATAATTATGGCGTAGGAAACATAAATCGTCCGCATCGCTAGCCACAGGTAATGTGCCAAAAAGGCTGGCAGCATTGCCCCTCTGTGTGGCAATGCTAAACCTTTGGCCGAGGTAAAAGTAAGAAAATTTACTTAGGTATAAATAGGTGACAATACCTTTTGTCTACTGTCAATGGTTCTTAGAAGTAAGCCTTTTTTAACATTTATTTATTTATTTATTTATTTAACACTTTCAGCACAAACAAAAGTACAGAGGCGGACTTAATGCCACAACATCTAACAACAACACAACAACATCAAACAACAACAAAAATCTAACAACATCAACAACAACAACATCTAACATCTTTTATACCTTGTAGAACGCAAATAAATAAAAATGAATATGAATTGTTCACGGTATTCGTTAAAATTTATAACATCAGATCGTTTGATTCAATTCAACTCAATTCATTTATTCAACAACGATTTTGAAAACAAGTCCTCCGCCACGTCTGTCTGTCTGTTCGCGATAAACTCAAAAACTACTGCACCGATTTTTATTCTGTTTCACCAATGGATAGAGTGGTTCTCGAGGAAGGTTTTAGTATACAGGGAAATTGAAAAAATACCCGAAACCTCTTAGGCAGTGAAAGTACACATGATTATAAGCAACTTTTGTTTTGGTAAAACTCCGAAATCTCGAAAAAAATATCAGCTGTTTCATACAAAATGCAGTATTTAGCCAATGAAAATGTATGAAACAGCTGATATTTTTTTCGAGATTTCGGAGTTTTACCAAAACAAAAGTTGCTTATAATCATGTGTACTTTCACTGCCTAAGAGGTTTCGGGTATTTTTTCAATTTCCCTGTATAATTTGTGAAGCGGGTGAAGCCGTAGACATCATCTTGTTTAAATATAAACCTAAATTGAAAACCGGTGGCAGGAAAGTCAAATGTCATGAACTTCAAGAGAACAGGACGCGTCCAGTAGCCTCTACGAGTATGTGGGACATTCACTGATGACATTCAGCTACGTCTTACCTTGTAAAGGAACGGATTTATTTTGTTCGTCGTAAAAGTAGACAGGATGGCAATCCATATCTATATGTATACCTATTTTACTATTATTTATTTATTTAAACTTTTCGCACAAAAAAAAGCACAAAGGCGGACTTAATGCCTTAGGCATTCTCTACCAGTCAACCAAGGGTGGTGAAGAGATTAGATGGCAGGTGCCAAAATAATAAAAGGTGGTAATATTATAAATTTATTTGTGAGTGACATAGGCTAGATATATTAGACGACACGGTTGGCGCAGTGGTTGAGCGATTGACTGCTAAGATAAGATAAGATAAGATAAGATAAGATAAGATAAGATAAGATAAGATAAGATAAGATAAGATAAGATAAGATTTCTTTATTTGTTTAAACATTGTATACATACATAAGCATGCAAGATATTACATAGTTTCAGTCCAGTCATGTTTAGCCGTAAGTATCGGCGTACAAATATTACGCGGCGTTTTATTGCGTAGCATGTCGCGGGTTCGATTCGAAATAAAAGTTCTCCGAACACCACGCAGTTAGCACAGATCTTTCGAAGCTGCAAACTTCTTTATTTAGTTATAAACTTCTTTATTAAGTCAACAGAAAATAGTAGACGCTGTATGTTTATAAAATATCGCGTAAAATTGTGAACTATTTTGTCTTAAAAAGACTGATACATTGGAAACTATTGAATTCGGATAGGATTTGTTGTTTTCAAAATGATATGTTCACAATATATCGATTAATTATAATCTAATAAAGATTTATTACATTCCAACGAAGTTTGTCATTTTCCGGTGACATATACACATACTAAAGGCCGCCCGAGACTTCGTCTGCGTATAAATTCTCGTTATTCCCGTGTAAATCCCGATTCCTCGGGAACTCCGAGATAAAAAGAAGACTATGTGTTATTCTGGGTCTTCAGCTATCTACATACCAAGCTAATTTCATCGTAATCGGTTCAGTAGTATTAGCGTGAAAGAGTAACAAACATCCATACACACTCACAAACTTTCGCATTTATAATATTAGTAGGATATCTACAGTGACTGGCTTAAGATAACGATCACATAGAATGACATTGATGTCTTTCTTATTCCTAACCATACCCTGTTTTCTCATCGTAAATCTTGTTAGCTCAAAATTTACCTACAATCACACACAAAAATAAAACTAAAAACAAACATTTTCACAAATTCCCATAGTCCACAGAAACAAAGATACTTTCTACGTATCTCCCAGACACATGCACCACGCATACAACACAATACTGTGACTCTTCTTACGCTGAATGCGTTACCATTGTGCTGCGCAAGAGTTTCCGATTTCTATATCGATAAAAAGTCAAGTAATAACAATAGGAAAAGTGTCATCTATAGATCGGTATTTTCTAATTCTCACCGTTAATTTTTATTGGTTGTAGTGTGGGATGGTGGCGTTTCGAATTTGGTTGTTTTGTTTACCTACGTTTTTATTAACAGACTTCCAAAAAAGGAAGAGGTTCTCAATTTGATGGTTTTTTTTTGTTTTATGTGGGACACCGATTGCTCAGAGGTTTTTGATCCGATTTGTGTGATTCTTTTTTAGTTCGATGCTTGCCATTTGTTCTCGTAAAAAAATAATTTAGTTTGAATCAGTAGATTTATTTTATGAGCATTTTTGCTTATTTCAATTTCTGCGTAGACGAAGACGTCGTCCAAGTATCACCACTTGAAAATGAAAAATAAGAAACTTAAAAAAAAATATAGCCGACTACCAAACAAAACACTACAAAGTATAAAATAACCTTAATTTTGGAAGTCGATGTGAAAAAACAAAGATTAAAAACCAAAAAACACCGACTTCCGAAATTCCGAAATAACAATATTAAAAGTGTCATCGATAGATCGGTATTTTCTAATTCTCACCGTTAATTTTGTTTGGTTGTCATGTGGGATGGTGGCGTTTCAATACGGTTGTTTGATTTATGTTTTTAATTTATGTTTTTAGTCGGATCTGTGGATGTTAATAATTAATATTGTTGTTGAAGATGGAAATTTCCGATTGTGGTAGTTGTTTAGCGTGTCGTAAGTAATTTTGTGATATGATATCTGCTTCTTCTTCTTATTGTATGGGTAGTCTAATGATCCCACACACCCTAGTGTCAGTACATCTATATATATCTATATCTATATACTTATAATAAATCTGTAGAGAGGTCAATTCTGTACATGAAATATATTTCCAAAATAACTATCAAGGGGTGATTAGGGATCGATACTGATGCCAAAAATGCAATCAGTACAATTTTTGTCTGTCTGTCTGTCGGTCTGTCTGTCTGTCTGTCTGTCTGTCTGTATAACCGTTATAGAAACAAAAACTACTCGACGGATTTTAATGAAACTTAGGTTAATTATTATTCATACTCCTGAGCAGGTTATAGTATACTTTTCATCACGCTACAATCAATAGAAAAAATAAAAAATAAATAAATGAAAATGTGAAAGTTTGGTTGTTTGTTACAAAATCACGCCAGAACGGCTTAACGGATCTTAATGAAATTTAGAACAAAGATAGATTATAGTCTGGAATAGCACATAAGCTACTTTTAATCCCGGGAACATGTTCCCTAGGGATCACGCGGGCGAGGCCGCTGGCAGAAGCTAGTATATATATAAAACAAAGACGGGTTTGTTACAACACTTATAACTCGAGATCTGCTGAACCAATTTTCATGGTTATTGATTCGTTGGATTTGTCTCCGACCCGAATAACAGAATACATTTTAAAAACAATGAAAACTCGATATGTGCAATGAATACTTAATTGACGGGAGCGAAGCCGCGGGGGACAGCTAGTTTCAAATAAACCATTGACAGGCTTTTGAATTATCAAGGTCGGTCAGTCAAAAACATGAAGCTTTTTACACGTTCCTAAGAGTAGATCTCTATGGAGAAGAACGTGCAAGAAACTCCACGGACACTCTTTTAAATCATGTGATGTATTACAAAATAATCGTTACACATTGCGCTACATCCAAAAATTTATATAATACTAGAGACATTGAATCTATACAATGCAATTGTTAAGTTGCAAGAGAACTATAATAATAATAATAATTACATTTGAAATGTCTAACGGGGCCTCTGCGAGTTGGTTTCGGCCCCTCGTACGCCTACCAAAGGACCGGGTCTCCAGGGGCCCGAGAAAGTAAAAAAATGAAAATAATAATAATATCCTTGGACATTTCACACAACGCCATATAGTCCCAAGCTAAGCAACCTAATGCTGGTGTTATGGTAACGAGATGGCTGATAAACTACATATATACTTTTTTTTTTTTTTTTTGTAAATACATACATATTATAGATAGAAAAACACCCAGACTCGGAACAAATACTTGTAGGTCGTACAAACATTTGTTCCGTGCGGGAATCGAACCCGCGACATGCTGCGCAGCAGTCAATCGCTCAACCACTGCGCCAATCGTGTCGGTATTTCGTCTGAGGTGATCTTTTCTGTGCTAGTCAAGGGCCTCTGACATATAATAGTTTAACGATGGCCATTTGGCGGCCGAGACCACCGGCTTATACGTGCCTTTCGAAGCACGGAAACATCTTTTTATCAGACAATCAGGTGATTCAAGCCGCAATGTCCTAGCCAAACTGGAAACAACTTTAAAAAGTATGCTCACCGTGAGGATCGAACCAACAACCACCGGGTCACAAGGCAAGCACCTTAACCAGTATACCACGGAGGTAATTAATATTATAATATAATAATAATGTGATATGGGAAGTATTTTGTAAAATGGATGTAAACATGAAGCCTCTCAAGGCAAGTCGCTTTTAGATTTTTAAGGTTCCAAAAGTCCTTGTGAAAAAGCAGAAACCAGTCATTCATAGACAATTTACTCCGAATCTGTGATGAGCCAGTTCGATCTCGCCTGATGGAAAATATGAATGAGCTCTAAGAGCAAAGTCATTAGATGCTTGTCTACTCTTGCTTTCAAGATATTAATAGGTCCTAAAGATTACATAAGTTAGCAGAGAACTCTACATTTTAGCTTTGGGCATTTTTTGGGGGCCGAGTCACCCGCGTCCGTAGGAGAATACCCTTCAGCGAATCCCTACACGTGGTCCTCGGGTGGTGCTAAGCAGGTGACACTAAGCGTCTCCGTGGTCTAGTGGTTATACCACCTGATTCAGACCCGTAGGTCCCGGGTTCGATTCCCAGCGGGGGCAAATTTTTTGCTCGGTTTGGTTGGTGGTAGGACTTCTTCTAAGTCCGCCTGGCAAGCTACCACCATCATGCTTAAGTCTGTCGCCATAACAACAATGTTAACAGCATTGTTGTGTTCCGGCAGTTAGAGGTATGATAGCCTTTATAAAAAAAAAAAAATGTCTTTAATGTTGTAGTGTGCATGCCAATAGGCTAGAATCCATTACCAAAATTTGCAAAACTATTTAGTCCGTCAATTTGAGTATTGAAAAATAATGGACACGTATTTTTTGTTAATCAATGAATATTGACAAAGATAACTGTTTTTTATATTTCTGTGGATAAAACGCATCAAAACTCGGGAGTGGGGGCTCGTGAAGTCACGACTCACTGTGACGTATTGAGAATTTTAAAAGCGTCGTAACTTCGTCAATTTTGGTTCCCGTAACAAACGAAAAAACACGGGTCGAATATTTTTGGATAATCTAACTGACGAACTAATTAGATTTTTTCAGGACACAAGCCCATTATCAACATGTTTTCAAAAATATGACACTCATGCACTTCTTCCAAATTGCAATTATTTTCCACTAGGTTTAATATGACTAACAGTGTAGATACCTAAGCCTAAATACCAAAACTTAATCAGTTATGAAAATTAACTTCATTCTGAGCCACCATATCCGCTGTTTCATTACATTTCCTTAATTCCCATATAAGGCGTGGTAAAATCACACAAAGTGTGAAGTAAAAACTGAGCGAATTTCCATCAATTATGGGTATTTAAAAAAGTTGGTTCCCATGCGTTTGGCGTTGGGTAATACGAGTATATAATGACTGGCATACATACTAAAGGATCGTTAATGTCGGATATTAACGAGGTACCCTGAATATCTGGTCGGTTACCACATATCATGGGATGTGGAATGATAAGGGTAGGAAATCTAGAAATCTGGGCAAGAAAATTGTAGAAGAAATGGTAGAATGGTGTGAAACTTGTGTGAGGTTCTTTAAGTTGGAAATTACATTTTAATTTAATTAAAATAATAAGCAACATTATCTGTTTGAGATTTATGAAAATAGTCCAGTTAGTAATTTGTTTAAAAGAGTGACCATGGAGTTTCTTGACGTTTCTTCTCCAAAGGATCTATCTACTCTTTGGAACGTACAACTGCCGCGCCGGACATAGGGTCGGTAAGTGTATTTTGTTGCAGAACAACTTGCTGCTCTTGTCGCTAGCGCGGCACAAAAAGCTTCATCTATTTGTCTAACAGACCTTGACTATTCAAAAGTGCCTGTAAACTGGTCTATTTGAAATAAAGAATTTTGTATTTGTATGTGTATTTGTTAAACATTATCTTATTTTCAAAAAGCTGTTACCTACAGCTTTTTCAAAATTGAAGTTTATTAGATATTCTCTTATACTGACCCGTATAAACTTCTGATCAACGTGTTACCGAATTTGCCAGCTTATCCTGAACATTTTGTGCAGACTTTTATCTCAACTAATGAAATACATGAAATGACGGATTGGTCTGAGAAAGAGGAACACACCGGAAAGAGTGGAGGGCTATTGGAAGACCTTTGCCTAACAGTAGGTAGTAGGTTGATAAAAAAAAATGAACAAAGGTTTTGTTATACTAAAAGTGGAGTAGATGTGCCTTAAATTGCTTTTTAGGGTTCCGTAGCCAAATGGAAAAAAGGGAACCCTTATAGATTTGTCATGTCTGTCCGTCTGTCTATCTGTCTGTCTGTCCGTCCGTATGTCACAGCCACTTTTCTCCGAAACAATAAGAACAATGCTGTTGAAATTTGGTAAGTAGATGTATTCCGTGAACCGCATAAAGATTTTCACATAAAAATAGAAAAAAACAATAAATTTTGGGGTTCCCCATACTTAGAAATGAAACTCAAAAAAAAAATATCATTGTACCCATACGTGTGGGGTATCCATGGATAGGTCTTCAAAAATGATATTGAGGCTTCTAAGATCATTTTTTTCTTAACTGAACAGTTTGCGCGAGAGACACTTCCAAAGTGGTAACATGTGTGTCACCCCCCCCCCCCCTTAACTTCTAAAATAAGAGAATTATAAAACTAAAAAATATATATGATGTACATTACCATGTAAACTACCAGCGAAAATTGGTTTGGACGAGATCTAGTAATGTAGTTTTTTTTTAATAAGTCATAAATCGTAAATCACAACTTCTGCTTACGGAACCCTCAGTGCGCGAGTCCGACTCGCACTTGGCCGGTTTTCTTAAACATGCTTGGAAATGTTAGCATTATTTTAAGAACCTTCTTCGAGATAAATCGAAATAGCTGTACTGGCCGAGCAGCGGCCGGCAAAAGGTGTATGAAAATCCATATCTGTCATGTTTTGCGGCCAAATAAATTACATTGTAAACTCATCTCTCGTGTAATTTAAAAATGGAACGATCTGGAATATGCAATTGTATGTCTTTAGTTTAAGATTTTCTGTACGTATTTTAAATTGGGTGTACAATAAAGTATTATAAATAAATAAATAAACCAAGGAGGTAACTTATCAAAGGTTTTATTTAAATTTCGAACTGGCTTGCAAATAGAAAGCTGTTTATCGAAATAAAAAATGAACACTTTTACGCGGGAATTATTAATGTTGTTGGTTGTTCGACATTGATTTTGAAAAGTAATTGTATTTAATTTCCGCACACTATTTGAAAAAAGTAGTAGGTATACATAATACAAGCCTTAGCCACAACTAGGTATTAATGGACTTACGTATGTGTGCCTCGGCTACGCCTCGGCCCACATTTTCACGTTCGTCCAACAATGCCTCTTTTGCTGGCCGCTGCATTAAATGTACTATTTATTCCAGACAATACACGATAGGCCTTAGGAGCAAAGCCGCCAAAACCAACTAATCGTTTCATATTACTGTTGAAAGGCAGCAGTTATGATAATAACTTACCATTAAATCAAGCTACCATATAAGTAGACAATTTGATTTTACACGTCAATAAAAATTACCGGACCCAATAATAGTAATCGAATCAATATTTCATAATCAGTTTTCTATTATATCAGCATAACTGTCACGTCGTGCCAATTGATCATAACGCGACTGTCCCCGCACGTACGTGTTAACGTTACGTAACCGAACGCGCCGGTAACGGAAACGTAACGTGAACGTAAACGCTGTGTCATTTGCGGTTGTGGTACAACGGGAGCGGTGATTTTGGATTTTTTTATGTAAAAGATGAGGTTTTGTTTTTCTTAGTGCCAATATTTTAACTTTCAAGCAGATGATGAAGAAACTTAAAACGTAGTTTAGTTTAGAAGTGAATGTTTTTCTTGGCGCCTGGAAATACTCTGGTAGAAAATAATTCCATGGAAAAAGAGACATAGTGAAAAAAAACTTTCCTACTCATAGCGAATCCTAAGTTATTTTAAAGATTACCTTAACCTACGAAAATCAAAAGTTTTGTTCAAAACTTTACACCGGCCACTGACCTGCCCATTTTTATAGTTCATGCAAAAATCTCATAGGAATCGAAAAAGCACTTTTTAACATTCCTGTATCATATCCATTTTTTTTTTCAGAAGAACTACTCGTCTTATATTGTAGCTCTATACTTATTTGGACTAACACATACACTCGACGGCACGGTTGGCGTAGTGGTTGAGCGATAGACTGCTGCGCTGCGTGTCGGAGATTCGAATCCCGCACGGAACAAATATTTGTATGAACTACATATAGTTGTTCGGGGTCTTGTTGTTTGTGTATGTGACTTTGTATGTTTATAAATGCACCCACGATACAGGAGAAATTCCTGTTGTGGGGCAAAGTTAAAAAAAAAACATAATATATATTCTCCTGTGATATGCTGACCAACGAACAACACTTTATTCCCTTTTATAAAAACAAAAAAAAAACAAAATAAAACCCCTACATTACCATAGACAGATGCTGTAATGCTCTCAGTGTACCTAAGCCGGTCACACTTTTCTCACTCAGCGAAAGCGCTCATTAAATATTTGCTAATTACGAACGATGACGACCACTCCAAGTTACGTGCCGCTGTCAAATATTGACTTACAACTCTGACTTATGTAACATACATAGAATTTTTTTCCCATTTTTTGTGACCACACCATTGCATTTTTTTTTAAACTAATGAATGAACTAAGATTAACGAATGTGATGGTCTAGCCAGAACGGTAAAATATACTAGCGTAAGCTATTCGTCGGTCTTATAGTTTTTTTTATTTTATTTTGTGATTAAAATCTGTACACGTCAATTTGGATGTAAAAAAAAACTGATTTAGAAAGAGAAATTAAAATTGGAATTGTGTAATGTTAGGATTTTTTTGTCCGTTATTATATCATTCTGACAACTTCAACATTAAGTCACTTAAACTTAGATTGGACTCGTATCTTTATAAAGTCATAGGATTACCAGTTGCAGTACGTTAAAAAACACGTGACACTCTAGTAACGCACAGCAGAGGTGACGATAAGTACTGTCGGTCGATTCTGTACATGTCGAAGTGAAGGATGGGGTGAAGTGATCACAAAGTGAGCTGTGAATCCTTATTATCAAGATGGTATGACAGCCCACATCCTGATCACTTCACCCAAGCCTCCACTTTGACATGTTTACAGAAACGACCGGCTGATGGCCTAGCACGAATATTTTTGACGTACAGTAACGTAACGTAATTTTTTACCATCAGCTACAATACTCGTTCCACACATAATATTTATTTGAATTAGATATATTTAGCTATCTTCATATTTTTAAATGATATAAATTGTGTGTCCTATAAAATTAAACCAAAATACTATGGGGTTGTAGTTTTTCACGTGCAAAATTCACTTACGTTAACGTTGTACTATACGTCGAAATATTTGTGCTAGCCATGAGTACCAATTTTACAAATTTTCAACAACGTTCGCAATTGCATATCAGTCGAAAACTGTCAGAAATGTATTTCAAAATTAGGTTTTTAACAGATTACGATTGAGATGCGAATGCGAAATTTATTTAAAAATAGTAGAATAGGGAATATGCATGCGTTTTTTTTGGTTGCAAAATAAAATACTTATTAGCCCTAGTAAACAATCATGAAATTATTTTTTGAATACCTTCATCATTTATGAAGTTATAAAGCTTCAAAGACTACAGTTAGAAAGAGTAGTCCGATACGAACTGTGACGTCAAATTACACGACGACCATACAGCTGCCAGAGAAAACAGCATTTTCGCGAGAGGGACAGATATATTTGTTTAAAACAATTGTATCTCGTTCGTTTTTCGAGCAATTTAGATTCTAATTTCACTGTTAGTATTATATTTTTGAACACTTTTAGATAAACTGTTCAGATCATTAATACTTTTTTCATGCATATTCCCTATTGGCGCTCTGATAATCAAAAGCCTTTTTTAAGAATGGGAAATCATCAAATGACTCCTCCCGCTCTGAGGGAAGTGTCAGATTCCTACTGACTAAAACCCATCCGTGTCCCTCCAAATGCCCTTTGCGTTCCAGGGCCACGGTGACTCTAACGATCAGATTCCGCAACCCTGACAGGCACTGGCCTTGGCATGCTTCATCTACTATGCTGACATCTCTTTGAGGCGAGCATGGAACACATTCGCTCGCCGTCAACCAGGGGTGTTCTGAAGCTTATAAGCGTTAATATTCGGAATTATATAAATGCATGCATGCATTTTTTTTGTTAATTTGTTACGCGCTTACCTCTAAACCGCCAATCCGATTTTGATGAATTTTGGACAAAAGTATTCAAAACCTTGAGACGCGATCGCAGCAGTTGGCTAGAGCTTCAGATTCTTAAGACATGATCTCATAAAAGTAAATACTGATTTAAAAAAATCAATACATATTTAATATACTAATAATAACACTGAAGAGCTCTTTTATGTTTGAACGTGCTAATATCTGGACCTTCCAGTCGAATAAAAAAAAACTTTTTGCATTTGATAGCCCAATAGGCTAGATTCCATCATCCACAAATTGCAAAACTATTTAGTCCGTCAGTTAGAGTATTGAAAAATAATGGACACGTATTTTTTGTTTTTGTAAATCAATGAATATTGACAAAGATAAAACGCATCAAAACTCGCGAGTGGGGGCTCGTGACGTCACGACTCAGTAAAAATTATGCGAAGGTGTGACGTGTTGAGAATTTTAAAAGCGTCGTAACTTCGTCAATTTTGGTTTCCGTAACAAAAGAAAAAACAAGGGTCAAATATTTTTTGATAATCTAAGTGACGGACTAATTAGATTTTTTTAGTCATTTACCCAATTCTAGAGGAAGGCTGCAGGCTATTTAACATCACGCTAGGACACATCGGTGCCGAGCAAAAAGAGTAATAACCTGTTATCATTACTTTTGAATCAGCCTAATACAATACCACACCATTGAACACATGCCCCTTAAAGACAACTTTCTTTTACACAATACCAGGTACAATTTACAAGACCACGTTAAAAAGTTCTTTCAACACACACTAGTACTTACTCTAACAAACACAAAAAAAAACACCAATCCATTACCAAAACTGGTGACAGCAGATCTCGTGAGATGATCAGGTCATTTGAATATTTTCTAACGCCTATGCTTACGTAATTTTAAAAGACATATGTGACATAAGAGTATTTTAGTGACGAATGGTAACTTAATACTATAAATAGTCGTTTTGGTTATTGGCCTGCTCTGTGGTATTTCATTTGCACTTTTTAACTGACTTCCAAAAGGAGGAGGTTCTCAATTCGGTGGGTATTAATTTTTATGTATGTACACCGATTGATCCGAGGTTTCGATATCTGTGATTCTTTTTTAGTTCGATGCAGCATACTTGCCGTTTGGTCCCGTAAAAATTTGATTCGGATTGGCTCAGTAGTTTTTATTATATGAGCATTTTTGCTTATTTCATTTTCTGCGGTGACGACGACGCGGACGTGGTCCAAGTCCACTTTAAAAAAAAAATATTTACAAAAGAATATAACCGACTTCTAAACAAAACACTAACTACTAAAGTATAAAATAACTTTAATTTGAAAATCGAAGTCAAAAAATAAAGTAACAAAACCAAAAACACTGACTTACGAAATTAAAATTATTTTACATTATATTATACAGTTCAGTTAGTAATTAAAATAGGCTAATTAAGCACGACTTAAATATCTAAGTCGAGTAGGTCAGCTGACTCGAAGATGAAGTGTGGCGAGATGGGCAGACGACATTGTCACCGCGGTCGCCTTTTTTTGGGACATGCCCTCCACACATGCCCAACCACTGCAACTCCTGAAAGCCAGAATCAACAGTGGCGACCACCAGAAAAACGCCGAGCTAATGAAGCCCGACGAGTCCCGGAGAAACGATTCAACTGTCTGGGATCCCGCAACGAAATTAATCAGAAGAGTACAGTGGAGGAGTAGGAAAAAGTTAATATAATTTTCGCTTGCCTCCTTATCAAGCAGGAGACAGATTAGAGCTAGGCCAATAGACACCAAGGAACACACAAATGTCACCATCGCCTGTAGATTCTGAACCAGGCTGGCACATGAACGTGGTGATTGGCACAAGAACTAAGAGGCCTGAACTCAGCAGTGGGCTTGGTCGGACAGTGATGATGATGCGTTTTCAAAATAACAATTAAATAAGTGACCACCCAAGACCAATACATCTATTATTTCATCATTATATTCAACTAGCGACCCGCCCCGGCTCCGCACGGGTGCAATGCTGATACTAAATACATGTTATCTATACACATATAAATAAAATTGGAGTGTCTGTTTATAATATTTAAAAAACCGTTTTTTACTACATGTTTATGAATATTTATACGGTACATACACCAAAATAACATTTTTAAAATTTTTGTCTGTCTGTCTGTCTGTTTGTTCCGGCTAATCTCTGAAATGGCTGGACCGATTTTGACGGGACTTTTATTAGGAGGTAGCTGATGTACCTAATAAGAAGTAACTTAGGCTACGTTTATTAAAAAAAAAAGACTACTGTTTGGCGGAACGTAGTTCGCCGGGTCAGCTAGGTATACATATAAACCTTCCTCTTCAATCACTCGATCTATTAAAAAAACCGCATCAAAATCCGTTGCGTAGTTTTAAAGATTTAAGCATACATAGTGATATAGTTACAGAGAAAGCGACTTTGTTTTATACTATGTAGACGCAGAAGACATAACATAAGTAATTAGATCTTAACCTTTCATTACCTCACATCCTTCCTGACAACTATGACTGGCAATCTTTAGTAACGACACAAGTAATCAGACGATTTACTACGGTTTTTAAGCAAAAGGAACTTCCGACCAGCATTCATCAACGAGCAGACTATGAGTCTATTAAACCGTCATTACGATGCAAATGCACGCTCATCCTCGCAAATTTGCTGATCTAATGAATACGAAAGTGCAACCGTGCATAGTTAAGTCCACCATCCACAGTGAGAGGTGTGACACACCAGCTTATCTACCCAGCAGAAGCTATATAAAAATAAATAAAATAAAATCTTTTTATTTCAGACATTAGGCCCATAATATTGTTAGTAGTACACCTTAGAAACATATAAATCCTATGAATGAAGTTTCATATCGAAGCCGTGAGGCATGTACCTTTTTAGGGTTCCGAACAAAAAATGGAACCCATATAGTATCACTGAAGTGACTGTCTGTCCGTCTGGCACAGTCAGTTTTCTCCAGATATACCTACTGGACCGATTCTGTTGAAATTTGGTACAGTTTTGGACTTCTGTGACCCAAACACGGACGCGTTACGTAAATAAATAAATTTTGAGTACGATGGTCAGTTTAGGGGGTCAAAAAAGAAAATTTCAATAAAAAAGTTTTTAGAACTGTATCATGGGACTTATCAAATGAAAGGGCTTACGAGGGTTTTAAATATATATTTAACAATTTTCAAATCAACAATTTTAAACTTATTCTAGAAATAAGACCAAAAATGGCCATTCCTCCCCTCATCTCCGAAACAACTGAGTCTAAAATTAAATAAAAAATGGATATCTACTTTATTTTGGGTACTTTATTTTTATTCTTTATATTTGAATAATTGTCAATCGCATTTAATTCTCCATATTGCACCTACCATTATTCTCTGCATCACCCAAAGGTTGACTGGTAGAGAATGCCTATGGCATTAGTACGCCTCTGTACATTTTTTGTGCTGAAAGTGTTAAATAAATAAATAATAGTTCTATACCTAAAGATTACAGCAAAAAAATAGAACAGTATAACAAGTCTGTAGTGTTAAAATATCACTTTTAAAAAAATCAAATTGGTTCGGAACCCTTTGCACGTGAGTCCGACTAGCACTGAGCCAGTTTTTTTTTGTTGTTGTTTTAATACTCACTTTTCTATTTTATTTTGGTCAGTACGGAATGCAGCTGACTTCCAATATATTACATGGAGGGATTGAATATCTGATGTTCATGTCACTGGAAACTGGCAGACTCCGTGAGATTGTAATAAATCTTGATTAGATTATAATTTCTCGATTTATTATGAACTAGCTGACCCACGCAACTTCGTTGACGTCACATTTTCCATGAATGCTCGGCTCCTTTTAGTCTTAGCGTGATGATATATAGCCTATAGCCTTCCTCGATAAATGGGCTATCTAACACTGAAATAATTTTTCAAATCGGACCAGTAGTTCCTGAGATTAGCGCGTTCAACCAAACAAACAAACAAACTCTTCTGCTTTATAATATTAAATATATATATATATATAGTATAGATAAATCGTTTTGTATATAATCAATGCCATTCAAATTCAATAGTTTCCAATATTTAGAAAAAAAAGGTTACATTTTCACGCGTTATTTTACAACAATGTTACTGAGTTTATCATTTTCCGGTGACATTCATAACGTTATCCGGAGTACCTCGATAACCCTTTTTGGAATGGAAACCCTCGATAACCTGTAAGGACTGTTCGAATAAGAATGGAAACGAGTACTTGGGGTCTAAAAATACCACTACAGTAGAATCAGAAAGCACATCACGCTTATCGTAACTAATTTTTTTCTAATCAACCTTGAACCTAATGCGTTAGCGATAAAGATGAAAATTAAAATTTGACAGATTGTTGTGTGTATAATGTTATGATTCTAAAATGATTCTATACATAAGAACCACGTAGCCATCGTGCCAGCGGTAGGTCCCAGCCACGCCAGCTGTCATAAAAAGATCTTTGACAGTCGTATCTGGTAGTCAGAAGCCAAGAAATCTGACACCAGACTAGACTTGCCAAGGAGTACAATGTTACCCAGTCACAAAATACAGTCAACAGCACAATCAAGTTACCGACAAATTTTCTAAATCGATTTTGAACTCACTCCTCGTCATGTTAAGGTTTAAAATCATTTGGAGAGATTTTGTCAGTTTTATATAACCTGATGGGCTGTTGACTGTACTCAGCCACATCCTGGTAAACTAGAAGTAGACCCCAACATACTTGAGAAATTTTATTAATATTGGGGGCCGAGTCACCCGCGTCCGTAGGAGAATACCCTTCAGCGATCCCTACCCGTGGTCCCCGGGTGATGCTAAACAGGTGACACTAACCGTCTCCGTGGTCTAGTGGTTATACCACCTGATTCAGACCCAGAGGTCCCGGGTTCGATTCCCAGCGGAGGCAAATTTTTTGCTCGGTTTGGTTGGTGGTAGGTCTTGTTCTAAGTCCGCCTGGCAAGCTACCACCACCATGTCTAAGTCTGTCGCCATAACAACTATGCTAACAGCATTGTTGTGTTCCGGCAGTTAGAGGTATGATAGCCAGTTCCTCTGTGTAAGAGGATTCCGGGTGAAACTCGATTCCATCTTCGGCCTAATCATCACTTTCCATCAGGTGAGATTTGGGCCAAGAGTTTCCCCGTTATGTATATAAAAAAAAAGAAAAGGCTCATCAGATCGACAAAGTGAAGCTAAATAGTAATGCGTAGCTCAGCCATGCTGTGGAGCGACACCTCAACATTACTGGAGAACATACAAATTAGATAGAAAGCAATATTTCTAAAACCTAACTCTCACTTGATTGCTGGAGGTAAATTATCGTTGAGTGCAGACTTTCGCCGTCTTATGGATGGGTCTCAACTATAATCAAGGTACCTGTTTGATGGCATAGTAAATATTATATTATTTGCTCAAGTTTTATAGTTAATGTCGCTTTGAAGTCGTAATAGAAATCCGAGATATAATGCGCTAGCCCGCGACTTCGTTCGCGCATATCCGGTTTTTTCCAGTTTACGTAAGAATTTCGGGAATTCCTCCCTTAGTGTTGTATACACTCTCCGAGGAACCTATATATGCCAAAATTTCTTTTTTTTTACGACCAGCAGTTTCGGCTGTGCGTTGTCTGTGAGTAATTCACTCTGTAACGAAAGAATTTTATATGTTAAGGATGATGATTTTCTTTGCTCACTTTTAATTATTCATTTCGCGTTTACGATTTTATAGAAATCAGACATGAAAATGCATTTATCTAAAGAAAACGTTTAATTACGTGGGTACATAAAATATTGAGTACCATCATAGTGGCGGTTTACGGCTGACTTCGACTGATCGACTTTCTATTCTTAAGAGATTTCAACATAGCAGCACAGCACACAACCCACGTTGCACATTTACAAAATTGACAACGATTTTCAGCCATTTTTGACCGACTTCCCAAAATGGAGGAGGTTCTCAATTCGGTTTTTTTTTTTTTAATATTGATAGGCGTACGTTTGACCGCTATCTCACCTGATGTAAAGCGATGATGCGGTCTAAGGTGGAGCACGCTTGCCTAGAAGTAACCTATTCACTCTTGACTTAAAACTCCCAGGTTGTTGCTATCAGGAAACACAGACGGTTGTATCTTTTTTATGTTTTTCCTCATAACTCCGTCATTTATGAACCGATTTGAAAAATTCTTATTCTCGATTGGTCCCTATTAATTGGTTTGGTAGTTTTGATTTTAAATTGAAATAGCTGGAAAACGTTTACTTGGATGATGGTTTTTTTGTCATCCAAGTTATCGAAATTGCGTATGTTGCTTTCCTGCTTTCATTTTGAATTTAAAAAAAACTTTTCTACAGATGATTTGTATTTTGAATCTGTTAATCCGTATTTAAATTAATCTTCTGATCATATTTTTTGTCTTATATGTTTTTGGGTCAGTACCGACTGCAAAACATCTACAAATGACAGCCGGGACCAATAGCTTAACCTGATTTCCGGGCCACGGAGGAGTCTCGGTATATTAAGATGGTCACCCATCCACAGACCAACTTCGGCGAGCGTTACTTAACCTTAACGGTTGTTATTATTTAGCCACCAGCTCCTCTTTCCATTACGTACATATTCTTCTTAGAACGGATTTCACCAATGAAACTGAACGCGATCAATAGATCTGAACTGCGTTCAACAGCTGTCAGTGTCAATATCATCTATACTTATATTATATTATATAATACTAGCTGACCCACGCAACTTCGTCTGCGTCACATTCCATTAATGCTCGGCTCATTTTAGTCTTAGCGTGATGATATGTATGCCTATGTCCTTCCTCGATACATGGGCTATCTAATACTCAAAGAATTTTTCAAATCGGACCAGTAGTTCCTGAGATTACCCCCTACATACAAACTTACAAACATACAAACTTACAAACAAATGTTACCTCTTTATAATATTAGTATAAAAGTATAGATTACTAGCTGACCCGCGCAACTTCGTTTGCGTCACATTTTCCATTAATGCTCCGCTCCTGTTTGTCTTAGCGTGATGATATATGACCTATAACCTTCCTCGATAAATGGGCTATGTAACACTGAAAGAATTTTTCAAATCGTACCAGTAGTTCCTGAGATTACCCCCTACATACAAACTTACAAACTTACAAACAAATTTTACCTCTTTATAATATTAGTATAAAAGTATAATATTAGTATAGATAAAGCAAAAGAGTTTGTTTGTTTGTTTGTTTGTTTGGTTGAACGCGCTAATCTCAGGAACTACTGGTCCGATTTGAAAAATCCTTTCAGTGTTAGATAGCCCATTTATCGAGGAAGGCTATAGGCATATATATCATCACGCTTAGATCAATAGGAGCGGAGCAGTATTGAAAAATGTTACGCAGACGACGTTGCACGAGTCAGCTAGTGTGTCATAAACGTGGTTCATATGCTGATCGCGATTCAGTTTCATTGATGAAATCCGCCCTTAATTTTTCCATTCGTTTTTATTCGTATTTTCTTCACTTACCTACATTTATTCCTAAAATAGCTACTAAGTTCCACCATCCCTTTCTCCCTCATAAGGGCATACAACTTTGTTTCCGATCGGCTCGGTAACTTTCTCGAGTAAGACAAGTTTCCGAGATAGCTTGTGACATACGGATGTATAAGCATATCCGTTCGGTTTTCACCCCGATTGGAATTAATGTTCGCGCGTGTTTTCTTCTACATTACAAGTTTCTTGTCGGCGTTATGATTTAATACGATATCGAGTCTCGTGTAGAATTGTTTATTTAAAAATACAACCGACTTCCAAATAAAAAAAACACTACAAAGTAAACAATAACTTTAATTTTTGAGACGATTGTAGTTTTGTAAAAAGTTTTTATTTTTCACTTTATAGTGGTACCCCACACCTAACAAACCACTGCAAAATCGCAGAAAAGCAAAATACGTAATTTCGATTACTTGGATGACAAAAAACCATCATCCAAGTAAACGAATTCCAGCTATTTCGATTTAAAATCCAAACTTCGTTACCGGTTCAAATAAAATTGAAATGGGACCAATCTGCAAGTATCCTTTCAGATACCTAAAAAAAGAATTTTTCAAATCGGTTCATAATTGACGGAGTTATGAGGTAACAAACATAAAAAATACAACCGAATTGAGAACCTCCTCCTTTTTGGGAAGTCGGTTAAAATATAAAGCACACAAATGTATAAAGTAAGTAGGACTTTATTTTGTAGGCATTCCTCAAAGTTAATTTTTCGGTTATGCAGAGACAAATAGTGGATTTCTGAAAGTGTTTAATGGGCCTATTGAATGGGAACATTTACGTTTGTAACGAAACTGTAACATTACAATACGTCAAAACATTCGTGCCAGGCCCACTAATTTGGTCTTCCAGAAACTGCCTTAAGAGCGTGTATTCCGTCCACTAGCGCCGCCAATCGTTTTTTATTATTTGTGGTAAATTTAAAACACGTAGATAAAAAACCGCTCTGTAGTGCACTGAAGAAATGTATTTATTATGTTTTGAGTTATGTTTTGTACTTTAGAACATAAATAGTTGCCAAAGTCGATATTTTTGCTAAAAGTTGCCACTTTTAGCAAAAACTGCCGTTTTGGCTATTTAGCCATGAGTTATGTATTAAAAATAGCTGTCAAAAAATAATAGATACATTTTTTCAGTGCACTACAGAGCGGTTTTTATCTACGTGTCTTAAATTTACCACAATTAATAAAAAACGATTGGCGGCGCTAGTGGACGGAATACACACTCTTAATATGCAGAAAATTTCACTAAATCTCTTGCAATAAAGAAAAACAAATACCAGAACCAGGTCTGCAGCATCAGTGCAGACTCAGAGCTATGCGGTCATTAGCAATCGTATCATAGCTTGCATCACGAACCATATCGTGCAGTTCTCAGAACATTGCTGTTTGACACGCGGTACGCGGTGACGTGCAGATGGCTGTCTGATGCAATGCTGGGTTATGTAAAAATTATCTTAGATTCTTCATGCTTGATGTTTTATTGTTTCCGATTTGTAGGTGTTGATTTCCGATTTTTTTTATTGAGTTTAATGGAAGTTTAAGGGTCTAATTATCTAAATATTAACAGCTGCACAGGTCAATCTTCAAGGTTGACATGACATGACAGGTGGGTGACAATCTTAACATACCGAGTTTCCTCCGTGCCTCAGAAAGCACGTAAAGCTGTTGGTCCCGGCTGTCATTTGGCGGTCTTTGGCGGTCGTTACGGATAGTCAGAAACCAGAAAATCTCTGACACCAGTCTTGCCAAGAAGTACCGTGTTACCCAGTTAATGGGTAGTGGAGGTCTGGTAGGCAGCCGCTCCACGTAAAATACTGGTATTCAGCTGAATCCGTTTTGACCGGAAGCCGACCCCAATATAGTTGGGAAAAGGCTAAGCAGATGAAGGGCTTATTTCAGATTTAATGTTTAATGTTTATGTTTATTCATCAATCATAAGGTAAATAATAAATACAATTTTGGCTTAAATTTACGTAAAGTTCACACATGTTATTTGCCTGAACTAGGTAATCCTGTGTTTCAGGCGATAAGAGGTAGGTACAATTCTTTTTTCTTGATAGATAATCACATCTAAAATAAACGTTATATACTAGTCATCTTATATAATATGTTTAAAGGTGTAAATGAAAAATTATAATAATCTTAGATTTAAATAAAATACGAACAATCTCTATCTTAATACAATTAATAACTTCTCTGTGTCTTCATAGGACATACTTTGAAGAGTTTCCTTGAGAGTCTTCTTGCAATTACAATAATTTAGGGAATAATTAGTGCGTTTAGTCTGTTATATAATAGTGGTCCAAGGAACATATAAAATTTGGTCGTGAAAGCATGTTTTGTGCTATTATTAACGCAAACTAAATCTTTCCGTCTTTTTTTAGTAAATTCTGTGCAATATGGAAGGGCTGTATGTTGTTTAAGTACGGTGCTCATTATGAATAACTGTCGTACTGTTAGTATTTCACAAGATTTATAGAGAAGGTTAGTGGGAAATAGGAAAGGGCGACAAGTAGACACCTTGAGGATCGCTCTTTGCGCTCTCTCGATGGGTAGTAACAAAGTTTTACCCACCCCACCCCATGAGGTAATGCAGTATGTCAGAATTGACTGACACAGAGCAAAGTAAACTTGTCTAATTAGTTTTGGGTCTGCAATATATCGCAGCTTTTTAAATATGAATATAAGCTTGCGAATTCTAATATTTAAAGCTTCTATGTATGGTTTGAAAGAAAGGGTATCGTCTATAATGATACCAAGGTATTTTATTTTATTAGTCATTTTAATATTGGGACACATGCACTCACTATTTAGAGGAAAAACTACTCACTATTTAGAGGATTGTCTGCGACATAATGTGTAACACATAATTTTTGTGAGCTTCACATTATATCAGCCGAAATACGTCTTCTGCTCGCCACTAAGCCACACCCAAGTGTCGCCACAACAACCAGTCCTGTGCGTATTGCTTCCATCATCTTTTTTATTTTTTTGTTAGAGATGGGTTTGCTCTTGACTCTAGTCTTGGTCAGAAATGACAGAGACAAAGTCTACGATGGAGCGAGCTTACTCAGAAATAGCCTGTTCACTCTAACTTTGAAAAGATTAGGGTTGTAAGCGTTCAGAAACACGGACGCAGGCAGAGAGTTCCACTCCTTTGTTGTGCGCATAATGAAAGACCCTTGGCATGGTGGGCAGGTGAGATGGAATGGCAAAGATGAGGTCGTGGAGTTCTTTCTCACACTCTCCGAAGTATCTGTAGAAGATAGACAAGCAGGCAACCTTGCGGCGATGAGCCAAGCTGTCTAGCTTGGCATCCGTCTACCCGCAACCCTCACCAGGTCATTTTCGTGATATGATAAGCTAACCAGCGGCCTTACTATGACGTCTTAAAACCAGCATAATTAAAGTGTGGAAGAGACAACGACTTACAGTGGTAGGCCCCTGGCGCTATCCAGTGTGGAAGAGGAGGAAGATCTGCTTAGAGCTTAAAAAATGATCATCCAAATAATTTAAAGATCATCAAGAGTTTGTTTGTTTGCTTGAACGCGCTAATCTCAGGAACTTCTGGTCCGATATGAAAAATTATTTCAGTGTTAGATAGCCCATTCGAGGAAGGCTAGATACCATCACGCTAAGACAAATAGGAGCAGAGCATTAATGGAACTTGTGACGAAGTTGCGCGGGTCAGCAAGTCTATTATAAAGTTTCAGAACAGCAAATGGATAAAGCACTAAAAACGAACCCTTAAAAGTGACTTTTTCTGTGTTTTTGTCACAAACTTCGGTAAAATTGGAAGGAAACTGGGCCCAGGGTCTTCCGGTATCATGGAAACTCCTTTTCTTTT
Source organism: Ceramica pisi (assembly GCA_963859965.1). Lineage (NCBI taxonomy): Eukaryota > Metazoa > Arthropoda > Insecta > Lepidoptera > Noctuidae > Ceramica > Ceramica pisi. Next base: position 2,633,501 of record OY982537.1, on the reverse strand, counting down.
CCTCCACTTTTTTTTTAAGGATGGGAAATCATCAAATGGATCCTCCCGCTCTGGGTCTCGATGCACGATCTTTTCCTCCACTGACAATGTCGATCTTACATTGGCATGTCGCCAAAGAACACTTACGTAAGCATAAAACACAATACGAATGTTTCCCGAGATCACACAACTTTCGCGTTGTAACTCAGTACTCGGGGTTTTGAAATAAACTTTCACTGCGGATGTGATGCCAAAAAATGGAGAACTTAAAATAATGAGAGAGTAAACAGATATAATAACGAGAGGCTGTGGATAAATTGTTAGATGTTGAATGGGTGTGTTCTGTATTATATGTCGAAAATAAAAAAAATCCAATATTTTTGTCTATTGCACTCATTCGAGCATTTTTCTTTTTTAGTTCATCCAAATTTTGTCTTAAATGAATTATCTGTAAGTGATTGACCATGCGATAAGGCCGTACTTTGTTTACAGTTTGCTTTTATATTTTAACTAGCTGACACGTGCAACGTCGTCTGCGTAACATTTTTCATTACAGCTCCGCTCCTATTGGGCTTAGCGTGATGATATATAGCCTATAGCCTTCCTTGATAAATGGGCTATCTAATACTGAAAGAATTTTTCAAATCGGACCCGTGGTTCCTGAAATTAGCGCGTTCAATCAAACAAACAAACTCTTCTGCTTTATAATATTAGTATAGATTAATTACTATCCTTTGCTTATATCTGTATTATATGAAGTGTAGAATATACGTCTGGAATTTCTCATTTTATAATGTTTCTGTTACGGTCAAGATTAATCAGGAAAGTCTACAATGGACTATCTTTAGGTTGTCCCGTGTTTGTTTTGTAAGCTCCCACGTCTCCCCGCAAAATGTGTTTTGATTAATAAATACCTAGAACAGTTGCAGCCCCCTACCTTGTTGCTATTCCACCAATTCGCAGTAAGCGTCTTTCATAATGCGCACAGCAAAGGAGTGGAACTCTCTGCCTACGTCTGTGTTTCCGAACGCTTACAACCCTAATCTTTCCAAGTTAGAGTGAACAGGCTACTTCTGGGTAAGCTCGCTCCATCGTAGACTTTGTCTCTAGAGTCAAGAGCATGCCCAAAAAATAGTTGCTTTAAAAATTGACATGATTGGTTAATATTTCTCCGTTTCTCCGGTCCGCTGCCTCACTGCTGTAACGGACAGGCACCCTTACTGTTAACTCAAGACTATCAACTGTTTTACTCAACAGTAGGTACTGTTTTCATCACACAGTCCACGGAAACGCTCTTCATAACGCCCATTCTCTGACATTTTCCAAGATTCCACATTCACGTGTATTACTTACGCTTCCTCATCAAAAACAATAATTTACTGAAAACAAACAATACCGTCACATGACAAAGCAATCGAGTGAAAACTATTTCTAACTCCCTCTAACTCCGAACAAAAGAAAGAGAGGGATGTATGTAATTGCGTTTCATTTATCGGTTACGTATCACTCGCGTGCGCTTGCGCATGACACTTCCTAGCTATTCGCTCGTTAAATAGAAAAGTTCCCGGTATAAAAAGTTCAATATCAATGAACTATCAGGTATGTTTGGGGAGTCCGGAAGAACTAGTGTTTGCTGATGAACCGTATTTCATAAATTATGTAATGTAGTCAGTAGTAAATTCATAAAGTAAAAAACATTGTGTTTTAATTAAGATAAAATTTATAGACATTATGGCTTTGATCCTTAATTATTTTTTGGCTGATTATATCATTAAATCATCTTTATCATCTTTGCTGCTAAGATTGAATTATTAACCATAATACTTATAAATTACAAATATTATGAATTACAAGAACAAAAACTGCTATTCCGTAATCGATGTAACAACTATTAAAGAAATAGATCGAAACCACAGTTAGTGGTCAGAGTTGCAACGGCCACGTTTTTTACCCAACCGCGGAAGTGTGATGTTATGTTTTTAACTTTTTTGTTAACCTTGTGCTCAGTAAACTTCAGTTATATTGTTGTTGTTATTGGTAGAATAATGATGATTTATAACGGTTTTATAGGTGGCGAAGATAATATCCATTTTAATGCAGCTTTTTCCTCAATCCAACGTTTCATACGTGAACTAGCTGACCCGTGCGACGTCGTCTGAGTAACATTTTTAATTACTGCTCCGCTCCTATTGGTCTTAGCGTGATGATATATATATATACCTATAGCCTTCCTCGATAAATGGGCTATCTAACACTGAAATAATTTTTCAAATCGGATCAGTAGTTCCTGAGATTAGCGCGTTCAACCAAACAACCAAACTCTTCTAATAGGTACCTACCTTTGCACTAGACGATATGTTTCCATGTTTGTAGTTCGTCGATTTCTAGTTGGTAACCAGCAGCAAATATCAATTAAACAAGGAAGATTTAATAACAAGTTGCAAAAGCATAAAATCCAGTAAAGTCTAATAAATTTGAAATAGAGAACGAACCAATCAAACAATATTGCCCATAACATAAAATATTATTTGCAATCGAATAGCCAAAGATCATTAAAAGCTTTCAAAGATTTGACGAGAAATTGAAAACAGAATACAGATCTAACATTTTTTGACCCACTGCGTTTAAGTGCATAGAAACGCATAATCCTACTAATATCTATATTACATATAATAAAACAGTAAATCTTGAGCTTGTATGCTTACGATTGGCGCGAAAACTACTGAACAGATTTTGTTCAAAGGAGATGGCCAATTTACTTAGGGCACTCTGCCTAGCATCTAAAAATTCATGTACATTAACCAATTTTGCTTTATTTTGACATTAGTATGCTCTTAAATTAATTGTAAAAGTTACATAGTTCAGTAACTTCAGATTTCTTAGAAATGAACAAAAACATGTCTTGGTCATGAACCTCCTCGGGTTTATAACTAAGTGGTAGCCAGATTATTCTGCATGGGTAAGCTACGCTTGTCAATGAATGGATGACCATTAAGCCAATTAGACTTTAGAAATCATGTTAAATAATTTTCTATAACGTGACGGAGAACATTGTTAGAAATCCAGGCCTCTCTCTTGTCTGATGAGATGTAATGTGCCAAGTGTAATCTAAATTCTAAACCTTGTGAGAGTAGTAGGACAGGAATAGAATCATTAGTTACCCAAAATATGTATAACTGGATACTCTTGATAATAGAATAGAAAACATTTAATTTCACATTTGATAAAAGGTTAGGTAGTGTCATAAAGGATTGCAGTGTTAAAAAAAAAAAACAAACATTAAATAACTTTTGAAAGTAATATTTAATATTCAATAATTCTTACAAAAATGCCGTCTAAAAATGATGCTGGTGGAGTAATATTGGTCTGGTGTCTTGCCCAGCCTAAGTACCAGATCATTGTCATCACGTGGCAACAACACCCTACCGTCCTATTACCGACCAAGCAGCTGCAATAGTAGCCCAAAATAGCTTCTAGTGGGCAGTTGCTACTGGGCTCAACATCAAACATAATATATGTATAATATACTCTTTGACTAGTATGCCTTGACTTTATACGCCCCCTTAATAAATAGGGCGCATTTCCACCTACATTTAGAACCATCTCCTGGGAATGATCCAGTTCTGGACACACTTCCACCTCATAAACTTCATTTTCTCTGATGTGTTCCCCATAATATGATCTTGCCTGTTTGACTTGGTATGGCCCTAATGAGAATAACAACAAATGATTATACGTAAATATTGGAAACCTCTCCAGTTGCGGTAGATTACCGTCAATTCTTGTGAACATAACTCTTCTCCGATTTAAATTAAATTCATTCACCAATTGCCCTAGATGATTTGGCACATTCATGAACCGTAAAGCCCTTTGAATAATTTGTTCACAATTTGGACTATCTATGAGACAAGGATGGAATTTATTTAAAATAGCTGCTGCTATTTTAAAATCAATCATTAAATGAGTAGCAGCTAGATTGAAAAACCGTTGCCTAAATAATTTAAAATCCCTTTTAAACCTTCCATTGACAACTTCGACTACCCATCTGCAAAGTGTCACCTTTCTGCTTTTATTAGCCTGGGCATAAGTTAATTGAGTTTGTCCTTGGTCAAGTGATTCTGGCTTATAAACTTTATAGTTATAGCGTTCCAAAGTTGGTATAGCATCGCGAAATCCACGATCTAATATAAATATATCATTCGCTCTAAAAAGTCTACGGTAAGCACCATTTTCATTTTCGAACAAATTGTTCATGATATCTGCATCACTCTGAGTTGCAGGAAATGGACCTACAGCATCAATAATATGACCATCACATGACACTATCAAAAATGGCTTGACTAAGTTGTCATATTTGTGTAAGCTATAAGTTTTCTTTTGAAACATATAGTTTGCACTTTTCTGAAGATAAATATATGTACCATCAAATATGGTTACAGCAGGCCTATTCTCAGGAGCTACTTCTGGGTCACTGAAGAGAGCAGATGGAATTCGTAAATTCCTGGCAACAATTTCGGAATGATTTATATGACTGACCCCTAAATGCTGTGGTACAAAATTCTCATAAAGACAAGATCTAACTTTTTTCATTCTAAGTTCTAAAGTAGCTCTAGGAATATTAAAAATGGTTGACAATCTACGGTTGCTTTCACCAGACCTTAACTTGGCTAAATATATGGCTAAGGCTGTTTTTGGTTTCCGTACATCAAGTGCTGGCAAACTATTCAATAAGCTAATGAACTCGGTTACTGTAAGTCCTGTCCAATAATGACACACATGGTTGGGCATTACATGGATATTTTCAAAATTAATATATTCCTCTGTGCATTTTGATATTTTGATTATATCCTCTATTTGACTGGCATTAAAAGAAGAAAATGCCATACTATTTTGAGGCAACTCATGCCACTGATTTGCATATAAATGTAACTCGCATACTCTTGAACTACGTGGAATATAAAAATTATGATCGGTGATTAAAATCCGTTTTACAAAATCAGGTATTAGATAAAAGGATCTATTATAACATCTATTAAATATACAATGGGCAGAAGTATTTGAAGCCCGCTTATAGTTAGGTAATGTAATTACAGTAGAACTACGGGTTGGTGGTAAATCAGCCGGTGGAGGTAGGATCTGGTGGTGGTGAAATCGGATTTTCATTTTGTATATTATCTGTAGGTTCACCAGTTTCTTCTCGAGATGAATCTTGATGTAATTGTCTGTTAGCCCTCATCCAGCAGGGATGACAAACATAGTTCCTGGTTATCCCCTGAAACAAATACATAATATTGACTTGTAACTAATATAGCTTGTGATAGCTTAATGGTGTGAATGTTACATAGATTGTAGTCTCTATGTTTTTTCGGTCTTGCATACATTTCTGGCTCTTAGAACTTACATACAAATAACAATAGTTTATCACTTTTAATATAATGTGTAAGAATATCATACGAGAAGCCCTCGCAAATGCCTGCGAATTATTCAACACATACAAATGTCTTTTGACATCTCACAAAAGGTCATCTGTTCTAAAAGTAACTCTGCTTGGTTTGGGATGGTATAGCCATGTATGATGATATTACTGTGGCAACTTACTTAAATATTACATAACTAGATACTTAACACGCAGACACAGAATAAATACTTGAGCTCACTTGCAAATATTTAACAAGGGACAACTTTAGGAATCGAACCCATAACAACCTTGACTGCTAAGCTGCAGTTTAGCAGTCAAGGTTACTGCCCACTGGAACAACAAGCCATAATGTTCTAAAAGCTGTGAATTCCGGCAATCTGCACTGGCAAATAGTGTAATTTTACTTATTATTAGAAAGGGCCCGCTGGGAAAATTATGTTTTTTGATAATCACTTATTTTTGTATTATTTCCATACATTACAATAAATCATTACTGTGATACAGAATAATAATCATACCTGAAGTCTTGCAGTAAAAGAAAATTGCAGAAGAATTGGTGACCCCGATTCAATTATATGATGTCTTATATCCCTTACTGATCGGCCACAACCAAGGCACACCATAGTGTGGCCCAGTATTCTATGATTGGCACCTTCTGAAGTTAGCAGCAAGAAGCAGAGCTGACAAATATGTCCATCTTCTGGAAGCTGAAACGCAAAGTAAATTATGAGTTATGGGGTATATCCACACTTTAAATATTTTTCTAAGAAGAAGGTTCTAACTAAATTCTTTCTTAAAAATCCGCCCCTAAGACGACCCACTGACCAAATATTTAAAGGTGAAAATCTATTGCTTAAATGGAAATTATAATTGCTTCTACACTTCATTAGCTGCGCTGTTTAGATAACACAAGAGAACTTGTTCTATGTACCTACTTATATAAAAAATCCGCGGTCAGTGGGTCGTCTTGCCCCTAAGACGACCCACTGACCAAAATAAATGTTTTCATCCGCTCCACTGACCATATTTTAAATAAGTACATACCTGAATTGTTAGCCATTGTACAAGCAGTCTTTGGAAATGTATGTCTAACGAAGACAAAACATGTCTTCTTAGCCGTCCCGTAGCTATACCGCAGTTATTACACCTCATTGTAAACAGTTCACAATGTCCAAAACGTAGGTAAGCACAATCAAGTCCGTATTAATAAGCACTAGATAATCGGTGGGCAATGGGATCAGTCCGTGTAGAATAGCAATGGTCGTTATGGAGAAAAGATAACAATATAATAAGCACAGTTTACAAACAAGACACAAACTCACACGCAACGCAACGAAACGAACGGATACAAAATAAATGGCGGGCGAATGTCGAACCTGTCATAACGTTTCGTTTCGTTTTTAAAGATAATTATTTTTTATAAAAAAAGTTATTAATTATAAATATTTCATAGCATAGCATTCGAGTAATTAACAAAATATGAATGTTATTATGATTACGACGGTTCACAATCATTTTACAATCAGAATAATTTTTAATATTACTCTGATGGAACATAAGTATATTAGCTTAACAGGGAATGGAACGTTTATCTAAAATGGCGGGTTAACTTGATACGCCGGAATCGAAAAACAACTATTTAAGTTTAAATACTTTTTCTGAAGTTGTACAAAAATGTAAATACTTTTTAAAAATGTATTTCTATTTTTATTTAATTGTAATTAGGTGTATATTAATGTATATGCCACTGAGTTAACTAGGCTGAAACTGGCCATGTCATTTTGCACAAATAATCCTTATAGGTATAGTCAACATATAGGCTATATATTATCACGCTATGTGCTATGGAGGACGAGCAATAATCAAAAATGTGTGTTTTGAACGAGAAAGTGCACATGGTTCGAACCCCGCAAACAGATGTTATTTTTGTATTTATTTTATCTTTCAACTGTATTTTTATGTCAAAATAATAATAAAATGGGGGTCTACGTACTTAAAAATAACATTTAAATTTTTATGCGACGTTTTTCCTAACAGTTAAGCGAGGAATAAAAAAAACACAACATATTAGAAAATCATGAAGCGTGTTAAGTACGGCTATTTCACAGTTATAACTAATCAGCACGTAGCAGGGCGGTTGTACGACAGGTCTTGTGTTTAACGTGACGAAGGTTCGAATCTTGCCGTATGGATTTTGTTTTTGTTCATTTTTAATTCATATTTTTTTGTATAGTAAGCACAAAGAATTTTGTAATTATCTAATGATATTAAATAGATAATTTATTTCTTCGATGTTGTTATACCTGTACAAACAAGATTAAAATGAAAAATATTGACTTGAAAAGGACTACCCAGAGTGATTGAATATCAATCTGTCTGGGTAGCGGTTTTCCAACAAAATTGAGGTCGGCTGCCAGCGTTAATGGATGCAGCTGAATACCAGTTTTTTACATGGAGTGAATTCCTATCTGAACTTCACATCCCAGTACCTATCTGGGTGATACCCTTTAGCAAGACTGCTGGTCGATTTTCTGGCGTCTGTCTACCCGTAACGACAGACACCTTTAAATATATCTACCTATTTGTAAAATTACTAATCGAATGTTGGAAGTAATTTTTTTTGTGTATAAAATGAAACCAATGGAAGAGTTTTTACAAAGCTAACGCAAGACTACAAACTCTTGCGTTAGGTTTGAAGCTGGCCGCATGGTACTCAATGGTTCGACTGAAACGTCGCCGCGTCGTGCACCATCGATGCTCTGCATGTCGCCTGTGGTACTGAATTTATTGAAAGTAAAATTGCATTATCTATACCTATAACAAAACAGTAAATCTTGATCGTGGCACAAAAACTACAGAACAGATTTTGTTCAAATAATCCTTAAAGGCTTGGTCAACATATAGGCTATACATTATCACGTTATGTGCTACGGAGGACGAGCAATAATCAAAAATGTGTGATTTGAACGAGAAAGTGCACATGGGTCGAACCCTGCAAACAGATGTTAGATTGCCAAAATAATAATAAAATGGATTTTTGCGCACTAAAAATAACATTTTACTTATAATTTTTCATTTTTCCAAACAGCTCAGTGAGGGATTGTTATAAGCCACAACATGTTACAAAATTGCACATACTTATAGATCTAACCTCAGCAATTATTACCATCACGCTATACCTTTGGGGGGGTAAGCAGTGAAAAGCCATGACATAAATATGATAGACTATTTTAATCAATTTCCCAACAGCGGTCATAGCCCGTCGGCTGCCTTTCGAATGACATGGAGTGGGTTCGTAATTATTTTTGGATTTTATTTAACTAAAGCATTTCCTTACTTTTCTCATTCTTCTTAATATTTTCAAATATTTATAACATGTTATTGTTTTATTTTGGGTAGTTTAGTATGATATTACACCAAATTTAAAAAATAAAAATTTATTTAATTGCATTAAATGTGCAGTTTTCAGATTTTTAAGTTCTACGTCAATGGAAAATACCCTATAAATTTTGATTACCTCGAGAGTGTCGAAATGTACATTTTATGTGGCGTAGATGGCTGTATCTTTATTTTACGTTAACTTAGAAGTTTTATTTTTTCACAGCTTCAAGGAACTGTAGTTCTGAGTATATTATTTCAACTCAATACCTCCTACAGTTCCCGAGATAAAGAGTCTTGATAGACAGACGGACGGGCGGTCAACAAAGTGATCCAACATCATTATCCATAGATGGCGTTATACATTTGATCTCACTTTTATATCGTGGATTTTCTTCCAAAGAGTCACCGCGGCCCTGGAACACAAAGGGCATTAGAAGGAACACGGATGCGTTTTAGTCAGTCTGTGTCTGACACACTCTCCTGCTTTGCCCAGAGCGGGAGGAGTCATTGATTTCCCATTCTTTAATAAAAGGGGTCACGTCATAACAACCACGATTAGATGGCAAAGTCCAATCGTAGAGGAGTCGAAAGTGTTGAATTAGCTCCGCTGTATATAGTTTAAAAAAAATAAAATGGTTTCGATTTGCGTTCTTCGAAAAAAATAAAAAAAACTGGATTCATCAAGATTGGTGTGAGTTTCAAGAGCATGGTTAAGTAATTTTAGATGATAGCATGTGCTGACCGGTTGCTTCACAGCCTGGATCCATTTCTTCTGTGTACGAGGAAGCAACAGCCATCAATACGCAGAATATTAAGAAATGTTTTCAGATTAAGTTTTATGATTTCTATTTAGAAATTTCAAAACTTTGCAAAGGCACACGGCTGAAATTCACATATATCCAACAAATTGTTTAATTTTAAAACTGTTCAATTCCCGGTGAGCCTATGAAACATCATGACCAGCCCGGGGCCAGAAATTATCCATTGCGGGCTTCACTCTCCAGTGGAACAAGGGGAACTATAGATCCCTAGGCATTTTTTTTTTCATTTTAAAGAATGTTGCCCCACAGTAGGAATTTCTCCTGTATCGTGGATGCGTTGACAAACATAAAAAGTCACAAACACAAACAGCCAGACTTGGAACAACTATCTGTAGAATAGAATAGAATAGGTACTGTCTGTAGGTCATACAAATATTAGTTCCGTGCGGGAATCGAACTCATGACACGCGACGCAGCAGCCAGTCGCTCAACCACTGCGCCAATCGTGTCGTTCATTGATGGTGGAACTTTTTTTTAAGGGTGGTACCTATATCGTCAAGTGACTCTTTCAAACAAATCCGCAACCCCGGCACTGACCTAGGAGGTAGGGCCCTAGCCCCATCTGTTTTGATGAAAACTCCTTGAGGCACGCGTGGAACACAGCGCACAGCGTGACATAGCTATTTTAGACTGCCTGCAATCTATAGCCGACATCACGTACGAAACTGAGAATACAGGTCCAGCTCTACCACCTTTGGGCACGCCACAATTGCGGCGGTAAGTCCCCTTTTGACGAGTGGCAAAAGCGGCGCCACAGCGTCCTCACCTTCCGCCTGACGCAGGTAATCACCGGTCACGATTGTTTCGGGAGATAACTATTTCGGATTCAGCGGGAGGACGCGACCGGGTGTCAACACTTTGAGGATCACTTGGATGACACGGTAGAACATATGGTGGATGAAGGATGCGAGGCGATAGACGGCGGCGACCTCTCGCGACCGACCCTGATTCAATCTATGGACCGGAGCGAGGATGCATGGGAAGCGGTCACCTCATTTTACGAAGCAGTAATGCTAGCGAAGGAGGCGGCCGAAAGCGTGAGAGAGAGAGAAATCTCACGCCCCAGCCGCCGCAACAGAAGAAGACGCCCTGGGCGACCGCAACGCGAGTCCCTGCCACCGTAGGCGCGGGCCTGCGTACGGCGAGCGTTGGGTGGCACGCAGTCCGATCAAAACCAGGCTCAGGTCAACGGCGCGTTGTGGTCCATGCGCGCCTCTAAGAGATGCCAGTATTGTAGACGGGGCCCACTAGAGCCAGTGCCTGCCAGGGTTGCGGAATTTGTTCGAATAGTCACCGCGGACCTGGAACGCATAGGACACTAAGAGGAACACGGATGGGTTTTAGTCAGCCAGAATCTGACACTCCGTTATGCTTCGCCCAAAGCGGAAGAAGTCACTTGATGATTTCCAATCCATAAAAAAAGGCTGGCTAACTTAGCCAGGACACCTGCGCACAACGTACAGAATAGGAGTCTAACATGGTGCGGATACCGGAGTCTGTATAGTAGTGTAGTAGTGTCGGTGTAGTATCTGTTGCAGTAGCAGTTCAGTTTTCTCATTACGAAAAATTATTATGCTGGTGGAACAGAAGAGGTGAAACAGCCAGTGCCTTGCATAACCTCCTTCAAAGTTCCAAATGCTAAGAGGAGTCAAGCAATGCTAGATATTGACTGTTCGTATATCTTAGAGATTTAACCTAACGACATTTTACTTTCCGACATACACGCGAACGAATTCGCGGGCAACAGCTAGTAATATTATAAATGCGAAAGTTTGTGAGTATGTATGGATGTTTGTTACTCTTAACACGCAAATACTACGGTATGGTTTCACAGTTCACTTGTCGTTCACTTCGCTTAAGTGTTCACTTCAACATGTTTATAGAATCGCACTGCTGTATACAATTTAAACATGTCGAAGTGAAAGCTTGGGTGATGTGACCACGAAGTACGCACATCTTTATTACATGGATTGACAGCTCACTTCGTGATCACTTCACCCGGATCTTCACTTCGACATGTTTACTGTTAGTCTATTCTGTTGACAACTCACCGTGTTCAGGTGTAGTGAACGATAAGTGAGCTGTCATTCCATCTTGTTTGTATGGTTTAACAGCTCACTTCATGATCACTTCACCCACGCCTTCACTTCCACATGTTAACAAAATTGACCGGCTGATCTACCAGTTCGGGACTGCATCCGCTATAATGCTTTAAAAGAATAGGTAGTGAATTATAGCGAGACCCAAATTCGCTCTTTGATTTGTAAAGACCATTATCAACCTACAAACTTATTTTTTAATTTTCCATTCAAGAAAAGTTACTTTAAAACACAAATCCTCTGCAAAACTGTACAGTTTATTGGCAATATCCTCGTAGATACAGTCTTTTTAAGTAATACAAGTACTAATTGATATACACAACTGCTCGTAGCACATAGTGTAACCTCACAAATCAATCAGTGTCTTTGTCATTGATCCATCACATAATTGACATTAACCCCCAACAGACCTCTGTTTAGTAACACCGCAGTCACAGGCCACTGGCGACCATAGATTTACAACAGCAAAAAAAACATCAGCAGTGGTTACATAGACCAAACGTGATGTTTCAATCCAGGTCATTTAGTACAGTTTTTGTTACATCTCTGTAGGAGAGACAATGTATTTGTGGTCATTATTAGCAACACAGATGGTCTTATTGCTGCAGCAAGTTCGGAACTGGGAAGTTGTGAAAGTGGTGATAAAATTGGTCTTAATGTTAGTTTTACTATATTGAATTGAAGACCATCTGCTGGTTAGGGTTCACATAAAACAATCGAATATTATTTTAAGCTATAATAGGCTAGATTCCATCATCCACAAGTTGCAAAACTATTTAGTCCGTCAGTTAGAGTATTGAAAAATAATGGACACGTATTTTTTGTTTTTGTAAATCAATGAATATTTACAAAGATAAAACGCATCAAAACTCGGGAGTGGGGGCTCGTGATGTCACGACTAACTAAAAATTATGCGAAGGTGTGACGTATTGAGAATTTTAAAAGCGTCGTAACTTCGTCAGTTTTGGTTCCCGTAACAAAAGAAAAAACACGGGTCAAATATTTTTTGATAATCTAACTGACGGACTAATCAGATTTTTTCAGGACACAAGCCTATACTCGACAAATATTCATCATAGACTTTTTATTATTCAGCATTGGTAAATTAAAGGCAAGTGGCAATTGCTTTAAATGTTCAACGACTAGCTTGAGCCAGCGGCTTCATGTGTGCCGCGTGATCACTAGGGAACATACTCTCGGGATAAAAAGCTCGCTATTCCAGCCTATAATCTACCTCTGTGCCAAATTTCATAATGATCCTTTCAGGCGTTCTGACGTGAAAGAGTAACAAACATCCATCCTCACAAACATTCGCATTTATAATATTAATAGGAAGGAAGCAAGAAAAGAAAGAAAGAAACCAATTTATTCGGCCCACACGGATTCACACAATGTAGGTACAATTAAAGGGTATAAAACTAAGTTTGGAAAACAATAACATTGTGTGCCCCGCGGCTGCGCCAAATAGGTCCAGTTCAGCAAAATGCCGGACAACTAGGTGCTGCCTGACGCTGGTTTTCAACTGAACCTTACGTTGAAGTGTACGGAAGTCAACCAGTTTTGTAGGGTTTTAAATATACAGGTAAATACATAATATGCTTAAGTGTAATAAACGATACATAAATATAGTTTCGTGTCCAGTGATATATAATGTATAAAAAAGGCAAATGAAAGAAAATAACGCAAACAAGAAATGTCATCCAATTAAGCAAAAGTATATGTAAAACCACATGTAGGTCGCTTTTCTATAATATTAATAAATTATTAACAACGGACTATGTGTAGCCAGAAATTAGCGCGACATCATATTAATGAGACGTTCAACTGTATTAAGTATAGTCTCCGTTGCGCGTCTATTAAATACTGCCGTAAACGTCTTCTAAAGGCAGTGATTGTGTTTATTGCTCTAATAGGCGGTGGCAGATTGTTCCATATTTTGGATGCTGCATAATGGAAACTGCCTCTGAAAGCTGCTGTACTGTGGGGCTGTGATGACAGTTGCTGCGAACATTGCCTTCTCACACATTCTCGTCTGCTAGCTATCCAGCTTAACTTGCTGTAGAGGTAGTCTGGCTTTTGTGTTTTAACGAAACCGAACAACAGGCAGGCCAAGTGTAGTTTACGTCTCGATTTAATTTTAAGATAAAAGTGTTTGTTCAGGAAAGGCGTTACGTGGCTTCTGGGAGGAATTTTGTAGCAAAACCGAGCACAAGCGTTTTGAACCCTCTGAATTAGCTGGTCTGTACGAGCCAAAAGGCGCGGGCCGTACACCGTGTCTGCATAGTTCAAGTAGGATAGTAGGAATCCTACCCACCAGGATAAACGCGAGAGACTATATGTAAATTCAAAACCTACATTTATGACTTCTCAATATTTGTTGTCGCTGATAGATTTTCACTTTCTCTATGCATTCAGTTTACCCACTTCAAGATTATCTGTTTCTTATAAAGCGACAATATCATTTTTGCGACCAAGATTACTGTATCATCTCATTTATCTAAACAACTATAGACACAACAATTGGCCATTTCATGAAGTACCCAACCACTGTGTGAAATGGCCGACCACGAACGTCGAACGATTTGACTACGACATATACCACAAAATCTCATAACGGAAATGCCTCAAGACCGAAGTGAGAAACCCACACACCTCTTCAACCATAATATCCATTCATCGTTTATCAGCTCATTTCAAAAGGTGGAAGAAAACATCCGCATATAGTTGGCACCTGCCCCGAGAGCGTTAAAGGTCATAATGTCATGCGGATCTGCCGGCGCTGAGCAAAGACATTGAGAGACCATTCACTTAGCGAGATGAACACAGCTTACAGATACTATAATGCAATACCATTTGCAGTCTAATTAAGCATGGTCGTAAAACTCTTAACTGTTCTGCATCCTCAGGTATACATATATAGATCATGACTTGATTTTCCTTGTTAAATATTAGTGATAGTTCGAGGCTAGAGAATGTTTTAAGTTAAGCTTTAGAGCCTCAATACTGGGGGCCAATCGCGCTAATTTTAAAAGTTTAGGTGCGCTTGCAATTCGTTTCCAATTCAGTTTTGGTTATGATCTAGTTTCGATTCTAGGGAAGGAATTTGGTATCACGCTAAAGTTTAAACTTCAACCAAAGTTGCGTTGTCAAAATTTTACAAAAATGTTTTCGTATTTTCGTTCAAAATCCAAACAACACAACGCGAACGATTGAGAAAAAGTAGTTCAGTTGCGTTCCAGCCGAATTTTATTAGCGCGATTGCCCTCCTGGTCGGACTACATTCAATCTTGAGTTAAAAGTTATTCGATACGAAATGAAGAAGTATGGTATTAAGGAAACTGTAGAAGAAGAAGAGTAATCCCTGCTCCATCAACTTACTGACCACTTCCACAAAAGGGGAAAGGGAAGAGGAAAGGTTATAAAGAAGAGTCTAAAAAAACTACTGGTACCGTTTATGGCTGGACAGAAATAAAGGAAAAGTACAAAGTATTCCATATTACTGATGACAAGAGCAGAAAGATCATAATGAAAGATCAGTGAATGTGTTTTGCAGCAGAACGTATTTGCTGCTCCGGTCGCTGGCGGGGTAAAACAAGCTTCATAATTTTTTCTGACCGACCTTGATAGCTCCAAAGTGTTTCCCAAAAATCATTTCTTGAATTTTTTGATTCTGATGAAAGAAACGTCTCCCAAAATACATTTACTGGCACTCACTGGAGTCCTTTTCTTCTGAAGTATCTGCACTTTGATTTTATGTCTGTTACTATCGCGACTTCGTAGAGACGCTGATTTCGTTAAGAGCCTTAACTACTTCAATCGGCCTTGACTTGAGCATCCTCGAACGGTCAGCTTATCGGCTTTCATGCCACCGGCTTTCACAACGACCATCGCCTTTCGATCCTCCTCCGCATTGACCAAACTGTGTGTAGCTACATAGGTATATGCAAATATTTACTATCTGTACCTTTGGCTTCCACAAATATTAATGTGTGTCACATCTGCTTTGCCAACTATGTTTAGATTGGCTTTGAGTCTTACCGGATGCTCACCGGATATTCAGGAACTGGTATTAAAATGATGTTTGTGTTTGGTTAAAGTCACCTGTTGATCATAAAAAAAGAAAACTGTTCATCTGAAAAAGAAAATTGTAGAGATTATTGTGTCAAAACAATAACACAACAATAAGTAAAATCAACTGATCATTCACGCGGGAAATCTCAATTGCCAATTTCATAATTTGATATCGCAATGACAAATTAATGCTTCGCTATCTGCTGCAAAAAGTCGATATCCGACCCCAACTGAAAGAACATCGAACCCCTCAAACGAATTGATCAGTTCCAAATCAAATTGTTTAATACTGTTTATCGTACCGTAGCACCCGCTAATGTCAACATGCACCTTTTAAAATTATAATTACGACATTTTGCGAGTAGTAGTGGTAGTATTTGAGCGCGCGCGTTTCTCCCCCCTCGACAGTTACGCGCGGACGCCATGGCGGCCCGACGCTCACTGACACACTCGCGCGCCAAATTCAAATTCTAGTCATTCTTTTTTTATTTAAACGTATTCATAGACGAGATCTAAATGTTTTGACGGTGTTTTTTTAATGACTGAAGACGATGGTAACGACTGACAAGTGACGTGACGGTGACAGTGACTAGAGTGACAAAATGACGTGACTTGACTTGGATTGACTGACTTGACTGCGGAGCCGGAAATGCAGGTTGGTTGCGCTTTTTTTATTTTTATAACCATCAAACTAATAAGAGGAATAAGGAAAATGAAGGAATGAGAGGAGAAAAGAAAACGGATTCCTTAAGGGTTGTGGCGAAGCTAGAAATAGAATAACTCACTCGCACTCCAAACAACGTTACACTTTTCTAGAAAATCTACATTATATTTTATAAGTTACCTTGACCCTGCATTTGAATCACAAATGCATGATTACGAAAACTTAAAATAAGTATGTCACTGCCACATTAAAATTCCAAAGTTATGCACAAGGTGTAACAAAACCGCTTACCTATCATAATAATAAAATTATTATCATTAATTACCGCTTATAATACAGAAACTTTTAGAAACAAAACCAGTCATAATAAGTACGGCAAAAACAATACAAAAAAATATATATTTCCTAACACTCAATTAGTATGAAAATATATTAAAGTTTTCGTCCCTAAGCTTCAGAGTAGAATGGTCCCAACATACTTTAGACCCTAAACTGTCTTATTTTCTTCTTTTGTTCTTCATAACATTAAAAACTGACAACTCTTGGAAACAAAAGCTGCAGTAGTTAACCATTTTATACCCAGAAATAATCATATTTTACCTAAACTAGACATAGTTAAAAATTAAGTCTGTTTATTCAAGAAAAAAAAACACGTTTTAAATCTTGATATCATTATTAAAAATGGAATAACTTCAACCATACCAACCAGTTATTTTTATAACTTCTTTATACCATAGATATAAAGAAAGGCCACACAAAAACAGCTCCCAATAACTCGCCATAAAAAAAAACCATAGATACTTTCACCAAAAAAATCTCTCAAATAAATCAATTGAACGAATTAACCCTATAAATCAATTAACAACGTAAACAATCTCTCGCTTCGCTTTCATAATAAAATAACAAACGATATTCGTATACATACGCAAATCCATAATTATTATGTGAGCAAGCGAAAGCGGCTTCGCTTTCACCAGAGGTCACACATCAAAGTATATTATCACATTTTGAGATATACCGCATGTGGCATTTTATATAAGAACTTTTCTTTATTTTTATGTCAACAGAGGTTTTAATACCGGTTTGTCAATAATGTTTGTCATAAAGCGGATGCCTTTGCTTTTTACTCTTTGGAAAAAAGAAAGTAAATAGTCTCTGGATGGTTGTGCTGATGATGCCATACTGAAGGCTAAACTGCTAACAAATCCACTTAAAAGCCGTTAAATGAAAGAAAAATAGTAGGTAGCGTTGAAAGAATAATCTAAGATCTTTTACCAACTGCACCCACTGCTCGGTACAGGGTTTTCTGACCCCGCTTTGATTGTGCTAGCCTCCAGGAAAATGACAGTGTCATCCAAGTTCTACTGGCGATTGGCGCAATCCTTAAGAGTAATGTTTAGGGCGAACTTATTAAATTTTTTGGTATATTTTTCCACATTACTTACGTGACCTATCTTACAGAAGCCGTGTTGCACTTGTCAGGATAAAAAGTAGCATTATAGCAATCAATCTAAAGTGGGTGATATACGAGTGAGCAAGTCTTGTACGCGGACTTATGGCTCGACGACCTTTTTCACACCTATGCCACTGTAAGTACGCGTACTTTTTAAACAAGACGCGTCTGTCACCCACTTAAGAATCTATGCAAAAAAAAATTGTAATCACCGTCAGAGATTACCTTCTAAAATCAAACAAACAACCAATTTATAATTTTGGTTTAGTAAAAAACGAAAGCCTTGACTACCGATAAACTGCATACTCCATACTCAAGATAACTAAATAAACACCTTTTTTCAAACAGCCGGAACTGTTGACAATTAACTTCTAAATACCTCCCGAAGTCAAGTGGACAAGCTACCAGATTTCCATAATGCAAATGATAAATATTGACCATCATATACCTAAGTGTTATTTATTTGACGGCGATGGCTGTTGAAAGAGAACTGGTATTGAAGTGCATAGACAACAGTTTTACTCAGCCACTGACAGGTCTTATGATGAAGACGTTACTTTTAAATTTTGTATTCGATTTAGCAATGAAGATGTCAATGAAGGATGGTATAGCAAAGAAAGATAGAATACCATTATTCTGTTTGACACAGTTTAGACATGATACACAAAAAATAATGCAATAATATTTAATATTTAAAAACGTAAAAATAGCAGTATGATTAAGTTGGAAGACATGTTATCTTCCAGCGCTGAACAAACAGAAAACCACAACAAAAACATCTTGATGTTTAATAATAATACATTTTTAATCGTGGATTGTAACGATTGGGACAGGAGAATGATGAAGAGGATAATGGAAATATTGTTCTTGATAACAAGATTTAATAAGTAAAGCAGCATTATATTGGGATAACAACAACATGATTAGCATAAAAATAATACCGAAATAATCCACTAAATCAATGATGTTTTAAGGCTGCGTACGATTGTAGAGTACTCAACTTGCCTGCAAGTAAATGAGCATGATATATGTATTTCAAGCTGTTTCTTCATGTGCATCCAATAAACATGAAAGCCGTACACTTGAGCGCGTCTTCATTAAAATAAAATTTACATTCGCTTCCCTCATGTGATGTTGCATGTTACTTTAGTTCATGTCCTTAACTTTGTAACTGGTTTTACTAATGTCCCTGAACATGTTAATTATTGGACTATGTAGAGACTGGAAAAACACATTAGCGATGTTTGATTCTGAGCTGTTTTTTATTTAACAGAATAGTACTTACTACTCTTGCGCGTTAACTTGAGACCTGGCTTGGAACTTGAAGATAAATATTCCTTAATGCATTTACAATGCATGCATTGATTTCTCAATTCCAAAGCTAAATTTGCATCAATTTACGACACCTCAGTTTTTTTAATTCATTCACCACGGCCAAATTCTCTTTTAGACTCCATTTTCGTAGGATTACTGCATTCATATTAAAGTAGTCAATCAACTAAGAAACAGACAATTTAAAAATAATAATGGCCAAAGCAAACATGAGACATTTCCAAATCACTTTCTCCCGAAAAGCTTCATTGATTTTCGAAACACCATTTACATAATACATAGTATTATTTATTCACTTTCCCTTGAAATGTTAACGTTTACAATTATGTTAAAATTGAACCTTGGGGCTCTTAATATAACAGCTGTATTTGTTTAAATAAAAAAGGAATGTTTCAAGCGATTATAGACTTTACTTGACTTTAGTTCCTATTGTAAAGATTCTTTATTTGTGGGTGGTTTTATATGACCTTTTGACGCGGGGTTTTATTGCAAAATAAGTACTTGGGTGATTGTTGAACTACTGCTCATCATGACTGGTTCGGAATCCGTTTTTGAATCCGGTTCGGTTTTGCAATGTGTTTTAGTTATTTGCAATATTTTGCATTTTATATATTTATCAAAGCTGTTATTTCCGAAAGCATCATTCATACATACATTAAATAAATAAATAAATAAATAAATATACTAATATTATAACGCTGAAGAGTTGGTTTGTTTGGTTGGTTGAGCGCTCTAATCTCAGGAACTACTGGTACAAATTGAATAATTCTTTGAGTGTTGGACAGCCCATTTATCGAAGGAAGCTATAGGCTATATAACATCACGCTACGACCAAATGGACCGGAACTTCAATGAAAAATGGGACGCAGATGAAGTTGCGCGAGCCACCTAGTACATTTAATATTTATGTAGTTAAGCGACTGAAAGTATTATTTCAAGGTTTAAAAGAATCTTTTAAACCTTGAAATTATGCGTTCAGTTTCCATGTCCCTCTAATCATTATGAATATTGTTAACTTGGTGTAGTATCGTCGCAACGTATTGACTAATAGTTGGTATTTGGCTTGCCAGCGCATCACCACGTGCTGCTCGACTGACGGTTGAACACAGACATAGAGTATGTAAACTTTTCAACACAGACTGCCCCGGGGACTCGGCTAGAGATGTGTCCCTCACTCATGAGGTGCCTCATTTGAGGTACTCGTGATCGCAAATTGAAAGAGTTACTCAAATTTCAAAATTGAACCACCTCACTCGCTCACGCGTCCTCACTTAAAAATTTACATTGACATAATATTGAGGCGAGGTAGGTACTCGCGAGTGAGTATTGAGTGAGCTTAGTGAGCGAATGGTAACATTATTTTGTACTCAAAATAAGAGAAAATATTTATGTTATTGCTATTAAAATTCAACTATAAACTCTAAAAACATTGGCATTAAATTGGTATTCAATATTCAAGTGCCATTGCTTCGTTTATTTTGGCGATCTAAAATTCATGAGCGAAAGAAAATTATGTGTGTGTGTGTGTGTATAGGGGGACATAAAAATCGGAATCGTGAGTACTCGTGAGTCGACGCGCCCGTTCGCCTCACTTGCCGCTGCCTCGTACAATCGGCTGAGTTCGGCTCATGAGGTGAATACGCTCACGTTCGATGCCTCGCCTCAAATGAGGGGTACCTCGTGACTACTCGTGAGTACCTCGCGAGGTAAAATGAGGTGCTCCCTCAACCTCGTCTAAAAATGATGAGTTACCCATCACTACACCCAGCCCGCACCATGTGAAGTATGCGCTCGAGACAAATCATAAGTACAGATACAATATCTACAGACTACACTTGGATTAGGTATTAAACACTAATCAATCGCTTGCGGTTTCATTTGATATCGATACCACATGATAATACCTGTGGCTCAGCGAGCCAGATAATTAACTAGTTGGAGAACTCACCGCAGCACGCGATTCCATTAGCATAATGTATTACATAGTCTAGTCACATTTACGTCAATCTTTCATTATTAGAGCAGTAGTATAACAACAGTGGCACGGGTCGATCTTCAAGATTAAGCAACGTTTGCCAAGGTCGGCCTATGGATGGGTGACCATTTTAATAAACCGACACTTCTGTGGCTCGGAAAGCACGTTTTTAGAGGTATGCGGTACAGAAAGAAAAGTACCGCAACATTGAAAAAGGAGGATCCTCCGGCCAGGCGGTTGTTGTGCCTGGCGGGCTATTGCCCGATACCTAGTTCATATTCAGGCTGATGTAGGTATATGTTCAAATCGCACGGTAAACTCTGCTTGCGCGATGTAGGATTCTTAGTTCGCCACCAGTTGGATAGATGGCGTCGCAGTTCTTTTTGTTGCGATGTAGATTTGCTCCGTTGGTTTTTCTTGTGGTGGCATAATGCCGCTACACGTTAAGCCGTTGGTCTTGGTTATCATTTGTATTTGTATATATTTGGTAGTCGTAACGGATTATCAGAAGCCAGAAAATCTGACACCAGTCTTGCCAAGAAGCACCGTGTTACCCAGTTACTGAGTCGTGGAGATCAGACAGAGAATCGCTCTACGTAAAATACTGGTTTTCAGCTGAAACCAGTCTGTCTGGAGCTGATCCTAATATAGTCGGGAAAAGGCAGTGCAAATGGTGAGTTTCCCAGTGATAGTGATCCTAACTTATGTCCTGGCTACACACTCCTTCTTACCTCCGAGCATGCCTGCAGTCCAGGCCTGCGCAGTCGTCACTGTACGAAAAGACGGAACTTCTTGCAAACTGGTTTCTGCAGTCATGCTCGCAGGTAAGACAGAGCGTGAAGCCGGGGCTAGGCCTTGTTCGTCCCGAGTTTGAACCCATTTAATCAACCACTAAGTGAGGCTGATTATGCTTGGATTGGATCAACGTTGTAATGAAATGAAGTTTATTTATTTGCCAGAATATAGGTACCTACCTAATAACGTATTTTTTGTTGCACTATTTTCGACTTATCACTCTCGTGAAAATATTTCTAGAACATACATTACATACCTACCTAATAATATCATGAAATTACATTAATATCATAACTCATCAATATCATAATAAAATACTAATAATTATGCACATTAGATCATAAAAAAGTAGTTTACTTAGTAGAATATAATAATATTATCTTACCGTTAAGATGGTTCTTAAATTTATTAATTACATCTATAAATCCTAATTTCAAAAATTAAAATAAGTGAAACAATAAAAAAAATCCAATAATTAAAATAAGTCAATATTTAAAATAAATCAATGATTAATAATTTTAATAATCAGCAATGGAATAAAAACATCACAAAACCAATTTTATAGTTCTATTAAATTCCAAATTATTCATTGTCCTTTTTTTCCATCCGTTATCATTAGAATGCAGCTACATCCGGTCTGTTACCTAAAAAAAACTATATTTAGACAGATAACAAATATCATGTGAAGGTCGCGGTCATTGGATCGCATATTGCAAGAGTGCCAATTCTAGTAATTTTGAAACAAATTTCGCATTCGCATGTCGATCGCAAATTGTCTAATAAGCCTTAATTTTCATACATTTTTGATAGCTTTGCGATTGAGATGCGATGAAAATGAGTAGAATTCGCACTAAGGTCACCGTCAAAAGTCAATGTCGGGATATATAATTATTTATGTCACCTGATAATTGCAAACTCCGTAAGATTTTATAAAATGTCTTTTAGATTATAATTGCTCGATATATTGTGATTAAATCATTTTGAATCAAATAATTTCCATCCGATTTCAATAGTTTAAGTGTATACAATTTTCCGGTGACATAAAACATATAGAACCACATATACACATATAGTCCGCCCATGTACCACTGTTCTAAAATGCTAAAACATCGATCGATACTTCACTGTTCCAGTGGAATTAATATAAATCCAATAAGGAGCCGTATATTGAAAAAATCGGTCAAGAGCGAGTCGGACTTCCGTACTATCATATAAAACGTGAAATGTTTTTAAATCTTCATGCGCTAGGCCTGTATTCGTCATAGAATTTTAATTACCATACTGCAGTTTTGAACGCTGGTTTAAAAATAAGTACACCCATCCCAGATTGCAGTGTTAAACCAGCGCCATCTCTTGACCGCTAGTGGAACTAATGTTATTTGTTGATGATTTCTCAAAAAGTGTGCTATTTACAGACAAAAGTTGAAAATCATGTGACCTAAAAAAAAAAAGTTTTGAAATGTGCAAATAGCGCTCCAACATATAAAATCCAACAGGCCCCAATAGTGGCCCTACTTCGAATTTTTAAGAACCCCTTTGAGTCGCTATTGCAAAAAAAAGTATAGACATTTTTATTTCTTTTTTATTTGCAAAAGTGTTGAGCAAACGTCATCCAATACCATTCTAAATTTCAAGTTGATAGCATTGGTAGTTCTTGAGATATCCCGCTGTGACAGACGGACAGACTTACGTCACACCATAGGGGTTCTGTTTACAATTTAGATATGGATCCCTAAAAATAAAGGATATTTCGATTTGTTCTATCAAGTTTCTTCACCGATTCCATTTGTTTGTTGCAGCGGTGGCAATGGCGAAGGTCTGGAAGGTCGCACGGAGGAGACGCAGTTCCCGACTGCCAACATGATGAGGCAGTCTCCTCTCATGAAGAGCTGTCCTCTTCGGGGAGCGCCCAAATGTCCACCGGCTTCTAAGAGGTATGATTCTGTTGACTAACTTGATACGTAATAACTGTATCTGGATGATACAGTTATTACGTATCAAGTTACCGCTGAATGTACCGTATATTGTTAGGTTTGTATATTTATGTTTTTCGCTGTCCTGATTAATTCCCTTGTATCTTGAAGGATTTTTTTAAGGATTTTAGGATTCATGAAGGATTATGGATGGGAAATTATCAAAAATTCTCTTGCCCTGTGTGAAGCAGAAGCGAGTGTCAGTCTCTTACTGACTGTCATCCGTGTTCTTCCTAATGCCCTTTGCGTTCCTGGGCCGCAATGACTCTTTCGTACAAATTCCGCAACATCTAGATACGTTACGAAGATATCAGGTCTTTGGCCATAACCATTACCACTCTGCATGGCCATGCATGTGTTAGAAGAATGAAGAAGGAAACATAAAATCGAGCATTTAAATGTTCACCGTTCGCGAACTTCATCAAAATATATAAAATTCTTCCGTTACTTAGTGAGTGACTGACAGAAACGCATAGTCGAAACCACTAGGAAGGAAGCTGAAATTTGGCAGGTTCCTTGAGGTGTAGGGGAGCGAATAGGCTTGATTACTGAAAAAATCTAATTAGTCCGTCAGTTAGATTATCAAAAAATATTTGACCCGTATTTTTTCTTTTGATACGGGAACCAAAATTGACGAAGTTACGACACTTTTAAAATTCTCAAAATGTCACGCCGCGGTATAATTTTTAGCGGTTAGTGACGTCACGAGCCCCCACTCCCGAGTTTTGATGCGTTTTATCTTTGTCAATATTCATTGATTTACAAAAACAAAAAATACGTGTCCATTATTTTTCAATACTCTAACTGACGGACTAAATAGTTTTGCAATTT
This sequence comes from Ceramica pisi, assembly GCA_963859965.1. Classification (NCBI taxonomy): domain Eukaryota; kingdom Metazoa; phylum Arthropoda; class Insecta; order Lepidoptera; family Noctuidae; genus Ceramica; species Ceramica pisi. Next base: position 2,608,708 of record OY982537.1, on the reverse strand, counting down.
GTGGATGATGGAAACTAGCGTATTTCCCGAAACTGCAGAGGAAACGGGATTTGCGCGTACGAAGTCTCGGTCAAAAGCAAGTAAAAATAAATCGTATTATCTCTCCACCTCCCTTGATTGACTGGTAAATACAGAAGTCTGCCTTTATACCTGTATGTTGCAAGAAGTTAAAACAAATAAATAAGTTATACGACCTACCTCCAGATACCGCACCCACGATGGCACCTGCAACAACTTCAATCGGCCCCGATGGGGGGCTACCATGACACCCGTCCAGCGGTTCCTCTCACCTTCCTACTCCGACGGCATCCAAGCAGCCAGGAGATCCATCTTCGGTTCCAAGCTCCCTTCAGCCAGAGAGATCAGCTCCACCATCCATGAAGACCGAAATGCTGAAACCACAGGAGTAACGCATCTGCTAATGCAGTGGGGGCAGTTCCTGGACCATGATGTGACGTCTTCTTCGCAGTCGAGGGGTTTTAATGGATCGGTGCCCAGGTGCTGCAAAGATGGTGGGAAAGACTTCGTTCCTAAAGAGCTTATGGTAAGCATTATCTTATATCTCCGTCTTTTATCGTTGCCTATTGTGTGTGTATGGCGGATTCGTCCCAAAAACAACAAAAAAAATACCTATTGGGGTTACCGGTGGGCTTACATAGACCAAATGAACACAGTACCAGATATTTTTTAGTTATTTTTGTACGGCTGAACCTACGAAAGAATTATTTATCCTTGTGCACATTAAAATAATTAGGTAAAGTGGGGATAGAAAGTTCATTCGCTGGTTTGAAGTTATTTCTATAAATCGAGTTTTATACGACCAGTCGCTTTTAACAGAGTAAAAAAGAAACAAGAACTTTGAACTCTCCTTACTTATTCTTGCCGGTTCTTCTCCATCAGAAATGACCAATTTGAACCCTTCTGACTTGAGTGTCAATGAAAGCCTTGAAGTAAAATATTTTGACTTTCTTGACTACAATTCTTCTTTTGATTGCGATTTTTTCCTCGACCTCAATATTAATCAAACTTTCTTAATACAGCACCCCGAATGCTTCCCCATCCCGGTGCCGGAATCAGACCCGTTCTACGGCCCCCGCGGGGTTCGCTGCTTGGACTTCGTGCGCTCGTCGCCGGCACCCCGCGACGACTGCGCACTCGGGTGGCGCGAGCAGCTGAACCAGGTGTCTGCTTACATCGATGGGTCTCCGCTGTATGGGAGCTCGGCTACCAAGTCGGATAAGCTGAGGTTGTTCAGGAATGGTGAGTGTCTTGTACCTTTTTTTGGTTTTAAAGACAATATGAACAGCACTACGGTATAGAAGAGAGATGTAGTTGGGAGTACTAGTAAATGCTGAAAGTTGTAACAAGGAATCGTGTGGAAGAAACCAAAGGATGTCGTGCAATTTCTAAGTAGCCGAGTTGTGAAGGTCCAAAAAGGCAATGGCACCGTGTAAAATTTTGGTACCTAGCTGCATCCAACCCCACCATAGTTGGGAAAAGGCGTGCAGATTGATACAGGTGTTTTAAACAGAAACCAACTGGATTGAAGGTACGACCACTGCCTTCGATTCGACGAAATGAAGTTTAAGTCTGAAATTGATACTCCCAGACTCTTTCATATAAATCCCTTCCATATTTTTCCCAAACTATAAAATCTTGTGTTGTCCTTCAGGCATGCTTCAATACGGCAGAATGCAACAGCGCCGTCCGGTCCTACCACCGCAGCGTTCAGACGAGCTCTGCCGGAAGGGGGCCGTGTCCACCGACTGCTTCAAGTCCGGAGACGCGCGCGTCAACGAGCACCCGGGGCTGGTGGCCGCGCATATTGTGTGGCTGAGGCAGCACAACAGGTAAGGAAGCATTCGGCTTTGTACCAGTGGCGTCTTTCCCCAAGTCGCATGGTTTGAGCCCCAGTTTATTGAGCCCAAATTACACGAGGTTCCAATTAAATTTAAGCAAAACAAAATAAATTCTATCTTCGTCAATAGGTAAGTCGAATAATCGCTAGAGCTCTCACTCAGTTTTTTGTCGTAGAAAATACTATTTGGCAGGAAAATAAACGGTATATGCTAAAAGCACGTGGAATCATACGTGGTCCAATACTCACTTGACCGGTTTTTATTAGCTTTCCATACCCCAATCAGGTTTACCCGGGGGTCCTTGGATGGATTTAGACGGCTCTGAATATGTAAGTAGGTAATAGGAAAGAATTGCTCGTAAGGAGTCGCAAGGAGTCTCTGAGCTAGGACTGCTAGGAGAAAGATTTTTGGCACCAGCAGTAATCGCTATAGATTTGACCACCTAATACATTTTATTTTTCTAGAATGGCTCAAGAACTAACACATTTGAACCCACACTGGAGCGACGAGAAGATCTACCAAGAGACGCGCAAGATTGTGGGAGCCATGATACAGCATATCACGTACAGGGAGTTCCTGCCTATTGTGCTGGGTGAGTTAAAAGGCAAAGTAGCCCTCTCAGTCTTAGCAGAACACAATGACCTTCCTCTTCCAAAAAGTTACTACTTAAGTCTTACCAAGAATCAGCTCAATCAACCTTTCCACCCCCAGGTTCAGAAGTAGTCCACCGCTTCGAGCTGGAGCTACAAAAGAAGGGCTTTTACAAAGGCTACAACCCTAAGATCAACCCCAGCCCAGCCAGCTCCTTCGGCTCAGCCGCCTTCAGGTTCGGCCACAGCCTGGTGCAGTCGTCCATGGTGCGCTTCGATAGATTCCATCGGCCTATGAGCAATAGTAAGTATCTATTTATACACAGAAGGCATAGCGTTCATAAAAAGGAACTCCTTAATACCTACAGCTTAGGCCTTCTGATTTTTACGTTCTACCGTCGGCAAACTTTGATGTCATGTAGAGGGCCTATTTATTGTACGCAAATTTTACAATGCGCTTTATAGCCGCTTCAGACATTTTAACTCATGACCCACCTAAAATTGGAAAAACTGGGCGCACAACTATCGCTGCGCGCCTGATTAGTCGCGCAAGCGCAACTCAGGGCTCTGTGTTTTGACTAGATCAGTATATTTTCACATAATGGCACTAGTATTCTGTCAGCGCCCGCAAATTAAAACAATAGTAAGACGATACAACTTTGGCCCAATAGGGCTTTACAGGCGTTGAGACCTGTCAACGCAAAAAAAAACCCTAGAATGAAAAACTGATGTTATAATTATGCTTTCCTAATTTATGTCATAACTTATTCTTTCAGACGTATCGCTTCACAACGAGCTGTCCAACCCCTCCAACATCTGGTCTATCGGAGCAGTAGACCGCCTACTCCTCGGTATGCTGAACCAGCCCATCCAGAAACGCGACGAGTTCATCACAGGAGAGCTCACCAACCACCTATTCCAGACTCCTCAGTTCGACTTCGGGATGGACCTGGCCGCTATCAACATTCAAAGAGGGAGAGACCATGGAGTCCCTCCTTATACGATGTGGAGGGAACCGTGTGGCCTGACAGCTATTGAGGACTTTGATGATCTGCTGAGGGTGATGCCCGCTGGAGCCGCGAGGAAGATGAAGGCGTTGTATAGGTAAGATTTCTTGATAATGAGGTTCTACATTCTTTTACAAAAAGCAAAAGGAGTAAATCTATGTACAACAGTGAACGTCTTTCGGCTGAAATGGTGATGATAAGGGTTTAATTAATGCTCACAGTATTTTCTACTAGTCTACAGGCTTATGCACAACCATTCGATTTAAAAAGTTGTAAGTTGTTACTCCGTGTTTCGTGATCATGGCACTTGTATCAGTGCCGAAATATCGGAAACTCGCAAATAAAAATGCTACTTGTAGGCACGCGTTTGACAACTATCTCACCTGATGGCACATGGTAGCAATCCCGATATTAGCTATTCTAATGTTAGTGACGATGAAAGTTTCAAACAATATATCGTTCGATTTGACGCCGAATCCTTGTGTTTTTCTTATTACTCGTGAATTCTCGTAACGTGTTTCCCTAAAACAATTTAGCACACTAGTGGAGACAAGCTAAGAATAACCGTAAGATTTCGGGTTGAACTTTAAGTTAGAAGACTATATTCGCTTATTACCTTCCAGACACGTGGATGACATAGACCTGTTTACTGCGGGAATGGCAGAGCGGCCAGTGGTGGGTGGACTGGTGGGACCAACCTTCGCCTGCATCATAGCGCAGCAGTTCACCAACCTCAGGAAGGGAGATCGATTCTGGTAAGTTTTGAGAGGATGCTAAAACAGCTAAATCAACTAATTCCGTAGCTAGCCTTGAAGTAGATATTTATTGCTACAAAAACTTTGCCAAACTAACGTATTTTTTTTTAAGTTTTTGCCACATCTTACACCACAAAATATTTGTTATTTTCAGGTTCGAGAACGGAGGCTTTGACTCGTCATTCACGCCAGCACAAATCCAACAGATTCGTAGGATCTCCTTCGCACAAGTCCTCTGCCGTACTCTTGACAGCATCGAGACAGTTCAGCCATTCGTCTTCCTCTCCACTGACAACCCTGACAACGACAGAATCTCCTGCCAGAATGGACTACTAAACAACTTCGACCTATCACCTTGGATTGAAATAGACTCAGAATCTGACAATGACATAAGCAAATCTGAAGAAACTACTACAAGACCAATCAGAAAATCAACAACGACGACCAAACCTACAACGACAAAAAAGACAGCACCCAAAGGTGCGTTAAAACCCAACAAAAAGAAGCCTGACAGTAATTCTAATGCTATTAAAAACATGACTATTGAAAACTTGACTAAAGAAAACCTGACTGACAAACTTAACGTGACTGAACTGAAAAAAGACAATGATAGTGACGAACTTAACCTAACTTTGACTAATGACATGACTAGCACGACTGCTAAACCTAACATGACAACTAAACCCGCCGTGACTAGACGTGACGTACAGATAGATGACAAACTTGACTTCAAAAACAAAAGCCGACGATTTGACGACTTTAAAGTTGACTCCAGACGTAGACCGTCGAATAAGTATGACGAATATGACTATGAAGATGACGAAGACACTCATCAAGTGCAGTCTGTTGTGATAAACAATGTTGCACATACAAGACCTTATAACAGACCGAATAACCGACCCAGTAACCGACCTAATAACAGACCAGTGATAACAGTGACAGAGAACATTGACAAATACACTTACTTGATTAACTACGTGCCGAGACCCACTGAGTCTTGGCGACAATCGACTAGGCGACACACGACCGGACGACCTATGACAGACAGAGACGTGGTCAAAGTGACCTATCAGACTTACGACGACACTTACAGACGACCCAACAATCCATACTATTACAACAACAGACAAGACGACCCACCGACAAATTACAGATACAACCGACCGACACACACGACTAAATACAACTACCCATCATCAGCTAGATCCAATGACGAGACTGTGACAGAAAGAAACAAAGTGACTGACAAAACTGACACTAAAACTGAAAGCACGACTGACTTGTACAAACTTGTAACCTTCGGATACGTAGGGACTTACAAAGGTGAAGCCAGTACCACTGAAAAGAAAATGACTGACTCGACTGACAAAACTAAGACTGTTAAGGGCGTGACTGACAAAAACGAGACTGCAAAAGACATGACTGACAAAGAAGTGACAGAAAGACATAAAGCTGAGACTGTAAGTAAAGACTTTTCGACTTTTGACGCAAATGACAATGAAAACAAGAATATGAAACTATCGACATTTTACGTTTACGAGACTGCGACTAAACCTTATTTACAAAGACCGACAAGACGTAACGACGAAATGCCTATACAAACAAACAAATACTATTACATTAGGAACGTACTTCACAAATACTCTGACACTGACAAAAGTACTCCAAAACCAACAAATAAAGAAGAAAAAAGAGAAGTTTATGCCGATAACTATAACTATCCTGGTAATCAAGAGGTCAATATTGAAGAAAGATCTGCCATTGATAAGATGGCATCGTTGGATGATGTAGGTGCTAAGTCGAAGGGTGAAGATCGGCATAGGAACAGGGTGAAGCCTTCAAATCCTGCCAAGACTCCATCAGTGGCTTTTCAAGTAATACCTAGTGAGAACAGGTAAGTTTTGTCATTTTTCTAGATTTCATTCAGATATATTTGCCTCCCAAAACTCCATATTATTGTAGTTTAGATTAGTTATATAAGGCTATAACTACATAATATGTATGTTGCACTATTTATGTTTTTCTTCTTAATTCTTTATTGTACACCAGAACGACTTTTATGATACAGTCATAATAAAGTATATGTATAAGTACAAAGGCGAGCTTGATATAGCATCGATTCATTCAGAGATTCATTTAAAGTGCGCTTTATAGCGAATGCGAGTTAACCTTCAAAATAATACCTATCTTTACAACAGTGCTTGAAAACAAAAGATTACTTGTATCTATATAAAATTATGCAGTGTTTACTGTGCTATGAATAACATTTCTTTACATAAGACAGATTCATTATGAAATGTTACTGTGTGAAAATAGTCGCAATTAAAAATCGTTTTCTTTCTACTAAATCTATCTATCTATATCTATACTTATAATAAATCTGTAGAGAGGTCAATTCTGTACATTAAATATATTTCCAAAATAACTATCACGGGGTGATTAAGGATCGATACTGATGCCAAAAATGCAATCAGTACAATTTTTGTCTGTCTGTCTGTATAACCGTTATAGAAACAAAAACTACTCGAGGGATTTTAACGAAACTTGGTACAATTATTATTCATACTCCTGAGCAGGTTATAGTATACTTTTCATCACGCTACAATCAATAGGAGCAGAGCAGTGAAGGGAAATGTTGGGAAAACGGGAGAAGTTACTCCATTTTTTAAGCTTCCGTCGCGTATGCAACCTTAATGGTGAAAGCTATATAGAAATCATGTATGACGGAAATGTTCTTCTTAAAATTATATAAAAAATATCCAACGACAGCATATGTCTATCTTTTATGATTGACGAACAATAACACGTGTAACTCCCGATAGCTTAGCAGTTCGAAGCTTTCTGATTATATTTGTCTACTCTTACGTTTATAGCACTCTTAATTAAAAAGTTAACATTATTAACTATTCCATAAAAAAGAATCATAGAAATCGGTATAGAAACACCAAAGTTATACATGAAATACGCTAATAATAAGCCATCACGCGTGAATATTGAATCATGCTTTATGGATTATTTTTGTGTAAGGTCGCGAACGCACAGGCGGCTTGCTTGGTGCCTAGAGGCTAGCGAGTAGCTTCGTAAAACGGCTTACGACAGTTTGCAATATCCTTTAATAAATTATAATGTGGAGGGGAAGATGGTTATAATTTCGCTTTACACCAAACAAGTAATATTATAAATGTGAAAGTTTGGTTGTTTGTTACTCAATCACGCCGGCTTAACGGATCTTAATGAAATTTAGAACAAAGATAGATTATAGTCTGGAATAGCACATAAGCTACTTTTCATCCCGGGAATATGTTCCCTAGGGATCACGCGGGCGAAGCCGCTGGCAGAAGCTAGTAAACAATAAAGATGGTCCTGATCCAACTTTTGATACTCTAAAGATAGCTGATACGTACTAATAACATAATCGTATTTCCCAGTCCCTCGCTATGGGCGATCTACGAGGAAGACCAGGACCTACCAGAACAGCACATGATGCCATCCATCAAAGCGGACCCCTACGCACTGAAGGAGATACCCACACCCATAGCCTTCAACAGCTTCAGGAGACGAAGACCAGGCCTGGGGAGGAATTGACGTCACCAGACTAAGAGGAAATCTTGCCTTGACTCCAAATACTTAGTTAATTAATTGATAGAATATTTTGAACTAGTGAATTGTAATTTTAGACAGTGTATGTCTTGTAACTGCGTGATAATCTTAGTTAATATCGCTATTCTAAATGGGAGCTTGGTTTACTTTTGGCAACAATGGGATTGTCGATTTTCAACAATAATGATGTAGTTGATGAATGATATTTCCTGATTTTGTTTTTCAATATGGGAAGAAAATTTCAAAGTTCATTGATGTCGAGAGTAAGGTTCTAGATAGTATTGTAATATGATTTGCTAAAATCAAGTAGAAGCGAACTATTGTTAAATTGTGACAGAATGACTATGACATGACTAACTGACAATATAAAAGTGACTGACTAAAATAATGTTATTTACGTAGATAAAATTATTAAACTGATTTTTACTCTGACTTGACTGACATAGCGTCATTGACAGTATTGACTTGACAAGACACTAGACAGACTAACATAGAAAATCGACTGACTGACAAATGCGACCAACTGATTTGGATTAAAAAACAGACAGACAAAGTGGTCTTAGTAAGGGTTCCGTTTTATTTGGACGTTCAGAACCCTAATAAACATCATTTTTTTATATAATGACCTGTGGCTGACCTACTGACTAACCTACTCAATTATGAAATGACATCTGAGTTGACTACTTGACAGAACTAACAGACTAACTTAAACTGACTACCAAGGTACCTACTGACTAAACATAGGCTGACTATTAAACTAATAATGACTAAAATTGTATTTTTTGCTTAATTGACGTTCGACTAACTCACAAGACAAGACTTGACAGTTTATAACGTACCTATTTGTGTCCATGTGGGTGGGTAGGTACCTACTTGACTAGTAGAGTGCCTACATAGCTACACGAATAGGACTGATATTGACTATGACGTAAGTGACTGGACTAATCTGGAGTATCAATTATACTAACAAGTGACAATGACTCAACATGATGATATCATAATAATATCTAATAACAAATCACACACGGAATCTATGACAATGGCACATTATGAAATGCGTGTGGGGTTATCGCTATAAAGTTAAAACAATGATATTGCTGAGGATTCGAGGACTCACATTGGCACAGATTCATTGAGGAAAATATTCAACGATATTTACCATGATAGATTTGTACCTACTATTGTGTGTTTAAGCTAAAGTATTTTGGTTAAATACACTGCTTAGACATTGAACCAAGATACTGATATAAGACGACGGACGACGGAGTGACTACCAAAAATAATAACTACAAGATACCTACTGACATTACTGACGTAAGAGGACAGACGACGGACTGACTAAAAAACTGACTAAGTAATTGGTTTTCTGACAAAAGGACCAAAAATTACGACAACAGACTTTGGTCAAATATAATTTTATTTAGGTACTACATCAATAGACTTACATGGGTGTACTATTTACTTATGACAATATGACATTTTTATACCAGATCTCGTCATGACAAAGTTAGTTGTATTGACAATAAAATAATGACTGACAAACTTATAATACGACTAAAGACTGTTTGAATTTAAAGATTAATATTATTTATATTTAATAAATTGCTATAGGTATGTAAAGCTGTATTTGTTTAAGTATTAGAATATACGTAAATTGACACAATTTAAAATATAAAGTGGTGTACCACACCAGTGGCCCAATTCAATATATTTGTACTTATGTAAATTATTTAAATAATAATTTCATAAAAATAAATAGGTATTTTAAATGCTCCGGTATGTTGAACACTACTTTGATAATTTTATTGTATTTATAATTTTAATATTTAATACATTTCAAATTTAGGTATAGGTAAATACCTAATAATTTAACCAGTACAAGAAATAAAAGAAAATTTGAGAAACTTAAGTACATTGTTTTGATTTCCCAGCACTCACTGAGGTACCTACAAGATATTTTATTGATATTGTGATTTACCTAAATTTACATGATTCTATTAAACATTTAAATAATTATTTTAATAATATATTAACTTTTTCGTTTATAAATAAAATAATTAAAATAATAATTAACCAGATTTTGTCCGCATATCCCGTTTTTTCCCATTCCCGTAATGCGTTAGCCATCGTCATTAACGTGGCTATACAATAAAAAAAAATCTAAATCCAATTTGTAACTCTTCAGCTTTATTATATTAATAATAACTAGCTGATGCCCGGGCCGCGGCTTCGCCCGCTCGACAAATTATATACTAAAAACCTTCCTCGAGAACCACTATCCATTGGTGAAACAGCGTGAAAATTGGTGCAGTAGTTTTGAATTTATCGCGACACTGACAGATAGACGCGGTAGAGGACTTTGTTTTATAATTATGTAGTAATAACAAGCATAGATTCATTATTGGGTAAATGTTTTGATCTTACAATCCTTATACCTTAGAATATTACTTCTTTAGATATAATATTATTTATATAATGTTAAAAAGGCCTATTTCTACAGCTAGGCACTATCTTGACATTAACTTAGTATCCTCTGCATAAAAATATGCCTTTACCCCTTTCTAACCCACCAATAAATTTAACCATAAGTACAGTGGACTTGTTGAATACTTTAATTACTATCAACTATTTCCCAAAGTAGTTCTGCTTGAAGTTTATAATCAGATTTATTATACAATATTAGCTTGGATACTATATTGTCCTTCACCTTATGCTTGATATTAAACAACCTTTATTTATCAATATGAAAGCCCATGTTATTCACTAATTATAATGGTTCTACATTATCCAGAGAGCAGTTACCTATGATTACATAACTGAAAGGCACAACAAGGGTGTCTCTGTTTCTGACAATGATTTAATAGAAACCAACTTATGTACAATAACAGTTAATCACTGGAAGGTCTAAAAAGGTCACCTTAGCAGAATCGTATTAGAATCATAATATTAACCACACAACAATCTGTCAAATTTAATTTTTATCTTTATCGCTAACGCATTAGGTTCAAGGTTGATTGGGAAAATTTGACAGTGACAGGGTGACGTTCTGATTCTGCTAGTGGCCTTTTTAGAACCCCTGTGATAAATGAAAGATTTTAAAAATAAAGAGTAAATAAATTGGCTATTTACTGATCAGTATCATTACAAAATAATAAATACCTAATTCCGTATACGAGTTGCTAATATTAAAAAAAAACCATAGGCCTAGGCCCCATAGGATTTTTTCTTATACTTTGGGTATCATAACTAAACCTGCTACTGTTACACAGCTACTATGTAGCCATTTTCAAAATAAAATATACAAACAGATTACCTATCAAATAGGTTAACTAAATGTTTAATAAATACTGCAATAATGATCAGTATCCATAATTAAATCAATACATTAATTAACTAGGATGAGATGGTATTAAGAACTCATCTGGTAAACGGAGAGTTAAGATTATAGGTACATTACATGTTTGGCAATTAGACTGAACATCAATACACAAGACATACACCAATAAATATAATTAAAATATAAATATAATTCAATCCCTCTCTGGGTATATCTGTACGAGGTTCTCAACTAACTCCTGGGCGAGTTGAGGAGTGCTGGCACAAAGCACTCTGCGGGATAGCAAGTCTAGAGGCTTCCCACTCGGGTCTATGCAGACTCCGCCAGCTTCTCGCACCAATATATCTCCAGCAGCAATATCCCAAGCATGGATCCCAAACTCGAAGTTCGCATCAGCGCCACCCATTGCGACCATCGCCATGTTCAAGGCTGCAGACCCCAGTGCCCGCAGCCCATGCCCTTTAGTCACAATGCGCTGGAAGTTTTCAAAAACAACCTTACACCTCTCTTCATCCCTGCTTGTACCCACTTCAAATGCAACTAATGCTTTGCGCAACTCTGTGACATCTGAAACGTGGATTTGTCTGTCATTCAGGAATGCACCCTGACCCTTCTTGGCGGTGAACAATTGCTGCAAAATAGGATTGTAGATAATACCCGCGACGCACTCCTTGTTAATCGCAAGTCCCAGCGATATGCAGCTGTGAGGGAATCCGTGCACGAAGTTGAGTGTACCATCCACAGGATCAATGATCCACGTCGGGGCGTCGGTCAACTCGCACTTGGCTCCACCGGCGACTGATTCCTCACCAATAAACTTGTGATCCGGGAAATGTTTGGATAGACCCCCAATAAGCGTCTCCTCCACTTTTTTATCTATTTCAGTAACAAGGTCGATATCACAGGACTTGTTCTCAAAAACTTTGCATCCATTTACATGCTCACTTATAAGGTTTCCAGCAGATTTTACGATGGATAAGGCAACGTCGAAATACGTATCAATTTCGCCCATTTTGAATGAAAAGTTGCGTTTGATAACTTGAGGTTGAAAGCGAACGTAAACCGGCAGGCAGACGTCTTACGATTCTGTTGAAAATGATGAGAGTTATATTTTTCTGAAACTCACAGCAAAAATCCCATTACGGAAATCAGTGAAGTGAACTGTCACCTGTCACATCACTAAAACTTACATTGACTCACTGACGTATAAATCATATGGACTTGAAACGTTTGACTATAGAAATAAACAGTTATACTAATATCTATCATATCGACGCAAACATGTCAAAAAGCGTTTTGTCTCTTTTTAACTAGCCAAGAGCTGCATATGAAAAAAGAGACATGTATATGTTTGCCAAGTACTAAATTTGGCAACCCTATTGTGTGACGTCAAAATCATGCCTTTGCGTGGCCGGTCGCCATTATAAGTGCCCAAAGTACTCTGTGGTTTTATGGTAGTTGAGCTGTCAAACAGTTGTTTGCTTTTATTATTTTCGTTGTTTTAAAGATAAATACGTCGAAAGCTAGGTTTTTTTTGTGTTCTGGCTTTGGAAAATAAGAGAAAAATCATGCCATCGTGTTGCTTAATACAGTATGGTGCGAGGAATAACAAAAATCAGACTAATTTGACTCTGCACAGGTTAGTTACTAGTTTTCACTAATCCAGTTGAATATTGTAGAATTTTGTGTAATGTTTTGTTACCAGATGATCTTTTTAAAGATTATTGAAACCTGTGTCATATTTGTATGGCTTATTATTACGTTATTATTTTCTTAATTTCGTTGTATTGTTTACATAAAATGTTTATGTCTTAGTTAGTGATGTGCGATGTTCGCATCGCATACGATAAGTATCGATATTATTATATTGATAAAGTGTGTAAAATACATTGCAATGCTTAACCCACAGATTTCCTGGAAACGAAATTTTCAAAAATAAATGGATAGAAGAAAAATATAAACCATAGACATAAATGGGCATATCTGCTCCCTGCACTTTGATGAATCTAGTTTTAACAGAACCCGCGATGTGATGAGGTTACATGATGGCGCAGTGCCCACATTGAATATGCTGGTATGTTTTTAAACAAAAATTGTATAACAATTAGTAGGATGGTATGGATTAGTAGGATAAATTTATAAAATTAGTAGGATGTAAATTATATGTATGTAAAAATAAATAAATGGTGTTGTAAATAATTATTGTTGACTTTTGATTAAAACCCAATTTCATCGGTATGTTAGAAAATATACTTAGGTGATGGAGACGTCCGTGCCGGCAGCCCATCGTGGATGCAGCGTCATTTCTTTTCTTAGATTTTGTTCCCTCCACCCCGTCTCGAATGACCTAACGCAAGGCTTTAGAATAGCGCTTATTTCATTTGAATTTTCAAAAACTTATTCGATGTAGGTACCTTGTTACTTATCCTAATAATGGCAATAGATACATATTTTGGGGGGTATGCGGTACAGAGAGACATGTCCCGCAAACCCCCATTGATATAATAATATTAAATATTGAGAACCTCCTCCTTTTTAGAAGTCGGTTAAAAAGATAGTGATTATCTAATTTTAGTTTAGTTATTGAACAAGAGAATCGGCAACAATGTCATCCAAACTAAACATGTACGCAAAGTATTAGCCTAAATCAAAAACCGGGAAGTAAACTTAATCTTTTCTCTTATACAGTTGAAAATCTAGTAGGTACAGAAATTTGTCAGATTGTTGTAGCACGATGTGCTGGCGACTGTACAAGTGAAGCTGAAAATGTGCTAAAAATACCCGTTGAAATTGTACCGTGACATTTTGAAAACATTCTAACAATCTTTTATCGATGTTATTGTAAAGAAATATCGACATAGGCTGCCCTATTAGCCGCCATTTTATCATCCCAGCAAAGTGTAGGTAGCTACGTTTTTTTTATAGGTATGCCCAGTCCATATGGTTTATACGCATTGAGATAAAAACTTTAACATTGAGTTGAATATCGATATCAGATGCGCATGTTGCTCGCAGTTACAACCCTACGAAAGGCAGCCATTTTAAGTGCCCAAGTCGGTGGTAGGTAAACACGTTTTTTTTGTAGGTATGCCCAGTCCATATGATTTATACGTCAGTGCATTGACTTGACAAAGACAACTTGACTCACTGACGTATAAACGTCAGTGACTTGACTTGACATTGAATTTGACAAGCCTACACATGACAGTATGACACTGTCAGTACCTAATGATAGATATTTTCGAAATTGAACCGTAGTAGTTTCTGAGCATGAATTAATCTCAGAAACTGAGACTTGTGCCAAAACCATGATAGATAAATACATTGCAAACATAGCTGAATCTAATATCATCCTTAAAAACTCATAGCGCCAAAGCCGCTAGCTACGTTTGAAGGATCTTGAGGTGGAATTATGCACTAGCTAGCTGGCGAATTTTATGGACCAGTGTCGCCACGGATGCAATATCCAGAATCCACCTTATAACGCCGTCAACACACATCCGGGTTCCCGTTCCTGACGGGACAGAGAACGGAGATAAAACAAATTCATATACCAGTCGTATGTAACCGATCGATTTTTCTCCGTCCCGTTCTGTCCTGTCACGGGTGGGAACCCGGATGTCAGATGTGTGTGGTCGGCGCTTGAGTAGCACTCGTCTTTAGCCTGTTTACAGCGGTTCCCTTGCCTTTCCGCTAGTAGGTAGTGCCCTCTATCCTTATCATTGGTACCTACAAAATATTTTAGCGTGGAATAGCGCGCGTGCGGTGTGCCCGATTCGTTTTTGGCGCCATTCAGAATCAGTTGTAAACATTTCGAAAAAATAAAATATAATGTGGGTAAAATACATATTATACATTAAAAATTATTCCAGTTTTAGATTCATGATATATATTCACCTCTCCTTTGTTACCTATTATAAAATATTGTACCTAATGATATTGAATTGAATTGAGATTATAAGTCAGATCGCGTAAACGACGACGCCAAGTGAACAAGATATCAGCAGTGGTTGTTCAACAATAGCGCCCCCAGCCCGGAGGGACTCCTAAAACTGTAAGTTAAGCACACTTTTGAGTTTTTACAAGTGGCCTGTTTAACCACTCTCGAAACGAGGATGTCTGAAATAGAAAATGCGAAATCGGATGCTTATAAACGCAATCCATCCGTTAAGAAAGCTAATTTCTCTTTAGGGCCGATTTCTCAATCCTAAATAAAATACAACGATTCTGAATTATTGATCACTATACTTCTTTAAAAGTAGTTTTCGTGTAAATTTGGGAAGAAATCACCGAGTTTTTAATAGGGAAATTTTGAAATGAAAACTTAACCGCCCACCCCACCAATGTGACTGCCGTGGGACCACCTTCAAAGTCGACTTTCTCGAAAACTACGAAGGTACCTACCAATTTTCTTGTTAGAGTACCTACTAATTAGTCATGGATAAGTCATTAAATTTATTCATTTGTTTATCATAGGTACAGATATAGTTGTAAATCTATATAATATATAAAACAGACGGGTTTGTTACAACACTTCTAACTCGAGATCTGCTGAACCAATTTTCATGGTTATTGATTCTTTGGATTTGTCTCCGACCCGAATAGCAGAATACTGTTGAAAACTCGATATGTGCAATGAATACTTAATTGACGGGAGCGAAGCCGCGGGGGACAGCTAGTTGTTAATAAAGAGTGCGCTATCAGTACCAATCGAGTAGGTACTATTTTTTACCAATTATGGCGGTTGCGATTGGCGTCGGTGGTCCCGTGGTAGTCACGGATATTCGATAGCTTCCTCTTCGGCGGTGAGACAAGTGCCTAACTGACAATTTAGTATCCTGCAAGATAAAATTAGAAGGTACCCAATAACTAAAACTAGTAGGTACTCGAGCGTTAACGAGATGAGGAAGCTACTTGCAGGCTACAGTACGAATATTTTATCTTTGCCCATGCGAAGTTAGCTTTTAGTGACGACCGCGCAGGTCCCATCGCGTAAAAAAGTGTTACGTTCGTAGGATATTTTTCTGATTTAAACGTTTTGTATTATTAACAATTAAGAAACACAACAAGTAACAATAACAAGGTCACAAAGTAACACAACAAACATATACACCACAAAAACACACAAAACACTAATGAAACAGTTTAAGAGAAACCAAAAATATGTATTTTAAAACAACACTTTTCGTACCACCAGTCCTATTGCATTGAGTAAGCGGGACACAAGTATGCATCGAACGTATACGAGGGACTGAGACTGCGTACGCGACCTACCCGCGCATGCGCTGTTATAAGTTTCTTGTCAAATTGACATTCTGCGCAATCGATTGCGACGTACTTCGCATGGGCAAAGATAAATTATTCGTACTGTACTTGTATTTTTAGATTATCGCTATTAAAAGTACAAGTAGCCTGCAAGTGCAAGAGAATCGTTCTCCATCCCTCTGGTCTCCTCCAGCCCTTGATACAGACTTCAATGACGATTAGACATCCAGATGATTTTGAAGAATCCAAATGTGATGACGATGAGTGTACTACTGTGAAGGTGTAAGTGTCGCCGCACACGGGCCACCGGCCACAACCACAAAACGCCGCCACCGGCATATTTCCTGTAGTTTTCATACATTTTATATGGCTACTTTTGTAGCTGCGTTTAGCCTCTCGTGGCGGCGTTTGTGGTTGTGGCCAGTGGCCCGTGTGCGGTGACCCTAAGGTTACCGATTATGCAGATTTTCACTCTGAAACTTTGTTTAGGGTTTTTAAAAATAAAACAAATGATATAAAAATCATGAAAAATTGTTTAATTGGCATGCCAACTGATAACTTGTTACAACCTATGGCCAATTTTACAATTATCAATATTGTTAATAATTAAATATAATATTTATGTAAAATAAGTTTATGCTTCAATGTTTACTTACATTTAAATTTTATATTATTATTCGGAAAACTATAATAATGAATAAAAAAGTGGTCATTAAGACTCCGGTAAATAATGATAAAAAAAATGCTCGCACGATACACGTTAGGCCTCTGTTACAAGAGACTAATTCCAATCCATTTTACGTATTAAGTCGATAATAAAGAAAACTTAAGGCCACAATTTATTACTACGAGTCTTACCTAAGTCTAAAGAGCAAGCCGTTCTAGCGCAAACCCTCGCCAGCAGACACAAATAATACCGTTTTGTATTTAATGTAAACAATTTACATGACACCACCTTGCCGGGTGTATTTACATACATTCAACATGTTACGGAGATGGTAAAGACTTTATTGTTAAACACTTAAATAAGATGTGACGGCGCCTCGCTCTTTGTGTAAAATGTAACAAAAACTGTGCAACTCGAAGCAGCTCATGTTTTCAAGTAAAAATGTTTATTAAAAAAAAGCCTTCGATTACTGATTGAAGTTCGTGTAGGTAATATTTGCTTTATTATATTATTTTCAAAACTGAGCTGACTCAGAGTGTATTGTTGAGTGTATGTTTAGTCGGCCGAGCCCGCCATCACACCCCATCACATCAAAAGCTCACATGTTTACTTACAACTATCATAAAAATTTGTATGGCAACTAAGCGCTCAGTGACTTACACTGATTATATTTACATTGTAGTGAAAGTGCCGTGAACAGAGCACGCTCGACCGACTGACGGGAACAAGAACCAACTGCTGTAAAAATTATATTATAAAGAACACATGCATTGTGCTCAGTTCGCGTCGAGCAGGCTCGGCTCAGTGCGGTTGATAGATCTCAGCAAACGGTACAATTGATTATGGAGGGGAGTCAATTATCGCAACAACAGTCTTGGTTACTCAGTCGCGTTTTAAATGCAATCATCAAACAGTATAAGTAATATTTTGCCACATTTTTAATAATACTTTTAAAAAATTTCTTTACAAATATCACCCAATGAGTAATTTAACAATCTACCCGTCCGACTTAGTCTGGGCAAAGTGAAAATCTCGATTGTTAGGAATGTATAGTTTAATACTGGGATGGGGTTTATCACCAATTGCTATTGTGTTTCAGAGATTCGACTGTTTAAATGCAATTTATTTTAGTGTAAATTGAGCACCCGCGTTATTCAGTAGTGTTCTAGAGTTCTAGACGTACGAACGTGTACACCAATACATTTGAACGTACACTTTGCGCCATAGGCCGCCTTACCGCGTTTGGACTTAAGAATTTTTCATGCATTTATAAAATATAATTGTTGTATAAATTAGCGTACAGATTCATACACCTAAAACTGAAAAAAATATGTACTCAAAATATTTCATAATGACAATAAAATTTCACGTACATATTATAATATTATACAATGAAAGAAAACGTATATTTAGATACAAAAACCTATGCGTTCTCAGCCGTTCGCTATATCCATACATTAACTCGATTTACATGACTTATAGACCACTTGCATACAATCGTAATTTTGTAAAACTAATGTACAATGCCTTACATCACACCAAGATAATTATGTGACAGCTAATGTGAACACGGGTTTATATAATAATCCCTCGCCAAAGATTTTATATACAAAAATACGATTGCAGTATTACATAGCTACATGTAAGAGCGTAATATGAAGAAATGTATTTCTGTAATTAAGTACGTCGATAAAGATGAAGAGAGAATAGTTACAATAAAGGAATAACAATAATTTTCAAAAATAACTACTTAAGCCTAGGGTCAAAAAGTAACTAAACTGAAAGTTCAAGTAATCACGTTTGACATTTTTATTAAAGAATATTAGTAATTATTTCTTGTACTAATATCCTTGGCGACCTCTCGACCTAAGCTACTTACTCGTCGAGTCGGTCACCGCCATAGTCCACGGGCTTCGAACTGACGTCGTCTGTCTACACATGGTCATTTCAACGCATATATTTATTTAGACATCAATTTCGAACGTTAGTTACAAACCCTAAACAACACATTACCTCACATCAGCTATTACATGTAGTGCGTGGACACTGAGTGACGTCACCGCTGAGCCGTCCACGTCAGGGCTCGACAACAACCGCGCGACGAAGCAGCACGTTGAATCACAAACCCTGAAGACTACGCAATTTTGTAACAATTGGTGATTGACGTTATGATACATCGTGTTGCTACGAGCTACGATTGTGACGTCACACCCATGCGGCGCGGCTGTGGTGGCGGGTGTGTGTGTGTGTATGTGTGTGTGTGTGTGCTACTCGACGCTGTTGGTGGTGTCGTTGATGTCGTCGAGCGACTCGTCGCCCGAGCCGCCGCCGCCGGGCGCGAGGGAGCTTCGCTTCATGCGGGACGAGGACGAGCCCCCTGATAGACCGATGCCGCCGCCCTGCCGTCTGCGAATGTGACATCAATGTTAGCTTTTGTCTTTGAATAGAGGGAAGAGGTGAGAAAGTTTGATCTGTAGTGTACTTCTTCGATCAACGTCAAATTGAAAATGTTTATTTTAATTAGGCCATTAAAAGGCACTTGACCATCAACATTTACTGTTAAAAAATATTTATTAATAATTAAGTAACTCTTGTTTCTTAATGTGACATTTTACAATGCCATTAAATAACGTTGTAATTTTAATAAAATCTTACACAATAATTTGACAACACAAAAATTAATCATTATCTATCTGTATTTGTATTTATAATATTTATAGAGACCATACGTGCATCTTATAAATTAAAAATAACTCAAGGTGAATTTTAATCATCATTCACTTAAGATCGACAAAATTATACACCCAATATCAAATATTCCCAACTTTGTAAAATATTGTTATTTTCTAAAGAAAACGGACGACACATGAAACACAGTTATTTTTAAAAGCAACAAGTAATCCCTGGCTTTTTGACCACGAATCGCGGGTCCAAATCCAAAACAGACCCTTTTAATTTTGACCCATCCCCCCATTTAGCTCAGCCAGAGGGGTTAACAAGAAAATCAGCAATGTGATCCAAAACAATTTTTTTTACATTGCCAATATTCCAACTAAAACAACACAATAATGAAATGAAGTCTTTCGTTCCATGACAACAATCCCATTCGTTCATTCAATGACTGTAAAGAGTGAACAATTTCAAGCATATGAGACTGGTCAGTAAGAACTCTGTATTATAAAGCAGATGCCCCATTCCACATGTATTCAGCTTTCCATTCCGAGTGAGCCCGTTAAAACTCGAGTCTAGTTAAACATGAGCTAGCTCAGCCTAACTAGGGCCACGTTAGTCGATATAGAGCTAGCCTAGTCAAACTAGAGCCGCCACCCTAATCAAACTAGAGCCACCCTTGTCAAACTAAAGCCACCCTAGTCAAACCAGAGCCACTCTGGTCAAACTAGAGCCTCCGAAGTAGAGGAACCCTAGTCAAACTAGAGCCACACTAGTCAAATTAAAGGCACCCTAGTCATACAAGAGGCACCCTAGTCAAACTAGAGGCACCCTAGTCAAACTAAAGCCACCCTAGTCAAACCAGAGCCACTCTGGTCAAACTAGAGCCTCCGAAGTCAAACTAGAGGAACCCTAGTCAAACTAGAGCCACACTAGTCAAATTAAAGGCACCCTAGTCAAACTAGAGGCACCCCCCTAGTCAAACTAAAGCCACCCTAGTCAAACCAAACTAGAGGCACCCTAGTCAAACTAGAGGCACCCTAGTCATACTAGAGGCACCCTAGTCAAACTAGAGGCACCCTATTCAAACTAGAGGCACCCTATTCAAACTAGAGGCACCCTAGTCAAACTAAGAGGCACCCTAGTCAAACTAGAGGCTCCCTAGGCTCCCTAGTCAAACTAAAGCCACCCTAGTCAAACAAGAGGCACCCTAGTCACACTAAAGCCAGCCTAGTCAAACTAGAACCTAGTGAATCTCGAGCATGATTTAGTTAGCCCACTCTACTACCTGACGCTAGTCGCTCGCTCGCTGATCGTCTTACTCACTCCCCCACTCGCTAAGGGTTTCGTCGTCCGCAAACGACGGCCTAGCGGAAACATATAACATTTTATCTGTATCGTATAAAGTGACGACAGTTTTTTATTTCGGCGTAGACGAAACTATAGACAATAACGACAAACGCAGGAAATGAGATCTATAAGAAAATTTATATTAGAGAGATAGTTCATTTGATTCAGATATTTTTATTGTTAGTCACGAATGCGTTCGAAAATAAAGAAACCCAATTCACAGTATAGTTTTGAAAATCAAAATAATATTCAAGTCTAATAAATTATAATCGAAGTTTTTTTTATAGAATTCGCAGGGATAAATCTCTCCCAGGAATAAATTATATTATTGGTAAATTTAATCGTTGTGTAGCTGGGTTAACAAGTCGCGTTAACCGAGGTAAACGTAAGGCGTCGTTCACACATAAAACGATCTTCGCGCGCATACGCGATCGTCGCATTCATTAAAATTTGTACGTCCAAACTGATCGCATCGTCACACCGACAGAGTTCGCCTTTTAGTTTGACAAATAAACTAACGCGACGATCACGAATACGCGCGACTATCGCTTTGTATTAAGAGGGCTTTCACATTTTTTCTTGAAATTTAGCGTTTTATTCGAATTTTGATGTGTGATTTTGCTTTAGATATAGCCTTAAAAAAAAAACAAAAATATTCCTAAGATAGTTTGATCATTTATCTTGGGAGTGTTCTAAATAAATATTTCAATTTGTTCACGTACATCAGAAAAATCCTTGACTCCGCAAAGGATGTTTCACAAAACGTTGCTTTAGGGTATCTTTTGATACCTTGGTACACCAAAGATATTATAATTTAATCATTTATAAAAATGTCCACGGTACAACTGTATCTTCTACTTTGGAATGCTCAAATCAATTTATTACAATTCATACAGTAATACACCAAAAATAATTCTGTAAAACTGAGAGTTATTGACAATTTTCCGTACGAAACTATAATTTTTATCTATGAAATTATAATCAAAATTCAAATAAAAAATATTTAATAATTAAGGTGGCATTGCTATATTGCTTGAAAAAAAAAAATGGTCTAATTAAAAGTAAAGTAAATATTTTTAAATAATTGTCGAAAATCAATATAATCTTGTGACGCGCGGTATTCAACTTTAGTAAACCTGAGCAATTCGATTTTGTAAGAGCGCTTTGAGAAAACTGTCTTAGGCATATTTTTATTTTTCTTAAGGCTATATCTAAAGCAAAATCACACATCAAAATTCGAATAAAACGCTAAAATTCAAGAAAAAATGTAAAAGCGCCCTTAAGGCAACGATCGATGTTCAGTAGAAATTGCAAAACATTACATCGTGAATCTGATCTCTTTTCCTAACTTTTTGTATGTTTAGTTAGTTGCTGATTTTTCATTCGTCAGATTTTTTTTACTGAATATAAATATGGCTGTTTGACATATTTCTATGCAAAAGCTGTCAAACCGGAATTTTTATACCTCTTAAAAAAATTATCTGACTATTGAGAAATCGGCCCTAACTGATGTTTTTGTTGTTGTCTTTGTATGTGGTGTAGGTAATGGTTACCTGAGCTTGTTGCGCAGGTTGTTGCACTCCCTGGTGAGCGTCTCGTGCGTCTCCAGCATGTCCTCCAGCTCGCGCTGCGCCTTGCGCTTGCCGACCTTCTCGCGTTGCACTTCCTCTTCTACCTCGTCTAGTTGACGCTTCAAAGCCTTCACGCGGACGTTCATCTGGAAGGCAACAGGACATGTTAGTGACACTGCACAGGATTATTCATTTGCACAAGGATCTTTATTTATATAAGAAAAAGTTACAAGTTGCATGGAATCACTCCCGTGTTTCAGGAGCCAATGGCTCCTCCTGAGAAGTGAATGAAGTCTCCGAAAGATCAAGGATCCACTTTAGATGATGTCATCAATACTGTTGCGTAAAGCTAGATACTGACCGGTGTTACGGGGCGTAATGTAACATGTTACAAAGCGACTATTCGTGCAGTCAGTGCATGGAAACGAGCACGAACACAGCCATGTTACTCGGATATTAGGACACGGCGTATTGTTACATGCTCGTTGTGAATGGTACGTTACGGCCCGTAACGCCGGTCAGTACCTACGTTAAGAGATCGCGGAAGAAATACGTCAGCACGCTAGAAGTTATCATTGGACGCAGTTACGATGTTGAAACATAATACGACATTACAGGCGAGTCAGTACAGCCTATGCGGTATACGAACTCAATGGGCTCTGGTGCAACAGACTTGGCGAGGATATCTATATTTGTCTAGTAGCACCGTTACCCGCATCAAGCTCTTGACATACCTTCTCGATCTGCTCCTTGTACTGGTCGGCGTGCCTCCTCTCCTCGTCGAGCTGCAGCGCTAACTCCTTCATCTTCTTGTCGAGCTTGCGCGACGACTTCTGCTGCGCGAGGCGCTCGCGCGACTCCGCCTCCAGCTGCTCTTCCAGGTTAGCCACCTTCAGCTCCAGCGAGGTGATCACGCCCTGTAGCATAGGAACAAGAACATTATAATTTTGGCAGAAACAACAGTCTGATTCAAGACTTTTTCATAGCATTTTTTCGTAGCATAGAGTTTTATATAATTATCCAAATGGCAAGTTATTTTTGAATGAAGATCAAACCTGCTTGTGATCTAGCAGTGTGTTATGTAGCAATCTAAACATTATAAGATACAGTACAGCTTGGCAAAAAAGTGTAAAACGGTTTTCAGAATAGTGCTGCTGTTTTTTCCAACCGACTGCAACATGGTAATGAGGGTTTTCTGAAATGTCGAGCATACTGAGGCGTCAGTCCCAAACACCTATCACAACGCTTGTTTTCTAATATTTGGTATGACGACGACGAGCACCTCTCGCCTACATGGAGCAAATTTTCGTCAAAACCCTCATCAGGCTCATAGGCAACGGATATAAACCCTAGTACGGCATACCTTGGTCTTGGTGCGCGCGGCGGTCTCCAGCTCGGCCAGTTTGGCCTTGAGCTCCTTGTTCTGTCGCTCCAGCACCAGCTTGCCGCTCTCCAGCTTCTGCGTGGCCGACTTCTCTGTGCCCAGCTCCATCGTCAGCTGGTCGATTTGGTTCTGAGGAAGAAAGCAAGCAAATATTAACTACAATTCATAAAATCAATCAAAGATTTCACCAAAGCATTTTGTTGGATTAAAAATTTGAGTAGTACGAGTACCCCTATTAATAACAAATAGCCCTCTTCAAAGTTCGTTTTGAAACCACCTCAGTAAAAAAATTCGCTTCACGTAAAATACTGGTATTCAGCTAAATCCGGTTTGACTGGAAGCCGACCCCAATAAGCTATGCTGACGATATGGTTCTGCTGGCGCCCTCGGTTAACGCTTTGAGGACACTGGTCAAGATTTGTGAACGCTACGCATCCGAGCATGGTCTCACGTACAATACGCAAAAAAGTGAGGAGCTGATTTTTAGGGCAGGAAATCAGAGGCCTAGTACTGTACCTCCGATCATGATCGATGGGAAGAATTTAAAAATTGTGGAGACTTTTAAATATCTTGGTCATCTGGTCACGGAGGACTTAAAAGATGACCCAGATATAGAGAGGGAACGTAGGGCGTTGGCGGTGAGGAGCAATATGCTGGCCCGGAGGTTCGCTCGATGTACTAAGGAAGTAAAGATAACACTTTTTAGGGCATATTGCCAATCTTTTTACTCTGGTGGCCTGTGGGTTCGGTCTACGCAGCGACCTACAACGTCCTGCGGATTCAGTATAATAATGCTTTCAGAATGCTGCTGGGGTTGCCGCGCTATTGTAGTGCGTCACAAATGTTCGCAAATGCGCGCGTTGACGGTTTCCACGCTATAGTGCGTAAGAAAGTGGCGTCATTATTTCAAAGACTGCGCGGTAGCACCAACAGCATTCTGCAAATGACTGTCCCATACAGGCCCACTGGGTGGAAATAGTTACGGAAAAATTGTAAACTAATGTAAAATATTTTGTCTGTTATCATGCTATGTTCCTACTAACATAGATTTTAAGAAAAATTGTTACTAACACTTATGGATTCTGTCCGAAATAAATAGTTAATAATAATAATAATATAGTTGGGAAAAGGCTAGGCAGATGATGATTTATGTGAAGTTCTTTCTTGCTGCAAATAAAAAGTAGATTAATTGAGTACGTCACATACCTGTGACTTCCGGAGCCTGTCGTTGAGGATCTCATTGTTGGACTGTTCCTCGTCTAGGTCCTCCTCGAGGGCTGCTATCCGCGCCTCCAGACGTTTCTTCTCGTCGATGAGAAGTGTGCTCTGTTCAATAAAATATATGGTTAGTTAATTTACAGATCTGTAATGGTGTGTAAGGTGTGTTTATCATCATATGTTTTAGGACATGTGCAAGTTATTTATTTACTCCTAGGAGAAAAAGATCTCAGAAAAGGATAAGACATGATATCAGGTCATATCCCAGCAGAGTCACAAAAGTTCATTATAAATAATAAATATCCTTGGACATTTCACACAACGCCATATAGTCCCAAGCTAAGCAACCTAATGCTTGTGGTAAGGTAAAGAGATGGCTGATAAACTACTTATATATTTATATTTAAATATTTTTTTTTTTTTTGTAAATACATATTATGATAGAAAAACAAGGTCTTGATAATAAAGGTTCACGGCGTTGTTTGCTGGGTCCTCTGAACCTCTTATCGACGGGCAGTGTCTGGTAGATAACTGCCCGTTAGTAAAATGTTCAAATCGTGCTAACTTCTATTAGATAAAATTAGACCAAATTCTACGCTATGATTTTTTTGAGACATCCAGGTATGGTCGTTGGGGACGAAAAGTTCTGGAGCGGCGACCGTATCGGAAGACGCAACGTTAGCACGGCCACCCGGTGTACCGTTGACCTGAGGTCGCGGGTAGCCGATGGATGCGAGACGCACAGGACCGGTCGTAGTGGCGACACGCGCAGCGAGGTTTACGTCGTGCAGTGGACGTCTTTCGTTTGATACGATGATGATGATCCAGAGATAAGTGGATGTGGTATCGAGGAGCAGCCATACCTTGGCGGAAGAGTTGTTGAGCTCGTCGAGCAGGTCGTCGCGCTCGGCCTCGGCCTGGCGGCGCGCGCGGTCGGCGGCGGCCAGCTCCTCGGCGTGCTGCAGCGCCTCCTGCTCCAGCGCCGGCTGCGGACGTAGTGAGTAGTAGGCCATACCTTGGCGGAAGAGTTGTTGAGCTCGTCGAGCAGGTCGTCGCGCTCGGCCTCGGCCTGGCGGCGCGCGCGGTCGGCGGCGGCCAGCTCCTCGGCGTGCTGCAGCGCCTCCTGCTCCAGCGCCGGCTGCGGACGTAGTGAGTAGTAGGCCATACCTTGGCGGAAGAGTTGTTGAGCTCGTCGAGCAGGTCGTCGCGCTCGGCCTCGGCCTGGCGGCGCGCGCGGTCGGCGGCGGCCAGCTCCTCGGCGTGCTGCAGCGCCTCCTGCTCCAGCGCCGGCTGCGGACGTAGTGAGTAGTAGGCCATACCTTGGCGGAAGAGTTGTTGAGCTCGTCGAGCAGGTCGTCGCGCTCGGCCTCGGCCTGGCGGCGCGCGCGGTCGGCGGCGGCCAGCTCCTCGGCGTGCTGCAGCGCCTCCTGCTCCAGCGCCGGCTGCGGACGTAGTGAGTAGTAGGCCATACCTTGGCGGAAGAGTTGTTGAGCTCGTAGAGCAGGTCGTCGCGCTCGGCCTCGGCCTGGCGGCGCGCGCGGTCGGCGGCGGCCAGCTCCTCGGCGTGCTGCAGCGCCTCCTGCTCCAGCGCCGGCTGCGGACGTAGTGAGTAGTAGGCCATACCTTGGCGGAAGAGTTGTTGAGCTCGTCGAGCAGGTCGTCGCGCTCGGCCTCGGCCTGGCGGCGCGCGCGGTCGGCGGCGGCCAGCTCCTCGGCGTGCTGCAGCGCCTCCTGCTCCAGCGCCGGCTGCGGACGTAGTGAGTAGTAGGCCATACCTTGGCGGAAGAGTTGTTGAGCTCGTCGAGCAGGTCGTCGCGCTCGGCCTCGGCCTGGCGGCGCGCGCGGTCGGCGGCGGCCAGCTCCTCGGCGTGCTGCAGCGCCTCCTGCTCCAGCGCCGGCTGCGGACGTAGTGAGTAGTAGGCCATACCTTGGCGGAAGAGTTGTTGAGCTCGTCGAGCAGGTCGTCGCGCTCGGCCTCGGCCTGGCGGCGCGCGCGGTCGGCGGCGGCCAGCTCCTCGGCGTGCTGCAGCGCCTCCTGCTCCAGCGCCGGCTGCGGACGTAGTGAGTAGTAGGCCATACCTTGGCGGAAGAGTTGTTGAGCTCGTCGAGCAGGTCGTCGCGCTCGGCCTCGGCCTGGCGGCGCGCGCGGTCGGCGGCGGCCAGCTCCTCGGCGTGCTGCAGCGCCTCCTGCTCCAGCGCCTTCCCGCGCCGCTCGGCGTCGCGCGCGGCTGCGGACGCCTCCTCGCGGCCCGCGCGCGCCTCCTCCGCCTCGCGCGCCGCCTCCTTCAGCTGCTGCTGGAGCTTCTTCACTTGCTTCGCTGCGTCTTCTTTCACCTGGAAACAGTTATGTTGACTCTTTAGTCAAGTCACAAGTCATTTATTCAAATTAGGCTGAGTGCCAGCATTTTGTGCAGGTTAAAGGTGAAACAGACAGTCCCTCAGAACGCCCGTCACCACTTCCACTAAGAACTGGTGACGGGCGGGCGTTTGAACCCTGACTGAAGATGCTCCTCCTCCAGCTCTGCCGATGCCGCTTACCTTGTTAGCCAGGTGTAGCGCCTGCTCAGCATCCTTGAGGTCAGCCTCCAGTTTCTTGCGCATGGCGAGCACGGCGGCGCGCTGCTTGCGCTCCTCCTCCAACTCACCCTCCAGATCACGCAGCTGCTTCACAATGCCGCGCCGCTTCTCCTCGCCTTGCTCTTCCTTAGCCTGGGAAAAAACGGTGGTAAAATTATATTAAACATGTTTTCAAATTACGTTTTAGCCACGAAAGTCGAGTCAAATTAACGTAAAATATGGGTAAATAAATGAGAATTGTAGAACATTTGCAACAATTTTTGTAAAGAACTTTTAGCTTGCTTCTCAACAGTTTTTGTTTTCGAGGTGGCAATGAAAGTGTTGGCGGCTGTATACCTGCAGATCCCGCTCGAACTGCGCGCGCATGGCCTGCATGTTGACCTCGAGGCGCAGCTTGGCGTCCTCGGTGAGCTGCAGGTCGTCCTCGATCTCCTCGTTCTGCGCCTTCAGCTCCGCCAGCTGCGACTCCAGCGCGCGCTTGGCCTTCTCCAGCTCGTGCACGTTCTTGTCGGCCGTGCCCTGCGTGTTGGCCAGCTCGTCCAGCTCCGACTGGAGCAGGCGCTTCGTGCGCTCTAGCTCTTCGATCTGTAAGGAAAATAATTAAGGTATTTACTTTATTTTTCTTTATATTTCTTTTGAATAAAAAATGTGGCTGTGGCATAAAAAAATAATCTTGACAGTTCTATTTGTCCCCAGACTCAAAAGTGTATACTGCAATAGTGTAATTTTTAGATAAACCGGGAGTTTAAATAAGATAAAAATACACAATAATGTCTCCAGTGATACCCCCAGTTTATAATATCAGGCACTTACAGAAAGTAAACTAAACTGCCAGGGTTCAAAAGTAAACAGTTACAGTGAACACGAAATAAGTTCCCCAAACGCGCAACGGAATGTTGCAAGCCTTGTGTCGTTTTATTGGCCGTCTCCACGAGCGCTATAATCGGGACGATATTATCTTCGTGCCGCATATTTCTTTGATAACTATGAATTATCGCGGCGATTCGATGAGTGAAATAACGTCAACTCGACGCGATTCTCTAGCTCGTGGAAACGACCCCTTAGCATCT
Organism: Ceramica pisi; assembly: GCA_963859965.1. Lineage (NCBI taxonomy): Eukaryota > Metazoa > Arthropoda > Insecta > Lepidoptera > Noctuidae > Ceramica > Ceramica pisi. Next base: position 2,579,788 of record OY982537.1, on the reverse strand, counting down.
CGCTTTAGTACTAGTTATTTTTGTTAATAGATTCATTAGGTTACCTTCTCAGCAGCAGTGTCGAGCTCCCGGGTGAGCGACAGCACGCGCGTCTCCTTGTCGCGCGCGTCACGTTCCGCTGCGTCACGCTCCGCCGCGTAGCGCTCGGCGATCGCGCGCTCTTCTGATACCACCTGCGATACCACACCAACGTTACAATATAACACAAACAACACAAAATAAACAGTAATTCAAACGAACAGGAAACAGGGCGAATAAAAGCTTCCTCTTCAGAAAAGTGTCCCCATGTCTCCTGCGTCATTTACATAATTTTTTTCTATTTAAATATCTTTATTTTCCTCCAAAAAGACACCTGAGACGACAATTTTTAAATAAAAAATAAAGTTTATTTTTAAACCGGAGGTTATTTTGATAGACGGTACCTTGTCGAAGCTCTTCTGTTTCTTCTCGAGCTCCATGACCTTGGCTCGCTGCGCTTCTAGCTCGATGTTGGTGTCTTCTAGCTCAGCCTGGATCTTCTTTTTACCTGAAACATGCCAAAGAAAATTAGAAAAAAAAATTGCACGCGAGTGGAAAGGCTACAGGCTTGCAGTTAGCAAGGGTCCGAACAGATGTGTCACAGCTACATATAGCCGGCTACTCACTCTTGTCCAGCTTGTCGTTGGCCTGCTGCAGCTCGTCGACCTGCCGGTGCAGCGCCTCCACGTCCTTGCTTAACTTCTTGCGTTGTTCCTCCAGCGCCGCCGCGTTCTCTGCCTCTTCCTCCGCCTTCTTCTTCGCGTCCACTACTTGCTGGGTAAGGGCAGTCACCTGGGCAAGTTAGATTTAGATTAGACATTGGTCTTTGTAGTCTTAGATTATGATTGCAGCAAAATAGAAGAGTGTGCAGTGCTGTAAGGGCAGCTTTGCCTCATTAGTGCGTTGTGTTGTGCGCAGCGGGGACGCTACGCCATTTTCCATATAATTTTAGATTTATTTCTAGGCAGACAGATGAACGGATTGTCTGACCAAAACGTGTTACTTTCTGGTCGTCAAACATGGACATTGAGCTCGCCGTACGACGTAACGCAACGCAACGCTCTAATGAGGCAGAGCTTTTAGTAGTAGGGTAACCAACAGCAGTCCCAAAACAAGTCACTCAAAAGTAAGATCAGTCACCTCGGTGCTACTGCTACCATAAAGCACACGTCATGTTTTTGAAGGCAAGTTGTCAAAACAGGAACTAATGACTCCAATTACAAAGTTATGTCTGGAATTAATTAATTATTGCCTCGATTCAAGTGGAACCCATAAGACATAGCTAGTACGAGATATTATTTCTCTATTCATGCTTTTATACAAGACACTCGATTACAAAGTAGCATGCAAGTTATGTTACCTAAAGAATGGGCCTAATATTGAATGAGACCAGACAAAATTGGAAATGGTCGCATGTTTTTCCAGCCAACAGGCTCACTTGCGTATACTAACGCCGTAGATAAGGGAATGTGTTGGTTGATGCCCCATTCCATTTCAATTGACTCTGCAAGCTGCTTTCGGCATCTACTCCGCCACTAAATCTCCAAAATCCCAGGGTCCAAAGCCACAATAAAAAATCATACAACTCACTTGTTTCTCCAGATTCTTCTTAGCTTCCTCTTCTTCCTCAAGCTGGTCGCGCGCTTGTTCCAACTGCTGTTCGATGTTCCTCAGCTTGGTCTGCAGAGACAGCTTCTGTTTGGTCTCCTCCTCCAGCAGAGCCTGTTTCAAATAGTAACACGTTATTATTACGACCGCCAGTGTTATCATCGACCATGTGAAACTTAATGATTCTTGCATTTTCCGTGTCCATCCAGAAATGACCTTTGTCTATGATTTTCTTCAGAATGGTCATTCTTCGCTTATGATGATGATCTGTTATCTTTTCATTTGACTGGTAGAGAATGCCTAAGGCTCTAAAGTTCGCTATTGTGCCTTGTGCATGAAATTGAAATAAATAAAAACATTTAACCTAAGACTTAAAAAAACGAATGGAGGCGACTGTAGGTGGCTATATTTAAAAAAAAACAAATCATTTTGAATAGGCATTGTTCTTTTATTCAGCTTTGCTTTTGTACGAAAAATCCATTCTCAGGTTTTGTGTCCCAAACCATATTTTTTTTTTCATAACAGCAAAATAAACAAAATGTTTATTTCAAAGATAAGGCCACACTTTTTTTTGCACTAGCCCGCCACACATTTCCAACCACTGCAATTCCTGAAAGCCAGAATCAACAGTGGCGAAAACACGTTGTGGCTTTTAAAGAGATAAGGTCCTTTAAGGTTACTAGTAAAGTTAATCCGATGGACTGCTTGGTAAGTCTATCCGAACTCAGTACAAAAATCCTGAGAACATTGAGCATTGATCATTTGAGTCCATCAGTACTCCAGTCAGATACATGGGGCTGGTTGCTAGTATCACTTTATCTAGCCGAAATTAATTTTCATACGGTTTTCACCAATGGACGAAGTGATTTAGGATTAAGGTCTAAACGTCAAACGCCGCCGCCTCCGCCTCGCTCTGTAGGCGGACGCACTTGTCCTGCACTTCCGACCTGCCATACCTGTGCCTCAGCGAGCTGCGCGCCCACAGTGGCGGCGTGCTTGACGGCCGCGGACGCCTTCAGCTCCGCCTGCTCCAGCTGCGCCGCCGCCGCCTCCGCCTCGCTCTGTAGGCGGACGCACTTGTCCTGCACTTCCGACCTGCCATACCTGTGCCTCAGCGAGCTGCGCGCCCACAGTGGCGGCGTGCTTGACGGCCGCGGACGCCTTCAGCTCCGCCTGCTCCAGCTGCGCCGCCGCCGCCTCCGCCTCGCTCTGTAGGCGGACGCACTTGTCCTGCACTTCCGACCTGCCATACCTGTGCCTCAGCGAGCTGCGCGCCCACAGTGGCGGCGTGCTTGACGGCCGCGGACGCCTTCAGCTCCGCCTGCTCCAGCTGCGCCGCCGCCGCCTCCCCCTCGCTCTGTAGGCGGATGCACTTGTCCTGCACTTCCGACCTGTCAACAAAAGTCATTCGTGTTACAAAGCAAATTAATAATAATTAGCCATCCTTATTAAATGAAAAAAGTGTTCATAAATATCCCCTGAATTGAAAATATTTAAACAAGAAGAACTGTTTTCTTTTCATAATTTTTTACAGTAATACTAAAATTGCTCATAGACAAGACGAGACGCCCCAATTACCTACCTTTTTATTACTTTATGATATTCTTCATCATATTACCTACCCAATGGTAAAAACCACCGCAAGACACTCGCTCATGGAGGCGACATCTTAGTGCACTCAACTGAGAATTCATGAGTAAAGTGGTAAACAATGTCCCTGGCTAGTGTACGAGCATCATACCTGGTGCGCTCCACATCCTGCAGCTTGGCGAGCAGCTCGGCCAGCTGCGCCTCCGCCTGCTTGCGGCGCCGCTCGCCCTCCGCACGCGCCGCGCTCGCACTCTTCAGCTCGGTGGCCAGGTCCGCATTCTCTGCTTCTAGCGACTGCTTCGCTTTCTCAAGTGCTGAAAGGAAATAACGGTAGGAATTTTAATATTTTCAAAATGTAACAGCGTGATTCTCGCGCGGCAACAAAAAATGCTGTTGTATTATCCCACTGGAACAGTGTTTTCCAAACTTAAAAGTAGGCTATGGGCGGGTTGTTTCAACTACACTTAACGCACGCGTAAACGTTAAAAATGGTGCTAACTATCGTTAAATCAAAAAATTGGGTTGTTTCACAAAATGTCAGCGTTAACGCACGTAAAATATAACGTTTACGTTAGCAGATGGTCTGAGCACTCGTTATCGTAACTTTAGTTGCGTCAAATAGAACAATATTGTGAAAATTCTTTTGAATTCCTCAATACCAGTTCTTCTGATGACACAAATAAGTGGTGGAATGCAAAAAAAGCTATTTAGGTAGGACCCGTGTCAATAACTTAGCTATTGGGATGAGCAGGAATTTATACCAGAATGTTTTGAAACAACGCTTCTAATTTAACGAACGTCAAACATCGTCCGTAATCGTAACTTTTTGACGTACGTATGTTACGTTAACCAACTGTTTGATACAACCCGCCCTATGACTGCTAGGGATTGTGAAGCATTCTGTCAGAGTAATCATTTTCTAGGCTAGATTCCATCATCCACAAATTGCAATACTATTTAGTCCGTCAGTTAGAGTATTGAAAAATAATGGACACGTATTTTTTGTTTTTGTAAATCAATGAATATTGACCAGGATAAAACGCATCAAAACTCGGGAGTGGGGGCTCGTGACGTCACGACTCACTAAAAATTATTCGAAGGTGTGACGTATTGAGAATTTTAAAAGCGTCGTAACTTCGTCAATTTTGGTTCCCGTAACAAAAGAAAAAACACGAGTCGAATATTTTTTGATAATCTAACTGACGGACTAATTAGATTTTTTCAGGACACAAGCCTATTGCCTCTGTCATCACCAGGGGGTCTAAAAAGGCCACTTTAGCAGAATCAGGAAGCACATCACACTACCCGTCACTGTCAAATTTTTCCAATCAACCTTAAACCTAATATGCTAGCGATGTTGAAAATAATATATAACAGATTGTTGTGGTTAATATTATGATTCTGCTGAAGTGACCTTTTTAGAACCTCATGCATACTAATTTGCCTTTTTATAATATTAACCTTTAAACGTAAAGTAAATTCATACAGTTCCAGTATTTGAATTAAAATATATCAGCACGATCAGGAGAGTGGCAGTGCAGTTTACTGGCAATTTTACATGAGCCCATCTGAATACCCAAAAAGTCAACAGCTTGACTTAGACTTGACCGCTGATCCCCAATATAACTCTAATCAAGAATTGAAACTTATTTCCCACATACATTTTCTGACTAAACTATCAGAAATAGTCAAACTAATTTTCTACTGCAATGAATGATGCGTATGTACCCACAGCTGGGACACAGGCCCCATCTGTGAGATATTGAGGAATGTAATCAGACAAGAGTCAGTTTTTGTTTCTAAGACATTCCACGCCATTAAGCAGCTAATCAAAATAGAGTCAAAATATGCCTCTTGTTCATTTATATATACTAATATAGGTAAATTCTAAGCAAGTATACTTCATCTTCGTCCACATCATCGTTTACCATCAGGTTCTGCCTATCAATAGTAAAAAAAGTCGTACTCATAGAAGACTGTCTACCAATAAAAGTGACAATCACACCAACCAAAGTGTTTGTGGGAATTGTATTGAGACAACAAGATGGTAGCCCTAGTTCTGACTTTGGCCACGCGCCAAAACATCCACGAACAGCTATACATGCGAAGACGCGAATCTGCAATAGTAACGATAAACTGCACCTTATGCGCGATCGTCCAAGCTAGCGACAACAAAAAAAAAACTTAATAAAAATAATGTACTAGTTTTAGCCCGCGAGTTCCTACGCTAATCCAATTTTTATCAGTTCCCGTAGGAATTTCGAGAAATCCTACAGGGAAATCTACCCCTAGTACTCCCCAGAGAACCTACAAGCCAAATTTCAACTTTCTACGACCAGTAGTTGCGGATGTGCGTTGTCTGTCAGTCATTCATAAGCGGAAGAATCTATACTTCTATACTATATCTATACTTAATATTATAAAGAGGTAAAATTTGTTTGTAAGTTTGTATGTAGGGGGTAATCTCAGAAACTACTGGTCCGATTTGAAAAATTCTTTCAGTATTAGATAGCCCATTTATCCGGGAAGGTTATAGGCTATATATCATCACGCTAAGACCAATAGGAGCGGAGCAGTAATGAAAAATGTTACGCAGACGACGTTGCACGGGTCAGCTAGTTTAATATATTAGGATATCGATATTACGAGTTGTAAGCGGCACCCGGCAGGGGTTTCCATCGGCGTCGAATCGACGCTGAAATACCTGGGGCTCGTCCTGGACAGCCGATGGAACTTCGTGGAGCATTTCCGACGTTTGGTCCCCAAACTGGAGCGGGCCGGCGCTGCTTTCAGGCGGCTCCTGCCCAACCTGGGGGGACCGAACGCCTCCTGCCGTAGGCTATACGCGGGGGTCGTGCGGTCCATGGCCCTTTACGGGGCCCCGGTGTGGGCGCGTTCATTGAGGCAGCGTGCTGCGAACCATTTGAACGCGCCCCAAAAGGTGGTGGCCCTCAGAATGACACGAGGGTACCGCACGATCTCGCGCGAAGCGGCGGGTCTCCTTGCCGGATTGCCGCCATGGGATCTGGAGGCGGTGGTCCTCGCGCGCCTGCATGATTGGCGCGCGGAGGTACTAAGCCGGGGGGAAACTCCGCTGACGCGGCAAATTGTCGCGCAGCGGACGAACTTCCGGCGCGATCTCATGGCGTCATGGAGACGACGACTATCGCAACCCAACGCAGGGCACGCCACGATAGCGGCGGTAAGTCCCCTCTTTGAGGAGTGGCTTGAGAGGCGCCACGGCGTCCTCACCTACCGCCTGACGCAGGTCCTCACCGGACATGGTTGTTTCGGGAGGTTCCTGCACCGAATCAGGCGGGAGGAAACGCCCGGGTGTCACCACTGCGAGGATCGACCAGAGGACACGGTAGAGCACACTGTGCAGGTGTGCCCCGCTTGGGCGGCGCACCGCCGTGTCCTCGAAACGGCGATCGGCGGCGACCTCTCGCGTCCGGCCCTGGTCCAAGCCATGGTCCGGAGCGAGACGGAATGGGACGCCGTTGCCTCCTTCTGCGAAGCAGTCATGCTAGCGAAGGAGGTGGCGGAGCGGGAGAGGAGACCCTCTCGTCCCGGCCGCCGTGGTGGACGCCGCGGGCGTCGGGGGCCACCTGGTGACCTCCGGCCACCGTAGGCGCGGGCCTGTGGACGGCGAGCTATGGGTGGCTCGCCGTCCGTCCGTCTAGTGACGACAGGCCGTGTCGACGGCGCGTTAGTGTTCCACGCGCGCCTCAAAGAGAGTCAGCAACACAGAGGGGCCCGAAAGGGCCGACGCCTGCCGGAGTCGCGGGATTATTCGCAAGAGACACCGTGGCTCCGGAACACAAAGGGCAATGAAGGAACATGGATGGGTTTTAGTCAGTAGAAGTCTGACACTCCCTCCCGCTACACCCAGAGCGGGAGGAGTCATTGGATGATTTCCCATCCCTAAAAAAAAAAAAAAAAAAAAAAAGCGGCACCCGGCAAGGACTTTACTTTTTTTATAAAGGTGGCAATGAAAGTGTTAAACACGAGCGCACTATGATGACACAAGTTCACATTCAAGCACTAAACCGAAATACCTCTACATAACGCGGAATAATCGCTCCTCCGTTCAGGCTCCGGACTCCTGCACAAGTGCTGCCAGTAGTCGCGCGCGGAACTGAACGAGGAGACATTCTCGCAGGGAAACGTCACGTTCTCCACCTTAAAGTTATCGTCCTTCGACAAGCCAAACTTCACGTGCTTCTGCTTTTTACGCTCTTGTACCCGCGCCATCCGATCATAATCGACCAGATTGATTATTGTGTATATCAAAATGTAAATACTAAAATATTAGACATTTTTTTAATCGTGTAGACATTAGTTAGAAAAATATTTGTTTGACAGGTAAATTTTTCGTATTTCGAAGACGTCACATTGTTTTTTTTTTTTGCGAACGTTGTTTGGCTGTCAGTGTCAGTTTGTAGTTTTTTTATGGAAGAGGTTTTGGTCATGTGGTTGAACCTAAAGTCGTGAACCTATTTATCCTTGTGAAGTAAGGACGCGAAGCTCATTGACATTCCCGGCCATTGTAGGCATCGACCTATAGGATGCAAAAGCGACACAGCACGGGTTTATTTTTTTTTACTATTGATAGGCATATGGTTGACCGCTATGTCACTTGAGGTTAAGCGATGATGCGGTCTAAGATGGAGCACGCTTGCCTAGAAGTAACCTATTCACTCTTGACTTAAAAGACTCCCAGGTTGTAGCTATCAGGAAACACAGACTGAGGCAGGAATTCCACTCCGTAGTTGTACGCACAATGACTGTATTCCCAAAACGTTTTGTGCGTATAGGTGGGATGTCCACCATGTACCGGTGGCGCATCGCTGTACGTCTTGTGGTCCGATGGTGGAAAGGGCTTGACGGAATGTAACCGATAGAAAACAGACAGGCCAGCAACTCGACGTCGATGGTCAAGACTTTGGAGCTTCTACTCGACGAGCATATCATTGCCGATGATCCTCTTGGCTCGTTTATAAATTGACTCGAGGGCATCCAGCTGGTATCTGGCAGATCCGTCCCAGAGATGACAGCATTACTTCATACACGATCGTAGGTAGTACCTTTGCCAGGATCCCCAACTTTCTAGCAGCCACTTAAGCCTTGGCCTCTATGAAAGGGCCAAATTGAGGGTAGTACTTTATTTTATTTTGTTGGCTTATAGCTAACAATACAAAAGATTACCCCTAGTAACAAGCCACGGAAGAATTTTATTCTTTGATAAAACAGATGAATACTTCGAAACATTATTAATGCTATTGGTGAATAAAGTTTAACGAAGTGAGAGGGCCTATGCCTCTTCCTCCAGAATACGCTTCAGCTCTGCTACTTGTCTGTACTCACCAGCCTTAGCCTTCTTGATCTGCTCGTGTTGCTCGTTGAGCTGCTGCAGCTCCTGCGAGTGCTTGTGGCGCTGGTCGGTGAGCACGGCCTCGTGGGACGCCGCCTCTTCCTCCAGGCTGCGCTTCAGAACCGCTACTTCTTGCTCGCGCTTCGTTCGAAGCTCTTGTTGGGCTGTTGGATAGGAAGAAACGTTAGGTTATCAAGATAAAAGTACACACGGTTACACATGATCTCGAACTGTAAGCATAACAACCAGCAAATTAAGTCGTGAACACATTCTGTTTTGGTCGGTTTGACGAAGACAGCGCTGAGCTTCACCTTGTTGGTTCGTCAGTCAATGCTTATCGACTATTGGGCTTGCAAGTTTCGTATGTTCGCTGTACATTGGAAGGATCACCCTGCTGCATTCGCTCACGACTCGTGCTGCCTACACAAGGCAATGCAGGCAGGCGCGATATACACTGACTTCAGCAGAGCCTTTGAGAAAATAAATCACCCCATACTAGTTGAAAACTGAAATGGTTTGGTATCGGAGATGAATTGCTGGAATGGTTTAAATCGTATTTGTTATATAGACAAAATATATAGTGATAGGTAGCTTTAGATTTGCGGTATATTACGTGCACTCAGGAGTTCCGCAGGGGTTTCACTTGGGGCCGCAGTTGTTCCTCATTTTTATCAACGGTATAAGCAATGACATGCGACGTAGAGAGGTATAGTTACCAGCAGTAGTGTCGAGCGAGTCCAGCAGCTCGCTCTTGAGCGCCTCCAGCTCCTCGTTGAGGTCCCGGCGCAGCTTCTCTGCCTTGGTGCGCGCGGCGCGCTCTGCGTCCAGATCCTCGTGCGCGTCCGCCAGCGCCGACTTCTGACATAGGAGGTAGAGAGGTATAGTTACCAGCAGTAGTGTCGAGCGAGTCCAGCAGCTCGCTCTTGAGCGCCTCCAGCTCCTCGTTGAGGTCCCGGCGCAGCTTCTCTGCCTTGGTGCGCGCGGCGCGCTCTGCGTCCAGATCCTCGTGCGCGTCCGCCAGCGCCGACTTCTGACATAGGAGGTAGAGAGGTATAGTTACCAGCAGTAGTGTCGAGCGAGTCCAGCAGCTCGCTCTTGAGCGCCTCCAGCTCCTCGTTGAGGTCCCGGCGCAGCTTCTCTGCCTTGGTGCGCGCGGCGCGCTCTGCGTCCAGATCCTCGTGCGCGTCCGCCAGCGCCGACTTCTGACATAGGAGGTAGAGAGGTATAGTTACCAGCAGTAGTGTCGAGCGAGTCCAGCAGCTCGCTCTTGAGCGCCTCCAGCTCCTCGTTGAGGTCCCGGCGCAGCTTCTCTGCCTTGGTGCGCGCGGCGCGCTCTGCGTCCAGATCCTCGTGCGCGTCCGCCAGCGCCGACTTCTGACATAGGAGGTAGAGAGGTATAGTTACCAGCAGTAGTGTCGAGCGAGTCCAGCAGCTCGCTCTTGAGCGCCTCCAGCTCCTCGTTGAGGTCCCGGCGCAGCTTCTCTGCCTTGGTGCGCGCGGCGCGCTCTGCGTCCAGATCCTCGTGCGCGTCCGCCAGCGCCGACTTCTGACATAGGAGGTAGAGAGGTATAGTTACCAGCAGTAGTGTCGAGCGAGTCCAGCAGCTCGCTCTTGAGCGCCTCCAGCTCCTCGTTGAGGTCCCGGCGCAGCTTCTCTGCCTTGGTGCGCGCGGCGCGCTCTGCGTCCAGATCCTCGTGCGCGTCCGCCAGCGCCGACTTCTGACATAGGAGGTAGAGAGGTATAGTTACCAGCAGTAGTGTCGAGCGAGTCCAGCAGCTCGCTCTTGAGCGCCTCCAGCTCCTCGTTGAGGTCCCGGCGCAGCTTCTCTGCCTTGGTGCGCGCGGCGCGCTCTGCGTCCAGATCCTCGTGCGCGTCCGCCAGCGCCGACTTCTGACATAGGAGGTAGAGAGGTATAGTTACCAGCAGTAGTGTCGAGCGAGTCCAGCAGCTCGCTCTTGAGCGCCTCCAGCTCCTCGTTGAGGTCCCGGCGCAGCTTCTCTGCCTTGGTGCGCGCGGCGCGCTCTGCGTCCAGATCCTCGTGCGCGTCCGCCAGCGCCGACTCCGCCTCGCGCGCCGCCTTCTGCGCCGCCGCTCGCAGCGCGCCCTCCTCGTCTGCGCGGCTGATGGCCACCGCCAGCTCCTCCTCGCGCTTGCCTGCCCAGGGGAAGAACGAGTGTTACTGTACGAGCCAATAATGCTCATACAACAAATTTTCGTGAGGCACTCTACTTTTACACGCTCCAAAACAATTAACACTAGTAGTCGTAACAAAACCACTATCGCGAGCGGGGCAATCATTACGTGTAACAACTAAATAACGTGCGACTCAGACGCCAAACATACTTGTAGATAGAAATAGTTAAGTCTTCTTCTCATTAAATTAAATAAATCGGTAAAAAAGCTACTGTTTCCATCATTTGTTTTGTTCATTTCATTTCAAAAAATTCTATAATTTAATTTTAATAGTACGTATGTATTAATACTGCAGTAGAATAATTGGCTACTTTTATTTTATATTTCTTTACATGTGATTTACGGATTTTGGTTGTTGATCGTTTTTATTATTATTAAGTATAATGGGCTTGCTCTTGGCCACAATCACGCCTGATGGAAAGCGAAGGATGAGGTCTATTAATGAGCGAGCGTGGCCACATTACTTTTTGCAGTTTTTAGTCATAACAAAATCTTTCAGTATAATATTGTACTGTTTCATCCCGTGGGTGTCAAAACGACAAGACACAGGCGGTCTCACATAAAACATTCATCAATAGCCTAATGGGAATGATTCTACCTCAAAATTGTAACCTTTTACCACTGTAAGCAATATAAGTGGTATAATACTCACTCAGCACGATCTGCAACTCCTCAAGTTGAGCTTTCCTCTCGGTGAGCTGTTCCTTTACGTCTTGCAATTCAGTTTCCAACTTCCGCTTAGCACGGTCCGTCTCTTGGCGCATTTGGTGATCCTGGAAAATATAGAAAAATTGGTCAGAATCCAATGTTTATTGCGATACATGGAGAGACGAATAATAACATAATAGTGAACATTGCATTTCAGGGTCAACAGATTCATGCACTTAAACAACATTGTCTATCTAAAGAAAAGCATGCTCCATCTTTATCCACATCATCGATTACCATCAGATAGTGGCCAAACGCGTGCCTATCAATTGTAAAAAAAAATACTTGCTTTAAAGTATGAAGTGATAAAATTAGCACACTTATACTATTTAGATTTAATTAATGATGTCTTGATTCTGGTCAGTAAATTGAGACAAAACTCTACCATGTCTGCAGTCAGAGCTTGTAATATCTGAATTTCCAGTGAAGTAGTGTTTACCTTAAGAAGTTTCTCCTCGAGCTCTGCGATGGCGGACTCCTGCTTGGTCTTCAACTTGCTGAGGTGCTTCGCCTTCTCCTCTTCCTCAGCCAGGGCTTGCGACAGGTCATTGGCGCGTTCTTCCAAGATCTAAAATGAATAAAATACCAGTTAATTTTTATTACCAATTTGTTGCATTTGGAAACCGAGGAGTTTCTCAGAATCATGGTATTTCTATTCGCTTTCCTTCGTCCTGTCAAATTGCGGTTATGTAAAAATGATGACATAATTTTTTATTTTGTAATTTAATTAATTTTATATTGGATGGATTAAAGATTAATGAAAGGAAATATGCCAAGAGTAAATTTTATTGAGCAAATAGAATGTCTTATTCTCAATTTTCGAAATGTAAACTAAATATCTTTAACTATTAAGTTCCTATAACGCAATCAAGCGGATAGTTAGAATTTTTGATGGGAAAGTTGGTAATATCCTCGAATGCTGCTATTTAGTTTCACGTTTTAATATTTGATTTGAAATTTCACAGAAATTACAGTAATAGCCGAGTGTTACCTTCTTCTCCTTGAGCAGCTTCTGGTTGGTGTCGTCGCTGAGCGCCAGGTCCTCCTCCAGCTTCTTGAGCTTGGCGTCGCACTGCACGCGCTCCAGCTGCAGCTTTTGACGGGCAGCCTCCTCTTCCTCCAGCTGTTCTTCTAGATCCTGGGGGAACAGCGACAAAGAGTGTTTAGTTGCGAGTTGATGATATACTTGGTGGTGATTAGTTGCAGGAGATGAGAACATGTCTACAGCTCCACCGAAGTTATTATTGATGGATCTGTAGACATGTTCTCATCTCAAGTCTATCCCACTTTTTGTCTAACATACCATGAAAACCTCAGTCAGATAATCAAATTGAATTGTTTTATACTGTCAATTTGTGAAGGCTGCAAAATTAGAATGATATCTAAAGATTGCAATCTTCGTTGCGGGAGATAAAGCTTAACCTTTTTGGCTTTTGACTTGACCTCCATGAAGGTCATAGCCAATAAAATCATAATATTATGTCATATTATTCCTTGTAGTGTTCGGCAGGCGATGTAGTACAGATACCCCAACGAGTCCATGGCACTATTATTCTTTGCAACAAAAAATAATAGTGCCATGGACTCGTCCCCTTTTGGGTACCAAAATTAACAATGTAGTTTGCTGCTGACAATCCTCAGATAGGCAATACCAATAAAGTTGTGCAACTTCCGAATCGAAGCCAGGACCTCATTCTCAGAGAACGAGGTCCTGAAGTATCTTAGCGCAAGTAAGACCACAAGGGAACATGCACGGCGTTGATTTTTATCTAGTGTCGTATATTCGACATTTTAAAGGTAGAATACTTGACATTAACGCTTCGTGCTGCCACGTATATTTTCTGCACATTCCCTGTAATCATTTACTAGAATATATTTAGAAACAAGGCCCAACCCCTACCATACCCTTCCCTCACCTGTATATTGAGCTGCAGCCTCTTCTTCTCCTGCTGCAGCGAGTTGCAGCGCTCCTCTTCCTCCTCGATCCTGCCCTCCAGGTCGTGCAGCAGCTCCTCCAGCTCCTGCTTCCTGGCTGCGGCGCGAGCTCGGCTCTCCTCAGCCTCGGCACATAGCTCGAGTTCGGCCTGGAATTTGACATGGTTCGTTGTAGTTTGGTTGGCATTTCTATGTGCGCAGTGTATTTATTGTAATATTTAGCTTAAAGTTTGTCAGTGAAATCGATGAGTTTACAGAATTGACTTCACAAAAATTCACATTATCATTATGGCGAAATAAAGTAGTGTTTTTCCAAATATGTTCATTGAAGATCAAACATATTTGCATGTATTCTAGAACACTCATTCCTACTGTACTCTGTTTTGAGCATAGATTGAACTTTTAAGTTTGAACTTGAATCTTTTTAAATATGGGAAGCTCGAAACTTTAATAGGGATCACAGAACGAATCTTCCTTTTTAAACGACACATTCAGCGGCCAACACTGCGGAAATCAACCAGTCAGTATTTTACATAGAGGGTCTGCCTATCTGACCTCTTCAACCCGGAATAACTAGGTAAGGGACTACTCACACTTATTCAGCTCCATTCGCGTTTCGCTGAACGATTTTGGTCACACTTATACAGTTCTGCTTCTATCAGCCGCGTACAGCGTCGCAAGAATGAGAAAGCGGCAGCGGTAGAACAGCGCTGAACTTTATCTATAGCACTCGCATGATAATAACACATTTGTCCTCATTTGTTACTTGTTTGCCGCGAAAGATGAATAGATGCGGAAAGCTGAACGGATGCGTACGCCATGTACGATGCGCGATGAGCTGAACTGATGTCTCCATACAAAATCGTTGTTTTCTATGGGCATAAGCTGAATAGATCTAAATAAGTATGAGTAGTCCCTAACACGATATCCATTGGCAAGACTGGTGCCAGATTTTCTGGCTTATGCCTGCTTCTTAACAGCCGGGATCAACAGCTTGACGTGCTTTCCGAGGCACGGAAAAATACGGTAAAATATAAAACTCATATTCAACGCACCTGCAACTGCTCCGCCAACTGCGTCTTCTCAGCGTTAGCCTGCTGGAACTTCTGCTCGTACTCCTGGCAGCGCTTCACTTGAGTGTCCAGCCTGTCCCTGATCTGACGGAGCTCGTCCTCCTTCTGGGTCAGCTTCTCCTCTTGCTTCGTCACCTCTAGCAGAGGTTTCACCTGGAAATCGGGTTAGGTTAGGTTAGGTTAGGTTAGGTTAGGTTAGGTTGTGGACTGGACGTAAAGGCTACGCCGATCTCCCAGTCCACCCCCACTATGACGTTGCGGGAATTTCGTTGCTGGGTTGTTTTAGTGGGTATACCGGGCTTGCCCGGGGAGTCCCACATACCCCTCCCACTCCCCCGAGTGAGAGGGTATGCGTAACGCATTTTTTCCCAGCCGAAACAAAAAAAAAAAAAAAAAAAGGTTAGGTTAGGTTAGGTTAGGTTAGGTTTCACCTGGAAATCGGGTTAGGAAAATTCGTGACGTGGTCGCAGTACATGCTTCTTGCACTTACCTAGTCAGACTTATAGAAGAGAGTATCTATAATTATATAGTCTTCACCTGTTGAGAAGTGTAAACAAATAAAAACATAAAAAGAATATAGTTTTACATACATACGAAGAAGAAAAAGAACCCACACACTCCTGAAGACAAGACAAGCTGTAAAATTTTGCTAAAATCAACATGTTTGTGTGTCGAGTGATATTTTATAGAAACAGTTCTATAAAACATCCAGCTCGCTTTCCCACAAACACCATTGAAAACAAAATAATTGAAGGAAAGGAACTAGAACTCTCACATTGAAAACTTCTGTGAAATGAACAGTCAATTCTTTCAACCAAGATGGAATGACAGGTCACTTCAAAATCACTCCACTATAATTTTCAAGGTAAGCAGTTGACAGAATAGAACAACTGTCTGATATTTATGATATATATATAGCAGCAGAATATATTATTATAATAATAAAAGATCAAAGAAAGTTTACTTCTGCTGCAGACACGCAACGGGCGAGCAGCGCGCGAAGAGATACTGAATAATGTTTAAACATTTCTATACAATATCGCCTCGTGTAGTACGTTGTACGCACTATCGTGTGCGTAAGGCTGCGTTCGCACCGGCAGGCAACTCGCATGCAAGTTTATTGACATTGCAGGACGCTATACAAAACGATTGACCATGTCTCGGTAGCCCGCAGTGTAATACAACTCGCATGCGATGAATAGTTGCAAGTGAAATCGCATACAGCTTCCCTGTGTGCTTCCTTCGCAAAGATGAATGTCGAAACAAGCAGAAATAGACTAATAAGATTTTTTGATGTCTATACCAATTTTTTAGAGCAAAGAAGAGTTGTTTGGTTGAACGCGCTAGTCTCAGAAACTACGGGTTCGAGTTGAAAAATTCTTTTAGTTTTTTTTTTTTTTATGGCTGGAAATTTTCATCGATGTCCGCCGTCCTTCACCTGTGACGGGTGGAGGGGCCTGTCAGACTCCTACTGACTTAAACCACCCCGGTGTTCCATCTCTCACCTACGCCGGGCATCGCGGGAACTTAAGCGACCTCAGTAATCTCCGGCTGTTGGATAGCTAACCTAACCTTACACATATTTTTATATATAATTTTTTCACAAGCGCAAAATCTTCGGGCTCATAATATTAGTATAGATATTTTTTTATGTGTTTTTTTAACATGGTGAGATTACTTAACTACTCTAGAAATTTGTGAAGCGCCCAAAAGTTGCTTCAGTGGAATCTTCAAAACATCTACTCTACAACTAAAGACCCCCTTTTTTAACTAACTTCATTTACTACAGTGTTGATCAAACATCCAATACACGTGAGACAGTTATAGTTAAACATAATTGAATAGTTCATTTGTTTGTCGGGATTGTTTCCAAAACATAACCTCCAGTACTGCCGAAACGAAATAATCGATTTCCAACCTTAAACTATATTCTTTATGTCGGAAATCGGTTACTTCGCTTTTGTGCAGATACGTCCTTTTTTCTTTTTCTTATGGCGGCAGAGTAGGTTATGTAAGGTGTGACGTATGGTGAAAGCTGATATGTCATGTGTTTCCATTGCGATAATCGTTTCATAAATTATTTAGTATCTCCCGAAAGTACTTCGCTCATGAGAATGATCCATGTAGGGAGATATTTCTTTTGCGCAAGATGATTTTGGGCAAGTAGAAGACAGAAAGGAGATTATATCTCTAGATTTTATAGAATAAGTATATAGAGGAATACAGAAATGGAATAACAATATATAAGCAGAAGGTAAGTATATTTTGATTGTCCAGGATAGTTTTTCATGATGGGACTGCCAGGAGCCCCTAACTAAAACTATGAAGAATAGATAAAAAGAGTCATGAATTCGACTTTGGATAAATCAAGAACTGCAGTTTTTTAGAAAACAAATCTTGTTCTAACCAAACATCGAATCCAAATAACAACTTTCCTCTATTTAGCATAGTTTCGATATTCGTCTTGCAGTCCCAACACAAAAGCTGACCCTGAACATATCATAAGGTAACGTAAGTAAACTTACCTTGATGTACAGCCTCCACCACTGCCAGTTCCTCAACTTGAGGTACGCAGCGCAATTCCTTTGAATGATCCTGATAGCATTGAGCTGTTGCAGTCTCTTCTGGTAGTTCCTCCTCGCAAGGTAACCTCGGCAGAACGCTTGGAAGTTGACTATCAAGTCAGTGATTTTGTAGTCCCGCTCCTCCTCAAGATGTGCCAGAACACCAGCCCGGAAGAAGATCTTGGACTGACCGACGCGGTACAGATTGTGATCTAACTCTAGAGCTTCGATCATCTGCTCACAAGCCTTCTTTCCATCCATGAAACCTTTCGGAATAATGTTCGGAGTCAGCAGCTCATAGCGCTGTCTGAACTCCTGGAAGGGAATACGGTTGGGGAAACCTTGTCTGCAGATCCTGATACCTTCGAGCACACCGTTGCAACGTAACTGGTCGAGCACTAGAGGCGCCTCGATCTTTCCAGCCTTCTTCTCATGGTTGGGAATGATACACCTTACGAAGTTCGGGTTAGTGTTCCTGAGCGTTGCCATCAGTTTGGTCAGCTGTTCCTTGTAGAGCTGAGAGACTGTTCTGAACATGCCCTTGCGGGTGCGCGCGCCGAACTGCGTGTCGGTCATGGCCTGCTGCGCCATGCCTACTATCTCAGCATCCTTCCAGATGTGACACACGAACGGATCCTGCGATGACTGCAGCAGCTGCACGACGTTCTCGTTCAGAGGATCCATGTTCTTCATTAACCATTTTTCTGCTGAATAGTCTACTTTGCCAGCGTAGTGGATGATTGCGAAGTCGGCAACACCACGGAAGTCAGTCTTCATGAACTTGGGATGGACAGAGTGCGCCGAGACGAGCTTCTCGACGAACGTCTTATCAGTGGCTTTGGGGAACCAGCACTCCTCGTCCAACAGCGCCATGATACCCATAGGTTTGTCGATCAAGTCGATGGTCGGTTGTAAATCGAGACCGAAGTCAATAAACTTCCACTCGATACCTTCGCGCTGGTACTCTTCCTGTTCGAGGATGAACATGGTGTGGTTGAAGAGCTGCTGCAGCTTCTCGTTGGTGTAGTTGATGCACAGCTGTTCGAAGGAGTTGAGCTCGAAGATTTCGAAACCGGCCATATCGAGGATGCCGATGAAGGAAGCCCCTTGTCTCTTGGTCCTGTCGAGGGAGCGGTTGATCCTGTTGACGAGCCATCTGAACAAGCGCTCGTAGCAAGCCTTGCCGATGGCTTCGACGGAGAACTCTACCTGCTCCTTAGTCTGTGCTTTCGTGACGAAATCGCGACCTACTTTGATTCTGGGCTTAAGGTATGCCTTTGTCATTTCTGTGACAGACAGACCTGGAACATGAAAATGGTAAATTAGATCAGCAATTTTAGGACCTGGCATCAACTCTGGCATCAAGAAAGTAACTTACCAAGTAAATGCGCGATCTTCTGCGCAACCGTGTTATCAGGCAAAGTGGCCTGATCCGAGTTCCTCTCCTGCTTGAACTGCATGGAACCGAAGAGAAGTACCGCAGACACTATCCTGAAGATCGAGTTGAAGTCTTCGTTGTTCATGCCCATAATGTTCATGGACTTGATGGTCGCTTGGAACTCTGCAGCATCATCAATCCCGGGGACGGGTAAAGCAGCATTTGACAAGAACGGGTAACTCTTGGGGTCTTCTAGAATGTATTCAGCTCTCTGCTGCGTCGTCGCTCCTGCTAAGAGCTGGTAGAATATGTGGAATGTCCTTTCGTCTTTCGCTTGTCTGATCGCTCTTGATTTCTCAAGTAAGTACGTTTCGATGTTCGCGCCCGCAATGAATCCTGACGCGTCGAAGTTTATTCTTATGAATTTACCCTAGAATCATAAAGAATACATTATTACTGCACTAGTTTCCACCAGCGGCTTCACCTGTGTGCGATTAAAAACTTGTCGTAGGGCCAGACGTATTCTAGGACTTAGTGTACCTGTATGCTAAGTTTCATCTAAATCAGTTCAGCCGTTTTGACGTGAACGTGACGTCAGAAAAAGTAATTTTCTCAATTAAAATATTAGTTTGGATAATCAGCTGGCTTGTTCTGCGCACAAAGTAACCGATTTCCTCCGACATTAGGCATTTGTCTCATCACCGACGATCAGCGAGTAGCAAGTTTTTTTTTTTTATTTGTGATTGGTTTGCTCTTGACTGAAAAGTTTCGATAGTTTTGTCGGCTTTAATCGAGTGCTTTTGTGCGACGAGCTTTTATTCGCAATACTCGCTCCCGCCCGCACAATAGGTAGAAATTACCGCTGGTTAGTGAGTTCTGACCGCCAAGCGAGCATCGCCGAGCGAGTACAATCTATGATAGCTCTTGTCGCTGCGATGAACTTGAGGTAAGAGCCGCTCGCCGGCAGTGTGAAAAGCCAGCAATCGACTATGGATGTATTTGTCTCTCTTACTCACAAGAGAAATATATCTTTTGTCCCTTTCTTCAGACAAGTGCCTTAAGAAAATACCTTAAGGTCGTAAATCGACTACTACGTTTTGAATCGATACGTCCTTTTCTTTTCTTATGAAAGTAGTGTAATATCTACAACTGTTGATGTATTGCCGGTATACTTACAAATCTTGAAGAATTGTCGTTTTTAACAGTCTTGGCGTTTCCGAAGGCTTCTAGAATGGGGTTAGCTTGTAATAGTTGTTGTTCCAGTTCGCCCTATAACAGAAAAACTTGTTATTAATCTGTATAAATAGGTAAAAATGTAGTTTCATGCTGATGGGATGATTATGGTAATGAAAACAAGCGCTTAGTAATATTTATAGGTCGAATCAAACTTAATGACGTCTGTTCCGCTATCATATGCGTGAGTTTGCTTCGGCACAGCGACTCGCGGGGTGTTTCGAGACGCCATTAGGTTCGATCCTACCTATACTGAAGACAGTCAGTAAAGACATCCACATAACAGGGAATCTTAGTGATAGCTTTATGTATTAAACTTGAAACAAATCCGGTTATAAAACTTTGCAAATTCAACTAATTAACTTCAACAGAGTTGTTCCAAGTTTTACAAACTTTATCCACACAAGAAAATCCAAGCATTGGTTTTTTATTATTGAGCAAAGTTAATAAACCAGGGTGTTAGCGTTCCATTACCTCGAATGTAGGTCCGTTTGTCTACGTAGGAGTTAGCAGCGTGAAACGAAACGTTACAAGTTAATGATACAGGGTTAGTAGGGTACAACACATTAGCAACGTCACAACATTTATAACATTCAAATCGAAATACACCTCCATGTTGCCATGTTACAAATGCCACATGTTGCATATATCATGGTACAACGTGTGTAGCTGCAACACACTTTATAACAACAGAAATCCAAAAAGCTAGCTTTTTAAGCATGTTTATGGACATGTAATATGTTACACAAAACACTCACAAAAGCATTTAACTAGTTGTCTACACAATTTGTTTACGACAAACAGTAAAGAGGTATATTTACGATTTCCTGTGAAAATTGTTCATTGCTATGCCACATTACGACAAAATTGTGAACAAGAGTTAGCACATGATGTAAGCAAAGCTTTTTATTTCTCTGGGTGTGGGTTGAAAGTTATATTCTAAACGAGTCATTACGTCAGGAATTTCAAAACATAAATATGTAATTATTTTGTTAGCGATGTAATTTAATTTATGGACAAATAAAATTGTGATGTTTTGTGACCAAAAACTTAAAAATATGTCTATAAAATAATGCGAAATTCCATCAAATTATTAAATAAAAAAATATGTATCAAAGCCTTTTCTGTGTGTAATTTATATATAACCTATAATACCAATTAAATATTTTACATACATAAATTCTCACTGTGTTGAAATATAAGGGTAGGTATGAGCTAGCAATATAAAAACATATAATAATATACAACCATAATAAATAAACGCAGGTAATATAAAAGGTAACCGTGTAAGCATGCAAGCTTTATTTTTCAACCATACAACAGCCATTTTGTTTTCACACTTTTAAACATAAAATGCTTTCACCATAAAAATGAATAATGAAGATAGAAAGCCATATTTCATGCTCATATTACGTCAACCATTGGGAAAAGCACCCATAACATTATTTGTGGTATATTATTCTCCAAGACTAACTCATAAAGATTGATTAAAAAAAATTATAATGACTAATATTTAAAGTCAATTTGCTTTAAGAATACAGATGGTTTTTTGAAAATATTGCATTACCAATGAAATAGCTTATTTAGCTTTGAATGAGAACTATTTAATTTAATTATAGCTTAGCTAGTATCGCGTTTGCATGCATTCATTATTGACATTGTATTTCAGTTAGAAGAAAACATTCATTATTAATACTATTCAGGGTTATTTGTTAAACACCGACAACTTGGAATTCCCTGCCTGAGTCTGTGTTTCCTGATAGCTACAACCTGGGAGTCTTTAAGTCAATAGTGAATAGGTTACTTCTAGGCAAGCGTGCTCCACCTTAGACCGCATCATCGCTTAACATCAGGTGAGATAGCGGTCAAACGTACGCCTATCAACATTTAAAAAAAAAAATAAAAAAAAACTTCTCAGGACTATGTTACTAACATCATAATCAACAGCTTTTGTTCTATGACTTTTTAAAAATTCGAGACTTTTTAGAAAGCTCTTTCTTTTTCTTTTACTTCGCAGACTTCGTAATATTTAGAGCGTTAAATTTAAATATTTTTGTATGAAAACTTGATGAACTAAAAATATTATGAATTTTTAAAAGTCATTGAACAAAAGTTGTTGATAATGATGAACATAGTCCTGAGAGGTTGTCGGTGTTTTACAAGTAACCCTGTATAAGCTAATTTTTTAAACAATTAATGATAATCTTATAAATCAAACGAGAATAATATACCACACCAATAATAACATCCCCTCGAAACTCAGCAGGCGATTAGTTGATTTTAATCCCATTATTTTTTAATTATCATTGCTTGACTTACGATAATCAACTGTGGCGTCGGCCCCTGTTGTGGACGAATCGATATCCATGATCACGAAAGAGAGGGAAAATAAAAAAATATACATCAGTGTGTTGTAGAGTATAAAGATTTGCTTTAGGTGTTGCCAGAAAAAACAAGCAAAGATTATTTTATGTTATGGCAAAGGCATCGAAAGAGTCACTGCAGTCCTTTTTTTTAGGGATGGGAAATCATCCAATGACTCCTCTCGCTCTGGGTGTAGCGGGAGGGAGTGTCAGACTTCTACTGACTAAAACCCATCCATGTTCCTTCATTGCCCTTTGTGTTCCGGAGCCACGGTGTCTCTTGCGAATAATCCCGCGACTCCGGCAGGCGTCGGCCCTTTCGGGCCCCTCTGTGTGCTGACTCTCTTTGAGGCGCGCGTGGAACACTAACGCGCCGTCGACACGGCCTGTCGTCATTAGACGGACGGACGGCATTTGTTCGAAAGAGTCACCGCGGCCTAAAACGCAAAGGGCATTAGGAGGAACACGGATGGGTTTTAGTCAGTAAGAGTCTGACACTCCCTTCTGCTTCACCCAGGGCGGGAGGGGACATATATGACGATTTCCCATACTTAAAAAAGAACCCTGGAACGCAAAGGCCATTAGGTTCCTCGTAATGCCCTTTGCGTTTTAGGTTCACGGATGGGTTTTAGACAGAGTCTGACTCCCTTCCGCTCCGCCCGGAGCGGAAGGAGTCAGATGACTTCCCATCCTTAAAAAATGGGCAAAAGCTGTCTTCCTTCCAGTCCTCCCAGTTTTAGGCAATTTTGGTATCTTGTCTATGGTTGGCGAGTTTGTCCTGCCATCTTGATTTGCCGTGATGCCGTCAGACCAGACCCAGATTATCATTGAAGTTTCTTTTTTTATATTTTGTTTTTTCTAGCAACACTTAAAAACAGTATACAACCGTGTGCTGTACACAATATCACATGCCACCTCCATTACATGCAGGTGTCAGAGTAGTACTTAACTTAAAAGATAATAGCGTACAGTGAACCACGCAAGTTACGCATTTTTACATGACGCAGTCCAAC
Source organism: Ceramica pisi (assembly GCA_963859965.1). Taxonomy (NCBI): domain Eukaryota; kingdom Metazoa; phylum Arthropoda; class Insecta; order Lepidoptera; family Noctuidae; genus Ceramica; species Ceramica pisi. The sequence goes on along the minus strand of OY982537.1, from coordinate 2,556,738 downwards.
ATCTAGCTGTGAAACTTTTGTGCTACATTGTAATAGAGAACATGATGCTAAGTAGTACAGCGGAGTCTCGATTAACCGGGCTAAGTTGTCTAAGTCTTTCGGATAATCGAAAATCTTATATCGGATAATTGTATGCAGTAGCGCAGCGAGGGACCCCCCCTTCCCCCCTCGCCGCGCTACTGTTGACCCATAATTATTTTTGGGTGTAGGATGACAACACATTATTCGCCCCGGGTGTCACCCATGCTAACTACGGCACTAATTGTATGTGTGAAGAAAATTATACTAGAAATCTTAACACTTTTCATCCGCGTTTGGTAATATTTTAACTGCAAAGATATTTGTGTTGGCAGTCTAGATAATCAAATCCGTATACGTCCAGATTATCGACTCTCCACTGTAGTACGAGTACAAATTTGTAATTAGCATGAATTAGCAGAATAGCAGTAATCTAGCAAAAATCACTGACCTAGATAATCAGTACATAAATTTTCGCAATTACAGAATTTATTTCTTGCTGTTAAAGACATGTAACGAAGTAAATACTGAGGAGAAAGCGCCTTCAACATTTTATTTTAGCTATTTTTACTGTAAAGAGGCTAGCAGATAACAAGAACTGGTTCCATTCCTCACCCGAACGCGATAGTCGAACCAGTAGACATTTGAACGCTTAACAATGATAGAATATGCTCGTTAATTTACAAAATTCATTAAAATTGAAAAAAAACAAAAACCTAGAAGTCAAAAATATATCTTTCAAACATGCGACAGGAATGAGTGAATTCCCACTTACGAGTAATCAAACTAAAACATTTATTTCAACAAAATCATTGAAGTACAAGCATTTCTGAATGTCAAGAAAAAAAAAATGTTAATTGCACGTTGCAACCCCCCCCCCCTGCTCATATGGTGCTTGTGTTCTTATCTATAAAACAACCAGAACAGAATCAATATAGTCGCATCATACACAAAGTGAACATTGATTCCCCAAACTTTCCCCTATTTACCTGTAAATAAAAAATGAAAGTATAACATCCCCCTCTAGCCTACTTAACTTCAAAACGCAGTACTAAAGTTACTCAATTATTTAACCAGCAGTTAAGTTAACCACGCCAGTCCCCATGTAAGGGATACTAGCACATTATTAAGTAAGCAGTAGTTACTGCATTAGTTGACTAAACATTGTTATTTTACTCGTTACGACTGGGACTAGGAAAGTGAACTTAAACACCTTTGTTTAAGTTTATTTACGACATGTAAGACAAATTCGAGAAAGTCATTGGAATGTTACTTAATCAGCTACTTAACAATACGGCACAAACATGCCTTAGGGCTGATTTTTCAATAGTTGGATAACGTTTAATGGAAGAATAAATACGTCGTATTGACAAATTTTCCATACAAAAGCTGTCAGACGGCCATTTTCATTCCTCGTGTAAAAGTTATTGGACTATTGAAAAATCAGTCCTAAAACAATTTATTTACTGATTAATCTGTGTTTACTACTTGTATAGTGCCTTGATTATAATCTTTTGAATTGAATCTACAACTACATAAACTGCTCCCTCTGCTTTACGAAAATACTAATACAAAAATACAAAATCCTTTATTTCAAATAGACCAGTTACAGGCACTTTTGAATAGTCAAGGTCTGTCAGTCAAATGGATGAAGCTAATCCTGCCGCGCTAGCAACAAGAGCAGCAGGTTGTTCTCCAACATAACACACCCACCGACCCCGTCTCCAGCGCGGCAGTTGCACTTTTACGATAATTTAAATCATCTGATCCTCACTGTAAATTTTATTCTACTTTCATAAAATGTATGTACTGCTTCAGAATTTTATACCGACCCTAAATCGTCGAATTTAGTTAAGTCTTGGCAAAACCTTTGGGTTCAATTAACGCTTCAATTACCTTTAGTCTATCACTTTGTATTTTATACCTTTAAATCAACTACTCCTATATTTTCTTTTTCACTGTTTTTTGTATGCGTCATACACTTATTTATTATATCTATGGTCATACATCAACACATCACTTCTCCACTCTCTCTCTTCTTCACTAAATTACTTACAAACTACATCATCAACATAATATCTTACCGCGCCAGATCCTTTGGGTTTGGAGGCGGCGACGTACGCGAGGTACTGTATCACCTTCTTGGTGTTCTCTGTCTTACCAGCACCTGACTCTCCTGTGCAGAGGATGGACTGGTCTTCTCGGTCTGAAATGTAAGATAAAAATGGAGTTAGTATTTCTCTTGAAGAATGGCTAAGGTAAGTAGTTCCAGAACAGGATAGCCTTAAAATAAATCTCTGATCAGAAATACTTGCACACCAGTGTGTTTGCACAATCTTGAATTTATAAGTATACTAGAAGTAATGGGAGGCCTTTACTCAGCACTGGATGATCAGGCTGCAATGACATCGATGAGTGCTCGGTCGGGTAAATACACTCCTATGCTTCGTATGCGTTTGATGTTAAAGCACGTGAAGAAGAAATAACAGAAGTTGAAGAATAGGCTAGATTCCATCATCCACAAATTGTTAAACTATTTAGTCCGTAAGTTAGAGTATTGAAAAATAATGGACACGTATTTTTTGTATTTGTAAATCAATGAATATTGACAAAGATAAAACGCATCAAAACTCGGGAGTGGAGGCTCGTGACGTCACGACTCAATAAAAATTATGCGAAGGTGTGACGTATTGAGAATTTTAAAAGCGTCGTAACTTCGTCAATTTTGGTTCCCGTAACAAAAGAAAAAACAAGGGTCAAATATTTTTTGATAATATAACTGACGGACTAATTAGATTTTTTCAGGACACAAGCCTATTCTAAGGTAATTGTTTCGAAGTGTATAAAAGTCAATTTAGAAATGGGATGCTAGATTACTACAGAGCTACGAACTATTATACTCTGAACCAAATCATGCAGCGAATACGATAATACTTCCTTGGCATCTATTGAAAACCCAATTTTCAATACTCAATTCCAATAACAAACGTCTATTTCGCAGCTACACTTATATGTACTGTTATAAATCGGCAGGGTGTGACCGTACGTCTACGTTGATGATATTTAGGATAAAAGACGTATTTCATCTGCGACAATTTATGTGCTGATGGTATCAAAGTGGAGACAAACTATGGGAACTGGGCACTGGAAGGTGCTAAGTTCGTGTAGATTTGCTATTGTGATTTGAGATATGATTTGTAGAGCAAGAAATATGAACGCTGACATTACGAGAAATTACTGCAGACATTTTGATAATGATCACAATCTTTCTGATGTGCTTTAGGATTTATTTTTACAGAGCTAATTCCGCCAAGCCCGTTCCATCACGGGACCACAAGACTTATGGCGACGCGTCACCGGTACATGGTGGACAACCCACCTATACGCAGAAAACGTTTTGGGAATACATTCATTGTGCGTACAGCTAAGGAGTGGAATTCCCTGCCTGAGTCTGTGTTTCCTGATAGCTACAACCTGGGAGACTTTAAGTCAAGAGTTAATAGGTTACTTCTAGGCAAGCGTGCTCCATCTTAGACCGTATCATCGCTTAACATCAGATGAGACAGTGGTCAAACGTATGCCTATCAATAATAAAAACAAGCTGGTCTTCTATTACTACTAAATTCTCTCCAATTCTGAATAGAATTTATCAAGGCAATTTAAGGATCTAAGGATGCATCTAAGCAATCCTCAAATGGAAACAGTCTATATCTAAATCAGTTGGACAGGTCCTTTGAGTAGTGTGTAGACATGGAAGACCGAAAAGAATTTGTAGCTTTAATTATTTCGTGAAAATTGTACACAATTCCCAGACGGCTTTAATCTACCGTCATAATAGAGGTAGCCGCAAGGGTAGGGACTAGTGGTTTCAGGACGACCGCGACCCTTTATTAAAATGAATACATTTTGAAGTAGGGGGCGGAAAACCGGCTCACTGTAGCTGTGAATATTATATGTACGAAGCTGTGACCTGTGAGTGAGTACCTACTCTATCTTTTGCGCGCGGCTTTCCAGTGGTGGTCATGTGGATCATAGTAGCGAATAATATAGATTACTAGCTGACCCACGCAACTTCGTCTGCGTCACATTTTCCCCGAATTTCGTTTGCTACAAACCTAACGGAGCCCGAGACCTTTCCAACGAATGCAAAACCGTGGAAATCGGTTCGTGCGTTCTGGAGTTATAGCGCCAGGAGGGAAAACCCGACTTATTTTTATATTATAGATTATAGATGGCACTGAACAATAGTCATCGACCAGTGAATATTCGAATCAATACTGTCTTTTATAAATATCCTAGATAATGCCCGTGGCTTCGCCCGCTTGACTAATTTTATACTTAAAACCTTCCTCGAGAACCACTCTATCCATTAGTGAAAACAGCATGAAAATCACTGCAGTAGTTTTTGAGTTTATCGCGAACAGACAAGACAGACTCGGCGAAAACTTTGTTTTATAATAAACTAGCTTCTGCCAGCGGCTTCGCCCGCGTGATCCCTAGGGAACATGTTCCCGGGATTAAAAGTAGCTTATGTGCTATTCCAGACTATAATCTATCTTTGTTCTAAATTTCATTAAGATCCGTTAAGCCTTAGATAAGATAAGATAAGATAAATTTATTTGCCCAAACATGTGTACACATACAAGAATAAAGAAACGTGCATGCAGGATTACAAATAAAGAAAAGGTTCTGACATGTTTGCCATATATTATGGCGTGCAAATATAGTGCATGTTATAGAATTGATTACAGAATTAAAAATTATATAAAATGTCAATATTAATTAAATGTCAAAGTTACAATACAATAAATGTCAATCAAAGTAAAATAGAGTAAATAAAAGTATGCAAATCTTATGTCAAATTCACCAAATCATAAATATAACTAAAAATGTCAAAATTACAATATCCTACTAAAACATACTATCAAATCGAATGCTATGTCAACACAAATCTTTCCTCTAGGAACTCGTTAATGCTGTAGTATGCTTTATTTACTAAATATGTCTTAAGTTTTCTTTTCAACTGTACATTATTAAGCTCCTTCCAACTTTTAGGCAACTTATTGTAAACAACTGGAGCCATATGAAAGACACTCTTGCGCATAAGTGCAGTCCTACAGGGAAGTACATATAGTTGGGTCTGATCACGCCTGATCCTGGGAAATTGATCTGCTCTGCGTGGAAATAATTTAGGATTGTTCCTGACAAACATAACGATCTCAAGAATATATAAAGATGGTAATGTTAAAATTTTATGCATTATAAAATAGGGTTTGCAGCTGTCCGTAGTTTTCAAATGAAACATTGCTCTGAGGCATCTCTTTTGCGCTTTAAATGCTATTTCTCTGTTAGTCGAGTTACCCCAAAAAATAACACCATATCTGAGGACGGATTCAGCCAACCCGTAGTAAGCTGTTAATAATGCGTCCCTATTCACCTTTCTTGACAGCACGTACAATGCATAGGCACTACTACTAATTTTGCTGCTCAGAAAATCTATGTGATCCTTCCAATTTAAATGTCGGTCAATAATTAGTCCCAGAAACTTACTGGTATTAACCGTGTCTATTGTTATATTATTAAATGTTATGTCAAGATTGGGAGATGTCAATGTGCGCTGGCTAAAATGCATAATTACTGTCTTACTTAAATTAATTTTTAAATTATTATTGTCTAGCCATTGTATAGTATTGATCAATGCATTGTTTATGTCACATTTATATAGGTCTTTATTCTTACAGGGTATAGTTATTTCGCCTTTCTGGCGTGATTGAGTAACAAACAACCAAACTTTCACATTTTCATTTTTTTTTCATTTTTTCTATTGATTGTAGCGTGATGAAAAGTATACTATAACCAGCTCAGGAGTATGAAAAATAATTATACCAAGTTTCGTTAAAATCCGTCGAGTAGTTTTTGTTTCTATAATGGTTATACAGACAGACAGACAAAAATTTTACTGATTGCATTTTTGGCATCAGTATCGATCCCTAATCACCCCCTGATAGTTATTTTGGAAATATATTTAATGTACAGAATTGACTTCTCTACTGATTTATTATAAGTACTAGCTGTACCCCGCGGCTTCGCTCACGACAACTGGCTACCTGTCTACCTACCTACCTACCCCGCTACTCTCTTACTCTTACTCACAGACAATTTGTATTTGACTAATGTCAATATTTATACGATACAAACGTCACTCAATTGTTTTGCCTTCCCGAAACCTCTCCACTAACACTTAAACTTTATGTAATGGTTTTAAAGTTCAAATTGACTTTAAAGTATTAATTATTACGAATCTTTTGTATGGGAGTATAAAAAAGTGTTGTTTTTAGTCTTTTTCAGGCAATTTTTATATTTTTTCTCTCCGTAAGAACCATCCTCGTACTTTAAGGAATATTCTAAAAAAAGGATTGGCCAAATTGGTCCAGGCGTTGTTGAGTTATGCGCTTACCAACACATTTAGCGATTCATTTTTATATTATAGAAGAAGATGTAGCGATAGTGATGGAGTACAAAAAATACCTATTACACCTTTATAATTTGAATTTAAATAAAGTCAGGCATTATACTGGTACGCCGAATATTCGCAATGACTATACGATACTTCAATGCACGTCAAGTACACCCTGGGCAGGGAACCTGCTGCATCATCATAATTTTAACCGAAAGACGACCATAGCTGGGTATAGGCCTCTACAAGTGTCGTCACAAAGGTCATCTTGTGCTTCTCGCATCCAATCAAACCCGGGGCTCCCATCAGGTTATTAGTCAACCTTGTGGGAGATCACCAGCACCACCTACAAATGGCAGATATTTTAAGCACGTCTTGATATTCCTTCGTAGAAACTAGACGAGATTTAATTCTCCTACGAGATACACGTGTAGATTAGGCCCCCACAGTTCGAAATCAATCTAACTTTTGTATCGTTATCAACTAACATTGTGTGTGAAAAAGGCGTGAAGATAAAATACAGGCTACGTACCCGTTGGACCTCCAAGATTAGACCCTATTACAAATTTACCCGTTAGACCTAATTTTTAGGTCCCTTTGGACCCTCTTCAAAATATAATAATCAATGTGCCCATTGGACCTCATTTGTAGTACCCGTTGGACCTTCAAAATTAAAACCAGTAAAAATGTAAACGTTGGACCTCTTTTTTAGTACCCTTTGGACCTTAAAAAAATATGTGTTCATTTGTTGTTCGTTCAATGTTATTTAGTAATGGGAAAGGGGTACAGTTATGTAGAAAATTGTTAAACGGAAATCTAAAAATTTGACAAAATAGGTACCTAAGCAAATACACGGTATTACTATTATTATTATTTTAGTTACCTTCATGTGAAACATCAATGAAACTTGTGTATATAAAGTGTAATATATTTTATAAGTAAAATAGACAGTCGAACATTATCATTTTTTGGACATACGCAAGGCAAACTCGCGTCTAAGCTAGACCTTTCCTCGCTCTCTACGGCGCGCGGGCGCAGGGAATAGACAAAGGGGTATGGTGCGGGGTAAGTATTAGAGGGATCGCAGGCCAGCAAAAACAAAACAGTGACATTTTGCATTACATTACGATTAGTTGAAGCTTTAAGTCGATGACGTGTGTGCATTTGTGCAATAAAGTTCCGTGTGGTAAAAGTGTGATAATCACAAGTAAGAAGAAAACAAGGAAACGTTTAATTAAGTACCTGGTAAGTATTAAATTACTTTATTCGTTGCATGTTTAAGTGATTTTATTTGGACGTATATTTCAAATCCTCCATGGCTTTCTTTTCTGATAATTTTATCACTATTATTTCTATATTTAAATTGTCTCTGCTAATATTCAACAATTATTACTTACCATGCTGTGAATTTGTAAAATTAGCCATGCTAGCATTCCACCAAATTATTATACATTAATTAAATTGTTCATACACAAACGACTTGAGCTTGACTTGAGATTGATGATATTATTTTTTATGTATTATATAGCTTCTATACTTAGGTTTTTGTTAAAAATTTAGTCTAAGTAGATTCTAAAAAATACTGTGATTACAAATTGATCTGTGATTTATAGCCAATAACATACTTGTTTTTGTTTTTTTTTTAACTCGCCTTATGGCAATACTGTTATTTAATTGTAATTAGAATTTGTGATCTAAAACCATGTATCATAATTATTATTTTTTTCATATCTTTTGTCTGAACTTTAGGATAAGACTGATTTCAATATTTGATCTGTGATTTATACTTTATTTTACTTAAAATATACTATATTTACAATCATGATTAACGATAATAACACTGTGATCGTTTGAACAGTGATTTAGAAACATGTAAAATATATAGTTTTATTTAATGTTGCAACGTTATCAGTACTACCATCGACATTGAGTCGTCAGATTAGGTAACATTGAGTTGTTAGACTACAACGTTTTAATTTTGAGAAAAGCCGCCATATTTAGGTTTTGCTTGCAAATTTGAGGTAAGTAAATTCTATGATATACTGTGATTATAATAATTTATATGTATTCAATAATATAGGTAGGTACTTGTAATTGCTTAAAAATAAATAAATATCATCTTATGGCAATACTGGTATTTAATTGTAATTAGAATTTGTGATCTGAAACCATGTATAACATAATAATTATTATTTTTATATACATTATTCTACTTATAATACACATCATTTTATATTTACAATCATCCACACCGACCACACCCTTCTGGTACAACCTGTACGTATATACCAACTTAAAGATTTATAATCGGATAAATACGTGATCTAATTGGAATAGGTGATTTTATTTGTATTAAAACGTTGTTGCTTTTATATCTTTGAATAAACATATTATTGATTTATTTATTCCATCGTGTTTTATTTTTGATAAAGTGTCTCACTTTTGTGCATGATTGTACTTTAGCTTTTCATACGAAGATGTAAAAAAATGGGTCCAACAGAACACGTTGTTTGATAGGGGGTCCAATAGGCATTAAAGTATAGGCAAAACCCAAGTTTTAAGGTCGAAACGGCACAAGGAGGTCCAAACGGTCATATTAGTCAGTGAGGTCCTAACTTGGAGGTCCAACGGGTACGTAGCCAAAATACATTCTTACGTCGTCGATAACAAACTGAAGTTATTACGTAGAACTGTGAAAAATTGTACTTGAGTTGCAACCTATTATGTTAAAATGAATCCCTCTTTCCCTTGATCATCGCATCACGCGAATTTGGGGGGAGGAGGGGGCTCTTGTAAAACGTCACGAATGCGTTACAGGGGCGGGAGGGGATGTTTGAACTACACATTACGTAACATTGCTTTTTTTAATATTTTTTTTTTTACGTTTTTTTCACAAAATTTCTAATGAAATTGGTCAATTGGTGGTTTCGTAACGTTTTTCTAGTGGGGGGGGGGGGTACAGAAAAACGTTACGGCGCGTTACTTGGGGAGGGTTGGACAAAAATCTCCAAAAATTCCTCACTCTCCACAGTAAAACTGGTCTGACTTTCGCGCTTCCAATGTCGGCCAGAAGCATAGGTTTAAAGTACTTGGCAAGGTACGGCAGGGTCTCAACGTGAAATGGACGGTTACTAATCTAGACAGCCTTTTGCCCTTTGATTTTCGATCACCCTTTTTTTTTCTTTTTTTAGGGATGGGAAATCATCAAATGACTTACCCCGCTCCATCCATGTTCCTTCATGTGCCCTTTGTGTTCCGGAACCACGGTATCTATAGTCCCCCTAAGCTGCTGTATATTATGTATACTTAGCCACGAAACCCTCAAATATAATTATGTCTAATATATAAAATTCTCGTGTCACAGTTTTCGTTGCCATACTCCTCCGAAACGGCTTGACCGATTTTGATGAAATTTTTTGTGCTTATCCGGTATCTATGAGAATCGACCAACATCTATTTTTCATCCCCCTAAATGTTTGGGGTAGTCCAACCCTAATTTTTTTTTTTTTTTTTGGCAATATTATTCATGAATAATGTGACGCAGACGAAGTTGCGCGGGTCAGCTAGTTATATTATAATTACTTTTTATTTTTTGTTTTTCTTTTGTCACACCATAACAGCCCCAATTTCATGTCCAGTCAAATACTGTCTCCATCCCAGGTTGCCTGGAAGAGATCGCGAAATGCGATAAGGCCGCCCATTGTAGGTATGTATTTTAGTTCTAAGTTTCCTATTGTATTTAATTTTTGGTGTAGGTACAATAAAGTATATAATAAATAATAAATCAAATAAATAAATACAATGTACCTAAAACTATGAAGACAAAAACAGTAATAATCAGTACTCATTGTGTGTATCAGCTAGCAGTTATGGTAACACAAATACTTTTCCTTCCTGGCCAATACTTCCCGCAACGGATTAGCATTGTTTTGTATGGTTGAATTCTGTCGCCATGTCGCATTTAGTCGTTACGAAACGTTTGCTTTGTCGTGGGCGTTGCCTGTTACCTGCACACCAGGGATCATTAGTGATGTCGTATACCTAGTACGTAGTGATGGGACACGCTACCCTCTCGAACCTAAAGTGTGGTAATGGCAAAAGCGCGAATAGTTTAGACTTTTTTGCGTTCAAACCTGCGTTTTGGCTGTTAGCGGTGTATCACAGGCCTTAGTGCGAGTTTTTAAACGTACCTTCTCGATCAAGTAAATGTAAACGTTCACTCATGTCAACGTGTAAAGGGGTTTTACAGATGACGTTGTTCAGATTCAATTTAAATTTACGTTTACATTTTAGCGATGTAATACGTTTAAAATCTTGCACTAAGGCCAAAGTCCCATAGACTTTTAGTATCCAAGTTTTTTTCAGATTCGCTTTATCTTCTTGATTTAGATTGACTTCGCTCTTGTGACCTATCCTACAAGAACCGTGACTTTTTTCGGTATATATTATACCTACACTACTCAGCGATATTCTAGCTTTCTACATCTTGGCATCAATTGTTGAAGAATTGTTGCTAACGGGTAGTACATTGAGTTCCAACAAAAAACCATTCTAGAAATCTAAGAACTTTAGACAAAAACCAAGTCATTTAGAAAGAAAACATGGAAAATGAACTCCTCGTTAAATTATATGAGTATGTTCAGACCTGGGACAATAGAACTACTTTGGTAATAATTTTCTTACTAATTAAGTGTCAAATACGGGTAGACTTAAGCAATATACCACAAATATCGATACAAGTCTTGGCAAGTACTTTAGCTAGACAAAGATAACTTACTAGGTCGCTCTAATTGTTTAGTAATAGCTCTCGATACGAAATAAATTACGCCGCAGCTGTGAGGGGACAAATAACTAATAACAATTTCCTATATTTGGCTTGGGTAAGTGCAAAATGACTAGACTTTCGTAATTTTGAGCTTAAAACAATGGTATAACTGCCTCTGGTAAAATATTAATAGTACCTATAATCAGTTCGCAGTATACAATTGTGGTAGAAGCCGGGTCATTAAAGCATCGAAACTCAACAAGAATATTCCGAGCGGTTCAAGTAATTATTATTTGAGAACCAACTTTTTGGAGTGAAAAAGGCTTCTCTATCTGACTAAACTGAAGATAACTTGCAATTATGTGATTTCTAGTTATTACTCGCAGCTTCGCTATTGTTAAGTAACCTAAACCCTCTCCAAAGCCCAACCTAACTTTTTACGATGGCCAAAATTCAAATCGGTTCGGCGATTTACACGTAAAAACGTTTTAAAAAAATCCATTTCGAAGTGATATTATTAAGCTAGGATACTAGCAACAGCGATTTTATACAAGAACTAGCTGACCCGCGCGGGGCTGACTTCGTCTACGTCACATTTTCCATTATTGCTCCGGTCCTATTTGTCTTAGCGTGATGATATATATAGCCTATAACCTTCCTCGATAAATGGGCTATCTAACACTGAAATATTTTTTCAAATCGGACCAGTAGTTCCTGAGATCAGCGCGTTCAACCAAACAAACAAACTCTTCTGCTTTATTGTATTAGTATAGATAATCTCGACATTATTTTAAAATAACATTTCCGAAGTATCGACACCGATCCCCTCACTAGAGTTCAAAGATAAGGGCCGTTCGTCTAATTGTTCTGTAACGGCGCCGATACGGAATGACTTATGGCACAACTGTCGCATACCACTTTATTTCGTACAAGGCGAGAGGTTATTTATTGCGAGAACCTGTATTTTTTCCATTACGGATAATTTAAAGTTGGAAATGAGTCTAAAAAAAAATTAGTTTTAAAACGAAAGTATCATTTGAAGTAATTATTTATACTGAGGGCCACCAAGCCTATAAGTCATTCGAAGAGATCAAGACTCCGATCCTAGAAAAGCGAATGAGACTATATGCTCATCAACCGTCGATTCTGTCCCTAAGAATATTATTAATTTCAAGGCAAAGGCCTCGATTCCCTCCTTCCCTAGACTATTTTCTATGAATATTGAAAGGCTCACGTTAGATCACAATCCCACCTGATGGAAAGGAATGATGTTGCGTTTAATCGCCAACTTGACAATTCGCTAAGAGCAAGTTGCTCAAAGCAGAAAATTACCGTGTCCCTGATCATCTTTGGTTTCATGCTAAAATTCATACCAAACCTTCACGTGTCCCCTGAGGCCCGTGTTACTAAATGGCTGATTTAAAACCTAGAGAAAAAATGCATATGAAATCAACTCACCTTGTAACATAGAACGGTAGGCTGTATCTGTGATGGCGAAGACATGGGGAGGTACTTCGTGCCGCTTTATGCCCTTATACCTCTCCATGATCTTCTCCGTGTAGATGGGCAGCTTCTTGTAAGGGTTCACCACCACGCAGAAGAGGCCGGAGTATGTCTGTGGGAAAAGAGAGAAGAGTTCGTTAGGAATTGTGTTCGTATGGAACTATCTACTAGCATCCGTGTTCCCTACTACCTATGGCCAGTGAAGTGAGGTTTCGATCCGTTTTCACGGCGAGGTGTTTACAGAATAACATTAAAGAAATCTTCTAGGTCCCCTGGCTCTATCATAGATCTCATCCATAGCTTACCATCAGGAGAAATCGAGGTCAAGAGCTGGCTCATCCTGATTATGATTTTTCAGCAACTTTCGAAGCTTTTATAGTTGGAAACTCACTGAACAATTCAGTGTAGTTTTCTGTATACCTTATGTGGTATAATATGTAAACAAATAAGTAAAAAATAGTACATAAAACATAGAGGTTCTTAGGTAATTTCAAAACTCTTCAGTCGTAAAAATCTGCGTAAGTACTCTAGGTACTCAAACGCGTGGATGTCGGAAATTGTAGTAAAACTTTACACCGCTTTTGCCATTTGTCACCGAAAACGAGACATTAGTCGTTAAAGTATCTGGAAGCCACGCTAACAGAATATTTACTTTGTAAATAAGGTTAATAAAACAGCCAATACAAAAATATGATACCCCTTTTCGAACTTAAATTTTTTTTGTTTTGATAGGCACGCGTTTTACCAGAATGTCACCTGATGGTAAGCGATAATGCGGTCTAAGATGGAGCACGCGCTTGCCCAGAAATAACCTATTCACTCTTGACTTAAAAGACTCCCAGGTTGGGAGTCACAGACTCCGGCAAGGAATTCCACTATTTTGCTGTACGCATTATAAATGTGTTCGTACAGCAAAATATTCCACTATTTTGCTGTACGCATTATAAATGTGTTCCCAACAAAACGTTGTGCGTGCTTCAGTTTTCTTTCTTTGGCAACCTTTTAATTCATCGCGACTAAGTTTCGATCTCCAAGTAATACGAGGATCTCGTTACTGAGAAATTAATTAAAGCAGATATCATCAGAAAAATCTTTTGTTGTTTTCAACGGCATAAGGTTCTAAATGCGATAACATTTCCATAGTGGTTGTCACTAGGTAACAATAACAAATAATGCTTCTAATTATTTGGGTGAAAATGAAATTAGTTACGGTTATAGGGATTGTAAACTCATTTTAACGTAGGCGATCGAACAACAGCAACATTGGGTTGCTACAATCTTCTAATGAACGTTCACATTCTCTAGTTGGTTTCCTGCTGGAATCTTAATTTTGGTGTTTTAGAACAGGTGTCTGTCAGCGACCAAAAAGTCAAACATCATCGTCTGCCTAGCCTTTTCCAATGTATGTTGGGGTCGGCTTCTACTCAAACCGGATTCAGCTGAATACCAGTATTTTTCGTGGAACAACCCATTAACATGTTAGTTCTTCTAGTAAAACACAATGTCACAACACAACAGACCTTTAAGTCACACTCAGTTCTAGTAATACCATTTCCGGATTGAGCAGGAAAAGAAGATAAAACGGTGACTCCACATGTCGAGGCGCTACTTCCAGCGGTTACGAGCAAAAATTCGCTAGAAACAAATGAATAAACCTACACACTACCTTTCCCACATAAACATAAAACCAATACTACAAACAAGCCATATCAATGTCATAACATCACAAGGAAAAACAAACGAGACTGAAAGTATCCGCATCCGTAGAAATGGTGGCAAGAACAAGACGCAAGAGTGAATCACGCGCACAATCGCGAACATCCGCGCATCTGCGCCCGCGCATAAACTATTGTGTTGTTTCTTATAAGAAAATTGGCTTTTGTTATGTTGGACTTTTTGCGGTGTCTCGTGTTACATGGAATGTTATGTGCTATGTATATGATGCGTGTTCTTTTTAGTTCCTCTTAACCTTTTTGTCGTATACATGTCATAAATGAGAAGTCGCTGCCGGTTTCGCGTTTATGATTGAAACGGAATCTTAACTAATTGATCGTTTGTAAAATAAAATGACTTGTTAATTTAATGTGAACCTGCAATTTTTGAAAGCTTGCCTTTTTATCAGAACCCAATCCATGCGTTTATTGCAACAAAATAGTGGACAACTGCTGCTATATCTTCAAACTAGCTGACCCGCGAATTCGTTTGCGTCGCATATTTCATTAATGCTCCGCTCCTATTTGTCTTCAAATCGGATCAGTAGTTCCTGAGATTAACGTGTTCAAGCAAACAAACAAACAAACAAACTCTTCAGCTTTATTAGTATAGATAAATTACAATCTGGTTTATGCCTACAGTTTAATGTTCTTTTCTTACTAATAATATAAAACTTGCTTTTCTAATCTACTTTAGACATTGGCAGAATAGTCAACATCCGCTTCGTTTGCCGAATAAAAATCTATACTAATATTATAAAGCAGAAGAGTTTGTTTGTTTATTTGTTTGTTTGTTTGGTTGAACGCGCTAATCTCAGGAACTACTGGTCCGATTTGAAAAATTCTTTCAGTGTTAGATAGCCCATTTATCGAGGAAGGTTATATATCACCACGCTAAGACAAAATAGGAGCGGAGCATTAAGGCGGGGTTGCAGTACTTTTTAAGATTTTTGGACGTCTGAAAATCTAATTAATTATTAGTTTTTTAATAAATAAAAATTATTACATAAAAATTGAACATACCCTCAAGTTAATCGTAAAGATAGAAACGCGATTTAGAATGATTGGCTCGATACTTTTTTTAATCAAACATGACACTAAATTAAAATTTTAAACGTGTTTTGCTAAGAGATTTCATCACGAATATATATAAAAGTTATGTCAATAGATAGAGCTTTTTATTTTGAAGTAAATGTTGAAACCATATTGTATTATTTCTTTATCAGTTTTCGCCAAGAAGAAAAAACAATCATAATTTAGGCATTATTTCGCTCGCCGGACAGTCGCTGTTGTTCGTCAAAACACACAGTACTGCAACCTCGCCTTAATGGAAAATGTGACGCAGACGAAGTTGCGCGGGTCAGCTAGTCTATCTATTCTATACTTATAATAAATCTGTAGAGAGGTCAATTCTGTACATGAAATATATTTCCAAAATAACTATCAGGGGGTGATTAGGGATCGATACTGATGCCAAAAATGCAATTAGTAAAATTTTTGTCTGTCTGTCTGTCTGTCTGTCTGTCTGTCTGTCTGTCTGTCTGTATAACCGTTATAGAAACAAAAACTACTCGACGGATTTTAACGAAACTGGGTACAATTATTATTCATACTCCTGAGCTGGTTATAGTATATTTTTCATGACGCTACAATCAATAGGAGCAGAGCAGTGAAGGGAAATGTTGGGAAAACGGGAGAAGTTACTCCATTTTTTAAGCTTCCGTCGCGTGTGCAACCTTAATGGTGAAAGCTACACAGAAATCATGTATGACGGAAATGTTCTCCTTAAAATTATATAAAAAACATCCCACGAAAGCATATGTCTATCTTTTATGATTGACGCACAATAACACGTGTAACTCCCGATAGCTTAGCAGTTCGAAGCTTTCTGATTATATTTGTCTACTCTTACGTTTATAACACTCTCAGTCATCCCAAATTAAAAAAGTTAACATTATTAACTATTCCATAAAAAATAATCATAGAAATCGGTATAGAAACACCAAAGTTATACATGAATACGAACGGTTACGTGAATACTGAATCATGCTATAAGGATCATTTTTGTATAAGGTCGCGAACGCACAGGCAGGCGGCTAGCTTGGCGCCTAGAGGCTAGCGAGTAGCTTCGAAAACGGCTTACGACAGTTTGCAACATCCTTTAATAATTATAATGTCGAGGGGAAGATGGTTAAACGCTTTACACCAAACGAGTAATATTATAAATATGAAAGTTTGATTGTTTGTTACTCAGTCACGCCCAGATCTTAATGAAATTTAGAACAAAGATAGATTATAGTCTGGAATAGCACATACGCTACTTTCCATCCCGGGAATATGTTCCCTAGGGATCACGCGGGCGAAGCCGCTGGCAGAAGCTAGTATAGAATAAAATAAATGACCGTTTTCTGATCTACTTTATCAATGGTTTATCTGTCCATTGGTTGACCTCAGAAACAGAGCATTAATCCTTCATCCTTAGGTATCCTTATGTAGTCACAGACCAACCCTTCGCTCCAAATAACAATTATAACGCAATCAATTAAAATCGTCCTTTGCCCACATATTTTAATACACGAACAGTTGAAATTCCAGTCAACATAACACTATACGAGTGGCCAGTTAAGAATTCAATCAGACTTGTCCTGCCTACTATCTGTGCAAATGAATCTAACACTAAAACATTAAGTTATTCAGGTCAAGTAGATAGTACTAGAGCACTAAAACTAGTATATCTTAAAGCAAACAAGTAATTAGTAAGAGAATTATAATTCGATGCTAATTGGCGAGATCGTTATATTGACGGAATTGATATTTTTTTTTTTTTTTTTTTTATTCAAGTCAGGGAAACTCTTGGCCCAAATCTCACCTGATGGAAAGTGATGATTAGGCCGAAGATGGAAGCGAGTTTCACCCGGAATCCTCTAACATAGAGGAACTGGCTATCATACCTCTAATTGCCGGAACACAACAATGCTGTTAACATTGTTGTTATGGCGACAGACTTAGACATGATGGTGGTAGCTTGCCAGGCGGACTTAGAAGTCCTACCACCAACCAAACCGAGCAAAAAATTTGCCCCCGTTGGGAATCGAACCCGGGACCTCTGGGTCTGAATCGGGTGGTATAACCACTAGACCATGGAGGCGGTTAGTGTCACCTGTTTAGCACCACCCGGGGACCACGTGTAGGGATTCGCTGAAGGGTATTCTCCTACGGACGCGGGTGACTCGGCCCCCAAAAATGATATGGTAAGATTGATTCCCAAAGTTGTTCGGGTTACTGGTTTACGATTGTAAGTTAAGTTTTGGAGTTATTTACAGTTGGAGGAATAACCTAAAAAAGTGTTAGTCTTTTTATAACGTCGATCAGTTCGACTCCTGTATGGAAGGAATTTTGTTCAGTCATATATCTTGTTCTTCAGTGCGAAATTGAAAAGAACTTTTGAAAGTTTATTAGTAAAAACTTTTTACAAAAAAATACAACCGACTTCCAAAAAGAATTAATTTCGGAAGTCGGTGTTTTTGTTACTTTCTTCGTATTTTGACACCGACTTCCGAAATTAAAGTTATATCCTTTCAGATAAAACAAAAATTTTTCAAATCGGTTCATAATTGTCGGAGTTATGAGGTAACAAATATTTAAAAAAAAAAAAAAACATACGACCGAATTGATAACCTCCTCCTTTTTGGGAAGTCGGTTAAAAAGCAAATTAAGTTTTGTTTTATTAAACGTTGCCCTACACTAGGAATGTCTCCTGTATCGTGGATGCGTTTACAAATACAAATAGGTATTCATTCTCTTACACACAAACCCAGACCAACTATCTGTAGTTCATACAAATATTTATTCCGTGCGGAAATCGAACCCGCGACACGCAGCGCCGCAGTCAATCGCTCAACTACTGCGCCAACCGGCAAATGTGTCATATTTAAATAAGCAACAAATCCTCATATAGTCAATTCAGATCTAACAACTGTTTTCGGCATCCATATCAACCGAACATTGTAGGTAACCGGCAACATCAAAGATACGTTATCAGAATGATAAGCACAATTATATCAATCAATTTACGACGTGACCCGCGTCCGGGGTACTGCGCAGGAGCATTATGTTGTTTGTGTTAACACCTGACCTAGTGGATGATCTATGAATCGATAGTAATAACGGCTCAGTCTATAAAATTATAGCACTTCTGTGGCTAAGGCTCAATCTTTCTGGCTAGCTATGTTGGGGTGAGGTTCCAATCTAATCGATGCAGCTAGTCAACCGAATACCAGTAAAATACTGGAGATAAACGGACTGATATATTCATCAACTAGAAATTGAGATAACTCTTGACCAGACTGGTGGCGATTTTCGAGCTTTTGCCTGTTTTGCCTACCAGTCAGCCAAAGATCTTGAAATTACAGCCTTTCCTAAGAGTTTAACATGCTTTCCGAAATACGGAGGTTTCTCGATAAGTAAATGATGGTCATCCATTGAAGAAACGACCTCGACGGGGGTTGGTTAACCTTGAGGATAGATCCGTTCGGCAGTTATGATGTAGCTACGAGTCTTTCTACTGTACCTACCTTTTTAATGTTGGGAGACTGACCACTATCTCACCTGATGGTAAGCGATGATGCGGTTTAAGATGTAGCACGCTTGCCTAGAAGTAACCTATTCACTCTTGACTTAAAGACTCCCAAGTAGTAGCTATCAGGAAACACAGACTCCGGCAAGGAATTCCACTAATTTGCTGTACGCACTATGAACGTGTTCCCAAAAGGTTTTGTGCGTGTGGGTGTCCACCATGTACCGATGGCGCATCGCCGTTCGTGTTGTGGTCGCTGTTCGGCAGATCATCGGAGCGAAAAGGAGTGTCAGATTGCCCAATGCCTTTCCCGTTCCAGGGCCGCGATGACTCTATAGCCTATCTATCTATGTATCGATAAGTTACGGCTGATTCTATAAAATACGAGAACAGTTCTGAGTAGTGTCGCGGTTGGTGTCCATGTTCTATGAAAGTGTAGTGTACGTTTACATTGCTGTGTGCGCTGAATTATAATAGGATAATCTAGCGTTACGAATAGCTAGCGTTCACGCTTTCAAGGGATTTAGATACACGTTTTTGGTAATACCATGCAGGTGATTTGGGTTTTCAGGTTTCTTTCTTCACTCGTTTCGCCAAAAGCTTTACGAGATTAGAATACAATAAAAGTATAATGGTTTCGCTATGTTTTCACACCTGTTTTTCTTCTCTGGTCTAGCCAATTTCCAGCATTTTCCAGTATATACAAACGGAGTAGGTTAGGTAGTTAGGTACCTAATAATCATGAAAATTATGATATAGCTCGCCAAAAGCTTTACGAGATTAGAATACAATACGAGTATAATGGTTTCGTTATTTTTTCACACCTGTTTTTCTTCTCTGGTCTAGCCAATTTCCAGTATTTTCAAGTATATAAAAACGGAGTAGGTTAGGTAGTTAGGTACCTAATCATCATGAAAATTATGATATAGCAACTGTATTTAATCTCAATCAAGATATTTTCCGTCTGTGCCAAGATGAGGGTATATCAACAGTGAAGGCAAAGACAAGATTTCAACACGTTAAGGGATCCCTACGCATAGGTACTAAACGAATAAGGCTGGATTTTACCAACGCCAGATAGCTTTATAGGAGATAGGATATTCTTTTGAATTTTTGACAGTTCTTCCATACAAAAACTGTCAAACGTTCAATTTATTCCACTAATAAGAGTTATCTGGCGTTGGACAAATCAGCCCTTAAAAGCCTAAACCTACAGAGAAGTCAATTAAAGTAACATTAACTTTAAACGATAATACACTTTGAACGGAAAACATAAATCCAATTATAATATTTACCTAATGACTACTGTTGGATTTGATTAGTAATGTGTTTTAATATGAGATTACTAATATACTCTTGATAAAAATGTTTGGTCTTTGGTACCAACTTAGAATGCTGCAATATATTACTAAACATGGAAAGTTTGGGTTTAACAGATAGAACATACTTTATTGTTTCACAAACTTTCGATTCTATGGGTACAAGTATAGTCGTAATGCTGACAGCAATATCTAGCAGACTTTTGGATGTGCTGAAACTTGAAATTAAAAGGGGGAAGGGGGTGGGGGTGTTGCCACATTACGAGATTAACACTTACATTGAATTGTATGATATTCAATGTTCACACTTCTGAAATATTCTACAAAGCGTAATTCAGATTTTCTTCTCGCAGAAACCTCTCAAAGCTATCAAAACAAATTTTGAGATCAGAGGGGCTAAAAGGCTACATTAGGAGAATTATTAGAATCATATTAATCCCACAACAAACTGTCAAATTTGATTGAGCTGGATTATCAGAAGCCAGTAAATCTGACTCCAGTCTTGCCAAGAAATACCGTGTTACCCAATGACGTATTATATATAGACACGTCATAAACCAACATCGCGGCGCTTAAAAACGGCGAAAATACTAGATGCTACTAATACGCATGAAGAAAGGGAAAGAAAATATGTCATTGTACGGCGGGATGCCTGTTGCTAGAGGGAGATAAATATACATCTTCAGTTACGTCACAGGATAAGTAATAGTCAAATTGACATCAAAACAAACGTAGTGTCGCGCGACAGGTTGGTGCGTAACTAAGCGCGATGTGGCCAATTGGCTTCATTTCATGTTGTCATTTTAGAGTGCGGACAACGTATCTATAGTTTTATATATCATTGGTGTTACCCAGTTAATGGGTTGTGGAGGTCTGGTAGGCAGCCGCTCCACGTAAAATACTGGTATTCAGCTGAATCCGGTTTGACTGGAAGCCGACCCCAATGTTGTTGGGAAAAGGCTAGGCAGATGATGAATCTAAAATTTCATTTTCACCTTTATCGCTAACGCATTAGGTTCAAGGTTGATTGGGAAAATAAGACAGTGGCGGGTAGCGTGATTTGCTTTCTGATTCTGCTAAAGTGGCCATATAGACCCGCAGAGATAAAACCACATTCTCTACAATAAACTTAATGTTTCCAAAGCGGTTGCTAGGTAAACTATTAAAAATAACAGAAGATAACAGGCGAGTTCTAAGCAACAGGAAATTTAACAGATAACGCTGTGCCAGTGTACCTGTTTACTGTCTTATAATAACGACATTTGTATGCAAAACAATGTGCTTTTGATAATAATTAACTGCTGGTTTTTCCTTCGGTTCTATTTTATTTGGTTGTTGTCATTGGAAAATAGAAAGTTTAAAAATATTTTTTGTAGTTGTTGCCCTTGAGGTTGTTTGCATTTTTAACTCTAACTTAAGACTATACTGTTGAGGGTTGCAATTCCAATATAAGTGCAACTCTAACGTTCCAAGGAACGATTTTCTTTGTTGTATGATTTCATTTCAGATTGTTTTTTATTCAACTAAAATTTGCATATTAATGTAGGTAGACTAGAAAGAAAGCCATTATTTCGACACAGACACAAAACAACATCCACAAAATTAGAAGAAAAAAATATATGAACAAAATTACGCATTTTTGACATTTATTTTTACGGTATAGGTATACCGAAAGGGTTATGTTTTCTAGGTATGGGGTTCCTCAAAACGCCAAACCAGAAGGTTTCGATAAAGGTAAATATAATCTTGATGTGACTTTTACACAAACACATTTAAAAAATAAAACTACTGCTTAAACTGGCGGATTTCATCAATCTGAAACTGAACGCGATCAGCATATGAACCATGTTTACGGGCTTTCAGTGTTATTATTTTCTATGTAATATTGACAATGACAACTCTTGAACGCAGCTTGATCGCGATCGATTCATTGGTGAAATCCGCTCTTAGTTATCATTTGTTGTTTTATATACGTTTTTAGTTGCATTCCATTTTGAAACAGTGTTTTTAAATAAAATAGATTAAAAAGATATGATATAAAGATTGTTTACCTATTTAACTGCCTAAACCTTTCTAGTAGGTATATTAGCTACTTTTCATGAATCTTCTTCGATATATAGTATTCGTATGACAATACGTCGCGGATCAATAGTTCTGGGACTATAATCAGCGATTATGATAATATGTAAGAGTGTGGTTGTTTATTGGAATATTTTTCATTCCAACCTTAATGGCGTGCGAAAGAATTTCACGTATGCACGTATGAAAAGATTCCGTGAAAGCGTAGAAAATATTTTAGCTCAGGGTTTTAAGATAGATTTAACAAACGGAATACTATAACTTGGATATATTATAGTTGTATGATGACGCGTCATGACGCCAGGTTTGGATACCCGCATAAAGAATTCCGAAGGCTCTGTCAGTTCTGACACGGGTATTGGCGATGACCTCATATAAAAAGGCATTTCGCTCCGGAATCCCGCGACCATAGTCGCGCTATTTTGCACAAAGCACCATAATACACTACAATTTAAATGGGTTCTAGTTCACAGGTAGGTCTAGTTTTTACACGACGTCTAAATTGACCGTTCATTCTTTAAATTGGCCAGAAAACATTTAATGACCTCAAGCAAGACACGAAGAGTCTCGGAAAACGGTACAACTTTTGTTTTGATGATTAAAGTTACAATTTATATTAGGGCCCAGTATAGTCCCTTGAGAGGGAACCTAAAAGGCGTGCCTTGAGCCCCGATCCAATTAAATGGGTTTTCCACACTGGCCTTAAATTTTCGAGTCATTATCAAATCTGACAAGTTCTGAAACGTACATCCGAACATACTGACTGTACAACAATAACTTGAAAGTTTATCTTTTGTCAGCTGTGTATATACAATTGTGAGGTGTGTCGCAACCTCTCGTTACGAAGGACCACAAAAACTAATACGACACAGTTTCCACGAGACTGCAGCCTTATATGGTCGTGTTCAACGATACCCTTACATGGTACACGCTAATAAATACTTTGGTAATGCGCCGAACGCTTTAAAAGTCCCACTGAATGACATTTTACAAGATCTAAGTGACAAAATGACAGCTGGGTAAGCGTGAATGCAAAGGTTTTTTGGGCTGATTTAAAGCTGGCTTGTTATGCTGTTTCCAAGAATCAAAGTGGAGGAAAAAAGTAATGGCACCAACTAATCAAACAGCGGCGAATGTGTCTTTCAATTAGTGAGAGCATAGGCTTAATAAGGAACCATAATTGGTCATGTAAAACAGTTACAAGGTAAGGAAGATAACGTAGATACTAAACTTTACACAGCACTTAAGACTTGTGTCCGTCTGAAACCGTTAAGAACCCGCCCAAGCGAGACCCAAAATAAGCAACCCGACATTTTCCGACACGACTTGACCCCACATTCTTAATTTGTCGAAAACCGTCGTTACCACCGATGTGTCATCATTAGGAACGCAATCACGGCTTGCGCACAATGGGAAGGTGAGTTACAACGTAACGTATGACTCACCACATCGACATTCGGCAAACGAAAATGGCCGCATATATATTTTATGGACCAGTTTACGAGCACGCTCAAGAAATTCTTTTGTATAAAGCAAAAATCCAAAGATGGAATGAGATTTGCAGCGATAACCAGACTGTCTCAACATGAATCAAGATTAGAATCACTTATTTTCAATCAAAACACAGCTATTATTTCGAACCAATCTCCGCATAAAGGAGTAAGTATAGGAGACACGGCTAACTTCAGTCATTTCAAAAACAACAGACAGTTCGAAGGCTTAATGTAACACGAACTTCAAATTAAACTGAGTGCGAAAGGATCAAACACCCGTCAATTACAAAAACGTTCCAATCAAACTACCAGACAATACCGTACCTAAGCTACATAACGCCATAAATTAAATTCTTGAACGCGACAATAATACCTAATAAATTCATAAAATATATAAGCAGTGTTCCAAGAAGTGCTCATGACCTTGGGATACCACAACAACGAAGTTAATAAGCACCATCAAGGCTGCCACAAGACATTTTAATGGAAGACGACACTGATCAAATTGATGGTTCCCCGCTAATTAATATTGAGCAACGGCGTCTCGAATGCAAAACGAACTAAAATGGTTAAATGACTGAAGGTCTTGAAATGCAAAGGTGGCGACGATACATCCTTGTACTATCCAGGTCAATTGCCAGGATGCGTTTGGCATAAAATTAATGGCAAAGGGTCGTTTGCGATTGAAACAGAAACCGTTGATGGTGAGAAACTGGGTGCACAAATACATTTCGAAGATTGAGACGCTGTCTAATCTAAACGGAACTGCGGGTCGATTCCGTTTGCATGTCGAAGTGTGAAGACATAGGTTAAGTGAGCACTAAGTGAGCTGTAATTCCATCTTGTTTGTCCAAACCATACAAACAAGATGGAATTACTTTACTTCTTCTACATGTTTACATAATCGATCGGCTGGTAGAACCGAATCAAATATGGATACCACCACAAATATTTTATCATTTGCTTTTTTCAAAACTGAAATGCCTTTAAATAAATTGACTGTTACTCATACATAAGCGATCAAATACTCCCACGTATAAATGAAACTATTCAATCACGAAAATAAATTATGATACATTTAGAATATTGATCCAATAACGTTATCTCTTCACTCACAATCCTGACTCATGCGCCGAACGATAGCCGGGCCTGCGCATCTGTACAAACGGTTGGCAAGGCCGTGCGAGGCCGCCTTTTAATTACTGCACTGCTAACTACGTTCGTATTATCTCTTATTAGAATGTAGACATGATTATAGCTTTTACAGAGCTATCAGCTATGAGATCCGCTAGTTATTATAATAATGGTACATCATTTTAGTATGGATGAGGAAGGCCAAAGAAAAGCTAGATAGATTGTGTGAGAAATGACATGAAAGAAAAGGGAGTGACGTGCCGATTGACAGTAGAAAATGAAAGTAGAAAATGAAAGAAGAAAACGTGTTGCGCCGACCAAAAGAAATGAAGGACAGGAAGAAGATGATGATCATTTCAGTGTGGGTTTCCTTTCAAGTCTTCAAGTAATTTCAAATGCAACGGATGTTTTTGCTGACATAAGAAATTAAAACGAAATCACACTTTGCCCGAGACCGGACGATAAAACTTAGGGCTTCAAGATCAATGATTCAAATGCAGCAGCCATTTACAGAAGAATTTATAAGAAATATAATTACATTCATTGCAGTCAGTGTGTTAGAATGCAAGAGTAATTATAAATATTAACGATTCAGTGGGATCCTTTATTGGAGTAATGAATGGCGTATTGAGATGTTAAGTAATAATTGGTTTGACTAATCAACATTAAGACTTGGTTATTGCTCCAGCCTCTTAGAGATTATGGTTATATGGTATCTTTCGGACAGCTTAAGATGGTATTTGAATTCTTCAACACTAACTTTTTCATTGCCGAGTAGTTTATCAAGCTTGGCATTTAAATTGAATTCTTCGCGAAAATAAAATGGGACATTAAATGAAGTCAACTATTTATCAGTAACAGTGTCATTGAAGTTCGCCATAAATTCAACTGCTGCTATCAAAATTTCCCCCATTTGAAAGTCAACTTCAATTCTGAAGACGATATAATTAACCAGCGCATTAGTGCAGTGACGACGATAATCCTTATCTAACGCCCACATTACCTCAACTATCACGCCAAAAGCATCCTTACCACCTTCAAATTCTTCAAAATTCTAGTTTACTTTAGCATGTACGTGTGTGACTAAATATGTAAACAGTGTATGAGTCATGGCTAACAGACGTGTTATGGAGAAACGTTTGGATCACGTATGTACGTGACTTGAAGGTCTCCTTATATGGTCATTCAAGTGTTTTGATATAAAAGCGGTGTCTGTAGTTATTATAGGAATAAGACGATGACTGATGGAGTAAATATTGACGAGTAGGTAGAATTAAAGATGGAAGGCGAGCCAATAATAGCTACATTTGACATTTCACTATTTTGGGCTTACCAAAAAGGGTTGCCAAAATGTATAAGCTCTCAGGTTGCCAGGTTCAGCTTTTCTTATAAAGGTTCAATTACTAGTCTCAATTTCTTACTCTACTTACATCTCGAAGACAAAGCTGTTATTTCGTATTTTTTTGCGTCCATCACATTTTCTTCTTCTTTATGTTTTTTTTTTCTTTAAATTAATACATTGTTGTTAACTGTATGCAAAGTTTCCCCATAACTCTGACCAAGACATCAATCTGATCTGATCGTAACTCCATATTTGACTGACGGCTAATCACTATTAACGTTATGCAAATCAATGCTCTCCACTTCAAACAGTGAGCTTTTAATATAAATCACCCAAATAGTGCTGCCGATAAAGGAGGGATGTAGGCGAGGTAGCTATTGTTTGTTCTTAACGAAACTGCCTCCAATGAGCCTAGATCGAGATTAGATATAGCAATTTGTTTGGAGATAACATTAAGATTGTCTAGCGGTACTTTGTAAAGGCTTTGATATTTATTGATTTATTGGGAGCCAAGATGTCTCAAGCTGGAGTCTGCAACATACAATGCGCTCATGATCATGCAATTTTCTTCTATCTTATGGTACCTACTCCATGGACAATTCTTTCAATATTTACCTGCTGCATATTTCCATTATCCTTTCCAATTATTCATACCACTAAGGAAATTCTATTTTCTGTTTCTAGGTCATCTAACATGCCATATTTATTTACCATCTACTTCCCAGTACTTTATCAGTGACTAAGCTTTACGTAACAAAAGGCTTATCAGAGGAAGGAGCACTGAGCATTATTCACTGTTATAAAAACAATTTTTCAACAATTACAATTAGCGTTGATAATTAGTTTATTATCGGAGGAATGGCGGAGGTCGTTCAACTGCGCTTGCGCAGGATATAGGCTCGTTTCGTATCGTGGCATCCGTTGCGATATAAGTGCGTTTTGTTCTTGTGCTATGCTCTTGTTTTTGTTGACATGCGGATGGGTCAATAGCTGTTATAGACTATATAAGTACAATGAGTTGTGCATAGACTAATCAGATGCTTTGAAAGCCATTATAAGATCGATAGAAAACACTACAACAGAAATGTGTTTACCCGTTATAGGACTTATTTCGTTAAGGCTCTTTAGAATAATAACGTGTTGCAAGAATCAAGCATTATGAACTAGAGGTGGCTTTCATGAATGTCTCTGGTTACGTTCTAATCTTGACATGATGTCACGGTGTCTCAAAAACATACACCGAACGCATTAAAAGTTGCGAAAGACGTATGTACGATCTCACCCAGTTGTTGGCATCATAAACAAATAGTACATCAATCATTTGGGCCGTTGGGCGGTCGTCCGGTCCTGATTCAAGGTCTGTTTGTGCGCCCTGGAAGACCTGACGTAACGCTCTGTAATAAAATATCAATATATTTCCATTGCCTGAACATTAATTTATAGCTTCTTGTTTTTTAACAGTTGCAAAAGGATGTTGTAAGGGCTTAGATAGGATCAGCATTTAAAAAAAACCGTTAAGGCTCATGTTTTTAGGTTACGCCTACAGCTGTATTCCCAAAATGGCAGGTGGCGTCTGTCTGTCGCACACATGGTTGTAAACAGGCCTACACAATGAGCCATCATCAAGTCAACAACTTCAATATTCATGGGTAAATTTTAACAGGTCCATGTAGGCTACCTTCAATAGACATCAAGTTAGCTATATCTGCCATAGTAGCAGTCTGCAGGTCGAATTATGTAGAGTACTGACTAAGAGTGAAAGATTGCACCGATATCAGCTGCTTTATTATCATATCTTTGCCCTTTAGCTCTGCGAGTACAATAAGATATGTGATACATAGGAACTATGCGTACTTCACGGGCTCACGTACTCTGCTAGTGGCATTAAATTAGAAAAATCTCAAACATTCTGATTATACTACCTATTTGCAATTAGTGCTTGTATCCTGCATCATATTATAATTATAGTCTGAACATGAATCGACGAGAGTCTAATGAAAGCACTTCTGACGGATTCCAATAACCAGCATTATAGGAATGCAGAATATCAAGAGATTTCTCAGCAGCCACAGGCGGTGGTTCCGTCCTTAAATGAGGAGATACAAGACAAGAAGAGAGATTTGACTGAACTTTGGACTTGAATGAAACTACGAGATCGCACAAAATTGTTTACAGTGTTCAAACAAACATAGTATGTGTAGTGGATCAAGACTGGATTAAGGATGACGTGATCGCGATTGTGCTGACGTCAACCCATATCCCACGGTAGCAATTGTATTCGTAACTCGTTAGTTGTATGGTTCAATGCACAATGTAGATGACCTTCTCGAGATGTTAGAAGGTCGACAAGAAAACACGGCATTTGTGGGAAGGTGTGAAATTTGGACGAAAATTTGGAGGTGTGAAAAGAAATGAGTCAGTAACACACTATCTCTTAATTTAGAAGGTGTGAGCCTAGAGATTTGTTAGATAGTTGCAGAATCCAGTATAGACACCAGCTCTCCCAAAGGTAAAAAAATGCTGTAACTTAGATACAATCTCTTTCCGTGGCAGCAATAATATCGTTCGAAGCACCCGATAGATCACCATGTCATCGATATCGTATAACCAAAAGCAGTGGTAATAGTATCACTATTTCTAAAAACGATTAACGTAGACGCATTTAGTGTTATCATAGAAATTAATATGGAAATAACTACCAAGCTAGTCCACTAACTAATACTAAAAGGGTTAGTATTGGTACATTAACATTTATTACTAAAGTATGGCCATATATTTGAGCTAGATACTCGAATGACAAATATTGCTGTTTCCACTTTACTAATTAACAACCTCATTTCATTAAAAGATAGGTGCGGCAAACAAGGTGAAAGCCCGGAAATTAATGACAACAATGTGACTAGTGAAGAAATACTATACGACATGGTTGTAATACTCCAGGTAATGACCAAATGTTTGATCTAATACGACGTCATACAGAGGGCCTAAATATAAAAGCAAACAAAGGATTATTTCTTAACTGACGCACCAATAAGTAAGATAAACAGCTTCTTAAACGAAACCCTTTCAAAAGGACAAGAGAGGACAAAAGTTCAATAATACCAACTTGAACATTGACTTTCTCAAAGCCTATAATCTCCGAGCCGAGTCGAGTCGAGTTCGGGGGGCAATGCACCTGCAGCCAGGGTCGAGGGGGGTGCCACCACCTGCCGTTTCGTTGTAAATATTCGGAGACATTTCAATACTAAACTGGATTTGTATCCTATGGCTTCTTTATTAATTGCAGCACGTCTGACATTGGGAGGTCGGCGCGCGTGAACGAATGATATAGGTCTCGTATTAAATGTAGACAGATTAATAGATTATGAGATTAATGGCTTACATTAGAGCGGTAGGAAGGTTGGACAGGACAGATATAATGTTAAATTGCTGGTCACAAGGAGTAGGCTGTTTGTAGATTTATTATGAACAGAGGATAAAGCATGTGGCAAAATTCATAATAAATAAACAGAGCTTTTAAAGACAACGTGAAGGCTTGTCCGCCAAAACTACAATTAATTCTCCTCAAACTGAAATTCTTCTTTGAAGAAACCCGATCTATAAAGCTTTTGAACCTGTATTATGCATGATATCTCTTCTTATCATTAACAAAAATAAAAACAAATACATATTATTAATACACAACAAGACTAAAATTTCGCCGCGGCATCGGCCGTCGCGCGCCAATTTTCCGGTCTAACGCCGAACCGGTCCGATAAGAGAACCCTCTTGATACGCAAGGTATTTCTTATTGTACCGCTTTTATATTAAATCTTTACTTGATCCAGTCGTGTGGCTTCTTAAATTATATCTGGTTCTTTTTATAGGGACCAAAAAGGAACGGCAAACATTGCACATGATATCTTAGCAGCTTACAATCACTCTGATTGTCAGAGTGGCAAATCGTTTGACTGTCAGAGTTAACGATTTGATCTCCTATTTATTCTTGGTTTGACAGTGTGTGTGAACGTGAAATTTTTTCAAGATATTATGTTGAGATGAATCATAATCATTCTCGTTACAATTTATAACATCTTCTTCGATCTTCCTTCAGACCGTAGCATCCAAAAGCAATTCAATTGTTGCGACAACTATCAATTTTCTGGTCTGACGTCTAACTCAATTATTGTAACGCTTAAATCAACACCATATTTAATACGGCCGAAACATAAACTTAGTGTCACCTTCCACTGGCACTGCTATTCAAAATGTTACTTTCAGGCCGAGATCTAGGGAGGAAGAGCAAGCTGGGACAAGAGCTAGAGGCCGCAGGTTCAAACAGCATCAATTTCATGTGTTTGAAAGACCTAACTTATTAGATTCGGGGTGCCAAAATTTTGTAGCACGCTTCACTTCAAAAGAAAATTTTGTAAATATTTACAACTTATCGAATCAGACACCTCCAAACTATTGTTGCTACACCCCTCAAACATTTCATTCCAAACAATTTCCTTCTCCAGTCTACCTTCGCGCAACTAATTAGCGATCAGCAATAGCAGTCGCACGACAATCGCAACCGTCTAATACAATTAGGTCGGTGTCTTGTCGCCGGCGTCGCGTTGTCGCGCGCCAATTTTCCGGTCTGTCGCCGAACCGGTCCGGTAGGGCGTGCCCTTGTTGATCTTCCTTTGGTGCGATATCTTATTGAATGCTTTTTACATTAGATTTTTTGCTGCACCACTGCCATATTTATCAGGGAGTATTATTTGTTAAATCTTTTAAGATATTGAACGATGGCAGTTGTTAGAACCAAGTTTTTGTGTAAAGGCTTCGGGCAATTCGAATCTCATACAAGACACAACAATCGTCTTTGTATAATTTCTCCGAATGCGGGGAATCCCCGCGTGCTTCTACCGTTCTTATTCTTTACGGATGTAGTGTAAGCGGACCATGAAGCTCAGTCACGAGACGTTCTGGTGACATTTGATATCTGTCCCAAAATGTTTGTGATTGAACGTTATCTGCCATTAGGTGTGTCTTTTAAAAATAGACGAGTAACCTTATTTGTTTTGATTCCCTTTCCTATACGTTATAAATGGTTGAACCAACATCTTAGCTAGCGTAGGTACTACAAAATCTAACTCTCTTGAAGATGCACTTCAAGAAATGTAGATTTCGTAGTTCGTCTCACGCTCATCATCATCACTTAAGTAACTTTTAATATTTTACGCATAAAATAATAAATTACTTCAAAAGGCATTTAGATAAGATATTGTTTACAAAAGCAATATAATATAATCAATATTCCGATGGAATAGATCTCATTAGAATCAATTAAAGGAAATAGGACAGATTAGCATACTGATCAGATGAATTGCTCATTTAAGTTCAGCTGGCTTTTGGCTTTGTCTAGATATCATCCTTGGCCAAATACTAGGGTCAATAAAGAAAGCAAAGGAGAGGAGACAGACATTGAAAACATCGTCAATTTTTCGTTAATCGAATTCTAGAAGATCGGAGCAAACTGGGTATCTTTAAGTCAAGAGTTAATAAAATATGCTCGGTGTTCAAACGCGAAAAAAAAACAAGAACATTAAAACATTTTCGACTTTAATGAAGAAAAAACCTGTTGAAGCTACAACAGTCTTGTGTCCTGAAAAATCTAATTAGTCCGTCAGTTAGATTATCAAAAAATATTTGCCCCGTGTTTTTTCTTTTGTTACGGGAACCAAAATTGACGAAGTTACGACGCTTTTAAAATTTGCAATACGTCACACCTTAGCATAATTTTTTCTAGTGAGTCGTCGTGACGTCACGAGCCCCCACTCCCGAGTTTTGATGCGTTTTATCTTTGTCAATATTCATTGATTTACAAAACAAAAAATACGTGTCCATTATTTTTCAATACTATAACTGACGGACTAAATAGTTTTGCAATTTGTGGATGATAGAATCTAGCCTATTACACTTCTAATATTACTATTCTGTTCCGGGAATCAAAGATAAAGTTCTGCTAATAGTTTGTAGGACAAATAAGGAAAATGGCTTATTTAGCCAGCCCGATACGATCCGTCACGACACGATCTGCACAGCATGTCCGATCAAACACGTTACGTCGTGGACTCGTGGCATGTATGAATGACCTCATGTCAAAGAACCTATTGTCATGGCCAGAGATATGAGGTTGAAAAACATGACCATAATGTGTGTATTGTGAGTAAGATACGGTGAGGCCGTTAAGGTTACAAATGATGTAAAAAAACCAGCGGCTATTTGTTTCTTAATGGTAGTATAAGAACTCGGAACTCAATGGCCCAAGAAGTGGTGATCTTGACTCTTGTTGGAAGAACTGACATACAATGGCAGCGGAAAAGAAGAGGAAGGCTTTTGCCCAGCAGTGGGACAATCTCAATAGGGAAAGTTACATTTAAAATCAAAGAACAAGTTCGGTTCACAGATCACATTGATCACACTACGTAAGCCAATTAATTATTTCTAAAAGCCATTGCTAAATCCGGAATATAAACGTCAATTCATAACAAAATTCTTGCTACCATGACGAACAAACATCTCCGAACTCCAACAATACCGTTTTGACCGCAACAACGTCACTAACTAAAACAACCAGAATTCGGTTAACCGCTGAAAGATTCTTATTAAAAACTAAAAGAAACTGCGTCACACATCGTACGAGTGAAGCAACTATTTGAGTCACAGCAAACCAGAAGCTATTGAAAGAAAGAGCTGTTAATTATGAATCACCGAACTGGTTGGTGAACCAAGATCGGATATGGGAGACCACTTGAACACTGCAGATTTTGTGTTTGGGGACAACAGTCATGATTGTGTGGAAATGGATGACTAAATTCTGCCCCAATCTCACAAAGCCCATGTCGGCTGACTTCCAAGGGGTGAAGCAAAACACGGGGTTTTGCCAGTACAAGGATATTACAAAATCACTGCGGAATTCCGGCTGTTTAGGGGAACTGATAAACCACGTAATGGAAAAATCCGAATGGAATCCGTTTAGATGCCTTTCACTTATAACATATCTTATATATATAAAAATGAATCCCCTTTCCTTGGTCCCGTCATCACGCGTGAACGGCTGGACCGATTTCGCTAATTATTTTTTGTTGTGTCTGTTACTGTCATGAGAAGTTTTTTATGAAAAAAAAAAAAAATGACGAGAGCGAAGCCGCGGGGGACTAGTAATGAATATAATTGTGTTGGTGACTTTCTTCAAAGTGATGAAGTTGAAATAGTTTCAGCAGCAGCATAGCCAAGCGGGTGTCAACAAATTCGATTGCATAGCGTTCTTGGGGATGTCTAAGATGCAACCAATGAACATCTAATAGACTGTTGGGTTTAGTTTCCATGTGTCCAATA
Organism: Ceramica pisi; assembly: GCA_963859965.1. Taxonomy (NCBI): domain Eukaryota; kingdom Metazoa; phylum Arthropoda; class Insecta; order Lepidoptera; family Noctuidae; genus Ceramica; species Ceramica pisi. Next base: position 2,522,972 of record OY982537.1, on the reverse strand, counting down.
ATGATGACTATTGGACACCCACTATAATAAACGATATTGATCACCATTAGAACATTAACATGAACATTAGAAACAGACATCGAATACGTTACCATAGGTACATAACAGCTATAAACATGTCATATACCAAGGACACCCTTCATATACCTTCGAGCAAGATGAAATGATTCACTTAACAATTATCCATGTATCATTGGGGTCAAGCATCCATCTTGCTTGGCTGTTGACTCATCGCAGGTACGAAACCTTTCACCGGTGAGCTAACATGCAAAATATTTACAATACAAATAAATATGGAAATGCAGAAATATTTGCCAAAGAAAACAGTCTTCGGTATAAATATTTTCGATTGATTTGGAATGACAGCTCTAAAGTCACTGCGATTTGTGCAAAGGAGGAGATAAGAAAACCAAATTTAATGCGTAGAAGATTGAATTGGTGACACAGCACAGAAATCATTGGAAAATCAATGAGAAACATACCACACAGATTGTGATATTAATAAAACAAAATTAAAATCCAGATTCAGCTGGAAAGAGACTTCCAAAATTGGATTAAAGGAATGAGCTGCCGATTACCTTCCTTACATAGAAGCGAAACTGTTAATAATAGAGCAGTTTGCGAATTAAATCAGGAACGAAACCGTTTCGATCGTGTAAATGCTCTCATTGTTTTCGCTCTAAGAATATTTTTAGAAGTGGTAACGTATAAAGCACAAGCAGGACCGGCCATCGGCACCCAAAGAATGAATTCAGTGTAACAGTCACAGGGACGGACTAAAGCTCACAATCATTCACTGGAAAGTCCAAAGGTATTATTATTTTCGATTAAAATGGTCATGCTCATATGAATACGTAAACTGTTTCGGCGAATTTTGTAAACTTAAAAATGCAGTGTGAGTCACGGGGCATTCTTCATTTCCTCTGCTCCTAAGTTCCGGTAGAATGAGGATTTTCGGGGAACATTTCATTTTTTAATTTAAAGTTTTGTCAAAAGCCTGCTTTTTGATACCAAATTATACTTTTACCCGCGATTCACCCCCGCTTCGCAAGGGCCTAATCATATAAACCAACCGTTTTTGTATATCACTCTTTCTAAAAGTGAAAAAGCTAGAAGCAGTAAGCGAAGACAAATGTAGAGGCAGACGGCGAGTTTCCTTAATAATATAAAAGAGATGCCAGTAGCCAAAGTCGCACGAGTCGATTGGTAATAATGGAAGCGCGATTCATTAGAGAAAATATTGAATCCCCCAAAAAATCAAAAATGTGTAAAAAGGTCCAAGTTCCTCTTCCAAAAATTCGGCCTATGAAAGTAGTGAGATCAATAATAGGCCAAGTATTTCAGAACTTCAGATTAGTCCATGAATATAATATTTGTGTCTTTTGAGAATACCAGTGAACAGAACTTGGATCTTTTATAATTTTTATACGGTCAGGAAAGATCCAAGCTCTCTGTTCACTGGTATTCTGGTAATGGATTTCCTGGTGTAGATACGAGTCTCCCACAAATTAGTATTTTTGTGGTTATTAATATAATGTTAGTTTGTAAGGCACCTTTGTGGAAGTGAAAATGTTATGTTAATGGTGCTGCTTAAAATATGCAGGTAAAATTTTAATTTCATACTCTTTAAAGCACGAATAAGTCATCGATTCTCGAAAATAATACCATCGAACTAGGTAAGGTGTTACTCACTGACCTGAATACATTAATTCTATATAAAAACAATTACGCAAACTCCAATGAGGTTTTGAATGCGTAAGCGCATTTTTATGCCAAACACTAAATTTTATCGGTCCCGCATATAATCGATGAATTACTTTGAAATGAGTTCAATTGACGCATGAAGAGGCGTCTTGACAAAAATAAAATAAAGTTAAATGTTGCAATGTTTTAAAAAAAAGGCTAACTTAGTTACTCATCGCAGAACAGTCGTTACATATTTCTAATTAAGCTAATAAAAATAATTCATCGGCTACACGTCGGATTCAAAGTCCACAAAAATGCACCGAACAGATTAAACAAAAAGAACTTTGTGTGTTCTCCAATTAAGTATAACCATTCTTCCTGTATCTACAGTTTCTTCCCAACAAAAAAAGATTGGTGTGGAAAACAACACAGGCCCTAATTCTGTGCAATTAAACAGTTCACTCAAATTGGTCCCACGTGGCAAGTTGTAAAATCAGTTTTGTTTTGACGTTTGCTCCGCGCACCGTGCGTTGACCGCACAGCATTGTTCGAACGGTAACGACCGCCTAAACGACACTAGGGTTGCCAACAACAATTAAACTCACATGTTCACGAGACAAGTGTAATACCCGTCAGGGAATCATGTTTATGTCACTATTTTTACGTTACTGATTGCTGTAATTGGAATCAAAAGGTTACGTGCAGGCGTGGGTTAAAAATATCGTGAATTGCAAAAGATTTCTGAGAATAGCCCCGTAATTGGCAAAAAAATCTGGCAACGCATAATTATTTCACGAACAGCGACGCTAACTGTCATCAGAAATTAATTTTCTCGAAAGCGAGTTACAAAAGACGAAATGCCATTATGCCAGTAACTACGTAATGTTCTGCATCATCTTACACCTTTCGTGCGATGTGAAGGACCAAATTTTTATTTGCAATACGCGGCAGCCCTACAGCATTGCAATGATGATCTGCAACCCAGCGTTCATTGCCTTCATATTTGTTGTTATTAACTAAACAATTCACATTAACACTACAGTACTACAGTATTAACACTACAATAAAATCTCATATTTTGAGCGATTAAGAAACCATTAGAACGCGGTCCTTTGTCTCGATCTTCTGGTAAAACAAGTATGGAGGTGTTAATTGCCCGGATCTGACTGGAGGGCAATACAATAACTCCTTGATGAGCAATAAAGACGCAGGAGTGAGGTTTTCGACAGTTGTTCGTTAGTTTTGGGTGTTAAATTAATGTAATCACTGGGTTCACAGAACGTCAAGAGAGTGTCTGAAAGAACAAGGTTTTTTCCAAAAACTTCAGTCGTTTAGGATCCAAAAAGAAATGTAGAGCTATAATCAATAATAGCACGGAGCGAGTGTTCTATAAAATACCCATTGGCCAACGGGACATTAACTTGCTTCAGGATAGACAATTTGCCTTCCTTCTTCTCCCTAACTAACTAAATTCGCCGGCCCCCAAATCCGTACATAAACGGAAACTATTCAAACTCAACGTCCAATGATTCACTGGCCATGTGTTACTGTCTAGTTTTATTAGATTGTTGTGTAAAAACTCGACGAACGACCGTTAACATGAGTCACAAGTTGCCAGCGCTAAATATGTCGCCGAGTTCTGCGCTCAGCACTAAAGGTAGCAGTGGCGAAGGGTCCATACAACTCGATTCCTATCGGCTTCCCTTTCGAAATATGGCAAATACTAGTATCAAATTATATTGTTTTCAATCATCATTTAAACAAATAACTATTTACGAAGTTATATTGCAGGTATAAAATTTGCTTTAAAAAAGTAACAATACTAACAAAACAATCAAAGAAATAATATCAGTGCCTTGAACAAAAACCAACTTAGAAATACGAAGACATTTATTTCAATAAAAGCACGAGGAGGTCGTTGAATCGCGGAGAATCTTAACACCGAGATTCAGTTTAGTGACGTAATTTATCAACGCCATCTATCGAGTAATTATGAACTAATAAAACTAACAATGAACTTGAATGTAAGACTACAGCCTAGAATAAGCCGGCCGCTCAAACAGGAATTCAGTACATTTAATTCATAGTCTCTTGTAGCGATCGTGACCTTGAGGCCACAATATAACACTGCTAGATTTAGGCAGTTAGCAAGCCGTTAATCATCGAGTTACGATCAGGACAGAGATAGGAAATGTGTACGCCAGAACGAGATGGAATGATACTGAACGTAGACAGAGTATACTGAAGTTGTAAATCGAATTTGTTCGGATAGTAATATTTGAATGACAGTCATGACAGATCCACAACAGATTTCTTTCGCGCGAATTTAAGTGTCATGTTTATTGATATCATTGTTCATTTTCATTTGATTTGATATATTGGTATCATAATTTAGAATCTTATAGCATTATTCGTGTATTATTGTTGAAATTGAGTTATTTGTGTAAACTAGTGAAAGTTTTGCGTAGTGAAAACATGGTTAGTGGCGTTGTATTGTTTGGTGATCGGATATTTAAATAGGTATTTAGGTAAGTAAGGAGTAAGATAGTTTTTTTAGTTTATAGTTTTATTAGAAAGAAGTTATATAAGTAATGATTTTGTTGTTATTAAGTAAGTTCGATAGCATGGCGGCATTAGTGAACGTAGAATGCTGTCTGACAGATTATTTGTTGACTGAGGAAACATCCTTTTCAAAGTTGAGTTTTGGAAATAAAATAAACATGTAATTCAGATAGGCCGTGCTCGCCCTGACATGATTATAAATTATAAACGACGCGATGGTTTTTTCAAACATTTTAACAGTTGTTTGTACGACAAATACCCGTGGCTTACGGGAAGTTATAATTAAATTATCCGAAGTTGTATATCTTTGCATGATTTCGGGGAAATCGTAGGATAGAAACCTTTTTTGCTAATACGTATGAAGTTCATAATAGAAAAGTAGATCGGAATAGAAGTTTAATGAAACGGTTCAACGACACAGTAATTTTGCTAGGTAAACAAGAATTAGCTTTTCGCGGCCACCACGAAAATCCGATAACCGCGGTAACTATATCGAAACGTTGTTATATTTAAGCAAGTATGATACTGTAATCAATTCGCATTTGGAACAATGTTCCTCAACACAATCCCACATTCTCTGGCCTTTCGAGTGATAGGTATACAAAATGATTTAATACAAAGTATCGCATTCGTTTTACGCGACCAAATTAAATTTGAAATAAATAAAGCTCAGTTTGTATCGGTCATGAATAGTCATGATTGACGAAACAGGGCCACAGCTGGAATTTACGCATCACACTTGAGCAAGGTAAGCATTTTTTGGTCCGGCTTCCCTTTTTAGAAAATTCACCCTTCGCCACTGAAAGGTAGCAAAGGTCATAGCAAGTTGCCATAAGTTATAAAACGGTGGACGCTTATTGGGATGATTGGTTAATCGATTTCGATATTGAAATGTGTTGGCTTTTACTAAAAAAGTCATGACGTCTGGGGCCTAAAAGTGTAGCCTGTAATTGTATGCTTGAAGAGTTTTGTCTCTCACACGAAGCAGTAATCAGCTTTAAATGGTAGTCAGGATGTGGCCAAATTCAGTCAGATTATTATCAGTAAGATATGCCGATGATTACAAGTAAAACTTTGCCCTTCTCCTTGCTTCCTGTCTACAGATTCCATACTTCGAATTCCTTATCTCCTCAGGCGCCAGGAAACTAAATTACCACAAGAACTAAATGCCACAATGGATCTAATTAAATAACCCTCGTCTATTAACACTGAAAGTTCTGCAAGACGGTCCTTTTAAAGCTTAGCTCTAGACAGTTGGCAGTCGGCCAGGCGCAACTTGTCGAATAAATAGATATGGCTGCGTCTCCTGAATGTCCAGACATAGCTGGAGTGATGTGTCGGCTTAGTCAGCTTTAGTGCTTGCTAACATGGCAGGGACGGCGATGTTTTGATCATAAACGTCACTTTAGTTATTGCTTAGATACCAGAAATTGCTTTTAGCAATTTATTGGTGTATAATGTTAATGCTTTGGGATATGAACTAACTTTGTGTGGTCTTTACTCCTCAATAACACACAATCAAAGAGATTGTGTGTGACTCGGTCATAAAAGAATATAGGATGTAGTCTTAAGTGTATGGCTCGCATCTTCAACTGCAATGCGACAATAAGATGGCACCCTCAAAAAAGTTAGCAATGCAGAACAACTTCGCAGTCAGGGGAAGGGTGTTCCGTCCTACCATCCATGAATGCAGACTAATTGCCATAGAACACACATAAACAAACATTTAAGTCCAACATTGGTTTCTGTTTATGAGAACCATTACTTCAGACATCTTACGAGGTGAATAACAGTTATTACAGTTTTATGATGTCCATAATTTTGTTTTCGTGTGATGCTTATAGCAAAATTTGTACAGATCAATGAAGCCACAATAGTAGGATATCTGGGCCAACTTGATGAAGGTCATGCTGTGAACCAGCTTGTATTGTGGTCAACATAGAATCACTTTGCTTGGAATAACCAGCTATGAATTAGTAATGTATCATAAAAAAAACATCGTTATTTTTTGAACCAGTAGAATTTATTGTTGCAGGAGTTGTAATGAATACCGTTGTTTTTTTTTTCTTGCCTGGATCATCAACATGTCATTTAAGGAAAATATATTCTGCAAATTATCGCCTAATTATTTAGCTTTACCTGTTAGAATAACTATGCCACTGCAAACGTTAAAAACAAACACTATTATTTATATAGGTAAACCAATATGCTCACGATTCGTTGAAATCAAATCATTTTTCGGGAAACGGTGCAAAAATAAAGGATCTCTCAGCAATTGTAACTTCAACATGGAACGAAGAGGTTCCTCAAAGTATTGTCACGGAGAACTAACATCGTTACTTTTATGACAATAGTTTTGTCACGCGTTATTTGCCTGCTTTCGGGGACAAAGTAATTACTTGAGTTTTGAGTTTTTACGAACATGAGGAAAGAAAAATTACGACTGCATGAGATAATGATAAGAAACGAGATAACTTTCTCCGACCGTGGGCCAAGTTTAACGAGCCATAAGTTACTTTAAAAGGATATTAAGTAAGGTATGTTGTGCATAAACTGTTATTGGTCCATAATTTAGGACAATAAAAACAAGACTGGACTTTATTTTGCGAGATTTCCCAAATTGACTCAAATGGATTCAGGTTTTTAGTATTGACAGGATCATGTTTGACCACAATCTCACCTGTAGAAGCGGTGATGTGGTCGACGATGCAGCACCTAGAAGTAAACCATTCACTCTTGACTTACAAGGCCCCCAGTATATGTATCTTTCAGGAAACACAGACTCCAGCAGGGAGTTCCACTCCTTAGCTGTAGTACTGTCACGGTTGTGTCCTGGGCTTAAGATACTTATTCAGATTCAGATTTATTTATTTAATAGAACGGCCGAAGCCAATTACACTATGTTGTTACTTGTATGTTCAAGGCTTTATGAGAATCGGCATTGGCCATTTGTAAAGCTTTGGAGCGGTCAGATAAAAAGTATATCATATTTTTTAAATTATTAGGATAAAGAATTTAATTGTTTTGATAGGATTCCTTGTATCGATGTGAATTCGGGCGGAGTATTTTTAAACCTCCGTCCCTCTTTGATTCCTCGTAGCCCCTGACTTACCTCTGACAGTACTCATAGTATTCTCAAATCGTTTGTGCGTACGGGTGCGTGTGCGTAGTTTATTAAAATTGAAGTAGAATAAAATTGCCGAGATAATAGTTCCAAAAGTACAAAACAGAAGCTACCTAACTGACACACCAGTCCATAGAGAATACAAATAATCCCGATCATTACGATCAAGGCATTGGCCAATGATCATAAGTCAGAAGCTACAAGACAATAGCTGGCTCCATGACCCCAATAGTTTGCGGCGGGCGGCGCGGTTTAAAAGTAATTATTATGATTGTGGCTACGACACGTACGGCAAAGATTTCATGTTACTATGTCAAAATCGAACACCAGATTTCCTTGTGAATGCATGAAGTAGAACTGGAGTGGTTTGATTGAGCAATACTTGGAGTTGGAGGAACTATAGCGTTTAAGATGTCGGTTTCTAGATGTTGTTTACAAATTGAAGAGGAACATCATGTAGCATTTTAGAGACATGGGGATTCAACTTATACTGTACCACAACTTGGCAAGGGATGGGATACCTCCTGCCAGCTATTCTCATCCCGAGCGATTTCGAACCAGCAGCCTTTGTCGTCTTCGCTACCTCTTCCTAGGGCTTTGTTCCTAGGCCTGGGCCTGCGCCGGGACTTGTTAATTTTTTTTTGGCTTTGCTCTTGACTGTAGGAGCTCGTGGCTAAATAATAACAACCGCACAGGTCGATCTTCAAGGTTAAGCGACGCTTGCCGAGTTTGTTCTGTGGACCATCTTAACATACCGAGTTTCCTCCGCGCCTCGGAAAGCACGTTAAGCTGTTGGTCCCGGCTGTCATTTGGAGATCTTTGGCAGTCGTTACGGATAGTCATAAGCCAGAAAATCTGACACCAGTCTTGCCAAGGAGTACCGTGTTAATGGGTTGTGGAGGTCTGGTAGGCAACGCTCCACGTAAAATACTGGTATTCAGCTGAATCCGGTTTGACTGGAAGCCGACACCAACATAGTTGGGAAAAGGCTAGGCTGATGATGATGCTCTTGATTGTAGTCTAGGTTAGAGATGACAGAGACAAAGTCGAAGATGGAGATGGATGGTGAATGAGCTTCTCCGAAAAAAACACGAGCGTAGGCAGTCTAGTAACTGGTACGTCGTCGTACGTACGATTTGCCAGAAAACATGTTAAAATTGCTTTTGAACACTAATCACGATAAATGGAAATCTTATCAAAAGATTTTGTTTACTTCGCAGCTGATATTTTGTAACTGAATGAATAAAATTAGTCGCAGTTATGTCAAGACTTCATATCTAGGGCTTATATTGTAGGTACTCAAATTAATCTATGAATTAGAAAGTAGCTCTATAAGTTGCTATCAGGCAATCTCTGATAAAAGCCGGCACAATGTCAAGTTTCTGTGTTTATCACCAGCTAGTCTAGCGAGATAAGATTGGACTCCACTCGAGATTTCAAGAGTCTTAATGAAGAAACACTCCAAAGAATTAAACATGAACTTGGGTGAGGTAACGCTTCAGTTATCCTAATGTACTATGCGAGCCAAATAAGAATAGGATTGCGCTTGCTGCCAACTTCATACGAAAGCAGTCAAATTAGTACTGCCAGCAAAAAAAGACTGTGAAAAGAAAATACGTTATATTTTTTATTCAGTACAGTACAGTAGTATTTCGTGGTCTACTGGTCACCCTTATATGTCGCCATTTTGCTACGCAACTAAGAGTTCCGTGTATATGCGCGTGTGTGTTATTTCAGTTACCTACTGGACTTTATTGTGTTTTTTTTGTTATAATTGTTGACTTTGTTTCTTAAACATTCTTTTTTTTCCATATCCTATCATGTATAAAATAATTTCGCGTAAAATTTATTAGAAATCAGAACAATGTGAACAAAAATAATTAAACTGAGTATATTTTTCTTCATTTATTTTTTTGCAAACCTTACGCTTTGGTTATGAAGTTCGCGAGTATTGCGGAACAAAATGGTGTCTTGACAGTACTATTCTTATTTGGCTCGCATAGTATAAAATTCTTCCGTAACATAGTGACTGACAGACAACGCACAGGCAAAACTACTGGTCGTAGAAAGTTGAAACTTGGCATGTAGATTCCTCGGGGTGTGTAGAGGAGGATTTCTCGAAAATCCTACGTGAACGGGAAAAACGTGATAAGTGCGCACCAAGTCGCGGGCAAAATCTATACTAATATTATAATTTCCACAATTTAATTAGAACAAATTTCCGTGCGTTCAGGCGATTTTGCCATACCTATTACTGGAATCAAAAGTAGCTCACAATTTAGGACCCATTAGTTTAAACGTTAATCCGTGGTGCTTGGCAACTGGGCCTAACCCAGTTGTATATGTCCCTTGGTGCCTATTGGCCTAGCTCTAATCTGTCTCCTGCTTGATATGGAGGGAAGTGGAAATTATATTTATTTTTCCTACTCCTCCGCTGTACTCTTCTGATTAATTTCGTTGCGGGATCCAAGACAGTTGAATCGTTTCTCCGGGACTCGTCGGGTTTCATTAACTCGGCGTTTTTTCTGGTGGTCGCCACTGTTGATTCTGGCTTTCAGGAGTTGCAGTGGTTGGGAATGTGTGGCGGGCTTGTCCCAAAAAAGATAATATTATAGAGCAGAAGAGTTTGTTTTTTTTGCAGGTTTGTTTGGTTGAACGCGCTAATCTCTGGAACTTTCGCGAAAATTCTTTCAGTATTAGATAGCCCATTTATCGAGGAAGGTTATCTACATATAATATAAAATAAATCGGGTTTTCGTTCCTGACGCTATGACTCCAGAACGCACGAACCGATTTCTACGGCTTTGCATTCGTTGGAAAGGTCTCGGGCTCCGAGCGGTTTGTAGCAAAACGAAATTCAGGGAAAATGTGACGCAGACGAATTTGCGTGGGTCAGCTAGTAGGCTATATATCATCACGCTAAGACAAATAGGAGCGGAGCAGAAATGGAAAATGTGACGCAGACGAAGTTGGTGGGTCAGCTAGTCAGTATAAAGCGGTCAGCGGGTCAGTATAAACTATTTATTTTCAGTCTCTCATCTTCATTCTCTTGTCCTTATTCAATTTTAGTTAGAATTGGCAACATAATTTATCTTCTTGCATATTTCTTTATTTGCCTTCATGTAACCCTTTCATCTTATTTTCTTTGATCTTACTCTCTTTTATTTAGCCATGAACATTAATACTTAAAACTTTTCTCTTTCATTAATGAATTTTCAGTCTGTTTACTCTTTTATGTTTATGTTGGCTGGCAGAGCTGCTTCTTTTGGTTTGACTGAAAAGTTTCCACTGTCAATAAATATGTCTTCCACAGCTCATCCTTCTTCATTTAGAAATTCTTCTGTTATTTTATTTCTACCTTCCTTTTCACCACCTACCACGCCCAAAAATTATAAAATGTCCGTACAATCAAATTCAATTATGGACAAAAACTGAACAATTATGCTGTTATTCTAATGTGGGGCGTACACAATGACATTCGCACATTTTAGCACGGCCGTTGAACCACCGGCGCTTGCGCATGTTACAAACAGTGGGTGGGCTGGATCGCACAAAAATTTAATTATAAGAATCTCAGTATGTTTATGGTTTTGATTTAAGGTGGCGTTAAATTTTATGACTGTACAGGTAATGTTTGCTGCAGTGGAGAATGATAGTGGCTGTCGAAACGAGGGTGATATAAGAAGGATTTAGGATGTCCATAAGATGATACCAAGATCACTGTGATGGGATGAGCCAGCTCTTGAGTTTAGAGTTCCTAGAAGATGTCTGTACACTCTTGCTTTGAAGGCTAGCGTGTTAAAGGTGTTGGGGACACACAAACGCTGGCAGTGACAACAGTTTTTTGTGCATATATCACATTACCTAATTTATAATGCTCTTTCTATACTACACTAGCTGACCCACGCAACTTCGTCTGCGTCACATTTTCCCTGAATTTCGTTTGCTACAAACCTCACGGAGCCCGAGAGCTTTCCAACGAATGCAAAACCGTGGAAATCGGTTCGTGCGTTCTGGAGTTATAGCGTCAGGAAGGAAAACCCGACTCATTTTTATATTATAGATTATTCTGACTGTCTCTAAAATTACATGAACGTGAAGCTTCAAGCTAATACGCATCTCGAAGAACATTATGAACACCGAGATCATTTTATAGAATGACAACTGTATAATCGACCGGTATTTCGTTTCGTTTTATAGTGTTTTTATAGAGACCACTCTTGTAAGTTGCATTTCTGGTTAAACTAGATCTTCTGGCTATCATGATTTTTTAACATTATCTAATAGTTTTGGATGTATATTTACGATCAGTCCGGTAGTTTTATTATTTAATTCGTCGACTGAATGTCTGTTCACTTGGAAAGTAGATTTTTAGGGTTCGTAGCTAAATGGCAAAAACGGAACCCTTATAGATTCGTCATGTCTGTCTGTCCGTCCGTATGTCACAGCCACTTTTCTCCGAAACTATAAGAACTATGCTGTTGAAATTTGGTAAGTAGATGTATTCCGTGAACCGCATAAAGATTTTCACACAAAAACAGACAAAAAAAAATTTTTTTTTTTTTTCATCGAACCCATACGTCATACGTGTGAGGTATCTATATAGGATAGGTCTTCAAAAATGATATTGAGGTGATTCTAATATCATTTTTTTCTAAACTGAATAGTTTGCGCGAGAGACACTTCCAAAGTGGTAGAATGTGTGTCCCCCCCCTCTTAACTTCTAAAATAAGAGAATGTTAAAACAAAAAAAATATATGATGTACATTACCATGTAAACTACCAGCGAAAATTGGTTTGAACGAGATCTAGTCGGTATTTTTTTTAATGCGTAAATCGTAAATCGCAACTTCTGCTTATAATATAATACCTACTGAATTGTACGGAACCCTCGGTGCGCGAGTCCGACTCGCACTTGGCCGGTTTTTTTAAAATAACATCGTCATAGTTGAAATACTTGAGAAATCATTATCATCATTTCAGCCGAAAGACGTCCACTGCTGGATATAGGACCCTCCTAAGTGTCGCCACAATAACCGGTAATTTGCGTCTCGGATCCATCGGCTTCGAGCGACCCTCACCAGGTCAACGGTCCACCTTGTGAGGGATACAACAAAATAAGGACCTACAATATTTTCCAGTTACCTTTTCTTGTTAATTTTTTTTAACCGACTTTCCAAAAAGGAGGAGGTTCTCAATTCGGATGTTTGTATTTTTTTTTTTATGTTTGTTCGGGCATAACTCCGTCGCTTGCCAACCGATTTTAAAAATGATTTTTTTGTTGGAAAGGGTATACTTCCCAAATGGTCCTATGATAAGGGAACCAGGATCTGATGATGGCATCCCAGAGAAGTCGAGGGGAACTTTCAAAAATCGTATGGTATCTATTTTGCAGTGGTTTTGTTAGGTGTGGGGTACCACTAAAAAGTGAAAAAAAAAAAATTTTTTTTACAAAAAATACAACCGACTTCCAAAAAAAAAACACTACAAAGTAAAAAATAACTTTAACTTCGGAAGTCGGTGTCAAAATACGAACAACAACAAACTAACAAAAACACCGAGTTCCGAAGTTAAAGTTATTTTTTACTTTGTAGTGTTTTTTTTTTTTTTGGAAGTCGGTTGTTTTTTTTGTAGAAAGTTTTTTTAAGTATTTCTTTTACATATTTATCTTGTTAATTTGAGTATTTATTATGTACTAGAGGCCGCCCGCGACTTCGTCCGCGTATAAATTCTTGTTATTCCCGATCCCTCGGGAACTCTGGGATAAAAAGTAGCCTATGTGTTATTCTGGGTCTTCAGCTACATTAAAAATTTCATTGTAATCGGTTCAGAAGTATTTGCGTGAAAGAGTAAAAAACCGTTTTCCGGCTATCCCAGCTCATGAATATTCAGTTTTGTGCACCAAAATAAACACGTAACATTAATTAGTCAAACTGATTAAGTTTATCCGTCACGATTCAATAATAATGTGTCCAATTAACATGTTCCGTACAATTAATAACTACTATGTTGTTATTCAATTAGGAGCTGATAACAACGGTATGTCTGTCTGTCACTGACCTTTTAACGCGTTCAATCATTATTTTCAAATGTAACACATCATTGCCTTAAGTATTTTAAGTTCAGTTATTTAATCTAAACACAATATCTAAAGACCTTATTCGTTAATTATGTAATCGGAGCGAAAAATCTAGGATAGCATTTAAGGCAACAAAAATGTAACAGCTTCTAAGAAAGAATCCAGTTTGACCATCATCATCGCTCAGCTCAGACATTAACCGTTACAAAACCAAGCGTATCCAAACACATTAATTACAATCAAGATCTATTTTAAGAAAAACAAAACGATTCAAAACCTGAAGCATTAACATCAAAATGTTTATTGCACTTGATTCGAACTAAAGCATTTGTATTCTACATTATGCCAAATTACTAAAACAATGGAACGAAAAATTCGAATTTAGCGAATCGTTACTAGCATACGACACATCCGGTAACGAGGCTGCCATATTGTCGTTGGTACCATTCAAAATTCGAAGAGCTGCGCGTGCGCCCGCCTTCGCCCGCTGAGGACGCGGAGGAGTGCGGGAGGGACGGACGGAACTAGGGCTGTCATTAACGGGAAAATGTTATTGTTTGATATTATTTATGGAAAAGTGTTTTTGTATGAGTTTTATTTGGCAGCGTAAGATGGTGGATTTCGAAACGGAATAATAAAATCAAAAGTCAGTTGGATTGCAACCAACATCAACGTTGGTAGTATTAGTTTGGGAAAAATACAATTACTCACAATTTACGTGTACTATTTCTGTATTGGATTAAAGTGAATCTTATTTTTCTTCCTCTATGAACATGCACCTAACCATTTCAACACATGATATTTATATCTCATCCTAACTTGACCGCACCAACCCTAAAATCAAGACACGAACTGGTCGAAAAAAAATTGAAACAACCACAGTCAAACGTTAAGTGATGTCCTTGACGCACCTTGCTACATTTCCAGTTAGATCACCACCAAAAACAGTCTTTAATCCTTATCGCTATTGTATTGGAGTTCAAAATGCTGTGATATTAAGATCGTGATTTGGTAAGCCTGGACATTAGAATTCAGAATGGGTGGATACTTGAAGTATGGTAGTTATTGGGCTAGCACAGCTGTGACCAAACAATTCATCATGGCGGTCGCCGTGAATTAAGTTATCTAGCTGACCATATGGTCACAAGCCAAGATGCTGTAGATCCTATTTTTCCACTGTAAGTACATAATCATGAGGTCATATGTTTACTAGCAATTACTAACGATATGCTAAACTTACGAGAATCCGTGATAGATTGTGCCGGTCGGTACGATTACGGTAATCTCGCTTGCTTAGCTACTGATTACTGATTAGTCATATACTCATAAAATAAACAAAGATATCAAATAGATTAAATATGTTAATTAATAAAGCATGCTCAAAGGTTGCATTGAATAATAAATCACTCTGACAACATCAACTAGAGCTCCCATAGGTATCAATATCCAATGTGAAGGAAACAGCCGCAACCGTGGCAGCTACAACAAAAGTTCAAAACCTATCAACACAAAAAGCATAAACAAAGAAAGTGCAGGGTAGACGGAGAAAAGAGAACAAAATAAAATAAAAGCCGCAGCAGTGAAGCCGACTCGTTCGGCGAGTGACGACAATGACCGGCGACCACGTAACGGAACGACCATTATGAGATACTCAATTAACTAAGAATAGAAGGACTTACTTAGTTTTTCTTCACGCTCTTTACCTAACTTAGTAAGTGGAGTTTTAAATCCATATGAAGCGGTTATTATGGCAATATTCAAAGCAAGAATGAACAGGCATCTTCAGGGCAAGCTCGCTCCATCATAGACATCTATCCATCGCTTTCCATCAGGCGTGAATGTGTTCAAGAGCAAGCCCATTAAGTAATAAAAAAATCACTCTCGATAACTTGTAGTAAGAGGAACTTAGATCAGCTAGTTTTGAGCTTACTGATGAGGATGCAAAGACAAGAG
Source organism: Ceramica pisi (assembly GCA_963859965.1). NCBI lineage: Eukaryota > Metazoa > Arthropoda > Insecta > Lepidoptera > Noctuidae > Ceramica > Ceramica pisi. The sequence goes on along the minus strand of OY982537.1, from coordinate 2,507,568 downwards.
CAGTACATAATGAAGGATTTGATAAATTAGCATGAAAGAATCGGGAAAGACTTGATCACAAGAAGCTGTAGAGGCGCAAACCATTGACTTTGAGAACTAAGTGCTAAACGATCACGCATTGAATCGAGTAGTTGTTAATTATGCTTTAACAGTCGTACTTAGTTGAACTTCCTACACGTGACCCCTTGCTCTAATTATACAACACTCAGATGACCAACTAGAACACTATGCATTTCTTTCATTCAAGAATGAAAATAACTCTATTGTCCCTGATGACTGTGTGAACTTTACACAATGACCTTTGTTATGCATAATTCAATGATTGTATCACTTCAAGAAGTTCATCTCTAAGACCTTGATGAACTTGAAACGTAACGCAAGCAGCTGAAGTAAGGATTCTTTCCGTATCTTAATTTGCACTTAACAAAAACTTTCGAAACGCCGACACAGAATCAGGACGGTAATTCTTCTTAAAAAATCCCAAAGCCGCCGTCTGGTTCGAACCCACGACCCATAAACAAAATGCCACTGGCAACGGTATCGATACCGGTTTGTGGATCGCTCGCCTCGACATATTATATCGATTTTATAGGGAAAGATTGTAACGAAAGTGGAGAATATATTACGAGTATTGCTAACAAGGCGTAGAGGATGGGAATTAACATGTTGGTTCTATGGCAAAGTTTAATTGGTACTAAGAAAAATAGAAGTCCGTAGATGGAAGCACACCCTTCCAATTTTCAAACATCAGCATCTTCGAATTTTAATGCTTTTCTTATTATGTCCCTAATCAATATAGTTAACATTACCTTCAATACATCAAACAAATGACGTGCACATTAAAATCAGGAACTTACCTGGGAAAAAAGAAAGACATTCATTAAACTTATGTTGCACAAGTAATTTAATACAGCTTTAGCCCGCGGCTCCATTCACTTTAATGTTCAATGCCCAGCTACTGCATACTATTACACAACAGCTGATCGCAGTTTTGAACTCACGACCTTTTTGATAGCTAGTTAACACCTACCGGGTAGTTTATTATCGCTTTAGATATTAATTTCAAGTTGCTGCGAAACGAGTCAAGAAATGCCTGTCCATTTCGTAAAAGTTTTATCACACAGGCAAAGCTTGTACCCCTTAATAATTTAATATGATAGAGGGAGAAGATATATTGGCACTATTGGCAGAATCAGGCCACACTCTAAGCCCAAAGTCCATAGTTTCGGGCTTAATTGCAGGCGCATTCTACTCCGTATGGGGGCTAATCCCTAAAGTGACCTGTCAATACGTCCTATCAATTTGTAATAACAGTTCTCTTTGAAAGCTCACTCAACCTTAGTTCTGCATAGAGAGGATAATTTGTAGTCACTAATTGAGAGGAGGCCTATATCCACGCACTCGTATGGGTAGTTACAATGTACTATGCGAGCATTATATTAAAAGAGAGAGTGTTAGTGCAAGTATCGGTGCAATAAGGATGTACACCACGTACGACACAATGCTGAGAACCAATGACGAGCCAGCGGTAACATGATGTCACCTTCACACAATAGATATTAACAATAGGAAGAATAGTGACACCTGTGAATATTGTATGTGTTGTGTTTGAAATATATGGTATGTAGGAATTCAAGGAACAATCAACAGAACTTTGTATGCAAAATTTCTCAAGTCAATCAAATTGCAAGAAAGGACTATGAACAACAGAGAAGAAAATCCAAAAACAATTGAAGTAATGGCTGAAATAGAAAGCATTCGTAAGCGGTCAAATATAAGAACATCAAATCAAGATACGACTTACGGCTTTCGTACCAAAAAAACTTGTAGGGTAGAGACAATACTATGGAATTAAAGCAAGTATAGGCACGAGTACAAGTAGGTTCTTACTTATTTATGGTATGGTAACAGGATAGTCAGCAAAGGTCGCTACTTTAGCAACATCTACTAACCCATGTGTTAAAGCTTTTAGGGCGTACAGTCAGTCAAACGCTTTAGTTGGATCGATGACGTGCGACACTTCCAAGTAACGTTGACTCATCATGTTATTGATATGTGGATCGATTTGCAAATTAACGAAGGCTACTTATTATTCTAGAGAGTCCGCTGGTGCATTAAACTATTAACATTTATTAGTAACTGAAATGTTTCGTTTCAAGATCTTGAATGTCTTGGACGACAAAAAGCTAAGCTCAGATTTTTGAGTTTCCTAGTTCCAAATTGTTGCTATCTATTTTATATTAGCCTGTGATGCTTGCTTATTGGTTACACCACAAGAAATGACTAAGATGAGGCACAATACTATTACAAAGTTTCAAGCGGTTAATATACCATGACTGATTAACGCAATCTGTTCTCCCAACATTGGTTATAACAACTTCAGATAAGGCAACGCTTGAACCTTGACAAGGACGCCTGCATAATATTACAATTTTGAATATACACCGAATTGCGGAATAAAAGCTCAAACAACTTAAACTTACATAAAGTGCACGCGAACAGTAGTAAATTATCGAATCGTAAAGGATCAAAACCGGAATGGCATACCGACAGAATGTTAATTAGCCCTTAGTTCTCTCACATGAGGCATTCTGGTACCGTTACGCTGGTATTACACCACAGCGTGGTTGCATCGCGCCCTGTCCTGTCTGACCAGATGGCATTAACGGCGACCCACTTCTTGAAGGTCCTATACCGGCCCGACTTATGCCATGTAAGGCATTACATGGTTACGCAAGTCGCTGATTCTGCGCGAAACTCTCGTATTGTTCATATTTTATTATACACAATTATAAATGTTGGAAACTTTACCTTATTCGGAAAGTAAATTTCGTTTGATTAAAACATAAATCTGGCAGTAAAACTTAAAAATGGTTAAAAGGCATAAAGGGCGAGAACTGTCTAGATTGCAATCTGTAATGCAATAATCATAATTCAGAGGTTTTACGTGCAAACTTTCTTTAATTATGTAGCAAGACCAAAAAATACTAAGTTCAAAACTGTAGAGATAAAAGCTGCAAAACTTAATTAAGCATTAACCGTATCATTGACGAAAAGAATGCCACAACACGATTTAAAGCGCGGTATCAATATCAAGCTGAGAACTAACAAAAAATGGCGCTTTGCTTTCAATGCGATCGTTGATTGCGCTCCAAAGCCGTTTACAGTTAATCAATGCACCATGTGTAATGACCAGCCGTGGTCGGCACGGTACACGGCCTAGCATATGGCGGCTAAAACATGGCCATATAAGGTGGCACATATGGACGACATGGTTTGTTCGACGAATTCAGCGGTACATGCGTTTGTGACAACTTTTACGGACATGATGAATGGACGTGTCAAAGTTACGAATATTGAAGTCAGTGACGCTGACGTGGATTGTAATGTAAAGCTTTCGAAACCGTTTCGGACAACATTCGCAAAATGATGTATTACAGAGCTGTAAACGACTCATACAACAAAAATCTGATAAGGAAAACGAACTTTTATGAAATAACTGTATGATCTACTTCATGTTACAGTATAAACAGAAGAGTAACAGTATTTTAGCCCTTTCATGATTTAAGACGATCTAAATCAAACGTAGTAACGAGCTGACCTTAATCTCGCAGCCAAGGGCAATTCATGAATCTATGCATTGTGAACTTTGACCCAAGTAACACTCCATATCAAGAACGTTTAGTTGTATTCAGAACATAAGGGCAAAGCACGGAACACATTGTCTCTGAAGAGGCTCACTTTGAAATTTGAATTTTTAAAGCATTGATACGAATAGTGCAATTTATAATGATCATGATGCTTGAATAGCTTTGATTAATCGAATTTACGAATTAAACATTTTTGCTGATTGGATTGATCTCTAGACATGGCGCCATATTGCAAAGCGTCTTTGCACGTTCACACGTAATTAACAACAACTTAGCACAACGTATTTTATAAACGCTACGATCGAAGCTCTAATAACAATCACTTATAATAGATCGTCAGATCGCTCGCAAAAAGCAATAAAGAGTTTAATTAACAGATGTCCTGGACAAAGACAAGAGCTGATTATGCTAAAGTACTATCTGATATGTTGTTGGATGATTTTCAACCTTATTTTTACGCGTTAAGGTATATGATTGTAGTGTGTTTGGTTACGGTTGGCAGGTCAAGACACTATGAGCATGTGCTTTGTTCCAAGCACCTCCCGCGTTGATGTATCATCATTTGTGTCGGTGGATTTGCTATATTTGTACGAATTTACGCATAATTAGTTACAACAATATCGTTGTCTTCCGTGAAATTACCGGTCTTTTCGAACGTGAAAATGTTCATAGGTTAAGCCAGCCAGTATTTTATTTCCATATTGGTTGTGTAATAAAAAAAATACTTTTGAAGTATTTTATTGCAATATTTCATGACCTTATTTAAACCTCAATGATACTCATAACGGCATACTGCCCTGATTGAAACCAACCTAGCTATAAACCATAATGTGAAATTAATTATATCTAACTAGCTGACCCACGCAACTTCGTCTGCGTCACATTTTCCCTGAATTTCTTTTGCTACAAACCTCACGGAGCCCGAGACCTTTCCAACGAATGCAAAACCGTGGAAATCGGTTCGTGCGTTCTGGAGTTATTGCGTCAGGAAGGAAAACCCGACTTATTTTTACATTATAGATGAAATAGGGGATATTTTTATGGCTTTGACTAAGAGGCCAATAAAATAATAAATAGACATCATTTTTCCTTTTAAACATAAGTTGCTTGCTACTCGTATACGATAACGCACATATCATAGCGAATCGAACAGAATTTAGAATAAATAACGTTCACAGACCATTTATGTTATAGAATAAGTGTACAGATATATAAATTAGAGACCGATAAGCCAAAAGCCTAAAAGCTATAAATATCTATGAATTTTAATATTTCGTTGGTGTACTACTTTTTATTCTAAGCAGATATCATCCTCATCACTATTGAAACTGAAAATGGCTATAACCTCAAAAACCTAACCTTTAAAATTGTAAATCAAAATTTAATCAACATTGTTATGTTAACGAACCAATTTAATACCAATCTCGATTACAGAATTAACACAAGGCAACACACACTGAATTCCTTAAATTGTAGAAATGAAAGAATTATCTTTATTGCGTAAATTTTCATTGTTCAACATTCAAGAAACTTTTGCGTTTCCGATATTCTGAGGAAGTTGTTCCAAGGCAACTTAGAATCAGACATTAATTATGTTTCCTTGAAAGTGTAATTAAATAGAAGCTATTTTGTTCGTCAGAACGTTGAGCTCCTTAAAGTTCTAAGTTTGAGCTACACGATAACTCTCAAATGCTTGCTTGTCTGAACAGGTTCACTCAAATCTGTAAAGTACTTTCCTCAAGACCACTTTAGACCTTGACCTGCATGGTTCTCATATATGATTTGACCAGTACGATTGTATGGACTTGAAACAGTCTGACATCTGAGTTTGCTTCGGTGTTTCTTTTTCAAGGTAGTCAGCTAGGAAACACCGGCCTCATTTAGTTTAAAATGACCAAAAAATGATTGACGTGTAAAAGTGTTATGTTTAACCTATTTACAGATAAATATCTTTTATTTTATAAAGCGACTAACGAATCTTAAATAACACTCGAGAAACCGTTATAATGAAAAATGAAAATAGCATATAATAATAATATATGTGCTCAAGAAAACGTCCTTGATGACCATACATAATTTAGCTATGCTCAAGTGAGTAGGCAATTAGACATTGAAATCCTTATTTGAACATGACAAATTACAAAGAAATGCAACAATATTTGCAAAGGCTCTCCTGAATACCGTTCCTCAATGCTTGGGGCGGCTGGTTTTACGTCTAGGTTTTACGACGCACCGTCTAGACACCAAGCGAAACAAATAAATTCATACGTAGTAAAACAAATGGAGGAACATTTTAAAGTAGTAAAGACTGCAGACCGGAAGTGTTTGTAATGTATTGGCAATTACTTTATCGCTGCAACAATGCATTGAAAGTTCGCGGTACGATAAGTAAGTTTTGGCATGGAGTTTTAATTTAAAAAGAGATAGTAAGTCACCAAAAGCTGCAATTTTTGAATAAACCCAATTGGAAAAGTGAAATTCTGGTTCAAAATATACACCTATTCTATTAGGGGGTTTTGGTTTCCGCACTTAGTCCTGACGTTGGACCATTGTACGTGAGCCATGGCGGCCGTCACTCCAACCACCCAACCTCCCTCCAGAAACAGATAAGTTTTTTCGGCGTGTTCAGGATATCTGTGAGCAAGTTTGGTGACACACCTAAACTACGAATAAGTTTACTGAACCGATAATAATATCCGTTCTAAATGTTTCCTTTTCATCTAAACCTACCAAACTGTTATGTAGGTAGCCTCACTGATTCAATTAACTAGAAAACGGGATGATCTAATTTTAATTTAATTATGTAAACAATTATTTTATTTTAGCTTCTGACACCATGGCTTGGTTGCTAAACGGAGATAATATTATGATAGCTATCCTAATTATGAATAAATATATTTCTCAGATATAGACATTTATATGACTGAGTCATATTTAAAACATATGCTAACAAAGGCAGTACATATCAAACTTTATGTATGTGGAGTTCAGCAAGGAACAACTTTGAGCCCACAATTATTTTGCAAACTCTTCGAATGCATAAGAAAAATCGTAAATTTAATTTAATGGTCTAATTCAAAATTCTACCTCAGGAAATTGCCTTACAATATTTGAATCTATCACGACATTTTGCATTCCGCACATATCAGATAACATACCAACGTGACTGGACCAAAAATAACTAAGTTCTAACTATAGGCTACTAGATATGCTAGAAATTATTCCTCTAGTGTAACAAGGAGTTTCATTCATAGTCAATTATTCCATATTAATTTTGCACGCACGTGTGGCCCGGCGATCGTGGATCACGACTAGTGGAAGGTCGCAGATGGTTTAAGAATGGGTAAATTGAATAGATTTACATAAAAAATATGCGACCTTCGCTTGTACCCCGTTATATCAAAATAATTGAAGATTAATCAGAATTATAAATGAGTTTTATTTTTAATTAAAACCCAAAAATGAATATCTAAATGGAGTCGAACTCTCAGTAAGCATATGCTTACTGAGAGTTCAGTCCCGAGTCAGTTATGGCATCAAACATTATTTAAATATCTATTTGTAATGCTGAATTTTTCTTTATTCATAGATTTATTAATAAGAATTGCAATTGCAACAGGCGAATGATCAGAAAAGGTTATTGTAACGCACTTAGGCAATAGGCAAATAACCAGTTACTACGTCAGCGATTTAGTTATAAACAAGCTAATGCACGCCTCTACTACAACAATGACTTGACCAACCTTGATATTGCTTCTAATTCCGCACATTGCTTCTAAACATCGGCATAATCGCCCAAAATATTACATTTATCATCCATCAGATTCATTCATATTCCTGGCACCTTCCTCCAGCAATAGTAGAAACAAATGATAAGTCATACGTAGTGAACAAATATAACATTAGATCGAAGACCTCTCTGTAAAAACATCGGTTGCATCATCCGTCTTTAAATAGATCGCCTGGACTATTAGAAACAGATAAATTTTCTATATTATGGTCGCGCGTTCTCTCCTGCGTGGATAGCAAAACTTTGAGATGTATTAATCAGCCAAGTTGAGCTACATGTAAGGTGTACTCGGCACCCTATTGCAATATTGCTGTCTAGCATCTCTATAATTAGTTTCACTGACTTGCAAAGGACTTTTCTATTTTAGTCTCAAGTGCAAAGTCCAGCAATAATGCTAAAAACTCTATCTTTATTCTAAGGAAATCCATATGGATTAAACTAATCTAAAGACCCCGGCCTTCCAAGATTTGACTATTGATTTCGGTACTTTGTATTTTGTGTCCAGCAACGGAACTTTAATTAAGATTAGACAATTGAGAACGATTTGTAAAACAAACCAGTTTCCATCGATTTAAAGTTAAGCTTTTACAAATAACGTTTGAATAATATTATAATAACAATATGTTATCCACTTCAAACATATCACGATTTTATAAGTGCTTTAACCTCTTTTGAAAGATTATCCACAACGCAATTTAGAATTTTGAGCACTGCAAAGTTTTTAATAGATCTAGCTCATAAATCCAGGCTGTATATCTAGAAGAGTTCGTAAGACTAGAGTAACCGTAATCTAGCATCAAGCAAACTGGTTCATGGCTTTAAGATCCCAAAAAGTTGTTTAATAATCTAGCTAGATTATCTCGAAACCAAAATTTGACAGCAATAGTTGAACTTGGCAAATGTTTTTGAAGCATATTTCTAAGTAATGCAGAAACCTGGTCCATTGCGGCATTGGTATCTGCAGTGCAGGAGAGTCCTATACATCAGCGTCCATAGCTAAGCTTTTAGAGCGGCCGTGCAAAGCCGCAGGCAACATTTTTGCAATTGAACGAGCTGAATACATTTGCGCAGATAAAGTTGTTAGTGAGCGCAAGATAAAGAGGTAAGGTTCGTGATAAGGTTCGCTTGTTAAAAGTTGTTTACTCGTGAGGGAGCAAAACCATTGAGTTTTTGCTTTGTGTATATGCAACATGCTGCTCTTTATCTCGGTATTTATGGTTCAATTTCGTATTATTCTATCAGATTCTTTAAGACTTGTCTATTCATGCAGAAGTCTTTCTTGTCCCAGCAGCATTGTAAACTGATCTCCCAAAAGCCATTACAGCAAAAAAAACCTGCAATATCATTGGCAAGCCGTAATCCATCAGTGTTATTTTTCAACACATTACCATGTTGCTCGCTTGCCAAAACAAATATACTTTCCTTCGTCAGACGTCAACCATAATGTTTTTGACGACCGCAAAATGGATCGGTGATTTTTATTGAGGTATTAAAATTGACTTGTACGATGTAATACAAATAGGGAAGAAGTATCGGCGGGCTGTGGGTTGAATACATGATGGTCAGTTTGAGGCCGAGGCTCTTCCAAGGTTTTCTACATAGAATTCTAAGTGTTAAATGACGTATTTATTGCTTGGTTATAAGGTGAGACTATGCGTAATGATCAGGCTTTGCTACTTGCTGATACTTATTGGAAAACAGTATGAAAGCTTTAGTATTTAGACATAAGTCACAGACAGCACATTATTTTGCCTCTACCCATCCCCTAAAGCACCTGTATTTCCCCACAGAACATTCACCCTTTCAATCAGAAAAAGAAAGCCCCTAATATTTTATTGGGAAGCCCCTACAATTTACGGGCCATATGTCGGACATATCCTGCCCAAACAATCCGTCGTCGTCTGAAAGTTTCATAACCCCGTCTGCACCTACCCTGCACCCTATGCAACCCCCTGGGGGTGTCTGCGAGGGTGCGGCTCGTTCAGACTTTACCGCTGATAGGTTTCAAAGTAGGGGTAGGCAAATTAATGGATGACTAAGTGGTAACTGTAGCTAGTGCATTATTTGGGGGTGCGGACTGCGGCTGGCTAGATGAAAAGTCAGTTGTGAAGTGTGAAATTGCTTCGCCCACAAGTGTTTTACTTGCTGAACCGTTCGCGTGTGAAACGATGAAGTTTTTTGCTCTAAGACGTAATGTAATTGCAATACTTTAAAATATTATTATTTAATAAAGTACGTAAGTAGTTTCTACCTTATGCAACTGCTGGCACAAGTTTCACTTCAACTGATTGAAAATTAATACGTTGTCATTTTCTCTTTATTTTTCGTCATCATATCGATGTCATACATATAACGATTCCTGTATTGTCTTTTTAGCGTTTGATTTTTATTTATACTTTTATACTAATGTTATAAAGCGGTAAAGTTTGTGAGGTTGTAGGGGGTAAATCTCTGGATCTATGGAACCGATTTAGATAATTATTTTACCAATAGAAAGCCACGTTATTTGTGAGTGTTATATTAACCCGAAAATAAAACCCAAAGGGTCAGCTATCATTTTATAATATCCTAGCAACATTATTGAAATAGTAGATAGATAATGGCATTACGATTCTCTTACTCATCCTTCCTAGTGTACTTATCTGAACAACAAGGCAATTGAAGCGGCCATAATGGCTGACGCATTTTGCTAATTGTGTAACTTACATTTACTGCATACCGGAGGTAAAGAAAAGGCAATTAGCTTAGCTAATTTACATTTATATGAGTGAAAAACAGACTCAGTATGTACTTGCTCGAGTAAGTTTATGGTGACGGACCCTAAGCCACCGTAACAGTGGACACAATACAAAATCGAATGACACGAAACCAAATAGCTTAAAGCATCGAGAAGACTCGTTATCTAATTGAAACCAAGTAAAGAATCCCGACAGGTTCTGAACTGGTTCTAATTCCGTCCACGACATTAACCCTGACCATTTTATAACTTTAAAGAATCCAGTTAGCATGTATTGATTACAAAATTCTCCTGATGTGAGATTCCTGCGCTATCGGCGTGATAAGAGGTAGATAACACGGATAGCTTGGATTGTTCGAGTGTCGGTACCGACCACGGAATGAGTATCGACAATCTGCATGTTCTATTTTAGATGCCACATGCGGATTATGACGCTACTTGGGAGAGGCCCATGTCCAGCAATGAACTGCGATTGGGAGACGATTGAATTATTGATTCGAATTCTGGAGTTAGTGTTTGGGTTTCACCAAATGTTAATGAATTTAAATTTTCCTTTGAAAATGGCCTTTGTCTACCGTTTCGATATCTGGGGTCATGGAGATTTAATTATCTCCAGCGTTCGTTCGTTGGATAAATTAGTAAAAACCAGGTGTAAGAAAAACATATATATTTAAAGCATTGGTATTTTTTTCGAGGGTTTCGGCACTTTTGGTCTTTCGAGTTTCAGAAGAGCACTTATCCCTTCAAATTAAGCTGATAAACCCTTTGTTATAAGCCTAACGCAATTTCCATTACCATGTAATTGGATTTGTTATCAAAAGAGATACCAACATCCGCCGAATTAATCACATTGTTATCAAACGACCTTGCTATATCAGAAATCTGCTTTATCGATGCAGTAACACGAATTTACTGACGTGTCAGATTAATACGAAATATTAAAATAAACAACATCCTGGATTTGGTCTTCTCATTTCTTACTTATGATTTACTAATGATTGGTTTAACATGGCTTTATCGCTAGTTTATTTGTTCGTTAACGTAAATGTCATAACGCCATTGGTTAGGTAGTGGTTAAAGGACCGACAAACGGCCGATAAAGTACCTTAGAAACCGGGCATAAGACGTCGAATTAAGCTTATTGTTTTCATCATCAGATATAAACTTTTCTGCCGTTTCCAAAACACCCCATTCGATTGAGTTGTAAATTTTTCTCTCCCAGCCAGGACACTTCATATAAAATGCCAGACAGCCAATGACCTGACAGTTAATGAAAAAGCTGGTACCGGGACAGTGAGGGTAGGAACACATAATGAAATATCTATGATAATATCCCTGTAGTGATTAATCCCGAGTTATACATTGAAGGCTGGTGTCATGAAATATGTATGGCGCAAACGCGTATACCACTTTATTTAGCAATAGGAGCTGTTAACTACTCGTGCGATTATAATTATCTTTACTACTAACTTAGCTGAGTATCACTAGCTATTGGTTAATCTTGATGTGGGAACGGTTGTTATTCTTAAGACAATCAGGGGATTTCTAAGTTTATAGCACGAGTAAAAGATTTATACTCAAAATATCTGGACAGTCAATTTTTTCGTGATTTTGGTATTGGTCTCACACAGTAAAAGTTGTTCATAATGATGAGTACAATGACCCTTTTCAGGTTATGCTTTTATTCGTTTTCATTAGTTAGAAGTTGTATAAAGTTTCGTTCGAAACTAGAATACCTATTAATACTTGCTACTAAAGAGGCAAATAAAATAAACATACACTCGTCGCTGCATATGCAATAAATATAGAATTTTGCATATTGCCATCAAAACGATGAGTATCGAGTTACTGCGAGGTCGGCGACATACGCATCTTATGAATGTTAAGTTTGTTTCATTTTTTTATAGCAAGGTACAAAGGGCAAAGTAATTTTTTTACTAAATAGACACATGAACAAGACATGGTGGTGAAAAAGTGTATAGAACAGAGAAAAAGTTGCTTTTGCTGATTTTTCTCTGCGAGCTAGCAGCAAGACGCTTTTGACAAGGGTGAAGAGATTGGCGATAAGGTGCTGCAAAACAGCCGAACAGCTAGATGCCTGGACGTGCCTTAACAGGGTTTAAGAAGTAACGCGATTACGCACAGACGAGTTATCGGCCGTGGACGTGACTGTGATGGTAGCAATTAAAGCAGTGAACGGAAATTGACTTGGCAACATTTCTTAAACAGTAGGGTCTTTGACGTTTTATTCAAAAACCTTCAGATTTGGAAAGTTTTCTTGTTAAAGTCCGTGTGCAATTAAGAGAACTAATTTAAAAAGAAGACTAAAGAAGAGAAAGAGAAATAAACTCTTTTTCTGGATATCGCTACATTATAAGCCAAATGTTTTTTGTTCCGCAGCACGTAAATATTTGTGCGACTTGATAACAAACAAAAAATCACGCGAGAGTGAAAAGGAGTAACAGTCAAGTTTGCCACAAGTACCAAGATGTTAGAACGTCGGTGGAGGTTCAAACGTAGCGTACATATTCGCGTGGGCCGTCCCCCCCCTCATCCCCCGCGCTCCCGCCAGGTCAACGACATCCGCGGCCGTTTCGGCCGGCGGCGCGCCTCACCTTGACATTCATCTCGAGCACGACGCTTTAGCCAAACGTTTGAATTAACTCGAACAACTTTCGAACGCCGCTTAAGAATTAACCCTTCTAGGGTATCAGTCGCCCACTCGAATTGGTCGCATTACATTTCGGTTACCCGCGACAATCCGCTCGATCCTATGCTGCCCTGGTACATGATGCTCGTTCTAATGAAGAAAATGAAATGAAATTTTGTTTTTTTCCAAGATACAGAGCATTTTGTCGCAATCCGACGAGGTTTCCTATCGTATACGTGACTCATCTGTTAAATTGATAAGCAACGAACAAAGAGCGAGCTATGTAACACAATCTGCATATAATAGAAATATTTTATATCATGCAAAACTCCAAGGAACGCATCGGCCTACTGGTAATGACGACATCACGTCACCATACATACTCGAACTTACAAATCCTCTAATCCTATTCGCAGAGGTCAACACTCTTTAAACAAGAAAATATTTTTGTATGTAGGTACTCGTAGTGAGAACGTATACAAACTCGTTATCCCCGATATAATGAAGTATTCATGCGAACTGTACATGATTTGACAAACAGTTGCGCGATGCGAAGATGACAATACAGAAGTAAAAGGTACCATTTAGGAAATTCTGAATGGGATACAGGTGATTAATTCTTTTTCGCCAGATGGATTTGAATGAAAATATAAGACGATGTTTACTGAAGACTTTAACATCTTGCAAAAAGTGGTAATACAGCTTATAACAGGTTTGGATGCATATACTTTAGAACCTTAGTAACTTCAAGCATTATATCAAAACAAGATCGGCTTCTCAGGTGAATTAGGTTTTGTCGACCGCCTTCATACTAAGCTCATTGCTCTATAAAAACGGCACTAAACCAACAAACGCCTTAAGGGGCAAAGAAAATGAACAATAAAAGCAAAAACGTGGTCCGATGGACACCATTGTTAAAAATGTGAGTCACAAAAGGAAGTTATGGCTCCAATAGGACCACCAAGGCTTTCGAGGGAATTTGCATGGCGTAATGGTGATCTCAGACAAGAACTTGAGCAAATCTTGAATTTATTGTTAGTTTTGAGGTTCTGACTTTAGAGAAGATTACTACAGAAAACATTACCCAGAGGCAATCGAGAAAAAATCCAGAGAATCAAGAAAGAGGACACAAAAAGCCGTAGTATCATTCGCAAGTAATGTCTGGAAAGAAATTAAGAAAAGTATTTACTGTCACAGAACTGACCATGCATACAAATTGAAGTGCCTTCTTAATTTTATCGTCAGTATCAGTAAAGACACTTGGCAATGATAAGGCAAGCAAACTTCAAGAGCCAACGGCGAAGTTATTACTTATGCAAGTATTTCGGAACTAATCATAATTTACCGTTAATCATCCCACGCAAATCGTGACTATTAATAAAAGGAACCGGGCTAGAATGGACCGTAGGCGATCAGCTAAATAACTTGTCAACAAGTATTCCTTATTGCGTCGAGTTTTAGGGACACCTGGCTGTACTAGATTGTCGTAGTGGAAACTGGAAATATACCGGTCTACAACTTTGGCAGCTTAGGTAGGACTTTAGGAACTAGTCCATGATCAAGCAGCAGTAGTTTAAGAACTTGCAGTCACTCCCAAGGACATGTACGGTAAGAAAGTATGAAGGCAATAGGTTTTTTATATTGTGTCACGCCATGTAAGTTCCGACAACATTAAGAACAATAAATACCTAAGCAAGTCATACTTTACCACGATTCTAGAGTTAGGTTTTCTGGAGTTATGGGGCTTGGTTCGACTCGAGATTTGATGACTTTGGCTACTACTACTAGGGAGACTTTTGATTCTATTGACATGTCCTCAGTTCATTAAATGAAAGCGAGCTTTACGTTATTTGCAGTTGACAAACTTTTACTCTAAGAAACATCCAGGACTAAAGATAGTTATTGTGTCTAATATCTCTTGCGGTCTCGAGAAAGAGTTCTGAAAGACGAACAACAAAATGGAAGACCGCAGTGACGCCCGCAACTCTATGAGAGCATAAAGAAGGATTCAAGCGAGGAATAAGAGAAACTATGGAACAAGAAGTTGAACGAGAGGACCATCCAACTATATCACGACGAAAGTCTAAATCTGAAGTTGCCATCAGACAATACCAGTACGTAATAATCTGGCCTTCAAGCTAGAAGACATCATGATACATGCCAAGTGTGTCTGTAGCCGCCCGGACAATCGCTGACGGTCACCATCTGACAATGAATGGTGGCACCTTTGTTATGTAAATCTAAGGATTTCACGCCCCATTAATATCGCGAACACGGCTTTAATTGATGACACTCACGGTTGCATGTGGAATGGTATTTAAGGCTAGAAATAATTCGTTTATTGCTAGGTGAAAAATTGCGATGTAGCAGACATTTTGGTTGGATTTTTACTTTTGGTGTTAATTTTGAGCGGTTGCTGTTTTGCGATCTTTATACGACCTTGGAGATGATACGTGTTTGTGAGGAGGCAGTTTAGTCTGGCATTTTTGGGCAGATGTGTATACTCCCCATCTTGACCTATGGTGCATAGACTTGGTCTTTGACTAACATCCAAAATTCCAAACTCAAGGTTTGCCAACGTACTATGGAGCGCAGTATGTGGTGTTAAATTAACAGACCACGTTCGAAACACGCTGCGCTCTAAAACGCAAATCGTCGTGGCTCAAAAGGCTGCCCAACTTAGGTGGGACTGGGCAGGACTGCCGCATGCCGGACAAGCTGTGGGCCCGTAAAATACTGGATTGGAACCCTGAGACTGCGAGACGAGGCCGCGGCAGACCGCGAAGGAGATGGCGGGACGACCTGGATGTCTTCCTTAAGAATTGGAAGGAAGAGGCACAACACCGTGAAAAGTGGACGGAATGTAGGAAGCCTTTGCCCAGCAGTGGGAAAGTACTGGCTAGTAATAATAATAAACAATAATTGTCAGTAATTGCGATTATCAGTCCACTAAACCACCCAAACCCATAGCGTTTCATTTTTTGTTTCCATATTCTGCAATAGTACTGCTCCAACCGGGGATTGTCCTTGTGAATACTTTCAGTGCATACCAATGACGTATTATAGATAGACACGTCATACACCAACATCACGGCGCTTAAAAACGGCGAAAATACTAGATAGCTACTAATACGCATGAAGAAAGGGAAAGAAAATATGTCACCGTATGGCGGGATGCCTGTTGCTAGAGGGAGATATATATACATCTTCAGTTACGTCACCGGTTAAGTAATAGTCAAATTGACATCAATACAAACGTAGTGTCGCGCGACAGGTTGGTGCGTAACTAAGCGCAATGTGGCCAATTGGCTTCATTTCATGTTGACATTTTAGAGTGCGGACAACGTATCTATAGTTTTATATATCATTGGTGCATACAGGGATAATCGCCGGTTGGTGCCCCATTACATTTGAAATGTCTAACGGGGCCTCTGCGAGTTGTTTTCGGCCCCTCGTATAGACCAAAGGACCGGGTCTCCAAGGACCCGAGAAAAAAAAATAAACAATGTATATTATAGGAGCGGACCCTGCGTTAGAGAATGTTATGTTAACTTTTTCCTTGCGGCGAGGAAAAGGCTCCCAAAATTGTATAAATACCTATAAAAAAATCTCTCGAACACGAAAAAACTAGGTATTTTGATTAAACTATAGTGATTACGTATGAAGTGAATAATAATATTAAACATTGAAACTAATTGGCTGCGTGACGGCGATCGATGCAATCATCAATGTAACAAGAAAATAAAATCGAAATTTTCACGTCTTTTACTTATTTGGTTTTATTCGCAGAATGATCACAAAGATAGTAAAAAAATAAACGATAAAAGGTATTTTTAAGTTATTGCAAAAGTTGTGCAATACTACATTTAATTACACCATTTATTCAAAGAGGTCATTACAGCACTTGTGCGGTAAAAAAACGGCCAAGCGGAGTCTGACTCCCAACGAAAGGTTCCGTACCACGAACCTAAAGAAAACTCGTTTCTTTTAGGCCCCTTCAGTTTTTAAATTATTTTAATTTTTATTACTTCTTGTAATAACGGCAATAGAAATACACAATCTGGGAAAATTTGAACTGTACCTATTTTTTTTTGTTTGGGGTTTGCTAGATTGACTCTAGTCTAGGTTAGAGATGACGGAGACAAAGTCTACGATGAAGCGAGCTTAGCCAGAAGTAGCCTGTTCACTCTATTACGGCTCTTGAGATACAGCCGGCTGACAGTTAGACGGACAGACAGCAGAGGCTTAGGGCGGGTTGTATCAAACAGTTCGTTAACGTAACATACGTACGTCAAAAAGTTACGATTACGGACGATGTTTGACGTTCGTTAAATTAGAAGCGTTGTTTCAAAACATTCTGGTAAAAATTCCTGCTCATTCCAATTGACACGGGTCCTACCTAAATAGCTTTTTTTGCATTCCACCACTTATTTGTGTCATCAGAAGAACTGGTATTGAGGAATTCAAAAGAAATGTCACAATATTGTTCTATTTGACGCAACTAAAGTTACGTTAACCAGTGCTCAGACCATCTGTTAACGTAAACGTTATATTTTACGTGCGTTAACGCTGACATTTTGTGAAACAACCCAATTTTTTGATTTGACGATAGTTAGCACCATTTTTAACGTTTACGCGTGCGTTAAGTGTAGTTGAAACAACCCGCCCTTAGTAATAAGATTTTGTTGGTTACCCATCGAGTACCTACGGAACCCTAGAAAGCAAGCTGTTATCTGATAGCTGGGAGTGTGGACGTGACTGCTAAATATGGAGGACAATGTACATAAGAGTACATAATATGTGCAAGCTGTTACGACACCAAGACTTGACTTGTATTGTAGCCTTTAAAATGTTGTGAAGTTCGTTCGTCTGGTATTTACTGACAGATCGTGTTTTATGTGATGTACAGTCACAGAATGATAAAAGTTAAGCAACTTTACTGAATTATTTTTCGACAGCATCTAATAGGTATAATTTACCATGCGAAGAGGTGACATGTGCTAGATATACGTAAAAGGAATAAGTTCGCAAATTGCTTAACCTTTTAATATCGCGAATGTGAACGGAACCTGTCAATCTTTACTTTTCGTAAGCAACTTTGACCTATCATTCAAATAATTTAATTGGTTGATAGTTAATCTTGACGCCTGTACCGGCCATAAATATTTAGCATGCTACAGTATCTATTTATTTACTTATGCACTAATGGACAGAAAAAGAAATAAAGAAAAAAATTTTTGCATATTAAATAGTATTGTTAAGGCACTTGTCTCACCGCCGGCGAGGAAGCGATTAACTTTCGACTATTTTGCTCGCTGAGGAAAGGGACAAAAGATGTAGATCTCGTGTTAGTAAAAGAGACACCATGCATCCATAGTCGATAGCTGGCTGTTCACAATGCCGGCGAACGGCTCTTACCTCAAGTTCATCGCAGCGACAAGAGCTATCAAAGATTGTACTCGCTCAGCGACACTCTCTCGGCGATGCTCGCTGGGCGGTCAGAACTCACCAAACAGCGGTAATTTCTACCTATAATGCGGTCCGGAGCGAGTATTGCGAGTAGAAACCCGTCGCACAAAAGCACTCAATTAAAGCCGAGCGTTAAACCTATAGAAACTTTTCGAGCCAACTCGTTTCGAGTTTTAAGCTTTACTCGCTACTCGCTGATCGCTGGCGGTGAGACAGTCCCTTAAGTATTTATTTATTTATTTATATATGCTTTATTGTACACCAAAAAGAAAATAAAAACATAAAGAAAACCTTAAACTAAAAAAAATATACAACAAAACAAAAACAAATAAAAGTAATTAAATACAACCTCACACAAAAATCAATTATTAACACAATAAAACAAGAGGGCCAAGGCAAAAATTAATCCTCAACAACAATTAAGACAAAACTAAAAAAAAAAAGATTTTCCTCTCAAATATCAAGCACACCAACATAAAGAGGGTAATCAGTGTTGACAGCCATATAAGAATTTGTAAATTGGTACTATGTAAGGCCCGTTTGAGTGACCTGGACATATTAGGAGAACTATAATGTGTCATAAGCTTCATGCTTTCATGAATAGCATTGGATAATTTTATAATGGACCATATGGTTGACCACACTACTTTGTAGTAGAGCATGGTGACCATATGTCTTAACTTTGCTGCTTGTCAATCAAGTTTTTTAATGTTGGTAATAGAATTTATGTGATAAATTTTAAAAGAATTGTGCTTGAGTTATGTGCTCACTATTAATTAAAACTTCATACAGTAACTTATGGGCTGGTGACAGTTTTATACAGTAAAACGAGTGACATCCACAACTTAAACACCAGAAACAAGCACAAGCTACATGCTCCTTCACACAAACTTCCTAAGGTCCATGATTCATATGTGGGGCTCGGTATCCGTTTATACAATAGACTTCCAAAATCTTATCTTGATCTGCCTTTTAACTCATTTAAAGCTAAAGTAAAATCTAACCTCTGTTCAAAGGCATACTATTCTATTAATGACTATTTAGACGATAAGAATAGTTGGTTGCTGTGTTGAACGCAAGACAAATTATCATGTTCTGTGTGTTTAAGTAGATAGTTTATGACAGGTTATATGTATTCATAATAATATTGTTTTTTTTTTATTTCTTTTTATTATTTATTTGTCTGACTATGTCGGTCAATTAAGTGATAAATAATATATATCTTTTTTATGTCATGTAAGTTTTAGAAGGAATTTTGAATTACTTTGCATACTAAGCATTGTAAAATTCTAGTTCCTAAAACGTAACAGACAGTTGTGTTGCTGGGAAGTTCGTTGGCCACTTCTTCTCCACAGCTAAAACACTAGGAAGTGGTGACGGGCGGGCGTTTTGGGGGACTGTCTTTTGTAAAACTTGACGTTCAAAAAGTGCTGGCCCTCAGCCTAATTTGAATAACTGACTTTTGAATAAATTTGAATTTTGACATCTGCTCCATGTCTGCGGGAAAAATGGACAAAAATTTACGTATAAAAGATTTAAATGGAAATAGATAGGTTAAGATGAACTCCTATTCAAAGGACTGTCCGCAAATATCCCCCAAGTCTAGGAAATGATTTTTTTCTCTAATATTTTTAATTAGGGACTTTGTCACAACTGTGTATGCCAGTCCCATCGTACCTTATACAATAACTTACTTAACTAAATCATAACTGAGTGAACTTAAAAACTTTGAAGGTAGCCTTCGAGCTAGGTGTACAAATATTTGTCTGGGAAATGTGGGAAGTGGGAAGGAAGGCATTCAATCAGCACTGGGACAGGCAGGCTCATAGTTATAACTTTATAAGAAGCTGCATTTTCCTGTAACCAGAAATAAAGGTATAGGTTACGGTTGATGTGAGCTTCAATTGGGTCATACATTTTATTGTAATGATTGCTTGTAGTTCGTCCCTGTAACGAAAATCAATTGGGCAGGACAGTATTCTTCATCCTGCTACTTTTACATATAAACTGAATTTTATATGAGAGTGGGATTATACCACTTTTTCAAGTGGCAGGAAAACACATTTCCTAACCTGTCAAGTGGTAGCTAGTGTTGTACTTGGTGCACTAACAATAGATAAAATTATTATATCAATAAAATTCCCCTTAAAAAGTTATGACTAATGGTCCAGCTATATATCAATGATAACTTTATAAATAATTGATAATTGATATAAAAGTTGGATACTTAATCAAACAGAAAAAAAATATAAATAAGGTGTACTAACTGATAGTAATAATCTACCTATTCCTGCAATTTTCAGTGACAAATAAGGTAAGGTTATGACAATGATGTCATGTCACTGGAATTATCGTTTTTATGTTGTTTATCCTGTATTTGTTTTCATGTAGGTGACCTGAAATAACTGGCTACATATTTTTAGACTGATTTTTCAGGAAAATGCAGGATTAAGCTTAGAACACAAATATATTTTATCTTGTTAGTTCTTATTATTATTTACACATGTAATTTTTCATTACATTACATTCTGCCACAGCATTGTGTGATTGTGTCATCAAGAATTTATTTAAAAAGCTACTATTCTTCGAATTATTTTTATTGAGGTTAAATTGATGGGACTGGTCTGCAGTTCAAAAATTTCAATGAACGCATACATACAGGAAAATATGTGTTTTTGGTATTGGAAGGCAAAACACATTTGCAAAGCATATCAGCCCGTTCTGTGAAGTGTGTTGCCTGTTTAATTAATCATAAATGTTTTTTCTATTAAAATGCGGCCATCATCAGTGGTACTGTGAAATCCACTATGTTTGGCTGAACTTGGCATATAGAAACACCATGGGCCAGAATTAAGACATAGGATATTCATTTTAGTTTGTTCCCTACAGATGAATAAATTTTTTAAAAGGGAAAAATTGCTACCTAGCTGAAGTTGGTTCTGAAATATAGTTTACTAGCTTACCCGCGCAACGTCGTCTGCGTCACATTTTCCATTACTGCTCCGCTCCTATTTATCTTAGCGTGATGATATATAGCCTATAGCCTTCCTCGATAAATGGGCTATCTAATACTGAAAGAATTTTTCAAATCGGACCAGTAGTTCCTGAGATTAGCGCGTTCAACCAAACAAACAAACAAACAAACAAACTCTTCTGCTTTATAATATTAGTATAGATTTGTTACTCTTTCACACCTGAACCGATTTTGATATTTTTTGGACAGTTATAGGTAGATATGTTTGTCCTGGAGTAGGATATAGGCAAAAAAAATATACCTGGACATGAGCAAAACCATCACAGGGCAAAACTTATTCACTATCACTACAGATTATAAAACAAACTCCTCCGGACTACTGCACCAATTTTCATGCTGTTTTTCAATAATGGATAAAGTGGTTCATGAGGAAGGTTTTAGAATATAATTTTCCGAAGCCGCAGGCATTAGTTAATATAAGATAAAATAATGACCTAAAAATACTTTAAACATTACTAAGTCATCAACATTGTTCCCAAAAAGGTTTGTTCAAGGCATGACTTCATATTTATGTAACAATGATTCATGCTAACCTTCGTAGATTCTTGAAATATGGGTATTGGTAAAAAGACTCATTAGGTATGTTATTTGGTATGTAATTATGTGCTTAATGGTGTGTTGAGTTGGTGAGATAACTATTATCATTGTGTAAGTTTAGTTAGACAGGTGTGGTTTGGACACAAGTAAAAGTATTTGTGTCAATTATTTGCTTAGAGATAAATCTCTGCCAAACCCTTGGAGCAACTTGGAGATAAACATCTTTGTTTAGTTAAATTATTCTTGCAAGCTGACTTAGAACCTCTTCTTTTTTTCTTACAGAGTAAAAATTTTAACATGTTTTTTTTAACACGACTAAGCCTTTGTTTTCCGTCCATCTGTCAGCGGGCTGTATCTCAATAAATGTAATAAGTAGACAGTTGACATTTTCAGTATGTATATCTGTTGCGGTTACAAAAACAAATAATAAAATTAAACTACACTAAATAATACTTTTTTGTTTTGGTTTTTGGTATACTTTTCTCTGGACGGCTCGCAGTGGTCAGTTTTCGAATATGTTTTGTAGGAACAAGCTGACAATTACATGATTGCTGAAATTTACGCGTGCTAAGAGGTATTATTACTTTTACTGCTTACCCCATAGGGAAACGGAATTGTTTACTGTTGTATTTTAATTTCAGGTTTTAAATAGTATGATGTATTCTTTAGTCTCCTCCAAAATGGGTTAACATTATACTTATAATTCATCCTGTATGTTTTGATAAAACTTAACCCTCATTGTTTACTGTTATTTAACTGTAGTTGCTGTTGTTAATTTTTTAAAGTTATAATTAAGTACAACTAAGATGTGAAGATGTGGCTGTGTTCGTTAACATTATATTTAATGATAAATATTTTGAACAGCTTTGGGATTCACATTTAAAGCTGGAACATGCAAGCTTTGTAAAAACATTCAGGTGCATATTTTTGGCAAGTGTAATGAACTCTTAGTCACATTACTAACCTTATTTAGGTTTACATTGATGATTAAGTGTTTGCAGATATGATAAGCATCCTAAATTCAGTGTAACAGATAATAAAATGTATGTTTTCAGTAGTTTTTCCAAGGAGCTTTGTTGTAATTGGTTATAATAACTTAGGAGATAGTGAACTGATGGAATACTCACATAAATCAGGCCAGAGTAGTATCTGTCCTTGATGTTGTGCAATACAGACGCCTCATTCAAACAGGTCAGTTCTGCCATGTCCTCAACTTTGTCAAACTTGGGAGGGTTCATCTTCTGAATATCATCCTTGTTAACCAAGATGCGCTTCCCTGACTC
Source organism: Ceramica pisi (assembly GCA_963859965.1). Taxonomy (NCBI): domain Eukaryota; kingdom Metazoa; phylum Arthropoda; class Insecta; order Lepidoptera; family Noctuidae; genus Ceramica; species Ceramica pisi. Next base: position 2,484,418 of record OY982537.1, on the reverse strand, counting down.
CGCTATCTCTACCTCCAGCTCATCACCCCGCTGTTCCCCCTTGATCCCTGCCGCCACGAAGCCCTGGGACTCGTGGGGCACCCACACCAGCCTCTTCTGCGTCCATTCTGCCTGTGTGGCTGGGTCGTTGAAGCTGTTTCTATCCACCGACAAGTACCGGAGCTCCGGGTCGTTCCTATCCATGTCCACCATCGCGCCGCCTGATCACGCCGCGCGGCCCGTACGACAGCTCAACACCGACACTAGATACCACATTAATCGGTCACTAAGACCGGCACACCACAACACACGTTCCTGCTTATTGCTATACACACGGCGTTGCTCTCTTGCCTCGCGTTAGCCGTGACCGCGCACGGCGCTGATACGTACAAAATGACGATAGCGCGACTGACAGCACAGGCGGCGACGGTTACGGGTAGGAGGGATGGACCGGTCGACGCCCGATTCACGTTGATTTTACCCGAAATAAGAACACGATTTTCGATGTTTTACTTAACTAGAAAACTGAACTTTATATTATCCAATTGATCGGCATGCATTTAACCTATACACACCGTAAATAACAAAGAAAAATACACTTTTGTAATTGAAAAACAACTAAAATAAGCTAACGACTTGTCGCCGACACTTCTTTCTTGTCGTCACAGTTTGATTTTGATTACATAAAACGAATGATGACCGTTAATTCCATTCGTTTTTGATTGGCCGTTACTCAGGCAATAATATATTCTCAACTTGTAACCAATGAGGTTTACTTTTAGGCAGCTGTCAAGAACTGTAATAGGAAACAAAATTTGGATGCGTTCATAAAAATAAAATTTTACTAAAACTAATTGTCAGATAATTCGGATACACATGGAACATAAAAGGGTTGGAAACTTGGAACAATAAATACAATAAAAAGTTTTTAGAAAATCTCCATGCTGCCGCTACGGCTGCTGAGGCCCTCAAGCGGAACAAATACTGTAACCTTATTGGTAATTGCAGTGACATATTTCGGCGACTAATCGACACTTAGCATGACCAGAGGGCTGGCTCGTGCTCGTTCATTGCTCAAAGAATTAGCGGAATTAGCACTGCCACTCAATAATAATAAAATAATAATAATATAATAATATCCTTGGACATTTCACACAACGCCATATAGTCCCAAGCTAAGCAACTTAATGCTTGTGTTATGGTAACGAGATGGCTGATAAACTACTTATATACATTTTTTTTTTTTTGTAAATACATACATATTATAGATAGAAAACACCCAGACTCGGAACAAATACATGTAGGCCGTACAAATATTTGATCCGTGCGGGAATCGAACCCGCGACATGCTACGCAGCAGTCAATCGCTCAATGTGGCAATGCTACCAGATAATATAATGAACTCTGTTGCTGCCAGTCTTCTGAGCACGTTTCCGGATGACAGCGATGAGATGGAATTCACAGACTACATTGATTACTACTTCGACGCCTAAGTGTATCTTGTTTTTGCATATGCATATAAATATATAGTTAGGTTTAGTAGTTGCCTGTTTTTTAAAACCGTTGGATGATTGTAAATAAAAGAAACTTTCATTAAAAAAATAAATATAATATAACTAGCTTATGCCCGCGACTTCATCTGCAAAGACTTTAGATCTCACGCGCAACGTTTTTGTTTCATATTCTCATCCTCGGAAATGCATCTTCATGATTCTGGTAACCTGACAATTTGGTAGTTCTTAATTTCAGCCCCGTAATGACTTGGTCATGTTCGTCATGCTTGTAGTCTCCTTGTACTTGTGAATCTTTAGCGCTCATAATTCCAGCTTAGTAAAACTTGACATGTTTTTGTTCTCTTGGTACTTTTGTATCCTAACCGCTCACAAAACCAGCCCCAAAAAATACTTTGCCCCGTTTCTGCTTTTCTGGTACAGTCACCAGCACATCAGGCTATCCGAAACTGTCAAATTTTCGCAATCAAACTTGAACCTTACCAGTCTCACAATAAAGTTGAAAATTTACTGAAGACTGTTATCTGATCACGTTCAACCAACCGCTTGGCAATCTCTTGAAAAACATTGTTTCAACCTCAAACGATTCGAAAACATAACTTCAGTTGAAATTTTTACATTTGCTCGATTTGAGTCACTCAAAATAAAAAATTGCTGCTCACAATGTCTCATTTCCCTGAGAGATCAGTTTTACAACTTTGCAAGATATGAATGAATGAGTGACAAATATAATAAAATACGAGATAACAACGCTTTCATTCATCTGGAATATCGACTAGCCTCCGAATTGCAGTAAGTAGGCAAATTACAGTCTGGAACTCGGAATTTTTGATTAAATAAATTGCGAACAAAATGTGGCGGTAGTATTCTCGAAATATCCGAACGTTAATGGTGTTACCAACATCAAGAAAGTCACCGTGAACTGTCAACATAGATACTATGCAATAATGAGTCTTATGTATTCCGTTTTAAGGTGAAAATTGAAAGTAAATAATAACCAGTGAGATAAGGCAAAGGTATTATTTTCAACTATCCAATCATCCAATAAACTACACACGCATAATAAAAACAAACTACAATGGAGTATTTTATTGGCTCCGTTTGGTATTCGAAGAGTTATCTCAGTTCAAGGCGAGCACATTGATAATATGATTTAGAGGATAAAAGAAACAAGAATCAGTTGATTTATCTAAAACTTTTCGACGTACACATTGCAGCATTGTAGGTTTCGTTCGACATTCGACTGCCGGCTTTCAGTCAGACTAGGCGGTTAATTGTTAGGTTACTTTGCGACTAATATTATATAAATATTTTTAAAGTTTTTAGCAATGGCTTACATAGTAGATTTGCGTTCAGACACTGTAACTAAGCCCACTGAGGCTATGAAACATGCCATGGTTAATTCAGCCTTAGGCGACGACGTTTACGGTGAAGATCCAACAGTGAATGCTCTGGAGAGCAAGATAGCAGCTATGCTGGGGAAGCAGTCGGCCTTGTTCGTACCTTCTGGAACGATGGCCAATCTCATAGCAAGTGAGTGGATTTTTCAGTTGATACATCCTTATGTTAGTAATGGGCCCTAAGGCTGAATGATACTTTCCTTAGCCAACTATGTCACCTCTTGGTCACCTCCCTATTTAATTTTGGAATTATTTCACCGTTACAAAATTAATTATTTTTCGACTCCCGCAAAGACCATAATTAACACATTGGTTAATTATACTTATAACAGCGTTTTGATTATTTTATTTAGGTATTAACTATCTAAATTCCTTAATATTTCCGCCAATGATATTTTAATAGAATATCATTGATTTCCGGTTACAACAGTTAGATAGGTACAGTTAGCAACAAAAGTCATCGAGTTAAACATTTTACAAATAAATTATTCAAATGACAATTTTCCTAATATTAATTGAGATAATTATGAAGTGCAATTAATCCAGGAAAATTTCGCCATTATATTTAGCCATTTTCGAATATTCTCAATTCAAAACTAGTTAGGTACTAAGCAAGGTACTTAAGTTTTTTACATATTAATATGATAGAATTCTACATGTTGAATTCTATACCTATCCCGCAAAGTTAGCCTTACTTAGCCTTAGTTTTTTAATAAAACTATATTTTAGTTTAACTGGGTACTTACTAAGTACCTAGATGAAAAAAATATTAACTGGCAAGTTTGATTGGACTATTAATAAGTACCTAGAAGAGATTGAGTTTAGTAGTGGCTAAACTAAATTCTTCAATATTTAGCTATCATAAAAAAAAAACTTATTACAAAAAATACAACCGACTTCCAAAAAAAAACACTGCAAAGTAAAAAATAACTTTTTCGGAAGTCGGTTTTTTTGTTAGTTTCTTCGTATTTTGACACCGAAAAAAGTTTTTTTATTTTTCACTTTTTAGTGGTACCTATCCCACCTAACAACACCACTGCAAAATCGCAGAAAAGCAAAATACGCAATTTCGATAACTTGGATGACATAAAACCATCATTCAAGTAGTCGAAATCCAGCTATTTCGATTCAAAATCCAAAGTTCGTAACCGATTTTGATAAAATTTTAATGGGACCAATCTGCAAGTAGGTAGGTAGGTACCTATATCCTTTCAGATAAAACAAGAATTTTTCAAATCGGTTCATTATTGACGGAGTAATGAGGTAACAAAAATAAAAAAAATAAAACCGAATTGAGAACCTCCTCCTTTTTGGGAAGTCGGTTAAAAATGAATCTCTATTTCCCTTGGTCATCGCATCACGCGTGAACGGCTGGGCCGATTTCGCTAATTATTTTTTTTTTGTTGTGTTTGTTATTGTCAGGAGAAAGATTTATGAAAAAAAAAGAAAAATTTGCAGTTGACGGGAGCGAACAAAATATGGATATCGAACTCGCCGACCTGAATCGTAGTTAAAAATAATTAAGCAAAACTAGTCTTACAAGGGTATTAGATATGACCTGTATATATTTATGCTCAAAGTGCTTGTTCATGCCAAGCCAAGTTCCCATAATATACCTACTAGGTGGACATTTTCCTTTTCCCAATCTACCTTGAACTTAATGCTTTAGCAATAAAGATGAATACGAAACGAATCTGAAATAGGACAGCGATACTGGGTAAAGTGTGGCCGATATTTATTTTTTTATAATAGTCACGGTAAGTATTTATTTAAGTAAGTAAGAGTTATGAGGCAACATAAAAAAAATAATTCAACCGAATTGAGAACCTCCTCCTTTTTGGGAAGTCTTAAAAATTTAATAAAGCCTGCACTGAGTGACAGACAACGCACAGCCGAACCAATCGGTCGAAGAAAGCTGAAATTGTGGCATGAAGCTTCCCTACACAGGAGCACTAAGAAAGGATTTCCCGAAAGTCTTACGGGAACTGGAAAAAACCGAATACTTAAGCGCCTACTAAGTCGCTGACAAAGGCTAGTAAAGAATGGAATATAATTCAGAAATGGGCCAGTAGGAAGTACTTACAATTTAAACTTATGTCCAGCAGTGGAAGCCATTCGGCTGTGTGAACAGCGTTTGTGAAAAAAAAAAATCGCGTTATCCGAAATCTATAGGTAGGTACTTACTTACTTTTAACTTGACTCTGGCAAATGCACAAGATGTGCGAAGCCAAACTCTAATGAGGAGAGAAAAAAATAGGTACTTTTAGCATAAGGTTAAGCGACGCTTGCCGAGGTTGGTCTGTGGATGGGTGACCATCTTAAGATACCGAGTTTCCTCCGTGCCTCGGAAAGCACGTTAAGCTGTTGATCCCGGCTGTCATTTGGAGATCTTTGGCAGTCGTTACGGATAGTCAGAAAATCTGACACCAGTCTTGCCAAGGAGTACCTACCGTGTTACCCAGTTAATGAGTTGTGGAGGTCTGGTAGGCAGCCGCTCCACGTAAAATACTGGTATTCAGCTGAATCCGGTTTGACTGGAAGCCGACCCCAATATAGTTGGGAAAAGGCTAGGAAGATGCGATGATAGCTGAAGAGTGAGTTTGTTTGTCCGATAGGCATTGTGTATCGAGTTACTTCACGATGGTGGTTGCTAAAAGTTTCATGACAATGGCCGATCAAACATCGAAGTGATGGACGTATAAATTCCTTCAAAATGGCCAAGCAACCTGCGCAAACCCAGTCCATGGTTTTGTTACCTACTTATAATAGAGAATATTACCTACAAAGGTTAGGCATTTTCGGCGGAAATCGTTTATTTTACGCAAAGCCGAAAGACGTCAAATTATCTAATAGTTTTTTATCTATCCACAAGACAAAAAACACGTGTCACTCCATTGAACAAAGTTTGAACAAAAAAGTGACTAGGTAGGTAGGTACTAGACTCAATTCGTTTATTTTAGTAATTTCTGAGTTCAATAACAGTCACAGCTCGGGTCATGAAAATGACCTTCAAACTGAGGGACAATTTCTACTAATTTTTAAACAACTTTCATATTCGCATGTCAATCACAAACTGACAAAAAAGCCTTAATTTTCATACATTTTTGACAGCTTGCGATTGAAATGTGAATGTGATGTGAATGTGAATGCGATGTGAAACTAGGCATCAATTCTGTCAACATCTCATAAACAAGGTAGGTACACTTGGTCATAGGTGGAGTGAGCATGAAATTATTCCACCTTGTTTGAAGTTGTTTGTATGGATTGACAGCTCACTTCATTTCACTTCACCTCGTACTCGTACGTTTACACGGTGAGATATCTACAGCCGGTAAACTTAGATGGAGTGAGTGTGAAGTGAAATATCATTCCGTTTCTTTGTATGGATTAACAGCTCATTTCATGTTCACTTCACAAATGTTTACACGGTGAGATGTCTACAGCCGGTCTATTCTATCAAAATCCATTAACCGTGAGTACGTATACTTGGTGGAGTGAGTGTGAGCTGTGAAATGAAGTGTCATTCTGCTTTCTTTGTATGAATTGACAGCTCACTTCATCTTCACTTCACACTCGTTAACTCGGTAAGATGTCTCAGCCGGTCTATTCTGTCAACATCCAACCGTGTGTACGTAAACTTAGCTGGAGTGAGTTTGAGCTGTGAAATGAAGTGTCATTCTGCTTTCTTTGTATGAATTGACAGCTCACTTCATCTTCACTTCACACATGTTAACTCGGTAAGATGTCCACAGCCGGTCTATTCTGTCAACATCCAACCGTGTGTACGTAAACTTAGGTGGAGTGAGTGTGAGCTGTGAAGTGAAGTGTCGTTCCGTTTTCTTTGTATGGATTGACAGCTCATTTCATGTTCACTTCACAAATGTTTATACGGTGAGATGTCTACAGCCGGACTATTCTATCAACATCTAACCGTGTGTACGTAAACTTAGGTGGAGTGAGTGTAAGCTGTGAAGTGAAGTGTCGTTCCGTTTTCTTTGTATGGATTGATAGCTTACTTCATCTTCACTTCACACATGCTATCTCGGTAAGATGTCTACAGCCGGTCTATTCTGTCAACATCCAACCGTGTGTACGTAAACTTAGGTGCAGTGAGTGTGAGCTGTGAAGTGAAGTGTCATTCTGCTTTCTTTTATTGATTGACAGCTTACTTCACCTATGTTTACACGGTGAGATGTTGACAGAATCGCACTGCAACAGAACCATAATATCAACGATTGCCTTTTTAGCTTGTCCTCAGTGCAAGTGAATGACACTTAAGTAGGTACGAATGATTAGCATGACTGCAACAATTAAAATTCTGTCTACCCTTGACGGATTATGTCACGCACATAATTAATTCAGCACAACATTGGTACATAGGACACGGACAGAGTAGGTACAGGATCGTATTAAATTATCCAGCGAAACTACAATGATATAAAAAAAACAGGCCAAGTGCTATTCGGACTCGCACAGGAAGGGTTCCGTTCCATAAACTTTTATTATTTGTTGTTATAGCGGCAACTAAAATACCTACACAATCTGTGAAAAATTCAACTGTTACTATTACGGTTCTTGAGATACAGCCCGCTGACAGACGGACGGACAGCGGAGGCTTAGTAATAGGGTTCCGTTACCCTTTGGATATCTAGGTTTTCTAGCTTTATTATTTTATCTTTTGATGGTGATAAACAAAGAAAAAAAAACCGAGTGTGCTTATGACCACACGACTGAAGTGAAACTTCTTTCGCTCCATCTGTATGTACTACTGACTGAGATAATACATATTTCATTTACTAGCTATAAGAGAAAGAGAGAAAGAAAATGTGCGCGTGCACTGCTCTCTCTTGCTCCTACACTGTGATACAGACAATAGGCCTGCACTGTGCTTAGATATACGAAACGTATTTGGCTATGAGAGGAAGAGAGAAAGAAAATGTGCACTGCTTTCTCTTGCTTATATCCCCCACTCAACACCCGTTCGCCTCGCCCGATCACACTTTTCGTAACGTTTACTTCACGCGTTCGCCAGCTTACTCCCCAAGTCAAGCGCGCGTAAAGAAGTTTCACTTCAAAAGATTTCTCAAAGTACATAATAACCAATCTATGAGTCAGTTGCAGTTACTAGAAATGAAAAAAAAAATCTGACCATGAGATATCGATCGATAACTGCAGCAGAGTTTCGCTAGTATTTTTTTTGTGATGGGTTCGCTATTGACTCTAGTCTTGGTCACAGACGACAGAGACAAAGTCTACGATGGACCGAGCTTACCCAGAAGGAAAGAGCCTGGGGGGCTACTCTCTAAGCCCGAAATCCGTAGTTTCGGGCATAATTGCGGGCGTATTCTGCTCCGTATTACCAAACCAATAAGAATTATTGGAAGTTGCTGTGAAATCGTGTTCACTTTCTTTTTTAGTTCGGGTTTGGAACCAATCGTAATTAATACGGAGTAGAATACGCCCGCAACTAAGCCCGAAACTACGCACATCGGGCTTAGAGAGTAGCCCCCCAGTTCACTCTAACTTTGAAGAGATTAGAGTTTATTTGACCCTGTAGTATGCAGGGTCTTTTGTTGCGCTACAAGCCTGCCCGTTAGTGCATGCAGTATGCAGTGCTAACGGACAAATACCAGCGCAGTACACGCCGTCTGTTTGTTACCTCAGTTTTTGTTCTATAGTCTACTAGCTTCTGCCCTCGATTTTGTACGCGCTATATCTCCTCTTAAATCCGCTATAAATACGAAATCTTAGTGAAACTACGCTCCCCAAATGTCAGCTTTCTACGACCAGTGGTTGCGGCTGTGCGCTGTCTATAATTCAGTTATCAGTAAAGGAAGAATTTTATATATTAGGATGTAAGTACTAGCTTCTGTGAGCGCCTTCGAAAAGCGGGAACATACCTAGTACCGTACTATAATCTCTATATCTGTGCCGAATTTCATACAGATCCGTTCAGCCGTTCGTTATTGAATCACAAACATCCATCCAAACTTTCGCATTAAAATGTTAGTAAGATGTAGTAGGTATATCTACCTATCTATGTCAGTTGTTATTTTCTTGTTAGCTGACCCACGTAACTCCGTCTGCGTCACATTTTCCATTAATGCTCCGTTCCTATCGATCGTAGCGTGATGATACCTATATAGTTTATATATATAGTTTATAGCCTTCGATAAATGGGCTATCTAACACTGAAAGAATTTTTCAAATCGGACCAGGAGTTCCCGAGATTAGCGCGTTCCAGCAAACAAACAATTTCTTCAGCTTTATAACATTAGTATAGATGGGAAACTACATTATGAGGTGCAAGACACATTAAAATAAATAAACTTCCAATAAATTACAACCGAATACGAGTTTTCGTAGGTACTTAACTAAAGAATAAGACGCCAATTGCCAATAGCCGTTTTGCGCGGATGTGACGCATTATCGTATAATTTTATTATAATTATGTTAATTTTATTTTGTTTTTATCGTTTTTTATGTTTTGCGTCATGCCAAGCGCAAATATTTTAAAATGTAAACTAACTGGCACTACACACAATGACTGGTCTTAGAGCTCTATAGCCTAGACTTAGTTTGGGCTTAGAATTGCCTAGAACTAGTGTTTTTAGAAAGCTTAGGTACTTTATTCCCCCAATAATCGAATTTGTCCCTCACTTCTCGAAGAAGGCAGCTAATCTGTCACAAGGCGCAAGTGTGTTTTGTTTGATTCGTCTACCTAGGGCGACGTTCCTTAGCAAACTGACGCTGCTGCTGTGTTACATTATGTTCGATAATCAAACTTCTGCAGTCCGATTCCGTAAACATCTCACTTTATTAATTTAGGTGAACTGAACATTACAGGATATGTCAAACAAGATGAAATTATGACAGCCGCTCGATTCTGTAAACTTGTCGAAGTTAAGGCTTGGATGAAGTGATACGAAGCGAACGTTTTGGTTACTTCGATTATAAGCCGATCGATTCTGCCGGTCGATTCAGCAGTGCGATTCTGTTAACATGTCGAAGTGAACACTAAGGCGAAGTCAACGACAAGTGAGCCGTCAAAGCACTTCGTCGTTCACTTCGCCTATGCGTTCACTTCGACATGTCAAAGAATCGCACTGCAGTACCTACCTAAACATTTCGAAGTGAAGGCTTGGGTGAAGTGACCACAAAGTGAGCTTCCTAATTACTTGGCTTGACAGCTCACCTCGTGTTCACTTCACCCAAGCGTTCACTTCGACATGTTAACAGAATCGCACAGCTGTTCACTTTACCTATGCTCACTTCACTTAAGTTAACACGGTTAAATGTTGACAGAATTCACTGGCTGATATCATTCGTTTCGTCAACAGCCATATGATTGGATGACCATTATTCAAGGATATCATAAAATAGTTGTGTAATAAGTCAAATAAATGAGATACATCCACTGATTTTCCTAAATTCGTCTCTAAATAACCGTTCACATTGCTCATTTTATTTTCAAACTAGCTGACCCGTGCAACGTCGTCTGCGTAACATTTTTGCATTACTGTTCTGCTCCTTAGCGTGATAATATATAGCATATAAAGCCTTTCTCGATAAATGGGCTATCTAACACTGAAAGAATTTTTCAAATCGGACCAGGAGTTCCCGAGATTAGCGCGTTCAACCAAACAAACAAACAAACAAACTCTTTTGCTTTATAATATTAGTATAGATTAAGTACCTAAGTATCTATTATTTAAAAATAACTTCAAAGTTTTTTAATCCACCAGGAAATAAACAACTCGAGATATCCTGATAACGTGCCTACCTTTAAGCTGATTATACGTGTGAAGACTGACTGATGGCGGGATGACGACAATCATTTGCAATCGTCTTGTAAATTGTGTAACTTACGCGCTTGACCGTTACGGTGATATAATGGTGACGAATATGGCAGTTGACGAACAAAAAATCTTCACAATACTTTGCTAAATGATTTATTGGTATAGTGCTATCCGAACCTCCTGCCGGGGTTGCGGAATTTGTTCGAAAGAGTCACCGCGGCCCTGGAACGCAAAGGGCATTAGGAGGAAAACGGATGGGTTTTAGTCAGTAGGAGTCTGACACTCCCTCCTGCTTTACCCAGAGCGGGAGGAAGCATTTGATGATTTCCCATCCTTAAAGAAAAAAAAAGAAAGGGATGGTGAACCTATGGCACGCATGCCAGAGGTGGCACGCAGACAAATAATTCTGGCACGCCACTAAGAGATTACCTATCATCATGCCAAGCCTTTTCCCAACTATATTGGGGTCGGTTTCCAACCAAACCGGACTTAGCTGCCTACCAGACCTCCACAACCCATTAACTGGAACACGGTACTTAATGGAAAGACTGGAGTCAGATTAACTGGCTTCTGACTATCCGTAACGACTGCCAAAGATCTAATGACAGCCGGGACCAACGGCTTAATGTGCTTTCCGAGGCACGGAGGAAACTCGGTATGTTAAGATGGTCACCCATCCACCGACCAACCTTGGCAAGCGTTGCTTAACCTTGAAGATCGACCAATGCGGCTTTTTGTTATATAGCTACGAGCTAAGAGATTACCTATATGTATACTAACGGCCGAACCCAATAACCTAACTATCACCAGATTTGGCATACTGGAGATAGCAAAACAAATGAAACAACAGAAAACCTATATAAGTTTTCTGTTGTTTCATTTGTTTTTCTATCTCCAGTATGTGATAGATAGGATATTGGTTTCGGCCGTAAATAGGCTAGGTAATAGTTGCAACCACCGATCAAACATAAAGCTCTCAACATAACGTTGGTTTACGAATTCGAAATACGAATTACGGCTTGCTAATAAAGACTTTGTCCGTAAAATCACTAAATCAAGATACTTCGGTGGCACATAACGGCCAACATAATATTTTTTTGTACTAGCAACTGTCTGTCCCCCGCTGCTTCGCTCCCGTAAACTGGCCACTTTTTTATTTTTTACATAAAAAAATTCTGATTTCATTCAAACACAACAAAAAAAGAATTAGCGAAATCGGTTCAGCTGTTCTCGAGATTTGCCAACACATTCAGCGATTCTTTTTTATATCTATACTATAATATTATAAAGCAGAAGAGTTTGTTTGTTTGTTTGTTTGCTTGCTTGTTTGTTTGTTTGGTTGAACGCGCTAATCTCAGGAACTACTGGTCCGATTTGAAAAATTATTTCAGTGTTAGATAGCCCATTTATCGAGGAAGGCTATAGGCTATATATCATCACGCTATGACAAAAAGGAGCAGAGCAGCAATGGAAAATGTGACGCAGACGAAGTTGCGCGGGTCAGCTAGTCTATACTAATATTATAAAGCAGAAGAGTTTGTTTGTTTGGTTGAACGCGCTAATCTCAGGAACTACCGGCTCGAATTGAAAAATTCTTTTTGCGTTGGATAGTCCATTTATTGAGGGAGGCTATAGGCTATATATGATCACGCTAAGACAAATAGGAGCGGAGCATTAATGGCAAATGTGACGCAGACGAAGTTGCGCGGGTCAGCTAGTTACTTATAGATGGCACAGTTACCAATAAAGGTTCGCCATCCCTGGTAAAGTGATACAAGAGGTGTGATGCAAGATGCTCACTCTGTTTGTTCGTATAGGCCCTCAAGGTCTCTAAATAGGCAAAGGCTTCCCCAGTATTTTTCCAAGCCCTTTTTCCTGGCGAAAATAGCAGTCAGCCTTCGCGAGTCAGTCATCTCATCTCGCCAGTTGATTCGTCCGTGCGATTCTGTAAACATGTCGACGACGTGAAGGCTTAGGTGAAGTGATCACGAAGTCAATTGTCATTCCATCTTGACTACCAACAGTGCGATTCTGTAAACATGTCGAAGTGAAAACTTAGGTGAAGTGAACGACAAGTGAGCTGTCAAACCATATAACGAGATGGAATGACAGCTCACTTGTCGTTCACTCCACCTAAGTGTACACGGTGAGATGTCGACAGAATAGACCGGCTGTAAACTTCTCACCTTGAAGCTTAGGTGAAGTGAGTCAAACGCGTGCCTTTCAACAGTAAAAAAAATACACACAAGATGGAATGACAGAAGTGATCACGGTGAGATGTCCACAGAATCAACTGGCTGGTATGGCTAAAAATTGACAGTGAAACAGGCGTTTTAATTTACTGAGTATCTAAGTAATTAAGTAGGTACATGATAAGTCATTTTCTTTTAATTTTATGGTTTTTGAGCGTAATTTCTGGCGGAATAAACGTGTTTTCTTCTTCTTTCTTTCTTTCATCTTTGTTTCTATAGGATCACTCGGATATGTGTCTGTTCGTCCGTCAGAGTAAATTTTCTTCGAATCTACCGGACCCATTCTATTGAAATTTGGTATACGTGTACGGACGCGATACGTACAGAAATAACATTTGAGTATGGGGTTACTTTTGGCGAACAAACTGATCATCATCTGCCTAGCCTTTTCCCAACTATGTTGGGGTCGGCTTCCAGTCAAACCGGATTCAGCTGAGTTCCAGTATTTTACGTGGAGCGGCTGCCTACCAGACCTCCACAACCCATTAACTGGGTAACACGGTACTCCTTGGCAAGACTGGTGATCACATTTTCTGGCTTCTGACTATCCGTAACGACTGCCAAAGATCTCCAAATGACATCCGGGACCAACAGACACAACTAAAAAATTATAAAATACTAAATTCAAAAGTCATTCATTCAAATTAGGCTGAGAGCCAGCACTTTTAGAACGTCAAGTTTTGACAAAAGACAGTCCTCCAAAACGCCCCCGCCCGTCACCACTTCCTAGTGTTTTAGCAGTGGACAAATCATAAAAAAAATATCTGACTGTACCGTGTGACATATAAAATGCTTTGGCTTATTGTGAGGGTTTCCATTGTATTTCTTGCATAATTTTAAAATAAACAGTTTTAAAGTTATTCAAAGAATAAGCAATTCCTCCCCTTATCTCCGAAACTACTGAACCTATAATTTTCAAAAAAAGTAAGACACCTTTACTCACAACCATAGGTAGAAATAATAAATATGGGAAATGATTCCATGATTTACAAAGTCTTGTTTTAGGCTGCGGTTTTTACAAGAAACTTCTGAACAACATGGAATTCTTATAATTTGTCACGATCACAGTCGAAAGCGCACTAGTTCGCCGAGACGATAATTTGCCTATAATATGATCAAAGTGAGCCACTTTTTCTGTATTTTTTTTTTATATTTCTACTTATGTTCACAACCATAGAAATATAAATTAACAGCTCACACCTATATGCTTCTGCAGACAGAACCTATAGAATTCTTATACCTAGATTTAAATTATGTTTTTTTAGGTATTGTCTGCATTTTAGTGTACCGTATTCCTGACAAGGAACCGTTATAGTTTTTTTTTATTAGTTGAAATTCGATCGGAACCCTTTGCTCGCGAGTTGGACTCGCACTTGGCCAATTTTTATTATTTAAGTACTTCCAGAAAGTGCCTTTTACAAACATAATTACTTAATCATACAAACATACAACATTTCTTGTTTATAGTATTATAAGTAGATAGTTTATATTTAGTTTACTTTGAATTTAGATCACCATCAAAATCATGATTCATATTAGATAACTTATCAACGTTTATTTCAGTTATGGTGCACTGTAACAAGCGAGGGTCCGAGGCGTTCGTTGGCAACAAATCGCACATCTACAAATATGAACAAGGTAATGTTATTGATCGCGTTATCAATTTATCATACAATACTTACATGTCAAAATGTTGAAACATAAATGAATCATCACAAAAATGATGTTAAGTAATGCTGCGTTATGATACAGGAACACGTTGGCTTCTAGGCAGTTTAACACTTTGGGCTCACGTTTGTATAACAAAATCAATAAAATGACTCCTATTTATGTATCAAATAGTTTTGAAGTTAAAAAAATTATAATTAGCTGGTTTAATAACATCACTTACATAAGATGAAACAGAAAGTCTTCTTGTTGTTACTAAATAACATCATCTTTCTCATCACACACACACACTGACACTGCTCCTACCTCCCTACTCTTTTACACACATACACTTACACACATTAACTGTTCAGAAATAAATAGACTAAGTTACTACTATTTTGGATTATACTTTTTATTTTTTTTAGTTTTCGTAACTTTAGAATAGGTACTCTTAGACCCGATATAGTTTTATTGTATTGAAAATTAGCTTATGACTCAAAATTAAATAATTCCTGAGCTTTTGCTGTAACTGGAGGAATCACTGATTCTGATAGTAAGTACAGGTTTACCTAGTTTCAGAATCAGGGGTTAAAATTTAACAATGTCTCACTTTGCTCTTGTATACATAAATAACGTATATACAGGGAAATTGAAAAAATACCCGAAACCTCTAAGGCAGTGAAAGTACACATGATTATAAGCAACTTTTGTTTTGGTAAAACTCCGAAATCTCGAAAAAAATATCAGCTGTTTCATACAAAATGCAGTATTTAGCCAATGAAAATGTATGAAACAGCTGATATTTTTTTCGAGATTTCGGAGTTTTACCAAAACAAAAGTTGCTTATAATCATGTGTACTTTCACTGCCTAAGAGGTTTCGGGTATTTTTTCAATTTCCCTGTATATATGGTTAATGTAATAAATCAAATAAGAGTATTGTATGTGTAAATAAATAAATAAAATAAAACAGCATTAGCTTATTAATTTATTTCTTTGTGATGAGATGTTTACAGAATTGTCTTCTTCTTATCGTGTGAAGATAAGACTCACCCTATTGTCAGAGCGGCTAAACCACCTCAAGGGCCTCTGACATGGTTTAACGACCGCCCTTTGGCGGCCGGGACCACCGGCTTATACGTGCCTTCCGAAGCACGGAATCATCTTTTTATCAGACAATCAGGTGATTCAAGCCTGCAATGTCCTAGCCAAACTGGAAACAACTTTACAAAATATGTTTCCCGTGGGAATCGAACCCACGACCATCGGTTCACAAGGCAAGCGCCTAAACCACTCGACGCACGGAGGCAGTTCAGCGGTGCGATTCTGGTACTATGTCGAAGTGAACACTGAGGCGAAGTGAACGATAAGTGAGCTGTCACACGGCACACCATACAAATAAGATGACCTGCCATCTCACTTATCGTTCACTCTACCTAAGTGATCACGGTGAGATGTCAACAGAATCGACCGGCTGAATCGTAATCGCACAGCAAAAATCGCAGGACGATTCTGTGAACATCCCATTGTGTAAGCTTAGGGGAAGTGAACATGTTTTTTTTGTATAGATGCATTCACAACTTCATGTTGACTTATAAGAACACTAATAAGATGTAATGACAGTTAAAATATGAAAATTACGTCAAAACTGACGGCGCCAATACAATATGGCATCGCTACAGACGCGGGAAATTGACACAACGTCTTTCGCAGCTGACCGGATATGGTAATGGCTTTTCAAAATACCTAATTAATTTCTTATCCGAAGTAGGTACAATCAACACTATAACTATATAGGCTTAGTCTAAATACCGACTTGCTTACAATAACTGGGTATCCAGACATTCCTCAGCAAGACTGCCTTGTTTCCTAATTTCCTACTCTACTACTTCTGTCTGTAAACCCAGGTGGTGCAGCCCACGCGGCCGGTGTCCTCCTGTCGACATTCGAAAACAAACCTGACGGCACCTTCGACTTGGCGGAGCTGGAGAGTCGGTTCCGCGGCACTGATGTCCATGAACCTATCAGCTCCATGGTGGCTGTGGAGAATACGCACAACGTCTGCGGTGGAAAGGTCAGTAAGCTTCTTGTATTTTATGATCCTGTGTTGTGACTCGCATTGACCACAATCGCACACCAGGCAGTCGATTCTGTTGACACCTCACCGTGATCACTTAGGTGAAGTGAACGACAAGTAAGCTATTAATCCATCTTGTTTGAATGGTTTGACAGCTCACCTTTCGTTCACTTCGCCTAAGTGTTCACTTCGAAATGTTCAGGACATTTGGTGATATGATCGCCGATAAAGCTTAGAAGTAACCAGATGTTCCCAGGTTGTAGCTATCAGGAAACACCAAACTTACACTAACTTACTTAGTTGTGCCTACGTACAATGAATGTATTGCCAACATAGAAAATTCATATCACCTCTCTATTATGCTTTAGATTTAGTATTCATTTTGGCTTATAAATTAAGGTACATTCTTAAATATTTCTTTAAAAAAGTTAAAATATAAAAAGTAGTAGTCCGCCAGTCGGTGCCGGGAGCAGGGTCCAAGCTACCGGTAAGAGTTCCAGAGAAAGGAACCTCCGCACAATATACAAGCCGTATCGAGGAGTACTGCATTCTGTATCAGGCCCTTTGTCCAACGATAACCTCGTGAGTTAAGTCGTGATACTTGATTTGCTTTTCTTCCTCAGCTTTCACGAGGTTCTCGTCAAGCAGGATGGTAACATGCTATGTACGCCTTTATTGACACGCGCATCAGACCACTTATGAAATATTTTTGATGTAATAATTTAGATATGTGATGTGGCAGTACTCTAAATGAATAATTAACATCGAAATTGCCACTGCGCGCTAATTAGTCTATCACCCACTTTAGTCAGACTTATTGCCAACAATAGTCACCTTGCTATACACGGTCAAGCAGTGCGAGCGAGTGAACACTTAGGCGAAGTGTTTGTCGTTCACTCCACCTAAGTGTTCACGGTGAGATGTCGACTGGCAGTAATGTGACATGGTCACTTTCGAAAAATGGGTCGGGCACATACATGAAGGTATAGTATACAGAGTGAGTGATGGAAGTCGGAGATAAAAACAATGGCCGAAGATTTTGTTTCACTACAACGAGTACCTAATGCTTTAATTATATAATCAAATACAACAAAATAAAAATGAAATGTCAGACAAAATTTTATACAGGACGGAAAAGATGTCGGCGATAGTTGGGCGGCGAAAAATAGAAACCTTTTTCGTGGTCGTAGTTGGAAGTCGCTACAGCCCCGTAATGGGACATAGCGAGCGGTGACGAAACGGAGCCCCCTGCCCGTGGGTCCACCTTTCGGCTCGTCTTTTTAGGTTGCAGCTTAGATACTACCAATAAATTCGTTGGCCGTGCGCCTGCTCCAAAAGCGATAGCAACGCTTGCCCTTATGATTTATAAATGCGTGTGTACCTACTACAGGCGCGCCGCGGCACTGCTAACTCAGTGCTACATCTTCACGACACCTTCGGCTGGCAGACCCCGCCCCCAGTGACCTGGAGAGGCCGGAGTGCCGTCTTTTGATGAATCTACAGTATGTGACGAGCGTTCACCCGCGCGTAGAGCTTGGAGGCACGGTCCGGACCGCAGAGCTGTCGTGTGTGAGCGATCATAGAGTGTGTGTCCGCCCAGTGTGTCTACACCAAATAGCTGCCTAGAACAAAGTTCGCGCCAAAGTGCGGAAGGGGTGAGCAGTGATATAGTGATCCGCTTGTAGACTCGCCACTTGGCGAGCTTGTCAACAAGGAGGTCGAGCATTTTCAGAGCCTCGTGTTTTGTGTTGAGCGAAGTGACGATGTACGCGTCATCGTCGATAACGCAACTCCTCAGTCTGAGTCCCAGAGGTACCAGGTTGTGGCTGGGAGACAGACTGGTTAGCTGGCAGCTCAGCTATAGCGAGTGTCATCGTCATGGTCTGCACCTGCACAAGACATTAAAAACATATGCTGAACACAGAGCGCTACGCATTGGGCATAAGCACATCGATGAGTAGATACACGGTAAGCCATCGAGATAGAAGTACGACGTGAAGTTTGTCTCGATGCAAAGACATAAATATTTTTTCATTTGTGATGGGTTTGTTCTTGAGTCTAGGTCAGAGATGACGGAGACAAAGTCTATAATGGAGCGAGCTTACCCAGAAGTAGCCGGTTCCCTCCAACTTTGAAAAGATTAGGGTTGTAAGCGGTCGGAAACACAGACGCGAGACGCAGGCACAGAGTTTCACTTCTATGCTGTGCGCATTATGAAAGATGCTTGGAAAGGCTTAGTGCGAATTGGCGCAACAAGGCAGGGATGGTAAGTTGCCGTGCGTCTGCATGTCCGATGGTAAAAAGGGGCTGGTGGGATGAGGTCGTGGAGTTCCTGGGCACACTCTCCGAAGTACAATTTGTAGAAGACCGACAAGTAGGCAACCTTGCGGCGATGAGCCAAGCTGTGTAGCTTGGCATCCACCAGTTTTACGTCGCCAATGAGCCTCTTAGCTCTGCGATCCACCGAGTCAAGCGCGGCAAGGTTACTTAGCTGAGCCATCCCAAAGGTTGCTGCAATATTCCATGCAGTATCGGTATTGTGCTTTGTGTAGAGTCAAAAGCTGCCCAGGCTTGAAGTATTGCTTCACCCTATTTAGGATACCCAGCTAATTAGGGAAAGAGGCACAACGTGAAGCTTATGTCAACACAGGCACATAATTTTGCAGTTTCATACTTAAGAATGGTATAACGCACTCACCGTTAAAATAAGCAGCACATACTTCAGGAGTCCACTTCCCACGCAAAGGAATCATACTTTCCGCCGCCGCCTGCGTGTATTTGCAACAGGACTGCTCCGTAGCCGATGGAACTAGCTGTCAAGCGCCCGCGACTCATATCGTTCATGCGATCGAGAGAGTTGTGCTGCAGATCGCTCCTATAACGCTGTGAGCAGACTCATTATCGTTTCCATCATCTACCTGAACTTACCATCAGACGTGAGGTGGCGATTTCTTCACGAACGCCGAGCCAAACTACCTTAATTGTCGGCCGCGACGGTACTCTCCTGACTCGACTGACATTAAAAAAAAATCAAACAAAACCAGATGGCTAAATAGAATATCAAAATTCCTATCCCACTTCTGATGTTGTGTATTTGATTCTAGTCAATAATTCACATTGAAAAAAAAAACTCACAATAACAAGTACATAATGCTTAAATTAAATAATCAAATACAACAAAATAAAATTGTCAGACAAAATGTTACACGGAAACGATGTTGTCTCGGCGATGGCTGGCGGCGAATAAAAAGTTGCCTGGTGCGCACCGTGTTTTTATATCCTCGGCGTTACCTTAGTGATGTGATCTCCGATAATACGTTATCAAAATAATAAGCACAGAACAATCATTTTCAAAAGAAGTGTACAAAGGATGTATATTTTTGTGGCGTGATAGTGCTGTTTTATATTAATACTTAACCATAGAGAACCATTGGTAATGATTATCGGGGTAACAGAAACCTTCGGCCAAGAAGCCCAGGGACCACGATCCCCTCAGCTCGCTGGCCTGCGTGGAGAATACCCACAACGTTTGCGGTGGAAAGGTTAGTAATAAAAGTAGGTTAGACACTCAATCTCGCATGTAATACGTGGGGGCTTAATATTGAGTCCAAGCGTGGCATGCAAACTAAGTCACTAAATATACGTTAACCGTTTGTCACCTTTTTGAACCAACCAAATAATTATGCGCATATTTAAAGGCAGCTAACTCCAAAACAATAAATAATAAGGGTAGGTACATAATCTCATCATCTCGTCACTTTCAAAATTATATTACCAACATCCATCCATCCAACAGAGTAAGACGACTACAGACAAGTGCTTACACTGACTGCTGGTCTATTCTAGTATTAACTCTGGTGCAGTAAGCATGAAGTAAACAGCAGTGCTATTCTGCAGTGTGATTCTGCAGTGCGATTCTGTAGACATGTCGAAGTGCACACTTAGGCGAAGTGAACGTCAAGTGAGCTGTCAAACCATAAAAACTAGATGGAATGACAGCTCACTTGTCGTTCACTCCACCTAAGTGTACACGGTGAGATGTCGACAGAATAGACCGGCTGTAAACTTCTCACCTTGAAGCTTAGGTGAAGTGAGTCAAACGCGTGCCTTTCAACATTAAAAAAAATACACACAAGATGGAATGACAGTTGACTTCATGCTCACATCACCTAATTTAAGTTTACACGGTGAGACCTTATCAGAATACACAGTCTGATGTTCGATATATTTATTGCCCATGTTGAAAAGGCAGCTAACTCCACACTAACATTGGTATCCCATCATCTACTTTCATAACCTCGTCACTGTCAAATTCACTTTACCAACACAACAGCACTTTCATAATTTCAGGCCCTGCCTCTGAAATTCCTGGACGAGTTATCAGTCATCTGCAAGCGCCACAACCTTCCCATCCACATGGACGGAGCCAGGCTGTTCAACGCCTGTGAATACTTGAAGGAGGAACCTAGCAGAGTCGTCAGGGACTGCGACAGCATCTCCGTGTGCTTCAGCAAGGGGCTCTCCGCCCCTGTGGGGTCGGCACTCGTCGGCTCTTATCATTTCATTGACCAGTAAGTATTTTGAATAGGTAATATTCTACCCATTATGAGTCTGTACTGCCGGTCGATTCTGCTGATATCTCACCGTGATCACTTAGGTGGAGTGAGTAACAATAGAGTTGTCATTCCATCTTGTTTGTATGGTTTGACAGCTCACTTGTAGTTCACTTCGCCTAAGTTTTTACTTCGACATTTTTACAGAATCGAACTGCTGTAAACATGTCGAAGGCTTGGGTGAAGTGATCACGAAATGAGCTGTCAATCCAAGTAATCAAGATGGAATTATAGCTCACTTCGTGATCACTTCACCCAAGCCTTCACTTTGACATGGTAGTAGAATCAACCGGCTGTTCCACAATAGGGCAAAGTTATCCCTTCCCTCTTTTTAGAGTTTTCCTAGTCTTCTGCGATTTTTGGTCAAAACTTTTAATAATGTAACTTGCCTATCTAGTATGTAGCAAGAGTCAAAATTTGCAACAGAATTTTAAATACCTAAGTTATCCACGAACAATGGCGCTGAAATTTTGCGTGTGACACATTTGGTTTGGATGACATTGTACGGTAAGCTGAATGATATAACTTTAAATTCCGATGATTAATGGCAGACAATTAATATTTTTATACACCCCCATGAAATGGGTAGGTATTAACTGAAAGGGCTTGCTTACACACGAAAAAGTTTTTAAAACTTTGAGCCTTGAAAAAGTGTTAAGTTTATATAATTATGATAAGCTTTCGTATGTTTTTTTTTTACTTTTAATAGGCACGCGTTTTACCACTACCTCACCTGATGTTGCAGCATTTTTGAACGTAGGCAAAATCTTTTGTCTACGTTCAAAAATGCTGCATTTAATATCAATAATCTGATCAGAATCTTATTGATGCTATGGCGATAAACTAACCTTAGAAACTTCCGACTAATGTGCATGTATGTAGTTATCATCTTAATGCATTTTTTCAAATCAAGCAATTAGATCTTGTTGATGACTAATGTATCATTAATATCTTAATCTACCAGATAATTCGCATGTGATCTTAAACTACATAGGAAGCCGCAAGTAATAATGACAATTAAGAAACGATTAAGCTTTTAAAACCAGTGTTTTATTTTAAACCCGATTAGAATCAAACACAAGTTACATAGGACGATATTATCTAGACCTCCTAGAGAAGCATATCGGTGTACAGATATCGATATTTAGGTAAGTAGATCAATAAGTTCGAGTAATGATGGCCGTGATTCATCATCATCACCTCAACATCATCAAATCAGCCGAAAGTCGTCCATGGCTGGAGATAGGCTTCCCCAAGCGTCATCACAACGACCGGTCCTGTGCGTGATTTTTTCTACACTTGCGTACACTCAGATTCTTTCCTATATCAATCTCACCGAGACAACTCAGGTGAAGAGAGCATGAAGTGAACAGCCGGTCCATTCAGTCGGTCGATTCTATCGGCATCTCGCCGTGGTCACTTAGGTGAAGTGAACGACAAGTGAGCTTGTTTGTATGGTTTTCAGCTTTCTTGTATCCGTTCATAAAGTTACTTCCGAGGTGGGATGCAAAATTTTCAAGCTCGCTTAGCTCGCTGTTGCGTTCTACCCTCGTTCTTGAGCTTACTTGCGTCAGACAACAAAGTTGAGTTAAGGTTAAAATGAATCGACAATCAAAATAAACCGAGGCGAAGTGCACACATTTTTAAGATTTTGTTTGTAAGTGTGATGTAAGAACACTCCTGAATATAAAAACCTGCAGCACAAATAAAACCCCCCCCTTCCGAAAAATGGCTTGCGATTGCCTTGCCGTCAGCAGATTTAAAGGCGCAATTCATAATTATTTGGATTCCTTTGTGTGATGACACCACATTTCACCCCGGGTGTCACCCATGCTAGCTACACCACAAGCACACGAGCTAAGTGAGGTCAATTTTTTTTGTGCTAGTCCCTGATAGGCTTTTTTATAACAGTTGCACATCTGTAATATCATGATGGTCTGATAGGTTTTTTTAACGGTTAGATATTTGTAAATATGTCGACTTATTCGAAAAAAAAATGAAGATAGTGTCCAGACACAATACCAGTCTGGTTGGAGGACTCTTTCTTTTAAATAGAGGTTCGCGAAACTTTACACCTTGTTTCACATACCTCTATAAGTTATAGAAGGTACCTACGCGGCACAGAGAAGTCCCGAAAACCTCCATTGAAAAGGGAGGATCCTCCGACCGGACGTTTGTTGTTTTCGGTGTGGGCAACTGCCCGACAGTTGATATTTGGACTGTTGTATATGTTCAAATCGCACTCTAAACTCTAATACCGCGATGCAGGATTTCGTTGTAGTAGTTCGCTCCTAGCTGAATAGATGGCGTTGCGGTTCTTTTTGTTGCGATATAGATCTGCTCTGTTGGCTTTGCTTGTGGTGGCATTGATCATCATCATTATCACCATCATCATCAGCCTATAACAGTCCACTGCTGGACATAGGCCTCTCCAAGTGCACGCCATTTGGCTCGATCACCGGCAACTCTCATCCAGCTGCTACCAGCCACCCTGCGAAGATTGTCGCTCCACCTAGCCTGAGGGCGTCCTACCTTACGTTTGCCGATTCGCGGTGTCCACTCAAGAACTCGTCTACCCCAACGGTCATCGATTCTACGGCTAATATGGCCGGCCCATTTCCACTTAGTGGCATTGATGCTGCTACAAAATTAAATGTACAAAACATCCAACAGCTGGTACTGTAGGTACTTACTGAATAACCTTGTTACCCAGAGCCCGGCGCATGCGCAAGCTGCTCGGCGGCGGCATGCGGCAGGCGGGCGTGCTAGCTGCGGCCGCTATCGTGGCGCTGGACGAGGTGCTGCCGCTGCTCAAGCTTGATCATAAGCGCGCCCAAATCATGGCTAAAGGTTAGTCCCAGTGCAGTGGTGCATTTACAGATTTGCCGCTAGACGGCTATTACAACTTTCCTGCCCATTCATTTCGATACCCTAGTCCTAGTTCATTAGTTTCGTGACCGTGAAAAACTGGCTTATTCTGTAATATAGGTACTTACGTAAGTCCTTTAGTTGCTTGTTGATAACCAAAGACTGTTCTCAATGTCAAAATGTACCTAATAAGGTGAATGTGTTTTTTTAATCTGGTCTTGTCTGACAGCACCATTAATAACATCCAAAAAATCCATCAGTGTAATCCGGTGTAGGTTAAGCTGGGGCAGTAATTCAGACGTTGCCAACATGCGGTGGGCTTCCGCTTAGTGAAGCTAATTCAGATTTAGATTGAACTGAACTTCGCTACTCGATTTCTCGACTATAATACCAGCAAACTCACCCACACCTATTTGTTAGCAGCCCAAGTTTATCTCGTTTATTTTTGTAACGATTTGTTCGATATTCCAGTGATCGAAGGCCTATTCCTGAAGACTTTCACAGTGGACGTAGAAGGCCAGCACAGCAACATCATCCTCGTGAGGATACCGGAGCACAGCTCGGTGACCGCTGAGAAGGTGGTGGCACGACTTGGACAGGTCTGCCTTGCTGAGACACAGGTAGGGGGAAATCTTAGTTACTTACATTTTTTTTTACCTAGGTTAGACCTGCTATAGCATGGCTAAGGTTGGTTTTTTTACTTTTGATCGGCATACGTTTGTCCACTATCTCACCTGATGATGATGCGGTCTAAGATGGAGCATGCTTGCCTAGAAGTAACCTATTCACTCTTATTTCTAAACACAGATGATAGGAATGTCTCCCAGCCATAAATCCTGAAAAGAATATTGAAATCTTATAAATAATATTTTGCAAATATCACAATGTCATCAATTTGAAATCATTGAACCGGCTCTGAAGATGCGATTTCACCCACATAAAGTGAAGCTACAAAGCTGCATCGGTGCAACGTAAAGTAAGCAGGGTGTGGATACAGAACAATAATTAAATGTACTTTGTTTTGCGTAGTAATTTTCATCTCTTACCCTGCCCCCTACTGTGCCCCTGAACAACCGTGATGACCTCTGCTAACCTCTGCTGAACGGCTAGCGAGAACATTGTTACTGACATGAACTTTAAAACCATGGGGGTTACTCTCTAAGTCCGAAGTACGAGTTTTGGCCTTATACGGAGTAGAAAACGCCTGAAACTACGAACTCCAGACTTAGAGTCCCCCCCCCCCGTTGAGGTTTAGGTACACGAAACATTTGAACCATTTTGTTTTCTCCTCAGGGAGACTGCAAGACACCTAACGACGAGGGCGTGATACTGAAAGCGATCACTTTCAATAGCAAGACGGTGCGTTTCACCATCCACCGTGAAATCACCGACGAGGACCTGTGGCTGGCCATTATGAAGATCACCTACGTCTTCAAGGAGTTAGACGCTGCAGCTAAGGCATAAGAACAAAGAGTATTTTTATTGGACACGCAACCTAGAATTATGTACCTATAGAACTGGTGAAGTCAGTAGCGTAGTTAGCATGGGTGTCACCCGTGGCGGGTAATCTGGTGTTTTACCACACTTAGAGTTCCGGTCCGAAATATTATGGGTTGCGCCTTTCCTCCATTTTTCGGGGTGCTCCATTTGAGCCGCATATTTTATTTCAGGAATATTCTTACATTACCTACTGTTTGTTAAAGACAATAATTATGGATTATTGTCCATTAGTAAAATAACGATTAACATTTATTGTTCTAATACTTGTCTGCCAGTGAATGGCGAAACTTGTCAGATCTTCCTATAAGACCTAATATGTACCATGTTTTGTAAAAATAAAAATATTTTCATTTTTTGTAGTACTGAGGCCTTAGTGTGAGTTTTTTCGACTCACGTTCGAACGCGTTCGATTGCGAGCGCGTTAGAATTTAGTATGGGAAATTAGGTTCTACGAGTGACCACCAGGTGGCAGTATAACTAAATTCCCATACTCAATTCTAACGCGCTCGCAATCGAACGCGTTCGAACGCGAGTCGAAAAACTCACACTAAGGCCTCTGGTTGGTGAGAGCATTATAATTTGTGCACTAAGGCGGTCTCGAAACATTTTGCGCCCCGAAATGGATAGGTTTGCTTTATTTTAATATCCATACTAAATTCGAAGTTATCTTGGGTGATTGAGCGGATAGGGACAGTATCTAAGACGGAAGACCATATATATACATAAATACCTAGATTTGTTTTTTTTTTATTATTAATCATACCCAAATATAATTAAATTAGTTGACTAATGCACGTAAACTCAAGAACTAAGCCAAGGTAGTTTATTATGTTGGCACTCCACCACAGAAAGGTTACATTTACATTGCGTCAGCCGTGACAGTATATATCTCTCTGTTGCTCTTCACAATAATTTTATTGTAAAAGAAAGAAATGAACAGCCGGTTTGATTCTGTCGACATCTCACCGTAATCACTTAGGTGGAGTGAACGACAAGTGAGCTTTCTTTTTGGAACATGCCCGCCACACATTCCCAACCGCTGGAACTCCTGAAAGCCAGAATCAACAGTGGCGACCACCAGAAAAACGCCGAGCTAATGAAACCCGACGAGTCCTGGAGAAACGATTCAACTGTCTTGGATCCCGCAACGACATTAATCAGAAGAGTACGGCGGAGGAGTAGGAAAAATAAAAACATATTTTCCACTTCCCTCCATATCAAGCAGTCAGCTGAGTCAAGTGAGCTATCAAACCATACAAACAAGATGCAATGACAGCTCACTTGTCGTTCATTCCACCCAACTGATCACGGTGAGAAGTCGACAGAATCGACCGCATGTCACGGTGAAAAATCACCAGTGCGCGCTTAGCCTTACTTACGTAATGATGACGTAAATAGTTTAGGTAGGTAGGTAATAATAAATACACACTTGTATTATGTTGGCGTATTTGGAATCAGTCCTGGTAAGCTACTCTCTAAGCCCGAAGTCCATGGTTTCTGGCTTAGTTGCGGGCGTATTCAACTCCGTATCACCTAACCACATTTGTCAGTAGTTACTGTCAAATCTTGTAACATTCATTCTTAGTTCAGGTACTGGACTAATCGTAAGTCAGTAGTAGGTGATAAGGAATAGAACGCGCGCAACTAAGAACGAATCTACGGACTTCGCTTCGGGCTTAGAGAGTACAGCTAGTCTATTCTGTAAATAACCATTTCGATATCGACTTCACCTGAGTGACTAAGCTTACAAAGTGAACTTTATTTCACACATCATAAGGTCTTATATTTATACGAATTTGAAACTCACTTCGGATTCCGCTGTCGAGACACGAAAATGTTGTTACAGAATAGCACTGCAATACGATTTTTTTATCTTTGCCTATGAGAAGTACGTCGCAATTGATTGTACAGGATGTCAATTTGACAAGAAACATAGAACAGCGCATGAGCGGGTAGGCCGCGCATGGCGTCTCAGTCGCTCGTATAAGTTCGATGCATACTTGTGTCCCGCTTACTCAATGCAATACGACTGTTGATGCGAAAAGTGTTATTCTCGAGGGAGAGCGAGGCTTGTCCCAACACAAGTATCTTCGGATTACTTCCTGGGAAGCCCCGGCAATTTAATTGTATAGATCTTTTAAGTTAATAAACACATTTTAATTATTTGTTTTGTTTTAAATTATTTATTTTGGTTTTTCTTACTGTTTCATTTGTGTTTTGTGTGTTTTTGTGGTGTAATTTTTTGTGTTACTTTGTGACCTTGTTATTGTAACTGCTTGTGTTTCTTACTTGTTAATAATACTAAACGTATAAAGCAGAAAAATACTTATTCTACGAACGTAACACTTTTTTACGCGATGGGACCTGCGCGGTCGTCACTAAAAGCTAACTTCGGAGTGGCAAATAAAAAATAAATCGTACTGTAGCACCCCTGATTAATAGTTTAATAAGGTCTAAAATGCACTGACTTCGAAATGATCATAAAAGTGCAATCTCTTCTTCCTTCCATGAGTCCAAGACTATAGGATGTAGTGAATTTTAATACCCATATATTTTTACAGGGTAGGTAGGTAGGTATATAGTTTTATAGGTGTTGAGGTACAAATATGAAAAAAAACGTACATTTCGATGTATTATTATTTATTTACCAACATAATTTATGCTGTCTACTGACGATACGCAATAACTTTAAAAAGAGATGGAAAATGCAGATGAAAATTTGCGCGACGACGAAGGATCACCGTTTCATATTCTATCTCTTTCTGTTGCTATATTTTTACAGTTTGTTAGTGTTTGTTACCTTGGACAAGATGATTTTAATAAACAAAAAATGTTTTGATTTCATTCGTTTCATTTAAACCTTTTTCTTCTTTAGATAGTTGAAGTTTTGTTTCCGTCTATTGTAAAATGACAAAGCTCAAAAGAAGCACCATTGCCAAAAGCACTACAACACAAGAATTGGATAAATCTACACTAATATTATAAAGCAGAAGAGTTTGTTTATTTGTTTGTTTGGTTGAACGCGCTAATCTCAGGAACTACTGGTCCGATTTGAAAAATTCTTTCATTGTTAGATAGCCCATTTATCGAGGAAGGTTATACTTAGGCTATGTATCATCTAAACTAAACACGCTAAGAAGTTAACAGTATAGACCGGCTGTAGTAAATTATTTACGTCAGACGATCTAAGAGACGTACATAATTTGTACCTTTTTATAACAAAAGTAAAGTAGGTAATTCCGTAAACTCATTAAAAATTGGCATTCGCACCCCATCACGGATAGTTTAATTTTCTTTTATCCATTCATAGATTACCTATAATACCTATGATAGAAGTGACTTTTTGAATAGGAATATAAGGAAGGTTACCTATAGGAATAAGGAAAGGTCAAAAGCTGAATAGGCTAGATTCCATCATCCACAAATTGCAAAACTATTTAGTCCGTCAGTTAGAGTATTGAAAAATAATGGACACGTATTTTTTGTTTTTGTAAATCAATGATTATTGAGATAAAACGCATCAAAACTCGGGAGTGGGGGACGTCACGACACGACTCACTAAAAATTATGGGAAGGTGTGACGTATTGAGAATTTTAAAAGCGTCGTAACTTCGTCAATTTTGGTTCCCGTAACAAAACAAAAACACGGGTCAAATATTTTTTGATAATCTAACTGACGGACTAATTCGATTTTTTCAGGACACAAGCCCATTCAAAAGCGAGCGAAGCAAGCTCGAAAATTTTTTCACTCCGCCTCGGATAGCTTTGATTTTCTTTTTCTTAGCATTCAAACTTATCCGACGCCATTTTACTTTCTTGGACGACGTCATCGTCCAAGTAGGTAAACAAAAATTACATAATCCAAGTACCTACCTAAGCAAAGATGCTCATAAAATAAAAACTACTACTAAAATTAAATTTTTACTGAACCGCATCGAACTAAAAAAAGAATCACAGATATCGGATCAAGAACATCGGAGTAATCCACAGAAACATATTATTATACTTATCTATGGAGTAATCGGTAGGTACATAAAAAAACCTCAGTCCTACTTTTTTTGAAGGTTGGAAAGTTGGAAGGGTTAAAAATATGTCTAATTTCCTGTCCTGTAAGGTGAAAATTTAAACGATGTAGAGAAAGATAAGGCAAAGGTATTATTCAACTATCCAATACACGCATAATAACACTGGAGTATTTTATTGGCTCCCTCTGGTAGTCGAAGAGTTATCTCAGATACATCAACATATAGATGCAGGCGAGATAAAAGAAACAATAATCATTCAATTTTATCTAAAACTTTTCTTTAAGTAGGACGTCCACACTGCAGTTTTCTACATTCAACTGCAAGCTTTCAGTCTGACCTGACCACACGGTAATTGCGGCTAACATTCTACCTATACTTAACTATTTTTAAAGTGTAAAGTTTTTGGCAATGGCTTACATAGTAGATTTGCGTTCAGACACTGTAACTAAGCCAACTGAGGCTATGAAACATGCCATGGTTAATTCAGCCTTAGGCGACGACGTTTACGGTGAAGATCCAACAGTGAATGCTCTGGAGAGCAAGATAGCAGCTATGCTGGGGAAGCAGTCGGCCTTGTTCGTACCTTCTGGAACGATGGCCAATCTCATAGCAAGTGAGTGGATTTTTCATTTGATACATCTTTATAAACAGCTTTGATTACATATGTCACCGGAAAGTGGCAAACGCCGTCAGATTGTAAAATATCGCGTGAAATTGTAAAGTTTTTTTTCTAAATATGACACTGATAGAAAATATCATATTTAAATATTTTAGCAAAAAAAATCTTTGTTGTTTTAAAAAAATACAAACAGAATTAGTTTGGTTGAATCCCACGAGGTCAATGCTAATAAAAACTGTCCGGGTTTTCCCCTACAAACTAGGACATATCCGGGGAAACCCGGACACGTAAATACAAAGGCGGCTACAAACCAGACATCCAGTCTGCTGCATTATGTTGAGCATAGTAGAATAGTCTGTCCAAACCCAGCTGCAACACAGCGGTCTGTATGCAGACGCATTTATTTTTATAATTCAATGAAAACAATCCTAACTTAAAACCCCACTTCCTACTAATACGCTGACGCGGATTCAGCGATTAATGCCATGAATCGTGACCTGGAGCGTATTGAACTGTGGGCTAAGTCATATGGCTTACATATTAATCCGTCCAAGTCCCAGGCGATGATTATAGGCAGTCGTTACTATCGCAATGCGCTTGACACATCCACTTTGACGCCATTGTCCCTTAACGGGTCGACCATTGCATACACGGACACAGCGAAGAATCTTGGTGTCTTAATTGACAGCAATCTTTCATGGCGAGCGCAAGTAAATGAGGTTAGTCGCAAGGTGCACTTTTCCTTCCATTCTTTGAGAACTCTTCAGACTTTCTTGCCTTTCAAAACTAAAATTTATTTGGCTCAAAATTTAATTCAGCCGATCATTGACTACGCTGATGCCTGCTACCTAGATGCCACAGAGGAGCTCTTAAACAAGCTTGAGCGCTTGCAAAACTTGTGCATTCGTTTTGTTTTTGGTTTGAGGAAATACGACCATGTCTCTCAGTTCCGCAAGGATCTCAAGTGGCTCCCTATCCGTCTTCGCAGGAACACTCGAATATTATGTCTCCTTTACAATATCCTGTTCAATCCTGCATACCCTGGCTACCTGCGTGATCGTTTCTCGTTTGCTCGCCCTGCCGATGCGCTGTGTAGATCCCACCTCAAACTTCACCTAAACTTCCCATCCCATAAAACTCATTCATACTCACACTCCTTCTCTTTTCTTGCGGTACGATTGTGGAACTCACTCCCATCTGACATACGAGAAAGTAAAAATATTTCTATTTTCAAAAAAGCTGTCAAAGAGCACTATCTCTCTTCTATACTATAATGTTATTATAGGTATGTATTATTTTATTATATTATGTATTTATGTAAATCTATTTCTGTATATTTGTTTGTATGTTTATTGTATTTTAATGTATTTATTAGTAGATAATAATTAATAGTATGTTTAAGTTAAATTAGTTAAGTCTATTTTTAGTTTCCTTCTTTGTTTCTACACACTGTGTCTATGTTTCTTTTCCTACTCTCCTGTCGCAGGTCTGCTGGAAGAAATTTCATTTGAAATAAGCAGTACCTTTGTACTCTTTTTTTTGTATACATTTTTAGTTTTTTTTTATTTCTTGTGTGTACATAAATAAATAAATAATATTATTAAATGCGAAATTTTGTAATCGGATCAGTATAAAATTCAAAAGTCATTTATTCAAATTAGGCTTTTTGAACGTCAAAAATGAGATCGTTAAGAGTGTGTATTCCGTCCACTAGCGCCGCCAATCGTTTTTTATTAATTGTGGTAAATTTAAGACACGTAGATAAAAAACCGCTCTGTAGTGCACTGAAGAAATGTATCTATTATTTTTTGACAGCTATTTTTAATACATAACTCATGGCTAAATAGCCAAAACGGCAATTATTGATTGGCGGCGCTAGTGGACGGAATACACGCTCTTAAAAATGTAAAATATATGTACAAAAAAATTAATAAATAATA
The DNA here is from genome assembly GCA_963859965.1 of Ceramica pisi. NCBI lineage: Eukaryota > Metazoa > Arthropoda > Insecta > Lepidoptera > Noctuidae > Ceramica > Ceramica pisi. The sequence continues at coordinate 2,452,187 of OY982537.1, read as the reverse complement.
ATAATAATAATATCCTTGGACATTTCACACAACGCCATATAGTCCCAAGCTAAGCAACTTAATGCTTGTGTTATGGTAACGATATGGCTGATAAACTACTTATATACATATTTTTTTTTGTAAATACATACATATTATAGATAGAAAAACACCCAGACTCAGAAAAAATACATGTAGGTCATACAAATATTTGTTCCGTGCGGGAATCGAACCCGCGACATGCTAAATAGTAGTATATAAATGAAATAGTAGTACGATATAATTACCAACTTATTGATGTTTATTCCAGTAATGGTTCACTGCACCAAACGAGGCTCCGAGGCGTTCGTTGGCAACAAATCACACATCTACAAATATGAGCAAGGTAATCTTAATATATATAAATCTCGTGTCACAATGTTTGTCCTCAGTGGACTCCTAAACCACTTAACCGATTTTAATCAAATTTGCACACCGTGTGCAGTTCGATCCAACTTGAGAGATAGGGTAGCTTACATCTCAATTTTTTGGTGCAAAATTATTTAGGAGCGGAAAATGTGACGCAGACGAAGTTGCGCGAGTCAGCTAGTGTTATTATATTCGCTTGTTAACCGACTTCCCAAAAAGGATTTTTTTTTTTTCAAAAACGTTGCCCTCCTAGGAATAATACTAGGAATTTCTCCTGTATCGTGGGGGTGCGTTTACAAACATACAAAGTCACATGCACAAACAGCCAGACTCGGAACAACTATCTGTAGGCACGGAACAGAAAAAAAATTATATACAAAAATAAGGTTAATTTCGGAAGTCGGTGTTTTTGTTAGTTTCTTCGCATTTTGACACCGACTTCCGAAATGTTTTTATTTTATTTATTCATTTAAACTTTATGCACAATAGTGTTACATGGGCGGACTTAAGGTGGCACTAGTCGCGGGCTCGAACTCAGTGGTAGGCATGGCCAAAAAGCACGCTGTCTCACCTCGCATCATGCCCGACAGAGATAGTACCAGTGATGAGCAGTTAGACGCTAGCCTTCATGCACGTCTAGTTCGCACGCACACAAACATCGTTCCGAACCGTTCCGAACTAAATCGAAGTTACACGATGCACACATACCGCCACCGCGCGCCGCTGCGCATATTCGCTCGACGCTCGCCGAGAAATCAGCAACTACCTACCTAAAAACTCTTACTAAAAATAGTAGGCGCTGTGTTATCGTTTTATACCTCTACGGCCCTATAGGTACCTAATATGGATTGCTTATTCTATTGTTATTATGTTTAGTTTTTCCTTGGTGGTAATGCAGCCGCCACGCCGCCACCGACAGATCTGATGCTTACTTGAATAGTCATCGCAGTTTATGTCCGTAGTTACTAGATACATCTAGGTACGAGTACACTAATATTATAAAGAGGAAAACTTTGTTTGTTTGATTGTAATGAATAGGCTCAAAAACTACTTGACCGATTTTAAATATTCTTTTACCATTCAAAAGCTAAATTATCCACGAGTAACATAGGCTATATTTTATTTTGCAAAAAAAATAGGGTTCCGTAAGATATTTGGGTTTTTCGGACACAAGGTGTAAAAATCAACCAGAAAAGTAACTTATTTTGCGTACGCTGCCTAAACTATAAAAGATACAACCATAAATTGTTCTAATTAATTGTAGATCTTATAAATATCTACAAAAAAGTCCGCGACACACTATACCTATCTATGTCGAGTGAGGCACAACAACCATTTTTTTATTTAAAAATCTAGATTTTTTTTGGACTACATTTAAACGCGTTTATTTTACTCATGCTTTTAATCCTTATCAAAATAAAGTATTTCATCACTAAGTACAGTTTATGTAGATCATATTTGGTCGTTGAATGATTAAAATCGGACGTTTGGTTTTGAAGTTATGGCGAAATTAAAATATTACGATTTCTGCTGCACGGCCCGTTGCGGCGGTCACCAAGGCGGGGGTGCGCGTGCGGGAGGGGAGTTTAGATCTATGTAAGGTACCCGCGCGGCTCAGACGCGAGGTAGGTAACAATTTTTCTCACGGTTTTTCTGTAGTGTATTTAGTATCAGCATTGCACCCGTGCGAAGCCGGGGCGGGTCGCTAGTACCTAATAATGAAATTAGTTCTACCTAAGTACCATCCTATAAATAGTTATCAAAATTACTTACTTACCTACCTGTCTTCTTAATTTTTAGGGTTCCGTAGCCAAATGGCAAAAACCGGAACCCTTATAGATTCGTCATGTCTGTCTGTCTGTCTGTCCGTCCGTATGTCACTGCCACTTTATTCCGAAACTATAAGAACTATGCTGTCGAAAACTCTAAACTTGGTAAGTAGATGTATTCTGTGAACTTACTACCTACCTAAACCTGTAGGCCGGTATAGTATGGATTAAAACTCTCACTCATTGGCTTGATTTTTGGATTTCAACATTATATTTTATATCTGTTTGACTTCGCACTGAAGTTTGGACTCCGTATTTGCGTTTGAAATTGTTATTGTTGCTTTGAGTGGACGCTGCATAAGTACGTGACATTGTTTTGAATCATTGAAAAAGTTTTAAAAACCACATATTATAAACAATGGGTAGAAAAGTCATAATAATTATTTTTTTAAAAGACAAGACTTTTTTATGGATGGGAAACCAAATAACTGCTCCCGCTTTGGGCGATGCAGAAGGGAGTGTCAGACTCTTCTTGACTAAAACCCATCCGTGTTCCTCCTAATGCCCTCTGCGTACCGTACTTACCAGGGCCGCGGTAACTCTTTCGAACAAATTCTGCAACATCATAGTTTACATAGCTCTCTGCCTAATAGGTACCTACTACCTACTGTTATATTAACGTAGGTAGGTTACTTACCTACAAGCAAAGATGCCATAAAACAAACCGTTGGCGTCGTAGACACTAAAATTTTAACGTTAGGTAGGTAGGTATGTAGGAGCTAAGTAAACAATCTTTATGTGTCACTTGTCAGTTTGTCACAATATACCAATCTAATAATGAATGCAAATCTAAACACGTCTGTGTCAACCAATAGGGGTAACTAAAAATAGAAAACCGGCCAAGTGCGAGTCGGACTCACGCACCGAGGGTTCCGTACAAATATTATAATATAAGCAAAAGTTGTGGATTACGATTTACATGGTAATGTAAATCATATATTTTTTTAGTGTTATCATTCTCTTATTTTAGAAGTTACAGGGGGGGGGGGGCACATTTTACCACTTTGGAAGTGTCTCTCGCACAAACTATTCAGTTTAGAAAAAAATGATATTAGAAACCTCGATATAATTTGAGAACCCCTATCCATACTATACCGGCCTACAGGTTTAGGTAGGTAGTAAGTTCACAGAATACATCTACTTACCAAGTTTAGAGTTTTCGACAGCATAGTTCTTATAGTTTCGGAATAAAGTGGCAGTGACATACGGACGGACAGACAGACAGACAGACATGACGAATCTATAAGGGTTCCGGTTTTTGCCATTTTGCTACGGAACCCTAAAAATTAAGAAGACAGGTAGGTAAGTAAGTAATTTTGATAACTATTTATAGGATGGTACTTAGGTAGAACTAATTTCATTATTAGGTACTAGCGACCCGCCCCGGCTTCGCACGGGTGCAATGCTGATACTAAATACACTACAGAAAAACCGTGAGAAAAACTGTTACCTACCTCGCGTCTGAGCCGCGCGGGAACCTTACATAGATCTAAACTCCCCTCCCGCACGCGCACCCCCGCCTTGGTGACCGCCGCAACGGGCCGTGCAGCAGAAATCGTAATATTTTAATTTCGCCATAACTTCAAAACCAAACGTCCGATTTTAATCATTCAAAGACCAAATATGATCTACATAAACTGTACTTAGTGATGAAATACTTTATTTTGATAAGGATTAAAAGCATGAGTAAAATAAACGCGTTTAAATGTAGTCCAAAAAAAATCTAGATTTTTAAATAAAAAAATGGTTGTTGTGCCTCACTCGACATAGATAGGTATAGTGTGTCGCGGACTTTTTTGTAGATATTTATAAGATCTACAATTAATTAGAACAATTTATGGTTGTATCTTTTATAGTTTAGGCAGCGTACGCAAAATAAGTTACTTTTCTGGTTGATTTTTACACCTTGTGTCCGAAAAACCCAAATATCTTACGGAACCCTATTTTTTTTGCAAAATAAAATATAGCCTATGTTACTCGTGGATAATTTAGCTTTTGAATGGTAAAAGAATATTTAAAATCGGTCAAGTAGTTTTTGAGCCTATTCATTACAATCAAACAAACAAAGTTTTCCTCTTTATAATATTAGTGTACTCGTACCTAGATGTATCTAGTAACTACGGACATAAACTGCGATGACTATTCAAGTAAGCATCAGATCTGTCGGTGGCGGCGTGGCGGCTGCATTACCACCAAGGAAAAACTAAACATAATAACAATAGAATAAGCAATCCATATTAGGTACCTATAGGGCCGTAGAGGTATAAAACGATAACACAGCGCCTACTATTTTTAGTAAGAGTTTTTAGGTAGGTAGTTGCTGATTTTTCGGCGAGCGTCAAGCGACTATGCGCAGCGGCGCGCGGTGGCGGTATGTGTGCATCGTGTAACTTCGATTTAGTTCGGAACGGTTCGGAACGATGTTTGTGTGCGTGCGAACTAGACGTGCATGAAGGCTAGCGTCTAACTGCTCATCACTGGTACTATCTCTGTCGGGCATGATGCGAGGTGAGACAGCGTGCTTTTTGGCCATGCCTGCCACTGAGTTCGAGCCCGCGACTAGTGCCACCTTAATGCAACAATGCATTCTCTACCAGTCAAACTTTGAGTTAAAAAGACTACTTTTTATACTTTGCAGTGTTTTTTTTATTTGGCAGTTGGTTGTATTTTTTATAAAAAGTTTTATCATCGTGTGTTCGTGTTTCATCGACGCATGGAACACGGTCCAGTAATTTCTTTGGCTTCCAGTCTCACTCATAAGATATACTTGATAATCAGTTTTGACTAGTTACTTTTACTTTTTGGCTAGACTTTGTTAGAATTACTTCCTACCTGACCTCTACAACCCAATAACTGGGTATCGCGATATACTTTGACCTGGGGAGCTACTCTCTAACCCCGAAGTCCGTATAGTTTCGGGCTTAGTTGCGGGCGTATGCTACTCCGTATCACCTACGGACTTACAGCTCGTCCCGAACCCGAACTAAGAATGAATGACGACACTGTTTGCCAGTTTTTTTTTTTATATGCAAAACGGGGAAACTCTTGGCCCAAATCCCACCTGATGGAAAGTGATGATTAGGCCGAAGATGGAAGCGAGTTTCACCCGGAATCCTCTTACACAGAAGAACTGGCTATCATACCTCTAACTGCCGGAACACAACAATGCTGTTAACATTGTTGTTATGGCGACAGACTTAGACATGATGGTGGTAGCTTGCCAGGCGGACTTAGAACAAGTCCTACCACCAACCAAACCGAGCAAAAAATTTGCCTCCGCTGGGAATCGAACCCGGGACCTCTGGGTCTGAATCAGGTGGTATAACCACTAGACCACGGAGGCGGTTAGTGACACCTGTTTAGCACCACCCGGGGACCACGTGTAGGGATTCGCTGAAGGGTATTCTCCTACGGACGCAGGTGACTCGGCCCCCAAAGGGCTTAGTTGCGGGCGTAGGTATTCTACTCCGTATCACATAAGGACTCACAGCTCGTCCCGAACCCGAACTAAGAATGAATGACGACACTGTTTGCCAGTTACTATCAAACCTTGATGTCACTATAATCCTTAGTGTTTAGGTGATACGGAGTAGAATACGCTCACTACTATGCCCGAAACTACGGACTTCGGGCTTAGAGAGTAGCCCGCCTTGACTGCCTAGATCTTTCATTCACTAGCGCTACTTCTTCGATATAGAATGACTACTTCACCTCCATCTACTGGGTATTCCCAGAGATCTAACTTAATGGCAAATTTTCTACCAGTGGTAGAAAATTGAGTATTATATTAAGGCAGACTGCGAAGAGAAGTTCTGTCTGTCAACCCAGGTAACGCAGCCCACGCGGCCGGCGTCCTCCTCTCGACGCTCGACAACAAACCTGACGGCACCTTCGACCTCGCGGAGCTGGAAAGCCGGATCCGCGGCGCAGACGTCTTTGATCCCATCAGTGATATCGTCGCAGTGGAGAATACACATAATGTCTGCGGTGGCAAGGTCAGTAAGCTTCTTGCAGGCCCTTTTTTTTTTAGGTATGGGATATCATCCAATGAGTTTCCCCGCTCTGGGCGGAGCGGGAGGGAGTGTCCATGTTCCTTCAGTGCCCTTTGTATTCCGGAGCCGCGGTATCTCTTTCGAATAGTCCCGCGACTCCGGCAGTCCTTAATTACAAAAAATAAAAATTGACCTACGCCTTCTGACTCTCTTTGAGGCACGCGTGGAACACGAACGCGCCGGCGACACGGCCTGTCGTCAGATGACGGACGGACGGCGAGCTGTTCTTGAAGGCTCTGACTCGCGTTTGGCCGGAATCGCCGCTAGTGGAAAACGACGACGTGCTTGATGGAGCACGCTTGTATTATTTTGTTACTTTTTACTGATTTTACAGAGTAGCTCTATCCTTAGCTTAGCTAGTGTCTTGCACGTTCATTTGTATTTATAAAAGTGTTGAAACGTGCAATTAGCTTTAAGTTTTTGACTGACCGACTTTACTAATTCAAAAAAATAAGTGCCTGTAAATATTTTTTTCTAATGTCTTCGAGTTTTTAAACCAACAAAACTACTTAATTTCAGGCCCTGCCTCTGAAATTCCTGGACGAGTTATCAGTCGTCTGCAAGCGCCACAACCTTCCCATCCACATGGATGGAGCCAGGCTGTTCAACGCCTGTGAATACCTGAAGGAGGAACCTAGCAGAGTCGTCAGGGACTGCGACAGCGTCTCCGTGTGCTTCAGCAAGGGGCTCTCCGCCCCTGTGGGGTCGGCACTCGTCGGTTCTTATCGATTCATTGACCAGTAAGTATTTTCAATACTATTAGCATGTACTGCAGTGCGATTCGGTTGACATGTGGAAGTGAAGGCGTGGGTGAAGTGATCACAAAGTTAGCTCACTTGTCTTTCACTCAACCTAAGTGAACACGGTGAGATATCGACAGAATAGACCAGCTGTGCCACTACAGAGCCGAGACGTCCCTTCTTTCTTTCTAGTTTTCTGACCTGTACCCAATTTTTTTAAGTTTTTAACTTACGTATGTACTTTATGGGTCAAAACTTGAAAAAGATTTTCATTCTCCTCACCAAATATCTCGGCATCGTTACACTTAAGGGCACCATGTTGCAATTTTTCTTTGTTTGTTTAAAAGAATGCGAACTGGCTTGTTTAAAAAATAAGAAGAGATTTTTTGGCTACCTAAGTCCGAAAATGCGGCAATGCTATCAATTATCTGATCAAAATCTTGTTGATCTTGTCGATAACCTAACTTTACAAACTTCCGACAAATAATTTTGTAGTTAACATCTTAATGCAGTTTTTTTCAAATCATGCAATTAGATCTAGCTGATGATCTTTAAGATTTATTATCTACCATATTTCAGATTATTCATGTGGTCAAACTACAGAGGAAGCCGAGGTTACTAATGACAATTAAGAATAAAGCTTTTAAAACGCCTGTTTAATTGATAACCCGATTACAATCAAACATAACTTAGGTACATCAAATGATAATTATCGATACCACCACACATAGGTAGCCATAAATAATCAGTTGATGATCAAAAAATTCTGAGAAATCTAGTGACCACTGTAACTCAAATAGCTAAATACCCATTAATTTGCTTCAATTGGTAAAACATTCGCCAGGAAAATGATATTTTCTCAAACATGCTTGGAAATGTTAGCATTATTTTGATAAATCGAAGTTGCTGTACTGGCAGAGCAGCGGCCGGCAAAAGTTGTATGAAAATCCATTCCTGTCGTGTTTTGTGGCCAAATAAATTCCATAGTAAACTTATATCTGTAGTGAAATGAAACCTTCTTTTAGTACGAAACATTGGTAATCAAGGAGGTAACAAATGAAAGGTTTTATTTAAATTTCGAACTGGCTTACAAAGAGAAAGCTGTTTATTGGTTTAAAAAAACAATAACGCGAGAAAATGATTGTTGTTTTTTTTGAAAAATTTATTGTATTTTAATTTCAGCGCATTGTTTGAGAATAGTAGGTAATATACAAGCCTTGGTCACAACTAAGCATTGATGGACTTACGTAGGTATGTGTGCCTCGGCTACGCCTCGGCCCACATTTATACGTTCATCCATCAATGCCTCTTTTGCTGGCCGCTGCAGTAATACTTAATAATTTTACCTCATTTAAAGGAAGTACGTAGGGAATAAATCATTCTTCATGCAGACGCAGTTTCTGTCATCGAATCTCTGATGAATTAAAAGATATCGACTTGTTCGTAAATTGTCACTCTTTTTGATTCTTCGGATTTTTGGTACTTACAAGTACCTTAAATTTTTTTCATATTTTTTTCACATTAACAATAAGATATTTATAATGTTATAAGTGACTTACCATCATTATGTCGAGTCGCAAAAAATACACTTACTTATTATTTAAAAAAAAATCGCTCAACCTTACAAACAAACACTTCAGCTTTATTATTTGGGACAAATTAAGTAAACAGTAACACATTATATCTGCGCAAATAATATACACAAAGAAATTAAATTATAAATGTGAAACTCACACCGTTATCCACAGCATTTATAATATTAGTATAGAATAGATCATATAAAACATAAACATAAAAACATTTATTTCAATTACAATTGGCATTTCGATACATAATTATTATTGGAGTTTTTCTTGACATTTTTAATTAAAGAAGTCGTACCAGCCCATCAAGCTACCAAAAACTTCCAAAAATTCTCAATCAACCTTGAACCTATTCGTGTGGGGATAATGTTGAAAATCTATTAAAAAAAAATTGATAAATTGTTGTAGCTTCATGAACTGATGGCGTGTGTTCATAATTTAAATTACACATATGAATGATAATAAATTAACGAAGTACGTAGGCATTGCATAATTATTATAATAAACTAGCTGACCTGCGCAACTTCGTCTGCGTCACATTTAATGCTCCGCTCCTCATTGTCTTAGCGTGATGTTATATAGCCTATAGCCTTCCTCGATAAATGGGCTATCTAAGACTGAAATAATTTTTCAAATCGGATCAGTAGTTCCTGAGATTAGCGCGTTCAACCAACCAAGCAAACAAACAAACTATTCTGCTTTATAATGTACTAGCTGACCCGTGCCCTTCGTTGCCCGACTTCGTTGGGCGGTAAACATTTTAACTTGTGATGAAATTATAAGTGTGGTTCGGTTAGTACTGACTGCTATGATTTATTTCCTGACGGCCAAAAGGAGGGTTTTGTTTTTATTGCATAATTATATGTATGTAGCTAGGCTAGCGGGCCGCTGCGAGCGCTCAGCGTTAGACTCCCTGTCCCTTGTTGCAGAGACATGCTGCTTTAAATCACTGAGACGCTGTGCACGTTCAGCGCTAGATTCCCGAGCACGGACCTGCGATGTTCTCCAGCTTTGGTTAGCAAGCCGCTGTGAACGCTCGTAGCTAGATTTCCCAGCGCGTTCTTGCGAAATATTTTCTCTATTCCTCGAGAGGCTCTTCCGTACGGCGTACTCGAGCTGCTCTTGTCTCATGTCTGGGATGTCTGACGGGAAAGTTGTGATATCCTTTTAGGCATCATAAACAATCTCTGAAACTGTCCGATATCCCAAAAACAGAAATATCACAGCTTCGAACTCGAAGAATGAGAACGAAGTAATATTGTAATTGTGTTTTGAGAAACCGAGCAACCAAAACAATTTTAAAGACCAACAATATTCAACCAACTACGTACAACTCACCTATCAAACGACAAAAGTTAAATAATAACTGAAGAGGGTCATTAATCCGCGGAAAATCTTAACACCACGATTCAGAAAAAAATTACGTAATTGCACAACGCCGTCTATGGGTAAATAAATGGATAAAACGTCCGTACAAAGCATGTTCTAATGCGGTTCGTGAATGGACGGCGCGGGCGGCGTTTTGCGATTTAGTAATTTTATATTACTTATCTTCGAAACTATTCAACCAATTGACATACTGTTTTGGGCAAATCGTATCTCTATGATGTTCTTGTGATCATAATAACATTTTTTTCGATAAGGTTTAATATTTTGTTGTTTAAAAAATCGTCCAAAGATAAGTACGTCGAAAAATACTTTTTTTAACACATAAAAGCTACTATATCTGCTAAAATATAAAAAATAGAAATATGGTGCCGCGGACTTTTTTGTAGAACTATTCTAGGCGGACCAGGTTGCCATACATTGTTTTCAATTATATACAACTGTTAAGGCAGCGCACGCAAATAACTCTGTTGTAAGAGCTATTTTTTTCCGCCTAGATAGACAAAAATTGAGATAGTTCGACTAATATGCATGATATCTTTATAATTTATATTTTAAAGATATCATGCATATTTTTTATATTTTTAAATTATTTTTTTTTAAGATATATTCAAAAATTTAAATTTTATGCCAAATGAATAAACGAAATTATGAGCTAATGAAAGAGTATTCTGTAAAGAATGAGTATTCTGTCTATGTACGTCATATAAAGATAAGAAACAATTTTTCAAATTATTTAAATAGAATTTACGTAAAACATTAAAAACTAAACATATAATAGGTAGTACAAAAGCGGATGCATTAAAGTAAGGTTCCTAATAGAAATTAGAACGCAAAACTCAACGCGATCTTCAAGCCAATTCCAAGAGCACTTGTCGCAGCAAGAGTAAGTATTCCCATAATGAGTGATCTCCCATCCTTGAGTCATGGACGCAAAAGAATGGAAAATCGATTCTCGAGAAACTTGTAGAAGAAAATTCGTTTCGTAATGTGCAAATAGCGCTTTTTCTTATAATACCCGACATGCCCTTATTGAACAACTCTGACACCCACTCCTTCAAGTTTTAATGAAAGAGTAGATATACGGGGACCGTGTCGAATGGGTTTGCGAGTTCTAAGAATATGTTTAGGTCTTTTTCATTCATCATCTGCCTAGCCTTTTCCCAACTATATTGGGGTCGGCTTCCAGTCAAACCGGATTCAGCTGAATACCAGTATTTTACGTAGAGCGGCTGCCTACCAGACCTCCACAACCCATTAACTGAGTAAAACGGTACTCCTTGGCCAGACTGGTGTCAGATTTTCTGGCTTCTGACTATGTTTAGGTCTTTTTCATTACACAGGTTTTTTTATTAACCTAGATCAGGCAGGTCTACATTACAGGTAGAACTAAAAACATTCTCAATTGTAATTCATGTAAATCACAATTGTACTAACTTTTTACTTGAATAAATTATTATATTATTATATTATATTATATTATATTATATTATATTATATTATATTATATTATATTATATTATATTATATTATATTATATTATATTATATTATATAAATTATTGTTAATAATTTGTACCATTTGATTAGTTGATTCGTGGACAGTTTTACATGTTGATAAGTATCTACGAAAGCCATATAAAACAGCCAGCAGCCGGTACTTACTAAATAAGCATCTATTGTCCAGAGCTCGGCGCATGCGCAAGCTGCTCGGCGGCGGCATGCGGCAGGCGGGCGTGCTAGCTGCGGCCGCTATCGTTGCGCTGGACGAGGTGCTGCCGCTGCTCAAGCTTGATCACAAGCGCGCCCATTTCATGGCTAAAGGTTGGTTCAAGTAACTTGTATCCCAGTCCCAGACCCCGGCGCATACGCATGCTGCAGAGCGGTTGCATGTGCCCACGACATCCTGGAATGCGCCCAACATCAACAAAACCTCGGAACGGTGAGGTCGCTCCGCGTAACTTGTGAAGCTTCCAGGAAACTTCTGTGCTTCTAGGCGGAGCTATACTAGCTAACTAAGCCAGGAACACCGCACAACGGACCGAATGGTGCGGAAAATGGAGTACCTACTCTACTCTAGGGAACGTCCACGTGTTTGACTTATGAAATTTGAAACATTCGCCTGATAAACACTTGACATTGACTGTGCTGCAACCAAAGTCCCTCACGCTCCCCATACCTGCACAAAAATACCTAAAACATAATTCTTCAAGTGTCGGTTTCTAATAGCAAACACGGTAAACAGCTTTCTAATAAACGTACTCGTATGTACAGTATTGTACAGGCAGGTAGGTGCATATGAATAAAAAAACAACTTTTTTTTTGTTTGAATTTCGGTTTATCAGCAAAACGGCTGGACCGATTTTGACAACACTTTCGGAAGGACCGCTCATTCATTCATCCCCTGGGGTCTGTTAAATATAGTAACTGCCTTAAATTAAAAAAAAAACACCACGATAACATCTTCTCTATTCCAGCGATCGAAGGCTTATTCCTGAAGACGTTCACAGTAGATGTGGAGGGCCAGCACAGCAACATCATCCTCGTGAGGATACCGGAGCATAGCTCGGTGACCGCTGAAAAGGTGGTGGCACGACTTGGACAGGTTGGCCTTGCTGAGACACAGGTATGTGAGAGACATTTTTTAAGTTGCTTACATGACTAGGCCTGCTATAGCCTGGTTACGAAATATCCAGAACGAAATATCATTTTGTCCAGCGCTACCACCAGTGGGGATGAAGTTCGTTAATTGAGAGAGGCCAAAGGTCAAATTTGTATGCTCTACTTTGGCCTCTCTTGGCATTGTCTTCCGACTTCCAGTGGGGTGATGACAATCTGTCACTTACAAGCTCACTAAACGTTGCCACCCAGTTGAAACAGTCTGGCAGTAGCACCGGCAGTGGCAGCCACGGTCACTGTAAAATTGAAGGAGTCACGTTACGTCAGTAAAGTATCTTGGCATAGTGATTGACGGCAACCTTACATTCAAAGAGTACATAATTCACCTGAATGGACCTGGTAACCTGTATTAAAGTTACTACCACAGCAGCTACCACAGGCACCAGCAATCCAGAACCAAAAATCGTTAGCTTTTCCTTCTCCGCCCCTTTAAGACGACCCACTGACCGTATAAAATACTGTTTGTACTTTTTGGATTGTGGTAAACTTTAAATCACTGAATCTACGATGTGATTTCACCCACATAAAGTAAACAGGGTTTTGAATTGTGGATGCGTGTGTTACGAACTATGTTTCTCCTCCTATCCTGCCGAACTGTCTCCCTAAACCCTTGGTGACCTCTGCATTGCCAGCAAGTTCCCATTGGCAGTGGCAAGGTTAAGTTATGGGCCCACTTTGAACTCACCGACTTAATGTTCCGTTTCCGACCCAGTTGTCAGCTTGAGAATCCTTTTCAGTTTCAGATGGATCACAAACTTGTCTTATTCCTATAAACTCTAAAGCATAAACCTGGTGGATGCTAAGCTACACAGCTTGGCTCATCGCCGCAAGGTTGTCTGCTTGTTGGTCTTCTTCAGATTGTACTTCGGAGAGTGTGCCCAAAAACTCCACGACCTCATCCCACCGGCCCCCTTCTACCATCGGACATCCAGACGCACTAAAATTTACCTTGTTGCTATTCCATCAACTCGCACTAAGCGTTTCCAAGCGTCTTTCAAAATGCGCACAGCAAAGGAGTGGTACTCTCTGCCTGCGTCTGTGTTTCCGAATGCTTATTACCCTAATCTTTTCTAATTTAGAGCGAACAGGCTCCTTCTGGGTAAGCTCGCTCCATCGTAGACTTCTTCTCTGTCATTTCTGACCTAGACTAGAGTCAAGGGGAAACCCGAAACCGAAAAAAAACCTTGAAATTGAAAATTTCGACAGGATTGGGACCGGATAGCGAGAATATCGTTACCTGCTGTCATGAAATTTTCAATCCTCAACGACACCAATTTGATCCATTTTTTCGTTCTCAGGGTGACTGCAAAACACCAAACGACGAAGTCGTGATAGTGAAAGCGATGATCTTCGGCAAAAAGACAATACGCTTCACAACCCACCGTGAGATCACCGACGAGGACCTGTGGCTGGCCATCATGAAGATCACCTACGTCTTCAAGGAGTTAGACGCTGCAGCTAAGGCATAGAACAAAGAGTACTTTTACTGGACACGCAACCTAGAACTTTTGTATAGAACTGGTGAAGTGTAGCTAGCTTTTCACTGCCAAACAAATATCAGCATTTCTCTCCTTGAAGTAAAGTTTTGTATTCAACTTTATTTTTAAAGGGAGAAAAATGATCACAAAAATCCTGCAGCTTCTGATTTATCTGACCATAAAAACCTTGTGGTGAAAAAAAAAATCGAATTGCGAATAGGTAAGGGACAGTTTATACTAAGTCACTGTTAGATACATTTTACTCAACACAATAACTTTTAGAGACTTTCTGATAAATTTCCACATTTTGAAATTGTTCAGTACAGTAAGGTCACTTTTATTCTCAGTGTGCGTTAATTAAACTTCCACGAACTTAGAACCCTTGTACCTACAGAGATCAAAAACTGTGTCCAGTTCTATTAGATATAGGTACTTGGCACTTGTAGTTGGTGTGAAAAACATGTGTTCAGTTTTCATGATGATGATGTGTCGTTGAGTCCAGTAGCGTAGTGAGGGGAGGGGCGGCACGCACCGAGTGACACCCGTTTAGGTGTGACACCCAACCGTTCGTTGACTGGTTTTTGTTACTGTTGGGTGTTACCCCTAATGACGCAATGAAACCTGTCGGTAGACGGCGTACTCACAACGGTCGCTTACATAATATAGGAAATTAATTCTAAGTTTTTTTAACAACGAACAAAGAATTTGACGACACGGTTGGCGGAGTGGTTGAGCGATCAACTGCTGCGCTGCGTGTCGCGGGTTCGATTCCCGCACGGAACAAATATTAGTATGGCCTAACAGATAGTTGTTCTGGGTCTGGCTGTTTGTGTTATATGTTTGTAAACGCACCCACGATACAGGAGAAATTCCTAATGTGGAGCAACGTTTTATTAAAAAAAAGGAAAAGAAAAAAAAAAAGAGAATTTAACTAAAAAGCTTTATTATTGGTGCAATATTATAATTCTAAGTAGATAATGACGTATACATATAATCGATGTAATGTTACTATAGGTTGTGGTACAAAAATGAACAAAGAACAAACACGTACATTTTGTTCAATTATTTTTTTATTTACAATTTATGCTGTCTTGCCTTCTGCCAGTATCCACTGGCGACATTATGCAAGAAGACAACTATAGAAAGAGATGGAAGACGAAGATGACAGTTTGCGCGACGACGAAGGCATTATTTTCCATCTCTTACTTTTGCTAAATTTTTACAATCTGATTTTTGTTCTAATGATTTCAATAAAAATATGTTTGTATTCGATTTGTTTCATTTAAACATGCTGAATGTGACTAGGTACAATTTGACAGGAGTTATTTTTTTTTTGTTTTTGTAGTCAACTTCCCTTTTTTTTTTAGGGATGGGAAGTCATCAAATGACTTCCCCCGCTCTGGGCGGAGCGGGAGGGAGTGTCAGACTCTTACTGACTAAAACCCAACGTGTTATTTATATAGTAATGAAACGCATATTTTATTGTTTTTACGATCTCTTAATTATAGTGGCAGTGATATTTTTTACCTTTAAAACTATACAATTTATATCACACCTTCATGGGTTAAGTTTTTCTTGACAATGCCCTATTTACATACCTATTCCTTTCAGGGCCAATTTTTAATAGCCAGATTTTGATCAGAAGAGTAAAAGTGCTGGTTTGACAACTTTTACACAGAAAATATGTCAAATAGCCATAATTATTCTTCAGTTAAAAATTATCAGATTATTGAAAAATCAGCCCTAAAACACACAGGAAATCGAAATAACTAACAATATCATGCAATTCACAATTCTGACTTGACACATCTAAAACAAATTAAATTAATCAATATTCTACAATTAGCAATATTGTCAGTAAAATCGGAGAAAATGTGTTTCTTTTTGGACTGTGCTGGACGAAATTAATAATCAACTTGATTCATCAGTTTCTTTGTTTCGTAGTTTGAAGACTACCACCATTCGTCCGATAGTCGGTTTTGTTGATTTTGATTCAAGGTAGGTTTGAACCAGGAGATTACCTTGGCTCAGGCTGATCGGCATTAGGTACCCTCTTCCTATATTCTTAATTCAGAGAGAGATCAGAATACGTTACTGAACGTATATTTTATATATTATGCTACACATGACATAATTTTCCGACATCCACGCGAACGAAGTCGCGGGCACAGATCAGTAGTGCGATTCACTAAGGAAGAACATCTTTACAACCAAGAAATCATCGTTGAAACATCTGATGTGGCATATATTTAACAGATGTTTCAACGATGATTTCTTGGTTGTAAAGATGTTCTGCCTTAGTGAATCGCACTACAGCTGGTTAGGTATATCTATGTTGTGGACTGGACGTAAAGGCTACGCCGATCTCCCAGTCCACCCCCACTAAGACGTGGCGGGAATTTCGTTGCTGGGTTGTTTTAGTGGGTATACCGGGCTTGCCCGGGGAGTCCCACATACCCCTCCCACTCCCCCGAGTGAGAGGGTATGCGTAACGCATTTTTTCCCAGCCGAAACAAAAAAAAAAAAAAAAAAAAAGTATATCTATGTTAATTACTAATACCTAGCAGGTAGGTAAGTATAACTCGCGTGCTATGAGAATGGGATGCGACCTTTTGGAACTGAGAAGCACGCGGTCACACGGCTAGCCGTAGCGTCAGCAAAAGTTGCCAGCGGATCTAAAAAGGCCACTTTAGCAGAATCAGCCAGCAATTCATACTACCCGAAACTGTCAAAGGGATTTGTCCATTCTCGGCTTCGTATGGACACGATGCTCGAAAAGATACAAATTAATCAAAAATCATGTTTTGTTTTTAAACGCTTACCTATTTATTCAATAGGTACTTTAGTATCAACTTGCGCCTACGAAAAATAATTAAATTGTTTTATTCTTCGACATTTTGAGATTACTCGTCCTTCACAGTGTTGCCAGTTAAATAATCTTCTACTTAAAAAAAAACAAAAATTACAAAACGATTCAAATTGTAATTTTTGAAGTTGAACTTAGTCCTCCATATTCTTAAAATAAAATTATTTTTATTGTTTTAATAAAACTGTTATTGTTATCACTTAAATTCATCCAAACATGTTTTATCCATCTAATTCGAAAACAAAAGTATTCTTTGTAGTGTTTTCTTTTACTTGGAAGTCGGTTGTATTTTTTTGGAAAAAGTTTTTTATTTTTCACTTTTTAGTGGTAGGTACCTACCCTACACATAACAACACCACTGCAAAATCGCAGAAAAGCAAAATACGCAGTTTTGATTACTTGGATGTTAAAAAACCATCATATCCATCAACCAAGTAAACGAATTCCATCAGCTATTTCGAAACCGATTTTGATAAAATTTAACCAATCTGCAAGTATAATCCTTTTTGATAAAACAAGAATTTTTCAAATCGGTTTATAATTGACGGAGTAATGAGGTACCAAAAATAAAAAAATTACAACCGAATTGAGAACCTCCTCCTTTTTGAGAAGTCGGTTATAAAAAAATGAATCCCTATTTCCCTTGGTCATGGCATCACGCGAGTATGGCTGGACCGATTTCGCTAATTATGTTTTGTTGTGTTTGTTACTGTCAGGAGAAAGATTTATGAAAAAAAAAAGAAATTTGCAGTTGACGGGAGCAAACAAAATATGGATATCGAACTCGCCGACCTGAATCTATACTAATATTATAAAGCAGAAGAGTTTGAACGCGCTAATCTCAGGAACTACTGGTCCGATTTGAAAAATTCTTTCAGTGTTAGATAGCCCATTTATCGAGGAAGGCTATAGGCTATATATCATCACGCTAAGACAAATAGGAGCTGAGCATTATTGGAAAATGTGGCGCAGACGAAGCTGCGCGGGTCAGCTAGTCGTAGATAAAAATAATTAAGCAAAACTAGTCTTACAAGGGTATTAGATATTATTTGACCTGTATTATATTTATGCTCAAAGTCCTTGTTCATGCCAAGCCAAGTTTCCATACTAGGTGGACATTTTCCTTTTCCCAATCTACCTTGAACCTAATGCTTTAGCACTAAAGATGAATACGAAACGAATCTGAAATACTTAGGACAGCGATACTGGGTAAAGTGTGGCCGATATTTATTTTTTTATTATAGTCACGGTAAGTATTTATTAAAATGATGAGTTTTTAAATATTTGTAGGCGAAGCATAATAATTTAAAGCAGAACGTCCTCAATAGCGTAATCTCCATCACTTTTGAAGAAAGTGAAAGCTCTGAAGATAAGGTAAGCTCTGATGATGATTCTCATTTAGCAAATATGAGTAACATTGAAGTAAGTGAATTGGAATAACTGTATAATAATATATCTAAACATTATTATTAAAAGGATTGTAACCATGTAGGTAACGTTTCTGTACCTATATTTAGTTACATAACCCTACGATAGATCGTAGAAATAACTAGATAATTTATAATTAATATTGAGAACTTTTTTGCTAACGCAACTTGAAAACTGATATTTTTTATTTAGGAAAAACTAACCTAACCTACTTTGCAAAGGTTCCATCCCATTCTAATCGCGTGCGGATTATAGATACTACCTATTATAACAATTGCACGACTATTGATTTATAGATGTCACCGGAAAATCGCAAAATACGTAAGTCTACAAAATATCTTGAGAATTATAAACTCTCGATAAATTGTCAACTGAACATTTGGAATAGGTGCTTTTTTACGCAACCAATTTTGATGGTTTATAATCTCTTGAAGTCATTCCGAGAAATTGTGAACTGATATAAAACGGCGACAAATCAGAGCATAAGTTTACAATATTTATTTATTCTACGGACTAAATAGTTTTGCAATTTGTGGATGATGGAAACTAGCATATTGTTAAGATGACAATGTATCTCTAGTTTGCAATATGTCTCAAGATATTTTGTAGACTTACGTATTTTGCGGTGACATAGACATTGTTCTATGAAGATAAGAAGATTTTGTTTGTCAAAACTTATTCTTTGTACTGCCGGGCCTTTGAACTTCCCCTACACAATGTTTTAAGAAGAGATATAGAATTGTATTTAAATAATAAAGGAAGACAATGGTTCAGAACGTCGGTCTTCTATGACAATCTAAAGATGACGCAGTCTTTTTAAATGAACAACGTTGGCGGTAACTTTGCCATTAGTTTGCGGTTCTCGATACGCGTCTACTTATTCCATTTAACACTAGTGGCCCCAATTTTGCCATGTTTAGATGATTTGTCGCAAATCTTTTGAAAACCTTCCTCGTTCATACTCAGAAGTTAGAAGCGTTATCGCAAGAAGTGGTACAATTATGCAACGTAATTAGTTTCAGTTTCCAAAATCTAACTTGAAGATTATTAGGTCCAGTTTTTCGTGCTAAAGTTCATTAAATATTTTTATCTAGGTATTTTGTCGAATGTGCGTGTGATTGCTTGAATGAGTTTTTAATAGAGCATTCACGTCACTTGATTTGCGAATAATAATTAGTGACGGTTAGATATTTTTTTCCAGGTTGTTTTGCCATATAAAAAATTACCTACGATCTATTCTAAGATCTACAAAATATATAAACAAAAAAACAACGGGTTGCACTCCGGGAGTGCCGGTAGAAGTGAAAACTTGAACATTAACGTTGTGCATTTTTGAATCATCCGTCTTACGAATTTTCGATCAGGTCACATGTCCTGAAGTCTTATGAATTTTTGAACAAGTCACGTGAACTGACGCGAGTTTAACATTTTATACCCATTCTAAGAAAAATGCTCAACGCCGCTAAAGAAATTTTCACTTCAAAATTTCATTACGATCGGTCAAGCGGAGGAGTTCGTTAACAAACACCACATGAGATTTTTATAAATTAGAATTTAAACTTTTTTCCAGAAAGGGGGATTTAAGTGTTTATAGTTCAGTCGCTTGTGTATCAATGACAAGTAATGTATTTAATAAGTATGACATTAAGTCATTTAACTGTTCGAATATAGTTTCTAAGTGTTTTGATTTCAACTGGACAAATGCGTTGAAGTGCACGGTCTACACAATGATAATTAAAATATTAACCCGTCCGGGCTTAATATTCGTTTTAATTATTGTGGCTGGTGAGTTTTTTTTACCCATATTTTTATTATTTTTATATTTTTATTTCTTTAGAAAACTCGGAGGTTCACAATTCAAATGAAAGTTTTTTTTAACATCTTAAAATGAGAAAGAATTATCATGATAGACGTTAGATACCCGTGCAATAAGGGTCATTGACCAACGTACATTTATTGAATTTCTACAAATAAAAATATTAATGCAAATTCCTTTATTTCAAATAGACCCGTTTTAAGGCACTTTTGAATAGGTAGTCAAGGTCTGTCAGTCAAATAGATGAAGCTAAATCTGCCACGCTGGCGACAAGAGCAGCAAGTTGTCCTGCAACAAAACACACTCACCGACCCTATCTCCAGCGCGGCAGTTACACGTTCTAAAGAGTAGGTAGATCCTATGGAGAAGAACGTGCAAGAAACTCCACGGACACTCTTTTAAACCAGTTGTCAGTGTTTACAAAATCATCTGCCTAGCCTTTTCCCAACTATATTTATTGGGGTCGGCTTCCAGTCAAACCGGATTCAGCTGAATACCAGTATTTTACGTGGAGCGGCTGCCTACCAGACCTCCACAACCCATTAACTGGGTAACACGGTACTCCTTGGCAAGACTGGTGTCAGATTTTCTGGCTTCTAACTATCCGTAACGACTGCCAACGATATCCAAATGACAGCCGGGACCAACAGCTTAACATGCTTTCCGAGGCGCGGAGGAAACTCGGTATGTTAAGATGGTCACCCATCCACAGACCAACCTCGGCAAGCGTTGCTTAACCTTGCAGATCGACCTGTGCAGCTGTTATTATTTAGCCACGAGCTCCAGTGTTTACAAAAACATGGTTACATTATTTAATGAGTCTTTAAAATGCAAAGATAATAATCTTACTATCTCCAGCTGGTCCAACAATGTTTTCACATCTTCATCAAAGTTCGGGCACTTTAGTCGCTATGGAGCGGACCAGCTTGAGCCAAGCATTTTTATCGTCAATGTACTCCCCTAGTTTATAATAATACTTGTTTGAATAGTCTGCGTTTTATACAATTTTCAAATTTCGTCTCATTCAGTTCTAATATATCTGACAGTATCTTGTTATAAAACTTTAAACAGTATCCCATGAAAGATGTTGCTACTTTAGCAAGTCTGAAACCTGGTTGAATTAATCGGTTCCTATTTCTAGTGACATAGATATGTCTGTCGCCTCGGTTAACGAAAAGATGTAGATTATTTCTAACGTACCTACATGATATTTTTATTATAAACTAGCTGTCCCCCGCGGCTTCGCTCCCGTCAACTGGCAACTTTTTTTTTACATAAAAACCTTCTCCTGATGATAACAAACACAACAGAAAAAGAATTGTCCAAATTGGTCCAGGCGTTGTTGAGTTATGCGCTTACCAACACATTTAGCGATTCATTTTTATATTATAGATATATTGACAAGGTACCGTCACATTGTTAATTCCTTTAAACAGTTCCCTTAGAGAATCTCTCCGGCGGAGATGGTAAATGGCTCTGATGGCTTCTTTTCTGCAAAATGAAAATATATCGATGTCAGCAGCCCGTCCCCATAGAAAAATACCGTAAGACATTATACTGTGAAAATAGCTAACATAAACTAGTCTCGCGGTTTCAACATCTGTAAACTGGCGAATTTTCCTAATAGCATATGCTGCTGAATTTAGCCTTCCTGCAAGAGATGTTAAATGAGGCCCCCTTTGTAGCCATGAAAGAAGCTTAATCCCCAGGAAAACTGTTTCTTCGACGAATTCTTAGTTTCTCCCTGTTCAATATTATGTCACAATTATAACTTTTGACATTTGGTAAAGTGAATCGAATGCACTTCGTTTTTTTTCGTTTTATACTAAATTATTAGCAGGTAACCAATCATGTACCTGCATTAGGGCGTTAATTACAACGTCAAGGTTGTTTGCATGTCTATTTACTTTAAAAATAAAAAATGTATCGTCGTCAAACAACACCTTATTTAGTTTATTTTCTAAAATACAACCGACTTCCATTCCATCCGTTTTTTTTTTGTAAAAAGTTTTTTATTTTTCACTTTTTAGTGGTACCCACACCTAACAACACCACTGCAAAATCGCAGAAAAGCAAAATAGGGCAAATCATTTATATAAACAAATCGAAATAAGAAAGGACCCAAAATTGAGCCTTGTGGTACCCCATTTTCACGATTAACCCTGTTGAATTGTTGCCGTTTATTAATATGAACTAGCTGCTGTCTATCATTCAAATACGATTTTACTAAGTTCAAGGCTGTTTCACTTAGTCCATAATGCTCTAGTTTCAGGAGTAATGTTTCATGGCTCACTCAATCAAACGCCTTTGACAGGTAGCAGAAGATACCTATGGCATCTTGCGCCTCTTCCCACGTACTAAAGATATGTTTTAATAACGTTACACCAGCGTCAGTTGTACAATGCCCCTTGGTGAAACCGTACCGTTAAAGTGACTGAGCATTTTATGTAGCCATAACCTTTTCAAACACCTTGCTGAAAACCGGCAACACAGACACGGGTCTATAGTTATTGGTATTTTGACTGTCCTTTTATCGTCCTGTATTTCATAGGGTCCGGGAAAACCCCTTGCTCTACAAACAGATAAAAACTGAAAAAACAGAAACAGAAAGCTAAAAACGGCGCTATAGTGTCAATAATGGAGGCACAAACTTTTACAGACATACCCCATAGATCTTCTGTCAATTTGATCTTGACTTGCTTTAAAAAGCTTTTATCTAAATATAAAAACCATAAATAATGACATAAGCTGCTCTGAATCGACTTCTATCGTGATCCTTTACGTTTTCAAGTAATGAAAAACGGTTCATAAATTGTTGTTATATTATATCCGAAGGGATATTAGGGAAAAATCAATGTACTTTGTTGCACGTTTATCTAGCGCCAACCATAGGCACAATAGGGAATATGCATGAAAACAATATTTATTATCTATACAGCTTTTCTAAAAATATACAAAAATATAATACTAACAGTAAAAATAGAATCAAAATTTCTCGAAAAACGAATGAGATATAATTATTTTAAAGAAATATGTATGTCCCTCTCGCAAAATCGCTATTTTCGTTTCTGGACTGTGGACTTTGACGTCAAAGTCCATTACAGCTTCGAAGATTACAATTAGAAAAAGATTTCTAATTGTAATCTTCGAAGCTGTATAACTTCGTCGTTTACAATTAGTAAAATCGCATGCATATTCCCTATTCGTACAATGTATTAAACAAAATAAAAAAGTTAATATTTTTAACTTTTTCAAAATTAATCCACATCAGATGACAGACCAGGGTGGCAGGGCTTCTACGCAAAGTGATGTCGCCGTACTAACGATGCAACGTGCAACAGAATAAACTCAAAACCTGACATCTTCCCGAAACTGTAAAATTTTACCAATCAACCTTGTACCTTACAACTTTAGTGATAAAGTTGAAAATATATTGAAGAAATTTTACATATTGTATTAGCTTGTTATGCTGGCGTCTGTGTGACTCATCATTATGAACCACTTTTATGGGACCAACTATATATCAATGGGACCAAAGCTGAAATAGCGAAAAACACGTTGTGTAACGAAATCCTAATCAATGTTGATGTCACCGGAAAATTGCAAACGTCGGAAGATTGTAAAATATCGCGTAAAATTGTAAAATATTTTTTTTTGTAATAAGTCACGGATTTTTTGGAAACTATTATTATTATTATTTAGGTATTCATTCACCAGATAACATGATCCATTATGTTAGTAATTGTAGGAGCTTATAAACTATGTTAGTAGGAAAATCATTTAAATATGAATAACAATATTAAATAAACAAGAAACAAACATTATTTAACCTTCCCAATCACAATGCTACTATTGAATTTGGATGGGATTTATTGTATACAAAACGATTTTTCCATAATATATCGAGAAGTCATAATGTAAATAAAGACGTATTACAATCCTGCGGAATCAGCTATTTTCCGGTGACATAATATATAAAATTCTTCCAACAACGACAGACAACGCACAGCCGAGACTACTGGGGCCCGAGACTGCTATTTTTATAAATTTGTCATTCCGACACGATCCCATTGTCATGCCATTGTCATTTTGCTAAAAGTTCGTAATCTGCTAAATTCATAATCGCATGGTCACTGGTAAGTCAGTGGCCGGTCACTGGGACGTCAATGGTCTCGTAATAGAATTGCGGTAGGAATGCCGTATTGCCATTATTATAAAACCGAGCTAAATTTGAGCATTTATTCATGCCAGATTTTATTTATATTTAGTTTTACATATTATTTATTAGTGTTTTATGCAATCTGAAGTAGTGAGAAGTTCGTAAATACTAAATCTGTCATTATGTACGAGATTACCATTCATATAGCTTTCTTTCAATGGCGTGTCAGTGGTTGATCATTGGAATGTCATAATGACGCCATTATGTTAGTAGATTACCAAACTTGTCAAAATCAACCATTTTGAAATCAGTGATCGACCATTCTGACACTATTGTAATAGCAGACTCGGTCGTAGAAAGCTCAAATTTGGCATGTACCTACTTAGTTTCCCAAAACTTCGTAAAAGAGGATTAGCCAGAAATATTCAAACTGGGAGTCTTTAAGTCAACAGTGAATAGGTAACTTCTAGGCAAGCGTGCTCCATCTGAGACCGCATCATCGCTTACCATCAAGTGAGATAGTGGTCAAACGCGTGCCTATCAAAAGTAAAAAAAAAACAAGTGCGAGTCGGACTCGCGCACCGAGGGTTCCGTACAAACCAGGTAGGTATATATTATAAGCAAAAGTTGCGGTTTACGATTTATGACGTATTTAAAAAAAAACTACTAACTAGATCTCGTTCAAACCAATTTTCGGTGGAAGTTTACATGGTAATGTACCTACATCACATATTTTTTTTTTAGTTTTTCTTATTTTAGAAGTTACAGGGGGACACACAAATTTTACCACTTTGGAAGTGTCTCTCGCGCAAACTATTCAGTTTAGTAGTAGAAGAAACTTCAATATCATTTTTGAAGACCTACCCATAGATACTCCACACGTATGGGTTTGATGAAAAAAAATTTGGTAATTAAACCTTAATAGTTTTTTTTTACTATAGCTGTAGGTACATACATATGATACTTTTTATATTTTTATTTTATTTATTTGGGACAAAAAACAGTTATACGTTACAGCACTTACAGAAAAGTAGTTATAATGTTATAGTGGAGAAAACATTTAACCCACGTATACGTGCGTACATGTGTTTTTATTTTTACAGATTTTATTTTTGGGGGTCCTCCGCAGGGTTACGTAAGTGACAGCGTGGTGGGCTGGTCCCACTTGCACCACAAGCCCGCTACCTTCAAGGATGCCTTCCTTAACTGTTACTATGAGGGTATGATCTCCATCAGTATTCCTGCCTTTTACCAACTATATCAGGGACAGTTGCCAATTTAGCAGGATGCAGCTGAGCATCAATATTGTTGCAGTGATATAATATCTCACCTCTACAATCCAGTTACTGGGTAAAACTCTTGGCAAGACTGCTGATTTTCAGGCTTCTGACTTCTTTCTGATGAGAGTATGTTTTAATGTCCACGGCGCTGGGTTCATTATGTACCGTCTCCTTTATCAACTGTCTACTGGTTTTAATTCGTATATTTGATTTCAGGAGCAAACTTAGCGTCTCCAATCAACGAAAGGCTAGCAGAAATCATGGACGAAAAGATAAAGTTGACGTACAGACGTGTGCTGTGGACAGGAATACACTCTTTATTTTCAGAAAATGACTTCATATCTGCAGAGGGTAAGTATTGTAAGTAAGTACTTACGTACTACATTAAGTACCTACTTTTCTCGAACAAGCTTAGTGAGCATTATTTTGACAACCTTCTTCGAGATACGTCGAAATTGATGTACCTACTGGGCAAATACATGCGAGTTGATGCGAGCAGCGGCCGGCAAAAGTTGTTTTAAAATTCATAGCTGTCAGTTAAGCGGCCAAATAAATTATAATACATAGTTATCTCATATCTGTCGTGTAATTTAAAAATGGAAAGATCTTTTACTCCGAAACATGGCAACCAAGAAGGTAACTTATCAAAAGTTTTGTTTAAATTTCGAACTGGCTTGCAAATAGAAAGCTGTTTATTAAAAAAAATACAAATGCACACTTTAACGCGGAATAAAAATGTTGTAGGAACGTTTTTCGCATTGATATGTAAAACATTGTTCGTCATTGATTTTGAAAAGTAATTGTATTTTTAACCGATTTCCCAAAAAGGAGGAGGTTCTCAATTCGGTTGTATTTTTTATATATTCGTTACCTCATAACTCCGTGAATTATGAACCGAATTGAAAAATTCTTGTTTTATCTGAAAGGATATACTTGCAGATTAGCCCCTTTTAAATTTTATCAAAATCAGTTACGAAGTTTGGATTTTAAATCGAAATAGCTGGAATGACACGGTTGGCGCAGTGGCTGAGCGATGGACTGCTGCGCAGCATGTCGCGGGTTCGATTCCCGCACGGAACAAATATTTGTACGACCTACATGTATTTGTTCCGAGTCTGGGTGTTTTTCTATCTATAATATGCATGTACTTGCAAAATAAAAATAAAAATGTATATAAGTAGTTTATCAGCCATCTCGTTACCATAACACAAGCATTAGGTTGCTTAGCTTGGGACTATATGGCGTTGTGTGAAATGTCCAAGGATATTATATTATTATTATTATATTATATTATTAATTCGTTTACTTGGATGATGGTTTTATGTTATCCAAGTAATCGAAATTGCGTATTTTGCTTTTCTGCGATTTTGAAGTGGTGTTGTTAAGTGTGGGGTACCACTAAAAAGTGAAAATTAAATAAGTTTTTACAAAAAACACAATCGACGTTTTTACTTTTCTTTTTTGTTGCAGGTGTACCTCTAAACAAGATGCCGATTTCTGTCACGTACGGAAACGATTCCGATCACAACTGCGTAATTCTGAAAGCCAACGGAAAAGCAAAAACTTCGAACTGCACTCAGTTGTTACCCTATGTGTGTTTCAGACATCGTACGGAAGAGCTCCTGAATCTTAAATGTGGCACATTTGATAATAGTAAGCATAATTTTTTACTTTAAATAGGTTCCTGTCAATTCCGAGCAATATATCAGCTAGGGTCAAAAGCTTCATTAAGATAAATGTTCAAAGAGATTGGAATTCTCACGGTAGCATCTCAATTTATTTTTGCAAACATTTTATACATTAGGCAAAATATACAGTTATACAGTAAAACGAGTGACATCCATAATTTTAATACCAGAAACAAGCATAAGCTACATGCTCCTTCACACCGACTTCGTAAGGTCCATGATTCATTTGTGGGGCTCGGTATCCGTTTATACAATAAACTTCCACTTTCTTTTCTTGATCTGCCTTTTAACTCATTTAAAGCTAAAGTAAAATCGAACCTTTGTTCGAAGGCATACTATTCTGTTAATGATTATTTAGAAGATAAGAATAGTTGGTCGCTGTGTTGAACGCAAGATGAAGACATATTATCATGTTCTTTTTCTATAAGTAGTTCTTTTATGACAGGTTATATGTGTTCATATAATATTGTTTTTTTTTTATTTTTTTTCGTTTTTGTCTTTTATTAATTATTTATGTAGGTCACTATGTAGGTAATTTTTTTTTTTAACGTCAAGACTTGCTTGAGTGTGTATTTTGTTTTATAGTATCATAGAATCATAGTGTGCTAGCTGTTACATAATTATTTTTTTTGTTTTGTGTCATGTACTAATTACTTTGCATTCTACTCAGTGTATAAATTCGAGTTCCTAAAACGTAACAGACAGATGTGTTGCTGGGGAGTTTGTTGGCCACTTCTTCTCCACAGCTAAAACACTAGAAAGTGGTGACGGGCGGGCGTTTTGGGGGACTGTCTTTTGTAGAACTTGACGTTCAAAAAGTGCTGGCTCTCAGCCTAATTTGAATAAATGACTTTTGAATTTTGAATTTCCTGTCATGCACATAATTATTCAAGCAGCCAACCCGACGTAGTGTTGGAACACTACGCTGGCCGCTGGAGCGTCTGTATGAAAAAACAACCGAGTGTGCTTATAATGACCACATTTAGGGTACCGTACCTCAAAAGGAATAAACGAAACCCTAATAGATTCTTAATTATTTAAGACTAGCTGACCCACGCAACTTCGTCTGCGTCACATTTTCCATTAATGCTCGGCTCCTTTTAGTCTTAGCGTGATGACATGTAGCCTATATCCTTCCTCGATACAAGGGCTATCTAATAGGCACTGAAATAATTTTTCAAATTGGACCAGTAGTTCCTGAGATTACCCCCTACATACAAACTTACAAACAAATGTTACCTCTTTATAATATTACTAGCTGACCCGTGCAACGTCGTCTGCGTAACATTTTTCATTACTGCTCCGCTCCTATAGGACTTAGCGTGATGATATATAGCCTATAGCCTTCCTCGATAAATGGGCTATCTAACACTGAAATAATTTTTCAAATCAGACCAGTAGTTCCTGAGATTAGCGCGTTCAACCAAACAAGAAAACAAACAAAACAAACAAACTCTTCTGCTTTATAATATTAGTATAGATAATTAGTATTATTAGTATAGATTAGTATAGATATAGATTATTAACAGGATTCAATAGCTGAACATTGTATTTTCAGAATACCAATACGAACAGACTACGGGCAGCTGCTACAAGCTTCACGAGGAACGTCACGTATGGGACCGTGCTGAAAAGATCTGCAAAGCTGAGGGGGGATACCTGGCCGTCATCAACAACGAGGAAGAAGCAAACATCCTGAGGAATATGTCTTCAAAGAGGGCTCACAGGATATCGAAGTTTGACGACTTGGAGCCCTTATTTATAGGTCTGCGTGATTGGGATAAGAATGGCGTTTGGAGTACCGTTCAAGGTATAACAGTTACTAAACTATATACTTAGGTACTTTTGATCTTGAGATCAAAGACTATATTTTTTGATATTCAACCATGTAACATATGAAATTTTCAACTATCATCACGTAGAAGTACAGCCAAAACTGAGTAGCCATGTTATCTCTTTACCACTCTTGGTAGGCAGGTAGAGAATGCCTAAATATTAAGGGCGGGTTGTATCAAACAGTTGGTTAACGTAACATACGTAGGTACGTCAAATAGTTACGATTACGGACGATGTTTGACGTTCGTTAAATAAGAAGCGTTGTTTCAAATCATTCTGGTATAAATTCCTGCTCATCCCAATAGCTAAGTTATTGACACGGGTCCTACCAAAATAGCTTTTTTTGCATTCCACCACTTATTTGTGCCATCAGAAGAACTGGGGCCCGAGTCTGCTATTTTTATAAATTTGTCATTCCGACACGATGTCATTGTCGTTTGCTAAAAGTTCGTAATCTGCTAAATTCATAATGGTACGGTCACTGGCACGTCAGTGGCTGGTCACTGGCACGTCAATGGTCTCGTAATAGAATTTCGGTAGGAATGCCGTATTGCCATTATTATAAAACCGAGCTAAATTTGAGCATTTATTCATGCCAGATTTTATTTATATTTAGTTTTACATATTAGTTATTAGTGTTATAAGCAGTCTGAAATAGTGAGAAGTTCGTAAATACTAAATCTGTCATTATATACCTACGAGATTACCATTCATATGGCTTTCTTTCAATGGCGTGTCAGTGGTTGATCATTGGAATGTCATAATAATATCCTTGGACATAATATAATATAATATGTATCGACGTAATAGAATATAATGACGCCATTATGTTAGTAGATTACCAAACTTGTCAAAATCAACCATTTTGAAATCAGTGATCGACCATTCTGACACTATTGTAATAGCAGACTCGGGCCCCTGGTATTGAGGAATTCAAAAGAAATTTCACAATATTGTTCTATTTGACGCAACTAAAGTAACGTTAACTAGTGCTCAGACCATCTGTTAACGTAATAGTTATTTATGATACAAGAGCGGTAAGTTGGTCTTTACAAACGAGTAGACAAATTTAAGCCCGAGACGAAGTCGAGGGTTTGCCATAGTCACGAGTTTGTAAAGACCAATATCCGCTCGTGTGTCATACAACGTTTTTCGACACATTATAATATAAATAGATAATTAAACAAACTTTTTCATTATCTATTAAAAATTATTGATAATCATTAAACAACGTTCTCGCGATTTTGGCGGCAAGAGATCATTTTCTGCAATTGGCGCCTCATTCAAGATGTCAGGTGGAGTAAATTCCATATTTATATCTGATTCCTCGCTTGAACACATATTCTAATTAATATTATAATTAAAAGTCGCAACTATCTTTGACGTTTCTAATTGAAAATGGCTCGAATTTGCAAATGGGGAGTGTGTTTGGAATAGTGTGCGTTTTTAAAATAAGAACGCGCTTCCATTTGCGTCTGCGTGAAACATTTTAGTAGAATTATATTATATTGTAAATTGTATTATATATTGTATCAATCGGATTTTTTTGACAAAATCATTTATTTAATAAGTTACATTTTTAAATTGTCTCCTCGAGCCTTTATATTGATACCCCACTCGATAGGTTAAAAAAGCTGAAGCTTGACATTAAAATGGCACCGAAGCTCAGAAATTTTAATTTTTATATACCTATCCAGTATCATTCTCACTACTTAGACGAATCTAACGACACCTTTCAAGATAAAATCTATGAAGCCACAGGGTTAGGCTACAGTGTGCCAAAGAATTATATGACATCATACATAAATACACTCGAAAAAAACATAAGTGTAACAGTCGGGTAATTAGAATTATATCTATTGCCTCATTTTTTCTTCAATATTAAAGTGCGACAAACCTTCTGAGCAAAAAGTTATGCACTACCACAAACACTTATGCACTGGGTATAATATGTTCGTCAAGTGTCGATGGCGATGGCGAGTCTCCATTGAGATTGGCCATCGTGGCTGAAATCAATCAATGACTATTATCAGTATTACACCACATCCATTGGTAAAACATGACGGCACATAATGAATTCTTTTAAATTTTACATGTTTTTTCAGGTGACCCTTTAGAAAATGTGTACCATGTTTGGGGACGGGGCCAGCCGGACAACTTAGACCACGACCAGCACTGCGGAACCTTGCTGAAGACCGGGAAACTGGACGACACCTGGTGTCATGTCAAAGCCATGTTTATGTGTGAAAGGGACCCAGCTAAACCACGATTTAGAGATCCTACTATTAGTAGTCCTGGAGATACTTATGCTGATTTTGTGACTGAAACAGACGACTGAATACTGATGAGAAAGAAGGAAGTATAGTTTGTCACAGACAAACAGAACACACACATTCGTCGCTTACGGGTTACGCGGGCCCATTGTTTTGGAACAGCTATTGTTCAAATATAGGATTTTCAGCCGAAACAGATGCCTAATTCCTGATCTGGCCATGTATTAATTATGTTTTTTTTTTTATTATAATAAATTTAAATTTATTGAATATGCTATATAAAAGCGATAATTGGTTATGTTTTATACATAATTATATTGTTACTTTTCTTATATAAAGTAAAAACAATTAAAACTTGGTAACAGAAATAAGAATTTATTTATGTAGTAATTCTATATTATTATTTGACGCTATATTATTAGTTAGGAGTTTTTATTTTAAGTGTATATAGTTAGATTAGTATTTAAAACATATAGGTACTTAATGTACATGTTTGTAGTAAAATAAAACGATATTGTTATTTTAACCATTAAACATGAATAAATTCTTTTTTTTTTAAATAGAACGGCCGAACCCAATTACACTATTTAACATAATTAAAATTGATTTCACTCATTCATGCTTCTTCTCACAAAAAATCAAACATTCTGACATCATCTCCCATTCATCCGCAAACATATTAAGACCTGTTCTTGAATCCAGGAGAGCGTTAATAATAGAGGCTACAGTCCGAGGAATAGGTGACTTGGAGTGTGCAATAGTACGGCTAATTGGAACAGCCAGTAAGCGGTGCTTTCTGCCACAACAGTAATTGTCTGGGACAAATAGATTGCAGACTATGCAAATCAGGATCATTGATAATCCCCCTAAGAATTTTAAATATTACAGCCATCTGATCACGTGACCGTCTTACTTCTAGAGAGTTGAAACTTAATTTAGTTGCAACCCAACAAGAATTTAGTGGGATACAAGTAGGGATAAAACCCGTACATGTGCTTGTAAAGGTATCGGAGGAATGCTTTTTGTACTTTTTCTAGAAACAACGCATACTGCTTCTCAAAAGGATTCCATACGCACGCACTAGACTCAAGCTTGCTACGGACCAGTGCCCCAAACAAGGGCCTGATAACGTGGGGGTTGTGGAAGTCACGACAGTTCCTTAAAACGAAGCCAAGGCGCCTGAAGGACTCCTTAGCAGTGGATGAGATGTGGTCGTGAAAAGTGAGCTTACGGTCGAATATGACTCCCAGATCTTTCATGAAATTGTTCTTGTAATTGTATCTCCATTCAGTTTGTATAGAAAATAGACCAGGGGCCCGAGTCTGCTATTACAGTAGTGTCAGAATGGTCGATCACTGATTTCAAAATGGTTGATTTTGACAAGTTTGGTAATCTACTAACATAATGGCATCATAATGGCGTCATTATGACATTCCAATGATCAACCATAGACACGCCATTGAAAGAAATCCGCCATATGAATGGTAATCTCGTACATAATGACAGATTTAGTATTTACGAACTTCTCACTACTTCAGATTGCTTATAACACTAATAAATAATATGTAAAACTAAATATAAATAAAATCTGGCATGAATAAATGCTCAAATTTAGCTCGGTTTTATAATAATGGCAATACGGCATTCCTACCGCAATTCTATTACGAGACCATTGACGTGCCAGTGACCGGCCACTGACTTACCAGTGACCGGTGCCATTATGAATTTAGCAGATTATGAACTTTTAGCAAAATGACAATGGCATGACAATGGGATCGTGTCGGAATGACAAATTTATAAAAATAGCAGACTCGGGCCCCAGGTGCCGCATGCGGCCGAAAGACATCACGTAGCATTTTGATTCATTAAATTGCAATTTATTTTTTAAACTCCAATTATATAATGCATCAGTGTCTGATTGCAGAGCTTGGCAATCGCGCTCAGATTTAATTTCATAAAATAGTTTTAAGTCTTAGTCATCAGCATATAAGAGGGATCTAGCAATAACAACCACATCAGGGAGGTCATTCATCATCAAAATGAAAAAGAGTGGGCCGACTACCGAACCTTGACTCGCATCCGAGCGAGTGTGGTATGGGAGTGACTCGTATAAACCTAGTCTGACAAATTGTTGTCGGTCCCGCAAATAGTCCGCAAGAAGCCGCAGGAGCCCCGGAGCAACACCTATTGCACTGAGCTTTGACAGCAAGACGTCGTTGTTGACTCTGTCGAACGCCTTTTGAAAATCAAAGTAGAGGACGTCTACCTGGCATTTGCGATCAAGACTAGTAGAGATGTAATTAACAAGTGAGTAAATTGGTCTCTTTTCGCGAAAGCCATGCTGCTCATTGCACAGGTACCGCTCCACTTGCTTGTAAATGCCTTGGTGAAGGACATTCTCGAAAACTTTTGCGGGAGAAGATAGTATCGCTATTGGGCGATATTCATCAACTGAAGATTGATTCAAAGATTTTGGTATAGGAGTCACGCGTGATATCTTCCATGGACTTGATAAAAACTTATCATCTCTTGTACCTACGTAAACTTTGTCAAAAACTAAATTACTTACTAGTCTCTTAGTGTTAATATTTTAATTATGATATTCACAATATTCTTGGGGTCTATACTACATAATTTAATGAGATCTTATATTGTTCTGTTTTTTATTTCCTAACTAGTCTACTAACTAGCGATCACAGCTGCCAACGAACACACCCGAAGTTAGCCGAATGACGCACGACAATGACTATCACTCAGTTTGGGCGGGGCCGAACGTACGCTAAATTTTTGGCCGCAACCGAAACTGTGGCCGAAACCGAGAACAAAACGTCGGTCAGTCTGTAATTAAAATTGGGAGACGAAGATCACAGTTAGCGCGACGACGAAGTCTCGTTAGGTATTTTTTATCTCTTCCTATTGCTATATTTTTACAATTTGTTAGTGTTGTTATACTTGTTACCTTTGATAAGAAAATTTAAAAAAATAAAAGTTAGCATTCGATTTCTTATATTTAAACATGCAGACTGATTGCAATTTGATAAAAACACCCTACGATTCATCACCATTCATCTCATTCCAAACTTTGATCAGTTCCTCGTGGTCCCCATAGCCGTGAGACGCTATGATGTTGGTATACCCATCGTAAGTGAACTCCTTCTTGTAGAAGTGGAAGTCTGGACAGTGTCTCGGCGTGATGCCGACCTTCTTGGCCACGATGCCCAAGTAGATGTCGTCGAAGCGGAAGTGTTTGACGAAGAGGCTGGCTACGTACATGAGCTTCATGGCTTTGTTGGACAGCACGTACGCGCCGGCCGTGACGTAGGCGGGCCACTTGTCCCACGGGTACTCGTCGTACGACACCCGCCACTTGCTCGTCTTGTACCTCTGCGGCGCCGACTTGAACACGTAGCCGGCGAACAAGCAGTCGCCGTCCGGCTCGGGCGCGGCGGTGGTGTGCGCGCGGGGCGGCGCGGGCAGGCGCGTGGCCTCGCGGTCGTGGAGGTACGCCAGCAGGTTGTTCACGGACACGTACATGTCGTCGTCGGTGAACAGGTAGTAGTCGGCCGCGGCGCAGTGCTCGAACAGCCAGCGGAACGACATCATCGTCTTGATGGTGTTGTTGTAGTACGCGTCCACGAAGTCCATCTGGATTATGTCCTTGAACTCGGCCATTTCTTTGTCTATTTCCCTCTGCAGGGCTGATTTAGGTTCGCCGTCTATTCCTAAGAAGAATAGCGTTTTGACAGTTCGCCCGGGCACGTTCTCCTGGCCGAATGTTTTCCGGATGGCGTCCCTGTGCCCGAAGTGGTCCATGGCGGACTTGACCACTATGAAGAGGTCCAGCTGGTCTGTGGTGGAACACTTCCCAGAGTTAGTTAGGAACCCGTAGGGGTAGTAGTTGATGGGCGTCACTGACACCTTCCTGCGCGCTAGCACATCGTTCACAATGCTTCTAATGTCCACGTTCAGAGGGTAGTCGAAGTCGTGTTCGAAACTCTTAGCGTGTAGATAGTCACTCACACCGGAGAAATTGTATATGTACACGAGAACACACGCACACACGAGATATTTTAAGTGTCTTCGTTTCATTGTACTAAGTTTTGAGATTCGATTGCCTTGTTACATGAGTTCAACCACGAATGCCGCGTGTACGTTAACTATTCGCTCAGAAAGAAAACATTTACTAGGAAACAACATCCAACAAACTATCAATGGCTGATAATATCTTATCAAATTAAACATAGAAAATTAATAAAGTGCCCATCTTTATCGCCCCTGATTGTTGGGATTAAAAAACCAAGATACACAAACAATAACTCAAAAACTTTCGCGGATAAGGAAGGAACAACTAAGACAAGAGATAACCGCTGCATGTAAATTGGTTATAGCAATTTAAAATTTTGTTGTGTTGATCTATTTTAGGGTTCCGAATAAGTATCTGTAAAAAAAAGCACCCTTATTAATTAATTATTTTATCTTTACTTCAGACAGAAGTCCATATAAAGTTAAAGTAATACACGCAAAAATACTAATAAAAGGTGTTAGAAATTTGTTAGTAGGTAGGTAATATCCAAAATGCGTACACAAAAAATATAATAGGTTATTTCCTATTTCTGTGCAGGTGTTACCCAGTACACAGTAAAAGGACTGTCTATTTTGCACGCTAACGTTCTGAAGACAGTGTTGGGTCTACCGCAGACCCTGCTCATCATCGACGCTGTTGTTCTCCTACTGATGGAGAAGAAATCATCGATGGAAGCATCCGCAAACATTGCGGAAGCACTGCAGTACCTGGGTTTCCTCAACATTGCCCTCAGAGCGTCATTGTACTGAACACGCATGGCGTTGTAAGCCCGCCGCGTAAAGCTGATCCACAGACTGCACGTGTAAAAAGGCTGACAGAAGGCTCTGAAAAGTGACAGTTTTACATCTGTGGCACATCGTGCGAATCTGCGGGCCAACATATTGCAGCGGACTACCAACGCCCTCCTTTCCCTTTCTAGGTCTTCATCGTCCTGTAGCCGCTCTGTCAGCATGTGACCCAAATATTTTACTTTTGACACCCTCACTAGTGCCGACCCACAAGGGAGCCTTGTTCCCTGGTTTATATACCATCAGAACACACTTACTAGCATTATATAATGCAGGGCGACAGGGCATGTTTCACAAATGCCCAATAGTCTCCTGAGCGCAGTCACTGACGGGCTCAGCAGAACTATGTCATCCGCGTAACTAATCATAATTATTAATCATTCTGCCGTCTATTGAACATCCGACCATGGCTCCGCTGAGCCCGCCAATCAGCTGGTTAACAAATAGGTTAAACAAACTCGGGGATGTCAACCCGCCTTGCCTGCCCCCGCATTTCAGATTATATTCCTCGCTATGCGAGTTGACCCATAAGAAGATAGATTGAGAAGATATTATATACAAGCTCCCTCGGCACAGTGGTCTCCTCAAGTAGTTTATGCCACAGAATATCAAAAGACACCAGGTCGAAGGCCCTCGACAGATCAAGAAAACACTCTTATACAGGTATTTGCCTGTCAGTATAGTAACTACCTTACAGTTTGTTTCAGACACATGATTGCCATTTCCGTTGACAGGTTGGCCCTGAAGCCAAACTGCAAGTCATGTATCCGAAGGTGTTCGTTCAGCTGTGTGTTCATGAGACAGTCAGGACACACAGGACCTTCGCCATGGTAGTGGCAAATGATATCGGGCGGTAATTGTGCTTGACAGATGGATCCTCAGTCTTGTTTTTTTTTATTATTGGAACTACCACTGTTTTCATCATATCATCCCGAATGAATGAATGACCTATACAAAAATTAAAACTCCGGGCAAATGTACCTACACCTGCATAACGCAGATGTTCTATACTAGGTAATACCGACAAGGTGACTTGTCACGCTTCATTTTCTTTATGACATTCCTCTCGTCTAATGGCATAGTTTGAGTATATTTCTCACCAGGTCTGACAAATCTCACTGATCCGTATAGGATCGGTCGGGTGTCTGTATGTATGTCACAGCCAGTTTTCTCCGGATCTATTGTACCGATTCCGTAGAAATTTGGTAAACATTTAGACTTCCGTGACACAAACACGGACGCGTTATGTAAATAAATATTTTTTTACTATGGGGGTCGAACTAGAAAATTAAAAAAAGAGGTTTTCAAACTGTATCTTGTAAAATATGAAATGAAAGGGGCTTGCTGTGAGGCCTTTAATTATATTTTTTTCATAATTTTAAAATAAACAGTTTTGAAGTTACTCAAGAACTTAGATATTAGAGAATATAAAATTTTGATAAAATATCAAGTTAAAAAGCGTTGCGTCCTTTGCACGCAAGTGTGACTCGCACTTGGCCAGCGTTACCTGAAAAAAATGCGGTGCACGCTTGCCAAGACAACCTTGAATAGGTTATCTTGGCATATATCTCATCTCTTGACTTTGGTTGTAGCTATCAGGAAACACCTACTCTGGTATGGAACTATGCACCATGAAAATATTCCCAAAAAGTTTGGAGAGAATGGTATCAAATGGAGTAATTTTGACTTGGATGTAGTCGATTTAATTAAAACAACTGTATAAATCCATTTAATTTATTTAGTTTTCTTGGGAGCAATGACAGTTCTAATTGAACGGAAAATATACGAAAGATATAATATAAAATAAGACCTAATTTTAACAAATTAGGTCTTATTTATAAACTAGCTGACCCGCGCAACTTCGTCTGCGTCACATTTTCCATTACTGCTCCGCTCCTATTTGTCTCAGCGTGATTATATATATATATATATATATATATATATATATATATATATTTACATCTTGAAGGACATGTTGCGTCCTATATGGCGTTATTTACCGATGATGCTGCGTCCGACTGACTTTGTGCGTCCGGAATACGGACGCAAGATTGACCGACCCTCATTTTTAGCCCAAGGGTCCCTTATCATCCTTAGAATGCATGGGCGAAAAATTGGCATGGACGTAATTTCATCACTACAATGCCTTTTAGCGTATAATATAGTTCCGCCATCGTCCGACTGAAATTTGGAGGGCGCTAGTGTTCAGCGTATAATTTACCACGTATACTTTGAGTTCAGTTCACTGATCTTATCGTGTCCATTGAATATCGTACTTAATTTGTAAAGTTTTTATCATTTTTTCGTGACAACAATCTTGCGTCTCTTAAATATCCTTAAACGGGCACTAGGTACGGTGTCTGAGGGGCCTATTCGGGGTTCACGAGGGACGCATAGCGCGGGGCGCGGGGCGGCGGGCTTCAGCGCGCTCGCGTGCCGAAGTTTGTAAAGAAACAGACATGTGCCGGCCGTGATGTAAGCTTGTCACCAAAGTGAAATTTTAAATTGAAAGAGAAGTTGCAGATGGAGTTTACATTTCTTTTAAGTATATATCTAAAATAAGAATGACAACATTGGGTTGATAAAAACCCTACTAATTTCTTTTGATTTAAAATATAAAAAAATACATGTTCCATTGCAATGAAGACTGATTGATGTTCATAATTCAGTTTATTTTGTTATTACGCAAGGCAGAGCAAATTTATGTTTATTATTATGTCAATGTTAAATTGCATTGATTTGTTGATGGAAAAGTTTTTATGTTTAAATACACATTTTTTGTAAAATTTAAAATAAAACATGAAATGTATAAAACATTTAATGTTTTTATTTTTATTAATTATAAATTACGATATTATGCCTTTTATTCCGTATGTTCACCTACATAAATATGACTACTATTAAATTATTCGTATCATGAAACTTCCTCTTTCTATGTTTGAACCTACATGTTCACACCAGCCTGTGTACCTGTGTGTGTGTGTTACCTGTTTATACAAACTTAACAAGATCGCGCCATAAAAGTAAAAAAAAAATATTTATACTATGTTTATAATAACTTTTTTACTTGAACAAAAACTGAAAATTCCAAGTATTGTTGTTATTTTTTTTTCATAATCATCATATCATCGTTTTTTTATTAATTTAATACAAGATATTTATTGATTTGCAAAAAAAAATTCCTGCCACTTGTTGATAATTATTTTATAAACAAATTG
The DNA here is from genome assembly GCA_963859965.1 of Ceramica pisi. Taxonomy (NCBI): domain Eukaryota; kingdom Metazoa; phylum Arthropoda; class Insecta; order Lepidoptera; family Noctuidae; genus Ceramica; species Ceramica pisi. Next base: position 2,412,618 of record OY982537.1, on the reverse strand, counting down.
ATTAAATCAGTATTTTTAAAAAGTTTTTTTCTTTTACAACTTTATTACATTACAAATATTATGATTTATTTAAAAAAAATGTTTCCTTAACAATTTTTAATTGTTTATGATCGTTTTTTTTTCATATTTTTATTGTTTAAATAATTAGTTAAGAAATTTCTTGTATTAAAAAAACGATAATATGATGATTAAGAAAAAAAAAAAAAATAACATTACTTGGATTTTTCAGTTTTTGTTCAAGTTTTTTTTTTTTTTTCTAATCTTCAGTCTGCAATCGGCTATCAAGCCATAATCAGATGTATTCCACTATTGTAAGCTTTGCAGGCGACATTCCAATAAATGGCACCATATAAATTAATTATTGTCTTTCAGGTTCTTTGGTCCAGGTCCAGTATGTGCCATCTTTTTAGGCGTTTGATGTTTTCCTGTGACTGTAATAAGTTCTTTGCCAGTTCATTTGTGTGTTTGCTCAGTCTTTCTTTGTATCTCTTGCTGATATTGCTGACTTCTTCCTTAACAGTAGGTATCTCCAGGTATTCATGTCTCGGTATTTCTCACAAACCAGTGCGCGCTTGAGATCTCTATGCTAGAGTTGCTCGCAGAACCCCACAGTTCTATTCCATAGGTCCAAATGGGCTTTATGATGGCTTATACCAAGAGCTTGTTACTAAGAGACAGAGTGGATTGTCGTCCAAGCAACCAGTTTAGCGATTGAAATTGCAAGTTCGCTTCTTTCCTCTTGGCTTTTATGTGTTTACTCTAGGTCAGTGTTCTATCCAGGTGTAGGCCAAGATATTTTACGCTGTCGTGATTTGGCAGGGCCTTGTTATCCATACAAACAGGTGAACATTCGCCTCTTCTCAGTGAGAATGAATGTTATTTGTTTTGATTTGGTTACACTAGCTTTTATTCTCCACTTCCGAAGCCAAGAATCAACTTTATCGATCTGTGCTTGCAGCTTCGAAGATGCGTTGTTCGGGTCTTTGTCGCTCGCAAGGCATGCCGTGTCATCTGCGTAGGTGGCCGTTACCACACCTTCTGTTTCAGGCAGGTCTGCCGTATGTATAGAATATAGCACGGGGCCAAGAACTGATCCTTGGGGCACAGAGGCAGTGATCAAGTACAGGTTCGAGCATTCCTCTCCACATTTGACTTGAAATTTCCTTTGGTGTAAATAGGATTTCAGGATCATGAAGAATGAGTTAGGCAGAAGTGTTTTCAGCTTGTACAGCAGTCCCTTGTGCCACACCATGTCAAAAGCTTGCTGTATGTCTATGAATGCTGCTGAGCAATACTACTTCCTCTCAAGTGTTTGCCTTATTACGTGAACAACCCTATGCACTTGTTCGACTGTTGCGTGTTTCTCCCGAAAACCAAACTGGTGATCCGGTATGATCCTGCTCTCATCGAGTATGGGTTTGAGTCTTCGCAGAAGAGTCTTTTCAAACACCTTAGACAGTATGGGGAGAAGGCTTATTGGTCTATATGAGCTAGGATCTGCCGGCGGTTTCCCCGGCTTTGGGATCATACATATTTGAGATATTTTCCACAATTTCGGGTAGTAATGTATTCTAAATACTGCATTAAAAATCATTATTAGGAAGACAATGACTTTTTTGGGCAACTGTTTAAGTACTTCAGCCGTTATAAGGTCAAAACCAGGAGCTTTTTTGTTTTGCAAATGTTGGATCGTGTGTGCTACTTCCTTCGGAGTAACCAGTTTGATTGGTGCAGATAGTTGCTGGTGGCTGTTGATAATTTTATCAACCTCAGTTTCAAAGTTTTGTTCAAGTAAAAAAATTATTATAATGAATGTATAAATATTTTTGTAACTTTGATGGCGCGATCTTGTTAAGTATATGTGTAAGAAAGGCTCTACGAAACGAAATTTTTTTACGACCATTATTTAAACATTTTTTTTTTCACTTACAATTAAGACGGTTTTCGAGAAAATTTTGTTAGTTAACAATTGTTTAACTTGTTGAAAAATTAACTTTAAGTTAAATTTCCAACGGGAATAAATTATTTATAGTGTTCAGAACACACCATATTTTTTTCAAGTTTTAAAAAAATATTCAATACCCTAAATAAATTGATTAATATACCGTACTCGCTTTTGACGCCACGCGTGCAACCTAAAAATGTCGCGCGCAGACCTATTTTCAGCATTAAATTAAAGTTACAAATAATGGAGATAGAGTTCCGGGAGTTAGGAGTTTTTTATTGGAAATTTCCTCTTCTTGCAGAATCTTTTTTTGAAATTTCTTATATATTAGTATTTTATGAAATATTGGCAAAAATCGAAATGCAATTTTTTTTTTCCTCTTTAATTGTTTATAACTTTTGGCACATTTTTCTAGGCGTCATTTCGGATCCAATAAGCTATCGCACATTTTTAAAGAGCAGTATCTCTATTTTGTACCATTTTCAACTTGTCGACTAAACTATTACCTGTTTATACATACAAACTTACCTGTCACTCGTCAAAAATGATTATATTGCTTTTTAAGATTTAGTAGACCACCAAAGAGAAAATACCTACGCTATACATAGGTATTGTCACTTTTGTAAGCTAACTATTAATTATTTATTATCTGTGCCTGGAGTCAGTATAAGCCCTTATATAGGTGGAAGCCTCTTGGCTGATAAGCTGGATACAATAATTCAAAAACAGTATTCGGAACCAACCTGAATTCAATAGTAGATGGATGTAATTTAGTTATTATAATCATTATGATATATGCAGAGCATTATACGGAATTGATTTAAACATACAGTTGGACGGAGGCGATAATGTGCATGCAGTGTTTTGAACGTATACGGAGGATATTCAGTGTGCAAGAAAGATTTAAGAGTGAACGGACGCACAAATTCAGCTAGAAATATTTAATTTGAATATCACCATTTAACGTTTAAATGAAATTTGACGTCGACTACTGATATGATACTGATTAAAACATCTTACATACGCATTGACATTGCCGCAGGGTGGTAGTTTGTAAAGACGCAAGAAGTCCTTCGCGATTTATATATATATATATACGCCTATAACCTTCCTCAATAAATGGGCTATCTAACACTGAAAGATTTTTTCAAATCGGACCAGTAGTTCCTGAGATTAACGCGTTCAACCAAACAAACAAACTCTTCTGCTTTATAATATTAGTATAGATTGCTGGTGGTAGAGGTGCTGAATCAAGTGGATTCTTAATTTCGTCCAGAACAGTCCAAAAAGAAACACATTTTCTCCGATTTTTACTGATGATCGTAGACCACTGATAAATATAGTTTGTTTTAAGATTTTATAATATCAAAAAAGTTTTACTGGGTTCATAGAATCGATTTATTATAGAGGAGCTCGTTCAAATCGGACCAGTAGTTCCTGAGATTAACGCGTTCAACCAAACAAACAAACTCTTCTGCTTTATAATATTAGCATAGATTGCATAATATACAAAATCTACGTTCAGTTACGTATCCTGATCTCTCTCTCGAATTAAGAATATAATTATGAAGAGGGTACCTAATGCAGGGCACTGTATCATCTCTATCGGTTGAAATGCCGACCAGCCCAGGTACCTAATCTCCTGGTACAAACTAATCTTGAATCAAAATCAACAAAACCAACTATCGAACGAATGGTGCTGAATCAAGTGGATTCTTAATTTCGTCCAGAACAGTCCAAAAAGAAACACATTTTCTCCGATTTTTACTGACAATATTGCTGATCGTAGACCACTGATAAATATAGTTTGTTTTAAGATTTTATAATATCAAAAAAGTTTTACTGGGTTCATAGAATCGATTTATAATAGAGGAGCTCGTGGCTAAAGCCGCACGGGCCGATCTTCAAGGCTAAACTATAACAGACGAACGCATCGATCTTCAAGGTTAAGCAACGCTTGCGAAGGTTGGTCTGTGGGTGGGTGACCATCTTGACATACCGAGTTTCCTTCGTGCCTCAGAAAGCACGTTAAGCCTTTGGTCCCGGCTGTCATTTGTAGATCTTTGGCAGTCGTTACGGATAGTCAAAAGCCAGTAAAATCTGACTGAAATCTTGCATTGAATGAGTTGTGGAGGTCTGGTAGGCAGCCGCGCCACGTAAAATACCGGTATTCAGCTGAATCCGGTTTGTCTGGAAGCCGAGCCAATATAGTAAGGAAAAGGCTAGGTTGTTATAATGGTCACCCATTCACAGACCGACCTCGGCAAGCGTTGCTTAACCTTGAAGATCGACGTGTTCGGCTGATATAGTTAAGCCACATTGAAACATAATACCAAATATTCATCTCTCCTGTTAGTAAAACAGTTTACTTATGGATACAGGTAACTCCGGACTCCGGAGGAGACTCTCCTCTCCTCCCAGTAAATCGAAAAACAATCTAGTAATTCAATCAAATCCATACTTCCATCCATAGCTAATAATTTCAACATTATACGTCCTTAAGTTAAACAACATAAAACATGGGGCTGACCTTATGCTACTGCGGAGAATCTTAACACCGCGATTCAGAAAAACGCGTCATAAGTACAACGCCATCTATCGATCTACAACGTAACTGAACTGTCTTTATGCTCATAACTACTCATAAGTTCAAACTTAGAAGCTTACACGTTACGATAAATAATGATAATATAATAACATATAATTATAAACATTATGTGTTTAATTAAAAAATAACTCAAAAATACATTGTTTCGGGGTCTTTTCACACATTTCTTATTAAAAAATGTCTCAATAGATGGCATTGCAAGTATCTGAAGTCTCAATGAAAACAACCTATTTTAGCGCTCGATGAAGTTTCTTCGTAAACTTTAAAATTCGATATCTTTTGATTTTGTGGGTCGATTTTGATGAAATAAACACTAAATGTTGCTCCGATTATCACTTAATATTTCGAAGTACCTAAATTTTGAATCCAATCAGTGGTTTATGCGTGATGCTCCTCCAAACGCACAGACATACAGACGCACAGACATACAGACGCACAGACAAACAGACAAACAGAAAAGAATTTCAAAAACTGTTTTTTTGTGTTCTATGTCATTTTTCTGACATTTCTATGTATTTTTTATGCGAAAATATTCAATGTACAGACACGGCAACTCTACGATTTTATTATATGTATAGATGTTAGGAAAACTTTAAAAAATATCAAGAATTTGTGACAAATGCATAAGTTATATTTAGTGGAAAAGCTAACTTATCAGTACAAGAAAAGTATCCAAGATCAGGGAGGCTACTCTTGAATTCAGAAGACCGTAGTTTTTGGACTTTTCTACTCCGTAATCACCTAACCATTTAGAATTAATGTCAAATCTTGTTGTCGTTATTCTGAGTTCGGGTTTGGGACTAATCGTAAGTCCGTAGATAATATGGAGTAGAATACGACCGCAAATAAGCTCGAAACTACGGACTTTGGTCTTAGAGAGTAGCCCCCCTGTTTAGTTAGCTGACGAGAAACGCGCTAAGTACAAAACTTAAAATACTAAAGTAGGTACATTACCTAAGTTGTACTTCTCTATTGGCAATACATATCAAATCTGCTGTATATTTAATATTGTTATTGAACTTAATGGTAGATTATGCACCGAGGGGATAAAGCAGTGTCTTATGTCACGAGCGTCATATTGAATCTCGAATCTAATGAAGGATTCGAACTTTAATTCCCGAGCCAAGGGAGGTAGTTTTGAGAGTATAGAGTTTAACTCACGAGCGAAGCGAGGAAGTTAATACAAAAACCCTGAATGCAGCGAAGGATTCAAGCTAGCCTAAGGCAAAGACACCTTTATCTCTGAGAAGCATTCTCTACTTTTCACACCTACTGCGATAAAATTGTTCGCAAGTCATGAAGTGAGGTGGCCGCGTGCGGTTCCCGTCGGCCTCCAAGTTGAATTCCAAATTCAAATCACATTATTAACCTCCAGGCGATAATATTTTATTGAATTTCATTATGACCCGCCGGGCAAAAATGAATTACTTTAGGTTGAATTTGTATGACGTTTCGTGAAGTTCGTCTGAAGTTTTCGTGCAGGTTTTGTAAAAAACTATTTTCATGAATTTAAAAAAGTATAAATCTAAAAAGTTGTAATTATTAACAGTAGTGTATTTGAATGCTGTAAAAAAGGAATGAATTTCTTATATAGAGATGCTATTACAAAAAAATAAAATATCGGAGGAATGCTACACGCTTTTGAAGTTATTATTTTACCACGCCGTCGTTCGTACACGCGTTTGGCGCTTCTGTCTTGTGACGTCAGACGATGGCAGTGCTAGACAGCATTGCTATCATCTGACGTCGCGACTACAACATTTTTTATTGTGTCCTATCTTTATATTATTAACTTGTAGAGATTCAATAAAAAATGCTGCTCATAGCCCTGGAATTATAGGTAAACAAATTTATAATAAAGTACAGGTTATCAATTTCTATTATAATGATACCTGTCATATTATGAGAATCCAACTTCCAAACCTTATCTTATAAAGCTTTTACAGGAGTTTATATAGGAGAGCGTCAGTGATCATTGTTTGAGTGAGAAAAAGGGATAGCGCTATACGTTCATAGCATAGCATAGTGATCCGGCCTCTCATTTTCTCAATGTTTGGCCTCGGGCCTCCAGGGTACGGCAGGGACTAAGCTGTATCCCATGACGAAGGTACAGTACGGGGTCGCACTAAGTGGTAAAGCAATCTCCTATCCCTCTCTTCTCAGCTGTCACTTCGGACTACTTAGATTGTCACGAATAATGGGCTTGCTCTTGAACTCTACCACGTTTGACAGAAAGCGATGGATGAGGTCTACGATGGAGCGAGCGTGCCCCGAAGATGTCCTTTCACTGTTGCTTTGAAGGCAGACGGGTTATATGTGCAAGGAAACACAGGTGCTGACAGACAGTTCCACACATTGGCTGTGCGCATAATAAATGTGGAGAAGAAGCGCTGAGTACTAGTCAGGATATTGACCAAGTGCGGACGGTACCCTGCAGTACGTCTGCTATTCCGATAGTAAAAGGGCGGGCGATGGCGTGATCAGGTCGTGGAGCTCCTGCGCACTCCGAAGTACAGTCGGTAGAAAACCGACAGGCAAGCAACATAGCATATATATTTTTCTTTACCATTTTGAGAGCATTGGTGATGAAATAATTATATTGGAGGAAGTAATCGGCCTATATTCGAACCTTTGACCTACTATTGCTCTAGTTCTGTAAAGCTTTATATCTCTTTTCCACTGTGGAACAATGATGATGGACACTCTTCAAATTTACAAATCAAATACAAAATTATGCATTCAGAAAGAGATAGGTTAATTCATGACCCCTTTACTTGGAGATAAAACTGACTAAGTACAACACAAATAGTAAACATTTGACACATTCTTAAGCCAATACAGATAAAGCAATTAGGAGTGATTTGCTTATCACGATACTAGCTAAGATTACGATAAGATGCGATCAACGCGATATACGAAACACTATAAGACAATATCAATCTAATTGCACATTTAAGGTAAATACTTTACCCTAAACTAATCTAAATACAACCTTAGATAATAACTAATAATAAAAAAAAATGTAAGATGTTACAGAAAGGAATACAACCAACTTTTAGTTGAAAACTAATTAAATGCTCTAAAAATACTACTTTTTGGTTTAATAAGCATTAGGAAAATAAACAAAACCATAGTTTCAGGACTTATTAGTTTCTTTGTCTATGGCATAACTAATATATGTATACATTTTGCACCCTTTCTGTGACACGTTTTAATAATGCTTAAGAGCCTTAGAGTTCCAGCAGATAGTTGTGACTAAATATTTTTAACATTAGTACTTATAGAATAAATATCAAGATCGTGGTCAGTCTTCCAACACCAAGCATTGTTATAGATAGTTTTTGAGCATTTAGTAATATGTATTACAAAGTCGAAGCATTGGGTAATAGGATTACATATGAATATAAACACATACATCTGATTCAGGGATGTAACTCAACCGTAGGGACACTTTATGTGCCAGACAGGTTTCTGTGTCGGATACACTGAGCCTACAAGACTCTCATTAGAAACTGTGAATCAAGCTTCAAATTGATTTACGTTATACGTAATCCCAAGAAAAGATTTTACAGTAAACAGACGCACATCAAGGTGCAATCTCGTCTCCATTATTAACAATGTCTGGTACTACATCACATATACTTAACTGTAGGATAATTTTAATCACTAATCATTTATTCTACTGTTCATCTCATGCCACACTCTGAGCAGTTCCTCGTGGTCCCCATAGCCGTGAGACGCTATGATGTTTGTATACCCATCGTAAGTGAACTCCTTCTTGTAGAAGTGGAAGTCTGGACAGTGTCTCGGCGTGATGCCGACCTTCTTGGCCACGATGCCCAAGTAGATGTCGTCGAAGCGGAAGTGTTTGACGAAGAGGCTGGCTACGTACATGAGCTTCATGGCTTTGTTGGACAGCACGTACGCGCCGGCCGTGACGTAGGCGGGCCACTTGTCCCACGGGTACTCGTCGTACGACACCCGCCACTTGCTCGTCTTGTACCTCTGCGGCGCCGACTTGAACACGTAGCCGGCGAACAAGCAGTCGCCGTCCGGCTCGGGCGCGGCGGCGGTGTGCGCGCGGGGCGGCGCGGGCAGGCGCGTGGCCTCGCGGTCGTGGAGGTACGCCAGCAGGTTGTTCACGGACACGTACATGTCGTCGTCGGTGAACAGGTAGTAGTCGGCCGCGGCGCAGTGCTCGAACAGCCAGCGGAACGACATCATCGTCTTGATGGTGTTGTTGTAGTACGCGTCCACGAAGTCCATCTGGATTATGTCCTTGAACTCGGCCATTTCTTTGTCTATTTCCCTCTGCAGGGCTGATTTAGGTTCGCCGTCTATTCCTAAGAAGAATAGCGTTTTGACAGTTCGCCCGGGCACGTTCTCCTGGCCGAAAGTTTTCCGGATGGCGTCCCTGTGCCCGAAGTGGTCCATGGCGGACTTGACCACTATGAAGAGGTCCAGCTGGTCTGCGGTGGAACATTTCCCAGAGTTAGTCAGGAACCCGTAGGGGTAGTAATTGATGGGCGTCACTGACACCTTCTTGCGCGCTAGCACATCGTTCACAATGCTTATAATGTCCACGTTCAGAGGGTAGTCGAAGTCGTGTTCGAAACTCTTAGCGTGTAAATAGTCACTCACACCAAAAAAGTTATAAAAACCGTACACTAGCACAAACACACACACCAGATATTTTAAATGTCTTCGTTTCATTATGGTTTTTTTTGACATTTCTTAGAGATTCATTACGGCTGGAAACACCTGAAAACAATATTTTTAACATTAAATTATTAGTTCGAATATAAAATATTTTTAAGCAATTTAAAGAGATTCTGTGAAGTCAAATTGTGTGTTTGTAGGTTTAAAGCATTGTTAGGGTGTTCGTTATCAACGACTACCATATAGCATACGTTAATTCTTTTTATTTCAGTCGGCATGACGTAATTGATAACTGAGATTTGAACGCGGTGAGTCAATGGTGCTAGTTGCTACTTGTAAATAAATAGAATAGTGTGGAGAGTCCTTGGTAAATCTAGGTCACCCAATCGCTGGTTAGTGCAGAGCCTTTTTAAACGACTTCAAAAAAGGAGGAGGTTCTCAATTCGGTTGTATTTTTAGATATCCGAAAAAAAAACCGGAACCATTACCTATAGGATCACTCAGGTGTCTGTCTGTCTGTTGTCAGTCTGTCACAGCCAGTTTTTTTCCGGACCTACGGGACCAATTCTGTTGAATTTTGGCATACATATCCTGGACTTCAGTGACCCAAACAGGAACGCGTTACGAAAACATTTTTTTCTTTTTATGGGCTCACTTTTGGGAGCCGAACTAGAAAATTACAAAAAAGTTTTCAAACTGTATCGTGTGGCATTCGATATGTCAAAATTATGAATAAAAAAAATAGTTTAGTTATTCAAGAAATTAAACCAAAAATGACCCTTATCTTCGAAACTGCCGAGCCTAAAAAATTGAAAAAAAAAATGCTGATTATAGTTCTATTCCTAAAGATTACACGAAAACTTATAAGAACTCAGACCAATAAAAAAGTATAGACGGAGCCGTCGTAAACAATCGCGACGAAATAAGTGAGGTCAAGTCTCGGCTTCGTGTGCGTAACTCGGTGTAAGATATCGTAGATTTGCGCATGTGTGCTAGAGAAAAATGTTGCAAGCGTTGTGCTGCGACTCCCGAGTGCGAGAGATATACTATTAGTGAAGTTTTATTATTATGTAGTATTTGTTTTATTTGTATTGTTTGAATGAAATGAAAGATAATTAAGTTTAATGAGAGCCATTTATTTTAATATTAACATCAATAATTAATTTTATAAAACACAAATCTTACGTAAATTAAAATAACTAATGCCCCCCTTAAGTTGTGTCAGTTTTTTATATGTCTGGCGTTTTGAGTCAGCTGTAAACCTATAAAATGTCATAACAAACATAACTTTTATTTTAATATTTATTAAAGTTAATTATATATATACTTACGTATCATGCATAATAACATGAGTACCTACCTAATATACTCCAAAACTAAATGTGCGTAACGAAATTTCCTAAAACACACTTAGTTGTAGAAAATCACAACTTCCCTTACTTTTGGGAAAAGATAATGTTCTTAACTTGCAACACTGACACAATGGCGTCTAGAATTCGTGTTCCGAGAAATGATGACAAACATTTTACGATTTTGTATAAATTACACATCAAATCGGATACTTGTGAAAAGTAATCCAAGCAGACTTTTTCTGTAAACATGAATTGTTTTTGCAGCAGTTTATGACGCAGGACGGCATATTTCGCAATTGTTATTTCACCAAAATTACGTCTCGCGCACTCGCTCACTCGCGGCAGACTACCGCGCGGCCGTCTTCATATTGCCGAATCGTCTTCATATTACGTCAAATTACGTGCCTCACTTTTTGAGCGCAATGGTCTGTCTATACTTTTTTATTGGTCTGAGTATAAGAAGTCTGTAGTGTTAAGAGCGTGTATTCCGTCCACTAGCGCCGCCAATCGTTTTTTATTATTTGTGGTAAAGGAGATTGGGCATTTATAGTTTCACTTTTTGACGCGTAAAGGCCATTTGAGTTAATGTATAATTCATTTTATTAATATTATCGATTTTTGACTTAAATTCATTGAAATATTTTGTGGGGTTTCTATTTTCATTTTAATTAGTATCAATTTCATTTCTTCCATTATAGTGAAGCGACTCCTTTTTCAATTATAATCGATCGATTGAACATTAACATAAGTCGTGGAACAACAAAACTATCTACATTTGAAACTAAAAATATTAAAAGTTGTCATTATTATTCTTTAATAATATTACCTACTATTTTTTCGATATCATTCGATATCCTTTCGATATCAGACGTTATTACGTCACCCAATCCGTGACGGCCGGCAGCGCCGCGGGCGGCCGCTTACCGTAAGTGTAATCTGACCCGGCCAACAAAAAACGTTATCGCAGCGTTTCTGTAGCTTGTATCCGAGCACTTGAAACGGTTTCAGGTTCTTTAATTATGTCGTCATGAAATTAAGTATAAACAAAACTCTTATTAGTACTCGAGAAATAAATATATCCTATTGAAATGAGAGAACTTGCTGAATGTAGTTATGTTGCTGTTTATGTTATTTCTGACAAAACTATTGCATCAATTTACACCAATTTTTGGGATCTAGCTTATGAAAAGACAAGTAATCTAATGACAATGATCTTTTATATGAGTTCTATAGCCGATTATAGCAATATTCAAGCTCAAACTTCATAAAGCGCGGCGCCATTTGTTGTTTTTTATTGCGTAATTCAATGCGCTATTTTGATAACGATTATCAGAGTTATATCAAACAGATTCCAATTGGAAAAGCTTGTAGAATACTACCTATATATTCATTAACGCATTGTTAACTATAAATCGTTACAATATGCTTACTTTAATTGTAAAAATAGCCAGAAACCCAAACAATAACAATTTTTACCTTGACGAACACTCGGAACTACGTAACTTTTGTTGGCTCAATAAAACAAGTTTTGTTATGTTATTTCATGCAAAAAACTAGCTACATACTTGTAGGAAATACTGATAAATGATTATTTATCCACTTACCCTAGAATATCGCACTAAAAACACACAAAATTCACTAAAATCTCTTCACCATTTGCGCGCGAAATCGCCGTGACATAGAAACTTTTGACACTAGAGTTTTTGAATTGTCATTTTTGAAAGGTGTCATTTTTTGCGTTCAATTTGTAGGAAATTTATCCATGAACGTAAATATCCAAACTTGTTCATAGAGAAGTAGTCTCTAAGTATTGATAATATGGCCTACAATGGAGTGGGTGAGAGCGACCGCCGGCGGTCGCTTGGGGTTTGACGGAATGGCGCGATGAATTTCGCGCGACCGCCGGCGGTCGCTTGGGGATAGACAGGAAAAGCAATTTCAAGACAAAAATAAAACAATTAAGTTAAAATAGATAATGTTACGACGCCGTAGTCTATTGTTGTGTCACAACACTATTCGATGAAATGTCCAAAAAATTGGTATTTTCTGTTTACCGTGTTAACTGCCGGTAAACCGAGAAAATTGTTTTCAGCTTTTCTCTGCTAACAAACATAAATTCGTGTCGAGTTGAGTTTTAGGATTCTTCCACGTCTATCTACTACATCGAGCAATTTGACTCTTTTTGTGCGTGTGCTGCGAAGTGAATTATTATTGTTAGAACATTTTCACGTCCACGGTGATTTGTTCTGTGAAAACATGTTGCGCTGTATGAATTGTATTGTTCTCTTTTATTAGCACACCCGCTGCCTAGACGCCAAATCAGAGAAGCAACGGATTCCATGGTAAAAATCTTACGTACATGGATTTCTCCTACCGTTTTTCTGAGAAGATTTCTAGATCAATGTTTTTAAATATAATAAATAATGATGAACATAGGTAAAACTCAATTAATATGTACCAAAATAATGCAAAATATTTGCCAGTTAATAGGGTTTCAAAACGAATTGTTTTGAGTTATGTAACACTAGCTGACCCGCGCAACTTCGTCTGCGTCACATTTTCCATTACTGCTCCGCTCCTATTTGTCTCAGCGTGATTATATATATATATATATACATATATATATATATATATACGCCTATAACCTTCCTCAATAAATGGGCTATCTAACACTGAAAGATTTTTTCAAATCGGACCAGTAGTTCCTGAGATTAACGCGTTCAACCAAACAAACAAACTCTTCTGCTTTATAATATTAGTATAGATAGCTGGTGGTAGAGGTGCTGAATCAAGTGGATTCTTAATTTCGTCCAGAACAGTCCAAAAAGAAACACATTTTCTCCGATTTTTACTGACAATATTGCTGATCGTAGACTACTGATAAATATAGTTTGTTTTAAGATTTTATAATATCAAAAAAGTTTTACTGGGTTCATAGAATCGATTTATTATAGAGGAGCTCGTTCAAATCGGACCAGTAGTTCCTGAGATTAACGCGTTCAACCAAACAAACAAACTCTTCTGCTTTATAATATTAGTATAGATTGCATAATATACAAAATCTACGTTCAGTTACGTATCCTGATCTCTCTCTCGAATTAAGAATATAATTATGAAGAGGGTACCTAATGCAGGGCACTGTATCATCTCTATCGGTTGAAATGCCGACCAGCCCAGGTACCTAATCTCCTGGTACAAACTAATCTTGAATCAAAATCAACAAAACCAACTATCGAACGAATGGTGCTGAATCAAGTGGATTCTTAATTTCGTCCAGAACAGTCCAAAAAGAAACACATTTTCTCCGATTTTTACTGACAATATTGCTGATCGTAGACCACTGATAAATATAGTTTGTTTTAAGATTTTATAATATCAAAAAAGTTTTACTGGGTTCATAGAATCGATTTATTATAGAGGAGCTCGTGGCTAAAGCCGCACGGGCCGATCTTCAAGGCTAAACTATAACAGACGAACGCATCGATCTTCAAGGTTAAGCAACGCTTGCGAAGGTTGGTCTGTGGGTGGGTGACCATCTTGACATACCGAGTTTCCTTCGTGCCTCAGAAAGCACGTTAAGCCTTTGGTCCCGGCTGTCATTTGTAGATCTTTGGCAGTCGTTACGGATAGTCAAAAGCCAGTAAAATCTGACTGAAATCTTGCATTGAATGAGTTGTGGAGGTCTGGTAGGCAGCCGCGCCACGTAAAATACCGGTATTCAGCTGAATCCGGTTTGTCTGGAAGCCGAGCCAATATAGTAAGGAAAAGGCTAGGTTGTTATAATGGTCACCCATTCACAGACCGACCTCGGCAAGCGTTGCTTAACCTTGAAGATCGACGTGTTCGGCTGATATAGTTTAGCCACATTGAAACATAATACCAAATATTCATCTCTTCTGTTAGTAAAACAGTTTACTTATGGATACAGGTAACTCCGGACTCCGGAGGAGACTCTCCTCTCCTCCCAGTAAATCGAAAAACAATCTAGTAATTCAATCAAATCCATACTTCCATAGCTAATTATTTCAACATTATACGTCTTCAAGTTAAACAACATAAAACATGGGGCTGACCTTATGCTACTGCGGAGAATCTTAACACCGCGATTCAGAAAAACGCGTCATAAGTACAACGCCATCTATCGATCTACAACGTAACTGAACTGTCTTTATGCTCATAACTACTCATAAGTTCAAACTTAGAAGCTTACATGTTACGATAAATAATGATAATTTAATAACATATAATTATAAACATTATGTGTTTAATTAAAAAATAACTCAAAAATACATTGTTTCGGGGTCTTTTCACACATTTCTTATTAAAAAATTTCTCAATAGATGGCATTGCAAGTATCTGAAGTCTCAATGAAAACAACCTATTTTAGCGCTCGATGAAGTTTCTTCGTAAACTTTAAAATTCGATATCTTTTGATTTTGTGGGTCGATTTTGATGAAATAAACACTAAATGTTGCTCCGATTATCACTTAATATTTCGAAGTACCTAAATTTTGAATCCAATCAGTGGTTTATGCGTGATGCTCCTCCAAACGCACAGACATACAGACGCACAGAAAAGAATTTCAAAAACTGCTTTTTTGTGTTCTATGTCATTTTTCTGACATTTCTATGTATTTTTTATGCGAAAATATTCAATGTACAGACACGGCAACTCTACGATTTTATTATATGTATAGATAACCTCAATAGGTACTCAACTTATGTTTTTCTTCAGAAACCCCACAACATTTAATCTTGAATTTAACCTTGTATTAAAGTATAACACAACCCTTTTTTTGTGTCTAATTTTCATTACTTTACTGTGTCAAAAGTTGCGCAACCAAGTGCCATAGTACTTTGCTCAATTTCCTTTAAGACACGTAGATAAAAAACCGCTCTGTAGTGCACTGAAGAAATGTATTTATTATGTTTTGAGAGTTAGGTTTTGTACTTTAGAACATAAATAGTTGCCAAAGTCGATATTTTTGCTAAAAGTGGCCACTTTTAGCAATAATTGCCGTTTTGGCTATTTAGCAATGAGTTATGTATTAAAAATAGCTGTCAAAAAATAATAGATACATTTCTTCAGTGCACTACAGAGCGGTTTTTTATCTACGTATGTCTTAAATTTACCACAATTAATAAAAAACGATTGGCGGCGCTAGTGGACGGAATACACACTCTTAAAATAACATGTTAAAAAAATAAAATTTGTCTGGAACCGCACGCGAGGCCAACTCGCACTTGGCTAGTTTTTTTGTTTGGAAGAGTTTGTTACAGAGTTTGTCCTGTTAAAATTTGGTGAAGACCTGATGAAAACTTCAGAGGTAAACAATTTAACACTTCAATAAGTGATAGCAAATTTACGAGGATTGCTGAAATCGAATGGCTGTTTATTGTTTATTAACGTTTCATCATAATATCACGCTGGTACGCTTTCTTAGGGGTTACGCAGATGTGCACAGTTCTCCCCCACGTACAGTTTGAACCACCACGGTTCTTTACCGTTCGGAAGTTAGGTTTTTGTGATGACCGCGCAGGTGCAATAACGTAAACAAGTGTTACGTTCGTAGAATATTTTTCTGATTTATACGTATTATATTATAAACAAGTAAGAAACACAACCAGCGACAGTAAAAAGATCACAAAGTAACACAACATTGAACATAATACACCACAAGAACACACAAACTACAAATCAAACAGTAAGAAATAACCAAAATAACTAATTAAAAACAATAACAACGTGTAACACTTTTGGCATCAACAATCGTAATATTGCATTGAGCAAGCGGAACACAAATAATGCATCGAACGTATGTACGAGTGACTGAGACGACCATTACACGACGCCGTCTTGCGTGCCGCGCATGCGCTGTCATATTTTTTGCCAAATTGACATCTGCGCAATCGATTGCAATGTACTTCACAGAGGTAAACAGGCGTGGTTCGAACTTGAGTTACCAGTTATTAAAAGCCGATCTTGATGTTGCTTTTATCGTTTGGTTAAGTTATTGCTTTTGCATTTAATAAACAATATTTTTCCCTTTCATGTTCAAAGTAGTAGTGTGTGGATTTAACAATGAAAACGTACATCAAAGTGTTATTTAAAGACCGGAATCAAATAAAAATATTGCTTAGTACATAAATGGAATTTATTTCAAATATAAATGCATAAATTATAATTAATCTTATTAAACAAAATGTGTGGTGTTAATCTTTTATTCTAAGGTAAATTATATTAGTCTAATGAAAAAGAAAAATAAATAAATTTTAAGGGCTGATTTTCCAATAGTCTAACTGTAATAAATATGGCGATTTCACATTATTACCTATACAAAAGCTTTTTTTTTTTTTTTTTTAGGGATGGGAAATCATCCAATGACTCCTCCCGCTCTGGGTGTAGCGGGAGGGAGTGTCAGACTTCTACTGACTAAAACCCATCCATGTTCCTTCATTGCCCTTTGTGTTCCGGAGCCACGGTGTCTCTTGCGAATAATCCCGCGACTCCGGCAGGCGTCGGCCCTTTCGGGCCCCTCTGTGTGCTGACTCTCTTTGAGGCGCGCGTGCAACACTAACGCGCCGTCGACACGGCCTGTCGTCACTAGACGGACGGACGGCGAGCCACCCATAGCTCGCCGTCCACAGGCCCACGCCTACGGTGGCCGGAGGTCACCAGGTGGTGGCCCCTGACGCCCGCGGCGTCCACCACGGCGGCTGGGACGAGAGGGTCTCCTCTCCCTCTCCGCCACCTCCTTCGCTAGCATAACTGCTTCGCAAAAGGAGGCAACGGCGTCCCATTCCGTCTCGCTCCGGACCATGGCTTGGACCAGGGCCGGACGCGAGAGGTCGCCGCCGATCGCCGTTTCGAGGACACCTATACAAAAGCTGGCAACCCGTTATTTCTACTCCTTATATGAAAGTCTGTGGACACAAACATGTTTCAACTATTCAGCTGATTCTTAATCTAATTCTCTATTCGTTTCTTAATGGATAAGCATTGCCATGCAACGTGGCAATGCTGGCAGCCAGCTTTTTGGGAACATTACCAGTGGCTAGCGATACGGACGAATTGTTCAACACTATATTATGTTAGTTTTAGTTAGTTAACGAGTTTTTAAATTAAATATAATTATCTGGAAAATTTGTTAATCAGTTGCAAAACAGTTGAAATTGGGTTTTTTCCGCATTCACTCCACTTTCGTCAAAAGACCGATGATTAGCAGCGAATGCGTAACAAATCGATTTTTTGAGAATAATACTGTTGTATGTAGTCTTAATTCTTATGTGCTTTTGATGTGAATCATTAACTCATAGCGCCTGCCGCGTGCTGTTCGCCGAGGCACCTAAAACATAATTAATATTATTCTAATTTATTATATGAATGGTCATGAAGCTTATTTTTTTTACTATTGATAGGTATACGTTTGACCGCTATCTCACCTGATGTTAAGCGATGATGCGGTCTAAGGTGGGGTGAACGAGCAAGGTGGTTAAGAGCATGTCATGCTCATTCAAATGTTCCGCTGATGGCGGCGCGTGTGTTGGATCATTCGGTTCCCTTGAAAATGGTTGAGCTGAATGATGCCGATACATGCGGCGTGAACGGGCGCCGTCAGTAGAGGCTGGTCATCTCTTAATATTATCACAGGCTTATTTTGAACTTTACATTTTAAGTTCTTTTTATTTTTCTATTTTTTTTTTGCCTCACATGCAGAAAAAAACAAGTATATGTAACTAAGAATTTTGTAAAACAACATGATTTAAAAGACTGTCCGTAGAGTTTCTGGACGTTCTTCTCTCGCGAGAGATCTACGCTTTGGAACGTGCAAATAGCTTCATGTTTTTGACTGACCGACCTTGACATTTCAAAAGTGCCTGTAAATGTTTTTATTTTTTTTAATATGAAAGTAAAAGTTCTTGATACATGCGTGTTTGTGTGTCTGTCTTTCATTGTAAGACTGAGAGCTTCTTTTTCATTAGCCAGACCAATCAGAAGATTAAATATGGCTGTTTGACTTATTTTCTAGTAGGACTTCACCCGCGACTTCGTCCGCGCGGCAAGCATTTAGCAGGCAGTTTCGTCTACGAACATAACAATCCCGCTGATCCCTCTGTTGGGTGCTTTGTATAAGAAAGTGAATGATCGATCTTCAGGGATTATTTTAATTGAAATTAGATTTGGCTGGGTATAATGGTTTTGTACTCAAACAACGGCATAACTACCTTCAATCAACATAATATAAGTTTAGTGCGACTTAACCTGTAAGTAAGGGGTATTGTTTTAGAGCTAGTCAACCGTACATGTCATTTGTCGGTCGAACCAAACCACAAGTTACATGCAAGTACGCTACAAAATAAATTCTCGAGTATACTCATCATCATTAAACGAGCGTGGCTGTAATGCAAGCGAAGCCACAGTGCCCATTCACTTTGATGGGCTCGACATTCGATTTACCAAAGGTTCCAGTTATATCCCTTTGTAGTAATTTTAGCCAAGGCTAAAGAAATCGTTCCTAGGTAGAAGTTTGGCGTTTATAACTCGATCAGCAATGTTGCGTTTCATTCGGTTTCTTCTTAGTTTTTTTAATTTTGAATTTCGATTTTTGACGATTTCGTAAGAGGCGAATTATTTAGTTACTAGCTGACCCACGCAACTTCGTCTGCGTCACATTTTCCATTAATGCTCGGCTCCTTTTAGTCTTAGCGTGATGATATGTAGCCTATATCCTTCCTCGATACATGGGCTATCTATTACTGAAAGAATTTTTCAAATCGGACCAGTAGTTCCTGAGATTACCCCCTACATACAAACTTACAAACAAATGTTACCTCTTTATAATATTAGTATAGATTAGATAATATCCTTACCAGTTCACAGTGAGGTGTCTACAGTGGAGCTGATGGACACGGGGGGCAGGTAGTGGCTTCTGATCTGGGTGTGCAGGCGCGCCACCTCGCCGTCCAGGGTCTCCATCTCGCGGACCAGCTGCGTGAACTGTACTATTCCTGGAAATTATATTTGTACATTAAACAGAAGCCTTATACATGATTAGCTTAAAGCTTTCGCACGCGACTTCGTACCGTTTTTTTTTTCGTATCCGTAGGAATTTCGGGAAATCCTTATGTAGTGCTCATTTACATCATGAGAGGATACCCTGTACCAAATTTCAAGTTTCTAGATACAATGCGTTTCAAATAAGAATAGGATCGACTTAGCGCCATATTGTGACGTCATAGCAGTAAATTATTATATTTTTAGCAGATTTAAGACTTATTTAAACAAAATAAAATAAACCGTTACCTACATATGTATTGATTTGCATATCGGCTAAGTTTTCTTTGCAAACTGTACTTTTCAAGAGACATTTGACAGATAGAGGTCATTGACGTTCCTATTCTCACTTGAAACGCGTTTTTACAGTCGTTTCGGCTGAGCGTTGATATATATATAAGTCAGTGAGTCAGGTTTGTCTTTTAATATAATATCTAATATAGATACTATACTAGCTATTGCACGCGACTTCGTACGCGCGTATCCGTATTCCTCGTTCCATTAAGAATTTCGAGAAATCCTCTCTTAGTGCTTCCCTACAAGGAACCCATATGGCAAATTTCAGCTTACTACGACCAGTGGTTTCGGCCACAGTATAAATATGGACAGTACGGAAACTACCTACAAACGCTCGAAACGGCTCACTCACACAAACATGCGCACCGACGAGACTTTTCGGTGCCCGTCGCGGTACTCTCAGTAGTGAGTGCCGCCGGCCGCGTCAAGATGAGTGGCCACATTTAAGTTTAGCCCCGCGATCTTTTTAAAAATGCCTCGAACGTAGGTATATTCCTATGCGTAGTATACGGCTGTTTGAACTCGGCATCATCACAACCGGAGCTAACGTATTTTAAACTTCCTGCTGATTTTGAAAGGTGAGAATTTTTAATGATATTGTTACTTAATCGTTATCGAAGTATAAGTCCTAGTTATCGATCAGAATGAATTCGTGAACTTCAAAACTACTAGGTACAACTACTTCTTGTAAATCCAAGATGGCGTCTGCTATAGGTACATTTTTTTTTTTTGTCATGGGTGTCATTTTCATGGTTTTCGAGGGTGTTGAAGCCGACAGTGATGACAAAACGTGAATCCAAGATGGCGGCTGCAATAGGTACCATTTTTTTCGTCATGGGTGTCGTTTCCATGGTTTTCGAGGGTGTTGAAGCCGATAGTCATGTCAAAACGTGAATCCAAAATGGCGGCTGCAATAGGTATCAATTTTTTCGTCATGGGTGTCGTTTTCAAGGTTTTCGAGGGTGTTGAAGCCGATAGTGATGTCAAAACGTGAATCCAAGATGGCGGCTGCAATTGGTACCAATTTTTTCGTCATGGGTGTCATTTTCATGGTTTTCGAGGGTGTTGAAGCCGATAGTGATGTCAAAATGTGAATCCAAGATGGCGGCTGCAATAGGTACCAGTTTTTTCGACATGGGTTCATTTTCATGGTTTTCGAGGGTGTTGAAGCCAATAATGATGTGAAAACGTGAATCCAAGATGGCGGCTGCAATAGGTACCAATTTTTTCGTCATGGGTGTCGTTTCCATGGTTTTCGAGGGTGCTGAAGCCGATAATCATGTCAAAACGAGAATCCAAGATGGCGGCTACAATAAGTATACATTTTTTCGTCATGGGTGTCATTTTCATGGTTTTCGAGGGTGTTGAAGCCGATAGTGCTGTCAAAACGGGAATCCAAGATGGCGGCTGCAAAGGTACCGAGCGCCCGAAACGTTTCCGTCCAACAGCGGCTCGCGTACGCTCCCGCCAAAATTTGTAAAAGGTTACGCTGTAATGACAAAGTGCTACAAGTTGTGTGTTAATATTAAATCGTTTTCCGTGTTTAAACCATCGTCTTTTGTCGAGATTAACCAACGCTATGAGATTACCTATTCAAATTGTACTTGTAAGCTAGTTATTCAAATTAGATTGATTGATCACTACAGAAGAAAAATAAAAAAAATAAAAATAAACAAAAACATTAAAAGTGACAACCCTATTGCTTCAATGGAGCGTAGGTATTTATATTCTCAACTAGGCTTAGTTTCCGTACTGTCCATATTTATACTGTATTTCGGCTGTGCGTTGTCTGTCAATCACTCAGTAACGGAAGAATTTTATATACCTACTAGCTGACCCGCGCAACTTCGTCTGCGTCACATTTTCCATTACTGCTCCGCTACTATTTGTCTTAGCGTGAAGATATATAGCCTATAGCCTTCCTCGATAAATGGGCTATCTAACACTGAAAGAATTTTTCAAAACGGACCAGCAGTTCCTGAGATTAGCGCATTCAACCAAACAAACAAACTCTTCTGCTTTATAATATTAGTATAGATTATAGTATATAGTATAGTATAGATATTATAGCATAGATTAGATTTGTTCAGACATGGTCATCAACGAAAACATCTTCATCATCTTCCTGCCCTTTTCCCATTCCATGTCACCTGGGGTCTTGTCAACACGTTTTTTTCTTCCCTTCTGTCCTATCAGCTGTCATACTATCGCTCCCTTTTCTTTTGTATCACTCCTAACACAATATCCATCCATCTTTTCATTGGCCTCCCTCTCCCCCTCCATCCATAAACAAAAAAGACAAATGAAAATAGAATTACCTTCTCTAGAATTAGTAAACCCATGACGTTTGATAGTTTCCATCTCAATCTGAACAACCATTGGAAAGACAATCTGCATCATCTTCAGCATCTCATTGCCGGCTGCTTCCTTGGCTTCGTCTAGCTTGGAGGCATAGTCGGGGGACTCCAGGGCGTCTATGACTTCCGTCAGGATCAGCCTCATCTGGTCCACTGAGATGTTCTGTGGCGATGCCATTCTGCTCTATTGAGCATTTAAAATCTGTGGAAGATGGAAGGAATGATACTTTTATTTGGCAATATCAAAGGACTAATATCTTCAGGACTAAGAAACGAAACCAATATAAAATAGCAAAAAAATGAAGGCACATGTAAAAACTTGGTTTCCTGCACAGGTGTAGCCAGGTTTTAGTATCGGGGAGGGGGGTTCAAGAAAATTAAACCACTGAAAGTGAGTATTAATGAGAGCCAAGCCGTTAAGTCTGTTTTTACTCGTTGTGTTCCGCAAGTAGTCTTTAAGTCTCCGTAGGCTTGAAAAAGTCCTTTCTGGAAACAGGTATGGTAGCCAATATTTGTAACAACGTGTAAATATTTGGATATATTTTATGATTGCAAGCATTTCAAAGCAGATTTTGGAGTAGGGGAGGTGATAGTCATAGCTGCTTTCCACTGCTGAATACATAAGATTTGCATCTTGAATTTCAGAACTGACTGAAAAATTTGAAGGTAACACACCAGATAATGCCAATACTACTTTACGGTGTTTCGCAAACTGTCGATCTCGATGAATTGTGTGCTCTTGAAATGGGATGAATAAATTTATTTTGCAATATGTGCATATATCCGACGCAATGTTAGAGCGATTTTGTTGCCAGTGTACCACCATTTTCTTTGAGCATCACCTTTGCTTCGTGATACAGATGACGGTACTCTTTATCAACTTTGAACAAGTAAAGGAAGCAGTTGATATCTTCAGTTTTCGGGGGGGGGGGGTTGAACCCCCGAAACCCTCTCCCTGGCTACGCCAGTGGTTTCCTGAATATTTCTGTGGTTCCATAACAATATTTGTTGTATTATAAACACAATGGAAAGGTTAGTTCATTTCTGTCAAGTTTTTAATAACAGAACTCCAGTCCTTTATAAACATAGTGTCGTACTGAGATATTGTTTGAATGACCTTATTAAACACAGGGCTAGCAGTGACTTAACAAGAGGTCAAGCAGTTTAATCAAATTATCAACTGATCATTATCATCAATCCTGATTTCACCTCTCTTTTCTTAAGCCAATTGTCATGTTTAGTGAGGACAATTTATATGAAAAATATATATTTATGATTAGATTTTACTCAAAAATCCAACAGTAATACTGTAGGATTTTTGAGTTTTGACAAAATAAAAGAGATAAATTAAAAAGATTTTCTTGGTACAAGCCTCGCCTTGTTTTCTGCTTACAGAACTTACTAAGATTCTCAGGAAACAAATCAATGCTACCATATTTTTTTATTCAGAATAGAATATTATTATGATAAAAGATTTTAATCACAACAATCTATGAATAGTGAGGGTAGATGAATATTTAAACGTCATCAGTATTACAAGCACGTGATTTTGAAAAAGAAATTGGAACCAAGTTAATTTATAAAACATGGTACCTACTTTAAAAAACAAAAAAAATAATAACATGTTGGTTTTTACATATTATTTTTTCATAGGAATATAATGGTTTTTCCCTTCAGCCCTGTGTAAACCATTCTAGCTGAACAACTTGGACGAAACTTGACACACTGGTACACCATGAATAGAACATAATATATTATTTATCCTGAGAATATTTGGGATTATTTTTCCTTCTACACAGGCAAAAGCCATTGGTAGAAGCTAGGGATTTAATATAATTAACAGCCTCTCAACACAGGCTTATAGTTATAGCATTACTTATTATAACACATTGAACTTTTCCTTTCAAATGATTACTGCATCCTCATTTAAGACAGTGAGATCATAACTATAATACCAATGCAGCCAATTTAAGTGCTGTCCAGCATTTATACTGTTAAATTTATTCAGTACACAAATAAGTCTGACCTTGCCTTAATTACTATTGTAATAGGAATGCTAGGTGTTTAAAGGCATAGTTGATACATATTCCAATTAGTATTTCACGGATAGTTAGTAAAACTACTTCATTACTTTTGAGAAATAACATACAAACCTGGGTGAAATTTGCTGTAAACTTGTAAACTTACGATCTTAATCTTAAAGAATAGATGACTCATTCCTTAGCAAGGGCTAAGTATTGTAAGAGGGTGACTTTTTTTATAGAAAGGTATCTTTAAAAAAATCTTAGGGAATGTTTCTTACCTTTTAACGTGCACACTGATCTCAGTCTAGAATAGGTTTCTTATTTTATTTGTTATACTAAGTGATTAAAACAAGCATTCAATGCTAAATCAGTGAAATATACATAAAAGAAGACTAATTTCTGAATTTTCTGATTCTGTAGAATTTCTGAACAAAGCCTCGCTAGTCGCTGAACTGAACATTGATTGAATTGAATGAAATGCAAATGATGAAATGTGAGTGATGTGAAAAGTTTCGGGAATTTGTCTTGTGACACTGACATTGACAGCAATGGGAATGTAGCCAGAATTTATTTTTGTCTGCTCCCTTAGAGAGGCAGCAGAAATACATAGTCTGTGAAAACAACTCTACCTGTGACGGTTCTTGAGATACAGTGATACAGTCCACTGACAGACAGATAATGCTAAGATGACAGACGGACGGACGAACAGCGCCTCCGCTCTTTGGTTACGGTAGGTACCCTAAAAAGCACCTCTGCTTGAATGCGCGCTTGAACAAGCGCTCATCATCACACCATACGGTATTCAGGGCCTTAAGTCCCGATTCAAGGTGGTAAACAAGAGTTAAGGCTCGACCGCACTGTGCGACACTGCGCGGCAGCGGAGCGACGCGACGCATAACAATGTTCGCACTTGAAGTTTCGCGGCACGTAGTTACGCTGCTGCATAGTGCGTTATACCTCATACAATTTCTTACAAAGAATATTTTGCCGTTGCGTGTCGCGTCGTTCCGCTGCCGCGCAGTGTCGCTAAGTGCTAAGTGCGGTCATGCCTTTAGAGTTACGCTAATATTACACAGCCCGGTAGTAAAAGAGTTAAAGACCGGGCAGTTCCGGTCACCCTAATTAGGATCTCTAACTCTAATTAAATTACCCTAAATCGGAAGTGACCCTGAATACCGTATAGTGTGATAAGCCCATCAGCACCATTCGGGCTGAGTCAGGTTGTAAAGGAATGAATACCTATTTATTTATTTATTTGATAGGTACACCAACGACCTATTCACTAGAGACATTTACATAAACAATAAAACATATTCATTAAGTTATGGTGAATTAGTCACTTACAGGCGTACACAGCACTTACGTAAAAAAAAAAAAAATACTACATATACATGTAATGTAATGTAAGTGTCATTGTGTGTCATCAGTGGTGTCAATCCACTGACGTATAAATCATACGTCAGTGTGTCAATCTGGTGTCAATCCTACTTAAATGTCAGTCACAGTGACAGTTCGACAGTTCTGAGTTCGTAGTTTTCATTTCGGGTAAACTTTAGTTACCGGTAGCACGAAAAGGGGGTTGAGAGGGAAAGGGGGGGAGGGGGGCCCCCCTCAATCCCCCCCGGTACCACTCCCATGAAAAGGAAATGCACCATTCTTGAGAAAAACGAATTATTGTAACCTAACCTCAAAACACTTTTTGTCAACAAAGTCGCTTCTGGAACGTCTCCGGCGCTGCGGGAAGTGCAGCCCCTTCGCCCTTGCGTAACAAAGGATAGGCACCCATGCTCACCTCCGCAGCTTCGGCTTGTTGGTCGCCTCCGGCGACCAGCCTCAGCCGCTCCGGCTCGCACGGGCGCCTATACTTTGTTACAGCGGGCGGGGGCTGCTCTCCCTCCGCGCCTCCGGATTTTATAAACACTCTAGGGGTAGCAGCCAAAAGACTAGGTGGAGTCGGGGTGCCCTGATTCGGTTTTGGGACAGATTCGACCTATTTTAACCATTAAGAACTGCATACAAATGACAACAACGAAAACAACACACACACATTAACACGGACACACACAGTAATGACAGTGTCACTGTCATTTGTTGATGCAAAATTGACGTAAAATTGCGTTATTATTTTTTATTTTTACGTTCCTTTTCACCGATTTTCCACGACATTTTATACCACAGACAATATACTGGTACAATTTTGGTTGTCAATCGCCCAAAATTACGTTTCGTTTTTCATTTTTGTCAGATTTGAGGTTAAAACTATTTTTTGTAATTTCTCGAAAAATATCCATTTCCTTTTAATAAGAGTGATACCGTTATAATCAGGGACCCAAACCGAACCACCTTTGACCCCTCTTGGTGCTCACTTCGTGCTACCGGTAACTAAAGTCCACCCAAATTAACTCTATAATTTATGTTTCTGAATATAATGTTGTGAGCACTTTGTGAGGCTGGTGAGGCAATAAATCCAATTTTAAATCTGTTTTTGTTTTGTTTCCATTATCTTTGTTTCTGTGATAAGCTCAGGAAGCTTGAAGCGGAAATAATACTCATCGACAGGTTAGTTTTATAAGGCAAATATTCGTATTAATTTGTTATGTTTCACATCAAATTATGTGTCATTGTGTTATTATACTTATTATGTTTAGTATTAAAAAGACTTATACATTTGATTTTTTATTTGCTAATATCTGTTAATTCTGCCATCGTAGGATCAAGGTTCATTGGTTGTCTATTTTAGTTATTTATAAGTTTTTTTTTTGTTAGCCTGCAATTGTGTGCCACTACTGGGCAAAGGTACCTCCTTTTCTCTTCCTAATCTCTCTGTCCTGGGCAATCTCTGGCCAAGTTTGCACTACAAACATGACGAGATTGTCACACCACCTTTAGGTGTCCAGTGAGTGACAATGCTCACCCATCTTTCCAGATGTTTTTGTGCGACATAGCAGCCCACTCCCACTTCAGCCTGGCTGCGTTTTTCCTACATCTATGACTTTAGTAATGGAGTACAGGGTGGTGTTTCCTAGGCAATCTGTTTGCTTAACACCTATTATGCCGAGCTCCATAGTCCATTAGCATATCTTAAGTCTGGACTTCCTTTGTTCAGTAAACAAAAGTATAAGACTCAAGATTTATTAGTTATTAAATGTAATTTCTCTTTATAATATTAGTATAGATTAGAGAAATACCATCCAAATGTGTCTGTTATTAATTTTTCTCTATGTTTCGCAGAGCTTGATCATTATCTAACTAATGCAAAAACTTTTACCATCACCTGTGCCATGCAAAGTGGAACCAGTGGTTCAGCTAAGTGTGTTAATGGTTCACCAAACGTAAATGATTAACTCACCATGCAATGATGTTTCCTTTCAATGTTCCATGATACCATCGCTGCTGTTTCTCTGTTTCAAATATTTGTTGGACAAAGATTTGATCATCATCATCTTTGTTCCCCCTTACCCATGTATTTGAGTTCAGCACAACATGCTTTGTTATTTTATTCTACCCTGTCAACTATCACACTATTATAAACCCTTTTTAGGGTTCCGTAGCCAAATGGCAAAAACGGAACCCTTATAGATTCGTCAAGTCTGTCTGTCCGTCCGTATGTCACAGCCACTTTTCTCCGAAACTATAAGAACTATGCTGTTGAAACTTGGTAAGTAGATGTATTCTGTGAACCGCATTAAGATTTTCACAGAAAATTAGAAAAAAAAAACAATAAATTTTGGGGGTCCCTATACTTAGAACTGAAAATACTTTTTTTCATCAAACCCATACGTGTGGGGTACCTATGAATAGGTCTTCAAAAATTATATTGAGGTTTCTAATATCATTTTTTTCTAAACTAAATAGTTTGCGCGAGAGACACTTCCAAAGTGGTAAAATGTGTCCCCCCCCAAAGTTAAGGAACTTCTAAAATAAGAGAATAATAAAACTGAAAAAAATATATGATGTATATTACCATGTATACTACCAGCGAAAATTGGTTTGAATGAGATCTAGTAAGTAGTTTTTTTTTAATACGTCGTAAATCGTAAATCGCAACTTTTGCTTATAATATAATACCTACAGGTTTGTACGGAACCCTCGGTGCAACAGTCCGACTAGCACTTGGCCGGTTTTTTATTTTTATGTAATTCCTCACACACACTTCTGGGTGGATTGTGTGAGGAATTACATCAAGCGGTAATTAAATCTACACTAATATTATAAAGAGGAAAGATTTGCATTTTTTATGTTTGTTAGGAATAAACTCAAAAACTACTGGACCAATTTAAAAAAAAATCTTACACTATTATGCTACATTATCCCTGTGTAACATAGGCTATATTTATTACTAGAAAAAAATAGGGATCCTTAAGAAAATAGCTGTGCGGGCGAAGTGCTAGTCTACACTAATATTATAAAGAGGAAATATTTGTTTGTTTGAAATGAATAGGCTCCGAAACTACTGGACCAATTTGAAAAATTCTTTCAGTGTTAGATAGCCCATTTGTCGAGGAAGGCTATAGGCTACGACCAAAAGGAGCGTAGCATTCATGGATTTAGGAAAAACGTAAATTTTATCACCAATCGAGGTTATTTAGGGATCAGTCACATGTAGAGCTTCCTGGCCGTCATAACATACATTTCTATTTCTCTAAAATTCTGTATGATCTAGAGAATTGTGATCTAATCAATATTCGATTTTTTGCAGAAAACTGTCAATATGGAGGATGAAATAGAAGAAATTGAGGTTGAGAGCAGGCCACCAAGTGTGCGGCGTACCTTAACGCTGAGGACCAATGCGGCTAGGCAGGTAGCCGTCAACTTTATGCCGTCGCGACAGCTGCCCTACAGTAAGTTAACACATCGCTTTAACCATAAACATCGTCACTATCAGTCTATAATATATATCTCAAACTCAAGCATTAATTTCAATTAAACCACTTTTGAATTGTCAATGTCGGTCGGTCCAAAAAGATGAAGCCAATTATATATAATTATATATTATTATTCCTTTATATATAATACTACTCTTTGGATGAAGCTATTTGTAAGCGTAGATCTCTATGGAAAAGAACGTGCAAGAAACTCCATGGACACTCTTTTAAAAATAATAAATTGTTACAAAGTTTTGTTAACATCATGTTGAAATTATACATACATGTGAGAACAATGTAAAAGACGAGCATGATAAAAACGTCCGGAATAAAAAGGAACAATTCAAATGAATAATTAAAATAAACCATGTCAGCTGAGAAATTACCAGTCCCAACCGACGGCGCCCGTTCACGAACATGACGCATGCGCCAGGCCCTTTTCTCTCAACCACTTTGAATGGAGCCAAATGATCCAACGCATATGGCCCATCAGCTAGGTTTTATAGTGAGCATGACACTCCCTACCGCCAGGGTACTTGAGTCAAGCATAAGCATTCAAAGGCATCCTACAAAGTCGACCGATCGATAACCTAGTGAAAGCCACACGAATCCGCTGGATGCGAGACGATCAGGACCAGTCTTTTGGCCGACACTTCGAGAGGCTATGTCCAGTAGTGGACTTCTGGATGATGAATGTTCCCAGTGGGCTGTTATCCACCATAATGCGACAGCTGCAGTACAGTGCGTCTTGAATCAAGTTCATCATGTCGATTGTCGAATGTCAGCTTCCACCTTATAGGGGGCCTAAGTGAGGTTTACACTCACCTGTACCCAAGAGCTTTCTGGCATGTGGTGACTGAGTTACAAGGCCAGAACTATTTTGGGCAAAGCTCAATCAGCGCCATCTTTTGACAATACGGAAGTAATACATTATAGTGCCACATATTGCCCAAAGATGGCGTTAATGACTACGCTATAAATCAGCGTTAATTAAATCATAAAATTAATTTTAAATTCTTAATTATCTATTTGTAACATCGCGAAACTAGGATTTATTTTTGTTAATTATTTTGTTTAACAAAGGCCTAAATATGTGAAGCGATATACCTTTTTATTTTTCCATACATTTTTTTAAATCATCATCACGCCGTTTATATTTGTTATAAGGACAACAGAGAGAAAGTAAGTTTTTAAAACGGCTTTGTTATCGGAGAGCACAATGGGCGTTTACTCAATTATCGTTTAATAAGGGTTTATTACTCAGATACGTGTTACAAACGATGATGATTGCTAACGACCGCTAATTAACATAAACGTGGCTCTCGACTGCAGTGTAACATATTTTATTTTATTTCTAAAGAAAACTTACAGCTAGGATACAGATAGTTGACAGTTAGTGAAAGAAGGCCAATTAAATATTGCACTTAATATTAGCAAGAGACTAGATACCTATACATAGAAATTATCTAGGCGCGCGGCCAGGGCCAGGGCTAGGCTGTGAAGATAAAATGTATGGCGCCTAACGAACGAAATATACTTGGCGTCGCGGGCGTGATATCAAGTCACTGTCACTTGTGGTTAGCATACTACAGAAAACATTGAATGATTTTGAATACAACATTTACTTCACTTGTGAACAAAACACGGAAAATGTGGCCTTTTTATTCCATAAAAAGGCCACATTTTCCCAATCAACCATGAACCTAATGCTTTAGCGATAAAGATGAAAATGAAATTTGATAGATTGTTGTGTATTTAATATTATGATTCAACTAAACTGCCCTTTTTAGACCCGTAGATCAAACGCAAGTCAAGTGATGCGATTGGCGGTCGATCCCGGTTTCAGAATCGCATGGAAACCGCGCAGGTTATTATATATGTAGATATTTATTAGATCGTCTCCTGTCGCAGGTCTGCTGGAAGAAATTTCATTAGAAATAAGCAGTACCTTTGTACTTATATTTATAATGTTAAATTTTACTATTTTTCTGTGTGTACATAAATAATAAAACAAATAAATAAATCGTTCAAACTTAATAAAAATCATTTAACAGCTTGATAACGCGCGTTTGAGAATTTGTCACTATAATTTTCTGTCAATTTTCGTTCGAGAAACTGTGACTGTTGATGTTATCAGCAAACAAATTGACTATTATGCATACCTAGTTTACTTAACTTCACATACCAACGCAAGCATGGTAACGAACCCGATTCTATTTAGTAAACAAGTAACTTTACCTACAACTTGAACAATAGATTTGTGTGCTTTTCCTCGTATTTCATTCAGTAAAGGCGCTACAAATAATAACCAAACGTACAGGCGACTGACAGCCCTCACACTTAAAGAGACACATTGAAACCATACACACGTTACACTGCAGTGTACAAGCACCTTTACAGGACAAAATAATTAGCTCCATTTCATACAGTTATTAAACAGAGTGAAGTTAGTATTACCTTATACCTTGTGCTACATAATACATTCATAATAGACACTAGTTTACATTGAAAAAATATATTTTATGTATTTTATTTACATCGTTGTGAAGTGAAGTGTTGTGTTGTGTTGTTAAGTGATTTATTTATGTTGTCATGTCTATGATAGCTGATGATATTGAAGTGTTGGAGCTTAGTGCTGTAAGGAAACGAGGTAGTTCTAATTCTGATTTGTATATCTATATAACAGAATAGAGATAGGTGGAAGTCTTTGGAGGAGGCCTTTGTCGAAGGACAAGCTGTTTGAAAACCGATCAGTAACAAAGCTTATTGTAATAATTGTGAAACAGCAATAAAGGCTTATTTTATTTATTTTCCATTAATGCTCGGCTCCTTTTTGTCTTAGCGTGATGATATGTAGCCTATATCCTTCCTCGATACATGAGCTATCTAATACTGAAAGAATTTTTCAAATCGGACCAGTAGATCCTGAGATTGCCCCCTACGTACAAACTTACAAGCAAATGTTACCTGTTGTTTGGTCGTAGTGTGATGTTATATAGTCATCCTCGATAAATGGGACACACAACATTCATTCCTGAGATTAGCGCGTCCAAACAAACAAACAAACTCTTCAGCTTTATAATATTAGTATAAGATGCAATTCTTGAGACATAAATAAATAAAACTAATAAACCTCCTAAAAAGTAAATAGATTAGTCTATACTTAATATTATAAAGAGGTAAAATTTGTTTGTAAGTTTGTATGTAGGGGGTAATCTCAGGAACTACTGGTCCGATTTGAAAAATTCTTTCAGTGTTAGATAGCCCATTTATGTAGGAAGGTTATTGGCTATATATCATCACGCTAAGACAAATAGGAGCGGAGCAGTAATGGAAAATGTGACGCAGACGAAGTTGCGTGGGTCAGCTAGTTATATTATAAATGTGAAACTACCTCGGTCTCTCCGTCCGTTTGTTACCTCTTCCGTCTGACAGAACGAATTTGAATGAACCTTGGTACACTGGATACAAGTGTAGGTGTAGACCGTGTTCTGGAATAGGCCATAGTATACTTTTCATACCGTGAGTTAGGATGTGCTGATGACGCAACTTTTTGTGCGTTTGAGTCTGTGTTTCTTTGGATAGGTGTGAGAACCGGAAAGTATATTAACATAGTTGAAACTTACGGTAAGATGAGGTTAGCTCAGAGGTCCAATTCTTCTTGTTTGCAAACAACGATCGCATTCGCAAGTCAGGTGCAAACTGTCAAAAAAGCCTCCATTTCTTTACATTTTGAACTCGGATAAAAAAGAGTGAATCTCTGTATATTAGGGACACTAGGACACAGTATGTAAAACCAAATTATGTTTGGCACACTTTTTTTCTTGATAGATATTGGGTTAGTGGATCGTCTTAGGAGCGGAGTTTTAGGAGTTGGAGTATACGCTTAGGGGCATTATTTGACGGACTACCCGGCTGCATTTATAGTCGGCAACTAATCTAGGCTCAAGGCTGGCTAATCGGCGATTAAAGCACCAACTAGTCGTCTGGCCGACAAGTCTACGGTCGGCCCATCTTCACTTATCATATCATACAAATGCCAAGGGCGTGAAGTTGCACAAGTCAGCATCTGCCTTTGCCGACTCATCATCATCTGCCTAGCCTTTTACCAACTAAGTACCTAAATTGGGGTCGGCTTCCAGTCAAACCGGATTTCTTGGCAAGACTGGAGTCAGATTTGCTAGGAAGGCTGCCTGCCATTGCCGATTAAAAAGTTAAAATTAACACAGTCTGTGTGGAATACAATTTAAACCGTATTGATAAAAAAGTAGGGACCGCGCGACCTAAAAAGAAATTCGCCCTCATGTGAGCGATAGCAAGTCCAAAATAGGAATTTAGAACAATATTATCGATCACGTTCACGCTAGACAGCCAATAAACTTTTACTCTCGATTAAGGAAAACAATTGAGTACCTAATTGTAATTAATAAAATATATTTTTACAATAGAACAGTGGTGTAGTTACCTATTGTATGCAGATTGCGATTACTTTAATTTTCCTGTTTTTTCTGAAACACGATTTAGGTAGCGTTAACTATAAATAATCTAGGCTAAGCTCGGGCCACAACGGCCACATTATTGTGGTGTGTATGGAATAACTTTGATTAGTTTGGTTAGAGCTACACAACTCGTTGTGATAATGACTTTGGCAGATCATTCGTTTGATTAAAGTCCAGTCGCGGGGCAGGAAGAATTTCGTACAATGACCTCTTTACCTACTGACAGTGGTTAATTACCAACTTAAAAAATAAAAAAAATATTATTATCATACAGATTGTGTATTTAGATTTTATATTATAAGTTATAAAGATCGACTTACAATTACTAATACAGCAGAAATAAAAATATTAAAATTCAAAAATCAGAATCCGCTTCCTCTGTATCGGAGTCACTGCTTTCCGAAGACGTCTCGCCTATCACATTATCATCTAGCTAGTCTAATATCGATTCCTCTTTTTTTACGTGACATACACATGCAAACAAGAACAAACCTTACACTCTCAGGTAAAGGTTTACAATCCCTGAGTACGGCGGCCATTGCATCTGTGCGAGCGAGACTCATTCTATTTACGCGGGAGTGACAGAGACAGGTAATTATAGGTCAAAGGACGAAATTCTTCCTGCTTCGCGGCCGGACTTTAGTGGGTCTTGCATTTTTTTTTTATTACCTATTGATAGGCATACGTTTGACCGCTATCTCACCTGATGTTAAGCGATGTTGCGGTCTAAGGTAAAGCACGCTTGCCTAGAAGTAACCTATTCACTCGAGATCTTGACTTAAAGACTCCCAGGTTGTAGCTATCAGGAAACACAGACTCCGGCAGGGAATTCCACTCTATAGCTGTACGTACAATGAACGTATTCCCAAAACGATTTGTGCGTATAGGTGGAATAGCCACCATGTACCGGTGGCGCACCGCCGTTCGTCTTGTAGTCCGATGGTGGAACGTGGAACGGGCTTGGCGGAATTAAATTATGCAATTTTTCCGTCGCACACTCCCCAAAATGCAACGGATAGAAAACCGACAGGCCAGCAACTCGGCGTCGATGCTCAAGACTTTGCAGCTTCGATTCGACGAGCTTATCATTGCCGATGATCCTCTTGACAGTGATGTAAACCTAGCTTAAATTATAGAGATAATATTAAGGCCCGGTAGGACAGGTTTGTAAGCCTTTGAAAGCTTCCCTCAAGCTCTCATATTCAGCACGTCCTCGTATATAAACGACTAGCTGCGCTCGCGTGAATTCCGAAAATTATCCCAAGGGAACATATTCCCAGCGCCGCCGTGGCGATTTTTGACGGCGGCGGCGTGGAGGTAAACTTTCCACGGCGGCGGCGTCGAGGTAAACTTTCTCGCGCCGGCGAAGCGTCTTTGAAATGATCGCTGAACTGCTGAAGGACTGCTTTATTGGCTGCATTATAAATAGGTAAAAGAGACTTCTGTCGGGTGGCGTCAAGTTAAAAAAAACTTTCTTTGCATTTCGAATTCCATTTGGGATTTGCCCCTAATTGTCAACGTCAACCTACAGCAGTCCATTGCGAACATGTCATGGCGTCTCCAATTGCCTGTCACTCACCTCGATTCTCGACAACTCTCGCTACTTGTTAATGTACGTGTCACAATGCCGCATTTCCCGCAGTGTGTCATTTTTCGCGCATTTTCTGGTAAACGGAATTATACGAACATTCGCGCAAAAAACATTCAGTTAACCTCCTGAGCCCTTACCACTCAGAAATTAAAAATAAAAACCGGCCAAGTGCGAGTCGGACTCGCGCGCCGAGGGTTCCGTACAAACCTGTAGGTATTATATTATAAGCAAAAGTTGCGATTTACGATTTATGACGTATTAAAAAAAAACTACTTACTAGATCTCGTTCAAACCAATTTTCGCTGGTAGTTTACATGGTAATTAATATACATTATAAATTATTTTTTCATCATTCTTTTAGTTACAGGGGTGGACACACATTTTAGCACTTTGGAAGTGTCTCTCGCGCAGTTTAGGTAAAAATGAAATTAGAAACCTTGTACCATATAATTTTTGAAGATCTATCCATACATACCCCATACGTATGGTTTGATGAAAACAATTTTTGAATTTCAGTTCTAAGTATGGGGACCCTCAAAATTTATTGTAATTTTTTGTGTGAAAATTATTACGCGGTTCACAGAATACATCTACTTACCAAGTTTCAACAGCATAGTTCTTATAGTTTCGGAAAATAGTGGCTGTGACATACGGACGGACAGACAGACAGACAGACATGACGAATCTATAAGGGTTCCGTTTTTTGCCATTTGGATACGGAACATAAAAGTATAATTGTAAAGGGCGGCAAATATTGTGTTCACCCGGAACGACAGAATATCTACGGAGTGGATCGGGATCTGCTCCCTATCTTATACAACCCATTTTTTTTTTGTTCCTGCTGGGAAAAAATGCATTACGCATACCCTACCACTCGGGGGACTGGGGGGCTATGTGGGACTCCCCGGGCAAGCCCGGTATACCCACTAAAACAACCCAGCACGAAATTCCCGCATTGTCTGAGTGGGGGTGGACTGGGAGATCGGCGTAGCCTTTGCGTCCAGGCCACCTCCGACGACCGCCCGCCCTCACAGCGGGCCCTTCACGCCCTCCCCGTTGGGGGAGGGCCATCTTATACAACCCTTACCCACCGGTAGATAACTATTCTATTACCCATACAAGTGATTACTTTTATATCAATAAAGTTTGAATTCTTTCATAGACACTCTAAGAATCCGGCGGAACAACTCCGAGCAAAATGCGTTGTTGGAGGAAGTGGACGCTGCAGACGCTGACACGCCAGACTCGGCGGACAAGCAAGCAGACATCATTGTGCGGGAGATGGAGCAGCACAAACGACTCATGGAGGACGATCCGGAAGCTGAGGAGTTGAGGAGGTGGGTAACAAATAGTAGTAACTAACACTGACCAGCGGGTCTATAAAGGCCACTTTAGCATAATCAGGAAGCACATCATGCTACCCGTCACTGTCAAAATTTCCCAATCAACATTGAACTTAATTATTTATTTATTTATTTAAACTTTTCGCACAAATAAAAAGTACAAAGGCGGACTTAATGCCTTAGGCATTCTCTACCAGTCAACCAAGGGTGGTGAAGAGATTAGATGGCAGGTGCTCTCTTTGAGAGGAACAATGATTAAAAAAATTATAATAAAAGATGTCATAATGATAAATAGAATGGGTACACAGTACATAAATAAGTTATAAACTTATAATACACATACATAAATATTTACTATAATATATACCTATACTATATACATACCTATATTGTATATGCTGTTAATGTGTTAGCGATAAAGATGAAAATGAAGTTTTACAGATTGTTGTGTGTTTAACATTATGATTCTACTAAAGTGGACATATGATGTGAGAAAATAAAGAAAAATGGAGTAAGTTAGTAAGCGAATGGTATCCAAGAGATGGGAAAAGAAATAAAGGCAGGCAACGCAAAAGATGGGAAGATGACTTGAAGAAAATAGCTGGCCCGGTATGGAGCCGGTTAGCAAGAGACAGGAATACGTGGAAATCCTTAGAGGAGGCCTTAGAATAATAACGCATAGAAGCCGCGTCTAGAACAAAACCCGAGCAAAATCGTGTGTCCACTTCATTTTCTTTGTGTGCGTGAGCCGAATGTGTCTACGTTCCTCTAACGCACACAGATATAGCTTTCAGTGATACCATTACTAAGCCGTTACCCACAAAATATGGGAAGACGCATTACTATTTTGCTATCAAGGCAAGTATTTTATGTTGTTGGAAAAGGTAAACATGATTTTTCATGTAATATGACATATTTTTTCGGAAGGTATAATTCAATTTATTTCAAAATAAAAGGAAATAAATCGCATAAAGAATGAGATATTGTTCAATGCGTTTAGAATGCTTGATGGGTTATAATTATAAACAATGTTAAAACATCGGGTTTGATATGAATTAACAGTAAGTATTGTATTTTAAAATTACAAAAATGAAAAACATGAATGAAAGCAATGTGGGTATTTTTTCCTCACAAATAGCAACACTGTGTTATGACAAGTTAGGTTATTAGAATTTTGTTTTATTTATCGATTTACGTAAAAATAGTGCATAGAATGTGAGTACTTATTTGTGAAATGTTATTTTATCACATTTTTTTATTTTCCTGATGTGCTATAACATCCTTTCACGCAACAAACTGTCATTTTCAATTATTTACTCGCGAGCTGTGTTCGACGGAACGTGACATTGAGTACTGACGGCCTGGTGGCTAAGTTTGACGGATTAGGCTAAGTTTTAGTTGCCTCACTTTTTGCACTCGTACTAGGTTTCTATGCGTTATTATTCTAAGGAGGAGGCCTTTGTCGGCAGACAAGCTGTTCAACAAAAGCAACCAGTTGCCGATCGATCTAATACAAATTAGAATTAAATGAATAAATTTAGTTTTAGCAAGTAGGCATGTATTATCTAACCTATTGTAAGGCAAGGAACAGCAATAAAGGCTATTTTATTTATTAAAGTGGCCTTTGGACCCGTTGAAAGCTAGCCCTTTGTTCTCTGATAATAGAAGCTATCAGCTTAAAATAGTCCAAATCGAAGTCGCTGTCTGCCTCTTTGTCTGTTTCTTCGCTAACTTTTCTAAACCACGATGGCTTTGGATACGGTTTTCTCTTATAGAAAGGGCGTTAAACTAGGAAGGTGTAGTTATACATATTGCAACCGAGCGGGTCGCTAGTTTCATTCATTTTTTTTTTACTATTGATAGGCATACGTTTGACCGCTACCGCACCTGATGTGAAGCCATGATGCAGTCTAAGGTGGAGCACGCTTGCCTAGAAGTAACCTATTCACTCTTGACTTAAGACTCCCAGGTTGTATCAATCGACATTTAATACTTTTGATTTCTGTAATGGCTCATAAAGAATGATATTGACCAAAACGCACGAAAGAAGTCCACTGCTCGACATTAGCTTCCCCTAAACTCCGCCACATTGATAGGTCCTGTTTGTTCATGTCCTGAAAAAGCACTTCCAGCAGCTTCCTGTATCTTCCAGAGAAGCACTGAGAGACCTTCCGCAAGGTCTGACGATGAAGAGGAACGTGCGTGCCAAACTGTCTGCGTCGGTCAGCCTCAGGTCTAAGAGACGACCCATCTCCATGTGGAAAAGGATGAAGTATCGGATTGGATTCGCGTGGAAAAGGGTGAGTTTTTAATTAATAACGAAATAATATGTCATCACAAAATAGCGTTACTTATACATGGTGTCATTTTAGTTGACTTACAATGTCAGTACACTTCATCTATCCAATGACTACTACACATTCATTAAAAAAGTGTTATTTATTAACATTTGTATTATTTAAAAAAATATTCATTATCATGACGGATGACGTAGTTTGAAAATGTTTCTGTAGCGAGCGCAGTCCGAGGCTTGTGTTCCAAGGACGGCGTGAAATGAAACGGAGATATTGTTTACAATATAAAGAGGGTGTTTCAAACCTCTAAATCATAATTTATTTTTATTGTACCTATAACCTCTTGGTCAAATTATTTAAAAAAAGTTGCGCCAAGAGGTAGTTTATATCGGAAGTGTTACGCCTTTGTAAGACGACTAAAATAGCACCGTATGAAATAACAAGCACGACAATTTTTGAAGAAAACGAACCATACTAAGACTTAGTTGCCTGCCTATGTTGTTATGAAATTGAAAAGTTAAGCAAAATTTTTACTTAAAAAAAATTAGAAGGTGTTTGCAATTCGTCACTCTCTTTAAAAAACTGCACAGAGAACTGCAGTGGTTTAAACTTAAATAGAATGACATTTATTTAACACAGACACAACACATGAGCAACGGTACAGACATAACATCATCTGCCTAGCCTTCTCCCAACTATATTGGGTTCGGCTTCCAGTCAAACCAGATTCAGCTGAAAACGAGTGTTTACGAGCAACAAACACAACACATCAGCAAAAACACCACACATCATCAGCAAACACAAAATTAGATAAATACTAGTAAACAAACAATCAACAACAAATATACAGACACAATAGGTCCATACCAGAAGAGTTACCGTTTACTGTATACTGAGGATAGACATGATCTTCATAACCTTTCCCTAGCTCCGCGACCGCTGCCGAGACGTGGTGTTCTCGTTCGAGTTCTGGTACGAGCCCATCCGGCAGATCGAGGGCCACTTCGGGTCAGCTGTGGGTTCCTACTTCTACTTCCTGCGCTGGCTGTTCGCCATCGACCTGCTGCTGGCCG
The DNA here is from genome assembly GCA_963859965.1 of Ceramica pisi. Taxonomy (NCBI): domain Eukaryota; kingdom Metazoa; phylum Arthropoda; class Insecta; order Lepidoptera; family Noctuidae; genus Ceramica; species Ceramica pisi. The sequence goes on along the minus strand of OY982537.1, from coordinate 2,372,656 downwards.
CGTTCGTGGTCGCTTTCGTCGTCATCCCGCAGGCGCTGCATGACGAGCAGAAAGCTGGGCAAGTCCAGTTGGGGGTGCTGGATTTTATTACCGGAGGGGTAAGGTTTTGAAACATTTTTAAAGGTTTTTTGACAGTTTGGTGATTATCGGGAGAAGAATTAGGCTGCCTTAAATTTGGTGAACGTTGACTTGGGCAGAGGGTACCGCACATTTTTCTGACACCACAAATTGGCTCAGAATTGGTCCGTCCTCGTAAAAGCGAACTTGCCACGCGGCAATATTAAGGCACGCGACGGTCGAATTTAAGCCATACGGAAACCCACTGCCAAGCCCATCCGCCAGATCAAGGGCCTCTACGGCTTGTCGGCAATTATCGGGAACGGTTTGATGATCGAGGGCCACTTCGGCTCGGCCATGGGCTAATACTTGTACTTCCTACGCTGGCTGATCGCTATCGGAATAAACTGCACGGAGAAGATCCAAATTATCTCTGCTTTTAATTTCTACTGATAAAATCATGTTTGTTGACAGCCATCAACCCAGCGCCCCAGCCCATTGCAATCAACTCTCCATCAACATCATCAACTCCCTTCACCATTCCATATATTATATGGAATATAATATATGGAATGATATGATGGAGAGTTGATATATTATATTGAGTGAAATAAGACGACTGACTATGATATGTATTTAGACCCGGTAGGTATACCAAATAATCACCCACAAAAACCGTGCTTCCAGGGTGGTCTAACAGACTCTCTTCTATTCTACGGCCACTACCACGAAGGCACCATAGCCACGCCCTCGACGCTGACGTACAACATGGCGTTCGCTTACTTTTTCACCATGGTCTGTTTGTATTTAATGTTCTTCGGAGTGCTGTGTTATCGGTGAGCATTTTCGGATACTTTTCTATAATCTTTATGTGTGAACTTTCAATATTTTAATGTTAGCTAAGTATATTGTTTCGAATCATTATAGCTGCGACTCGTGGATCTTCAAAATTATCAACGCTTGCCGAAGTTGGCGACGGCGGTCGGCGTGGCCATCTAAACATACCGAGATTAGATTCATCCGTGCCTCGGGAATCACGTTAAGCCGTTGGTCCGGGCTGTCATTTGCAGATCTTTGACATGGGTTATGAGCATAAGATAGTGTGATGCATATCTATGTCAATATTTAACGAGTAGACCTATGAAAGTATTAACTTATACACTTCGATGTTTTCAGGACAGCATACTCGTATCGCTTGAACTTCATAGAGACGTCAGGTGGTCTCAGCCACGTGTTCGCAAACAAGGTGTTTTGCGGATGGGACTTCGGTGTAGTAACGCAGGAAGCAGCCAAACTTAATGCCAACAGTCTTTATAACGAGTTCAAGGTAAAAATGACGAATCTCAACAGATTATCTGGTACGTCAGGTCATTTCGGACTTCAAGAAAGTGACCGTGATGGTTTGGGTGTTGTGATAGACCTCAATGTAATCTTGGCACCAGCAAATTCTTTGTACGGAAAAAAATTATTTGGGTCATAATTGTACCAATTTTTGTATCTCTCATTCCAGGAGCTCCTGAACGAACAGAACCGCAAGAATACCGCCACATCCTGTCTTACGAAGTTCGCCCAGTATGGCACCAATGTGATCATCAGCATATTCGTGCTGGCGCTCATCGTGGGCATCCAGTGGGGGCTGTGGCTGCTGCTGGGCTGGCAGACAGGCCTGGCGCACTGGGAGCTGTGCGTGTCCGTGGTGGTGACGGCGTGCGTCACCGTGTGCCCGCTCATGTTCCACGTAGTCGTCGCGTGAGTGTTATATTGTACATGGAGTGGGGGCTGTGGCTGCTGCTGGTAGTGTATACTACGAATAGAGAGGAGAATTGAAGGCCGAGATACTGAGGGTATGTATTCAGGTACATCTCTCGGGTGCAGGCTGGCGCCAGGCGCAGGCCGCCTGACACACTGAACTGAACTGAACTGAATCGCGCGGGTGGCGGATAATTCCTGTAGCTTCAGTTACAGTTTTAACTGACCTCTCAACCGCTTGACTATGGCAAAATAAGCGCAAAAACATAATTTTTTCGTCCTGAGTACATTTGTCTGCCAGTTAATAAGGTTGTGGTGAAATTTTGCGTCTAGATTAGTCTCGAATTTGATATGACCTCAACTTTTGTGTTTATAAACACACAAGTTTGTCAGATGGATCTGATGGTGCAATGTAGAAACGATGAATTCTGTTCTTTTTCTTATCGTGTGGGGGCAGTAACGTCTAACGACCCCAGTGTCAGGGTTTCCAAACCGCCTCAAGAGTCTCTGACATGGTTTATTTGACGACCACCATTTGGCGGCCGAGACCAACGGCTTTAGATGTGCCTACCGAAGCACGGAATCATCTTTTTATCAGACAATCAGATGATTCTTTAGCTTAGCCAAACTGGAAACAACTTTACAAAGTATGCTTCCCTTGGGAATTGAACTCGTGGGCTTGGTGGTCAAGTTTGGTCTGGCACTAATAATATAGAAATTTTCCAAACTTGATCATCAAATTTTCCAATATTGATATTATTGCCAGACCAAACTTGACCACCAAATTTTCCAATATTGATATTATTGCCAGACCAAACTTGATCACCAAATTTTCCAATATTGATATTAGTGCCAGACCAAACTTGACCTCGAAATTTTCTGATATTGATATTAGTGCCAGATCAAACTTGACCACCAAATTTTCCAATAGTGATATTAGTACCAAAGTACTTTCTCTATAAAAAGAAAATTAATGATTGCTCTTTATTTTATACTAGCTGACCTGCGCAACGTCGTCTGCGTCACATTTTCCATTACTGCTCCGCTCCTATTTGTCTTAGCGTGATGATATAATAGCCTATAGCCTTCCTCGATTAATGGGCTATCTAACACTGAAAGAATTTTTCAAATCGAACCAGAACTTCCCGAGATTAGCGCGTTCAACCAAACAAACAAACAAACTCTTCTGCTTTATAATATTAGTATAGATAGATTAAGCTGTTCTAGCTGCTGAAGTTTTATAGTTTAAATAGTTACTATCTGGTTCTTTAGTTAATTAAATAATGTACTTCAACTTTATTTTTTCCATATCATAATTATCATCCGCCATAGTTTTCACTCTGTTCTTGGAAAACTTCAAATCTAATCCAGAGGCAGAAATATTATACCAATTGCAATCATATTTGATACACGTCATATCAGTCCCAAATGGCAACATACTATCGTTATTAGAATCCATAATTTTGAAAAAAAAAAAAAGATTTTGCCCCATCTGTTTAGTGTAGGTCAATTTTTGACACATTAATCAAGAACCATATCTGTATATGCACGAATATGTTTGCATTGCACATAACATATAGCATATGCACGAACATGTTTGCACATGTGTGTGTGAGTGCAAATAAGTAATGCGAACATTTAATTTGAAATAAAGTATTTTTTTTAAGAAACAAGTAATGCGGATAAAAGGCTATTTTTTATTGATTTGAGTCCAAAGAGCAAAACCCATTACAAATGAAAAAAAAAAATACATATTTACTATTGTCTAAGTACCTCGAACATTTCGCACAAATTAGCTAAGAAGTGAACAAAATCAACACAAATCCTGAAAGAGATCATTGTACTCATCTTTGTGAACAACTTTACTACGGGAGCCCGACTTTTCAATGCATTGGCAAATGTATGGACTGTCGTTTTTTTTTGGTCTTGCACTGCACCCCTTTTAAAAGGGCGTTCAAAGTCCCCCTCGTAATAGTACATTGTTATCCAGGGGTGAAAGTAACTGATTTAGTCCCGGGACGGCGCCAATAGTTCGAGGGACTAAATAACACCCGAGGTGAACACTGTGCTTTTCATTATTTATTTATTTAACACTTTAAGCACAAATGTACAGAGGCGGACTTAATGCCACAGGCATTCTCTACCAGTCAACCTTTGGGTGATGAAGAGACAAATAGTGGTAGGTGCAATATTGAGAACAAAATACAAGGAAAGTATAAATAAAAACACGAATCTGAATCTGATGAACTCATCGTGTCAATACAAATCTCTGCTATGCGAAAGTATGAACAAAGCTCGAAAAAACAAATAAAGATCGGATTGCCGCTTTCCGGAGTTATGTTTTTTTTCTGTGACCGGCCAGCTATTTAGCCATAACATTATCATCATTGTTTTCATGATTTTACGGCTGTCACTTGAAAACGATTCTCCCTAGGGCTGCAAAGTAATAATTTCAACTCGCTCCTCAACTTCAAACCTACTTTCCGACCATGAGTAATGAATTTTTTTTTGCAGGCTTGTTTACTTTGCCCTGGCTCAACAGATGGCGCTGTACGCCGACGTCACGTTTCTGAATGGCGGTGTTAAGATTCTCCGTCGTTAGGTTGGGTCTCGCAGACTGCGCGTGTTCCGTATCTCTGGTTTCCCTTCAAAACGCATAAATCTTTCGCCTTTTACTAAAGATTTCCGTGGAGGGGAACACTCAAATGAGTCTTAAGCATTTTTGAAATACTTCGCTTCGGCGAAGTTTATAACATCTAGATTTCACTCTCAATTAGAACGGAATCTTTAAGGTAAGGGAACCGAAAAACAGAACAATAATGTCCTCCGTTGTTTCGGTTGATACCTTTCGTTAAATCTCATATAAATACACAATGTTTAGCATTCCATACATTTTATTTTACATACAGCATTTTTTCACCTCGGAAAGCACGTCGAGCCGTTGGTCCCGGCTGCCATTTGTAGATCTTTGGAAGTCATTACGGATTGTCAGAAGTCAGTATTATCTGATTTCAGTCTTGCCAAGAAGTACCGTGTAACGTGTTACCCAGTTAGTGGGTTGTGGAGGCCTGGTAGGCAGCCGCTACAGATAAAATATTGGTATTCAGCTGAATCTGGTTTGACTGGAAGCCGAGTAATAGTTGGGAAAAGGCGAGGCAGATGATGATAGCATTTTTGAAACACTTCGGCGAAGTTTAGTTATAATACCCATACTCCATAGACACTTTACTCTCAAGATTTGAGGGCAAATCTTTAGGGAAAGGAGATCAGAAAAAAACGAACAATAATGTTCTCCGGTTTTCCGGTTCATCTCCTATAAAAATCACGAACAAAGTATGAACAAAGCTCGAAAAAACAAATAAAGACAGGATTGACGCTTTCCGGATTTAGTTTTTTTTTCTGTGACCGGCCAGCTATTCAGCCGTAACATTATCATCATTTTTTTTAGTGATTTTACGGCTTTCAGTTGAAAACCATTCTCCCTAGGGCTGCAAAGTAATACTTTCAACTCGCTCCTCAACTTCAAACCTACTTTGCAGGCTTATTTACTTTGTCCTGGCTCAACAGATGGCGCTGTACGCCGACGTCACGTTTCTGAATGGCGGTGTTAAGATTCTCCGTCGTTAGGTTGGGTCTCGCAGACTGCGCGTGTTCCGTATCTCTGGTTTCCCTTCAAAACGCATAAATCTTTCGCCTTTTACTAAAGATTTCCGTGGAGGGGAACACTCAAATGAGTCTTAAGCATTTTTGAAATACTTCGCTTCGGCGAAGTTTATAACATCTAGATTTCACTATCAATTAGAACGGAATCTTTAGGGTTTGGGAGCCGAAAAACAGAACAATAATGTCCTCCGTTGTTTCGGTTGATACCTTTCGTAAATACTTCCTACTAATCCTACTAATATTATAAATGCGAAAGTTTGTGAGGATGGATATATGTGTATGTGTATGTATGTTTGTTACTCTTTCACGCAAATACTACTGAACCGATTACGATGAAATTTGGTATGTAGGTAGCTGATGACCCAGAATAACACATAGGCTATCTATCCTGGAGTTCCCGAGGGATCGGGATTTACACGGGAATAACGAGAATTTATACGCGGACGAAGTCGCGGGCGGTCTCTAGTCACACATAAATACACAATGTTTACCATTTCAAGCTAGATTCCATAGATTTTAGTTTACATAAGCATTTTTTACCTCGGAAAGCACGTCAAGCCGTTGGTCCCGGCTGCCATTTGTAGAGTGTGCCGAAGAACTCCACGACCTCATTCCACCGGCGTCCTTTTACCATCGGACATCCAGACGCACTACAACTTACCATCCCTACCTTGTTGCTATTCCACCAATACTTTTAATCGTTTCCAAGCGTCTTTCATAATGCGCACAGCAAAGGAGTGGAACTCTCTGCCTGCGTCTGTGTTTCGGAACGCTTACAACCCTAATCTTTTCAAAGTTAGAGTGAACAGGCTCCTTCTGGGTAAGCTCGCTCCATCGTAGATTTTGTCATCTCTGACCTAGACCAGAGAGAGTCAAGAGCAAACCCATCAAAAATAAAAAAATAAATAAAACACATACAATTTTCCAAACACTTGACGATGAGAACGTTATAGTATAATGGGGAACCTCTTCCCTCTCTGCGACTCGACCAGATGAACAGCTTTACGTGCTTTCCGATGCACAGGGGTTTCACACCACCCAATTTTAGTCTACTACTGAGAATTGGTTAATGAAAAAGTCCAATGAAAGTTTAACTCGACCTGAGAATCGAATCCCGATTTTCCATTTTCACAAAACGCAAGTTGAGAAAGAGAGAAAGAAATAAAATTATGTTTATTGGCATTATATAAAAATTAAAAACTCCTTAAAATTAAGCAGAACAGATAATTAAAACTATTAATGCCATAAGGGCCTCAGCTCAGCATAATGCCAGCTGGCAACACGAGGTATACCACCTGACGCTGATTTTCAGCTGCAACCCACGAGTGCCATACGCTCGAAAACATAAATACACATATCTATCTAAAACAAAAGATTAATTTATGTGCCCATTCACAAAAAAGAACAACGGACAGGACACGGATAAAATAAATTAATCATAAAATTAAAAATTTTATGAATAAAAATATAAAATTATAAACAAAAGCAAAATTTAAGAACTTTTCAAAATAAAAAATTGATTTATATTCAATTCAAAACATTTATTTCCGACTTTTCGGTCCATAGAGTGTTAATACATCAAGATAACTTAAAACTATGTTAGTAATTTACACATACCTAGAAAATAATTAAATAACAAACAAAAACAAATTTATATTATATGCCCATTCTTAAAAAAATAACTAACCCAATTTATTATTTATTTATTTATTTTCGCCAATTGTCAACCGATTTGTATGATTCTTGTTTTGTTTGGAAGAGTTTTTTTCTGGATTGTTCCCATTTCGAAGGTGAAGATCTGATGAAGAACTTCGGAGGTAGGCAACGGAACTCTTCAATAAATGATAGCAAATGGATCGGGATTGCTGAAATCGCATGTCTGTTTGTTGTTTTGTTTTTTAGATTCACGAATATGATTAAATTTAACGAGCACCTTGCCCGCGACTCCGTTCGCGCGTGTTTTGTAGGTATTCCATAAACTTCATCTCCTAAACATCCGTCTTCATAGGGTAATGTGTAAAGTACTTATTTAAAGACTCAACATAGGGCAGTAAGTTCGCTCTAACCGCGTAATTTTTCTTACTAAGAGCATTATATCATATAACCGTCGTAACTTCTAAACGAAAGATCAGATTTGAATAATTTAAAGTGTAATTTACATGTACTTACCTACTACATTATCAACCTTAATTTTATTATAATACCATTTAAATGGACAAGGATTAATATCATGGCACCAAAATCAACACTATTCCATTCCGCCAAAAAAATGTTTCCTCTTCATAATATTAGTGTTAATATTTATTAGTTAAGTTACTTATTATACAGTGATAACACGCGAACAATGAAACGCTACGCTACGTATAGCAACACTGTTTTTTTTTAGGGGAATGGATGCGGTCAGGTTTTCATGATAGTATTTGCGAATGCAGTATAATATACTGCATTCGCAAATACTATCATGAAAACATATCACAATCATAATTATGATATATGATGTAGGTCACAATATACAGATCCTATAATTAACCCTAAGGACTCCGGTCTGAAATTAAATTTTCTCTATTCTATTCTATTAATTGCCTCCGTGGTCGAGTGGTTTAGGCGCTTTTCTTATGACCCGGTGGTCGTGGGTTCGATTCCCACGGGAAGCATTTTTTGTAAAGTTGTTCCTAGGACATTGTAGGCTTGAATCACCTAATTATCTTATAAAAAGATGTTCCGTGCTTCGGAAGGCACGTTTAATCCGGTGGTCTCGGCCGCCAAATGGCGGTCGTTAAACCATGTCAGAGGCCCTTTTTTTTAAGGGATGGGAAATCATCCAATGACCCCTCCCGCTCTGGGCGGAGCGAGAGGGGGTGTCAGACTTCTATTGACTATAACCCATCCATGTTCCGTCAGTGCCCTTTGTGTTCCGGAGCCACGGTTCCGGTGGCGGTCGTTAAACCATGTCAGAGGCCCTTGAGGCGGTTTAGGAACTTTGATACTAGGGTGTGTGGGGTCGTTAAACCTTACTGCCCACACGGTAAGAAGAAGAAGACAGATCCTATTATAAAAATGAGTGTTTTCCGCGAAACATACACACATTTAAATTATTATAACATCCACCGTTGTAAGTATAAGACCCAACTGCACTCTTTGGAAAAGTATGCAGAATAAAGTAGACCCTTATTTTAACAATTATAATTATGATAGGGGCGAGACTATACTGCATTTGAGCACAGTCGGTATGAAGTAACAATGCGGATCAAGCAAGTCCCGTTCTTAGAAACATGTTTTAGTGTTAACCGTCGTTAACAGATGGCGCTGTACGCCGACGTCACGTTTCTGAATGGCGGTGTTAAGATTCTCCGTCGTTAGGTTGGGTCTCGCAGACTGCGCGTGTTCCGTATCTCTGGTTTCCCTTCAAAACGCATAAATCTTTCGCCTTTTACTAAAGATTTCCGTGGAGGGGAACACTCAAATGAGTCTTAAGCATTTTTGAAAAACTTCGCTTCGGTGAAGTTTATAATGTTGTAAAATGAAGAGATTGCATCATGATTATATAACCAGTTAAATGATTATTATTTATTTTTCTATGAATAAGCCCTTTAGTTTATATGACGTTGGCAACTGGCTTATAGGGGTGGGTTGGAACAGATAAAATAGAAACCTGTTTCAGTTCCAAGAAGAGAACAGTTCCAAAATCCTGTTAAAAAAACCAGCCTGTTCCACTGGAACTAAAGACTCGTTGATTGCAACTGCAACAGATTCAGAAACAGTACCTGCTACTGAAAAGTATAGAAACAAGTGACAGGCAGGGAACAGGTTCTATCTCTTTCTATTACAATGAACCAGAGGAGCAAAGAGCTTGTTCCAAAGAACAGATGTTGTCTCTTTCTATTATAATAAGTCAGAAGAGAATGGAGCATGTTCCATTTGAAACTGTTTTACATAGCGAATTTTCGAGTTACGGCTACTACGGTTGTTTGAGGAACAGGCGAAATAGGTAGGAGCTGTTATTTCGGTTCTGAGATACCTGTTTCATGTTGTTACTTTGAAATACCTGTTTTTTTTAACTGTTTCGATAAATACGCCTCACTCCTACTGGCTTAATCAGTCTTTCAATTAGCGGCCAAGCGTTTTGTTAAACCGTCATATCGCGCTGTATATGGTATACCTATAATGTATTTTACATAATTATGTGTTTTCGTATCTGTAAATACACGTATCCATTTGTCATTGCAGAATCTGGTCTCCATAACAGCTCCATAAAGTCAACTGTCATGAATATGTACTATTATTATCACTACATAAAACAAAGTCGTACGCCGCGTCTGTCTGTTCGCTATAAACTCAAAAACCCCTGCACCGTTTTTGACGCTGTTTTCACTAATGGATAGAGTGGTTCTCGAGGAAGGTTTTAGTATGTAATTTGAGAAGCGAGCGAAGCGAATCTGCTAGTAAGTTGCTAAACTCGTATGAAAGCTGTAATTTAAATGATGACATGGCATTTGACAACAAACCACTCCGCTCCAACCATCTGAACAGTTGATCTCGTACATTCCAGGCTAGAGTTCTACAGGCCGCGCACGGCCCTGTACGTGACGCTGGCGCGCACCTGGCTGCTGGACGTGGGCACGCTCATGTTGCTGCTGGTGTACTGGTCGCAGAAGCACGCTGATGAGGTACGGACAGCTTATGATAATAGCCCGTTCCACCATCGGACCACAAGACGTACGGCGATGCGCCACCGGTACATGGTAGACATCCCACCTATACGCACAAAACGCTTCGGGAATACATTCATTGTGCGTACAGCTAAGGAGTGGAATTCCCTGCCTGAGTCTGTGTTTCCTGATAGCTACAACCTGGGAGTCTTTAAGTCAAGAGTGAATAGGTTACTCCTAGGCAAGCGTGCTCCACCGCATCATCGCTTAACATCAGGTGAGATAGCGGTCAAACGTATGCCTATAAATAGTAAATAAATAAAATAAATACCACATAGCATTTTGTCATTTAACAGCTTATCAGTAAAGCCTGAAAAATTATCTCTGTGTTGCAATAAGTCCATCTGGATGATTTTATAAAGGGTACATAATTTTTAAAGGGTAAGAACCCTTTAAAAATTCACCATATATGTTAAATAAGATGGATGTTAAAAATCAGAGCTTTCCTTTAGTTTGCCATGTGTTATTGCTTCCCAGAATTTGATCCATATTAGCTACACTTTCGCATAGTGTAATAATATAGGGTGTTAAAATCAACTGGTTCGATTCCCGGGTAGGAACAACAATTTTTCAAAAATCCAATGATGTAGTTTCACTTTTAATCAAAATCGGGCTCGATGCTTCAGTGTTTGTCGATATTCCTCACAGTTTCAGCTTTGAATCTCAAAGGACACTTTAAAAATTCATCCTGTATACCACGTCTACTATGCATACAGTTTAAATAAATAAACAAATTAAAGATAGCAATATGCTAGACATTACATATTTTCTGAGTATACGTCGGCCCAAGCTAGCAGGTATGCGTACATTCGGGTGCATAATTTTGAAGTTTCGGCCATACAATATTTTCAACAAGAAAACAGCTTGCTTAAAGCGTCACTTACTTACTGTTACACGCACTGAAGACGGCGCATTGTAAAAAAAAAATATAGTACGCACCAGATAAACTTGCAATAAAGTACATTGACCTTTCCGTAATATCCCTTCATAAGTAGAATAATTTCCGAACCGTTTGTCATTACTAGAGAACAAAGGATCATGATAGAAGTCGATTCAGGACACCTTTAAGTCATTATTTCTGGTTTTTAATATAAAGAAAGTCAATAAATGGTCATTGACCCACATATGTCAATGACCGTTATTGCACGGGTATCTGACGTCTACCATAGCTTATAGCTAATTTATCAAATTGAAGCCAAAACACTTGGCTTTGCACAGTGCCAACAATATTTTCAAAAAGAAAAATGTTTTATTCTATACGCATCTCAAACGGCGACCTTATGCAAAATAGTAAGGTATATTTTAGTTATAGCAAACTTGCACTTCTGTTTCACACTTATGGATCAAATCACAGGCCCTTGTGAATTTAACAAAAGTTTTCCGACATTTTTTAAAATTTCACACCACAGCTTCCACACATTTTATTATTTCGCTTTCTCCATGTTGTACCATTATTATTCCAGTGTTGGGAAACGTCGTTCGGTCAGGAGGCGTACCGGCTGGTGTTGCTAGACTCCGCCATATCTTTGCTTGTGTTGCCACTCTTTGAGTTCACTAGGGGCTTAATTTATAAGTGAGTTTTTATTATTATTTTGTTGTTGATAATTTTTTGTGTTTAATATTGGTTTAGAAGGATACTGTTTGAATATTTTAAGTTTGTTATTTGTTAACAATAACTAGACGGTGAGGTCTCTTCTCTCCAATAATATCCCTATGTTAGTATAAAACATTCAGAAAAGATCCTGATGCAATCCTAATTTTGCGAAATATGAAGTACCTGCTGTTGTGAACGCTTTTTGTTCTGTTCCAAACAATAATATATTTGACGGAAATTAAAACACCTTATACCCAATAACAATATTACCTGATAAGCTGGTAAATGACAAAATCTCTATTCTGATCTTCAGCTGGAGCAAATCAGAAAGCGTGCCAGAGTTCAACATAGCCTACAATTCTCTAACCCTCATCTACAACCAAGCAGTGCTCTGGTTCGGCATGCTGTTCTGTCCGCTGCTAGTGGTGGCTGTGACCCTGAAGCTGCTGCTCCTCTTCTACATCAAGAAGGAGTGCGCCCTCAGGGCCTGCCAGCCGGCTAGGAAGGTAACACTTCATAGACACTCATCTACAAGCAGTGCTCTGGTTCGGCATGCTGTTCTGTCCGCTGCTAGTGGTGGCTGTGACCCTGAAGCTGCTGCTCCTCTTCTACATCAAGAAGGAGTGCGCCCTCAGGGCCTGCCAGCCGGCTAGGAAGGTAACACTTCATAGACACTCATCTACAAGCAGTGCTCTGGTTCGGCATGCTGTTCTGTCCGCTGCTAGTGGTGGCTGTGACCCTGAAGCTGCTGCTCCTCTTCTACATCAAGAAGGAGTGCGCCCTCAGGGCCTGCCAGCCGGCTAGGAAGGTAACACTTCATAGACACTCATCTACAAGCAGTGCTCTGGTTCGGCATGCTGTTCTGTCCGCTGCTAGTGGTGGCTGTGACCCTGAAGCTGCTGCTCCTCTTCTACATCAAGAAGGAGTGCGCCCTCAGGGCCTGCCAGCCGGCTAGGAAGGTAACACTTCATAGACACTCATCTACAAGCAGTGCTCTGGTTCGGCATGCTGTTCTGTCCGCTGCTAGTGGTGGCTGTGACCCTGAAGCTGCTGCTCCTCTTCTACATCAAGAAGGAGTGCGCCCTCAGGGCCTGCCAGCCGGCTAGGAAGGTAACACTTCATAGACACTCATCTACAAGCAGTGCTCTGGTTCGGCATGCTGTTCTGTCCGCTGCTAGTGGTGGCTGTGACCCTGAAGCTGCTGCTCCTCTTCTACATCAAGAAGGAGTGCGCCCTCAGGGCCTGCCAGCCGGCTAGGAAGGTAACACTTCATAGACACTCATCTACAAGCAGTGCTCTGGTTCGGCATGCTGTTCTGTCCGCTGCTAGTGGTGGCTGTGACCCTGAAGCTGCTGCTCCTCTTCTACATCAAGAAGGAGTGCGCCCTCAGGGCCTGCCAGCCGGCTAGGAAGGTAACACTTCATAGACACTCATCTACAAGCAGTGCTCTGGTTCGGCATGCTGTTCTGTCCGCTGCTAGTGGTGGCTGTGACCCTGAAGCTGCTGCTCCTCTTCTACATCAAGAAGGAGTGCGCCCTCAGGGCCTGCCAGCCGGCTAGGAAGGTAACACTTCATAGACACTCATCTACAAGCAGTGCTCTGGTTCGGCATGCTGTTCTGTCCGCTGCTAGTGGTGGCTGTGACCCTGAAGCTGCTGCTCCTCTTCTACATCAAGAAGGAGTGCGCCCTCAGGGCCTGCCAGCCGGCTAGGAAGGTAACACTCCATAGACACTCATCTACAAGCAGTGCTCTGGTTCGGCATGCTGTTCTGTCCGCTGCTAGTGGTGGCTGTGACCCTGAAGCTGCTGCTCCTCTTCTACATCAAGAAGGAGTGCGCCCTCAGGGCCTGCCAGCCGGCTAGGAAGGTAACACTTCATAGACACTCATCTACAAGCAGTGCTCTGGTTCGCCATGTGGTTTGGGGCAGACAAGTTCATACTTATGGCTTAACATTCCCATTTAAAAAATATTATTTTGGATCTTACATAGGTAGCAGGTAGCTAGACACATCAAACTTCGACTGGCTGAGAGATTGGTTTGCCTCCGGAACATCGTCATGCTCCCCAGAGGCAGTTGTCTTATGTGGTGTAATAGGCTACATTCCATCATCCACAGATTGCAAAACTATTTAGTCCGTCAGTTAGAGTATTGAAAAGTAATGGACACGTATGTTTTGTTTTCGTAAATCAATGAATATTGACAAAGATAAAACGCATCATAACTCGGGAGTGGGGGCTCGTGACGTCACGACTCAGTAAAAATTATGCGAAGGGGTGATTTAGTATTGAGAATTTTAAAAGCGTCGTAACTTCGTCAATTTTGGTTCCCGTAAACACAAACACAAATGAAAAAACACGGGTCAAATATTTTTTTATAATCTAACTGACGGACTAATTAGATTTTTTCAGGACACAAGCTTATTAACATTCTTGTTAGCCAACTCATCTATTTGATTTGCCCTTTTTCTCAACAATGACGTGATGTTTATTTAAATACTAGCGGTGCCCCGTCCTCCGCGGCTTCGCTCCCTTCGACTGGCTTTTTTTTTCAATAAGAACCTTCTCCCGAAAACAACAAACACAACAAAAAAAGAATTAGCGAAATCGTTCCAGCCGTTCACGAGTGATGCCGGGATTTTTATAAATAAGTGTAACGTAATGTTTCCAGGTGTGGCGCGCTGCTCAGACTCAGACGGTGCTGTACATGTTCGTGACGCTGTCTCTGTTCACCACGCTGTTCGGGATCGGATCTCTGTTCTTCAGGTAAGTCGCTGGTCACCACTGCAAACTGTTACCTACTGAAGCTGTTGCAAGTTGTCACTTTAAAATCAACGTGGAGTTTCTTGCACGTTCTTCTCCATAGAGATCTACGCTTTGGAACGTGCAAATAGCTTCATGTTTTTGACTGACCGACCTTGTCATTTCAGTGCCTGTTAAATGGTTTATTTGAAATAAATGCTTTGAATATTGAATCTGTAACGTCTAAAAGTATTAGATATTATAGCCGCAACACGCTCGGATTTGGTACGACCGGACCACCAATTTGGTTCGCTGCCGTACCAAATCCGACCGTCTGTAGAGTAGTCCGGCGAACATAATTATTATTAATTGAGTCCGCCTCGGTCTACTAGTCTGCAGTGGATTTGATTTGCTCCGTACCGAATCCGGACTTGTGGACAGTACCCCGAACTAACTACGTTCGAATTTTTAGGGTTCCGCCCACAAAGCGTAAAGCGGAACCCTATTACTAAGCTTCTGCTGTCCGTCCGTTCGTTCGTCTGTCCGTCTGTCTGTCAGTAGGTGGAAGTTTTCGTAGATTGTGCAATAATGAACTAATAAAAGTTAAGGTTAAGGTACAGAACCCTTTGTGTGCGAGTCCGACTCGCACATGGCCGGCTTTTGTGTCCATCAACATGATGACAGCCGTGTGCATTTTCGTGTCCGATCCGGTCGTCTGTGGCGAGAAAGGATTTATTTGGCGGATTTAGTCCGCCAACAAAATCCGAGCGTGTGTTGCGGCAATTACATGGGCGGACTTAATGTAATAAGGTAATCGTTTTTTTTTTTTTTTTTTTTTTTTTTTTTTGCCACGTGGCTTTTCCCCGTTCATTTCAACGAGACCTTATCCTTCTGGTTTTAATGTTTCATTCCGGTTCTCGTATGTTCAATATAAGGTAATCGTTACCATCTCACTTCCTATACCCCACTGTCGATTTTTGTTAACTCAAAGACTATCAACTGTTTTCCAATACCGCACAGTCTACGGAAACGCTCTTCATAACGCACATTCTCTGAAATTTTCCAAGTTTACACTTTTCAAAGTTACAGTGAACAGGCTACTTCTGGGTAAGGTCGCTCCATCGTAGACTTTGTCTCTGTCATCTTTGATCTAGAATAGAGTCAAGAGCAAACTCATATCAAATGAAAAAAGATATTACTCACTTTTCTTATGCTTCCTCGTCAAAAACAATAGTTTACTGAAAGCCAACAAATCCGGCACATGACAAAGCGATCACGTAATAAGTTAACACAACGTTAACTTGCTATAGGTGTTGTCTTACTATAAACCGATTTTGTCGGATACGGGTTTATAAATAAGATAAATTAGCATGTAGTGTTAAACCTGTGGTTTTTTACTCCGTAGTTAACGACACCAATGGTTAAAAATTGTGCGTGAGTACCGTTAAAATGATTTTTTTTCAACACATTTGCTCAAAAAATGCATTTACGAAGCCTGCAGTACGTGCGGTAAAATAGGTACTCTCACCTAAGTACCTACTTTATCGCACGCTCCTATGTATTTCGCCGTGCGTATTTTTTAAATTTCCATAAACAATGTAATTATAAGAATTCATTCCGTTTGCGTACAGACGCAGACGGAAGCGTTTTTAGCGGAGAACTTTTTGCTCATTAGGTTTGTCTCAATTTAATATTAATGAAAAAATGAGACAATAGATGTAGTTATAATTACCCGATGGTTACACTGATGTTTTTTTCGAGTGTATGTATATATAATGTATATTTTTTGCCACACTCTGTAGCGGTGTAGCCTAACCCTGTGGCTTGATAGATTTTAACTTGAGAGGTGTCGTTAGATTCGTCTTGATAGTGAGAATGATACTGGGTAGGTATATAAATCGGTACAATATAATACAATTTATAATATATACAATTCCACTAAGGAGTTTCAGACGCAGACGCAAACGGAAGCGCGTTCTCATTTTAAAAACGCACATTTCTCCATTTGCATTTTCGCGCCATTTTCAATTAGAAACGTCAGAGATAGTTGCGACTTTTAATATTATAATATTAATTAGAATATGAGTTCAAGCGAGGAATCCGATATTAAAATGGAATCTACTCTATCTGATATCTTGAATGAGGCGCAAATTGCAGAAAATTATGTCATTCTGCCAAAAACATTTAATGATTTTCAATCATTTTTAATAGAATGATAATTAAAAACTTTGTTTCATTATACTTCTACGCGGGGATCGTGTGGTCCATGGCCCTTTACGGGGCCCCGGTGTGGGCGCGTTCCTTGAGGCGGCGTGCTGCCCATTTTCTGAACGCGCCTCAAACGGTGGTAGCTGTGTAAGGCTGGCCCGAGGGTACCGCACGATCTCGCGCGAAGCGGTGAGTCTCCTGGCCGGAATGCCGCCATGGGATCTGGAGGCGGTAGTCCTCGCGCGCCTGCATGAGTGGCGCGCGGAGGTACTACGCCGGGGGAAACCCCGCTGCCGCGGGTAATTGTCGCTCAGCGGACAGACTTCCGGCGCGATCTCATGGTGACATGGAGACAACAACTGTCGTAACCCCGTGCAGGGCACCCCACAATACTGGCGATGAGACCCCTCTTCGAGGAGTGGCTTGAGAGGCGCCACGGCGTCCTCACCTTCCGCCTGACGCAGGTCCTCACCGGACATGGATGTTTGGGAGGTACCTGCACCGAATCGGGCGGGTGCCACCACTGCGAGGATCGACCGGAGGACACGGTGGAGCACACTGTGCAGTACCGCCGTGTCCTCGTAGCGGCGATAGGCGGTGTGCAAGTCTGCACTAGGTTTTATATATTGAAACCTTTTTTATACTTTTTGTCTATGTTTTGATACCTTTTTTATGTATTTTTGCTGTTTGATTGATTACACTTGTTTTTCACTACCAAGAACCAGCAACTTTTATTCCGGTAGTTAATATTGGTCCTTCTACGGAAAAATGGAAACACGTTTAGCAAGTTCTAAACGCGCAAAAGCGGCCGCGCAGTGTGCAGGAGACGGCACCCAAGTTGCGGCGAGGGAGACTGCCACACCCAAGCCACAGAGCATGGACCTACCCCCTCAAGCCGCAGCTCCGGCGCCTTCCCGTCCGGCCAGCGCCGCCACCTCGCGCTCATCCGCCACCATCGTGGCGCGTCAGCTGGCGGCACAGGCGCAGCACGCGCGCTACTTGGCTGATTTGCAAAAAGCTGTAGAGCAAAAAGCTCTGGAGCGAGAGCGACAGGTCGCTGAGCTTCAATTACAAGCTGAGCTTGCCGCCATAGAGGCAGACGCCAGCCAGCGCGGCAGCCACGGCATGCGTAGCTGTGCTAGTATTCAAGATTGGGTAAAGTAGTGCCTAATCCCGATGAGCGAGATTTTTTAAGTGCCAACCCACATTTCAGGTACGACGATACAACCCAGTGTGAGGCATCGGGCATGAGAGCGTCCCACAGCAAAGACGCTGTCGCGACTACGCACGCTCTCAACCAAGATCGTAATGAAGATGGAGGAGTGACTCGCTTAATCAACTCGCTCGGAATATTAATGAACAAAGTTAACAAAACGAAAACTGACTTGCCTACATTCGACGGCAAGTCCTATTTAGATTGGCTAGCTTTTAAACGTGCGTACACAAATACAGCTCAAAATGTTTCGGCAACCGAAAATTTAGCGAGGCTTTCGCATGCGCTGCGCGGAGCGGCGCGCGATGCAGTGGCAGGTCTGCTGGCGGCGGCGCGCGCCCCTGGTGTGGTGCTCGCTGCGCTCGACGCGCGCTACGGCCGCCCCGAGCTCGTTGTGATGCATGAAGTATCTGTGATACGTGCGCTGCCTAAGGTAAGCTACGATAGCAAAGATATTTTAATTTTTGCCAGCCGAGTACAAAACTGTGTGGAAGTAATCCGCCTGTTAAATCAGTCGGACTATTTACGCTCGCCCGAGCTGTTTCAGGCACTGTGGAGCAAGCTGCCACCGCTATTGCGACCACGGTGGTTAGATTACGCTCATTTGTGCGATGGCAGCTTGTCTAGAATCGAAATGTTCTCAAACTTCCTCTCTCGAGAAGCTGACTTGCAGTGTAGGTTCGGCGGCGCCATTGACTACTCGTTGCCTACTGTGGTACGTCCTAACTCTGATAACAGAGGCTTCAGGGATAGGGTGAACATCGTAGCTGAAACCGATCATCAAAATTGTAGGATTTCAACAGAAAAATTATCTACGACAAATGTTATTTGTCTGCTGTGTCAACAAAAACATGAATTGAAGTTTTGTGATAGGTTTGTCAAAATGACAATAAATGATAAATGGCAATTTATAAAGAAAAATAAAATATGTCAAAGATGTTTGAAAAAAGGTTGGCACAAAAATAAAACTTCTTGTATTAAAAGAGTGTGTTCAGTAAAAGGTTGTGACATGCGTCACCATGCTTTATTACACGGGTCGAACTTTGAACGTGCAGTCACCGCGCATGTCGACGTGGAAGACGACGCTGAACCCGAGCCATCGACATCCAGCGCGGCCGCACCCCTGACATACAGCGCGCCGATGCCGTGTAGCGCGCCCGCAGCCTGTGACGAGATCGGCTCGAAATCGTCTGATGATTCGGATCACGATGTCTTGGCTCACGCATCCTCTTTATCAGCCGCGGAACCTGCAGTTCGACCGCTGTTGAAAATAGTTGGCGTGACCGTTACGGGCCCTTGTGGTAGCGTTGATACGTACGCTTTGCTGGACGACGGTTCCACAGGCACTTTTATAGATTCTAAGCTGTCTGCTCAAATTGGTTGCATGGGCCAAGAAAAACGCATTCATTTAGACTGTGTCGGCGGTTTAGGTATGGATGTTAAAATTCAGTACGTAGATTTCAGAATAAAAGGACGTCATTCGAATGAAATTCATTACGTTAAGCGAGCCAGGTCGATGAACGGCTTAGGCGCTGCGCGACAGTCAGCGCATCCTGAGAGCGTGCGTATGTATCCGTACCTGGCAGACATTTCAAATGAATTTTGCTACGAAGACGTTAAGCCCATGCTGATTATAGGAATCGACAACTGGCACTTATCTCTCGCTAAAGCTACGCGCAAGGGAACCAAGACACAACCCGTAGCTATTTTAACTGCTTTAGGTTGGGTTTTGTATGGTTTTGGTTGCAGCAAAACTAAACTGGTCGACGTTATCAACCACGCCGCGGTTAGCGAACCTGATATAGCGAACGATCAGTTGATTATGGAAGGTCTTATTAGGGAGCAGTTTAAAATTGATTCTATCGGCATCTCTAAACAGGAAGCTCGTAGTGCAGATGACGAACGCGCCGTGCAAATTCTCGAGCGCACCGCGCGCCGTCTGCCCAGTGGCCGCTTTGAAGTAGGCTTATTGTGGAAGGCTGATAAACTGGATATTCCCGATAGTTACAAGTTAGCTGTGTCTAGGTTCCTTAGTTTAGAAAAGAAAATGGTGAGAGATCCCGACTATGCTGAACGCTACCGTCGTAATATCCACGATATGCTGTCAAAGGGATATGCTGAACCGTGTTTAGCTCCTCCTAATTTGGGGTCTCCGTTGTGGTACCTTCCTCACTTTGGAGTAATTAATGCAAATAAACCTAACAAGTTGAGAACGGTACACGACGCAGCCGCCAAGTCCCACGGCGTGTCATTAAATTCAATGTTATTAACCGGTCCAGACCTTTTGCAACCCCTTCTAGGTATTCTCATGCGTTTCCGTGAGGGCAAAGTAGCTCTAACAGCTGACATTCGTGAAATGTTTCCTCAGATCAAAGTACTTGAAAATGATAGGGATGCCCAAAGATTTCTGTGGCGCGACGATCCGAATGAGCCTATACGTACATACCGCATGTCATCCATGATTTTTGGCGCTGCGTCAAGCCCCTTTACTGCTATTCATATCAAAAACAAAAATGCATTAGAGTGGCAGGATACATACCCCGATGCAGCTCGAGTAATTATCCACGATCACTACATGGATGACTGCATAACTAGTTTAGACAACGTTCATGAAGCAACCAAGTTGGCTGCGGACATTTACAATGTACATTCTCATGCTGGCTTTGAGATGCGAGGCTGGATATCAAACGATCTCATGGCGCTCTCGTGGTTACCAAAAGAGACCTTGCTAGAGGCGCCCGTTTTGAATGACGTAGATTTAGGTCACCTGGCTGGTCATGTCCGCACGCTTGGCCTTATCTGGCAACCCGCCTGTGACGTGATTGGTTTTAATACGGGAGTCCATAAGGTTGTGTTGCCACAGAAGTTCACCAAGCGAGAGGTGTTAGCCCAGGTGATGAGAGTCTATGACCCTCTTGGAATCATTGCGCCAATCGTTGTTCGAGGCCGTATCATGTTTCAAGACGCTTGGCGTAAGGGTTTGGAATGGGATGAGGAGCTCTCTCAAGATGACAACACTGCGTGGAAGTCGTGGTTCCAGGATTTATCCTTTGTTTCTATTTTACGAATTCCACGTCGCTATAACTTATACGATTTCGAGCTAGCAGGCTGTGAACTTCATGTGTTTTCAGACGCCAGTGAGTCTGCCTTTGCCGCTGTCGCTTATTGGCGGTTTCTGTACGGTAACGGTGAAGTTAGACTCTCTCTTATCTGCAGCAAAGCTCGCGTGACACCCCTCAAGCCTGTCTCAATTCCTCGTTTAGAGCTCCAAGGTGCTCTGATGGCTGCTCGTCTTGCTTCGTCTATATGCGTAGCCCACCGATTCAAACCGGTGAGACGAGTTTTCTGGTGTGACTCAATGACGACCTTAGGTTGGATTCGCAGCGACGCTCGCACTTTTAAGCCTTTCGTGTCACATAGAGTAGGTGAGATACTGGAGCTAACGAACGCCAGTGAATGGCGTTGGATACCGAGTGATTTAAACGTGGCAGATGATGCAACTCGGGTCAAACGATTTCAGTTAACTCCAGAATCTCGTTGGATCTCAGGTCCTGCCTTCTTGCTCTCCTCGAACTGGCCCACTGATCCCTTGATCGATGTCAGTGGCCTAGGCCGCGAAGAATTTAAACATCATGTTCATCTTATCACTGACACTGACCTGCCCGCACCAGTCTCCGCGGATCCGCTGCGTTTCAGCTCATGGTTGAGAATGGTGCGAGCAACAGCAAAAGCGCATCAATTTATTTTTTTACTGCGTATGCGTAGTCTACAAAGACGAGGCGTTGTCGCCAATTTAACTCGTCTTGAAGGAAGTTTATGTACATTTATTCCCTCTTGCACATCCTCTCATAATGTCCCCAATAACCTCAATGTATTAACAGCAAATGATTTACGCCTGGCCGAAACCCACATCTTATGGCAGTCTCAGCTCGATTCCTTTATAGAAGATTTTTTGCGAATAAAGAACCAACAGCCGTTGCCTCGTAATAGCCGCCTTTTTAAGCTGTCGCCATTCATTGGTGATGATAATCAGTTGCGAATGTCAAGCCGCATTGTTGCCGCCTCAGGCGTATCAGACGACGTTAAGCGTCCAATAATTTTGTATGGAAAACACCCGGCCGTTCGTCTTTTGATCCATAGATATCATCAGAAGGCCGCGCATTCACACCTAGATTTGGTAATCAACGAGCTTCACCAGCGTTACTGGATTATTGGTCTCAGAAACGCTGCTCGATTCGTAGCCCATACCTGTCAGCTGTGCAAATTGCGCCGTGCTAGACCGTTCCAACCACCTATGGGAAATATGCCTGAAGCTCGCTTAGCTCATCATCAAAGAGCCTTCTCATTCACCGGTCTCGATTATTTTGGGCCTGTTTATGTCACGGTTGGAAGAAGAAAGGAGAAGCGCTACGTAGCCTTATTCACATGCTTGGTCGTCCGCGCAGTACATCTGGATCTGGTGCACAGCTTATCGACTGACTCAGCGATCATGTGCCTACGCCGCTTCGTGTCACTCCGAGGAACCCCGTTGGAGATTTGGTCCGATAACGGCACTGCCTTTGTTGGAGCCAGCCGGGAACTGCGACAGTTATACGGTGATGCGGTTGAAGACTACGCTGCCAACGAGTCTATAAACTGGCGTTTCATCCCGCCCTCGGCACCTTTTATGGGTGGAGCTTGGGAGCGCCTTGTCCGAAGTGTCAAGGGAGCGCTGAAAGTGTCACTCCATGAACGGACTCCCTCTGATGAGGTACTCAGAACTGTGCTGGCTGAAGCTGAAGCCTTGGTAAATTCACGACCACTAGCTATTATTTCACTCGATGCTAATGCTGAAGAAGCATTAACCCCAGCTCACTTTCTCCTAAATGGATCACCAGGACGTCCCGTTCCAGCCACGCTTCAGGAGTCGGACCTCTCGAGCAGAAGTCATTGGCGGAGGGCACTCAGACTAGCCGATCATTTCTGGCAGCGATGGGTTCGAGAATACCTGCCTTCGCTGTCACCCAGAAGGGGTGGAGGCAGCGCGCCGTCAATTGCGGAAGGAGATGTGGTCGTAATATGCGACTCAAATTTACCGCGTGGTTCATGGCCCAAAGGCCGAGTCGCGATGTTGTTTCCCGGCAGAGATGGAATAGTACGGGTGGCCGATGTTGCCACTGAGGCCGGCACATTCAGGAGGCCCCTCCAAAAGCTGATAAAGCTGCCTATTTCATAAAAAAGGGGAGAATGTGCAAGTCTGCACTAGGTTTTATATATTGAAACCTTTTTTATACTTTTTGTCTATGTTTTGATACCTTTTTTATGTATTTTTGCTGTTTGATTGATTACACTTGTTTTTCACTACCAAGAACCAGCAACTTTTATTCCGGTAGTTAATAGGCGGCGACCTCTCGCGTCCGGCCCTTGTCCAAGCCATGGTCCGGAGCGAGACGGAATGGGACGCCGTTGCCTCCTTCTGCGAAGCAATCATGCTAGCGAAGGTGGTGGCGGAGAGGGAGAGGGTGAGAACCTCTCGTCCCGGCCGCCGTGGTAGACACCGCGGGCGTCGGGGGCCACCACCTGGTGACCTCCGGCCACCGTAGGCGCGGGCCTGTGGACGGCGAGCTATGGGTGGCTTGCCGTCCGTCCGTCTAGTGACGACAGGCCGTGTCGACGGCGTGTTAGTGTTCCACGCGCGCCTCAAAGCCAGAGAGTCAGCACACAGAGGGGTCCAAAAGGGCCGACGCCTGCCGGAGTCGCGGGACTATTCGAAAGAGATACCGTGGCTCCAGAACACAAATGGCAAAGAAGGAACACGGATGGGTTTTAGTCAGTAAAAGTCTGACAACCCCTGCCGCTCCGCCAAGGCGGGATATTTCATTTAATGATTTCCCATCCTAAAAAAGAATTGGTATTTTTGTATTTATATTTACATATTATTATTATTCATGCTGCAGGTGGTCAGGTCGCAGGATAAGATCACAATTGACACATACATCCATAGTTTTCGAACCTAGTAAAAATCCAAATCACCAAGAATATCAGCGGTCTGCGTTATGAGATTATCACCTAATTCACTCAAATCGTAATTTTTTTTTACTTTCCCGATTTGCTTCAAGTGGATTAATACAATTTTATCACTTACCCCGATGCCTGCAGCTATCTCTGAAGTGCTTTGTGATGGATCCGCTTCCACAATAGCCTTTAATTCTTAATTTTCCACTTTGGTCTCCGGCCGTCCACGGGGTTGGTTCTGAAGGTCGAAATTTCCCGAACAAAAACGTTGAAACCAAAAACGTACCGTGCTTTCTTTTGCGACAACAGCGCCGTACACATCATTAATCCTTCGAGCTGTTTCTACAGCACTGGTGCCAAGAACTCGTACTCGTAAATATACCGATATTTCATGTTTTCCAATGTGCTGTAATAAGCGACGCCAAATAAAAAAATAATGAGGAAAAAACAAATGAATGACTGTTTTCAAACCTCAAATGTACCAGCTAAATGAATTAAATTTGAATTTGGAATTCTTAACCAAAGAGGTGATATTTCATATCAAAGTGGTCAGTACGACAAAACACTATGCATATTTCATATGTAAGGACCTATAGAAACGGAAACTTAAGCCACATTTAAAATTATTATATCCTATGGAAAGGAATAAATAAAGTATATGTGCGTTTTGTTTGTACTGAAACATTTTGCCATTTTTTCCAAAATTACGCCACTGAGAAAATCACTTGATAAATAAACTTTCTAATAAGGTATATCACATAAGCGTTTAAAAATCTTCTAAATATTGTACCACTTCTGAACGTGTCCTTTGCCGCGCTTTTTCAGTCCCTACTTTCGTTTGCCAGACTAATAAATAAGCTGAATTATTATTATTGAATCTCCTTGGAAGCGCTCTTGAGACAAAGATAACACGGCGATGTAGTTCTAATAAAAAAATTGTATATTCGAGCCATTTATATTGTAAAGATTGTTGTGACTTTTCAACTAAAAACAAAAAGTTTGTCTAATTTTTATCGCAAATATGTTGTAAAACGTTGTATGATACACGTGCGGAGATTGGTATTAACTAACTCGTGACTATGGTAAGCATTCGTCTCCTCGTTTGTAAAAACCAACTTTCTGCACAAATATTATCATAAATAACTATTTCAAAGTTAGAGTGAACAGGCTCCTTTTGGGTAAGCTCGCTCCATCGTAGACTTTATCTCTGTCATCTCTGACATAGACTAGAGTCAAGAGGAATTCCATCTCAATAAAAAAAAATACATTTTATACCGTCCTACAAAACGATTTTTTTTTCATAATATATCCAGAAATCATAGTCTAATCAAGATTTTATTACAATCTTACGGAGCCTGCAATTTTTCGGTGACAAACATATAAAAATGAATCCCTATTTCCCTTTGTCATCGCATCACGCGTGAACGGCTAGGCCGATTTAGCTAATTCCTTTATTTTGTCGTGTTTGTTACTGTCAGGAGAGTGTAGTAACTGCAACTTTCTTATTTTTCTTACATAAAAATCTTTTCTTAAGAAAGAAAAATAAGAAAGTTGCAGTTGACGGGAGCGAAGCCATGGGGTACAGCTACACTACTATATAATATAATTCTTTCCACATCATCGCTTACAATCAGGTGAGATAGTAGTCAAACGCGTACCTTTCAATAGTAAAAAAATAGTTTGTAGTTAGTTTTTACCCACTTGTTGAGTTATCTGCGAATCAAAAGACTCCCTCTTATTGTTTTCTAAGTATTTTTTTAATACAAAAGACAAAGATTAAACGCCGAATTAGCTTTCTAAAGCAGATTTTCAATCAAAATTGAACACCTCGCTTCTCTGCACCCCTTTCAAACACTATGGTATTTTTTTCGAGTGTTTAGTTCAGCCTGGCTCAACAGATGGCGCTGTACGCCGACGTCACGTTTCTGAATGGCGGTGTTAAGATTCTCCGTCGTTAGGTTGGGTCTCGCTGACTGCGCATGTTCCGTATCTCTGGTTTCCCTTCAAAACGCATAAATCTTTCGCCTTTTACTAAAGATTTCCGTGGAGGGGAACACTCAAATGAGTCTTAAGCATTTTTGAAATACTTCGCTTCGGCGAAGTCTATAATATTATAAAACAGATTCGATACAGCACTCTCTTTATTTCAGAATAGGGGAATCTTGTGGGTAGGGCCATCCAAGTTGAGGAAAAATAATGTCTTCCTAATTTGCTTTGTCCTTTAAAAAGTTTCATTCAAATACTTATTACGATAAGAACGCGCCTCTGCGACCGGCAAAAAGACTAAAGGGCTGCCATCCGTCCGGGTTTTCCCGGATTTGTTCTAGTTTTGAATGCGTCCGGGCGGGTTTTCAAAAAGGGTAGGTACGCTTAACTCCATTATTTATGTTTCTAGGTATAAGTTGGCAAAGAAACTTTTATCGTACTAGATATAGTAATAATAATAATCTGGTCCGAGCCCGCGTACTAGACTTAGCGATCGAGCTCGCTTCGCTTGCCCTCGATTTCGAGTTCGCTTCACTGTTACAAACATTCCGCATTAGCGCATTTTTTGCAAATAGTAAAATAACTTATGGTATTAAGGCGCGTCCCCGTGCAAAACGCAGCGCTAGCCGTTTTTTGTGCAGTTTTCTGGAGCTATATAATCTTTATCCAAAAGAATTATCAACTTATAAAAAATACATTTTGGCTTCAAAATGGTAGATTTTTATTTTTTATTACTATTATTTGGTTTATGTAATCACCTCACAACGAAACTACAGAAATGAGAAATAATTACTGAAAACATGCATCTTCTCGAAAACTAACGATTATTTTGATTTTGTACTTACACTAATGGATAGGCAATTTAATTATGAGCATTTTGGAAGAAATATTTTTTTCAAACAAACAATATCAGATTTTACAACGATTTTATTCAACATTCTGAGCGTATTCGCTACTGTATCTCTTGCGCTATTATTGAGGGGGAAAATGCTCAAGGTTATTTGGTCAGGGTACGGCCTTAAATACCAACGAGCTCCTTAAATTTTCGCGCTCGCTGTTAATGTTGAGTGTTTTTGTAAAACACCGTTATATAACTGTGACAGCGTCTAACATGTTGTGACAATGAAATTGCAACGCACAGACAAATACTTGCACCCATTTTTGAGCGAAATCCTGAATCCGCGTCAATGGTACATTCTACATTAGACCATTATATTTATTGTTGATGAACAAAAACTTATAAATTATTTTTAACTTGATGCCAAAAGATCCCTATTTGTTTTTGTAACCAGATTATACGTAGGAATAATTTAATTTGAATTTAGTTTGTGACACTGCAATTTATATAGCAAAGAAGCTAAATGATTTAAAAACTATATAAAGTTTTATTTAAAAGGGCGTATTTTTTTTTTGGTTGTGACCGGGGAAAACTCTTTTTCACTTCAGTAGCTCAAACATGTAGGTTTTGCTGCCTGAAATCAGTGAGACAAAGTAACTTTTTAAATTTTGTTTTCAGTTAGCCGCGAATATGTTATTCAGCCTTGGGTTAATCATATAATTCGAAACACTCTATCTCTTTCCCGCCATTAGAAAGAGAGAGAGACAAAGACCTGCAGCCCTTTCGAAGTTCCGATTTGGAATTCGACCTCAAAGACAAACACGTTCGGAATTTCGTACTACAACTAAAGAAATTTTGCAAAAAGATAATTATGTCTGATGTAATTTATTGAATTTTTAACTTATTGTTGTACGAAAATAAGTATTTACTGCAAATAAAACTGATATTTAACCTGTAAATATTTATTTCTAGTTTCAATAATGTTACGTAATATATTTTGAATAATAAAATATCATGGGTGCTATTTCCGAACACGCCTTAATTTAAATAAAAGAGCGGGAAAAAAAATTTCGAGGCTGGCGTAAAGAGTTGAATAAGTTAAAAAATATTAAAATAATCGTAGAATAAGAGTGAAACTAGCGACGAGAACAGTATTTTAACACAGAGTTAAAACAAAAAGTTATTAATGCAGAATTAAATTTCCTACCTGAGAAAAGTGTTCTCGCTGCTGAAGTGAAAAGTTATGTGTGTTACACGAGAGCAAAGTTTTTTGCATCTCGTATAAGCCGATGCATTAAAGAAAGGAATCATAAATGGCGTCTTGTACTTGCGTTGACAGATAGTACAGTTGACAAATAAATTTTTCAAGGCGAAGATATTTTTCAAATTAAATAATAAAAACATGACCGGGTCGTATTTATTTCAAACTAGCTCCTGCTAGTGGCTTATCGCGCGTGTTAAAGTTGAAAAATCTAAAGGCACGTGGAGCAATCTATTATTATAAGATCGTTATTGTTGTTTTCATCGAAAACAGTAAGTAATTTATTCAGGTTGAATTTTCCGTTTCTGAACACCTGACAACATAAAACAAAAGGAGGATCCATAAAAAGATGTTGGTAAAAATTTATTGTACAAAAACAGCACCTAAATTTTAATAAAAGCCTGATGATTGTTTTCTGCCTACGGTACGCGCGAGAGTGAGTATAGACGGCACTAGTGTGCAAGCGAGAAAACATGATAAGCACCGCCATTTAAGATTCCTTTCTTTATTGAACCAGGTTATACCTTTGAATCCTTCGCCACACTCAGGATTCAACTTTAGAATCTCGCTACGCTCGTGATTCAATCAAAAATCAGCACTTGCAGCAAAAAACGACTTTGCTCTCTTGTTGCACAAATAACTATAGTTCACCTAAATGTCCGGGGTTTTTTTAATTTTTATTTGGTGTCGGAAAATTATGTGATGGCAGCCCTAAGTGAAGTGAACATGAAGTAAGCTGTCAATTCCTCACGATAATTGGAATAACAGCTCACTTCACCTAAGTAATCACTAATCACAGTGAGTTTTGTATAGAAATACAATATATAAATAAAATAAAAAAATCAGACAACAAAGTTAAAACTATGTGGAGTATTATAAATGATAGGACAAATAAGAAAATAAAAAGGGATAAGGAAAACATAAAATTACTAATTAATAATATAAATGTCACTGAACCTAAAGAAATAGCTAACTATTTTAATAACTTCATTGCGTCCATCGGCGAGGGTGGCAACAAAGCACGTGGCAATAAGCCGCGAGGCGACCCTGTACTGTGCCCCACTGAAAACATGTACATCAGAACGTTCGGCCAGTCGAGATAGGGAGCTGGCTGCTACTCCAGTTTTTAGTGACGATTATGTGACGCATAAAGATGCCAGCCAAAGAATTTGTGACAGAACGGATCGAAAGTTAGAAGCATTTATTTATGGCCGAACGAACTGATATCAGGACGTTCGGCCAACCTGAATCTCCATAATTGAGGACCTCAGAGAAACTGTTACTGAATAAAGATTTAGTGACGATTTGGTGACAAACAACCAATGCTTTAGTTTTACTCGTAATGCCACCGGATAAAAGTAAAATGAATATTGGTTCCTGGAACATCAGGACGTTCGGCCAACGTAAGCTCCATAACTGAGGACCTGAGAGAAACCGTTAATGAATAAAGATTTAGTGACGAGACTGAAACTAATTATTATTGCTTTATTTTTTTTTGTGACGGCTCCTTTAAATAGTAAAATGAAAATTTAACATATAACCTCAAAACATTGGGATTATCGATTCCTCCACAAAGAAGAAGCCTAGAGAAACCGATAATGAATAAAGATTTAGTGACGAGACTGAAACTAATTATTATTGCTTTATTTTTGTTTGTGACGGCCTCTTTAAATAGTAAAATGTAAATTTAACATATAACCTCAAAACATTGGGATTATCGATTCCTCCACAAGGAAGAAAGCTAGAGAGACCGTTAATCAATAAAGATTTAGTGACGACACTGAAACGAACTTTTATTGTTTTTTTTTTTTTGTGACGGCCCCTTTAAATAGTAAATTGAATATTTAACATTATAACCTCAAAACATTGGGATTATCGATTACTCCCCAATGAAGAAGCCTAGATGACTCGTAAAACCCCTGATGTGTTATAGATTTTCAGTTTCAGTGCAATGGTGTCAGTATTTTTGTTGATTCAAGATTAATCTATAAAAATGCACTATGGCGGATGGCGACTGAAATAGGGTGACCATGTATTCCAACGAAACAAGTATTTATCGAGCAGGTACTTTTTTATCTACTGAATGAAGCATATCACGTCGAAATAGTTATAAGGTGACGATGTAGGTATTGCAACAAAATAAGGGTCGTTTTCAAAATTTGTGTACATTTCCTTTGTGTTTATTTTGTGTTATCGTGACACAAAAGTAACACAAAAAAATAGTAAGGGTAAAGTCACAACGAAATATTTAAAAACCAATTAATTGATAGTAGTAAATCAGTTTAATTAATCTTATTTAAATTTGACAAAATCACGTGTGAGAAACTTAGAAAGAAACGAAAAAATTAATATTATGTATTAATGTACTAAACATAACAAGGTCATAAAAATCACATTTAATGGTAGGTATTTAATTAACAATTTTAGCAGTCTCGCATTTTTATCACGCTTTATTCATATTATGTTTAAAAAATTTAACAATCAACAAAATTTAACAGTATACTAAAAACTATACTCTCGGTAACGTTTTTGACGTTCTGCGGGCGTTAGCGGCATCTTTTCTACAACAATAAAGGAATTACTATGTTAGTATATTGTAAACAAGCCTTAACCCATTCCATTGTGTAACGTAACACAAAAATAATAACACAATGGTCACCCAAATGAACAAAATGAACGTGTTCTTAACCTACAAAAACTAATATTCTTGAAATTTCACCCTCAAGATACTCCTAAAACATGCATTTGAGTACAATTTACCATATACTACAATAACGTGCTGCACTGTAAAGTATAATACTTACCGAATTTATGTAATTGGGCAGTTGAAAAACAAAATCTTATTGTCTTATTTACGACGCGCACACAGATACACCGTCGACTGAGAAAACAAAATGGCGCAGCCGAAAGAAACTAGCGCTCTCTCGTTGTAACTATTTGACGCATGGAGTTGCCATTCTAAATTTTAAATTTACTTCTATTATTATAAAATATTAACGTTACAAAAAAGAATAACACAATGGAATGGAATATGAGACACGTGTTAATGTGCAAAAAAATAAATGATTTATTACAATATATTTCTTTACAGTACATATTATATAACTTACAAGTTCACCTGACCAAACATTGTTGAGTCATATTACTTGTTGCGTGTATTATTTATTATTTTTTGCATTCTGTTAAATACGCACGACTATGGACATTGTTTTTTTGTATGGGAAACAAATTTACCACAGAAATAAAATTTAGTTTTTTATATCAATAGACCCTATGTCCAGACAAAAACTTTTGTACGTTTACTATTTTATCATCATTATGTATGAATGTTAATTTTTATATTTACATTTCAAACCACGTTTTATTTTAATATACCAATAAGTTTCGTGGACACAAATTATGACAAAATGTACACAAATTTTGAAAACGACCCATAAATAGATACGTGGACGGAGGAATATGAGGAGTGCAGATAACTAAAATTGCATTAGAAATAAAAAAAATATATAAAAAAACATTACACACACACCATGCGTTATGATGTGGCCTCTTTGCTTCTACTTTTTATTATTTTTCTGTCTGTCACTATCACATGAATAAAAAAAAATGAAACTATCGATCGAATTTCGACCAATAGGACACCACTAGTTTTCTTATCAATTTCTGCTATAGTACCTACCAAGGGATCTCTGCACCCGCGTGGAATGCGTTCCTTCCCCCGCAACTTTCCGGCGCCTTGCTGTCTCTCGCTCGCCAAGTCACCGGTCATGTCACTAGTGTGATGTCATCGAGGTCAGGTGCAGAGATCCTTTGGTACTATAATAGAACCACACAGGACTATCGAAAATGGGTAGCTTAAGTTCTGGCTGACCTTACCGGAAAGAAAGCCGTGATGTTGTCGACTAGTATTTTTAAGAGTTCATTTGGTGTAGTTATTGTATTATCTTACTGTGGTTCATTTATAGAAATGTTATTTCATTTTAAAAATGTGTAATCTAGTTTATCAAACTAGTAATAATATTGTCGGGCCACCACCGAAAGAAATCCGATTTGACAAGTTTCAAGTCAGTCACCGAGCAATAAACACAAGAAGCTGTCAAATCGATCTATCTTCTCTCGTGGTGAACCAATTTAACGTGCCAGCCGTATTAGAACCCATTGGCCTGGCACGCGACGATGGCAAAAGACCGGACGGTATGTCTTTATTTCTATGGAAGATGGGTAGGCCTTTAGTGTGGGACGCTACTTGTGTCGATACTCTTGCGCCATCCCATCTTTCTAGCTCGTCGTGCTGTGCTGGTTCTGCGGCTTCGGCTGCTGAAAACCTCAAACGGCAGAAATATAGTGGCCTTAAGGCAACTACATTTTTGAGCCGTTTGGGGTTGAAACTCTTGGACCGTGGGGTCCGAGGGCTCACGTCCTATTTAAAGATCTAGCAAAACGCTTAGTTGACGCTTCGAATGACCCAAGAGCTGGCTTTTACCTTGGACAGAGGATAAGCATTGCCATACAACGTGGCAATACAGCCAGTCTTTTGGGCTCACTTCCAGTTGATAGCGATGGGGTAGGGACGAATTCTTTGACGCCATATTTTAGTTAGGAGTTTTTTTTTCTATTGTAAGTGTATATAGTTTGATCACAATTTATTATGTACTTACCTAACTACCTACCGCTTTTTTTTGGATGATTATAAATAAAGCATTTTTTAATTTGTGTGCTATGTTTTATTTATTTAAGTTTTTTTTTTTAATGCGAAACGTGGAAACTCTTGGCCCAAATCTCACCTGATGGAAAGTGATGAAGTATTCTTGTACTTCTTAATTTTTCCAATCTCCAATGTCAGTCACCTTTCCACTTTTGTTTGCTTTTAGCCAAAATAGACACGACTAATATAACAAAAACTTCATAAGTGGACACTGGTATGCAGGCATCAGCTCAACGTTGCTTGTACCTGTATAATTATTAATATTACGACGTGTTTTGCTTCATTCAGTAGGTAAAAAGGTACCTACTTGATAAATACTTGTTTCGATGGAATACATGGTCACCCTATCTCAGTCGCCATCCACCATAGTGCATTTTTATGGATTAATTTTGAATCAACAAAAATACTGACACCATTGCACTGAAAACCTATAACACATCAGGGGTCTTACGCGTCGTCTAGGCTTCTTCGTTGTGGAGGAATCGATAATCCCAATGTTTTGAGGTTATATGTTAAATTTTCATTTTACTATTTAAAGGGTCCGTCACAAACAAAAATAAAGCAATAATAATTAGTTTCAGTCTCGTCACTAAATCTTTATTCATTATCGGTTTCTCTAGGCTTCTTCCCTGTGGTGGAATCGATAATCCCAATGTTTTGAGGTTATATGTTAAATTCTCATTTTACTATTTATAGGAGCCGTCACAAAAAAAAAATAAAGCAATAATAATTCGTTTCAGTCTCGTCACTAAATCTTTATTCAGTAACGGTTTCTCTCAGGTCCTCAGTTATGGAGATTACGTTGGCCGAACGTCCTGATGTTCCAGGAAACAAAATTCATTTTATTTTTATCCGGTGGCATTACGAGTAAAACTAAAGCATTGGTTGTTTGTCACCAAATCGTCACTAAATCTTTATTCAGTAACAGTTTCTCTGAGGTCCTCAGTTATGGAGATTCAGGTTGGCCGAACGTCCTGATATCAGTTCGTTCGGCCATAAATAAATGCTTCTAACTTTCGATCCGTTCTGTCACAAATTCTTTGGCTGGCATCTTCATGCGTCACATAATCGTCACTAAAAACTGGAGTAGCAGCCAGCTCCCTATTTCGACTGGCCGAACGTTCTGATGTACATCTGAAAACACCATGTTTCTGAGCCCAGTATACCCCGGCGAAATAAACACACTATTAAAAAACCTAAAAAGCAAAAAAAGCCATGGAGTAGACGAGTTACCACCAATGTTAATACGACAATGTGCAAACGAACTTACGTTACCATTCTACTTGCTAGTGAATCAGTCTTTTGATGATGCCGTTTTCCCAGATTACCTAAAGAAAGCTCTTATAAAGCCAATCCACAAAAAGAAATCGAAAACGGATCCAAGCAATTACCGTCCAATAGCACTTTTACCAACTGCCTCAAAAATCTTTGAGAAAGCAATGTGCAATCGAGTTTACTCTTTCTGCGAAAAATATAACATATTTAACGAGTGTCAAAACGGATTTCGCAGAAACCGTTCCACTGTTCTAGCAGTTTATAAATACATACAGGAAGTTTTAAATATAATAAATGACAAAAAATACGCTGTGGGTTTACTCTTAGATATGACCAAAGCGTACGATAAAGTACAATATGACATTCTGTTAAGTAAATTGCATGGTATAGGGATCCGCGGGAAAGTTCATGAATGGTTTAAATCCTATTTAACAAATAGAGAACACCAAGTCGAAATAGAATTTTATAATGAGAGTACCAAAGAAATTCAAAATATTCGGTCTAGCATAATTGGATGCCTACTTTTCCTAGTTTACATAAACGACCTTCCAAAAACCATAGAAGGGCCATGCGTCTTGTTTGCTGACGATATTTCACTTTTAGTTTCGTGCCAGAACAATGCTGACTTGTGCGAGGACCTAACAAATACACTTAATAAATCAATTACTTGGATGAATGACCATAACCTTGAAATAAATTTCTCTAAATCTAGATTAATACTCTTCCAGCCCCGTCAAAAGACCCCATTGGATATAACCTTCACCTACAACGGCACAACAATAGAAGTTGTTCATGAAGTCACTCTTCTTGGCCTGTCTATAGACACAAACGTTAATTGGAAATCACACGTCAGGATGGTAAAATCAAAACTATACAAATTTGCATATGCCCTTCGTGAAATCAAAAAGACTACAAGTCTCCAAACCGCGCTAGTTACATACTACGCATATGCCCACGCATGGTTTACCTATGGCATAGTTTTATGGGGAAATAGCACAGACGCTCCCTCCTTATTCATCCTACAAATAAAGCTTATACGAATAATCACTAATATAGAACAGACAGATAGTTGCAAGCCTTACTTCCAAAAACACAAGATACTCACATTGGTCAGCATTTATATCTTAGAGTTATACTGGTCCGCAAATTCCCGGAATCCTACAACACACGGGGAGACATTCAAACGAGCCATTCACTGCGCCATAAAAAAAGGCTAAATTTGCCTCCGTCCCGCCTTAAAATACATGCTTCTAGTCCATATTCTATGTCGATCAAAATATATAATAAATTACCGGAAAACATAAAGCAAGAAAACAAAACTAGTATATTTTTAAATAAGTTAAAACAATTCTTAATTAAAATAAGCTATTACACAATAGATGAATACCTTACGGATAAATTTAAATAATAACAATTTTGATATGTTTATCTTAATAATTACAAATCAATGAAATTCTATTCCATTAATAATGATAAATATATGGCACTATTATATTAATGATAACAAATAAATGAAATTCAATTCTATTAATAATAATTATTAAATGACATTCCTTTTTATTGATAATAGTAAATATACAAATGACATTCTATTCTATCAATGATAAATAAATAAATGAAATTCTATTCTATTAATAATAAATAAATAAATGACACTCTATTCGACTGACAGTAATAAATAAATGATATTCTAATCTATTAAAAATATTAAATAAATAACATAGGTAGTATTAATAATAAATAAATAAATTACATTCTATTCTATTAATAATAATAAATAAATGACATGCTATTTTATAAATAAATAATATAGGTACTATATCTAAAAATGTATGTAAAATTAAATAAACTAATACCAATGCAAGAATTCCAAGCAAATAAAAATTAAAATATAACTTAATCCAAAAATAAATATGTTGGTAATAAATAATATTATATAATGGTTACAAGCTAGTCAGGAAATGATAAACAGTTACTTTATAATAAAAGTTATTTAAAGCGCTCTTCCTCTCTCCTAATTATTTAATGTTTTGCTGTGCCCGACAGGGTCCATAATTGTTTCTTTTTATTACTTTTACCATCTGAATGTGTACATTATGGATTGCAATAAACATTTTGAGATTTGAGATTTGAGAATCCACTGTATTACGTGCTTTCCGACGCAGAGAGATTTTTCATCATCAACTTCCAATGTTTCTCGAGCTGAGAATCGAATATAGTTTTAATACCTATGTTAAGGAAGAAATCTTAATATCTCTATAAAAGTATTATCTGGTGGGCATGAGACATGGGCACCCCGCTGGCGATAAGTCCCCTTTTTGAGGAGTGGTTATGAGGCGCCACGGCGACCTTCCGCTTGACTAAGAAACTCACCGGACACGGTTGTTTCGAGATATACCTGTTTCTGATTCGGCGGGAGGACATGCCCGGGGGTCAACACTGTGTGGAACTGTGGATAGCCCGGAGGACACGGTCTGCCCTGTTCGGGCGGAACATCGCCGTGTGCTCGGCGAGGCGATCGGTGGCGGCGACATCGTGCGACCAGCCCGGGTGCAATCTATGGTCCGGAGCGAGGAGGCATGGAAAGCGGTCATCTCCGCGTAA
This sequence comes from Ceramica pisi, assembly GCA_963859965.1. Classification (NCBI taxonomy): domain Eukaryota; kingdom Metazoa; phylum Arthropoda; class Insecta; order Lepidoptera; family Noctuidae; genus Ceramica; species Ceramica pisi. The sequence goes on along the minus strand of OY982537.1, from coordinate 2,336,062 downwards.
GAAGTAAAAAGGTTGCGAAGGAGGAGGCGGACCGAGTGACAGAGAGGAAAACCTCATGAATTTACTTCGGGTCCCTCCGGTAGATAATGTCGATATACCTTTCGGGCTGTACCGAGGTCAAAGGAGTTTTATTTTTTATTATTTAATGGGCTTGCTCTTGAACACAATCGCGCCTGATGGAAAGTGATGGTCTATGATGGAGCGAGCTTGCCCAGAAGATGGCTGTTCACTGTTGCTTTGAAGGCAGGCGGGTTATATGTGGACGGGAACACAGACGTTGGCAGAGAGTTCCACATTTTGGCTAAGCGCATAATAAATGTGGAGGAGAAGCGCTGGGTACGACTAGTCGGGATATCGACCAAGTACGATACAGGTTCGATATATTATAAGGAATACACCTTGTATGTCTGTATCTTTCTAAAGTGATCGCTGGCGTTTCGTACGATTCGTCGGCGATGATGCGGTCTAAGTTGGAGAATGCTTGCCTAAAAGTAACCTTGAAAAGGTTACTTTTAGGCAAGCATTCTCCAACTCTTGACTTAAAGACTTCCCGGTTGTAGCTATCAGGAAACACAGACTCAGGCAGACAATTCCACTCCTTTGCTGCTAATCATTTCGAGAACACATTAATTGTGCGTCTGTACGCACAATGAATGTGTTCCCAAAATGATTAGAAGCTTCAGTGTTAAAAAGTCATATTAGTAAAACGACCTATTCTTAAAAGGTCCTATTAGCAAAACTATCTACTCTCAAAACGTTTGTCAAGCTGGAGCATGCTACTGTATACCTTTTAGACTCAAGAAGAAACGCAGTGTCGAATACTACTACAGTTTGTATCAAGCCAAAGCTCTACTAGCTAGCTATAGGTACCGGACGCTTTTACCTGTACGTCTTTTACATAGTTCTCACATGTATGAGTGATTTCAACACGATACTAACAAAACTTTGTTACAATTTATTATTTTTAAAAGTGTGTCCGTGGAGTTTCTTGCACGTTATTCTCCATAGAGATCTACGCTTTGGAGTTGCAAATAGCTAAATTTTTTTGGACCGACCGACCTTGACAATTCAAAAGTGCCTGTAAATGGTTTAATTGAAATAAAATATGCTTGAACTTTCAACTTTAAAGCTCTACCGTGCAAAAAAAATTCGCACAGTAAGAAATATAAAAATGCAAAATAAAACACTGATATTATTAGCTCTAGTAAACGCTACCAAAAATCAAAATTGACCATTTTCTTTGAACAATTACCTATGTTTCCTTTTAGAGAAAAAGCCGTTTTCAATGGAAGCTGTTCGCTGGAAGGCGTCACGGTATTTGACGTCAAAGGAACTCGTGGCTAAATAATAACAGCCGCACGGGTCGATCCTTACGGTTAAGCAACGGTTGGTTGGCCGTTGGTCCCGGTTGTCATATTTTGTAGATCTTTGGCAGTCGTTACGGATAGTCAGAAGCTAGTAAATGTGACTCCAGTCTTACCAAGAAGTACCGTGTTATCCAGTTAATGGGTTGTGGAGGTCGGGAAGGCAGCCGCTCTACGTAAAACACTGTCTTACACACTACAGACTATGACGCATGCGCGTAAAAACCTCATTCTTCAAAAGAAACGTTCAAAATTCAAATACTTAGTATTAAAACGAGAGCAGAGCACAATAAGGTTAAAAACCGGCCAAGTGCGAGTCGGACTGGCGCACCGAGGGTTCCGTACAAACCAAAAGTTGCGATTTACGATTTATGACGTATTAAAAAAAAATACTACTTACTAGATCTCGTTCAAACTATTTTTCGCTGGTAGTTTACATGGTACTACATCATATATTTTTTTATTTTTATAATTCACTTATTTTAGAAGTTACAGGGACAGACACACACATCTTATTACTTTGGAAGTGTCTCTCTCGCAAACTATTCGGTTTAGAAAATAAAAAGTATTTAAAACCTCAATATCATTTTCAAAGACCTATCCATAGATACCCCACACGTATGGATTTAATGAAAAAAAAAATTTTTGAGTTTCAGTTCTAAGTATGGGGACCCCCAAAATATATTGTTTTTTTTTTCTATTTTTGTATGAAAATCTTAATGCTGTTTACAGAATACATCTACTTACCAAATTTCAACAGCATAGTTCTTATAGTTTTGGAGAAAAGTGACATACGGACGGACAGACAGACAGACATGACGAATCTATAAGGTTTCCGTTTTTGCCATTTGGCTACGGAACCCTAAAAATGAGATGCCGTTATACCAAATCATCTTTTGTGTCGCTAAGGGCTTGACTTGTAAAAAATTAATGTTCTTTTTAGCACTCGTTTATGACTGATTTTAACCCTTAGCTTAGACTAGACTTAGCTTAGCTTAGATATACTCAACCTGCGGCCCGCGGGCCGCATGTGGCCCGTCAAGCTTTTCCATGTGACCCTGTAGCCAATATTTAGTGGTTGTAGCAATGTGTCACTCGTTGACAGCATGCAGAGACTAATCCTCACCCACTATTAACGTGCAAAAGTCCAAAAGCTTGCCTATGCCATACAAAAATGGTCCTTTTGTCACAAATTCAAAAGTCCCGTTTATGCAGATACTATTATGATATGTAGAATTTTATTTTACTGTATGTTATGTAGAAGGGTAATGTGGCCCTGAGAGAAAAAAGGTTGAATACGGCTGAATAGAATCCGCCTAGCTGCTAATGTAATGCTAGGCTAGCATTACATTAGCAGCGGATTCTTAGTTAAAATACTCCTTAACAGATGGCGCTGTACGCCGACGTCACGTTTCTGAATGGCGGTGTTAAGATTCTCCGTCGTTAGGTTGGGTCTCGCAGACTGCGCGTGTTCCGTATCTCTGGTTTCCCTTCAAAACGCATAAATCTTTCGCCTTTTACTAAAGATTTCCGTGGAGGGGAACACTCAAATGAGTCTTAAGCATTTTTGAAATACTTCGCTTCGGCGAAGTTTATAAATCATATCTACAGAAACTCTTTCCTCATAATGAGGTCAGTAAGTATGGTGAATCTTTAGACTGGCCCGTGCTGATTATTTGTAATAGTGTAGCTCACAAGCTAGCTAGGAAAAATCAGCCCGATTACCGGTGCAATCTGAATTGGGCGGTACGGTAGTGTAACATGAACACAGAAAGGTTGATAGAACTTGCATTTTTTCATCTCGCGCTATTGCAATCATTGCCAATTCTTCGGGTTGTGTACGTATCAGTCACCGACACAGATTACATTAATATTTCCTTGATACATGTGAACACCGGTGACCGATGTCTCGGCCCCGACGGGAGTACTGACACGAAAAACTCGGAACTCAGATAGCCCTGACCCGGAATGTGTGGACAGCCCTTGATGTTCTCCGTTTTCTAGGTTGACCCCTTTTGTAAATCACACACAATGTTAAGCATTGCAAACTGGACTTTTTTTAACCGACTTCCCAAAAAGGAGGAGGTTATCAATTCGGTTGTTTTTTTTTAAAAAATTTTTATGTTTGTTACCTCATAACTCCGACAATTATGAACTGATTTGAAAAAAGATATACTTGCAGATTGGTCCCATTTAAATTTTATGAAAATCGGTTACGAACTTTGGATTTTAAATCGAAATAGCTGGAATTCGTCTACTTAGATGATAGTTTTATGTCATTCAAATAATCGAAATTGCGTATTTTGCAGTGGTGTTGTTAGGTGTGGGGTACCACTAAAAAGTGAAAAATAAAAAAGAATTCGGTTGTATTTTTTTTGTAAAAAGTTTTTTTTTGTGATGGGTTTGCTCTTGACTCTTGTCTAGGTCAGAGATGACTGAGACAAAGTCTACGATGGAGCGACCTTACCCAGAAGTAGCCTGTACACTCGTGACTTTGAAAAGATTAGGGTTGTAAGCGTTCCGGGAAGTTTTCCAAATGATACGTTTTTCAGGACATCGTCGCAAGCTTGCGGGCCGTTCCGGGGCTATAGTAACGTGTACGGCGTGCTGAGCGCGGGCGTGCTGCGGCTGCACGAGCGGCAGGCGGCGCGCGCCGCGCTGGCCTTCGTCCTGCGCCCGGGGGTCATCGGCTTCCTCATGCTGTTCCTGGGGTAGCTATACTATGACCTGCACTGTGATTCTTTAAACATGTACAAGTGAACGCTTGGGTGGAGTGATCAATTCAAGTAATCAAGATGGGATAATAATAATATCCTATAATAATATAATATCCTTGGACATTTCACACAACGCCATATAGTCCCAAGCTAAGCAACCTAATGCTTGTGTTATGGTAACGATATGTCTGATAAACTACTTATATACATTTTTTTTTGTAAATACATACATATTATAGATAGAAAAACACCCAGACTCAGAGCAAATACATGTAGGTCGTACAAATATTTGTTCCGTGCGGGAATCGAACCCGCGACTTGCTGCGCAGCAGTCAATCGCTCAACCACTGCGCCAACCGTGTCATCAAGAAGCCAGGATGACAGCTCACTCCACGAACACTTGACCCAAGCAGGCTGGTCTCAGGCTGCCCGTAGGTGTAACAGTGCGTTGTCCCCAGCGTGGCGGTGTACTACATGCGCGCCAAGGCGCGTGCGCAGCGCTCCATGGTGGACATCCTGCGGCACATGCTGGTGCTGCAAGCTAAGGACAAGGACTTCTTGCTCACCGCCATCGCTAAAGTGTCTAACGGAGGTACGTGGGTACTAAATAGCGTCTTTTTTTCCTCTAAAATGCTTGGAAGTTTCAGCATTATTTTGACAAACTTCTTCGAAATAAATCAAAATTGCTGTACTTGCCGAGCAGCGGCCGGCAAAAGTTGTATGATAATCCATGTCTGTCGTGTTATGCGGCCAAATAAATTACATAGTTAACTCATATCTATCGTGTAATTTAAAAATGGAACGGTATTTTATTCTGAAACATGGCAACCAAGGAGGTAACTTTCAAAAGTTTTATTTTTCGAACTGGTTTGAAAATGGAAAGCTGTTTATTATATACCGTGCCGTATTTGAGAAAAGTACTATACCAGCCTTGGCCACAACTAGGCATTGATGGACTAACGTATGTGTGCCTCGGCCCTCATTTAAACGTTCGTCCATCAATGCCTCTTTTGCTGGATGCTTCAGTAATACTGCAGGATTCATCTATGCGATATCCTATTACTGTTTGTTTTTTCGTTGCGATTCAATGTGGTTTATCCGTGTAATATCCGTGTGATATCCGTTTTATGAATTCTCCTCTTTATATTCATCAAATATGAGACAGAAAACTTAATTAAGTTTTCTGCGGCATCATAGTCCAAACTTTTTAGCCAAGGCAATATAACTTTTTTAAACTGATTTAAGTAAGTTTCCTAATTTTGATTTTTTTTATTTAAAATTTTATAAATACGAGGAGCCAGTGCCTTTGAAATAGACAGCTATTCAAATATACCAACCCAGAACGAGTATAAACTAAATTCTTCCCATTGCAGAATGGCTGTACAGTCCGAAGGCCACAGACGAAGGTCCGGACAGCCACACGTGGAAGTACCTCCGCGAGGTCAGGAAGCCCTCCAACTCCGGCTTCCACTTCGACGCCTCACGCCTCAGCCACTCCCTGATCGAGGGCCGGCCGCGCTCCTTCCTCAACGACAACAGGGCTTCGCACTACGCCGACAGGAAACCTGACGATGGAGACACTGACAGCTCGTTCAGTTGGCAAGGCTCCAATAATTATCTCAACAAGAGTGAGGAAGAGAGGCAATGGCCTTAAGTGCTATGAGATGGTGATATTTGTAAGCTGTAAGCTATTAACTAGTTTTTCGAGAGATTCAGGGATTGAAAGTTTAACTAAAGGGTTTATGTGCCGAAAAATACAGAAAAACAGTATTCAATTAAAGTTACAACAGTCTTTGTGCCAAACCTCAAAGTATTCAAAATGATTGCGATACATAGCGACATTAAAATAAGCAAGTAAGAGCCAATGTATTCGCGTGTCACTTCAATTCTTGATTTTTAGTCTCACAACACTTTATTTCGTAGAAAGTCAGGGAAATGTTTATTATTAAGGTTTAATATATAACTTGCATGTCATGTAACCACAAGTTCTATAATGTCAGTTGGTTAGCATCACCCAGTAGTAACCAATTAATTTAAAACCGCGAACCTACCGCGGTGCACGCTATGCACGGTCACGCGGCACATTTAGCCGCATGAGTTCATTTGTTTGACAACGTGTGTGTACGTGTCCAGTGCAGCACACGCTACACCCACGACTACGTACAACTGTAGCGTGGCCCCGCGCGGCTTCCAAAGAGGCTATTTTGATGGTACTCCTATCAGAATATTAGGGCTAAGGTTACTTAAATTATACGCGATTATTAAATTTCCACATTGTAAACTGATTTCACAGAATTACACCGTCAAAGAGTCAACAAGAAGAGTAACTAAAAAACAGGATTCTAAGTTTAACCGGTTTGATACGGCGGTGGAACCATTGGTTCCACTTGATTCAATTGATTTTATACTTTACTAGCTGACCCGCGCAACTTCGTCTGCGTCACATTTTCCATTACTGCTCCGCTCTTATTTGTCTTAGCGTGATGATATATATACTTATATATCATCACTATAACCTTCCTCGATAAATGGGCTATCTAACACTGAAAGAATTTTTCAAATCGGACCAGTAGTTCCTGAGATTAGCGCGTTCAACCAAACAAACAAACAAACAAACTCTTCTACTTTATAATATTAATAGTATAGATTTTTATGTTATTACGATATATATCAGTGACGTTAAGTGGAACCAATGGTTCCTCTCCGGCAACAATAATAACATGCAAACTCTTTAACATAACATATACACGCACGCTTTAGCGTTGAGGTACGTGGGCGCCATATCCGAGCAAGCGTGGCGTGTCCGTGGGTTGCAGTGGAAAATATCTCATCAATTTTCCTGCAAGGCGATGCCTCACACACGTGCGTAGCCTCTCCGTGCATTGCGGTGGGTGTCCGCCTTAACTTCACATAACTAAAAAAAAACTGGTAAATATAGTGGGGTGATCGACGATATAATATGTTGTAATATGTGAATTTGTGTGTTGTAACTGTTTTGTTCTGTCTAGGATGACTTTTTACTATTTTAAAGTTACTAAATCCTAACAAAATTACACTATTATCGACAGTGATCCCCAATTTATCTAGCTACCTAAAAATGGTGACTAATATAAACCCAGGGCTCGACAAAATTGTATATAAACTAATAGAAGGCCTAAGCTTTTCGTCCACAATCTCGAACCAAAGGGTTGTGATATAAAAATATCGCGATAATATAAAAGTAAAACAAACTGTTATAGTAATACAAACATTATATAACATATTCTTATAAAATAACTAGCGTAAGTTTATATGAAATTATGAAACTGGTGCTACATTGCATTTATATTTTGTGATAAGTATAGAGGAGTATCTGATAATGTTTTGTGTAATCTTTAGAGATAATAAACAATTTATATCCGGGTGCCAAATTATGCCAGAAACTGTGTGCTAAATTGTATTTAATCAGAGTACGTACAACAGCGGCTCTAAAAAGGCCTCTTTAGCGGAATCATAATATTAACCAATCACCAACATTTTGTCAAATTTTATTTTCATCTTTATCTCTAACGCATTAGGTTCAAGGTGGATTGGGAAAATTTGACAGTGACAGGAAGCGTGATGTGCTTTCTGCTACTGCTAAAGTAGACTTTTTAGACCTGCAGTAGAGTACAGTTCATGACCCTTTTTCCAAATATGTTGAGTTCCACTTTAAACCGGGTGATGAATGTTAGGGGCCGTTCAATTATTACGTAAGCAGAATTTTAGGCAATTTTACTCCCCCATCCTCCCCTTGTCAGCTATATAATCAAAGCTCTTGCCCCTCCTTCCTATGCTTACGTAAGCATTGGCGTAGTTTTTATTCGCGTGGGACCTATTTTCCCCACTTCTGTTATTTCTTAACTATGAAACATCGCATGAGGGTAAAAATAACTAACTAGCCATAATTATGTTAAATTGAAATCTATTAAGACTTGCAAGCTTAAAAAGTAAGTTAATTTTGCTGATGTAATCACCATTTAAACCCTCCCCCGTCCCCCATGTCATCAAAAATAAGCATAGTGAAGCTGAAGACCCGTCCACCCCCCATTAGTGCTTACGTAATACTTGAACACTAACAACCTTTTTGGGAGTTAAAGTCCACATGATTATACTACTATACTTGAAAAAAAATATCAGCTGTTTGAAAATATAATTTTGCCAAGTATTGGGTCTAAGTATTGGGTCGTGTCGCTAAATAGTGCTTCCGAAAGTATTGTTTTTTCTCTTCCACTTTAGTGGAGCATTTTTTAGTTCCTATTTATTATGTATGCCAGAGATTAAAATGTATTATTCTTAATTGGTAATTTTGTATTGTATAATAATTATGTTAATTAAGTGAGCTTTATTTTACATTATCCTCGTGTCTTCCCGGCTTAGGTAAGCCAATCTGTGTTTAAATGAACTTTTTGATTTGATTTATTGATCTCACAAACAATTATGTCTTGAAACCAAGTTTTACATAGTTATGTGTGGACTGCAATGACGTATTATTTAGAGGCACGTCATAAACTGACATCGCGGCGCTTAAAAACGGCGAAAATACTAGAGAGCTACTAATACGCATGGAGAAAGGGAAAGAAAATATGTCACCGTACGGCGGGATGCCTGTTGCTAGAGGGAGATAAATATACATCTTCAGTTACGTCACAGGATAAGTAATAGTCAAATTGACATCAAAACAAACGTAGTGTCGCGCGACAGGTTGGTGCGTAACTAAGCGCGATGTCAATGCCAATTGGCTTCATTTCATGTTGTCATTTTAGAGTGCGGACAACGTATCTATAGTTTTATACATCATTGGTGGACTGTGTTTAGTATATTTGTTTTCACACCACCACCTCGCCCTCGGGATCTACTATAAGCTATCTGTATTTTTTATGACACCCAACTTTTATGCATTTATAGAGTATTCCTAGTAGATGTATGAAAATGATTTGTTCTAACAGAACTAATTTGTTAATTAACAGGTCCATGGTATTGTGGGCAAATAAGCTATGTAATCTTATGTCCAATATGGAAAAAGATCTATTATATGTATAACTTTTTAGAAAAAAATAAGAGCTAAATGAAATAAACAAAAATCTAAGAGATTGGAGGTATATTACAGTATTAAAATGATGAATTTCAATAAAAACTGAATATTGCTCCAAAAAGTGCAATTCTTTCGAGGATAATCCACGTCAATTTGTACTATATTATTTATGAGAATTTTATCATGCATTTATGTTTTGTATAAGAATTTAAAAATACTATGAAAACGAATCAAACAGACCGATTGAAATTATTTATAATAAAATATAATGTAATCTATAAACTGGTTTTATTCATTGCAGAATTATTCTTTGGACAGAAGTCCACCCTTCCACCCAGTTGTCACTAATATCATTACTTCACTGAAATTGGTCCTTATAAGGCATCGCCCTAATTGCGAAATCGCAACGTTGACTCGTACTATCGTTAGCCAATAAGGCACTTAGGTATCTCATCGCCACAGGGACAAAAGACATAGATCGCGTGTGAATAAAGACTCATACATTCCTAATCGATAGCTGGATTTTCACACTGCCGGCGAGCAGCTCTTACCTCTAGTTGGTCGCAGCGACAAGAGCTAACAAAGATTGTACTCGCTCAGCGACACTCGCCAACCAGGGGTAATTTTTACCGAGAGAGAATTGCCAGTAAAAAAAAGCCCGTCCGACAAAAGCACTCGCAGCCGAGCGTCAAAACTAACGAAACTTTTCACTCGCTGCTCCTATGCGTACTAGCTATTACCCGCGACTGCGTAATGCGTATGCGCATATCCCTTTTATTCACATTCCTAGCTTTAGTCATTTCGATTCCTAGCTGAGCAAGCGAGAATCATAGTTAATAACTTTTACTACGAAGCTCGTTAGTAGGTACTTTTTTATTTGAGATGGGTTTGTTCTTGACCTTGGTCTTGGTCAGAAATGACAGAGACAAAGTCTACGATGGAGCGAGCTTACCCAGAAGGAGCTTGTTTACTCTAACTTTGAAGAGATTAGGGTTGTAAGCGTTCGGAAACACAGACGCAGGCAGAGAATTCCACTCCTTTGCTGTCCGCATTAGAAAAGAAGTTTGGTATCGCTTAGTGCGAATTCGTGGAATAGCAACAAGGTAGGGATGGTAAGTTGCAGTGCATCTGGATGTCCGATGGTAGAAGGGGGCCGGTGGAATGAGGTCGTGGAGTTCTTGGGCACACTCACCGAAGTACAATCTGTAGAAGACCGACAAGCAGGCAACCTTGCGGCGATTTTACCTGCATTTAATATTTGACAGAACTAGCTATTTTATTTGTTGATTTTATTTTATTTTTTATATAATGTATGGACGTTGTCTGAAGTAAATAAATGAATTGAATTGAATTGATAGCTCCGACTCGGGAGACGTCTTGTTTACAGGAATTACTATTGATCAATGTAGATAATACCTAAGGCATTATGTCCGCCATTTTACCTTAGTACTTGAAGATTTATAAAATAAATAAATAAATTGGATTAAACATGGGTAGATTTTGATGCTTAGAAATAAAACAGCATGCAAAATTTTTTTTTTATACCCTAGCTTGAAAATCTAGCCTCTGCAATCCGGACTCTTTGACATTGACACCTAACTTTCGTTATTTAAAAAGGAAAAAAAACTGGCTGAAGAACCTCAATAACGAGCCATAACCTTAAAAATTGAATTGAATTGAGACCGATGTCAGAAGTTATAAATAAAATAATGCAAAGAGTAGTATTATATATAAAGGAAAAATATATATAAAATAATGTTGCCATGGCAACGCGTCCATAGAAACGTTTATTTGTAAAAGATACAAACTTATTATTATCACTGCCTTGTCATTTATTTTTATTGTAAAATCGAATATTTATTTAGTTCTTGTGTTATAGTGTTATATGTGAGTTTATTATAAAGGTAAGTTTTTATTCTAATTTTTTATCGAAGCGTTTTATGAGTGTTGTTGTAATTTTAGCTTATGGATTAGATAAAACTTCGCGAAAGCCTAAATGGATTGAGATATTACGCTAAACTGCCATACCAGTGCTAAGCTGTTTGTCACCTTTCATTTGGTAGCAAACAGTACCTAATATATTAGTGATTCAGAAAGTGATAAATGGACACAGTTCGTATAGTTAGGACGTCCTCTCTCTGGATACCCGTCTCCCGTAGCTTGGTCTCTGTTAGCACCGGTGGGCAGCTATTTAAAAAAAAAAAAAAGGAAGGATAAAGGGATCAAATTGACAGCCTAAAAAAATCGCACTGCGCTACTTGCGTGAGCTCAAATAATATTATTACAGGGGTCTCTAATCTAAGTATATAAAAGTACCTTAATATTTAAAGTCAATTTAATGGTGAATACTGTCCCCTTTATGCGTCTTACCATGAAGTTGATAGGTATTTGGAGACTGAGTAAAAGTCCAATTTGCAGTAAATTAAATCTATACTACATTATAAAGCAGAAGAGTTTGTTTGTTTGGTTGAACGCGCTAATCTCAGGAACTACTGGTCCGATTTGAAAAATTCTTTCAGTGTTAGATAGCCCATTTATCGAGGAAGGCTATAGGCTATATATCATCACGCTAAGACCAATAGGAGCGGAGCCGTAATGAAACATGTTACGCAGACGACGGCGACGTTGCACAGGGTCAGCTAGTGTTTTATAAAACTTTATTTCGGGTGGCATAGACCCATAGAAAGCTTAACCTAGTCAATACAGATGTTATCTGAAACACAGAAAGTACCTTAAAAGTTAAATATGACGACGCACTTCTGAAGCACACTGAAAGAAAGAAAGAAAGAAAGAAAGAAAGAAAGAAAGAAAGAAAAATGTTTATTTGGGACTCGCACAAAACAGACAGAAGCAAAATAACAAAATACAGATAACATGAAATTGATCTGTGCGAGGCCAAAAAGGTCCCTATCTCAGCATATGCTGCGATATCTAAATAAATAAATAACACAGCGCTGTATAGTCGATGCGGTATTGTGCTCACTACCACATATGTAGGTACAAAATACAGACCTTGTTAAACACACATACAATTTAAAAAAAATATTTCCCCAGGGCACAATGGCAAGCGGCGACAGCAGCCGTAAGAAAAAGAAGCGTGCCCCGCCGCCGGATGCCAAGCCGTGTCCGTCGCGGTTCATACCGCCGCCCGTCGTCGGCAAGACGCTGCCGTGGGTCCCTCGAGCCGGATACGACCACGAGATGGACCAAGATAGCGTGCTCGTGAAGTCTGTTATGAATATGTACCCTGAAGGTAAGTCAACGTTGAAATTTAGTATATACAGGTGAATTTTTAAAGTGTACGTTCATGGCCAAATCCGGAACTATGAGGAATATAAAAAAAACACTGAAAGGAGTCTCGATTCCGATTTTGATGAAAACTAAAACTGTGTCATTTGATTTTTGAAAAATCGTTTTTCTTACCCAGGAATCGAACCGGTTGATTTTGAAAAAAATAACACCGTGTAAAATAAGAGCTTTCCTTTAGTTTGCCATGTGTTATTACTTCCCAGAATTTGATCCTTATTAGCGATACTTTCAGATGGTGTAATAATACAGGTGTTTTTTTTTTTTTTTTCAAAATTAACCCGTTCGATTCCTGGGTAGGAATAAAGATTTTTTTTTTAATCCAATGATGCATTATTAGTTTTCATCAAGTTCAGACTTTTTTCCGATATGCCTAATAGTTTCGGGGTTGGCCATGAAGGCACACTTTAAAAAATCACCTGTTTATATGTCGCATACAAATGACTTAATCAGTCGTTTTAATTAGCTGTATTTTTGATGTGAAATATCTATTGGAGCGCCTTGACAGTAAAACCAACTCGTAAGCAGTGATGGAAATTACATGACGTTATGTCTTTATCCCTGGGCCCTGTAGAGAATGCCGCCCACAACACTCGAATTTTATTTAATAATTATAGTACCTATTGGTATCTTATAAAAAAAAAATGAAATAACTAATTTACTGCAGATTTTTTTTATTAACTAAGTATAAGATTTTGCTTTAAAAAAAGAAAAAGTAAGTAGTAGAATGTAAATGATAAATTATTCATTTTATTTTAAATGCATAAAAACTCAATAATATTATGTTTTTTTAAAAAAAAAATACTATTATCAAGGAATTATTATTTTTTATTTCAGAAAAAAAAAAACAATAATTCCATTTTTAATCTTCGGTACACAAACACACAATATCAAATACTGTAATGATACCTTCATTACAGTGCCAAAATAATAATTTAAGTTTTACAAATAATTATTCATGAATTGAATTTCTTGAATTATCCATTCAATAAAAAACGATTCATTAATTGATTATTATTTTGATAACACAAAAATGCATATATTTTTCACTTTACTAATTTTGCCACCCAGTGCCCTACTGTAAAAGTGTAAATCCAGCGCTGGCCGTGATGCCCACACTACGCCGCCTGTTACGGATGGTGAACTTAGTGAATTACTATTTTTTGCCCGCGATTTCGTACGAATCTCCCGATTTTTCCCATTCCCGTAGAAATCTCACGAAATCCTCTCTGAGCCCTAAGAGAGGATGCACTCCCCAAGGACCTTACGTGCAGCTTCCTACGACCAGTTTCGGCTGTGCGTTGTCTCTCAGTCATTCGCTCAGTAACGGAAGAATTTTATTTATAATTATATATTGATTAGGATATTTATCTTTTTTTCAAAATTTTCTTTCATGCAAACCTCGCCCTGACTATTACGAACACAACTTTAAAAGAATTATCCAATTTGGATCAGTCATTACCTACGATTTATAGAGATAGAAGATGAATCAACAATTTTTTTTGTATGGGGTACCATCAAATGACTCTTCCAGTGTCTAGGCAATTCATTAAACGATATTCATCCAAGTCATTCCCGAGATGTCAATAAGCCGTTCATTAAACGGCGCTGTGAAGTATGACGGTTTAACAAAAAGCTTGGCCGCTAATTGAACGACTGATTAAGCCAGTTGCCAACGTCATATAAACTAGCGTGTTTATCCATAAAAATAAAGATAACGATAATAATCATTAACTTGGTTAATCAATCACGATGCGATCTCTTCATTTTTTGACATTATAATTATAATAGACATGGGTAGTTCGCGAACGATTGAAGTAAATGAACTACTTCATTTCGAAAAATAAACTTATCATTCCTTCAGTTGTCATCCAAATGTGTCTCTCCTTCATTTAGTTCAGTCGTTCTTTTCGCTCGCGCCACCTGTGCGCGCGCTGCAATTGCAATAATTGAATGAAAGGAAAGAAGAACACGATTGACCACAAAAAAACTGTCCCAATTATTATTTGTTAGTAGGTAGTAATTGCAAATAATTTGCAACATTTTAAATAAGTGTAAATGTAAATAGGTATGTAAATATCCTGTAAATAATTAATCACTGTACATATTTCGATTTTTAAATACGACAACCTAGACAAAATGCATATGTCTAACTACCAGTAAAAAGAACAGAAAAAATACTACATAATAAAATAGATTTGCAAATTATTCATTTCATGGTTGACAGTCCTAAGCCTGTTTAAAGTTTGAAGGAAAATCGAGATAGGTATAAAAGTGAACTAAGTGAATTGCAACATTCATCGTAAATCAATGCCTCGTTAGTCGTTCTGATTCGCTGAACTAAATGAAGTATTGAACTACATGAGTGGACTAGTTCGTTGAGCGAAAAGATATACTTCATTCATTTTCTTTTCAAAGACACATTTTGCGCATGTCTAAATTATAATTATATTATATTATAATTAATTATAAACTTCACCGAAGCGAAGTATTTCAAAAATGCTTAAGACTCATTTGAGTGTTCCCCTCCACGGAAATCTTTAGTAAAAGGCGAAAGATTTATGCGTTATGAAGGGAAACCAGAGATACGGAACATGCACAGTCTGCGAGACCCAACCAAACGACGGAGAATCTTAACACCGCCATTCAGAAACGTGACGTCGGCGCACAGCGCCATCTGTTAGAGAGGGTCGGAACTAAATCAGTCTAGCTTCGCCATTGTGTTCGGAACGCGAACTGTATGCAGTTCTAATGTTCTATCTTTGCCTCGTACCTACCCAATAATTCGGAGTACGGGCGTTGTGTTATTCGTACTAATACTTTGCAATAATATTGCATACTATTTTATAAATGCAAGTTCTTCTAACGCAACAGTCAGATGTGTTGCTGGCCACTGCCTCTTCCCAGCTAAAACACTAGGAAGTGGTGACGGGCGGGCCTTTTTGGGGACTAATTTGAATAAATGACTTTTGATTTTTAACCGACTTCCCAAAAAGGAGGAGGTTATCAATTCGGTTGTATGTTTTTTTTTATGTTTGTTACCTCATAACTCCGACAATTATGAACCGATTTGAAAAATTTTTGTTTTATCTGAAAGGATATACTTGCAGATTGGTCCCATTTAAATCATATCAAAATCGGTTACGATCTTTGGATTTTAAATCGAAATAGCTGGAATTCTTCAACTTGGATGATAGTTGTCATCCAAGTAATCGAAATTGAGTATTTTGCTTTTCTGCGATTTTGCAGTGTTGTTGTTAGGTGTGGGGCACCACTAAAAAGTGAAAAATAAAAAACTTTTTACAAAAAAATACAACCGACTTCTAAAAAAAAAACACTACAAAGTAAAAAATAACTTTAAATTCGGAAGTCGGTGTCAAAATACGAAGAAACTAACATAAACACCGACTTCCGAATTTAAAGTTATTTTTTACTTTGTAGTGTTTTTTTTTTAGAAGTTTTTTTTTACGGAACCCTAAAAGTCCAGTAGAATATCGCATAAAGCACAAGGAAGTAAATGGACACAAACGATCTAAATGGGGTAGGAAATGCAAGAGCAAGGGAAAAGGAGATCAAAGCATCGTTATAAAGGGATTAAATACAAAAACTGAAGCGATGGCGTTCTATAACTTCTGCCAACCATTTCATTCATGATATTTGTGACACGGAATTGCATAGTTTAATTCCGCCAAGCCCGTTCCATCATCGGACCACAAGACGAACGGCGATGCGCCACCGGCACAAAACGTTTTGGGAACACATTCATTGTGCGTACACACAGGTATGACTAGAGTTAGAGAGTGGCAGGACTAGAATTTCCAGCCAGAGTCTGTGTTTCCTGATAGCTACAACCTGGGAGTCAAGAGTGAATAGGTTACTTCTAGACAAGCGTGCTCCTTCGACCAAATACTTAATCGTACCATCAGGTGAAATGGTGGTCAAACGCGTTTCGAACAATAGTAAAAACAATATATATACAACGGAACAGTTTATATACACACTAGCTGACCCGTGCCCACTTCGTTGGGCGGTAAACATTTTAACTTGTGATGAAATTATGAGTGTGGTTCGGTTAGTACTGACTGCTATGATTTATTTCCTGACGGCCAAAAGGAGGGTTTTGTTTTTATTGCATAATACTATGTATGTAGCTAGGCTAGCGAGCCGCTGCGAGCGCTCAGCGTAGACTCCCTGTCCCTTGTTGCAGAGACATGCTGCTTTAAATCACTGAGACGCTGTGCACGTTCAGCGCTAGATTCCCGGGCACAGACCTGCGATGTTCTCCAGCTTTGGTTTGCAAGCCGCTGTGAACGCTCGGAGCTAGATTTCCCAGCGCGTGCTTGCGAAATATTTTCTCTATTCCTCGAGAGGCTCTTCCGTGCGGCGTACTCGAGCTGCTCTTGTCTCATGTCTGGGATGTTGTGATATCCTTTTAGGCATGATAAACAATCGCTGAAACTGTCCGATATCCCAAAAACAGAAATATCACAGCTTCGAACTCGAAGAATAAGAACGAAGTAATTGTGTTTTGAGAAACCGAGCAACCAAAACAATTTTAAAGACCAACAACATTCAACCAACTACGTACAACTCACCTACCAAACGACAAAAGTTAAATAATAACTGGAGAGGGTCATTAATCCGCGGAAAATCTTAACACCACGATTCAGAAAAATGACGTAATTGCACAACGCCGTCTATGGGTAAATGGATAAGCGTCCGTACAAAGCATGTTCTAGTGCGGTTCGTGAACGGACGGCGCGGGCGGCGTTTTGCGATTTAGTAATTTTATATTATCTTCGAAACTATTCAACCAATTGACATACTGTTTTGTAAATGATGGGCAAATCGTATCTCTATGATGTTCTTGTGATCATAATAACATTTTTTTCGATAAGGTTTAATATTTTGTTGTTAAAAAATCGTCCAAAGATAAGTACGTCGAAAAATACTTTTTTTAACACATAAAAGCTACTATATCTGCTAAAATATAAAAGATAGAAATATAGTGCCGCGGACTTTTTTGTAGAACTATTATAGGCAGACCAGGTTGCCATACATTGTTTTCAATTATATACAACTGTTAAGGCAGCGCACGCAAATAACTCTGTTGTAAGAGCTATTTTTTTCCGCCTGTATAGACAAAAATTGAGATAGTTCGAGTAATATGCATGATATCTTTATAATTTATAGCCTATAGCACTCACGAATAATGTAGCTTTCTACCAGTGAAACAATTTTTCAAATCGGACCAGTACTTCCTGAGATTACCCCCTACATACAAACTTACAAACTTACAAACTTACAAACAATTTTACCTCTTTATAATATTAGTATAGATAATATAGTACAAAGTCTAGCTAAACCCACAATTGGGTTTTCTTACAACAAAACCCAGATTTATTGAGAGACCTATCGCCTCCATGGCAATCCAGATTGAATTATAATTAAGTATAACGCATTACGGTTGAATTTCAGGTGAAGATAAGCAGCGATGTGGTGAATTTCTACCGTTGATGCAGGCGCAGTCATGGACGAAAGGCGTGCCGCACCGCGATGGGTATCAACATGTCAGGCCTTCAGATTCCATTGGTAAGTGTTTTATGTGCATGATTTTGCATATCCGTCTTCATGGTGCCATTTACAAAGGCGGCCCATTTAATGTACCCGATATAAAGTACCTCTAGGCGCGTTTTTTTTTAAACAATTCGGTAAGATAACAGGTACCATAAAAATAAAGAATGCATTTGAATTATGGCACATCCTGTTAATAATGTTTACGTATCAAAACAATGGCACCGTCAGTTAGTTTTACATATTTTTACTCTTGTGTGTACTGTGCGAGTCCTGAATAAACATTTTTCTTTCTTTCTTTCTTTGTCCGTGTATATTTATCATATTATATCTACTTGGCCAATACCGACCTAAATTGGTGGGCGTAAAGTAATTAATAAAGGATCATGGTTTTACTGAGGAAAAAAAAGGCGCGAACCCACCGCGGTGTACTCTATGCACACGCAGCATTTTAGCTGCGTGGGTTAATTTGTTTGGGGTGGCCCACTGCGGCATCGGCACAGAGACTAGGCATGTTTAAACAAGTACATAGCCTTTCCGTGCGCCGCGGTGGGTCTGTGCTTTAATACACATAAGTAATATTCATTCAACTTTTTTATAACATATCAACGGTGTGTTCATTTAAATCATCATTACAACGCTCTAAGTTCATAAAGCTCTAGGAATGACTTTTTTTGTTTATTTTTTGTGCCTAGGCCTTTATGAACTTGGAGGGTTGTATTGGTGATTTTGATGATTATAATTCTTTAACTAGGTACAATACGTCTTACAGCCGCGAATAATATTTTAATCAACATACAACCTAGCACCGGCCTGATAATTGCAAAAAACGCAAGAAATTTTGAATTTCGCGGGCTGGTTGGAGCATTCACCTTCACGCTAAAATACTTATCGCTTTTGGTGTAAGGCCGCCCACTGTGTCACCCTATGTAATGTTTCCCTCATCTATATTTTCTGTAACTTACATATATGTATATTATACTATTATAACTTACACATATTTATTATTTTAAAACCAGCGCTGTGGCTCTGTCTCGCACACGAGTCCCAGCATTATGCTGAGTGATGGCCGTTTTGCGCAGATTTGACGCATATCTTCCTAATCTTTCATAGATATAATTGTAATTTTTTTGTGTACTTTTGATATGCGTCATATTGTACGCAAATAAACTCTTTTTCTTTCTTTCTTTCTTCTTATTTTATTCATAATCAAGTCACATAAGACTCATTATTTGGCAATACTCATTTCAATGGACAACACACAACATACAAGGCATACAAATAAAAATAAACTTATTAATAAATTTAATAATTACAGTGAACTTACTTAATAAAGAGTATTCTATTCTAGAACTTATAGTTATATATAACTAGCTGTGCCCCGCGGCTTCGCTCCCGTCAACTGGCTACCTTACCTATCCATTTTTTTAAAACCTTCCCTGTATACTGGCGAACTAAACAAAAAAAGAATTACCGAAATCGGCCCACCCGTTCTTGAGTTATAAAATTACAACGAAAAGTGGCATTGATTTTTATATAATTGACTAGCTGACCCACGCAAACTTCGTCTGCGTCACATTTTCAATTAATGCTCGGCTCCTTTTAGTCTTAGCGTGATGATATATAGCCTATAGCTTTCCTCGATAACTGGGCTATCTAATACTGAAAGATTAATAATAATTTTTCACATCGGAACAGTAGTTGCTGAGATTACCCCTACACACAAACTTACAAACAAATGTTACCTCTTTATAATATTAGTATAGATTAGCTAAATACGCCACCCTCTTCGATTCCCAGGCAACTGCTACACAACCACAACCAAAGCGATACGCCTGGTCAACATGCCTCCGAAGAAGAGAACTCCCCCCAAGCTGTACGGACCTCTGGGTCCTAACGGGGAGACGCAGTTCCCTCCCGTCAAGTCTTTAGCGCAGAAGGAGAAGGAGAGGCTGAAGGCTCTCGAGGATGAGAAGAAAAAGAATAAGCTGCAGAAAGGTAAGAGTGACTTGGTTTCTGACATCTATTCCTCGAAAAGGGATCTACTGAACCAATTTAAAAAAAAAAATTTAACATATAGAAAGCCACGTTATTTGAAGTGCTTTATGGGCAAAATGTTAATTAAAATTAAATTAAATATATCTTTATTTCGGACACAAACATCCATATAGTGTTAGTAAACATACAAAAATAACTTACTGCCGAGTGTTAGTACAAATCAACCTTCTCACAAAATGCTGCATAATCGGAGAACCAAAGCTCTCGGCTACAGTTTTCAGGATGCTGTTTTGACTGTCTCTCACTCTCCTCAGTAGCGACGCCGTTTTCTTGCGAATAATTGCAAAGAAGCCGTCGGTACGGGCTAGCGCAAACATTTCCGACGCGCTACAGTACCGTGGTAGCCTTAACAACATCCTGAAAGCATTGTTATATTGGACGCGCAGGACATCCATTAATGTAGTCCTAGAAATGATTAAATGCAATTTTGGATTAAAGCTTAAGTTAAAACCTACTATTGGGGTACCGCACCCGAAGGTAACCAACGGAAACAATCAAACATCGAGTGTGTATTTATATTGCCGCTGTAACGCGAATGTAACTACGGCTCCATACCTTCCAGAAATATAGTAATTCTGAGTATTATACGCAACCTTTCAAAAGCAAGCCCGTTTCACTCATGGCCGGTTTTATAATACAAACCACACATGTATTTCACGAAAAATTAGGCAAAGACCAGGAAAGTACTGAGAAAGCTTACTAACAACGAACGATGAACGCCTTAAGAGTGTGTATTCCGTCCACTAGCGCCGCCAATCGTTTTTTATTAATTGTGGTAAATTTAAGAAACGTAGATAAAAAACCGCTCTGTAGTGCACTAAAGAAATGTATCTATTATTTTTTGACAGCTATTTTTAATACATAACTCATGGCTAAATAGCCAAAACGGCAATTATTGCTAAAAGTGGCCACTTTTAGCAAAAATATCGACTTTGGCAACTATTTATGTTCTAAAGTACAAAACATTACTCTCAAAACATAATAAATACATTTCTTCAGTGCACTACAGAGCGGTTTTTTATCTACGTGTCTTAAATTTACCACAAATAATAAAAAACGATTGGCGGCGCTAGTGGACGGAATACACGCTCTTAATTGCTCAGGAATCAGAAGTAGATGTATTTACGTGTACTCACAGATCGATGATCAAAATATGTATCAAGTTTTTTAGTTTGTAAATCAAATTCTATGTTGTTGGCTTCCTATACGCCTTGGTGCAAACTGTTAGTGTAGGATAGCAATAGTTATAAAAATAAATAAATAAATGTTAATAATAACAAATCCCACCTAATATTTTCAGGTTTGGTTAAACTAGAAGATTTAGTGTCCGGTGAGTACGACAGGAGGAAAGCTGCTGAAGCAGAAGCTAAAAAGAGAAGAGCGGAGAAGAGGAAATTAGATAAAGAAGCAGCAGATTTAGCCGCACAGGAGGAGTTTAAAAGGTAACGTTCATTCAACCAGGGGTATAGTACCTATCTCAAAATCGAAGTTGTCACACAATAGATACCATGAGCTTATAGAAAGTTAAAATGACTGTTATGTTACACGAGAAGATTTTTTATGAACTTAGGTAAGTCAGTAGGTATTGAGACCTGAATATGTGTGCGGAAACCGATGCCGTTCTACGTTATTGTACGGGCCGCAATTATAAACTATGAGTTAAAATATCTCGAAGGGTACAACAGCAATGAACTAAAATTAACGCTTTGAAATGAAATGAAATAAACAACAACAACTTGTA
The DNA here is from genome assembly GCA_963859965.1 of Ceramica pisi. Classification (NCBI taxonomy): domain Eukaryota; kingdom Metazoa; phylum Arthropoda; class Insecta; order Lepidoptera; family Noctuidae; genus Ceramica; species Ceramica pisi. The sequence goes on along the minus strand of OY982537.1, from coordinate 2,314,249 downwards.
CCTCATTCTCATTATTCATTCTCTTAATTTTTTCTTCTTCTTCTTCTTCAACTGCATTTATTTAACACTTTTGGCACAAAAAAGTACAGAGGCGGACTTAATGCCAAAGGCATTCTCTACCAGCCATCTCTGCATCAGACTGAACACAGAACAACACCCTTGAAAAGTAGGCCACGCTCTTCTGGAACACCTTGAATATTAGTAATTTTTTATTAAAGTTAGCTGTTTCAGACACCATCAAATAGCGCCACTAGTCCTGTAAGATTTTGAACACAACATCCACGAACTAAACTTTAAATAACCCTCCAGGCGCAGTCAGGTAAAACATGAACTAATATCATGATCTATGCTTCATTACAGGCGCCTAGCGAAATTAGAGTTCGAGGTACCTCGAGACCCGGACCAGCAGAAGGCAGAAATGATAGCGGTTACGGAGGAGGAGCATTACAGATACATCGCCCCGGAGGCCTTGAAGAGAATCGAATACTACTTGAACGTTGTGAGTAACTCTTTTGGTTTTTTTTTTAATGTAAAGCGGGGAAACTCTTGGCCCAAATCTCACCTGATGGAAAGTGATGATTAGGCCGAAGATGGAAGCGAGTTTCACCCGGAATCCTCTTACACAGAGGAACTGGCGATCATACGTCCTCTACATGCCGGAACACAACAATGCTGTTAACATTGTTGTTATGGCGACAGACTTAGACATGACGGTGGTAGCTTGCCAGGCGGACTTGGAACAAGTCCTACCACCAACCAAACCGAGCAAAAAATTTGCCCCCGCTGGGAATCGAACCCGGGATCTCCGGGTCTGAATTAGGTGGTTTAACCGCTAGACCACGGAGGCAGTTAGTGTCACCTGTTTAGCACCCGGGGACCACGTGTAGGGATTCGCTAAAGGGTATTCTCCTACGGACGCGGGTGACTCGGCCCCCAAAAAACCTCCCTTATCGAATAACTTCGTCACGGTTTGTCGGGCTCGAAGGTCGCTCCTTGTAAACTGGACTTGGATGTTGCCATTCAGTTCTTTGTCTGTTTTTAAAGGTATAGTGTCCAATGCTTGCCTTGTCAAAATGCGTTTACCGATGACACTGTAATATGGGAATTTTTAGCGATTTTTAACCGACTTCCCGAAAAGGTTATCAATTCGGTTGTATGTTTTCTTTTTTTATGTTTTTTACCTCATAACTCCGACAATTATGAACCGATTTGAAAAATTCTTGTTTTATCTGAAAGTATACACTTGCAGATTGGTTCCATTTAAATTTTGTGAAAATCGGTTACGGACTTTGGATTTTAAATCGAAATAGCTGGAATTCGTCTACTTGGATGATAGTTTTATGTCATCCAAGTAATCGAAATTGCGTATTTTACTTTTCTGCGATTTTGCAGTGGTGTTGTTAGGTGTGGGGTACCACTAAAAAGTGAAAAATAAAAAACTTTTTACAAAAAAATACAACCGGCTTCCAAAAAAAAAAAAAACACTACAAAGTAAAAAAAAACTTTAATTTCGGAAGTCGGTGTCAAAATACGAAGAAACTAACAAAAGCACCGACTTCCGAAATTAAAGTTGTTTTTTACTTTGTAGTGTTTTTTTTTGGAAGACGGTTGTATTTTTTTAAATAAGCTGTTCTTTAAAAGTTTGCGTAGGTACTCGAAGCGTGCCGACGAGGCTCGCTTTCACTTTTCCAGTTTTTAAACCCGAAAGAAGACAGACCCCCATTAAATTTGTCAGTCGTGTTCAGGCACGCATCTTGCAAGCTTGAGCATGGTCGAGCATTAAGTTTGGACGTGTATTTCATTTTGCAATATAAGGAATTGTCATAGGATTAATTTTTCTAGATAGAATTTTTAGAGATATTGGTGTGCTCTGACGCTAATGTGTACCCCATTTGTCAGTCGTTATCAGGCAAGCAGCTGCCCGAGTTTCCAGTGGCGCTGTACAAGCGCGCGCGCGTGGCTGTGGACAAGCAGACGGCGCACATCAAGAAGCGCATGCTGATCCTGACGTGGCAGGCCGTGGTGCGCCAGAGCGAGGCCGACATCCGCGAGATGTTCGTTGTGGCTATGAAGAGGTGACTATCCTGTACTAGTGAGCCCGCTCTGAACCGCGCATGCCAAAGACTATTAAACCACTTGACTGCGCATACAGTGCCCCGACGCACGAAAACTATTAGTGTTTTTGCTCAGATGTTAGCCAGCGGCACTAGTAACCATTTTAGTTGTGACCAAGTGTTAGACCTGTGGGCATGCTAAGTTTTTACAAATCGTTTTAATTTTTATGCAATTTATAAGGCATAAAAATGCCTTCATACCCGGTGAATTTGTGTGGGAAACATTCCTAGACCTTTTGTTACAAAAATGATGGCATAACTTTTCATCGGAGAGTAAAGACTACGCAAAATATTTTTGATTTGAATCAGATGATGAGCCATTGCAGGGGTCTATATAAAATGGTGGTTAGGTGAACGAGCACACTGTGAGAAGCGCGCGTTGATGTCTTTTGGAAAAGTCTCTTTCTTTCATTAGGAAATACTTATATTTTTATCCCTTTCTTCCCCTTTGTATTTTTATCGTAAAAATCTGTGCTGTTACGTTTAATGATTGAAGTCGATTTATCGATAATCATAAAATTACAACTAATACAATTTTTAATCAATTCACATACTTACATTAAACACATTAAACACGTAACTACTTTTAAACGACTTTAAAAATAGGAGGAGGGTCTCAGATTTTTCATCTGTGTGTTGCCATGTTTTCATTTTAGATTTTCGAAGATTTCAGAATTAAAATAAAAGTGGAAAGATAAGGTTAATAGGGAAACTTTGTTTAAACAAGATTCCACTTCGTTCACAAATACGACCGCGCGGATTTAGTCCAAATGAGGTCCCCCCCTTAGGGTGAAAGAGGGTGAGGGGGAGTTTAAAGGTTGAATTTTCGAAATCGCTTCTTACTACTCACCTACTTACATCATAAAAGAGAGCTTTGGGAAAAAAATCATGTTCATTCGAAGACCCCCAGTAGTTTTGACTGTTCGTTCTCATTCATCATCGTCCTCATATTCTCATTACCTCCACAGGTGCATCCTGGTGTACATTATAAACGACCCTGGGGAACAGACCCGGCTGCAGATCCCCTTCATCCCTCCCCTGTGGCCGGCACACATAGTGCGGGCTCCCGTGCCCTGGCATACGCCCTTCCTCAAGAGCAAGGAGGCACTGTCCTGCCACTACTATCTCGGCAACCCTGTGCTGCTTGAGCTCAGGAGGATGTGGTATGAGAGGTGAGCAAGTATCTTTGCAAGCCTCTGGCGCTAGTAGGAACCGTGCGTTTTATGAGATTAACAGTAGCCTTTATTCAGTTACCTCTCGCGTCTGGCCCTGGTCTAATCCATGGTCCTTGACCCTTGACCCTTCCCATGCCTCCTCGCACCAGGAAACATGGGAAGGGTCATCTCCTTCTGTGAAGCAGTAATGCTAACGAAGGAGGACGTGGGCCACCTCAAGGAGAGACAAACGTCACAAAGCCACCACGAAGCAGCAGAAGATGAGGACCAGGCCCGGGTCTCGACGGTGCGCTGTGTTCCAAGTACGCTTCAAAGAGATGTCAGCATAATGGATGAGATTCGCTAGGGCTAAAAGGGGCATTGTCGAAAGAGTTACGGCGACCCTAGAACGCAAAGGGCACTTGATTGACCACGGGTGGATTTTAGTCAGTAGGAGTCACGTCCCGCTCTGCCCAGAGCGAGAGAATTCATTTGATGATCACCATAAACGAGCATCTACATATTCTGCTAAATTCGGTTTGACTGAAAGCCGACCCCAATGTAGTTGGGAAGATGACCCTGATGAGCCTGTAGTATTCGGCGGCATTTTCTTAATGCAATCAACTGTCTAATATTACCCAATACAAACAATTTTACCTTGCTATAAAAGGTAGTAAGTCAAGATATTTGTTTTTCGTTTCAGATACCAAAACATATACATAGTCGACATGGAAAAAATGCAAGAAAAGATCCCCTTCCCTCAATACACGACCGATTTCCTTGAGAACGTGATCAAACTTTCCGACGCGACCAAGAAGGAGCTGGAGGAGAACTGGCTCATAGATGTGGCGGACACTATGATCAAGATGAGGCATCATTGGTCCATCTACGTGGCAAAGAAGAGGAGCGAGTCCACCTTCAAAGTGGAGAGTTTCTTCAGGTTAGTATGAAGATCTAGCTAGAAAGGAGGTGACGGTAAATAGAGGAGAACTGGCTCATAGACGTGGCAGACACCATGATCAAGATGAGGCACCACTGGTCCATCTTTGTTGCTAAAAGCAGGGGCCAGTCCACCTGCAAAGTCGAGGGTTTCTTTAGGTTAGTGTCTCTTATTAGGGTGATTCTTTTAACATGTGCATATCACGCGGCCCTCCTCAAATAACTACTTAGTGAGATATAAAGTTTTTTTTTTTTTATTTCACGCAAAGCATAGTTCCAGCTCTATGTACAGATGTACATAATATATTCCTATTGCTATAAACAACTGAGTTATGTTCATAAACGTTCCTCAAATCTCATCACCATTCGTGTCCCAATTTCCAATTTTTAGTAGTTCATGCTCGAAAAGTTATAAATATACCTTAAAGATCGTAATTTTAAGTAGTAATTTAGATAGTACATGACATGATTTACCAATTAGCAAAACTATACACATTAAAGAACACTTTTAGGTAATTTTTAACGACTTTGAAAATTGTCCCAACACTTTATACTCACTACCATTTGGTCACACAGTCGCAGGGTTATTTTTTCGGCGTAGTGTGTTGTTATTGAAAGAGTTCTTCTCGTCGATCGCACTCACGTCCATGTCTCGACTTGTGCGGGTTACACGTCAAAAAGTGTTTTGGCGCCAACTCTAGCCTACCTTAGTCGCCCAGAAATTGTGATTGGCAAACAAAAATCTCCTTACCGTTCGAGTTTCCCGTGGTAAGTCTATTATTTTTATTTATCAGTTTTATGCATTATAATAGTCGCTATAGGATACTCTTTGCTTTGATTAAGTTCCCAAAGTATTAAATTCTATAAAGACCGTATAATGTGAGAAAGTTTACAAATACCTCATTACCATTTATATAATTACCATTTTTCCCGTTCGTATTTTGGCGAACGGTAATGAGAAATTGAAAATGGTAATTAGTGCCAGTATAAGCTGGCCTATTATATTGAAACTCCTTACTCCGCTAGGTCAGCCCAAACCGAATTGTTACTACCAACGTGTGATCGATTGTTGATCGTTCATAATATATAAGCAGGGTGTCGTGGGTTCGAAACTAAGCGCTCACTTGGTTGACTTTTTGTAATATATTGAATCTTAAAATAAAAGAGCATACTACTAATTCTGCAATATATTAGTAGACAGTTAAAATAATGGAGAATAGTACTTCTACAGATAATGTTACAATTCGAAAACGACAGCGCTCAAGTTCATTGAGCAATACTACTATGTTTAACTCAATGTTTGAGACAACAATTCGCAGTCTACCTGATATATCAATTGAGAATCAAAGTACAAGCGATAAAGAATGTAAATTAAACCAGTTACAAGAAGAATTACAAACTGCTAATCAAGAAATTGAAAACTTAAACTTGGAAAACACTGCTTTAAAAAAAGAAATAGAAAAATACAAGAAGTTAATAGATGTTTATAAAAAGGTAGGAGTATCAGACGGTTTAATATTACGCACACCGGACTCAGGAAAGAAAATAAATCATACAAAAAAACTTAAAACATTTGACATGAGCACTCCTAAAGCACCGTCTAAAAATACTACCGATCCACCGACTCACCAAATAATAACTCTTCCTGAACAACCAAAAACAGAGGACTATGCCAAAGACATTCATAAGAACCTGTCAAATCATAAGATCTACATTGAATCACCCAGAACATCGAACGCTACAGGAGCATCACCGAAAACGCGAAAAAACATTTTAATTATGGCAGATCACCAAGGGAAAAGGGTCCAGAGTTTGTTACAACGTTTGGCTGGAGATGAATATTATGTAACGTGTGTGTGGAAACAAGGTGCAAGACTACGCGATGTTTTGGACAGCTTTAAAAGTGAAACACTAATGTTATCTAAGGACGATTACATAATTATAGCTGGCGGAACAAACGATGTAAATCCGCGTGAATTTCAATATAACACTATGAAATGGCTAGAATCTGTAACAAACACAAATGTTATTTTCACGGAAATTCCGTATAATAGGTTCCTAAATATTAAGAAGCTTAATTATGAACTGAGGTTTATGTGTAGCAAATTCGACAATATACAGTACCTAGACTTGGATTTTGAAACGCATGTACCGAAAGGCATTAACTTCAGTCTTAATTTATGCAGGTGTTGGTTAAGAGAGATATTGCGTATAGATTATAGATCCAAATTAATAGCATACAATAATTGTACAAAAATATCCGACACTCATAAAACTATGGTGAATAACGCCACACAAACAGACTTCGCTGATTATAATATTAACCATAATACCTCTAGTTGCAAACACGAACTAAATGAAAACCTAATTACACAGACAAACAACACAGTTTCTGAATGTTGTACTCCATCGATGCCACCAAAAGGTAACAATTTTTTTCGTGTATAACAACTTATATATATTACATCAGAACATCAATGGTCTTATAGGTAAATCAGATGAACTTTCGTTATATTTGGAAGAGTTAAACCGTAACAATAAACGTGTTGATGTTCTTTGTATCACGGAACATAATATGATAAATGAAGACACTTATTCACTGAAAATTCCCAATTACTCATTGATATCATCTTACTCTAGGCACAATAGGAATGGAGGGGCATGCATATTGGTACATAATAATCAAAAGGCCAAAATCTATGACATAAGGGAATATACTATGAGAAATATTTTAGAGTGTAGTGCCATTGACCTCCTAGAGCATAATGTTATTGTAGTCAATATTTACAGACCCCCTTGCAACAAACTAGAGAATATAAACATATTTTTTTCTAAATTTAACGAAATACTTAATAAAACTTGTTTAAAAAATAAGAAAATAATTGTATGCGGTGATTTTAACATCAACGTTCTAAAAAGAGATAAAGTGGTAATAGAATTGGAGCAACTGCTAGCTAGCTATAACCTTAAACTAATGATTAATGAACCCACGCGATTGTGTAGTAAATCATGTATTGACAACTTTATCTGTAATAAAAGAGGCACCAGGTATGAAATTCTGGAACTAGCACTGTCGGATCATACTGCTCAACTGCTACAATACCCAGTCAAAGAAAGTTTTAACCTAAAACATTGGTACACACATAAACGAGACTATAGCGCCTCTAATACGGAAAAGTTCGTTGAAAGTATCCGTAATCTCGCATGGGATGAAGTTTATAATGCAGAAGCAGCGGATGATGCTTTTAACACATTCCATGATTTAATAAAGTTATTCTATGATCTCTGTTTTCCTTTAATAAAAGTCAAGGTCCCTATACACAAACGACCACAATGGGTATCAAAAGGTATCAGAGTTTGCTCCAAGCGTAAACGTGAATTACTTTGGAAATACAGAAAATCATTGTGCCAAAAAATTAAAGATTCATACAAAACTTATAATAAAAGATTTAAAAAAATTATTAAATTAACTCAAAAAGCTCAAAATGATTACTACATAAAAACATCAGTAAATAAATCAAAAGCTACTTGGAAGGTTATAAATAATTATAAATCAAATGTCCACCAGTTTAAAAAAATTGAAAAAATTTATGTAAATAATTTACCAATCACAGATCCAATTACAATAGCTAATGAATTTAATAACTTTTTTACAACTCAGGTACCAAATGAACAATCTCATAGCAAAAAATCCCACTATAAAATTACTTACAATAATTCTAACTCATTCTTTATGAGTCCGTGTACCCCAAAGAGTATTGTTCAAATAATAAAATCCCTAAAAAACACAAATAGTGTGGGGCATGATGGAATATGTACTAAAATAACTAAGGCAGTGGCGGAAATAATAGCGCCTGTACTGTGTTATATAATTAATAAATGCATCGAGGAGGGAGTTTTCCCAACAAAATTAAAAATATCCGTCGTTATCCCAATATTTAAAAAAGAGGATAGGGAAAATATGAATTGTTATAGACCAATATCTCTTATTCCTATTTTATCAAAAGTTTTTGAAAAAGTCATCTATAACAATTTATATAACTATATGGAAAAGTATAATGTACTTTCGGACGAACAAATGGGTTTCAAGAAAAATAAATCTATTAACAACGCATTTCACACTTTCCTCAAAACGGTACTAAAAGGCATGGATAGTAAAAAGCATGTCTCAGCACTGTATATGGATATGACGAAGGCCTTCGACTGCGTCGATCATGATATATTGCTGAACAAATTGGAAGGTTATGGAATACGGGGAAAGGCTAGAAATCTCATAAAATCATATTTATGCAACAGAGAACAACAAACTGAAATAGCTAGCATCTCACATGTTACAAAAACTGAAAAAAAATACCGGTCAACACTAATAAAAGTCCTCAAAGGTGTGCCACAAGGGAGTATTTTAGGACCTCTGCTCTTTATTATCTATATTAACGACCTCCCCAAATCAATCAAATCCTCCATGGTTCTGTATGCTGACGATAGCACTGCAATAGTGGTATCTGAAGACCCCTCGACGCACGAAAATGAGATAAACCATACACTGTCATCTATAATTAACTGGTTAGAACTAAATGAACTTAAAATAAACCTAACTAAAACATTTATAATGACTTTTAAAACTAGAAATTCTAAATCAAATACTATTAATATACATTATGAACAAATAAAGATAGAAAAAATAAGCTCTACAAAATTCCTTGGCCTACACATAGATTCGGACATGAGATGGAGGACACATATTGAACAAGTATGTACAAAGCTAAGTCGGTATTCATATGCTTTATACATGCTTCGTAAAGTCGTAAATCAAAGTTCACTTCTATCTGCCTACCACGCTTACGTTGGTTCGACACTAAGATATGGTATAATGTTTTGGGGGAATGCCACTGATAGAGAAACTGTTTTCAAAGCCCAAAAGAAATGTATCCGGGCAATATGCGCTTTAAAACCTACAGACACATGTAAACCACATTTTATAAATTTAAAAATATTGACATTTCCATCACTGTATATTTATGAATTAGCGTTAGACATTAGAAATAATATTGATAAATATGACACGTTAAAAAGTACCAGGCTGGCCAGTACACTTCGTGCGATACGCCATAGAACGGCTATGTTTGACAAGAGTGCATTTTGTATGGGCCCCAGAATATATAATAAATTACCTATTAATATAAAGGATGCTGAGAATTTTATATCATTTAAAAATAAATTAAAGACTTATCTAATTAATAAAGCCTATTATAATGTAAATGACTATTTAAATGAAAGAATGTAATTAAGATGTTTTAATTATTAATATAAAAATTTGTAATCTTTAATTAATCTATAATCTATAATTAATTAATAATGAACAATATTTGAATTTGACATGTATTAGATATTTGCACACCTTATGAGGTAGAATATGGCATTAAGAACTTATATGTAATTTGAAACACCTTATGTATGTACCCATATTCAAGCAAATAAATTATTTGTATTTGTATTTGTATTTGTTCTTTCGTGTGAACTGCCCTTTCCGCAACAAAATCAACCTACATACTGACTACCCACTTACATCATATTTTTTCTAGAGTAACAAGTCTCAGAAAAAACAGCAATCGGAAGAGGAAACATTGGCTTAAGCCAAAAATATAAGTTTTATAGAAACTAAAAACCTTTTTTTCTGTTTATTATTGCCTAGTGATGATTTTTCAGATCTATTTAAGACTGAGTATATTATGATGAAGAACATGATCAGTCATGAAAGTGAGACTCATTCAGATTTCAGTATAAATGTTTTTTTAAGATCTCATCGAGTTTATGAAATATCTAAGATGGAAGTTATATAGGTCTAAGTTTTAGTTACACTGAGATTTAGTTGATTTTATTTGAATTATTCCTAAAGATAATTTTACTGATTATTAGGAAAACCGGTTGATTTTTGAGTATTTTTTTTAAATAATCACTTCACTAATGGCTAGTTTGATGTCATTTAGTGTGACCTAAATTATTAATAAATAATATGTGGTTCAAGTATATTATTCATTTTATTTCTAATTACCAAATTACAAAGCATAATTACCATTTTCTTATTGCTAATTACCGTGTGTTTCAAATCTCATCACCGTTCGACGAAAATTTTCAACTTCAAATTCAGACCTATATAGCAGTTTAAATAAAGTGCGTTTCATTTATTTCGTTAATCTACACTATAAACTTTACGTTAAATCTATAAAAGCTGTAATTGGAAGCATTATTTGAAGCTAATTTACGAATCCTGAATATGTGTATCTTCAAATATTCACCCATTAATTACCTTACTAATGCATCTTAGGTAAAGCTTGGTCTACACAAGTGTTGAAGTGATTAATATGTCAGTTTATTTTTATATGAAGTTGTTGCTTACTTAAATGTCGCATCATTTCACTAAATCTCTATCTTTCATTAACAGTAAGGTCTCACCCTGTCACCCTTATAAAGAACATTTTTAACCAGGTTGATTCACAAGACTCCATTGTAATCTTTAGTGATCTCTCCAAGGCGTTCGATTGCGTTAACCATGATCGATGGCCACCGTTTTAGGATTAGGAATACAGTCCTTGATTTTCTTAGATCGTATTTGAAGTGTTGTGTTACAGGTGTATCCGTGCATTGATGTCGAACCAAGTTCGCGACCTGGTCGAGAGGAGCGTTTCCCATTTCGCTGAGCGTCTCAATTATTTTTTTGTAAGTAATGTTTTTGTCTGCTATATTCATCGGAATAATGTGGGCTTAATAAACCTAAGAAACACTACTTCTTTAAACTTCTAAAGTGGTGTCATAACATCAGAATTTGTCATGAAAATATTTTGATTTAAATCAATCGCATGTTATGCAGCGCACACATCCAGATTGTTAGCTACTACTGAGAAGCCACCAGACGACCGATTATAGGAAGCCAGTTTATAATTTTTGCAAGGATTCAATTAGACTATATCCGATCTGTGGATCTCATGCTCAACAGTTCGATCATTCATTCGGATTCAAACTATTCTAGCTTCATTGTCTTCCAGGAAGGCAACAAATACAAGGGCCCGTACCGCGACTACATGTTCATAAAGCGGCCGATCCTGCGTATCAAGGTCATTGGCCACCCCGGCTCGAACAAGATTACCTTCGACCCGGACCTGGAGCATCTCAAGAACTTCGTCGTCAAGTGCTTCCAAGCCATCATCAATGTGTCGAAGGCGCTGGCTGCTATCGACAAGATTATGTATCCGAGTAAGAACGCTGTTTTAAAAATTCAAAATGTTCATTGCTTCAAGAGAACAACTGGCTATATAATTTTTTAACGAATGATTTAATTCACTTGATGGAGAAAGTATGTTTCCAAGCAATAAATTCAATTTATTTCAGCCTAGCTGACCCGGCGAACTTCGTTCCGCCTAACAGTCGATTCTTTTTTTTTTAAGATACTCCACATTACATCAGCTACCTGCATATAAAAGTCCTGTCAAAATCGGTTCAGCCATTTCAGAGATTAGCCGGAACAAACAGACAGACGGACAGACACAATTGTAAAAAAAAATATTTTCTATGTACCGTATATATATTCATATACATGTAGTAAAAAAGGTTATTTCAATTACACACAGACACTTGATGCACGACACTAAATGTTTAATTTAAATAATGTTATATGAGTGCAAGAAACTCACTACAATGGAAACATTGACAAAGATCAGGACCGCACTACTCGTACGTGTAGTTTTGTCCACTGCTCCATGAAGGATCAATCCATACATTCTCTCTACAATGAGCTGCATGAAGCTGTAAAAGCAAAGCAAGGGAAGCAAGTAATGAATGACGAATGTCCGTGTGTGCCCCAGCGTCGTCGCGGCCGCACCCGTTCCTGATGGCGGTGCACTCCGAGGAGCGCTACATGGTGGACGCCATCCAGACCACGCTGCGGCACGTGTCCGTCAACAAGCCTGGCCCGCGCAGCTTCCTCAGCAGTTACGAGGACTTATTCTACATCCTCAACGGCACTGCCAAAGAGGACCTGCTGCTCTTTATGAAACAGGAGCCTCCGCCATACTTGAAGGTAGTCTTTCAATTTATTTATATACCAGATGACCCGCCCGACGTCTACGTCAATTTTTTAATTAATCATCCGCTCCTATTGTTTAAACTCTCTCGCAATTTCGGGATTCAATATGACGCCCGTGACATAAGACCGCGAATCTCCATTGAAGAGGGAGGGTCCTCCGACCAGACAGTTGTTGTGCCTGGCGGGCAACTGACCATTAGTTCATATTCGGGCTGATGTAAACAAATGTTCAAATCGCATCGTAAACTCTGCTTGCGCGATGTAGGGTTTGTAGTTTGCTGCCAGTGGTATAGATGGCGTTCCGGTTCTTTTTCTAGCTATGTATATTTTGCTACGACGTTTTTTCTCGTAGCGGCATTGATGTCGCTACCAATCTGCTTCATCCCCTACCCCCTACTCTACCCTCAGTGCGTAGTCTATTATTTCGAGCCACGGAGGAATTTCAGTATGTAATGTATGGAAACTCATTCCCGGAACGACCTCGGCACGCCCTGCTTATTCTCGAAGATCGAACCGTGTAGCTGTTATTATTTAGCCACGATCTCCTGTTGTGGAAGAGAAAAATAAACTACTTTTATCTACCTCAGGACTACACAGAACGCATCTACCAGTACGAGGCCCTTCGCGACGAGATAGCGTTCCTCCGGCGCGACATCCCGCTGAACATGATCATGCTGGACTGCGGCCCCATCAACGACACGCTGTGGGACATCGTCAACGGCCTGCGACAGCACATCGTCGATCACTTCATACTCGTCAACCGCAAGTGGAACCGCAAGTAAGTGTTGTAGTTAGTGATCATGTCGGACTGCGCCTGCGACAGCACATGGTCCAAATTAAATTAACCCTTCGTGTATAAGTCCGGCTCGCAATTGGTCGGTTTTGACATGTTAAACAGACAGTAACATTTCCTTTTATGTTCGCTCCTGTCAACAGCATCTGCAACATCTACGAGGAGATGGCGGCGCGCGCGTCGGAGAGCCCGGAGAGCACGGCGCAGCTGGTGGAGCTCATCAACTACATCATGGACTGCCGCGACAGCGCCATGTTCGACCTGCGCGAGAAGGCGCGCACCACGGCCGCGCATGTGCTCTTCCTCATGCAGCACGCGCACTTGCACTGTGAGCTAACAATATTACATAACTTACTACATCATGGACTGACGCGACAGCGCCATGTTCGACCTGCGCGAGAAGGCGCGCACCACGGCCGCGCATGTGCTCTTCCTCATGCAGCACGCGCACTTGCACTGTGAGCTAACAATATTACATAACTTACTACATCATGGACTGACGCGACAGCGCCATGTTCGACCTGCGCGAGAAGGCGCGCACCACGGCCGCGCATGTGCTCTTCCTCATGCAGCACGCGCACTTGCACTGTGAGCTAACAATATTACATAACTTACTACATCATGGACTGCCGCGACAGCACCATGTTCGACCTGCGCGAGAAGGCGCGCACCACGGCCGTGCCATACCAGTCTTTTCTCGAAGCCATTCGTGACTATTACACCCCCCCCCCCTATATATTTGATGTGGACAAAGCTAGGGGTTTAGATTTTCGGTGACCCAAGTGTTAACGCCCAAATTATATATAATTTCAATAAATAGTTACGAGTTACGGTCGATCAAATTTACAACAGATTGTCACTCACTGACTAACCGATCATCAAACGACCGTGTGACAACATGGACCGTTTTATATTTGTCTTTTCTTGTGGCCAAGTCACTATAGTTATAAAATAAATAAATAAACTATTGATACAGTCACTAAATGTTGATTTTTAACTACAAAATAAGTTGAACAGGACTTGGCTATGAGATCTCAAAATTTTTTACGGTGGAAAGATTGCATAGAGAGACTTTGCATTTTTTTATTGCATTAAATGTTTTTGTTGGGTACGATTATATGTGTACTTACCAATGATCAACTGAATCGCGAGCGAACCCTTAAGTGTTCCGGTTATTCTTAAGGATGTCTGAAACCTTAAAAAGGGCGCTCATTCTCGATTTTAAGGTTTGGCGTTTTAGTGAAATATTCCATTTTCATTTACAGTTGAAGACGTAAACTTAAACACTCGAGTGTTCCTCTGGCCGTTGGACATGGAAGAAACTATAGACTTGACGCTTAAAACTCTCAACACCAAGAAGTCAATGGCAGAAGACAAGCTGAGGAGTAGGAAGACCATCTTCGAGGACAAACTGAAGAAGCATGAGAAGGATCTGGAGGTATTCCGCCGGTTCGATCCGCCGCTGCTGAACCTTGATCTGCTGAAGGATGTCAAAGATAAAGTCGATGGAATATTTAGAAATCTGCTGGTGAGTTTACTTATATAATGTTATATATTTTGAATACTTTATTCCCCTTTTTTCATCTTTTTCAACCTCATATTGATATTGCTGTATTATAAAATTGACGTTCACGACAAATAGGACGACAAACACGAAGCCGAGGCCATAATAAACGAAGAGACGCTGTTGGACCAAGAAGTGTCGGTGTACTACAGTCTGCAGACCATGCTGACCAGCATCGAGCCCTTCCACAAGCTGTGGCACACCTCCTACGACTTCTACGATGGATACGAGAAGTGGTGAGTGCTTCAGTACCACTATCAATCAATCAATCAATCAATCAATCAATCAATCAATCAATCTACATTAACTTCTCCCGTTACTGACTGATTGAATAAATGAGCGAGTGACTGACAGACAATGCACAGCCGAAACTATCTCGGTCGTAGGAAGCTGAAATTTGGGATCTACATTACGTATGTTTCCGTCAGGTACCACGGACCCTTCTTGGGGCTGGAAGCGGAGCAGATCACAGAAGACGTGGAGGTGTGGTGGAAGCTGCTGTACAAACTGGGCAAGCAGCTGTACGAGTACCCCGGCGCCAAGCGCATCGCCGACATGGTGCGCAACAAGCTGGAGAAGTTCAAGGTGCTGCTGCCGGTGCTGTGTGCCATCTGCAACAAGGTGAGTACATTCCTGGTTGGGGGAATACATTCATTGTGCGGACAGCTCAAGTGAGGAGCCTGTGGCGAAAAGTTGACATGCTCACCGACACCTCCTCCTACGATCCTTTCGATTCAAAGTATAGATCGATCGATTGGGGTCTTCTTGACGTGATAAAGGCATTCGACACAGTATCGATTCAAATCGTTACAAAAAATACTTTAAAAAAAGTTAGAATGTCTTGGCGTAAGTGGCATCGGTCGGGACTGGTTCACTATTTATGTATCGGAAAAGCAACTATTGCACCGGTAGAAGCAAGTGTCAGTTATAGCCTCCTAGTTGTGTTTGGGGTGCCACAGGTTAGTGTCCTAGGGCCGACATTATTTATCACGTAAACATGGATTGACGTAACTAAGACAGTTTTTTAGTTAATCCTTCAAAACTGTTTTCCCACAGGGCATGCGCGACCGTCACTGGGCAAAGATCAGCGAGCTCATTGGCGCCGAGGTCGTCCACACTCCGGAGACCACCCTGGCGGACATGGTGGAGCAAGGAGTGCACGTGTACGCCTCGCAGCTGGAGGAGATCGAGCAGTACGCCTCCAAGGAGTACGCGCTCGAGAAGGCGCTCAACAAGATGAAAGAGGAGTGGGTGGGCGTCAAGTTCGAGGTGGTGCCCTACAGGTAACTAGTAGCTTACCCTCGCGGACATGGTGGAGCATGGCGTGCAGTTGTACGCCTCGCAGCTGTAGGAGATCGAGCAGTATGCCTCCAAGGAGTACGCGCTGGCCACTGCCAAACGCAGTATTCTTCAAATATTTCCACACCTTTGTGTTTCACTTGCGTTTTTTAAGCAAGTGGCCACCATCTCCGTCCTTAGTAACCTCACCACTAATGGAGCTTATCAGGAAAATTTACACCAGCAGTTGACGCAACATAAGCCAGAAGTATTTTACATTGAAAAAGTGACTGACATTAACACAACGTTGACGTCTTCATATGAAATGTCAGAAAACAAGCGATTTGATAGTTTTGGAATGACGCCTCAGTGCTGCCACCTGGTTCTCGACATTTCTGAAAACCCTCATTCCACAATCCTAATGTATAAAATTCTTCTATTACTGACTGATTAAGTGACTGACTGACAGATCGTTGTCTGCCAGTCACTGCCATTGCCACTCACACAGCCGAAAGTACTGGTTGTAGAAAGCTGAAATTCGGCTGTAGGTTCCTTGGGGAGTGTAGGGCAGCACTAATAGAGGATTTTCTGAAATTCCTATGGAATCGGTAAAAAACGGGATACGCGCGAACGAAGTCGCGGGCATAAGCTAGTCTTCTATAAACGCAAACATGTCGTTCTCCCAGGGACACGGGCGTGGGCATCCTGACCGGGCTGGATGACGTGCAGCAGTTACTGGACGACCATATCCTCAAGTCGCAGACCATGCGCGGCTCGCCGTACGTGAAAGCCTTCGAGGCAGACATGGTCGGCTGGGAGGAGAAGCTCATCAGCATGCAGGATATACTGGACCAGTGGCTTACGGTGAGAATAAAATACTCTTTATATACACCATATAAGTTACAGAAAAGATAGACGAAGATAACATTACATAGGGTGACACAATGGGCGGCCTTATCGCTAAAAGTGATCCCAGCGATTCGGTTGCTATTGCTCAAAAAATATGTAAATTTTTATTTCTTTCTTATTTAAAAAATATTTGAGCAAAAGCCATCAAAACTATTCCTTTCGAGTTGATAGCATAGGTATTTCTAGAGATATCCAGCTGTGATAGACGGACAGACTTAGTCACATAAGGGTTTCTTTTACCATTTTGGTATGGAACCCCCAAGAAAAAATCTGATTACCAATTCAAAACCCTTCTTTCCCCAGTGCCAAGCCACGTGGATGTACCTAGAGCCCATCTTCTCGTCGGAAGACATCATGCGACAGATGCCGTCGGAGGCGCGCAACTTCCGCGACGTGGACAAGGAGTGGCGCGCCATCATGGCGGCCACCAGCAAGGAGCCCATGGTGCTGCAGGCCACCAACTACCCCGGCCTGCTCAAGGCGCTCAAGTTCAACAACGCGCTGCTGGAGGACATCCAGCGAGGACTCAACGATTACTTGGAGAAGAAGAGGCTGTTCTTCCCCAGGTTTGTATTCTGCATGCGTTATTTAGTTTCATAAATGGTGATTTCCACGAATGGGCTCTCATCGCAACGAATCGGAGCGGATTTTTAACCGACTTCCCAAAAAGGAGGATGTTATCAATTCGGTTGTATGTTTTTTTTTTTATGTTTGTTACCTCATAACTCCGACAATTATGAACCGATTTGAAAAATTCTTGTTTATCTGAAAGGATAATAATAATATAATAATAATATAAACGTTTATTTTCTTCCACAAATAACATTTGTAAATTAGTACATATGGAAATAATTTAAGTTACGATAACTAACAATGTTCATTTGTGGGAGACTGGTGCCTAAACTAAGCCGTGGCTTGTATTTCAGGACACCAGGGACTCCCCTCTACAGGCAAAGATATTATCAAAACATCAATATTACTGTACAGACAATAATATTTACGAATAACCTAAGTTCCATTAAGAATTTTAAGTTTCATGAAACAATCTGTTGGAAGTAAGAAATAAAATTAAATTAAAAAATAAAAATAAAATCTAAAAATTGTATGAAGTGGAGTTAAAGATGAATGTTGGATATGGGTGAGGGATATGGATGTGTATATTGTGCTTGGTGGGGAGTGTGTGGGTGTGAGGGTGTGTGTGTGTGTGTGTGTGTGTGTGTGTGTGTGTGTGTTTGTGTAAGTAGTGTTGTGAAGGTAAAAAATATGTGAGTGTGTTACGTTTAACTAGATGAATGGTTGGAAAAAATATGGTATTGGTATTTACATTATTTAATACTTAATTACGTTTTTATGACTAGTAGTTCCTCTGTTTTTGTGTAATTCAATTTTAGTAGCCAGTTAGTTAATATTGTTATATAGGATATACTTGCAGATTGGTCCCATTTAAATCATATCAAAATCGGTTACGAAATTTGGATTTTAAATCGATATACCTGGAATTTGACTATTTAGATGATTCTTTGATAATCTAAATTGCGTATTTTGCTTTTCTGCGATTTTGCAGTGGTGTTGTTAGGTGTGGGGCACCACTAAAAAGTGAAAAATAAAAAACTATTTACAAAAAAATACAACCGACTTCCAAAAAAAAACACTACAAAGTAAAAAATAACTTTAATTTCGGAAGTCGGTGTCAAAATACGAAGAAAGTAACAAAAACACCAAAAGTTTTTTATATGATCTTTAAACGATATTAAATGTCTGTGCACTTAAGGCGCACGTGCGATACCTTTTCCTCCTCCTTCATGCAATCTGTGTACAGAGGACTGTCCTTGATATCTGTTTGTGCTAGCGGGAGTGCTTCCGGCCGCCCTGGAAGTCTGTCGCGCGGGACGAGCCGCACAGGAGTGTTCCGGGTTGGTCGGCAGGGACCGCAACGTGGCGATCAGGGGAGTGAGGGCGGAGGCCGGAAGTACGTTCTGTATCGTCGCATGCCCCTGAATGGGGAGAAGAGAAAGTTAAAAGAACAGGAAGAAGAAAAAGATTACGAAATGTTCCGTATGCCGCAAGGCGGTTAGGACCATTGGCGAGAAGAAGGGACAAACAGTTCCACACTGTGGTGGTCCCCGCCACCATACGACTAGGAATACGGATTGACGACACGGTTGGCGCAGTGGTTGAGCGATTGACTGCTGCGCAGCATGTCGCGGGTTCGATTCCCGCACGGAACAAATATTTGTGCGACCTACAAGTATTTGTTCCGAGTCTGGGTGTTTTTCTATCTATAATATGTATGTATTTACAAAAAAAAAATGTATTTAAGTAGTTTATCAGCCATCTCGTTACCATAACACAAGCATTAGGTTGCTTAGCTTGGGACTAGATGGCGTTGTGTGAAATGTCCAAGGATATTATTATTTTTTTGTTTTCTTTCTCGGGTCTCTGGAGACCCGGTCCTTTGGTAGGCGTACGAGGGGCCGAAACCAACTCGCAGAGGCCCCGTTAGAAATTTCAAATGTAATGGGGCACCAACCGGCGATTATCCCTGTATGCACTGAAAGTATTCCCAAGGGCAATCCCCGGTTGGAGCAGTACTATTGCAGATTATGGATTATGGCTGAGGTGCTAGAGGAGTGGAGAGGTATACCACGGCTATCAGGACAATCCCGGAAGTGCGGTCAAGATCCCTACCAGCACCTTACTGGATTATACATCCTTCTCCCGAGCACGTGTGCTCTAGCGAATCTCCACTCAGACCGGCCAATTAAGGCAAGAGAGAGGTGGGAGCTCTGTTCCTCGTCAGTATTCACTCTGGCCAGCCAATAAAGGCAAGCCGTAGATGAGGAACAAGACTTCTCCCGGGAGATAAGGTTCGTGGGGTCGCTACTGCCCAACAGTTCGCCACAAAACTGCCTTGCGGATTGTATCTTTCTTTGTCTGGCCCCTCCCCTCACCCTAGGTATGACCTAAGGTCCATCGGGACGCGCAAGCCCCACCACGACGTCAACGTAGAGATACTGCGGTAGGATTATTATTATTATACGTAGGCTTACCCTATCCAGTAGCGAGAGGCGCCTTGTTAGTTTTTATTTTTTACTATTGTTAGGCATATGTTTGACCGCTATCTCACCTGATGTTAAGCGATGATGCGGTCTAAGGTGGAGTACGCTTGCACAGGCAAGCGTAGAGGATGGTATAGTCTCCTTGGGCTTTCTGCAGCCTGATGCCTAGGCTCTCACCAGCGTTTCGAATGTTTGTCAATTTTTTTATAATATTAAATTATCAGCAAAATCACTTCTCCAGATTCTTCTTCTTATCCAACGACGAGCTCCTCGAGATCCTTTCGGAGACCAAGGACCCGATGCGCGTACAGCCTCACCTCAAGAAGTGCTTCGAAGGCATCTACACGCTGGAGTTCAACTTCAACAAGGAGATCGTGGGCATGGCGTCCTCGGAAGGCGAGGTCGTCAAGCTCTCCTCGTCTATACAGCCGGCTGATGCTAAGGTATAGTGCCTTGCCTGCCGGAGTCGCAGGATTATTCGCAAGAGACACCGTGGCTCCGGAACACAAAGGGCAATAAAGGAACATGGATGGGTTTTAGTCAGTAGAAGTCTGACACTCCCTCCCGCTACACCCAGAGCGGGAGGAGTCATTGGATGATTTCCCATCCCAAAAAAAAAGGTATAGTGCCTTTTTTTTGGGGTTATCTACCCAAAAGGTAACCAGCAGGACACTATTGCTAAGCCTCTGCTGTCCGGCTGTGCATGTCAGCGAGCTGTATCTCAAGAACTGTAATAGGTAGACACTTGAAATTTTCACAAATTGTGTATTTCTAACGTCGCTATAACAACAAAAATAAGGGCTATGGTGCAGAACCTTTTGTGTGCGAGTCCGACTCGCACTTGGCCGGTTTTTATAACTTGACTAACACTCTTTTCGCAGGGCATGGTGGAGCGCTGGCTGCAGCAGTTGGAGAACCAGATGGTGATGAGCCTGCGCGACGTCGCCAACGAGGCCATCACCAGCTACCCCCTCACCAAGCGCGAGCATTGGGTGCTGATCTGGCCCGGACAGATCGTGCAGTCCGGTTCCTGCGTCGAGTACACCATAGAGGTACGTAACATAATATCACCTTTTTTAAAGGATGGGTAATCATCAAATGACTCCTCCCGCTCTGGGTGGAGCAGAAGGAGTGTCGTTTTTTTCTGATTAAAAACTATCTGTTTTCCCCCTAATGCCCTTTGCGTTCCAGGACCGCAATGCTTCTTTCAAATAAATTCCGCAACCCTGGCAGGAACATAATATTACGACAACTCCACCATGTAAGTCAAAGATATCAATCAAAAGCTCCTGTTACCAAGTTCCTATTATAAACCAAGCAGTCGAGTCCTTTGAGCCGAAATCCAAGGTTCAAAAGTCAAGCCACTGAACTGTTTCATTGGTTCAACACAAAACGTTTTTCTTCTCAGACCATAGAAGCAATAGAAACCCAAACGCTGCCCGATCTGATAAACCGCAGTACAGAACAGATCACCGGCCTCGTGTACTTAGTGCAAGGAGACTTGAAGCCTGGCAACCGTATCACTGTGGAGGCTCTCATCGTACTCGATGTGCATGGTAATGTAGTGACTGTTCCTAAATTACCCTTTTTTTTTCGGATGGAAAATCATCGAATGACTTCTCCCGCTCTGGACGGAGCGGGAGGTAGTGTCAGACTTCTACTGACTAAAACCCATCCGTGTTCCTTCATTGCCCTTTGTGTTCCGGAGCCGCGGTATCTCTTTCGAATGGTCCCGCAACTCCGGCAGTTCTTAATTACCCTAGGCTAATAAAAAAATAAAAATTGACCTACGCCTTGTTTTAGAGTCGACCTCCCTTGCGGGGAAGGAGCCGGTCTCCGTTATCCGCCCGGCTCTGTAGAGCTCGTCACCAAACCGGCCACTCTCCCATCTAATTCATGAAATGTGTTACCAAAACTACTGCTGTGTCCGATCTTTAAGGCTATAATAGGGACAAAGAGGGGATATAAGGCGAAGTTAATAGCGTTACTTACCGCAGTTAGTAACACAAATTTGACTGGACTAACATAGTCGCAGTAGCTCCACCGTTTTAGAGTAGAGTTCCTAAAAAAAATTGCGTCTCGGAAACTATCATCTAATAGACCTATTGTAAGCTGGAGCGAAGCGACGCGTACGTTACCTTTTCACTCAAACCTTAACAATTCTCAGGTCGATCGATCCAGGAGGAGCTTCTAGAACGCAACGTGATTGACATCACGGACTTCAACTGGATCTCGCAGCTGCGGTACTACTGGCGCGGAGAGAAGATGGTCTGCTCCATGATCACCACGGACGTGGACTACGGCTTCGAGTACCTCGGCAACTCCGGCCGCCTCGTCGCCACGCCGCTCACTGACCGCTGCTTCAGGTGAGTGATGTAGTGATCTGCTCATGATCACCACGGACGTGGACTACGGCTTCGAGTACCTCGGCAACTCCGGCCGCCTCGTCGCCACGCCGCTCACTGACCGCTGCTTCAGGTGAGTGATGTAGTGATCTGCTCATGATCACCACGGACGTGGACTACGGCTTCGAGTACCTCGGCAACTCCGGCCGCCTCGTCGCCACGCCGCTCACTGACCGCTGCTTCAGGTGAGTGATGTAGTGATCTGCTCATGATCACCACGGACGTGGACTACGGCTTCGAGTACCTCGGCAACTCCGGCCTTCATAAAATAAAAATTAGGTGCTATTTTGTGACTGCTAGTAACACGAGCCATCAGATTAATTTGCTTGATATCTGACAATCGCCA
Organism: Ceramica pisi; assembly: GCA_963859965.1. Taxonomy (NCBI): domain Eukaryota; kingdom Metazoa; phylum Arthropoda; class Insecta; order Lepidoptera; family Noctuidae; genus Ceramica; species Ceramica pisi. The sequence continues at coordinate 2,291,608 of OY982537.1, read as the reverse complement.
CTGTGATCAAATAAGTAAAAGCACAGCATATCGAGTAAATTTAAAAGGAAAAACTATTATTTTGGTAATTTAATACAATACGGCCGGTCTCTTTTTCTATAACTAGGATATAGGTGGTGAGACAACCCGGATGCGTACCGTGAGTGCTGGTATGAGGTGACGCCGAGAAAAGAATTCCTGAAAGGACTTGGGGAAGGTCTTTGCCCAGAAGTGGAACAGCGCGGGTTATTAAAAAAAACATTTGTAGAACACGAAAATGTAATTGCCGTCTACTGCCTGGACGTAAACCTTGCCCTAAGAGCGCAAACCATCCCGGTCTTGAGCAGTCCGCATCCATCTGCTGCCACAGCCACCTCCTTCAAATCATCGATCCATCGTGGGTGTAGCAATACCCTCTCACAAACACTCGCAGCCCATATTAAAGGCGGCCGTCCTCCGCAGGACGCTGATGAGCGCGCTGAAGCTGAACCTGGGCGGCGCGCCCGAGGGCCCGGCCGGCACGGGCAAGACGGAGACCACCAAGGACCTCGCCAAGGCCGTCGCCAAGAAGTGTGTGGTCTTCAACTGTTCAGACGGACTCGATTACAAGGCGCTCGGCAAGTTCTTTAAGGTAAGCCTTTGGTATTTTAGTTGGTGTAGTAAATATCTTAGCAGTTGTTAATTAAGTTGTGAATGGAACTTGTTTTTACCGACTTAAAAAAAAAGAGGAGTTTCCCAATTCATGTATGTTATTCATGCATTGTTTCGTCATAATTGTATAATAGAATATCAAAAACCGATTCCGAAATTAAAGTTTTTATACCTTGTAGTGTTTTTTTTATTTGGAGGAGTGGGTTGTGTTTTTTTACCCTAGAAAATTAAGTGTTAATCTATAGAAAACAAAACTATTGACCTACCTAACTGAGATAGAAAGAAATAGTACATTGTTATCCAGGGATGAAAGTAACTGATAGACCCGAGACGGAATACAAGGAATGTAAAAATAAAAACACGAAACTGAAACTGACGAACTCACCGTGTTAGTACAAATCTCTGCTATAAGAACGTATGAACAAGGCTCGAAATAACAATATTCGGATTGGCGCTTCCCGACTCTTTTTTTTGTGGCTTGCCAGCTATTCAGCAATTAACATTTTCAAATTTTTTTTTATGATTTGACAGCTGTCAGTTGAAAACGATTCTCCCTAGGGCTGCAAAGTAATGATTTCAACCCGCTCCTGAGGCAACTTCAGGCCTAGTACTTTCATGAGCATGAGCATGAGTATTGAAGAAGCATTTATTGTCACAGAACTGACATGCATACAAAATTAAAAACCTAAACTTAGTAGCAATATTAGGCTGCGTGTTTACCAGAGATGCGTAACAAGGGATGGGTTTGCTTCATTTACTTAGTCCGCCCATGTACCACTATTGTGCATAAAGTCTAAATAAATAAATAAATAAATATCTATGTGGAAAAGCAACCTAATAGTATTGCGCATCACTCCTTCAGAGGAATGTCTAAGCTGGTCTTTTGAGACATTACGGAACTACTTCCATATGATGATGGTGACCATTGCAAAGACAACCCATTCACTTCGTACGTACAACCCCCCCAGGGTCTAGCGCAGTCAGGCGCGTGGGCGTGCTTCGACGAGTTCAACCGCATCGAGCTGGAGGTGCTGTCCGTGGTGGCGCAGCAGATCCTGTCCATCCAGCTCGCCATCCTGCGCCGCGAGAAGCGGTTCATCTTCGAAGGCACTGAGATTAGCCTTAACCCGTCTTGCTCCGTCTTTATAACTATGAATCCTGGGTGAGCTTTCGTACATCTATTTTTTTTTACACTAAAGTAGATGGGTACCATTACGTTAAGCCGTTGGTCTTTGGCAGTCGTTACGGGTTGTCAGAAGCCAGTATATCTGACTCTAGTCTTGCGAAATACTACCGTGTTAGCCAGTTAATGGGTTATAGAGATCTGGTAGGCAGCTGACCCCAATGAGGCAGTCCTAGTAGCAAATAATCGCAGTAGGAGTTCTATGTATCTACTATTCGAGGAATTTGTCGCTAAATATTAATAGTCGCACGGATCAGTGATCCAGGTTAAGCAACACTGGCCGGGGCCGGTCTATAGATGGGACACCAACTTAACATACCGAGATTCCTTCGTGCTTCGGAAAGCAAGCGAAGCCATTGGTCCCGGCTGTTATTTGTAACTCTTTGGCAGTCGTCAAATTTACACCCGTCTTACTAAGAAGTACCGTTTTACCCAGTTTCTGGGTTATGCAGGTCAGATAAGCAGTTAAACCTAAAATACTGGTATTTTGCTCTTATTCTGGCGTAAAATAGTTCATTTATTATTTCAATAAACAGCTTTCTATTTGCAACTCAGTTTGAAATTTAAATAAAACCTTTGATAAGTAACCTCCTTGGTTGCCATGTTTTGGAATAAAAGATCGTTCCATTTTTAAATTACACGACAGCTAATATGAGTTTAGTATGTAATTTGGCCGCTGAACACGACAGATATGGATTTTCATACACCTTTTTCCAGCCCCTGCTCAGCCAGTACAGCAATTTCGATTTATCTCGAAGAAGGTTGTCAAAATAATGCTCACATTTCCAAGCATGTTTGAGAAAAAAAATCCAAGCCTGCTTGTTAACTTCGCAAAATACCGCTCGTTAAAACAAGCATTTCATATCGTTCGTTGGTTGAAATTGGTTTGGTTTTTCAAGGTATTTTCATTCTGCAGATATGCAGGCCGCACGGAGCTGCCCGACAACCTGAAGGTGCTGTTCCGGACTGTGGCCATGATGGTGCCTGACTACGCCATGATCGGCGAGATCACTCTCTACTCCAACGGCTTCGTGAAGGCTGGCCCGTGAGTATAGTCGCACCACAGTGACATAGCTAAGTTCAAAGAGGCCCAGTATCAATAATTTTTGGGGGGGCTGTTTTTAGGATATTGTTTTTGAAGTGAAAACTTCTTTAACGGCGTTGAGCACTTTTCTTGGGCTGGGTATAAAATGTTAAACTCGCGTCAGGACATGTGACCTGATCGAAAATTCGTAAGACGGATGACGCGTCAGGACACGTGACCTGATCGAAACTTTGTAAGACGGATGATTCGAAAATGCACAACGTTATCTAATGTTCAAGTTTTCACTTCTGCCGGCACTCCCGGAGTGCAACCTGTTGTTTTTAACAAAATAGGTCCTACTATTAGAATAGTTAATAACGGGATTGCTACCATGTACCTTTTTATTTGTGACTTTCCGATGGTCGTAATAAAAGACTTCGAAAGTGGGTAGACCGAAATGTCTGCCAATAACATCCCACCCGCAAGATCTTCAGTTACTCCGTGATCATGGCGCTTGCAACAGTGCCGAAATATCGGAATCTCGCAAATAAAAAGGTACATGGTGGTCCTACTAGCTCAAAACTGTCTTGGCAGGCCACGAAGGACATGATGGGACTAAATGTATAGCTTTGCGCACTAGTGGGCCCTTGTAGCCCGGGGGCCCCCGTATATTTGATACAGCTGATACGGCGGCGGCGGTAGCTACGCTCCTGAGTCGCACAAGCTTTATGATATACAGGCTAGTTTGGGACCTGACCAACCACACCTCAGTAGTAAATGTAGTAATAAAAACCGGCCAAGCACGAGTCGAAGTCTCACTGAGGGTTTCGTACCACAAACCGAAAAAATCACGATTGTTGTTTGGGAGACCTCTTTGATTTTCATTTTTTATTTTTATATTTGATGTTATAGTGGCAAAATACACAATCAATGAAAGTTTCTAATGTCTACCTATTACAGTTTTTGAGATACAGCCCGCTGTTTTTGAGATGGACTGACGGACGGAAGGACGGACAGCGTAGGCTTAGTAATAGGGCCCCGTTGGTTACCGAAGCCTAAAACCTTGTGTAGACATCATTCTTTTGTTTCAGAACCAGTCCATATGCATAGGTACCTTATTACATTAAAACAGTATTGGATAAAATACAATTATAACATTACAAAACACAAAAAAATAATTTAACAATGTCAAACAATTAATTTAAAAATCAATAGGAACATTATAAATTACAATTAAAAACAAAACAAAAACAAGATGATTACACACACCACAATACACACAATATAAATTTTCATCTTAATTCCGATCTTGGCGACCGCGACCGGCGACAATCTCGTGCGACCGCAACCCTTTGAGTTCTTCCACTTCTGAAACACCCTGAAGATATCGACCTTATGCTTTAATAAACATGTGCCGTCCCGCAGCCTGGCCCGCAAGATAGTGCAAGCGTACAAGCTGTGCTCGGAGCAGTTGTCCTCTCAGAATCACTACGACTACGGCATGCGCGCCGTCAAGTCCGTACTGCTGGCTTCGGGGGCGCTCAAGAAGAACTACCCCGAGAAAGATGAGGGCCAGCTCGTGTTGAGGGCCATTATTGACGTCAATATGCCTAAGTTCTTGTCGCAGGTAAAGTTACTCTGTTTATTTTTAACCGACTTCCCAAAAAGGAGGAGGTTCTCAATTCGGTTGTATTTTTTTATGTTCGTTACCTCATAACTCCGACAATTATGAACTGATTTAAAAAAATCTTGTTTTATCTGAAAGGATATACTTGCAGATTGGTCCCATTTAAATTTTATCAAAATCGGTTACGAACTTTGGATTTTAAATCGAAATAGCTGGAATTCGTTTACTTGGATGATGGTTTTATGTCATCCAAGTAATCGAAATTGCATATTTTGCTTTTCTGCGATTTTGCAGTGGTGTTGTTAGGTGTGGGGTACCACTTAAAAGTGAAAAATAAAAGAACGTTTTACAAAAAAAAAAAACAAATACACCCGACTTCCAAAAAAAACACTACAAAGTAAAAAATACTTTAATTTCGGAATTCGGTGCCAAATACAAAGAAACTAACAAAAACACCGACTTCCGAAATTAAAGTAATTTTTTACTTTGAAGTGTTTTTTTTTTTGGAAGTCGGGTGTATTTTTTTTTTTTTAAAAGTATTGTTATACCTTCATGACAGCCAATAGCCGACCAATGGTTTAATCACTGTTGAACATAAGCCTTCCTCAAGTGCGCCAACCATCCCGGTCTTGAGCAGTCAAGTACAAAAACCAGCGGCCAAGTGCGAGTCGGACTCGCGCACGAAGGGTTCCGTATTGTCTTTAAAAACGGCAAAAAAATCAAGTTTGTTGTATGGGAGCCCTCTTAATAGGTTCACTGTCCGCAAAGCAGACACAATAGTAAAACAATCAGCGCAGACCACATGTGGTCTGTTGGACTGTGAACCGGTTAAATATTTATTTTATTCTGTTTTTTAGTATTTGTCGTTATAGCGGCAACAGAAATACATCTGTGAAAATTTCAGAGAGGTCTTTCTTTATAAACTGACATACATGTTAGTCGGGATCTGCCGCGGCTCTTCGATCCTTAGTTAAGCTGTAGCACTTTTTTGTAAAGTGCACTCCCACCCACAACGTATAAACATATCATTGGCGACGAGGTGTAAGAACGAGTACCTACACGTATTATATAAAATGAATTCGTTTCTCGGAAATCTATCAACATTTGACCATAAAACTAGTGAATGGCAAATATACAAGGGTAAATTAACGCAGTTTTTGAAGATTAACGGCGTTAAGGACGATGTGAAGAGTGGAATATTACTGTGCCATCTTACGGAGGAGACGTATCGTCTAGTACTCAACCTAGCTTTTCCAAAGGAGTTGGAAGCGTTGAGTTATGAAGACCTAGTGGAATTACTCGACAGACATTTCAAGGCGAAAATTTGCTCATTTGTGGACAAGGCGAAATTTTATGGTGCCAGCAGAACAACAGGCGAATCCGTTAGAGAATGGGCGGCGCGATTAAGGGGGTTGGCAACTTATTGCGACTTCGGCACCGCTCTCGAGACGAACTTAAGAGATCGTTTCGTCCTCGGCCTGAGTGCAGGTCCAGAACGTGACAAGCTGTTCGAGCAAAATCCGTCGACGCTCACGTTGTCGCGAGCAATTGAAATAGCGGAGCAGTCTGCGTGTGCTAAGGAGGCAAAGGCCTTGTTGGGCAGTAGTTCGGAGGCAATTTCTATCAAAGAAGAAGCAGTGAACAATATATCACGCAAAGGTGGATGGAAGCGGTCGAGCAATGGTGGCGGTGCCAGCAGCGGCGCGAGCGGCGCGCGTGCTGGCTCGCGAGACAGGCACGCATCGACGTCGAGTTACGATCGTGGCCAACGTGGCGAAGACCTTCGTTGTTCGGTATGCGGGTTAAAAAATCATGATAAGGACAAGTGTCGCTACAAAAATTATAAATGCCAAAAATGTGGAAAAGTAGGTCATTTGAAGAAAGTGTGTGATAAAAACAATAAAAACGGACGTGTATGCGTTAATAATATCGGTGATAAAAGTGAGGGTGACTCGGTGGGCAGTTGTGACGAATGTAATAATTTCAATATAAGGTACGTAACTGATAAACCATTGAATTTAAAAATCAAGGTATGTGATGTAACTGTAACTATGGAGTTAGATTCAGGGTCGGGTGTTTCAGTTATGTCAAAAAGATTGTACACTGAATTGTTTGTACATTACAAGTTAACTGAATGCAAAATCAAAATGTGTTTGTATAACGGGCAAAAAATTTCACCGTTGGGGTATTTCCAAGCTACTGTTGAGTATAATTTCGTCAAAAAGAACATTAAAATATTTGTAGTAGATTCAAATGGCCCACCCCTGCTAGGTCGCGATTTTATGTCCGCCTTTGGTTTGATTTTAACCAATATTTATAAAATAAGTCAAGACGATGATGTTAATACGTTACTGGAACAGTATCCGAATTTATGGAAGGACGAACTTGGTTCTTTTAATAAATTTAAAGTTCATTTACAACTAAAAGAAAATTCGGTACCGAAATTTATTAAGGCCCGACCAATACCATTCGCATTAAAAGAGAAGGTAGAATCAGAACTAAATAGATTAGTCAGTTTAGGAATACTAGTCCCTGTTTCTAATTCTCAATACGCGACACCTATAGTACCAGTCCTTAAAGATAACGGCACGGTTAAGATTGCGGGTGATTTTTCAGTCACACTTAACCAGGACCTTATAATAGATAAGTACCCATTACCTAGAATCGAGGAAGTATTCGCGAAACTAGGAGGCGGTGAACATTATACGAAAATAGATTTAAAAAATGCGTATAATCAGTTCATTCTCTCTGAAGACTCCCAAAAGTTGACAACAATTAACACTCCAAAAGGATTATTTAAATATACCCGCCTAGTTTACGGCCTCGCGAATGCTCCAGCCTTGTTTCAAAAGGCAATGGAAGTACTGCTGTCTGGTATCGATGGGGTCAGCATATGGTTAGATGATATTTGTTTGACTGCGCCAACGAAAGCGCTTCACATGACGAGGTTAGCCCAGGTTTTAAGCAGGTTGAGTGAAGCCGGTTTGCGCCTTCAAAAGGACAAATGCGTTTTTTTTGAAGATAGCGTTACGTACTTAGGTTACGTTATCGATAAGAACGGATTACGTACTAACCGCGATAAAGTTAAAGCCATTTTGAACGGCCCGGAACCGATAAACATAACGGAAGTAAAACGGTTTCTTGGAGTTGTCAACTACTATAGGAACTTTATTCCAAACGCGTCAAGCATAATGAGCCCGCTCCATGAATTGCTGCGCGGCGGCGCACGGTGGGAGTGGGGCCCACGACAGCAGCGTGCGATGCGCCGCGTGTGTGCTGAGCTCGCCTCCGAGCGCGTGCTGGCACATTTCGAGCCTAGCGCACAACTAGTGCTGTCAGTGGACGCGGGTCCGCACGGCCTCGGAGCAGTTCTGTCCCAACGGGAAAGCGATGGCTGCGAGCGACCGCTGGCATACGCGTCGCGATCGCTCTCGATGAGTGAACGTAATTACAGCCAAATCCAGAAGGAGGCGACAGCAATCATTTTTGGGGTCAAACACTTCCATCAATACTTATACGGTAGGAGTGATCCATTTGTTCTAAAAACAGATCACCGTCCCTTAGTGTCAATATTCAATAGTAAAACAGGTATATCAATTACAACGGCGTTACGTTTGCAAAGATACGCTATAATATTATCTGCATACAATTATGTAGTTCAATATATATCGAGCGAGAATAACTTAGTCGCCGATTATTTTTCTCGTGCACCCGTAACTAACACTATGTGCAAGGAAGATGGCGAATATGACGCATACTGCTCGCTTAACTTCCTAGATAGTACGTTCGCGCCAGCTGTTTTGTTTACAGATATAAAGAATGCTACTTGTAACGATAAGACTATACAAACAGTGGTAAAGTATGCAAATGTAGGTTGGCCCCGCAAAATAGTTTGCGAGTCAATACGTCCTTTTTTTTTATGTCGCACAGATTTACAATATGAAAATGGAATTTTGATGCGAGGACATAAGGTAGTAATTCCTATGACATTGCGTGAAAGAATGTTGCACGAACTACACAGTACGCATTTAGGCATTGTTAAAATGAAATGTAATGCGCGCGCTAGGATGTGGTGGCCCGGTATAGATGAGGATATTGAGAGGATTATCGCCGCGTGCGAAGTGTGTGCGAGCGCGCGGCCCGCTCCGCCACGGGCAGCGCCGGCGCCGTGGCCGAGCGCAGCGGCACCGTGGGAACGAATCCATATAGACTATTTATCTATACGACAACAGACTTATTTAGTAGTGATTGATGCGTACTCTAAATGGTTAGAGTGTATTTTTATGGGCAATGATCTTACCACACAATCTTTAATCAAAAAATTAAAACAAATATTTTCTGTGTTTGGATTACCGGGTACATTGGTATCAGATAATGACGTAAAAATAAATTGTAAAGAATTCAATTTGTTCTGTTCCAATAATGGTATTAACTACATCACGTCACCGATTTACCATCCATGCAGTAACGGTCAAGCTGAAAATTCAGTGAGGACGTGTAAAAAGATGTTAAAGAATATTTTAAGTGAAAGTTCAGCACAAAATGTAGTATTTGACAAATTATTAGGTTATTTATTTGAATATAGGAACACACAGCACTGTACAACTGGAAAATCACCCGCAAAATTGATGTTTGGCAGGAACTTGAAGTCACGACTTGACTTAATACTACCTAAAAGGAAAGAATTGCGTAAAATACCGTCAGGGGGGAATGAAGGTCGCACCAGAAGTTTCGAAGCTGGTGACAGGGTATGGGTCCGGTGGTACAGTGGTAGAACAGAGACATGGAAGATGGGAGTAATCAATAAAGTGATAGGAAAAAGAATGTTTAAGGTGTTAGTTGAAGATTTAGGTGTATCTTGCATTAGGCATCTTGACCAATTGCTTAAATGTAAAAAACCCACTGATTTTGACAAATGTCAACTTGTTTGTTATCCTACGACTTCTTCGACAGCTCCGGCTCCGTTTACTTCACCAATAATGCCCAGCCCGGCTATTGAATCGAATACAGTCAGTACCCAAGGGAGAGCAGTTACAGAGGAACCGGTGGAGATAGGAGAAGGTACTGCGGCTGCAACTAGCGTTGAAGCTGACAGGGACCAGATTTCAACGGATGTTGTGAACCGAGAAAATGCACGGCAGTCAATGAATAACGCATTAGAGAACCAGGCTCCTCAAGCCTCAGCCGCTGCGCAGGATTCAGCAATCATTCATGAGCCACGTGCACATTCTCGGCGTGCCAGAAAAGATGTTGACTATTCTGTATTTTACTAGTAGATAGATAGTTATACTTACGTTCAATGTTAAGCTAAGTAAGCCGTTACATCAATGTTTAAAATCATGTTACGTAATTGTCAACAGGTTTCAAGATAAGTGTGGAGGAATGATGTGTATGCGCACTCACACATAGTTATACGGTGTCATGTATCAGTGTAACCTCTTCCCGAGCAGTAATAAACTAGCGATCAAAGACGACACTCGTTTCATTATCTCCGCACTCCCACCCACAACGTATAAACATATCAGTTCATCAGGTCTTCTCATGTAGGAGGCGTGACTCCATGCGAGCTGGTCTGGCATTGGTTTGTCACTGTTACTTTATATCATTTGTTGTGTTATAATAAAGACTAGCAACATATTGTCCTCAGGATGTGCCCTTGTTCGCGGGTATCTACAGCGACCTGTTCCCGGGCGTAGAGATCCCGGTGCCGGACCGCGTGGAGCTGACGCGCTGCGTGCTCAAAGAGCTCGAGAAGCGTAATCTGCAGGCCACCGACTGGTACCTCGAGAAGATCATCCAGGTAACAGCTGTGCCAGACAACGCTGAGCTAGAAGTTTAATGTCAAAAAGACCATTGTGTGACCCTTGTGTCTTTTGAGATTTCCGTTTTTTAACCTTTAAAGCATGTCGAATGAAAAATGGTTCCATGCAGCTATAAAGTTCACGTTTCTCCAGGTATACGAGATGATGCTGGTACGCCACGGGTTCATGATCGTAGGGTCCCCTATGGGGGGCAAGACTTGCGCCTACCAGTCGCTGGCAGACGCCCTGCGCGCGCTGCAGCTCACCAAGCCTCCTCCTCGCCACAAGGAGTTCGGCGCCATCTACCGCATCATGAACCCGAAGGCCATCACTATGGGGCAGCTGTACGGCTGCTTTGACCCGGTGTCTCATGAGTGGTATGTTACACATTAGATAATAATTAATTAACATAATAGGTACCTATTATAATGTTTTTTTTTTTTAATAATCGCGCCTAGAGGTAGTTTATGTCGGGTACATTTTGTGGGCCGCCTTTGTATGGACTAAAATAGCACCGTGTATTGAAGTTTAGGTAAGGAGAACAGCTCTAGCTGCAATAACAAAAGTGCCACATTAAAGTAATGTTGGCCATGCTTAGCCTCTAGCCAAAGTAAAAGCCAGCCTTTGAGTCAACTGGCCTTATCGATTTTTTTTTAAAGATGTGAGTATAAGGGCCCCAAGGCTCGAGGATAGTTTCTTTATTTAAATGCACGTTTCCTTTCGCCGTCCAGGTCAGACGGCGTCCTGGCGATAGCTTTCCGCGAGTACGCGATGTCGATCACGCGCGACCGCAAGTGGATCATCTTCGACGGGCCAGTGGACGCCGTGTGGATCGAGAACATGAACACCGTGCTCGACGACAACAAGAAGCTGTGCCTCATGAGCGGCGAGATCATCCAGGTCGGTTCACTGCAGCAGCTGGTTGTTTATTAAAACCGCACGCAATACAAACCCAAACCTAATGCCTCGGGCCGGCGCACATATGGTGGAGCGCAGCGCAGAGCTTTCTTCAATGTCAAACTATTTTCGACATTGTCCTTATTGAAAAAATGTCTAAAATTAATTAACACAACAATTAATTCTTGGAGAGCATCGAAGCGACTCCATAATACGAAAGATAGTACGCAGGAACGCGACTGCGCTAGCATGCGCGCTACTTCGCGCGCTTCCACTTCCGGTCATACACTGGAACTCTGGAAAAATTGCAAAACCAAAGACGAGAGTGTTTCGAGTATGCACAGTCTAGCGCGTACTCGCGCATCCACTCGCATTCTCGGGTAGAAATTTGTCTAATTTTTCACGCTCTGCGCCATGCTCCGCTATAAATGTGCGCTGAAGCCATTCTGTGGCAGTCAACCTAAGGCTTCTTCTTCGAGTCGATGATGACCCTTAATCATTTTGTACCCAGTAGGTTGCCATGCTTATAGCGGCATCTGTGGCATTCATTAGGACCTCAATTGAGCAGTAGTGCAGGTGTAAGGCGTGGTGTAAGGTGTGTAGCGAGTGGAGTGGGAGAGGGAGATAACCTCTCGTCCCGGCCGCCGTGGTAGACGCCGCGGGCGTCGGAGGCTACCTGGTGACCTCCGGTCACCGTAGGCGCGGGCCTGTGGACGGTGAGCTATGGGCAGCTCGCCGTCCGTCCGTCATCTGACGACAGGCCGTGTTGACGGCGCGTTCGTGTTCCACGCGCGCCTGCACTGAGGAACATTGATGGGTTTTAGTCAGTAGAAGTCTGACACTCCCTCTCGCTCCGCCCAGAGCGGGAGGAGTCATTGGATGATTTCCCATCCCTAAAAAAAAAAGGTGTGTAGCGAGTTAGTGAAACCCTAATTTGACATGTTGTATTTGCAGCAGCCTATGTAGCTGCACAAGCGATTGAGTACTTTATATACAGGCCACTGGTGTTCACGTCCAGGTGGCAGGTCGGGACGTGGTGGATGCTGTTCTTCCCACAACTTGAGTCTCACTTTAGATTGATAGTCTTGAATAGCTTGTGTGCAGCGAAGAAAACCCTTCTGGCGCTTAAGTTTACCCGGGGCTGTTGTGCGTTCGTAGAGGACCAAGGAGTACTCAGCTTCTAGACGTCACATAACAACTGACGGCTTCCATCAGATCTGATTATAAAATTGGATGTTATAAGACCACTTCAAAATGACACGCATTTAAGTGTACTGATGATGCTGCCTTGCCTCATCCATCAATCGGAGGGCCATTCGAAACATGAGTATAACTCAGCATAGTTGGTGGCTACAAACCTGCCAAAAATTACTGAATTGTTTATACACCGGAGTATAAAGAGGGGGAAGATTTTTACTTATAAGTTTCGAATTTACGACACTTTATGGCACAAGCTATTTCGTGCAGGCTCTCCTAAACGGAGCGTGCAGGAACTGCACCGTGCACGTTCTGTATATTGCAAGGCGTTGTTATGCCGTATAGTGTAACATATTAAGAATACTTAACAATCAATCAATTTATTTAATCAGACAATTAGTCCATTTGTAAGTAACAAAAATATCTTACAAACTAAGTTAGTAGGTCCACATTACAAAAAAGGTGTCATGAACATTTTCGCTCAAGTTCAGCCCAGACTGTATCGCTATCCGACCAGAATCCGAACGAAAGCCTTCATGACTGCCGAGTCATATTTCTCAGCAATTACTTACTTGTAGGATACTGTTACTGCTGCCCCGCACTCTGCTCAGTAGGGAGGCGGTTCGCTTGCGCATTATTGCCTGGAAGCCATCAACACGAGCCTCCAAAAACATAGCTGAAGCACTGCAAAACCGGGGCAGCCCTAGCAGCATCCAAATCCATTATTATACTGGACGCGCTAGGCATTGATCGACCTTTGAGTATAGCTGACCCACAGGCTACTCGTGTAAAACCACTTATAGTTCCTGCACGCTCCGTTTAGCCACTATAAATTTCTCTCTATGCTAGATGACGAACAAAATGAACCTGATCTTCGAGGCAGCGGACTTGGAGTTCGCGTCGCCGGCCACCGTGTCTCGCTGCGGCATGATATACATGGAGCCTGAGATGCTAGGTATGCACTACCGAGTCATCTTCTTACTAATTTTACAAATTGCACCTCCCTCTGCATGCATTCACGTTTACATCCGCATCCTTTTAATGTTTCTTGACTCAAATCGTCTTTAATTTATACCTGCTTATACCAGGGTGGCGCGCATTCCTCACGTCATACAACGTGTACCTGACGAAGAAGCTGATCCCAGAGCAGTTCGACCTCATCCAGGAGCTCATCGACTGGCTGGTGCAGCCGATCATCGACTTCATCCAGCTCAAGTGCACCACCTTCGTGAGGGTCGGCGAGATACATCAGTTCGACGTGAGTGCTTGTCAAAACCACATTCAGAAACGGTGTTGATGTGCTCCAAAACATTCGTTCTTAGCGGGCTCAATGCCGCCACTAGAAAACCAACGTAGCAAAATCTACATCGCAATAAAAAGAACCGTGATGCCTTCCTACCAGGAGCGAACTACCTACTAACAAAGTCTTGCATCGCGGTATCAGAGTTTTCCGTGCAATTTTAAAATATACAACAGTCCGAATATCAACTATCGGGCAGTTGCTTGCCAGACACAACAACCGTCCGGACAGAGGATCGTCCCTTTTCAATTGAGATTTGCGGGACTTTACATCCACCCAGTTCCGCATAATATGTACCTAAACAGTAAAGTTTACCATGACCAAAATGTTTCTATTTGTGTGTCCGCAGTCGTTCACGCGGCTGTTCACGGTTCTGCTGGACTCGGAGGCTCAGTTCAGCACGCTGTGGCTTCAGTGCACCTTCCTGTTCTCACTGCTGTGGGGACTGTGCGCCACCGTCGATGGTACGTAGCTCGGGGCTACAGGTGGTTATACACCGGCAAGACGAGGCGTGGATTGGGCGAGCGAGAATTGAAATTTGTATGGCAGAACTTTGCATGAATACCAAAGAATTACAAACACCTTAACATTTTCAATTAATCTTCCAAACCATGCTTTATCCAGGCGAGAGTCGCAAGATCTTAGACTCGTTCCTTCGCAAACTGCTCGATGGCAGCAACGCCAACTTCCCGAAGCCCAAATCCTTCAAACTAACCAAGACCCAAATGTTCCCGGACAAGGAGACCGTGTTTGACTGCCTCTACGACAAGAGGAACAATGGCTCGTGGATCTCTTGGATGGACCTGGAGAAGGAAGTGCCGCCGCCTCCTTCAGCCAAGGTATGTGTTATGGTCAGAGGAAGGTCGAGGAGACCGTGTTCGACTGCCTTTATGACAAGAGAAACAACGGCTCCTGGAAATCGTGGATGGAGCTGGAGATGAAAGTGCCGCCGCCTCCTACTGCCAAGGTATTTATTGTCAGAGGAAGGACAAGGAGACCGTGTTTGACTGCCTCTACGACAAGAGGAACAACGGCACCTGTATCTCTTCGTTGGAACTGGAGCAGGAAGAGCCGCAGCATCCTGCAGTCAAGGTATGTGTTATGGTCAGAGGAAGGTCAAGGAGACCGTGTTCGACTGACTCTACGACAAGAGGAACAACGGCACTTGTATCTCTTGGTTGGAACTGGAGAAGGAAGAGCCGCAGCATCCTGCAGTCAAGGTATGTGTTATGGTCAGAGGTAGGTCAAGGAGATCGTGTTCGACTGCCTCTACGACAAGAGGAGCTGGAGAAGGAAGTGCCGCCGCCTCCTACGGCCAAGGTACCATTACACATAGGCTTTATCCCAGCTTCGTTACAAGAAGTAGTTCTGCGCTTTTAACTAAGATTTTTACTTTTAGTAAGTGTCAACTCTTTTCAGGGTCCTTTTTAGTGATACGGATGCCGTGTGTAATTACAGGAATATGAGATTAATTTGCCATTAGGCTGATCATGTAAATGCATCAGCCATGCCTAGGGTATTATTGCAAATGTTCATCGAGATGAGGCATATTCCATCCTACAACTCCCTTCCCTCAGGTGAACGACTTGATAATCCTGACGAACGAGAACGCTTGCCTGCGCTTCTTCGTGAAGAAGATGGTGAAGGCTCACATCCCGATTCTAATCGTGGGCCCCACGGGCACCGGCAAGTCCTCTATGGTGCTGAACTTCCTGCTGTCGCTGCCCAAGGAGAGGTACATCACCAACACCATCAACTTCTCCGCCAGGACTACTGCTAATCAGGTGAGGACAATAAAATAAAGGACAATAAAAGGACAAAAGAAACAAAAAGAAGTGTCCTTCTTTTTGTTTCTTTTATTGTTGATAGATTTTTGTTTGACCACTATCGCAACATTCGCAACCCAACCTGGTGGGTAGGTAAGTGATGTTTTTGATGATGAAACACGCATGCTTAGAATTAGGCTATTCTCTAAATGTTGGGAAAATTAGTCAAGAGTGAATAGGTTACTTCTAGGCAAGCGTGCTCCATCTTAGACCGCATCATCGCTTACCTTCAGGTGAGACAGCGATCAAACGCGTGCCTATCAAAAGTAAAAAGAAAATAACTCTGAAATTGACTTCTTAAGTCGTTTTCTTTAATTGAATCTGAATGCTGATGTTATTTCCTTATTTCCCATCATAAAATTAGGTACCTACCTATTTAATAAAATAAAAAAATCTCTACCTTATTAATTTTTCAGACACAAGACATCATCATGTCTAAAGTAGACAGAAGACGTAAAGGTGTCTTCGGGCCCTCTATGGGTAAAAAGGTATGTTACTAATTATATGTACATTTCATCAAAATACAATAAAATGTTTCATTGAAGAAATTAATGTGTGAGAAGGACAAACAAGTGACTTTTTTGTCCTTTTTCTTGTGGAATTCATTAACTGACAGATTTTTTTTATAACCTTGACACACATGAGGAATTTCTCCTGTATCGTGGGTGCGTTCACAAACTCACAAAAACCCAGACCCGGTACAACTATCTGTAGGCTAAACAAATATTTGGTTCCGTGCGGGAATCGAACTCGCGACACGCAGCGCATAAACATAAACCGATCGCTCAACCACTGCACCAACCAGTGTCATCAAAATTAATCGTTATACTTGTGATTAACAAAATTTTAATCGGTTTATCAAAAACCACTGAAGACCAGTCACTTTATGTCCCCCACGCCGCCGCGCCGCCGGGCCTTTCGCTAAGAGTCAAGCTTCCTCTTCACATGCATCTTAGCAGGCAGTGGTGTCGCCTAGCGTTCAATACGCTGGCCGGCTAAGAAAGACTCTGTTGCGGAGCGATCGTAAAGCGTTTACGCGTGCAAACTTGTACGCATGGAATAGCTATCAAAAGAGCATGAAGAGGAAGATGTTTTAAGCGATTGTTTCTTACTTTTTTTCTAGTGCGTACTATTCGTGGACGACCTGAGCATGCCGCAGAAGGAGTGCTACGGAGCGCAGCCCCCCCTGGAGCTGCTGCGCCAGTGGATCGACCACGGCCACTGGTACGACCTGCGAGACATGGTGCGCCAGGAGGTCGTCGACGTTGTGAGTAGTACTTTCGGTAGCAGATATGCATAATCAATATATTATATGAAGAGTACAGGGGCAAAACAGGGCATCCCCTGTTTTCACAAAAACCAGTTTTTGTGTAATTTACATTTTAATTTTTCAAAGTGTATGGACTTTCTTTTACGTATGTAATCTTAGATATTATTTTACGTATGTAATATTATATCATCACGCTAAGACTAAAAGGAGCCGAGCATTAATGGAAAATGTGACGCAGAAGAAGTTGCGTGGGTCAGCTAGTCTCAAATAAATAAAAAACCGCCACTGTACGTACGGGCACCCCCCCCCCCGCAGCTGTTCGTGTCGGCGATGCTGCCCCCCGGCGGCGGCTCCAACCTGATCTCGTCGCGCCTGACGCGCCACATGCTGGTGGTGGCGCTGGACTCCTTCGAAGACAACACGCTCAACAAGATCTTCGTCACCATCATGGACTGGCACTTCTCTAAGGGGTTCATTGAGGCGCTTCAGAGGCAGGCCAAGGTATGTACTAATTGTTTGTGGCACTCACTTATTATGGTGCTATCGTAAATGGCTGGTTGATGCCGCTATTGTGCTGGAGCGTACTTACTGAATATT
This sequence comes from Ceramica pisi, assembly GCA_963859965.1. Lineage (NCBI taxonomy): Eukaryota > Metazoa > Arthropoda > Insecta > Lepidoptera > Noctuidae > Ceramica > Ceramica pisi. Next base: position 2,274,256 of record OY982537.1, on the reverse strand, counting down.
TGGGACACAAGATAATTTGTCTAGATTTGTTTTCTGAGGTTGCAATCAAGGAATGTTGAAGGGAGCTGCATCTATTTTTTAACCGAATTTTTCTAAAAGAAGGAGGTTCTATATTCGGCTGTATGCATGTTTTTTACGTATTTTTATTCGAAAGCCTATACTCCTGAAGTGGTCCCATTGTCACCAAGTCAGAATCTCACGATAGGAACCCATGAAAATCGAGGGAAGCCCTCAAAATCGAAGTATCGCTAATAAGGATAAAATTCTGGGAAGCAATAACATATGGAAAACTAAAGGAAAGTGCCCATTTTCAACAAAACACTTTTCGATCGTGAATTAAGACTATTCGCATCATTACAGGCTGTGGTAGGGGCGACAATGGAGGTCTACAAGGCCGTGACCCTGCAGTTCCTGCCCACGCCCAGTAAGTGTCACTACCTGTTCAACCTGCGGGACTTCGCGCGCGTCATCAAGGGCATCCTGCTAGTGCCGGCCACGCACATGAAGGACCTCAACAAGCTGGTCATCTTGTGGATACATGAGGCCTACCGCGTCTTCTATGATCGGCTCGTCGATGATCATGATCGGTAAGTTTTGGCTGAATGGTAGTAGACGATTTTAGTTAGGTATATGATGTGTTAAAAAACCAACTGCAAGTTTCAAGAGTTGGTAAGGATAACAAATAAAACTAATCCTTTTCAAAGATATAATACAAATACAATATTTTCACTACGCTCTATTGATTATGCGCACTTTACTTCGCATATTTTCCAGCGGGAACCGCGGAAGGGGGTTGCGTACAGTCAACATTTATATTATTTCGATGACACTGAGCACGAAAAGCTTACACTTTATTTTTTAACACTTTATACATAATGTCATCATCAGCAGTCTATTGTTGGACATAAGTATCCAAAATGATAAATCCTCTGATCATTGCAAACACCAGCATTATTTTTACAGTAATAAAATATCTCCTAAAAAAAATGTGGCTTGTCAGCTGAATAATGAAGTATATAAATGTATAAAAGCCTAACGATTAGCGTCTTATTTATCTAACTTGAACTATAGTTATTTAGTATTCTCCTACTTTAGGCTGAGACTGTACGACGTTGTATACAAGGCGGTGTATGCCAACTTCCGAGTGCACATGGATGCTGTGCTCAAAGAACTGGGCTTCGTCCCCGAGGACGAGAAGTGTGGCAACAAGCACGCGTGTAACATCTTCTTCGGCAACTACATGGAGCCTGATGCTGACCCTAAGATCTATGACCAGGTGAGAGCCATCTTTCAGTGCTCAAAGAGCTAGGCCTCGTCCTCGAAGACGAGAAGTACGGCAACAAGCCTGCATGTAACATCTTCTTCGGCAACTACATGGAGCCTGATGCTGACCCTAAGATCTACGATCAGGTGAGAGCCATCTTACAGTGCTCAAAGAGCCAGGCTTGGTGTCCAAGGACAAGAAGTGCGGCAAAAAGCACGCGTGTAACATCTTCTTCGGCAACTACATGGAGCCTGACGCCGACCCTAAGGTCTACGACCAGGTGAGAGCCATCTTACACTGCTCAAAGACCTGGGCTTGGTTCCCGAAGATGAAAAGTGCGACAACAAGCCTGCATGTAGGTAAATCTTCATCGGTAACTACATGGAGCCTGACGCCGACTCGTAAAATCTACAACCAGGTGAGGTTCACCTTACAATGCTCAAAGACCTAAGCTTGGTGTCCAAGGACGCGAAGTGTGCCAACAAGCACGCGTGTAACATCTTCTTTGACAAAAACATGGAGCCTGATGGTTAGCATCAGGCTCCATGTTTTTGATGCAATCAGGTGAGATAGACATCTAAGTTCTCAAACACCTGGGCTTGGTCCCCGAGAACGAGAAGTGCAGCAACAAGCACGCGTGTAACACCTTCGGCAACTACATAGAGCCTGATGCCGAAGCTGCGTTTCACTTGCGCTGAGCGACGCTAAATACAGTAGTCGGAACGAGTTTGGCGTAGAATTTTTCTCCAAGGGGTGGGGGTTTCAACCTGAGATGCAACGCCCAATAAGAACAGCTGGCTACTATAAATGAACCAATTCTATTGGTTCTTAGCAAACCCATCCCTCGCTTCGTTTCCGCGTATGTCTAGTTGATGTTATCGTTCGATAAGTTTTCATTGACTTACTTATTGTTGGACAGGTGATGAGTCTGGAAGACATGGCGGACAAGATGGAGTACTACCTGGAGGAGTACAACGTGGTGTCCTCCTCTCCGATGGCGCTGGTCATGTTCAGATACGCACTCGACCATATCTCCCGGTGCACTAGAGTGCTGCTGCAGGATAACGGTGAGTATTCTTCAAGCTAGAGTGAAGGATGACTAGTAGAAAATTCCTAAGGCATTAATTCCGCCTCTGTAAATTTGTGTGCATGAAGTGTTAAATAAATAAACAGCGGGTCGATTCTGTCAATATCTCACCATGACCACTTAGGTGGAGTGAACGACAAATGAGCTGTCATGCCATCTTGTTTGTATGGTTTGACAGCTCACTTGTCGTTCACTTCGCCTAAGTGTTCACTTCGACATGTTCACAGAATCGACCGGCAGGCTCTTCTTCTGGGCACGCTATAAACGATAACTTGATTTGGTTATCGTTGAGTACGTAGTGGAATAAAAGCGGCACCTTAATCAAGTCAGATAATTTATTTTCATTATAAACTTATACACGCCATTATTACAATGCGGCTTTACCGGAAGAGCGTGTTGCCAGTTGATCTATAATAGATTAAAAATATTCATAGACTACAATTTCCAATACCCCGGCTCAAGCTCAAGTTTATTATTTTCTACAAAACTAAAATGACTAAACTTGCACTTGTTACCATCGTACAAAACTTTACCAAAACTGGCAACATTAAAATTGGCACATGACACTAGTGACAATTCGAGTTTGACACAATTTACAAATAAAATGACTTTTCAAAATTTGTAGGTTATCATTAAAACTTGTAAACATTTCACAAAATATACAAATAAGTTGCTATCTAAGATTACCTCAATTAACAAAATATTACACAACACATACCTATATTATCTAACACAATAAACCGAGAGAATTACAAAAATACTTGTGTTTATCCTTTGACAGTGACTTGGTAAGTATATCAGCTTTGTTTTCATTAGTAGACACATACTCTAGCATAATTAAACCTTTGCTTACAATATCTTTAATATAATGTACTTTAATATCAATATGTTTAGATCTTTTGCTATTTTCATAACTTTCTATCATTTTAATAGTGCTTTGGTTATCAACAAACAATGTAGAATTTATATTTTCACAAAACTTTAAATCCTTTAATACTCCTAATATAAAAATTATTTCACTTACAGCTAATGCAGCAGCGACATATTCAGCTTCTGCTGTAGACAATGCAACTGAAGTCTGTTTCTTTGACATCCAGCTGATCAAATTGCCCTGATGGAATATGGCGATTCCACTTACACTTTTCCTATCAATATTCTCACTTGCCCAGTCTGCGTCTGAAAATGCATTTAAGTAATTATTATTATTTTCTTCCTTTTTGTAAACTAATCCTTTTTCTTTTGTTTGTTTCAGGTATCTCAAAATTCTTTTTCCTGCTTTCCAGAGTGTTGATGTTGGTCGAATCATGTATCTGCTCAAGAATCCTGTTGCATATGATATGTCAGGTCTGCTAATTGTAGCTAGATACATCAGTGAGCCTACGAGTTCTTTGTAAGGAATGTTTGTCAAGATTTCTTCATCTGGATCTATGTGTAAACCAGTTTCCATTGGTGTACTTATGCCTTTGCAATCTTGCATATTAAATTTTAATAAAATCTTATCAATAATTTGTGTCTGATTTATTTCTATTCCATAGTCAAATCTCTTTATTTCCATTCCTAGAAATTTATGAATATTGCCCATATCTTTGGCTTTGAATTCTTCTTTCAAATCTGCTATTATTTTCTGTCCTTCTCCAATAATTAAAATATCATCTACAAATATTAATATGTAAACATTATTTCCGGTGTATAGACAGAAATCTCTTTGTGAACGATTAAATCCTTTCTTTATGAGAAAATCATTGAGTTTCTCATTCCAACATTTTGGAGCTTCTTTCAGTCCGTAGAGTGCTTTTCTTAATTTTAAAACTTTTCCTTTTTCTTTTGCTAACCCTTCTGGATACTTTATGTATATGTCAGACTTTAGTTCACCATTCAGGAATGCTGTTGGTATGTCCATTTGCTGTATAGGTAGATCTTCTTGTACTGCTTTGTTTAGAAATAGTCTCACAGTTGTCATTCTAGCAACTGGTGCATAGATATTTTCAGTAGTTTCTTCTTGAAATCCTTTTGCTACTATTCTAGCTTTCTTTGTATTATCTGCCTTTGTACGGAATACCCATTTTGTATCTATTGCCTTCTTTTCCTTTGGTAGTTCACTTATTTCCCATGTTCCATATTTGTTGTGTGCTTCTAGCTCTTTCTGTATAGCTTCAGACCAATCATCATGTTTTATGGCTTCATTATAGTTTATAGGATCTTCTAGCAGTAATGCATAAGCCATATTTGACATTTCATAATCTTGGAATCTTATTGGTGTCTTAGTAGGTCTTTGTCTTCTTTTCTCTGAATTGTTCTGGTCTTGTCCTTGATTAATACTCATGTCTTTCTCACTTGACAGTTCTTGAATATTTTCTTTTTCACTCTCTAAATATTCTATTTCTGGTTCTTCTTCTTCTTCATAATTATAAGTAATGGATTTATTCCATTTGCTTTCATCATACTTATAATCTGATTCATCAAATCTTACATCTCGAGATTCTTCTGTTTCATCAGTTATTGGATCCCATAGCTTGTATCCTGATCCACAATATCCAACCATAATCATAGGTTTTGCTCTAGGTTTTAGTTTGCTAGGCTTAGGTAATATGACACTCCATGCTTTTGAGCCAAATACTCTTATTTTATCGAGTTTGTTCTCTCCATACCATATTTTGGCTGGTGTATCACCATATAATGCTTTTGTTGGGGATCTATTTATAACATATGCTGCAGATCTGATGGCTTCGCCCCATAATTTCTTTGGTAGATTTGTTTCCAATAACATAGCTCTCACTTTGTCAGCTAATGTTCGATTCATTCTTTCACATACAGAATTTTGCTGGGGTGTATAGGCACATGTGGTTTCTTGCTTTATACCATTTTCATTATAAAATACTTTTAGTTCTTCGTTAACAAATTCAGTACCTCTGTCAGTTCTTATTCTTCTAACATTTGTCCCATTGTTTTTCATTCTTCTTATGTAGTTAATTATATAGCCTTTCGCTTCATCCTTTGATTTTAGTAGGTAGACTTCCATAAAGTGTGAGTAGTCATCAATTATTGTTAAATAGTATTTTTCTTCTCTTCTACTCATGGGTGAGACAGGTCCTCCGAGATCACAATAAATTAGTTCTCCTATTTGCTTTGTTCTTGGCTTTGGAGTTGGACTGAATGGTTGACGCGTACTTTTGGCTTGTATACATATGGAGCAGCGTTCATTTGACAATGGTAATCCTAGTACCTTCATGCTTCCATAGTTTAAATGACCCATTCTTCTGTGCCATAGATTTTCATCTGTTTTGTTTGTCAACATTGCATCTAAATTCAGGTTAAGTTTGATTTTACACAGTCTCCCATTATTTTCACATATTATATCATGACTTTCATTGCTAATTACTGTTCTTGTTAGTTCAAATGTTACTTTAAATCCTTTTTCATTTAATCTTAGTACAGATATCAGGTTGTGAGCTAAATTTTTGACTATTAAGCATTCTATGTCTATTCTTAGATTTTGTTTACTTATTCCAATTATTTTTCCTTTCCTTGTTGCTGATAGGATATTTCCATTTGCTACTTGAATTTTTATTTCTGGTATTTCACATATGTTTTGTACATGCTTCTCATATTTTTCATTAATCATGTGGTAGGTCGCTCCTGAGTCTATCACAAATTCTATTTCTCTATTCAAGTCATTTGTATTAGTAGAGAATGCTTGTGCGAAGAATGTTACTGGGGTGTTATTATTATTCTCCTGCTGTTCTGCAGTATTTGCTGAGCTGGTAGCTTGTTCTCTTTGTTTTCTTCTGCCTCTATAGTTTCCTCCTCTTTGACCTCTATTGTTGCCTCTGTTAGCTTGGTTACTTCTACATTGAAAATATTTGTGACCCTCCTTGCCGCACTTAAAACATGTGAGGAAGCTGTGAGCATCGGCTTCCTTGTTTGGATTGCTTTGATCACCTTTTATTTTTAATTCAGCATCTAACATTCTTGATTTTATGAAATCAATCGTCAAATCTTTGTCCATAGTTTCTAATGTTGTTATAACAGTATTGTACTGGTCTGGTAGTGTCAACAATAAGTGACATACCTTGTCATTTTCTTTCATCTCTGTTCCTGATGACTCCAGTTCCGAAATAACATTCTCAAATTTAATAAAGTGATCAGTCAATCTTTCATTGTTTCCACATTTCAATGACAGTAGTTTTCTCCTTAAGTATAGCTGATTGAAAACTGATTTCCTTTCAAATATTTCTTCTAGTCTAGTTAGCATTTCGAATGCTGTATTACATTTTTTAATTATGTTTATAAACTTATCGGAGACACATTGAACAATGACGCTTTTTGCTTTGGCATCAAGTTCGTTCTGCACTTTTTCGTCTAATTGTTTGTCCTTGTTTATGGCATCTGTTAGACCTCGTTCTTCTAATAGCGTTTTAACTCGAAACTTCCAATTCGAAAAGCTTGAGCCATCCTTTAAGCTTGGATAGGAAGATATCGTACTTGTAGCCATTTTGTCTTTTACTTTGCTACGCTATCCTTTGTCAATCTGACTGACTCTTCCCTGGATGCTCTGAGTACCCTGGGCCCATAACCTATAAACGATAACTTGATTTGGTTATCGTTGAGTACGTAGTGGAATAAAAGCGGCACCTTAATCAAGTCAGATAATTTATTTTCATTATAAACTTATACACGCCATTATTACAATGCGGCTTTACCGGAAGAGCGTGTTGCCAGTTGATCTATCATAGATTAAAAATATTCATAGACTACAATTTCCAATACACGCTCGCTACATCGTAGACCTCATCCATCGCTTTAAGTCAAGCGTGATCGAAGTTAAGAGCAGGCACATTTCTCAAAAAAAAGCTCGTGGCTTTTAATAGCTACCGCACGTATCGATCTTCAAGGTTAACCAACGCTTGCCGAGGTTGGTCTATGGACGGGTGACCAATACATACAGACTCCTCTCTACCTCGTAAATCACGTTAAACCGTTGGTCCTGGCTGTCATTTATGGATCTTTGGTTGTCGTTACGGATTGTCAGAAATCTGATACCAGTCTTGCTAAGGAGTACCGTGTTACGCAGTTACTGGAAGTATGGAGGGTTCCACTTAAAATTGGTACTACTAATATAGTTGGGAAAGAGGTTGGGTAGATTGGTTGATCGCTTCGCCACCTACAAATAACTGTCAAATACTTTTTGTCTACATTTCACTAGTAGCACGTAGGTACAGTTAGTAACCAAATATGGCTATCATCCTAATTGCTCATTTTTACGGTCCTGGGGGTATTATTTCTTCTCTTAATTTTATTTCTTATCGTCTTCTCTTCCCCGGTGTATTAAATTTTCTGGCCAATCTACCGTCAACGCCCCAGTCCTACATTTTTTACATTTTCATCGGCGAGGCTTAAATTCGTCAGACAATTTTAGCACACTTTGATTTTTCTTTTTTATTTGCAAAATAGTTGAAGAGAAAACGCCATCTAAAACTATTCCAAATTTCAAGTTGATAGCATTAGTAGCAGATCTTAAGATATCCAGCTGTGACAGGCGGACAGACTTAGTCACACCACAAGGGTTCCTTTTTACCATTTTGGTACCGAACCCTAATGATAAATAAATCTTTGGAACAAGTACCCCCTTTGGGGAATACAGGTGTGAATTATTAATCTAATATATCATGTGAACTCTTGATCTCAGGTAACTTATTGCTGGTCGGAGTGGGTGGCAGCGGCAGGAGCAGTGCTGTAAAGTTGGCAGCCAGTATCCTAGAGATGAATGTCGTCCAGGTTAGATGCAATTTATTTTCGATTTTACGTATTTCTAAAGATGTAGTGTTTATTTTGTTACTTCGCCAGGTCCACTTTGGACTTTATTATAGACCAACTTCAAGTAAAGTCAACCTAAGTTCAATAATAGCATAAAAAAAAATTGTGCTATGACACTCGGCAATATTGTTGATAGCTTTCTATCATCAAAATAATGATGTAATAGGGTCAGTTCTCCCAACCTATTAGAAACAATTGATCAACGGTCTCCTTGGTCGAATGGTTTAGGCGTTTGCCTTGTGACCCGGTGGTCGTGGGCTCGATTCCCACGGGAAGCATACTTTGTTAAGTTGGTTCCAGTTTGATTCGGGGTTCTTTGCCGCTCCGAAGTAAGGTTTTAGTGACGACCGCGCAGGTGTAATCAAGTAAACAAGTGTTACGTTTGTAGAATATTTTTCTGATTTTAAATACACAATATTATAAACAAGTAAGAAATTCAACCAGTAACGGTAACAAGGTCACAAAGTAACACAACAAACACATACACCACAAAAACACACAAAACACAAATCAAATAGTAAGAAATAACCAAAATAAATAATTTAAAACAATAACAACGTGTAACAGTTTTCGCATCAACAGTCGTATTGCATTGAGTAAGCGGGACACAAGTATGCATCGAACGTATACGAGGGACTGAGACGCCATTACACTCGCCATCTTGCGCGTGTTCTATGTTCCTTGTCAAATTGACATCCTGCGCAACCACTTGCGACGTACTTCGCATAGGCAAAGAACCCTGAATCGTACTGTATAAGCCGGTGGTCCCGGCCGCCAAATGGCGGTCGTTAAACCATGTCAGAGGCCCTTGAGGTGGTTCAGAAACTCTGGCACTAGGGTGTGTGGGGTCGTTAGACCTTACTGGCCACACGATAAGAAGAAGAAGGGGGCCAAGTCACCCGCGTCCGTAGGAGAATACCTTTCAGCGAATCCCTACACGTGGTCCCCGGGTGGTGCTAAACAGGTGACACTAACCGCCTCCGTGGCAAAATTTTTACTTGGTTTGATTGGTGGTAGGACTTGTTCTAAGTCCGCCTGGCAAGCTACCACCATCATGTCTAAGTCTGTCGCCATAACAACAATGTTAACAGCATTGTTGTGTTCCGGCAGTTAGAGGTATGATAGCCAGCTCCTCTGTGTAAGAGGATTCCGGGTGAAACTCGCTTCCATCTTCGGCCTAATCATCACTTTCCATCAGGTGAGATTTGGGCCAAGAGTTTCCCCGTTTTGTATAAAAAAAATAAAAAAAAGAGAAGAAAGAATTTTACCTGCTAGTTAAATATTAAATTTGACCAACTAATCAAATTTTTACAGATAGAAATATCTCGAGTGTACGGTCAGAACGAATGGCGCGACGACATCAGGAAGTTGCTGATGAAGGCCGGCATCATTGGGAAGCCTCTTGTCTTCCTCTTCGCAGACAATCAGGTACGGAGACCCGACGATAAGACTTGAGCTTCGACAATATATAGCTCTAGACACCAGCTCATCCAGAGTTGCGAAATTTGTTCGAAAGAGTCACCGTGGTCCTGGAAAGCCAAGGGTATTGGAAGGAAGATGTGTTGCTGGGGAGTTTGTTGGCCACTTCCTCTCCACAGCTAAAATACGAGGAAGTGGTGATGGGCGGGCGTTTTGGGGGACTGTCTTTTGTAAGAACTTGACTTTCTAAAGGCGCTGGCTCTCAGCCTAATTTGAATAAATGCTCCGCCCAGAGCGTGGGGAGTCATTTGATGATTTAAACATCAGCTCATGTTAAATATTTCTCCTTAAACTCCCTTCTACTTGCCAAGGTATGAGATAAAGCAGTTGACTTGGCTCCGTCGACTGATTGATTCTTAGCTGAACGGTATAATTTGATCTTTATGTGACACTTCATGGCTAAATAGGCGATTCAGTGACCGTTTAAGCCATCCATCGTAGACTTTGTCTCTGTCATGTCTAACATGGATTAGGGTCAAGAAATAACCCATCTAAAATTAAATATCTGTTGGAATAGACGTGGTCTTTCTGTTTACAACAGCTTCACTGCTGAGGCCCAACCAAACTTCTGACGCCGAATTAGCTTTATTCAAAAAACAACGATTTTGTATGGAGACGCGTACGCATTAGTTCAGTTTTCCGCATCTATTTAAATAGCTTTCGCGGCAAACAAGTATAAAATGAGGACAAATATGCTATTTAGAGTTCAGCGCTGTTCTGCAGCTGACGCCTTCTCATTCTTACGACGCTGTACGCGGCTGATAGAAGTAGAACTGTATAAGTGTGACCAAAATCGTTCAGTGAAACGCGAATGGACTTGAATAAGGGTGATTAGTCCCTTTTGATGTTTTAGATCCATCCTTGGATCTAGAACGTCATAATTCGATTGCAGACGTTTGTACCGTCTGTTTACCGTAATTTTTTTCCAGATAATGTACGAGGGCATGGTGGAAGATATCAACATGCTGCTAAACACGGGTGACATCCCCAACCTGTACGGCATGGACGAGAAGGTGGAGATCCTCGACAAGATGCAGACTGCCGTGCGGGAGACGGTGAGTCATGTTTGTATAGATAATGTACGAGGGCATAGTGGAACACATCAATATGCTGCTGAATACACCTTTAACAAGAGCCCTTTGCATCCAAGAGCAAAATCTAAACTTAAATCCATACTATTTATCTAAATTACTAAAAAGCTGTCTCTCTTTGCGAATTTTGAGTTTGAACAAGTGGGAGTTCAGGACTACTGCACACCATTTAACAGGTTTCAGACATTATTCCCGATGAACAGGCTACCTATATAATATAAAAACTTTTTTTAATACAGGGCAAGAAAATCGAAACGACCCCGCTAGCCATGTTTGGTTTCTACGTGGAACGCGTGAAGGCTAACCTGCGCATCGTGCTGGCTATGTCCCCCATCGGAGACTCCTTCAGGAACCGACTGCGCATGTTCCCCTCGCTCATAAACTGCGCTACTATCGATTGGTAAGAGTTCTTCATCATCATGATCTGAGTCATTTCAGCCGAAAGACGTTCACACTCGTTAAGGAGACGAGAGACTGAACGTTTAGAAGTGATTTGTGATTTGAACGTTTCAGACAGCGCCTTGAGAGCGGTAGCTGAAATTCTGCCATTGGGAATTGTCGCCTGCTCAGTAATTTAAAGATTTTTATTGGCCGTTTGTGTTTCGTTCTTTAAAATTTTATGAGTTAATAAATGAAGTCTGTTGTCTCGTGCTTGCGCAGGTTCACGGCATGGCCGCCCGAGGCGCTGGAGCGCGTGGCGCACATGTTCATCTTCAAGATGGAGGACGTGGAGGACGAGCTGCGCCTGGCCTGCGTCGACATGTGCCAGCTGTTCCACATGAGCGTCGTGCAGCTCAGCGACAGGTACCGCGTCACATCACATAGGACGAGCTGCGCCTGGCCTGCGTCGACATGTGCCAGCTGTTCCACATGAGCGTCGTGCAGCTCAGCGACAGGTACCGCGTCACATCACATAGGACGAGCTGCGCCTGGCCTGCGTCGACATGTGCCAGCTGTTCCACATGAGCGTCGTGCAGCTCAGCGACAGGTACCGCGTCACATCACATAGGACGAGCTGCGCCTGGCCTGCGTCGACATGTGCCAGCTGTTCCACATGAGCGTCGTGCAGCTCAGCGACAGGTACCGCGTCACATCACATAGGACGAGCTGCGCCTGGCCTGCGTCGACATGTGCCAGCTGTTCCACATGAGCGTCGTGCAGCTCAGCGACAGGTACCGCGTCACATCACATAGGACGAGCTGCGCCTGGCCTGCGTCGACATGTGCCAGCTGTTCCACATGAGCGTCGTGCAGCTCAGCGACAGGTACCGCGTCACATCACATAGGACGAGCTGCGCCTGGCCTGCGTCGACATGTGCCAGCTGTTCCACATGAGCGTCGTGCAGCTCAGCGACAGGTACCGCGTCACATCACATAGGACGAGCTGCGCCTGGCCTGCGTCGACATGTGCCAGCTGTTCCACATGAGCGTCGTGCAGCTCAGCGACAGGTACCGCGTCACATCACATAGGACGAGCTGCGCCTGGCCTGCGTCGACATGTGCCAGCTGTTCCACATGAGCGTCGTGCAGCTCAGCGACAGGTACCGCGTCACATCACATAGGACGAGCTGCGCCTGGCCTGCGTCGACATGTGCCAGCTGTTCCACATGAGCGTCGTGCAGCTCAGCGACAGGTACCGCGTCACATCACATAGGACGAGCTGCGCCTGGCCTGCGTCGACATGTGCCAGCTGTTCCACATGAGCGTCGTGCAGCTCAGCGACAGGTACCGCGTCACATCACATAGGACGAGCTGCGCCTGGCCTGCGTCGACATGTGCCAGCTGTTCCACATGAGCGTCGTGCAGCTCAGCGACAGGTCAAGTGATCATATTCATATTCATGTTCTATCTATCTAGCCCATTTTGCCCCACTGCTGGGCAAAAGCCACCCTCTGCTGTTACCGTACAACTCGGTCCTTTACTGTTTCGTCAGAGCCACTTCGCCTTGGTCAGCCGCGAAGTCTCTTGGCATTTTGGAATACCTATGCGATCAAACATTCAAGTGCTTCTAACTCAACGGACAGATGTGTTGCTGAGGAATTAGTTGCGCCACTTCTGCTTCCCATCTAATACACTAGGAAGCGGTGTCAGGAAGTCTTCATATTAATCTTCTACGTTCAGACAGTGCTGATTTTCCGGATAGTTTGAATAAATGACTTTTGAAAACTGCACAGCCTGTCGCTGGTCTATAATTGGACCTTAGGTTATAAGGGTGGTCGCTCACTCACCTAAGGACCGAGCCGAAGACGAAGCAGCATTTTAACTTTTGAGACAAAAATTGAACAGAAAACATGCCTCTGTCTCTCCTCCTTTCTCTCTGTCCTGAAATAACTGAAAACCCACCTAGCTTTATTCGAGTTACGTATAATGTGTGTTCTATTGAAAAGTTGGTGATAATGCAACTCTTTTTCGGATTTCAACTTATTTCAACCTTGTATTATGCCTCATAGGAATATTGTATTCATGAACATATTTGTCCAGATTCTACAAAGAACAGAAGAGAATGGTGTACGTGACGCCGACGAGTTATCTGGAGCTCATCAAAGCCTTCATGTCGCTGTACGCCATGAAAGTGAACCAGATCACCAATGCTAGGATCAGGTAAGGAAATCAACTATCTAATTAACACGATTCAACTAATACTAATGAATCGGTGGTGAAAAAAAACATAGGCTACTTTTTAGTGGTACACTACCCACTAAAAATTGAAAAAAGAAAACGATACTTTTTAGTGGTACCCTACAGGTACCACTAAAAAGAAGCCTAAACTAACCTAACAAGACCACTGCAAAATCGCAGGAAAGCAAAATTTCGTTTACTTAGATGACAAAAAACCATCATCCAAGTTAACGAATTCCAGCTATTTCGATTTAAAATCCAAACTTCCTAACCGATTTTGATGAAATTCAAAAGGAGACCAATCGAGAAATTAATATAAGTATACGTTTTTATCTGAAAGGATATGCTTCTCGGAAGTTTGGATTTTCTCCACTTGGAATCGAAATAGCTGGAATTCGTTTACTTGGATGATAGTTTTTTGTCATCCAAGTAATCGAAAATGCGTATTTTGCTTCCTGCGATTTTGCAGTGGTGTTGTTAGGTGTGGGGTACCACTAAAAAGTGAAAAATAAAAAAACGTTTTACAAAAAAATACAACCGACTTCCAAATAAATAATGTAAAATTAATTCCTGAACTTCCTCTGGTCGCAATTGCGTGTGCATGGAGGTCTGAACTCTGAATGCGATACCGAAATGGGTCAGTGTTTGTGAGATTTTCTGATAATTATTATACGAGTAAATCGAAATTTTAATGGGTTCGCCAAAATAAATGTAATTTAACATACGACCTAACTCACTTCTGACTTAGATTCTAGCTTAGACAAAAGTTAAGCATTTCCATGCAACGTGACAATTCCACTAGTCTTTTGAGCACATTACCAGTGGATAGCGGTACGGACGAATATGTCGACGCCATAATAAAAAAAAAGATTTTTATTTAATCTATTAGCGCCCGCAAATTAAAAGAACAATAGTAAGACAATATAACTTTGTCCCAATTAGGCATGAGTAACTCCGGACACAGTTATATCTTCGGATATGTGTCTCACTTTGGATATGAATCGTTCATTCCCTTTCTAACAAATAAATATATCCTCTATATCAGTTTCGTTCATTCGTTCGGACGGAAGTGAAAGAGCGAGAGCGTAATACAACCGTACAACGCAGCGGCTAGTGAGCGAAAGAGAAAGGACGATTAGGTTTGTTCATCGTTCGGTCGTCTGTTCTATACGCAGGCAGCGAGAGTAGCGCTTGATAAAAAAATATACTACTAGACGACTATTACAAATCATTGTAAATACTATTTGATTTTTAAATACGCCAATCAAATATTTATATGGTTGACAGTCCTAAGCCTGTAAGTGTAAAGTACCTATGAAGGGAAATCAAATAGTTTGTTCTTGGAGCGAGAGCGAGAAACTTTTGAAATCTCTCACAGCAACATAGTTCCGCGATATGGGATTTGTCTTCGCTCAGTTCGCTCTCTCTCGTCATCATATCTGCGGATATGATTAGCGGATATGGATATAGTTATGGGATATGTGTCTTTGGCTGGAATGATATGTCTTATATCCAATCTTCTAGTGGAGTTACTTAGCCCAAGCCTAGTCCCAATAGGGTTTTACGGGCGTGTATTAACGTAACATACTCTAGCATTGTACATATTATTATATTACTGGCAAAAATATAACCCAGATGTTACGTTGTCCAGATACGAGACGGGTCTAGAACAGCTGGACTTCGCAGCCGGCCAGGTGGCGGTGATGCAGCAGAATCTGCGTGACCTGCAGCCGCTGCTGGTGGACACCTCCGACAAGACCGAGAAGCTCATGATCAAGATCGAGCAGGACACTGTCGTCGTCGAGAAACAGAAAGAGGTAAATCTAACGTCACGGGCACACAGGCAGTGGGCGCGGGGAGCGGGGGCGGCGGCGTCTGCAGTGACGTAGTGTTGTGGATTAAATTTTTCGTTTCAGAATGCATTTCAGATTTTGTTTTTTTTTTTTATGCGAAACGGGGAAACTCTTGGCCCAAATCTCACCTGATGGAAAGTGATGATTAGGCCAAAGATGGAAGGAGTTTCACCCGGAATCCTCTTACACAGAGGAACTGGCTATCATACCTCTACATGCTGGAACACAACAATGCTGTTAACATTGTTGTTATGGCGACAGACTTAGACAAGATGGTGGTAGCTTGCCAGGCGGACTTAGAACAAGTCCTACCACCAACCAAACCGAGCAAAAAATTTGCCCCCGCTGGGAATCGAACCCGGGACCTCTGGGTCTGAATCAGGTGGTATAACCACTAGACCACGGAGGCGGTTAGTGTCACCTGTTTAGCACCACCCGGGGACCACGTGTAGGGATTCGCTGAAGGGTATTCTCCTACGGACGCGGGTGAATCGTCGAAGGGGCTCGGTTTGTACCAAAAAGATGTTTTCGTCGCTGTTTAGACAGTTTTTTCGCAACAAAACAACTAATTTATCATAACACAACACTATGTACTTCTTGCTAGCGGCCTTAGAAACACAATGTGCAACATGAAAGTGGGACTGGCCACATCTGCCGGATGCCGTCAAAGCTGTGGGTCCGGACATCGCAACACTGGAGCCCTGACACAACTAGACGGGGTCGTGGTCGGGGACTGACGTGAAGATGGCGGGACGCCTTGGCTTGACTTCTTAGCGTGAAGAAGTATAACAAAGTGAAAAATGGAAGAATGGGGCTCTCCTAATTCTTGGTCATCTTTAACCAGGAGTAATACAAAAATGTGAATTTTTTTTTAAATTAGAATAGTTAATAACGGGATTGCTACCATGTACCACCCACCCGCAAGATCTTCAGTTACTCCGTGATCATGACGCTTGCAACAGTGCCCAAATATCGGAAACTCGCAAATAAAAAGGTACATGGTAGCAATCCCGTTATTAACTATTCTAATGTTAGTTACCATGAAAGTTTAAAACAATATATGAAAAGAATTAGGCTCCTCCAATTCTTGGGTAAAACCCGCCATTACCCTCTGTCATTCTGTCTTTGATGACGAAGATCGCGACCGGATTTTTCGATCGCCTGACTAGTTTTTCTAAACCAATATCAAGCTTTATCATTTGAAATAGGCTGTTTTTACTTGATTAATCTCATTTAAAATTAGTCACCGTGAGTCGTGACCCAAATTTCGTCTGAACTATTATGTAGAGGGCAATCACAAACACCTCTAACACCCCAACAGATAGTAGGCGCAGACGAGGCCCTCGCCAACGAAGCGGCTGCAGCGGCTCAAGCGATCAAGGACGACTGCGAGTCGGACCTGGCTGAAGCGGTGCCCGCGCTCGAGGCAGCGCTGAATGCGCTAAACACGCTGAAACCCGCGGACATTACCCTGGTGAAGTCTATGAAGAACCCGCCGGCGGGCGTGAAGCTTGTCATGGAGGCGGTTTGTGTGATGAAGGGCATCAAGGGGGATCGGAAGATTGATGCTAGTGGTTTGTACTTTATTTACTCTTATATTTTAAAGTTTTTTTTTGGAACGAAGTTCCTTATCGCGCGTTGCGAAAGGGGGCTAGACGGAAAAAATTAAGACCAAAAGTTGTAACGACACTTTTGACACTTTTTGTTGTTTTTGAATATCGAAAAGTAACAAGATTTAGACAAATTTTAAAATCCTATTACTTTCGTTAGTCTAATTCAAAACCCAAAAGCCAAAGTCAAAGAGGAAGTCAAAGTCAGAAATCAAAGTCAGAAGTCAAAGTCAGAAGTCAAAGTCAGAAGTCAAAGTCAGAAGTCAAATTCAGAAATCAAAGTCAGAAGTCAAAGTCAGGAGTCAAATTCAGAAATCAAAGTCAGAAGTCAAAGTCAGGAGTCAAATTCAGAAGTCAAAGTCAGAATCCAAAGTCAAGGAAATTCATAGGATATTAGATACTTACTAATGTGTTTTTGTTGAGTGTATTCAGGTTTTCTGTACATAGTAAATAAAAGGAACTTCGTTCCATCCGGGTGTCCCTTGACACGTCTCTTTTTTTTAGTTTATTTGAGAACTGACCCATCTCCACTTCGGTGGACGGTATTCTTCGGGTTGATAATAATATTAGGTATAGCTTATGACTCCCAAATAACGAGGCTTTCAATTGGTAAAAGAGTTTTCAAAAACGTTCAGTGGATCCATAGATTACCCCCTACCACCGTAATAGAAGTATTTATATTATAGTATAGATGAATAGAAGTATTTATATTATAGTATAGATGAATAGAAGTATTTATATTATAGTATAGATGGATTTGCTTTCGACTCTAGTCTAAGTCAGAGACGACACAGACAATAGTCGACGATATAGCGAGCTTACTCACAAGAAGCCTGTTTACTCTAACTTTGAAGAGATTAGGGTTATAAAGTTATAAAACTTATACCCTAGCTTTTGCTCGCGAATTCGTACGCGCATATCCCGTTTTTCCCATTCCTGTAAGAATTTTGGGAAATCCTTGCAGGAATAGGAAGTGCTCTCTTAGTGCTCCTCTAAACTCCATAAGGAAGCTAAATGCCAAATTTTAACTTTCTACGACCAGTAGTTTCGGGTGTGCGTTGTTTGTCAGTCAGTACCGGAAGGATTTTATATTTTTTTTTTTTTTTTTGGGACAAGCCCGCCACACATTCCCAACCACTGCAACTCCTGAAAGCCAGAATCAACAGTGGCGACCACCAGAAAAACGCCGAGTCAATGAAACCCGACGAGTCCCGGAGAAACGATTCAACTGTCTTGGATCCCGCAACGAAATTAATCAGAAGAGTACAGCGGAGGAGTAGGAAAAATAAATATAATTTCCACTTCCCTCCATATCAAGCAGGAGACAGATTAGAGCTAGGCCAATAGGCACCAAGGGACATATACAACTGGGTTAGGCCCAGTTGCCAAGCACCACGGATTATATATTAACATTTAAACTAATGGGTCCTAAATTGTGAGCTACTTTTGATTCCAGTAATAGTTATGGCAAAATCGCCTGAACGCACGAAAAAAGGATTTTATATATTAAACTTTACCCACAGACAACGACGTCACTTGAAAGTACACTTTTTATAAATAAGTGATGTCACTAGCCCCCCTCTCCCACTCCTAATCTTTGATGCGTTTTATCATCGTCAATTTTTATTTATTTGATAAAGCAAAAAATACCTATGTCTTCAATATTTTTCGATAATAATCTAACTGATATTGTTACTCAGGAATCTGGTCTATTCCTCCATCGTTCGTTTCTTCAAGCTTGTATTCTGTGTATGATAGGTAAGGCTTTCGAAGACTACTGGGGCCCATCACAGAAGATGCTGGGAGACATGAAGTTCCTGGAGAGCCTGAAGAACTACGACAAAGACAACATACCGCCAGCGGTCATCAAGAAAATTAGAGACAAGTAAGTGACGTACTCGATAACAAACCGCTACTCTCTTTCGCAGCGACTGATCAAGAGTTCTGACCGCCCTAGGCTAATAATTATGAGGACGCGCCCTCGCCAGGTGTATTACGGACGGCCTAAAAAGTAGTGTGTAGAGTATTTAACATGGTTCTTAATAATACCTACAAAAGTTTTCAGATCGATTTGCAAGCGAAATAAAGTTGTCCTTTAATCTGCATGACATTCAACCTTAAGGTGGCAAACCATTTTTTTTTATGCTGACCGTACATGAAGGCAGCCTGCTGGGGTCGCGGGATTTTCTAAACAGGATACCGTGGCCCCAGAACGTAAAGGGCATCCGAAGGAACACGGGTGGATTTTAGCCATTAAAAGTCTGACAGTCCCTTCCGCCCCACCCAGGGCGGGAGGACTCATTTGATGATTTTACCATCCCAAAAAAAAACCGTACATAAAGGCAAAGTATCGGGGAGTCCCCGCACATCGTTGCCATGTCAATGTGTTCTATTGCGCGCGGCAAGCTGCGCCGAGTGCCTAGTGCGGGTTTTGTTTATTTCGCCTCATAGAACACAAACGCGCGTATACGTGAAGATTATTTTGTATGGGAATTTAAACAGTGCAACCTAAAAGGATAAAGAATAGAATACGATACAGAGTCATTTAGCGGCAAACGCGAGAACTAGGTTGCACTGTTTAAATTCCGAATTTCCCATACAAAAAAAAGTTATGACGCCCGTTATCGCGAGGCGGATTAAACAAAACTCGCACTAAGCACTCTGTTGCCAGCTCACCCACTCGCTCGCTCGACCACCTACCGATTCGAGTAACAAGGCAGTGTTTGATCCAACCGCGCTTTTAAAAATTTCTAAATTTATTGTTAAAATCAGGGACTCTCAAGCGCATTTAGTTTGTGTTGTCTCGGTCTAGTTGAAATATGTAGGGTAGATGCAATGATAGACTAGATTAGTGCATGCGAAGACACGATTTCAGCGCGCCCCCCCCGATCCTCGCGCCCTAGGCTGCAGCCTAATTAGCCTAAGGGTTAATCAGGCCCTGCTCTTTCGTTCAGTCCATCCAAATGTTGTCTGTAAGAGATTGCCCTGTGCGATAAAGATACTTGTTTAGTTTACAGGATATCCCTTCTAATATTGTAAATGTGAATGTAAGTTTGTTTGTTACGCTTTCACTCGAAAACTACCTAACCGACCATCATGAAGCTTTGTACATGTATTTTTGGACGTATTAGAAGTAATATAGGATGCTTTTTAATAATATAATATAACAACAATGTTAACAGCATTGTTGTGTTCCGGCAGTTAGAGGTATGATAGCCAGTTCCTCTGTGTAAGAGGATATCGGGTGAAACTCGCTTCCATCTTCGGCTTAATCATCACTTTCCATCAGGTGAGATTGAGGCCAAGAGTTTCCCCGTTTTGTATTAAAAAATTACACGCTTTTTAAGTCGCGGGCTTCAGCTAGTAATAAATAAATAAATACTCTTTGGCCTCGCTTTGTCCTATTACGCAGGTTTGGTTTTCCCAATCATTTGACGACATTTATTTCGGTCTTATGCGACATCTTCCGCCTCTCCTTGTTTTTTTTTTGGCATTAGTCATACATGTGATTTGAGGACTACTACTTCTGTCACATTTTATTCGGCAAAAATCACCTGACACACTTTTACTAGTTCAAAATTGCAGCAAACAACAGATTTTATTTAGTTTTTTTTTTTCGCGTTCGTTTTTCAAAAACCGTGTCTTTATGAAACCTGGCAGTAATTTTTGTAGTGCTTGGTAACTGGTTCTCCTTTTATTTTACTAAGGGATTCAAGACAGGTAAACCGTTTCTCTGAGACTCTTCGAGCTTCATTGCGCCGGCGCTAGGTGGTCTCCACTATTTATCTTGGTTTCAAAGAGTTGATGTGGTTGAAAATCGACTTGCAGGCTTATAGCTCCATAAGCCTGGAAGTCTATTTTCCTGACCTCTATTAATAACGGTCTTTAGATATAGTTGTTCAGAGCCCATACCAATGATGTTAGAGAGTAGTTTGAGAGGCTGCAGCGCCAACTCGGTCCACCTCGTTTCCCCCCCGCCCACACCCCGATCAGCTGCCCGGCTCGGTACAGCTTGGAGGAGCAGGTCAATTTCGTCCTCTAGACCTTTGATACTGATGTTACGAGCCCATACCAATGATGATAGAAAGTAGTTTAAGCAGCTGCAGCGCCAGCTCGGTCCACCTCCCCTTCTCCACGGGCGGGGGCCCATGCCCCCGATCATTTAAGAAGGAGGAACCTCCGACCAGAGCGAGTTGTGTCTGATGGGCAACTGTCCGGAAATGAAGAAATTATGAATGATGATGATCTTTGGGCTGTTGTGTATTATGTTCAAGTTTTGTGGAGAAATTTGATAGCGCGATGTATTTGTATAACACCAGGTTCGTATGTGGCGGTATTGTTGCCGCTACAGGCTTGTCAACTAAGATAATTTTATATATTACTCTAGGTTCATCCCAGACCGCGAGTTTGACCCGGCGGTGATCGCGAAGGTGTCGTCTGCGTGCGAGGGGCTGTGTCGCTGGGTGCGCGCCATGGATGTGTACGACAGAGTCATCAAGGTGAGTCGAAGTAGTCAACACTTTCTCTTCATCTTCATCATCCAGAGCCCGACTTCAACCACAGTAGACCTCTCTTTGATTGTGCCAGTATCTCTACACTCTGGCGCCAGACTCATGCGGGTTCTATGCACGATGGCAACAATGTAATTCACACATCTCGCTGCTAGACAACGATTCCCTAATTATTTTTCTCAATCACAGCTTTTCTTAGTATGTAGTTAATAAGCGAATAATGTGTGGAAATTTTATATATCAAGCTTTAAGGATACAAGGGGTACAGTACAGAGTATTATACTTCTGTCTGACAAACATTACACATTAAAGTTTACTAAGAAGTTATACATTTTCAGTCATTTTGCATCAAAATCCATACATCTCTATGTTGGTGGGATACAAAACTCTCTGTTACGGTTGCCAGGTGGTAGCTCCGAAGAAAGCTGCATTATTCGAGGCGGAGTCGGAGCTGCAAGCGCAGATGAACACGCTGAACGCCAAGCGAGCGCAGCTGCAGGGCGTACTCGACAAGTTGCAGGTGCGTACTACTTTAACACAGAAAAACAACTGCCCGCCAGGGTTGGGGAATTTGTTCGAAAGGGTCCGCGGTCACCGCGGTCCTGTCCCTGTAGCCAAAGTTATCATCAAATGTCTGTTTCATACATTTTCAAGCTTTCTACTGTCGATAACGCTAGTACTCTAGTAGAAAGTTACTTTGGCTACAGGCTCTGGAACGCAAAGGGCATTAGGCAGAATACGGATGGATTTTAGTGAGTAAGACAGTCACTTCTGATCCGCGCAGAGCGAAAGGAATCATTTGATGATTTCCCATCCTCAAAAAAGGGCCCTACACTAGAATTTTATCCTGTATCGTGGTCATTCGTGGTGTCTAAACGCAGTGTGTGTAAACGTGGTATTTAAGGTTCTCACATTTATTCAGCTCCATTTGCATTTTTTCGCTGAACGATTTTGGTCACACTTATACGGTTCTGCTTCTATCAGGCGCGTACGACGTCGTAAGAATAACAAAAGAACAATAGCCGGAATTATGCAGGCAACTTGTCAAAAACTGAAGGCTTAATACGAGTTTTTTAGAACGTAAAAACCTCGCACTAAGGCCACTTGACGTGTAACCAACCATTTAGCGTTTGGTTACTACGTGTTTCCTTCGAACTCGTTTGTGCTTTGCCATCAATTTTATCGTAGAATTTTACTTATACGTATCTAGAGCGCTTGAAATCTGTGATCTGAATTGTGTTTACCTTCCACCCAAACCTAGATGAATGAAAGAGTTTTACATGGAGCGGGTTGCTATTTAGTAGTAATACTATGTCACTTGGAATAGTTGTCACCCTCTTTGGCTTATGGTTCCTCATACAACTACAAAATCTATTAATAGTTGGGAGTGGCCCAACCAAACCTTACCTTGCTTAACCTAACCTTACATTAGCTTAACGTGCCTAATGGATGATGCATGAAAAGGATCTCAAAATAAGCCAATATTGGCATAAAAGAATAGTCTCTTTATTATGTTCACCATAATTATATGTTACAGAATAAATATATGAAGTAAATATTACATACGGTAACACAATGGGCGGCCTTATCTCAATTTATAGACTCTCAACGACGAGTTTGCGGAGATGACTCGAAAGAAGAAAGGTCTAGAAGACGAGATCGACCTCTGTTCCACCAAGCTGTGCCGAGCCGAGCAGCTGATCGGGGGTCTGGGCGGGGAGAAGGCGAGGTGGACCGAACTGGCGCTGCAACTGCTCAAACTACTCTCTAACATCATAGGTGAGAAGATCCTCTGTACCTAAGGTCTGACCTCTGTTCCACCAAGCTGTGCCGAGCCGAGCAACTGATCGGGTTATGGGTGGGGCGAGGCGAGGCGGACCGAACTGGCGCTGCAGTTTCTCAAACTACTCTCTAATATTGTTGGTGAGAAGATCCTCTATACCTAAGGTCTAGAGAACGACCTCTGTTCTATCAAGCTGTGCCGAGCCGAGCAGCTGATCGGGTTATGGGTGGGGCGAGGCGAGGCGGACCGTACTAGTGCTGCAGATTCTCAAACTACACTCATACGTCATCGGTAAGGACTCTCAATATCAGAACCTAAGGTCTAGAGGGCGAGATCGACATCTGCTCCCCCACGCTGTGCAGAGCCGAGAAGGTGATCGGATCCTGGGCGGGGAGAAGGCGAAGGTGGATCGGCCCGCCGAGATAGCTTCTTAAGCTTCTCTCATCTACATTGGTGAGGGCTAATAAATATGTTAGGGCTCCAAAAATATATGAAATCGTTTTATTTAGAACAAAGTTTTTCAAAACTACTCGATGAATTTAGTTGCGGTTTCACTACTCTAAGAATTTATTCCTGAATATAAAAATTTTAAGAAATTATAGATCTGAAATCTCGATGTTTTGACGTGTCATCACATAAGTAAATCGTATGCGCGAGAAGAATTCAATTGATTTATTTGTTACCAAGATCATATTTGCGAATCATCTCCCTCATTCATTCGACTAAGGGCTGATTTTTCAATGGTCAGATAACTTTTATTGGAAGAATAAATATGTCATATTGACATATTTTGTATACAAAAGCTGTCAAATGGACATTCCTATCAATTCCTAGGATAAAAGTTATTGGACTGTTGAAAATTCAGCCCTAAATTAACAAACAATATGATTCCCAGGTGACGTGCTATTATCGGCCGGATGTATCGCCTACCTGGGCCCTTTCACCGTCAACTACCGAAGAGAAGTCATACAAGTGTGGAACAAGCGCGCCAGGATCTTGAGTAAGCCATCACTGTCACCTCACACACACACACACACACACACACACACACACACACACACACACACACACACACACACACACACACACCCACATACCCACACACACCCACTCACCCACACCCACACCCACATTTTGACACACTGAGTTTTAGCTAAGCAACGATACGGTGATACTCGCTTTGCAATGTTGGCACGGCCTCCCACAAGGTGGACCGCTGACTTTGTGAGTGTCGCGGGTAGCCGATGTATGTAAGTGGCACACGGACCGGTTGTTGTGGCCACACTTGAGGGAAGGCCTATGTCCTGATGATGATGAGCATGATGACGTATGACACAGTTTGATCGATTAATCTCATGTATTTCACCACGACTTGGCACAGGAATCCCGTGCTCGGAGGCGTTTTCCCTGGTAGCGACGCTGGGCGAGCCGGTGGTGATCCGCGTGTGGAACATCGCGGGGCTGCCCGTGGACGCCTACTCCATCGAGAACGGCATCATCGTCGAGAAGTCGCGGCGGTGGGCGCTCATGATCGATCCGCAAGGTAACACTATTCCAGCACGACTTGGTACAGATATCCCGTGCTCGGAGAAGATCGATCCGCATGGTAACACTATTCCACCGCGATTTGGAACAAAAAAAACAGATCAAGAACAGTAAATTATACTGGCAGCCAATGACAGGTCTTAAAATTTCTAGTCCCGATATACAGCCTCTCTCTGTGATAGAAAGTCGGAATCCACCAATTAGACAGGTTAGTGGATATAAATGATGTCTAAGAATTTGTGGCTCTTAGTTTCCCTTCACAGTTTTGGGAGCAATAAAGTAGTAATCCTATCTATTGTTAGTAGTAAAACAGCACATCGTTAAGTTTGTATGTTTACGACTACAGCTAATTTCTTCCATGCGCTAGGAACAATTTTAAAAAGTTTTAATTATCCTTTTCCCCTAATCCAGAACAAGCCAACAAATGGATAAAGAACATGGAGAGAGAGAACCAGCTGAGAGTGATCAAGTTAACCGACGCCAACTATGCGCGAGTGCTGGAGAACGCCATCCAGCTGGGCATGCCCGTCATCCTGGAGAACATACGGGAGCAGCTGGACGCGCTGCTGGAGCCTGTACTGCTGCGCAACGTGTACAGGTGACTGTAACAGACGCTGTTCATCCAGCTGTCCTGACGTGATCCTGGAGAACATTCGCGAGCAGCTGGACGCGCTGCTGGAGCCTGTGCTGCTGCGCAACGTGTACAGGTGACTTTAACAGACGCTGTTCATCCAGCGGTCCTTACGTGATCCTGGAGAACATTCGCGAGCAGCTGGACGCGCTGCTGGAGCCTGTACTGCTGCGCAACGTGTACAGGTGACTTTAACAGACGCTGTTCATCCAGCGGTCCTGACGTCATCCTGGAGAACATTCGCGAGCAGCTGGACGCGCTGCTGGAGCCTGTACTGCTGCGCAACGTGTACAGGTGACTGTAACAGACGCTGTTCATCCAGCTGTCCTGAGGTCATCCTGGAGAACATTCGCGAGCAGCTGGACGCGCTGCTGGAGCCTGTACTGCTGCGCAAAGTGTACAGGTGACTTTAACAGACGCTGTTCATCCAGCTGTCCTGACGTGATCCTGGAGAACATCCGCGAGCAGCTGGACGCGCTGCGGCGCAATGTGTTCAGGTGACTCATCATTGACTTCCAGTCTAAACGATTGAAGCTGATTACCAGTTCTGGCCTATGCAAGCCTTAAAAATGTCAGCAATCTTCTGAATGTCAGCAGCTACGTGGAAGTTCGCCAGGAACAAACAACTGAATATTTGTTTGCTTAATTTTTTGCAGGCGCAGTGTGAAGATGACCAAGTGTTCTAAAAAGGCCACTTTAGCAGAATCAGAAAGCACATCTCGCTACTTTCACTGTTAAATTTTCCCAATCAACCAGCAAATTAGGTTCGCGGTAGCGATAAAGATGAACATGAAATTTGACGGATTTTTGTGTGGATAATATTATGATCCTAATTTGATTCTGCTGAAATGGCTTTTTTAGACCCGCAGTTGTGCAATTCTATAATAATCTCACCGTGATAACGAAGTTCAAGTGAGCTGTAAAATCCCAGCATTTATTGAAATGACAGCTCACTGAGCTCACTTCACCTAAGATCTCACGTTGACTTTTTTTACAAAATCAACCTACTGTTCATCAATCTGGCTCTCTTAACATGTAAGGTGTTAATATTACTATGTGTGGCATGTGGCAGGTCCGGCGGCGTGGACTGCCTGCGCTTCGGCGACAGCATCCTGGAGTACAACCACAGCTTCCGCTTCTACATCACCACGCGCGTTTCCAACCCGCACTACCTGCCCGAAGTGGCCGTCAAGGTCAGCGCTCTCATACTCCTGTTTTTGTCTATGACTAGCTACTAACAGCGGCTTCCCTTCGTGACTGGCGGAAATTATGCCAAGGGGCATACTCCCGATAGAAAAAGTAGCCTATGTGCTATCCTAGGCTGTCTATCTCTGTGCTAAATTTCATCCAGGCCCGTTCAGCCTTTGTGGCGTGATTGTGCAGTTTTTCTCAAACATGTTTGGATATGAGAGCATTATTTTGACAACCTTCTTCGAGATACATCGAAATTGCCGTACTGGCCGAGCAGCGGCCTGCAAAAATTGTATCAAAATCCATATCTGTCGTGTTTTGCGGCCAAATAAATTACAAGGTAAACTCATATCTGTCGTGTTATTTAAAAATGTAACGAACTTTTATCAAAGGTTTTATTTAAATTTCGAACTGGCTTGCAAATATAAAGCTGTTTATTGAAATATAAAAAATGAACACTTTTACGCGGGAATAATTATTATCGTTGTTGGTTTTTCGAAATTATTTTTGAAAAGTAATTGTATTTCCGCGCATTATTTGAGAAAAGTACTATACAAGCCTTGGCCACAACCCATCATTGATGGACTTACATATGTGTGCCTCGCCTACACCTCGGCCCACATTTACACGTTCGTCCATCAATGCCTCTTTTGTTGGCCGCTGCAGTAATCTATTAGTAGCTTATTGATGAGCGTGAAAATGAATGGCGGAGCGAAGCAAAGACACCAAGGCAACAACCATGAGGAAACAGATTCCGGCAAGGAATTCCATTCGGCTTCAAACGGCTGGTGTTCCAGGAGCTCAAGAATAACCAGTTCATCTTGTGGTGGAAGTCGTGTTGTCCTAGGGTCGTGGTGTCGAGGTCTTAGGTGCGCGTTACCCGTATCGAAATATCCAGCAACATTTGCTTTAGTCAAGTTATCCTGGTCGAGATGTCGTGATACCATTTCAAGGATAAGTGATTAAAAAGACCGATTTTCTTTCGAAGTCCCAACGTTTGCTGTGTTCCAGGTGACGCTGCTGAACTTCATGATAACGCCGCAAGGGCTACAGGACCAGCTGCTGGGCATCGTGGTGGCGCAGGACCGGCCCGAGCTGGAGCTGAAGAAGAACCAGCTCATCGTGGAGGGCGCGCACAACAAGAGGACGCTCAAGGAGATCGAAGACCAGATCCTTGAGGTAAAGTTCTACATATATTTTTTTCTAGCTTTTACTCTCGGCATTGCTTACGATCATGCTTTATTTCCAGGGCTTTCCATCTAATTCTGTACCACAATGAAATGCTTACCTAGATCAAAAAAATTTGACCGTCTACGTAAGATTTTGGAAAAATCTTGTAAATGTATTTTTTGCCATCTCAAAACTATAAAATCGGTAAAGATCGCTTTATCTTTTTGTAATTATAGGTAATTCATGCAATAATCGATCAATCATCAAAGACTACTACAAACTACTCAAACTGCCCGCTACCCAGGTCCTATCATCCGCCGGCAACATCCTAGAAGACGAGTCAGCGAACCAGATCCTCTCATCATCCAAGGTGCTCTCCATCGAGATCGAAGCCAAGCAGGCGGCTGCCGCTATCACCGAGGCGGAAATCGACCAGGCCCGACTGTTATACGTTCCAGTGTCTAAGCACAGCTCTGTACTGTTCTTCTGTATCTCCGATCTGGCGAATATCGACCCGATGTACCAGTATTCTTTGGTTTGGTGAGTAGATTGAATATTATTATAGAGGTAATATGGAGCAGAGAGTAAATTCCCGCAAACATCCATAGAAAAGGGAGGATCCTCCAAACAGAAGGTTGTTACGTCGGGTGGGCAACTGCCCTATAATTGATATTCAGACTGTTAGATATGTTCAAATCGCACTGAGAACTTTGATGCTGCGAGGCAGGATTTCGTTATTAGTTCGCCCGTAGTGGGATTCCTTTATTTAAGCAAATCAATCAATATATGTAGGTATATCGAACTCTACCGTTAGGCTAGGCGCGCACTGGTGACTTTTGTCACCGTGACATTTTATTTCTCTCTGTTGCACTTCTCAATTGCGAAAGAGAGAAACCGCTGCGGTTCTTTTTGTTACGATGTAGATTGTGCTACGTTGGTTTTTCTAGGGGCGGCATTGATTGAATCACTTTAAAATTGACAGGTTCATAAACCTGTACAACCAAGCCATCCAGAACTCCGCTAAGAGCGAGATCCTGGACGAGCGGATCGCGGGCCTGAACGCGTACTTCACGAAGAGCATCTACGACAACGTGTGCCGCAGCCTCTTCGAGAAGGACAAGCTCATCTTCTCGCTCGTTCTCACGCTCGGCATCCTCAGAGCTAAGGTAAGACAATGATGCTATTTTTTAGTTTGTTGTAAGTTTTGTGTATTTGTTCATTTTATTTATTTATGTACACAATATAACAAATGGCGAAAATATCGCTGAACTAAAAAAAAAACAGTCGAATTGAGAAACTCCTCCTTTTTGAAGTCGGTTAAAACATGAAGCTAAGTAGTTGCACGTTCCAAAGCGTAGATCTCTATGGAGAAGAACTTGCAAGAAACTCCACCGACACCCTTGTAAATCAGTATAAGTATAGCACACTATGGTATTAAACAATAGAGAAGGAGCGGAAGATAAATTAAATTGAATGACATTGAATTTTTTCTATTTGTTACCATTTTAAATTTAATGTTTGGTTTTAATTCAATTTGTAAAATTAAATTTATTGTTTGTTTATGTTTATTATTTGATTTGTGCTATTTCTTATTTAATTGATTGATTTTATGATAATTATATTGATTAATTTTTGTGTAAATTGGGTTATAGTTAGTTACCTAAATAAATGAATTAATTATTATTATTATATTAAGGGCTCACACAGATGAGCGACACAGCCAACTGCAGATACCACTGCAGCCGGCGGCAGCGCCGCCTGTCGACGTCTGCCGCCGACAGGTAACGACGATTGCAGTTTTGGCGTCGCTACAGCGATGCATTCGCCTCCCGTCAGCTCCTAAGGCAGCCGTCTGGCGCACCGACAGATGGCGACGGTAGTGTAGCAGTGGTATCTGAGTTGGCATCTGTATGAGCCCTTAGCGATGTTCTTCAATGTTCGTGCTTGTGTACCACAGGGCGACCTAGACGAGGACCTGCTTGCCTTTCTGCTGACGGGCGGCGTGGCGCTAGACAACCCCTACGAGAACCCTGCTGCCGGCTGGCTCACAGAGAAGGCCTGGTCTGAGATCGTGCGCTGCAGCCTACTCGCCCAGTTAGTACCTTGAATCTATCTACATACTATTTTATAGAACGAGTAAGAGAATAAATGCAATACCTCTTAAGAGGGCATTGTTCTTGAAGGCGTCAGCGACGGCTGAGCGATAGCGCCATCATCGTTTGGGTTCGGTGATATCGGGATCATTGTAGAATAAAACACTCAATACAGTACTAAGCTGAGTGCTAGTACGTTTGAACGTCAAAACTTACAAATAGTCAGTCTCCCAAAACGCCCGCCCGTTACCACTTCCTAGTGTTTTAGCTGTAGAGAAGAAGTGGCCAACAAACTCCACAGCAACACATCTGTCTGTTGAGTAAGAAGAACTCGCATTTATAACATTACTAGCTGACCCACGCAACTTCGTCTGCGTCACATTTTCCATTAATGCTCGGCTCCTTTTAGTGTTAGCGTGATGATATATAACCTTCCCGGATAAATGGGCTAATATTGAAAGAATTTTTCAAATCGGACCAGTAGTTCCTGAGATTACCCCCTACATACAAACTTACAAACAAATTTTACTTCTTTATAATAATAGATAACATTAGTATAGATTAAAGAAGTCTGTTTAATATAATTGAAATAGGTTAACCGACAGTTTCGTTCTGGACGAGTGTCCTAGTTGGTGTCTCGAGCCAAAGTGCGCTCGGCAAAGTCCCCACTCTCCAATACGACTCTGTACACGTGCCGCCATTACAACTGACAACTGACGTCACGGCGTTTACCACTACCCACTACTACAATACTCAAATCAGCAACTAATTATTAAATTATATCTTTATCCACGACATACTCATCATTAAGAACAATTTTTACTATGGGATATCTAAGGGATAGTGACGCCACCTTTAACCATTCGTCGAGCGCTGCTAAAGGTCGAACCGTGTGGCCTTCTTAAAGTACGTTTAAACGGCGCAGGGTAGCACGAAACCACGCGAGCCGCCCCATTTGTGTAGATGCGGCTCGGCTTAATCTGAACGCAAGCCTACTCGTATACACGGCGCGGCGGCGGCGGCACGATGTAACGTACGAACTTTGCCGAGCCATACCGAGCCACGCCGAGCGTAGGCTATTCAAGCGGCGAGTGACGCGTTGAATCACGCGTCAAACCTCGCTCGGCTCGCGGGTTTGCGGGCCGTTTAAACGCACCTTTACTTAGACACGAGCACTTCTCAGATCAATCAATCTGTCTTTTTTTTACTATTGATAGGCATACGTTTGACCGCTATCTCACCTGATGTTAAGCGATGATGCGGTCTAAGATGGAGCACGCTTGCCTAGAAGTAACCTATTCACTCTTGACTTAAAGACTCCCAGGTTATAGCTATCAGGAAACAGACTCACAGGGAATTCCACTCCTTAGCTGTTCGCACAATGAATGTATTCCCAAAACGTTTTGTGTTTCATTTAAACCTAGTACTGTGGATTTAAATAATAAAATGTTTCTCCTTTTCAGGTTGAAAGGGTTCCGCGAGCACTTCGAGGAGCACACGGACGAGTGGAAGGCATACTACGACCTGTCGGCGCCGCACGAGAGCTCTGTGCCCGAGCCTTTTGATCAGATCGAAGGCATCGCCAAGCTCATCATACTCAGGTATGCGATTCTATTGGTACAAAATCCGTGGCTACGCATCCTCGCATGTCTCTGGTGGAAACGCATCCTAATTGTAGTAGTAAGATGTGCGCTGGTTGTATCAAGTAAGGGCTAGGCCACACGACATTGCAGTATCACTACGTCATCTTACACTAAAGTAACTATACCATGTCACAATACGCGATGGGTTTCTTTATTATTATTTTTTCAGTTTTTAGTGGTACACACACCTAAAAATACCACTGCAAAATCGCAGGAAAGCAAAATTCGCAATTTAGATTACTTGGATGACAAAAAACCATCATCCAAGTAAACGAATTCCAGCCATTTCTATTTCACATCCAAACTCCTAACCGATTTTGATAAAATTTGAATGGGACCAGTCGAGAAGATAAAATAATTTTTCAAATCGGTTCAATAAATGGCGGAGTTATGAAATAACAAACATTAAAAAAAATACAACCGAATTGAGAACCTCCTATTATATCCTATTCGTGAGAATCTATTTGGGAAGTCGATTCAAAATGGTCATAAAATAGAAACTACTCAGCCAAACTGAATTAATTTTTTACGGGTCCAAATGGCAAGTATACCGCATCGAACTAAAAAAGAATCACACAAATCAGATCACAAACCTCGGAGTAATTAGTCGGTGGTTCGGACAACACAAAACAAACAAAAAAAGATATTGGAAGTCGGTTAATAAATATAAATCTAATCCAGATGCATCCGCCCCGACAAGCTCATCCCTCTGGTGCAAGCGTACGTAGTGGCGGAGATGGGTCGTCCGTACATAGAGCCGCCGCCCTTCGACCTGGACAAGTCGTACAATGACAGCAACTGCTGCTCGCCGCTCATCTTCATCCTGTCGCCGGGCTCCGACCCCATGTCGGGGCTCGTCAAGTACGTCACGGAGAAGAAGGTGGTCAGCTTCGAGACTATCTCGCTGGGGCAGGGTCAGGTAAGCTGTCTGTTTTCTCTGTACTTCAGCCTGTCGCCGGGCTCCGACCCCATGTCGGGGCTCGTCAAGTACGTCACGGAGAAGAAGGTGGTCAGCTTCGAGACTATCTCGCTGGGGCAGGGGCAGGTAAGCTGTCTGTTTTCTCTGTACTTCAGCCTGTCGCCGGGCTCCGACCCCATGTTGAAGGTCGTCAAGTACGTCACGGAGAAGAAGGTAGTCAGCTTCGAGACTATCTCGCTGGGGCAGGGTCAGGTAAGCTGTTTTCTCTGTACTTCATCCTGTCGCCGGGCTCCGACCCCATGTCGAGGCTCATCAAGTACGTCACGGAGAAGAAGGTGGTTAGCTTCGAGACTATCTCGCTGGGACAGGGTCAGGTAAGCTGTCTGTTACCTCTGTACTTCATCCTGTCGCCGGGCTCCGATCTCATGTCGAGGCTCGTCAAGTACGTCACGGAGAAGAAGGTGGTCAGCTTCGAGACTATCTCGCTGGGGCAGGGTCAGGTAAGCTGTCTGTTTCCTTTGTACTTCATCCTGTCGCCGGGCTCCGACCTCATGTCGAGGGTCGTCAAGTACGTCATGGAGAAGAAGGTGGTCAGCTTCGAGACTATCTCGCTGGGGCAGGGTCAGGTAAGCTGTCTGTTTCCTCTGTACTTCAGCCTGTTGCCGGCCTCCGACCCCATGTTGAGGCTCGTCAATTACGTCACGGAGAAGGTGGTCAGCTTCGAGACTATCTCGCTGAGGCAGGGTCAGGTAAGCTGTCTGTTTCCTTTGTACTTCATCCTGTCGCCGGGCTCCGACCCCATGTCGAGGCTCGTCAAGTACGTCACGGAGAAGAAGGTGGTCAGCTTCGAGACTATCTCGCTGGGGCAGGGTCAGGTAAGCTGTCTGTTACCTCTGTACTTCATCCTGTCGCCGGGCTCCGACCCCATGTCGAGGCTCGTCAAGTACGTCACGGAGAAGAAGGTGGTCAGCTTCGAGACTATCTCGCTGGGGCAGGGTCAGGTAAGCTGTCTGTTACCTCTGTACTTCATCCTGTCGCCGGGCTCCGACCTCATGTCGAGGGTCGGTAACATTTCAGAGAAGAAATTATGTGCAGGACGTTCCTATTCAATTTTATTTATTCCTATTAATAATTCGCAGGGCCCAATAGCCGCGAACATGATAAACCAGGCCATCGTGTCAGGCGGCTGGGTGGTGCTGCAGAACTGCCACGTGATGGAGTCGTGGATGGGCGAGCTGGAGCGTATCTGCGCCGAGGTCATCATCCCGCAGGCCACGCACCCCAACTTCCGCTGCTGGCTCACCAGCTACCCCAGCAAGTCTTTCCCGGTCACTGTGCTGCAGAATGGTGAGTGGATGCTGTGCAACATGTACAGAACTGTCTCGTGATGGAGTCCGAGCAATGACCTCTCTACAATTCTCCCATAAATGAAAAAAAAAGGATTGTGTGATTTTATGAAACCACGGTAAAAGTGAAACTTTTCACTAAAAAAGGTCAGCTGATGCGAACTTTAGGCGCCGCCATATTGGCCTCGGCTGCTCTGACGAGCACCTTTCACTTTATCCCTACTCCACGGCCGACCGTCACGCGACATGAATCACACAGACGAAAAAGTTTGAGACGACCGATGTAATAAAAGTTTCACTTTATAAAAAACAGCTTTCCAAGAATGCCTAACAGCGTATTCAAAATCCCAATTGTATTAACTTCAACTCGAAAATGTTCACACCGTTGAACAGTCCGCATTACAAGTAATTCCTATTCAGTTTTATTCCAACCCTTCTCAGGTGTAAAAATGACAAACGAAGCCCCAAAAGGGTTGAAGAACAACATCTTCCGCTCGTACATATCGGACCCCATCTGCGACCCCGAGTTCTACATCTCGTGCCCGCGCACGGAGGACTGGCGCCGGCTTCTGTTCGCTCTGTGCTTCTTCCACGCCATCGTGCAGGAGCGGCGCGCCTTCGGCCCGCTGGGCTGGAACATCCAGTACGAGTTCAACGAGAGCGACCTGCGCATCTGTATCATGCAGCTGCAGGTTAGTTCACAATAAGCCAGCCAGCACAGCTATAGGCCAGCCACATTATCCGTGGAACCGATGGGGCCATGTTTTCCTGAGTGAAGACCGCGAATCGGTAAAGGAGGATGCCCTATGTCTACATGACTTTGACCTCTGAGTTTGTTTTGGTGTTTCTTCTCAGAGCAGTCAGCTAGGAAACACCGGCCTCATCTAGTTTAAAATGACCAAAACAGTTTGACGTGTAAAAGTGTTATTTACAACCTACTTACAGAATAAATATCATTAATCATTTATCATGAAGCGGTGGACTGCTGCAGGCTGATGATAAAGAAAACTATAGTTTGTTTGTGAAATATAGGTTTTATTTTTTATTTTTGTTGGTACGATTTGCAAGTTGTAGGTACTTACTATTAAACAACGAACTAATCACCAGATGTTCCTGACGGACTATGCGGAGACGCCGTTCGACGCGCTCAATTACCTCGCGGGTGAGTGCAACTACGGAGGGAGAGTGACTGACGACAAGGACAGGAGACTCCTCATGTCTCTACTCTCCATCTTCTACAACGACCAAGTCACCATAAATCCTGAGTGAGTGAATAATAATAATACAAACAACATTAATAAACAAAGCGCTTGACTTCATCATCATCTACTTAATCTTTTCCCAACTATATTGGGGTCGGCTTCCAGTCAAACCGTATATAACTGAATACCGGTATTTTACGCGGAGCGGCTGCCTACCAGACCTCCACAACCCATTAACTAGGTAAACACCGGTACTGCATGGCAAGACTGGAGTCAGGTTTAACTGGCTTCTCACTATCGTAGTAACGACTGCCAAAGATCTACAAATGACAGCCGGGACCAACGGGGTATCCGAGGCACGGAGGAAACTCGGTATGTTAAGATGGTCACCCATGCACAGACCAACCTCGGCAAGCGCTGCTTAACCTTGATGATCGACCCCCCGGTGTGCGGTTTTATTATTTAGCCACGAGCTTAAACAAAGCGCTTGACTTCTAGAACAGATCAATAGGGTAAATAAATACAATGTAAAATATATATACTAGCTTTCACCTGCGTCTTTGTATGTGCATATTCCGTCTTTTCCCATTCCCGTAGGATTTTTTATGCAAAACGGGGAAACTCTTGGCTCAAATCTCACCTGATGGAAAGTGATGATTTGGCCGAAGATGGAAACGAGTTTAACCCGGAATCCTCTAACACAGAGGAACTGCCTATCATACCTCTAACTGCCGGAACACAATAGTGCTGTTAACATAGTAGTTATGGCGACAGACTTAGACATGATGGTGGTAGCTTGCCAGGCGGACTTAGAACAAGTCCTACCACCAACCAAACCGAGCAAAAAATTTGCCCCCACTGGGAATCGAACCCGGGACCTCTGGGTCTGAATCAGGTGGTATAACCACTAGACCACGGAGGCGGTTAGTGTCACCTGTTTAGCACCACCCGGGGACCACGTGTAGGGATTCGCTGAAGGGTATTCTCCTACGGACGCGAGTGACTCGGCCCCCAAAAATTTCAGGAAATAATAATAATAATAACCTTATAATAATATCCTTGGACATTTCACACAACGCCATATAGTCCCAAGCTAAGCAACCTAATGCTTGTGTTATGGTAACGAGATGGCTGATAAACTACATATATGTATACATTTTTTTTTTTGTAAATACATACATATTATAGATAGAAAAACACCCAGACTCGGAACAAATACTTGTAGGTCGTACAAACATTTGTTCCGTGCGGGAATCGAACCCGCGACATGCTGCGCAGCAGTCAATCGCTCAACCACTGCGCCAACCGTGTCGTCAAATGAAAACGGAACTCATCTCTTAGTGCACCCCTACGGAGTGCAAGGAAGCTACATACCTAATTTCCGCTTTCTACATACCTAATTATGTCATCGGAACATGGCAAATTCCAGATTGTAAAATATCGCGTGAAATTGTAAACAATTTTTTCTAAATAAGCCTCAAAAATGTTGCAAACTTTTGAATTTAGATGAGATGTATGGTATCCAAAACGATTTTTTCATAATATGTAGAGAAATTATAATTAAATCAAGATTGATTTACAATCTTACGGAGTCAGCTATTTTCCGGTGACATATATATATGCAGATAGATGAATACTTATTTGATAGATGTTATTAAAATGTAGGTAATTTGTAATGGGTGGCTTCAATTCAATATGATGGAACTTGTGAGTGACGTCACTCGGATCGCCATTATTGCCATCTCTATTTATCACAGATTTTAAAACTCTGACAACACCGCCATTTTTTTGAGATTTTAAGGCATTATTTTCAACTGTAGCACATCCGCGCGCTGCCCATGATCGTTGTATAATGTCGCCCCCGCTCCCGCACCCCAGCTACTTGTTCTCCCCGAGCGGCGACTACCGCATGCCGCCGTCCATGGAGTACAACTCCGTGCTGGAGCACATCCGCGCGCTGCCCATGATCGTTGTATAATGTCGCCCCCGCTCCCGCACCCCAGCTACTTGTTCTCCCCGAGCGGCGACTACCGCATGCCGCCGTCCATGGAGTACAACTCCGTGCTGGAGCACATCCGCGCGCTGCCCATGATCGTTGTATAATGTCGCTCCCGCTCCCGCTCCCCAGCTACTCGTTCTCCCCGAGCGGCGACTACCGCATGCCGCCGTCCATGGAGTACAACTCCGTGCTGGAGCACATCCGCGCGCTGCCCATGATCGTTGTATAATGTCGCTCCCGCTCCCGCTCCCCAGCTACTCGTTCTCCCCGAGCGGCGACTACCGCATGCCGCCGTCCATGGAGTACAACTCCATGCTGGAGCACATCCGCGCGCTGCCCATGATCGTTGCATAATGTCGCCCCCGCTCCCGCTCCCCAGCTACTCGTTCTCCCCGAGCGGCGACTACCGCATGCCGCCGTCCATGGAGTACAACTCCGTGCTGGAGCACATCCGCGCGCTGCCCATGATCGTTGTATAATGTCGCTCCCGCTCCCGCTCCCCAGCTACTCGTTCTCCCCGAGCGGCGACTACCGCATGCCGCCGTCCATGGAGTACAACTCCATGCTGGAGCACATCCGCGCGCTGCCCATGATCGTTGCATAATGTCGCCCCCGCTCCCGCTCCCCAGCTACTCGTTCTCCCCGAGCGGCGACTACCGCATGCCGCCGTCCATGGAGTACAACTCCGTGCTGGAGCACATCCGCGCGCTGCCCATGATCGCCAAGCCTGAGGTCTTCGGCCTGCACGAGAACGCAGACATCACCAAGGATAATAACGAGACCAATGCCGTAAGTTGTTCTACTCTTATATTGTAAAGTTCGGACTGTGACAGCAAAAGTTACAACTGACTGATAGACTTTATCCACAGACACCTCTAATAGTACTGTCCGACGAGAGAGTTCAAATCGTAGGTAGATGAAATTAGATAAAGAAGTGTATGAAACGCATGCACATTAAGGTACACATTTTTTTGATACCATTATAAGCTCGTACTCATGTTTTAATAAACTTTATTGCGTGTAAGTTTTTGTGTTAAAATAGCCTAAAAACGACACTTACACATCCTTTTTTTACGGATACGGCTCGAAGGACCAATGATGTGTAGGTTTTTCGCCTTCTACGAAACTAATGCTGTTAAGATCAAAACACTATTTGTGGAAACAGTAATTAGTTTACAATTAATCTGAATTGCGCATTACGTAATAACTTAGAAGGATGAAATAAGGTTGTTTTGCCAACAATACAAGTCTAAACTGATTGCTGCCTTGTCGGTCAGTCTAAATTATTTAGAGTGTCTTCTCTTACTATCAAGTTTTTGTAAAACTCACAAAATCATAGTCTGTTTATTAAAAACTGATTGCAAGATAAGCAAAACCAAAGAAGAAACAAAAAATGTTTAACTTGACGCAATAAAATAATAATTATAAGTAATGCAAGTTGGGAAGATATGCGTATCGCCGCATCATAATCTCTTGCATAGTTTCTCTTATTAATTAACTAGCTGACCCGTGCAACGTCGTCTGCGTAACATTTTTCATTACTGCTCCGCTCCTATTGGTCTTAGCGTAATGATATATATCCTATAGCCTATAGCCTTCCTTGATAAATGGGCTATCTAACACTGAAAGAATTTTTCAAATCGGACCAGTAGTTCCCGAGATTAGCGCGTTGAACCAAACAAACAAACAAACAATCAAACAAACTCTTCTGCTTTATAATATTAGTATAGATTCATCATTTGCCTAGCCTTTTCCCAACTAAATTGGAGTCGGCTTCCAGTCGAACCAGATTCAACTGAATACCAGTATTTTACATAGAGCTACTGCCTATCTGACCTCCACAACCCAGTAACTGGGTAACATGGTACACCTTGGGAAGACTGGTGTCAGATTTTTCTGGCTTTTGACTTCTGACGTCTGCCAAAGATCTACAAATGACAGCGGTCCAACAGCTTATCGTGCTTTTCGAGGCACGGAGGAGTCTCGGTATGTTAAGATGGTCACCCATCCACAGACCAACCTTCAATTCCTTACTAGAAGTTCCTGATGATCCATTTATCTTTATCTCGTTCACCCCCATAGCTGCTATTCGGCACGCTGATCACGCAGACGAACATAGTGGCGGGGGGCGCGGGAGAGGGCGCGGAGGGGGGCGGCGTGGTGGACATGACCCGCGACATCATGGACCGCTTGCCCAAGCTGTATGACGTCATCACCGTAGCTGAGAAGTACCCCGTGCTCTACTATAACAGCATGAACACCGTACTGAAACAGGTACAGTAGAAAGAGACAAGTAAGTAAATTCTCTGCCAGGGTTTCGGATTTTGTTCGAAAGAGTCACCGCGGTGAGAAACACGGATGGGTTTTAGTCAGTAAGAATATGACACTCCTTTCAGCCGTGCTATTCTGTAACAACATTTTCGTGTCTCGACAGCGGAATCCGAGGTGAGTTTCAAATTCGTATAAATATAAGACCTTATAATGTGTGAAATAAAGTTCACTTTGTAAGCTTAGTCACTCAGGTGAAGTCGATATCGAAATGGTTATTTACAGAATAGACTAGCTGCTCCGCCCAGAGCGGGAGGAGTCATTTGATGATTTTTCATCCTTAAAAATGGTAAGTATATCGGCCACAAGGACACTTCTTGTGCTTTTCTGCGGATTCCGATACCCTTAATGAGAGCCCTTAATCGGTCTTCTTCGTAAAGCACCATTCTACCTACCTGCTTAATATATGTATGCGATTTTTTAATTTGCTAAATGAAATACTTATTAGCTCTAGAATATTCTAGAGCTAATAAGTATTTCATTTAGCAAATTGAAGCTGACGAAGGTATTAAAACAAATAATTTCATTCTTATATAAGCATAAAATTATTTGTTTTAATACCTTCGTCTGCGATGAAGTTATAATTTAGTATAATAGCTTCAAAAATAACAATTAGAAAGAGAAGTCTGATATGAACTTTGACGTCAAATTCCATGACGCCTATACAACTGCCATATTAAATTTTGACATAATTATTTTTCGACATCTGAGTTACATATTTTGTTTTACCACTATTTATTTTGACATCTTTTTATTATTATACATTTTTTAATTTTTTTTTATTGACATTATATGCATTATACTTTTGACATGTAATATGATAGGATAATTGATTTATTTGTTTGATATATATATATTTTTTTGTTTTTGAATTCTATTTATTGGAAAGTGTAAATGTATTTTTTATTGTCTGATTAATTAATTTATTAGTATTATGTTTTATAGTGTAACTCTTTTAATTCAAATGTTTTTATTTTAATGTGAAATTTCGACACAATGTAAAAATTGTTATGAAATAAATGAAATGAAATGAAATGAAATATAAAACAGCGTTTTCGTGAGAGGGACACATATATTTGTTAAAATAAATTGTTATATCTCCTTTACTTTTCGAGCAATTTTG
This sequence comes from Ceramica pisi, assembly GCA_963859965.1. Lineage (NCBI taxonomy): Eukaryota > Metazoa > Arthropoda > Insecta > Lepidoptera > Noctuidae > Ceramica > Ceramica pisi. The sequence continues at coordinate 2,233,956 of OY982537.1, read as the reverse complement.
ATTTTATTTTCACTGTTAGTATTATATTTTTGTATGTTTTTGGATATATATATTGTGTAGATAATAAATATTTTTGTCATGCATATTCCCTATTACCAACACACTGTATGTATAGCAGAAGTACCTACACTACACTTATTCGAGTTAAGTTATTTTTAACCGACTTCCCAAAAAGGAGGAGGTTCTAAATTCGGTTGTATTTTTTTATGTGTTTTGCCTCATTTCTCCGTCAATTATGAACCGATTCGATTAATCGATTATTGTACAGACGCCAAACACTTCAAGCTACCTGAAACTCGTCAAATCATTCCAATCAACCTTGAACCATATCGCTTTAGCGATTAAGTTGAAATCTATTTTTTTTAAATACCTATACTTACCTTTAGCTTGCTGTACTTAGTTTGATTTGCTAGCGTCTGTACCCTAAACATAATCATAACCACCAAAACCTCCCTAGGAACTGATCCGCTACAACCGGCTACTAGCCGTGGTGAAGCGGACCCTGCACGGCGTGCACCTGGCGTCGCAGGGCCTGGCCATCATGAGCGCTGAGCTGGAGGAGTGCAACAACGCCTTCATAAAGGGCATCGTGCCGGCCGCCTGGATGTCCAAGTCCTATCCGTCTATGAAGCCGCTGGGCTCTTATGTCGCTGATTTCCTGGCGCGGTATGTATCGAATCTTGACTTTGTTTGAGTAGCCCATAACCTGGTAGGTGTATATGAGGGCAGCAAAGCAGTGAAAAGAATTAAGACTTTATTAAGAGTAACATTTATTTAATGAGAAGACACGACATAGCCAACATTTCGGTAAAAGTTACCAGAGAGAAGAGAGGACTGAGAGACATTATCTCAAATCTCAAATCTCAAAATGTTTATTGCAATCCATAATGTACACATTCAGATGGTAAAAATAATAAAAAGAAACAATTATGGACCCTGTTATAAGGGTGATAAGTAGAAATCGATTTACTAGTATGAGGAAATGGGTAATCTGAGGGGCGTAGCTAGACCTCCAACCCTGTATAAAAAAAATATGGGCCCTCTTCTTAACCGACTACGGGAAAGATCAAATGGTGTAATATTTTTTTTTCAAAATAGGCCCCCACTAGCACAAAATTGTCGCTCATAACAGTACCTATAACAAATTAACTAGCAGCTGCCTTCAGCTCTGTCTGCATCAATGATAAAATTATCCCAAAGGAACATACTTCCGGGTTTTAAACTATGTCCTTATGTCCCTCGGGACCCCGTATCATTGATACGGCGGTAGTTACGCCCCTGGGGCTATTCCCGTATTGTTTTAAAAGGACCGTTCGCCTTATCCTTGCAGCTAAAATATCGTATCCGCTTCAAGTAAACGTTTCACAAGATGAAAAATAAGTCAACAAAAGGCTTTAGAAACCTCTAACTAAATTTTGACAATAATTGTCACTGAATGATGTTGCGAATTGAAATTTTAGAGAAAGAAAGAAACGAATATAAAGAAACTTAATTTGAAAGTTTTTTAAGTAGGTACGGGAATTGACGTTCTAATGGAAGGAAATATTAATTTGCTGGATAAGATAATCCAATAATATTGTACCTATATCACAGATCCTAATCGTTGCCATGAAGGTAGCTATCCAATGACAATATAACGCCTCGCAGTTATCAGAACAAGTCCTATACATTTCTAACCCCCTCCCTGTATGTTTGACGGGATTACTCTTGAGCTTTTTACTAGCTCTAGCTACTAGCGCGAAGAAGCCTTCATTCTAAAGTGACTTCACCGTGTCTTTCGATTCGATGGTGTCAATCAACCTGCTTTCATTACTTGTTTAACGAGAAGGACAGCGCGAACGCAGTCCCTCACTACCAAAAATTACGCGTCCGAGATATCCACATTAGGGATATTCGCAGAGGTCAACCTTTACCGCAGTGCAATGGTAGGCCTCGCCCTGGGGGAACCGCCTACTTGATCACGGTATCCCCTACGCCAGGTAAGTATGAATTCGCTACAGTACCGCGCGAGGGTCGTTCAACGCCGGAGGATCTTAACACCGCGATTCAGGAACGTGACGTCACGGCACAACGGCATCTTGTAGCAAGTTGTGGAACTAAATTGTGGGGCAGCAGCAGTAGGGGTGAATAACAACGGAAACCGGCTGGGCGCTATAACAAGGGGTGTATCAAGGCCAATGGTTGTAAACCCCAAAAATAACGGATTATTTATTGTCTCAATGATAGGGGTGATTTAATTTCTCTCTAGTTCGTGTTGCAAGGAGTCTAACTACTTATTAAAACGCATCCTGGATAATATTGTTTAACTGATACAAGTACATAATATTTGCTTAGGAAAGGGAGACCTTTGCGCAGGCAAATTGGGACATAAAAAGCTGACAATGAAATAAGTATTTAGGTTCAAAGCTGTCCCCGATCCCACTTCTGATGTTTCTTTTCAGAATCTTTATTTGCCTATTGTGGGCGCCAGATAAACGTACAATTTATATAGTCATTGACCTTTCCCTAATATTCCCTCGTTGATACTCGAACAATAAATTATCAACCGTTTTTCATTACTAGAAAACGTAAAGGATCACGATAGAAGTCGGTTCAGAACAGTTTGTAATTTTTTCTGTTTTTGATATTAAGAAAGTCAATAAATGTATGTGGGTCAATAACAGTTATTGCACGGGTATCTGACGTCTATTATAGCTCTTTTCTACCATTTATGTCTGTATTTCTGAATGATTTAATTGCGGAATTCGTTTCTCCAGGATTCGTCGAGCTACGGAATACGGGTTTTTTCTGGCGGGTCGTCTCTGTTGATTCTGGCAGTTGATGTCACTGTTGATTGGGAATAGTGTTGGCGGGCTTGTCCCAAACAAAAAGTACATTTAATTCTGAATAAGAAAACCTCCCAAAATTCATATATCAATTTATTTTACTATCACAAATAAGTTCACTACTCTATATTGTGTATATTATGTCTAAAGAGATGATAGTTTGGGTACATTTATGTCGGACTCTACTCGATTGAAAATTGCAAAGTTGTGAAGACTCTTCTACTTAAGCCACTATGAACGGTTCTAATTTTTTCAACATTTTTCTATTAGCTACTTCATTAAACAATTTTAGGCCGTGAGTTTGACCATCAATTTAGGTATCAAATTAAGTCAACGTTAAAAACTTTGAATTTATCTAAACAATTGTCATAGGTTTTGATATGTGGTAGGGAAAACTTTAACATTACTACATTTTTTAACATTACATAAGGACTTACTGAGAGATATACAGTAATTTATACTTAAATAGAAATATTTTGTAACGGCCTACAAAGACGATCTTCATACAATTTCATAACTCACAATATCGCATATATTCTTTCACAATCAAAAGGAATTCCGAAATCTATCGCTTTATTGGTTTAAAAATGTCTGCTCGACAACGTAAAACACTTAAAATTAAGACAGAATGAAAGAATATGCTGTTTGAGTGCTACGCTTTAGCAGCAGAACTAAGATACAAAACCCTAGAAAAAGAAAAACAGTAAACATATTAATATGTATATTTTGCGAGTCAGCTGTAACATGTACCCAAACTACGGAGGTACACAATGTTTGTACTCAGTCTGTCGACGATTGTACTAATAAAAATGCCGTGTAAGCCGTTGCACATTTAACATAAGCGACAGGCGGCCACACTGGACAGTACCCGCGTAAATATGACACATCGAGTTATAGAAAGAGAAATGACACAGGCATGAGTGAGATAGGTAATGCTTTGAACGTTTCAATACCAAATACAAAAGCTAAGTTCCAAAACTCTGGCATGCACAATTGCACACTCCGTTAGCGGACGCAGTCATTATGATCCTCAACGAGGGTTGACAGGCGTCAGGATAAAACCGGATTAAGTTAGGTTTTTTGGGTTAGCGTTCTGATGGCAAATACTATTCAGTAAGTTCCAAAACCCCGCCGCGCGATGATCAATCAGGGTTGCCAGCCGAACGAATAAACCAGCAAAATAAATTAATGTTTAACGTTATATTTTTAGCATTAAAAGTTATGATCAATTAGTTAAACAAACGATACGAAACGACTGAAAAAACTTGGATTTAAATAAATAAAAAAAATATTGTCATTTGGAAACTTTTGACACCAGTTCAGTACAGGCAATACTTATAGAATCTAGCTGGTTTGTTCGACAGTTCGATTTTAATTTTAATCCTCAAGTGTACAGGCCGATATGCGAAGTAAGCTGAAAAACTCAACTATAGTTCAACAACACAGATTTTTTTCTATATCTCAATTTGCCATTGAAACAGTCGAGTACTGTACTTTGTTACGTATTTAGGGAACACTCGACACAATTGAACATTACCTTGGGCCTCGCCACAGGTACGTACTTTGATCAAAGACTCGATTCTCACAATAGTCACATAGTATTTTATAAGTATGCTCGTTTAAAAGTAATCTTACTGGCCATGACGATAAATCTATTGTTTAAGAGTCATATATCGACAATGTGTAATTGTATGATAATGATAGTGTTCATACCACAGAAATATATATTACTAGCTGGCCCGTGCAACGTCGTCTGCGTAACATTTTTCGTTACTGCTCCGCTCCTATTGGTCTTAGCGTGATGATATATCCTATAGCCTTCCTCGATAAATGGGCTATCTAACACTGAAAGAATTTTTCAAATCGGACCAGTAGTTCCTGAGATTAGCGCGTTCAACCAAACAAACAAACAAACTCTTCTGCTTTATAATATTAGTATAGATATCTATGGTTCATAACAATACTTCGTAGACAGATATGTTTGAATCGAATCTTTCTTAAAATCCTATAAGATACTAGGAGCTCAGCGCACTGAATAATATAGTTGCGCAACGCAGGAAGCGAGTCATTTGAGTGGTCATTTGTAAGCCATCGTGCTCTATTTTGTCATTTAACACAATTTCGCATGCAGTGAAGTGCGTTTGACTATCGCATTCAGTTAGCAGAGCTCATGAGTGACACTGGCTCTAACACAAATCTAGCGCAAGTATGCGATGCTTACAGTCTTACACAATTCGATCAAATATTTTAGGAAAATTTTGTGTTAACAACAATTTTAGAAAACATACATTGAATATGCAAGTAACTCAAGCACATTTCATGCATATTCAATCGTCGTTATAGAGATGATCGCTATATCGCTAATAGTATCAGATCGCATCAACCACTAGAAACAAGTTAGTAATACTAATGTTCTACACAGTTATACAAACTTAGTTACATAAACATTTATTATAGCACATGTGAATACTGACAGGTGATATATTTTGACACATTTCTACCGTAAAATTTAACAATCAAAAATCGACAAAGTTGTCAATAAATCTTTAAGAAATCGACGCGTATAACCCTGATTTTTTCAGATTTCTTATTTATTAATACTTTTGATATTTAAGTGAATATTACGAATTGAAATAAAACTAACCTTACTTAACGTTAACAATACACACAGAACTTATTTATACAACATTACAGATACAGATCAATACATAAAGTTAGTTTTATTTCGAACGCAAACTTAACCGAAATTTTGCTTAAGCAAACAACTTTGTCATGGGGCTTGGGATAGGCCTACGTTCAACACAGGACTACATCGTGCGGATGAGGATTCAGCCTTCCGAGTTCCGAGCAGCCAGATCCAGGAGTTTGTTCATCAATTCTCCTCCGAAAGACTCCCTGTACTTTTGGCTGATATTGTTGAGGAGGGCGTAGGGAGTCTCATAGTTCATATTTTCTATGCTGGACAATGAAGTATCGTCATACTTCCTGCCGACGACTCTGAAACCGTTGGCCGACATCTCGATACAATAGTCGGAGATCTCCAAGGTAGTGAGGTTGATGTAGATCCTCTGGTTGTTGGAGAGCAGTCGCGGAGATATGCAGGCACTCTTCACGTGCTTACGGATGTCGTTGATAGCGCCTTCCGCCTCCTGTGGCCAGGTCTTCTCGTCCAACACCTTTTCTGACATCGTGGCCGTCTGGAAAAAGGAAAGTTTCAGGTTAATAATGTTACTGAGTATAAGCAATTATGAATATCCACGGCAAGGATTGCTTATCTGATGAATACATTAAAAGAGAAAATGCACCTTATTAAATAACGATTCGGGTTTTAAACTATGTGTAGCCTTAAGCCAAAAAGGCAAAAATTGTCTAAAATTGGGTTTCACCATAATGATAAGGAATTAATCTATGATAGCCCGGAGTTTGGAAATTGGTGATGGCCCCGCCCAGCCGGGGATTACGGAAGTCATCACGGGGATTACAATTTTTTACAAATTAGTATCAATTCCCGCGATCTCCGGACGTAGGTGAGAGATGGAACACCGGGGTGGTTTTAGTCAGTAAGAGTCTGACAGACCACTTCGCCTCAGGGTGGAGGACATTCATGAGGATAACCCTCTAAAAAAAAAGTGGGACACCCCGTGCCTCGGAAAGCACGTTTAGCTGTTGGTCCTGCGCCAGATCTCTCTCCGATCGTGTCGGATTGTCGTCCCATCGGTATATGGGAATGACGGAAGAGAGAGTAGAGAGAGTAGCGCAAACTCTTGTGCAATATAAAAATTATGTCCCTCTCCCTTAGCCTAACCACCGATGTTATTGGCCGAAATCTACAAACTATTATCATTTTAGAACAATGATTGGCTCTACACTTATTTTCAAAATACAAAGAACCAATCAACCTTTGCCGACACTTCATATTAAACCGACGTTTTTGTTCCCAGCTTAAGTTTCCTACAAGACTGGATAGACGAGGGACCTCCAATCGTCTTCTGGCTCTCAGGCTTCTACTTCACGCAGTCGTTCCTGACGGGCGTGCTGCAGAACTATTCACGACACAACAGGATCCCTATCGACCAGGTCCACTTCGAGTTCACCATCACCAGCATGGAATCAGAGTCTGCAGAAGAGCCATCTTTTGGAGTGTATTGTAAGGTTGGTATAAGCGATTTCACCATGTCTGGACCAGCTGTATCAGGTTTTAGAAAGCCTGGTTCCGATGTAGCTATTCTATAATTATATAACGAAGGAGAAGACTTATGATTTGATGATAGATTTTAATGAGTCAGCTAGTACAAACCGGTATGTGTTTTGGTATTATGCAGCATAATACCTACAGCAGGAAAATGGTGGCAAGAACTTACTAAACAAGATTTTTAACTATCTACAGGGTTTTCTATATTTATTTATTTTGTACTATATAACATATACTATACCATGTCATTTATTTTAAATCGTATGCAGCAACCATTCGAAATGGACAAACAGGATCACGAACACAGCGTATTTATATGGGTATGTCTCTTGGAAATGCATGGCAGTGTGTAATACTCAATGTGAATAAAGTTATTTTGACGCTTAATTGCATGAATGAAGTGCAGACGCTTTGGAAGTTTAATTAAATGCGTGACACGCACGACTAATTAAAGATTTGCACGGTTTGATATTTATGCGTTGAGTGTAATGGACAGCGCTTATAATCGCGCTATAGGTAGGTACATGCATAGCTAGTTTAAGGTCTGGACTCCACCGAAACGGAGACGAGACGAGCGTGGCGGAGACGTTTTCAAAAAGCAATAGAAATTCGTTAATCACACACCTCGTCTCCACTCATCTTAAGTAGATACCACTAAGCATAGATGTTTCATATTTGTAGCGCGATGGAAGCAGAAAAGTGTTGTGAACCTGTTCCTCTCGGAGATTGAGCTAGGTATGCCGCGGTACAAGACGGAGAATGCGGAGATGTGAGCTTGTGTGCCTCGCAAGCTGAAGATGGCGCGTAGCGAAGACCAGGGGACTGCTCTCTAAGCCCGAAGTCCCTACTGCAAGATTTGACAGTAATTTATTCTCAGTGGATAGATGATACAGAGACGCGCAACTAAGGACGAAACTACGAACTTCGGGCTTAGAGAGAGTAGCCCCCCAGATGTGTGCGGCGTGCAGTGTTGTCAGCGCAGATCTCCATTCTAGCCAGCACATATACGCTACAGTCTAGCCAGTAAACATCTCCGCACAGTTTCGGAGGATACATCCTAGCTGAAAAACATCTTTTCTCGTCTCCGCTTCGGGCATTTCCGCACATCTCCGCTTTGGTGGAGTTCGTGCCTATAGCTAGTTCTCTTAACTCGTTTGACCTCAATCTTACCTGATGGAAAGCTATGATGAGGTCGACCACGAAGCACGCTTGGTAGAAGTAGGTACTTAACCTATTCCACTTGACTTAAAGACCCCTAGGTCGTAGCTATCAGGATACACAGACTGCGGCAGAGAATTCCACTCTTGTGCGAACGAACGTAACTGCACCAGTAGATTTGAGATTTCCTAGACACGCCCAAAGTATACCAAAACATACTAAAATACTAACACCAACCTCCCACACAGGGCCTATTCCTCGAGGGAGCTCGATGGAACCGCGAAACCATGCTAATGGATGAATCTTACCCCAAGATTCTATTCGACATGATCCCTATAATCTGGTTCAAGCCGGCTCTCATTGCTGACTTCAAGCCCCCTCCCTGCTACTTCTGTCCTATCTACAAGACCAGTGAGAGGAAGGGAGTGCTGGCAACCACAGGACACTCCAGCAACTTTGTCATGTACATCACCCTGGAGACCACTTTGAAGGAACAGCATTGGATCAATAGAGGAGTCGCTAGCTTGACACAGCTGGATGATTAAAAGAGTATGGTATGTGTGTACCATTTATAATATGTTATTCAAAAACAAGTTACCAGTAATTGGTATAACAAATGGCACCTTATTTTTGATGGGCCTGTGGTAAGTGCAAAGAATAGGTACTGTTAAATCCCTGCTTTTCTCTTTGATGATTAGCTAGATTGTATTTAAATAATTCAATGATGACTTTTATTTTATTTTAAATAGAATTTCTGCAATAATGTCTCATAGCTATGTCTCATTCTTGTATCCTATTAATTGAAAAGAAGAAAAATAAAGCCAGTTCTATTCACATAAGTTTTGAATTTTTTACATTTTATTCTTCTTATTACATTAGAGATTAAATCATGTTTAAAAGAGATTAGTCCATTAACCTGAATGTTAGAGTAGGGAGATTTATGAAGATTTGAATTTGAATGTAGGTATTATTAGTATTATAAGGTTTTCGGTTAGTATAATCGCTGATTACTTATAATCCAAGAACTGATTGAAGAAGAATATTTTGAAATGTTTTAGAATATTGTTAACTTCTGCTAAAGCTATTTCTAATTTTATTTTGTTCATGTTTGTTACTGTTACTGTGATAATGTGCCTAGTCATAATCAAGTATTTGCCAAATAAAGATTTTTCATAATTTGTTGTTTAAATTATGCTATTTCCTTCCTTGTCTATAATTGAAATATAGCAATAGTGATTGTAGTTGTAGGTACCTAAAAGCAGTGTGTGGTATTTATCTAGGATATCATTAAATATTTTAGGTTATTTCTGGACAAGAAGATAATTATGATGACGAGGATGACCAGAATATCAATAAAAAACTTTTTACAAAAAAATACAACCAACTTCCAAATAAAAAAAAATTGTAAGTCTGTTGTAACTTTTTGTAAAAAGTTTTTTATTTTTGATGAATTGAGAACCTCCTCCTTTTTGGGAAGTCGGATAAAAATACAACCGAATTGAGAACCTCCTCCTTTTCGGGAAGTCGGTTAAAAATAAATACTAACTTTGTTTACACAAACATGGATTGATTTGGGACACGCTGGTTGTTGTGACCAATTGGGGGAGGCTTATGTCTTGCAGAGGAACTCTTTGGGCAGATATGAAAATGGAGATGATGGTGACATGAAATCTCTTGTTCCACTCTGGTTAACCATCCATGTTGAACCAAAGATTTAGAGGTGGAAATGCTGAGAGCCCAGACTGCAATCTAGACGCACTGTCCCTTTGTTTATGGATTAAAGTAAGCTGAAACAGCTTACTCATTTAACTTTCGACATCATTTAATTAGCACTACATTTCTCACGACACGGTTGGCGCAGTGGTTGAGCGATTGACTGCTGCGCAGCATGTCGCGGGTTCGATTCCCGCACGGAACAAATATTTGTACGGCCTACATGTATTTGTTCCGAGTCTGGGTGTTTTCTATCTTTAATATGTATGTATTTACAAAAAAAAATGTATATAAGTAGTTTATCAGCCATCTCGTTACCATAACACAAGCATTAAGTTGCTTAGCTTGGGACTATATGGCGTTGTGTGAAATGTCCAAGGATATTATTTCTACTATAACGCACAATACACATGCTATATTTTCACTGATAAAACTATGATAATGAAATCCTGATTAATTCCATTCCATTACACAGAACATAAATGGAGTGGAAGCACAACAATGCTACAGGATACAAGACTGATTCAACAACTAGATTGTCTTACTACACTTAGGGCCAGTTTCACCGGTTACGGATAAAGTGTCGGTTAGCCTATTAGGAACTTATCTGGCAGATGAACTAAAACTTTGGGTTTCACAGGTGTCGGATAGCGATATCTGGCAGATTTATTAAGTATTTGAGTATTATAAAGTATTATAGTATTATAAGGGCCAGTTTCACTGGTTACGGATAAAGTGTCGGTTAGCCTATTAGGAACTTATCTGGCAGATGAACTAAAACTTTTGGTTTCACAGGTGTTGGATAGCGATATCTGGCAGATTTATTGAGTATTTTAGTATTATAGTTATCCATCAGATAAGTAACCGACACTTTATCCGTGACCGGTGAAACTGGCCCTAAGTGTTGGTTAGTTATCCATCAGATAACTAACCGACACTTTATCCGTAACCGGTGAAACTGGCCCTTAAAATAAAGGAATTTAAAACAATACATAAGTTTGTTTAAAGAAGACACCGTGAGCACTTAGCACTTGCAAGCACTATTGAATAAAAAACAAGCTTTCTACAAATTGCCTTTATCAATCTAATAGTTCCGTCCATTTCTGAGAATAAGCGCTATTAGCATGCTATGGGCACAGCAAGACACGAAGAAAATACAGTGAGTGAACAGTAATTAGAGAAATATACAATTTCTTGGCAATATTCCAAGTCTAATCAATCAGTCAGAGGTTGGTTAAAAAGTATTTTAATTCGCATATATGTACCTACGTATAAGGCTATATAGTAGCAGTATCAATACCCACTGCCAAAACTATGCCTGCGACGTGGAATTGTAATTCTAGAGAAATATTTAACCTGTTATCAAACAATGAATAGAAACCCGTGGGAAATTTGTTGAAATAATAACGCTCTAGTTGGAATGAAATGTAACGGGATATTTGAATAATGTGTGACAGTATTTTTAAACATACGATGGTTTAACTTTACAAGACAATTCATGCGGCAGATTGTATGAATAGATAAAAATTTAAATTTCGCGGTAATCTTGAATTAAAACTCACCTTTATTTATGTTATTGATGCGGAGATCGACTGAAAAAATAAACGCACGCCTATTTATTACTTGTAATTGCACGTTGTCATTTTCATCGCTGAGTTTATAAAAACACTTTTCACAATTTACGAACCAAACTCAAATATTAATGTCAACAAAGTCAATAGACTGTAAACTCTGTAGTCGATGACGTCAGCGTATTTTCCTGTAGTGTTGTACGAAAAATTCATAGACAAATAATCGATTACAGTTTTCAAACGCGGAAGCACCACGTTTGAGTTTTTCGTATTCTTTTGATTAAGAACACATTTGAAATTCCTCTAAAAAATGGTTAAAAATAAATCTAATCTCATGAGACTTATTTTATAATTTTTACAAAATAAATGTGAAATAACGATTCCTGTTGAAATACGGCCCTATACATGATCAAGAAGATTTTATTTTAATTCAAACTTCTTGTCTTGTTTATGTACATTTTTATATTCTTTTATTTTTTTATTTACTTTGCCGTTAGATAATCGATATTCAAACAATTGTTGTCCGTTGCGTATCACTATTGATATAATTCCATTTCACTCTATTTTCATTTAAAATCAAACATCCTGACCAAACATAAATGATACGTTCTTGTTAATGACTTAAATACCAAAAGAATTCTTACATATTTGTATCAGCATTAGAAAAAGTTTACAAGAGTTGTGAAATTCATGTTGTTTTGGAAAATTCTTGAAAAAGTATTTTTTCCGCACTGGTCATATGCGTGAAACGGAACTTTTTATTTACAAATTGTTGCTATGTTGCATAGATGGCGCGGCGAACTTGTAAACTGCGTATGCCGAACTGACGTTTTTGGTTATTTTTGTTCTCGCCTCGTGTTTACTTTAGTGTCTAATTTCGGTCCAATTGCGAAAATTCAGTTGTGCAACAACCAAAAGGTTAATATTTCGTTCATATAAGACATATCCGTACTATAAAGTATCGATCCGCTCTTCCGGACTAGGTATATGTATACATTATTATCACGTGGTGGTGTGGTGGTTTATATAATTCTTGTTTACCGCACAAGTAGAAACTTTGCGCATGTGCGTCCCGTCAGTAACCTCAAATTGTAAAGGCACGGGTTCGGCAGGTTCCGGATATCCGGGTCGCGACGCGGCGGCAGTGGTTCTCGCGGCGGTATTGTGATGTGCCCTCGTGCAAGGCGTCCGCGCCCCGCGTGTGGACAGCGTTGGTGATATCGGTTCGCGCGCGCCTGCCATGGCCCAGGCTCAGTTTACGCGAAGCTCGGAGAGCGACGCGTGGGCGCTGCTCTCGCTGAAGTCGGCGCCCCCGTCGCCCTCCAAGGTGCAGTGGGCCCAGGAGCCGGCCCCCACCGCGATCGCGAGGCTCGACGGTCGTGACTTCGAGTACCTCATCCGGCAAAAACGTGTCGTGATCGGCCGGAACTCTAGTAGAGGCCAAGTGGACGTTAACATGGGACACTCTAGTTTCATCTCGCGTAGACATCTCGAACTGTTCTACGACCACCCGGAGTTTTACCTGACGTGCAACAGCAAAAATGGCGTGCTGGTGGACGGCGTGTTCCAGCGGAAGGGCTCCGCCGCCATGCTGCTGCCCAAGAGGTGAGTAGCATGCGGCGCCGCCGGCACCAACATACATTTACGTGCACTCACTAGCTTTTGTTTGTAAACAAATCATATTGTTTATGTTCAACCCACCTGTTGTATTTTTGTTTAAAAAAATGGTAGTGTTCATAATCTTTGTTGACACATGTGGCTTGTGTAAATCATGTTCCTAGACTTGAAATAATGATGCCTTACACCTGGCCACTTGGGTATGTGAAGCATTGGTAGCGTAGCGAGGTGAGCATAATATCATCAAAATACATCTATTTTTACAGTTTGTCATACAATCCAGTTTGTTATAATGTCCTGTTTTCATCATAGGAACATTTCTTTTCTTTCAAAATTCACAGAAGTATAATTAGTCACCAGAGCTAACTGATTGTAGGAAAATACCATCAACAATAATTTTTCAAACACTCACTACGCCTTATCTAGAAGAGGTAAACAAAAACAAAATCTTGCAATTTTACGATCAATGTCCAAGCTTAATGAATAGTTTGATAATGATTATCACTTGTTACTAGTTATTTTAAGCGTATTACAGATAAGATACATCCAATACAGTTGTACGCTGATTGTATGATGCAATATTTAGAATTCTGATTGTTGATTCGGCAAGATTTCGCAAGTCATTGTTACTTGAACATAGTTTTTTCTAAGTGTCAAAAATATGGAGAACTTGCACATTTTCATAACTGCAAATCTAGCAGTATTGCAGTAAAAATATTTCTTTAAATTGTCACTAAACAATCAAAACAACTGCTTATATACATGTTGTTGACATAAAAACCTTGTAAAATGTATTATACACAGTCTTTCTCAGTTGCATCATACTTCTCACTGAATGACATGTGGCCATGGTGCAATGCACTCTATACCAACTAGGTACCTTTTCTCATATCTTCATAGAACAATTTCAAATAATTCATTAATTTCTGCATCTATATGCAGGTAACGCTTCCTTCCCTTCACTGCTAACCAATTACTTCTAGCCCGTGTTGTCCCATTACTGGGAAAGGACCTCCATTTTCTCAAGCATTCATTTTTCTGTGGTTCACATTTCTCTTTATAGAAGAAATGCAGGTATTGTACCATTTTGTTCATGACCAGCAAGACTCTCCCTACCCTGCATTTCATATATGCCTTGAACATGCTTAACATGCAAAAATTAATGTCCGATTGTCTAGTTTCATGAATATGAATGTCCAAGGCCATCTTTGTGATCATTTCTATTTATAAACTAATGATATTGATTAGCTATAATTAAATTGGGTTCATATCAGAAGCAGATATTTAATTCTTATTTTGAATTGGCAGGGAATCAAAAAGCATGCTTTGTTATATTTAATTATTATTACTTTTAAAGACTGGGGCATTTAAAGTACATAAGTGAGTAATATCACAAAATATTGCTCTAAAAAATTGATTTCTATGAAAGCATCAATATGGCACAAATTCATTTGCTTTTTCGAAATTGTTGCATATATTTCCTGATGTGAAATAATTGTTAGCTATTGCTCTATTAGTTAGTGATTAAAGCATCACGAATAAGTCAATTAGTAAACTAATAGGTACAGATTGAAACAATGTAAGGAAAGCCTCTGCAGTTCTAAATTTGAATGTTTGCCTATGACAATAGGTGGCACCACTTGTCTTATTAATAACTGACAACCGGAATAAATTATTGATTTAGTGATTTGAGGGGTATAGTTTCAAAACCCGCAAAGTCCATTTTTTACACGTAGCAATATTTTTATGTCTCTAGCAACTCCATCTTTTTCCGCACATTTTAGATTTATCAGATCTTACCATAAACAGCTATGTCCAATAGAAAATTCACTTTAAAGTAGGCTGTAAACTTCAAACACAGCCAAGTCCATCATAGTTTAATTCAAAAACCGCAAAGTCCAAACTAGCCAATAGCGAGCCACCATTTTGGTCACGTGATATAAGAAACTCTTGGCGGCCAGCTAAGTTTTTGTTTTGTTTTTCTCGTGAAAAAGTATTTTTTTTTATTAGATACTGTAATATTTTCGAAGTTAAAGTGCCATAATTACGAAGAAGGATACAACCCCGATCGTTGTAGATAAAAGTAAAGCTCGGAAACGACAGAGAAAACCAGAACAATGGAAGAGAAACCTGCAGAAATTAGAGAGGTAAGTAGATACTAGTACGAGTAGTTTTGATCACTGATTTCAAAAAAATATTTTTTTTAAGTTTAAACTATTGTTTCTTTGTATTTTTTTATTCGTCTTTTGGTACACGTATATTCGAAATGTCGATATTTATGTGAGCCGATCCCCAAATTTCGAGGAGATTTTTATGTAGGTACCTATGGATGCGAATTGGTTCATGTGCGACTTTCTTTTCAGATATTCGGCAAAAAAATTACCAGAAAAACCATACCATAACCAAACCATTTGTATGTCTGTATGTCCCACTGTTAGACAAAGGTCTCCCCTTTTTCCTTGTCTTGCTTTTGCGATGTTTAATCACATCTAATCTAAATAAATAAATAAAATACTAATTGATTTATTAAATGTGTTTTTCATTTTTATACCTTTTCCACATGACGACGCTTTTATCACATACGATACAAGTATCAAATATTTTAAGTCGCTGTATACATATTATTAGTCGTAGCAAATACAGCAATGTCCACGTATGTCAGATTCAAAACTAACTATGTCCTAACTTCAGTTTCAAATTCAGCTATGTCCATCATTGTTTTGCTTTTTATACGTTTGTAAAACATAATAATTTAATGAATAAGTTACAAAACGTAGGTAAAGCAACCAAATTTTCAAAAGGCACAGAAACATAATTAATTAAGTAATGCTACAAGAATTCATCACACATTTTCTATTCCTGGATTTTGAACGACTCTGGACTTGGCGGGTTTTGAAACTATACCCCTCATTTGCTTTGTGTAGTTAACTATTCTTGAATTATGAGACAGGATTTGAAAAGTAAAAATCGGAAAACAGAGGTAACTCAACCAGGGATAGGTCTTTAATGCCAAATGTAAATAGGCAACAAATAAAATAAACTGAGATCTTATGATACTGATATTTTCACAATTATTTTGAACTATATTTAGTATCTCACCGCTGTTCTGCTGCTATAGCCTATCTCAGTGAGAGAAAAAATGCACAATGCGTTTTTCTATTTAGAAATTAGCCAACTGCACTCATTGATAGTGTGAGTTTCAATCATTAAAGAAATTTATAATAATTGATTCAGCATTTTCAGAGATATATCCAAAGTAAAAATTTTACCTCTTTATTTACAAGAAGCAGACCTGCATGCGCAATTTGTCTGTGTCATATTTTTCATTAACGCTCCAGTCCTATTGGGCAAAGCCTTCCTCCATAAATGAATAGCCCATTTATGGAGAAAGGCTTCAACCAATACCAAAATAATTTTTCCATAATTTTTTACCAGTAGAGATTGTCTGTTGAACCAAACAAACAAACTCTTCAGCTTTATAATATTAGTATGGATATGAAAAC
Source organism: Ceramica pisi (assembly GCA_963859965.1). Lineage (NCBI taxonomy): Eukaryota > Metazoa > Arthropoda > Insecta > Lepidoptera > Noctuidae > Ceramica > Ceramica pisi. The sequence goes on along the minus strand of OY982537.1, from coordinate 2,217,377 downwards.
CTAATATTAAACAGTGGTAAAAATGATTGTTTCTATCTAGCAATTACGTTAAACGAATTATTTGTGTCTTATTAAGGTTACTTTGCATAGCTGATATCAAAAAACCTGGTATCCAAAAGTCTAATCATTCTGGGGAAGGAAAATTATATAGGGAAGTTCACAACAATGTGATTAAATGCTTCAGAAGCTTACATTGTTATATTAGTTTAAACTAATTATAGGGATTATTATTTATTAGTTAATTATAACAGGTTGTTTAACAATCTAACATGGTATGGCCAACAATAACTGTTATGTGTTATGGTTTTCCCATGAATCAATTTGGTAGCTTTATTCAAATAAGACCCATGAAATATATGGTTTCTACTTTTTCATTCCCTCCTTGTTCCTCATTATAAAGTGCTTTGATTAGGCATTTCTTAAAAGGAATATTAGGCCATGTGTCAAATAATGCTGATTTGCTATTATTCTTGAAACAAAATGAAAAGCAAGAGTACTAGCCAAGCAATTCTGTGCCAACTATGGTATAGTCAGTTTGTTGTATTAATTTAAAATGGCTACACCAAAGAACACTTGTTAATGTCATCAAAACAAGTTAAATGTAAGTGTGACTTAAACACTTTTGATAACCGCTAACTCCGAAGTAATGCAGTATTTAATTTATTTTGTCTGTAATGTTTTTCAAAATTCTTTTGAATATTTTTGATTACCATATGTTTAAAGTCCATAACATATAGTCAGAGTAACATTTTGACCTACTAAGCAGTAAATAACTGATTAACTTAATTAAGTAAACAGGTTAATTTTACTGCAATGTTTGTTAACGAGGGTCATTCAACTTATTTACTCATCACTACTTGTTATCTATGTATCTCGCTAATTAAATGTCAACTTGTTGTAGTACTAGGAGAACATAAAACTGGGCAGGTTTCACCAAGTACTTTGGCAGATAAGACAACAATGGGCTATTCGGCAATACAACAAAACATAATTTTTAGGATTCTGTACCCGATGGGGTACCAACAGACCCCTTTTACTAAGTCTCCACTGTCTGTCCGCCCACCCATCCATATGCCTGCCTGTCTGTCATCAGGTTGTACCTCAAGATCCCTAACAGGTTGACAGTTGAAATTTTCACCATGTGTATTTGTATTGCTGCTGCTATAACGACAAATAATAAAAACAAAAGGTGACTCCTATTCAAGCAACTTTTTTTTTTTTTTCGAATTATTGTACTGGACCCATCGTGTGAGAATCAGACATGCACTTAGCCGCTTTTTGTTTTCTAAAAAATCCGGATTGCCTTTGGTTCAGTACGAATTTGTCCTCAATTCATAGCAGATCATAACAGGCGAAAGGATTTGGCAGAGGTACGCAGCAGTAGCATAGCATATCAGCCGAATGATGTATACTGCTGGACATAGGCGTCACCGCGCCATAGCAACCGGTCTTGCGCGCCTCGTATCAAATACAAATACAAAATCCTTTATTTCAAATAGACCATTTACAGGCACTTTTGAATAGTCAAGGTCTGTCAGTCAAATAGATGACGCTAATCCTGCCGCGCTAGCGACAAGAGCAGCAGGTTGTTCTGCAACATAACACCCCACCGACCCCGTCTCCAGCGCGGCAGTTGCACGTTCCAAAGAGTAGATCCTGTGGAGAAGAACGTGCAAGAAACTCAATGGACACTCTTTTAAACCAGTTGTCATTGTTTACAAAATCATGTTTACATTCGTTACGAAATAATTTATGAGTAAAATTATACAATGCAAAAGGGAATGAGTCTATACAGTGCAAAGATAGTCTTACAATCAATGTTTTCACATGTTCATCAAAGTTTGGGCATTTTAGTCGCTGTGGAGCGGACCAGCATTGAGCCAAGCAATATCCATTGGCTACCCGCGATCCAGATCAATGGTCCACATTGTTATGTTACGATATTTTCTTCAAGAAAATATCACTACTCGTTGCTATCAGGTAATAAGTAGAAGTTTCTAGCGCAAACATGTTAGCAACATTCAAAGGGGTGAACCAGCATTTTATGAGTCATTAAGTGATTACAATGTATTTACAAAGTAAGGGTATATTACAGCACGAGTACATAAACTGGTGCCGGGTTGGGTCATCGTCGGCGTAGCACTACAATGACGATGTATAATGACGATGATTACCCAATTGTGTGGTTACTTGTAGGATGATAAGCACCTGTAACCTGTAACTACGTTTTGTAGCGGAACATTATACCTTTAATATTAACCTCTGCTTTGGGCAAGGTTCTAATTAATATTCAATCAATTTGTGATGTGGACAATGAATGAATGGATTGTAACATGTTTTGGTGGCGTGAAAGCCGCCATCGTCACCGGCGTCATAAAAGTTGAACCCTTTATCCAAGCAGATACATTAGGGGACCTGTTTTAAAACAGTTTTCAGCAGTGCGTTGCATCATTTATTAATGTTGAAGGGCTAACATGCTGTATTCTGTTGATAAGACCAACTGGTTTTAGGTGCTTTAATTTAGCTTGACAAGCAATATGGCGAAAGAAGTTTAGCCTTTTAAAATCTAATTCTAAACCAAAACAATAGTGCCGTCACTTCGCTGGTAGTGGAATTCCCTGCCGGAGTTTGTGTCTCCCGAAAGCTTCATCTTGGGAGTCTTTAAGTCAAGAGTGAATAGGTTACTTCTAGGCAAGCGTGCTCCATCTTAGACCGCGTCATCGGTTACCATCAGGTGATATAGTGGTCAAACGCGTGCCTATCAAAAGTAAAAAAAAAAAGATTAAAATTGGACCATCTTAGTGACGCTTGTTTTCAACGCACTGTATCGTCTTAATTTTTTGTTTACTTACCTACGAGAAAAATGAAAAATAGGTGTCCATTATTTTTTGTTTGCAAATCTCTCTGTCGGACCAATTAGATTTTTTCAGTAAAATACCCTATTATTTTATTTTATTTTAAACCTTCATGGTCACTAACATTAGTTTCCGATATTTCGCTTGCAACAGTGCCGAAATATCGGAAACTCGCAAATAAAACTGTACATGGTAGCAATCCCGTTAATAACACTATTCAAATACCCTATTCTTACATTATTTCCTGTTTAGCAGGTTGACCTTCCCAAATTTTCCAGTACTATAACGAATACGAGTGCTACCTGATCATAATATTCCTCATAACGGTGACTAAGCAGTTAACTAAATATCGATGTTGATACCGTTGTCCACGATACGTGGTGACGTCACCATCTCGCATGTGATTCGATTTTTGGAGGTAGTTGAATGCCTTTACTGATTGGTTGCGTTCCTGTAGACTCGAGTGTGTCACTTGTACTTTCCCTTTCGTTTTTGCTTTCGTAATCTTCGTCATTCAGCAGAAAACGTCCTCTGCTGCACATAGGGCGCTATCTCACTGGGACACCATGGTGAGGGCCACCAGTGGCGCCCCCAACCATATAAACAGACACACAATATAACGTTTGCAGTTGTATAAAGGGTAGGTACCTCACGTGGTAACAGTTTGGTTGCGCAAAAAAATTTGGTGCCGGCCAGGCCACCGAATCACCGGCAATAAACTTATCTAATATCTAACTAATATTATAAACGAAGTAGTTGATGCTCGCGGCTTCGCCCGCTTATTGCAAATTATATACTAAAACCTTCCTCGAGAACCACTCAATCCATTTGTGAAAACAGCATGAAAATCGGTGCATTCGTTTTCGAGTTTATCTCGAACAGACAGACGCGGTGGAGGACTTTGCTCTAAAATAATGTAGTGAAGTGAGTTTGTTTATTACGCATTCACGCCTAAACAGCTGAACCGATTTTGATACACAGATAGATGAAAGCCGGTCATAGGCCTTTTTTGCGAAAATCTATAGTAGCGAAGCAGCAGACAAGAATCTAGTAAAAAGGTTGGTTGGCGTCTTTCCGTTCCGACACTTCAAAGTACAATCCTCTGCAAAATAACACCTAATCAGTCTAATGCAGTTTAACATTGTCGCTAATTACAACTTACATTTGCAAATTACCACTTAACTACGCAAATTTAAGTACGTCTTATGTAAAATTACAATTTTATAGCTCCATTTGTAAACTATTCACATCATAGTAACCCGTTTTCCTAGTCTATTTGTGTCCTGGGTCAAGACTAACCGCTTATGAAAGCGGAATCTTAAGCTGTAATCATCCCTCAAGGCTTGAGAGATAGGATAATAAGATGGGTTCAAGATCTCTGAGAATGATCTCCTGAGTCTTGCAGAATTCCGTTTCTCCTAGGAAGTCATAACAATTTGTTCTTGAGTAGAGATGAACTAACAGCAACATAATAATAATGTTAGGGGGGACCCAAGGGGTCTTTTAGTCAATAGTGAACAGGTTACTTTTAGGCAAGCCTGCTCCATAGTCGTTTTTCATCGGGTAAGATTGTGGTCAAGTGTGTTCGCTCAACATGTCTTCCCTGGATGGAGCTAGCCAATTCTCATGTCCTCTCTCTCTCTTTTCTACTTTTTCGTGGTTAATAGATTACTATCTAGCTTAATGATCTCGGAAGTCGCGTCAATTGATCCTGACAGGATAGAATATGCTTAGTTGCCAAAAATGTCTTACTTCATTTTATTGGAAGGCTCGTGCTCGCGATGATGTAACATGGATGATGGAGCACGCTTGTCTAGAAGTATCCTAAGGCACTCTTGTCTTAAGACTCCCAGGTTGCCCTATTTTAGCAGTATCTAACCTCTATCGTTGTACAAGCTTCATTACATATTATAAAACTAAGTCTTCTGCTGCGTCGTTTCTGTCTTTTCGCGATAAACTCAAAAACTACTGCACCAATTTTCATGATGTTTTCACAAATGGATAGAGAGGTTCTCGAGGAAGGATTTAGTATATAATTTGTCAAGCAGGTGAAGCCGCGAGCATCAGCTAGTCTCAATATAAACCCTAGTAGCTTTTCCTGTAGTCAAATTTAGAGTGCAAGCAGCGCATCCATCCTATTTATGCTTACGATTTCAACAAATGTTCCACATCGATCTCCCAGCTCCTCTCACACAATCCGACATACAAAAGCTTTCAACACACTCCACAGATCAGGCCAAAGAGCCACCAATCACAGCTCAGCCACAAAATGTTGTTTACTAGGCATTACCATGTACAGTTGCATTCAGAATGTATGTCACATATGTTGCATGGCCTTGGGCGGACTGCACGTGGCTGCCAGCGTCTAGTAGATGGGAGATGGTGATGTCATGTCATGGGAAAGTGGAACTAATGAGTGGTGAAGTTAGACTAGTGATGGGGATTTTTGAATGGCTATGATTCAGTTGTTGGAGACCAGGAATATAATCGTCTCATAAAGCAACAGCTCGAATTTGTTCGAAAGAGTCACCGCGGCCCTGGAACGCAAAGGGCATTAGGAAGCACACGGATGAATTTTAGTCAGTAAAAGTCTGGCACTATATATATACTACTTCTGCTCCGCCCCGAGCGGAAGGAGTCATTTGATGATATACCATCCTTAAAAAATACTACTAGAATGTAGAAATCTCCATGAGGGATTGGAATATAGGTAATCTACCAAGCGTCCGACCCACTGCGGGTTAGTAGAGGTCGCATGTCTTCGAGAATATGGTTCTAGAACATTATTGTTTTCGTTTCCTCACGGTGTCGATGTGGTCCGATTTATTTATCGTTATTCAATTTCAGTACTGGTCAACGACGACCTTCTATAACCTTGTCTCTCATTAACATAACAACTTGGTCTCCTTTGCGTTATATCGGAATTCTCGTGAGTTTTTCACGCCTTAGCATCCGGAACTGAAGCATACCGCTCTCAATTTTCTCATCACAATTACGTGAACTCTCAATAAACTTGATTTGAATGTTGAAAGTGTAACAGGAAAAGCTGCTGTATGATGGCAGGTGGATAAAAAGTGAAAGCACTTCGACACTACCAGACTATGTAGATGCACATTCATTTCAAGTGAATCATTCAGTTGTTTTTGTCGGTATTTTTCCTGTATTGGGTTATTTATATGGGTTTATCTTGTTACTGCGACTACCTGTGTCACTATGCGGGTCTTGGAAGCTAATGATGCTTTTTGTAAGCTTAGTTTTATAAGGTCAAGGGTGGAACATGCAGGAAGTCTGCAAATTAACTGATTAGTTTGACATTGATAGGGAAACTAGTTTCAGTAGATACGTTAGGTTAAGTAGAGGTAACCAGACATAATGCTCTATACGTTTTATTGACCTGGCATAGAAATCTTCGGAAGACCCCGTTTGAATCCGGCCGGCAATACACTGCAAGTCTCCAATCAGTCCAACTTTCATCTCCTTGATTCCATTTATTCGCGAAATGTCGTCCTCTTTTTCTTCCCTACTTATTTATTCGTAGTTATCTCAATTTCGCGGGTAGCCTATGAATGGGAGACGCACAGGACCTTTTGTTCTGGCTTTTAGCAATAACGCTGCCAATTATGTCACCCTATGTAATGTTTTCTTCATCTATTTTATTTCTGTAACTTATATGGTGTACCTACATAATAAAGCGTATTCTATCCATGTACTTGGGGTGGCCGCAGAGTGGACATCCTTCGGTTGATATGGTGATGATCTCATTTCTTCTTTTGCTATTTAGGTCGATATCTTTATAATAAAATCAATAGGATGCTTGATGTTTACAATCTTACCAAGACCAAACCTGCTTGCTGCCCCGGTATAACTTATTTATAGATAAACTCTAGTATAACATATTCCCTGCTACACTTAAGTTAGTTACTCCAGGAATTACCTACACACATTCATACAACACTCATTCTCACACTCACTCATATACATGCAAACATACACACACCCACACACCCTCACACACACACACACACAAACAAACTAACTAACTAACAATACTAAAACTAGAAGAAGAAAAAATAGTTGCAACTGAATATGAATAGAATAACTTACAATACAAACATTTAATGTTAAATTTACCATATTTCGTAATTGTTTAGAGCACTTACAAAATTATTTAAATGTCACCATTACCTTGCGGAGACCTGGTGTCCTGAAATACAGACCTTCCGTCTAGCTTAGGCACCAGTCTCCCCACAATATACTATGAGTAAACTGTCATTAAAATGTGCTGTTATAATTATATGTATTGTGGTGAGAAAAATTTATCTTATCTTACACACACTATTTCTTAAACTCGGCTAAACCATGAACACCCTCATCCCCTCTAGTTTTCCTTTCAATATCTTTCATGCCACCAAGAATGGAAAACTACCCACGTCCTTACTGTGAAGATCTTTGTTCGCACACACCTATGTTAGCTAATGTCATTCTACGCGTCTGGCTGTTTTGCTCGCTTGTATTGATAGTATTACGAACTAGGTCGACCAGATCTAGTCTAGATATAGTACTAGATTCAATGCTTCACAGGTATTCTATAGATGAATGGAGCATGCATACAATATACTCTTTTTCATTAATGATATACATTCCACCAATACGAGCTAGATTTCAACTGTCCTGGGTTCCTACTTCGAGATTTCTTCCAGAGCTAATATTTGACGGGTATACTTCATCATTGACTTCAGATCTCTGCTTATTTTTTTCTAGTTCTCTTTATTTCCAATAAGAGCGGATTTCACCAATGAATCTGTGTGTGAAAATGATCGCGATCAAGCTGTGTTTAAGAGTTGTCAGTGTCAATATACCAGAGAAAACAATCACACTGACAGCTCGTAAATGTTATTCATATGTTGATCGCGTTCAGTTTCAGATTGATGAAATCCGCCCTGAAGCTATAGAGATTCACAACTTCTCGCTACATAACCAAGAACTTACTAGAAGGTCAAACCACCTTAAGTATATAATTACTAACATCACCATCTATAAATCTAATTAGGTCATAGGTTCATCCCCGAAGTACCTAACTAATTAATATTAATAGATTATTATCACACAAGTCCATTTATCATCGTGATTTAATATACATACTTTGCGGACTTGCCTACAATACGCATTATTTACTTCAATAGATCTATTAGCCTCTTTCTCGTTGCTACGTCACATTTCAATTAAACTGGGCCTGATTTGTTCGTTGTATTGTCTCAGATTGTCTGGAATTCATTGACGTAGCTGCTAGCCTCGGAAAATGAGGTCTTGGCTATCCCTGAGTGGTGGTTTGTAGGCAAATTTATTGGAACAGCCTTTTTTGTCCTGGATGTCTTTATTATCTTCTTTTGCTAAAATACGCCTTCTGCTGCTAGCAGGATCACAGTTGCTTGTACACCTTTCAAGATTAAAGACCTGGTATAGTTTCATGACTTTCATTGAAATCTGTGGAGGCGGACAGATCGTCTTGAATATTCTTGTACTTGAAGAACTACTTTGGGTCTATGTGTTTAGTATAGTAGAAATAGCCACGGCAAAAATATTCTGCTGTCTTCCCATAATTTCTTCTGGAAATTCTTTCGATTTCCTTTCGGATGAATTTCTAAGTAGGGTCACAGAAACGGCAAACGTATGTCCTCCGTGTCTGAGCTTTGCATCACGGCTCCACAATCAGGGCCTACCTGCAATCCCGACATTGACACCATTCAAAGTTCATCTTCCTAAAACTACAACTAACTACTAAACAAATGTATCCTTGTACACGTGTTTACATCTCGGCGTGACGGATTGTGTTTGTGAGTGTGCGCTTACGCAACCAGCTCGGGTTAGTGTGGCGAGCGGCCGCGCCGCGATTGTTTGTTTTGACGGCTTGCACTTTGCAGCGTGGCTCAATCAGCCACTACTGTACTGTTGGTTTGGTGCTAGCAGAGTGGGATGGAGCTAGGCAGTTTGATATTCTCTCTCTTTTAACTTATTCGTAATTAGGATGATTTGTCATCTTTACCGGATCTATCAAATTCAATGGTCGCGGAAACCGTGCAAATCCTGACAGGATGGCATACACTTATATGGTCTCTGATGATTATAGGAGAGGCCTGGAATTTCATAAGTAATAGTAATAACACTGTCCTGGGAATTTTCCTTGGAGAGAAGTATTTCTAGAAAAAAGTGGATCATTGTGTTCTGTTTATATTTGTTACGGTTCTAATGCAGTGACCAAAGCCCGAAACAAAGTATATTAGAAGGCTCACACTAAAAAGCTCCTTCCAAGATAAATGATTAATTTTGATGATAATTTAATAACCTGGTAATACGACCCATGATTTGATGCCTAAAACAATGGCGTTTTTGGCTGACCTGTCAGCTTCAGATACTCGTGTACTAGCAACAGAAATGCAAAGGATGTTACTGATTGCAATCAATAGTCTGCAATTGCATCAATCTACGTCGTTACATAAACCACGGCACTAAATCACGTGCGTGTCTACAGTTCTACACACGCCTCTAGTCGTGTATTTATTACCAATTTATACCGGTTCATTGTTGCCATATTGATACCGATATACTCTTTAATTATTTCATTGATAATTCGAGGTTATGGGTGAATGACGTCAAACTATAGTTTAAAACTTAGTACGCTTCTGATAGGAGATGATTGTAAAATAAATAAAGTAATATGGTTAAACAAATATTGTAGAAATATGGAATTAACAGGAAAATTTGACCGATGTCGTACAGGTTAGAATATATTTACATTAAACGGCTTATCAGATGAACTATACTATAATACTAGCTGACCCGCGCAACTTCGTTTGCGTCACATTTTCCATTACAGCTCCGCTCCTATTTGTCTTAGCGTGATGTTAAATACAAATGTTACCTCTTTATAATCTATACTTCTATACTAATATTATAAAGAGGTAAAATTTGTTTGTAAGTTTGTATGTAGGGGGTAATCTCAGGAACTACTGATCCGATTTGAAAAATTCTTTCAGTGTTAGATAGCCCATTTATCGAGGAAGGCTATAGGCTATATATATCGCTAAGACAAAAAGGAGCGGAGCATTAATGGAAAATGTGACGCAAACGAAGTTGTGCGGGTCAGCTAGTAGTTAATAAGTTTATGATTAATATGTATGTAAGTCATAGTTGAACCCAGAAGGTTCAAGGGGACAAGAAAAACCGTTTAACAACGAAAATACTACCCAAATCAGCAGGTAGTTAAAAATAACCCGAAGAACCCGCTATTAATAAAGAGAGTCATATTTCAGTAAACGAAAACGTTCAAATAAAGTTCTTTATCTTATTTATTAATGAATTCCTAAAATATTTCAAAGCAGTAGTAAGTTACAAAGTCAGCAAAAAGAACAAAAACAGTCTATATCACGTTTTTGTTATGAATATCAAATTAGAATACTATACAGAAATAGCTACGGAATACTTAATCGCTTAAATTATCACACGTGTTAGCGACGTCTTTATCAATATTTATCAACTGCTAGTTTTTCCACTGGCAACTTAATTGTCAGTTGGATTGGCTTAAAAAAAGCTTTTTTTGTACAACATTTATTTTGGTGTACATGTCGATGACTTGAGAGGATTTTTTTTTCAACTGGCTTGTCGCAGTTTTTTTTGTTTTGTATTTTTAGCTAAGTATGTGTTTAGCATGATAATTTGTCTTCATGAGATTCTATAATGCCGATTTAGCTAGCGTATCAGCACAATATTCAATAGTGATGTTTGCCAACACCGTCAAAACGAGTCACGCTTTTCATCATTATTTATTTCAAACGAAAAGTAAATAAGACGCCAGTTACGGTTCCTTTCTGCAATTTTTTCCGACCACTACAGCTACCAAAGCGTGCCCAAGCGCAGTCGCCTCCCGTATATTCCGCGGACCACGCATGCGCGGCGGTGCAGTGCCAACGTTACATTGCGCAATGACAGACAGCTTGTATTGGTAAACAAGTGGGATCTTTACGCGCCGGACGACTAGTCAACCTCATTGATATGATGTGGGAGGGGGGAGAAACGTTGTGTGCAATAGATAATGTCAAGAGGGGGGAAAACGATCGCAGTGACATGTAAACAACAAACAGGATCTAAATACTAGTCAAGGTTTCGAAGAAACGAGTAGACTGGTATGAGGGAGAGAGTGTTTATGTAAAGTCAAGATCGATGAAAATAATGAGGTGCCTTTTTCCCGTGTGTTTCTGTGTCAGCTTGATTCAACGGATTTGATAGCGCTGCGTGGGTCGGCTTAGGCTCCTAATAACAGGAACTTTTAAGGTTTCAATGGCCAAATTGGATGAACGGTAGGGAAGTGCTAGGGAAGCGACATGTGGGCACATCCTGCCTACAAGTGACTTGATTAAATATGTCAGCTTACCCTATAAACCAATGTTGCGGTTGAAAAAGTTCCCATTGATTTGTTTGTTTAGTTTCATATCCAAAAGTAAATTCCAAAACTGAGTATGGTATCAAAATAGACACTTTTCTTCACAAATCGTATCAGTCACTTAACAGCGTATTATGTCATTGTATCCATTTCCATACCTTTTAAAATTCTATTTGTTTTGATTGCTAATCGCTTCGAGTCACATAACTTTTGAAGGTTGGCCAGACACGTTGTTGTACAATATTAATCTTTATTTGACTACTGATAAAGTTTATGTTAGTGTAGCAGTCTGTTGTGTACTATTTATCATTAAATACAGGTTTGGCGACCTAGTGGACGTCATAGATAATGGTTTACGCTTGTCTGACCGTATGTGCCGCGACGGTTGTAATACATACCGTCTTATCGCGTGGACGTGTTATCTTGCTAATGTTAGAAATAGAACGGGAGAATGTGCGAATGTTATAAGGAGACTTAAATGTAATATCAAGTCTTGTGCTGATAGTAATTCTAGAGTAATCTACTCGTGCACGCTTATCTCAGCCTTCAGGATCACCCCGAATCTTAATTCTTCTTTAGCCGTTTTGTTGGTATTGTTCAGTCAGTAGTAAGATGCCTAGTTCTATCTGCCTGTCTCTATTTAATCCGTAGAGTTGATTGGTATCAACTATTTTTGGACGCTGGCCCCAAAATAGTTGGATGATGATGAGCATGAGTAAAGTTGTAAGCGTAAGCATCAACATTCAACACGTTTCGGCACTCGAGATCACGCGATCGAAGTGTGTAAATAAATAAACAATAAGCGCCGGCATTGACTGAGCTGTATTTTTATTAATGATGTTTCTCTCGTACGCGTTTTATCTTCTTTCTTCTTGCTAATATCATCTCCGTCTATCTGTTGATCGCCTAGTACTATTTGTACTTTTGCTGGACTTGCCTCACCAAAAGGTTTTTATCAGTCACTAGCTGACCCGCGCAACTTCGTCTGCCTCACATTTTCCATTACTGCTCCGCTCCTATTTGTCTTAATGTGATGATATATAGCCTATAACCTTCCTCGATAAATGGGCTATCTAACACTGAAAGAATTTTTTAAATCGGACCAGTAGTTCCTGAGATTAGCGCGTTCAACCAAACAAACAAACAAACTCTTCTGCTTTATAATATTAAGTATAGATTAGCTGGGCTGTGTTTGTTCATGTTTCTTTCGAACGTCGTCGTTTCGTTTTATCTTCTTTCTTCTCGCATAATTATATAATCTTCGTCTATCCTATAATCGCCTTGTACTTTTACTGCACTTGCTACACCTAATGGATTCTATCAAATGGTCATAAAAGCCGTAAATATGATCATTAAGGTTTATTAACCTTACTAAGCTATCCGACTGCATTGACAGAAGTTGATTTCACATGTTCATGTTCCTACATTTCAGCCCGAACCAACACCTTAAGTCCTAAACTGAAGATGATGACAGATTGTACAGATAGTTTACCTCGATGATTTAGTCACATGATTTTCCAGTGTTGAAAGTTTGGAGCTCTACCCATCGTCCAATTTTCAGAGAATACAAAGAAACATTTGTATATCACGGTGTATTCCTGGCCTTGCATTCAAAATCTTTTGTCTCGCTCCCCCACGTTTTGTACTTGATGGTCTCCTAAAGAAGTTATTGTCAGTTTCAATGCAAATGTTATGATTACCGTACCTACTTGTTTGTTACTACCGCGATAATGATAAAGCAGGGCTGACTGTTTTGAAGATGTTATCTTATCAACAACGTTGTGTATTGCCTTGTGGTAAAGGTTGATATCGAATAAGATGTTGATATTTAGTAGTCAAAGTCGATTTACCAAACACAAACACATGCCTTATTCACATATTGTATAATCAAAATTTACTCCATTAAAAAACAGACAATATTAACTAGCAAAGGGTTGTCAAGGTTTCATAAATAAGCGATTAGGGGTGTTAATTCCACCTTAATAAAAATATTCCATTATTTTGTATCATTTTTCCTTGGCCCATCATTTAAATGTCACTTGACGGCGACATCCCTATCCAGGGCTGTCACCTACTCCATTTAACTCTATTGTCCTAGTTTATACTCAGCATTTTAGAGGGTAATACAGATAATGGCTACAACTTTAACTGGGTTATTGTCAAGGGGTAATTTAGATAACGCCAGTCTCTGTGCTTGGTCTCCTAGGGTTTATTTACGTTGGACTGTGTTTAGAAAAAAAAATCTAGGTTTTACTAGCTTTTGCTCGTGAGTTAGTATGCTTATATCCCGTTTTTTTCCCGTTCCCGTAGGAAATTCGGGAAATCCTTGCTTAGTGCCCCTCTACATTGGCCAAGGAACCTAAATGCCAAATTGCAGCTTCCTACGGCCAACAGTTTCGGCTGTGCGTTGTCTGTCAGCGACTCACTCGGTAACGAAAGAATTTTAATAAGGATTCTATAATAAGGATTCTAGTGTGACTAATATTTGCTTTGCTATGAAGTAAAGTTCAAAGACCGCGTTAGAAACAGTATACTTCGTTCCAAAACACAAATCGCAGTCGTAGGCAACACAGCCGCCAATCTAAAATGGAACTGGGCTGGGCCACATCTGCCGCATGTCGCAAGAGAACTGGGCAAAAGTTACTACCGATTGGATTCCGAGCAACAGGAACCGGCGACGTGGTAGGCCCAGGCAGAGATGGCGGGACGAATTAGACTCCTACCTAAAGGATTGGCCGAGTGTGGCAACGTACAGAGAACAGTGGAAGGAAGGAAGGGAGGCCTTTGCCCTGCAGTGGGACTCAACAGGCTCATAATAATAAATAAATAATGAAGTAAAGTTGTAACAAATAATTATTTATTCAACGTCCTGTTCAGATTTATTACATCAATGGCTAGCTGATTTCAGACTTGGAGTCATCTTGATGTTTCAAAAGCGTCTCTAGAACGGTTTGATTGACTCAAAAAGATATAATACACCTTCTGCATTATTCGCTTAAGAACTGCTGTCTCAATAAATGAAAGATATGATAGATTAATAATACCTTTTCATTATTAATCTGTCCATGTGCAAGTCTTCATCAATAAACAGATTATGCATTTTCCCAGGAATGCATATTTATTTAACGTTATTCAAACTTCAAAGAGTTTCCATTTCTAAATCGTAAACAAGTATTCCTGAATGCTCCGATCCTTGCGCCCACGCAGTGTCTAGCGCATGCGCTATACGGCGACATTCTACCGGTGTAGTGCATTGTACTCCAGTACTGATACGATTAGAGTACGATGTGCTCAAGGAATGTAGATTTGTAGGAATTTCTCTGTCTGTAATCTATAGCATGCTTTTGGCTCGTATCACCTTGTTGGATCGAAGTACTTAGGTACTTTTCGATCCATCTGCGTCGATTTATCATAGGTAGCTAAAAGTAGTCATCGGATACAAACCTTTATATTATAGACGATTCAGAAGACTTCTGACTGATGGAATGTTGAATGAAATGAATTCCTCTTACCCCTAAAGAAACGTATGGACAGACAGTTTCATTAGATTTGACGAACACCCAAAAGTCGCCTGCCAGTACAAGAGCGAGCTTTTTAACTCCCATACGGCGTTTCTGAAACAAAGCATTAAAATATTAACCGTTATAATATACCATAAACTCGAATACTTTCCGTTCGTATTTGCTCATACACGAACAAACAGACAGCGACATTCTACCGGTCTGGTGCATCGCGCGTAGCAACTGGCTAGAGACGTAAGCTCGAATCTATCTCTTTACTGTATTCACGATGAGGAAAAAGGATTAGAAAACTTTCTGGTGAAATGTATGTGAAGACATTTACTATGCTTATTTCTTGGAATTTGTCCTTTTAGATTGCATCTTTCCCATTAGCAAGTAGGAAAGATGAAATTGTAAAAAGTGCCGTAGAATTCTAGTAGCTCCTAGTGTTTGTAAGGAAGTATATATGAGATAATTGTGAAATAACAAGTAATCTGTGAAGAACTATGAGATTTTGCAGAAGGCATATTATCTAAACAAAAAGTGAGCTCTCCGGTCCTTGGATTGAGTTACAATCTTATAATCACTACAAAAGATTGGACCCATTCAAGCTTCGCCCAAATCCGCCAAATGCTTGCTAAAATACGGAAACATAGAAAAGCTTTTACCATTCATCCAATGCAGTGGTTTTGACCTCGAATCGCCTAAAGGCATTATTTATTAAGGCAGGCAGGAAGTTTGCGGACATTCATTGCCAAGGTGACGGGTCCGAAGAAGTTAATTGACTAGATTTATTTATAGAATAGATGAAATGTAGGCGGGATAATTGGAGAGTAGAAAATAGATAGATCCCTTTATAATCTCTGTATCGCAGATAGATAGGATAGATAGGGTCTTGTATTTATTTGATTAGTGTGGCCTAGTTTGAAGGATTGAAGAGGATTAGAGGTCCATATCCAGCAAATCTTACCAATATTATAAATGCGAATGTTTGTGAGGATGGATTGATGTTTGTTACTCTTTCACGTCAGAACGCCTGAAAGGATCTTCATGGATTTTGGCACAGATGTGCCAGATGTGAGGTTTCTATAACAGTACTTTCAGGTTCATCCTTGGACGACTTTAATGTCAATCCATTCTCAGTTACTAAATCAGTTTTCGTTCTTTCTTGAAAGGTGGTAAGTGATGATCGTTTGTAATCCAAGAGGCAATAGTCTAAATTTTCTCTGTGTACCTGTGGTCCTACCCTTCCTACTGGTCGTACTTTGAGATAATGCTACGCTTGCCGAGGTCGGTCCATAAAGGGGGGCCATCTTAATATAACGAGACTCCTTGCCTCGAAAGCACGTTAGTCCCGACTATCATTTGTAGATCTTTGACTGTCGTTACAGCTAGTAGGAAGCCAACAAATCTAACACCAGTCTTGCCAAGGGGTGTTCTGTTACCCAATTTAGGAACGGGTTACCGATCTCAATATATTTGGGAAAAGATAGGCAGATTGTTACCTGTGCTATTCACGAAAGAAATCCCACGTATTAATTTCTTGATTCAATCCCAACAAGTCTTGGCCACGTTGGCACTGCCACGTCGCCGTTATCACAACCTAGATCTAGCGGCGCCTAATCTGCGTTGATAAACAATACTGTATTTGTGTTCGTTGATAACAGAGCGATCTCGTACAGATTTTGTGTTACAGATTTGTGCTTGTAATTGTTTCTACTGGTTTTTTCTTGATTGGAATGAGGTTGTTTAGAAGTGGATTAGGCCGAAGTTGCTCTTTTATAATACTTATATCCGGCAATGCTGCAGCAGACATATTGTTGCCTTGTGAGTTTGTACCTGTGTGTGTACCCTTTTATGTATCTGCTTTTATATGAGTCTTTATTACTTGAAACAATTTTTTTTTTATAACATTGCTATAAAAGCTTCTTATCGACTCGGGTGCTTTTACTTGCTTCTCAAGAATTTCTCGCCATGTTTTCGTGTGCCATTTGTTTTGCAAAGAATGTCGCCTAGAATATATTCAGTACCCCTAGAAGAGATTCAGTCTTTGTTCTTTTCAGATTTCGTTCTTTCTTACTATTCAGGGTGTAAAAATTATTAAATCGGCAAAGTTTGCATTTTTTGGCTATGGAGCAGAAAATTTAAACACCAATTTTTCGCCGGCATCATTGTTGCAAATTAGCTTTACCTACTACAACCCATTCCAAGGAAAACACTCAATTATACCAATCACCTTGTAGAAGTTTATAATGAAAACCTCATTTTGAAGCACATATTTCTCACTTCCTAAGGGAAAAGTACCCACTCAATACCGCCTTTGTGATTCTCTAATGGATTTGGTTTATCATGTTCCCGTTAGAAATCGTATTCAGGATCAATATCTAATTACCTTTTAATGGTTCGGAAGTCTTTCAAAGTATTTGTATTGTTAACTTGGTGAATGGTGGTATCAGGTTCATCTATATCTACTAGTATGGCCATTTCTTTAGCTTTATGAATATTATCCTCTACAGATAGGATTTTATTGTTATGGTTCTCAACTATTACTGGGCTAACACTGTCTGCTCGAAGAAATGGCTTTAAGAGGTGTTACATTCACAGAGTATTACCAGTCCATGCGAGTCATTTACGTCTTTGAATAGCAATAACTTTAATGCAATGAATATAGATGTGGATGGATAGAGAGGGACAGGAAGGCCAAAGAAAAGATGGATGGATTGTGTGAGGAGAAATATGAAAGAAAATGGAGTAAGTGATGGTGTGACGGCTGTTGACAGAATGGAAGAAATAAAACATGTTGCGGCGACCCCAAGTAACATGGGATAAGGGCATGAAGATAATGGCTAGCAATAACTTTAATAATCGTCGTGATTGAGTATTGTCTATCTATTCTCTAGCATCAATGTCTTGACAGAATAAAATAATTATGAATACTGTTACAAATAATTTTTTTAAATCTACAATTCACTAGGCAAAGTGTACTCCAAAATTACTTATTCAGTGATAATGTCGTGTTCTGAAGTAATTGTAATTTTGTGAAGTATTATAATTTTAATTTTTGACCGCTTTTGTATTCTATCTGCGGTAAAATTAAGTTAGTCCACTGAATACACTAGAATATAAACATAGTAGCTTAATTTATGCTTAGTTTGCACACAAAATAACTGGGTAACCTAACCAAATTTACAGGATCCATTTTTACTAAGTTGTCTGGTAGCTGAAAATCCTGTTTCATATAAAAATGAATCTGTCAGCACCCGCAAATTAAAAGAATAATAGTAAGACAATACAACTTTGGCCCAATAGGGTCTTACGAGCGTTGACAGGAATGTTACTTGTTTAGCTCAGAAAAAAAAATTCTCAAGAAACAATTTATCATACATATTTAATTTCAAACGGGTCTACAGAAACAATAACTAAATAATATGGTGCACAATGAGAAAGGAAACGTAACGTGACCGATTTATAGAACAATGAAACGGTAGATGCCGAATACACGCTATGTTTTGACTGCCAAAGACTAGGCGGCGCGCAGACAGTCAGAAAGAAAGAATTCACGAAGACGTTGAGTGGCTGCGTTACGTAAAAGGACGTAAAATCACTGGCTCTCGGTCTTATTTGAATAAATGACTTCTGATTTTGAGAATAAAATTTATAAGCTCGTTCATGAAACTAACATTGTGACAAACAAACACACTCAAAAAATAAATAAAAGAAGGCATACTTTAAAACCAGTGCGAGATTTAAAAGCATTTCACGGCTGCGCCAAAAAGTCCATTGCAACAGTAGGTATGTACTTTGAAAAAATAAAAAAACATTTTTGCGCCAGCAGGAGATACAGACTTCACCCTCATACTAAGACATTTGACAGTCGATCTAGGATTCTAGGATCTACAAATTTTCCTGAAATAAATCTCCCAATCGATGATAGACTATAGCACAATTTCGTCGTGGGAAAGGTCGGAATTGGTAATGGGTTGACGTGTGTAGAATGCGCTGAGACTCAGGGCCTTTCTTGTTACTCGAGCATTCCAATTTAATGGCGAAAGGAATTAATTAAAATTCTTGATAGTCCTCGTAGAGGTAAAGAACGGTCGTTGACTTAAACAGGTGGAAATTACGCAAGGTCTTTATTTTTTATGTGAAAAAGCCAGTTGTTAATGGCCTCAACTTTGAATTGTGTTTTGAACGATCGATTATTAAATTGATATGGTGTTGAGGTTTTTGCAGAAAGCTTGTCGAACGACTATTTTCTTAATAGAATTCTTGAATTCGTTCATTGGTAGACAAGTAAGCAGTACTCAGAAGGATTTAAAAAATATATCGCTATTATTTTTTGGAATTTTGCTAGTCTTTATTGATACTGCTTGGCTTAACCATGTTATGGCGACATCCTCTTGTATATTTTGTTTTTTGTAGAATGTTTTCATTGTATCATCTCATTTTACGAATTCGACTAATTTCACCATTGATCTATGACAAAACCATCGCCATAACGATTGCATGCGAGACAAAATGCAACGGCACTGTATTGCTTGTATTTATTTACGTTTTCAGCGGCTGCACACGATCTAGGCTGAATACTAATGCGCCTTTCAACGGTTATGTAGATGAAATACAAGCTATTTAGCGGCATGAAATGTTTTAGTGGACGCGAAAATTGTTTTATACAGTGTTGTTATGGGAGTCATTATTGAAGTGAAAACTTCTTTAGTGGCGTTTCGCACTTTGCTTGGGATGGGTATAAAATGTTAAATTCGCGTCAGCAGGACTGGCGTTCAGGGGTTGTCTGCCGGCACTCCCAGAGTGCAAACCGTTGTTTTTTTTTTAATATTTTGAAGCTTTAGTATATTTTTTGTTTTTGGATAGGTCCGTTTTAAAGTAGCTTAATACACAAACATTCAATTCACACGTTATTGCACATGGTATCACTGACGATAAAAATAATGCATGTTTCACAAGACAAATCACATTTTCAACTAAACCAGTTAAATACACCACACTGCTTAAACAAACCCCTAAAAAAGAGGAGACATCCGAATTTTGTTCTCCACGTTGCACCCCAAATACAATCACATTTCGCTAGCATTGTTTGAATATCAAACTCAGCCCCTGATTTTGTCCCCGAAAACATTCAAACAAATCGCTTGTCACTGCAATTGTACGTACGTATCAAATATTGTTTCTGTATCTAGTGTAACTGGCAAGCGTGCACATCCAAAAATACGTTCCGTCTGTGTGACGGTTTGCGATGCTTGACGACCTATTTTTGTCTTTCGGTCCCGTATGATTTGTTTACAAAGGGTCCACTACAAAGGAATGTCTCGAGATTGACATTTGTGTACGTTTTGTATGATTTGTGTCCAGTTCTGACACGGGGATCTGGTTTGGGGAAGATATTGAGTGGATGAAAGAGATCGTTGCCGCAGATGGAGCTCGAGTTGAAAAGCATCCGGCCGTTGTTGTCCCTGACAACTACTAACAAGTACCTAATCCATGTTACTATGGCTATTTGAATAGCAATTCAATCTGATTCAACAAAATTCTATTAAATTGCCTCAAGTTAATCAATTCCTTCAAGTCCTTAGACCGCTGAACCATTTAACGAATTTCATTTCTTGATTGTAAAATTGCGGGCGGTTCGCTATTGCCTCTTATAAATTTATCTTTATGAGTCCTATAACTTTACGGCTTATAAAAAATGGCGTCATAACATGATAACATCATATTTAGGTCATCAACTTATTTTCTTTAGCCGATTAAACAAAAACATATAATTCTTGAAAAATTGTGACTAACAGCTAATCGCTGTGTTTCACGTAAAAACTACTGCAGTATTGCCTACTGCAGTTAATACACGGATAATTAGCTGTTCCTTTCACATTGAAAGCCTTCAGAAGTTGGGCTGCGAATAGCATGGGCTTACGCATTCTTTATCCAGCATGGCTTTCGCGACGGAGGTCAGTGATCCCCGGAGACGACAAGACGCCACGCGGTGTCTTTATTGCCTGTCTAATGTCTGCATGGGGTTAAACAGTGTGTTTTTATGTCCTCTCGTTATAACATTGCATTACTGTGCCATTTGGAATGGTCTCTCTCCTAGAGACCGACCACATGGCTCAGATTTTGTGGATCTTGGTTTTCTCAGGTAGATTTCTTTGCGACGTGGTTTATCTCGCTTCTTTTTTGTGAATTTTGTTGAAGAAATCTTCGGAATCTTCAAGTTATTAATTTCATGGGTCTCACTTATTGATTTCATGGATTTCATGTTTATAGGAGATGGTAATTGATGTGACGTTTCGCCTCGATAATAGATCGTGATGTTCTACATTAAAAGCAGAGAGCAGCGAAATCAATATGACACAGTGCCTAACTACTATTTGCACGTTATTTACACAAACATTTAACATAATGTTTGTAAAGAGTCCCGCGGCGTTGACGTACAATCAAGTCGCATGCCCAGGCAAAGTGGAGCATAGCTCTGCCAGATCGAAATGAGACCCAGAATCTGTTGTCTCACAGTCGAAATTACTTTAACGACCAACCTGATCTGATGAAATACACGTGCAACAGCTCGCAATTGGCTCGCAAGGATTTGCTATTTTATCATGAAGGTGTTAAAGTTGTTTTTGGTCTGGGTGTATCTCGGGTAGCAACGGATCCTATTATCAATCTTAGTCTGTCTGGGAGCATATGACTGTCGGCGGAATTTGCTCAGCCTTTTGGCGGAGTTTTTTGTGCCTTTTTGGCCTTTAATGGAAGCCGGTTGACGACTTTATGGGGTACGCGTTTACGGTTACAGAATAAAGGAGATTAAATTACTTGTAATAGTTATTACATTAAGTTCTTTGAGTTGACAACTTGGCTTGGGTCCTTTGACCTATCTATCAAAATAAAGTTATTATTATTTGTAGGACTTCTTACAATAAACTTTTCAAATTGTCTGTCAAGATTTTTGTATGATGTGTCTTCATTTCTTAGGACTCCACATTGCTCGTTCTTTTCTAAGAGAATGACGAAATACAGCCATAAATTCCGAGGCGTGTGAACGAAACCGTTGCCCCCAGTTCAAGCAAGAAGGAGCTTTGTAAACAAGTTTCAGATGAGATACAGCCGTCTAGGAATTGTTCGGAGCATCGATATAATGATTGAATGTAATTTAGCGCTATTATGCGCCAAGGTCCTTGCGGCAGGACATGGGCCCCACGTGCCGTCAACTGACTCACTGCTGACGTCACTCATATAAATAGGATATAGAATACTCTTGTAGTATTTTTTTGGTCAGCCATCCGTCCATTCATACGTCAATGGTATGGTCGTGCCGTGCTCGTATTGTGTGCAAATTGTTCGACAACTTTAGTGGATGGCTGGTGTCTGTAGACGCGAATGGGTATTCAGGGCATGGCGACAACTGTCATGTCGATGTGGAAATGCTTTCTGCTTTCGCAAAAGTACTACGGACTTATTCATCAACATCCTTTACTTGTTCTCAGAAAGTTGGATGAGCTTCCCAAGCCAGATGCGGCTGTGCAAATATTGCTCTTTTGTTTTGTGAGAACGGAAGGAAGTTCTTTATTTATTATTACCATCTGTCAAATTATGCATAACGCAAAGCGATCGGAACCCACAGATTAGACAAAACGGTACCGAACAACCATTCATCGTAAACTGATCCAAGTCGTAATATTAATCGATATGGTTCATAAACATCGAGACAGATGGCGCTGTAACCAAATCTCTCAAACAAATGCTTGTCGCAAGATTTAATGGTGGTTCTTACTCCCGCACAGTGGACAAAGTAACACGATATACAAACTCGTCCCGATTGCCTTCTAGAATTTCTTCAGAGGTCATTGGCTCATTTCCTAGTGCAGGTTATTGGCTAGGGATGATTAGTAGGATGTTTGTTTAGTCATGCGGCAACTAGGATTTTGACTACTTACAGCTTCCAGTGTGGCAAGATTCGGTTGAATATCGGTTTTACTATGTCGTGCTAAATAATATCAGTCACATTTTCCAGGGTCCTGTCATTACATCCGTTAAAATTAATTTTCATCTTAATTGCTAAAGAATTAGGTCCAAGGTTGATTGGGAAAATTTTACAGTGCAGCAGTGACGGCTAGCGTTATGTGCTTTCTAATTCTGCTAAAGTGGTCTTTTTGGGACTCGTTGAGTTTTGAAAGATTTTTTTTACTATTCGGAAATCCAGCAGCTTTTTCCCTGTTTCCAATGTTAGTTGACAACGCCCGATCGATATGTTAGCCGCCATTTAATCAAAAGCCTCTTGATTGGATAGTTTCACAGTATGCAAATATTATTCGTCACACTGCGTCATTGTTTACGTTTCATGTCTACGCAAATGCTCTCTATTTTCGGAATATTACACGGTTTAATTTGGTCCAGAACTGAAATAAAGTTTGTTTTGTAAATAGTTGCACGCTGCTTCGCCATTTTGGGGTGGGCAGAGCTAACGTGCCAATGAATGGATGCGTCAGATTTGCAATAAATGTGGAGGCGATTTTTATCATGCGCTGATTTTATTGAATGAGCCATTCGATTCATTAAAGCTGAAATTATCACTTGCTAAACGTTTTACGTTCATGGCCAAGGAATTGCTAAAAATCTCGTTAGTATGATTTTTAGGGTTCCGTACCCAAAGGGTAAAAACGGGACCCTATTACTAAGACTTCGCTGTCTGTCTGTCTGTCACCAGGTATCTGTATCTCATGAACCGCCATAGCTAGACAGTTGAAAGGACATGGTAAAAAGTGGCCTATGAATCAACACATGCGAAACCTTTACCATTATTCCTAGTTTTTTTTTTAAATTACATTTTAATGATTAGAATAGAACGGACACTTTTTAATTACGAAACCATTTTAAAAAGTAACTCACTTGGGTTTTATAACCCGGCGCCATTATTTTAAAATGAAACAAAGCGGTCTCAGCGCTGTAAGATTTTTAGTTACCTACAAAAAGAATAAAGCGATTAAAGCGCTGTATGACACGAACACTATTGACACTGACAGTCGATGAAATGACAGTTGACACTTGTAATGTATTTTGCACCTGATATCAGGGAATCGGCCGTCGACCTAAGTTACCACGCTTTCGTATGTTAGAAGAACATATTAACACTACTCTACACCATTTTTTGGTGAGATAAAAAGTCTGGCAGCTCTGGGATCTTAGTCCATTTGGTATGTTTCTATTGTTTGGTATGTTTTATAACCTCAAAATCCGAAATCATTTTGGATATTTTACAATTCTGAAAAGTGTCCGTGATTTTAATTTAGTTTCAGTCGAACATATGCATTATTTAAAACACAGATAGTAAATTCACGTCTCTGTTGGTTCTTAGGCGAACGATGTATGGGCGATGAACAATGTCCTTTTCACAAATTGTGTATTTCTGTTGCCGCTATAACAACAAATACTAAAAAAACAGAATAAAATAAATATTTAAGAGGGCTCTCATACAACAAAAAATTAAAATTAGGGTTACGATACGGAACCCTTCGTGTGATCGGAGCTCTCGTCTACCTCGCAACGAGAAAGAAAAATATTACTTCACATTTCTCTTGCTTTCCATGAACGTGATTCGAGATACCTAGAAATATAGTTTCGCTACAACTGCTTCCATTAGTTTTTATTTCCTTGGAATTTTCTTTCAAGTAAAAGCCGATATCCGTTTTTCACTGCAGGCCATTTGCAAAGAGAAATGTTTCCTCTGAATACGTCAGGAATTCAGGATTGAAGAAAAATATTAAGTTTCAGACTGTAAAGGTGACAGGCGAAGTATGTGTACGACGGAAATATTATTAAGCTGTAGCCTTTTTTTAGGATAGGAAATTATCCAGATTCTTACTAATTAAAACCCAACCGTGTATCTCCAAACACCTTCGCGTTCCAGGGCCGCTCTTTCGACGAATTCAGCAAAAGCTACATACAATCTTATGAAATAAAACAAGACGTTCACAATACGATCCTTTTCAGAATGCCCGCAAATATCGCTGTCAGGATTTTAGACCTTCCCGTAATGAGGACTGTTGCTCCCCGGGGAAGCACTAGGTCTCGGAACATTTTCCATTAATAAAAACGGACGTAAGAGGCTTAAAATACAAGGTTTCTACCCTATATCTGTTAGCCTCTTAAAAAAAATCATGACGGAAATAAAGCTGAAACATTGATAGCTGCAACCTGAGGGTTTTCAAGGAAAGAGTGAAAAGGTTTTTTTTTCTATTTGTGTACTGGTTGTTATTATTTATTTTTATATTTATTTTCTATTATTTTTTATTGTTATCAGTCCCATTATAAGCAATTCAATTATTAGTTTTAACTGCATGTGTACCTAGTTGTTAATCTTTAATATTCGCACACAATGGAAATTGTTGCTGAATAAATAAATCAATCAAGGTTACTTAATTCTTGGCAAATCGTCGACCATGATCATCAGGTGAAATTGTGGTCAAACGCAAACCTATCAACATGTATCTTCCGTTACTTTTTCACTTTAAAGTGGTGAAACTTGGGTTGGCGTTGGCGTCATTGTTTACGCAGAAATTAAAATAAGCAAAAATGCTCATAGAATTAAAACTACTGAGCCAAACCGAACTAAATTTTTACAGGGACAAGCGGTAAGTATGCTGCATCGAACTAAAAATAATTTAGAACCTCCTCCTTTTTTGGAAATGGTTAAAAAATCCGGCCAAGTGTGGTTCGGACTCGCACACGAAGGGTAGTAATACACAATCTGTGAAAATTTTAGCTGTCTACCTTTTACGGTTCTTGACACTTCTTGAGATACAGCCCGCTGACAGACCAACAGACAGACGGACGGACGGAAAGATATTGGAAGCTTAGTAATAAGGTTCTGCTGGTTACCCTTTGGGGTATGTCTGACAGTTACAAACTCTCGATATCTGGCTATGTGCAGATGGATATATCGAAACTGAAAACTTCCCTTTTACACGATATTTCGAATTACTGAAAAGTCTAGCAGAAAGGTCGGATCCTGTTCCCCAATCTATTGATTGCGTTTGCTTCCAAAGCTTTAAAGTTCGCAACGATGGGAACCGAAGCAATGAAAGCTTCTCCCACTTGGACGTCTGTAGCACTGACATGGACTTAATTGGATGTTTGCTGGCCTTTGAGATTCTTGTTTGCAAGATGGCGGAATTTCTTTGTGGCCAGTCTTTTTCTCTGTAGCGTTAGGTTATGCAAGCTGTTGGTACACTCTTGTTAGATAATGGGCTTGTGTCCTGAAAAAATGTAATTAGTCCGTCAGTTAGATTATCAAAAAATATTTGACCCGTGTTTTTTCTTTTGTTCCTTGAACCAAAATTGACGAAGTTACGACGCTTTTAAAATTATCAATACGTCAAACCATCGCATAATGTTTAGTGAGTCGTGACGTCACGAGCCCCCACTCCCGAGTTTTAATGCGTTTTATCATTGATTTACAAAAACAAATAATACGTGTCCATTATTTTTCAATACTCTAACTGACGGACTAAATAGTTTTGCAGTTTGTGGATGATGGAATCTAGCCTATTGAGGTTGGGTTTGTAGATTATGTCAATATTGATTGCTTGAAATCACTGCTTTGTCTAAGAGTACCGCTTGTTACTTAAAACATCAATAATTCATCCACTTCTTCTTTGAGAGGTTCTTCAGTCAATTTATTCGATCCTTATGCTTCATCGATTATGTAATCAGTAATCCGTTTCCAATCAATTAGAAGATTGTCAACTTCATAGTGTTTGCGCGAATATCAGAAGCTTCTAGGCGGGATATGTATTATTTATCGCGCTTCCAAGAGCCTTACATATGTATAAGATTTGAAGTAATCATCGACTCATATCGACACACATAGGTGACGTGGGCTCGGTCATGACGTCATCGTCATAGCTTTGTTTACGCACTCGAGTCGGCAACTCATGGTTATCAGTTTTGCAAATAAGTATGACGTAGGAAACGTGTGTTTAAATAATTTATTTGGGTGGTGATTATTTGTGTTCACAATCTAGGTAAACATTTTCTTTGATAACGTAATGGTTACCGTCTGTTTTTATAAAACCACTGCTGGGCTGAAGCGTTTGTAAAATGTTTATAAGTGCATTAACTGCATCTTCATCGTTTTCATGCCCTTATCCCATGTTACTTGGGGTCAGCGGAACACGTTTTTTTTTTCCATTCTGTCATCAGCCGTCACACTATCACTAACTCCCTTTTCTTTCATATCGCTCCTCACACAATCCATCCAACTTCTCTTTGGCCTTCATCCCCTCTCCATCCATTAACTGTCTCTTATTACGTCATATTCATTCCCATCTAAGCATCAGCTCAGATAGACAAGAACCGTTTCAATAAAGATAATATCAGACAAACGATTTTTCCTATCTAACTTTTGTTTTATAAGCATCTACAGCGACAAAGCGGTGTGAACTCACAGAATTCAAAGTTCACGAATCCTTAAACAAACTAGACTATTGAAAATCCCGAAATCATGTAACAAGTTTAATTTATAGCGGTAGTTTGACTAGAAGCTAGGGATTAATTAGGAACCTAAGTTAGTTTCCTGTATTCTAAATATTAAGTCCTCTAACTTCACTTACAATTCCGTCTTTGATTGAAACATGTTTGGGAACTGAGATGTCCCATTCAATTAAGCGTTTGGGAAGTCTAAGTACTAACTTGACATGGTTTTGTTGGAGTTAGACTATAGTAGGTTCAGATTTGTACTGAGCTCGTGGCTAAATAACAACAGCCGCACAGTCGATCTTCAAGGCTAAGCAACGCTTGCCAAGATTGGTCTGTGGATGGGTGACCATCTTAACATATCGAGTTTCCTCCGTGCCTCGGAAAGCACGCTAAGCCGTTGGTCCCGGGTGTCATTTGTAGATCTTTAGCAGTCGTTACGGATTGTCAGAAGCCAGTAAATCTGACTCCAGTCTTGCCAAGATATACCGTGTTACCCAGTTAATGGGTTGTAGAGGTCTGGTGGGCAACCGCCCACGTAAAATGCTGATATTCAGCTGAATCCAGTTTGACTGGAAGCCGACCCCAATGTAGTTGGGAAAAGGCTAGGCAGATGATGGTAGGTTCGGATTTGTACTACCGTTTGAATCAGTTAATGCGTTGTGGTTTGTGGAGGTCTGGTAGGCAACCGCCCACGTAAAATGTTGATATTCAGCTGAATCCGTATTGACTGAAAGCCGACCCCAGTATAGTTGGGAAAGGCTTGGCTGATGATGATGATTGGTAGGTTCGGACTTGAGCATCTAATGTGTTGGAAAACATCGTCGATGTTTTGGTCGCCTATGTTACACGCTTGCCTAGAAGAAAACTATTCACTTTTAACTTAAAAACGCCCAGATTTTATGTGCATAAATCAGTATCGTTTTGTGGTCTAATGGCTTCTTCCTCGTTCTGACAAATCCATAGTTATCCCTTGCAACGAAATTAGTTCTCAACTGGCCTGAAATCGACTGAAGAGTACAAAATTATGAATATTCATCTTCCAGATAAAGGTGATTCATCTTATTCCACGTTTTCGCTTTGCTTGCCATCTAACAAGATTGGGGTCGTGACAGGTCTTGTAAATGATCTTATTTGCAATCCTTTTGTTTTGGTATTGAGACCAGAAAAACATTTTATTCTAATTCCAAGGATTTTTCGGAGAAGACCGAGTTTTTATTGCATGTTATTTCACTACTTGGGAGAATTATAGCAAGTATTTTGTAATATAATGTAACTGACATAGCTCGAAAGATCGCCAAACTGAAGTGGCAGTGAGCACCACCTTGCTCGCAGAACAATGATGAATCGATGTGGCCGAAAAGTTCTGGAGTGGCTTTCGCGTACCGGAAGACGCAGCATTAGAAGATCTCCCACAAGTTGGACCGACGATCTGGTGAAGGTCGCGGGTAGCCAAAAGATGTGAGACGCACAGGAATGGTTCTTGTGGCTACATGTGGATGAGGCCTATGTCCATCAGTAGACGGCTTTTGGCTGCTGATGATGATTGTAACATAGAATTTAAAACGATGTGCTATACCATCTGTAACATCACATGCTGCACAGATCTCATTGCTAGCAAATTCATAAACTTGAATAACACCCAGAATCCAAGGCAAGCCTTCAGCTAACTCTCCTACTAAAGTCAGCTCTAAGCAAATAGCATTAAAGCTTTAAATGAAGTGTTTGCACTGGCAGGACAAACAGGATTCAATTTATACGGTTCAGGGACGCGATGGACAAACACGTTGGCTATGTAAATAGAATGTAGGGCTGTGTCGGGTGTTTATTTTTTGCGACTGTTATTTAAAATGCAAATTTTGATGAGATTGGCTGGTTTTCACGTATTCACTGGACTGTAGTCAAAAGTTGATCAGAATACCTTTTTTAGAAACGAGGCGTAGTCGTAATTGCTGCCGTATGCTACGTGTAGCAGAATAGACGAAATACCTGTTAAAGGGGCATTGTACTAACATTATAATATGAACAACTTTTAATATGGTACCAACAACCAAATAGCGAAAAAAATAAAATAAGAATCTGTTTGTTTGTTTTTCTCCAGACTAGCTGGATCTTCAGTTCCTCGAACAAAATAATAATATTCCCCACAGACCAGATAAAGAGGAACATAAAACAAATTGCAGAAACGTCAACCCTTACAAGAAAGCATTACATATTGCGGCAGTCCAAAGCTCCAGTCGGTTCGGATGTAACACACACAGACACAAATCCTCCCCGTACCCACGACACACACACATACACTAAGTAAGGTTGCGTCTGATAGCAGAGGCAGTTCATCATGATTATATTTATGTTGTTTGCGGAATGTCTGCTGATACAAACGGGGTTTTATGGTCATTGGTGATCGAGGAAGCGATTGAATTTGCTGTGCTGTTTGGGTTTAGTTCAGTATGGAGCTTGAAGAGAAAATATATTTGATGTTTGTGATGTTTGTGATGTTTGGTGGCTAAATAATGACAGCCGCACAGGTCGATCTTCAAGATTAAGCAACGCTTGCCGAGGTTGGTCTGCGGATGGGTGAACATCTTAACATACCGAGTTTCCTCCGTGCCTTGGAAAGCAGGTTAAGCTGTTGGTCCCGGTTGTCATTTAGAGATCTTTGGCAGTCGTTACGGATAGTCAGAAGCCAGAAAATCTGACACCAGTCTTGCCAAGGAGTACCGTGTTACCCTGTTTACGGGTTGTGGACAATTCGGTTTGACTGGAAGCCGACCCCAATATAGTTGGGAAAAGGCTAGGCAGATGATGATGATGATGGAGATGTTTGTGGCTGATGAACTGCTTCAGGTATTTTCCGAAAGATTCTGTCGTTAGTAAATTCTGCCTTTTCGTGTTCTAGCGGACTAGTCTTCAATTTGTTTCGTAGGGCGTTTTTGATGGGTTTGTACTGCAAGCCTGGTCCTTGGAGCATTTTTGGGGCATCAGCTCTATATGCAGGTTATAGTCAAGAATGTCTAGCTTTACATGAAGGTGTATTTGTAGCTCATATACTCAACAACTTCAGCAGTAAAAGAAATAAATTATGTTAATGTTGAACCCATAAAAAATACCGATACATTTGTTAAAAATGTATCCTTGCGTGTTCTGAATTTTTCGTCAGCCAATGTATTTTCAAGTGCGTGGCTTTCAGGGCCAGGGTTCGGATTGAACGACATTTACATCGGAAAACTATAAATTACTCCAGTAACAAGTTCTTTATTCGGCAAAAACTGTGATGGCCCGGCCGGGAATCGATACGGTAATGCCAATTCGATTACTGGAGCGGAGCTGACGATATTTTCGACGATGGTGGAGATTTTTCACGGGTTTTCTGAATTGAGATCGGTCCTCGTTGAAAATTTTTTAAAGAAGGAGTTTAATATTCAAACGTTTCTTTACTATCAAAGTCTGAATTATGTTGCAGAGATTTATAGATTTTTATATTAAATCCTTTTAATAATGTGGACTTCAGCAACAAAATACTTCATCATGTGGAAAATCTTCGAAATTTGCAATGTTACCGCATTTTCAGCTCATTACAAGATTTTTATCCACACTCGCTTCATACCATCCTCTTTACTTAGTTTATCAAACATTCAGCCGGCAGCGTGTTCCACAAAACATAAACCCGGCGACATAACCCCGGCACCAGGCCGCGTGGGTAACGCAGTCTGGCTGGGGGTGGCGTCTTCGGGAGGCGTGACCTTGGAGGGCGACGACCGCGATGATGTCACCATCACCCCCCTCTCACCCCGCACCCCTCTGGCTTCCTGTTGCCAACCGGCGTGGCGTGTAGTCGCGAAATATTTCGTTTGTAGGTTACTTGGGGAGACTTGAGTAGGGTGCTGTGTTTAAACCCAGGTCAATTGTTAATTTATGCGTTATTTGTTTGTTGCAGGTATGTTGGTGGTTACGCTGGTAACAGTCGGCGAACGTATGTAGTAGGTACCCTTGAATGGAAGCAGCACTATGACAAGGTTGTCTTGAAATAAACATGGCGCAAGTAGTGGCTAGTGTAGCCCACGAATTAAAATTTCACTCAATTAAGAATGGCGATAATACCTTGGCAATCTATTTTTAGGTGACCAGAAAATCCTAAAAGTTCTCATGTTTTTTAACCGACTTCCCAAAAAGGAGGAGGTTCTCAATTCGGATGTTTGTATTTTTGTTAGTTAAAATACGTGACGAATTTGATTAATAGGGAACAAAATAACTGTAACTCTGCAGTTAGCCAAGGCTCAATATAAAGTAGTAAGAAAAAGTGAAGTATCTCGCTAGACAGTAGACATCCATTCAGACAAAATTTTGTCTAGAAATATTTTTTTCTCAAACTAGACTACATTGTCTATTCAATGGAGAAACGCCTCGTCATGATGGGATGAGATTTTCTTTTGGCTACATGAATAGAAACATTGTCTCATCTTTTGAATATTGACCCTGTAACTCCGTCTGGGAAAACAGTCTCTTCAGGAATCATCAATAACTTAGCTGGAGAAAGATATCTTCCTTCACGATAATGGAACATCAACAATCCATCTACAAAGTCCGGTTACAAAAGCATAATCCTGTCCAAGATCGATCGGTGTTGCCATTTATAAGCCTCTCTGGCCTTACGTTGCCAAGTGAACCACTCTAACACTAGGGTTGCACAATGCGACATGGGACTACCTGACCCATTTCTGCTAATCCCCTCATCTTCACGCCTCTGTTCGCCGGGGTATGACTGAATGCTTACTCTGTTCCAAATTAGATGCTCCACTGATTCACTCCTCGACAGAAATAAAACTGTGAGGGTGAGTCTCATAAAAGCTTTCAATATTATATCATTCGTTTTACTCCGCCTAAGAGAAAAGTTAAGCTTCAACTTGTAATAAAAGTATTTCCCAGTAATGATCCCTCTTCGCTTTCATGGAAGTTTTTTCTCTGTAGCTCGCATTAAAATGGGTTTATTTCACATCTCTTTGAGGGCGTTACTGCTCACACACACGTGCTCCTAAAACACGTTACACGGTTAATTAAGTATTCTATGAGAGAGCCCGGCGAAGGAAAATATTCTGTGAAAACATTTTCCTAATAAAGTGTTAGGGTGTGCATACTTAGGGGAAAAGCTGCTGAACGTTTTTGACGCCAGTTGTGGCGAACATGTTCGGTTTGACTGGAAGCTGAACGTTAAGCTCCAGGGTTATGTTGGCAATGTGTACGTATTCTAAAGCTTTATTCAGCCGGTAGTGCCAATATGAAGCCGGAAGCCACACATTTCGCTCCGATATTAGTAAACTTTGGCAAGTATTGTAGTGTGAGAAAATGGCAATATTGGGGTTTGATGTTTGTTGGGTAGGCCACGTTAATGAACGAAAAGCGAAAATATTAAACAAAAACAAAATAGTTATGTTACTTTACTATAATTTGAGGTAAAATACTTAATACGTTTCCACCTGCAAGCACGTCGTTTTTATGATTAATTACATTTCGGGACACGGTCGAACGATTGTTCATATTATACCTATGTAGCCAGCGATGTAATGCAATTTGCATGCGAGCTGGTTGTAGGTGGAATCGTGGCCTTAGGCTGCGCTACCACCAACGCTGAGCGAGGCGATTTTATTGGTTCTTAACAAACACACCCCTCCCACACCCACATCTCTTTTGGAATCGCAGACTTACACTAGAATATTCGAGAAAGACGACCCAAAAATATTATTTAACAATCTCGAGGTAAGTAACCTGAATAATGCAAGAAACTTCAAAACAGGCGAAGACTTACAAACTAATAACTTGGTTACTCTCAGACATAACAACGAAGTTCCAGCGTCTCGGAAATAACGACACAATACGTAATAGCTACATCTTCTGTTCTTGTTGTTTTCCAAACTTTTCTTTATTCATGTTTTTATTTTGCTCTGAACAATTTTCAAGTTGCTATAACAACGTTATTGTTTTATCTGGAAATAAAAATCAAGGAAAACCTTTATTGTCTTTGATAGAATTTAAACAGCGGCCAAGTGCGAGTCGGACTCGCGTAAGAAGGGTTCCGTACCATTATCAATAAAAACGGCAAAAAATCAAGTTTGTAGCCCCCTTAAATATTTTTTATTCTGTTTTTTTAGTATTTGTTGTTATAGCGGCAACAGAAATACATCATCTGTGAAAATTTCAACTGTCTAGCTATCGCGGTTCTTGATATACAGCCTGGTGACAGACAGACAGCGAAGTCTTAGTAAAAGGGTCCCGTTTTTACCCTTTTGAGTACGGAACCTAAGAAAGAAAGCTATGTTGAGGGATATTAATATTCCTATTATACTAGCTACCGGGAGACCTTTGCTCAGAACTGGTGAAATACAGATTGATTCTTAATAAATTTTTTTTTGGACAAGCCCACCACACATTCCCAACCACTGCAACTCCTTTTTTTTCCGGCTGGGAAAAAATGCGTTACGCATACCCTCTCATTCGGGGGAGTGGGAGGGGTATGTGGGACTCCCCGGGCAAGCCCGGTATACCCACTAAAACGACCCAGCACTGAAATTCCCGCAGCGTCTTAGTGGGGGTGGACTGGGAGATCGGCGTAGCCTTTACGTCCAGTCCAGCCACTGCAACTCCTGAAAGCCAGAATCAACAGTGGCAACCACCAGATTCATAATAATATGGTAGGTTTCGCCCGCGACTTCGTTCGCGTATATCCCGTTTTCTCCCTTCCCGTAGGAATTTCGGGAAATATTCTCTTAGTGCACCCCTACCGAGTGTAGGAAGCTACATGCCAAATTTCATGTATCTACGACCAGTAGTTTTGGCTGTGTGTTGATCGTTCAGTCAGTCAGTTTCTGCTTTAAATATATGTACAGTACGAATATTCCAACTTTACCCATGCGAAGTTGGCTGTTAGTGACGACCGCGCAGGTCCCATCGCGTAGAAAAGTGTTACGTTCGTAGATTATGTTTTTTTTTATGTACGTGTTATATTTGAATTTTGAAAAAATGCATGCAATAACAATAACTCGATCACAAAGTAACACAACAAACACATACACTACAAGAAAACACAAAATACAAATCAAACAGTAAGAAAAAACCAGAATAATTAATTAAAACAATAACAACGTTTAACACTTTTCGCACCAACAGTCGTATTGCATTGAGGAAGCGAGACACAAGTATGCATCAAACGTATACGAGTGACTGAGACTGCATACGCGACGTACCCGCGCATGCGCTTTTCTATGTTTCTTGTCAAATTGACATCCTGCGCAATCGATTGCGACGTACTTCGCATGGGTAAACTTAGATTATTCGTACTGTAGACTGAAGTTCTTTGAGCAGGTCTGCAATCGGAATAACGGCTTCTTCGAAATCTTGGTAGTCCAGGTCAGAGTGATTAGATTACACATGAGGAGGACCCACACAGTGATTGGCCACAAAAAAAAACGTCACCTGGATCAAATTATCAAAACTAAAAACGAAAAAGCTTTTGTCTCAAGAATTATAATCTACGTTTACATTTCGGCAATGATTTCCTGTTGGACTAAACTATACCGTCATAATTTTAATAATCACCAACGAAATGGGTCTTACTATCTTTCGGCACGAGACCCATCAAACCACATTTGTCTACTTCAAGTATATACCCCAACATTACAGCCACTCAGTCGCAAAAAATAACACCTTCTTTTCAAAGTGATCCCCTCAGAGTAAGTTGTCATTCTACCCCAAAATTTGCATAAATTGGTATGTACGTGTGACTCAGATTGTTTCCCTACCTACCCTACCCTCGTTGCTATGGGTATGGTAGGCGCCAGATAAACTTGCAATAAAGTACATTGACCTTCCCATATTTATGTCCCTTCGTACTAGTAGATACCCGAACGATGAATTTATGACCCGTTTTTCATTACTAGAGAACGTAATGGATCACAATAGAATTCGATTCATGATAGCTTTTTCTTAATTTTTATATATTAAGAAAGTCAGTAAATGTATGTGAGTCAATGACCGTGATTACACATTTATCTGTAGGCTACCATAGTGACTAAGTTAGAATAATAGGGAGACCGGTGACTTTGTCCGTGTCGCTGTTAATTGCGGGGTATTCAGTATAATGAACTTACTACGTCATAACCTAGTAGTTAGTGGGTTGATTATGAGTAACTTTGGTCTAACTTTAGAACATGTAGGCGTTCAATGTGGGGGTTTTGCGGCGAGGTAGTTCGGTATGTTCATAAACTGTAGAAAAACTTTTACAGTTTGAAGTAAAGACTAGCTGAATAATCTAGCCCGTTATGTCCCACTGCTGGGCAAAGACCTCCCTTTCCCATTTCCACACGTAGGTCTTCTGCCATGTGGGCCAGTTCTTAAGGAAGTAAGCCTTGGACCCACCATATTATTCTGTGAGCTGGTATACCTTCAATCATCATCATCATTTCCAGCGACTCGATGGGTCTTTATGCTTTTCGCAACCAGCAGAGTTTGCATCCGGATGAATCTTAATATAACATTCCTACCTTACTCCTCCGAAACGGCTTTACCGATTTTTACCAAATTTTATATGCATATTCAGTAGGTCTGGGAATCGGCTGCCATTTATTTTTCATACCCCTAAGTGATAAGGGTTGTCCACTCCAAATTTTTTTTTTAATTATTGGACAAAATTTTTAATTTTTATTTTTCTATAATGTGGCATTAAAAATACATACAACCCTAAATTTTCTACCTTCTTCCATCATCCCCTATTTTTAATAGCGATATTATTATTGAATAATGTGACGCAAACGAAGTTGCGCGGGTCAGCTAGTTTTTATATAAAATCGCTGCCTGCGTCTGTTTCCGAACGCGTACAACCCAAACTTTTTGAAAGTTAGAGCGAACAGTCTCCTTCTGAGTAAGCTCGCTCCACCGTAGATTTGTCTCCGTCATCTCTGACCAAGACTAAAGTCAAGTGCAAACCCATTTTATGAGAAGAGTTATGAACGCTGATACGGAAATCATAACTAGGATTCACTTCACTATCTCACCTTAGTGTCGCCGCACACGGGCCACCGGCCACAACCACAAAACGCCGCCACCGGCATATTTCCTGTAGTTTTCATACATTTACGATTGTAGCGTGTGGCGGCCACCAGCGTCAACCGTGTGCGGCGAGTCCATTTAAAATGTATAAAAACTACAGGAAATATGCCGGTGGCGGCGTTTTGTGGTTGTGGCCGGTGGCCCGTGTGCGGTGACCCTTACGGAAAACAGCTATGATGTACGCTTGCCTAAAAGTAACGTGTTCACTGTTGGCTTAAAGCTAGACCCTTTATAATTTCAGGACGAAAACAGCTAGCTATTGTTCTGGAAGACCAAGAGTTTTCTGAATATTAATAAGAACACAATAATATCTATATCAATCTCCGAAACGTTTCAAGGTTTCCCTCACGTTATTAAAGATAGGACGAGGAAAATACGCGTCTCCTGTCCTAATTCCCCTGGCAACATGAGGATTAATGTCAACACGACTTGTAGGTACCTTCCTTAGATACCGCAGCTACTTCCAACTTAATTATGTACCAGGAAATATCTACAATATAAAAATTAATCAATGAACGTGTTGCTAAGCGCAAATCTCGAGAACAGCTGAACCGATTTCGCTAATTCTTTTTTTGTTGTGTTTGTTATTATCACGAGGTTTTTATATATAAAAAAAAAAAGTTGCCAGTTGACGGGAGCGAAGCCGCGTGGGACAGCTAGTAAAAGATATAAACAATATCTATTGATGGAAAAGTTAGGTAGTAGATTGGGAAAATATTCTTGGCCACACAATTCTACGCGTGTAGAAGCTTAATATAATTGTACAACAAGCTGTTCGATTACGAAATATTAGTAACCGTTTTTGTTATGTTAGCAACCTGTCCAGTTCACAATAACATAAAACGTTTTCCTTTCTCTCTGTGACCCAAATCATTTCCTACAATACATCGACATATTGACGGACATGCTAACGGATCCGACAGTTCGTTTGACCCAGACTGCCGCCCAAAACTCCCCATCTATTTTCGCCAGACATTTGCCTGCACGACGAAAAAAATTATTCTATAACCCCACATAATAACATTGTACCCGGCACGTCTCATTTCCTTACTTCGAACACTGTTTTGTAATTCAGCCGGCTTATACTGAAAGGGCACGGGGTGAAGGACGC
The DNA here is from genome assembly GCA_963859965.1 of Ceramica pisi. Classification (NCBI taxonomy): domain Eukaryota; kingdom Metazoa; phylum Arthropoda; class Insecta; order Lepidoptera; family Noctuidae; genus Ceramica; species Ceramica pisi. Next base: position 2,179,892 of record OY982537.1, on the reverse strand, counting down.
CTGTTATGCTGGGAAATTGGCGATCGATACTTTGTCTACTGGCTGTCCATGCAAACATCTACCTTATGTATCTGGCACTAAAGTTTCATTTTCGTCAGTTATGTAATATGTTGACCTGTTGGTTGCGAACGTGTTCCGACTACGAACTCCTTCAATTTTGAGCTGCTGTGCTTATTATAAACGTTTGGCAACTTGTTGGCGATGACAGGGGATGTTGGTGGCACGCGGGGTTCGGATAAGTTCGGCCCTATTTATGTCATAACTGATGGCTGGCGGAAGATAAGTCGTTTTCCAACTACACGTCAGGAGTGTCAGAAGCAGCTGCCGTAGTAAGTCAGTCAAGGGAAATGGGTTAAGCAGTTTCGTGCTGTAGCGACCGGGTCGTGTTCTACGAGTAACGAAGTGTATTACTGCTGCATTGCGTTTTACGGCAGTACATTTTATGTGGCGTAGTTTGTGGCAGTCATGCTGTTTTATTTGTTTTCGTACGATGAACTTAATCGTAGAAATTACTGTGATTGGAGAATGTTGGAGAAACTCCTTCCATAAGGTTCATTATCCTATCAAAGCATGTAAGAAGCTTTTCCTACATTGGCTGCAAAATTGTCTTCACGTCCATAATGTTTGCTCCCACAAATTCGCCGAGCTCAGATCCGTTCTTTACAATATGACGTAGGTATTACAAAAGTTTATTGTTGAATTGTCGAGAATCCTGACCGAGGCGTATTCAGTCATATTTTGTTATGTAGGTATATGTATAACTTCGGGATATTTCAAGACATGTAGGTGGTTCTAAATATGTTTATAGATTTTGGGCTTCATAACTAGATTTGATTTTGTTTGTTATGGTAGAAGTGGGTGGTAGTTATGACGTTCTGTCTGCGTTTAGAAAAAGTTAATTTTGATGTGGGTGATGTGTTGCTTCAATGGATTGATATTATTATGTCCTGGCTTATTGACTCCGGTGGTAGCTGTGATTTCCTCTATCCAAGCTGTAGATTACAAATTAATGTTCTGAACAATCATTTTGTGCTTGCTTACTGCATTTGTCTTAGTAACTGGGACGTTAGGTGGTTGTCATTACCGACTTCAAGTGGTTCTGCCATTTGGGAAGACCACAAAGTAACCTTCGCGTATTTACGCTGAAGAGACATGTTGAAGCTAGCATAACAACATTTATACTCAATATTATATTGTTTTTGTAGTCAATTGTGTATTTTAGTCAACCAGTCGGTTTTGTCCGACTCCCATCTTATTTTCGTCTTCTGTTGCCACATTGCCACGACCTCCTGCCAAAACTCAAGAACCTCGTGATACAGCAGCCCTTAAAATAACCATAGCGTGTCTAATTACGGCTGCGGCAATCTAGTCGCTGCGACAATCGCACGTGTGCGTGGGTCTTACGGTCTTGTAAACAAGCGTGTGACTATTGATTTCCCGCGAGCCGTCGCCGTCGCCGCCGCCGCCGCTGCGACAAACACATTACCGGCTTCTGTTTGTTTGTTATTTCTGTTTTGTCGGATAAGCTTGTTTTTGTCCGTTTTTGGACCTGGAGTATTTAAAAGTTGATTTGGTGGTATGTTCTACTTATATTTTTTTTATAATTATACTCTTCCTTGAGACTCTTTTTTATGTTTGTAATCGCGTGTTTGTCTATAGGTATAATAAAAAGCCGCACTGTTCGATCTTCAAGGTTAAGCAACGCTTGGCAAGGTTGGTCTGTGGATAGGTGACCATCTTAACATACCGAGTTTCCTCCGTGCTTCGGAAAGCACGTTAAGCCATTGGTCCCGCCTGTCATTTGTAGATCTTTGGCAGTCGTTACGGATAGCCAGAAGCCAGTTAATCTGACTCCAGTCTTTCCATGAAGTACCGTGTTTACCTAGTTAACGGGTTGTGGAGGTCTGGTAGGCAGCCGCTCCGCGTAAAATACTGGTACTCAGCTAAATCCGGTTTGACCCCAATATAGTTGGGAAAAGGCTAGGCAGATGATGATGTAACCGCGTGTTTGTTTCGAGTTTGCTTGACTTTTTTGGAATGAAAAGGCTCAATTATGAAATGATCACGCAGCTTGGTTGCAGGTTCTAACTCCCAGTCAAATGTCAATTCTGACAAGATCTCACAGTGTGTTTTTACGTGGAATGTGCAGGAAGTGAGCTGTCATTCCATCTTGTTTGTATTTATTGTCAGCTCACTTCATCTAAGTTTTTTTAGCCTGTACTGTCCCACTGCTGGGCAAAGGCCTCTCCCAAGCCTTTCCAAGTATCCTTTTCCCGCGCCACCTCGTGCCAGCCCTCACGGTACGCGTCCAGCTCGTCTCACCACCTCGTTCTGGGCCGGCCTCGGCGGCACCGTCCATCTTCGGGCACCCATTGTGTGGAGATTTTTGCTCATCTAAGTTTACACGGTGATAAGTTTTGTTTACAGATTCGCACTGCAGGTCCATAAAATCTTGGCTGTTATAGGGGTATCCCTGTTGTCTCTAACTTAGTAATATCTTATTTGATTCAATTGTATCAAAATATCCTTATTGTCACATAAGTCGGAACTAATTCTACACATGCTGTGCAATGATTTTTATTCCCCTCATATAGTAATGTAAGTACGGGTGTTTTAAAGGGGAGTTCTACGTATAGCAGAGCACGGCTTTCTAGGGTCAAGGCAAGTCAAATCGATGCTCCCCTATGATTTGCCTGACAACCCTTGCCGTGGAAGTGGAAATTGAATCGTTTCTCCGGGACTCGTCGGGATTCATTAGCTCGGCGTTTTTCTGTTGGTCGCCACTGTTGATTCTGGCTGCCGGTGGGCTAAGTTTGACATTCCCAGAATGTCATTGGTACCGTTAGAGTTTCCACTTTGGTTATTCCACAATTCCAACGTTAGAAATCGAAACTATTTCAATAAAGTTTCTATCGCCAACTCTATTTATACATAACATAATTCATTCAATGAAATAATATGAGCAAATTGTACTCGCACTTGGAAACGTCGGCGCCAATGTTATTGTACTGATAACCAGTTGACAACGGTATCAGTAACGCTTTGTATCTGTATGATAAGGATCCGTATGGACATGTTGTTTTCAAATGCTCCCTTGTGGCTTCTAAGTGATGGTTATGTCATAAATTTTGGGGTATAATTAACATCAGGATTCAAGAAGGTAGGATAGATTCTCTAGGCGGTAGCTAGATATAGTGATGTTGGTGGCTAAGCAATCCGTTTTTTTGTTTCACTGTTTCGCAGTATTTGCAGGCATTCTTGTTTAGTGGTGTAGCCTTAGGGATAAATATTATGTCGGACACCTACTGGGACCCACTACTACCATTCCTGATGGAAATAGCCTAGCCTGATGATGATCACAGCATCTATATCAGCCTAGCTAGTGTGGTGCTTGGCAACTGGGCTTAACCCACTTGTATATAATTATGTCCCTTACTGCCTATTGGGCTAGCTCTAACTTGTCTCCTGCTTGATAAGGAGGGGAGTGAAAATTATATTTATTTTTCCTACTCCGCTGTACTCTGATTAATTTCGTAGCGGGATCCAAGACAGTTGAATCGTTTCTCCGGGACTCGTCGGGCTTCGTTTGCTCGGCGTTTTTCTGGTGGTCACCACTGTTGATTTTGGCTTTCAGGAGTTGCAGTGGTTGGGAATGTGTGGCGGGCTTGTCCCAAAAAAAGGGCAAGTATAATGACAGTAATAAGCCATTCCGATAAAAGAACGCTCTTCCTGAAATAAAAGTAGACCCGGAAAGGAAGCTGTTCTAAGCTGAGTGCTTCCCCTCTTAGTACCTTTTATAATATGCGCCATCCTTATTCATGTCCCCCTGCAAACTGGCTGAGTAGTGAGTACCTACATTTCCCCTATACACGTTTTAGCTAGTGTTTACATTACCGTAACGCCAAAAATCGTACGCACTGTTGTCATTGGCTGATAAGGACTTGTATATCAGTGTGATAAGTGCTGCGAATTTATATGTCGATAGTTTTATTGTTTGCTCATATGTTTATGTGTTGGGGATTCCTATCTGCCGCTTTGATTGGACGGATTTGCATTCTATACGATTACAAGAACATGCTTTTGGATTATTATTTTTTAAACATGGCTTACTTTAATTGTGCGGTGTACAGCTAAAGATTGGAATTCCCGGCCGGAATCCGTGTTTCCTGATAGTTGTAACCTGGGGGTCTTTAAGTCAAAAATATCAAGTGGCTATTAACCAAAGTAGATCGTTGAATTGATACACTTGCATTGACTCGAAAAGTGGTTTTTAAACGCTAGTCGGGCTGACCTAATTCCGTTAGTTTTTTTATTCAATTTTCACGGAAGAAGAATATTAAAAACACATCGTGTCTATCTGTTCAAAGAATCAACTATTCCAGTTATTCCAATAATTTTCATTTTGTCCAAGTGAAATGTGGATCAGGCGTTTCCCCGAAGCGGGGAGCATGCACCTTGCACACTCGGGGCGCTGTCCGGGGGTTGCTAGCTATAAAATCGATACAGTACTGTTTATCTACGGTACGGCGGTATGGCGCCTGTAAATACTGGAATGGGGCACTGCACTTTGTTGGCAGTAAACAAGAGTTTCTGCTTGGAAATGTGTTTATACTTTTTTGAAAAGGAATTTCGTTTAAATTTTTGCGTAACGGAAGAGCGCTTGAAATAAGTTGCTTTCATTTTGGTTTATTTGAGAACTTAGGAATTCAAAAGTAGGTAAATCTTAGCCATTTAATTATGATGTGGATTGTGGATATCTGTGCATAGGAGACACTTGGTATGGGGGAAAGTTAAATACCCCATACGGTACTTTTTCTTGCCAATTTGTTATGAACGCTTCTTAATCATCAAACTAAGGCCTGTGTTTTTAACGAAGTCTTTTTTCAGGCACGCAAATATGGCTGGCCCAATAACAATACCTACCTACAGCCTGGCAGACTAAGTTGTCTATGGCAGACTAATGGCACACGCATTCATTTCTAGGAAACGCGTAGATAGAGATATATGACCAAAAAAACCCACGGTATAGTCATGAATAAACCCACTTTTATTGATTTTTGTTAATGTACCAAGCTAACAGCATGAGAAAAACGGTGTTTATCAGTAACGTTGTAATATTATACAACGCTCGTTGCATTATTTCAATGAGGTAAATATCTTGTTTTGCTGCAAACCTGTCTATTTACGCAAATACGTCACTTGTTGTAAACAGTGGCGGATGGCGTGCACACAATGGCTCATGGTGGTCACTGTTTATCCTTTATGGTTCTTCCTTCTAACTAATTTAGATTGTGATAGGTACCTACCTTATAATGGTTTTATAAAAGAGGTAGTTGCCATAAATGTATAGTTTGATCAATGGACAATCAAAAGTTAGTCGAACATCAGAATTACCACAATGATTACCGCGTTACTCAGTAACCCAGTAACTGGGACGTTGGATCAAATAGGCCACCATTCCGTGTAAAATACTGGTATTCTGCTGTACCCGGTTAGACTAGAAACCAAACCTAAGGTAGCTTAGCTAAATTGTGATAGATCCGCTCCACCATAAAAATCATGCTGGTCATTTCTTGCATATTGCCAATTAAACGTACTCCACTGACCATAGTAAAATAAAAAACCCAATGACCTCTACTCAATCAAATGATCATTAAGCCTTATCAAAACATCAATGAATGGGTGCAACGTAAACAGACAATTTTCCTCGTTGCGTTCACACAATGGTCCGTCCTGGTTGACTTTTCATGTATTTTTAAGGCACAAACAAAGAAAATTGATATAAAAATGAGGTTTGTTTTGAACACAATGAGCTGTGTATTTGAAAACTATCTCAAAGATAAACAAAACGCGTATAATGTTATAAGCGTGTTTAGTAGCGCCCTCTTTTGACCTTAGAGCAAAACTTAAAGGAACTCATAACAGATGGCGGTGTTTTAAACATTGTCATGTTTGTTTACGAGTTCAAAGGTGTTATGAATAAAATTGTATTGATTGCATGGTTCACAAATACAAACAACGGATTTTTTATGATAAAGGTAAATCCAAATCTCCATCATCAGGGAATATCTAGACCAAAAATTTTATTTTTATTTTTTTATTAATCATATACAAAACCCGCTTTCGTTATTCCGTACAAATGAATTCAATAACTTTTTCCACGTAACGTTGGCTGCATACCGTATTGCCGTGACGTAACGTAGTAGTGTATTTGTTTTGTTTAGCGCTCGACTTTAGCGCGGGGTCACGGGTTGTTATGCTTCGAATACATTTAGATTTAGTTGTTCGCGTTGTTTGTGTGGAGAACGGAATAAATGTATGCATAGTTTAGATATGAAAGTTTATTTTGGATTGGTTTTTCGTAGGTTGAAATCGAGTTTATAAAGCACTGATTTTGAGTGGGTTTTCTTTGAAGGCCAAGAATGGAGAGAGTGTTTTACGCAGAATATTGTGGGCAGGGGTACATTTGCCAGGGTTGCGCAAGTTATTCGAAAGAGTCACCGTGGCCCTGGAACGCAAATGGCATTAGGAGGAACACGGATGGGTTTTAGTCTGTTAAGAGTCTGACACTCCCTTCCGCCTCCACCCAGAGCTGAAGGAGTCTTTTGATGATACTCCATGCTTAAAAGGGGCACATTGCTCGCAGAACAGATAGTCAACGGGGTCGATAGGCTCTTAGAGACGCGACCGCGTACTGGAAGAGGAAACGTTGGAAGGCCTCCCACAAGTTGTACCTATGACCTGGTGAAGGCTACAGGAATCTGCACCCATATGACCGGTCGATGTGGCTACTCGGCTGGAAAGATGATGATTGTGTGCATTAACTAATGAACACATGTTCGTGCCGTTCCACGTAAAATACTGGTACGCAGCTGAATCCGGCTTGACTGGAAGCACACTCCAATATAGTTGGGAAAAGGCTAAGCAGTCAGGCATATTTCGAACCTATCTCATCTCACTATTCACCTACTGTTGTTGAACAGTATTGCTCTTAGCACTCTTCAGTTTTCACGAATACTACAAGACCAGAAAACCCTCACTCGAAAGTTATTAAATAAACCATCAATTTCGCTCGAACCATTTCTCTTTATCAGGTCAATCTCGCAGCAGAGATTGCAACTGTCTATCCCGTGAACTACAAGTTAAATGAAAACCGTCCAACAGTATTCGAAATATCGACAAACACGATTGAACCTAATACAAGATCTGTGCACCCATACCTAGTTGTGGGTTCTAGGAAATTAATCCAGCGTAGAATGTAGGGTTTGAATTAAATTAATATGAAATAGCGCCGAGGAATTGCGATGTAGATCGCTGTATGTATATTCAGACACGTCGCGGAATTGGAACTGTGGGGAATTTGAAATTAGTGAGCTATGTGAATGTTATTTGTCTTCGTTTTATGTAGATTTCACATAACATTCCGTTGGTAGAAGTTGAAGGACATTGACTTGTATTGTTTGATTACTAGAAGTTGGTTTTTGTGAAGATTATACTCAAATGTTACGACACTATGCAAGTTATCTAAGCCAGGATAAAAAACGCAAACCAGCTTGGAGAAATACAGACTCCACCCGTACCACTGAGAAAACGACTGATGGAGAAGACAGTGTATTTTGCCAACCCTGCGTAACCTGCTCAAGTGGATAATCCAAAGTCAAAATTAATATTATTGCGGAGTAAAATGATCTTGTACTTTTTCGTTACCTAAGTGCCTTGTTCGTGAGACTTTGACCCACAGAAAGTGAAGGCTGTCTTACAGAACCAGACCACTAAAATAACAATAAAACCTTACTACACCAAAAATACCATATCTATCCAAAATAATGAGTCATATACCTTAGTCTGGTATTTTTATAGTCCCCGCGGAACAACTGTTCAACATAAAAAGTTATTTTATCATCCGCATCGGTTTTATGACCTAGTTAGTGTTCCTACGTGAGGTCCTAAACTTACTCGGGAGTTAGCAACAAGGGTCGGCTATGATATTTTTGGGAGAATCGTGACTTACACAAAGTTTAAAATTAAAAGCCACGCCATCCACGCCAGTAAAACATCACGCCTTATAAAGGATGTTTTGGAAGATACCAGTGCGTAAAATCAAAAATTCTAGAAATAACAATGATATTTGTAGACTGCTGTACGTTTAACTTCGAGGAATCGTATTGCAAAAAACGAAGCATTTATGGATACAATTTTTTTTAATAACGAAGAGCTTGGAAGCTATTCACGACACGCGCGATATAGCACACTAGGATGAGAGTATGCAGAGTATGGGAGCAGTAGTTGGCGATTTGGCTGCAGTAGACGTTAATGGCAGCGGATTTATTTATATGGGCCTAAAACGTGGATGGATGCCCCGGTTAACACGCCGAGTTCCCATAATGGATGCTTATTCAGGGCCCCTTTCTACGTGGAAGCCATAATAGTGCAATTTGTTTGTCCTGAAAACGAAAAAAATTATCGGGTAGCATCAGGAACAAAATTTTGTGGGTTCTATCATTGTATATTTACTTTTAAATAGATGTCGTTCTTTATTTATTAAAATCTCCTTCTTATTTACTAGATTATAATTAAAAAGCAATGAATCCCGGAATAAGCACAATGTAACGTGAATAAATGAGTCGCTCATTTAATTTTCTTCCCCTAAATTGGTCTATTCTAAATTGGGTCTTAAAAGGCAATATTGTAGAGCGAAATTTCGGTCAGTCTATTTCTATTTGCGTCGCGTCTAACATTTGAGAGCCTAACTTATGCATGTGCCCAGGTCTAAACGTGAAGTAGAGAGATATCTAAAATAGGCTCTGAGGTGGAGATGCGAGGCCGATCTGTAGTACGATGCAGTGCTATATTATGTACAAATGTCGACATTTCTCCTTCGGTACTACATTCAGGCGCGAGTTGTAAGCGGATGGATGCATTGATCTGAATGTGAATGGTAGTCTATATGTGTGGAAGTATTCTCGTGTAGGTGGATGTAAAGAGTAGGCGTGTGTGCGTGCGTCTGTTCTGAAATTGATGGAAACTTGGTCATGGAAACATCCATTATTGTCCGCTTCATATTGTAATACGTACTACTTGTAGTCTCTTTGTTCTGGAAAGTACATTAATATTGTATGAACACACATACATATTGAACATGACTAAGTTAAATTAAAATGTGAGAGGCAGACCTTATTTTCAAAACAAATATTGTCTGCTGCACCCATCATAGCGAGCTTTCACAATTTCGTTGCAAATTAAAAGCGTCTGTGCACCAGACATAACAAACTCCCCTAGCGTTCAGCTAAAGTGCATTCAGAGCGTCGTCATGGCAACAGTTCATTAGTATCTACGTCACATGCGCCTGTCCGCTTATTGAATTTACTGCACTGCGGGCGCCAATAAGCGGCACGCCATCCTGTCCTAAATCGCTTTAAACAAAGTTCTAGGTCATCAGTTTAGTCAATTATGTGGGCGGTGCGACATGACTATGTTGGCGCCCAACATGACAATATTGGCGCCCGCTTGGGCCTACTAGGTCTCACATTGGGCGCCAAAATATTGATTGTTTATACCCCCACTTTAATAGTCCTATTTTTAATTCCTTTAAAGCTTTTTCTGCTCGGCAGATGTCCAAGTAACGACGAATAATAGTACTTGAGGAAATTATTAATGTGATAGTTTTGGACGAGCGCTTGTTTTTGCGTACTTAAAACCACTTGAATAACAGAGCTTAAATCTTGGTGATATATTTGTTGACTAATATAAACTTGTCTAGCTGGTATCGTATATTTAAGTGTTTCTGCAAATGAAGTTTTGTCGTTTTATAGTTATGTTATAACTTCTGTTTCTGCATATAAAAAAGGTTTGTTATTTTCTAGTTATCCTTGTGTGAATTTGTGGGTTCAGCACGAAAATTTAGTAACGGATTTTGGTCTCGGTTTTCCACATCTTTAATAATGTAAATAATGAAATTCTGTTTCTGCAATACGAAAAAGTTTTGACATTTCCTAAATATTCTTGTAACAGTGCAGTGCGGCAATTTAGTCATGGCTTTTATTTCGTGTTTTCCAGATGCACATTGCGCTTCCCTTCCACGAACATACGGCTGGAGTTCCAGTCGCTGGTGGAGGAGAGTGGCGGCGGGGCTGGAGGTAGCTCCGCTCAGATGCCACCTCTTCGCATCACCATCCCCACTGACAGCGACGGACGTAGCCCAGCGCCTTCGCCCACAGGTAACATGGCGGTTCAAATTGGCCATGGTTCGGTGACAGAATTATTGTCAATGTGGAATAAGCAATTTATATGGAATTAATTTATGAAAAGTTGAAATCCCGCAAATGTGGACTTATCAAACCTGTTGAACTGGATCCTAACAGTTCTCCTTTTAATCTCAATTTACATTCAAGTCATCCACAGAGTGAATATTTCAAGCGGGCGCGGATGATAAAATCCAAACAGGAATAGCGGAGTCTCGGGCACGATTTTGAAGGTCACGAAATCTGCAATAATGGAATTAAAAACAATCTAAACACTCCGATTTGGCGACTATCCGCAGTCGCCCCCCGCATAGATTGCCACCAAATCGGGAATATAATTCGCAGTTGCCACCGGGTGGTGACGGAAGGAAGGAAGCTATTGTCCCCACTTCAATTCACTATCATACAGTCTTCGATTTTTTTCTGAAGTCTAAAGGGACATCAAAAAATCATAACACTTTATCTACCATGTTCCAGGAACAATAAGCGCGGCGAACAGTTGTCCGACCTCGCCACGCGGCGCGGGTTCCTCCGGCCGGAGACACGCCGACCTCGGCCTGGTCGCCCACTATGCGGCCTTAGCTGACCACGCGCGGCCCAACTCTAATGGGACTGCTGTGAGTATACCATCATCAGATGATTCAGACCTTGTTGGTGGCTGGTGGTGCTGATACACGCGTCATGTTCGTGAACGGACGCCATCAGTTGAGACTGGTCATCTCTTCTGCAATTTTTTTTAAATCTGTACTTTTTTAATTGTTTTATATACCTACTTTCTTGTTCTTTGCATTGTCCTCACATTTAGAAGCAATCGAAATAGAATTTTGTAATACATCACTGATTTAAAAGAGCGTCCGTGGAGTTTCTTCCACATTCTTCTCCATAGAGATCTACGCTTTGGAACGTGCAAATAGCTTCATGTTTTTGACTGACCGACCTTGACAATTCAAAAGTTTTCTTTTTTTGAAACAAATCTTTATTGACATAAATTATACAGTGCCTGTAAATGGTTTATTCGAAATAAATCTTGTTGCAAGATCCTAGCTTTAAGGATAATTTCCAGTCCAAGATTCCAAATTGATATTACCGGTAGTACATCTAGGACACCTAAGGTTACCTTCAAATCCGCTTCTGTTTTGTCATTGAAGTAAAAGTAGTCGAGGTTGATGTATTCGCAAGGTTCTGTAGTGGCGAGGGCTTACCGGAAGACGAAGCTTTGGAAGGCATTATGTAAGTTACAGGAAAGATAGATAGTGGCTAAATAACAACAACTGCACAGGTCGATCTTCAAGGTTAAGCAACGCTTGCCAAGGTTGGTATGTAGATGGGTGACCATCTTAACATATCCAGTTTCCGCCGTGCCTCGGAAAGCACGTTAAGCCGTTGGTCTCGGCAGTCATTTGTAGATCTTTGGCAGTCGTTACGGATTGTCAAAAGCCAGTAAAAATCTGACTCCAGTCTTGCCAAGAAATACCGTGTTACCCAGTTAATGGGTTGTGGAGGTCTGGTAGGCAGCCGCTCCACGTAAAATACTGGTATTCAGCTGAATCCACTTTGACTGGAAGCTGACCCCCAGTGTAGTTGTGAAAAGGCTAGGCAGATGACAGGAAATATAGACGAAAAAAAAAAAAAAAAACATTACATAGGGTGACACAATGGGTGGCCTTATCGCTAAAACCGATCCTTTCAAGGCATCTAACCGACAACCTAGCGAAAGCCGCACTGGATGCGAGACGCACAAGAATGGTCGATGTGGCGACTCTCTTGAGAGGTCTATGATAGCAGTGGATGTCTTTCGTCTGGAACTATGATGATGAACCACCAGTTAAAGTATCAGTGTGCCAATTCTACTAATTTTTACATTCGCATCTCAATCGCAAAATGTATGAAAATTAAGGTTTTTTGACGTGCGAATGCGAAAGTTGTTTAAAAAAACTACTTACTAGATCTCGTTCAAACCAGTTTTCGCTGGTAGTTTACATCTATACTAATATTATAAAGCAGAAGAGTTTGTTTGTTTGTTTGTTTGATTGTTTGTTTGGTTGAACGCGCTAATCTCAGGAACTACTGGTCCGATTTGAAAAATTCTTTCAGTGTTAGATAGCCCATTTATCGAGGAAGGTTATAGGCTATATATCATCACGCTAAGACAAATAGGAGCGGAGCAGTAATGGAAAATGTGACGCAGACGAAGTTGCGCGGGTCAGCTAGTGGTAATATACATCATATTTTTTTTTTCAGTTTTATCATTATCTTATTTTAGAAGTTAAGGGGGGGGGACACACATTTTACCACTTTGGAAGTGTCCCTCGCGCAAATTATTCAGTTTAGAATAAAATGATATTAAAAACCTCAACATAATTTTTGAAGACCTATCCATAGTTAACCCACACGTATGGGTTTGATGAATTTTTTTTTTTGTGTTTCAGTTCTAACTATGGGGACCCCCAAAATTTATTGTTTTTTTCCTATTTTTGTGTAAAAATCTTTATGCGGTTCACAAAATACATTTACTTACCAAATTTTAACAGCATAGCTCTTAAGGTTTCGGAGAAATGTGGCTGTGACATACGGACGGACGGACAGGCAGACAGACAGACATGACGAATCTATAAGGGTTCCGTTTTTGCCATTTGGCTACGGAACCCTAAAAATTAGTAGAATTGGCCCTGTTTATCACCTAATGGAATTACCAACCTCTCGTTGCAGGCACCAACCTCGAATTCGGACTCTGGCTACGGTAGCACGCGCGACGTGCGCGAGCGCGAGCGTGAGACGCGCGAGCCGCGCGATGACGCCAAGCCGCCGTACAGCTACGCGCAGCTCATCGTGCAGGCCGTGGCCTCCGCGCCCGACAAGCAGCTCACGCTCAGCGGCATCTACAGCTACATCACCAAGCACTACCCCTACTACCGCACCGCCGACAAGGGCTGGCAGAACTCCATCCGTCACAACTTGTCGCTCAATAGGTGAGTTACGCCAAGCCTGACACATTTATTTATTTATGTACACACACACAAATAGATAAAAAAATGGAAACAGAAAATAGGAACAAAGGTGATGCTTATTTCTAAAGAAATCTCTTACAGCATATCTGCGAAAGCAGAGCCAAATAAAAGAGATCTAGACACCGTGTGTAAAAGTTAAAAGTAAAACAATAAACTTTAAAAATAACATACAATACATAAATATTACTAAAATAAATATGACGCTAATTAATACTAAAATAATAAAAAATACATACTTGCAACTCTGACGGTACAGAATATTAATATATTAATTATTTACATTATATATAATAGGATAGAATAGAATTTCTCATTATTCAGGTATCTATGACTTAAAAACTGTTAGTAAAACTTACGACTATGTTAGTACACACAGATAAAAACAAAACACAATAAATAACGGTGGATCACTGCTGCGACAAACCATGAGTGATTACAGAGCAGCGAACCACATTAATATAGTCCAGGTGACTTGCAATCATGCTTAGGATACTATTGATGTTGCCCCACACCCTGCACACCAGGGAAGCGGGAAGCGCATCTTTTACGAACATCCCCGACGCACTACAGAAGCGGGGAACCCATACGCATACGCGCGCATAGTGCACAAGTTTGTGCGCAAACACAGATGTACTCCCTCAGCCAACACTCTTAATAATCTGATGGGACGACAATCCGAGCTGACCGGTGAGAGATCTGGCAGCCATAAGCTTAACTTGCTTTCCGGGGCAAGGGAAACACACCACTTCCAAACTTAGGGCTGTCTAAACTGAACGACATGGAATGGTCTGCCTTCAAAGCACGAGTGAACAGGCATCTTCTGAGCATGTTCACTCCATCATAGACCTTCTCCATCGCTTTCCAACAGGCGTGAGTGTGGTTTCCATCGTAGACTTTGTCATCTCTGGCTTATAGAGTCAAGAGCAAACTCACCTCAAATTAAAAATCAAATCAAATCAACATGGGAACCTGACAAAATGGAACCCAACAGGGCAGTTTGCAAAATTAACAATGTCTTTATTCATTCTGTACCAACAAATCCACTCACTGTACTCACACAATGACTCCTCATTGCAGATACTTCATCAAGGTGCCGCGCTCGCAGGAGGAGCCAGGCAAGGGCAGCTTCTGGCGCATCGACCCGCAGAGCGAGGGCAAGCTCATCGAGCTCGCCTTCCGCCCGCGCCGTCCGCGCGGAGTGCAGTTCCGCGCGCCCTTCGGACTCTCTTCTAGGTACGGTGGCTTTTAGAACAAGGACACTTGAAGTTTTTCATTTTAAGAGAGGAATTCTGAAATAGTGCAGCTTCAGCTCATTGTTGTACCTAGATGTAGTAAACCGCGTTGATCTTACTGCAAAATATTGCCTATATTTGATAAATTTTCCATAGTATGGCGTCCATACAGGAAGGAACAATATTATTGAAAGATACCTTAAATGTAAGGCAAATATTTAGCTGCTAATTTGCTTAGTATACCTCAATCTTCCTAATAATCCCCTCCCTAACTCCTGCCTTAGTATTTAGTTAGATTAAAAGGAATCTAGTACCTGCAAATGGGGTAAATAGAAACGCAGAGGTAAGTAGAATAAAACTCTGAAGGGGATTTTCACGTTATTTATATACTGCTTGCAGAATATAAGGATTCCAAATTTAAAATCAAGTAGTGACTAGACTGATTAAGCTTCTCCTTCTGGGTGAGCTCGCTCTATCGTAGACTTTGTCTCATCTCTGACCAAGACTAGAGTCAAAAGCAAACCCATCGCAAATAAAAAGAAAATCTTACTTCAGTACTTAGTCTACCACCATTATTATAGAAGTCCTCACGTTTGTGGTTCTATGTGACTCAGTAACACTTCCAAATACCACCTGCCATGTGATCACATCACTATCACAATATTTAGTCAGCAATAGAGAATATGCATTTTTTTTTTAATTATCTAGACAGTTTGACAAAAAATATCGAAAATATAATACTAACAGTGAAAATAGAATCAAAATTGCTCCAAAAACAAATATAATTATTTGAAACAAATATATCTGTCCCTCTCGAGAAAACTCTGTTTTATATGGCAGCTGTATAGGCGTTGTGGACCTTATATTTTTATTGCTGATGAAGGTATTTAAAAATTATGTCATGGTATTATAACTATTTCATTTTGCAAATAAGAAAATCGCATGCATATTCGCTTTTAATCCCTATTCACTCAAAATTATGTCCCAATACACTGTGGCATTCAAATGAAAATACCAACCACAGTTTTGTTTCCATTTACCCCTGCGTTTCTATTTACCCCATTTTACGGTACAATAGCTTTCTGTTTCCTTTCTTCTTTCCTCTTACACTAGCATCCTTCTTTCCTTCCTTCCTCTCTGCAGGTGCTTTGCCAGTAAAGTCGTTGCCAGATCGAAGGTCAAGAAAAAAACATAACCACGTCCGAACCGGATCGCGCTTAGTTTTAAGCAGAAACAGATGTTTTAAATCAATCACGACTATTACCCTTGATGTGGGGCTTACAGAGAGGTAACTGCCGGTGTTCATCAATTATGTTGGTAAATAGTTGTGTCGAGGCGCTATCTGGTGCAATCTTATCTTTTTACTCTTGGCTGATCAGGGAAGCTACTCTCTAAGCCCGAAGTCTGTAGTTTCGGGTTTAGTTGCGGGCGTATTCTACTCCGTATCACTTCCTTGGTCAGAACCCGAACCAGGGGCATAGATAGGTACCGCCGTATCAGCCGTATTAAAACACGGGCTACAAGTCTACAAGGGCTCCTTTCGTGGCCTGCAAAGACAGTTCTGACTAGTGGGATCTATGTTAAAAAAAAACAACTCTTTGAGCTTTGCTCCATCACTGACCCGAACTAAGAATGGATGACAACACAGACTGTTACAGTATGATTATTTTTTCTTTGCCGCTCCGAAGTTAGCTTTTAGTGACGACCGCGCAGGTCCCATCGCGTAAAAAAGTGTTATGTTCATAGAATATTTTTCTGATTAATTCGTTTTATATTATGAACTAGTAAGAAACACAACCACTAACAATTAAAAGGTCACAAAGTAACACAACAAAAATATACACCACAAAAACACAAATGAAACAGTAAGAAATACCAAAATAAATTACTTAAAACAATAACACTTTTTGTGCCAACAGTCGTATTGCATTGAGTAAGCGGGACACAAGTATGCATCGAATGCATACGCGACTTACCGGCGCATGCTCTGTTCTATGTTTCTTGTCAAATTGACATCTTGTGCAATCGATTACGACGTACTTCATAGGCGAAGAAAAAATAATCGTACTGTACTGCCAAATCGTGATGTCATTAATTCTTAGTGGTTAGGTGATACGGAGTAGAATAAGCTTGTAACTAAGCCCGAAACTACGGACTTACTGAAAATTCTTTCCCTATCCCTAAAATATTTCCTAAAAGCAAAATAATGGCTTCTTTTTGATCTGGATGCTTTTTTTTTAGATTTTCTTGACCCTGTTGAAATAAGCAGATCTGAATCAGTGTTTGGAATGTTATATTATTATCTTAAAAGTGCGCTTACATGGGAAACTCAAATATTGCCACCTGATAACATTACGCTTTAGACATAAGCATGTTATTTCAAGTAATTTTGAACAAAATTTTGGTTTATTGTTGTGTTAACGCAATTTTCGGTTTTTTGAGTTGCTATAATATGGAATCGTGGTTCAGTGTGATGTCATGGCAATTATTTGCGATGCTACGATAGTAGCAAATCCCGAATACTGCGCAATTTGAGTGGTCTGTGCAAGCGTACGTGTCAGTTGATACTCCTCGCACGCCAGTGTAGTGAGAGCTGTGTGGTGGTGTTGCAGGAGCGCGCCCACGTCTCCGTCGCAGGTGGGCGTGTCGGGGCTGGTGACGCCGGAGGAGCTGTCCCGCGAGCCCACGCCCGAGCTCTTCGTGCCCGACGACCCGGAGCCGCCCGCCCGGGAGGTGAGCCTCCATCTTTGACGACACGGTTAGCGCAGTGGTTGAGCGATTGACTGCTGCGCAGCATGTCGCGGGTTCGATTCCCGCACGGAACAAATATTTGTACGACCTACAAGTATTTGTTCCGAGTCTAGGTGTTTTTCTATCTATAATATGTATTTTATACAAAAAAAAATGTATATAAGTAGTTTATCAGCCATCTCGTTACCATAACACAAGCATTAGGTTGCTTAGCTTGGGACTAGATGGCGTTGTGTGAAATGTCCAAGGATATTATTTATTATTGTGTCATCAGTCCACCTTGTGGGAGGCCTTCAAACGCTGCGTCTTCCATTGCGCATCACAATTAGTCAAATAAATTAATTTCTTTGCTGAAAAAACATTTAGTAATACTTAACCATGATGTGTGATGTTTGCAGTCGAGCCAGCAGCGACTGAGCAGCAACAACAGCCAGTCGACGCAGTATCTGTTCCCGCAGCGCAGCGGCGTCAGCCAGAGTGCTCCCGGCTCTCCCGGTATGTTATACAGCATTAATGTAGCGAAAGCTTCATAGAAGCCCTGACGCCCGGCGTTACTTGCTTCTAACGTTTGCCTTGCAATAAAAAGTCATAACAACTTTAAAAGCTTAGAACAATCATACAAATGATAAGAACATTAACCTTCTGAATTAAAGTTTTTCTTTGTA
The DNA here is from genome assembly GCA_963859965.1 of Ceramica pisi. Classification (NCBI taxonomy): domain Eukaryota; kingdom Metazoa; phylum Arthropoda; class Insecta; order Lepidoptera; family Noctuidae; genus Ceramica; species Ceramica pisi. The sequence continues at coordinate 2,161,995 of OY982537.1, read as the reverse complement.
TAAATATTAAAAACCTTTTGGGCTTGCGTACTCCGCACGCCGCTGAGCATTATTCACACATCTTAGTCTTTTCCCATTTAATATTAAATTATTAGCATTAAACTGAACCTGATGTAGGGTGTTATTTACGTCGCTCGTCAAGATTTGTAGAAAGTCCATCTATCTTTTAACATTAAGGACATATCGTCAGCAAATAACAACACTATTTGAGGTTGCTTTTTTGTAAGATGGGTAAGTTCATTGATGTATACTAAAAAGAGGAGAGGACCCAATGTTGAGCCTTGTGGCACCCTCATTCTGACTTTTAAATCCCGTGAATTGATACCATTTATTTTGAATTATTTTGCTGCTTTCCATCGCATTCACATAAGACTTCATTAATCTGAGTGCAAGTTTACCTAGTCCATAATGTTCTAGTTTTAGGAGCAAGTTTACGTGATTTACGCCATCAAATGCCTTGGAGAGATCAGAAAAGGTTCCTATGGTATCTTGCGCCTCTACTCACGTTGTATATATTATACGTGTTTTTTGTCAGTCGTTCAAAGATCTTTGGTAAAACCATAGTGTTGTTAGTGTAAAACTGTCACTGGTCATATAATAAATAATACCTACTGAGTGGAACTGTTCAGTAATAAGTATCCGATGATGGTACCTGTCAGCAGGCGAAGGCTGCTCCTGTCATTATCATTATTTATTAGCATTATAAACAGTCTCTAGTAATAAATCCGGTTTGACTGGAAGTCGACCCAAATATAGTTGGGGAAAGGCTAGGCAGATGATGATTCCATAAACAATGGTCAGTATATCCAGTGATGAGTAATGTGTGTGGTGCAGGTCACGGGCTGGCGTACAGTTCCGCGGGCGGCGCGCTGGTGATGGCGGGCCACCAGATCACCGTCGTCACCAACGGAGCCGGCGGCGAGAGAGAAGGTAACCCTGCATACCGCTGGAGAGACCTATCAGCCTCCTGACCTATTGCTATCTGCGATTGGCGAAATCCTTTGTTCTTCGTCGTCACCTAGAAATAAACTGCACTGTCTTATCTACGGACGCTTGTCTATACATTTTAAATTTGTGTATTTATCATACTATAATTTATAAATGTGAATGTAAGTTTGTTTCTTACGCTTTCACGCGAAAAATACTTATTCGATCATCATGAAACTTTGTACATGATTTGTACAATCACATATGTTAATACTTTTTGTAATTGAAATAATTTTTTTTTTATGTAAGTGATATTAACGTACCTATTGTCATTCTGTGTTGCAGAGAAGTACGTGGTGGGCACGACGGGTGGCAACCTGGTATCCATCCAGGAGGAGGAGCTGCCCGCCAACGTCGTCATACACCAGCACGAGCCCTACTACGGGTAAGCCCCTTAGCCCCAGCCCATCTATTCTGTTAACATCTCACTGTGAACACTTAGCCAGAGAGCGCTCGAAGTGAATTGTCACTCCACCACCTTAGTCCCAGCTGGTCTATTCTGTAAGCATCTCACTGTGAACACTTAGACGGAGAGCGCTCGAAGTGAACCGTCACTCATTTACCGTAGTCCCATCTGGTCTATTCTGTAAACATCTCACTGTGAACACTTAGCCGGAGAGCACTCGAAGTGAATTGTCACTCCACCACCTTAGTCCCAGCCAGTCTATTCTGTAAACATCTCACTGTGAACACTTAGATGGAGTTAGCTCGTAGTAAACAAACGCAGGTAAGAACACAATGAAACTGATACAGGAGCAGTGGTATTGATAGCAAGCAAAGGAGAGGCCTATGCGATGTGGAGTGTGTATGATGATGGTTTAGTTTGTTCATGATATTAATATGGTGATGTTGTATGACTCCAGCGGCGGCTACGGCGGCGGCGCGGGCGGCGAGCTGGGCGGCGAGCTGGTCATCTCCGACAGCGAGTCGGCGCATCCGCCCATCAAGCGCGCGCGCCACGCCAACGTACGTACGACTGCTCGCGGGATGTACTGTAACAGCGATACCACACGGCTCTTGCCGGTTCCGGTCCCTTGCGTCGTCGTTACGATGTGATTTTGGATCCACCGCTTTTCGTTGACTGCGTGACCGGTCCGCCGTCGCAACGCAGCTTACCCCCTCCCCGCTCCGTCTCTCTCCCCCTCTCCCCGCTTTCGTCTCTCTTCCCCCTTTCTGCTTCGTCTCTCTTCCCCCTTTCTGCTTCGTCTCTCCCTTCTTGCTTAGTCTCTCTTCCCCCTCCCGCTTTATCTCTCTTTCCACTCCCCGCTTCGTCTCTCTTCCCCCTCCCCGCTTCGTCTCTCTTCCCCCTCCCCGCTTCGTCTCTCTTCCCCCTCCCCGCTTCGTCTCTCTTCCCCCTGCCCGCTTCGTCTCTCCCCCCTCCCCCTCTTCGTCTCTCTCCCCCTCTCCGCTTCGTCTCCCCCCTATAGATTGCGCGCGTTCCGTCTGCGCACGTCGCTTTGCCTACTGAAAATACTAAGTATATATCGTCATAGATTAGCAACGTCGCGATGTGTGTGTCAATCGACAGAAGTACCACTGGTTTAAGCTGAGCACAGCAGTGCACAGACAGAAAGTAGGTATATAAATGGACCTAACGTTATGCTGTTTAGTTGAAAGCCATTCAAAGATATCGGTATGTAGTCTAGTACTAAGAATCAGTCTACCTAGCCTTTTCCCAGCATGGTTACCCATCCACGGACCAACGGCCCTATGCCAATGTGTGTAGTGACAATATAACTGTATGTTCCAGATGTCGGAGCTGGAGGAGCGGCGCGCGTATTGACGTGGCGGCGCGCGTGCGGCCGCACTAGCCCGTGACGTCACGCGCTGACGTCACACACGCCCCCCTCCCCCCGCGCGTGCGTCGACCTCTCTCAGCCCTCGGCAACCAATCAGAGCCCCCCGCACACCGACAGTGATTCTAGCTTCTCATTTGATTTTGATTTTAGAACTCTTGTTGTGTACTTGGTCTTCGAGACCCGTGATTCGTAATAAATGACAGTTTAAACTAGACATTTCCGTTTGCTTTTTCTTTTTTTATTGATACAGTCCAAGAATCAGCTTCAAAGTTAGAGAGATGACTGCGAACTAGCGTGGTTACCTAGCTCGCTTCCCCATTGGTCGACGCACAGGATATCGTAGCAATAATAGTGATACGGAACTATGAACAATGTTAAGTTGTTGAACAGACAGATAGTATTAGTGTTGAGTGTTAAGTTGTACTCTTTAAGTTATAGACTTTTGTTCAGTAAGACGCGAACGAGCTTTAAGGTGATGGAGAAAGGAATGGTAACGATGGAAACGTTTCGCCGTTTAAATATATAATTTTGACTATATATTAAATAAATATACGCTTCATTCGTGCCCTGTGAACCGGGTGCTGTACACAGATTGCATATTATTGCAAGTACCTAAGGGATATTTGTACTAAGCGGGTTGGAACCCAAAATTAAAAGCAGATGCTACGTGCTTAACTGAAGAGTTCATATTCAGTTCTTGAAAACTGTAAGAGCCTTCTAACAAGACTTTGTAAAATAATAAAATCAATATCTATATACCTATGTAACTTTTTCGAAACAAGCGCTTGAACTCGAAATATAAGACTAGGCTCAGTCGTTTCGGAGCTCAATCGTCACACACAGACAAACAGGCTTCATTCACTCGACTGTGCTTGACTACGGCTCGCTATATCGAGCTATACTGGCGTGTGTAACAATCCTTACATTGAGTTCTTCTTTTGTATATTACGCACGCAGTACTGGGTTGCCAGCTTCGAAAATATTCAAGTATTGCCATGCTTAAATATATGTATTTTGTAAAGAAATGTGTGTGTAAAAACTTAGGGTCTATAGAAATTAATATTCGTAAATTAAATATTATATGAAAAATGTACACTGACTTATATTAACTTTTAAAACACCAAATACGAAAAGGTTAACATTGTAAAGCCTAGAATCTCGAGATTAAAACAGAATATTTCTGAGGCTGGCATTTATATCTAAGGTGAGTGCAATGATAAATATTTAAAATGTATGTATATATATATTACTTGTAGCTTGGGGATAGAGTCTGTAACCGAATTGTTGTTCCCCAAGCGCACTTCACAAATCGATATTCAATAGTCCAGGGTTATTATAAGAAAATTTACCGCGTATTCTGCGAGTCTAACTCGTAGTAAGAATGTGTAAACGATGTAGGTACGTTTTTGTCGATTGGAGGAACGCACTAGTATCGGCAATACAATAAAACATCTATGGGTTTAACATTCAGTGGGTAGTACATGAAGTGTTCAACTGTGTATGTATACTTGTAATCACATTTCAGGCACGACACCTAAGGGCGGGTTTCACCAATGAAAATTATCGCGATCAAGCTGCGTTCAATAGTTATCAGTGTCAATATTCCATAGAATATAATGACACTGACAGCTTTAATGTTGCTCGCGTTTAGTTTCAGATTGATGAAATCCGCCCTAAGAAAGAGCTTCTTGACAGATTTTGATACATGTACACTTTGCTGGTTTGCAAGCACTCCCTTCGCTACTACAGTCTTTGTATATGTTACCGGGTAATCGCATAACACGTAAGTCTACAAAATTATAATTCGTAACTATATGGCGTACATGTGACGTCACATCTGAACAAATCAATGAGAGCCTAGTTTCTTGTAGACTTGTGCTCTGATTGGTCACCATTTTATTTCAGTTCACAATTTCTCGGAATTAATTCTAGAAATTATAAACAATCAAATTTTCAGTTGACAATTTATCGAATTTTACAATCTCTCAAGTTATTTTATAATATTACGAAGTTCGCCATTTTCCGGTGACATATACATTCAGCCTTCTATTTCTATGCATACAATGTGCGTTTGTGTAAAGAATAAGAAACCACTTAAGACCTTCAAAATGTATTTCCTCAACAAGGTAACACAGAGTTTGAAGTAAATTCAATATATTACACTTAAGTTCTTGAAACTCTGTTCGATCTTATAAGGAAATAGTACGATAATAAAAATCGTTTCTTATAAATTCATTGCGAATTTAAGCGCGGGTGCAACGGCCCACGAGTTATTAGTTAAAAAAATTGTATTGATATAAAATTTTGTATAGGAAAATATACATTAACGTTTGGATGTTTATTGGAAATCAATTTTATGAAATATATAATGGTAGATTGGTTACTTCAAAGCGTCCTTTTCTGTGTATTTTAATGGTTATTTAAACTGTATTTACTCTATGATGATAATTCAAGTTTTTAGACAAAAATTACTTTAACAGTTGGTAGAAATAAAATATAAAACGTAGGTAGCTATAAATGCCTATATTAAAATTAGTTCTGGAGTTTTCAAATTTTAAAAGCTGCATAGTCCAGGCTCGTTGCACCTCTAAAATTAAACAATACATTAGGACGAGTATCTATGATTTATCTCAAATTGTTTAAGTACATGTACAGATACAAACATAATAATATACAAAGGAACTGTTGACTATATCGCTTAATCAAATATCTACACTTGAACATAATATATAAAGGTATACATTCTTCGTATTGTAGGTGTATCGCAAACATATAAAAAAAATATAATAAAAAATTAAAGACATTTTTTCTTTAAGCCGGCAAAAGTAGGTACCTACTGTATACTTGTGATTTAGCTTAGAGTGAACTCTTTTGTTTTTCTCTTAAAAAAATAATTTCCCTCTCGGTTTTAGGTGTATAAACGTAAATATAAATAATAATATAGTAATTGAATATGTAAAGTAATATTCACTAATAGTTTGTAATATGTTATTATTATTATCTAGATAGTGTAAAAACCGCAAAAATTCTACAGTTAGTTATAATTTAGCATTTAAATATGCGTATACATGTGGATTGTAATAGATTAGCAAGAGGCTTTCTTATGGAACAAATTTGTATTTTGTCTTACGTACCCTTTTAATATTATTATATCGAAATTCGATAACACTGACCGGTTTGTCGAGCGAGTCGAAACATTTCAATTCGTTTTCAATTTTTTCTTGAACACACAGTCTATGCGCGCACTGGTGACGTGTCTCCCTGTCAGTACATTCTCTCTTTCGCAATTGTGAAGTGCAACAAAGAGCTATATACTGTCGTCATCTGCCTAGCCTTTTCCCAACTATATTAGGGTCGGCTTCCAATCAAACCGGATTCAGCTGAATACCAGCTATATACTGTCACGGTGACAAAAGTCACCAGTGTGCCCCTAGCCTTAAAGCGGATTTCACCAATGAAACTGCACGCGATCAGTGCGTTCAAACTGCGTTCAAGAACTGTCAGTGTCAATATTCCAAAGAAAATGATGAAAGTAATAGCTCTTATACGTGGTTTATATGCTGATCGCGTTCAGTTTCCTTGATGGAATCCGCCCTATAGTAGTTTACAAAACCGACTATTTTGCGAAAAGTCGATCAATCTGACGATATGATTTCGATATAATATCGATTTACGATTTTATTTAACATTTTAGTGAAAACGACACGCCATTTGCTTCTTCTAAATGGCATTAAACATAAATATAGAAAAAAAAATTGGAGTAAAGTATAAATTATTATTTCTTGGCTCATCGCCGATACAAGGCGATAGGCCACATTCAAAATGATAGGGGTTTAATGTAAAAACATGTATAAAAACTTGATTTAATGATATTATTTTAGATATTTACGTATTTGGATGGATAGCTATGGTAATTTACAATCTCATATATAAATAAATGTGTACCTTTTAATTAAATGTGCATATTTTTCCAACTTACCCTGTTTACCAGCGAAAACAAGACGCTGGATAATTAGCTAATTTATAATACTACATTTCAATTTAATCAACAGTTAATATATGACCCGATTCTCTATCCAAATGTGTTAAATGTCTAGAACTACAATTTTCTGCTTGAGGCCTGTCGTAATCATGCGTGTCAGTGTAGACCGCGGTTCCAAACGGCGGAAGAATTGTCGATGACATGTAAACAACGCTCGACATGGTGCTTTCGTAGTAGCTGAATCGTTTTTGTTTCAAATTTTGCTTTATATAGTTCTGCCGGCATTTTTTTTTTATAGATTATCGCGAACGACATTTATTCCAGAATGAGTAGTGTGAAAGTACCATTTGAGCCTCAATTCACATCTGAAGTGCTGTTATCACTCCAAAATTCTTTAAATAAACATAATAACCGATATCGCTTCGTCATTACTAATTCTCTGAAAACTTATCTGAATGTATATTTATCAGCTCTTCAGATTGACAGTACGCCCGGCCTCAAGTACTAGACCGATCGAGTCCCGGAGACTTTAGAGTTAACTTAGATTAAATAAGGCATATATATAAGGCATTTAATGCTATACTATTTCTTGTCTATACAATGTATGCGCGAAATTTGAGCGTGGGAAAGGTACACTTTTAAAAAAATATCTGTTTGTCATCTCGAAAACTTCACTTATGCTAAATACAGGTCTTCACTGCAGTTATTGAATGGAAAAGTCGGCCAAGTACGAGTTCACACGAAAGGTTCCGTACCAGAAACCGAAAAAAGAAAAAACACGTTTCGTGTATGGCCCCTTTAATTTCATAGATTTTTCATTAATTCTACCTATAACATTCACTATGAACATTGCTACCTATAATGGTTCTTAAGATACAGCCCGCTAAAAGACAAAAGGACGGACGGAGGAATACAGAATCACTTTTAACCTCATGCCAGCAACTTTTCTTGTTATCACCATTTTCAACTAAGTCAAAATACATCTAGGCTTTGTCTCAACTCATAAATATCCCCTGTATCTTATCAAGCAGTGAGCCTCCCCCACGTTTTGTTTTGTGAATGTATGTAGCGCACGCACGGACGTACATATTGTTGTGTATATTGACTAAAATAAGAACATGCATACAAGAGATATAAAGGATATCGGTTGTAATGACAGCGTATGGTTTATTGACAAATTTTAAGAAATAAACGTATTTTATCTCCTTAAGTGGTATGTTTTATTTTGTTTAGTGTGAGGTTACCAAGATCTTTTTATACTGAAACAATGGACAGTGCTGTGGAGTGTAAGGAGCTCGAGGCTATATAATAAAAAGCCGCACTGGTCGATCTTCAAGGTTAAGCAACGCTTCCTAAGGTTGGTCTGTGGATCGGCGACCATCTTAACATACCGAGTTTCCTTCGTGCCTCGGAAAGCAGATCTTTGGCAGTCGTTACGGATTGTCAGAAGCCAGTTAATCTGACTTCAGTCTTTCCATGAAGTACCGTGTTGGAATGGACTTTCCATGGAATACGTTCTCAAAGTTAATTAAATCGATTGTATTGTAAAGTTAAAATATGTGTTACTTGAAATAAAAAAACTTATTGATAAAGTTGAAAATCTACTGAAGAAATTTGACAGATTGATGCGCTGGCGTCTGTACAAGTGGGATAAAAGTGGGAGGAAAGGAATCATATAGCAGCGAAAAATTCGCCCACAGTGCTGTCCATACATATGCCTAGCCTTTTCCCAACTGTTTTGGGGTCGGCTTTCAGTCAAATCGGATTCAGCTGAATACCTTTACATGGAGCGGCCGCCTACCAGACCTCCACAACCCATTGACTGGGTAACACAGTACTTCATGGCAAGACTGCAGTCAGATTTTACTGGATTCTGACTATCCGTAACGACTGCCAAATATCTACAAATGACAGCCGGGACCAACGGCATAACGGAGTATCTGAGGCACGGAGGAAACTCGGTATGTTAAGATGGTCACCCATCCACAGACCAACCTTGGCAAGCGTTGCTTAACCTTGAAGATCGACCCCGCACGGAACCCGTGCGGCTGTTTTTATTAAGCCACGAGCTCTCAAGCTATTAGAATGTATGTATAAAAAATATATATAGTGATTTTGTATGTGCAAAGTTAAATAAGTGGATTTTATTTAATGAATCATGATTTAGTTCAAGTTTCCACTGTTGGCTGTGAATCAGGATTCTCCCAGATAGGGGAGGGACGTTTAGGTATTAGATTAAAGAAGCAAATCAGCTCATAGGTATTAATAGGTTCCTTAATCCTTATAGCATCATCGGCAGCCCTTGTTCCATCTACCACTGTAAATCACCCCATGCCATGATTCAGCTTCTACTAGATTAGCTAATTTTCCAGAGTCGGAAAATTCTGTTTGAATCAGCAATTAGATATTGCTTTACGAATCGTTGAAGTGGTACCTAACTCAAATGAAGTGGCGGCTGATCGATGATACTTGAAATATATAGTGAAATTTACCTTCAAACGTGTCGCGGTGACTTATTATAATATGCACTTATGTACATTCCTAAATATGGACGTAAGCGATAGATCAGTGGCATAGCGTGCCTTGGCGGGGCCCCGTATAAAAATTTGTTTTGGGGCTCTTACTAAGGGTAAACATTTCTCACAAAAGAAAATAAAAAAAGTTAGCATAAAATTAAAACAAATATTTATTCATCATAATATCTATCTGTCACTTTTTCCAAAAAATTTACAAACTATTCAAATTAAATACATATACACTCTCCCTTGCCTTTTTTTCGCCAAACTGATTTATCATTTATAGCTGATGATGACTTTAGTTTTTCTAAAGATTCTGCATCTATGGACAATACTGACAGGTCTGTCAGGCGTTCATATCCCATCGAAGTTCTTAGGTAATTTGGGAAGTTTTTATTAATTTTCGCTTACGCACGTTGGGGACCCCTGTGGCCCGACGGCCCGTATACGCCCCTGCGATAGATACATTATGTATAGCTTATCTCATATGCGTATTTTAGGTTTTCAGATTCTATTTGCAGCAAGGTAGCGGCTCTAGTACGCGAATGGCATTAGGAGGATGGATTTTAGTCAGTAAGAGTTTGACACTCCCTTCCGCTGTGAGTCATTTGATGATTTTCCATCCCTTAAAGATAGTGTAGATAGGTACCCCGCTCGTATGCAATTAGTTGTCAAATTGACTAGTACAAGCTTAACTTGGCGACACGGTTGGCGCAGTGGTTGAGCTTGACTGCGCTGCGTGTCGCCCCGGGGTTCGATTCCCGCACGAAACAAAAATTATTTGTATGAACACGAAACAAAACTTAAAAAAAGCGCACGCACGTAGCCTGTGTTTCTTCAGATAACATTGCGTATTAAAACATGAAGAGGGATCTTCCATCTTCCCAACGGAATTTACGGAGTAACAGACAGTAGATAAATACAATAGGCAAATCGAATAAATTATACATTTTACTCATTGCTCGTATTCGGGAATCCCGTTTTTAATCTTCAAAATGTAGGTACCGATCTTAAAGCAATTTGATACTTAAGTACCTATCTAACGGAGCATGAATCACCAACCTAGTGAATTAGACTTACAGTAGGTACTCTTTGTGAATAAGTTTAGTATTATTTAGGTACTTGAGGGTGTTATTTACCTACCTATACATATAAATGTAATTGTGTAAATACATCATAAGGTAATATTAAAGTCGTTATAAAAATAACAAAAACATCGTTAATACCTATGTACCTACATTCTTTTTTTTATACTGCCTCACACTAGGAATTTCTCCTGTATCGTGGTTGCGTTCACAAACATATTTAAAACTCACGCACACAAACAGCCAGACCATGAACAATTATCTGTAGGTAAGCCATACCAATATTTGTTACGTGCGGGAATCGAACCGACGACACGCAGCGTAGCAGACAATCTCAAATCCTCATGATGTATTCCATCCTGGGGCGGAGGGGTCTGTCAGACTCAGACTGACTAGAACCCACCCCGGTGTTCCATCTCACACCTACGCCGGGGATCGCGAGAACTTACACGACTTCCGTAGGTAATCCCTGGCTGAATCGCCCAACCCCTGCGCCAACCGTGTCAATACAAAAATCAAGATTCATCTGTCTAGCCTTTACCCAACCATATTGGGGTCAGCTTCCAGTCAAACCAGTTTCAGCTGAATACCAGTATTTTACGTGGAGCGGCTGCCTACCAGACCTCCACAACCCATTAACTGGGTAACACGGTACTCCTCCTTACTGGCAAGACTGGTGTCAGATTTTCTGGCTTCTGACTATCTATAACGACTGCCAAAGATCTCCAAATTACAGCCGGGACCAACAGCTTAAAGTGCTTTCCGTGGCACGGAGGAAACTATAAGATAGTCACCCAGCCACAGACCAACCTTGGCAAGCGTTACTTATCCTTAAAGATCGACCCGTGCGACTGTTTATTATTTAGCCAAAAAAAAATCAAGATTGTTATGTATTATTCTTAGGTACAGTACCTATATTTTCTAAATGCGGCGTAGACTTTGTCCGGAGCTCTGCCCGCCCCTCGTGCCATTAGTGTGAAGATACGAATGATCTGTCAGTGAACTGATAATGTAGAATGCCCTTAACGTGGCATCGTGTAGTAATTAGTTTGTTTGTAAACAGACCGAGCTGATTGCAATTAATAGTTCGTAGTACATATTATATTGTGTAATCCGCAGATAAGATCGGAAGTTACTAGTAGGTGTGGACTAGAACTACTACCCAATGATCATGCATACGGTTTATACTTATACCAATTTTTCATGTTTATAATATTGTAATTTTTGTGTATTTTTGGTATGCATCATATTGGCCGCAAATAAACTCTTTTTCTTTCTTTCTTCTTTGAAGCTAAGCAAAGCAAAGCAAAAACACACACACAAACACACACACAAACAAACACACACTTTCAAAGAGCCGCTGACACTAAAAAGTTTAGAGCTGGCTTACTACAATTATGTGGTGTTGTACCTAATTGATCGCTCTAGCGTAATTCTCAATTTGCTGGATAAGCATCGCCTGGTGACGGTACCTACCTATGGGAAAACCTCTTTACTCAACTGCTCAAAAAGGAGTTTAAGGCGAATGTGTGAATCGCCTTAAACTCCTTGTGGGGTGCGTGGCGACACCAAAACTGCGCGTGAATACTATTCAGTATGTTGCATCAATGGTTTCAATACACAGATACTTTCAAGCAACGTAAGATCATGCACTCCTGCGCTACGCTAAGTGATGCGGTGCAGTGTGCCAATCGTCTAATACTGGAGCCACCAGTTTGGCACTTGCCGCAAAATTCAAACTAAGTAGTTTAAGGTGGAAGCTCCAGGGTAGCCCGCGAAATTAAAATATTTTTATGTTTTTTGCAATTTGCCGGTCAGTGTGAAGCTGTATGTTGAACAAAATACGGTTCACTCACCTACCCTATGGTAGGTGAGTGTTTTCCTCAGTTTTCCTACATAACTAGTTGCTGTTCTTGTCGCCAGCGCGGCAGGATTAGCTTCATCTATTAATTGTCAGACCTTGACTATTTAAAAGTGCCTGAAACTGGTCCATTTGAAATAAAGGATTTTGTATTTGTATTTGAAGCGCAAGGAAAATTCCCTTTGATTTTTGCAAAAAACCGACAGCGGGGTCGGCTACGACGACAGCTATATGCATTTTGTCACAAAGGTCTCTGTTACGTGAACTATTGACGACGGGCGCTAAAAAAAACCCTAATCTAATCATTATTATTATATTACTAATTTAACTACAGGAGGGCTTCATCCCTAAAATAAGGGGGGGGGGATTAAAGGCCATTTTAGGAGAGTCAATATTAATCACACAACAATCTGTCAAAATTATTTTCATCTTTATCGCTAACGCATTGGGTTCAAGGTTGATTGGGAAAATTTGGCTCGAATTTCCTTTATAGCCCGCTGCTGTGGAAGTTCGTAATTTTTAGATAGTATTCACAAATAGAAAGCTTTTTACGAAGTTTCAGGATGCGGAGAATCACGATTTACGAGATAAAATTCAATAAAAATTGGAAAATAGTAAGTACGCCATTTGCAAATTTTTATGTTAGATAAACTGTCATGGTAGACGTCAAAGTTGACATTTCACGTTCCTTTGACGTTAGAAGAAGTGTTTTTTGTTCAATTTTATTCTTGTTTTTTTTTTTCATAAATATAATATTTTTATATATTCACATACTTAAAGTATGTAATAAATGTGAACCAAGTGAAGTGCCATTGGATGCAAGAGCGAGCGAAGCGCGCTCTGGACTTGTGGGCACCCCGACTCGGACAGGTTAGGTTAGAAGGGAATGGGGGTCGAGTGAGCGAGCGAAGCGAGCGAATAGACCCCGCCATTCCCTTCGTGGTTTTTTTTTTTATAAACTACTCAGAAGTAGGAGCCCCGCGAAGCGGGGCTCCGACGACTGGGCCTCCCTTAACTGTGCAATGTTGAGCGAATATAAAACGTTTTGAGGTTAGGTTACTATAATTAGTTTTTTAACCGACTTCCCAAAAAGGAGGAGGTTATCAATTCAGTTGTATGTTTTTTTATGTTTTTTACCTCATAACTCCGACAATTATGAACCGATTTGAAAAATTCTTGTTTTATCTGAAAGGATATACTTGTAGATTGGTCCCATTTAAATTTTAAGAAAATCGGTTACGAACTTTGGATTTCAAATCGAAATAGCTGGAATTCGTCTACTTGGATGATAGTTTTATGTCATCCAAGTAATCGAAATTGCGTATTTTGCTTTTCTGCGATTTTGCAGGGGTGTTGTTAGGTGTAGGCTTAGAATAATAACGCATAGAAACCTAGTACGAGTGCAAAAAATGAGGCAACTAAAACTTAGCCTAATCCGTCAAACTTAGCCACCAGGCCGTCAGTACTCAATGTCACGTTCCTTCGAACACAGCTCGCGAGTAAATAATTGAAAATGACAGTTTGTTGCGTGAAAGGATGTTATAGCACATCAGGAAAACAAAAAAATGTGATAAAATAACATTTCACAAATAAGTACTCACATTCTATGCACTATTTTTACGTAAATCGTTAAATAAAACAAAATTCTAATAACCTAACTTGTCATAACACAGTGTTGCTATTTGTGAGGAAAAAATACCCACATTGCTTTCATTCATGTTTTTCATTTTTGTAATTTTAAAATACAAAACTTACTGTTAATTCATATCAAACCCGATGTTTTAACATTGTTTATAATTATAACCCATCAAGCATTCTAAACGCATTGAACATTATCTCATTCTTTATGCGATTTATTTCCTTTTATTTTGAAATAAATTGAATTATACCTTCCGAAAAAATATGTCATATTACATGAAAAATCATGTTTACCTTTTCCAGTTCCCAACAACATAAAATACTTGCCTTGATAGCAAAATAGTAATGCGTCTTCCCATATTTTGTGGGTAACTGCTTAGTAATGGTATCACTGAAAGCTATATCTGTGTGCGTTAGAGGAACGTAGACACATTCGGCTCACGCACACAAAGAATATGACACACGATTTTGCTCGGGTTTTGTTCTAGACGCGGCTTCTATGCGTTATTATTCTAAGGGTGTAGGGTACCACTAAAAAGTGAAAAATAAAATACTTTTTACTAAAAAGTTTTTCTCAAGAACGGTTTGTCGCCTTTACATGGGAGTGGTGCTAGGGCACAGGGGGCACCTCCCCTTCCCTCCTCCTGCTAACTAAATAATACCGCGTGTATCTGACATCGACGCACAAACGATTTCCATGGGTCCAGGGCATGATTCTGGACACCCTAGACTTAGAATTTTTCGTCGGCTTTTTTCTATTTTTTTCATTTTTTTCAAGGGTTTTTTTACTTTAGACTGCTCATAATCGTTATTCTGACCTAACCCAATGAGATTTTTAATAAAAAAAAAAAAAAATTAACTACGTTCTCTAAAAAGAGCAATCTGAATAAAAATACATCCCTCCTTCCCTTTTTTCTGTCCTATTTGTGGGTACTCTTGAAAAAAATGAGAAAAGAACCGAAGAAAAATTCTAAGTCTAGGGTGTCCAGAATCATGCCCTGGACCCATGGAAATCGTTTGTGCGTCGATGTCAGATACACGCGGTATACTATCGTAATAATAAACATTATCGTGATACAAAACTAAAAAAGTAGGTAGGTAATAATTATATGTAAAAAACATTAGAAACATTAGAAAAAGTTGGACAGGAAATAAAAACAACACTTATTTTACTAGAAAAGAATTTAAAGCGCTCTTCCTCTCTCCTAATTATTTTAAAGTTTGCTGTGCCCGACAGGGTCCATAATTGTTTCAATTTTAATCTATTTTACCGCCTGTGTGTGTACATTAGGTATGGAACGCAATAAACGATTTGATTTGATTTGATTTGATTTGCTAAACGATACTGAATTTTACCTCTTTTTCTAACTCAAATGCTATTCTAACGTCAAAACTTTAACCATGGATATCTCCATAACCATAGGGCTCCGGGGGGTGGGGGTGGTGCGGTGGCCACCCCCTCCCCCTCTACCTCCCCCCTCCACCCCCTCCCGACCCTCAAATCAGCGGGCTATAATGTAAATTTTAACCGAAAATTTGACAGTGACGGGTTGCGTGATTTGTTATTTGATTCTGCTAAAGTGGTATTTTTTTTTTTTTTTAATAAACGGTCTCATCTTTGTTTAGTTAGTAAATAAGGGAAGAAGCGAGACAGCTCCATCACAAGTACCTCTGTAACTTACAGAGGCTGCCTCAATTTATGTGTGCTCACAATGTCTTGAGATTATAATAAATAAATTTTAAACTTACAATATTGTTGAAAACTAGAAATAACCGGTACTCACTACGTGCCGATGCCAGCACCAGCACATGCCAGTTCACGAAATAACTGCCAGTTTGACGAAATGCATTGAATTTGTAATTTGCGTGTAAAGTCCCGTTTCCAGTTTTCGGCAGATTTATTTTATCTATACTAATAACTAATATTATAGAGGTAAAAATGTTTGTAAGTTTGAAAGTTTGTATGTAGAAAAATTCTTTCAGTGTTAGATAGCCCATTTATCGAGGAAGGTTATAGGCTATATATCATCACGCTAAGACAAATAGGAGCGGAGCATTAATGGAAAATGTGACGCAAACGAAGTTGCGCGGGTCAGCTAGTAAGTTATAGAGAGGTATTTATAAAAATAATATACACTACATACGTACCTAGTTGACTGATAAAATAAATTCTTATTAAAACAAAGGTCTCGTTGACTGATGAACTGATTCTTAGAAATAATGCGAGAGCAATATATCTACTTACTTACCTACGCCGGGAAGTCCAGAGGAAATAACTATAAAACCTATTTAAAAATAACTAGGTACGGTCTATCTATTAATTAATTTGTAACAACTAACGTGGGAACGAAGGACATCCTCATTGAGTTCTCGCTTTGTTGATAGAAGATAAGAAAAATATACCTAGGTACAGATGTCTTTAGGCAACTATGCTGCACTTCCTGTCCCAACATTCTGTCCTATGTGCTGCAAAACTCGCTGCCAAACTGACCTCAGCGCTGCTTCCAGCGATGTCGTGGAAGTAGCTAAGTTATGGACAAACGGAATTCGATTTACTGTCATACCTCCGATGCGAAGAAGAAAATTCGTAACGGTGATTATGTTGTTTGTCTGGCGACGGATATAGGTATACCCATTATTGTTTGCCGTAGGAAACCTTAAAAAGTTGTCTGGACGTTTAGGAAACCTAAACCAAGGAGTATGTATTGTACCTATTTTTACTGTAAGTACTAAAGCCACCCTGGTGATCACCAATCACCCGCCGTGCTCCGTGATTTCTTAATGGCTACCCAAAACCTTATGATCATCGCCTCTTCGCCCTGGGGGCCACCCGATGTCCTTACCATAAAATGACCCCTATTCTCCAACAATTTAACCCTGACAAATTTGTTCATGTTGACGTAAATTCACCCTCAATATTGAATTAATAGCAAACCTTTGTTAGATACATGTGAAATCATCTCGATATCACGCCCAATTTACTGCAAATTCACGCGTTCGCATAAGTTATGAACGCACGCGTAACGTATTTCCTGAACTGATCGCGTCTTAATTATTGGGGCTGTTCCCTTTCAATTAGTTAAACCCTCTGGAAGTAATCAGTTATTTCCGTGAATTTTACTAACACCTACCTAATTTCACTGGATTTTGTTTAATTCCCGACCAAAGACGTGTGTTGTCTGGGGCCCGAGTCTGCTATTACGATAGTGTCAGAATGGTCTATCATTGATTTCAAATTGGTTGATTTTGACAAGTTTGGTAATCTACTAATATAATGGCGTCATTATGACTTTCCAATGGTCAACCACTGACACTCCATTAAATGGCATAGAATGGTAATCTGTACATAATGACAGATGAATGTCTGACGTATGCGGTAATCTGCGTAGACAGAGGTAATCTGCTAATATTTTGACAGTTCCTTTGATCAGTGACCTACCGTTGGAACGTCATTGTGCAGACATTGCATTTAAATACATTAAATTCATTATTAGACAGCTCAGTATCAAAAACTTTTTGCATTCAATCGTGTTTGTGGAATATTATTGCATCCAAGAATGTATTCACTGCGATCAAATATTCTGGAACTAGTCAATGCAGTGCTAAAGAAAAAAGAAGCAAATCCAGAAGACGTTGTGTAGTCCGTCGTCTACCGCAATTCTATTACGAGACCATTGACGTGCCATTGACCGACCAATGATCGACCATTATGAATTTTGCAACGAACTTTTAGCAAAATGACAATGGGATGACAATGGAATCGTGTGGGAATGACAAATTTATAAAAATAGCAGACTCGGGCCCCTGTTATGTCTCCTAAATAGTTGAACCTAAATTGATTTAGTTTTTTATTTGAAAGCTGACTTAATCGAGAATGTTCTTAGCTATGATACAATCAATGATATATAAAACTATAGATACGTTGTCTGCACTCTAAAATGACAACATGAAATGAAGCCAATTGGCCACATCGCGCTTAGTTACGCACCAACCTGTCGCGCGACACTACGTTTGTTTTGATGTCAATTTGACTATTACTTATCCTGTGACGTACCTAACTGAAGATGTATATTTATCTCCCTCTAGCAACAGGCATCCCGACGTACGGTGACATATTTTCTTTCCCTTTCTTCATGCGTATTAGTAGCTATCTAGTATTTTCACAGTTTTTAAGCGCCGCGATGTAGGTTTATGACGTGTCTATATATAATACGTCATTGGATACAATAGTCTTGAAGAGCATCATCTCTTTTTTAGTCGATGAAGAGATAAGCACTACTTCAAGGGGTCTGATCGATATCATTAAGGAAATTTATTTCGTATCGATCAGACCCCTTGAAGCAGGTACATAGTGCTTCGGGACTAATCGTATGTCCGTAGGTGATACGGAGTAGATAACACCGGCAACTTAGGCCGAAACTAAGAACTTCGGGCTTAGAGAGGCACTAGGAGGAACACGGATGGGTTTTAGTCAGTAAGAGTCTGACACTCCCTTCTGCTCCGCCCAGAGCGGGAGGAGACATTTGATTCAATTAAATTTATTTAGATACTAGCTTCTGCCCGCGACTTCGTACGCGCATATCCCGTTTTCTCCCGTTCCCGTAGGAATTTCGGGAAATCCTCTCTTAGAGCTGCCCTAAACTCCCCAAAGACCCTACATGCAGCTTCATACGACCAGTCAGTAGTCTTGGTTGTGTTGTTGCGTTATCTGTCAGTCATTCACTGAGTAACGGAAGAATTTTTATATACCAAATGAAAATAAAACTAAAACGTAGATGAAAATAAAACTAATATAAAAAAGTGAACGTAAATTAGCCAAAACTTATAAACCTGTCGGTATCTAAAACTATACAGGGAAATTGAAAAAATACCCGAAACCTCTTAGTCAGTGAAAGTACACATGATTATAAGCAACTTTTGTTTTGGTAAAACTTCGAAATCTCGAAAAAAATATCAGCTGTTTCATACAAAATGCAGTATTTAGCCAATGAAAATGTATGAAACAGCTGATATTGTTTTTCGAGATTTCGGAGTTTTACCAAAACAAAAGTTGCTTATAATCATGTGTACTTTCACTGCCTAAGAGGTTTCGGGTATTTTTTCAATTTCCCTGTATACTACTTCACCTAAAAATAAATAAAAATGTAAACTACCTATTAATAATTTGTAATTTGAACGAATATTTATACACTACCAAAATAACTAATCCCTATTTTATAAAATAACAACAAAAGTCGATACCCCCGCCTTCATGCCCCCGAGCCACCGCTGTGGAAGCAGGCACGATAGAAAACAGCTCGCCGGACCTAGATAGTTCTTTGCGATATCGTTCCATTTGTGACTTAAACGGGACTGCGCATGACTCTGTTGCGGTGGCTCCAGTAAACTCAACATTGGTGGGTAGGAATGTTACGATTCTTAACGGAATTTCGAGTAAACAACTGACTATGGCTGAAGTAGTAAGCAAGGGTGAATGGAAGGAATTGGAAAATGATGGACAATGGAAAGTTGTCCAAAATAAAAAGTTAAAGAACCGATTCACTGGTAGGATAGGCAAGGCGCAACCTGCTTCAATGGGGAACTTTAAAGCAGCGGAATCATTTATCCCGCTTTTTGTTTCGAATGTTGATAAACACACTAATGAAGCCGATATTTGTGACTATATTAAAACTAAGACTCAGGTATCCATAAAACTGGAGAAAATTAATATGAAAACAGAAAGGCCGTACAATGCGTTTAAGATATTTGTCTCCAAAAATAAATTAGACACCTTTTTGGATGACAGCCTATGGCCTGAAGGAATACGCTTTAGACGATTTGTGTTTTTTAAAAAGGATAAGGAATCCCTTAAGGCTCAGCTCCCATCTATAAACACGACACAAAATAATGGCTGTTAATGATAAAAATAAAGTTATATTATCGACTTTTAACTGTAAAGGTGTGAACAGGTCGGTGGATAGTGTGAGAAACTTATGCAAGAGTGCCGACATCATTGCACTCCAGGAGACCTGGATTTGGCCACATGATATAGGATTTCTAGGAACCCTAGACGACAACTTCGCGTACAGCGGCAAGTCAGCCATTGACACGTCTGTCAAAGTGATCACAGGAAGACCATACGGTGGAGTGGCACTGCTGTGGAAAAAATCAGTGTTTCCATCTGTGTCAACAGTGAAGTGTTTCAGTGATAGGTTAGTTGCGATAAAAGTCGAATACGAAAGCCGTCCTATGTTGATATTTTCAGTGTACATGCCCTACGATAATGGTAAGAGTGACAATTTGACTTTGTTTACAGAGACTTTAAGTGAGATTGTAGCTATAATTGAAAGTAATAGTATTGAGTGTGTAATTATACTGGGGGATTTTAATGCTAACCCGGGCTCGCGGATATAATGAACTTATTTCAGCTTGTAATGAGCAGACTTGGTTTTGCGCGGACTATGAACTCCTGCCGAAAGATACACATACGTTTATTTGTCAAGCGAGTGGCTCGCCACGGTGGTTAGACCATTGTTTGATCACAAGTGCAGCTAAAAACTTAATTACTAAAGCAGCAGTCTCATATGGGGTGTACCAATCTGATCATTATCCTGTTTTGTTTGAATGTAATTTAACTAAAATTAATCAGAAATTACCAGCTCAGAATTTTCTTAGTAATAAAGTGCGCTGGGGTGAAAGAAATAGTGAACAAATTAATAATTATTATGAGTACTGTAATGATAAACTAAAATTAATAGATTTTCCCGACCAATGTACCTCGTGTTCTCATAAAAGGTGTAATAATATGGATCATAATTTATTAATAAATCATCTGTATTTGGAAATAGTATCAACACTCCAAGAGGGTGCCCAGTATACATATGTCGGCAGTGATCGCACCAGGAGACGAAAATATGTCACAGGCTGGAACAAATATGTCAGCGACGCTCACAGGGAGGCTCGTTCTTATTACCAAACTTGGCTGTTGCATGGTGCACCCTCTCAGGGGGCTATGTATGAGAAAATGCGCGAAACACGAAGGAAATTTAAAACTAAATTGAAATTTATACAAAATAATCAACAACAAATTAAGCTAGATATTTTGGCAAAAAGTCACTCGAAAAAAGAGTTTACTAAGTTTTGGAAATCCACAAATAAATTAAATGCCAAACCGAGTCTCCCTGCAAGTGTGGGGGGTCTGAGTGAACCGAAAGATATTGCCAACCTTTTTCAAAGTCATTTTAAACCTAAGTCTCTCTTGCAAATGGACCAGCGGGTGTTCGATGAGGGGGAATTGTCGGGGTCTGGTGAGTTTACCGTAATGTTCACAGCTAAACAGGTTGCTACTGTCATTAAGAAGATGACAAGAGGTAAATCGCCCGGCCACGACGGCCTTAGCGTCGAGCACCTGAAGTATGCGGGGCCACACCTGTATAGGGTTCTTGCTCTTCTGTTTAATTTATGTATTAGCCATAGATATTTGCCGCAGGACCTTATGCGCACGGTGGTGGTTCCTATTATTAAGGATAGGACAGGGGACGCTTCTGACGTGTCCAATTACAGGCCAATTTCGTTGGCCACGATAGTCGCCAAGGTCTTGGACAGTTTGCTTGATCAACAGTTGGCTAAACACGTTGAACTCCATGACGCGCAATTTGGCTTTAAATCTGGTCTATCAACGGAAAGTGCCATTCTGTGTCTCAAGCAAACTGTTCAATATTACACTTCTCGAAAAACGCCAGTTTTTGCTTGTTTTTTGGACCTGTCAAAAGCGTTCGACCTAGTCTCGTACGAGATACTATGGGATAAGTTGCGGAGTGATACGACACTACCGAATGAAATCACATCCTTGTTCCGCTACTGGTACTATAACCAGACCAATAGTGTTAGATGGGCGGAGGCTCAGTCGGAGATGTACGAGTTGGAATGTGGGGTGAGGCAGGGGGGGTTAAGTTCACCACGCCTTTTCAATTTATACGTCAACCGGCTGGTCGGTGAGCTTGGCAGCACCAAAGTTGGATGTCATATTGACGGCGTATGCTTAAATAATATTAGTTATGCGGATGACATGGTGCTGCTGAGCCCATCCATTGGCGCTTTGAGGAAACTGGTGGCTATTTGTGAATCCTATGCAGTGTCCCATGGGCTCAGGTACAATGGTAAGAAGAGCGAACTTATGATGTTTAAAGCACGTGCCATAAACTACTCGGATGTTCCGGGTATCTCGCTCTGTGGCACTCCTTTAGCATGGGTGACTAAGTTTAAGTACTTGGGTCATTGGGTCACTGATGATCTAAGGGACAACATGGATATTGAGAGGGAGCGCAGGTCGTTGGCTGTTCGATGTAACATGCTGGTTCGAAGGTTTGCACGTTGTACAAATCAAGTAAAAGTGACTCTTTTCAAAGCTTTCTGCCAGTCATTCTACACGTGCAGCCTTTGGACCAGTTTTACGCAGGGGACATACAGCGACCTGCGTGTCCAATATAATAACGCGTTTAGGATACTGTTGGGGCTGTCGTGGCGTTGTAGTGCGTCCACTATGTTTGCGGAGGCGCGCACAGATGATTTTTACGCAATCATTAGAAAAAGGGCCGCCTCCATGTTGGGTCGGCTACGCGCCACCACCAACGGTCTTCTGAGCGTGTTCTCAGATCGGTGGGACTCCCCTGTGCTGCGTCATTGGGTAAGGATCCATTCCTTCTGATTTTTATATACCTAACGTTTTCCTTTTGCCTTATTACTAACCCTAGTCATTAAGTTATTTTGTTGTTACTAACACTATGGACAATTGTCTGAAATAAAGAGTTTGAATTGAATTGAATTGAAAAGGAATCTATAAATAAATTATCAATTAAGTATTGTCTGTCAATAAGGTCGAACGCTCTGAACGTCTATTCGCATCAACTGGCAAAAAATGTATGAAGCTCGCACTTTTCTTAATTTTTTTTTTTTTTGTGTGGCCTCTCGCAGGTCAACCTGATAAGATTGGCTTTTGCTTAACCGAACTTGCCTGTGAAGGCCTTAATATAGTAATAAAGCCTCCAGCCAGGCTTTGAAGCTCGCGCTCGGACGCCCCGCCTTTTTATACCTTCGGCCGCGAGCCTCCTCGAGCGCGGCGACCACAGGCGGCGACCGATTCTCGAACGTTCGCGACCGGCCGCACTGCGCGCTTGGCGCCTAACTGCTAGGCCGGTCGCGAACGTTCGAGAATGTTCGTTTTAAGAAGCTACTCGCTAGGTGACTCGCGAGCCTCTAGGCGCCAAGCAAGCTGCCTGCCTATGCGTTCGCGACCTTATACAAAAGTAATATCCTTAAAGCATGACCCAGTATTCACGCGCGATGGCTTATTATTAGCGTATTTCATGTATAATAATTTCAAAATAATCAGATAGCTTCGAACTGCTAAGCTATCGGGAGTTACACGTGTTATTGTCAGTCAATCATAAAAGATAGACATATGCTGTCGTGAGATATTTTTTATATAATTTTAAGGAGAATATTTCCGTCATACATGATTTCTAAGTAGCTTTAACCATTAAGGTTGCACACGTGACGGAAGCTTAAAAGATGGAGTAACTTCTCCCGTTTTCCCAACATTTCCCTTCACTGCTCTGCTCCTATTAATTGTAGCGTGATGAAAATTATACTATAACCAGCTCAGGAGTATGAAGAATAATTGTACCAAGTTTCGTTAGAATCCGTCCAGTAGTTTTTGTTTCTATAACGGTTATACAGACAGACAGACAGACAGACAGACAGACAGACAGACAGACAAAAATTTTACTGATTGCATTTTTGGCATCAGTATCGATCCCTAATCACCCCCTGATAGTTATTTTGGAAATATATTTCATGTACAGAATTGACCTCTCTACAGATTTATTATAAGTAATAGATAATAGATTGTTTGTGGCTTATGTTTAACTTACCACAAGATATAGTAACAAATAGCAGACAAAAGTAGTAAATGATCACCAAAATGAAACTCGCATTTTAATGTAAAATTATAACCAAAGTTTTAACCCTTTGCTTTGTAAAATGACTGCAAGTAAATCATGAGTAACCCAAAAATAGTAAATGATCACCAAAATTAAACCAATCTGGCGATCGGCGGCCGCTGCCGCGGCACGCTCGCTTCGCTCGCTCGCCTTCGCGCGCTAATGGTCATGGTTCTAACCTAACCTAACCCACATGTTTCACCAGCCATAGAGGGGATCTGACGCAGACACGTTACTATAGAATTTGAATATTATACAACTGAACATTAATTTGCTCGCTAAGATTTGGTGATCATTTACTAAATTTGGTGGTCGAATACAATTTAAAGTGGAGTCGTGACTATTTTTCTGGTGTTAAGTAGATATTTTTGGTTACAAAACTAAGGGTATCAAAGCATTTTATGGTGGTCATTATATTTATCCCCATTGTTTGTCACAGGTGGTCAAGTTGTTAACATAATAGTTTTTCGTTTCGCTGTAACATACTGTATTTCCTTTCTCTTTAAAATACATCCAAAGGTTGTCTTGAAAAGATCGCTCTTAGCGATAAGGCCGCCCATTGTGTCACCCTATGTACCTAATGTTTTCTTCATCTTTTTTTTCGGTAACTTATATGGTGTACATAATAAAGATATTCTATTCCATTCTAACATACCCATAGGGCGTACAATGTCTTACATTTTCGTTAGGAATCTATTTTATCATTACTCTATATCTATACTAATATTATAAAGCAGAAGAGTTTGTTTGTTTGTTTGTTTGGTTGAACGCGCTAATCTCAGGAACTACTGGTCCGATTTGAAAAATTCTTTCAGTGTTAGATAGCCCATTTATCGAGGAAGGCTATAGGCTATATATCATCACGCTAAGACAAAAAGGAGCGGAGCAATAATCGAAAATGTGACGCAGACGAAGTTGCGCGGGTCAGCTAGTCTATACTAATATTATAAAGCAGAAGAGTTTGTTTGTTTGGTTGAACGCGCTAATCTCAGGAACCACTGGTCCGATTAGAAAAATTCTTTCAGTGTTAGATAGCCCATTTATCGAGGCAGGTTATAGGCTATATATCATCACGCTAAGACAAATAGGAGCGGAGCATTAAAGGAAAATGTGACGCAGACGAAGTTGCGCGGGTCAGCTAGTTGATTCATATAATTATATAAACATACATTGCAATTAAAAAATACCATCACTCGTGTCAAAAGCATTACATTACATTACATTACATTTGCATTTTTTTTTACTTGTTGTTTTGTTCCCTGGAGACCCAGTCCTTTGATATTACTGTATGTCAAAATATATTTTCATTAATTAATACTTATATCAAAATATCATGTCAACAATACACTATTATCCACTTATATAATTACTCATTTCAAGATCATTTCATGATTCTCGATCCTTAAAAAAAGATAGATAGGCACAGCACCTACCTAAAGGTACACCTCTGTATAGCACTTCGGGAAATACGTTATTTTATGTAATGTACAGTACAATTGAAAGATCTTTGCCTATGCTTAACATAGAACAGTGCATGCGCGGGTTGTCGCGCATGGCGTCTCAGTCGCTCGTATACGTTCGATGCATACTTGTGTCCCGCTTACTCAATGCAATACGACTGTTGATGCGAAAAGTGTTACACGTTGTTATTGTTTTAAATTATTTATTTTGGTTTTTCTTACATTTTGTGTTTTTGTGTTGTATATGTTTGTTGTGTTACTTTGTGACCTTGTTATTGTTACTGGTTGTGTTTCTTGCTTGTTTATAATACAAAACGTTTAGATCAGAAAAATGTTCTACTAACGGTTGTCACTAAAACCTAACTTCCGAGCAGCAAAGATCCCTAAATCGTACTGTAACACAGAATCAAAAGATGAGTGTTTCTAATGAATCGTGTCTTCAGTTAAGTGTCCGTTATTAATTAATTAAAGCTGCCAATCTTACTTTATTTATATTGCTCTTGTTTGATCGTTTATGCCTAAACAAAAATATTATAGATAAACGGGATATTCGCATTACATTTTTTTTAGTACCTAGTAGCCCGGAGTAGTATCTATATATTTATGCTTGTTGACTGACGGCAATTAGGTTCCCCTGCTATCGAATTACTAATTGGCATTGGTGGATACAAAGGTCCCGGGTCTCCTTAGCCCACCCCTGCGCCCTGAAAACCAAACTCCCCCCCAAAAAAAACCGAGATATGTTTGGTAGTAGAACATCCTAGTCTTTGAAGATTTTACGAAAAGTAATCCTTGATTCATAGGTATACTATTATGTACTATTACTTTGAAAGGTTATAAGTAAAATAATTATGTATAATTTTGAAAAAAAAAAAAATTAAAAAATTCAAAATTCAAGCATTTATTTCAATTAAACCATTTACAGGCACTTTTGAATTGTCAAGGTCGGTCGGTCCAAAAAGTTGAAGCTATTTGCACGTTCCAAAGCGTAGATCTCTATGGAGAAGAACGTGCAAGAAACTCCACGGACACTCTTTTAAAAATAATATTTTTTTACAAAGATTTATTTACATCGGGTTGACATTATACATACATGTGAGAACGATGTAAAAAACGAGCAGGATAAAAGCGTCCGGAATAAAAGAGGAACAATTCAAAGAAATAATTAAAATTAACCATGGCAGCTAAGAAATGACCAGTCCCGACTGACGGCGCCCGTTCACGAACATGACGCATGCGCCAGCACCATTCGGCTCAACCATTTTGAAGGGAGCCAAATGATCCAACGCATACGCCACCATCAGCTAGACTTTTGAGTGAGCATGACACTCCCAACCGCCAGGGTACATTCAAGTCAAAAACATACCTAAAACTGATAATTAAAGTTAAAGGTACACAGTACTCACACATGTGCTGTTAATGGCTGAAATTATACAATGCTTAGTAAGTTGATTCTAACAATGCAAATTTTTCTTACAATCTTCAGCCGGTCCAACAATGTTTCCGAACTATTTACAGATTAGTTTGGGCTCCCTAGTGGCTGTGGAGCAGGACCAGCATTCAGCCAAGCATTTTTATCTTCAATATAATCCCCCAACTTATAATATGCTTGCCTGCATAGTGTGCGTTTAATACAAGACTTGAATTTCGTCTCATTTAGTTCTAATATATGGGGAGGTATCTTATTATAACATTTTAAACAGTACCCCATGAAAGATGAGGCTACTTTAGCCAGTCTGAAGCCTGGTTGAACTAACTGGTCCCTATTTCTAGTACTATAATTATGTCTCTCGCCTCTTTTACTAAAAAGATGTAAATTCTTTCTGACATACATGATGTTTTCGTAAATGTATTGACAAGGTACCGTCATGATGTTAATATTCTTAAACAGTTCCCTGAGAGAATCGCGCCGGCGGAGATTATATATCGCTTTGATGGCTCTTTTCTGCAGAATAAAAATAGACTCGATGTCTGCAGCCCGTCCCCATAGTAAAATACCGTAAGACATGATACTGTGAAAGTAACTAAAATATACCAGTCTCGCGGTATCGACATCCGTTAGTTGGCGGATTTTTCTAACAGCATATGCTGCTGAACTTAGCCGTCCGGAAAGAGATGTTATATGAGGGCCCCATTGTAGCCTGGGGTCAAGCGTAATTCCCAGGAAAACCGTTTTATCGACGAATTCTAGTTTTTCCTTGTTCAATAATATGTCACAATCACTGCTTTTGACATTAGGTAAGGCAAATCTTATGCACTTTGTTTTCTTTTCATTTAGAACTAAATTATTCGCCGTGAACCAATTTTGGACTTGCATTAGGGCATTATTTATGTCATTAACATTGTTCGTCCTTCTATTTATCTTAAAAATTAAAGAGGTATCGTCAGCAAACAACACCATATCAAGATTTTGTTGCCATAAATAAGGTAAATCATTAATATAAACCAAAAATAAGAAAGGACCCAAAATAGAGCCTTGGGGGACGCCCATTTTTACGTTTAATCCCGACGAATTGACACCGTTTATGTGAACTAATTGCTGTCTATCATTTAAATAAGATTTGACTAAGTTTAACGCTGTTTTTAACGCTGTTTTGCCTAGTCCGTAATGCCCGAGCTTCAGGAGTAATGTATCGTGATCAACACAATCAAACGCCTTAGAGAGATCACAAAAGACACCTATGGCATCCTGTGCGTCCTCCCACGCATTATAGATATGCTTTAGTAAGGTGACACCAGCGTCCGTCGTACAACGTCCTTTGGTGAAACCATACTGTTTATCATGTAAGATGTTATTCGTGTTAAAATGACTGAGCATCTGATTTAGCATTACTTTTTCAAATACCTTACTAAACACTGGCAACACGGACACTGGTCTATAATTATTGGTGTCTTTACTATCCCCAGATTTAAAAAGTGGTATCACTTTACTGAATTTCATTAGGTCCGGAAAGACTCCTTGATCGACACACAAATTAAATATTAAAGCTAAGTACGGCGCTACAGTCTCGATAATTGAGGTACAAACCTTGATAGACAATCCCCATAGATCTTCGGTCAATTTAATTTTGATTTGTTTAAAAGCTTTTAATACTACTATGGGGTTTATATGTTTAAAATTAAATTCAGTCGCGCAGGCTGATACGTTTGCCTGTAATAAATCAAAAGCAAGCGAAGGCGAGGAATTTAAGGCTTCAGTAGTTTTAACAGGGATACTTGTAAAGAAATTTACAAATTCTTGAGCAACTTCTTTGTTATCGCTAATAAGTCCGTGAGGCGTCTGCAATCTGTAATCAGTGTTATGTTTTTTGTTCCTATTTGTTTCATTATTTATAATTTTCCAAACCGTTTTTATTTTATTGTCTGCTGTTTTTACCTTATTGCTTATGTATAAAGCCTTAGCTACCTTACAAGTATTTTTATAAATTTTGGAGTAGGTAGATACATACTTATTAAAAGTTTCAGTGTTAATAAAAGGCTTAAGGCCATACAACTCATAAAGTCTATCCCTACTTTTTCTGAGTCCTTTAGTTGCCCAGTCACTAAATAAAAACATAGGGCAGATAGTTTTAGTTTTATTTTTAAAAGTATTATTGAATTCTGTTTGGACTAAAGAAAAAAAATCTGTATATAAAATATTAGCACTGTTCACTGTACAGTTCCAATCATTTGCTAGGTACTTTGCTAAAACCTAACTTAAGCAAGGTCAAGCCCCCCACCCCCAAACGACACTCCTGCATGGCTCCGCGGCTGCTAACTGGTATAATATTCCACTCTGCCATATTCTTCGATATTTTTTTTTTACGTTAGTTTTATTCAGTTTTTCAAAAAAGTGAGACAACATTACACGCCTGTGTCTCTGTTGTCCGAAAGATTGCCAGTCTGAGTTGAACTAAACTACTTTTTTATACAATAGGCTAGATTCCATCATCCACAAATTGCAAAACTATTTAGTCCGTCAGTTAGAGTATTGAAAAATAATGGACACGTATTTTTTGTTTTTGTAAATCAATGAATATTGACAAAGATAAAACGCATCAAAACTCGGGAGTGAGGGCTCGTGACGTCACGACTTACTAAAAATTATGCGAAGGTGTGACGTATTGAGAATTTTAAAAGCGTCGTAACTTCGTCAATTTTGGTTCCCGTAACAAAAGAAAAAACACGGGTCAAATATTGTTTGATAATCTAGCTGACGGATTAATTAGATTTTTTTCAGGGCACAAGCCTATTTTGATCTTCTGTTCCGGCTCAACTCCAAAACGGCTGGACCGATTTTGACGTAAAGTTTGACTAGTCTTATATTAGGGTTTCGTGCAAAAAATTATTCGTGTTGTTTTTGAGTTTGATGGGCTAGTTATAAGTCAACTAAAAAACAAAAGCCGAGTTAATGTACGTAATGAAAATATTTATTATTAACAAAACATATTGCAACAGAGTCGGTGTGAATGTACTATTTATTGCCAATAATTGGAAATGAATAATAAGTAACATGAGTTTGTTCGTTAACAAAAACACATGTGTGCGCAAGATAACTCTTGAGCGCATTGTCGTTACAAGTTATGACGTATGATGAATGGGGGGGTGTGGAGGAGCTCATCATGGGCACTCGTGGCTAAATAATAACTACAGCAGTTTCATATACCGATAGGTTAAGCAAAGCATGCCGAGGTCAGTCAGTGGATGAAATCATCCACAACATGCCGAAACTCTACCGTGCCTCGGAAAGCAAATTAAGTAAGTAAGTAAGTAAGTAAGTAAGTAAGTAAAGTTTATTTGTTTAAACATGGTGTACATGATACATGCAAGATAACATTAAGGGACTACTCACACTTTTCAGCTCTAATCAGCTTATGCCCATAGCAAACAACGATTTTGTATGGAGACGCGTACGCATCCGTTCAGCTTTCCGCATCTATTCAGCTTTCGCGGCAAACGAGCATACAATCGTGTATGGAGTACTGCTCTCATCTTTGGGACCGATCTGCCAGATACCAGCTTGATGCCCTCGAGTCAATTGAAAAACGAGCCAAGAGGATCATCAGTAATGATAAGCTCGTCGAATCGAAGCTCCAAAGTCTTGAGCATCGACACCGAGTTGCTGGCCTGTCGGTTTTCTATCGTTTACATTTTGGGGAGTGTGCGACGGAATTGCATAATTTAATTCCGCCAAGCCCGTTCCACCATCGGACCACAAGACGTACAGCGATGCGCCACCGGTATACATGGTGGACATCTCACATACTTACGCACAAAACGTTTTGGGAATACATTCACTGTTCGTACAGCTAAGGAGTGGAATTCCCTGCCTCAGTCTGTCTGTGTTTCCTGATAGCTATAACCTGGGAGTCTTTAAGTCAAGAGTGAATAGGTTACTTCTAGGCAAGCGTACTCCACTTTAGACTGCATCATCGCTTAGCATCAGGTGAGATAGCGGTCAAACGTATGCCTATAAGTAGTAAAAAAAACAATGAGGACAAATGTGTTAAATATCATGCGAGTGCTATATAGAGTTCAGCGCTGTTCTGCCACTGCCGCCTTCTCATTTTTACGACGCTGTACGCTGATAGTAGCAGAACTGTATAAGTGTAACCAAAATCGCTCAACGAAACGCGAATGGAACTGAATATGTGTGAGTAGACCCTAAGACGTTGGTCCCGGCTGTCATTTGTAGATCCCTTCCGTCTAAAATACTAGTACTCAACTGCATCCGGTAATAGGTACTGGGAGTCGACCCCAATACAATTTGGAATGGGTTAGGCCCCCCCACTAAGACGTTGCGGGAATTTCAGTGCTGGGTTGTTTTAGTGGGTATACCGGGCTAGCCCGGGGAGTCCCTCATACCCCTCCCGCTCCCCCGAGTGAGAGGGTATGCGTAACGCATTTTTTCCCAGCCGAAAAAAAAAAAAAAAAGGCAGATTGGTGTGAATTTTCTATTTATTGCTTTTAATATCCTTCTTATTGTGTGGGCAGTAAGGTCTACCGACCTCACACACCCTAGTGTTAGAGTTTATAACGTCACGGTCAATCAGAGTCGTTGTTGACGGTTGCTACTCTGATCTCATGGCTATCGATGCCGGAGTTCCTCAGGGGTCTGTTCTCTCTGCAACTCTTTTCCTGCTGCACATCAATGACCTACTTCAGCCTGGTCTTGTTGGGTACGCAGATGACAGTACGGTTTCAGAGAGATACATGTCTAGCGCAACAACCAGCGGGGGTGAAGTTCGTTCATTGAGAGAGGCCATGGTAGAGCGGACAAATTTGACATTGAGCCTTGTCTCCCAGTGGGGTGACGACAATTTGGTCACTTTTAACGCCACCAAAACTCAGGCGTGTCTTTTTACCACTAAAAGGAGTCGTTTCGCCCAAACTCCTACTTTTCGGGGTGTATCTGTTCCTGTGACTGATCGGCTCGAGCTTCTAGGCATGGAGTTGACATCCAGTCTGAACTTCGGCGCCACCATTGAGTACAAAGCCAAAACTGCAGCCAAAAAGCTGGGCATTCTGAATAAAGTGAAGCGATACTTCAGGCCTGGACAGTTTTTAACCCTTTACAAAGCACAAGTCCGATCCTGCATGGAGTATTGCAGCCACCTCTGGGATGGCTCGGCCAAGTTGACCAGCTTGCCGCGCTTGACTCGGTGGAACGCAGAGCTAAGAGGCTCATCGGTGACGAAAAACTGGTGGATGCCAAGCTTCACAGTTTGGCTCATCGCCGCAAGGTTGCCTGCTTGTCGGTCTTCTACAGATTGTACTTCGGCGAATGTGCCCAAGAACTCCACGACCTCATTCCACCAGCACCCTTCTACCATCGAACATCCAGACGCACTGCAGCTTACCATCCCTACCATGTTGCTATTCCACGAATTCGCACTAAGCGATTCCAAACGTCCTTTATAATGCGGACAGCAAAGGAGTGGAATTCTCTGCCTGCGTCTGTGTTTCCGAGCGCTTACAACCCTAATCTCTTCAAAGTTAGTGTAAACAGGCTCCTTCTGGGTAAGCTCGCTCCATCGTAGACTTTGTCTCTGTCATTTCTGACCAAGACTAAGGTCAAGAGCAAACCCATCACAAATAAAAAAAAAAAAAAAAAAAAACCGCCTCAAGGGCCTCTGACATGGTTTATTGACGACCGCCATTTGGCGGCCGGGACCACCGTCATATATACGACGTGCCTTCCGAAGCATTAAATATACTAGATATTTATCAGACAATCAGGTGATTCAAGCATTTTTTTTTTTTTTTAGCGATTGGATATCATCCAATGACTCCTCCCGCTCTGGGTGGGTGAGGGTGGGAGGGAGTGTCAGACTTCTACTGACTAAAACCCATCCATGTTCCTTCATTGCCCTTTGTGTTCCGGAGCCACAGTGTCTCTTGCGAATAATCCCGCGACTCCGGCAGGCGATTCAAGCATGCAATGTCGTTGAAAACCCCAAACACTGGAAAACCACTTTACAAAGTAGGTGCTTCCTGTGGGAATATAACCCAAGACCACCGGGCTTTTATTGGAAATGAAGAATAACAATGTGTTTGTACGAGTTATTTGTTATCTTGCGTGTTATGTTGTCGTGACAAATATATGACGTATGATGAGTAGGGGTGTCAGCAGACAACATGGTGCGTTTACTCTTACGTCATCAGTTCTGCGAGCCTACCGTATTATTGTATGATTGCGGTACCTAGCAAATATAAATTGTTATTTAAAATAATGCGTCAAAGCGGTTGACGTTGTAGTGTCTCAAACACGCCATTGCCTATGTACCGCGTGGTCTTTTGTTAAAATACTACAGAGCATGCTCAAGAAAGACACATAGGTACGATGCGATTTAAATGAGAATAGGAACGTCAATGACTCTATCTGACAAATGTCTCTTGAAAAGTACGGTTTGCAAAGATAACTTGTTGCATAAATATCAATAACGGTTTATTTGACTTTGTTTAAATAAGTCTTAAATCAAATTTAATCAAAAACGTTCAATGGTACTTAGTAAGTTAGCTAAATATAATATATAATCATTTAAAGTCATTATTAGTGTTGTTTATTTATTGTTATTAGTTATATATACTTTATTATTTAATTAAAAGGACAAACTATATACTTACACTTAAAAAAGAAAATAAAACTCCTAACTAAAATATGGCGTCAAAAAATTCGTCCCCATCGCTATCGACTTTTTTTTTTTTTTTTTTTTTTTAGGGATGGGAAATCATCCAATGACTCCTCCCGCTCTGGGTGTAGCGGGAGGGAGTGTCAGACTTCTACTGACTAAAACCCATCCATGTTCCTTCATTGCCCTTTGTGTTCCGGAGCCACGGTGTCTCTTGCGAATAATCCCGCGACTCCGGCAGGCGTCGGCCCTTTCGGGCCCTTCTGTGTGCTGACTCTCTTTGAGGCGCGCGTGGAACACTAACGCGCCGTCGACACGGCCTGTCGTCACTAGACGGACGGACGGCGAGCCACCCATAGCTCGCCGTCCACAGGCCCACGCCTACGGTGGCAGGAGGTCACCAGGTGGTGGCCCCTGACGCCCGCGGCGTCCACCACGGCGGCTGGGACGAGAGGGTCTCCTCTCCCTCTCCGCCACCTCCTTCGCTAGCATAACTGCTTCGCAAAAGGAGGCAACGGCGTCCCATTCCGTCTCGCTCCGGACCATGGCTTGGACCAGGGCCGGACGCGAGAGGTCGCCGCCGATCGCCGTTTCGAGGACACGGCGGTGCGCCGCCCAAGCGGGGCACACCTGCACAGTGTGCTCAACCGTGTCCTCCGGTCGATCCACGCAATGGTGACACCCGGGCGTTTCCTCCCGCCCGATTCGGTGCAGGAACCTCCCGAAACATCCATGTCCGGTGAGGACCTGCGTCAGGTGGAAGGTGAGGACGCCGTGGCGCCTCTCTAGCCACTCCTCAAAGAGGGGACTTATCGCCACTATCGTGGCGTGCCCTGCACTGGGTTGCGACAGTCGTCGTCTCCATGATGCCATGAGATCCCGCCGGAGGTCTGTCCGCTGCGCGAATTTGCCGCGTCAGCGGAGTTTCCCTCATCGCTATCGACTGGAGTGAGAAATTATTAGTTAATTTAAAGCATATCAAACAATTTTTTTCACCCTTTTTGGATGGAAAATCATCAATTGACGCCTTCCCTGCCCTTAATGAAGCAGAAGGGAGTGTCAGACTCTTACTGACTAAAACCCATCCGTGTTCCTCCTAATGCCCGTTGAATTCCAACAAATTCCGCAACCTGCTTTGCTCACCCTGCCTAATTGGTTTGAATTGACAGCTATGACGTCACAATATGGCGCTAAGTCGATCCTATTCTTATTTGAAACGCATTGTAACTACTTACGTACAAACCCTCGAAAAACAGTACCCAGGGGTAGTAAAACATCTGCCGGAGTTGAAGGACTATTCAAAAGAGATACCGCGGCTCCGGAACACAAAGGGCACATGAAGGAACATGGGTTTCAGTCAGTAGAAGTCTGACACTCCCTCCCGCTCCGCCCAGAGCGGGAGAAGTCTTTGGATGATTTCCCTTCCCTAAAAAAAAAGGGGGTAGTAAAACACATGATTTTCAAAGTAATCAATCAATCTCGTCATCATCTCATCCGAATGATGTCCATTGCTGGACGGCTGCCTCCCCACGCGTGTCCTCACAGCAACCGGTCCTGTGCGTCTCGCATCCTGCCTTCCAAAGCTTCGTCGTCAGGTACGCGGTCACCACTCCAGAACTTTTCAGCCCCATCGACCATCACCCGCGTCCGTAGGAGCATACCCTTCAGCGAATCTCTACACGTGGTCCCCGGGTGGTGCTAAACAGGTGACACTAACCGCCTCCGTGGTCTAGTGGTTATACCACCTGATTCAGACCCAGAGGTCCCGGGTTCGATTCCCAGCGGGGGCAAATATTTTGCTCGGTTTGGTTGGTGGTAGGACTTGTTCTAAGTCCGCCTGGCAAGCTACCACCATCATGTCTAAGTCTGTCGCCATAACAACAATGTTAACAGCATTGTTGTTTTCCGGCAGTTAGAGGTATGATAGCCAGTTCCTCTGTGTAAGAGGATTCCGGGTGAAACTCGCTTCCATCTTCGGCCTAATCATCACTTTCCATCAGGTGAGATTTAGGCCAAGAGTTTCCCCGTTCTGTATAAAAAAAAAAAAGTTCTGCGAGCAAAGTGCCCTGCCGAGTACCACTTCAGTTTGGCTATCTTTCGGACTATGTCGGTAACCTTGGTTCCCTTGCGGATATGATCAAACATCATCTTCCTGCCCTTATCCCATGTTACTTGGGGTCGGCGCAACACCGGGCAACACGTTCTTTTCTTCCACTCTGCCCTATCAGCCGTCAAACTATCACTAACTCTAATTTTTTCTTTGGGCTTCCTCTCCCTCCATCCACATTTATGTTCATTACTCTTTTAGTTAAAAGCGTTTCCTCCCTCCTCTTCACATGACCATACCAAGACAAGCGATTCCCTTTAACTTGCGGAAAGATAAAAGGCTAGGTAGCCTTTTTCCAACCACGTTAGGGTCGACTCCCAGTCAAACCACAGGCACCAGTATGTGAATGCATGCAACCCCATAACTAACTCCAGTGGCGTAGCTAGCATGGGTGACAAATATTCAGCGCGATTAATGTGGTGTTATCGCTTAAATGAACCTGACCCGGAAATAATTATAGGTTTTTGTTTGGGACTAGCCCGCCACTCATTCCCTACCACTGCAACTCCTGAACGCCAGAATCAACAGTGGCGACCACCAGAAAAACTCCAAGCTAATGAAGCCCGACGAGTCCCGGAGAAACGATTCAACTGTCTTGGATCCTGCAACGAAATTTATCAGAACAGTACAGTGGAGGAGCAGGAAAAAATAAATATAATTTCCACAAATTATGGGTTGCGACTTTCGTACCGGTAAAGGCAGCTACAGCCCCTCTTGCTACGCTACTGACTGACACTGACGGGTACTCGTCTAGAAGGAATTCCGGACAACAATGATGCGATTTTTATCTCTATTTAGAGGAAATACTGAACCGATAGTCAGTGAACACAATAAATCTCAATGACTGTTTAGTATTCTGAAGCGGGTCCCACTAAACGTCCTCACAGAGGTAGCGAGCTGAATAAAAATAAGTTTACCTTAAATTAACCTAAATTAATGAGCAGACAAATGTTCTGTTTTATTTTTTGTGTTTCATCAATACAACGTGTAACAGAATAAACGCAATACCTCTTAAGGGATCATTAAACTCATAATTATGAACAACTTTTACTATGGGACCAATACAGAATTCGCGAAAAAAAAATCGACTGCCCCATACATTTTTGTACGCATAACTCGACAAAATGTACTGCACAGCTGATTTTTTTAGAAAAAAAAAAATTATATCCATCTGGACTGGACCACCCTGTATAACTAGGGGTTTATACGAGTATACAAAATAAAATGACATATTCACAAAATTAAAATAAATTAGGAAAAGTAAAATAAAATCATTACATTTAACTAAATTAGGTTAAATTATTCCAACACAATAAAAATATTCAAGTAAATTTAATAGGGAATATGCATACAATTTTTTTATTTGCAAAAAAAATACTTATTACCTCTAGTCTAGTAAACAATCATGAAATTATTATTTAAATACCTTCATCATTTATTAAGTTATAAAGCTTCAAAGACTACAGTTAGAAAGAGAAGTCCGATACGTAATGTGACGTCAAATTACACGACGACTATACAGCTGCCATAGAAAACAGCGTTTTCGCGAGAGGGACAGATATATTAGTTTAAAATAATTGTATCTCTTTCGTTTTTCGAGCAATTTAGATTCTAATTTCACAGTTAGTATTATATTTTCGAATACTATTAGATAAACTGTTCGGATCATAAATACTTTTTTCATGCATATTCCTTAATAAATTAAAATATATTAAAATTTTGCTGTTTCATTAAATTTATGTCAATTTTTAAATTCAAATACAAATTAAACTGAGAAGATTTATAAAATCAAAATACAAGAAGGTACAAAAAAAACAAATAAGGTAAAAAGTACATCTAGTATAATTTAATATATGTCTAAGCGTGATGCCTGGACCACAATGCGTGAAAGTCACGCTTAATATATTGACAAGTAAATATCTATAGGATAAATGTGATAAGAATATTGATAAAACTTGCAACGCCCAATTTCAACCGGATCTCGCCTTTAAAAGCTGTCTGGCCATTGACTCTACGACCTAACACTTCATAAAAACACTAGATGACCCGCGCAACTTCGTCTGCGTCACATTTTCCATTACTGCTCCGCTCCTATTGGTCGTAGCGTGATGATATATAGCCTATAGCCTTCCTCGATAAATGGGCTATCTAACACCGAAATAATTTTTCAAATCGGACCATTAGTTCCTGAGATTAGCGCGTTCAACCAAACAAACAAACAAACAAACAAACTCTTCTGCTTTATAATATTAGTATAGATTTCAAGAGATAGCTCGTATTGTTTCGCAGTCAGGTAGTTTCAGTAGGATTGCCTGGACAATGAAGCAAGCACCAGAAAAAATAAAACATCAAAGAATATTTTAAATTTGTGCAAAATGAGACTAGGTTTCGAACTAAACAACGCCCATTGTCTATAAAAGATAATGATGTCATATAATTAAGGAATTAACTGTTTCTAGGGTCAATAATGTGTTCATTTCAAAATCGATCTATGTATAAACATAAATGTTTAAAATCCATTCTTCGAAGTGGCTAGCAAACATCCCTTATCTACATCCGATGTGGTGACGAATCCAAATTTCCACACTTCCACATTATCCGTACCTACTCTAATTATTATCTATGCATAGTATTATGTCTGTCTGTTTGTTATCTTTCAAGTCTTAACGGCCCAACGGATGTGAACGGAAGTTACCACACGGGTAGCTCATGTCCAGGATTAGGACATAAGATTTTTTATATTATTATCCCGGGAGACGTTCCTTTGGGGTAGTACCGATTTACACGCGGGCAAAGCCACTGTCTGAATAAAGTAGTGGATATTTAAATAGGCCTACAAAACTTAAGAAATAATTATACCCATCTTGCAATAACAGCTCAACTGGAATATCCAACTATAGATAAAATGACACGGGTAATTTTTTAATAACAGACAATAACGTCTTATCGTGTGACGTTTTAACCTCATCTCCGGGGTCATTCGCGTGCTCCTAGTATATTACCGAAGCTTCTCTGTCTTGCGCACAGTCTGAGCTGAAACTCAACAACATGCGCGTCTTAATTCTTCTGGTCCTAAGTGTCACCGCCGTGGCATCAGAGTCGTGGTCCGTCGTACCCTCGTTCAAGACCTTCTTCAAAGAACAAAGTGACAATGTGAAGACCTTCTACAAAGATGCCGTCAATATGAAGGATTCCGTCGATAATTACGTTGAAGAACAACAGCAGATCATTCAGAACAACTTCAACAATTACGTCGATGAGGTGCAAGAGACTGGAAAAAATCTCGTCGAGCCAGCATCGTACAATTTTGACACTCTTTCTCTGCTAGAAAATCCTGATGTTGTTCTATCAGTGCCTGGAATTATTACAAGGCATGGATACATATGTGAGACCCACACAGTTATATCTCAAGGGTACGTCCTCAACATTCACCGGATTCCACGCTCCAAACATGGCAGGGTGCCATCGAAGACGGTTCTCCTACAACATGGCTTATTTGCGAGCTCCGCTGACTGGATCATGAACGGCCCAGGGAAAGGACTTGCCTACGTCCTCGCTGATGCTGGGTATGACGTATGGATGTCCAATATAAGAGGAAACAGGTATTCCAAAGATCATGTCTGGTTCAAGACTGATTCGCAAGCTTATTGGGACTTCTCGTGGCATGAAGTAGCTTTATACGATGTTCCAGCTGTTATAGACTACATTTTGGAGACAAAAGGTACAGACACTAAGATTACCTATATTGGACATTCGATGGGAACCACAATTCTGTTCGCAATGCTGACGATGAAGCCTGAGTATAACGACATATTGTCAGCTGGATTTGCGTTAGCTCCTGTCGTGTATCTCTCGGATATGAAGTCACCATTGAAGTCTATGGCACCAATTGCCAGTAACTTGGCCTACTTAGACGAGCTGCAAGGAACTTATGAGTTTATACCAAAGAACTCAGCGTTAGGCAAGATTTCAAGCACGTGTAACGGAGAAAATGTGGATTCCTTAATTTGCAAGAACATAGTTTTCTACTTATGTGGTTTTAACGAGAGGCAGTTCAACAAAACCCTGCTACCGGTGTTCCTGGCACATCTGGGTACAGGAACCTCGTGGAAGACAGCGGTGCACTTCTCACAAGAAATCCTTTCTGGTAAATTCCAGAAGTTTGATTATGGATATTTGAGCAATTGGAGGATTTACGGATCTGGTTCGCCTCCGGAGTATGACCTGAGTAAGGTAACTGTCCCTATCAAGTTATTCTGGTCTAAGAACGACTTGTTGTCGAGTGAGAAGGATGTGATGGAACTTTATAATAAGCTGCCAACAAAACCTGAGATGTTCCTGGTTCCTGACGAGAAGTTCAACCACTTGGACTACCTTTGGGCTATCGATGCGCCGAGACTGCTGAACAATGAGGTGCTAAACTCTCTTCACACGTACATGAGTGACTATACGTTTTCAATCAGATTTTGAAGGAAAAACTAGTTAAAACCAGTTTAACCACGATGGATAAGAATACTGAATTTTGTTCGTTGACTAACGTGTAAAAATAAAATGATTACGCAATATTAAACGAGTCTCAGTGGTTGATACTTGTGTTGGTCCTAGGGCAAAATTGCAGACGAAAATAGCAAAGTCCGTGGAAAGAAGGATCGTGTGGGTCTGTTCAGCGACCAAAGTTATTCATCTTGAAGATTCACTGTGTCATAAAGACTCCTGAAGGTCGATCCGAATTTTGTCAACGCGTAT
Organism: Ceramica pisi; assembly: GCA_963859965.1. Classification (NCBI taxonomy): domain Eukaryota; kingdom Metazoa; phylum Arthropoda; class Insecta; order Lepidoptera; family Noctuidae; genus Ceramica; species Ceramica pisi. Next base: position 2,121,723 of record OY982537.1, on the reverse strand, counting down.
GGAGACCACTCAGTGTTGTAAAGTGGCACCTGTTTACCAACCAAACAAAACGACCAGTAAGGGTGACACAAAGATCAATTCCGAAAGACCTTCGATCGAGGCCACGCGTATCTTGGACGACTCAAGGGTAAAAACAGGAAGAGTTGAACGCCGTATAACTTCCGGTTGTGCATTTAATACTTAGTATTGATAAGCCTGTGATATATTTAGACTAATTCGCCACTGTTTACGGTGATTTTCTCGATAGTCGCTGTGACCTGATTTTGTGGAGACGAGGTCAAGCTTAGCCGTATGTGTGATAAGTGATAATAGACAATTGTGTCTGAGTAGTTGAGTAATAATTTTATTATGTTTAAGTAATTAATAAATTAATTATTGTTGTTGTATACTCGTGTTTCTTTGTTTAACCCTTTTATGGTTGTTTCTCTAATGTTTGAAAAGACATTAATTATTTTCTTACTAACAAAATATGAGGCATCGCAGTAGGTGTGAAAGTAGAATAGGTAATGTAGGGATATATCTCCTCTCCTCAGGGATATATTTAGGCTGGTTTAAATCCCTCGCTGCGTTTATGATTCTTGTAAGTCTAGTAATAAGGCTGACTGTCCACTGGAACGGAGGGGAGAGGAGAAGGGCGGAGCTGTGCCAAATTAACCAATGGACCAGAAACCAGGGGTTTGCGAACTAGTTTAATAATTTAAACAAAACCGGGAAGTGGAGCGAGGCTGCGGAACACGAAGCGGAACGGGAAAGAGAAAAAAAAAATACCGGCCGCCATTTCTAATAGATTAGTTTCCACCATCAATAAATTGCAAATCTATTTAGTCCGTCAGTTTTGTTTTTGTGAATCAATGAATATTGACAAAGATAAAACGTATCAGAACTAAGGGGGGTCTTCTGACGTCATAACGCAATATAAATATACCACGGCGTGATGTATTGAGAATTTTAAAAGCGCGCTCGGTCCAGTCTTGCGAGACTGGCTCGAGCGGCCGCACGGCTTCCTCTCCTTCCGTCTGGTGCAGGTGTTGTCTGGCCACGGCTGTTTCGGCACACACCTGCACCGGGTCGGGAGGGAGGAGACACCGGCGTGTCAAAACTGCGGCGCGGCGGAGGACACGGCGCAGCACACACTGGAGGTGTGCCCAGCTTGGTCCGAGCCGCGTCGCAGTCTCACTGCGGAGATCGGACAGGACCTCTCCCTTCCCAGCGTGGTCAGATGCATGCTGGGGAGTGAGGAGTCCTGGGCCGCGGTCGCCTCCTTTTGCGAGGATGTCATCTCGCAGAAGGAGGCGGCGGAGCGCGCGCGGGAGGACGTTCCTCTTGCTGCGCCGCTCCGCAGACGAAGGCGAGGTTGGAGAAGACGTCCTATTCTCCCTCCTCGCGGTGGTGATGGGCAGGCGACAGGCGCGGGGGCGCCTCCGCCCGCATTGCACGCATCACCACCATCGTCGGAGGTTCCCGGCCCTCCCCCAACGGGGGGGGGCGTGAAGGGCCCGCTTTGAAGGCGGGCGGTCGTCGGAGGTGGACTGGACGTAAAGGCTACGCCGATCTCCCAGTCCACCCCCACTCGGACGATGCAGGAATTTCATGCTGGGTTGTTTTAGTGGGTATACCGGGCTTGCCCGGGGAGTCCCACATACCCCTCCCACTCCCCCGAGTGAGAGGTTATGCGTAACGCATTTTTTCCCAGCCGAAAAAAAAAAAAAAAAAAAAAAAACGGTACTCCTTGGCAAGACCGGTGTCAGATTTTCTGGTTTCTGACTATCCGTAACAACTGCCAAAGATCTCCATATGACAGCTGGGACCAACAGCTTAACGTGCTTTCTGAGGCACGAAGGAAACTCGGTGTGTTAAGATGGTCACCCATCCACAGACCAACCTCGGCAAGCGTTGCGTAACCTTGAAGATCGACTTGTGCGGCTGTTATTATTTAGCCACGAACTCCTCAGCAGTATCTTATGTCATGGGGGTCATATTGAATATCGACAGTAATAAAGTGTGTGAATGATTTCAGAGGTAACCCTCGCCTTGCCTGTCAATAGGCTAGTTTCCATCATCCACAAATTGCAAAACTATTTAGTCCGTCAGTTAGGGTATTGAAAAATAATGGACACGTATTTTTTGTTTTTGTAAATCAATGTTAATGGCTTTTAAGTGGAGGTCTTGTAGCCGTTCCACCAAAATACTGGTATTCAGCTGAATCCAGTTTCACTGGAACCGATATAGCTTTGAAAAGGCTAGGCAGATGATGACATAAGAAACTGCTCGAACCCCTCAATTTACTATTGTATTCGATCATGGTTTGAGCACATTTACAATAGAACAGGGCCCTTCTAATGGATTTCAAGTATCAACGGGAAAATTCAATTAAAACAAAAGTTTTGCAATTAAAAATGTAATGGATGGAATATATTAAAAGGGTACTTATACCAGAAAGTGGAACTTTCTAGAATTCATCTGAAACTAAAGTACTTAGTCTAAGCAGGGAATTGAATTAGCTGACGATGTTAGGCCCGGCCTTATTGAAACAGCTTAAGAACAAGAATAATTGTCTAAGTATTTTTTAACACGACAGGACGCCACGACAGCGCTTGAGACACTAAATACGCGCCAAGTTGCGCAACTGAATTTCTGTCGCGTAAGTTCGTCACTTATGGTGTAAGCCGAATACGTTGGAACGTAAAATCAGCCGCGGAACTTCCGTCGCGTACTTTCGGCATAGCGTGTTTAGGCACAAACGATAAGCAAATACCGATATTTGCATGGCTACTCTACAATCAAAGCCAGCGAATGTAATCGTTAGCAAATTAAGGGATCAGGGGAAGAACCACTTTTGCCACATGAACAAACTGAGATATATTTTTTTTTTAAATACAAAACCCCCGGTTTGTATTAAAAAAAAAAACTCTTGGCCCAAATCTCACCAGATGGAAAGTGATGATTAGGCCGAAGATGGAAGCGAGTTTTACCCGGAATCCTCTAATACAGAGGAACTGGCTATCATACCTCTAACTGGAACACAACAATGCTGCTAACATTGTTGCTATGGCGACAGACTTAGACAAGATGGTGGTAGCTTGCCCAGGCGGGCTTAGAACAAGTCCTACCACCAACCAAACTGAGCAAAAAATTTGTCCCCGCTGTGAATCGAACCCGGGATCTCTGGGTCTGAATGAGGTGGCATAACCACTAGACCTCTGACTATAGACGATAACTGTTATAGGTATACTGGAATAGGGGGGAGGGCTGGTTAGGGGTAGGGGTAAGTAGGTATAGCGACTAACAAAAAATAATTATTGTATGGGAATCTAATTATTATATTTAAGGTTTGAAAAAACGGTCCCGAACGGTCCGGACATGGGATGTTTTTCCAAGCTCGGAGACTATGGATGTTATTGCCCTGTTGTTTTAACAGAACATAGCGACAGGTATAACCATTAAGACTGCATTGCCAATTGAAAATAAAATAAAATGTGACAAAAGTTGTTCTTCCCCTGGTCCCTTCAATGTTTAATGACTGAATTTTGTTGTCCACTACTCGGGGCCATTGTGGTTCGGGGGCCCCGTATCTTTGATATGGCTGATACGGCGGGAGATACGCCCCTGCTTACCATGGTAAGCGATGACGTGGTTGCAGATGGAGCACCCTTGCCTTGAAGTAATCTATTCACTCTTAACTTATATGCCAGTTTAGTTACTGCCAGAAAATAAGCAATTACATGGAAATATGTTTAAATTTCTTTTTTTTAAATCGATTTTTTGTCTACCTGTTACTGTTCTTGAAGTACAGATCGCTGGCAGACAGACGGACGGACGGACAGACAGCGACGGCTTAGGAGGAGGACGGTTACGTTTGTGTATGGAACCCTAAAAATCTGGTCTATGTACCATCTATACCAATATTATAAAGCAGAATAGTTTGTTTGTTTGGTTGAACGCGCTAATCTCAGGAACTACTGGTCCGCGATTTGTAAAATTCTTTCAGTGTTAGATAGCCCATTTATCGAGGAAGGTTATAGGCTATAAATCATCACGCAAATAGGAGCGGAGCAATAATAGAAAATGTGTCGCAGACGAAGTTGCGCGGGTCAGCTAGTACTATCATAAAGTAGGTATGCGTAAGTAGGTAACATTTGAATTAAAAAACAATAAAACAAAAATTCGGGGTCAAGAGTTGGCAAGTTTTTTGCGTAAATATCTAATTTACGTCAATGTTATCTTATGTTTACGAGAAATATGTTAGCAGATATTTTTATTTTTACCTATTTTGATTAAATTCATTATTATTAGGTACATTCGAGAAGATAAATATCCGGGTTTTACAATGGACTTTTGACGTATATGAGCGTTTAGATATCAAGCATTCCATACAAACTTTCAAATATTTAAATTGATTTTATGTAACTTGAGTACTCGACGGCCATTTTCGTTCGCCCCCCCCCCCCCCTCCCTCCTACCATCAGACATCTAGCTAGACTCACTGCAAGCTACCATCTCTATTTTGTTGCTATTCCACCAATTCGCACTAAGCGTTTCCAAACGTCTTTTAAAATGCGCACAGCAAAGGAGTGGAACTCTATCTGCGTTTGTCTCCAAACGCATTCAAACGTAACCAATCCAAAATTAGAGTGATCAGGCTCTTTCTGGGTGAGTTCGCTCCATCATCGACTTTGTCTCTGCCACTAGATCAAGGTCAAGAGCAAACCCATCTCAAATAATAAAAATAAAAAAAAGTTTTATGTTACTACAAGATATCTCGAGGTCTAAAAGTTGTCTAAAAGTCTAGTTTAGAACTCATACGGATAAGAGGTTTTAGACAAAGATAATAGTATTGACTGTCAAAGTTCTACAAATGAAAGCCAAAAATAGCCGGATAGGCTGCGTTCCCACTTGATCATGGTCACAGATAGGCGAGGATGCGTTTATGGCGAACATAAATATTGATACTAGCTGACCCGCGCAACTTCGTTACCGTCACATTATGTAAACATATAATAAAACAGTAAATCTTGAGCTTGTATGTTTACGATTGGCGCGAAAACTACTGAACAGATTTTGTTCAAATTTTGCACAAATAATCCTTATAAGTATAGTCAACATATAGGCTATATATTATCACGCTGTGTGCTATGGAGGACGAGCAATAATAAAAAAAATGTGTGTTTTGAACGAGAAAGTGCACATGGTTCGAACCCCGCAAACAGATATTATTTTTGTATTTATTTTATCTTTGAACTGTATTTTTATGCCAAAATAATAATAAAATGGGGGTCTACGTACTTAAAATAACATTTAAATTTTTATGCGACGTTTTTCCTAACAGTTTAGCGTGGAATAAAAAAAAACACAACATATTAGAAAATCATGAAGCGTGTTATGTACGGCTATTTCATAGATAAAACTAAACAGCGCGTTAACAGGGCGGTTGTACGACAGGTCTTGTGTTTGACGTGACGAAGGTTCGAATCTTGCCGTATGGATTTTGTTTATGTTCATTTTTAATTCATATTTTTATGTATAGTAAGCAAAAATAATTTTGTAATTATCTAATGATATTAAATAGATAATTATGAGAGGAGGTTTCAGGGAAAACGGAAACTAGTCTCTGATTTATAGTTAAAACAGTTTAATCACACACAGTGTTACATTTAAGAAAGTTCGGATAAGTATTCGTGGACAATAATGGCGCGTGGCGTCACTACGACTTGCGCGGGAAGTGGAAATATGGCACGTACGAGTGTGTACGAGTGCCTTGCGCGTAAGCAGCGGACTGGCGATGCGCCGCGCGCATCGTTCACACGTTTGCAACCGCCACGCGGGAAAGAGAGAGCGATACATCCTATTCTGTATATCGCAGCGGCACACGACCGCGGGACGCTCTTATTGGACGACTCGCGGGTCTCTGGGTTGCTATATACTCCCCCTCCAGTTCTGGAGAACGCCCACGCTCCGGGACTGGTATATGACCAACGTCAGCATTAGCTGGACGTCCGCGTTTTCTTTTAGGATGAACGGGTTTCGGTATGGAGTCGTCCCTACCTCGGTAACGTGTGATATCTTCCGAATGATATTTCCCTACCTCAATTTGTGGCTGTTCTGTGCTCGCGATAGTATATGTGGTTGGGCTTACCTTTTTAGTTATCTGGTAAGGGCCATCTCGACGAGGGTAGAACTTGGAAGTACGGTCTTTTAACCCTTTGCTTAACAAATGAGATTTCAGCATGACTAAATCACCTACCTCGAAGGCGTCAGATGGTCGGCGCGAAGCGTCGGCGTACTGCTTCGTCTTGTCCTGCTGCATCTCGACGCGTTCCCGAACAGCTGACAGTGAATGCAAGAAGTTTTCGAGGTAAGGGGACACTTGTGGGACAAAGTTTTCTTTGGCTGTGATGGCACGAAGATCGTGTACGACCTCTGTGGGTGACCGCATCTCTCTACCAAAAGTCAAATAAGCTGGTGACTTGCCCGTTGTGCGACATTTCACGCTATTGAGAGCAAAACGGATCACTGGTAACTTCTTTGGCCAAGAGGTGTGGTCATCTGCCACGAGATGGGCCAGCATTGCCTTAAGGTCACGGTTTTTTCGCTCGGCAGGGTTAGCTTGTGGATGATACAGTGGGACAAAATTTTGTTTGATGTCTAAGACTGACATGCATTGTCGCATCACTGCGGAAACGAACTGGACACCGTTGTCTGAAATAATCCTGCGAGGCAAACCGAACCGCATGAAATATTCCTCGATGAGGACATGAGCACAGGCCTCAGCTGTTGCCTCCTTTAGAGCAAACAGCTCCGTCCATCGAGTAGCAGTGTCTACGACGAGAAAGATCCACCGCTCCCCCTGGTCTCCTTCCGGCAGTGGGCCGAACAAGTCCATGGCCAACACCTCGTTCCGCTGGCTCATGACTGGTGTTTGGAGTAGGCCTGGAGGTTTGGTGTTGTTAGCCTTATATCGCTGACAGTGGATGCAGGCTAAGACATAATCAGTGATTATTCTCCGCATCCCTGTGAAATAATACAGCTGTGCTACCTTCTGGTATGTCCGATCGATGCCTGGATGACCAGCTGTTTGAGAGTCGTGTAACTCCTTCAAAATGGCTGCAACTTGGCCGGCAGGTATGACTAATTGCGGGGATTCGTTATCGGAGTCCGGATTGAAACGGTACAGAACTCCTTGATCCATGAGGTAACCCCTTTCTAACCATCTCTTAGATGCAACATCATCAGGTCCTTCTAGCTCTTTAACAATCTTATCCACTTCAGGGTCCGAAGTTTGTTCTAGGCGAAGCTGACTAGGTGTCTTGGCGGGTAGATCGCAGATAACGGAACAGACACCGCAACTGTCACTCGTATCACTAGAACAAATCGGTCTACTCAGCGTGTCTGCAACGACATTAGCCTTCCCTGGAGTATATTGGAATTGGATATCAAAAGATTGGAGCTTCAGAGCCCAACGGACTAATCTACCTGCTGGTGATTTAAGTGATAGCAACCAGCGTAGAGGCTGATGATCACTGCCAATCACGACTGGTTGACCATCGAGGTAAGACCGAAAACGCTCCACCGCCCACACTACAGCGAGAGCTTCTCGCTCTGTAGTAGAATAGTTGCGCTCAGCTGCGTTGAGGAGTCGGCTGGCATATTCGATAGGCCTTTCCTGATTATCGTCGCCCTGTAATAAAACAGCGCCTAAGGCATAGTTACTTGCGTCAGTTCGCAGAATGAAGGGACGACTGAAATCGGCTTGCACCAGTATTGGAGCTGTGGTCAAAAGACTCTTCAGCTCATTAAACGCTTGGGTCTGCTCTGAGCCCCAAGACCAGACTTGACTTTTCCTGGTCAAGCGAGTCAATGGTTCAGCGACTTTTGAGAAGTTAGGTATGAATTTTCTGAACCATGAACATGTTTGTAAAAAGGTTCTCAGATGTTTCAGATTACCTGGTACCTTCATCTCAAGGACAGCACTCACCTTCCCTGGGTCGGTGGAAACACCTTTTTGTGTTATAACGTGACCGAGATATTTAACGCTTTCTCGAGCAAAAGCGCACTTCTCCCTATTTACATGGAGGTTAAACTCGGTCAGACGTTTAAAAACTGCCTCGAGGTCTTGCAGATGCTGTTGGTATCCCTGAGATATAACCAACAGATCATCCAGATATGCTAATAAAGTTACATCTTGTAAAGCAGAGCAGGATCGTAGACGATCGATAAGACGCTGAAAAGTGGCTGGCGCGTTGCGGAGACCAAACGGCATTCTTTTAAATCGGTAAGTACCTAAAGGACAGACAAAAGCTGTTTTGTCCCTGTCAGCTTCCCTAACCTTCACCTGCCAGTATGAGGATCGAAGGTCTAGCGTACTCATGTAGCAGTCTCGTTTTGTGCTCTGAAGTAACTCGTCGATGCGTGGCATCGGATATGTGTCAGCTTTGGTGACTGCATTCAAACGCCTGTAGTCGACGCAGAAGCGGATACCACCGTTGGACTTCGGCACCATCAGCGCCGGTGAACACCAAGCCGATTCACATTCTTCTATAATCTCGTCTTGTAACATCTTACCTATTTCAGCTTTCATCAGCTCCTTTTTCGAAGGGTTAAGCCGGTAAGGAGGAACAGCAATAGGAGGGTGCTCACCTGTATCAATGCGGTGTTCCGCATACGGTGTTGGACCTCCCCCTGCTTTAAAGACGGGTGCGTGCCTGGTGAGAACGGCAGCGAGCGCTTGTCGCTCAGCTGGTTTAAGGTGAGTACCTTCATCGTCCCTAAGTATATCTGTGGAGGCGCAGGACACGTCACGCGAGGTAGGTTCGAAGTACAAGTTATATTTGACTGTATCAAAATTACTGAAATACCAGACTTCTTTGAAAAAATCTATAACTACTCCCGCGGCGGTTATAAAATCGATACCTAACAACGTCTCGTTATTTGTCGAGTCTGGAAAAATTAAAAAAGGAATCGTTATAACTGCCGTTTCTAAGCACACGTCTAACGTGGTAGTAAGTACATCCATCGTACGGATTACACCGTCGGCAAGCTTAACTTCGCGTGTCGAAGAGCTGAAGAGATGACCTTGACGTAGAAGGAGAGTATATAGCGTATAACCCGCAATGCAATGTTTGGCAGCCGTGTCTATCAACGCGGTGCCGGTAAACCCTAAAATCGAAATATTAAAAATTGGTCGTAAATCGCGACCAAAAGAGGGTCCCGAACGATCGTTACACAAACATGCATCGGTTAAACATAAATGGGTATTCGAATTTACATTATTACGAAAAAATTTACGCGAACATTTTTGGCCATCGTCCTTTACATTATTACAAGAAATATTTCGACAACATATTTGCCCATTATCCTTTTCATTATTACAAGAAATATTAATACGAGAACATTTTTGCCCATTATCCTTTACATCATTACAAGACATATTACGAGAACATTTTTGCCCATTATCCTTTACATCATTACAAGAAATATTGCGAGAACATTGTTGAACATTATTAGATAAAGATTGTGGGATAATATTGGGCCTTTGTATGGGACACGAAACACTGTTATTATCACTTTCACACACAGCATTATTATTATAGTTATCAATAGAGTAAAAAGAGTCAGACGCGCGAGATTTAATCGAATAAAAACTTTGACCACTAGGTTGTTTATCACTCTCACCTGGATTCTGCACCGCCTGTAACTTACGGCATTGTTCCTGGACGTGGCCGAACTTCCTGCAGTAAGCACAGGTAGGCCGTTGCCTCCTTGTGGAGTCCTGCTTCGGTGGAAAAGGCGCGGGGGGCGCGGCTGGAACAAGCGCGGAGGGCGCAGCTGGAACAAGCGCGGGCGGAGCGGGTGGGCCCTGCAACGGCGCAGCGGCGGCGGGCGCGCCGCTGTAGGTGTGCGTGCGTGCGGGGGCGCTGTCGCGCGCGCGGACACGGCTGTTATCACGAGCGCCAACGTTATCACGCGATGCGGATTGTGTAGACTGCGTTGATGTTGACGGCGGTTGTGTTCGCCGCTCACTCGCCGCGTGTGTCATGACGGTTTTTTCGTCGAAGGAATCTTCTACATTCCGTGCGTGGCGGAGTAAATCATGGAAGTTATGACATTCTTCTCTGCGTAATCTTTTTTTAATTCTACTGTGCAGGAGACCGTACGTCATATCTATCTGCGCCGACTCAGAACAATCACCCTTGGGCAAGCGAGCGAAAAGGGCGCGAATGCGCGCCACGAATATGTCGGTGTTTTCTTTGTCCTGCGGCGTGGCAAATATTTCAAGGTATATTCGATGAGGCGGTCTGCGGTCACCAAAGGCACTTATCAAGTTATCCTTGGCTTCTAGCCATGAAGACACAGAGTATTTTATGCCTTGCCACCAAGTCGCCGCTTCGTCCTTGAATAAGTAGGCTAAACCGCGTATGATGTTTGAGTCCGTAACTTGCGCGCAGTCGCTATATGCTTCTATAGCGTCTATGAAAGCTTCGACCGACTCCTTCGGTCGGCCGGAGAAGGTTGCTTTGCAGCGGGCTAGGGTATTGTGCCCCTGTAGTGCGAGTGATTCCGGGGTGGATGCATTCACCCGCGACACCGAGGTGAGCAACTCCCTGAATGCTTCTGTTTGAGAGCGCTGGAGAGAAGCAATAATCATCGCCACGTTTTCATTAGAGAACGTAGTAGCGTTGGCATCGGCGCGCGGTGAAGAGAACGCGTCGTCGCCATCTTGGCTGGCGGACGCCGCTGGCGGTGTGTTTGGTCGCGAGAGGACGGGTAATGCGTCGTTTGCATCATCTCTCCGAGTCAAACTAGCCGCTCTACTCCTTGTCACAGGCATTTTAGTTCGTCACTGCAAAACGTTCACTATTTAAACACTATGCACTACCTACTATTGTCACACGAAAAACACGTTGGAGCGCCACATATGAGAGGAGGTTTCAGGGAAAACGGAAACTAGTCTCTGATTTATAGTTAAAACAGTTTAATCACACACAGTGTTACATTTAAGAAAGTTCGGATAAGTATTCGCGGACAATAATGGCGCGTGGCGTCACTACGACTTGCGCGGGAGGTGGAAATATGGCACGTACGAGTGTGTACGAGTGCCTTGCGCGTAAGCAGCGGACTGGCGATGCGCCGCGCGCATCGTTCACACGTTTGCAACCGCCACGCGGGAAAGAGAGAGCGATACATCCTATTCTGTATATCGCAGCGGCACACGACCGCGGGACGCTCTTATTGGACGACTCGCGGGTCTCTGGGTTGCTATATAATTAATTTCTTCAATGTTGTTATATCTGTACAAACAAGATTAAAATGAAAAATAATGACTTGAAAAGGACTACCCACTACCCAGCGTGATTGAATATCAATCTGTCTGGATAGCGGTTTTCCAACAAAATTGAGGTCGACTGCCAGCGTTAATGGATGCAGCTGAATACCAGTTTTTTACATGGAGTGAATTCCTATCTGAACTTCACATCGCAGTACCTATCTGGGTGATACCCTTTAGCAAGACTGCTGGTCGATTTTCTGGCGTCTGTCTACCCGTAACGACAGACACCTTTAAATATATCTAACTGTTTGTAATCTACTAAGAGAATGTTGGTATTAATTTATTTTGTGTATAAAATGTAATAATAATAATAATATAATATATCCTTGGACATTTCACACAACGCCATATAGTCCCAAGCTAAGCCACCTAATGCTTGTGTTAAGGTAACGAGATGGCTGATAAACTACTTGTATACATTTTTTTTTTGTAAATACATACATATTATAGATAGAAAACACCCAGACTCGGAACAAATACATGTAGGTCGTACAAATATTTGTTCCGTGCGGGAATCGAACGACCCGCGACATGCTGCGCAGCAGTCAATCGCTCAACCACTGCGCCAACCGTGTCGTCAATGAAACCAGTGGAAGAGTTTTTGCAAAGCTAACGCAAGACTACAAACTCTTGCGTTAGGTTTGAAGCTGGCCGCATGGTACTCAATGGTTCGACTGAAACATCGCCGCGTCGTGCACCGTCGATGCTCTGCATGTCGCCTGTGGTACCGAATTTATTGAACATATAATAAAACAGTAAATCTTGAGCTGTGTGATTACGATTGGCGCAAAAACTACAGAACAGATTTGGTTCAAATTTTGTTCAAATAATCCTTAAAGGCTTGGTCAACATATAGGCTATACATTATCACGTTATGTGCTATGGAGGACGAGCAATGATAAAAAATGTGTGATTTGAACGAGAAAGTGCACATGAGTCGAACCCTGCAAACAGATATTATTTTTGTATTTATTTTTAAATATTTGGAACTAGATTTTTACACCATTATATTGCCAAAATAATAATGAATAATGGATTTTTGCGCACTAAAAATAACATTTTACTTATAATTTTTCCAAACAGCTCAGCGAGGGATTGTTATAAAAAGCCACAACATGTTACAAAATTGCACATACTTATAGATCTAACCTCAGCAATTATTACCATCACGCTATACCTTTGGGGGGGTAAGCAGTGAAAAGCCATGACATAAATATGATAGACTATGTTAATCAATTTCCCAACAGCGGTCATAGCCCGTCGGGTATAAGACTGCCTTTCGAATGACATGGAGTGGGTTCGTAATTATTTTTCAATTTTATTTAACTAAAGCATTTCCTTACTTTTCTCATTCTTCTTAATATTTTCAAATATTTATAACATGTTATTGTTTTATTTTGGATAGTTTAGTATGATATTACACCAAATTTTTAAAAGTATTTATTTAATTGCATTAAATGTGTAGTTTTCAGATTTTTAAGTTCTACGTCAACGGAAAATACCCTATAAATTTTGATTACCTCGAGAGTGTCGAAATGTACATTTTATGTGGCGTAGACATCTTTATTTTACGTTAACTTACAAGTTTTATTTTTTCACAGCTTCAAGGAACTGTAGTTCTGAGTATATTAATTTAACTCAATACCTCCTACCGTTCCCGAGATAAAGAGTCTTGATAGACGTCCATAGATGGCGTTATACATTTGATTTCACTTTTTCATCGTTGATTTTGTTCCAAAGAGTCACCGCGGCCCTGGAACACAAAGGGCATTAGAAGGAACACGGATGCGTTTTAGTCAGTAAGAGTCTGACACACTCTCCTGCTTTGCCCAGAGCGGGAGGAGTCATTTGATAATTTCCCATTCTTTAATAAAAGGGGTCACGTCATAACAACCACGATTAGATGGCAAAGTCCAATGGTAGAGGAGTCGAAAGTGTTGCATTAGCTCCGCTGTATATAGTTTTAAAAATATAAAATTGTTTCGATTTGCGTTCTTCGAAATAAATAAAAAAATCAACTTGATTCATCAAGATTGGCGTGAGTTTCAAGAGCATGGTTAAGTAATTTTAGATGATAGTATGTGCTGACCGGTTGCTTCACAGCCTGGATCCATTTCTTTTGTGTACGAGGAAGCAACAGCCATCAATACGCAGAATATTAAGAAATGTTTTCAGATTAAGTTTTATGATTTCTATTTAGAAATTTCAAAACTTTGCAAAGGCACACGGCTGAAATTCACATATATCCAACAAATTGTTTAATTTTAATACTGTTCAATTCCCGGTGAGCCTATGAAACATCATCAAACCAGCCCAGGGCCAGAAATTATCCATTGCGGGCGCTTCACTCTCCAGTGGAACAAGGGGAACTATAGATCCCTAGGCATTTTTTTTTTCATTTTAATGATTGTTGCCCCACACTAGGAATTTCTCCTGTATCGTGGGTGCGTTGACAAACATAAAAAGTCACAAACACAAACAGCCAGACTCGGAACAACTATCTGTAGAACAGAATAGAATAGAATAGGTACTGTCTGTAGGTCATACAAATATTAGTTCCGTGCGGGAATCGAAGTCACGACACGCGACGCAGCAGCCAATCGCTGAACCACTGCGCCAATCGTGTCGTTCATTGACGACACAGACTAACTTGTAAAGATAGGTTTAGAGGTGGTGGAGCTTTTTTTTTAAGGGTGGTATATCGTCAAGTGACTCTTTCGAACAAATCCGCAACCCCGGCACTGTCCTAGGAGGTAGGGCCCGATAGCCCCATCTGATTTGATGAAAACTCCTCGAGGCACGCGTGGATTACAGCGCACAGCTTGACATAGCTATTTTAGACTGCCTGCAATCTATAGCCGAATTCACGTACGAAACTGAGAATACAGGTCCAGCTCTACCACCTTTGGGCACGCCACAATTGCGGCGGTAAGTCCCCTTTTGACGAGTGGCAAAAGCGGCGCCACAGCGTCCTCACCTTCCACCTGACGCAGGTACTCACCGGTCACGATTGTTTCGGGAGATAACTATTTCGGATTCAGCGGGAGGACACGACCGGGTGTCAACACTTTGAGGATCACCTGGATGACACGGTAGAACATATGGTGGATGTCTGCCCTTCATGGGCGGAGCACCGCCGCATCCGAATCGAGGCGATAGACGGCGGCGACCTCTCGCGACCGACCCTGATTCGATTTGATTTGATTGATTTGAAACTATGGACCGGAGCGAGGATGCATGGGAAGCGGTCACCTCATTTTACGAAGCAGTAATGCTAGCAAAGGAGGAGGCCGAAAGCGTGAGAGAGAGGGAATTCTCACGCCCCAGCCGCCGCAACAGAAGAAGACGCCCTGGGCGACCGCAACGCGATTCCCTGCCACCGTAGGCGCGGGCCTGCGTACGTCGAGCGTTGGGTGGCACGCAGTCCGATCAAAACCAGGCTCGGGTCAACGGCGCGTTGTAGTCCATGCGCGCCTCTAAGAGATGCCAGTATTGTAGACGGGGCCCACTAGAGCCAGTGCCTGCCAGGGTTGCGGAATTTGTTCGAATGCGTTACTATGCGTTCCGCGGACCTGGAACGCATAGTGCACTAAGAGGAACACGGATGGGTTTTAGTCAGCCAGAATCTGACACTCCGTTATGCTTCGCCCAAAGCGGAAGAAGTCATTTGATGATTTCCAATCCTTTAAAAAAGGCTGGCTAACTTAGCCAGGACACCTGCGCACAACGGACAGAATAGGAGTCTAACATGGTGAGGATACCGGAGTCTGTATAGTAGTATAGTAGTGTCGGTGTAGTATCTGTGTAGATTGCTGTTCCGGTTGGTGTCTTCCCATGGCCAACCCAAGTTTCTCATTACGAAAAATTATTAGGGCTGGTGGAACAGAAGAGGTGAAACCGCCAGTGCCTTGCATAACCAAAGTTCCAAATGCTAAGAGGAGTCAAACAATGCTAGATATTGACTGTTCGTATATCTTAGAGATCTAACCTAACGACATTTTACTTTCCGACATACACGCGAACGAAGTCGCGGGCAACAGCTAGTTCATTAATAAAATGACTATTGAAAAACAAGGGTTGGTGATAGAAGAGTGAAAATTTAGGGTTGTATGCATTTTTCTATGCCACATTATAGAAAAATAACAATAACAAATTTTGTCCAAAAATTAAAAAAAATAATGTTAGGGGTGGACAACCCTTATCACTAAGGGGTATGAAAAATAGATAGTAGCCGATTCTCAGACCTACTGAATAGGCATATAAAATTAAGTAAAAATCGGGAAAGCCGTTTTGGAGGAGTAAAGGTAACTAACATTGTGACACGAGAATTTTATATATAAAACTAGCTGACCCGTGCAACGTCGTCTGCGTAACATTTTTCATTACTGCTCCGCTCCTATAGGTCTTAGCGTGATGATATATAGCGTATAGCCTTCCTCGATAAATGGGCTATCGAACACTGAAAGAATTTTTCAAATCGGACCAGTAGTTCCTGAGATTAGCTCATTCAACCAACCAAAACAAACAAACAAACAATCAAACAAACAAACTCTTCTGCTTTATAATATTAGTATAGATTAGTATATTAGTATAGAAGTATAGATATATTTCTACTATTTGACTCGCGCAACTTCGTCTGCGTCATATTTTCCATCAATGCCCCATTCCTATCTGTCATAGCGTGATATATAGCCTTCCTCGATAAATGGGCTATCTAACACAGAATTAATTTTTCAAATCGGACCAATAGTTCCTGAGATTAGCGCGTTCAAGCAAACAAACAAACAAACAAACTCTTCAGCTTTATAATATTGGTATAGATAATAATATATGGTAGCGAAGCATGTGTTTGTTAAGAACCAATTGAATCGCTTGCGCTGAGCGAGACTAGCTAAAATTAAGCGATTCTATTGGTTAGCATACCTCTAGTGGAAACGCGTAGCCGTAACGTGATTTCCGAGGCAAGCGATAGTTATAGATACTTAGACCAAAATCAGTGTTATTACTTTAGCCACGAGCTTCAGAACTTGCGATTAATCATCCTGAATGATTGCAAAGTTCCTTCTAATTTTCTCCTCTAAAATGGTTTCCTTGATGAACATGGGAAAATCGTTCTGAATTTCGGGCGGAGTCGGGAAGACACAAATTACAGGCCTCGCAATTACACTCGCAACGCTTTAGTAATTAATTATGTTTCAGAGCTAATCTGTTAGGGGAGGCAGACAAGCAAGTGGATTTCCATCATTCCATACAGTTGCTTCTGAAAGGTTAATGTAAAGGAAATGCCTTCCTACGTCGTTTTGTGATGGAACTTAAAATAAATTGACGACTTGTTCTACTAATACATTATTTTTTATTATATAATTGGCTTGCTCTTGACCTCGCCAGATGGAAAGCGATGGATAGGGTTTATGATGGAGCGAGCTTGCCCAGAAGATCGATGGGCTGGGTACGACTAGTCGGGATATCGACCAAGGACGGATGGTACCTTTTTTTTTTAGGGATGGGAAATCATCAAATGTATTCCCCCACTCTGGGCGGAGCGAGTGGGAGTGTCAGACTTCTACTGACTAAAACCCATCCATGTTCCTTCATTGTCCTCTTTCAAATAGTCCCGCGACTCAGGCAGCCGTCGGTCCTTTCGGGCCCCTACCAATGCTGACTCTCTTTGAGGCGCGCGTGGAACACGAACGCGCTGTCGACACGGCCTGTCGCCATAAGACAGACGGACGGCGAGCTGCCCATAGCTCACCGTCCACAGGCCCGCGCCTACGGTGGCCAGAGGTCACTAGGTGGCCTCCGACGCCCGCGGCGTCTACCGCGGCGGCCGGGACGAGAGGTTCTCTCCCTCTCCCACTCCACCACCTCCTTTGCTAGCATGACTGCTTCGCAGAAGGACCCGCGTAAATAGAATGAGTCTCGCTCGCACAGATCCATCACAGGCCATTGCATCTGTGCGAGCGAGACTCATTCTATTTACGCGGGAGTGACAGAGACAGGTAATAACAGGTCTACGGACGAAATTCTTTCTGCTTGGCGACCGGACTTTACCTGACAATAAAAGCCTCGTCAAAATCGTTCGAGCCATTTCAGAGATTAGCCAGAACAAACAGACAGACAGACAGACAAAAATTGTAAAAAATGTTATTTTGGTGTATGTACCATATTTCATTCATTCATACATATACATGTAGTAAAAAACGGTTATTTCAAAATTACAAACAGACACTCCAATTTTATTTATATGACGTATGATGATGGGTTGCTCTTGACTCTAATCTATGTCAGAGATGACAGAGACAAAGTAGACGATGGTGCGAGTCTACCCAGAGGAAGCCTGTTCACTCTAACTTTGAAGAGGATCCGCGTGATCCCTAGGCAACATACTCCTGGTATATTATATAGCCTATGTGTTATTCCAGACTATAATCATCTCTGTGCCAATTTTCACGAAGATCCTTTCAGGCGTTCACATATTTTTTTATTTCTGTTGCCACTATGACAATCTATAGACACTTCTCAGATGTGTGTCTCATTGCATCCTGTTAAATCTGTCCTGCAGAGTTGGTAGCCTATGTCTCTTTAATCTTCTGTATTGAAGACCTTGACATATAAAAATTAATTGCTGTTCGTTAGTCTCGCTAAAATTCGAAAAAGTCTGGGTCGAATCCTTTTTTTTTGTTTAGTTCGCCAGAATACAGGGAAGGTTTAATAGCAAAAAAATTGGGTAGGTAATGTAGTCGGTTGAAAGAAGAAAAGAAAGAAAATATATTTATTTCGCCAGAAATGACGCACAAACACAAACACGCTTAAACAAAAAATAAAAAGAAAAACAAAATTACACACTAAAGTAAATACAACCTATTCTATATTTTTATATTTTTACGAAGCAAACAAAGCCGTGTAACACCGGCTTTATTCGCTTCGTAACCAGTCAACCAGTGAGGACCAGACATATTGATGGGAGCGAAGTCGCGGGGCACAGCTAGTAAATAATGAAAATTAAGGTATATAGTACGGAATCCCTAGTATCGAGTCCGACTCGCACTTGGCCGGTTAAAAACGGCCAAGTTAAAAGTAGTCGTTAAAACATTACTTGTTTCAAAATGCAGCTATCAATGGTTTTTAGACTACATTATTATTTAAGTCAACTTTCAAGAACTCAGAAGATTTTGGTATTATTTTCACCATGGGTATCTCTTTCGAATAGTCCCGTAACTCCGGCAGGCGTCGGCCTTTTCGTGCCCCTCTGTGTGCTGACTCTCTTTGAGGCGCGTGTGAACACGAAAGCGCCGTCGGCACGGCCTGTCGTCATAAGACAGAGCGAGCTGCCCATAGCTCACCGTCCACAGGCCCGCGCCTACGGTGGCCTCCGACGCCCGGGGCGTCTTTCTCGGCGGCTGGGACGAGAGGTTCTCTCCCTCTACCATTCCGCCACAGGCAGAAAGAGTCTGACACTCCCTTCTGCTCCGTCCAAAGCAGGAGGAGTCTTTTGATGATTTCCCACGAGTGAAGCCAGGGCCTGTCGCTAGTTATTAATTTAGTTGCCTGCGTTTCCCCTCGTAATAAGTGCATATTATGTTAAGCATCGATTAGTCATATTCGATATTGACCGGTAGAAAATGGAAATATCTGAAGTGGCTGATTGCATCGAACGCGACCCTGATTCATTGTATGTAAAGGATGTTTGAAACTTAGGTAATATCGTATAACTAATTTCTGCCAGTGAATGTCGAAAGCGGAAATCCATTACAAGAATACCTACAATCTAATACTGCATGTAAGCACGTGATAAGTACATTTTTATCAATAAAAAAAATCTCACATGGCGACTTTGCGGATTGGTTGCGGGCGCACAGCCCGTGTGCGTGCTATCCGGATGCGGGCGGCGTTCTTCTGTCATCAGTGATGTTTTTACTGTTACTTGGGTTGCACGCATGATCATAGACTATGACCATTCGTGAGACCCGCGTCGCGTGTTTAGCCACTGGCGACACGCATGACACTGCAGCGGCAATCGAAATCTTTGTCCTGCGTGTGGCCAGGAGCGTGCTATCACCCGCATGTGGACCAGATTCGTGAAAATACGCTTGACAGGAAAAGGGCCCTTAGGTATTTTCCACCAGTCAACCTTAGGTGGTGCGGAGACGATATGGTAGGTGCAAATTACAGGAAAAACCAAAGAGAGAAGAAAAGAAAATACCTACCATCATAAATACATAAATAAATAATAAATAAATAAATAAATAAATAAAACTTCACAACGTTATTAAGAGAGTACGAAACCAACGACTTAACGCATGTTTTTGTTTATTTAAGTGTCATCTACCCATATTATGCAATACTCAATACTTTATTGCATTCCATAATGTATTACATAGATGGTAAAAGGTAAAACATGGTAAAAGATTAAAAATGGACATGAATGCCTGTTAGATCTCGCGCCGCCACTGTGAAAATAATCAAAATGGCGGCGGAGTGTCTATACCGGCCCGGGCTCCCATAAAAGAAGTTCGAACACCATTATACAAAGAGATACCTATTCCTGCGATAAAAAGTCCTAAGATCTTATGCCCTAATCTAGGACATATCTACCTTTTTTTTTTTTTTTAGTGATGGGAAATCCTCCAATGACTCCTCCCGCTCTGGGTGTAGCGGGAGGGAGTGTCAGACTTCTACTGACTAAAACCCATCCATGTTCCTTCATTGCCCTTTGTGTTCCGGAGCCACGGTGTCTCTTGCGAATAATCCCGCGACTCCGGCAGGAGGACATATCTACCCTTGTGCCAAGTTTCTACCAAATTTGTTAAGCCGTTACAACGGGAACACAGACAGACTAACGTTCCCACTGGCGGGACTCCAGTATCCTCTCTGTGAGAAGGAGAGCAAAACAAACATACTTTTTCTTTTCGAGTTTTGTGGTTACGGCAAATACAGCGTCGGTGGTATTAAATCCCCCAAAGTACAGGTCCATGACCACTTGGGATACTGTGACTTGGGGTACTGCAACGTGTTGCTCTTGTTCTAAAGGAACAAATATATAATTATGTATCAACATCTTATTTTAACACTGTAGGTAGCAGTGGCGAAGGCTCCATACAACTCGATTCCTATCGGCTTCCCTTTCGAAATATGGCAAATACTACCTAGCATCTATTGTTTTCAATTATCATTTAAGTTTCTAGCTACCTATAGAATTTAACTTTAGCAGATGAAAACACCAATTTTAATACGTCTATAAAGTTATCTGACATTGGTGAAATCAGTTCAAAGTGGAAAACAAATAATTATTTACGAAGTTACATTGCAGGTATAACATTTGCTTATGAAAGTTACAATCAAAGAAATAAATCAACGCCGACATTATGTTGAAATAAGCCGGCCGGCATTTTAGGAATCCCAGTACATGTTTCTCTTGTAGCGATCGTGACCTTGAGGCGACATAATACCGCCAGATACAGAACGACGACAAGCCGGGATTTTTCGAGTTATAATACGGACAGAGATAGGAAATGCGTACGCCAGAACGAGATGGAATGAAACTGAAGTTGTATATTGAATTTGTTCAGATAGTAATAATTGGATGACACTTGACAGATTCGCAACAGATTTCATTCGCGCTGTGTTGAAATTGATTTATTTGTGTAAACTAGTAATAGTGCAGTGAAAATAAGGTTAGTGGCATTGTATTGTTTGGTGATCGTCTATTTAAATAGGTGTTTACCTAGGTAATTAAGGATTACTAAGATAGCTTTTTAAGTTTGTAGTTTTATAAGAAAGTAGTTATTTCAGTAGTGATTTTGTTATTATTGAGTAGGTAAATTCGATAGAATGGCGGCATTCGTGAACGTAAAATTCTGTCTGAGAGATTATTGTTGACTGAAGAAATATCCTTTTCAAACTTAAAAATCAACCCAGCTTTATGATAACATTATCATAAAAACTGGATTGATTTTTAATTTTTTAGATTTAGCACATTTTGTAAAAAAGAATAGACGAATAGTTTTAGAGTATAAGTAGAAAAGTAGTTAGTTTAAAGAATTGTGCATATTTGATTACGACCTGAGTGTCACAATTCGCCGTTGCGCGAAATATTCGAGTTCGATTTTCGCATCAAATCATAATTACTATTTGCATGCATGTATGGTTTTGTTTGTATAAGTTGTAAAAATTAAAGTTGCACTTTATTTATTTTTTAGAAAGTTGTGGCTTTCTAAAAAACCCTCATCACACTTGAGCAAGGTAGGTAAGCATTTTTTGGTCCGGCTTCCCTTTTAAGAAAATTCACCCTTCGCCACTGGTAGGTAGACGTCTTGTAGGTTTTCTTGTAATTTTTAAGTAAAGATACTTATTATTCAATTTTTTGGGTTCCGTAGCCAAATGGCAAAAACGGAACCCTTATAGATTCGTCATGCCTGTCTGTCTGTCTGTCCGTCCGTATGTCACAGCCACTTTTCTCCGAAACTAAAAGAACTATGCTGTTGAAACTTGGTAAGTTAATGTATTCTGTGAACCGCATTAAGATTTTCACACAAAAATAGAAAAAAAAACACAATACATTTTGGGGGTCCCCATACTTAGAACTGAAACTCAAAAATTTTTTTTTTTCATCATACAATTACGTTCATGTAGGTAAATGATATTGAGGTTTCTAATATCATTTTTTTTCTAAACTGAACAGTTTGCGAGAGAGACACTTCCAAAAAATGTGTGTGAGAGAATGATAAAACTAAAAAAAATATGATGTATATCCATGTAAACTACCAGCGAAAATTGGTTTGAACGAGATCTAGTAAGTAGTTTTAAATAAGTCATATATCGTAAATTACAACTTTAGCTTATAATATAATACCTAGGGGTTTGTACGGAACCCTCGGTGCGCGAGTCCGACTCGCACTTGGCCGGATTTTGTTTTTCAAAAGTTTGTGACAATATAGTTTCGGAGATTAGGGCGGGAATTGTAAATTTTCGACTAATTTCTTGAATAACTACAAAACCATTTATTTTTAAATTGTGATAAAAATATAATTGAAACCCTTACAGTAAGCGCTTTCATTTGAAATGTCACACGATATTCTTCAAAATACTTTTTTTTTTCTAGTTTGACCCAAAAAAGTGACCCCGTACTGAAAATTTATTTATTCACGTAACGTGTCGGTGTTTGGGTCACATAAGTCCATATGTATACCAAATTTTAACAGAATCGGTCAAGTTGATCAGGAGAAAACTGACTGTGACAGACTGACACCGGAGACCCGTGATAAACGGAACCCTAATGGGATCACCGTTTATCACGGGTCTTCCGAACCCTAACAAATTCTGCTTGCTACCCATTCCGAGCTCGTGTATTGTGTTGTATTTCTCCAAGTTACTAGGACAGTATAAGTTATGAATTCGGGGCATGCCTGCACCATCTGTGGCACTTGACTGTTTTCGCGATTTGGTTCAACGTCATGTTAGACGGAACTATTCACGTAAATGTATAAAATGTCTATTTGGTCAAAATTATCAGTGGTTTCTTCTGGGTAAGCTCACTCCATTGTCGACTTTGTCTCTGATCTAGACTAGAGTCAAGAACAACAAAAAACTAATTGAAAAAAAAAACTCATCTCTTGTGCAACACAAAATGTAGCTTATCACCATCAAGATAAGGTAACTTGTGTATTGATCTAGTGACGCAAATATTTCAGACACCATCATGATCGTTGAGGCGTGATTGATTGGCAACTGATTCGGAGTTCCTGAGTTCTGGACTTCTGTTTGCAACACTAAGTAAACAGCGGGGTTATTGTGTAGCACGCGAACAATGGTTGATTTTGAAAATTCATCATCATTAATTGCGTTCTTCACTTTGTACCCAATATGTAGGTACTAACCAATGGAACAAGAGATTGAATAGCCTACTAAAGTCTCTCTCACTCATCTGTAGTGCGATTCAATAATGCAGAACATCTTTACAACCAAGAAATCATCGTTGAAACATCTGATGTGGCATATAGTTATTTATCAGATGTTTCAACGATGATTTCTTGGTTGTAAAGATGTTCTGCCTTAGTGAATCGCACTACTGAGCGTGTTCCCAGTTGCAACCTGCTGTTTTGCTTCGGAGCCCGGGGTCCGGTTTCTGGCTTTTTCTTCTCCACTGCACATGGTCTTCGTCATCCTTGGTTGAGAGTCCATTGGCCCGCATATTATCCTGGACAACATCAAACCAGCACTTCTTGGGTTTTTCCTTTTTGCCAAGGCCTAGCATTTGGAGGTGGCATAGCCAGACACTTGTTTCCTATGTAGTTTGCCGGTTTACGCAAGACGTGGCCGTACCAGCGTAGTCCGCTCTCCTGCAATAGCTTACTATAACGACCCACTGCTGGGAAAAAGCCTTCCCCATTTTTTTTTTATTTTAAACATTGCACACTAGGAATTTCTCCTGTATCCTGGGTGCTTTTACAAACACAACATACACAAACAGCCAGACCCGGAACAACTAGCTGTATGTCATTCAAATATTTGTTCTGTGCGGGAATCGAACCCACGACGCCGACGCAGCAGCCGATCGCTCAACCACTACGCCAACCATGCCGCCATATCCTTCCAGACACTCTTCTTTTGCACCGTCTCGAATAAGGCCCTCATGTTGCGCGTCCATAGCATCCCGCCACCGCTATCTGGGCCGGCCTCGGCGACGCCGTCCATCCCCTAGCACCCATTGCGTCAAGATTCTTGCCCATCGGACTGTGACCAACGTGACCCGCTCAATCTCATTTGAGCAACTGGAGGATAATATTGTAAATACGAAATTGAGTTTGTTTGTCACCTCTTCATGTCTTTACCTCATGTGGATAGACTATATAGGTACCCCGGAAAAGGACAAAGGATAATTCTTATCTTGACATTATTACATAATATATTCTCTTGGATAATAATCGACAAACGCGTGGGCAGAGCCGCGGCAGCAGCTAGTCTCCCTATAAATCCTTTAGACTTTCATAGAAATGTTGTAATTGGGGAGTCGGTTCATAACATAATCGCTATTAAATTAAATTGTTGTGTTAACTTTAGGAATAAACATTCCTAAAATATTTAAGGAAGCTTGAGCCGCATCGTACAACGCCATCCCCTCGGCATTCTGCTCATGCCCGTTATGATATTTCGCTTTAATATAAATGCAAACGTTTGTTATTTAAATTGCAAGAATGGCTTCGAAACTGAATACAATTTAAACATCGTTTTAGTTGATAAACTTTAATTAGATGGAGGCATTAATTGATATTTAATTAATAGCAGCCGCAGGGGCCCATTTTCAGGTGAGGTAACGTGTGCCGAGGTGATGGGTGATCATTTATTTCATACTGGGATTCCCGCGTACCTTAGAATTTGGCAGTATTTATGGCCAGAAGAGAAGCCAAGCATCTGATACCAATTTTACCACACGTGTTCTTATCCCTTCTATTCATCGCAAAACAATCACATGTGAAGAAATATTTGATACAGGAAAAATAATTGAAAATAAAACGGGTTAGAAAATATCTAGCAACGAAATAAGTTCACATACTCATGTAGGCAATTCAAAACAAAACACTCTAGTTGTGGCACTCAGCATGCAATCAGTACTCAAAACTGTTGGTATATAAACGTAGTTCGTCACACAAAACCTACGAGTACCTTACCTATCAATCATGGAAGTGCTAAAGTTCTTTGTGGTGCTGCTAAGTTTGTGCGCGACCACTCTGGCGTGTGACCTGAAGCAAACCGCTACAGAAATCGAGGCCAAGACGGCAGTAGAAACATACATCAACACCACCAAACCAACCATCGTCGCCAAGTACAGACAATTGTACCATGTCGCTCCCCCAGTCGGCTGGATGAACGATCCCAATGGATTTTCATTCTTTAAAGATAACTATCATCTGTTTTATCAATTTTACCCTTACGCCACTTCGACGGGTATTATTCACTGGGGTCACGTCATAAGTAAGGATCTAGTGGCGTGGACACAACTGCCCGTTGCATTAGTACCAGAAGAAGAACAATGTTTCTCAGGCAGCGCGATTGAAAAAGACGGGACACTTGTCCTGATGTACACTGCTCATAAAACAATACAATTCAATGCTTCGTACTCTTATGCAAACGAGACGCAGTACTTAGCGTTCAGCAACGACGGCGTTATCTTCAACAAGTACAAGAAGCAGAATCCAGTCATATCGTTTTCACCCGATAGCTCCCCCGACTTCCGGGACCCTAAAGTGTGGAAACATGGGGACTACTATTACGTCGTCATGGGCAGCCAGACTTCAGACAAGTTGGGCAGAGTATTACTGTACAGGTCGCAGGACTTGGGATTCTGGGAGTATGTGAGTGAAGTGGGTAGATCTACTGGTGACTTGGGCTATATGTGGGAGTGTCCAGACTTCTTCGAGTTAAACGGGAGCTACGTTCTGCTTATGTCTCCTCAAGGTATACCTGAAGCGAACAAGACAGCTGGTGACCGGTACCACAATCAGCATCAGACAGGATACATCATTGGGAGCTTCAACTATACAACAGGCAAGTTCGTTGAAACTGTACCTTTCCAAGAAATTGACTATGGCCATGATTTTTACGCAACCCAAACAATGGAGAAAGACGGTAAGAGGTATTTAATCGCATGGATGGGTTCGTGGGACGGTGTTTTTACGGAGCGCTCTGGTGGCTGGGCAGGATCCATGACGATCATCAGAGAGCTGACACTTAGCGGGGACCGCATCTTGATGAAACCTATTGACGCGATCAGCAGTCTACGAGAAACGGTTGCTTTTAACGGATCTTTAGCACAAAATGCAAAAATTACAACACTTGGTCAAGCCGGTGAACTATTTGTTAATTTTAATTTGTCCCAAGACCTAAGTTTGAAAATTCAAGGTGCAGATGATACTCAGTTGATCACTCTGGGATGGACTGCGTCTACTAGAAAAGTTGCGCTAACGAGATTTGTTGGAACTGCATCAGAAGTTAGACAGGGAGAATGGGTTCCTGTTTCTTCACAGTCTTGGAGAATCTTCTTGGATGCCAGTTCAATAGAGGTGTTCTGTGGTGACGGTGAAGTGGTGTTCAGCTCCAGGGTGTACCCTACTGGGGCGTGGCAGGTAACCAACACGGCCACTCAAGCCATAAATGTTTTAGCATACACGTTGAAGAGAAGTGTCCCTGCATAAACTATGCTTTCCTTCTGTGTTTTTAATAGTAATACTAATATCTAGCTGTTATACTGGAAAAATTAAGTGATTAATACTATACAGGTGACTTTTAATTTGTTGGTGTTTTTAATAGTAATACTAATATCTAGCGGTTATACTGGAAAAATTAAGTGATTAATACTTTACAGGATGACTTTTAATTTGTTGGTGTTCTTTCGGGTCGTATTTATGTTATCCATAAAATTATAAACAAGCTTTTCCTTACTCTGGAATATATCAAAAGAATGGGTTTTTTAAAACATTTAAGTTAGCGTAACTGGGACATTTTTTTTTTGCATCGGTATCATCTTTCATCTCAGAAAGAATTCCAATTTTTGTGATTTTGAAATGACATTTCTTTTTTATTGTTCATTCACTTCTGGAAATAATTGTGTCTTTGAGAATGTAATGTTTCGATTTTAAATTATATAAATGTATTTAATTTTTTTTCTTTTTTTTTAAGCATGTTCCACACGGACGTAATCCAGCGTCCTATCCAAGGTGACCTTGTTTGTTGCCATCCATTTAAACGGCAGATGCAATTCGATTTCAATTACAATTCGCAGATGCAAAACAAGCTCCCACCAAGGACACCTTGGATGGGACGCTGGGTTGATGATTTACCACAGGTTTTCCCTCATAAGGAGACAATACACCTGTATTAAGCACGTAAAGCCTCGTATCCACTAGGCAACATTTGACGCGCGACATGTTGCTCAACATGTTTCGCAACTTGTTGAATGTTGACGCGGAACATTTGTTTTGATGCTCAACTAACGATGCACTCAGCCGCGCGTCATGTTGCGCGCCAGCTGGCAACGTCGCGCGCTGTTGTGCAGCGTTGCCGTACATGTTGAGATTCACGTGTCGCGCGCCAAATGTTGCCTAGTAGATACGAGGCCTTACGGTTGAGAACCGAGTTACTGTTACGTTACATTCATCCTTGTACGGATCTACTCTTTGGCGAAAAATAAGGCACTGAATATTGCAGAATCAAACACGGTCACGTGGTGTGATGATGACTTGAGTTCTAAACAACTGGGAAAGGTGGTTTGTCAAAACGTCAATAATGAATCCAATTTATTGCGAAACACTGTCGACACGTCACGTGGTCAGTTCCTTATACTTTTGAATTTCGACAGTCGTATTCGCTCATAAAACATTATTTTGTTGTCTAGTCTAGAACATGGGTTCCCAATCTGTGGAAGGCCGCTTGGGGAAGGCCTATGAATATGAATAGCAGTGAGAGTCCTTCAGCTTACATCATGGTGATGATTATTTACATAAACTGAGGACAATTTCAGTAATAAACTGAGGACAATTTCAGTAAGAGGATACTACATTACAGATCCCCTCGCAACTGGTTTCTTTCACAAGGGTTCTTTGGCAGAACGTTTAGGAAAGCAACAGTCCTAAGTAACAACAACAGCTGATGCTGATAGTACTGCTGGTGAGATTTTGGATTCAATTGGATCACCAGGTTGGGCAAAGTGACATTGTTTTGTGGGTGAACTTTCAGTAGCAGCTTTTTTTTTGTTTTTCATGGTATATCAGCAAATAACTAGTTCAGGGTGGAATGGAAGGTGCCAGGCTCTTACTCACTAAAACCCACACGTGTTCCTCCAAATGCCCTTTGAAATCCAGGGCTGCGGAAACTCTTTCGAACAATTATTCTGCAACCTCATTAGCAGCCCGGAGTCCGAATTCGTGCTCTGTGGGTATTGTCTCTGTCATATCTCTGTTACGAAAACATAAGTCTTAGAAAAAAAATCGAAATGTGGGTTTAACTACTATAAGTCATCAAGGTACCTTCGTCTTCCGCCGTGGTAGACGCCGCGGGCGTCGGGGGCCACCTGGTGACCTCCAGCCACCGTAGGCGCGGGCCTGTGGACGGTGAGCTATGGGTGGCTCGCCGTGCGTCCGTCATTTGACGACAGGCCGTGTCGACGGCGCGTTCGTGTTCCACACGCGCCTCAAAGAGAGTCAGCATTGGGAGGGACCCGAAAGGGCCGACGCCTGTCGGAGTCGCGGGACTATTCAAAAGAGATACTGTGGCTCCGGAACACAAAGGGCACTGAAGGAACATGGGTTTTAGTCAGTAGAAGTCTGACACTACCTCTCGCTACGCCCAGAGCGGGGGGAGTCATTGGATGATTTCCCATCTCAAAAAAAAAAGAAAGGTACCTTCGTCTTACCCTTCGCGAAAAATAAGGTTTGTTGTTAAAAACATCATCTGCCTAGCATTTTCTCAACTACATTGGGGTCGGCTTTCCAGTCAAACCGGATTCAGCTGAATACCAGTATTTAACGAGGAGCAGCGGCCTACCAGACTTCCACAACTGACAATCCGTAACGATTGCCAAAGATCTACAAATGACAGCCGAGACCAACGGCTTAGCGTGCTTTCCGGGGCACGGAGGAAACTCGATATGTTAAGATGTTCACCCATCCACAGACCAACTTTGGCAAGCGTTGCTTAACCTTGAAGATCGACCCGTTCGGCTGTTGGTATGTAGCCACGAGCTCCAAGATTTTGGTGGGATCAATTCGTTCGAGCCCAAGATGGAAGGACAGTTAGGGTACAATAAGTAAGTGACATACGCTGTGGATGATACAGTCTAGTCAACAAGTGTTTTTTTGTTTAATGTTTTTCAGCAGTTTCGGATGAATATGATGTCACTCGATTTGGTTCTATTTCAACAATTATGCAAGTAGAGGTTTAATGGTCCTTTGTCTAGTGCCTCTGGCCACATTATACTATTCAACAAACTCACTGAACTCATGGTAACCTTCACCCATGGTTCAGTGGTAAGTACCCCTTAACTTTAACAGGGCCTCACCAAAAAGGTTACCATCACCATTTCAAGGACTCTTTTTTACATTAAGCATCTTGCTTGCAACTTCTAACCATAGCTCAACGACAAACAATTGTTTTGAAAACTCTGATCTCTGTTACGTCACAATTTCGTAGCTACACGTCCAGTGATATAACGACTTTAATCAATACTGTTTTGTATTTGTATACGACCAGTCATACGCGTTATAATAATAAAAACTACGTCTTGTTATGTTATGCTATGCATTGAAAAACAATTTCACACAAAATTGCAGCAGATTCATCTCAGACCAACACAGACATCATTATCGACACTGAAACGAGATAAAATCGAATGCCTTGACGTGCGTTATATCATCGTATTAAAAAACAAAACACTTGAATTATCTTATCACCCCCAAAAAACTAGTATATAAACAGATTACCACACGAGACGATAAATCAATCAGTCATGACTTTCACAAAGTTATTCGTGGTGTTCCTCACATTGTTCGCCAATGTACACTTAAAGTCGGTGAAAGAAAGCGATGCCAAAGCAGAATTAGAAGCATACATTGAAGAAAAGAAGTCAGAAATCAACCCCAGGTACAGGCTACACTACCATGTGGCGCCCCCTGTGGGCTGGATGAACGACCCTAATGGATTCTCATACTACAAAGGAGAATACCATCTGTTCTATCAATTTTACCCATACGACAGCCAGTGGGGCCCTATGCACTGGGGACACGTGGTGAGTCCTAATCTTGTTGATTGGAAACAACTTCCTACAGCATTGCTGCCTGAAGAGGAAATGTGTTTCTCAGGTAGCGCTGTCGTCAAAGATGACAGCCTTGTTCTTTTGTACACGGGCCGAGAAACAACGGATGAAGAACCATTCTTCCGTGACACTCAGTATTTGGCATTTAGTGACGATGGCGTAGAATTTGAAAAGTATGAAGGTAACCCAGTTCTATCAAGCTCACCTAATGGATCCCCAGACTTCCGCGATCCTAAAGTATGGAAACATGGAGACCACTGGTATGTTGTGATTGGAAGCAAGACTGATGATGACAAAGGAAGAGTATTGCTTTACAGATCCTCGGACATGATCAGTTGGGAGTTCTTAAGTGTCATAGGAGAATCTACCGGTGAAATGGGCTACATGTGGGAGTGTCCTGACTTCTTTGAGCTTAAAGGTAAACACATCCTCCTGATGTCTCCTCAAGGCATGACCCCGCAAGGAGACAGATACAAGAATACTCACCAAACTGGCTATATCATCGGCAAGTTCAACTATGAAACCTTTGAATTCTTGCCTGAAGTAAGTTTCCAAGAAATCGACTTTGGACATGACTTCTACGCGACTCAAACTACTGAAGAGGATGGAAAGCGGTATCTGATCGCGTGGTTCGGAATGTGGGATGTCCCTTATCCTGAAGATGTAGACGGCTGGGCGGGAGCCATGACTATCTTCAGAGAACTCGATTTAGTTGGCAATCGTGTCCTGATGAAGCCTGTTGAGGCAATGACTAGCTTGAGAGAAGAGAAAGTATGGGATGGAAAGGTTGCAGAAAATGACGTCGTACAATTGGATAAGACTGGAGAATTATTAGTGAGTGGTGACCTGAGCCAAAACATTGAGTTGGAAATCAAAGGCAGCAATGGTGGTGGTCAAGTTTCTCTGCGATGGGATTCTCAAGTCCGTAAAGTTGTGGTAGATAGAGAAGGAGATGTCAGGCAAGTGGAGTGGCTACCTCTGGGCTCCGAAGAGTGGAGGATCTTTTTAGATGCTTCTTCTCTGGAGCTGTTCTGTGGTGAAGGCGAGGTGGTGTTCAGCACGAGAGTGTATCCTGACGGTGGCTGGCAGGTGACGAATCTGAGCCCTCAGGATCTAGACGTGGTAGCTTATAAATTAAGGAGAAGTGTTCCTGAATAGTCAATGTAGGTACCTTAAACTTCATGTATTTGTCGACTGGTTTCTGACGTCAAACGCTGAAACATTTTGTGATAATAATTGTAAAATTCTCGCATTAGAAAAGTATTAATTTTTGATAACGTTAAGGTTAATGTTGAAATATTTTTTTTAAATTACAATAAAAATTTATAATGCTGATTATAGAGTTTGACTTATAGTAAGTCATCAGTAACCTAGATCGATCAAGTCAGATTCGTCTGTTCAAAAATTCAAAATTTGATGGGGCGACCTTCACCGGTTTATACTCTTTTAAGGGCGACACCCGGACGTGACATAAAAACAATGAAGGGGTCGAGTGTCGCCCCTAAATGCAGAAAACCTCAAGAACTAAAGACATTTTTGGACCTTACGGTGTTCAAACCAAGCAAAGTACCTATAGGTGGCAGGGCAGAAGCATCAATGTCAAGTTTTCTTAACGTTGAAGTTGCGATTATGCAACGCTAAATGGCATAGTCAACGCCTTGCACGGTCCCTCTAAGGCATTGGTTCCCACATTGGGTAAACATTGAAGCGAACTGATGTTTAGTTCTATCAGGAATATTGTATTGTCTATGTTCTAGGCTTGTTACTTTTGAGTTTAAAGAGTAAGATTACCTACATAAGTTTTTTTTTTTAGATTAAAAACTAAAACTTTCTTCAGGGTTTGTGGTCCCTGCTAACAATTAAGGAACAAAGATGGTTCTAGATCAAAATAAGGTTGGGAACCACTGCTCTAAGGACAAAAGTAAACGACCCAGTAGTCACGTCTGCACGGGCTCGTCATGATAAGAACTTAACTTTCGGACACGTAAACGACTACAGGCTAGAGGTTTCTTCGTCTTCACCTCCCTGAAACGACTGGTTTTTTTATAGCCTCAGGTAGATCAACATTGCCAACTCCACGTCGTCACTGGTGGCAGCAAAATGGTCTCCTTGGGTGCATGTTTTGGGGCACAGAGAAAAGAAAAAATAGTAAAATGCTTATTTGTCCCAAAAGCAGTTACATGCAGGATTGTAAATGAGACATCCCCAGTAAGTAATAAATAATACTTGTGCTGGCGCTATCTCGCTTTTTCCCTGTTAAAATTGAGACAGCTGAAGAGGTGACTAAAAATTAAATTTAGAAAGAAAAGTAACAGTAAATGACTTATAAACCAATAGGCTAGATTCCATCATCCACAAATCGCAAAACTATTTAGTCCGTCAGTTAGAGTATTGAAAAATAATGGACACGTTTTTTTTGTTTTTGTAAATCAATGAATATTGACAAAGATAAAACGCATCAAAACTTGGGAGTGGGCGCTCGTGACGTCACGACTCAGTAAAAATTATGCGAAGGTGTGATTTAGTATTGAGAATTTTAAAAGCGTCGTAACTTCGTCAATTTTGGTTCTCGTGACAAAAGAAAAACACGGGTCAAATATTTTTTGATAATCTAACTGACGGACTAATTCGATTTTTTCAGGACACAAGCCTCTTAGCAGCTCTTTGAGTAGCTGTAGTTGAATGGTGACCAGATAGTAGGTGGAGTATGGTTTGTAGCTCGGCTCCACATCCACACCCTGCAGTTGATCCACCACGGTAGCCCCACTTTGCGAGGGTATGATTACACCTTCCTACTTGCGTTGGAAGGCGGTTCAGGGTCTTCCAAGTGGACCACGGAAGGCGAAACACGGTTGGATAGAGGTGACCGTTGTTATCACAGTCGCCCAGTGGAAAGTTTACGCGTTTATATAACTACTAGCTGACCCGCGCAACTTCGTCTGCGTCACATTTTCCATTACTGCTCCGCTCCTATTTATCTGAGCGTGATGATATATAGCCTATAACCTTCCTCGATAAATGGGCTATCTAACACTGAAAGAATTTTTCAAATCGGTCCAGTAGTTCCCGAGATTAGCGCGTTCAACCAAACAAACAAACAAACAATCAAACAAACAAACAAACTCATCTGCTTTATAATATTAGTATAGATAGCGTCTGCCAGCGACTTCAATCACTTGAAATTATAAAAAAAAAACTCAAAGACTCAGAATGCGTAGTTCTATTCCAGGAAGTCGCCTGCCTAGCCTTTTCCCAATACATTGGGGTTGGCTTCCAGCCAAATCGGATTCAGCTGAATACCAGTGTTTTAGATACTTCTTGGCAAGACTAGAATCAGATTTACTGATAGGAAATTTATACTATACTCCAACTCCTAAACGATTGTATCATCATCTAGCCCTTTCAAAACTATACTGCTTCCAGTCCAACCGGATTCAACTGAATACCATTGTTTTACGTAGAGCGGCTGCCTACCAGACCTTCACAACCCATTGACTGGGTAACACGGTACTCCTTGGTAAGACTGGAGTCAGATTTACTGGCTTCTGACAATCCATAACGACTGCCAAAGATCTCCAAATAACAGCCGAGACCAACAGCTTAACATGCTTTCCGAGCCACGGAGGAAACTCGGCATGTTAAGATGGTCACCCATCCACAGACCAACCTTGGCAAGTGTTGCTTAACCGTAAAGATCGAGCCGTGCGGCTGTTATTATTTAGCCACTATTCCAGGTAAAGATGGGAAATCATCAATTAGTGACTTCTTCAGCTGTGTGCGGAGCGTAAGGGAGTATTAGACTCTTACTGATTAAAACCCATCCGGGCTCCTTCTAATGCTTGCCTCGCCGTAGCTCTGGAATGCAAAGGAATCCAAAGCCGCGATGATTCTTACGAACTAATTCCATAACCCTTACAGGAGAACATGTCCTACTTGTGTGCCAAGTTTTATCAAGATTATTAAGAAAGAAAGAAAGAAAGAAAGAAAAAGAAAAATGTTTATTCAGGACTCGCACAGTACACATAAAAGTAAAAATTAGTAAAACTAACTGTTATAAAAAATAAGTTGACACATAAATAAGCAGAAAATAGCCGGTAATAAGACGTGAAAAGGTAACAATGAGACAGACCAATAAAGTTAAATTTCGCATTTCAAATATTCAATATGGATGGTAAATAAGATAAATTCATTTACGTAACAATGTGTCAGTAAAGTAAGCATGTTATTTTATTTCAAGGTCTTTTAGATATAAATTTTTTTGATATGATACTTGCCGATCTTGTTTTTTAGGGTTCCTTAAAAGTTCCCAAAAGGTTATCAACAGTTTTTTAACCGACTTCTTCAAAAAGGAGGTGGTCCTATGTTCGGCTGTATGTATTTCTTTTTTAACCGACTTCCCAAAAAGGAGGAGGTTATCAATTCGGTTGTATGTTTTTTTTTTTTTATGTTTGTTACCTCATAACTCCGACAATTATGAACCGATTTGAAAAATTCTTGTTTTATCTGAAAATTTAAATGGGACCATTCCATTCCATTTAAATTTTATGAAAATCGGTTACGAACTTTGGATTTTAAATCGAAATAGCTGGAATTCGTCTACTTGGATGATAGTTTTATGTCATCCAAGTACCTAATCGAAATGGCGTATTTTGCTTTTCTGCGATTTTGCAGTGGTGTTGTTAGGTGTGGGGTACCACTAAAAAGTGAAAAATAAAAAACTTTTTACAAAAAAAATACAACCGATTTCCAAAAAAAAAACTTCAAAGTAAAAAATAACTTTAATTTCGGAAGTCGGTGTCGAAATACGAAGAAACTAACAAAAACACCGACTTTTTTTTTGGAAGTCAGTTGTATTTTTTTTGTAAAAAGTTTTTTATGTTACATGTTCACCGATTTTTCCGTCCATTGTGAACCGATTTAAAAAATATTTGACCAATAGTTCTGAGGTGGTTCCGTTGATACCAAGTCAGAATCTGATGATAGGATCTCAGGGAAATCGAGGGCAATCCTAAAATTGTATGGGCACATTCTTTGTTTTTATATATTTTCTAACGCAACTCAGATATTTGTGCCTAGTTATCATCATCTGATGTTGCTGAGCTGATGAAAATGTTTGTTCAGCGATATTTTCGCCAATTCTTAAATGATTTCGACAACACTACACACTACCAAGTTAAAATAACTTTAACTTCGGAAGTCGGTGTCAACAACCAAAAACATCGACTTCCAAAGTTAAAGTTATTTTTTACTTGTGTCCTGAATAAATCTAATTAGTCCGTCAGTTAGATTATCAAAAAATATTTGACACGTGTTTTTATTTTGTTACGGGAACCAAAATTGACGAAGTTACGACGCTTTTAAAATTCTCAATACGTCACACTTTCGCATAATTTTTAGTGAGTCGTGACGTCACGAGCCCCCACTCCCGAGTTTTGATGCGTTTTATCTTTGTCAATATTCATTGATTTACAAAAAGATAAACTACGTGTCCATTATTTTTCAATACTCTAACTGACGGACTAAAAAGTTTTGCAAATTGTGGATAATGGAATCTAGCCTATTACTAAGCCTCTGCTGTCCGTCCGTCCGTCTGTTTATCAGCGTAGCTCAAGAATTGTAATTGATAGACATGAAATTTTTACAGAACATGTATTTCTATTGCCACTGTAATAAAAAATAGTAAATTATAAATGAAAGGGCGCTCCCAAACAGGAAACATGTTTTTTTTTCGGTATTTATGGTACGGAACTTTTCGTGCGAGAGTCTGACTCGCACTTGGCCGGTATTATTTTAGTGAACAGTAAAAAAATTAAAAACAATACATAGGTATAATATCTCTGACCTCATCACCCCGTAGTAAAAATATTTTAAAACAACAGTACTGAAGAGAAATGCGTCATATTCTTAGAAGCATACTTTACCAAACTATAATAATAATTTTTAGTTTTCCTTATACGATTTATTATGTAAAAAAGGTATAATTAGTTTGAAGCTGTATTTTAATTAGGTTGATACGTCAATTAGAAATTTCTTAGAAGCAGGCAGTAGTCTGAATTCATTCCAGTGGCTGTCTCGATCACCATCTTTAAACACTTGTCTCACCGACGGCGATAAGCGAGTAGCGAGTGAGGCTTGAAACTCGGAACGAGTTGGCGAGCGGCGAGTAGCGAGTGGAAAGTTTCGATAGTTTTGACGGAGTGCTTTTACTCGCAAAACTCGCTCCGGTCCGCACCTATAGGTAGAAATTCCCGCTGGTTGGAGTGTCGCTGAGCGAGTACAATCTGATAGATCTTGTCCATAGATACCCCACACGTATGGGTCTGATGTAAAAAAAAAAAATTGAGTTTCAGTTCCAAGTATGGGGACCCCCAAATTTTTTTTTTTTTTTTCTATTTTTTGTTAAAATCTTTATGCGGTTCACGGAATACATCTACTTTCACCAAATTTCAACAGCATAGATCTTATGGTTTCGGAGAAAAGTGGCTGTGACATACGGACGGACAGACAGACAGACAGACAGACATGACGAATCTACAAGGGTTCCGTTTTTGCCATTTGGCTACGGAACCCTAAAAATCAGATGGATGAATCCCATCGATCTGAGAACACGCTCAGCAGACCGTTGGTGGTGGTGCGTAGCCGGCCCAACATTGTAGTGTTTTATTCTGAATAGGCTAGATTCCATCATCCACAAATTGCAAAACTATTTAGTAATTCAGTTAGAGTATTGAAAAATTGGACACGTATTTTTTTGTTTTTGTAAATCAATGAATATTGACAAAGATAAAACGCATCAAAACTCGGGAGTGGGGGCTCGTGACGTCACGACTCACTAAAAATTATGCGAAGGTGTGACGTATTGAGAATTTTAAAAGCGTCGTAACTTCGTCAATTTTCGTTCCCGTAACTAGAGAAAAAACACGGGTCAAATACTTTTTGATAATCTAACTGACGGACTAATTATATTTTTTCAGGACACAAGCCTATTGTGTCTATGATGACGTGAACTAGAGTTGGTTCTTGAAGTCCTATATAAGTACGGGGTTGCGATCGGCCTTGCAGTTTGTGCTTTTGTGTTTGAATGTAGCTAGAGCACACATAAATTCAAACTCAAAATACACAAAAAGCTCAAAGGCCGATCGAAGGATATGTACTACAAGGATAAACTGAAAGAATCATCTGTGGCGATCTATTTTTGTCAAATTAATATGACCATGTGTTTGTGACATGTTTAAATACTGGTATTCAGCTAAATCCAGTTTGATTGGAAGCAGACCCCAATACAATTCGGACAAGGCTAGGCAGATGATGATGTGTTTGGTTACTTGTAACCATTAATGTACAAGAGCGCACGGAGCGATTTAAGAGAGGTCCATGTCGCTGAGCCGACTGCTATAAAAAGCGATGAGAAACGCTTGTAAAAGAAAGATATCGAATGAAATTGATTTTCGTAATTCAAATTGATTAATAATTTAGTTTTATAAAAATTGTAGTTAGTGAAAATAAATAGCATTTTATTTTATTACTAAAGAGCCACTTGAAACGAGTACCTACATTAAGTTTGTAAACATAGTATTGTGTCAAGGTAGTAACATAAAACATGAACACGTATCTCGGTACGCGATAGATCAAAATATTTTATTATAATAAATCATTATCGTCCAGTTCAGCACATGACTATAGTTTACGCCAGATAAACGTGGAATAAAGTACATTGACCCACATACATCTATTGACTTTCTTAAGATCTAAATCAGAAATAATGACATAAAGCTGTCCTGAATCGACTTCTATCGTGATCCTTTACGTTCTCTAGTAATGAAAAACAGTTCTAGTATCTACGAAGAGATATTATGGAACGGTCAATGTACTTTATTCCACGTTTATCTGGCGTAAACTATAGTTACAACCGGGCCAATTCTACTAATTTTCACATGCGCATTACATTCGTTCATTACAATCGCAATCTGTCAAAAACGTATGAAAATTAAGGTTTTTTAGACAGTTTGCGATTGACATGCGAATGCGGAAGTTGTTTATAAATTAGTAGAATTGGCTTTGGCTTTCTTGTTACTAACATCATTGCCGTGTCTATGGACTGTTATGTCTGAAATAAATGACTTTTTGTTTTTTTTAATATATATTTTACATTTTAATGCTCCTGCGCGAGCGCGGCACAGCTTGTTTATCTTGTTCAAACATATCCTTTTTACGAGAACATTTTTTGCGCTGATTTCAAATACCTGTCGATTTTTAATTGCTTTTTGATAAAATTTAGATGGTCAGAGTTTTAGGAGACAAAGCAGGGTGTCAGATCGGAGGATTTCGCCATAAAGACTATGGCTCATGCATTTTCAATTGCCCTTCTAATTCCTCTACAGCATTTACGGGAGATTCGAAGAAAAAGAAGACAAGCTCGCTCCATCGTAGACTTTGTCTCTGTCATCTCTGACCAAGACTCAAGAGCAAACCCATCACACAAAAAGAAAGGAAATCATCAATCCGGGAAGCAAGGAGTGACCTGTGATAGGCTGGGCGATTTAAGGGACCGTCTTCACGTAAATTTTGACGTTCAAAATGTGCTAATTTTCAGCCTAGTCTTAATAAACGTCTTTTGATTTGGTTTGATTGCTGTAGGACACCTTTACAAAGCAGTTGGAAGATAAAGGTTGAATAAAAATAGCATATCGCCATGGTAAATGTTTTCAAAACAAGTTTCCTTGTAAAACGATCGCACATACAGACAGAGAATGTCGGATAATCTAATCCTAACTGTTGAGGATGCTGTAAGATATGACTTAAGAATGATATCAGGAAGATAGATATATAAGCAGGTTCTTTTTGTGATGACAGATAATATTGATAGAATTTATCGATGTAGGTATATAAACATATTACAGTCCACCAAGGTTAAGGTAAAGATAACAATATTTTGTGTTTTAGTAGTTGACCACCATAAACCATAATACTCCAGTTTTACGCTGCAATGAAAGATTGCTAGAAACTATTCATGATATAATTATGCAGAAATTATAATCTTTACAAACATTAAAACAACTAAACCTAACTATATAAGTACATTTATACTATACAAAAACAAGATACGCTTAGGCGTCGAAGAATTCCTCCGCATCGCCGTCATCCGGAAACGTGCCCAGAAGACTGGAAGCATTGCTACGTTGAATGGCAATGCTAATTCTTTGAGCAAAGAACGAGCCAGCCCTCTGGTCACGCAAAGTGTCGATTAGTCGACGAGATATGTCCTTAAGGAGACGCGCACTCGGACCCTATGACCCAAGCGTTTCGACCTCAAACGGCTCAAAACTGTAATTACCGATGAGGTTACAGTATTTGCGCCGCTTGCTCAGCAGCCGCAGCGGCAGCGCTGCCACAGCCCACCGTACTTGGAACATAAACTAGAAACAACTTCATTTTGACATTCTGAATGTTAGGCTTCACAAACACATTCCTCGTTCGTTAGCATTGGCGTACCCGGTATAAGGCGAGCAAGCGAGCGGTATCTGTCGCTCGCCCCATTTGTTCGCTCGTTTGTTTGGTATATACCCGGCTCTGAACCAAATTTGAGCCTGGTAGAGATTCCTAATTTAATATCTCTTTACTTATTGAGTCATTTCATGTGAATCAGATTCGCAAATCA
The DNA here is from genome assembly GCA_963859965.1 of Ceramica pisi. NCBI lineage: Eukaryota > Metazoa > Arthropoda > Insecta > Lepidoptera > Noctuidae > Ceramica > Ceramica pisi. The sequence continues at coordinate 2,081,937 of OY982537.1, read as the reverse complement.
CGATGACTTTTATTTTCACCGTGTGCTTAGACTTTGTATCATCATATCAACAATAAAACACTTGAAAAATCTTATCAGCTCCTATGACCTGCTATATAAACGGATAAACCTAACACAGAAGGTGAAATATCAATCAGTCATGATTCTTATAAAGTTATTCGTGGTATTCCTCACTTTGCTCGCTACCGTACATCTCAAGTCGATGAAAGAAAGCGATGCCAAAGCAGAATTAGAAACATACATTGAAGAGAAGAAGGCTGAAATCAACCCCAGGTATAGGCTACACTACCATGTGGCGCCCCCTGTGGGCTGGATGAACGACCCTAATGGGTTTTCATACTACAAAGGAGAATACCATCTGTTCTATCAATTTTATCCCTATGACAGCGAATGGGGCCCTATGCACTGGGGACACGTGGTGAGTCCAAATCTTGTGGATTGGAGACAACTTCCCACAGCTTTACTGCCTGAAGAGGAAATGTGTTTCTCCGGTAGCGCTGTCGTTAAAGATGATACCCTGGTTCTTATATACACAGGCCATATATTAAACGAAGACGACACTTCCTACAATGAAACTCAGTACTTAGCATTCAGTGATGATGGTATTGAATTTCATAAGTATGAAGGTAACCCAGTTCTACCAAGTGCACCTAACGGATCCCCAGATTTCAGAGATCCTAAAGTATGGCAGCACGGTGACCACTTTTATGTTGTACTTGGAAGCAAGACTGAAGCCCCTGAAATTGAAAGAGGCAGAGTACTGCTTTACAGATCCTTGGACATGATCAGCTGGGAATTCTTAAGTATCATAGGAGAATCTATTGAAGAAGACTTGGGATATATGTGGGAGTGTCCTGACTTCTTTGAGCTTAATGGAAAACACATCCTCCTGATATCTCCCATGGGGATGGCCCAACAAGGTGACAGATATATAAACGCTCACCAAACAGGTTATGTCATTGGAAGTTTCAACTACGAAACTTTTGAATTTTTGCCAGAAGGTAGTTTTCAAGAACTTGACTTCGGCCATGAGTTCTATGCTGCTCAAACTACTGAAAAAGATGGAAAGAGGTACCTGATCGCGTGGTTTGAAGGTCGTGATGAGGATGTCGATGGTTGGTCAGGCGCCATGACTATCTTCAGAGAACTCGAGTTAGTTGAAAACCGCATATTGATGAAGCCTGTTGAGGCAATGACCAGCTTGAGAGAGGAAACAATATGGAATGGGAAAGTTGCAGAAAATGCCGTCATACAATTGGATAAAACTGCAGAATTATTTGTGAGTGGTGACTTGAGTCAAAACATTGAGTTGGAAATCAAAGGCAGCAATGGTGGCGGCCAAGTTTCTCTGCGATGGGATTCTCAAGTCCGTAAAGTTGTGGTAGATAGAAAAGGAGATGTCAGACAAGTAGAATGGCATCCTCTGGGTTCCGAAGAGTGGAGGATCTTTTTAGATGCTTCTTCTCTGGAGCTGTTCTGTGGTGAAGGCGAGGTGGTGTTCAGCACGAGAGTGTATCCTGACGGCGGCTGGCAGGTGACGAATCTGAGTCCTCAGGGTCTAGACGTGGTAGCTTATAAATTGAGGAGAAGTGTGCCAAAATAGTTTGTTAAATGCTCATGTAATTTATTGGAATGGCTGGATTTGTATTGAAATAATGAATTAGATTTAATAAAATATTTACAATGCTTTTAATCGATTTTAATTTGTCGATGTTTGAACAAATTGTTATACATAAATGGTGAGCAACTATTTTGAGAGAATCAATTTGAAATCTATAACTATATTCAAAGTAAAAAAATAACCCAAAATCTAAAAAAGGCTCTTTGTGCACAGTGAGCCCTTTTCAATTTTTAACCCCTGACATAAAGAGAGGGGTGTTATAAGTTTAACGTGTCTGTCTGTGTATCTGTCTGTGGTATCGTAGCTCCCAAAAGGATGAACCGATTTTCGTTTAGTTTTTTTTTGTATCATAGATAATTTTATCCTGAGTATTCTTATCCATGTTTCATGAAAATCAGTCCAGCCGTTTGAAGATTATCAGCTCTTTTCTAGTTGGTGAGAGTATCTGACTAACTTCCTTATGTCCGGTCGATTCGAAATTTGTTGGTATTTCAGTGATATTGAAAGTATATGGTAAGGTAACCAGGACCTGACCAGGCCGTTTGAAGACCATCCTCATTAATACTTGATGAGCCCCATCTGACTTACTTCCTTATGTCTGATCGATTCATAATTTGGTACCGTGGTGCTTCAATGATATTGAAAGTATATGGTAAGGTAACCATGCCCTGATCAGCCGTTTGAAGATCATCAGCTCTTTAATAGTTGATGAGGGGATCTGAATACCTACGTACTAGTTAGTCACTATAAATACCTTACTAATATTTACACCTACTTTAAAAAGGACAAAATAAAAGTAAAACTAAAAATTTTAAAACCCCCCGACACAAAAAAATAATCTCTCGGCTTTTTTTATGATTTTGTCGAGTTATGCAAAGATAAATCTGACTGACTATAAACACACAGCAAAAACTGATAAGTTGAGAAAGCTAAAATTTTAATTAAAGATTTACTTTCTTTGCTAAGAAATAGTTATGGTTAGCTATTCCAATAACTAGCCAAATAGCGGCTATTACCAAAATAGTGATGGTTGGCTATTCAAATAATTAGCCAAAAAATATTTGTCCCGTATTTTGTCTTTTGTTACGGGAACCAAAATTGACGAAGTTACGACGCTTTTAAAATTCTCAATACGTCACGCCGTGACATAATTTTTGGCAGGTTGTGACGAGTTTTGATGCTTTTTATCTTTGTCAATATTCATTGATTTACAACAAAAAAAAAATACTTGTCCATTAATTTTCAATACTCTAACTAACGGACTAAATAGTTTTGCAATTTGTGGATGATGGAAACTGGCCTATTGCAATTGTACTTAGTAATTTCGTTCGTTTAGTATAAGACTTTACGAAATGCGACAGTTAGAAAGGTAGTCGATAGATACCGTCACTACCGTCAGATGTAAAAGAAAGCAAAATAAATAGACATGACATTAGGTTTTTTTGTTTTATTTTAATGACTTTTAAATCAAATGAACTCCCCTTCTTACTTTTTCAGGCTTAGGACTGTCGATGAAATATATCTAGCTACGCCACTAGCGAGCGCTGTCGTTAAGGTGGAAGCTCCAGGGTAGCCCGCGAAATTCAAATATTTTTATGTTTTTTGCAGTTTGCCGGTCAGTGTGAAGCTGTATGTTGAACAAAATACAGCTTCACACTGAATGGCAAAAAAATAAAATATATATAAACATATATATAAAAATATTTGAATTACGCGGGCTACCCTGGCGCTTCCACCCTAATATTCAATAGCCAAGTAGCCAAAATAGCTGGCTAGCTAGGTGGCTATTCCACCACAAATAGCCGGCTTGCTATCGGCTAGTTACTCTAATAAGAAAGGAATTTGCGAAAAACATTTAAGAGTGTCTATTCCGTCCACTAGCGCCGCCAATCGTTTTTTTATTAATTGTGGTAAATTTAAGACACGTAGATAAAAAACCGCTCTGTAGTGCACTGAAGAAATGTATCTATTATTTTTTGACAGCTATTTTTAATACATAACTCATAGCTAAATAGCCTAACTTGCCACTTTTAGCAAAACTATCGACTTTAGCAACTATTTATGTTCTAAAGTACAAAACATAACTCTCAAAACATAATAAATACATTTCTTCAGTGCACTACAGAGCGGTTTTTTATCTACGTGTCTTAAATTTATCACAAATAATAAAAAACGATTGGCGGCGCTAGTGGAAGGAATACACGCTCTTAAGGTAAGAGAAAGACAGAAAATCTTTTTGAAACTGGACACAAAGACGCATCCAAGTTAATAATAAGTTTAACAGTACTAGTCAACCATAAAAGACAAAGTATAAAACAAAATATAACGAGTAACAGATTAACGATTTACCACTACAAACAATATCTTTACACCAATAAAATGTCTTGATTCTCATCCAGAATGTTGTACACATCGCGCAAAGACACTTGTTCGCTGCCATCTACAGCTTCTGCACGTTTGCCATACATACCCCTCTTTAGCGTGTAGCCTATCACGAACAGGGTCTGATGGCTTCTATTGATCACTCGCCAGTCACCGCTAGGGTAAATCCTTGAGCTAAACACAACTTCACCTTCCCCACAAAATAGTTCAAAAGAACTAGCGTCTAAGAAAATTCTCCACACAATTGCGTCCAGCGGGCGCCACTTCACTTGTCGGACATCCTGTTCCCTCACAACCATCACTTTACCATTAACCGCATTCCAACGCACCAATATTTTGTCACCACCAAAGGTCCCCACAATTTCCAATTCAATATCCATTACCAAGTTCACGTTAATGATTATTTCAGCAGTCTTCCCAAATTTCAAGCTTGAATTGTGTTTCAATTCACCTTGTATAATGTTTTTCTTTCTGAGTTTAGTTATCGCTTGCACAGGTCTCATTATAAGTCTACTCCCAATCAGGTCCAGCTCTCTGACGAGTGTCATGGCTCCTACCCAACCTTCTGCATCTTCAGGGTGAGCAGAATCCCACATTCCAAACCATGCGATCAGGTACCTTTTACCATTTCGCTCTGTAGTTTGAGTCGCGTAAAAATCGTGACCATAATCGAGTTCTTGGAAGTAGGTATCTGGTTTAAAACGGCCTGTATCGTAATTGAAACTGCCTATAACGTATCCTGTCTGATATAAGTTCTTGTACCTATCTCCTTGATTGATGATACCTTTTGGGGAAAACAAAAGAATAAACTTTCCGTTTATTTCGAAGAAGTCAGGATTCTCCCACATGTGTCCCACTTGGCCATAGGACTTTGCCAGCATGCTTTGAAATTGCCATGAGGTCAGGTTCTTAGACTTGTAAAGCAGTGCCGTGCCTTTATAATCGGCAGACTGGCTGCCAAGGACGACATACCAGTCTTTATCATTTTTCCAAATTTTAGGGTCTCGAAACTCACGACTGCCTTTAGGAGGATACAAAGCAATTGGGTTGTCTTTATGCTTCTGGAAGTCTTCTCCATCAAAACTGTATGCTATATTCTGTGTTTCACTGTAGTAAGGAGGTTTGTCAGTAGGCACGTGTGACGTATAGAACAGAACCAACATGCCCTCATTTTCGACAGCACTTCCAGAGAAGCACTGTTCATTCCCAGGTAGCAATGCTGTAGGGAATAGTCTCCAGGTCACCAGATCAGGGCTCACCACGTGCCCCCAATGCATAGGTCCCCACCGGGTGTCGTATGGGTAAAATTGGTAGAACAGATGGTATTGATTCTTATAGAATAAAAATCCACTTGGTGCGTTCATCCAACCAACGGGGGGCGTTATGTGATAATGAAGTTTAAACCTTTGGTGTTTTACTTTTGGGATCGAATCTTGTACGTACATTTCTAAATCGGCTTGTTCCCACATTTCCGAATCCATGTATAAATGAACTGTTAGTAATAAGAACACTAGTGTTATGTATGTTCCCATGAGACCCATATTTTAGTATTCACTATGAGCGCTTGTGCTGTGATCTGATCACTGACTAAGACTACTGCATTATGAACGTAAGTTTAATTGTATTCACATTACACTTGTTTCCATTTTGAATAATCGTGCGTCATTGTATTGAATCAGTCGTTTATAATACACAATCACAGCTTGTTGATATTTCAGCATATTGTTTATCAAGTTAAAGCATGTCCGTACGATGATGTTATAGTATTATTTCAATTCGTCGGTTTGACGACAGCTCTGACGTTTCACGTTAATGGTTCGTCAGCTCATCGGCTACTACGCTTGCTAGTTTTGTTCGCCCACCGTGCACTGGTGAGATTACCCCGCTGCTATTCATCTTTACCACAGTATAAATATGGACAGTACGGAAACTACCTACAGACGCTCGAAACGGCTCACTCACACAAACATGCGCACCGACGAAACTTTTCGGTGCCCGTCGCGGTACTCTCAGTAGTGAGTGCCGACTGCCGCCGGCCGCATCAAAACGAGTTTAGCCCCGCGATCTTTTTAAAAATGCTACGAACGTATTGCGTAGTATACGGTTGTTTGAACTCGGCTTCATCACAACCGGAGCGAAAATACGTTATATTTTAAACTTCCTGCCGATTTTGAAAGGTAAGAATCACTAATGAAATTGTTATTTAATCGTTATCGAATTATAAGTCCGTATGATCGATCAAAATGAATTCGTGAACTTCAAAACTATTAGGTACCTACTACTACTTCTTGTAAATCCAAGATGGCGCCTGCTATAGGTATAAATTTTTTCGTCATGGGTGTCGTTTTCATGGTTTTCCAGGGTGTTGAAGCCGATAGCGCTGTCAAAATGTGAATCTAAGATGGCGGCTACAAAAGGTACCAATTTTTTCGTCATGGGTGTTGTTTTCATGGGTTTCCAGGGTGTTGAAGCCGATAGCGCTGTCAAAACGTGAATCCAAGATGGCGGCTGCAATAGGTACCAATTTTTTCGTCATGGGTGTCATTTTCATGGTTTTTGAGGGTGTTGAAGCCGATAGTGATGTCAAAACGTGAATCCAAGATGGCGCCTACAATAGGTACCAATTTTTTCGTCATGGGTGTCGTTTCCATGGTTTTCGAGGTTGTTGAAGCCGATAGTCATGTCAAAACGTGAATCCAAGATGGCGGCTGCAATAGGTGCAACAGGGAGAAACTAGAATTCGTCGAAGAAACACTTTTCCTGGGGATTAAGCTAGACTCAAGGCTACAATGGGGTCCTCATTTAACATCTGCTTTTTTTACTGGAGACTGCACATGGTGCCAAAAGCTCTAATTTAGAAGTAGCTCAAGAGTTTGTAAATTTTTTCACCAATATACCAACTAAAACTACGGAAGCCTTAAATTCTTCACCCGAGGTCTCATATAATTTATTAAGAGCAAACGTTCCAGGCTGTACGGTTGAATTTCAATTCAAACATATCAACCCTATGACAGTCATAAAGGCTTTCCGGCAAATTAAAATCAAATTGACCGAAGACATATGGGGAATGTCTATCAAAGTGTGCACGTCCATAATTGAGACCATAGCACCATACTTGGCTTTAATATTTAATTTATGTGTAGACCAAGGAGTCTTTCCAGATGTAATGAAATACAGTAAGGTTATACCACTATTTAAATCTGGAGACAGCAGAGACACCAATAATTATAGACCTGTATCTGTACTTCCAGTTTTTAGCAAAGTGTTTGAAAAAGTAATGCTCAATCAGATGCTCAATCATTTTAACATCAATAAAATCTTACACGATCAACAGTATGGTTTTACCAAAGGTAGTTGTACGACTGACGCTGGTGCCACGTTGTTAAAACACATATATACAGCGTGGGAAGAGGCTCAAGATGCCATAGGAATATTCTGTGACCTCTCCAAGGCATTTGATTGCGTAAATCACGAAACCTTGCTCTTAAAGCTGGGACATTACGGACTAGGTAAACTTGCACTTAGTCTAGTGAAATCTTACTTAAGTGACAGACAGCAGCAAGTTCAAGTAAATGGTGTCAATTCTCGGGGCTTAAAAATCAAAATGGGGGTACCGCAAGGCTCAATATTGGGTCCTTTCCTCTTTTTAGTATATATTAATGATCTACCCCATCTTTTGAAAAATCAACCTAAAATAGTATTATTTGCTGACGATACTTCCTTAATTTTTAAGATAGACAGGCGTTCCATAAATCTTGACGACATCAATAACGCCCTACAGCAGGTCCAAAATTGGTTTACTGCTAATAATTTAGTCTTAAATGGGAAAAAAACTAAATGCATCAGATTTGCCTTACCGAATGTTAAAAGTAATGATTGCGATATAGTATTGAACAAAGAGAAACTAGAATTCGTCGAAAACACGGTTTTCTTGGGAATCACGCTTGACTCAAGGCTACAATGGGGTCCTCATTTAATATCTCTTGCGGGACGGCTAAGTTCGGCAGCATACGCTGTCAGAAAAATCCGTCAATTTACTGATATAGATACCGCGAGGCTGGTCTATTTTAGTTATTTTCATAGTATCATGTCTTACGGTATCTTATTATGGGGACGAGCTGCAGACATCGAGTCCATATTTATTCTGCAGAAAAGAGCCATCAGATCCTTATACAATCTCCGGCGGCGCGATTCCCTAAGGGAGCTGTTTAAGGATATTAACATCATGACAGTACCTTGTCAATACATTTACGAAAACATTATGTATGTTCGGAAAAATCTTCATCTTTTTAACAAGATTAGTGACAGGCATAATTTTAATACGAGAAATAGGAACAAATTAGATCAACCCCGGTTCAGATTAGCTAAAGTACACACTTCTTTTATGGGGTACTGTGTTAAATTTTATAATAAAATACCAGTTGATATTCTCGAACTGAATGAGAGAAAATTTAAAGCATGCATAAAACGCACACTATGTAGTAAAGCATATTATAAACTGGAAGATTATATCCTCGATAAAAATGTTTGGCTAAATGCCGGTCCTGATCCACAGTCACAGCGGCGGGGGTCCACTAGTTAGGTTTTAATGTCTGGAAGAGATGCTCACCCTCTTTTTTTGTTTTGTAGTTTATTTTATTTTTTGTTTTGTACTCATAATACAATATTTTTTTTTATTTTTTTTTTATATAATCTGTTTTATAGTAATTGAATTGTTTGTTATACATCTTTCATTACTTGGTCATTGACAACCATAGTTTTATGTAAAGTAGAAGCATTTTTTCAAATTTTGTAAATGTGAGTACCATGGGGCCATTTACATAATATTTATGTGATTAGTTTACTTGTTTGACATGAACGAGCATGGTGATCGAGAGCATGTCATGCTCACTCAAATGTTTTGCTGATGGCGGCGTGTGTGTTGGATCATTCGGTTCCCTTCAAAATGGTTGAGCTGAATGGTGCCGATACATACGTCAGGTTCGTGAACGGACGCCGTCAGTTGAGACTGGTCATCTCTTAACCACCACTGGCTTATTTTCATCTTTATATTTAAGTTGTTGCTTTAAGTTTTTTTTATTTTGCATTGTCCTCACATGAAGAAGCAAGTACATGTAACTAAGATTTTTGTAAAACATCACATGATTTAAAAGAGTGTCCATGGAGTTTCTTGCACGTTCTTCTCCATAGAGATCTACGCTTTGGAACGTGCAAATAGCCTCATGTTTTTGACTGACCGACCTTGACATTTCAAAAGTGCCTGTAAATGGTTTATTTGAAATAAATGCTTTGAATTTGAATTGAATCTCTTGCAGGAAGGTTAAGTTCAGCAGCATATGCTATAAGAAAAATTCGCCAGTTTACAGATGTTGAAACCGCGAGACTAGTCTATTTTAGCTACTTTCACAGTTTAATGTCTTACGGTATTTTACTATGGGGACGGGCTGCTGACATCGAGTCTATTTTCATTTTGCAGAAAAGAGCCATCAGAGCCATTTACCATCTCCGCCGGCGAGATTCTTTAAGGGAACTGTTTAAACAAATTAACATAATGACGGTCCCTTGTCAATATATTTATGAAAATATCATGTACGTTAGAAAGAATCTACATCTTTTCAGTAAACGAGGCGACAGACATAACTATGTTACTAGAAATAGGAACGAATTAATTCAACCAGGTTTCAGACTTGCTAAAGTAGCAACATCTTTTATGGGATACTGTTTAAAGTGTTATAACAAAATACCGCCACATATATTAGAACTGAATGAAACGAAATTTAAAAATTGTATAAAACGCACACTATGCAAACAAGCATATTATAAACTTGGGGAATACATTGATGATAAAAATGCTTGGCTTAATGCTGGTCCGCTCCACAGTGACTAAAGTGCCCAAACTTTGATGAACATGTGAAAACATTGTTGGACCTGCTGAAGATTGTGAGACTATATTTGCATTGTGTAGACTCATTCTTTTTGCATTGTATAGTTTTACTCATTAATTATTTCGCACCGAATGTAAACATGATTTTGTAAACAATGGCAACTGGTTTAAAAGAGTGTCCTTGGAGTTTCTTGCACGTTCTTCTCCACAGGATCTACTCTTTGGAACGTGCAACTGTCGCGCTGGAGGCGGGGTCGGTGGGTGTGTTATGTTGGAGAACAACCTGCTGCTCTTGTCATTAGCGCGGCAGGATTAGCTTCATCTATTTGACTGACAGACCTTGACTATTCAAAAGTGCCTGTAACTGGTCTATTTGAAATAAAGGATTTTGTATTTTGTATTTTGTAGGTACCAATTTTTTCGTCATGGGTGTCGTTTTCATGGTTTACGAGCGTGTTGAAGCCGATAGTGTTTTCAAAACGGAAATCCAAGATGGCGGCTGCAAAGGTACCGAGCGCCCGAAACGTTTTCATCCAACAGCAACTTGCGTACCCGCCAAAACTTTTAAAAGGTAACGCCGTAATGACAAAGTTAGTGCTACAAGTTGTTGTGTGTAAATAATAAATTGTTTTCCGTGTTTAAAGTATCGTGTTTTACCTATTTATTGTATTTGTAAGCTCGTTATTCAAATTCGATTGATTGATCACTACAGAACAAAAATGTAAAAAAAATCAAAAACATTAGAAGTGACAACCCTTTTGCTTCAATGGAGCGTAGGTAATTATATTCTCAACTAGGCTTAGTTTCCGTACTGTCCATATTTATACTGTGTCTTTACTCACGACTCGTGCCGGCCACTATACGAGACGAGCAATGGATTAGTTGAAATACTATTTTATTTGAAGCATGATAAGAGCGCTTTTACAAAATCGAATTGCTCCGGTTGACTAAAGTTGAATACCGCGCGTCACAAGATTTATATTGATTTTTGCATTGCATACAACAATTATTTAAAAATATTTACTTTACTTTTAATTATTTTTTCAAGCAATATAGCAACGGCACCTTAATCATTAAATATTTTTAATTTGAATTTGGATTATTATTTCATTCAAAAATCATAGTTTCGTACGGAAAATTGTCAATAACTCTCAGTTTTACAAAATTATTTTTGGTGTATTACTGTATGAATCGTAATAAATTGATTTGAACATTCCAAAGTAGAAGATACAGTTGTACCATGGACATTTTTATAAATGATTAAATTATAATATCTTCGGTGTACCAAGGCATCAAAATATTCCTTAAAGCAACATTTTGTGAAACATCCTTTGCGGAGTCAAGGATTTTACTGATGTACGTGAACAAATTGAAATATTTATTTAGAACACTCCCAAGATAAATGATCAAAATATCTTAGGCATATTTTTGTTTTTTTTTTTTTAAGGCTATATCTAAAGCAAAATCACACATCAAAACTCGAATAAAAAGCTAAAATTCAAGAAAAAATGTGATAGCCCTCTTAATAACTACGAAGGTGATCGATGACCTGGTGGTCGTGGTTAGCCGATGAATGCAAGACTCATAGGACCGGTTGTTGTGGCGACACTTGGGCGACGCTTATGTCCAGCCATGGCCACGTCTTCCGATGATGTTGATGACTACGAAGGGGTAGACAGAAGCGTCACGACTCAAAAAGGAGTACCATCGTTAGGTAGGGACTCGCTCCTAAGTAAGATACTGGCATTTAGCGGACAAATTTGACCTTAAGCCTTGTCTCCCAGTGAGGTGACGACAATTTGGTCTCTTTAAACGCCACCAAAACACATGCTCCTAAATGCAAATTCCTACTTTTCGGGGAACAGCTGTTCCAGTGACTGATCGGCTCGAGCTCGAGCATGGAGCTGTCATCCAGTCTCAACTTCGGCGCCACCATTGAGTGTAAAGCCCTAACTGCGGCCAAAAAGCTGGGCATCCTAAATAGGGTGAAGCAATACTTCAAGCCTGAGCAGCTTTTAACTCTATATAAAGCACAAGTCCGATCCTGCATGGAGTATTGCAGTCACCTTTGGGATGGCTCAGCTAAGTATCAGCTTGCCGCGCTTGACTCGGAAGAACGCAGAGCTAAGAGGCTCATTGGCGCAAGGTTGCCTGCTTGTCGGTCTTCTACAGATTGTACTTCGGAGAGTGTGCCCAGGAACTCCACGACCTCATCCCACTAGCCCCCTTCTACCATCGGACATCCAGACGCACTGCAACTTGCCATCCCTACCTTGTTGCTATTCCACCAACTCGCACTAAGCGCTTCCAAGCGTCTTTCATAATGCGCACAGCAAAGGCGTGGAACTCTTTGCCTGCGTCTGTGTTTCCAAATGTTTACAACCCTAATCTTTTCAAAGTTAGAGTGAACAGGCTACTTCTGGGTAAGCTCGCTCCATCGTAGACTTTGTGTTTGTCATCTCTGTCCAAGACTAGAGAGCAAACCCATATCAAGTAAAAAAAAAAATGCCGCTTTTGGATTTGGATGTTGTTAGAATGGAAGTTGAACAACTTGGAAAAAGGGTAGGCGGATTGATTGTGACAATTTTCAAGGGTTCTGAGCGTCCGAGCGATGATGGAATCCTTGTATCAGCTCTTGTGTTGCTAACTGTCCAACATTCGCAGCCGGTTTGCTCCGAAACTGTTGGACCAATTCTGTAGAAATTAGGGACATACAATGTATAAAAGCAGGGTGCAGATTTTCCTGCCGGAGTTGCGGGACTATTCGAAAGAGATACCGCGGCTCCGGAACACAAAAGGCAATGAATGAACATGGATGGGTTTTAGTCAGTAAAATTCTGACACTCCCTCCCGCTCCGCCCAAAGCGGGAGAAGTCATTTGATGATTTCCCCATCCCTAAACAAAATGAAAGGGTACACATCTTTTTAAATTTCGTATTAGTAATAAGAATCCGAATTTCGATCACTGTAGCCAATCCTTACGGTGATTAGCCATATATGCAGAAGATATTATTTAATTGTCTATCATAATATATAATAATACTAGCTGACTCGCGCAACTTCGTCTGCGTCACATTTTCCGCTCTTATATAATTTTGCACCAAAAAATTGAGATGTAAGCTACCCTATCTCTCAAGTTGGATCGAACTGCACACGGTGTGCAAATTTGATTAAAATCGGTTAAGTGGTTTAGGAGTCCATTGAGGACAAACATTGTGACACGAGATTTATATATATTAAGATTATTTAATTATCTATCTTCGAAATTATTTATCAGATCTTTACGAAAATAAATTGGGACCATTTCGAAATAAACATAACAAAATGGTTATTTAGGACGGACAATGAACATACATTAGAATAGTTCATAACGGGATTGCTACCATGTAGCTTTTTATTTGCTAGTTTCCGATATTTCGGCACTGTTGCAAGCGCTATCCCGATATGAACTGTTCTAATGTGAGTAACCATGAAAGTTTAAAACAATATAATGAACATACTTTAAAAAATAACACCCGAATTACTATTTATATGGTTAATTATCGTAACAAAATATGTTTTAGGACTACTTGTTCATTTCAGTCAATGGCCGTCCACTGCTGAAAGTGAGCAGTCCACATCCCTCCGCTACCAGCCACCTTCCCGTACCCTGACCAAATAACCTTGAGCATTTTTTTCCCTCAATAACAGCGCAAGAGATACAATAGCGAATACGCTCAAAATGTTGAATGAAATTGTTATAAAATCTAATTTTGGTCGTTTGAAAAAAATACTTCTACCAAAATGTTCATAATTAAATTGCCTATCCATTAGTGTAAGTACAAAATCAAAATAATCGTTAGTTTTCGAGAAGATGCATGTTTTCAGTATTTTTTTCTCATTTCTGTGGTTTCGTTGTGAGGAGATTACTTAAACATTATACTTAGTAATAAAAAATAAAATCTACCATTTTGAAGCCAAGATTATGTAAAAATGTAATGTATTTTTTATTTGTTGATATTTCTTCTGGATAAAGAGTTGATAGCTCCAAAAAACTGTACAAAAAACGGCTAGCGCTGCGTTTTGCTCGGGGACGCGCCTTAAATCATCGATCCATCTTGCCGCAGGGCGTCCCACACTACGTTTGCCCACACGTGGTCTCTACTCTAACACATGTCTGCTCTGTTGTCCGTCTGTCCACCTACACTTCAGCATGCTGATTCTACGATTACTCCTACGTTAAATGTCATAGCAACACGTAAGTTCGGCCTCTACAAATGAATATTACTCAAGGTCTTGTTTACCCGTAACCTCTACAACTCCTAGAGTACCATTGCGATACATGGCCTGTTCTATAATATGTATCAGATCACTGTGCCTAAACAAATCATGGCGACGTTGTTAGCTTTGTACTGATTTGTGAGTGGATCTCTGTTAATTTTATATCAAAACTAACTTTTCCCGCGATATATTGTTTTGCCCGCGACTTCGCAATCGCCATTCCCGTAGGAATTTTGGGACGATTTATACATACAAACCCACCTATTGAATTAACCTGTCTATTGATGAAAATTTATTGAATAGTATACAAGATATTATAAGCGTAAAGGCCGGAAAGCGATTTTGTTTATACTATGTGAAGACAAAATTAGTAACGCCATCTTTTATCTTTATGGCGTCAGAATTGGGCGTTGATAGTTGCGCCACAGTATTTTACTTTTGTAGTTATCTTCGTATTTCCTATGTAATGTGTAAAAATAAGTTGTTCCAAATAAACTTTATTTAAATTTTTTTTTAAGTACTTATGTTTTGAATACTTGTTCTATGCATTCTAGTCATTTGTTTGTTTGCCTTGAAACAGTGAATTTTTTTCATAGGTTATGGGCCCAGCATTTTAGTAGTATTCTCTTCCTTTTAAATTGGGAACATTAACTAGGTACCTAGTTAGATGATAGCTGAATATGTTTTAGCACTTTTTACTTCGAATATTTAATTGAAGCGTTTATTTCACACGTCATGCTACCGTAGCCAACATTTTATTTAAAAACCGCCTGTCAACGCCCGTAAGACCCTATTGGGCCAAAGTTGTATTGTCTTACTATTGTTCTTTTAGTTTTCGGGCGCCGACAGGCTAAAGGAACGTGTAGGAACCAATGTAACATGGTGAGCGTCGCAGGTGGCTGATGGATGCGAGCAGTGTACGTCTTTCGGCTAATATGATGATGGTGACGATGTAGAAACAAATATATACAGGAAACTTAATTTGAACACAATAACATTGTGTGCCAGACGGCTGCGCCTAACATGTCTAGTCCGGCAAAACGTCAGTCAGCTATTAGTTGCTTGACAATAAGTGATAGTCTTCTCAACAGAACAAGACCTTATGATAAGTATCGATACAAAGTTGAAGCATTTTTTGGTATCTCATTTGATAGTTCTATAAATGATAACTGATATTTATTTTGAAAGTAGGTTGTAAATAACACTTTTACACGTCAATCTTTTTTTGGTTATTTTAAACGCCGGCCTTGAGGCGTTTCCTAGCTGACTGCTATGAGATGAAAATCCGAAACAAACTGTCTTCTTGTCTCAACGGTCAAAGTCTCTTTTAAAGTCCATACAATCGTACTGGTCAAATCATATGAGAACCATGTAGGTTAATGTTTGAAGTGGTATTTTGAGGAAAGTACCACATAGATTTGAGTGGACTTGTCCAGACAGTGCAAGCATTTGCCAGTTATCGTGTAGCTCAAACTTAAAACTTAAAGGAGCTCAACGAACTGACGAAAAATACCAAAGTAAGGACATTTGTGTAGGCCGCATAAAGAACTCAAACCGCCTGACAGTAGAAATCTACATGGTCCTCATTTTCACAATACGTTATATGAGGACCATGCAGATCAGTGTCTGAAATGGTCTTTTGAGGAAAGAACCACACAGATTTGAGTGGACCTGTCCAGTCAATGCAAGCCTTGGTCGGTAGTCGATTAGCTCAACTTAGTATCAATAAGGAGCTTAATGACTCGACGAACAATGCCAATGGTAGGCCACAAAAGTACTGAAACTGCCAGATAACGTTCAAAATGTATGTATCTCTCTTACCTACTAGGTATAGGCCTACACACAGGGCCCCATCAAAGGGGTGCAAGTCGGGCAAAACCCCAGACTGGCATAAGTGTGGGGCGCGCAGTGTGGTAAGATCCCGGTTTTTGTGTCACCATGTTTTTATTAAATTAATCGATAGAGTCTACAATTCTGAGGATTAGAGTAAAACTCCGGGTTCGCAAAGAATTTTTTTTTTAAATGTCTAAGTTTCCGAATATCCGACTTTTGAAAAACGAAAAAAAAAAAAACATTTTAATTTAACGGAAGTACTTATTCCAGAATGTATTTATTCTATCGAAAAAAGGTAGGTATAATGAGTATTTCCCATTCATACTAAAGCAACAGGAATTGGTGGAAGGGTCGGCTATTATACCTTTTTTCGATAGAATAAATAAATTCTGGAATGAGTACTTCCGTTAAATTATAATGTTTTTTTTTTTCGTTTTTCAAAAGTCGGATATTCGGAAACTTTGTCATTTAAAAAAAAAAAGTACAAGTCTTAGCGAACCCGGAGTTTTACTCTAATCCTCAGAATTGTAGACTCTATTGATTAATTTAATAAAAACACGATGACACAAAAACCGGGATCTTACCACACTGTGGGGCGGCCCCTCATTTTAGCCACTATGTTATGAAAAATAAAATCTATTATTTTGTATAGGAGATCCGAATTTTTCATCGAAACGTTCCATGGAGAAAATTGTTCAACTCCTACTGTCACTGTGGACGATAGTCATCGTCATATCACCCGAACATACTTTCACAAGAAAAAAAAAACATACTCTCATGAATTTTTGTAAACATGTTCAGAAGCCGTAGTAGACTCACGTAAGTATGTGAATATGTTACAATTAAAACGATATCATATAAATATTATCCCATTTTTGGAAAAACTGCTAAAGAGTGGAATTTCCTGCCAGAGTCTGTGTTTCCTGATAGCTACAACCTGGGAGTCTTAGTCAAGAGTGAATAGGTTACTTCTAGGCAAGCGTGATCCATCTTCGACCACGTCATCGCTTACCATCAGGTGAGATAGTGGTCAAACGCGTCCCTATCAACAGTAAAAATATATAGCAAAGTCATGACTCATATTATGGTGTTAGTTTAAAGGGCGGCGAATATTATTTTTGCTCCGGGCGGCTAAATAGCTGGATCGGGCCCTGCCTACACAAGTAGGTACACCTGTTCTCATATTAATTAGTTTTCATATGTAAAACTTACCCTGACGTATACAAGGTAGCAGCAAATATACTAAGATTTCCATTTTAGCCGTAGGGGCGAACAGATTTTGAATACAGAGTTAATAAGTAGGAAATACTCAAAGTGCCAGTGATGGCCTCAGGATACCAGGGTGCTTTAACCTTACAGCACCAAAAAAACATGCCAAGGTCTGTAAAATAAAAAGATTATATTCGTTTCCTTTGGTGGTAACCAAAGGAAACGAATATAATCTTTTTACTTTGGTTACGGAACCCTAAAAATCTAATTATTTAAATGAGAAGCGCTGCTTTTTCTCTGAAAAGTTCCATAATGGCATCGTCTTTTAAACACAATTCTACTAAAATATATTTTATATTTCTAAACTCAAAAATATAGTCCAAAACTTAAGTAATAACTTTAATTTCGGAAGTCGTGTCGGTGTGCGCACAGCAAATTAGTGGAACTCTCTGCCTGCGTCTGTGTTTCCGAAAACGCTTACAACCCTAATCTTTTCAGAGTGAACAGGCTACTTCTGGGTAAGCTCGCTCCATCGTAGACTTTGTCTCTGTCATCTCTGACCCAGACTAGAGTCAAGAGCAAAGCCATCAAAATAAAATAAAAAAACAAAAATAAGTGAAAATAACCAAAAACACCGACTTCCGAAATTAAAGTTATTTTAACCTTTCTAGTTGATTTAGATTGTTCGAGACCGTTACTCAAAATGACATTTATTTTGTAAACAAATTCCGGTATCAAATTACAATAAACAAAGCTTTCAAAGATAGACAAGTTACTAAACACTGGTAGGTTTTCTTCCGTTATTTGAATTTAATTAAATACTGAGAACCTACAGTTAATCTACCACTACTACCTACAGTCAACTCCACGACCTCATCCCACCAGCCCCCTTCTACGAGTACCATCGGACATCCAGACACACTGCAACTTACCATCCCTACCTTGTTGCTATTCCACTAACTCGCACTAAGCGCTTCCAAGCGTCTTTCATAATGCGCACAGCACAGACGCAGGCAAAGAGTTCCACTCCTTTGGAACTCTTTTCCTGCGTCTGTGTTTCCGAATGCTTACAACCCTAATCTTTTCAAAATTAGAGTGAACAGGCTACTTCTGGGTAAGCTCGCTCCATCGTAGACTTTATCTCTGTCATCTCTGACGAAGACTAGAGTCAAGAGAAAACCCATAAAAAGCTTAGTAGAGGGCCAGTTTCGCCAGGGTTGTGGGATTAGTTCGTAATAGTCACCGAGGCCCTGAAACGCAAAGGGGGCATTCGGAGGAACGCGAATGGGTTTTAGTCAGTACTAAAACCCATTCGCGTGTAGTAATACCGGTGAAGTGCGTGTCGGACTCCCACGAAGGGTGGTATGGCCCCTTTCGTGGGAGAGCCCAACTGGCACGTGGATGGTTTTTCATAAGTCGAAAAAAACACGTTGCTTGTATAGGAGACCCCTTTAATTTTTAATTAGATTAAAGGAGATGTTCCAAAATTTAAGTAGCCTGGGCATACTTAAAACAGTTCTCAACTGTACAATTTATTATATATTGTTTGCTGGTAAAGCATAAGAAATTACACATGAAATCGCAACACACAACATAAACCAATAATGGCGGTAAGCTGTCATTTTGATTGATCAATGACGTTTGACATTTATTTCTGACATGTTTATTTACCGATAATGAGACGAAAGTGACTGCAGTGACAGCCATAACCTTAAAAATAGAATTGAATTGACTGCAGTGACATTGTTGTGACAGCTGACAGTTATCTTTCTATGATCTATGGTTAATGTCATTGTTTTAAAGCACCAAGTAACTAAATCGGTGCGACGCCATGTTGAAAATCGATAAAATTAATTTATAAACTTCAATTAACTACCCAACAGTAAACACTTAAATTAATTATCTATATCTATTTTTCCCGAATTCCACGGATTTTTCTCTTTATTTTCAAATAGACCATAGAGTCAATTCTACTAATTTTCACATTCGCATCGCATTTGCAACTCAATCGCAAACTGTCAAAAATGTATGAAAAATAAGGCTTTATTGACAGTTTGCGATTGACATGCAAATGCGAAAGTTGTTTAAAAATTGGCCCTCTGGCCCATTTTGAAACATCTCCTTCGTATTATTTGTTGCATTGTTATAGCGGCAATAGAAATACACACTAGGTGAATGTGTCTTACGGTTACTGTCTTACGGTTCTTGTGTGCTGACGGACAGATGGACGGACATTCGGACGGACAGCTGCATAGTAATAGGGTCCCGCTGATTACCTTTTAGGTAGGTACAGAACTCTGAAAATAGGTTTAGTAGAGTGTCATAGGTATAGAAATATAACATAGCTATGGTCGTAGGTATCTGTGAAACAGACCAAAAATCAGCCGTCGATTCTGTAAACATTTCACCGTGAAAATCACGTGAAAATCAAGTGGAGTGAGCGCGAAGTGCAGTGCGATTCTGTACCTAATAAATGTCGAAGTGAAAAATTCGGCGTAGTTAACTAAAAGTACTTGTCGTTCACTCTTGCACCTAAGTGAACACGGTGAAATGTCGACAGAAAAGATCGGTTGCTGTCATTCGTGATTGCATAGAATGACAACTCGCTTCGTGATAACTTCAACCAAGCTTTCACTTCGACATGTTTGCTGTAGTGCGATTTTGTAGACATGTTGAAGTGAAGTTGGGTGAAGTTTTTTTTTTACTATTTATAGGCGTACTTTTGACCGCTATTTCACCTGAGGCCTTAGTGTGAGTTTTTTCGACTCACGTTCGAACGCGTTCGATTGCGAGCGCGTTAGAATTTAGTATGGGAAATTAGGTTCTACGAGTGACCACCAGGTGGCACTGTAACTAAATTCCCATACTAAATTCTAACGCGCTCGCAATCGAACGCGTTCGAACGTGAGTCGAAAAAACTCACACTAAGGCCTCTGATGTTAAGCGATGATGCGGTCTAAGATGGAGCACGCTTGCCCAGAAGTAACCTATTCACTCTTGACTTAAAGACTCCCAGGTTGTAGCTATCAGGAAACAGACTCAGGCAGGGAATTCCACTCCTTAGCTGAACGCACAATGAATGTACTCCCAAAACGTTTTGTGCGTATAGGTGTGATGCCCACCATGTAACGGTGGCACATCGCCGTAAGTCTTGTGGTTCGATAGTGGAACGGGGTTTGCGGAATCAAGTGATCACGAAGGCAGCTGTCATTTCATCTTCATTACATAGATTTCATGAAAGCTCATTTCGTGTTGTGCTGACATGTTTACAGAATCAAACGGTTGAATCGCACTGCCGTATGATTTCATAATGGCCGCGTACGAACTGTGTTTATTTAGCCAACATTTAGAAACTTCTGTGCTTAAGATTTACCTGTAATACCATTGAGACAAAAGCGGATATTCCTTGCGGATTAGAGATTCACTTCGGTTATTAAACATTTAAATACCTTTGCGAAGAACATTGGAAGTTATAACGACCGCCATTACAGTGCTAATGGCACAAAGGTATGATACCATGGTACTGTTTTGTCAGATACCCGCGGATTATTTTAAGTTTTACTCCGCTTTGCGACGATGGCGGTGCTTGCATTAAGATGAATAAGCAATATTGGCTAGGTGGGGAGTTTCTTTAGAAGAATGGTTAGGTATATACTCAATTCTAGGTTCGTAATTGAAAATAGTGGCAGTCAATTGACAAGTCAAGAGGATCATCGGTAATGATAGGCTCGTCGAATCGAAGCTCCAAAGTCTTGAGTGTCGACGCCTAGTTGCTAGCCGGTCGGTTTTCTAATAGTTGCATTTTGAGGAATGTGCGATGGAATTGCATAATTCAATTTCCCCAAGCCCGTTCCATCGGCGATGCATCACCGGTACAAGGTGGTTATCCCACCCACATGCACAAAACGTTTTGGGAACACATTCACAGTGCGTACAGCAAAGGAGTGGAATTTCCTGCCAGAATCTGTGTTTCCTGACAGCAACAACCTGGGAGTCTTTAAGTCTTCAAGTAATTTTAAGAGTGAATAGGTTACTTCTAGGCAAGCGTGCTCGATCTTAGATCGCATCATCGCTTACCATCAGGTGAGATTGTGGTCAAACGCGTGCCTATCAAAAGTAAAGTGAAAGCCTATATCACCCACAAATAACATGGCTTTCTATTGGTAAAGTAATATTCAATATCGATTCAGTAAATTCAGAGATTACCCCTACAACCTCACAAACTTTATCTCTTTATATATAACTAGCTGACCCGGCGAACTTCGTTCCGCCTAACAGTCGATTCTTTAAAAAAGAAAAAACTAAAATAAACGTAGCTTAAGTTACTCCTTATTACATCAGCTGCCTGCCAATAAAAGTCCCGTCAAAATCGATTCAGCCATTTCAGAGATTAGCCGGAGCAAACAGACAGACAGACAAAAATTGTAAAAAATATTATTTTGGTGTATGTACCGTATATTCATATACATGTAGTAAAAAACGGTTATTTCAATATTACAAACAGACACTCCAATTTTATTTACATGTATAGATGTATATAGATAACTAGCTGACCCGTGCAACGTCGTCTGCGTAACATTTTTCATTACTGCTCCGCTTCTATTGGTATTAACGTGATGATATATACGTATATAGCCTATAGCCTTCTTGGATAAATGGGCTATCTAACACTGAAAAAATTTTTCAAATCGGACCAGTAGTTCCTGAGATTAGCGCGTTCAACCAAACAAACAAACAAACTCTTCTGCTTTATAATATTAGTATAGATAGTTTAGAGTATGCATAAATAATCATAATAAATAATCATCATCTGCCTAGCCTTTTCCCATCTATAATGGAGTTGGCTTCCAATTAAACTGGATTTAGCTGAATACCAGTATTTACGTTGAGCGGCTGCCGACCTGAGGGCATAGCACGAATATTTTTGACGTATAGTAACGTTACGTAAAAGTTTACCATAGCCACTAATACTCGTTTTGCACATAATATTTATTTGAATTAGATACGATATTCATATTTTTGAATGATATAAATTGTGTATGTCCCAGAAAATTCAACCAAAATACTATGGGGTTGTAGTTTTTCACACTCAAAATTCACTTACGTTAACATTACTATACGTCAAAATATTCGTGCTAGGCCCTCTGATCTTCACATCACGTTAACGGACTAACACGATACTTCTTGGAAATACTGGAGTCTTCTTGGCCAGATTTTTTGGCTTCTGACAATCCGTAACGACTGCCAAAGATCTACAAATGACAGCCGGAACGTGTTTTCCGAGGTAGGGAGGAATCTCTTTAGGTCATTTAACCACAGACTGACCTCGGCAAGCGTTACAAAACCTTAACTAATCATGGCTGAAATATTTTTTTTTATTTATTTATAAAAGCTTAATATTATTTGAATGCCAAATTAGAGTTTTTAGGGTTCCGTAGCCAAATGGCAAAAACGGAACCCTTATAGATTCGTCATGTCTGTCTGTCTGCCTGCCTGTCTGTCTGTCCGTCTGTCTGTCTGTCCGTCCGTATGTCACAACCACTTATCTCCGAAACTATAAGAACTATGCTGTTGAAACTTGGTAAGTTGATGTATTCTGTGAACCGCATTAAGATTTTCATACAAGAATAGAAAAAAAACAACAATAAATTTTGCTTTTCCCCATACTAAGAATATTGAAACTAAAACAAAAATTCATTCAACCCCTACGTGTGGGCTATCTATGGATAGGTCTTCGAAAATGACATTGTGGTTTCTAATTTTTTTTTTTTCTAAACTGAACAGTTTGCGAGAGAGACACTTGTACCAAAGTGGAAAAATGTCCCTCCCCGTAACTTCTAAAATCAGAGAATTATAAATCTAAAAAAAATACATGATGTATATTACCATGTAAACTACCAGTAAAAATTGGTTTGAACGAGATCTAGTAAGTAGTATTTTATTAATACGTCATAAATCGTAAATCGCAACTTTTGCTCATAATATATATACTTACAGGTTTGTACGGAACCCTCAGTGCGCGAGTCCGGCTCGCACTTGGCCGGTTTGTTTTTTTTGGCGAATTAAAAATCTCTGGAAATATCATACACCAAAAAGGAACATTTTCAGCCAGCCAACATTCGGAAACATAGCTCAAAGTTTTTGATGTTTTTTCTTACAATCTTGATTCGTTAAAATGGTTTGAAAGATTCGTAACAATATCTTTTATTTGGTGCTATTTTCTCTAGAGGCAATTTCGTATTATTGTACGGTAAGAACAAAGACGTTTGTACTTACTATTGTTTTAAAAGAAATAGGTTTTTACTCGTTGAAGAACAATATCTTTTCATTATTTACGTATTTTCATGAATTATTTTATCTATTCTTTTAACATCAAACGTTTGGTTTGAAATGAATGAATTAATCACTGAATTGCAAAGCATCACTCATTTCTTATGCTGATATTGAGGTCTTATCAATTTTTACAGATTTTCAATTATCTATTGTAAAGAAAGTATAAAACCATTTTAAATATGGGTGCTAATATTTTATAAAATATTTTATCTGCAAATCAGATTTTAAAGTAAACATGGCTAGATTTTTTTAATAGAATAGAATGCATTAATATTTCAGAACATTGTATAAAGTTGTTATGTGTATTATGTATTACGTCAAAAATATTCTGCCGTTTCCGGCGCACAAATATAGTTGGTGAAATTATGGGTCAGCATTACATTAAATTATACAACTTATTCCTGTGGCGAATTTCAACCGAATCCGTTAAGTTTTGTTTGTAATAGATGAAAGATGTGTTGCTGGGGAGCTTGTTGGCCACTTCTTCTCCACACCTAAATCACTAAGTGGTGACGGGCGGGCGTTTTGGGGGACTGTCTTTTGTACAACTTGACGTTCAAAAGTGCTGGCTCTCAGCCTAATTTGAATAAATGACTTTTGAATTTTATATATTTTTAAAGGGTGAACGATGAAGGTGACTTAATTTTTATTTTTTTTTATTTTTTATTATTACAAAACGGGGAAACTCTTGGCCCAAATCTCACCTGATGGAAAGTGATGATTAGGCCGAAGATGGAAGCGAGTTTCACCCGGAATCCTCTTACACAGAGGAACTGGCTATCATACCTCTAACTGCCGGAACACAACAATGCTGTTAACATTATTGTTATGGCGACAGACTTAGACATGATGGTGGTAGCTTGCCAGGTGGACTTAGAACAAGTCCTACCACCAACCATACCGAGCAAAAAATACCAATAATATTGTAATAAGGTTTTAATTAAGTAAAAATTAGATTTTAACTTATGAGAATTCATAAGTCTAGATTCGGAAGGTGGTAGTACCGAATTGTGTCTAGAATTTTATTTCTGTTTGTTGCTAAACGGGGATGCGGTATCTGTAGCTTTATAAGTATCTCAAATCTTTTATTGTAATCCATAATAGTCGGTGAGCGCTCGGGGAAACGAGGCGTCGTTTGATGATTCAGCAGGTGGTGTGTGGAAACATCCGATTGACATAAAAAAAAGTTTTTTTACAAAAAATAGTACCGGCTTCCAAATGAAAAAATAACCTTTTTTCCAATAAAATAACCTTAATTTCGGAAGTCGGTGTTTTTATTTTTTTTTTATTACAAAAACGTATATATTTTGCATTTTTAAGTGGTGATACTTGGACGGCGTCTTCGTCTACGCAAAATTTGAAATATGCAAAAATGCTCATAAAATAAAAACTAATAAGCCCAACTGAATACTTTTGTTAAGGGATCATCGAACTAAAATAAATAATCATAGAAATCGGATTAATTGGTGAAGAGACATTAAAAAGATACCCACTGAATTGAGAACCTCCTCCTTTTTTGGAAGTCGGTTAATAACATAATATCATGTCGCTCTTCAGCTGATGTGGTGTTGGCAGGGCACTTTACAAAAACAAAAAGTCCCAGGCTAAGCAACCTAATGCTTGTGTTATGGTAACGAGATGGCTGATAAACTACTTATATACATTTGTTTTTGTAAATAAATACATATTATAGATAGAAAAACACCCAGACTCGAAACAAATACTTGTAGGTCGTACAAATATTTGTTCCGTGCGGGAATCGAACCCG
Organism: Ceramica pisi; assembly: GCA_963859965.1. Taxonomy (NCBI): domain Eukaryota; kingdom Metazoa; phylum Arthropoda; class Insecta; order Lepidoptera; family Noctuidae; genus Ceramica; species Ceramica pisi. Next base: position 2,056,647 of record OY982537.1, on the reverse strand, counting down.
GAACATGCTGCGCAGCAGTCAATCGCTCAACCACTGCGCCAGCCAACCGTGTCGTCTTAATCGTATAATATTGTTACGCGCCAGAATTAATGCCGGGTTCACAACGTACTACTAACGCCATCTAGTATCGAGTAGTGGAACTAATTGGGTCACGATCTTTCTAGAATTTTCGATGCTAGAACATTCTTGATGTTTCGACACCTAGTCAGTCGGGACCGGTATGTTCCCGAACTTTCTAGATATTTCCATTCTCGAAGGTTCTGGAAATTACTGTCGGACTATATAAGCTGCGAATCGCTGGCGACTGGGTCAGTATTGAATTGGCGATACAAGCGAATCTTCGGAAGCGATCTTCAACTGCGAATTGAGTGAAGTGAAGTGTTTTTTAGTGCGATTGTGTGTGTTGTAATTAGTGTGTTTAAAGTGATAATTAGTGTTGATTATTAAAGTGTAATTTTTGGTTAAATAATCGGCTGTTTTTATTGTCACGAACCCCAAGCTCGTAACAATTGGTGTCAGAAGTAAGGATTATCATGCCGATTCTGCCAAAGGACGACACGGAGGGTATCCGTACCCGTAGTCAACGCTAGCAGGAGACGGATCAGAGGCGTTTTGGTGGTGCAACGCCGCAGACGTCGGAAAGTCAGCTACTGACCATGGAAGCCGGTCCGTCCACAGCAGCTCCGGCATCATCAGCACCAGACTTTGCTGCTCTGATGGTGATGCTGCAGGAGCAGGCTCGCCGACAGGAAGAACAGGCTCGGCGACAGGAGGAACAGGCTCGCCGACAGGAGGAACAGGCCCGTCGGTTGGAAGAACAGCTGCAGCACGACAAGGCGGAACAGGCCCGCCGACAAGAGGAGCAGGCCCGTCCCTTGGAAGAACAGCTCAAGCTTGACAAGGAGGAGCAGGCGCGCCGCCAGGAAGAACAGATGCTCCTCATGAAGGAAATTCACGCTTCTTTCGGGAAAGACATTAAGGAAGTGAACGATAAGGTTGCTCAGCATGACAACCGCCTGTCAGATGCTGAAACACAGATCAGCAAGTGCAACAACGATATTGCTGATATGAAGAAAGAGTTGGGCAACCTTAAACTTGGAGATGGGATTGCAACTCCCGTAACTACTACACCTTCGCTACGTGGATTTAAAGTGCCGCCGTTCGATGGGACGTCTTCTTGGTCGGCCTACAAAATTCAGTTTGAGGCCGTCATGAAGGCGAACGGTTGGAGTAAAAATCAAGCCATGACTGCCCTCACCTTAGGCCTGCGCGACCAGGCCTTAACTGTCTTGGAAGCTCTCGGTAAAGAAGTAACTTACGAGCAGCTCCTTGAAGCACTGGAATCCCGGTATGGTGACGCTCATCTGGAGCACGTGTTTCGTGCGCAACTAAGAGATCGCGTACAGCGTAGTGGTGAAAACCTGCAGCAGTGGGCGCTTGAAGTGGAGAAGCTGGTGCGGAAGGCATACCAGTCTGTACCTGCGCTTATTGAAGGGAACCTGGTCCAGACCTTCATTGACGGCATCCGCGACCTTGAAGTTAGGGCTGCAGTGAGGCTCGGGCACCACGCGACACTTAAGGACGCTTTGGCCCATGCACTGGAGGTGGAAGCTGTGCGGCAAGATCATCGTTCCCACCGCGTCAGGGAGGTCGCAGCGGCTACAGTTCGCGATCGATTAAAAGGATACAGCCCTAGGTGCTACGGCTGTGGTGAAAGGGGCCACCTTCGATCCAGTTGCCCTAAGCGAACTGCAGAAGGGGAAGGTAGCCAATCTCCAGAGGGTAGGGTGGCTAACAGCACCACTCAACAGCAGCAGGGAAACGAGTAAAAGCCAAGACTGTTGGGCGGGTACTGGCTGAGGTTCAAAGAGCCCCAAGGATTTCGATCTCACAAACCCATGACGGGAACAGCCTTATCATCAAGGGCGAGGTCAACGGAACACCATGTAAGCTGACGATAGATACTGGAGCTTCTCGCACGGTTGTCAGTTCACAACTTGCAGGTCGGTTCTTTGGGGACTCTGCATACTACCGAGAGCGCATAAATTTAGTGACAGCCACCGGTCAGCGCATACCCGTCCAAGGAGAGAGAGAGATGGAGTTGAAGCTAGGCAACAGAATCTACCAGCATAACGTTGTTGTGGCCGATATAATGGACGATTGCATCCTGGGCTTAGACTTTATGAGGAAGAATCGTTGTGAGATCGACGTTAGTCAAGGAGTTATGAAATGTGGGCAAGAGGAACTTTTCATGGAAGGAGCGTTACCAGGAAATATATACAGCCTGAAGAAGATTGTTCTTCCTCCGAGATCGGAAACGATTGTGCCGGTTAGTCTTCCTCAGAATCCTGGGAAGACTCATCGTTGTGTACTCGTGGAAAAGATAGACAATGACCTTCCTTGGAAAGTTGCACGAACTTTGGTCAGAGCTACCAGCATCTCAAGGGTACGTGTGCTGAACCTTTGTGATAAGGAACAGGTGATAGATAAAGGCACACTGATGGGTACCTGTGAGGAAGTGGAGTGGTTGCGTCGATGCCAATATCCATCAACTGAGACCCTCAGCAAGAATGCCCAAACGAGAGTGACTGCACTTTTAGAAGACTGCTCCAGCGCTCTGTCTCAAAACGAAATGGTCAAGGCGAAGAGGATGTTACTCAAGTACGCCGACGTTTTCTCTTCGAACGATGCTGATATCGGAAAGACTGGCTTAGTTCAACACAAAATAAACACAGGAGAAGAGTTGCCTATCCGGCAGCGGCCAAGGAGATTACCGGTAGCACGTGAAAAGGAAATGGAAACCATGATTGAGGGAATGGTGAAGGATGGTGTTATAGAACCTTCATCCAGTCCATGGTGTTCACCTGTAGTGCTGGTAAGAAAGAAGGACGGCAGCATGCGGTTTTGTGTTGACTATCGTCGTCTGAACGACGTTACGAAGAAGGACAGCTACCCTTTGCCAAGAATTGATGACACGCTGGACATGCTCACTGGAGTTAAGTGGTTTAGCACATTAGATCTAAAAAGTGGCTACTGGCAAGTAGAAATTGACCCTAAGGACAAGGAAAAAACAGCATTCTCGACGGGAAAGGGTCTGTGGCAATTTAAAGTTATGCCGTTTGGATTGTGTAACGCTCCGGCAACGTTTGAAAGGTTAATGGAACTTGTACTAACCGGGTTAATTGGCGATGCCTGCCTTGTCTATTTGGACGACATCATCATCGTAGGCCGTACGTTTGATGAACACCTTCAAAACCTGGAACGCGTGCTCATGAAGATCCAGAGTGCCAACCTCAAGTTGAGTCCGAAAAAGTGCTCTCTTTTCAAAAGGCAAGTTAACTTTTTGGGTTATGTCGTGTCGGAAGAAGGTATCCGCACGGATCCAGAGAAAATCGCCGCTGTCAAAGATTGGCCAATCCCAAGAGACAAGACGCAGGTCAGAGCATTTCTGGGTCTATGCTCCTATTATCGGCGATTTGTCAAGAACTTTGCAGATGTAGCCAAACCCCTGCACAAACTAACCGAGGAGAAGCGACAGTTTTGTTGGGATGAAAGTTGCGACATCGCCTTCCGGGAGCTAAAGAACCGTCTGTGCAAAACACCGATTTTGGGGTATCCTGATGCCGACAAGGAATTTATAGTTGACACAGACGCAAGTGATATCGGACTTGGCGGTGTGTTGTCCCAACGGAATGGCGATCAAGAAGTTGTGATTGCGTACTTCAGCAATTCGTTGTCGAAACCAGAGAGGAATTATTGTGTCACGAGAAGGGAATTGCTTGCTGTGGTAAAGTCAGTACAATATTTTAGCAAGTATCTACTGGGCCGGAAATTCCACTTACGAACTGACCATGCTGCACTGAAATGGCTATTGCAGTTTAAAAACCCAGAAGGACAAGTTGCGAGATGGATTGAACTCTTGTAGGAATACGACTTCGAGGTCGAACATCGCAGTGGGAAATCTCATGGCAACGCAGATGCATTGTCAAGAAGACCTTGCCCTGAAGACTGCAAGCATTGTACTAGGCAAGAGGGTAAAGAAGCCGTACCTGTGAGGATGCTTAAGACAGACCTCAGCAACGAGTGGAAGGAAAGCTTACTACGTGCACAGCAGGAAGATTCGGACGTCAAGCCGATTCTGGACTGGATAAGGACCAGTGCTCCTAAGCCTACGTGGAGCGACGTCTCAGCGATGAGTTCGATCACAAAAAGCTATTGGGCACAATGGGATAGCTTAGTGATTCAGGATGGAGTCCTGTGCCGTAAATGGGAGAATGCTAGGGGAGACAGCAGTCATTTGCAAATGGTTGTCCCTGAATCGAAAGTACCGGATGTTCTACAGCTGTACCATGATGGATGTTCAGGAGGCCATATGGGAGTTAAACGAACTCTACTGAAGATACGGGAACGTTTTTACTGGGTTCACTGTCGTGACGATGTCGAGGATTGGTGTCGCAAATGTACAAGTTGTGCGGCTGTAAAAGGACCTCAGACTCGTAGCAGAGGTGCGTTGAAATTGTACAATGTTGGAGCACCTTGGGAAAGGATAGCCCTGGATGTTGCGGGACCGTTTCCGGAAAGTGACAGTGGTAACAAGTATTTCATGGTTGTAATGGATTACTTCACCAAGTGGCCGGAAGTCTTCGCCATTCCGAATCAAGAAGCTTCAACAGTTGCAGATAAACTTGTTCATGAAGTCTTTTGTCGTTTTGGAGTACCGTTGGAGATTCACAGCGATCAAGGACGGAATTTTGAGTCACAAATATTCCAGGAAACCCACAGTCGGATGGAAGGGTGGAACGATTTAATCAGACATTGGAGAGATACCTGGCTAAAGTTGTGGAAAACCGGCAACGCGATTGGGACAAGCACATACAACCGTTTTTGCTGTCATACCGAAGTGCTGTTCACGAAAGCACATCGGTAACACCAGCTTTCGCAAACTTTGGTAGGGAATTACGGTTGCCCGCAGACCTGATCACCGGAATACCACCTGATGCCCCACGCAGTATAACCGATTATGCGAATGACTTGCGGAACAAAATGAACGACATTTATGAGCACATCAGACAATCGGGCCAGCAAATGTCTGAAAAGATGAAAACTCGTTATGACCGCAAAATAAACAATAAAGGTTTCGACGAAGGCTCACTAGTGTGGTTGCACAATCCAGTTCGCAGTAAAGGGAAATCTCCTAAGCTTCAAGCTAAATGGGACGGGCCGTACCGGATTGTCACAATAATCAATGACGTGACCTACCGTATCCAGAAAGGTACGAGAAGTGCACCTAAGATCGTTCATGTGGATCGACTGGCGCGTTATTATGGGACCGATGCTCGGGACGAGCATGTCTTAGGAGGGGGCAGTGTTACGCGCCAGAATTAATGCCGGGTTCACAACGTACTACTAACGCCATCTAGTATCGAGTAGTGGAACTAATTGGGTCACGATCTTTCTAGAATTTTCGATGCTAGAACATTCTCGATGTTTCGACACCTAGTCAGTCGGGACCGGTATGTTCCCGAACTTTCTAGATATTTCCATTCTCGAAGGTTCTGGAAATTACTGTCGGACTATATAAGCTGCGAATCGCTGGCGACTGGGTCAGTATTGAATTGGCGATACAAGCGAATCTTCGGAAGCGATCTTCAACTGCGAATTGAGTGAAGTGAAGTGTTTATTAGTGCGATTGTGTGTGTTGTAATTAGTGTGTTTAAAGTGATAATTAGTGTTGATTATTAAAGTGTAATTTTTGGTTAAATAATCGGCTGTTTTTATTGTCACGAACCCCAAGCTCGTAACAATATCTTTGTGTAATGCATTACTTTAAAGATTTGGCTATATACTGCACTTTTTCCGATTGAGAACCCAACCAATAAGGAGAACTCTGCAAAATTTCATCCAAATCGGTTCAGTGGTTTAGGCATGAAGAAAATACAGACAGAGTTAATTTCGCATTTATAATATGAGTAGGGATAAATGACATAATCTTATGACTAACGATACATATCCTGTATGACAATATTAGAACCTTTTTCAGCAATCATCATTGTTGCTGCTGCAATTGCACCCGTAGGTATATCTGGCATAACACTTGCATCCATCACGCGTAGTTTCTTCACTCCGAAGACATTCAGCTCACCATCCACTACAGAACCCATGGCACAAGTTCCAACACTGTGTTCACTTGGATCCATCATACAGAGAGCATAACATTTCCAGTATTCTCTACTTCCAAATTCATAGTCCTCACATTCCTTATCCAATGGATCTACGAGCTCTGCTCCTATATCTTTGAAGAGTTTAGTATCTCCAAGTTTTATATAGTCTTGAATGAAATCAACATGGTCTTCTAGATCTTCTTCATTTGAATAGTATCCACCATCTATGATCGGTTTGTCTTTGTAGTTTGAACTCCGTAAAGTCACACTGCCACGAGATTTTGGTGTTGGCTTCTTTACATACGAGTATAACAGCTTATGTCCTTTAGATTTCTCGTAGATTCTGTTGGTAATACTGCTACTGAAGCGACGAAAGAAAGCAGAGTCTAGGAGTGCCCCTTTAGCAGATTTTTTATTTAATAGGAAGTTACAAGAAGCTACATAGTCAGGGTATCGACTAGATTCATTTAATGCTTTGTATCCAGCTATAGATGGCGCTGGATATTTTCGGAGATCCACTTCAGGTAGGTCTCCAGAAGCTTTTCTTAAATTATGTATAAGAACTACACTAACATGGTCATGATAGTTTTCTCCTACTGGTAAATCAGCTCTTACTTTAATGCCTTTACATTCTAAATGCTTTTTGGGACCGATTCCTGATAACATGAGCAACTTTGGTGTGTTAATTACTCCTGCTGATATAATTACTTCTTTCGTTGCTTTAAAAGTAACTCTTTTGTTATTTCGTATAGCTTCTACAGCAACAGCGTTATTGTTAGAATCAAAAAGAATTTTAGTAACTTCTGTATGTTTGAGAAGATCTAAATAAGGAGTTTTATCTGAACGCTTAAGAAATGCAGTAGCACTGGTTTCCTTGTGTTTACTTATTAGATATTGTGACCTAGTGAATCCAAGAGTTACGTTGCTGTTTAGATCAACATCGATATATTTTCCAAATTCTTTGAAAGCTTCTCTAAAATACCTGTTAATTTCTGTTCTGTTTTCTGATGTCACAATTATAGGTCCTTCCACACCACGGTACTTTCTGTAAGGTGAATTTAAGATGAGTGGGTCTTCAAGTTTTTCTGTTTTCTTGAAGTACTTCAGTGTATTGCTGAAAGACCAGTGCGGGTTTTTCGATGCTGTTACCCAGGATTCGTAGTCCCGTTCGGTACCTCTCTGGTATATAATTACATTTTGGCTGCTAGATCCTCCGAGGACTTTGCCTGCATGCAGCATGAAGTTACCATCTCTACCACATTGCTTGCCTAAGCGTTTACTTGTAGTTGTGAAATTGTAGTCTATATGTGATGACTTTGTGTATAAGGCTAGACCGGGATACTGAAAATAAAAACAATTTATTAGAATATCATGAATTTAATATACATAATATTTTTAATAATGACTTCTTGACCTCGATCTCAACTACGATGCAAGCCTCGAAGATGATAGTTCAATATTGCTTTGATGGCTTACTGATTGTAAGTTGTGGTTGTTAGTTTTCAGCCGCTAACCTTGTTAAAAATTTAATTTTAATTAGGCTTACGCCTTATTGCTTGGGGTGAAACGTGGCCCTCCATTGTCTTTCCCACACGTTTCTCTGTACATATATGTGTGCGCGCTATGTTTCAACGCTAACTATTAAACATCCTACTGTATCACAACGAAGCTATGGAATATGATCTAAATGAATGCTAGAAAATGGTAAAAGGTTTCTCGTTCCGGACTGCGAAATATAAATTACGGCGTCCGCGAGCCAGTTTCTGGTGAGGGTCGCGGTTAGCCAATGGATGCGAGACGCACAGGACCGTTTGTTGTGGCGAAACTTGGGAGAAGCCCATGTCCAGCAGGGGGCGTCTTTCGGCTGATGATGAGCCAGTTCAAAGGTAAGAAAAAGTCCAATCTAATACTTACAACCGTTTCCAGTGGAGGATCACCACCGGCTTCTATTAGTAAAACCTTGGCAGTTCTGTTCTGTGCTATTCTGCCAGCAACGATAGCCCCCGCTGTACCTGCTCCGACGACTATGATGTCGTATTCAGATTCATCTGTGACATTTCGAAATAAATTGATTGTCAGTGCAGCTAGATGTTAATAATGTTAATTATGCAATATAATGTAATGTTATGCTTAGACATTTAAAGGTACTGATATTCGAACTTCCCATAAGTTCGAATACCTACATACTATACATTCTTTTTTTTAATTTATTTTTTGTCTGACTATGTAGGTCATTTTTTATACTTATTTAATCCACATACGTCAACACTTGCTTAAGTGTGTATTTTGTTTTAGTGTCATAGTGCTAGTAGCTAACAAGTGATAAATAATGTATAATTATATTTATTTTTGTGTCATGTAAATTTTAGAAGGAATTTTGAATTTTTGGATTACGTTGCATATTAATTATTGTAAAATTCTAGTTCCTAAAACGTAACAGACAGTTGTGTTGCTGGGGAATTTGATGGCCACTTCTTCTCCACAGCTAAAACACTAGGAAGTGGTGACGGGCGGGCGTTTTGGGGGACTGTCTTTTGTAAAACTTGACGTTCAAAAAGTGCTGGCCCTCGGCCTAATTTGAATAAATGACTTTTGAATTTGAATTTGAATTTAAGACCGTTTGCGTAGTTGTTATTATCCTGTATATAGACCAACTGATTGTCAGAAGCCAGTAAATCTGACTCCAGTCTTGCCAAGAAATACCGTGTTACCCAGTTAATGGAGGTCTGGTGGATCCTGGTATTCAGCTTTATCCGGTTAGACTGGAAGCCGACACCAATGTAGTTGGGAAAAGGCTAGGCAGATGATGATATAGACCTACTGACCGAGTTCGGTAAAGGCGGCCATTCTCAACGAGGACATAATAGAAGATGGCAGAAGTGTGTGCGCAACGATAGGTGTACTCCTTCTCCATCACTCTCATATTCCGTTGGACGGCAACCGGACATGACGGGAGTGAGATTTGGTGCTGGAACAAGGGCTTAATGTGCTTTTCGATGCACGGGGGTGTCTCACCACTAATTTACAAACCGGTCTGTCACAGAGGAATGCCTAATGGAAAAACCCAATGACATTTTATGCCCGACCCTGGGAATCGAATTCAGGACTCGCTCGGCAGTCATGCCGATTATTAAATTAAAAATAATAGTAAAATAATAATTTAATTCTCTACATATTTAATTTAATTCATTAACTATTAAGAACGTTAGCTTATTTACTATCGATTTTACTAACTTTATTTTTATCCCTGGCCCTTCATATTGTATTCTAAAATTTTATAGTTTCTAACATAGTATTAAGTATTACTAAACAGCTTCTGTGGACCAAGAGTTGTCTTATGAATGAATAAATGAATTGAATTGAATTGAATTGAATTATTTTAACTGCCATTTTAGACCAACGGAGTAGTCAAAAAAATTTAGAATGAGGATTTTAAATTATGCCGTGCAATTTTAAGCTTTAGAGTTTCAAATGTCTTGTTGGTATTGTGTTTGCCAACGTACTTAACTGCCTAGAGCTAAGTCGTAAGTTCAATCTACAGAGGTATGCGGAACCGCGCGTATAGTTCCACAAATCTCTATTGATAAGGGTCGATCCTTCGACCAGATGCTGGGTCCGGTGGGCAACTGCTTGATGGTCGTTGTGTATGTTCAAATCTCATGGAAAGGTCAGATATCGCAATGCAGGATGTCTTTGATTTACTTCGTTGTTGGTGCTATAGATGTCGCTGCGTTACTTTTTTAACGGTATAGATTCCACTACGTAAGCTTTTTGTGGCGGTATCGATGCCACTACAAATTCTTAGTTAGATAAATTATTTTTTATCATAGAATTTTTATGAATTTCAAGCGCAACTAAAAGGCAGTCTAGAAGAAGCTGAAGAAGAAGTATAAGTTATACAAACTGACCTGGCACATGACTCTCAGGCATCCACAAGTGACTCGTGATTCCTAGGGTCATGAGCGTGTTCAGGGAATACTGAACACCCCGCACGTAGGCCACAGCTGATGCTGCGTCAGTGACTGACTCCATCGCTGGCAAAAAAAACACTTGTTTGAAATCTGTCTCTGGTAAAAGTAATTGGTTAACGTGAGTGTAAGTTTTTGGGGTACCAAAATTCGTAGTAAAGTAACTGTTTTCCATCGATAAAATTAGGTCTAGTTTCCCTCATTTTCATTTGTGCACATTATAAAGACTTAGGTACACTGTTAAAATAACATATTTCAAAAATTAAATTCGTTCGGAACCCTTTGCACGCGAGTCAGACAGTGCCAGTTTTTTTTTTTTGGATTTCAAATCATCAAATGACTCCTCCAACTCTGGGTGGAGCGAAAAACGGGCCAAGTGTGAGTCGGACTCGCGCACCGAAGGTTCCATACAAACCTGTAGGTATTATATTATAAGCAAAAGTTGCGATTTACGATATAAGACGTATTAAAAAAAAACTACTTGGGTACTAGATCTTGTTCAAACCAACTTTCGCAGGAAATTTAAATGATAATATACATCATATATTATTTTTAGTTTTATCATTCTCTTATTTTAGAAGTTACAGGGGAGGGGACATATTTTACCACTTTGGAAGGGTCTCTCGCGCAAACTATTCAGTTTAGAAAAATAAATAAAATTAGAAACTTCAATATCATTTTCGAAGACCATTGATACCCCACACGTATGGGATTGATGAAAAAATTTTTTTTGAGTTTCAGTTTTAAGTATGGGGACCCCCAAATTTTTTTGTTTTTTTTTTTGTATTTTTGTGTGAAAATCTTAATGCGGTTCACAGAATACATCTGCTCGCCAAGTTTCAACAGCATAGTTCTTATAGTTTCGGAGAAAAGTGGCTGTGACATACGGACGGACAGACAGACAGACATGACCAGTCTATAAGAGCTAAAACCCTAAAAAGCCTTCGTTACAAATAAATTTGTAATTTCATTTAATTGAGCTGTACAGTTTGAAAGTCTTTATGTGGCCTATGTATGTTGCCGCTTAGTGCAATAAAAATGAAAAATCAATAAAATGCTTTTTGAATTTCATTTGTTTTTCGTTGCTAATTCAGATTGAGAGGCATATCGGGTGATTTACGTCAAGGTAAGTTTGTATGAAAATTAACAAAAATAAAAAACAATTAAAAAATAAAAATAAAAAAACACGCCTGCCATGTCTAAAAATGAACTAAAAAATGATAAACAAGCATTTGCAAAAATTTAAAACTGAAAATTAACTTTTTTATTGCAGTCGGGGGACAGTAGGTACTCTGTAAAATTTCTTTAAGGGTCCCCCGACTGCATTTTTTAGTTCATTTTTAGACATGGCAGGCGTGTTTTTTAATTAATATATATTTTTTTTCATGATCAATGGCTACCGCATTATATATTTTATTATTTTCACTAAACTATGTTACTCGGGATAAAACAACGCTTCTAACGATACCACAAACATTGAAATCGGTTATGCCGTTTAGAAGTTATGGTGGAATAAAGAAACTCACAAACATACATGAACCCTGAAAACATAACACTCCTTGTTTTAGGCAGTCGTGTAAAAAGAATTGTACATAGTGGAAATAAGCATTTTTCATGCTTATTTCCATGTTCTGAACCGAAGAAGAATCCGGTCGAAGTTTATGTTCGACCAGATAACACGCAAAGACTAGCTGGTGTGAAAAATTGAAAACGCTAATTAACATAAAAAAAAACCAAAATAAGTTTATGACATGATGCTTTATATTTTCTAGTAGATATTACTATTAGACCGCCACTGTACATTTACGCGAATTAAGTTTCTGTAAAATAGTTATGTTACTAGATTTGGTGTACCTAATATTATGAAGTACGTTTATTATATCTAATAATAAAAAAAAGAGTTTAACCAGAGGGCCAATTCTACTAATTTTTCGAATGCGATGTGAATATGAAAATTAGTAGATATGCAAGCGATTTTTTTATTTGTAAAATAAAATACTTATTAGCTCTAGTAAACAATCATGAAATTATTTTTTAAATACCTTCATTATTTATGAAGTTATAAAGCATCAAAGACTACAGTCAGAAAGAGAAGTCCGATACGAATTGTGACGTCAAATTACACGACGACTATACAGATGCCATAGAAAACAGCGTTTTCGCGAGAGGGACAGATATATTTGTTTAAAATAATTGTATCTCGTTCGTTTTTCGAGCAATTTAGATTCTAATTTCACTGTTAGTATTATATTTTCGAATACTTTTATAGATAAACTGTTCAGATCACAAATACTTTTTTCATGCATATTCCCTATTGGCATTCTGAACTAACATGGATCCACGGAGAAATAATACCAGACCAATGAATCTCGCTCCTGTTCGGTTTTCTCTTTCTAATTACTGTCAAAACGTTACTCGAGCCGAGCGACGGTACACTTGATTAACTTTCCCCACAAAAAATATTTTCGGCCAGAATCGAAACGTGCCGCAGAATGTTTACCGTTTTATAGAAGGAACATGGAATAACTAGCAATGGAAATGGTGAGTGGAATCAGGTTCCATATTTCTTTTAATAAGCTAATTTTTTATGGGGTTTTAAAGATGTAAGTACTATTTTTACAGTTTAAAAAAAAAATTATCGACGGTTGATAGGCCATTTGGTCTAAGCGAAATTTTTTGCAGTATTGAGTTATAACTATACATAATTATTCGAAATCACCGTGAAAGAGTTACCGAGGCCGCTGGAATGGAAAGGGCATTTGAATGAACAGGGGGGTTCTAGTCAGCAAGAGTAGGCATGACACTCCCTTCCGAACGCCCAGAGTGGAAAGAGTCATTTGGTGATTTTCCATTAAAAAAAATAGTTTACCGAAATGTCAAAGCCGAAGTGTATCGCAAGATACACTACGCTCTCCAGCTAGTTGATTCTGTAAACATGTCGAAGTGAAGGCGTGGGTGAAGTGATCACTAAGTGAGCTGTCACACCATACAAACAAGATGGAATGACAGCTCACTTGTCGTCCACTTCACCTAAGTAATCACGGTGAAATGTCGACAGAATCGACCGGCTGGTGACCTCCGCCCACCGTAGGCGCGGGCCTGTGGACGGTGAGCTATGGGTGGCTCGCCGTCCGTCCGTCTTATGACGACAGGCCGTGTCAACGGCGCGTTCGTGTTCCACGCGCGTCTCAAAGACAGTCAGCACAGAAAGGGCCGACTATTCGAAAGAGATACCGTGGCTCCAGAACGCAAAGGGCAATGAAGGAACATGGATGGGTTTTAGTCAGTAAAAGTCTGTCACTCCCTTCCGTTTCCGTTCGGGAGAAGTCATATGATGATTTCCCATCTCTAAAAAAAAGAAGATTGAAGCTCTAACACAGACGCTAGACGCTTCGCGGTACTCGTAGGTCGATAAGATGTGAGCCAGACGCAATGGATGGCTTCCTACTGAACTGAAATAAAGAATCAAAACATAGAAAGTTATGGATAAAAGGGAGGGAGGCCATTGCCCAAGAATGGTAATGTGCAGGTGCCATTCAGTGCGATTCTACCGGTCTATTCTGTCGACATCTCACTGTGATCACTTAGGTGAAGTGAACGACAAATAAGCTGTCATTTCATCTTGTTTGTATGGTTTGAAAGTTCACTTCGTGATCACTTCACCCCCGCCTTCACTTTTACATATTTATGGAATCGTTCGGCTGTAAAACACCTACCGTGTAAGCTTATGTGAAGTGAACATGAAGCTGTTAATCCAGTCCAATCCTGACCGTCCAATACTGACCGGTTTCGGCCATGGTGGTCCATCTCAACGGAGACTAGCCATCGTCTTACGATATATTATAGTGCACTAGTGTGTGTGCAAACACAAGTGCACGGGTCTACCATCATTCAATCCAAATAAACAAGATGGAATGACAGTTCACTCAATTTTTTATTTCAATAAGACCATATACAGGTACTTTTGAATTGTCAAGGTCGGTCGGTCCAAAAAGACATGATGAAGCTATTTGCACGTTCCAAAGCGTAGATCTCTATGGAGAAGAACGTGCAAGAAACTCCACGGATACTCTTTTTAATCAAATTGATGTACTTAATACAAAAATCATGGTAACATTATCTGTGATTGTTTCTATATGTGAGGACAATGCAAAGAACAAGAAAGTATATAAAACAATTCAAAAAGTATAGATTAAAAAAATATCAGTCGCAGGTAAGAGATGACCAGTCTCACTTCTCGCTTCATCATCTGGCTGGCCATTTCCCAGCTATATTGGGGACGGCTTCCAGTCAAACTGGATTATCTGGCTTCTGACGTCATTAACGACGATCTCCAAATGACAGCCAGGACCAACAGCTTAAGGTGGAAGCTCCAAGGTAGCCCGCGAAATTCAAATATTTTTGTGTTTTTTGCAATTTGCCGGTCAGTGTGAAGCTGTATGTTGAACAAAATACAGTTCGCGATCGTAAAGAGCATTTATCTAAAGGATTGTAACCATTTGAATCATCAATATAACCCTCTAAGTTCATAGAACTCAATTGAATGTTATTTCGTGAAAAAGTCATTCAATCGAGTTGTATGAACTTAGAGAGTTATATTGATAATTAAAATGGGTATAATTCTTTAGATAAATATGCGTTATAGCCGCGAATCGTATTTTGTTCAGTATACAGCTTCACACTGACCGGCAAATAGCAAAAAACATAAAAAAAATGAATTTCGCGGGCTACCCTGGCGCTTCCACCTTAACGTGCTTTCTGGAGTACGGAGGAAACTCGGTATGTTAAGATGAACACACATCCACAGACAAACCTTGGTAGTCGTAACTTAACCTTGAAGATCAACACGAGCTCCTCAACAGTTCACTTCTCATTTACTTCACCTTAGTTTACACGGCGATACGTTGTCAGAAAATGCTGGCTGTTTCAATCGTTAAATTTGCTCTGATTTTATCGTACTAATACAGGTTCTTAAATAAAACTCATAAAACACTGATTGTTTCTGGAGTTTCACTTAAAAACCTGTACTTGAAAACACTTTTAGTTAAATAATTAATCTTACCTAACAATACCGCGTCTTTTCCGGTTCGACGCAAGTTCACGGATAAATAAACGAAACTGAATTCAACGTTTTAATTACGTTCCCAGTTGTATGTCTTGATAATTTATGCAGGAAACACAGATAAACTTTTAAATTACAGGAAATTTATTAAAATAAACATGCAATTGTTCTATTTAGTAGCACTATCAACTATGCCTAAGCTCCCAAACCTTAAACGCTTATACGGAAACGAAACAAAAGAGTGCGGAAGGTAGCAGCTGGTTCCTTCTAGAGCTGACCAAAACAAATGAACCATAGAGAAATATGAAGTACGCATTCAATATGAATTCTGTTTTAGGCCAGCCGCATAAGAACAGTTTCCTGATTAGGTTTTCCGATTCGGAATACCATGAGACGATCGATTTTCAATTCTTCTGACTGAAAAACACGGATTGTTTTCGAGATGATCGTCAGGTGCATTTTCCATTCGGAAAATAAAACGAACGTGTGCGCCTCGTTGAGCATTTTGTATATAAGGTAAGTATTCAGGTCTCCGAATCTAAATTCCTGATCGGGTAACCGAATCAGGAAACCATAAATAATAATAAAATAATAATAATAATAAAATAATAATAATAATATCCTTGGACATTTCACACAACGCCATATAGTCCCAAGCTAAGCAACCTAATGCTTGTGTTATGGTAACGAGATGGCTGATGAACTACTTATATACATTTTTTTTTGTAAATACATACATAATTATTATAGATAGAAAAACACCCAGGCTCGGAACAAATACTGTGCAGTGCTCAGTCATACTGTAATTTTTTCTCAAACGTGAATAACATCTTGATAAAAGTTAAGAAAACATTAACTTTTAATTGTTTCTTTACTTTCCAGCAGCTACAGAACACCACCGCTAAACACGACCAAGCACTTTTGGAACAACTTGTACATGCACACTTCCACTCAAATAAGATTTTTTGTTTATTCATTATTTATTCTACGTAGAAACAAAAAACGGTAAATTACCAACACAGGAAGTGTTGGCATTTATTTATACATTTAAATTAAGTTGCGCGTGTAAGTTACAATCAGTTACTATTTGCATTCAAATGCCTCTAGGTATGTACTTTTTAATCGAAAAAGTGGAAACGATGTATTTTTTTTACTTTTTTATTTGAGATGGGTTTGCTCTTGACCTTAGTCTTGATCAGAGATGACAGAGACAAAGTCTACGATGGAGCGAGCTTACCCAGAAGGAGCCTGTTTGCTCTAACTTTGAAGAAATTAGGGTTGTAAGCGTTCGTATTTTGTAAAAGCCGCATATTTACATAGAGCCGCGTGTCCGCGTATTTGACGATACTGAGGCACAACATTGTACACAACTTGTTGAATGGCAACGAGGAGGTTTTTTTGGTAACACTTTCAAAGATGCGCGCCTGCTGGCAACGTCACTCGGTGCTGAACTCGTTAGGTGTCACGTGTTGCGCGTCAAATGTTGCCCAGTGGATGTGAGGCTTTAAGGTGAATGCTCCAACCAGCCCGCGAAATTAAAATTTTCTTACGTTTTTTGCAATTTGCAGGCCATTGCTAGGTTGTATGTTAATTAAAATATTATTCGCGGCTGTATGACATAATATATTATGTAGTTACAGAATTATAATCATCAAAATCATCAATACAACGCTCTAAGTTCATAAAGCTCTAGGAATGACTTTTTCTATTTTTTTTTTGTTCCTACGCCTTTATGAACTTGGAGGGTTGTATTGGTGATTTTGATGATTATAATTCTGTAACTACATGATATATCTTACAGCCGCGAATAATATTTTAATTAACATACAACCTAGCACTGGCCTGCAAATTGCAAAAAACGCAGAAATTTTAAATTTCGCGGGCTGGTTGATCTGAACGAATTTCGCGGGCTGGTTGGTTCTGAACGAATTTCGCGGGCTGGTTGGATCTGAACGAATTTCGCGGGCTGGTTGGATCTGAACGAATAAACTCTTTCCGAGGCTTCATTCCCGTAACCTATTCTTTAAGAATAGTGTTATATGATGAAAATATGTTAAGGAGACACTCATGCCATAAGCATTTTTAGGGTACCGAACAAAAAACTAATCCCAGTACCTATGTCTGTTTCTCTGTCTGTCACAAGTCACAGCCAGTTTTTTCTAGATCTACTGGGCCGATTCTGGTTAAATTTGGTTCATCAACTTCTATGAGACTATGACCCAAACACAGACTCATTTTGAGTATAGGGACGCTTTGGGGGGCCAAAGTAGAAAAAAAAAAACGTTTTTCAAACTGTGCTTAGGTATTGTAAGGGAAAAAGAAAATGTTAAAAAAATAAATTGGTTCGGAACCCTTTGCACGCGAGTCTTACAATATGTAATATTCTTACGTTACTGGGTTCCTTGGGATGTGAAGGGGAGTACAAAGAGAAGACTTTCTGAAATTCTTTTGGGAACGGGAAAAAACTGGTCAAGTGCGAGTCGGACTCGCGCACGAAGAGTTCCGTACCATTATCTATTAAAACGGCAAAAAAAGAAGCTTGTTGTATGGGAGCCCCTTTAAGTATTTATTTTATTCTGTTTTTTAGTATTTTTTGTTATAGCGCGCGGCAACAGAAATACATCATAGTCTGTGAAAATTTCAACTGTCTAGCTATCGAGGTTCTTGAGATACAGCCTGGTGACAGACAGACAGACAGCGAAGTCTTAGTAATAGGGTCCCGTTTTTACCCTTTGGGTACGGAAACCTAAAAAACGGGACGTGCGCGAACGAAGTCGTGTGCAAACGCTAGTTTGAAATAAATACTTTGATCCTTGAACCTTGAATACAACTCTGCCTACTCCATTAGCGAATACAAGCCTGATATTTCTAACTAAGAGTACTTTTCTCTCATGTTGGCCCAAGTTCTTTATAAAACCGTTCTATTTATTCCTTCTACAACTATAAATTATTACTCACTAGACTTTCCTAGAAAGCTTCTTGCTCACTGTCGAAGCTACAGAGAGTATTTATTGCGAAGCTACCTTCTCGTTTAATTGAAAAAGCGGAGGACTAATATTTTTTTCCGGATTTATGGATTAGAGAATACCTTGGAGATTTATTTCCGATAATCCAACTATTTAAAAAAAAAAAATACTTCAAATGGGTTTGCTCTTGACTTTAGTCTAGGTGCGAGGTGCTAGGACGAGCGTGGCTGTTGAGAGCTTGTCATGCTCACACAAACGTCTCGCTGATGATGATGGTGGCGCGTGTGTTGGATCATTTGGTTCCCTTCAAAATGGTTGAGCTAGATGGTGCTGATACACGCGTCATGTTCGTGAACGGGCGCCGTCAGTTGAGACTGGTCATCTCTTACCTGCCACTGGCTTATTTTATAATCTGTACTTTTTTAATTGTTTTATATACTTTCTTGTTCTTTGCATTGTCCTCACAGAAGCGATCAAAGATAATGTTACCATGATTTTTGTACTAAGTACATCAATTGATTTAAAAGAGTGTCCGTGGAGTTTCTTGCACGTTCTTCTCCATAGAGATCTACGCTTTGGAACGTGCAAATAGCTTCACCTTTTTTTTTTTGGACCGACCGACCTTGACAATTAAAAAATGCCTGTAAATGGTACAATTGAAATAAATGATTGAGTATTGAGAGGGTCAGGGATGACAGAGACAAAGTCTACGATAGAGCGAGCTTACCAGAAGTAGCCTGTTCACTCTAACTTTGAAAAGTATTGTATAAAATCCGTTACTGAGTGGCTGACAGACAACGCACAGCCGAAATTACTGGTCGTAGAAAACTGTAAGTTGGCATGTAGGTTTGTTAGAATGTAGGGTAGCAAAGAGAGTCAGCACACAGAGGCGCCCTAAAGGGCCGACGCCTGCCGGAGTCGCGGCTCTATTCGAAAGAGATACCGCGGCTCCGGAACACAAAGGGCACATGAAGGAACAAACAAAGCACATGGGTGGGTTTTAGTCAGTAGAAGTCTGACACTCCCTCTCGCTCCACCCAGAGCGGGGAAAGTCAGTTGATAATTTCCCATCCCTAAAAAAAAGGGGTAGCATTGATCGTTACCTACATACAATTCAAGCTCTGTAAGTTTTAACTCACTAGGAATTTTGGGGAAACAACAACCTTATTATCACGATAAATTAATTAATTATAACTACTACGGTCCAATTGTTAGTAAAATAAAAGCATAAAGAAAAACTTTATCTACGGGTTTGTAACTTAATCTAGGAACATACACAAAACACACACACAAGACAGATACATTTTGAGCGACAAGGTTGCCTTTGTCGCTCCAATCTATACTAATATTATAAAGCTGAAGAGTTTGTTTCAGGAACACAGGAACTACTGGTCTGATTAGAATTGAATTGAAATTCTTTGAGTGTTGGATAGCCCATTTATCGAGGAAGGTTATATATAACATCGTGCTACGACCAATAGGAGAATAGCATTAATGAACAACGTGACGCAGACGAAGTTGCGCGAGAAAGGTATAACATTTATAAAATACCTAAGTATTGGGGCATCTTGCTGTTCAGCTAGGGCTTTCAGATTGCTGTTGGAAGTGCCACGCACTTTTGTATGCAAAGAAAAAGTTAAAAATCCGAGTTGGCAACACAGGCGTCCCTGTCGTGCTATCGTGCGGCGAGTCACGTAAGCCACTCGATGACGTAGCATTGTTGGGTTCGATTCCCAACATAACGCATCACCTAAAAATAATCTATCTATCTATCTATCTATCTATATCTTCTATTCTATATCTATACTTATAATAAATCTGTAGAGAGGTCAATTCTGTACATGAAATATATTTCCAAAATAACTATCAGGGGGTGATTAGGGATCGATACTGATGCCAAAAATGCAATCAGTACAATTTTTGTCTGTCTGTCTGTCTGTCTGTCTGTATAACCGTTATAGAAACAAAAACTACTCGACGGATTTTAACGAAACTTGGTACAATTATTATTCATACTCCTGAGCAGGTTATAGTATACTTTTCATCACGCTACAATCAATAGGAGCAGAGCAGTGAAGGGAAATGTTGGGAAAACGGGAGAAGTTACTCCATTTTTTAAGCTTCCGTCGCGTGTGCAACCGTAACGGTGAAAGCTACACAGAAATCATGTATGACGGAAATGTTCTCCTTAAAATTATATTAAAAATATCCAACGACAGCATATGTCTATCTTTTATGTTTGACGAACAATAACACGTGTAACTCCCGATAGCTTAGCAGTTCGAAGCTTTCTGATTATATTTGTCTACTCTTACGTTTATAAAACTCTCAGTCGTCCCTAATTAAAGTTATATTAACTATTACATAAAAAGAGTCATAGAAATCGGTATAGAAACACCAAAGTTATACATGAAATACGCTAATAACAAGCCATGGTCGCGAACCACAGAAATATAAAAAACAGATCTATGTCGCGAACGCACAGGCAGACGGCTTGCTTGGCGATGGCGATAGGCTAGCGAGTAGCTTCGTAAAACGCCTTACGACAGTTTGCAATATCTACATTATTTTAATAATATAAAGAGGAAAACTTTGATTGTATGTTTGTTTGTTTGTTTGTTTGATTGTAATGAATAGGCTCAAAAACTACTGGACCGATTTTAAAAATTCTTTCACCATTTGAAAGCTACATTATCCACGAGTAACATAGGCTATATTTTATTTTGGAATAAATAGGGTTCCGTAAGATATTTGGGTTTTTCAGACACAAGGTGTAAAAATCAACCAGAAAAGTTACTTATTTTGCGCACGCTGCCTAAACTATAAAAGATAGAACCATAAATTGTTCTAATTAATTGTAGATCTTATAAATATCTACAAAAAAGTCCGCGGCACACTGGTCCTATCTATGTCGAGTGAGGCACAACAACCATTATTTTATTTAAAAATCTTGATTTTTTTACTACATTTAAACGCATTTATTTTACTCATGCTATTAATCCGTATCAAAATAAAGTTTTATCACTAAGTACAGTTTATGTAGATAATATTTGGTCTTTGAATGATTAAAATCGGACGTTTGGTTTTGAAGTTATGGCGAAATTAAAATATTACGATTTCTGCTGTTATTTAATATAATAAATGCAAAAGTTTGCGAGTGAGTTTGTGTGTAGGTTTGTTACTCAATCACGTCAAAACGGCTGAAGGGATCGGGGTGAAATTTGGAACAGGGATAGATTATGGTCTGAAATAACACATAGGCTATTTTTTATCCCACGGGAACGCGTACGAAGTCGCGGGCAGAAGCTAGTTCAGAATAAAAAGTAAATTCGGATTTACATGATAATTAGGCTCAACTCACACCAAAAGAGCGTCGAAGCGTAGCGAAGCGGAGCGCAGTTTCAGTGTCATATTAATTTTAACTTTATTGTTATTACTATAATACTTATTATCGCATGAGAAACTCGAACGAGTCGCGCGGATGCCCGCGGCGCCACGGGAATTCCGGCAAATTCCTTCTCTACCGAGCGGGTCGCTGCGCTTCGTTGCCCTTCGCCGCTCTTTCGGTGTGAGTTGACCCTTATATTGAGGGACCTTGCCCGATTGGAAGTTATTACAAGACTCTCCTAAAAAACAATAAATTTCCTATCCTTCTAATTTCAAACCTATACTAAACTTTTTCATTGACCCTTACAAAGTTTTATCGACTGGCCAATACGAACCAAGCAAAACTAAAGGAGGTTTACAGTACCGAGGCAGCCTCAGCCGCTTATAATAAAGGTGACTTTACCAGGCTAAAAATACCCACATAAAATAACCTCCCAGAGTTGCCTTGGCCCCATATTGTGCTCCAACGTGTCGACAAATTAAAAACCGCAGGTTCGTGCTAAAACTGAAAACTGGAATGTATAGTTTCTAAATCTAGGTTAGGCCTGAAGATGGATGAAATAGGGAATAGTTGCCAACTGGAACCGTCGAATTTTAAAGGCTGCGATTACACCAGAGATGGGCGAGGGAGCGTCGTGAGAGATGTCTTCTCTGCCTCTCTGCCTCGCTCAGCGTATCTATTCCATTGGGTCTCGCACCGAGGGTTCCGTACAAACCTGTAGGTATTATATTATAAGCAAAAGTTGCGATTAAGATTTATGACGTATTAAAAAAAATACGTACTAGATCTCGTTTTCGATACGGAAAAAAGTGGCTGTGACATATATAGACCACCCTTGGTTGACTGGTAGAGAATGCCTAAGGCATTAAGTCCGCCTTTGTACCTTTTTTGAGCGAAAAATTTAAATAAATAAATAAGTAAATAGACAGACAGACAGACATGACGAATCTATAAGGGTCCCGTTCTTTGCCATTTGGCTACGGAACCCTAAAAACCGGCCAAGTGTGAGTCGGACTCGCGCATGAAAGGTACCATCATATTTTTACTATTTATTGATATAGCGGCTTCAACCTCTTGATAGTCTAAATCCTAATAATATATAAAATTCTTCCGTTACTGAGTGAATGCTGAAATTTGGCCTGTAGGTTCTTTGGGGAGTGAAGGAGAGAACTAAAACGTGACTTTTGCTTATGAAATCGCGGGCAAAAGCTAGTTTACAATAAAATAAATTAATGTCTCTGTAGCGGAATCTATACCGCCACAAAAACTAACGTAGCGACATCTATACCACCGACAACAAACTACATCAAACCAATCCCGCATCGCGGTATCAGTTTTTCCTGCGATTTGATGCAACATTGGGTATACAACAGTCCGAATATCAACCATAATGCAGTTGCCTACCAAACTCAACATCCATGTGGTCGGAGGATCCTTCCTTTTTCAATAGAGGTTTGCGGGGCTTTACATCTGTTCCGCGTACCTCTATATCTCAATAGACAGACTTGTCTTAGATGAATCATGATGAACAATATATTGGGGTCGGCTTCCAGTCAAACTGGATTCAGCTGAATACCAGTATTTTACGTGGAGCGGCTGCCTACCAGACCTCCTCAACTCATTAACTTGATAACACGGCACTCCTTGGCAAGACTGGTGTCAGATTTTTTGGCTTCTGACTATCCGTAACGACTGCCAAAGATCTTCAAATGACAGCCGGGACCAACAGCTTAACGTGCTTTCCGAGGCACGGAGGAAACCCAGTAAATTAAGATGGTCACTCATCCACAGACCAACCTCGGCAAGCGTTGCTTAACCTTGAAGATCGACCTGTGTGGCTGTTGTAATTTTAGATGAATGTAGTAAATAAAACAAAGAGAATAGCTATATTTAAAATGTCGACATTTTGCTGGCTTTCTTTACTCTTTGTCTAAGTAAATAAGTAGATAAGGCACTAAAGAACTCCGAGACTATGAATAAAAGATGCGCGCACACATTAGCTTCGAACGTAATTGAACGTTGTTTTATGTAAACCTTTACGGAAACTGCGAATACACGTCTTTGGGTATAAGGTTATGTAATTTTGTTGTTGCTAAGCCATTTCTTATTTGCCTTTGTAACCGACTTCCCAAAAAGGAGGAGGTTCTCAATTCGGTTGTATTATAATTTTTTTTCTTGTGTTTGTTACCTCATAACTGCGTCAATTATGAACTGATTTGAAAAAAAATCTTGTTTTATCTGTAAGGATATTCTTGCAGATTGGTCCCATTTAAATATTATATCAAAATCGGTTACGAAGTTTGGACTTTAAAACGAAATAGGTGGAATTCGTTTAATATGATGATGGTTTTTTGTCATCCCAGTAAACGAAATTGCTTATATGGCTTTTCTGCGATTTTGCAGTGGTGTTGTTAGGTGTGGGATACCACTAAAAAGTGAAAAATAAAAAACTTTTTATAAAAAAATACAACCGACTTCCAAATAAAAAAAAAAACATTACCTACCTAGAAAGTAAAAAAATAACTTTTATTTCGGAAGTCAGTGTTTTAGTTTCTTCGTATTTTGACACCGACTTCCGAAATTAAAGTTATTTTTTTATATTGTACTGTTTTTTTTTCATTTGGAAGTCGGTCGTATTTTTTTGTAAAAAGTTTTTATTGAAGAAGCTTTAAAATCATGGCACATTATTACGGCATCGGCACCGCAACGGCTCAGCAGTAATTACGACGGCTAGCCGTGTGTGCCATGCGAAATACGCACGAAAACGCAACAATCTCCAATATTAGATACCTACCCTATGTAATGTTTTCTTCATCTACTTTTTTCTGAAAAGATCTAGGAAAACGCGTAGTTGACGCTTCGCGTGACCCAAGGGCTGGCTTTTGCCTTGGACAGAGGATAAGCATTGCCATAGAACGAGGCAATGGCGCCAGCCTTTTGGGCTCACTTTCGTTAGCAATGGGGACTATAGGTAGGGTATTTTAGTTAGGAGTTTTATTTTCTATTATTACGTGCAGTATATAGATTGTCCTATTAATTAAATTCCGCTTTTTTCTGAAACTTAAAGTTTGATGTATTTCAATAAGTTTTTATGGTGTACATAATAAAGAGTATTCTATTCTATTCATCAGCCAAATATTATATTATTTTAGAATAACATATGTCAGCATATGCAATCTAGGACATGCGTCATTAGCAGAGATGATTGGTTAGCAATAATTAAGATTAGTATACAGGGTTATTTGTAAAACACCGACAACCTAGCAGGACTGTATTTCTATCATCATAAACAACAACTTTTGTTCTGTGATTTTTTACAAAACGTTTACAAAAACAAACCTTCAAGATTAATTGTTGTCCTATCTAATACATGACCTGGGGCCCGAGTCTGCTATTTTTATATATTTGTCATTCCGACACGATCCCATTGTCATGCCATTGTCATTTTGCTAAAAGTTCGTAATCTGCTAAATTCATAATCGCACGGTCACTGGCACATCAGTGGCCGGTCACTGGAACGTCAATGGTCTCGTAATAGAATTGCGTTAGGAATGCCGTATTGATATTATTATAAAACCGAGCTAAATTTGAGCATTTATTCATGCCAGATTTTATTTATATTTAGTTTTACATATCATTTATTAGTGTTATAAGCAATCTGGAGTAGTGAGAAGTTCGTAAATACTAAATCTGTCATTATGTACGAGATTACCATTCATATGGCTTTCTTTCAATGGCGTGTCAGTGATTGATCATTGGAATGTCATAATGACGCCATTATGACGCCATTATGTTAGTAGATTACCAAACTTGTCAAAATCAACCATTTTGAAATCAGTGATCGACCATTCTGACACTATTGTAATAGCAGACTCGGGCCCCTGGCCTGGCGCGCACTATCCTCGTAGTAAAAAAATGGGTTAGTAATTCTTTTGCTTCGCATAGAACGTAACATTTAGAGCGTTATTTTTTTTTTTATACCTGATGAACTATAATATGATGAATTTTTAAGAGTCATACAACAAAAGTTGTTGATTATGATGTTAGTAACATAGTCCTGATAGGTTGTCGGTGTTTTACAAAAAAACATGTAAAAGATCAATAATTATTTTTAAACTATTGATAGGCATACGTTTTACCGCTATCCCACCTGATGTTAAGCAATGATGCGGTCTAAGGTGGAGCACGCTTGCCTAGAAGTAACGTATTCATTCTTGACTTAAAGACTCCCAGGTTGTAGCCATCAGGAAACACAAACTCAGGCAGGGAATTCCACTCCTTAGCTGTACGCATAATGAATGTATTCCCAAAACGTTTTGTGCGTATAGGTGGGATGTCCACCATGTACCGGTGGCGTATTGCCATTGTGTATATCAGTACAGACACCCATAGTCTGTACTCGATCACTTTGTGCTCTTAAAAATAACAATTAATACTCTAAAGCAAACTACGTATGACTACAGACCACTTAGTATATTGCTCTTTTTATATAACGTTCAGTTGACCTAATTTTCATATAATTTACTCATTTTCTGCCCAAAATCTGTAGTGAATAAGTAAATATCAGAAAACATCATACTGTTATAACCTCATCTAACCCAAATTATTCACCAACAATAGAAGGGATCTGGTGCTCGGCGGCCGCTGCCGCGGCAACTCGTACGTCTTTTGCTCTAGTATTTTAAAGCAAAATGTATATTGATTCAGACACTCTCTGAATAGGTATACAGTTTGCTCTTCAACTACAAACGCAAACTGCGATCGAACTCAGAGCAACCCCGGTCTGGGTCAGTATACAGTTTGGCAATACGCGTACCGGTGGCACATCGCCGTACGTGTTGTGGTTCGACGGTGGAACGGGCTTGGCGTAATTAAATTATGCAATTCCGTCGCACCCTCCCCAAAATGAAAACGATAGAAAACCGACAGGCCAGCAACTCAGCGTCGATGCTCAAGACTTTGGAGCTACTGAATATTCTGTAGACTTGGATTAATTACTGTCTTGCTGTACAAATAAAGTTTATTTTTAAACTCTTCTGTTGTCGCTTACTTAATTTGTGGGTTGTTTGTCAGTCACTCAATCACTCAGTAACTGAGAAGTATATTGATAATTATGTAGATTCTATTCTCTTCGAAGTTTGTTACAGTAACTCAAGTCGTACAGTGAATCAAATTACAAACATAAGCAAACTATTCAAGACGGAAATGTAACGTATGTACCACCACTCAAACGTATACATACACGTTAACGTGGGACGACTCCATCAAAACAAGAACCTACGGGAACGCAGCCTAGTGATGTCTCAAAACGATTCCTATATCCGAAATTAAAATATCGCTGATTTGCGATTTTTGGTAAATTAATCACTACATATATTATAAAATAAAGTCCTCCGCCGCGTCTATCTGTCTGTCTGTTCGCGATAAACTCAAAAACTGCTGCACCGATTTTCATGCTGTTTTCACCAATGTATGGAGTGGTTCTTGAGATTTTTATTATTATATATCTAGCTGTCCCCCGCGGCTTCGCTACCGTCAACTGGCAACTTTTTTTTTACATAAAAACCTTCTCCTGTTAATAACAAACACAACAAATATAGATAATTTTTTTTTTTACTTTTTGCTACTTGATTTAATAATTACGAATATAACTATGTACAATATCCGCATATCCGAAATCCCATCCCTAACAAGTACACCCCTATCACTCCCCTTATTTGAATGTAACATTGCGGGACAACACTGCAAATTAAACACAAGATGGCTTGAATGTAACGTCTATGACTGAATTGCACAGAATAATCATGTTAGTACGAGTAAGTGTTTATTATTTGCCGAAATTACGTTATTCATAGATAATATTTGTCTTTGAGCGAATGGTGTAACGTTTTGTTTTTAAAGTTCCGTAGCAAAGAGATTAGAACAAAACCCTTATTTAGGGTTCGCTAAGTCCGACTGATCTTTTTTTTTATGCAAAACGGGGAAACTCTTGGCCCAAATCTCACCTGATGGAAAGTGATGATTAGGCCTAAGATGGAAGCGAGTTTCACCCGGAATCCTCTTACACATAGGAACTGGCTATCATACCTCTACATGCCGGAACACAACAATGCTGTTAACATTGTTGTTATGGCGACAGACTTAGACATGACGGTGGTAGCTTGCCAGGCGGACATAAAACAAGTCCTACCACCAACCAAACCGAGCAAAAAATTTGCTCCCGCTGGGAATCGAACCCGGGATCTCTGGGTCTGAATTAGGTGGTTTAACCACTAGACCACGGAGGCAGTTAGTGTCACCTGTTTAGCACCACCCGAGGACCACGTGTAGGGATTCGCTGAAGGGTATTCTCCTACGGACGCGAGTGACTCGGCCCCTATCTCTAGCTATTGGTCTGTCTGGCACAGCCAAAATGCTTCGAGTCGTCGAGCTCCTTATTGGTTCTAAGTTGAGCTAATCGACTACTGACCAAGGCTTGCATTGACTGGACAGGTCTACTCAAATCTGTGTGGTTCTTTCCTCAAAAGACCATTTCAGACACTGATCTGCATAGTCCTCATATAACGTATTGTGAATATGAGGACCATATAGATTGCTATGTTAGAGGTTCATTTAATTTAATGGTAGTCTGGTGGTTTGAGTTTTTTATGCGGCCCACACAAATGTCCTTACTTTGGTATTGTTCGTCAGGTCGTTGAGCTAGCTCCTTAAAGTTCTCAGTTTGAGCTACACGATAACTGGCTAATGTTTCCACTGTCTGGACAGGCCCACTCAAATCTGAGAGGTACTTTCCTAAAAATACCACTTCAGACCTACATGATTCTCGTATGATTTGACCAGTACGATTGTATGGACTTTCCGGACGCTTTTATCCAGCTCGTCTTTTACATCGTTCTCACATGTATGTTTTATTTCAACCCGATGTAAACAAAACCTTGTTACAATTTATTATTTTTAAAAGAGTGTCCGTGGAGTTTCTTGCACGTTCTGCTCCATAGAGATCTACGCTTTGGAACGTGCAAATACCTTCTACTTTTTGGACCGACCGACCTTGACAATTCAATAGTGCCTGTAAATGGTTTATTTGAAATAAATGATGAGACTTTGAGCAAGCTCTAATTTTGTTTCGGTGTTTCTTCTCAGAGCAGTCGGCTAGGAAACACCGGTCTCGTCTTGTTTAAAATGACCAAAAAAGATTGACGTGTAAAAGTGTGATATACAACCTACTTACAAAATAAATATCATTTATCATTTGTATGATTATTAATATCATCATTATCAACTAAACGAATGTGCCTAGAATTTTGAAAACAGTCCTTCACTTACATTTTAAAGGGAAGCTCTTTAAGACGCCTGTTAAAAAAAAAGATAAATGATATTTATTCTGTAAGTAGGTTGTAAATAACACTTTTACACATCGATCTTTTTTGGTCACATTATAATAGATGAGGCCGATGTTTCCTAGCTGACTACCTTGAGAAGAAACACCGAAACAAACTCAGAGGTCATACAGACAAACGTGAATTGTAGGTTCACGTCTGTGTTGGCCTTTTGAGGAAAGTACCACGCAGGTTCGAGTGGACCTGTCCAGACAGTGCAAGCATTTGTCAGTTATCATGCAGCTCAACTCAGAACTTTGAGGAGCTCAATGATCCGACGAACAATACCAAAGTAAGGACATTTGGGTAGGCCACAAAATGTACTCAAACCGCCAGACAGTCATGAAATTAACCTTAATAAAAAAACCTATGTAGTCCCCACACTTAAAATACTTCATTTAAGCACCATGTGGATTAGTGTCTGAGATGGTCTTCAGAAGGAAGAACCACTCACATTTGAGTGAACCTGTCCAGTCAGTGCAAGCATTTGTCAGTAGTCGCGTAGCTCAACTATGATCTACTTAGGAGCTCAACGTTCTGACCACAACAAAACCAAAGAAAGGACATTTGGGTATAGGCCGTACAAAGCACTCAAACCGCCAGACAATCGTTATAAATTACATGTAGTAAAAAGTAATCCACAATTAAAAAGATGATTCGTCGCAAGTCCGAACCCACTTGGCAGTTTTTAGGGTTCC
The DNA here is from genome assembly GCA_963859965.1 of Ceramica pisi. NCBI lineage: Eukaryota > Metazoa > Arthropoda > Insecta > Lepidoptera > Noctuidae > Ceramica > Ceramica pisi. Next base: position 2,027,025 of record OY982537.1, on the reverse strand, counting down.
GTACCAAAATGGTAAAAGAAACCCTAATGGTGTGACTAAATCTGTCCGTTTGTCACAGCTGGATATCAAGATCTACTAACGGCCGAAACCAATATCCTATCTATCACATACAGAGGGCCTAGCACGAATATTTTGACGGATAGTAACGTTAACGTAAGTGAATTTTGAATGTGAAAAACTACAACCCCATGTTATTTTGGTTTAATTTTACGGGACATACACAATTTATATAATGCAAAAAATATGAATTTAGTTTCCAATTCAAATAAATACTATGTGCAAAACGAGTATTGTAGCTGTAGTAAAATTTTACGTAACGTTACTATACGTCAAAAATATTCGTGCTAAGCCCTCTGGAGATAGAAAAACAAATGAAACAACAGAAAACCTATATAATTTTCATATTGTTTCATTTGTTTTGCTATCTCCAGTATGCCAAATCTGGTGATAGTTAGGTTATTGGGTTCGGCCGTTAAGCTATCAACTTGAAATTTGGAATAGTTTTAAATGACTATTTTGCAAATAAGAAGATTATAAGTAGGCTTATATTTTAACACTATCTCACTTGGAACCCTAATACTCAGCCTTCATTGTCCGTCCGTCCATCAGTCCTTCTGTCCGTCTGTCTGAGAGCGGACTGTATCTCAAGGACCGTATCTAATTGGCAGACAGTTGAAATTTTCCCAGGGTGTATATTTCTATTGCCATTATAATTACAAATTAAAATAAAAAATAATCAAAGAGTTTCACATTCATTCGTTTCCCATACAAGAAGATTTTTTTTAAAATAAACTGTTTTGTTCAAAATAGGCTGAATACCAGTACTTTTTGAACGTCAATGTTTACAACATTACAGTCCCCCAAAACGACCGCCCGTTACCACTTCCTAGTTTTGCTGGGAAGAAGAATTGGCGCAATAAACTCCCCAACAACACGTCTGTCTGGCTAGAAGAACTTGATTGTATACGGTTGGTAACACGAATGATGCAGATAACACGTAGGTATTAAAAATTTAATTAAGTATTCGTCAACTTTCCTTTTGTTTTGCATAATTTGAAGAAAAAAAAGCGAGCTAAAGGCATAAAATCTTACCGCTTGATGTTTATAACAGACCTTTTAAATTTTCCCCAAGAAAATAAGATGTCTATAAAATGTTCTATTGTTATAATAATTTCTTTCCTTCATTCATTTTTAAGGACCTTTCCAAGGTCTGCTCCCAAAGTTGAATTGTTTAAAGCAAAAATATAAAAGAAATCTTTCGAGAAAAAGGTCGACAGATCATTTAGAATTAATTAAGAGAATAATTAGTGAATTGAGGAAGTAATAAGGGGACGAGATTGGCGTTTTGACCTTGGGATGTAGTTTCCACGTAGCACATGGAAACTTCATCTTTATTAATTTATTTTTTTATTTATATATGTACACATAAGAAAATAAAGAACATGTATACAGAAAAAAGAGTACAAAGATACTGCTTATTTCATATGAAATTTCTTCCAGCAGACCAGCGACAGGAGAGTAGGAAAAGAAACATAGACACAGTTTGTAGAAACAAAGAAGGAAACTATAAAAAACTTTTTACAAAAAAATACAACCGACTTCAAAAAAAAATACTATAAAGTAAAAAATAACTTTAATGTCGGAAGTCGGTGTTTTTGTTAGTTTCTTGTATTTTGACACCGACTTCCGAAATTAAAGTTATGTTTTACTTTATAGTATTTTTTTTTGAAGTCTGTTGTATTTTTTTTGTAAAAAGTTATTTATTTTTCATTTTTTAGTGGTACCCCACACCTAACAACACCACTGCAAAATTGCAGAAAAGCAAAATACGCAATTTCGATTACTTGGATGACATAAAACCAATATCCAAGTAGACGAATTCCAGCTCTTTCGATTTAAAATCCAAAGTTCGTAACCGATGTTGACAAAAATTCTTGTTTTAAACAAGAATTTTTCAAATCGATTCATAATTTTCGGAGTTATGAGGTAACAAACAAAAAATACAACCAAATTGAGAACCTCCTCCTTTTTGGGAAGTCGGTTAAAGATAGACTTAAATAAATTAACTTAAACATTTTATTATGTACTAATAAATACATAAAAATACAATAAACATACAAACAAATATACAGAAATAGATTTACATAAAAACATAATTATAATAAAATAATACATACCTTTAATATAACATAATTATTATAGTAAAGAAGAGAGATAGTGCTCTTTGACAGCTTTTTTGAAAATAGAAATACCCTTTTCACAGAGGATTGACTAAAATCTCCCAGTTCGATTGAAAACTGGACGATTCCGAGATGGTACTAGGCCCGTACCCACTCCTGCACCTACCTTTCTCACAGTTTCGCACTTAGATTCGCTAGAGGTCAACTGAAATTCACAACAACAAATGGTCACGGGCCACTGACAACACGCAGACAATAATGACAATTTCAAGTCTACATCCACGACTAACAAAACCACTACAAGTCTCAGAACAATAATAGGGACGATCACGGATCACTTTCTCGTTTAGTCCGTCCGTCCGTTGTCCGTGGTCGTGGTAGTCGAGATATCTTGTTTACAATTCATTTCTTTAATATAGGCGCCACTGACAGCTCGCTCTGCAGTAGTTAACGCTGAAGAATCAGCCACGTCATCTTTGAATGCGTAGGCTACTTACTCAACGTGAAGTTTGCTACTGGTGAGTAGGTTGTTTCATTGGTCTGGGATTCCCGTTCTTGGCACTATTGTCTTTGATCTTGTTCAAATATCCAGTTGGATAGTTCAATGGTATAGTTTTTTTTATGATCATCAACTGACTGACTGAAATCCTCACGACTCAGACAGGAAGTGTCTGTCAGACTCCTACTGACTAAAACCACCTCGTGTTACCTTGCACACGAGGGCTGCGGGAGCTCTTAAGCAATCTTCAAAGCAGCTCTCAACACTCCAGCAAACAGGGTATACTCTTAACTGCACCGCAATGGTAATCGTGATATCTCCTTATAATTTTATAGTTTTTGTGACTGATTTTGTCCATGGCGAGTTTAGCCATTGGCGCGGGACATAATAGTGCACGAGACACGGTGATGTCACACCACCAACTTCCTTACACCGGGCTGTCACATAGAAATTCCTATTGTAAAAGCCACAACCCAACCACAACCAAACACTTTTTGCCCGACCTGGGAATCGAACTCAAGACTTCACGCTTGACAGTCGCGTTTGCGACCGTTAGGCCTATGAAGCAGTTTGAAATATAGATAATTAGTGTGTGCCAGCGGCTTCACCCGCGTGATCTCTAGGGAATATATTCCAGGAATATATATAACATGTTTACCCTCATAGTTCCCGTGGGATTTCCGGGATAAAAACTAACCTATATCCGTATGTGTGCCCATCCAAAGGTTGTCTGTAAGAGATTGCCCTGTGCGATAAGACCGCCCATTGTACACTTGTTTTTTACAAACGTATTTCCTGTTTTGTTATGAGGTGTACAATAAAGTATATAATAAATAATAATAAATATATCTTTTTTCGGGTCTCAAACTATCTGTGTTCAAGATTTCATGCAAATCGGTTCACCTTCCGCCTGATGCAGGTCCCCACCGGACACGGATGTTTCGGGAGGTACCTGCACCGAATCGGGCGGGAGGAAACGCCCGGGTGTCACCACTACGAGGATCGACCGGAGGACACGGTGGAGCACACTGTGCAGGCGCTCCGTCCAGAGCGGGAGAAGTCATTTGATGACTTCCCATTCCAAAAAAAATGGGATACTAGGGATCAAGTGACGCACATACATAATGGTGTTTAAATAACAGCTGTATTTAGGCGGAGTTGGTACCTAAGTACCAACTCCGCCTACATTCGTCGAGAACTTTACACCCAATTTAGTATCCAAATTAAAACCAAAGAAAATATAAGAGCCTACTTAGGTAAGCAATTTAATTTCACCGGCAAAGGTCAAAAAGTTTGTAATAAGCGTGCCTTTTGTTATTCTAATTAAATCTTCGTTTAATTAACCTTTACTTGAAATTAATTTTACTTTTTTTTGGAACTACGTTTCTAAATGAGGCTGTGCGACAGTCGGATTTGAAGTGTAGTAGGGACAGAACAAATAAGGTACTGTCAAACATGCTTGGAAATGTGAGCATTCTTTTTGGCAACCTTCTTCGAGATAAATCGAAATTGCTGTACTGGCCAAGCAGCAGCCGGGAAGAATGTATAAAAAACTAGTCTGTCGTGTTTTGCGGCCAAAGAAATTACATAGTAAACTCATATCTTTCATGTAATTTAAAAATGGAACGATCTTATATTCCGAAACATGGCAACCAAGGAGGTAACCTATCAAAGTTTTTATTTTTATTTCGAACTGGCTAGCAAAAAGAAAGCTGTTTATTGAAATAAAAAATGAACACTTTTACGCAGGAATAATTTTTGTTGTCTGTTTTTCGACATTAATTTGGAAAAGTAATTGTATTTTAATTTCCGCGCATTATTTGAAAGAAGTACTATCCAACCCTTGGCTACAACTAGGCATTGATGGACTTATGTATGTGTGCCTCAGCTGCGCGTCGGCTCACAATTAGACGTTCGTCCATCAATGCCTCTTTTGCTGGCCGCTGCAGTAAACTATTATTTTTTACATATTTCATATGCTGAACACCTCGCCCAAGTGTCGACACAACGACTGAAACGACTGATCACTATGGTCTCGGATCCTCACGGCGTTCACGAGGTCATCGCAAGATCAAAACTGTCTACGATTTCGGCGCAGAAATGCATTTGTCTGACCCGTCGATTATTATGCATTAAAGAAAATGTTTTAATGTTTTCACCATTTGCCAAGTTGCTGGGTTGCGGTGGTGACATAGGCAGTCGTTCTACGTATAAATACTGGTATTTGGCTGAATCCAACATGACTGAATCCGTCCCCAGTATTGTTAGGGAAAGGCAAGGCAGATGCTTGGCAAATTTTCATTAAACTAGTATTCATAACTTCACAGGGTCATCGACCTGATGCAGCGATGCTTTTCTAACGCTGAGTGACGGCTCTTTGAGATAAACAGTGGAAGAGCCGGCGCCGGGGAGACACAGGGGGTAACGTACTTAAAGATAACCGGTTACCATGACAACGGATACTAACCGCAATAACATAGAATTCCTAACTGTTTGTGACTGCTCATGATTTTGTAGTACTTGAGAGACACTGAAAAAAAAACGGCCAAGTGCGAGTCGGACTCGCGCACTGAGGGTTCCGTAAGCAGAAGTTGCGATTTACGATTTATGACGTATTAAAAAAAAACTACTCACTAGATCTCGTTCAAACCAATTTTCGCTGATAGTTTACATAATAATGTACATCATATATTTTTTTTTTAGTTTCATCATTCTCTTATTTTAGACGTTAAGGGGGGGGGACACATTTTTCCACTTTGGAAGTGTCTGTCGCGCAAACTATTCAGTTTAGGAAAAAATGATCTTAGAAACCTCAATACCATTTTTAAAGACCTATCCATATCCCACACGTATGGGTACGATGAAAAAAAATTTTTGAGATTCAGTTCTAAATATGGGGACCCCAAAATTTATTGTTTTTTTTTTTCTATTTTTATGTGAAAATCTTTATGCGGTTCACAAAATACATCTACTAAATTATTACTACTACCAAATTTCAACAGCGTAGTTCTTATAGTTTCGGAGAAAAATGGCTGTGACATACGGACGGACGGACAGGCAGACATGACGAATCTATAAGAGTTCCGTATTTGCCATTTGGCTACGGAAACCTAAAACGAAGACTTTTTTTTATACAAAACGGGGAAACTCTTGGCCCAAATCTCACCTGATGGAAAGTGATGCTTAGGCCTCTGTTTAAAAGGATTCCGGGTGAAACTCGCTTCCATCTTCGGCCTAATCATCACTTTCCATCAGGTTTGATTTGGGCCAAGTGTTTCCCCGTTTTGTATAAAAAAAAAGATGGAAGCGAGTTTCACACGGAATCCTCTTACACAGAGGAACTGGCTATCATACCTCTAACTGCCGGAACACAACAATGCTGTTAACATTGTTGTTATGGCGACAGACTTAGACATGATGGTGGTAGCTTGCCAGGCGGACTTAGAACAAGTCCTACCACCAACCAAACCGAGCAAAAAATTTGCCCCCGCTGGGAATCGAACCCGGGACCTCTGGGTCTGAATCAGGTGGTATAACCACTAGACCACGGAGGCGGTTAGTGTCACCTGTTTAGCACCACCCGGGAACCACGTGTAGGGATTCGCTGAAGGGTATTCTCCTACGGACGCGGGTGACTCGGCCCCCAAAGACTTCGAAACGTCTTTATCTCACCAGATGGAAACGATGATGACGTGGTCGACGTTGGAGTACGAATACCTAGAAGTAACATATTCAATCATGACTTAAAGATGCAAGAATGGTTCTCGAGGAAGGTTTTAATATATAATTTGATGAGCGAAGCCGCGGGCGTCAGCTAGTGATTAATATTATGATTCTATTAAAGTGGCATTTTTAGACACGCTTTACGCACAATGAATGATTCCCAAAACGTGTAGTGCGCTGGCGCATCGCCGTACGTCTTGCAGTTTTTCTATTTATTTATTTAATTATTTAATGGGCTTCCCCTTGACCACAATCACGCCTGATGGAAAGCGATGGATGAGGTCTAAGATGGAGTGAGCTTGGGTTATACATATGTGGTCGGGAACAAAGACGTTGGCAGAGAATTTAACATTTTGGCTGTGCGCATAATAAATGTGGAGGAGAAGCGCTGGGTACGACAAGTCGGAATATCGACCAAGTTACGGGTGGTACCCTGCAGTTCGTCTGGTATTACGGTAGTTAAAGGGCGATGGTGGAAGGCGTAGAGTTCCTGTGCACACTCACCAAAGATGAGCGGGTCAAGCTAAGCGGTTTCGATAAGGCTTTCACTAATAGAAAGAGCAATAAATGAAAAACATTTTTGTAGATAATTAGCGCTCTGACGTAATAGGGGCGTGTTTTCAGATCTAATCCTGTAAGTCTCTCATGATATTTTTATTAATGAACATGTTCTACAATGCCTAAGTAAAGATTACCCTTTCTAATTAACCATGAATAGGGTAAACTTAGCGAGCGGCTCGTGTAGGTTAGGTTAAGGTTACATTCAACCCTTGTTTCATAATGGAGCTATTTTTGTTAATAAAGATTAAACCAAGGGGTGCGAAAGTAACATAGAGGATGGAAATTCTGTTTTATATTTAGGAATGTTGTTGCTTAGCCAAAAATATACGGGTATAAAGATTATTTTGTGTTTTTTGCTAGCTACGTACTTTCTTAAAAGGTTTGTTCATCAAGTAATCATTTTATTCATACGTTTTAATGTCAATCACATGGTGTAATTATACAAATACAAACTTGATTGATTACAAAAAACAAATTCAATAGTTTCCAATATATCGTTAGCTTATTTATAAAAAAAAACCGGCCAAGTGCGAGTCGGACTCGCGCACCGAGGGTTCCGTAAAAACCTCTAGGTATTATATTAAAAGCAAAAGTTGCGATTTACGATTTATGACGTATTAAAAAGAAACTACTTACTAGATCTCGCTCAAACCAATTTTCGCTGGTAGTTTACATGGTTATCTATATTAGTTTTATCATTAACTTATTTTAGAAGTTACCGGGGGGGGGGGGGGAAATTATATTAGAAACCTCAATATAATTTTCGAAGACCTATCCATAGATACTCCACACGGTATGGGTTTGATGTAAAAAAATTTATTGAGTTTCAGTTCTAAGTATGGGGACCCCCAAAACTCACAGATAAACAGACATGACGAATCTATAAGGGTTCCGTTTTTGCCATTTGGCTACGGAACCCTAAAAAGGTTTAGAATTTCACGCGATATTTTATCATCTTACGGAGTTTACCATTTTCCGGTGACATACGTATCAATTCAGGACCTCTTTATAATTGGCGGTATTTGCTTCTAAAAAAACCGCGACCGATCAATACTTAAATTCACGAGCTCATTTTATGATAATCCTTAACATAAAATTCCCGATTGCCTCCTTTAGCGTAATGTCCCCACAAACTGTTTACATTTAACGAGTCATTCCAAAACAGATGCTTCAGCATAAATCTTTATAACAGTACCCGTCTAGACAGCTAAAAAGTTTGTCAAATGCTGTGCTAGTTTTTAGTAGAAAAGAGATAGAAACTTTGCGGCTATTTTGTTTTTTTTTTTACCCGAATGCGAAAGAAGGAGGGTTATGTTTTTCGACTGTATGTATGTATGTGTATTTCTTTGACACGCCCTAGAGCCTTTTTTTTATTGTATTTGTATCTTGTTGTTCTTGTTTGTTATTGTGTCTTGACTCTAGTCCTGGTCAGAGATTAGAGACAAAGTCTACGATGGAGCGATTTTACCGAGAAGTAGCCTGTTCACTCTAACTTTGAAAAGATTAGGGTTGTAAGCATTCGGAAACACAGACGCAGGCAAAGAGTTCCACTCCTTTGCTGTGCCCATTATGAAAGACGCTTGGAAGCGCTTAGTACGAGTTGGTGGAATAGCAACAAGGTAGGGATGGCAAGTTGCAGTGCGTCTGGATCACGGGTCTGGATGTCCGATGTTAGAAGGGGGCTGGTGGGATGAGGTCGTGGAGTTCCTGGGCACACTCTCCGAAGAACAATCTCTAGAAGACCGACAAGCAGGCAACCTTGCGGCGATGAGCCAGGCTGTGTAGCTTGACATCCATCAGTTTTACGTCGCCAATGAGCCTCTTAGCTCTGCGTACCACCGAGTCAAGCGCGGCAAGCTGATACTTAGCTGAGCGATCCCAATGGTGGCTGCAATACTCCATGCAGGATCGGACTTGTGCTTTATAAAGAGTTAAAAACTGCTGATGCTTGAAGTATCGCTTCACCCTATTTAGGATGCCCAGCTTTTTAGCCGCAGTTTGCGCTTTGCACTCAATGGTGGCGCCGAAGTTGAGACTGGTTGACGGCTCCATGCCTAGGAGCTCGAACCGATCAGTCACTGGAACAGATACACCCCGAAAAGTAGGAGTTTGGTTGAAACATCTCCCTTTTGCGGTAAAGAGACACGCCTGTGTTTTGGTGGCATTAAAAGAGACCAGATTGTCGTCACCCCACTGGGAGACAAGGCTTAAGGTCAAATTTGTCCGCTCTACCATGGCCTCTCTCAAGGAACGAACTTCATCCCCGCCGGCTGTGGCGCTGGACAAGTATTTCTCTGAAACCGTGCTGTCATCTGCGTACCCAACAAGACAAGGCTGAAGTAGTTCATTGATGTGCAGCAGGAACAGAGTTGCAGAGAGAACAGACCCCTGAGGAACACCGGCATCAATAGCCATGAGGTCAGAGGAGCAGCCGTCAACAACTACTCGGATCGACCGTTCTCTAAGGAAATCTGATATCTAGCTGCAAAAAGCAGCTGGGATGCCATATGCAGGAAGCTTGCTGAGTAGACTTGCGTGCCATACTCTGTCAAAAGCCTTCAAGATATCGAGAGACACAGCAAGTGCTTCGCCATGTCTCTCGATGGCTTCGCCCCAGCAGTGCGTGATATACACAAGAAGATCGCCAGTAGACCGTCCCCGGCGAAAGCCATATTGACGGTCACTGAGGAGATCATTGTCTTCAAGGTACGTCAGCAACTTACAGTTCAATACCCGTTCCATAACCTTGCAAGGGATGGAGGTAATGGCGATTAGTCTGTAATGAGCAGGGTCTGCACGGTTACCCTTTTGGGCACCGGTTGCACATTTGCAAGCTTCCAGGATTTTGGCACCTTTCTTTTTACATGAGAGGAGCAGAACAGGCGTGTCAGTACAGGAGACAGTTCTGGCGCACATTGCCTTAACACTTTTGCTGGAATGCCGTCAGGCCCGCTGGCCTTATTCACGTCTAGACTGCACAATACTCTTCGGCCCTCTATATTGTGGACTGCGATCTCCGGCATCGAAGAATCACAACAAGGTAAAGTTGGTGGTTGCTTAGAGCCAGCGTCCAGATTTGAATTGCTTGCAAAAAGAGATGCAAACAAATTTGCTTTCTCACTTGCAGAGCGAGCCAGCGACCCATCAGGTTTTAACATTGGAGGCAAAGTGGGTCGACAGAAGTTCGTTTCGACTACTTTCGATAGGGACCAGAACTGCTTACTACCCGGGGGTATGATGCTGGTTTGGCCCCAATACGTCCAACACGGTCAAAACATGCCCTTCGTAGAACCTGCTTGCAGAACTTACTGGCAGAATTAAAGGCTCCCTTCCTCCTGCGAATCCTACGTGCTTTTACTACCTTTCGGTCGCGGGCCTTGATCCACGCTTGGTAAGCAGATACTTTACGGGCCTCAGCGTGGGCGCATTCTGGATTATACCAAGGCCGCGATTTGTGACCGAGCGGGATATCGGAGAATGGAATAAAATACTCCATCCCCTGCCAAATCACGTCCGAAATCACGTCAGCCTAAACGGCTTATCGTATTTTTATGTGAGTGGTGTCAATTTAGTTGTGAAAGTGACACTGAGTACATCAAAATTAAGGAAAAACAAAACTAAGAATAAAAATGGCCGATTTTTGGCGGTATAATATGTCTTTAAAAAACCCTCAAACCTAACAACTTGGTATCAAAATAAAGAGCTTGCGGAGACGATTCAAAAATGTAACTCACTAAAATGTAGAACCGAAATGAAAAAAGCAGCTTGGTAAAAAAATAGTGACTTTAAAAAGTATCTCAAAAAGAAAAGTATCTCAGCACCATATTTGTAAAATTTTATTTATGTTTAAGAGTCCTATTAAATTTTTTACGGAAATTCATGATTTTTGACGCTGTAATTTTCAGCAGCAGTAAGACATTTTAATTATTTGATCCTGAATAACGATAGTGCCAGTCTCTTTATTGTAAGTTGGAGTTACACATTTTCATTTTTCTTTTCGTGTAATTTACTATAAATATTTTACGAACTCAGTTTGCAAGAAAAAATGTCGGCGATGGAACTTTGACGGTCTAATTCACATTGTTACAATCAATTCTTTTAAAAGCTGAAATTACTAAAAGGTAAGTTGAATGTTTTACTTGTTTATTGGAGTTCTAGAATTTCTTTAAATTCCTTGAGTTTTCACGGAAAAAAACGTAAAGAAATCCTAATTTAAGCCAGAAATGTCTTGATTCAGCGTCCATAATATTACAAATAAAAACAATTTTATCAAAAAAATTAATATGATATAAAATTTCAATCTACAATTAATACGTTTCATAAGTTCTCGTTTGTCAATATAATTAAACAAAATTACAATAAATAAAATTAAAGTACTATATATTCTGCGTCAATTCAGCGCGCGCGCTCCTCAGTCTCGCGCGAGCGCCCAAATAAACTATAATCCTAGTCAGACTAGTAAGTATCAAAATTGTTTCGCGGACTAAAGATGTACTCCCAACGCAGACCAACGTAACTTCGTCTATTGCAAACGAGCATTTACGATTCGTAATAGGACTCTTAAGTGTTGAGCGATCGGCTGCTGCGCCGCGTGTCGTGTTTCGATTCCCGCATGGAAAAAATATTTGTATGGCCTACAGATAGTTGTTCCGGGTCTGGCTGTTTGTGTATGTGACTTTGTATGTGTTAACGCCTGTGAAGACGTCAGTGTTCGCATTGCTATGCAAAACGGTCAGGCGTCCAGCACGGAATTAAATTTTTACAAACACCGTCATTCACTTTTTAAAAGTCAAGTTTTTCACCTAGTCGCGAACTTGTGCGCTCCACATATTATTTAATGTAATTCAGGTATTTTGCCGAAATTATACACCATACCTCGATACGGGAGTTTCATTTGAAGACACTGAAGCCCCAACATCTGGCGACCTACGACAAAACCTGAAAATTTAACTACGTTTACAAACAGTTTGTAAACGCACCCACGAACAGGAGAAATTCCTAGTGTCGGAAAAGTTCTTAAGAAAAAAAGTCGCCAGTACATCAGGCTATCCGAAACTTGAACACTATCCTATCTCTTCGTGATAAAGTTGAAAATCTAACAAAGAAATTTGACAGATCGATGTGCTGGCGTCTAAACGATAAATCATGCGCTTAAAATTGAAAAAAAAAAAAGCCGGCCTAGTGCGAATCGGACTCACGCACGAAGGGTTCCGTACCATTCACGTTTGTTGTATCTGAACCGCCTTTAATATTTATTTTATTCTAATTTTCAGTATGTGTTGTTATAGTGGCAACAGAAATATCAACCATAAAAATGTCAACTTTCTAACTATCTATGATCTTGATATACAGCCTGGTGACAGACTGGCAGACGGACGGCCAGCGGAATCTTAGTAATAGGGTGACGTTTTACTCTTTGGAAATAGAACCCTAAAAATCAAACTGGTTGCTGGTGGCTATGTTTATAAAAAAAAATATTCGAATCCCTTTCTTCGTGGTAGAAAATGCTTTTTTTTTTTTTTATTTTTTTTTATTCAAAACGGGGAAACTCTTGGCCCAAATCTCACCTGATGGAAAGTGATGATTAGGCCGAAGATGGAAGCGAGTTTCACCCGGAATCCTCTAACATAGAGGAACTGGCTATTATATCTCTAATTGCCGGAACACAACAATGCTGTTAACATTGTTGTTATGGCGACAGACTTAGACATAATGGTGGTAGCTTGCCAGGCGGACTTAGAAGTCCTACCACCAACCAAACCGAGCAAAAAATTTGTCCCCACTGGGAATTGAACCCGGGACCTCTGGGTCTGAATCGAGTGGTATAACCACTAGACCACGGAGGCGGTTAGTGTCACCTGTTTAGCACCACCCGGGGACCACGTGTAGGGATTCGCTGAAGGGTATTCTCCTACGGACGCGGGTGACTCGGCCCCCAAAATAATGAAAAAGAAAACTTTAATTCGGGAGGAAAGTTTCTTAGACTTCGTGTCTTTCATGTTGTTCTTTGAGGCGTGAGGAGATTAAATACTTTTACAATGAAGATGAAAAGATTAGTTTGGGAAGGATAAGAAATAACACCCGCACGATCTTCAAGGTTAAGCAAATCTTACCGAGGTCAGTCTTTGGATGCGTGACCGAACCTTTCTTACCGAAACTTCTGCGTGTCTCGGAAAGTAATTTTAACATGTACTAGCTGATGCTCGCGGCTTCACTCGCTTGACCTCGCCTGCCTCGCCTCGAAGACCACTATTCACAGGTCAAAACAGCATAAAATGGTGCCGTAGTTTTTGAGTTTAAGTAGATAATATGTAGTGATTGTGTAGATCTTTTACAGTCTCTCTATTGGTCAGAAGCCAATAAAACTGACACCAATTTTGCCGGGTGTTGCCCAAATAATGGCTTGTGAAGGTTAAGTGGGGCAAAGTTTTTAATAAAAATGTTTGATAGGATTTCACAGGAATATTAATGGAAGAACTCTCTGTAGTCTAAAACTCGATAGTCGTCCTTGCCAGTACTGAACCAAAGGTCTCAATCAATGAGTATTTTCTGATAATCCACTATAGTTAAAACATATTCTTATTATCGTGTAGACAGTAAGGTCTAACGACTCAATACACCCTAGTGTTAGAGTTTCTAAACCGCTTCAAGGGCCTCTGACATGGTTTAACGACCGCCATTTGGCCGCCGGGACCACCGGCTTATACTTGCCTTCTAAAACACGGAATCAGCCCCTGCTCCTCCTGTTGGATGCGGGTCGTGTATGCCGAACATAAGCATCAGAAAGACGTACTTAGGGTACTGCTAATGCTGGTCCGCTCCACAGCGACTAAAGTGCCCAAACTTGATGAACATGTGAAAACATTGTTGGACCTGCTGAAGATTGTAAGACTATATTTGCATTGTGTAGACTCATTCTTTTTGCATTGTATAGTTTTACTCATTAATTATTTCGCACCGAATGTAAACATGATTTTGTAAACAATGGCAACTGGTTTAAAAGAGTGTCCTTGGAGTTTCTTGCACGTTCTTCTCCACAGGATCTACTCTTTGGAACGTGCAACTGTCGCGCTGGAGGCGGGGTCGGTGGATGTGTTATGTTGGAGAACAACCTGCTGCTCTTGTCATTAGCGCGGCAGGATTAGCTTCATCTATTTGACTGACAGACCTTGACTATTCAAAAGTGCCTGTAACTGGTCTATTTGAAATAAAGGATTTTGTATTTGTATTTGTACTGCGTAACCTAGACGTGAACAAGGCTAATGGCCCCGACGGGATTCAAGCAATTGTACTAAAGACTTGTGCGCCTGAGTTTTCTCCGATCTTGACACACCTATTTCGCCTTTCGTTTGAGACTGGGAAAGTGCCGAAGGGTTTGAAGCAAGCTAACGTGCAGCCCGTGCCCAAGAAGGGTAGTCGAGCTGAGCCGTCAAATTATAGACCCATCTCGGTAAAAAAAAACGGTTTTGGGAATACATTCATTGTGCGTACAGCTAAAGAGTGTCATTCCCTGCCGGAGTCTGTGTTTTCTGATAGCTGCAACCTGGGTGTCATTAAGTCAAGTGTGAATAGGTTACTTCTAGGCAAGCGTGCTCCACCTTAGACCGCATCATCAAACATATGCTTATCAATAGTAATCATCTTTTTATCATACTTAAGATCATTACAATAATCAAACAAAAATCTGTGAAATTCATCTTTATCATCTTATTTTCATATTTATCGGTATAATATTAGGTTCAAGATAGATCGGGAAAATTTGACAGCTTCGGGTAGTTTTGATTGCTAGCTGACTCTACTAAAGTAGCTTTTATAGATCCGCAGTTGGCTTCATATTAGCAAGAGATCCTTCTTTTAGTGACAGATACCTAGATTTGACTGTTCTGGCCCTTTTTTTATTTTAAAGTGTAACTTTTATTTCATCGTCTCAAACTTTTTCGTCTGTGTTGCATGTCGCGTGACGGTCGGCCGCGGAGTAGGGATAAAGTGAAAGGCGCTCGTCAGAGCAGCCGAGGCCAATATGGCGGCGCCTATACTTCGCATCAGCTGACCTTTTTTAGTGAAAAGTTTCACTGTTACCGTGGTTTCATAAAACCATACAATCCTTTTAGTTTTTAATGATGGCAAATCATCAAATGACTCCTCCCGCTCTGGGTAAAGCAAGAGGGAGTGTCAAGCTCCTATTGACTAAAACCCATCCGTGTTCCTCCAAATGCCCTTTGCGTTCCAGGGCCGCGGTGACTCTTTCGAACAAATTCCGCAACCCCGACAGGACTGTGCTGGCACCTACGCTAGTCATTTCAGAAAACCCTTACCTATTATTATAAACATGACGGTATACCTGAAACTAGCTTCCTCGAAGGGAATATACCTAATCTCGGGATAATCTATCTCTGAGCCAAATTTCATACAAATCCGTTCATCTGTTCTGGCGTTATTGAATTACAAAAATCTATCCATTCAAAACTTTCGCATTTTTAGGGTTCCGTACCCAAATAGTAACCAACGGAATTCTCCGCTGTCAGTCCGTTTGTCTGTCTGTCAGCAAGCTATATCACTAGAGGCCGCCTGCGACTTCGTCCGCGTATAAATTCTCGTTATTCCCGTGTAAATCCCGATCCCTCGGGAACTCTGGGATAAAAAGTCTATGTGTTATTCTGGGTCTTCAGCTACCTACATACCAAATTTCATCGTAATCGGTTCAGTAGTATTTGCGTGAAAGAGTAACAAACATCCATACACACTCACAAACTTAAGCATTTATAATATTAAGTAGGATGAACCGTAATAGGTTGAGATTCAAGATTCAAGATTCAAGATTCAAAGCATTTTATTTCAAAGAAACCATTTACAGGCACTTTTGAAATGTCAAGGTCGGTCAGTCAAAAAACATGAGGCTATTTGCACGTTCCAAAGCGTAGTTCTCTATGGAGAAGAACGTGCAAGAAACTCCACGGGCACTCTTTTAAATAATGTGATGTTTTACAAAAATCTTAGTTACATGTACTTGCTTCTTCATGTGAGGACAATGCAAAATAAAGATAAAAACTTTAAAAAAACAACTTAAAATATAAAGATCAAAATAAGCCGGTGGTGGTTAAGAGATGACCAGTCTCAACTGACGGCGCCCGTTCACGAACCTGACGTATGTATCGGCACCATTCAGCTCAACCATTTTGAAGGGAACCGAATGATCCAACACACACGCCGCCATCAGCAAAACATTTGAGTGAGCATGACATGTTCTCAATCACCATGCTCGTTCATGTCAAACAAGTAAAATTATAACTCATCACATATATAAAATATGAAATAATGCTTCTACTTTACACAAAACTATGGTTGTCAATGACCATGAAATATATATAACAAACAATTCAAAACTTACTAAAAAACAGACATTCTTGTAAAGAAAGAATAAATAAATTATTGTTTTATGATTACAAAACAAAAAAATAAAAAATAATACAAAACAAAAAATAGGGGGTGAGCATCTCTTCTAGACCTGAAAACCTAACTAGTAGACCCTCGCGGCTGTACTTGTGAAGCAGGACCGGAATTTAGCCATGCATTTTTATCGAGGATATAATCTTCCAGTTTATAATAATGCTTTACTACATAGTGTGCGTTATAAGCATGCTTTAAATTTTCTCTCATTCAGTTCGAGAATATCAACTGGTATCTATACTATAATATTATAAAGCAGAAGAGTTTGTTTGTTTGTTTGTTTGTTTGTTTGTTTGTTTGGTTGAACGCGCTAATCTCAGGAACTACTGGTCCGATTTGAAAAATTCTTTCAGTGTTGGATAGCCCATTTATCGAGGAAGGCTATAGGCTATATATCAAAAGCAGAAGAGTTTGTTTGTTTGTTTGGTTGAACGCGTTCAGGAACTACTGGTCCGATTTGAAAAATTCTTTCAGTATTAGATAGCCCATTTATCGAGGAAGGCTATAGGATATATATCATCGACTAAGACTAATAGGAGCGGAGCAGTAACGAAAAATGTTACGCAGGCGACGTTGCACGGGTCAGCTAGTTTTATTATAAAATTTAACACAGTACCCCATAAAAGAAGTGTGTGTGCCAATCTGAACCGGGGTTGATTTAATGATATGCCTGATTATGCCTGTATTGACAGTTGGAATTTTCTCAGAGTGTGTATTTCTGTTGCCGCTATTACAACAAATAAAAATACGATGGTACGGAACCCTTCATTCGCGAGTCTGATTCGCACTTGACCGCTTTATAATAGTAGTTAGATTATCTATAATTAATATTATAAAGTAGAAGAGTTTGTTTGTTTGTTTGGTTGAACGCGCTAATCTCAGGAACTACTGGTCCGATTTGAAAAATTATTTCAGTGTTCGATAGCCCATTTATCAAGGAAGGCTATAGGCTATATATCATCACGCTATTCAATAGAAGCGGAGCAGTAATGGAAAATGTGAGGCAGACGAAGTTGCGCGGGTCAGCTAGTATAATGATATGCCTGATTATGCCTGTATTGACAGTTGAAATTTTCTCAGAGTGTGTATTTCTGTTGTAGCTATTACAACAAATAAAAATACGATGGTACGGAACCCTTCATTCGCGAGTCTGACTCGCACTTGGCCGCTTTTTAATAGTAGTTAGATTATCTATAATTAATATTATAAAGCAGAAGAGTTTGTTTGTTTGTTTGGTTGAACGCGCTAATCTCAGGAACTACTTGTCCGATTTGAAAAATTCTTTCAGTGTTCGATAGCCTATTTATCGAGGAAGGCTATAGGCTATATATCATCACGCTAAGAACAATAGGAGCGGAGCAGTAATAAAAATTGTTACGTAGACGACGTTGCACGGGTCAGCTAGTTAAATTATAATATCCCGGTTCCTTTCAACGGCTGAAAAGATATAAACTCAATTAACTCCTTACATTTTATGTTTGCCTAACAATTACTTAAACCGTCTAACAGACATTGTTGGGTAAGTTTACGAGGCATAAAATAGATTGGATCTTGTTAACGAGAAGGTACTTCTATTTAAATACTTGGTTACTAGCCTTTTAGCCGATTTTGACGTTTTGTTTATCAAAAATGGGGAGGAGCTCGTAGCTAAATATTAACAGCCCCACAGGTCAATCTTCAAGGTTAAGCAACGCTTGCCGAGGTTGGACTGTGGGTGGGTGACCATCTTAACATACCGAGATTTCTCCGTGCCTCAGAAAGCACGTTAAGCTGTTGGTCCCGGCTGTCATTTGGAGATCTTTGGCAGTCGTTACGGATAGTCAGAAGCTAGAAAATCTCTGACACCAATCTTGGCAAGGAGTACCGTGTTACCCAGTTAATGGGTTGTGGAGGTCTGGTAGGCAGCCGCTCCACGTAAAATACTGGTATTCAGCTGAATCCGGTTTGACTGGAAGCCGACCCCAATATAGTTGGGAAAAGCCTAGGCAGATGATGTTCATCAAAAATGGGACTGCGATATTACCAAGGATGTTACAGGCTTGAGTATTTGCTGTTTGGCTCTAATTAAAAATGGCGACAGTTTTATTCCAACTAGTTATTTTTTTTCTATTGGCAGGTTCACGTTTGACCATGACCACCATCTGCCTTGCCCTGATGGTAAATAATGATGTGGTTGGTGAAGATGGAGCATGCTCGTCTAGAATAGGTAACCTATTCCCTCTAAACTTGAGCCGAACCGAGGTTGTAGCTATTAGGAAACACAAAACGGAAAATATACCATCATCTGCATCTGCCTAGCCTTTTCCCAACTATATTGGTTTCGGCTTCCAGTCTAACCGGATTCAGCTGAATACCAGTATTTTACGTGGAGCGGCTGCCTACCAGACCTCCACAACCCATTAACTGGGTAACACGGTACTCGCTTTGCAAGACTGGTGTCAGATTTTCTGGCTTCTGACTATCCTTAAAGACCTGCAGACTACAGACAATATTCCCGGAAAAATGCAGTGAAATTTCATTTTCAGTCCGCTTTTTGCTCCAGGCTTTTAGTAGCACTAAACGTTTTCATAGTGATGGTGAAAAATGAAGATTTTTAAAAGCTCGGCCACTATTTATTTCTGTTTTTTGTAGCACTTTTTGGAGCTCGTGGCTACATAATAACAGCCGCATGGGTCGATTTTTCAGCTTAAGCAACGCTTGCCGAGGCTGGTCTGTCGATGGGTGACCATTTTAACATACCGAGTTTCCTCAGTGCCTTGGAAAGCACGTTAAGCTTTTGGTTCTTGGTGTCATTTGGAGATCTTTGGCAGTCGTATAGCAATAACATATGAGATTTATGTTCGAAGGTTATAAGTCTTTACAATGTGTGTTCGTAATATATTCAATTAGTGTTTATTGAAGTAGAAAAATAGTGTAAATGCAGCCAAAATGTTATCCTACTAATTCTACTATAATGACTAAATAGTGATAATATTATAAAACAAAGTCCTCCGCCGCGTCTGTCTGTCTGTCTGTTCGCAATAAACTCAAAAACTTCTGCACCGATTTTCATGCTGTTTTCACTAATTGATAGAATGGTTCTCGAGGATGGTTTTAGTATATAATTTCTCAAGTTTTTTATACATTGGCCAAAATATAATGATATTTGTTGGAGGTGAAGAAAAAAATAAGCCATCTGAGAGCTTTCAACGCTGCCTTAAACCCTTTGAGATATAAAAAAACAAAATGATGTATCGTGGAATCGTATATCTTATATAGGTCTACAGAAAAGTCCGCAATGGCATGTTTCTATCTGTTAAGGATAACGTACTATATCCATTTAAATACTTTAAATAATGGTTAATTATAAAGCGATAATTGGAAAGCTATTCACACAAATATGTATGATTTTAAATAAGTTAGATGCTCGACATTTGCAAGCTACATGCCCCTGTAACTGTTAATGTCTACTAACATAGTCGTTAAGTTTTATGTTACTAATAATGTTGTAAAAATATGGAATTAATTTCTGAAATAAATATATATATATATTTTTTAATTTAATCATTTCATGCACATTAATTTAAACGCATATCTTAGGAGTAATCGAAAAAAATTACGGACGAGAGAATAAAATTCAAGCGCCTCGCTTTGCTTGACGCAATCGCCGAACCTCCCCGCACCGTCTTGCCTACTTTGTAGCTGATAAGCCGAACGTACTTTTTAGGGTTCCGTAGCCAAATGGCTAAAACGGAACCCTTATAGATTCGTCATGTCTGTCTGTCTGTCCGTCTGTATGTCACAGCCACTTTTTTCCGAAACCATAAGAACTACACTGTTGAAACTTGGTAAGTAGATGTATTCTGTGAACCTCATTAAGATTTTCACACAAAAATAAAAAAATAAAAAAAAAATTGGGGGTCCCCATACTTAGAACTGAAACTCAATTTTTTTTTAATCAATCCCATACGTGTGACGAACAATCCCACATGTCTGTAGTACGGCACCTCCGACTGCACAAGAGAGTATTTCAGAGCAAGTTGCTGATGGATAATCTTGGCTACAAGGTTGTGCTTATGCAAGTATTCTCCGTTAGCTAGACGAGAACAACCAGAGATAATGTGGCGAATTGATTCTCCCGGACGGTGACATGCCCGACATATGTCGACCGTGCCGTCCTTCACAATAAATCTCCGGTAGTTATTCGTCATGATAACTTCGTCCATAATTGCACAGACAAAACCTTCGGTTTCTCTAAAAAGATCACCGAAACGCAGCCAGGCCACGGACGCTAGTTGATCTACGTCGGGCCCATGTAGGGCCCGGTAAAAGTCCGTGAAGCTCCTTACTCTGCCATACCGCCCTGCGATCATTAGTGTCAAGCACCGCAGGTTTGCGCTAGATCTCATTTGCCAAGAAGAGCGGGGTGAGTCCCTTGTCCACCGCCACTACATCTCGATGCATACCCACGTCGACAGCTAGGAAATATTCCCTGAGACTGCATATCTCGCGATTGTGGAGAGTCTTAGCACGCACAACGGCACGACGCACGGGTCAATCTTTAGGGTTGGTCCGAGGATGGATGACGATCTTTATATACCGAGTTTCCTCCTTGCCTCGGAAAGCACGTTAAGCCGTTGGTCATTTGTAGATCTTTGGCAGTGGTTACGGATGTTCAGAAGCCAATAAATCTGACTCTTACCAAGAAGTATCGTGTTACCCAGTTAATGGGCTGTGAAGGACTGGTAGGTAGCCGCTCCACGTAAAACACTGGTATTCAGCTGAATCCGGTTTGACTGGAAGCCGACCCCAGTATAGTTGGGGAAAGGCTAGCCAGATGATGATTTTGTATTTGAAAGCCTGAAAAAATCTTCATGAAATTTGGCATAGAGTTAGATTGTAGTGGAAATTAACATATACAATACATTTTTTCGTCAGTAACGTGGGTGGCGCCGCGGCGGCAGCTAGTTTATAATTAAGTCAGTGTGTATCGTATAAACATTATAATAACATATTTATTTTACATTTGTCGCAAATTGTGCATATAAAATGACGTTTTTAAACCTCTGTATAATGCTGTTGTAAAAGGAAAATAGATAACTTACCACTTCACTAGCAATAGCGCACTTTGAAGTTATCAAACTGTATTGAGTACCTACCTTTATCAGCTGTCTGTTCCGTAGTATTATAAAATGAGTCTCACAGTTCAGGCTTATTGACTTAGGTAATCTAAAATTGTTAGGTTAATTATGTGGATAGGTGTTTTTGTGAATATTTTGTTATGATGGAATAGTTACATTAGGAATCAAATAAGCGAATACCTGATGATTGTGTTAAAATATTGTTAACAGTGATCGTCTCTTTTTTAAATAAATCATTCCAAATTAAGTAAGCGTGATTAAGGTGTCTGTTTGTGTAAATTGACTATTACTATTACTGTGAAAATGATTGCTAGACAGTATGCAAAGTATTTAATGTTTTGCGCAATTCTCAGTGTCACTCTGTTTTCACTTCTCTATAATACGGACTATTTTGTCTTAGTAACAAGCTTTCAGGGCGTAATTAAATCAAATGTGTCATTAGATTTGAAATACATATTATTGTGGTCACAAATGTTTGATCCGATTAAAACATTGGAAGATGGTAGAGTTACGTTTATAAAACGGAGATGTGTCTTTACTAACTGTTACGTTTCAACAAATAGACAATTGCTCAAAGACATTGCAAACTTCGACGTGATATTGTTCCATGGAAGAGAACTTCCTGCTAATTCTTCACTGCTACCTCAATCCCGTTCACCTCACCAGAAATATATCTACGTCAACATGGAATCATCAGCAAGATTTCCAGTCTGTAATAAAATTTACAGTAACAGTTATTTTAATTGGAGTTTGACTTACAAATTGGATTCCGACGAATATTTTGGATATATCAGAATAAGAGATAAAGCAGGAAAAGTCATTGGCCCTAAACAAGAGATGCACTGGCAAAAAGTAGAAACAATGATGCCTATTAACGACACTCTCAAAGCAAAATTGAGTTCGAAGAAGATTGCTGCCGCTTGGTTCGTGTCTCACTGTAGAGCACCTAGCGGTAGGGACTTGATTGCAAAACGGCTCCAAGCTGAATTAGCAAAGTTTAACATGCAGGTTGACATATATGGCAAGTGTGGTACGAAGAAGTGTCCTAGAGGAAGTATGGAGGAATGTTTGCGGAAATTAGAGACTGATTACTACTTCTATTTGTCGTTCGAGAACTCTTTCGTAGAAGACTACGTGACAGAGAAGTTGTTGCATGCTCTCCAACACTACACTGTACCGGTGGTGTATGGTGGCGCCAACTATACAAGGTTCTTTGATTTTTGTAACTTTTATTTATTTATTTATTTTATTATTTATGTACACACAGAAAAATAGTAAAAGTTAACATTATAAATATACTAGCTGTCCCCCGCGGCTTCGCTCCCGTTTTGCCCGTACAGTTCCCGTTCCCGTGGGATTCCCGGGATAAAAACTATAACTCTTATGTCCTTCCTCGGGTCTCAACCTATTTTTGTACAAAATTTCATCCAAATCGGTCCAGTAGTTTCGGAGCCTATTCAAATCAAACAAACAAACAACCAAACAAATCTTTTCTCTTTATAATATTAGTGTAGAAGTACAAAGAAACTGCTTATTTCCAATGAAATTTCTTCCAGCAGACCTGCGTCAGGAGAAACGAGAAATAGATGTAGACAATAGTGTGTAAGAACAAGCGAAAAGAAGTACCTATGCAAAGTCTTAAAATTAAAGTTAAAAATAAATAAAAATCCGAAAACATAATAATTCTTACTTGCGACCCGCCCCGGCTTTGCACGGGTGCAACAATTTCGAATCATCATCATCTGCCTAGCCTTTTCCCAACTATATTGGGGTCAGCTTCCAGTAACAATTTCGTATATAGGTATATCTTATTAATTTGTCGTAACGTACTTATAAGTGTGGATTACGTTGTCTCGCTGAAAAGCACGTTTTTATTAAGTGATTAGTAATTGTTATTTTCCTCGCTTAGATAAGATTTTCCTCGCAAATATAGAGACGCTTTATAGGCACGCGCGCGTCGCCGGCCGTTGTAAAATATCGCGTGAAATTGTTAACTTTTTTTCTAAATTAGACACGCATAGTTTGTTTAAGATACAGCTTCACACTGACCGGCAAATTGCAAAAAACATAAAATTATTTGAATTTCGCGGGCTACCCTAGAGCTTCCACCTTAATTAATTGACTTTAATTTGGAGGTTCTTAATTTGGTTGGTATTTTTTATATTTAAATACCCACCGATAACTCCGAGGTTTCTATGATTCTTTTTTAGTTCGGTGCATCCTTGCCATTTGGGCCCGTAAAAATTAGGGTTATTATTTTATGAGCATTTTTGCTCATTTCAATTTTTGAATAGACGATGACAATGTCCAAGTAAAACTTAAAATTGAAAATAAAACTTGACACCACAAAGTATAAAATAAAATTAATTACGGAATTCATTGTTAAAAAAACAAAGAAAGAAAACCAAAAACACAGACTCAGTCTGTGTTTTTGACAGACACACAGGCAAGACACAACACATAAGTCAATTATTAGGGTTCCGTACCCAAAGGGTAAAAACGGGACCCTAATACTAAGACTTCGTCGTCTGTCTGTCTGTCACCAGGCTGTATCTCAAGAACCGCGATAGCTAGACAGTTGAAATTTTCACAGACGATGTATTTCTATTGCCGCTATAACAATAAATACTAAAAATAAAATAAATGTTTTTTTAGATAATGGTACGGAACACTTCGTGCGCGAATCCGACTCACACTTGTTTTATTTAGTTTTCATCTCACGTAGTGACGTCACACTTCAATGATAAAAATCCATCCAGGCATCGTTTGGAATACTTCGACGGTCTACCGAATACTATATATCCAACTAGCTGACCCGCGCAACTTCGTCTGCGTCACATTTTCCATTACTGCTCCGCTCCTATTTGTCTCAGCCTGATAATATATAGCCTAACCCTCCTCGGTGAATGGGCTATCTAACACTGAAATATTTTTTTACATCGGACCAGTAGTTCTTGAGATTACCCCCTACATACAAACATACAAACAAATTTTACCTTTTTTATACTAAACGGGGAAACTCTTGGCCCAAACCTCACCTGATGGAAAGTGATGATTAGGCCGAAGATGGAAGCGAGTTTCACCCGGAATCCTCTTACACAGAGGAACTGGCTATCATACCTATAATTGCCGGAACACAACAATACTGTTAACATAGTTGTTATGGCGACAGACTTAGACAAGATGGTGGTAGCTTGCCAGGCGGACTTAGGCCAAGTCCTACCACCAACCAAACCGAGCAGAAAAATTGCCTCAGCTGGGAATCGAACCCGGGACCTCTGGGTCTGAATTAGGCGGTATAACCACTAGACCACGGAGGCGGTTAGTGTCACCTGTTTAGCACCACCCGGGGGCCACGTGTAGGGATTCGCGGAAGGGTATTCTCCTACGGACGCGGGTGACTCGGCCCCCAAAAACCTCTTTATAATATTTTCATCTCACTGATTACCCCCTACATAGAAACTTACAAACAAATTTTACCTCTTTATAATATTAGTATTTCGCCCGCGACTTCATGCGCGCGGGTTTAGTTCGTACTCTACGAACTTCATCTTCCCTCTACTAATGTGTAAATTACTTATTAATAGACTAAACGTAGGGCACTTCACTCAAACTGCAACATACATTCATACTTAGAGTATTTCTATACCCGTCGCAATATATAAAAAAAAAAACGAATCTTTGCTCTTAATAATCTTACTGTAGATAATAATAATATACCCAGATACGCGTGAAACACAAAACGCTAATGAATGAATATCTGTTTCTACTTTTCAGGTTCATGCCGGATGGAATTTACCTGACTGCGCAAAAGTCACGGGTCAAGGACCTGGCGAAGGAAATGGCGGACATCATAAACGACAAACAAAAATACTACGATTTCTTCAAGTGGCACAACCACTATTCATATCTCAGCCTGAATGAGTCTAGCGAGACCGACAGATATTGTAAATTATGCGAATTAATCAACAATAAAGAAATGTTTTTGAAAACAAGTGTATGCAAGGATTTTAGTGAGTGGTTGAGCCCAGCATACAAATGCCACTAGATATTTTTATCCAACTTCTAGTTTTTTACTCATAAAAGTCATTAAACTGTTATTGTATGGCGTTTTATTTAAACACACAGTATATCCTTACTTAAAAAAATAAGAAAAATTGAAGTTCTGATAGAGTTCCAATCACTTCATACACCCATCTCACCACATAGATCTGTGTACATTTTGTTCTGTTCTTCTTTTTTGGTCTCGTCTGTTATATAATGTCAGCAGGAAAGGAGTGGAACTCTCTGCCTGCGTCTGTGTTTCCGAACGCTTACAACCCTAATCTCTACAAAGTTAGAGTGAACAGGTTCCTTCTGGCTAACCTCGCTCCATCGTAGACTTTGTCTCTGTCATCAAATAAAATCTAAATTTATTTGCACGGCAGAAATGCCGAATATAGTGAAACTCATCCATTTAAGAACGTATGTCAGCTACCTACCCATATTCTTGCAAATAAATGTATCATTATATAATAATAATAATAATAATAATAATAATATCCTTGGACATTTCACACACCGCCATCTAGTCCCAAGCTAAGCAACCTAATGCTTGTGTTATGGTAACGAGATGGCTGATAAACTACTTATATACATTTTTTTTTTGTAAATACATACATATTATAGATAGAAAAACACCCAGACTCGGAACAAATACTTGTAGGTCGTACAAATATTTGTTCCGTGCGGGAATCGAACCCGCGACATGCTGCGCAGCAGTCAATCGCTCAACCACTGCGCCAACCGTGTCGTCCTTCATTCATTCATTTATTCATTCATTCGTTTATTCATTCGTTCATTCATTCGTTCATTCATTCATTTCTGACCAAGACACAAGAGAGACAAGAGCAAAACCATAACAAAAAAAAAGAGGGCAGTGAGCAGAGGTTGTCTCGGATGCAACTTAGCGAAGGTAGATTGATTTTGGACAGGTTTTTGCTCTACGTATAAACCCGAACCTCACAAACCTGACCGAACGGCCAATCTAAGCAGACTCTCGCCATTTTGATCATCATCATCACTATCATCATCACCACTATCATCATCTGCCTAGCCTTTTCCCAACTATATTGGGGTCGGCTTCCAGTCAAACCGGATTCAGCTGAATACCAATATTTTCAAATCGGACCAGTAGTTCCTGAGATTACCCCCTACATACTGCTCTCACAGTATGCCCGCCACTTATTTAAAAAAAAAAAAATCTTCAAAAAAAAATTCTAAATCTCAAGCATTTATTTCAATTAAACTATTTACAGGCACTTTTGAATTGTCTAGGTTGGTCGGTCCAAAAAGCAAAGAAGAACGTGCAAGACAAACTTCACGGACACTCTTTTAAAAATAATAAATTTTTACAAAGATTTAATCGGGTTGAAATTATACATACATGTGAGAACGATGTACAAGACGAGCAGGATAAATATATATGATAGACAGATATATTTCCACTTCAGTATCGCCTTCCATCATTGGGCAACCATTATGTGGAGGCTTTTTCCCAATAGTCACAATTAGTCACTGGGTTCCCTACCCAAAGGGTGACTAACGGAACCCTATTACAAAGCCTCCTCTGTCTGTCCGTCTGCCCGTCTGTCTTTCAGCTGGCTCTATATAGGGTCTCATTTTACCTTTTGGGTAGGGAACCCTAAAAAGGAGAGGTAGGCCTTTGCCCAGCAGTTGGAACAAATAGGCTGCATGGATAGACAATATGTTTTTAGGGTTCCGTAGCCAAATGGCAAACACGGAACCCTTATAGATTCGTCATGTCTGTCTGTCCGTCCGTCCGTCCGTATGTCACAGCCGTTTTTCTCCGAAACTATAAGAACTACGCTGTTGAAATTTGGTAAGTAGATGTATTTTGTGAATCGCATAAAGATTTTCACATAAAAATAGAAAAAATAACAATAAATTTTGGGGGTCCCCATACTTAGAACTGAATCTCAAAAATGTTTTTTTCGTTGTACCCATACGTGTGGGGTATCTATGGATAGGTCTTTAAAAATGACATTGAGGTTTTGGAGATCATTTTTTCCTAAACTGAATATTTCGCGCGACAGACACTTCCAAAGTGGAAAAATGTGTCCCCCCCCCCTTAACTTCTAAAATAAGAGAATGATAAAACTAAAAAAAAAAATGTGATGTACATTACTATGTAAACTACCAGCGAAAATTGGTTTGAACGAGATCTAGTAAGTAGTTTTTTTTAATACGTCATAAATCGTAAATCGCAACTTCTGCTTACGGAACCCTCAGTGCGCGAGTCCGACTCGCACTTGGCCGGTTTTTAATCAAATTTATCAAATAATGTGATTCGAAAAATTCCTTTTAACATTCAAAGCGGGTTCTGTCAAAATACCGATGCTACGTTACTGTTCACTTTTTGATTATGTTCCCTAGGGATCACGAGGGCGAAGCCACTGGTAGATGCTAGTAGTAAATAATCCTAATTTATTATTTTCTTTGCCTCCTGTTGTTAGGTAACAAAAGATTATTATAATGTCACGCATACAAGGGCAACACAGACATCGAAGGACCATCAATACGTCTTAATGAAATCGTAATGACCAGGCAGACTTTTTTATTAGTAGTCTACGTTAAGCCGATGTTAAGAGACTATATCTAGATGAGATGTATGTACTGAGCCGTCTGGGTGTTTGGGCTCTGAAACAAGCGACTTTGAATAACAAATTAAGATGGGAACTTGAATATCAACTGTTATGAGGGAGTAATACAGAAGATTCCTCTTTCGGGTGCCTGTCCATTTCAGTGGAGCGGAGAAGCAGAAGCGTTGGCATCGAGTAAAGCACCTCCTATCACTCCCTTCTCTTTGGCTGGCTTGGCTGACAACTTGGGCACCAAATTGTCGTCAGGTGGCGTTGGCTTGACTTGGCGTGAGCTGATCATCGTGAGCTTGGCGTGGTCGATTCTGTCGACATCTCACCGTGATCACTTAAGTGGAGTGAACGACAAGTAAGCTGTCATGCCATCTTGTTTGTATGGTTTGACAGCACACTTGTCGTTCACTTCACCCAAGTTTTCGCTCCGACATGTTTACAGAATCGCACTGCAGTACACATATAGATTTCTGTCTGTACGTCTTCTTCCCTTTGAGCAATTTTAAACTGTCCTAGACTAGTTTTTGGAATTTATGATATGAAAATTCGAAGTTAAATACTTTAAAAGTCCACTTCATTTCCTCGCTGTTTTCATAGCCACACACTAATGCTTAAATAAACTAACCGAAAAGCCCTTGTTGGACAATGCGTCATTTTTACTTAGCGGACAAAATCCCAACGAAAGCAAAGTATCTCCCAAGCAAATATTTACTCACTTTCTCACATGTTTGTTTTAGGAAAACTAAAGATTACAGGATTATTGATGGTTATAAATTACGTGTTATTTTCTTTTAGTGCCAAAGAAAATATCAGAATTTCTTCAAGTAGTTATGGACTCAAAATTGGCCTAGCGTTTTCCCAATTTCTTCTTCTTTTTAACCGACTTCCCAAAAAGGAGGAGGTTTTTTTTAAAGTTTGTTTTCTCATAACTCAATACTCAATACTCAATACTCAATAATTTATTGCATTCCATATGTATTACAAAGATGGTTTAAAATGGTTAAAGAACAAATATGGACCCTGTCGGGCACTGCAAATAATAGGAGAGAGGAAGAGTGCTAAATAGTATGTCAAGGTATGAAATAGTATCAAAAATTATTAAAAAAAAAAAAAAAAATTTTAAATTGGATGTATAATTATGTATATATTTATTAGGTCTGTGTTTATTGGTATAGTATATTTATTGAATAGGAATAGTAAATAAGAATTATTGTAAAAATTGTTTGAATTATTATATGTAGGTATTTATATTTGGTTTTTAAAAGTACCTACCTATGTAAGTAATTCAGGTTTTATTATATATGTTTTATCATGTTTGGTGAATAACTTTATTGGTATATAATAGTATATTTATTGATTAGGAATAGTAAATAAGAATGATTGTAAATTATTATTATTATTTTTTTTTTTTTTGAATTATTATTTATAATAAGTAATTAAATTTTGTTATTATATGCAGGTATTTTAAGTTTTATTATATATATTTTATAATGTTTGGTGAATAAGTGACAGAATAATTTTACTTTGTAATCGATTTGTCCTCAAAAAACTCCTTAACTGAGTAATATGACTTGGATTCTAGAAATTGTTTCAATCTATTAATAAATATGTTTGATTTTTTTATTTCTCTAAAATCATTTGGCAGTTTGTTGTAAATTTTTGTGGACATTACCAAAGGACTGGTTGAGTGCATTTTGAGTCGGGATTGAGGTACGTTTATTTTGTTTTTGTTGTGTCGAAAATTGAATCTTGTTTGTGTTTCTTCGCAAGTTGTGTACAGATCTGGATGTTTTTTGACAAATTTACATAATTCTAAAATGTATAGGCAGGGAAGTGTGAGTATTTTATGCTTACGGAAGTATGGTTTGCAGCTATCTATTTGATGTATGTTTGTTATTATTCGAATTAACTTTTTTTGTAGAATGAATAAGGTTTGTGAATCTGTACTGTTACCCCACAACATGACCCCATAGCTGAGCCATGCCTGGGCATATGCATAATAGGTAACAAGTGCAGTCTGCAGGTTGGTAGTTTTTTTAATTTCGCGTAGGGCATATGCAAATTTTGATAGTTTTTCTCTTATTTTCTGTATATGGGATTTCCAATTTAAGTGAGTGTCTATAGACAAACCGAGGAGAGTAAATTCATTGACTTGTTCAAGTTTTGTATTGTTAAAAGTAAAATTTAATTTTAAGGGGGGTTTTTGATGGGGATGAAAGGTAATTAATTTTGTTTTGATGAAGTTGATTTCTAGATTATGGTTATCCATCCAGTTTACAGCTGTTGAGAGAAGGGAGTTTAGTTTGGTGTTTATATCGTCATCGCTATGATACGACGTGAGCAGAGAGATATCGTCCGCAAATAGAACACATGGTCCATTTATAATTTTAGGAAGGTCATTTATGTATATAAGGAACAACAAGCAGCCTATTACACTCCCTTGGGGAATTGACGCGTTAACTATTTTACTGTCAGATCTCATTTTAATTATTTCATTTGTACCCCTATCAAAAAATTCGATTTCTACCAGTTGCACCCTGTCCTCTAGGTATGATGCAAACCATTCATGAGCTTTTCCTCGTATTCCTATCCCATGTAACTTGTCCAGTAGTATTTTAAATTGCACCTTATCATAGGCTTTGGTCATATCCAGCAGCATACCAATGGCATAGTTTTTATTATTAATAGTAGCTAGAGCCTCTTGTACGTATTTGTAGACTGCTAATGTTGTGGACCTGTTTTTACGGAAACCATTTTGGCAGTCATCAAGTATTTTATATTTTTCACAAAATGAGTACACGCGGTCACACATTGCCTTTTCAAAGATTTTAGACGCAGACTCCGACAATTATGAACCGATTTGAAAAATTTCGGTTACGAACTTTGGCTTTTAAATCGAAATAGCTGGAATTCGTCTACTTGGATGATAGTTTTATGACATCCAAGTAATCGAAATTCCGTATTTTGCTTTTCTGCGATTTTGCAGTGGTGTTTTTAGGTGTGAGGTACCACTAAAAAGTAAAAAACTTTTATAAAAAAAATCAACCAGAAAAAATAAGCCGTCTGGGAGCTTACAACGAAATCGATGCCTAAACCCTTGGAGATATAACAAAATGATATACGGTGGAATTGTGTATCTTATATAGATCTACAGAAAAGTCCGCAATGGCATAATGTCTATCTATTAACGATAACATACTATATCCATTTTAATGCTTTAAAAAATGGACAATAATAAAGCGTAATTGGAAAGCTATTTACACAAAAACGAATGAACATATCTGGCTGAAATTTGGTACTGGGATAGATTATAGCCTGGAATAAGACAACACTTTTTATCCCTCCCTGGAATAGGTTACCATGGGTTGCGGAAACGGGATCAAAATATCATAACTGACATTTGGGGGCCGAGTCACCCGTATCCGTAGGAGAATACCCTTCAGCGAATCCCTACACGTGGTCCCCGGGTGGTGCTAAACAGGTGACACTAACCGCCTCCGTGGTCTAGTGGTTAAACCACCTGATTCAGACCCAGAGGTCCCGGGTTCGATTCCCAGCGGGTGCAAATTTTTTGCTCGGTTTGGTTGGTGGTAGGACTTGTTCTAAGTCCGCCTGGCAAGCTACCACCATCATGTCTAAGTCTGTCGCCATAACAAAAATATTAACAGTATTGTTGTGTTCCGGCAGTTAGAGGTATGATAGCCAGTTCCTCTGTGTAAGAGGATTCCGGGTGAAACTCGCTTCCATCTTCGGCCTAATCATCACTTTCCATCAGGTGAGATTTTGGGCC
The DNA here is from genome assembly GCA_963859965.1 of Ceramica pisi. NCBI lineage: Eukaryota > Metazoa > Arthropoda > Insecta > Lepidoptera > Noctuidae > Ceramica > Ceramica pisi. The sequence continues at coordinate 1,995,052 of OY982537.1, read as the reverse complement.
AAGAGTTTCCCCGTTTTGCATTAAAAAAATAAAATAAAAAAATGACATCCATGCGGGCAAAGTCGCGCAAATCAACTATACATTTTTGGACATTATCAATGCAAATAATGTTGTCATAAACATTTATATTGTTGTTTTGCCTTATCATATTTTGTATACAGTTGATAGTAACCTGCCGGTCGATTCTATCGACATCTCACCGTGTACACTTAGGTGGAGTGAACGACAAGTAAGCTGTCATGCCATCTTGTTTGTATGGTTTGACAGCTCACTTGTCGTTCACTTCGCCTAAGTGTTCACTTCGATATGTTTAAAGAATCGCAATGCTGTACACCTGAACATGTGGGCCTGACTGCAACAACTTTATACCGTGTTAAAGCAAATAAAGACTTATCTTATCACAAAATGACGTTTGTACTGGATGGCTTCATTTCAATGTGGCGGGACTTGAGAGTTGATAAGACCGCCATTACATCGTCACTTTTGAGATTTTTAAGCAATATTTTTAACTGTGCTTGTCTCTGTGTAGGTATTGAGAAATGTTGTAAAAAAATCCATTAAAATACTTACCCCGATATCCAGTCAAATACTTATTGGTCTTCGAGTAGTGAGTGCTGTCAAATAAAATCATTATTATTTACTAGCTGACCCGCGCAACTTCCTCTGCGTCACATTTTCCATGAATGCTCCGCTCCTATTTGTCTTAGCGTGATGATATAATAACCTATAGCCTTACTCGTTAAATGGGCTATTTAACACTAAAGCATTTTTCAAATCGGACCAGTAGGTTCTTAGGTAGGAGAATTAATGGTAGGAGCATTAATGGAAAATGTGACGCAGACGAAGTTGCGCGGGTCAGCTAGTAATATATATATACAGTATCACATTAGTAACAGATATCGCTCTTTGACTTCCTCTTTGAAGAGGTTAATACTTTTGCAATCTCTTATGTAAAAAAAAAAACTCTTAACTAACTAATACTAACATATGGCGTCGAAAAATTCGTCCGCATCGCTAGCCACTGGTAATGAGCCCAAAAGGCTGGCAGCATTGCCACGTTGTATGAAAATGCTTATCCTTTGGCCGAGGTAAAAGCCATCTCTTATGTTTGGTGGGAGTGAGTTCCACAATCGTACTGCGTGAGAAGAGAAGGAGTGGGAGTATGTGCTCTTTCTGTTTTGAAACGAACAAAAAAACTTTTTACAAAAAAATACAACCGACTTCCAAAAAAAAAACACTACAAAGTAAAAAATAACTTTAATTTCGGAAGTCGGTGTTTTTGTTAGTTTCTTCGTATTTTGACACCGACTTCCGAAATTAAAGTTATTTTTTACTTTGTAGTGTTTTTTTTTTGGAAGTCGGTTGTATTTTTTTGTAAAAAGTTTTTAATTTTTCACTTTTTAGTGGTGCCCTACACCTAACAACACCACTCCAAAATCGCAGAAAAGCAAAATACGCAATTTCGATCATCAAAGAATCATCTAAATAGTCAAATTCCAGCTATTTCGATTTAAAATCCAAAGTTCGTAACCGATTTTGATATGATTTAAATGGGACCAATCTGCAAGTATATCCTTTCAGATAAAACAAAAATTTTTCAAATCGGTTCATAATTGTCGGAGATATGAGGTAACAAACATAAAAAAAAAAAAAAAAAAAAACATACAACCGAATTGATAACCTCCTCCTTTTTGGGAAGTCGGTTAAAAATGGGCTTGTGTCCTGAAAAAATCTAATTAGTCCGTCAGTTAGAATATCAAAAAATATTTGACCCGTGTTTTTTCTTTTGTTACGGGAACCAAAATTGATGAAGTTACGACGCTTTTAAAATTCTCAATACGTCACACCTTCACATAATTTTTAGCGGGTCGTGACGTCACGAGCCCCCACTCCCGAGTTTTGATGCGTTTTATCTTTGTCAGTATTCATTGATTTACAAAAACAAAGAATACGTGTCCATTATTTTTCAATACTCTAACTGACGGACTGAATAGTTTTTGCAATTTGTGGATGATGGAAACTAGCCTATTACTAAAACTAATACGGATTGTCAAAAGCGAACCCCTAACTTTTAGCGGACGCACAGAAAAGGGAACAATGCGAGTTTGACGCTTTTTTCCTGCCGTCAGCTGTCAACAAATTTTCCTTCCTTTTTCCAAAGGCAAGGGCCAAAACGCCAATAAATCATTACTATCGTCCTATCGACAAATAGTTTCGCGCTGATACGACATAACGAGGGTGAGCAGCCGTCACGCTGATAAACGGCAGCGATTTTATTATCAGGGTTTGCGATATTATTATCATTGTGTTTTTAGGATAAGTGCTGGTTGGAAAGTGATGTGGTTTTCTTAAGTGTTTTGTAGTTGACTTTGAGTGGTAAACGTTTTGTTGGTTTTTTTAAGAAAACTTTAGACAATTCATCATCATCTGCCTAGCCTTTTCCTAACTGTACTGGGTTGGCTTCCAGTCAAACCAAATTCAGTTGAATACTTGTATTTAATATGGAGCAGCTGTCTACCAGACCTCCATATCACTCATACATGGCAAGACTGGAGTCAGATTTTCTGGCTTCTGACTATCCGTATATGACGCCTAACTATCATTTTCTTTAATGATACACAATAAATACAAAAGTTACTAACATACAATGTGTTACCTAAATCCCCGATTAGCGATCTCCCACGCATTAGAATGATTGCTGAATTTCAGCGAATAACGGAAACGCTACTTTCTTACGTGGCTATTTTCATTAATACCTACCATCTATACTTCTATACTAATATTATAAAGAGGTAAAAATATTTGTAAGTTTGTATGTAGGGGGTAATCTCAGGAACTACTGGTCCGATTTGAAAAATTCTTTCAGTGTTAGATAGCCCATTTATCGAGGAAGGTTATAAGCTATATATCATCACGCTAAGACAAATAGGAGCGGAGCATTCATGGAAAATGTGACGCAAACGAAGTTGCGTGGGTCAGCTAGTATAATATAAACCCAGGTAGCGTTTACCATTTTTTTATTAAATCAGCTTTATATACTAAGCTTTTAACCAGAGAGCCAATTCTACTAATTTTCAAACAAATTTCGCATTCGCATGTCAATCGCAAACTGTCAAAAAAGCCTTAATTTTCATACGTTTTTGACAGTTTGCCATTGATATGCGAATGCGATCTGGAGTGACCATAGTAGCAATTTTTTTTACATGTTCTTGGTATTTAGTCAAGATTATGTAATTCGCTCGTCTATAAATAACTGCCACAAGGGTCGATCTTCGTGGTTAAGCAACGCCTTCCAAGGTCGGTTCATGGATGGGTGAAACGAGACTCACCTCTACGAACATATTTATCCGAAACAAAAGAGGATTACAGCTCCAGATCTTTGTTTATGTTATTTTCGTTTCCTTGGAATATAGCAACTTAACGTCAATGTCAAGCGCAATGGCTTCTTGTGTCTTCAATTTAAGACCTTTCTCAGAAGTTATTGAAATTAGAAGGTACAGTCAGATTCAATCATAAGTGAGACGCGAATGCCTTGGTTGCGGAATTTGTTGGAAAGATTTATCAAATACAAATACAAAATACAAATTCCTTTATTTCAAACTAGCTGACCCACGCAACTTCGTCTGCGTCACATTTTCCATTTCTGCTTCGCTCCTATTTGTCATAGCGTGATGATATATAGCCTATAACCTTCCTCGATAAATGGGCTATCTAACACTGAAAGAATTTTTCAAATCGGACCAGTACTTCCTCAGATTCGCGCGTTCAACCAAACAAACAAACAAACTCTTCTGCTTTATAATATTAGTATAGATAGACCAGTTACAGGCACTTTTGAATAGTCAAGGTCTGTCAGTCAAATAGATGAAGCTAATCCTGCCGCGCTAGCGACAAGAGCAGCAGGTTGTTCTGCAACATAACACACCCACTGACCCTATCTCCAGCGCGGCAGATGCACGTTCCAAAGAGTAGGTCCTGTGGAGAAGAACGTGCAAGAAACTCCATGGACACTCTTTTAAACCAGTTGTCATTGTTTACAAAATCATGGTTACATTCGTTACGATATCATTTATGAGTAAAATTATACAATGCAAAAGAGAATGAGTCTATACAGTGCAAAGATAGTCTTACAATCTTCTGCAGGTCGAACAATGTTTTCACATCTTCATCGAAGTTCGGGCATTTTATCATGGCCCTGGAACGCAAAGGACATTAGGACGAACATTGGGTTTTAGTCAGATGCTCCCAGAGTGAAAGTGAGTCATTTTTAGAGTTCCGTAGCCAAATGGCAAAAACGGAACCCTTATAGATTCGTCATGTCTGTCTGTCTGTCTATCTGTCCGTCCGTATGTCACAGCCACTATTCTCCGAAACTATAAGAACTATGCTATTGAAACTTGGTAAGCAGATGTGTTCTGTGAACGGCATTAAAATTTTCACACAAGAATAAAAAAAACAATAAATTTTGGTGGTCCTAATACTTAGAACTGAAACTCAATTTTTTTTTTTCATCAAACCGTCTGGTGTTTGATGAAAAAAAAATTATATTGAGGTTTCTAATTTCATTTTTTTTTTTCTAAACTGAATAGTTTGCGCGGGAGACCCTTCCAAAGTGATAAAATGTGTCCGGGGTGACACATTTTACTACTGTAACTTCTAAATAAGAGAATGATTAAACAAAAAATAATATCTGATGTATGTTAGCAAGTAAACTATCAGCAAAAAATTCATATTGTTTTGACTCGAGGATTAGCTCGTGGCCAAATGATAACAGCAGCACGGGTCGAAAAAATGGGTGATAATCTCACAGTCAATTAGATAATTTGATCCAATCAAACAAGTTTGAAAATAGAACATCAGAGGCCCAATAAATTCTACTAATTTTAAAACAACTTTCGCAATCGCATGTCAATCGCTAACTGTCAAAAAACATGAATTTTCATAAATGTTTGACATGCGATGGGGATTTGAAAATTACTAGAGTTGGCACTCAGAACACTTGACAACGCAATTTAAAATGCGACGAACAGTGTTCCCAAGCACGATATATGAATGGGCAAAAAAACCTTTTTTAGAACAAGCTTTTATGACAACCTTGACTGTAACGTTGTATTAGTTTTCGTGTTCTCCGCAGTAGGCCCTTTCATTTGATACCCATACTGTGATAGTGCTGAAAATATAACTAGTCCGCCATATTGGAATTAGAATGACGTCACATAGCTAAGCAAGCATTGTCATCTAAAATAAGCCTGTATACCAAATTTCAGCTCAATCGGTTAAAGATAACTGATTTCAAATTCAGTTGCAAGATTCCACCCAAACAAACATACATACATTGCAAGTTAAATAAAAGCTTGTAAAATTCTAAGAGTTCAGTTGCTTATTTCGTCAACTGTACCTAAAACGATTCCATTACCTTTTATTTCTGAGAACTGTTTCGGTAGACGTTTCAATTATTTTTTCTACGAAGGTAACCTGTATCCACATCAAAATGAAGACGTTGGAAGCCAGTATTGAATCAAGGAAGGTACCATATTGACTCAGCTGTACTGGGTTCTGGGGTTCGGAACACAAATACGTATTTAGTTGGCCATGTAGTTTGAAACACAGGAGTAGATATGCAACAGAGAGTGAACTTCATGCCGTGGTTGTATAGATCTGGGTCGTCTTAAGTATTTTGGGGACCAGGGTCCCAAAGTCAGCCCCATCAATATACACAAAAAATTGACCACAGAACACTCCGACACCTCCAGTTTAACTTTTTTGGTTTTAACTCCCCTAAAACAGTAGCTCCGTTCGCCCTTTGTATTTTTTTTATAATTTTTTTATTTATACTAATATTATAAAGCAGAAGAGTTTGTTTGTTTGTTTAGTTGAACGCGCTAATCTCAGGAAGTACTAGTCCGATTTGAAAAATTATTTAATTCTTTCAGTGTTAGATAGCCCATTTATCAAGGAAGCTTATAGACTATATATCATCACGCTAAGACAAATAGGAGCGAAGCAGTAATGGAAAATGTGACGCAGACGAAGTTGCGCGGGTCAGCTAGTTTTATTATATTTGGAAAACTTACAGCTAATTATAAAGCATGGTTACTTATTCTAAAATAATGAATATAGCTCTGGTTGGATTGGATTTAAGGCGACCGGCTTTCCTAAAGTTCACGCTCAGGATTTTTGCATCCGTAGCACCCCCCAATAAAAACGGATGGAGGAAATATTGGTTCAGGGCAAATCAAATCAAATGATCGCAACGATAGCGTGTTTAATTGGCGGCTTATTATTTCGGTATGCATTTATAAAATACTATAGAAATAAATTAATACTCTTTAACACATGTTTGCGGGCCGAGTCACCCGCGTCCGTAGGAGAATACCCTTCAACGAATCCCTACACGTGGTCCCCGGGTGGTGCAAAACAGGTGACACTAACCGCCTCCGTGGTCTGAGACTCTCTCTCAGACCCAGAGGTCCCAGGTTCGATTCCCAGCGGAGGCAATTTTTTTGCTCGGTTTGGTTGGTGGTAGGACTTGTTCTAAGTCCGCCTGGCAAGCTACCACCATCATGTCTAAGTCTGTCGCCATAACAACTATGTTAACAGCATTGTTGTGTTCCGGCAGTTATAGGTATGATAGCCAGTTCCTCTGTGCAAGAGGATTCCGGGTGAAACTCGCTTCCATCTTCGGCCTAATCATCACTTTCCATCAGGTGAGATTTGGGCCAAGAGTTTCCCCGTTTTGAATAAAAAAAAAACGTATTTTTGTACACCATATAAGATACAGAATCATTATATAGAGTGATACATTGTCCCTTGGTAGCCTTATCACTAAAAGTGATATTTTAATAAGTTCGGCTTCTGTCAACTATCTACTCCGTAATTATAATAGTGTTCTAAAGGTATGAGAAATATACACCTGGGGATGAAGTAGTACTCGAGGGTACGGATGGACATTGTAATGAGGGTAGTTTCCAGAACATTCGGGTGTCGTAATTAGAGGGTGTCAGGTGATTTGGCGAAAGGCTCCGAGAATCCTTGATTAATTAGAACTATAGTAATAACGTTTCCTTTTGTTTAATTATGTGAAATGAGCAGCTGGTTAACCCTTACAGACAAAAAAAAAATGTCATGCCTAAAAAAATTCTGATACAGGCCCCTTTGTACTCAAAGGGGCCCTGTATCAGATTTTTTTTGGGCATGACAGTTTAAAGGTATTGTCTGTCTTTTTTTTATACATAACGAGGAAACTCTTGGCCCAAATCTCACCTGATGGAAAGTGATAATTAGAGTACGATGACACATTTCAGAATCTATCTACTACATATAACTAATTTACTAAGTACTCATATTTATAAAGCTGAAGAACCCTTAAGCTTTCTCTTCAGCCAGCTCACTTCGTGATCTCATCACCTAAGCCTTCAATTCGACATGTTTATAGACTCTAACAGCAATTTACTCACTGAGGGATCGTAGGCCGAACATGGGAGCGAGCTGTACCCGGCCCTACAAGTTTAGATAGAAGTGTCTTGGCAAGCCACGAAGGTGACGGCGGGACTATATGTTTAGCTTTGCGTCCACACATCGGGGCCCATGTAGTCCGAGGGCCCCGTATCTATACTAATAATATAATATAATAATATTATAATGCAAAAGAGTTTGTTTGTTTGGTTGAACGCGCTAGTCTCAGTAACTACTGATCGGATTTGAAAAAAATCTTTCAGTGTTAGATAGCCCATTTATCGAGGAAGGTTACAAACATTACGCTAAGACAAAAAGGAGCGGAGCATTAATGGAAAATGTGACGCGTGCGAAGTTGCGCTTGTCAGCTAGTAATAATTGATAACCTCTAGTTTATTATAAATCAACCCACAACCAATTTTCATTGGCACCAGAGACTTAAGAAAGATCAAGCAGGCGCCGAAGAAGGTAAAGGATAAAATAAGTCCGAGGTAGGAACGGTTTGCAATAAAAGGCTATAGGCTACATATCATCACGCTAAAAAAAATAGGAGCGGAGCACTAATTGAAAATGTGACGCAGACGAAGTTGCGCGGGTCAGCTAGTCTTTGATATGGCTGATACGCCCCTGGAAGTGTGGTTTGCTTTTTGCCAATGGATTTGAGACGCACAGGACCGGTTGTTGTGACGTCACTTGGGGGAGACCCTTGTCCAGCTATGGCCGTCTTTCGGCTGATGATAATGATGATATTAATAAATATCCTTGGACATTTCACACAACGCCATATAGTCCCAAGCTAAGCAACCTAATGCTTGTATTATGGTAACGATATGGCTGATAAACTACTTATATACATTTTTTTTTGTAAATACATACATATTATAGATAGAAAAACACCCAGACTCGGAACAAATACATGTAGGTCGTACAAATATTTGTTCCGTGCGGGAATCGAACCCGCGACATGCTGCGCAGCAGTCAATTGCTCAACCACTGCGCCAACCGTGTCGTCAAATAATATGTTGGCAAAGATGCTGACGGCGTCCAGGCGATTTGGCCATACCTATTATTGGACTCAAAAGTAGCTCACAATAGGCTTGTGTCCTGAAAAACTCTAATTAGTCCGTCAGTTAGATTATCAAAAAATATTTGACCCGTGTTTTTTCTTTTGTTCCGGGAACCAAAATTGACGAAGTTACGACGCTTTTAAAATTTACAATACGTCACACCTTCGCATAATTTTTCCTGAGTCGTGACGTCACGAGCCCCCACTCCCGAGTTTTGATGCGTTTTATCTTTGTCAATATTCATTGATTTACAAAAACAAAAAATACGTGTCCATTATTTTTCAATACTCTAACTGACGAACTAAATAGTTTTGCAATTTGTGGAACATGGAATCTAGCCTATTTAGGACCCATTAATTTCAGTGTTAATGTATAATCCGTGGTGCTTGGCAACTGGACTTATCCCAGTTGTATATGTCCCTTGGTGCCTATTGGCCTAACTCAAATCTGTCTCCTGCTTGATAAGGAGGGAAGTGGAAATTACTTATATTTAATTTTTCCTACTCCTCCGCTGTACTCTTCTGATTAATTTCGATCCAGGATCCAAGACAGTTGAATCGTTTCTCCGGGACTCGTCGGGATTCATTAGCTCGGCGTTTTTCTGGTGGTCGCCACTGTTGATTCTGGCTTTCAGGAGTTGCAGTGGTTGGGAATGTGTGGCGGGCTTGTCCCAAAAAAAAAAGATGCTGTCGGAACTATTGGTTAAAGCGCTTATTCTTCTACACGCTCATTCTATTCCACAACATTCCTAGGTTAGTTCCTTAACGTAACAGACAGTTGTGTTGCTGGGGAGTTTGTTGGCCACTTCTTCTCCACAGCTAAAACACTAGGAAGTAGTGACGGGCGGGCGTTTTGGGTTCTGTCTTTTGTAAAACTTGACGTTCAAAACGTGCTGGCTCTCAGCCTAATAATATGAATAAATGACTTTTGAATTTTGTATTTTGACACGATATTCAGGGTCCTATGTCCCGATACAGGGTGGAACCGTGGAACTATTATCTGCATTTTTTCAAAATTAGGCTCAGCAGATGCGGAGATCAGGGAGAGGATGGTAATTTTTGGTCTAATTTACTGAATAACTTTGAAACTTATTTTCAAACCCCCAAAAGTGACCCCACTTTTGGGGTTTGAAAAGAAAATAAAAAAATTATATATTAACGTAACGCGTCCATGTTTGGGTCGCAGAAGTCTCTATACGTATACCAAGTTTCAACAGAATTAGTCCAGTAGATCCGTAGAAAACTGCATGTGACAGACGAATAAACAGACAGACAGACAAATACCCGAGTGATTTTATAAGGACGCCGTTTTTTACGGATGGAACCATAAAATAAATTTAATATAAATTTCTCCTTTTTTTAAGTCTGCGGAAAACGTGTTGCGCTGACCCCAAGCAGCATGGAAGCAGCAGAGAAAGCTATGAAAGAAACGGTCACTAATTTCAGCAGCTTTTTTTCATTAATTAAACAAAGGAGCTCGTGAATACATAATAACTGCCACACAGGTTAATCTTCAAGGTTAAGCAACGCTTGCCGAGGTTGGTCTGTGGATGAGTGACCATCTTAACATACCGAGTTTGCTTCGTGCCTCGGAAAGCACGTTAAGCTGTTGGTCCCGGCTGTCATTTGGAGATCTTTGGCAGTCGATACGGATAGTGAGAAGCCAGAAAATGTGACCCCAGTCTTGCCAAGGAGTACCGTGTTACCCAGTTAATGGGTTGTGGAGGTCTGGTACTGGTAGGCAGCCGCTCTTCGTAAAATACTGATATTCAGCTGAATCCGATTTGACTGGAAGCCGACCCTAATACAGTTGGAAAAAAGCTAGGCGTGTTGATAAGTTATTTAACTAAACACTTAGAAGGTTCTTAGACTACAAAAAAAAATCTAAATCTTTATACTCAGACAAAATGGTGGCCATAACTCAAAAATAAAACTTTCATTCTTTGTTTCAACTTATGTAAGCTTAGGAACACAAATCATTGTGTACCACTTTTAAAAACATTCGGCGCAAATGTTGCAAGAAATGTGGCTTTAGTTTTTTTATTATTTAGGAATATAAATTAGTGGTTGGCGGAAACTACAGAAGACCACCTGCTACAAGCATTTTTTTAAGGATGGGATATCATCAAATGACGCCTTCCACTCTGGTCGGAGCGTAAGGGAGTGTCAGACTTAATGACTAAAACCAATCCTTGTTCTTCCATTCCGTGCCAGGTCCGCGGTAACTCTTTCAACAAATTCCGCAATTCTGGCAGGCATGGGCCCTAGCAGGCTTCTACTATTTTGTCATCTCTTTGAGGCGCGGTCCGGGCCTAGTTCTTATACCCATCCCTCGTCCCATACACCTAACGCGTGCCGTCTGCACGCCCGTACCTGGTGGTGGCCAGGCAATCGCCCTGCGACTCCTGAGGCCCGGGGCGTCTTCTTCTGTTGCGGCAATTGGGGCGTGAGGACTGCTTCTCCCTCACGGGATCCACCTCTACCTTCGCAAAAGCGTCCACATCTAGTTAACCAACTTCTACAAAAAGGAGAAGGTTCTATGTTCGGGTGTATTGTTTTTCTTTTTATGTATGTTTATTTATTTATGTTCACTGATATCTCCGCCAATTGTGGAGTTAATTTATACTTTGTACTGTTTTGTTTTTGGAAGTCGGTTGTTTTGTTATAAGTTTTTTTTTTTCAAACACATCTCAACAAGAAAAACAACCGAGCCAGTCGGACGTTTTTGGAGTGAGTTATATTATTTAAATATTTTAATTGCTAATTTATTTTTAAATTGATGTAATTATACGAAAGTGTTACATTTATTGAATTAAATTATATAAAAAGTGTTTTAAGTGATTTATAAATAAAACAGCATGAGTAATAAAGATGCTTTTATTCACGAAGACAACCCTCCTCTTATACATAAACAGACGAGTTTATTCGATTTTTTACTGAAAAGAACCATAAAGAAGCAAATGACGGGAATAAACATCCAGTTAAAGATATAGGTAAACTTTATAACTTGATCGCATTACGCGTTTAGTATTCCGTTCTAGTCGCCCATACCGAAGTAAACTAGAAAATGTGATGCTGCGCTGGGATCACAAATTATAGCCTTGAACTAAATTATTTGCAGTTCTAGAGGTACATATATGTAAGACTAGCCGACCCGCGCGACTTCGTCTGCGTCACATTTTCCATTTATGATCCACTCCTATTTGTCTTAGCGTGATAGTATATAGCCTTCATCGATAAATGGGCTCTTCTCTAACACTGAAAGAATTTTTCAAATCGGACCTGAAATTAGCGCGTTCAAGCAAAAAAACAAACTCTTCAGCTTTATCTATATCTATATCTATCTATACTTATAATAAATCTGTAGAGAGGTCAATTCTGTACATGAAATATATTTCCAAAATAACTATCAGGGGGTGATTAGGGATCAATACTGATGCCGAAAATGCAATCAGTAAAATTTTTGTCTGTCTGTCTGTCTGTCTGTCTGTCTGTCTGTCTGTCTGTCTGTATAACCGTTATAGAAACAAAAACTACTCGACGGATTTTAACGAAACTTGGTACAATTATTATTCATACTCCTGAGCAGGTTATAGTATACTTTTCATCACGCTACAATCAATAGAAAAAATGAAAATGTGAAAGTTTGGTTGTTTGTTACTCAATCACGCCAGAACGGCTTAACGGATCTTAATGAAATTTAGAACAAAGATAGATTATAGTCTGGAATAGCACATAAGCTATTTTTAATCCCGGGAACATGTTCCCTAGGGATCACGCGGGCTAAGCCGCTGGCAGAAGCTAGTACTTAATATTATAAAGAGGTAACGTTTGTTTGTAAGTTTGTGAGTTTGTAAGTTTGTATGTAGGGGGTAATCTCCGGAAATAATGAACCGATTTTAAAAATTGTTTCTCTGGTCGAAAGCTACATTAATCGTGAGTGCTTTAGGCTATAAATTATTAAGATATCATGCATATTAGCCGAACTATCTCAATTTTTGTCTATCCAGGCGGAAAAAAATAGCTGTTATAACAGAGTTATTTGCATGCGCTGCCTTAACAGTTGTATTTAATTGAAAACAATGTATGGCAACCTGGTCCGCTTTGAATAGTTCTACAAAAAAGTCCGCGACACCATATTTCTATCTTTTATATTTAAGCAGATATAGTAGCTTTTATGTGTTAAAACTTTTTTTAACACTATACCTTAGGACGATTTTTTAAACAACAAAATATTAAACCTTATTGAAAAAAATATTATTATGATCACAAGAACATCATAGAGATACGATTTGCCCAATACAGTATGTCAATTGGTTAAATAGTTTCGAAGATAATTTAAAATTACTAAATCGCAAAATGCCGCCGTCCATTCACGAACCGCATTAGAACATGCTTTGTACGGACGTTTTATCCATTTACCCATAGATGGCGTTGTGCAATTACGTAATTTTTCAGAATCTGACCCTCTCCAATTATTATTTATTTTCGTCGTTAGGTAGGTGAGTTGTATGCAGTTGGTTGGATGTTGTTGGTTTTTAAAATTGTTTTGGTTGTTGGTCTTTAAAATTGATTTGGTTGCTCGGTTTCTTAAAACACAAATACTACTTCGTTCTCATTCTTCGAGTTCGAAGCTGTGGTATTTCTGTTTTTGGGATATCCGACAGTTTCAGCGATTGTTTATCATGCCTAAAAGGAAATCACAACTTTCCCGTCAGACATCCCAGACAAAAGCAGCTCGAGTACGCCGTACGGAAGAGTCTGCTCTTAAAAATCATCATCACCTCTCGAGGAATAGAGAAAATATTTCGCAAGCACGCGCTGGGGAATTTAGCTCCGAGCGTTCAAAGCGGCTTGCTAACCAAAGCTGAAGAACATCGCCGGTCCGTGCTCGGGAATCTAGCGCTGAACGTGCGCAGCGTCTTAGTGATTTAAGAGGGCCCTTCCCGATCCGTCCATCGTCAACGCGAGCATGTTTGAAAAGCTTGTTGTTTCATCTAGCGCAGTGTATGAAAACCAACAAGCAAGTGAGAAAGCGATAACAATGAACGAAATATAGTGTTCGAAACTTTCATAAAACTTGTTCCAGGTAATACGTGTTTTTGAATAAGCCTTACAAGTTTGTGATAAAAGTATTTGTCTTTTAGAATCTCCATTACATGTGCAAGGTTTCTATCAAGATGTTTTCTTTAGTTTTACAATAATGAGTACACTATGAACGGCCAAAGTTCAGGTAAATTTTGTGCAAAACAGCCGATTTTCGGAGGCTTATACTGAATTTGTTTGTACAAATTTTTATTTTTAGCTTTGATAGAAACCTAGATATTGTGCGCAAAACATTTATTAGTAAAACAATAAAATATAGATATATGTTTCAACGGCGTAGTCACGTATGAGCGTTTGTATGAAAAGTATGACGGGTTGGCCGCCCTTAAGGCAGCATGTCTATGCAACAAGGGATAGGAAGTCTAGCGCTGAGCGCTCGCAGCGGCTTGCTGGACAAACTGTGAGAACATCGCAGGCCTAGCGCTGAACGTGCGCAGCGTCTCAGTGTTTTAAGGCAGCATGTCTCTGCAACAAGGGATAGGGAGTCTAGCGCTGAGCGCTCGCAGAGGCTCACTAGCCTAGCGACATACATATGCAATAAAAACAAAACCCTCCTTTTGGCAGTCAGGAAATAAATCATAGCACTCAGTACTAACCGATCCACACTCAAATGCGGTAAACACCGCCCAACGAAGTGGGCACGGGTCAGCTAGTAATATTAGTATAGATGTAGGTGTGTTATTATGATTTAGGGCTCTCGAAGACAGGTGCAATGCGACATTATGACAGCGATGCGACGCCGCGTTATCAGTAAAAACTAAGGGTGGATTTCAACTATGAAACTGAACGCGATCAACATGGGAACCACGTTTTTAGCTGTCAGTTTTTATTTTCTGTAGATAGAATATAGACACTGACAATTCTTGAACGCAGTTGGTCGCGACCAATTTCATTGGTGAAAGCCGCTCATAAACTCTTCTATACATAGCTCTAACTTCTTTCGTTCAATCCATCCTAAGGTTGTCTGTAAGAGATTGCCCTGTGCGATAAGACCGCCCATTGTACACTTGTTTTTATAAACGTTTTTTCCTGTACTTGTTATGAGGTGTACAATAAAGTATATAATAAATAAATAAATAAATAATTTATTTAAATGCTGTCGTTATCGTGTTGTCACCGAACGAACAACTAGAAGAGAGAGAACTTAACTATGGATACATATTTATTTACTGCAACTTCATTATATTAAATAATAAAATAAAACAATACTAAGAGCGGATTCCACCAATGAAACTGAACGCGATTTTTGTTTTTTTTTTTGAGTTTTAAAACTGAATAAAAAGAAAAACTATAAAAGTTCAAATCACGTTATCATGGATTTGGCTTGCAACTCCTAAACGAACAAAATATCAATATTTTATAAGTAACATATAGGTTGCTTAAAATAATTACCATTAACAGTGTGATCTAAAACAACGTATTCAATATAAAACTTCTCTCATATCGGTTTCCACTAATCCAATTAACAACAATAAATTATTTATGCATACTAATCAAAGCAAAGTCGGCGATTAAGGCACTGCTCACACTTATTCAGGTCTATTCAGCTTATGCACATAGAAAACAACGATTTTTTATGGAGACGCGTACGCTTCGCTAGCTTTCGCGGCAAACTAGTATAAAATGAGGACAAATGTGTTATTATCAAGCGAGTACTATAAAATCAGTTCAGCGCTGTTCTGCCGCTGCCGCCTTCTCATTCTTACGACGCTGTACGCGGCTGATAGAAGCAGGGGGGCTACTCTCTAAGCCCGAAGTCCGTAGTTTCGGGCTTAATTACGGGCGTATTCTGCTCCGTATCACCTAACCACTATTAATGACAATACGATTATACACATTTACACGATTTTACATTATTAGTTCGGGTTTGGGACTAATCGTAAATTCCTAGGTAATACAGAGTAGAATCTAAGTACGAAACTAAGAACGTTGGGCTTAGAGAGTAGCCCCCCAGAATTGTATAAGTGTGACCAAAATCGTTCAGCGAAATGCGAATGAATCTGAATAAGTGTGAGTTGTCCCTTAATGCTAATGTAACCGTATAATTCTGCACTAATTAACTTACACTTTTTTTTTTTTTTTTTAGGGATGGGAAATCATCCAATGACTCCTCCCGCTCTGGGTGTAGCGGGAGGGAGTGTCAGACTTCTACTGACTAAAACCCATCCTTCATTGCCCTTTGTGTTCCGGAGCCACGGTGTCTCTTGCGAATAATCCCGCGACTCCGGCAGGCGTCGGCCCTTTCGGGCCCCTCTGTGTTGCTGACTCTCTTTGAGGCGCGCGTGGAACACTAACGCGCCGTCGACACGGCCTGTCGTCACTAGACGGACGGACGGCGAGCCACCCATAGCTCGCCGTCCACAGGCCCGCGCCTACGGTGGCCGGAGGTCACCAGGTGGCCCCCGACGCCCGCGACGTCCACCACGGCGGCCGGGACGAGAGGGTCTCCTCTCCCGCTCCGCCACCTCCTTCGCTAGCATGACTGCTTCGCAGAAGGAGGCAACGGCGTCCCATTCCGTCTCGCTCCGGACCATGGCTTGGACCAGGGCCGGACGCGAGAGGTCGCCGCCAATCGCCGTTTCGAGGACACGGCGGTGCGCCGCCCAAGCGGGGCACACCTGCACAGTGTGCTCTACCGTGTCCTCCGGTCGATCCTCGCAGTGGTGACACCCGGGCGTTTCGGTGCAGGAAACTCCCGAAACATCCATGTCCGGTGAGGACCTGCGTCAGGCGGAAGGTGAGGACGCCGTGGCGCCTCTCAAGCCACTCCTCAAAGAGGGGACTTATCGCCGCTATTGTGGCGTGCCCTGCGCTGGGTTGCGATAGTCGTCGTCTCCATGACGCCATGAGATCGCGCCGGAAGTCCGTCCGCTGCGCGACAATTTGCCGCGTCAGCGGAGTTTCCCCCCGGCTTAGTACCTCCGCGCGCCAATCATGCAGGCGCGCGAGGACCACCGCCTCCAGATCCCATGGCGGCAATCCGGCAAGGAGACCCGCCGCTTCGCGCGAGATCGTGCGGTACCCTCTGGTCATCCTGAGGGCCACCACCTTTTGGGGCGCGTTCAAGTGGTTCGCAGCACGCTGCCTCAATGAACGCGCCCACACCGGGGCCCCGTAAAGGGCCATGGACCGCACGACCCCCGCGTATAGCCTACGGCAGGAGGCGTTCGGTCCCCCCAGGTTGGGCAGGAGCCGCCTGAAAGCAGCCCCGGCAATTAACTTACCCTTAGTTACGGTTCAGTCTGCCTTATTTTGGGTAAACGTGATTTATTCGAATGAGCAGTTCCAAGTTCCAACTAGGGTTGGTACAAATCTTCGACTCCGCATCTACAAGTGCGGTAGCTCCGCAGCAAAATCAGACCTCCTTTAGAAATCGCTTTTCCACAGGAATATATCCGTCAGGAGGGCGGGTGTTTAACTTCTAAATAGATCAAAGATAAACCAAATAAATGTACGTAAAATATAATTACGTTTTTGTACTAAAACAAGTATAAATGCGTAGTGCCAAACATTGTTTTAAAGTGAGCCACCCTCCTGACGTCAGATTGGCGGCTTGAATTTTTTATCTATTTCAAAGTTTTATAACTTTCAAATAGAACAAAAATACAAGCCACCAACCTGACGGATACCAAGAATTTGTGCTTGGATAATAAATATTACAGGATCTGCGCTTTCGCATTGGCCTCCGCAAGCGACAGATGCATTGTAAGTGTTACGAGCTTGGGGTTCGTGACAATAAAAACAGCCGATTAATAAACCAAAAATGACACTTTAATAATCAACACTAATTATCACTTTAAACGCACTAATTATAACACACAATCGCACTATTAAACACTTCACTTCACTTAATTCGCAGTTGAAGATCGCTTCCGATGTTTGCTTGTATCGCCAATTCAATACTGACCGAGTCGCGAGCTTTGCGCACCTTATATAGTCCGACAGTAATTTCCAGAACCTTCGAGAATGGAAATATCTAGAAAGTTCGGGAACATACCGGTCCCGACTGACTAGGTGTCGAAACATCGAGAATGTTCTAGCATCGAAAATTCTAGAAAGATCGTGACCCAATTAGTTCCACTACTCGATACTAGATGGCGTTAGAAGTACGTTGTGAACCCGGCATTAATTCTGGCGCGTAACATAGGTAAGGTTTACTAAGCAAAGTTCCTCTACATTAACAGGAATACGCTTAGTTGAAAATTTGAACCGAATTGATGTAATAATTCGAAATTCAATAGGCTTGCGTCCTCAAAAAGTCTAATTAGTCCGTCAGTTAGATTATCAAAAAATAATTGACCCGTGTTTTTTCTTTTGTTACGGGAACCAAAATTGACGAAGTTACAATGCTTTTAAAATTTTCAACACGTCACGCCCTGCCATACTCCCGAGTTTTGATGCGTTTTATCTTCATCAAAATTCATTGATTTACAAAAACAAAAAATACCTGTCCATTATTTTTCAATACTCTAACTGACGGACTAAATAGTTTTGCAATTTGTGGATGATGGAAAGTAGCCCATTGTTGGGCGAACCACAAAGAAATCGCCTGCAAGATGTAAAGCAGAAACCGTGCTCTTCTTTGGGTCTAAAAGGCCACTTTAGCAGAATCATTTTCATAATTAACCATACAGTAATCTGTCAAATTTCAGTTTCATCTTTTTCGCTTTGCTAACACATTAGGTTCAAGGTTGATTGGGAAAATTTGGCAGTGACGGATAGCGTGTTGTGCTTTCTGATTCTGCTAAAGTGACCTTTTTAGAAACCCTGCAATAAGTATAGCTTAGTCTTTCGCTATCAACAAGACAATTTTTCCTTTAGTTTTCTTATTAGGGTTCCGTATCAAAATGGTAAAAAGAAGCCCTTATGGTGAGACTCAGTCTATATGTTCATCAGACAAAGCTCTCAAAAACTATCAACTTGTTTGAAACAGTTTGAGATGACATTTGTTGAACTATTTTGCAAATACGAAAGAATAAAAATATTTTATTTTTTTCACTGTTGCAAAAAGGAGGAAAGGGGGTGTCTTAAAAATTCGATGTGGGTCTACTAGGGCTTGATACCCCATATCATATGAAAGAACGCTATTTGCAAACATTATAGATTTTTTTTAGGCCGCATAGTTTTCGATTTTCGTCGATTTTTTTTTAATACTGTTCCCCGTATCGATGTTTGCATAGATAAAAACTGAAGTTACTCTATACTTATGCTAAAAGTTTATGTTAATAAAAATAAAACAATGCCTCGAAATAGCAATTTTTTCATCAACAAAGATTAAATCATTTTCACTATCGGTCAAGAGATGGCGCTGACCTAAAACTGCAATAAACACTGCAGTGTTAAAATTCTCTCTTTTTTTTTTTACTTGGTAAGTCTACGATGGAGCGAGCTTACCCAGAAGCAGCCTGTTCACTCTAACTTTGAAATGATTAGGGTTGTAAGCATTCGGAAACACAGACGCAGGCAAAGAGTTCCACTCCTTTGCTGTGCGCATTATGAAAGACGCTTAGTGCGAGTTGGTGGAATAGCAACCAGGTAGGGATGGCAAGTTACAGTGCGTCTGGATGTCCGATGGTAGAAGGGGGCTTGTGGGATGAGGTCGTGGAGTTCCTGGGCACACTCTCCGAAGTACAATCTGTAGAAGACCGACAAGCAGGCAACCTTGCGGCGATGAGCCAAGCTGTGTAGCTTGGCATCCACCAGTTTTACGTCACCAATGAGCCTCTTAGCTCTGCGTTCCACTGAGTCAAGCGCGGCAAGCTGATACTTAGCTGAGCATGCCAAAGGTGGCTGCAATACTCCATGCAGGATCGGACTTGTGCTTTATAAAGAGTTAAAAGCTGCTCAGGCTTGAAGAATCGCTTCACCCTATTTAGGATGCCCAGCTTTTTGGCCGCAGTTTGGGCCTTGCACTCAATGGTGGCGCCGAAGTTGAGACTGGATGACAGCTCCATGCCTAGGAGCTCGAGCCGATCAGTCACTGGAATAGATGCACCTTGAAAAGTAGGAGTTTGGTGGAAACATCTCCTTTTTGCGGTAAAGAGACACGCCTGTGTTTTGGTAGCGTTAAAAGAGACCAGATTGTCGTCACCCCACTGGGAGACAAGGCTTAAGGTCAAATTTGTCCGCTCTACCATGGCCTCTCTCAAGGAACGAACTTCATCTCCGCCGGTTGTGGCGCCGGACAAGTATCTGTAACCGTACTGTCTTCTGCGTATCCAACAAGACCAGGCTGAAGTAGGTCATTGATGTGCAGCAGAAAAAGAGTTGCAGAGAGAACAGACCCCTGAGGAACACCGGCATCAATAGCCATGAGGTCAGAAGAGCAGCCGTCAACAACTACTCGGATCGACCGTTCTCTGAGGAAGTCCGATATCCAGCTGCAAAAACCAGCTGGGATGCCATATGCAGGAATCTTGCTGAGCAGACTTGCGTGCCAGACCCTGTTAAAAGCCTTCGAGATATCGAGAGACACAGCAAGTGCTTCACCGTGTCTCTCGATGGCTTCGCCCCAGCAGTGCGTGACAAATACAAGAAGATCGCCAGTAGACCGTCCCCGTCGAAAGCCATATTGACGGTCACTGAGGAGATCATTGTCTTCAAGATAAGTCAGCAACTTACTGTTCAATACCCTTTCCATAACCTTGCAAAGGATGGAGGTAATGGCGATTGGTCTGTAATGAGCAGGATCTGCACGGTTACCCTTTTTGGGCACCGGTTGCACATTTGCAAGCTTCCAGGAATTTGGCACCGTTCCTTTTTCAAGAGAGAGGCGGAACAGGCGTGTCAGCACAGGAGACAGTTCTGGCGCACATTGCCTTAACACTTTTGCTGGAATGCCGTCAGGCCCGCTGGCTTTACTTAGATTGAGAGACCAGCGAAAAGTGGTTTTTCAAGATGGCTGGAAGTGGACACGTTTTCGATCGATTATCTAAGATTCTGTAGCGTCACAAATTCTGAAATAAGGGTGTTTAGCCGTCACATAAAGTGACCTATTGACCTAGTTAAATGCAAGCTATTTTGAAGATTTGTCCAGCCAACCTGAGTCACATGTCTAGACTGCACAATACTCTTCGGACCTCTATATTGTGGACTGCGATCTCCGGCATCGAAGAATCACAACGAGGTAAAGTTGGTGGTTGCTTAGAGCCAGCGTCCAGACGTGAATTGCTTGCAAAAAGAGATGTAAACAAATTTGCTTTCTCACTAGCAGAGTGAGCCAGCGACCCATCAGGTTTCAACATTGGAGGCAAAGTGGGTCGACAGAAGTTCGTTTCGACGGCTGTCGATAGGGACCAGAACTGCTTACTACCCGGGGGGTGTGATGCTAGTTTGGCCCCAATACGTCCAACATGGTCAAAACGTGCCCTTCGTAGAACCCGCTTGCAGAACTTAGTGGCAGAATTAAAGGCTCCCTTCTTCGTGCGAATCCTACGTGCTTTGACTTTTCGGTCGCGGGCCTTGATCCACGCTTGGTAAGCAGACTCTTTACGGGCCTCAGCGAGGGCGCATTCTGCATTATACCAAGGCCGCGATTTGTGACCGAGCGGAATATCGGAGAATGGAATAAAATACTCCATCCCCTGCCGAATCACGTCCGAAATCACGTCAGCATAGCACGAGGGGTCACTCGAGGAGAAGCACACTTGGCGCCAAGGATAAGACGCAAAAAAGTGCCGCATCTCATCCCAATCTGCTAACTCGTATCGCCATACTCGTCTCGTGCCCCTGGGGCTCTCATCGGGAGGAGAGATTTCACCAAACAGTGGTCAGACGTTCCCAGCGGAGCTGAGACCGATACTGAATTACTATCCGGATCAATTGTCAGCAGAAGGTCTAAGCAATTGGGTGTATGGGCGTCGTTCTCTGACGAATATAGGCCTCACTGATGCAAATTTAAAAACATTTAAAATTTTAGATGATACCTACGGAATCCTCGGTGCGCGAGTCGTGGCTTTTTATTATTTTTTAAACCACTTCATCCACCTCCGTCACATCCTTAGTTTCAAACAAATTAAATTTTAATTTGTCGTGAGCTCTAATTCGCCGGCGTACGGGCGCATAAATTATGGACCACGCTGTATGTTGTCAGCGATTTTGTACTGAAGTGTGGCTCGAGTTCTTTTGCCAAATAAATTTTATTTATTGGCTACTTGAATAAATATAAAGTTCTAATCGAAGACAACGTATTGGCTCATACAACAGGACTATATTAAAACAGAATCCTTACTAGCATACATCACTTAAAATGTCCCTAACTAACATTCACGCACTAAAATTATTGTTGTCACACAATCACTTCACCCTGTCTACACACACGCTTGCACCAAAACACACAACACACACACACACACACACAACGCCAAAAAACACACACACCTATCCACCTTACTTACTACTCAGAACCCAATAAACTGCAATCTCAGCTTCACATTAAAATACTGTTAAGGTTAATCAACACTTGCATTAATAGATCAATACGCGTTCATTCTTATTAAGACAACTAAATGAACTGTTTGGCCAAACACTGTCTCTTAAGATACCCTAAGGTCTCCTAGTTTAAGAGACAGAATTTATAATTTTTGGTTTTATAGATTTTGTTAAATAATTTCTATGTACTACCACCTTATGTCTTATCTTTCTATTACTTTTGGATGAATAAACATTATACAGGGTGTAAGGGCCGGTACATGAAATTATTTCAGGAGCTTTATGGGAATCCAATAAAACTGATTTGTTTAATTACCTCACACGCAATGTATCGCTACCTCTGCAAAACGCACGCAGCGAACGGCAGCGCAAAGAGCTTTCGAAAGGACAGCCGCGCTCGCGCCACGTGTTTAACAGCTGATTTCATGCGTCGTTCATTCGAAAAAAAAAACCCTGAGAAAATTTCCACTGGAATATGATTCAAAGTAAGGAGCTGATTGCACCCTGTTAATTTGTGGAGGGCTGTCCCTTACACCCTTTATTATTTTTTTGTATACTTACTTTTGTCAGCGGCGTGGCCCGCAGTACACACTAAAATAATATCATAAACTCTCACCTTATTTAAAATCTTAACATTATTATGGCTTTTTGACGTGAAATCTAATTATGCTCACATATAAATGTGAGATAATATAAATTCACAGTAAACCATAAAATTTACATTGTGGTTTATATAAATCACGCGCTTACAAAGCGTAATATAATACCTACAATGCAACCACGAAATTGTGGTCATTCTGAACCAAATTTAAAATAAAGCGATAACTTAATCGTTTAATTAAGCCTCATTCATATGTTATTTTGAAACATTTTTTTAGGCTTATTCATAAAAATCTATACTAATATTATAAAGCAGAAGAGTCTGTTTGTTTGGTTGAACGCGTTAATCTCAGGAACTACTGGTCCGATTTGAAAAATTATTTCAGCGTTAGATAGCCCATTTATTGAGGAAGGCTATAGGCTATATATCATCACGCTAAGACCAATAGGAGCGGAGCAGTAATGGAAAATGTGACGCAGACGAAGTTGCGCGGGTCATCTAGTCTATCTATCTATATACTTATAATAAATCTGTAGAGGGGTCAATTCTGTACATGAAATATATTTCCAAATTATCTATCAGGGGGTGATTAGGGATCGATACTGATGCCAAAAATGCAATCAGTACAATTTTTGTCTGTCTGTCTGTCTGTCTGTCTGTCTGTCTGTCTGTCTGTCTGTATAACCGTTATAGAAACAAAAACTACTCGACGGATTTTAATGAAACTTGGTACAATTATTATTCATACTCCTGAGCAGGTTATAGTATACTTTTCATCACGCTACAATCAATAGAAAAAATGAAAATAATAATAATTAAAATGTGAAAGTTTGGTTGTTTGTTACTCAATCACGCCAGAACGGCTTAACGGATCTTCATGAAATTTAGAACAAAGATAGATTATAGTCTGGAATAGCACATAAGCTACTTTTAATCCCGGGAACATGTTCCCTAGGGATCACGCGGGCGAAGCCGCTGGCAGAAGCTAGTTATTCATAAAAAAGCAGGTTCTTAATTGAACTTACGGAGAGATTGAATGACAAGACGATTTGTCAGTGACTGTCAAATCATATTATTATTACTACTAAGTGGTTAGGTGATACGGAGTAGAATACGCCTTTTATGGATGGGAAAACATCAAATGACTCCTCCCGCTCTGGGCAAAGCAGAAGGGAGCGTCAGACTCTTACTGACTAAACTCATCCGTGTTTCTGCAATGCTGTATGCGTTCCAGAGCCGCGGCGACTTTTTCGAACAAATTCCGCAACCCTGACAGGCACTGACCCTAAAAGTAGAATACGCCTACAAACCCGAAACCCGAAACTACGGACTTCGGGCTTAGAGAGTAGCCCCCAGTAGTCAGTTTCCCGAAATCAAGAATTGTCTTTTAAGAGCCCTATTACGAATCGTAAATGCTTGTTTGCAATAAACGAAGTTACGTTGGTCTGCGTTGGGAGTACATCTATAGTCCGCGAAACAATTTTGATACCTACTAGTCTGAATAGGATTAAAGTTTATTTGGGCGCTCGCGCGAGACTGAGGAGCGCGCGCGCTGAATTGACGCAGAATATATAGTACTTTAATTTTATTTATTGTAATTTTGTTTAATTATATTGACAAACGAAAACTAATGAAACGTATTCATTGTAGATTGAAATTTTATATCACATTAATTTATTTGATAAAATTGTTTTTATATGGAATATAATGGACGCTGAATCAAGACATTTCTGGCTTAAATTAGGCTTTCTTTACGATTTTTTCCGTGAAAACTCAAGGAATTTAAAGAAATTCTAGAACTCCAATAAACAAGTAAAACATTCAACTTACCTTTTAGTAATTTTAGCTTTTAAAAGAATTGATTGTAACAATGTGAATTAGACCGTCAAAGTTCCATCGCCGACATTTTTTCTTGCAAACTGAGTTCGTAAAATATTTATAGTAAATTACACGAAAAGAAAAATGAAAATGTGTAACTCTAACTTACAAGAAAGAGACTGGCACTCTCGTTATTCAGGATCAAATAATTAAAATATCTTACTACTGCTGATAATTACAGCGTCAAAAATCATGAATTTCCGTAAAAAATGTAATAGGACTCTTAAACAACCGATCAAGATAGTAACGGGATACTAATCATCATACTTCACTCCCACGGTGTTACGGTTGTTGCGAGTAGCCAGCCGATGCATGCAAGACGCACAGCACCGGTTGTTGCGAGTAGCCAGCCGATGCATGCAAGACGCAGAGCACCGGTTGTTGCGAGTAGCCAGCCGATGCATGCAAGACGCAGAGCACCGGTTGTTGCGAGTAGCCAGCCGATGCATGCAAGACGCACAGCACCGGTTATTGCGAGTAGCCAGCCGATGCATGCAAGACGCACAGCACCGGTTGTTGCGAGTAGCCAGCCGATGCATGCAAGACGCAGAGCACCGGTTGTTGCGAGTAGCCAGCCGATGCATGCAAGACGCACAGCACTGTTTGTTGCGAGTAGCCAGCCGATGCATGCGAGACTCACAGCACCGGTTGTTGCGAGTAGCCAGCCGATCCATGCAAGACACAGAGCACCGGTTGTTGCGAGTAGCCAGCCGATGCATGCAAGACGCAGAGCACCGGTTGTTGCGAGTAGCCAGCCGATGCATGCAAGACGCAGAGCACCGGTTGTTGCGAGTAGCCAGCCGATGCATGCAAGACGCACAGCATCGGTTGTTGCGAGAAGCCAGCCGATGCATGCAAGACGCACAGCACCGGTTGTTGCGAGTAGCCAGCCGATGCATGCAAGACGCACAGCACCGGTTGTTGCGAGTAGCCAGCCGATGCATGCAAGACGCACAGCACCGGTTGTTGCGAGTAGCCAGCCGATGCATGCAAGACGCACAGCACCGTTTGTTGCGAGTAGCCAGCCGATGCATGCAAGACGCAGAGCACCGGTTGTTGCGAGTAGCCAGCCGATGCATGCAAGACGCACAGCACCGGTTGTTGCGAGTAGCCAGCCGATGCATGCAAGACGCACAGCACCGTTTGTTGCGAGTAGCCAGCCGATGCATGCGAGACGCACAGCACCGGTTGTTGCGAGTAGCCAGCCGATGCATGCAAGACGCACAGCACCGGTTGTTGCGAGTAGCCAGCCGATGCATGCCATGTAGGGGGTGGCCTATGTCCAGCAGTGTACGTCTTTCGGCTGATGAAGATAGAAAACTTAAAGTTGTCCTCTCTGTTTCTCACATCTTTTTTTGAAAAAAGTTTAATTAATTCCACTTTTAAGGTATGTACAAGTTTTTATGAAATACCGTGAGGATATTATATGTAAACGTACAATTGTAAACTCCGTAAGATTGTAATTAATCTTACTTAGATTAAATTTTTTCAATATATTGTGTTCATTATATCTCATCCGAATTCAAGTTTCCCAGTGTATACGTGCCTTATTGAGAAAAAATAGTTTACAATTTCACGTGATAATTTTACAACCTTACGGTGTTTGCTATTTTTCAGTGTCATAAATGTCATAAATGACATGTATGTAAACTTTTTTCTAAATAGGTAAGACACGGATAGATTGAAAACTATTGAATTTGGATGGGATATAATAATTATAAACAAAATTTATCATTTTTTCATAATATATCGATAAATATAATCTTATCAAGTTTTTTTACAATCTTACGGAGTATGTAGTATGCCATGTTTTGGTGACATTTACATAGTTTGTGTCTGTTAACAATTTAACGAACCAACATGTAGAGATTTTAAAATAATGGTATTTTGAACTGACAAAAAAAAAGAAAAAAAAATTAAAAAAAAAATTCAAACAATAGAAAAACCAAAAAAAAAACAATAAAAAAATGCAAAAAAAAACCAATCCAAAAATAATAATAAAAAAACAAAATAATCAAAAAACCAATCCAAAAAAACAAACCAAACCAAAAAAAAAAACCAACCAAAACCAAACCACACCAACCACCAATCCACCCCCCCTCCCATAAATCTGACATTTTATTATCTTACGGAGTTTGCAATTATACGGCAACATATACATAAAGATATACGGCATAATACGTACTCGCCTAGAATGCCTAACGTAGAAGTTAATTTCTCATTCAATAAACCAATCGAGATTACTAAAAACATATTCGTTACCCAACAACGCCCAAAATATGTTACAAATACGTATATATTATCCATTTTGGATATATCACAACCACTTTTATTTACACTATCATCCCAGTGATTTATCAAAATGATCCGTACGCGAATTCTTTTGATTTATGGTTCGTATATCGCTCGCCACACGAACGGAATTCTGATGAGCATCACCATTTGAAATATCGGCTAGTGCTCAGTTTATGTTTCAGAATAATAATGTTACTAAAATGACGTTATTTTTATTTTTTTAATTCTTATATACTTTATTGCACACCTCATAACAAGTACAGGAAAAAACGTTTATAAAAACAAGTGTACAATGGGCGGTCCTATCGCACAGGGCAATCTCTTACAGACAACCTTAGGATGGATTGAACGAAAGAAGTTAGATTTAGGGCGGTCAGTGTACAAACATCATAAATAATATTAATTAGACTTGATAAAACAAACACATACAATATTAAATCATATACTAATAAATATCAAATAAATAATTGGGAAAGGAGAAGAACAATTATAGTGTTTTTTACTTGAAAGCTCTCGACTCTAGTCTAGGTCACAGATGGCAGAGACAAAGTCTACGATAGAGCGAGCTTACCCAGAAGTAGCATGTTCACCTGTTCACTGTAACTTTGAAAAGATTAGAGCTGTAAGAAAGATTCGTTGTTGGAAAATTCAAGACATTAAGATTTAGAAGGTTGTTAGACTGTGGAAGAGCAGGGAGAGACAAAAGGAACGATGGACAGACTGTTTGAAAGATGATACTCACAGCTTAAAAGTGGGGTAGCTTCTGAGATGACGACTAATGGAAACGTATGATCCATCAAACAGGTAAAGAAAACTATTAAAACGCCTCCATTTTCATCACCATTTCGTCTACCGTGACAATAAAAGATTTAGTCGAACTTTCCCGAAAGTTGCCGAAACTACCCGAGATAAAAATATCACAATTTAATTTAATGTTACTGAAATGAGATTGTTGGAAAGATCGAGACATTAAGATTTATAAGGTTGTAAGACTGTGGAAGAACAGGAGGAGACCATACCCACAGCTAAAAAGTGGGGTGGCTTCTGAGATTATGTCTAATAGAAATGTATGATGACGATGTATTACGCCGTCATTATCATCAGCATATCAGCCGAAAGACGTCCACTACTGGGCTTCCGCCAAGTGTCGCGACAATAACCCGTCCTGTACGTCTCGCTACAACCTTTACCAGGACATCGATACACCTTGTACAACGCTGCGACTTCCGGTACGCAATCGCCACTCCAAAACTTTTCGGCCCCATCTACCATCTGTTAAGCGAGCAATGTGCCCTGCCCACAGCTACTTTGACGATCCTTCGGGCTATGTCCTATTGGGCCAACCTCAAATAAATGGTGATAAAGATAAGATAATCATGGTCAAGAAATAGTAACAAAAAACATAAGCAAGAATTGTTATTAACCTAATCACTAATATTTAATATCCACTACATCTATACTATATAGGTACTATCTATACTAATATTATAAAGCAGAAGAGTTTGTTTGTTTGTTTGTTTGTTTGTTTGTTTGGTTGAACGCGCTAATCTCAGAAATTACTGGTCCGATTTGAAAAATTCTTTCAGTGTTAGATAGCCCATTTATGGAGGAAGGCTATAGGCTATATATCATCACGCTAAGACAAAAAGGAGCGGAGCATTTATTGAAAATGTGAAGCAGACGAAGTTGCGCGGGTCAGCTAGTCATAGATATTTATTTTTTACTAGTTGACCCGTGTAGCGTCGTCTGCGTAACATTTTTCATTACTGCTCCGCTCCTATTGGTCCTAGCGTGATGATATATAGCCTATAGCCTTCCTCGATAAGTGGGCTATCTAACACTGAAATATTTTTTTAAATCGGACCAGTAGTTCCTAAGATTAGCGCGTTCAACCAAACAAACAAACAAACAAACTCTTCTGCTCTATAATATTATAGTATAGATATTATTAATTTCACACCGATAAAAACCCTCCATCAAACAGGTAAAGATAACTATTGAACCGCCTCCATTTTCCTCAATGCTAAAAGTTTCCCATTCCGTCAACCGTGTCCCGATCCCGAACACAAATACAACAAAAGATTTAGTCGAACTTTCCCGAAAGTTGCCGAAACTACCCGAGATAAAACATATCACGTCTAGCCGAATTGGATAACAATAGAAAAGGGTTGGTTGAAGAGAGAATCTAGGAATTTAAACTTATATTAGACGAAGAAAATGGGGGTGTTATGGCCACGACAATTCAAGGGCTGTCATTCAGAACACAGGGCGACCAGTGAAATGATGGACTGTATCATGTTTTTTTCCTATTAATGGGCACACGTTTGACCACTATCTCACCTTATGGTAAGCGATGATGCGGTTGGAGATGGAGCACGCTTGCCTAGAAATAACCTATTCAGACTAAAGACTCTCAAGTTGTAGCTACCAGGAAACACGGATTCTAGCAGGGAATTCTATTCCTTAGCTGCACGCACAATGAATGTGCTCCCAAAATGTTTTGTGCGTATGGGTGGGGTGTCCACCATGTATGTCCTTGAGCATCGAAGCCGAGTGGCTGGCTTGTCAGTTTTCTACCGGTTGTATTTTTCCGCCAAGCCCCGTGCTATCATCTGACCACAAGACGGAGGGCGATGCGCCACCGGTACATGGTGGACATCACACTCATACGCACAAAACGTTTTGAGAACTCATTCATAGTGTGTACAGCTAAGGAGTGGAATTCCCTGCCAGAGTCTATGTTCCCTGATAGCTTCAACCTGGGTGCCTTTTAGCTAAGAGTGACTTTTAGGTGAAAATGCTCTATCTTCGAGTACTTCACCAGGTGAGATAGCGGTCAAACGTGTGTCAAAAAATAGTAGAAAAAGCATTCCTTTTCTTTTCTTTTTTTGGGACAAACCCGCCAAACATTCCCAACCACAGCAACTCCAGAAAGCCAGAATCAGTGGCGACCTACCAGAAAAACGCTGCGCTAATGATGCCCGACGAGTCCATTTTTTTTTCTTTTTTAGGGATGGGAAATCATCAAATGACTTCCCCCGCTCTGTGGGCGGATCGGGAGGGAGTGTCAGACTTCTACTGACTAAAACCCATCCATGTTCCTTCATTGCCCTTTGTGTTCCGGAGCCACGGTATCTCTTGCGAATAGTCCCACGACTCCGGCAGGCGTCGGCCCTTTCGGGTCCCTCTGTGTGCTGACTCTGCCCGACGAGTCCTGGAGAAACGATTCAACTGTCTTGGATCCCGCAACGAAATTAATCAGAAATCACAGCGAAGGAGTAGGAAAAGAAAAAACTTATGTTTTGTAAATTTTTACGAAATATAAGTTGACAGACGCGCAATCTCATCTAATCGTATGTACCGTGTTAATTTACTGTACAGGTATAGATTACCAAATCACCCAGCATTCATTACCAAAATATCTAACAGATTATTTTGTTACTACCAGTTCATTTAACATAAAAGACCCAAACCTAACAAGATATGATTTATCATCGCCTATTCATAGGAACCTCGACTGACTGCCTCCAAATAGTCGCAGAGTGAATGTCAACCTTTATTACGAAATGTAATGTATTGTAAATGGGATGAATGGAAACCAGAATATAAGTACCTTTTTCATGATTGAAATGAAAGAAGTATGTACAGACTTATTTCTTACTTCTTATTTATTAATGTACTCGTAACTACTTAAGCTAAAATGTTCTCATTACTTAAGGCTACGACTATATGGGACAAGCGGAAGCGATGGCATAAGCGGGGCGTGTAACGTGTACGTGACAGCGCGTAATCGCTGTCGTTGTTGGAATAAATTAGTTTGCACCAATAATGAAACTCATCCGTTACAGAGTGACTGACAAATAACGCATGACAGCCGAAACTACGAGTCGCAGTCGCAGAAAGCTTGAAGAACAACCGACTTCCAAAAAAAAAAAACACTACAAAGTAAAAAATAACTTTAATTTCGGAAGTCGGTGTTTTTGTTAGTTTCTTCGTATTTTGACACCGACTTCCGAAATTAAAGTTATTTTTTACTTTGTAGTGTTTTTTTTTTGGAAGTCGGTTGTATTTTTTTTTGTAAAAAGTTTTTTATTTTTCACTTTTTAGTGGTGCCCTACACCTAACAACACCACTCCAAAATCGCAGAAAAGCAAAATACGCAATTTCGATCATCAAAGAATCATCTAAATAGTCAAATTCCAGCTATTTCGATTTAAAATCCAAAGTTCGTAACCGATTTTGATATGATTTAAATGGGACCAATCTGCAAGTATATCCTTTCAGATAAAACAAAAATTTTTCAAATCGGTTCATAATTGTCGGAGATATGAGGTAACAAACATAAAAAAAAAAAAAAAAAAAAAAAACATACAACCGAATTGATAACCTCCTCCTTTTTGGGAAGTCGGTTAAAAATGGCAGCCACCCATACATAATTTAGCTGAGATAAAATTCTTGCGTCTTTTAATGAAAAATATCTTGTTTAATTCGGCATCAACTACTGAATTAGTCTGTGCAAGAATTTTTATTCGAGAAGGCCGATATTAATAGAATTTCAGTCATGAACTTTTGTAGGATATGTCTATGGTAATACCAATTTGAAAACAACCGCGGCGCATCTGTGACACGTGTTTCACTAACAACGAATCAACAGTTGTCAATCAAACTTATATTTTTTTTAGACTTTTTGTCCGTCAATAATTGAAAGTAATTGATTTATTTTTACACTACAATATGTTTACCTCCCTGTAAAGTACATCTCCACTTAGAAATAAACAGTATTGTTAATTCATTTATTCCGTTTAATTAAAATAACAAACTAAAACTGATTTAATTACAATAAGGCTGTTCTTACTGTCACTTGGCTGAATAAATATGCTAAAATTCACCGACGGGAAACGTATTACAAAAATCTTAATTTTAAAAATATTTTTATGTTATTTTGTATTTTATTATTCACAAGTGTGACCCCAGTGTAAACAAAACTGTGTCACTTTTTAAACTAAATAATCTTACGAATAAATTAACAAATATACTAAACTAACAAAAGACTAAAATATAGCATCAAAAATTCCGTCCTCCACGCTGTTAGCTGGTAATGTACCCAAGAGACTGGCGGCATTGCCACGTTGAATGGCAATGCTTAATCTCTGCCCGAAATAAGAGCCAGCTCTTGGGTCACGGGAAGTGTCCAGCCGTTTCGAAATTTCTTTGAAAAGGCTGAGAGCACAAGGACCCCCCCCCACGGCCCTAGGGTTTCAACCCCAAACGGCTCGAAAATAAAGTTACCAATAAGGTAACGATATTTACGCTGCTTGAGGTTTTCCGCAGCCACAGCAGCGTCAGCACAACACGATGATAATTCGCAGGAAGATGGGATAATCTTTTTTTTTTTTTTTTAGGGATGGGAAATCATCCAATGACTCCTCCCGCTCTGGGTGTAGCGGGAGGGAGTGTCAGACTTCTACTGACTAAAACCCATCCATGTTCCTTCATTGCCCTTTGTGTTCCGGAGCCACGGTGTCTCTTGCGAATAATCCCGCGACTCCGGCAGGCGTCGGCCCTTTCGGGCCCCTCTGTGTTGCTGACTCTCTTTGAGGCGCGCGTGGAACACTAACGCGCCGTCGACACGGCCTGTCGTCACTAGACGGACGGACGGCGAGCCACCCATAGCTCGCCGTCCACAGGCCCGCGCCTACGGTGGCCGGAGGTCACCAGGTGGCCCCCGACGCCCGCGGCGTCCACCACGGCGGCCGGGACGAGAGGGTAGATGGGATAATCTTACGTGATGAACACAAACTGAAAAAATAATTTTATAATTAAACACGAGTATACTGGGAAATGTAGAGCATGCCAGAAACGCTATTCCACTATGAAATAATTTCATTAGCACATTTGCTAAATTAAAAGCAAAGAATATCGTAGGTAATATTGGCAAACCAATTGGCCTAATTCAGTTTTACCAAATCACTACATATTATAAAAAAAACTCCTCCGCCGCGTCTGTCTGTCAGTTCGCGATAAACTTCCGCTCCAATTTCTAGATCACCAATGGATAGAGTGGTTCTCGAGAAAGGTTTTCTACACTAATATTATAGAGGGGAAAGATTTGTTTGTTTGAATTGAATAGGCTCCGAAACTACTGGACCGATTTAAAAAAAAATTTCAATGTTAGATAGCCCATTTATCGAGCAAGGTTATAGGCTATACCGCGTGTATCTGACATCAACGCACAAACGATTTCCATGGGTCCAGGGCATGATTCTGGACACCCCAGTGTTGGAATTCTTCGTCGGTTCTTTTCTCATTTTTTTCAAGAGTACCACAAATAGGTATCAGCTCAGTTGAGCTGATATCTGTTTGTGGTTTTATTCAGATTGCTCTTTTTAGTGAAAGTAGTTAATTAATTATTTTTTATTAAAAATCTCATTGGGTTAGGTCAGAATAACGATTATGAGCAGTCTAAAGTAAAAAAAACCCTTGAAAAAAATGAAAAAATGAGAAAAAAGCCGACGAAAAATTCTAAGTCTAGGGTGTCCAGAATCATGTCCTGGACCCATGAAAATCGTTTGTGCGTCGATGTCAGATACACGCGGTATATCATCACGCTAAGACTAAAAGGAGCCGAGCATTAATGGAAAATATGACGCAGACGAAGTGGCGTGGGTCAGCTAGTCTAGTATAGTAGTATATAATTTGAAAGCAGGCAAAGCTGTGGGCATATGAATACAATTGTTTAATCACCAAACCAAACAGTAAATTTAGCACGGATGGTATTGGAAGCTGCGGGCAGAACTTCGTATGGCATAAATTATAAACTCGCACACATAAACTGAAACCGCTTTGAAAATAAATGTCTGTTTTATATTAATATATGCTCTGGCGAATAATTAACGAGCCAACATATCCTCATTAGGTGAACATGAAGTTTGGGTACAATAACAATAAAATTGTTCAACCCTGTAAATTATATGAACGATCTTTATATTTAACCTGTGATAGGAATACGTATGACCGCTATATCCTGATTTTAGGCGATGATACGGTCTAAGGTGGAACACGCTTGCCTAGAAGTAACCTATTCACTTTTGACTTAAAGACTCCCAGGTTGTAGCTATCAGAAAACACAGACTCCGACAGGGAAATCCACTCCTTGCTGTCTTCCTTTGTAAAAAAGCGACAAACGACATCCAAACAAAAAAAAACGCTCCAAAGTATAAAAACTATAATTTCAGAAGTCGGTGTTAAAATCGAAGATATAAAACCAAAAACACCGACTTCCGAGATTAAGGTTATTTTATACTTTGTAGTATTTTTTGGAAGTCGGTTATGTTACCTACCTTTTTTATTACTTTAGGCTATTTTTCATCGTATAAGCTACGGGATAGTAAAAATTGCATGTTATTTTTTCACATTTTTTTTTTGGATGGCTAATTACTTCTGATCATTATGGAGTTTGTTTTATTTCGATAGATCATTAAGTTGAAAAGTTACACAATTTTGTTTACACTGATAATGAATTTTGCTTACAGTAATATTTAATTTAATGTTATTTTATACATTTTTTTTTTCATACTGTTTAGCAGAGGGCCAACAGGGAATATGCATACAATTTTTTTATTTGCAAAATAAAATACTTATTAGCTCTAGTAAACAATCGTGAAATTATTTTTTAAATACCTTCATCATTTATTAAGTAATATAAAGCTTCAAAGACTACAGTTAGAAAGAGAAGTCCGATACGTAATGTGACGTCAAATTATACGATGACTATACAGCTGCCATAGAAAACAGCGTTTTCGCGAGAGGGACAGATATATTTGTTTAAAATAATTGTATCTCGTTCGTTTTTCGAGCAATTTAGATTCTAATTTCACAGTTAGTATAATATATTTTCGAACACTTTTAGATAAACTGTTCAGATCATAAATATATTTTTCATGCATATTGAGATATTCAACTAATTTTTAAACAACTTTCGCATTCGCATGTCAATCGCAAAATGTAAAAAAAGCCTTAATTTACATTTTAGATAGATTGCGATTGAGATGCGAATGTGAAAATTAGTAGAAATGGCTCTCTGATACAAAAACTAACAAATGAATGGACTTAACGGCTTAACGTGCTTTTCGAGATAGGTACAAAGTTTCACTACGACAAGGATAACATACTGGCGTGCACAAAGTTCTATCATAGTTAATAAACTATAACTATGTAGTTCCTACTAACGAGGTGCCTGGCTTCTTGTAAATCATCCTAGGCCAATGTTAGTTCCAGATCGTTTCCTTTCTGAGAACAGTACGTAATTGGCAAGTATTTACAGTACAAAGTTTCATTGGCTTTGACTGTGCACATAGATAGTCAGTAATCTATACTAATACTAGCTGTCCCCCGCGGCTTCACTCCCGTCAACTGGCTACCCTACCTACCCGTTTTCTTGCTTTTAAACCTTCCCTGTATTTTGGCAAACAAAACAAAAAAGAATTACCGAAATCGGCCCAGTCGTTCTCGAGTTTCAGTGAGACTAACGAACAGCAATACATCTATACTAATATTATAAAGCAGAAGAGTTTGTTTGTTTGTTTGGTTAAACGCGCTAATCTCAGGAACTACTGGTCCGATTTGAAAAATTCTTTAATTGTTAGATAGCCCATTTATCGAGGAAGGCTATAGGCTATATATCATCACGCTAAGACAAATAGGAGCGTAGCATTTATGAAAAATGTTACGCAGACGACGTTGCACGGGTCAGCTAGTTCTATCAAAAGTAGGTGATAGACGTACGAACTTATAGTACGCGGTTTTGAAGATCGCGAATTTACAGTACGGTTAATTTTTCTTTGCCTATGCGAAGTACGTAATCGATAGCGCAGAATGTCAATTTGACAAGAAACATAGAACAGCGCATGCGCGGGTAGGTCGCGTATGCAGTCTCAGTGCCTCGTATACGTTCAATGCATACTTGTGTCCCTTACTTACTCAATGCAATACGACTGTTGCTATGAAAAGTGTTATTGTTTTAAAATATTTATTTTTGCTAATCATTCCGAAACATAATTGGATTACATTTATTAAGTATGAAAGCCAATCTATTTTCCAGCAAAAAAAAAACCTGACCAAAAATACTTTGACATATGTCTGCTCTCCTGGTACTCGACAATCTTTGGCGCTCACAAATTCAGACTCGAAAATATTTCGACATGTTTATGCTCTCCTGGTACTTGTGAATCAGAAGTACTAAGGCAGCAGAAATGTCTGATTTCCACTTCCTGCTCCGCCGCCATTAAGCTATGCCTTTTATCGGGATAAAAAGTAGCCTATGTGTTATTCCAGGATGTGAACTATATGTGTGCCAAATTTCATTCAAATCCCATCAGCCATTTTTGCGTG
The DNA here is from genome assembly GCA_963859965.1 of Ceramica pisi. Lineage (NCBI taxonomy): Eukaryota > Metazoa > Arthropoda > Insecta > Lepidoptera > Noctuidae > Ceramica > Ceramica pisi. The sequence continues at coordinate 1,958,831 of OY982537.1, read as the reverse complement.
ATTGACGGACAAACATACAAACGTACAAACTTTCACATTTATAATATTAGTAGGATTGTAATGCATTTTTGGCTTCTTCTTTCACACTTCTCCATTGGCCGCTATCTCAGCAATCACCTCCTACCTACTAGCCATGTCATCTTTCTCAAAGTGCATCTATCGATTCTTGGCATTTCCCTTCCCTTTTTAAGGTGCAAAATAGTTGCCACCACATTTTTCTCGTTTATCTCAGTAACATTCAAATTTTAGTCGCTTTATTGACAGGCGGTGGCAACTATATTGCCACCGCGTTTTCCATAAATTTCCCATAAATTTTCATAAAAATTTTAACGTTAGGGTCATCCTAATGGTAATACTATTCACTATCCATTTGATATACATTACAGTCATCTTTATTTTTCTCTGCCTTATAAAGGGTTAAAATATATACATTCGTTTTTAAAACGTTGTTAAGTGTGTTCTTTACCAGAAATACGTTATAAAATCTGCACTAAACGTAATCTTGCAAAGTGGATCCCTTTGGCGGTCTGTTTAAAGGTTTTAGTCACGTATTGAGATAAAATGGCCGCGATTTATGCACGTGTGGGCAAGGATAAAGATCAAGACGGTCCAAAGAAAGTCTCAAACTTTTAACGTATTAAGGAAAACCACTACTTGAAGATTGTTAACAGTTCACAGCTGAAATAAGAATGGATTAAGTATATCTGTTTGAAATGCAATAAGTGAATAGTTTGGCATAAGCATAGCAACTTGCGAGTCAAAGTCTCAAGACTCAAACATTTATTTCAAAGGCACTTTTGAATTGTCAAGGTCAGTCAGTCCAAAAAGATGAAGCTATTTTATCTCTATGGAGAAGAACGTGCAAGAAACTCCACGGAAACTCTTTTAAAAATAATAAATTGTTACAAAGTTTTGTTGACATCGTGTTGAAATTATACAAACATGTGAGAACGATGAGACGAGCATGGTAAAAACGCCCGGAATAAAAAAGGAACAATTCAAAGAAATAATTCAAATAAACCATGGCAGCTGAGAAGTGACCAGTCCCAACCGACAGTACCATGACATGCCAGCCCCATTCGTCTCAACCATTTTGAATGGAGCCAAATAATCCAACGCATACGCCAGCATCAGCTAGGCTTTTGAGTGAGCATGACACTCCCAACCGCCAGGGTACTTGAGTCTATACAATGCAGACACACACATATTTACAAATATTGGTACTATTGATTTATCTAGTACCAACATTTGTAAATATGTGTGAGTGTGACAGTAAACCCTCCTACGCACTATCGGTTGAACCGCCTAGCAGTTAACCGCGCGGCTGGCCGCTTTTCCAGATTTATATGCAACCGCTAGTGATTGTATGCACTGAACCGCCATTAAATTTGCTAACTGGAACCGCGCGGTTACCCGATCCCGCAGCTGACGGCTAGGGCGTACGTAAGCTAAGGGTCAGTCTCCACAAGCGAGAGAATCGCCTCGATAATATCGCCGTGTGGAGACACGTTCATAGAGTTGTTATAGAAATACGTGGCACGGACGATAATATCGCCGCGATTCTCGCTCGTGGAGACGGCCCCTATGTTACACTCTGATTTATTTGTTGTATTAACGGACTTACATTATGCAATTGGTCATATCCCCTTTGCTGAGGTATTAAAGAGTATTTCGGATGCATCCGGAATTCCAGATGCGGACAAGTTTGGAGACCATATCGTGATCTGAAAACTGAAGATGAAAAAAAAATTGTCAACTTGCGTCAAGTATGATCCATACCATGGACTGATTTTTCATTTTTCAGAATTTTTTTTACTGAAGAATAAATATGTATTGCTGTTTGACATATTTTCTATGCTAAAGCTGTCAAACCGGAATTTTTATTTCCTCTGATAAAATTAATCTGACTATTGAAAAATCGGCCCTAAGTATTGTACATTGGTCGGGAAATATGCGTCATATCTGCGCAAAACTGTGGCGCAAAACAATCATTGCTAAGCATAGTGCTGCCTAATAGACTTTTTGATGAATTGACAGTTAATGAAAGAAGACAGAAAATGTTGAAATAATGGTAAATTGAATGAGAGTTCCACATAATGTTCTAATGCCGTTTTTGGATATTTTGTAATCCTTTTCAGATTTTCTTTTTATTTTAGGCGACACACATAAATGATTGATCGCTTCCTTCAAATAAATTGCGATAAGACTCTTACCTAAAAGACTCTACGTACAGTATAATAACAGATTTTCCACCCTTTAATTAACGATAAAATACAAATTATAAAACATAGCCACTTTAATTCTTGCCTGACTCGCAAACACATTTTGGAGGATCGATTTAAAAAGCTATTATGTTATAACCCCCGCGTCAGTCAACAGTGTTGCGGGGGTAGTGTTGTAACACTCAAAATCGATAGGTTTTTTCTTCTCAATAGCTAATTTTCGCTTATTTATTTTAGCATCGTTTATGCCTGCATATAAGCGTCCTTAGGTCAACTTATGACTTAGAAATGTTTATGAGTGGGGACTTTATCAATGAAATTTAATTACATCTACAAACAATGATTTTCGCGTCAGATCATCCATCGGTCGCATCATCCCGTATACTTTAATAATAATAACTTTGCATTAAAGTATCTCATATACTTTTGCTAAGAGATGAGAGATTACCAAAAATCAATTCTATTGATCGACGTTGGACTATTGGTTTGATAGCTACTGTTATAAATAGTAAATATTAAAGATCGACATCGACTGATCTATGGGTAAGTAAGCTAACATCATAAGGCGTCCCTACAAATGGATTAATATTCAGAGAATTTATTCTACTTTTGAGACTAGACTATCAACGAGTTAATAATATCTATTTATATGCCAGCCACGTCTTTGCCAATCTACGAGCTGCAGCAAGTTCAAAAAGTGCTTCAAAAACTTTATTCGTGCACGAAAAGTGGAAAGTCGCTGGCTTGTTGGCAGATTGCCAGTTACGTACAAGTGGCCAGGCAAGCCGTTTCTATCACTTGATTGTAAACTCGTTCGGAATGTAAAGCAACTGTTACAGAAGCTGACTTCATAACTTAAATTGGGTTCAAGTTTTTAAATAAAATTCTATGAGGTTGAACCGATTGAAATTGTTCTGGCTTTTGATGTGGTTGTTGTTGGGTAACGAGATATTATTTTCTAGTTTAATGGACCCATATTTAACGCAAGTTTACTTTGATACTGTCCTTTCTAACTTAATATAGGTACTTAATTCTAATGCAAGTATTCTTGGCTACCACCCAAACCTGAAAGGACAAACTTTAGGTAGTAAAAATTGTATTGTATGAACACAAACGTTCCATTAATTTGAATTGTTGAAAACATAAACAGAAATACTGTTTCTCTGTATGTGATAAACCCATAAACTAAACCATCTTATGCTGTAAACATTACACATTTTCTTCTAAATTCAGTAATTTAGAAGAAATTTCATAAAAAGTTAACTAAGCAAAAGTATCGATAAAATTCAAGCTACGCCATCACTACCACGGACTAAGTCGGATGAAAGTTGGCTCGCACGCGTCGAGACGGAACCCTAATTATGTCTTCAATCAACGTCACCGTGATCTCGTGGCGGACCCGGAATTATTCTATTATATTCATATTATGATAATATTATTTCGTTTTGTTTTGGTTCATTTACAATTTAAACTTTATGACAATGTCGAATGAACTTCAACCAAAAGTTTCAGGGAAATACTGCCACCTGGCACTATTCCATTTATGAAGGAAATTATTACGAAATTATTACATAGGCATGTGAGGGCGGTTTGTTTCACGTTCACTTAACGCATGCGTAAACGCTAAAAATGGTGCTAACTATCGTTAAATCAAAAAAAATTGTTGTTTTACAAAATTTCAGCGTTAACGCACGTAAAATATAACGTTTACGTTAACAGATGGTCTGAGCACTGGTTAACGTTAGGTACTTTAGTTGCGTCAAATAGAACAATATTTTGAAACTTTTGAATTCCTCAATACCACTTCTTCTGATGACACAAATAAGTGGTGGAATGCAAAAACAACGGTTTTTTAAATAATGATGTCTTCAATAAGCAGCAAAGCCGTGGTTTTGCTGTGGCCAGTTTTATTGCCATAGCAGCAGCATATAACTCAGTTTTGTCACAAAATGAGTTACGTGCTGCTAAACGTTTTCAGTTGCTCTCTTTTAAGAATTCGATTATGACATCCGCGATGTTACAACTACACGACGTGACGGCAAAAAGCTGCCAACCAACAAGACTTCCGCAATTACGGCCCGTTAACCTAAACTCAGCAAAACAAAATCCATTTATCCCACCCGGTTAAATCATAAACAAGTTCCGGTGATTCCGGCCGGCCCGGATAATCGCGGCTATCCGGATGAAGGTATATTTTGACGGTAAATATCATTAGCTATTGGCCCCCGTCACGCGAAATTTGAATTAGCTTGATAAGCGCTTGTTTTGAGGTTAACGAGTATGATGTTTAGCTCGTTTCGCTTACTGGTTGAGTGTTATGGGATGAGCGACCGATTTGCTCGGATTTTCTGCGCTTTGCGATTGTTTGGTGTCAGTAGTGTTTTTTACCTATCTATATTTAGTATCTATTGATACCTATATTCCACCTGTGTGGAACTGCCTCCGTGGTTGAGTAGTTTAGGCCCTTGTCTTGTGACCCGATGGTCGTGGGTTCGATTCCCATGGGAAGCATACTTTGTAAAGTTGTTTCCAGTTTGGCTAGGACATTGTTGCAAAGTGCGAATGTTTCTCCACTTGTAGGCGCGTGATCTGCATGAACGCGCGTGGATGCATTTTCTGTGTGTTATAGACTGTGCGTGTTTTCTATACAAACGGAGATACTTACAAACAACGTTAGAACACGCATTCATGCGCTACGCTGCGTGGTGCGTGAACTCTCCGGTTTAAATTTATAATTGGTCCCAGTTGTTTATTTTCAGGCAGTAGGTACAGCGTCTGAGGGGACTAGTGATATTTAACCAGTTCACAGTACCATGTACCACATGTTTGTGTCTGCTGTGCGGAAAGTGAACTTGTTAATAAAACTCTCAGTTTTAAAACAAAAACCTTACAATATCCCAAAAAAATAGCCGTCCCTATGGCTTGAAAATAAGTTCCCAAATTTCAAATACCTAAACTGAAACATTAATATATTTCAACAATACAACACCGTTCATGCCTGTCAACAAAAATGGTAGTTTCGAGAAATTCGAGACGCCTCGCGTGCATCTGACGTTTATGGGACAAAACGAATCGGCGGGTACTTTGTGCCGAATTTCATATTACGATTTGCTTTTGACAGTATTTTCTATAGCATTTTTCGAAATGGAATAGGGACATTTTATAGGGATATTTAAAGTATTTTGAAGGATTTATCTGTAAATTATGTCATACTTGAAATATATTGGGATATGCAGGCTATTTGCGATACTACGAAAATAGCCACTACACTAAAAATGTTCTGGTGTCCAGTGGCTTTAGTGCGAGTTTTTTAATGTTCTCAGTCGCGTTAGGCACTCGTCTCACCGCCGCAGGAAGCGAATAGCTTTCGACTATTTGCTCGCTGAGGAAAGGGACAAAAAATATATATCTCGTTTGAGTAGAAGAGACACACACATTCATAGCGATAGCGTTCATGAGCGGCTGGATAGGACATGGCTGGAGGTGGAACACTGTGTTGCCCAATTTCTCACAGGTCATGGCAACTTTAAGAGGAAAATATTTTCCTTTAGGCTTGTGGCCTCACCTTTATGACAATGTTCTACAGCTGACCTTGAATACTAACAATCCGCACATCACATCTTATGGCAGACTGAACGTAATGTTATTTTAGATAGAGATATTCAGGTTACATCTGGAGTAGATTACTATGCGGACCTTGTAGAAACCAGAACAAATTTAATTTCAGGAATCAAAAGTAGCTCACAATTTAGGACCACATTTCAGTGTTAATATATCATTCGAGGTACTTGGCAACTACTCTTAACCCAGTTGTATATGTCCCTTGGTGCGTATTGGCCTAAAATCTGTCTCCTGCTTGATAAGGAGGGAAGTGGAAATTATATTTATTTTTTCCTACTCCTCCACTGTAGGTACTCTTCCGATTAATTTCGTTGCGGGATCCAAAACAGTTGAATCGTTTCTCGGGCTTCATTAGCTCAGCGTTTTTCTGGTGGTCGCCACTGTTGATTCTGACTTTCAGGAGTTGCAGTGGATGGGAATGTGTGGCGGGCAAGTATACCAAAAAAAAAATAGTCGATAGCTGGCTGTTCACAATGCTGGAGAGCAGCTTTTACCCTTTGAATATATAATGTATCAAAGCTTTTATCTCTAGTTGATGCAGCGACAACAGCTATCAAAATTGCGACACTCGCTCGGCGATGCTCGCTTGGCGGTCGAACTCACCAACCTGTGGCAATTTTAGCGGGACCAGAGCGAGTATTGCGCGTGAAAGCCCGTCGCACAAAAACACTCGCTTAAAGCAGTGTCAAAACTATCGAAACTTTTCACTAGCTACTCGCTGGTCGTCGAGACAATGGTAATAACACTGAATAATCGCGGTCTGGTTAAAATAACGGAAAACCCTTTTTAGGGTCCCGTAGCCAAATGGCAAAAACGGAACCCTTATAGATTCGTCATATCTGTATGTCCGTCCGTATTTCACAGCCACTTTTCCCCGAAACTATAAGAACTATGCTGTTAAAACTTGGTAAGTAGATGTATTAGTTGTGGCTGTGACATACGGACGGACAGACAGACAGACAGGCATGACGAATCTATAAGGATTCCGTTTTTTGCCATTTGGCTACAGAACCCTAAAAAGGAGACCGATAAAAGAAATTTTAGACGAAATATGAAAATCAAATAAGCCGCTAACTTTTACGTACTACAAACATACAACCTATCTTTATAAAGAACGCGTGTATTCCTAGAAAGGATATTAATTATGTCACAAAAGCAACTTGTCCTTACGCTATATGAATGTGAAGAATTCTGCAGAAGCATCTGCAAATGTAGTGTACTTTCCTTACTTTTTGGAACGCACCAGTAGGTATACTACATACAAGTTAAGAACAGTACTAACCCGCACAGGTTCAACTGTATCAATCGAAGATTTTTATCATATTACTGACCAGTTTACAAAAACTTAGCCTAATGCACACTTGCTTTTCCAATTTACTTTTGACATTGGCAGAACAGTCGACATCGGCTCTACTTGCCATTAATAAAAAATAGAGTAGAATGCAAGTTAAGAAATTAGGGAATAATGACACCTTCCAAGAACCTGGATTCTCCTGACGTTACTTATTTTCAAGCGACTTAAAAAAAAAAATGCGGTTCTCAGTTTGTTCAGCAATTTTTTGACACACATTGTCAACCACTTTCGATGATTCTCTCTTGGTGTCACAAAACAAAGAAACAACCAAAACACCGACTTCTGATATAAGTTTTGTATACTTTGTTGTGCTCTTTTGTTTATTTTGTAACTGACTTGACTTTTTACACAAAAATGAAGCCGACTTCTAAGCAAAACACTTCTGAAATTGAGATTATTTTATACTTTTTAGTGTTTTGTTTATTGTCAAAAGTTTTTTTTTTCTCTTTTAAGTGATACTTCGTCCACGCAGAAATTGACATAAGCATATATGCTCATTATAAAAAAACTACTGAGCCAAGCTGAATTAAATTAAAGAGACCAAATGGCAAGTATGCTGCTTCGAACTAAAACAGAATCACATAAATCGGATTAAAAACCTCGGAGTAACAGTGTACATACCTACATAAAAAAAATACCCGCCGAATTGAAAAAATTCGGCGGGTATTTTTTGGAAGTCGGTTAAAAAGATTTTTCTCTTTGAGTCCGTGACAAAATGAAAATTTCTGAAAATTTCGTCTGTCCCATTATTTTACCATATAAATAGAGAAAAATGTTGAAGCATTATAAAACAGTTATAACAATAAGTACGTACAAAGTTCCTTCAAAGCCTTGACAATGCAAACTTCCAGCGGGTATTTATATAATAAAAGCTGAAAACTAGAACACTTTGAATAAATAATGAAAGTTCATAAAACACTGGGAATTAATTATGAGGAAAGTTGCTTCTTGATGTCAACGGTAAGTTTAATTAGAATTATTTATACAATGTAGGGATAGCATTTTCTATTATTTAAATACAAAATAACTACATTCATTTCTAGAGAAATATTATAACGTAGTCAGTCAAAGAACCAAGGTTTTTGACAAAGCCCAAAGAATCCCCAACTTTAAGTATCATGCGCAATTCCACTTAAGGTTGGGAATTCTTCGGGAACTATGCTCGCAGAACACATCGTCGATGAGGGAGAAAGGTTCTGGATTGGCGACCGCGTACTGGAAGATATAGTATTGGAAAGCCTCCCACGAGCTGGCCCGATGACTCGGAAATCCATTGAATGCAAGACGCACTGGACCGCGAGCAGTGGAAATGATGATGGTGACGATAAGTCAGTCAATATTAATGCTCTCTTTATTAGATCAGGGCCACTACTGTGACGACTTACAGACAACAACATACAATGCAACTTACCATCCCTACCTTGCTGCTATTCTACCAATTCGCACTAAGAAAGAAAGAAAGAAAGAAAGAAATGTGTTTATTTGGGACTCGCACAATACACATAAAGTACAGTAGTAAGTACAAAAACTAACTATAACAAAAATATGTTGACAGATAGAAAAATATGTTGACAGATAGAAAAATCCTAAACACTAACACTAAATCTGTGCGAGGCCAAAAAGGTCCCTGTCTCAGCGTATGCTGCGATATATAATTAAATATATATCACAGCGCTGGTATTATGACAGGGCCTGAAAGTGATGTCACGGATACACATACGGAACACATGACTATTAAGATATAAATATAACAAATGGGAGATAGAATAAGATATAAATAATAATTAGATGTAACTACAAAATAAAATAATTATTACATTTAAGCTCAATGGCCCAGTGCTCCAGTTACATTTGTCTAAGCGTATCCAAGCGTCTTTCATGATGCGCACAGCAAAGGAGTGGAACTCTCTGCCTGCGTCTGTGTTTCCGAACGCTTACAACGCTAATCTTTTCATAGTTAAGAGTGAACAGGCTACTTCTGGGTAAGCTCGCTCCATCGTAGACTTTGTCTCTGTCATCTTTAATCTAGAAAAGAACGTCTTACAATTATCTTGATTCTGTTGTAAAAGTTAGACGGAGCTATACAAGACGAACAGCAGAATTGTTGTCTGTTTTTTAACCGACTTCCCAAAAAGGAGGAGGTTATCAATTCGGTTGTATTTTTTTTTTTTATGTTTGTTACCTCTTAACTCCGACAATTATGAACCGATTTGAAAAATTCTTGTTTTATCTGAAAGGATACACTTGCAGATTGGACCCATTTAAATCATATCAAAATCGGTTACGAACTTTGGATTTTATATCGAAATACCTGGAATTTGACTATTTAGATGATACTTTGATAATCGAAATTGCGTATTTTGCTTTTCTGCGATTTTGCAGTGGTGTTGTTAGGTGTGTGGCACCACTAAAAAGTGAAAAAAAAAAAAAACTTTTTACAAAAAAATACAACCGACTTCCAAAAAAAACACTACAAAGTAAAAAATAACTTTAATTTCGGAAGTCGGTGTCAAAATAAGAAGAAAGTAACAAAAACACCGACTTCCGAAATTAAAGTTATTTTTTACTTTGTAGTGTTTTTTTTTTGGAAGTCGGTTGTATTTTTTTGTAGAAAGTTTTTTTATAACCCGCAAGAAGCCATTTTGATAAAGAAACGGACCTATACAAGACGAATAGCAGAATCTTCGTCTCACAACGGAGTCGTCATATCATTGGCACTTCATAGTTCGTTTCCAACCTGTGGTCCGCGGACCACTGGTGGTTCACAAGAGCTTAAATATGGTCCGCGGGTTTAAAACATCAAGCTTACCAATTGGAAAGTAAAATTGAAGCGAACTGATGTTTAGTTTCTATCAGGAATGTTGTATTTTCTATGTTAATGCTCCTTACTTTTGAGTTTAAAGAATAAGTTTACGGAAGTAAGTTTTTTTAATAGATTTAAAATTAAAATTTTCTTCGGGTTTTGTGATCCCTGCTAACAATTAAGAAAGAACAATGGTCCTGATCAAAATAAGGTCGAGAACCACATTTCCAGAAGCTATTTTCTACAAAGACATATTCTTAAATTCACCACTGCTCTCAATACAGTGCTGGTAGACATCGATCGTAATGACACATCTTTTTTTTTTTGTTGAGACAAGCCCGCCACAAATTCCCAACCACAGCAACTCCTGAAAGCCAGAATCAACAGTGGCGACCACCTGAAAAACGCCGAGCTAATGAAACCCGACGAGTCCCGGAGAAACTATTCAACTGTCTTGAATCCCGCAACGCAAATTAATCAGAAGAGTACAGCGGAGGAGTAGGAAAAAATAAAAATATCATTTCCACTTCCCTCCTCATCAAGCAGTAATGACACATCTATTGCAGCGGCATAAATGCACCGCCACAAGAAAAAAATACGAAGCGAAATTTTATTTGTCTGACAACAAAAAGAACGAACGCCATTTATTCCACCAGCAGCGAAATACTGACAATACTGCATCGCGATATCAGAGATTTCCGTGCAATTTGATCATAATAGTACAGCAGTCCGAATATCAACTATCGAGCGTTGCCCACCGGTCACAACAACCGTCCGGTCAGAGGATCCTCCATTTTCTTTGCTGGTTTCCGGGACGTTACACCCTTTTTTTTAGGGATGGGAAATCATCAAATGACTTCTCCAGCTCTAGGCGGAGCGGGAGGGAGTGTCAGACTTTTGCTGACTATAACCCATCCATGTTCGTTCATTGCCCTTTGTGTTCCGGAGCCGCGGTATCTCTTTCGAATAGTCCCGCAACTCCGGCAGGCGTCGGCCCTTTCGGGCCTCTCTGTGTGCTGGCTCTCTTTGAGGCGCGCGTGGAACACGAACGCGCCGTCGACACGGCCTGTCGTCTTAAGACGGACGGACGGCGACTACCCATATCCGGACTTTACACCCTGCAATAAGATTCTGTAAACATGTCGAAGTGAAGGCTTAGGCGAAGTGAACGATAAGTGAGCTGTCAAACCATACAAACAAGACGGAATTACGGCTCACGTCTTGTCGTTCACTCCACCTTAGTGTACACGGTGAGATGTCAACTTGACAATGTCAGTCGGTGCTGGATGTCACGGTCACCCCATAGACAAATGTAGAACTGTGTTCTGGTGTGTCTGTGGTGTGACCAGAGAGTCGTGGTAGGTTGATGTTCAGCTCTGACATTGACAACAAATGTATGTATCAGGGTCTTATTTAGTTTTAATTTTTTATTGACAAGTTTTCTGATATATTTTGTTTTTTTAGTTGATTTTTTTAAGTTTTGTGTGTCGCTTCTGGCGGAATAAATGCTTTTTCTTTTCTTTCTTTATGTCGACAGAATAGACCGGCTGTTTCGTATTCCTGTGTAGGTACTACCAATCCACAGAGGGCTCACATGGTGCTTTACAACCCATTCCCTCTTGCCATAACATGATGCTTGTCTGACTGATTATGCATACCGAACTTATCAAACATTATATTCACTCGAGAGTCTTAGAAAGAAGCCAGTTTCTTCAAAATGTTGTCGCGAAAGATCCCAAAAGTTGTGAAACTCACTTAACAAAGCTTAGAATGTGTAAATATTGTATGAGTTACACAGATGGTGACAAAAGGTTTAAGTAACAAGAGCATAGCTTGCACATAGAAACCAGTTTTGCGTGTGACAGTGAAACCAGTCGCTAAAGAAGATCGTGGTTAAAGAATAACAACTGTATGGGTCGTTCTTCATGGTTAAGCATCGCTTGCTAAGGTTGGTTTTTGCATGGATAACATCTTAACATACCGAGTTTCCTTCGTGCTTCGACTTAAGAGCGTGTATTCCGTCCACTAGCGCCGCCAATCGTTTTTTATTAATTGTGGCAAATTTAAGACACGAAGATAAAAAACCACTCTGTAGTGTTCTGAAGAAATGTATTTATTATGTTTTGAGAGTTATGTTTTGTACTTTAGAACATAAATAGTTGCCAAAGTCGATATTTTTGCTAAAAGTGGCCACTTTTAGCAATAATTGCCGTTTTGGCTATTTAGCCATGAGTTATGTATTAAAAATAGCTCTCAAAAAACAATAGATATATTTCTTCAGAACACTACAGAGCGGTTTTTTATCTACGTGTCCACGGTTTTTTATCTAGTTACCACAAATAATAAAAAACGATTGGCGGCGCTAGTGGACGGAATACACGCTCTTAACCCGGCTGTCATTTGTAGATTTAGCAGTCGTTACGGAAGTGGAAATTATATTTATTTTATCCTACTCCTCCGCTGTACTTTCTGATTAATTTCACAGTTGAATCGTTTCTCCGGGACTCGTCGGGCTTCATTAGCTCGGCGTTTTTCTGGTGGTCGACACTGTTGATTCTGGCTTTCAGGAGTTGCAGTGGTTGGGAATGTGTGGCGGGCTTGTCCCAGTAAAAAAAAAAATTGTTACGAATTGTCAGAAGCCAGTAAATCTGACTCGTCTGGCCAAGATGTACCGTGTTAATGGGTTGTGGAAGTTTGGTAAGCAGTCACTGAAACCAGTGAGAAATCAAACCGACAGCAGTTTTTAAGTTTCAAGCTGTGAATAGGGTGAAAAAAAAAAACATAGTAATAAAATATCAAACCGAATGAGAACCTCCTCATTTTTTGGAAGTCGTTAAAAAATAATTAAGTAGGTAGTTTTAATACGTAATGTTCGTCGAGTTTTTATCCCGTTCTTCTCCATAGAGATCTACGCTTTTGAACGTGTTTGTCGTTTTTACCAATAAATCTTGACAATTCAAAAAAAGTTTTTGAATTGTTAAGATTTATTTATTTCTTAGTTTCTTCGTATTGTGACACCGACTTCCGAAATTAAAGTTATTTTTTACTTTGTTTTTTTTATGTTTTATTTGGAAGTCGCTTAAAAAAATGAAAAAATGAGAAAAAAGCCGACGAAAAATTCTAAGTCTAGGGTGTCGAGAATCATACCCCGGATCCATGGAAATCGTTTGTGCGTCGATGTCAGTTAAATGCGGTATAATATAACGCTACGACCAAAAGTAGCGGAGCATTAATGAACAACGTGACGCAGACGAAGTTGTGCGACGAAGCTATTTTACGATAAAATTAGCAAGTTTTCATTGCATTTGAGTACTTATGACTTGGACCAAACAGCTGAAATTGAGAGTAGGTACCTAAACCTTATTACTTACCTGTAGCAGGTGTTACAGGTATCTGAGGTAATGTTGATAATATTAAGTTTACGAGAACACCTTGAATAATATTACACTTTAAGGCGTGAAGAGGTCTTTTCGAAGGAGTCGGTTCTTAAAAGAGAATGATACGTAAATTAATATACGAACTTAGAATATTCAGTGATTTATATGCTTCTATCTATTTATTTACATACTAGAGGCCGACCGCGACTTCGTCCACGTATAAATTCTCGTTATTCCCGTGTAAATCCCGATCCGGGATAAAAAGTACCCTATGTGTTATTCCGGGTCTTCAGCTACCTACATACCAAATTTCATCGTAATCGGTTCAGTAGTATTTGCGTGAAAGAGTAACAAAAATCCATACATACTCACAAACTTTCGCATTTATAATATTAGTAGGATATGGTGTACATAACAAAGAGTATTCTTCCTACCTATTTACTAGCTTCTGCCAGTGGTCACCTTCACCAGCGTGATCTTTAGGGAATAAGATAAGATAAAATAAATTTATTTGCCCAAACCTGTAACACACGAAACTAAAAAACATGAATTCATGATAACATAGAAAGATAAAGTTCTAACATGTTTGCCACATATTATGGCGTGCAAATATTGTGCATGTTATATTATGGAATCAAAATTATGTATACAGGGAAATTGAAAAAATACCCGAAACCTCTTAGGCAGTGAAAGTACACATGATTTAAGCAACTTTTGTTTTGGTAAAACTCCGAAATCTCGAAAAAAATATCAGCTATTTCATACAAAATGCAGTATTTAGCCAATGAAAATGTATGAAACAGCTGATATTTTTTTCGAGATTTCGGAGTTTTACCAAAACAAAAGTTGCTTATAATCATGTGTACTTTCACTGCCTAAGAGGTTTCGGGTATTTTTTCAATTTCCCTGTATAAAAATAACAATATTAATTATATGTTACAAAGTTACAATACAAGGATGTCCAAATTATATTAAAAAAAAAAATGTCATTCAAAGTAAAAACAAAAAAAAAAATTAATGAAAATTGATGTCAAATTTACCAATCTATACTAATATTATAAAGCAGAAGAGTTTGTTTGGTTGAATGCGCTAATCTCAGGAACTACTAGTCCGATTTGAAAAATTATTTCAGTGTTAGATAGCCCATTTATCGAGGAAGGTTATAGGCTATATATCATCATGCTAAAACAAATAGGAGCGGAGCAGTAATGGAAAATGTGACGCAGACGAAGTTGCGCGGGTCAGCTAGTTTTATTATAAATCAAAATTTCAAAATTAAAATATCTAAGTAAAACATCAAATAAGCTGCTATGTCAACACAAATCTTTCCTCTAGGAACTCGTTAATGCTGTAGTAGGTATGCTATATTTACTAAACATGTCTTAAGTTTTCTTTTCAACTGTAGGTACATTATACTCCCGGTTTTCGAATATACTCCCGAGATATATGCCAAATTTCATGAAGATCCTCTCAGGGGTTCTGACGTGAAAGAGGAACAAACAAACATCCATCCATCCTCACAAACTTTCGCAGTTATAAAATTAGTAGGATTAGTAGGTATTGCTCGAAAGAGTCACCACGGCCCTGGAACTCAAAGGGTATTAGGAGGAACACGGATGGGATTTAGTCAGTAAGTGTCTGACACTTTTTTCAGCTCATTCAGGGTAATTCGATGATTTTCCATCCCAAAAATTAAAATGGTTTGCACTCCGGCAGTGCCGCCGGGCAAAAGTGAAAACTTAAACATTAACGTTGTGCATTTTTTAATCATCCGTCTTACGAATTTTCAATCAAGTCACGTGTCCTGACGCGTCATCCGTCTTAAGAATTTTCAGTCAGGTCACGAGTCTTAACGCGAGTTTAAGGGCGGGTTGTTTCAACTACACTTAACGCACGCGTAAACGTTAAAAATCGTCAAATCAAAAAATTGGGTTGTTTCACAAAATGTCAGCGTTAACGCACGTAAAATATAACGTTTACGTTCACAGATGGTCTGAGCACTGATTAACGTAACTTTAGTTGCGTCAAATAGAACAATATTGTGACATTTCTTTTGAATTCCTCAATACCAGTTCTTCTGATTACACAAATTAGTGGTGGAATGCAAAAAAAGCTATTTAGATAGGACCCGTGTCAATAACTTAGCTATTGGGATGAGCAGGAATTTATACCAGAATGTTTTGAAACAACGCTTCTAATTTAACGAACGTCAAACATGGTCCGTAATCGTAACTTTTTGACTTACGTATGTTACGTTAACCAACTGTTTGATACAACCCGCCCTAACATTTTATACCCATCCCAAGAAATATGTTCAGCGCCGCTAAAGAAGTTTTCACTTAAAAAACTAAGTAAAACGACTGTCAAAGGTTTCCCAGAAAATCGTTGGCCTGTATCATTTATAGCTCCCACTAGATCATAAACTTCCACCAAATCTTTTGGGAAATCACGTAAGAAAATTTTCACGCCCGTCCTAGTCTAATTAGCAAGTAATACAATTAATTTGCAGACTCCTCAGTCTTTGATCTTGAAAAGGATGGAGGGTTAATTCGCGCGAGACGTATCTTACCCGTCACGTGTTCTGAACGTTCTGTGTAATGGTGCGCTCACACGGGCAACTTTATCAGAAATTGTCGGCAACTGTTGCTAAAGGTGCTAGAGCAATTAGTGGAGTAAGCTCCAATGTGCTCAAAATCTTAATCTCTTCAAATTTTGAGTAAACAGGCTTCTTCTGGGAAAACTCACTCCATCGTCGACTTTATATCTGACACCTCTAACCTCTAGTCTAGGTGAAGAGGTGTCTCTAAGAATAATTGCTATTTACATGCAGGGAACGGAATAAATTTTACTAAGATCATCCTTTCTCCATCTTGCCCTTGGTGTTAGACAGTTGTACTACAGTGAAACGTTTGGCAAAAAGAAGTGCTGAGTTATGATTACAAAGTTTTATAATAGCTGACAAAATTTGCCGATTTAGCATTCAGGCCATTATAAGTTTGATGAAGTAGCTTTACAGAATAGTAATTCGATGTTTACTTAAGCAATCACTTGTACTATCACTTCAGCAACAATAGTCTAGTTTCCACCATCAATAAATTGCAAATCTGTGTAGTCCGTCAGTTAGAGTATTCAAAAATAGTGGACACGTATTCTTGGAAATCAATGAATATTGACAAAGATAAAACGCATCAAAACTCGGGAATGGGGATCGTGACGTCAGAACGCACGAAACGTTATACCTTGGCGTGACGTATTGAGAATTTTAAAAGCGTCGTATCGTCGTCAATTTTGGTTTATGTAACAAAAGAAAAACAGTGAGCCAATATTTTTTGATAATCTAACTGATGAACTAAGTAATTTTTTTCAGTGGACAAGCCACTGAAAAAAATTAATAAAATAAATATCAATATCAAAGCCTATTTCCACAATACATCTTCATGTCACCACAGTTGCCAACTTTAGTTGCCCGTATGGGGCTCCTTTTAAGGTTAAGTGAGTGAAATAGGTTAATGTGATGAAACTAAAGACAAGTACGTGTCGTATTTAGAATTAGATTTGTTGAAGAAGAATTTTGTCTAAAAATAAACGACATTTCTTTGTAGCAAGCGTATTTGACTTGATTAAGCGTGAGGTTATTGTGTGGCTCTTGAGTGTTTGAAAATTAAATGTTAAGTGTTGGCTGAAGTGTTACTGGGATTTCATCATTGTTACAAAATGTTTTAGTGTTGTAATCTTAATTTGTATTTTTAATAAAATATTAGAAAGTTCTGTAACTTAGCAGCCATGTACACGAAGTTTCTTTCCGTCCAAAATAGAGTATATTCCTGAATAAATCTACATATTTAGTTTATCAAAAAAGTATAAGGCAGATTTTTTTTTTATTTAACTGGTTAGTGCAGTATTTAAAAGAAATATGAAGGGCGTTCATCTTTGTTCTACGACATTAAACATGATTCTCCTTCATTAAAAAAATAAATAAAAATCGTTGGTCCACACTAGGAATTTCTCCTGTATCGTGGGCGCGTTCACAAACATACAAACTCACGTACACAAACAGCTAAACCCGGAACAACTATCTGTAGGCCATTCATGTATTTGTTCCGTGCGGGAATCGAACCCGCGACATGCAGCGCAGCAGCCGATCGCTCGACCACTGCGCCAACCGTGTCGTAATTAACTCGGACACATTAATATTAATTCAATAACAAAATATCAACACAATTCGTATCCAATTATAGTTTTACGCCCATGCATCAATTATACACCTTTTTTTGATCAGTATGAGTAAAGGTAGGTTGGTTAACGAATATAGGCACCTTTATTAAGATCTAAAGTGTGTTTAAAGATCAATATTTAACTTGACCAGTAATCAGGTTACTTCTGGGTAAGCTCGCTCCATCGTAGACTTTGTCTCTGTCATCTCTGACCAAGACTAGAGTCAAGAGCAAACCCATCTCAAATAAAAAACAATTGAATAAATATTAACTTAAAAAAGGGTTTTTTTTATTTTTTTTATTCAAAACGGGGAAACTCTTGGCCCAAATCTCACCTGATGGAAAGTGATGATTAGGCCGAAGATGGAAGCGAGCTTTACCCGGAATCCTCTAACACAGAGGAACTGGCTATCATACCTCTAACTGCCGGAACACAACAATGCTGTGAACATTGTTGTTATGTCGACAGACTTAGATAAGATGGTGTTAGCTTGCCAGGCGGACTTAGAACAAGTCCTACCACCAACCAAACCGAGCAAAAAATTTGCCCCCGCTGGGAATCGAACCCGAGACCTCTGGGTCTAAATCAAGTGGTATAATCACTAGACCACGAAGGCGATTAGTGTCACCTGTTTAGCACCACCCGGGGACCACGTGTAGGGATTCGCGGAAGGGTATTCTCCTACGGACGCGGGTGACTCGGCCCCCGACATTGTCAATAATATATAATACCTACAGAACAGTGTGAACGTGTCCATAACAATGTATGATGCGCGATATTGTTGAGCTATGAGCTATATTACTATATGCTATTATATTATAGCATAGTCTGAAAGCGGCTTTATTGGTCGCACACATTTTCTTTTTTTCTTGCCTTTTAGTGACGGTTCTTAACAAGGCTTAATTTTTAACCAATTGAAGTCACCTATAGCAGGATAATCACATACTGAATATTAGTAGTTAAACAATACTCAGCACGCTGCAAATGTAGATCCCGACTAATATTATAAATGCGAAAGTAACTCTGTCTGTCTGTCTCTTCTTCATGCCTAAACCACTGAACTGATTTGGATGAAATTTTGTACAAAGATAGTTTGAGACCCGAGAAAGGACATGGAATAATTTTAATCCCGGAAATCCCTCGGGAACGCGAACTATGCGGGTAAATAGGTTATACTAGCTGACCCGTGCAACGTCGTCTGCGTAACATTTTTCATTATTGCTCCGCTCCTATTAGTCTTAGCGTGATGATATACAGGGAAATTGAAAAAATACCCGAAACCTCTTAGGCAGTGAAAGTACACATGATTATAAGCAACTTTTGTTTTGGTAAAACTCCGAAATCTCGAAAAAAATATCAGCTGTTTCATACATTTTCATTAGCTAAATACTGCATTTTGTATGAAACAGCTGATATTAATAGAGCTAATCTCCGGAACTACTGGTCCGATTTGAAAAATAATTTTTCAAATCGGACCAGTAGTTCCGGAGATTAGCTCGTTCAACCAAACAAACAATCAAACAAACAAACAAACAAACTCTTCTGCTTTATAATATTATATAGTATAGATATATTCCGGGACTATGTTCCCTAGGGATCACGCGGGTGAAGCCGCTGGCACACGCTAGTAATCTATATTCTTAAGGCGATGTTAGAAGATTACATCAAGCATATCGAGAGAAGATTCACAGGTGAGCAGGGTACAGCAATCAAACGATTTCCCAAAGGATTGCAAAGGTCAGACGATACCCACGGTGTGTAGATAAACCTGTCTGTTGATTTATTTAAGGTCGTCCATATATTTTATTACGTGACTAGACCCAAAGGTAGAAAGGAGATGTTCCAAAATGGGCCATGTCTATGCACAGAAGAATCTTTAAAATTTCTTTAATCGATTTTCAACTTTATTGCTTTAGACATTGGGTTCAAATTTGATTGGGAAAATTAGACAGTTTCGAACAACCTCTAATGTGCTGGCGTCTGTATAACTACCTAAAAAAAAACGAGTAAAATCCGTAGTATTCGGGAAAAATACAGACAATTCATATAAATGTATAAGTTTGTGGTTTATTAGTTATCGATTTTTAACATGGCGTCTCACTAATTTAGTTACAATGTACTTAAAGACAATTACCGATAACTGTCAGCTGTCACAACAGTGTCACTTCAGTCACTGTCAAAGAGTAAAGTAACAATTGTCAAACTTCAACTTCCGCAGAAATGAATATGTCATTTATTTAACAAAATGACAGCTTACCGCCACGACGGGTTTTCATTGTGTTGCAATTTCAAGTGTATTTTTTTTTTACCAACAGACAAAGCGATTATAAAGTAATTTGTCAGTTGAGATTTGTTTTAACTCTGTTGTGCCTTCTTTAAGTACCTATAGTGTACAAGGACCTGGGCCAGTGGGTCGTCTTAGGGGCTGGCCCAGACTCCATACATTTTGAATCATCTCCCTTTTAAAGGTTTGTTTCTAGAAGCGGCAATGTATTAGCAATTCCAGATGTTTTGTAGGTAATATGTGTGTCATATAAACTTTTAAAATGACAGCTTACTCGGTCTTCATTATTAAAACAACCTTCTTTATAAAGCGACCTGCTAGATATGGCATTCTCAACACTCTCCATTCAAACAATGCCTATCAGTGAACACTATAAAAATTGTAGACCCGTGATAATGACGCATTTTTGAGGACCACATGCACTCGCATCTCAAAAGTAATTTGTCAAAAATTAATGAAAATTAAGAGCGGATCTCACCAATGAAACTGCAGTGCTATTCTGTAACAACATTTTCGTGTCTCGACAGCGGAATCCCAGGTGAGTTTCAAATTCGTATAAATATAAGACCTTATGATGTGTGAAATAAAGTTCACTTTGTAAGCTTAGTCACTCAGGTGAAGTCGATATCGAAATGGTTATTTATAGAATAGACTAGCTGATCGCGATCAAGCTGCGTTCGAGAGTTGTCAGTGTCAATATTCCATAGAAAATAATGACACTGACATCCCGTAAATGTGGATCAGCGCGTATTATTATGCTGATCGCGTTCAGTCTCAGATTGATGGAATCCGCCCTAAGGCTTTTTTGACAGTTTGCGATTGACATGCGAAAACAAAAATCAGTGGAATAGGCCCTCTGATATGTCACTCTAAGGCTAAGAACTCACGGAGCGATTTTCACCCGCGACCGCCGCGTTTGTGGAACTGCGGTTTTATTTCTAAACTCGCGGTTACGCAGCCGTCGCGGTTGCGATCATCGCCCGCAGACGTGGCGGGCAATGACCGCGAGACGGGCGGTTGCAAGACGGGCAGACGATCAGTTGCGATCCAGACCGCCATGGACCAAAGTAATTAGTAGTTCGATTTCAATATACATTTTTTAATGTTTGTTTAATTTCAAACATGCACAAACATATGATAATGCCAAAAGTCACTGGTGCAAAATAGCGTTGGAATTCTGTACCCGCCGGCCACCGCGGTCGCCAGCTAACCGATCGCAGAGCGTGTGGGCGCCACCCGCCGGGGCTGCGGGTGACCGCGGCCCGCGCGATTCTACTAGTTGCCCGCCGGTGCAGCGGGAACCGCAAACAACCGCGCACACCGCGGGCGTAAAACGCGTCGTGAGTTCTGCTTTTTTTCAGTTGTGTTTTTTTTTTTAATATATCTGCATTCTACAGAAGCTGCGGGCCCGCAACCGCGGCGGACGCGGTCGAAAATCGCTCCGTGAGTTCTTAGCCTAAATCAGATGGTCTGTCTTACCCATAGTCTTACCTCACCAGACCCTGCTCTTGTGATTTACTAGGCAATATACCAAGTGTTGGCTATAATTCTCAAAGGCTATGCATCTGGTGGCAATTTACGAAATAGCCCGTGAGTGGAAAATATACGGAGGAATATTCTGTGGCCGAGCGTTACGAAGTTTTGTTTGGGTTTACAATGCGATTCAAATAAAAATAGGATCGACTTAGCGCCATATTTTGACGTCATAGCTGTCAATTCAAACTAATTAGGTAGGGTGAGCAAAGCAAATGAAAGATTGATGCCCCGCTAATTCCTATAATAAAAAAAATAATTTTTTTTTTCATTTTTAAGTATCAATTTATTAAGAAGACAGTCCGATATAACATATATTTTTAACAAAAATTACGACAAGCCGTTTAGAAGTGATTTTCATTGTAAATCGGCTACTGAGGGGCATCTGCGCCTAAAGACAAGTTTAAAGTTTAATTAGATTTCTTGAAAAAGTGTTCTTACTTTGCCCGGACTATCGATACTCAAATCGCCACATTTTCCCCACATCTTGCCAATTTTCAATAAATACCCAATAAACTTGAGATTCCCCGTAGTTTGGTGATTTTCCCACACGTTGCCAACGCTGCCTTGAGTAACAAGTGTCCGCCGCCACGGCAGCATCGGCGTTGTACGCGGCTGCGGACGCGGCGTGCACGGCGGCGGCCGACGCGGCGGTTCGATGCCGCGCTTCTCCGTAAACGGGCACTAAGGGTACCCACCCATTTTTTTTGAGAAACGAAGAAATATTAACCAATCATGTTAGTCAAAATATCAGTGATTTACATGGTGCGGAGATTTTATGCTATTCCATTGGTTAAAATTTCTCCTTTACCACTCACCCTAAAGCCAGTATAAAAGCCGCTACTTACTACTAATTTCCATTTGTTATTTACAACCTAACACCAAAGGTAAAACTTTGGCATCAGAACACAGACTCATCAACATTCAAAAATCGATCGATGGATAACCATACAGTAGTTATAAGCCCCCAAACCTTTTTGAAATAATAATAAACATACTCTCCCAGTTTCTACAGTACTCGTTTTTACATAACATTTTTATTGGAATACATAGGGAAAGGAAAAGAGTTTCCTTTACCTGTATTCAACAAGTGTCCAATATGAACCTACCGTGTATCCCTCGAGGCATAAAAACATCAGCAAAAAGGCTTTATTCAAAATTTATTCATGAACTGAAGATGCAGGGGCTGAACTGAATTTTTATTTTATTTGTACAGATAAAAAAATATCTTCTGAGAATAGTTTCCGTTACCGGTAGGAGGCCATTCAGTTTTCAAATATAGGTTTAGGGATCGGTTAGTTGTAAGAATAAGATTTTTACCGATGTTATCGTTAATTGTCAGCAATGTGGATGGGTAGATATAACTGTACACTGTTGTAGTCATGAGATCTGGGGTGGAAACAGATCGTGGCAAAAGCACAATAACACGCACAATAAATCTTATAGGTTCTTTGTGCGTGTCATTATTTCACTTATAAGAAAAAAAAAAACAATAATGGCAATGATAGGCTCGTCAAGTCGAAGCTCCAAGATCTTGAGCATCGACGCCGAGTTGCTAGCCTGTCTGATTTCTACCGGTTGCATTTTGGGGAATGTGTGACAGAATTGCATAATTTGTTTCCGCCAAGCCCGTTTCATCATTGGAGCACAAGACGAACGGTGAATTGCCACCGGTACTTGGTGGACATCCCACCCACACGCACAAAACGATTTGGGATCACATTCATAGTGCGTACAGTTAAGGCTAGTAACAACCTGGGAGTCTTTAAGTCAAGAGTGATTAGGTTGCTTCTAGGTAAGCGTGCTCCATCTTTGACCACATCATTACTTACCATCAGGTGAGAAAGTGCCTACCAATAGTAAAAAAAAGGTATAAGGCGAGGTTGCAGTACTGTGTGTTTTGACGAACAACAGCGACTGTCCGGCGAGCGAAATAATGTCTAAATTTTGATTGATTTTTCTTCTTGGCGAAAACTGATAAAGACATAATACAATATGGTTTCAACATTTACTTCAAAATAAAAAGCTTTATCTATTGATATATCTTTTATATATATTCGTGATAAAATCTCTTAGCAGTCACGTTTAAAATTGTAATTTAGTGTCATGTTTGTAAAAAAAAAGTATCGAGCCAATCATTCTAAATCGCGTTTCTATCTTTACGATTTACTTGACGTTCAATTCTTATGTATTGATTTTTATTTATTAAAAAACTCATAATTAATTAGATTTTCAGACGTTCAAAAATCTTAAAAAGTACTGCAACCCCGCCTTAAGCAATGCCTGGCGAGGTCAATCTGACCTTGCCGTGCATGCGCGACCATCCATTAGGCACATACCGAGACTCCCATCTTCTTTCTTTCACCTTTGTGAGTCTGGGCGGACGTCAGAAGCCAGAAAATCTAATCTAAAATAATCACCATTCTTGACAACCCGTATTGCAATACTCAGTAACCCAGAACCATTTGCCAGGTCAGATAAACAGTTTTTACCAGTCGAATGAACTATATTTTAGGAGCTGGCAAGTCTTTCTTTGTACCTACTAGTATTATACATAGTATACTAGTACAAAACTTTCTTTCGTCTAGACTAGCACCTCGCCCGCGAGTTCGCGTGGGTTTAGTATTGCAATTTTTGTAAGGTTATTCTTTCCAGTTAAATATACACCATAGATGTAATAAACAAGGAGATATGCCGTTAGACGAAAATATATCGGAATCTTGTGTCCCCAGTTTTCAGTTGACAACTGTTTTTTTTATATTTCTGTGATATACTTATACACTCACAAAAAACGTGGCTTTCTATTGGTATAAGAATTTTCAAAATCAGCTCAGGCAATCCAAAGAAAGTTTGTGAGTTTAATGGTGAGGTTGTAGGGGGTAAACCCTTTTTTTTTTGGGATGGGATATCATCAAATGACTTCTCCCGCTCTAGGCAGAGCGGGAGGGAGTGTCAGAATATTACTGACTAAAACCCATCCATGTTCCTTCATTGCCCTTTGTGTTCCGGAGCCGCGGTATATCTTTCGAATAGTCCCGCGACTCCGGAGGGGTAACCCCCTTTTTTTTTTTTAGGGCTGGGAAATCATCCAATGACTCCTCCCACTCTGGGTGTAGCGGGAGGGAGTGTCAGACTTCTACTGACTAAAACCCATCCATGTTCCTTCATTGCCCTTTGTGTTCCGGAGCCACGGTGTCTCTTGCGAGTAATCCCGCGACTCCGGCAGGCGTCGGCCCTTTCGGGCCCCTCTGTGTTGCTGACTCTCTTTGAGGCGCGCATGGAACACTAACGCGCCGTCGACACGGCCTGTCGTCACTAGACGGACGGACGGCGAGCCACCCATAGCTCGCCGTCCACAGGCCCGCGCCTACGGTGGCCGGAGGTCACCAGGTGGCCCCCGACGCCCGCGGCGTCTACCACGGCGGCCGGGACGAGAGGGTCTCTCCCGCTCCGCCACCTCCTTCGCTAGCATGACTGCTTCGCAGAAGGAGGCAACGGCGTCCCATTCCGTCTCGCTCCGGACCATGGCTTGGACCAGGGCCGGACGCGAGAGGTCGCCGCCAATCGCCGTTTCGAGGACACGGCGGTGCGCCGCCCAAGCGGGGCACACCTGCACAGTGTGCTCTACCGTGTCCTCCGGTCGATCCTCGCAGTGGTGACACCCGGGCGGAGGGGTAACCCCTACAACCTCACAAACTTTTCCACTTTATAATATTAGTATAGATTAGTATAAACACGCGATATGAGGCGTACCCGCCTCAATTACAAGCCCGAATATTTCCCAATGTTGCGTTAAAATACGATCTCATAGTTATTGAGGAGGCGACAATCTGATTTATAAGCTGCATATATCTTTCGCCTTGATCACAAATGAATGGTTTTCGGAAATGGTTCTCCGGGGAATCGAGTTCATTGTAGTGATGAATAGGTGTTTTGGGTAGTATCATTACAACATCGGGCAGTAAATTTTCTCTTAGTGAAGGGACTTTCCGAATACTGCTGTAAGTAAAATCGGAAAATAGATCGAAAAAAAAGGTCGATAGTAAATCGGATCTATTCGGTTAACACTAATTGGCGATCGCAATATTTTTGTTTTTTGGACTTATATTCGTAACACTCTAAGAAGTGGGATTTGACTGCAGAATACGAAATTGCTGTACTCGTATAGTTGGCGCCTGATAAACGTATAATAAAATACATTGTTTTTTCTCCAACATTCCTTAAAATCAAATTTACAATCATCTATGCTTGTAAATTTGACTGATTATTCTGTCAAATCTCATATCCATCTTTATCGCTAAAGCATTGATTGGGAAATTTTTACAATGACGGTTAGCATGATGTGTTTTCAGATTCTGCTAAAGTGGCCTTTTCAGGAGTGTCATTCTAAATTTCATTTTTCAAAAGTGCCACCATGCTATCCACCAGAAATGTGATCAAATGCAGATTTCATTGAATGTGGATTCCCTTCAACACAAATTAAAATAAAATACATAAAATTGGTTTTTCCTTATTTTAATTTAATCCTAAAATCCGCATTTTAAACGCTGTTGTTGACCCTAAGCGAAAATAAGCTGTAGCCTAAATGATTAAGCTGTAGGTATAAGATTTATTATAATAATTAAAAACATAATTGATTAGTCTGTACCTAGAACAATAAATCAAAATTAAATTATTAATGTCCCATTTAGGAGCAGTATTATGTCGAAGGTTTTTCTTTTCATTCTAAGAATGTTCCGTCGAATTAAAGATCTGCCAAGCAAGTGCTTAAATCGAAGAAGCGTTTTGTCGAAGCAGTGTTCTTCGAAGGTGTATTGGTCGAAGTATGTTCTGTCGGACTAATGCTAGTCGATTATAATTTGTATGTGCATGTTGGTTCTGTGATAGTAAACACTATTGACTTATTTATTTAACACATTAAGCACAAATGTACAGAGGCGGACTTAATGCCATAGGCATTCTCTACCAGTCAACTTTTGAGTGATGTAGAGACAAATAGTGGTAGGAGCAATATGGAGAACAGAAAAACGATTGATAATATACAAACATTAAACAAAATACATACATATTACATATAATATAACAAAATTTTCATTGAAAAAATAAACATATGAACATATTTATGCAATTAGTACAAATAGACAGTTGAGAAATATTAGCGCTGTGATGAGACTACTGCCAACTTCATGCGAATGTGCTTATGAACTCTAACTTTGAAGGTTAATCGGTTGATGGCCATCCTAACTATTTCATTGTTTTCTTTATATTTAGTAAATCTGTGAACCATTATAGGATTACTAGGGTGTCTGTCTGTCTGTCGTGTTTCTCCGGAACTACAGGACCGATTCTGTTGAAATTCTGTATATTATATTATGGACTTCTCTGATCCAAACACGGACGCATTACGTAAATAAATAAATTTTGAGTCTGGGAGTCACTTTTGGTGGCTAAAATAGACAATTTTAAAACAGTTTTTCAAACTGTATCATGAGACATATTAAATTAAAGGGCTTACTGTGAGAGATTAAAAATTAAAATGATAGTTTGGAAACAATTAAACAAATTAGACAAAAATGCCTCAATCGGCCAACTAGGGAAATGATCGTCTTCTTCTCTGAGTCCGCATAAACAGATGACATCTCTACCATAATAATTATCTGAGGCGCTTTTCCTTCTTTAGTAAGGAGTTGTGACGTCTTTTTTGCAATGTTCTAGACCTTTTTATATAATATCTTTGTAAAATGCTTTACTTTAAAGATTTGGCTATACACTGCACTTTTTCCCGTTTGAAAATGTATTACCAATAAGATAAGATAAGAAGACTCTGCGTCGAACAAAATGACATTTTTCGGTGTGCTGAGGGGGTCTTCCCTTAATTGTCAAATGGAAAAATCAGTGTTTTGGGAAGTTCTTTATTGGGAATTTATGCTGCAACACTTTTCGCTTTACAGTTGCCTATTTTAATTGTAATCAGGCTTTTCAAAATAAATTCCTTGTTGAGCAGTTTATCTTTTATTGAATTGAAATAGATTATTTTGCTTCTTTTAAACATTTCTACAATTTCTTACTTATCGACTAGGACATTGCCCTCTCTTTTTATAAGATACTAGCTGACCCGTGCAACGTCGCCCGCGTAACATTTTTCATTACTGCTCCTATTGGTCTTAGCGTGATGATATATAGCCTAGCCTTCCTCGATAAATGGGCTATCTAATACTGAAAGATTTTTTAAAATCGGACTAGTAGTTCCTGAGATTAGCGCGTTTAACCAAATAAACAAACAAACAAACAAATTCTTCTGCTTTATAATATTAAGTACAGATAAAATGACAGTAATGACAATAGGATAGTGGTATGACTAACGATACATATCCTGTATGATAATATTAGAACCTTTTTCAGCAATCATCATTGTTGGAGCGGCAGTTCCACCCGTAGTTATATTTGGCATAATACTTGCATCCACCACGCGTAGTTTCTTTACTCCTATGACATTTAACTCACCATCTACTACAGAACCCATGGCACAAGTTCCAACACCATGGTGACTTGGATTCATCATACAGAGAGCATAACATTTCCAGTGATCTCTACTTCCAAATTCATTGTCCCCACATTCCTTATCCAATGGATGTACAAACTCTGCTCCTATATCTTTGAAGACTTTAGTATCTCCCAGTTTCATATAGTCTTGTAAGAAATCAACATGGGCTTCTAGATCTTCTTCATTTGTAAAGTATCCACCATCTATGATCGGCTTGTCTTTATAATTTGAACTCCGTAAAGTCACACTGCCACGAGATTTAGGAGTAGCATTTTTTACATACGAGTATAACAGCTTACTTCCTTTAGATTTATGGTAGATTCTGTTAATAATACAGCTACCGTAGCGATGATAGAAAGCAGAGTCTAGTAGTCCCTTTTTAGCAGAATCCTTGTTTAATAGAAAGTAACCAGAAGCAACATAGTCAGGGTATTGACTAGATTCATTTAATGCTTTGTATCCAGTTATAGATGGGAACGGATATTTTCGGAGATTCACTTCAGGTAGTTCTCCACTTGTTTTTTCTAATTTATGTATAAGAACTACACTAACATGGTCATGATAGTTTTCTCCTACTGGTAAATCAGCTCTAACTTTAATGCCTTTACATTCTAAATGCTTTTTGGGACCGATTCCTGATAACATGAGCAACTTTGGTGTGTTAATTACTCCGGCTGATATAATTACTTCTTTCCTCGCTTTAAAAGTAACTCTTTTGTTATTTCGTATAGCTTCTACACCAACAGCGTTATTGTTCGAATCAAAAAGAATTTTAGTAACTTCTGTATGTTTGAGAAGATCTAAATAAGGAGTTTTATCTGAAGGCTTAAGAAATGCAGTAGCACTGGTTTCCCTGTGAATGCCTATTGTATATTGTGTCTTAGCGAATCCAAGAGTTTCGTTGCTGTTTAGATCCAAAACGATATTTTTTCCAAATTCTTTGAAAGCTGCTTTATATCTATTTATTTCTGTTCTGTTTTCTTTTGTCACAATTATAGGTCCCTCCACACCATGGTACATTCTATAAGGTGAATTTAAGATGAGCGGGTCTTCAAGTTTTTCTGTTTTCTTGAAGTATTTCAGCGTGTTGTTTAGAGACCAGTGCGGGTTTTTCGATGCTGTTACCCAGGGTTCATAGTCCCGTTCAGTACCTCTCTGGTACACCATTATATTAATGCTGCTAGATCCTCCAAGTGCTTTGCCTGCATGCAGAATGAAGTTACCATCTCTACCACATTGCTTGTCTAAACGTTTACTTGTAGTTGTGAAATTGTAGTCTATCTGTGATGACTTCGTGTATAAGGCTAGACCGGGAAACTGAAAATAAAAACAATTTATTAGAATATCATGAATTTATTATTCATATATTTTTAGTAACGAGATCCTGACCTCGATCTCACCTACGATGCGAGTCTCAAAGATGCTAGTTCAATCTTGCTTTGATGGCTTACGGATTGTAAGTGGATTGATGTTATACAGCCACTAACCTTGGTAAAAATTGAATTTTAATTAGGCTTACGCCTTGTTGCTTAGGTTGAAACGTGGCCCACCATTGTCTTTTCTTTGAGGAACGCATGAAGCTAACTCAGCAATAGAGATATACTTGTATGTATACAGTTGGGGGTCAGAAACCCAGTCATATCTTAATTTTTATATTCACCTTCACGTTTCGCTGTGCATATATGTGTGTGCATTATGTTTCAGCGCATACAATTAAACATCATACTACATCACGACGAGGCAGTGGAATATGACCTAAATGAATGCTAGAAAGTGGTAAAAGTTCATATTTCTTGTTCCTCTGAAATATAAATTACGGCGACCGCGAGCCAGTTTCTGATGAGGGTCACAGGTAGCCAATGGATGCGAGACGCACAGAACCGTTTGTTGTGGCGAAACTAGTTGAAGCCTATATCCAGCAGGGGACGTCTTTCGGCTGATGATGAGCCAGTTCAAAAGTAAGAAAAACTCAAACCTAATACTTACAATCGTTTCCAGTGGAGGATCACCACCAGCTTCTATCAGTAAAACCTTGGCAGTTCTGTTCTGTGCTATTCTGCCAGCAACGATAGCCCCCGCTGTACCTGCTCCGACGACTATGAAGTCGTATTCAGATTCATCTGTGACATTTCGAAATAAATTTATTGTTAGTGCAGCTAAATGTTAATCATGTTAATTATGCAATATAATGTAATGTTATGCTTTAGATATTTAAAGGTACTGAACTACTACTCTTATTTTATTTAAATTTAATTGATATTTAAAGGTACTGAACTATACTACTATTTAAAGGTATTCGAACTTCCCATAAGACCGTTTGCGTAGTTGTTATTATCCTGTATATAGACCTACTGATTTTCAGAAGCCAGTAAATCTGACTCCAGTCTTGCCAAGAAATTGCGTATTACCCAGTTAATGGGTTGTGGAGGTGTGGTGGAGGCAGCCGCTCCACGTGAAATACTGGTATTCAGCTTTATCCGGTTTGACTGGAAGCCAACCCCAATGCAGTTGGGGAAAGGTTAGGCAGATGATGATATAGACCTACTGACCGAGTTCGGCAAAGGCGGCCATTCTCAACGGGGACATACAGAAGACAGGAGAAGTGTATGCGCAAAGATAGGTGTACTCCTCCTCTATCACTCTCATATACCGTTGTACGGCGATCGAGAGATCTGGTGTCACACCACTAACTTACAAACTCCGGTCTATCACAGAGGAATGCTTTATAGAAAAACCCAATAACATTTTATGTTCAACCTGGGTATCGAACCCAGGACTCGCTCGGCAGACATGCTTTCGACCACGAGACCAACGGAGCAGTTGAAAAAAATCTGGAAGAAATGAGGATTTTAAATTATGTCGTGCAACGGGCTTGTGTCCTGAAAAAATCTAATTAGTCCGTCAGTTAGATTATCAAAAAATATTTGACCCGTGTTTTTGCTTTTATCACGTGAACCAAAATTGACGAAGTTACGACGCTTTTAAAATTCTCAATACGTCACACCTTCGCATAATTTTTAGTGAGTCGTGACGTCACGAGCCCCCACTCCCGAGTTTTGATGCGTTTTATCTTTGTCAATAATCATTGATTTACAAAAACAAAAAATACGTGTCCATTATTTTTCAATATTCTAACTGACGGACTAAATAGTTTTGCAATTTGTGGATGATGAAATCTAGCCCATTGTAAGCTTTGGGGCCAGTTTCACCGGTTATGGATAAAGTGTCGGTTAGTTATCTGATGGATAACTAACCGACACTTATAATAGGTAATACTTTAATCTGCCAGATATCGCTATCCGACACCTGTGAAACCAAAAGTTTTAGTTCATCTGCCAGATAAGTTCCTAATAAGCTAACCGAAACTTTATCCGTAACCGGTGAAACTGGCCCTTTCAAATGCCTTGTTGGTGTTGTGTTTGCCAACAACTTAACTGCCTAGTGCTAAGTCGTATAGATATCGCTGCGTTACTTTTTGTAGCGGTATAAATTCTGCTACGTTTTTGTGGCGGTATCGATGCCACTACAAATTCTTAGTTAGATAAATTATTTTTAATCTTAGAATTTTTATGAATTTCAAGCGCAACTAAAAGGCAGTCTAGAAGAAGCTGAAAGAAAATTAAGTTATATAAACTGACCTGGCACATGACTCTCAGGCATCCACAAGTGACTCGTGATTCCTAGGGTCATGAGCGTGTTCAGGGAATACTGAACACCCCGCACGTAGGCCACAGCTGATGCTGCGTCATTTACTGACTCCATCGCTGTCTTATAAAAAAAAAACACATGTTGGAAATCTGTTGCTGCTAAAAGTCATTGGTTAACGTGAGTGTAAGTTTTTGGGGTTCCGGAAACCCTTACTTATAGGATCATTTTGTTGTCTGTCACAACCAAATTTCTCCAGACCAATTCTGCGTAAGAACTTTTGTGACCCAAACACGGCACGCATATCAATAAATACATTTTTAATATGGGGGTAAGTTTTAGGCTTGCAATTTCTGTGTTTTTGTACATCATTTCTGGAGGAATGATAGTTTTTTTTTCAATAAAAAAAAAAAAAATTGAAACTGTACCGTGCTACATATATCAAAGAAAAGGGTTTATGTTTGAAATTAATGTTTTTTTTTTCATAATTTTATTCTTCAGTTATTTAAGAAATTAGACGAAAAGTAACGAATTTTGACAAAAAAAAAATATAGATTGTAACTTAATTCTTTACCTATACAGTGTGAGTTTTAATGTGCACAAACGAAAATGAGGGAAGCTGAACCTAATTTTGCCGACGGAAAACGTATTAAAAATATAATACCAAAAGTAATAAAAAAGTAGGTCCTGTGGTGGAAGCGGCTTTTTGAAAACATTTACGATTATTGTAAAAATTGATGAAAAAATTACAGATTCTTGCTAAAAAACATGTTTACTTTCAATTGAGGGTAGTTTTTTCCACAATTTGCATTTAAGGCTTGCTTATTCGGGGCTTTTGGCATTGAAAACGCTACCTCCGCCCGCGACCCCTCATGTTCAACACGACGATGTTATACGATGTCCTGCCGATGACCGCCGACTTCTTTGCAGAATAAATACCTACGCCATAGTGTAAAATATTTGTAGTTGATCTTCTGAACTTGTTACATTTTATTGAAACACATTGCAAACATGGCGGGAACTTTAGTTTTATAAAATGTAGTGTTCTTGTTTTTTTATAACACAGTATAGCTTTATGAAAAAAGTAAATTAACATGGTAGTAACAGAAAAAAACTGAATGTTTCGATAAAATCTTGAAATCAAAGCATTTATTACAACCACACCGTTTACTTTGTGCCATTAGTGCCATTATTGCCAAAATACAACCGACTTCCAAAAAAAAAAACACTACAACGTAAAAAATTACTTTAATTTCGGAAGTCGGTGTCAAAATACGAAGAAACTAACAAAAACACCGACTTCCGAAATTAAAGTTACTTTTTAGTTTGTAGTGTTTTTTTTTTTGGAAGTCTTTTGTATTTCTGTGAGGAGCTCGTGGCTAAGTAAAAATCGATCTTCGAGGTTAAGCAACGCTTGTCGAGGTTGGTAT
The DNA here is from genome assembly GCA_963859965.1 of Ceramica pisi. Classification (NCBI taxonomy): domain Eukaryota; kingdom Metazoa; phylum Arthropoda; class Insecta; order Lepidoptera; family Noctuidae; genus Ceramica; species Ceramica pisi. The sequence goes on along the minus strand of OY982537.1, from coordinate 1,925,803 downwards.
GGTGATGGGTGACCATCTTACCACATTCCTCCGTGCCTCGGAAAGCACGTTAATCTGTTGGTCCCGGCTGTCATTTAGAGATCTTTGGCAATCGTTACGGCTTGTCAGAAGCCAGAAAATCTGACACCAGTCTTGCTAAGGAGTACCGTGTTAATGGGTTGTGGAGGTCTGGTAGGCAGCCGCTCCACGTAAAATACTGGTATTCAGCTGAATCCGGTTTGACTGGAAGCCGACCCCAATATAGTTGGGAAAAGGCTAGGCAGATGATGATGATTGTATTTTTTTGTAAAAAGTTTTTTTTTAATAGTAACTAACTGTAATGTAGTAAATACCCTATTATTGTGACTGCCTAGCTAGTCATGGTCATAATATACCAAGATGATGATTTATGGCACTCTAAATAAAGGCCCAAGGAAATAATAAATATGAGTGAAAATCATATTGTTTTTTTCCTACTCCTCCGCTGTACTCTTCTGATTAATTTCGTTGTTGTTGAATCGTTTCTCCGGGACTCGTCGGGTTTCGTTAGCTTGGCGTTTTTCTGGTGGTCGCCACTGTTGATTCTGGCTTTCAGGAGTTGCAGTGGTTGACGATCCTCTCGCTGCGCCGCTCCGCAGACGAAGGCGAGGTCGGAGAAGACGTCCTCTTCTCCCTCCTCGCGGTGGTGATGGGCGGGCGACAGGCGCGGGGGCGCCTCCGCCCGCATTGCACGCATCACCACCATCGTCGGAGGTTCCCGGCCCTCGGAGGAGAGGGGAGGGCGTGAAGGGCCTGCTGCGAAGGTGGGCGGTCGTCGGAGGTGGACTGGACGTAAAGGCTACGCCGACCTCCCAGTCCACCCCCACTAAGACGTTGCGGGAATTTCAGTGCTGGGTTGTTGTAGTGGGTATACTGGGCCTGCCCGGGGAGTCCCACATACCCCTCCCACTCCCCCGAGTAAGAGGGTATGCGTAATGCATTTTTTTCCCAGCCGGAAAAAAAAAAGGAGTTGCAGTGGTTGGGAATGTGTGGCGGGCTTGTCCCATAAAAAAAAAAGTTCGCCGGTTTTATCCAATATAATTTATAGATGGCTTCCGAGAGTGTCTTTTTTATGGTAAAGTAAATCAAGCGAGTATAAAAAGAAGGCAAATCGGCTTGCAGCGTATAATAAACTCGTACTGATTGCTTTAAGGCTTGCTTATTCGGGGCTTTTGGCATTGAAAACGCTACCTCCGCCCGCGACCCCTCATGTTCAACACGACGATGTTATACGATGTCCTGCCGATGACCGCCGACTTCTTTGCAGAATAAATACGCCATAGTGTAAAATATTTGTAGTTGATCTTCTGAACTTGTTACATTTTATTGAAACACATTGCAAACATGGCGGGAAATTTAGTTTTATAAAATGTAGTGTTCTTGTTTTTTTATAACACAGTATAGCTTTATGAAAAAAGTAAATTAACATGGTAGTAACAGAAAAAAACTGAATGTTTCGATAAAATCTTGAAATCAAAGCATTTATTACAACCACACCGTTTACTTTGTGCCATTAGCTTTTTAATTTTCCGGGAGTCGGTTCCAAAGCGTAGATCCCTATAGTTACACAATTATCGTTGCTTCTATATATAACAACAATGTAAAAAAAAAACAATGAACTTAATAACAATCATAAGCTACAAAAGTTCCATTTAAGATATGATCACACTTTTGTAAATATGAGAGCTATAGCACAAAAACGTAGGCACATTCTTTTCGTTTCTTCAGTGTCCAATTTCATTATTTTTAAATTCCAGTCTTCTATCTCCTTTATTTTTTCCAATTTGTAAAAAAAAAGTACAATGTCCAATAAGATAGAAAGAGTTGTAATTTGAGGTTGGCTCTAGTCGTAGTAGAAGATGAAAGTGACTTTAACGGATAAAGAAGACATATAGAACCAAAAAAATGAGTGAGCCATTATTAGTTTTCCAAATCTTTTGTTTGATGATATAACTATAACCTACCTACGTTAATAACCTAAATTAACAGACATATTTACGTAAATAACTTAACAATAGCAAATTATGTGCGTGATAACCACCTATAAAAATTAAATATCACTCATTTGTCATAACGAATGACGTAGTTTGAATCATCCAGGAGCGTTTTATTTGCATTGTACCCATTATCTTGATGAATTATTAAAAAAAAAATCGCGCTTAGAGGTATTTTATATCCGGTACATTAAGTGAGCCGCCTTTGTAAGACGACTAGAATGGCACCGAATAGGTTGGTTGTTTTTGATATTTGTCCGTCAAAAACGCAAAAATGGGTGAAGGGATTTGGATGGAATTTGGCACACATATAGTTCACATCCTAGAATAACACATAGGCTACTTTCTATCCCGATAAAAGGCGTGGCTTAGTGGCGGAGGAGGAAGAGGAAATCCGAAGCCGCTGCTGCCTTAGTACTTCAGATTCACAAGTACCAGGAAAGCACAAACATGTCGAAGTATTTTCGGGGCTTTATTTGCAAGCGGTTTGCATTCAAAAGTACCAAGGAACCGAAATATATGTGACGCTGTAATTGAGAGCAATTTGGATTCAAAAGTAACAGGAGAACAGAAACATGTTGAAGTAATTTTATTTTGAAGCAAAATATGAGAACCAAAGATCACAGAAGATTCACAAGAAATATGTCAAAGTATTTTGAGCAACAATTTTGTTTAAGAAACGTGTCTAAGTATTTTCTGGGCTGGAATTGTCAACACTAATTTTCAGCATTGTGATCGATTAGGATTTAAAAGTATTGGGAGACCAGAAACATGATAAAACTTTTGTCGGGGCTGGAATTATGAGCGCTACAGATTTACAAGAAGACCAAAAAACATGTCGAAGTAATTTCGGAGCTGAATATTACTTTCAGCCGCACCGCAAAGACTCACTATCTGGATACCAGAATCATGAAGATGCACTTCCAAGGATGAGAATATGACGCTTATAAGTTGCGAGCCAGTTTTAACGTCTACGCAGACAAAATCGCGGGAAGAAGCTAGTGTTTAATAAATATGTAAATGAGCTATATGATTCTACTGTTACGCTTATACTGTAATCATATTCTGTTGTTTTTTTGGCTACTAGAGTCGTGGTGCTATAGCTTCAGTAAAAATTTATCGAATAAAATATTCTTAAGCATATTCAGAATTGTCTCCTCGAGTACTTTAATTTGATACCTAACATAACTATGTCACGAAAAATTTAAGGAGAAAATGGTTGCAAATAAACTTTATATATCGGTTATCATCATATCAGCCGAAAGACATCCACTACTGAGGGGCTACTCTCTAATCCCGATGTTCGTAGTTTCGGGCTTAGTTGCGGGCGTATTTTAGTCCGTATCTCCTAACCACCAAGAATTAATGACAACACGATTTGACAGTTAGGTACTATCAAATCGTGTTGTCATTAATTCTTAGTTCGGGTTCGGGACTAATCATTAGTCTGTAGTTGATACGGAGTAGAATACCGCCGCAACTAAGTCCGAAACGACGGACTACGGGCTTAGAGAGTAGCCCCCCTGGACATAGTCGTGTCGCCTCACCAACCTGACCTGTGCGGTTACATCCATCGGCTGCACGCGGCCCCCACCAGGTCGGATGATCCTAGTCCCCCTAGTGGGAAGCCTTCAAAAGCTACGTCTACCAATACGCGGTCACCACTACAGATCTTTTCGGCCTCATCGACCATCTGTTCGTGAGCAATGTGCCCTTCACACAACTTTAGTTTGGCAATATTTTGGGCAATGTCGGTAACTTTGGTTTTCTAGCGGATATCAACATCCCTGATTCCATCACGCAAGGAGACTACAAGACCCTCTGCAATTACTCTCTCCTCTCTACAATTACCCTCTCCATTGGAAAAAAAACATAAGTTTTGGAGAAAAAACGGATTCTCTAATATGGTACTCCGCAGGTCCTGATCCTGTGATGATTACAGGTCATGGCACATTATTTTGGCACCGCAATGGCACAGCAGCAGCACGGCGTCTCTTCGAATTTAGGCTACGGTTAGCATCCAGCGCGATAGCTACGCGTCGTCTGCGAGGTGAAAGCTCGCCATCCGCGCAAGGCGAGGAGCGAGGGGCGATGGTGGCGCACGTTGCCGGCTACCATCGCTCCTTGCTTAGATTATAGTCTGGTATAACGCATAGGCCATATATATATTTTTTTATATCCCGGTAGTATGTTCCCTAGGGATCACGCGGGCGAAGCCGCTGGCAGAAGCTAGTTATGAATAAATTAAAGAGGTATTGAAACTCCTTTATGGTAGCTACATTAATTTATCGATAAAAAATTGAAATGTGTCGAACCCTATTGTCAGATGTCAAAATTGTCAACAAACCAAATTAAAATATTTTCATCTTCCATTACATTTATGTGAATTAAAACAATAATATACTATCAACATATTTTGCCCAACCTTCGGAATTTTCGTGAGTGTCATCATTTTCCTGTTGTTCCTTTTATTGGATATTGATATTTTAAACAACAGTTCCGCGATTTTTTTCAAAAAAAGTGTCGCAGGTCTGGCTCCGAACACGTCCCGTAGGACTGTGTGGTGTTCAAATGTAAGCTTTTCTGCACAAATTCGATGTTTATTAAAAAATATGTTAGAAAACCCAAAAATTTAGCCCCATTCACCCCTCCAAAATATGATTACCTTTCAGTTCGTACAATTTTCATATGATTTCGTGCTGTTTATTAGGAAATGAGATTGAAAATGGTTTTTTGAAATCGACCCTTTTTCAATATTTTTTTTGATCGGGAAAATGATACTATTTCGTGTTTTCGCTTCCTCTTGCCTCTAGAACAAGGATGTATCCTTCACATATATTTTTTTCCAGGCTTAAATTCAATATTTTGAGCATTTCCAATTGAGTCTCAAACAGCCAAAATTCGAATAACAGGCCGTTAATGAGGACGGCTAATTACTTTCTATTGTTATGGTATTTGTTTAACGGCGATAGATCATTTAGTTACAAATTTACACAGTTTTTTTTTTGCACTGGTGTCACTTTTGTAAGGAACTTTTTAGAAATCCATAAAAAAACGATTTTTTAATACATTTTCTGTCGATAAAATTAGGTATTGTTTCCTTCATTTTCATATTAGCACATTATAAAGACTCACACTGTATATACCATCCTGAAGACCATAGCGGGGAGGTACGACTCTCCTTTGTAAGGGGATGTTGTTCGGAGATGTATCTCGAACAACATCCTTGTCTCTAAATAGATAATAAGTTTACTAACATAGGAATAAGTTATCTTTTTGTTTACTAACCCATATGGATGTTGCTTATCCGAAATAAAGATTATTTTATTTTATTTTTTATATAACAGAAAAATCTAAAAGAAGTCCAACTGTGTTAAAATACCATGTAAAAAAAAAAATTCGTTCGGAACCCTTTGCGCATGAGTCAAACTCGCACATGGCCACTTTTTTTTTGGATGGGAAATCATCAAAGGACTCCTCCCGCTCTAGGCGGAGCAGAAAAGAGTGTCAGACTCTTTCTGACCCATCCGTGTTCCTCCTAATACCTTTTGCATTTCAGGGTTGCAGTAAATCTTACGAACATTTCCGACAACTTTGGCAGGTATTGGCTATGTTTTTAAGGATAGGAAATCATCAAATGACTCCTCCCACTCTTGGTAAAGCAGAAGGGAGTGTCAGACTCTTACTGACTAAACCCCATCTGTGTTCCTTCTAATGCCCTTTGGGTTCCTGGGCCGCGGTGACTCTTTCGAACAAATTACGCAACGCAGGTACTGGCCCTAGTAGGTCCTTATGAGCTAGCTTTGGACCTAGATCTGACTGGGACGATGATGGTATGAGCTATCCCAAAAGATGGATGAGCACTCAAGCAACCTGTCAAATTCTACTTCGTAATATACACCGTGTTCTTCACGTTATCCATAAACATTAGCAAACGCTTCTATAGCTTTAACAATTCAAATTCAAAACTGGAAGTAGTACTTAAAAAGGCTTTTACGGTTACAAAGATATTTGTAAATTCATAATGTTGCCGCTTAGTGCAATAAAAATGAAAAATCTATCAAATGCTTTTTGAATTACATTTGCTTTTCGCAGCTAATTCGGATAAGAGACATATCGGTGATTTAAGTCAAGATGTTTAGTTTGTATGAAAATAAAACAAAAAAAAATAATTGATTAATGTGTCCGTAATGAAAAATGCTAATTTCCATGTTCTGAACATCCGGTCGAAGTTTATGTAGGTATATCGTCGGGAACACGGTGTATAAAACGCAAAGACTAGCTGGTGTGAGAAATGAAAAACGCTGATTAAGGTGAATGCACCAACCAGCCAGACAAAATCAAATTTTCTTACGTTTTTTTGCAAATTGCAGGCCAGTGCTAGGTTATATGTTGATTAAAATATTATTCGCGGCTGTAAGACTTACGTAGTTACAGAATTATAATCATCAAAATCATCAATACAATGCTCTAAGTTCATAAAGCTCTAGGAATTACTTTTTCTGTTTTTTTTTTTGTTCCTAGGCCTTTATGAACTTGGAGGGTTGTATTGGTGATTTTGATGATTATAATTCTGTAACTACGTAAGTCTTACAGCCGCGAATAATATTTTAATCAACATATAACCTAGCACTGGCCTGCAAATTGCAAAAACGCAAGAAATTTTGAATTTCGCGGGCTGGTTGGAGCACTCATCTTAACAAAAAAATACCTAAATAAGTTCATGACATGACACTTTATATTTTCTAGTAGATATTTATATTATGCCGCCACTGTACTCATATAATAAAGTTTAATTATGTAAAATAGTTATGTAACTAGTTTTGGTGAAATATGAAGTATGTTTATCTACACTAATATTATAAAGAGGAAAGATTTGTTTGTTTGATTGATTTGAATAGGTTCCGAAACTACTGGACCGATTTGGATGAATGAATTTTGTACAATGATAGTTTGAGACCCGAGGAAGGACATAGGATAGTTTTTATCTCGGAAATCCGAAGGGAACGGGAACTGTGCGGGTAAAACGAGAGCGAAAGAAAAGAGAAATAAAACCAGACCAATGAACTCGTTCCTGACCAGATTTCTCTTTGTAATTTCTGTCAGAACGTCACTCGAGCTGAACGACGGTAATACAATCATCATTCACTTGATTATCTTGCCCCACAAAAAATATTTTCTGCCGGAATCAAAACGTGCCGCAAAAAAGTTTACCGTTTTATAAGAGGAACACGGAATAACTAGCAATGGAAATGGTGAGTGCGAGAAAAGCTAAATTTTTATGGGGTTTTAAAGAGGTAAGTACTATTTTTACAGGTAAAATAAAACTTTAGAATAGAATAAAATAGAATACTCTTTATTGTGTACACCATATAAGTTACAGAAAAAATTGATGAAGACATTACATAGGGTGACACATTGGGTGGCCTTATCGCTAAGAGCGATCGTTTCAAGACAACCTTGGGATGGATTTTAAAGAGAAAGGAAGTACAGTACTGTAGGTAGTCTTAGGTGTACGATTTATTTGAATAAATATATAATTGACAAATCAATACAATTATAATAACTTTATAACGCTTTTTTAGTGCTGGTTGAAGACGACGCCAATGATTTGAGTATAGGATTGCACATATTATGCCCAGTGGGCAAGTCTACTACCCCCGTGAAAGAGTTACCGCGGCCGCTGGAATGGAAAGTTCATTTGAATGAACAGGGTGGGGTTTAGTCAGCAAGAGTAGGTATGACACTCCCTTCCGAAGGCCCAGAGTGGAAAGAGTCATTTTGTGATTTCCCATATCTATTCTATATACTTATAATAAATCTGTAGAGAGGTCAATTCTGTACATGAAATATATTTCCAAAATAACTATCAGGGGTGATAAGGGATCAATACTGATGCCAAAATTGCAATCAGTAAAATTTTTGTCTGTCTGTCTGTCTGTCTGTATAACCGTTATAGAAACAAAAACTACTCGACGGATTTTAACGAAACTTGGTGCAATTATTTTTCATACTCCTAAGCAGGTTATAGTATACTTTTCATCACGCTACAATCAATAGAAAAAATGAAAAAAAAACTGAAAATGTGAAAGTTTGGTTGTTTGTTACTCAATCACGCCAGAACGGCTTAACGGATCTTAATGAAATTTAGAACAAAGATAGATTATAGTCTGAAATAGCACATAAGCTACTTTTAATCCCGGGAACATGTTCCCTAGGGATCACGCGGGCGAAGCCGCTGGCAGAAGCTAGTAAAAAATAAAAATATACTGGATGCCGTCAAAGCTGTATCGCAAGATTGAAGCCCTGACACAGACGCTAGACGCTTCACGGTACTCGTAGGTCGATAAGATATGAGCCAGACGCAATGGATGGCTTCCTACTGAACTGAAGTAAAGAATCAAAACATAGAAAGATAATGGAAGGAAGGGAGGGAGGCTTTTGCCCAAGAATGGTGTGCAGATGCCATTCAGTGCGATTCTGTAGAACACTGACTGTGTAAGCTTAAGTGAAGTCTACATGAAGTGAGCAGTCAATCCAGTTCAATCGGTCAGGATTGAACTGGATTGATTTCGGCCATGGTGGTAAATTAAACGGAGACTAGCCATCGGCACGCATATATTATAGTGCACTAGTGTGTGTGCAAACACAATTTAAGTGCGCTCCCATTTCCATCATTCAATCAACACAAACAAGATAGAATGACTGTTCACTCATTTATAATTTATTTATTTAATAGGTACTGTCACTCATGACCTTGAATGATACATCTTCTTTGTATATTAATTTACTAGCTTCTGCCAGCGGCTTCGCCCGCGTGATCCATAGGGAACATATTCCTGGGATAAAAAGTAGCCTATGTGTTATTCCAGACTGTAATCTACTTCTGTGCCAAATTTCATGAAGGCGTTCTGACGTGAAAGAGTAACAAACATCCATACATACTCACAAACTTTCGCATTTATAATATTATAGTAGGATAAAATTACGGGAAATTAAAGAGTTATTATAGTTTAATAAATCATTAAACTGGCGAGCTCCGCCCGAATTCACATGATCTGGCATAAAAACAATCAAATTCCTTATCCTTCAGATATCAAAACCTAAGCTAGACTTTAATTCACCGTTCCAAAGTTTTACGGATGGCCAACACGAATCAGATAAACCCGGAACATACAAGAGCATTATAAACCAAGGACACACATGAAGACACAGGTACAGGTATTTAAGAGTGTTTAAGGAATTTCACCTAAAACCTGTACTTGAAAACACTTTTAATTAAATAATTAATCTTACCTAACAACACCGCGTGTTTTCCAGTTCGACGCAAGTTCTCGGATAAATAAACAAAACTAAATTCAACGTTCTAATTATATACGTTCCCATTTGCACGACTTGATAATTTACCTAAGTAAGAAACACAGATAAACTTTTAAATTAGAGGAAATTTATTTAAAAATAACATTTAATTGTTCTAGTAAGTATCACTATATCTAAGCTGCACGCAATTTTTTTACCTTTAACGGAAACGAAACAAAAGTGTACGGACGGTAGCAAATGGTTCCTTCTAGAGTTGACAAAACACATGAACAATAGAGAAATATGCCGCAGCAAATATGTTAATTTTTGAAAGAAAGAATGAAAATTTATTTACTCCGCCAGAAGCGACACACAATATAACAATATAAATTACCAAACTAAAAACACAAAATTAAAAGAAATAGAGCTTCCGAAAAACAGAAGAATGGGAAAATGCAGTCATATCACACATAACTATAAGGATGACATAAAAATAAAACAAAAAATTCAACATCTGCGCAGTAAACTGAATCGGGGAACCGTACGTATGCAGCAAGTTTAAGAGCGGATTGTCAGTGTCAATATTCTATAGAAAATAAATCAAATTTTCAAATTCAAAACATTTATTTCAGACTTTTCGGTCCATAGAGTGCTAGTACATCAAGATAACTTAAAACTATGTTAGTAATTTTAAACATACATAGAAAATAATAAACAAAAACCAAAAAAAAAACAACAAAAAACGCACAATGGCCTACAGCACATGCAAACCTATCCAACGCCTCCAAATAGGACTATGGATGTAACCCGCAATAACACTCAGGTAGCTGTTGGGACTGCTCCTCACCTTTCGCATCAGCGATGCTGCTCTCTTTCGCATAATGGCATGAAAGCCGTCCACTTGAGCATCAGCAAACATCCCTGACGCACTGCAGTAGCGAGGCAATCCCATCAGCAACCTGAAAGCATTATTAGTATTATATTGGACTCTCAGGGCGCTGACGGTTCGCTGCATGTAGCTAGTCCACATGTCATACTGCAGGTATAGAAAGACTGGCAGTATGCCCTAAATAGCGTCTTCTTTACCGCTTTGGAACATCGGGCAAACCTGCGCGCCAGCATATTACAACGATCCTCGAAACGGCGATCGGCGGCGACCTCTCGCGTCTGGCCCTGGTCCAAGCCATGGTCCGGAGCGAGACGGAAAGGGATGCCGTGGCCTCCTTCTGCGAAGCAGTCATGCTAGCGAAGGAGGTGGCGGAGAGGGAGAGGAGACCCTCTCGTCCCGGCCGCCGTGGTGGACGCCGCGGGCGTCGGGGGCCACCACCTGGTGACCTCCGGCCACCGTAGGCGCGGGCCTGTGGACGGCGAGCTATGGGTGGCTTGCCGTCCGTCCGTCTAGTGACGACAGGCCGTGTCGACGGCGCGTTAGTGTTCCACGCGCGCCTCAAAGAGAGTCAGCACACAGAGGGGCCCGAAAGGGCCGACGCCTGCCGGAGTCGCGGGATTATTCGCAAGAGACACCGTGGCTCCGGAACACAAAGGGCAATGAAGGAACATGGATGGGTTTTAGTCAGTAGAAGTCTGACACTCCCTCCCGCTACACCCAGAGCGGGAGGAGTCATTGGATGATTTCCAATCCCTAAAAAAAAAAAAAGCATATCACAACGAATCGTCAGCCCCCTGCGTTCCCTCTCAATGTCTGCCTCTCTCAAATAATGACACTAACAGCTCGTAAATGGGTTTCATAATGCTGATCGCGTTCAGTTTCATTGATGAAATCCGCACTTCGTCAACAGATTCGACTGATTGTATTGTCATCTGTCAAATGTTCGCCTAGATTTGGTCTAACCCCATAAGTTGAGATCCAGTCAAATTAGCGTTTCACCTCGGAATGAGAGATTATAAGCTGGTTACTCGTATACATCTTCATTTTGCGTTCTATAAATCTCGTGTTAGCGTTATATTAAGTTATTGAATGTTGGGATGACAGAGCCTCTTGAGGCGGTTAAGAAAATCTAACACTAGGGTGTGTGAGGTCGTTGGACTTTACTTTCCACACGATAAGAAGAAGGTTGAAGGTTTATAGCTCCTGCGATGTTGTGTTGTGAAAAAGGTTGAAGGTTTATAGCTCCTGCGATGTTGTGTTGTGAAGAAGGTTGAAGGTTTATAGCTCCTGCGATGTTGTGTTGTGAAGAAGGTTGAAGGTTTATAGCTCCTGCGATGTTGTGTTGTGAAAAAGGTTGAAGGTTTATAGCTCCTGCGATGTTGTGTTGTGAAGAAGGTTGAAGGTTTATAGCTCCTTTTTTTTTTTTTTTTTTTTTGTTTCGGCTGGGAAAAAATGCATTACGCATACCCTCTCACTCGGGGGAGTGGGAGGGGTATGTGGGACTCCCCGGGCAAGCCCGGTATACCCACTAAAACAACCCAGCAACGAAATTCCCGCAACGTCATAGTGGGGGTGGACTGGGAGATCGGCGTAGCCTTTACGTCCAGTCCACCTCCGACGACCGCCCGCCTTCACGGCGGGCCCTTCACGCCCCCCCCGTCGGGGGAGGGCCGGGAACCTCCGACGATGGTGGTGATGCGTGCAATGCAGGCGGAGGCGCCCCCGCGCCTGTCGCCCGCCCATCACCACCGCGAGGAGGGAGAAGAGGGCGTCTTCTCCGACCTCGCCTTCGTCTGCGGAGCGGCGCAGCGAGAGGGTCGTCCTCCCGCGCGCGCTCCGCCGCCTCCTTCTGCGAGATGACATCCTCGCAAAAGGAGGCGACCGCGGCCCAGGACTCCTCACTCCCCAGCATGCATCTGACCACGCCGGGAAGGGAGAGGTCCTGTCCGATCTCCGCAGTGAGACTGCGACGCGGCTCGGACCAAGCTGGGCACACGTCTAGTGTGTGCTGCGCCGTGTCCTCCGCCGCGCCGCAGTCGTGACACGCCGGTGTCTCCTCCCTCCCGATCCGGTGCAGGTGCGTGCCGAAACAGCCGTGGCCAGACAACACCTGCACCAGACGGAAAGGTTTATAGCTCCTGCGATGTTGTGTTGTGAAGAAGGTTGAAGGTTTATAGCTCCTGCGATGTTGTGTTGTGAAGAAGGTTGAAGGTTTAAAGCTCCTGCGATGTTGTGTTGTGAAGAAGGTTGAAGGTTTATAGCTCCTGCGATGTTGTGTTGTGAAGAAGGTTGAAGGTTTATAGCTCCTGCGATGTTGTGTTGTGAAGAAGGTTGAAGGTTTATAGCTCCTGCGATGTTGTGTTGTGAAGAAGGTTGAAGGTTTATAGCTTCTGCGATGTTATGTTGCAAATTTGCAACGATTTTTTAACGAAAATTTTTATGCGCTCTACCGTTTTTGAGATCGAGGGTGGTCAGGTGTAATATTTTGTCAAGCGTGAATCACGGAGAAAAATACCTTGTTTAAAGTTAAGAAATCATAAACTTTTTGTAATATCTTCACTCTACAGCAGCTACAGAACACCACCGCTGAACACGACCAAGCACATTTGGAACAACCTGTACGTGCATACAGGTTGTTCTGTACGCATGTAGTACACTCGTCTTCCACTCAAATAAGATTATTTGTTTATTCCAAATTTATTGTACGTAGAAGCAAAAAACGGAAAGTTATCAACACTTCCTCTATTTATTTATACATTTAAATTAAGTAACGCGTGTAAGTTATAATCAGTTACTATTTGCATTTAAACGCCTTTAGGTATTTACTAATCGTAAAAGTGGAAACGCTGTATTTTGTAAAAGCCGCATATTTACATAGAGCCGAGTATCCGCGCATTTGAGTCGAGGATGCGCGATATGAGGCACAACATGTTGCTCATCTTGTTGAATGGCAACGAGGAACTTTTATTAGTAACACAGTCAAAGATGCGCGCCTGCTGGCTACGTCGATCGTCGTCGCTGCGTCGTTTTCCATATATTTTTTATGACATGCCCCACTAGACCGTTGCGTCGTCGCGCGCGACGTTTCAACGGATCGACGGACAAGAGACGAAGCGGGAGAGAGGGTGATGCGCTGCGTTGTCGGAGCTCCGCTGCGTCGACGGACAGTGATCCACTGCCTCAGACCAACAAAAAAAGGAAGACGGCGCACCGCGAACAAAATAGTGAAGCCATAAAACCGTGCTGATGCAAGTAAATACACATGCTTAAGCACACACCTGCACTCCATGCTGATCGCTCTTAGTACGTCACGAGTCGTCGTCTAGTGAACATACAATTAAAAAACTGAATTTAGACGCAGCTGCGACGGCGTGCAAACCCTCTTGCGTTGCGTTGTCGCAGCTGCAACGCAACACAGGTATGGCATACAATGCGTTCTTCCGTTGCGACGACGCGACGCAACGCAGCGCAACGCACTAATGGGGCCTCGCCCTTAGGCGTCACGTGTCTCGCGTCAAATGTTGTCCAGTGGATAGGAGTAACTTTTTCCGAGGCTTCCCTTCCGTGACCAATTTCTCAAGACTGCGATATTATGAAAATATGTTAAGAATCAGTGAACACTCATGCCATAAGCATTTATTACTTTTAAACCCGTAAAAATGCACAGCTGCCAAGAATTCGAAGCGATATTATATAAATATCAAAGCTTCATAACAGGAAAATCACCACCAGGTGTTTTTGTTAGTTTCTTCGTATTTTGACACCGACTTCCGAAATTAAAGTTATTTTTGAATTTGTAGTGTTTTTTTTTTATTTGGAAGTCGGTTGTATTTTTTTGTCGCCCTTCTTGCCTGCGCACGACGAAGTAGAGTTTTCCTTCCTAGGTATATTTAAAAAAAAAATCTAACGCAGATACCTAAAACTTGTCAAGATTTTGTCTAATCCTGATATTCAAGTATGCTCTGCTGATTATCTGAGTTTGAGTTCTGAAGAATCTTTGTATTGCCACATAATATAGCGTTGTTATATATCTATCTTAAACCGAAGAGTTCTCATTGATAGGTTTCTGCAAAAAAAAAAAATTGAATTTTTTACGGTGACACTTAAGGTTTTTATGATTAAGTCTTGACGTTGTACATTGTTGCACGTTTATATATCTAACTTAAGAAACGTCTAAAATCCTTGCTGGTGACCAAAGCATATTACTGCAGTATTTCGGAATTTTTAACAGACAATAATCTTATCATTGAATGTTGGCATGCTAATAAAATACAATTATCGTTTGATCTTGTTTACATAATAATTCTGTATATTGACATTCATAATGTACTAGCTGACCCGCGCAATTTGTCTGCGTCACATTTTCCATTACTGCTCCGCTCCTATTTGTCTTAGCGTGATGATATATATATAGCCTATAACCTTCCTCGATAAATGGGCTATCAAACACTGAAAGAATTTTTCAAATCGGACCAGTTGTTCCTGAGATTAGCGCGTTCAACCAAACAAACAATCAAACAAACAAACAAACAAACAAACTCTTCTGCTTTATAATATTAGTATAGATTAGTATAGATATAATTATAAATTGAATTTAGAATTGTATGTTGAAATTAGTATTGTATATTGACATTTGATAAGTATTTTGACATTAGAATGTTTGTATTGACATTATTATTGGATATTATTATTATTTGTTTTCAGGCGCTCTGACATTGTACTGAATTGATATTTACTTTTTATTCTTATTTTTATTGACATTATTTTCTTTTCCGATATTTATAGATATAATTTGTATTAGGCAAACCTTAATTGTTTTTTTTTATTGTCCAGACTTATTTTAATTTATTTAATTATTAACAAAAATTTGTACGCCCTCTAGCATAACATAGCGCACCAATTTACAACTATAACTGTACCTATGTTAAACAAATGAATAAATGACTTATGACTTATGAGTTCTCATTGATAGGTTCCTGCAAAAAAAAAAAAAAAAAATTTATGGTGACATTAAGGTTTTTATGATTAAGTCTTGTCTAGGATTTCCTTTAGGCTATGTTGATGCCTAAGTCTGAGTTCTGATTTTAGTTTGCCCTGCGTCGTATGGTCCTGTTATGTTTTAATCTAGAAACGAAGAGTTCTCAGTGCTGGATATTATCTAGATATTTTTATGGTTTTTTTTTGCGACGCGACGGCGAAAAATATCGTTTTATTTCTGGTGTCAGTTGTGAAATATGTTTGAAATTGAGAGCCTATATTTCGAGAACTCTTTCTAAAACGTATCAAAAACTATAGAACTAACCATAAAGGACCGAAAACACTTTGAAATATTTTGTTTTGGAAAAAATGTACTGCTACCAGAAGTTAGCAGATTTTATATCAAATTTTCATCCGTCTTTTTTTCCGGGAAAAACGCCAGAGCTATTTCCAGAAAGTATCAAAAACTATAGAACTATGCTGCATGCGAACAGAACTCATATTTTTTATGCTCTGCCGGATAATGTTCTGCTAAGCTCACGCAGACCTCGATTTAAGGTATTTTTAATCAACGTACAGAATTCATGGTTTTTTACTGTTTTATTATATGTATAGATATTGCCTACAAATCAGATTTTAAAGTAAACATGGATATATTTTTTGAGACTTAGCTTGTGGTCTTTAATACTCGGTAATAAATTAAATGAATTGAAATTAAACAACGTTTAATTCGACCAACAAAGGATCATAGTACACATTACACACAATAAAATGAAAAAAATATACTAAAATTAAAATTCATAAATTTAAAATAAAAATAAAGATACAAACAAAATGAAATAACAATATAATATAAATACAATACATAAAACAATAAATTAAAACCCAGACTTGACGTGTAACTGCACACAATGCCATAGTATTGGGCAGTCAGTCCGGCTAGCCACAAATAATGTGAAGAGATCCTACAGTATTATCATTATGTTATTTAATGTTAAAAGTTCCTACTAATATTATAAATGCGAAAGTTTGTGAGGATGGCCGAATGGATAGATGGATGGATGTTTGTTTCTCTTTCACGTCAGAACGCCTGAAAGAATCTTGATGAAAGGAGATGTTCCATGCAAAATGTATGGAGCCTGGGCCAGGACCTTGTACACCATACTAAAAAATAGGGAAATACATTTAAAACAGTTCTCAACTGTCCCGTTTCTTTGAAATAGCTTTGTTTGTTGGTAAAGCACAAGAAATTACACTTGAAATTACAACACACAACTAAAACCCGTAACGACGGTAAGCTGTCATTTTGATTGATTAATGACGTTTGAAATTTTCTGTCTGACTTATTTATTGCCTGAAGTGACAATGTTGTGACAGCTGACAGTTATCTTTCTATGATCTATGGTGTAAATCGGTGCGACGCCATGTTGAAAATCGATAAAAGTAATTTATAAACATCAATTATCTACCACAACAGTAAACATTCAAATGAATTATCTGTATTTTTCCCGAATTCTATGAATTTTTCTCTTTTTTTTTGAGGTAGTGTTCATAGACCTGGCCCATTTTGAAACAACGCCTTTGGCAGGTAGATTATAACACATAGGCTACTTTTTATCCCGAGAATATGTTCCTTAGGGATTAGCGGGCGAAGCCGCTGGCAGGTAATTATTTTTTTCCCAAGGGAACTAACTCTCGGCATAAATGGTGGCTTATGTGCTATTCCCTACTACAACCTACTCCTGTGGCAAATTTCATCCGTATCCGTTTAGCCGTTCTAGCGTGATTGAGTAACAAACATCCATCCATTCATCCAGTAAATTCTGTTCTTTCTACAAGGCTGTCCGTAATGGAATCTTAAGGCGGGGTTGCAGTACTTTTTAAGATTTTTGAACGTCTGAAAATCTTATTAATTATGAATTTTTTAATAAATAAAAATCATTACATAAAAATTGAACATACCCTCAAGTAAATCGTAAAGATAGAGACGCGATTTAGAATGATTGGCTAGATACTTTTTTAATCAAACATGACACTAAATTACAATACGTGTACTGCTAAGAGATGTCATCACGAATATATATAAAAGTTATATCAATAGATAGAGCTTTTTATTTTGAAGTAAATTTTGAAACCATATTGTTTAATTTCTCTATCAATTTTCGCCAAGAAGAAAAAACAATCAAAATTTAGGCATTATTTCGCTCGCCGGACAGTCGCTGTTGTTCGTCAAAACACACAGTACTGCAACCTCGCCTTAAAGTGGATTCTCGAAATCCTTGCGCCGCTTCGAGTTTTCTTTCTGAGAATCCAATATGCTGACAGCGGAGGTATACAGTTACTCAAAAGGGTTCATTTTGTATTTATTTATAGACTACGACTGTTTTGTTTATAATATTTCTAAAGAGTGAACTACGAAGGTGACTTAAAAAAATACCCACATTTTTGTAATAAGGTTTTAATTAAGTAAAATTAAAGATAAGATAAGATAAGATTTCTTTATTTGTTTAAACATTGTAATACATATTACAAGAGCATGCAAGATATTACACAGTTTAAGTCCAGTCATGTTTAGCTGTAAGTATAAGCGTACAAATATTTCCATGCCATTTAACGAAATAACAATTTGAAAAAAAAAACAAAAAAAAAATCCTAGAACATTCACTTACAATTATTCTTTCAAAAATATTATGTACCAATGTCAAAAATAGTAATAAATTATAATGTCAAAGTAGGAATTAGTTTATAATGTTGTGTGTGTGTGTTGTTAAACTTATGATTATTCCTAAGTCTAGATTCGGACGATGCCAGTACCGAAGTGTGTCTAGAATCTTATTATTTCTAAAATTGTAATTTCTGTTGGTTGCTAAACGGGGATGCGGTAACTGTAGATTTGTAAGTACCTATCTAATCTCTTTTACCTTGGACAGAGAATAAGCATTGCCATACAACGTGGCAATGCAATGCAGCCAGTCTTTTGGGCTCACTTGCAGTCGATAGCGATGGGGACGAATTTTTTGATGCCATTTTTTAGTTATTAGTTTTTTTTTTCTATTTTAAGTGTATATAGTTTGATCTTTAAATAAATACTCTACAATCGATTATTGTAATCCATAACAGTAGGTGAGCGCTCTGGGAAACAAGGCATCGATTTGATGAACAAAAAAAAATTAAAAAATATAATAATTATAAACGACTTCCAAACAAAACACTACAAAGAATAAAATAACCTTAATTTCGGAAGTCTTTTTGGTTTTGTTTCTTTTTTTTTGTGAAATGGTTTTAATTTTTATTTTTTAAGCGGTGATATTTGGACGGCGTCTTTGCTTACGCAGAAATTGAAATAAGCAAAAATGTTCCTAAAATAAAAACTTCTCTGCCAAACTGAATGAATTTTTTACAGGACCATATGACAAGATTCGAACTAAAATAAAGAATCATAGAAATCGGATGAGAAACCTCGGATTAATCGGTGTAAATACATTAAAAAGATATCCACTGCATTGAGAACCTCCTCCGTTTATGAAAGTCGGTTAATAACATATCATGTCGCTATTCAGCTGATGTGATGTTGGCAGGGCACCTTACAAGTGTTAGTAAAATTTTTGTAATAAATTATAGCTTTTCGATGACAACAAGCCCAATCACCGTGGACAGATTAACCCTTATATAAGTGACGTATACTGTATACACTATAGTTCTTACACAATATGTTTTTCAAAGGTTATTTATTCCAAAATAAAACACACTAGCTGACCCGCGCAACTTCGTCTGCATCACATTTTCCATTACTGCTCCGCTCCTATTTGTCTTAGCGTGATGATATATATATAGCCTATAACCTTCCTCGATAAATGGGTTATCTAACACTGAAAGAATTTTTCAAATCGGACCAGTAGTTCCTGAGATTAGCGCGTTTAACCAAACAAACAATCAAACAAACTCTTCTGCTTTATAATATTAGTATAGATATAGTATAGATTTAATACTTTACGCACACAAATTTACAGAGGCGGACTTAATGCCATAGAAATTTTCTACCAGCCAACCTTTGGGTAATGCAGAGAATAATAATATTAGTAATTCTATAAAAAGTTTCCAATAATGCTACCACCGCCAGCGGTATTTCTAAAAGAGAAAAAACAAAAGACATAGCACTTATTTACAAAAACACTGCCATTTGTTAACAAATTTTCGGAATCTGGGTCCCGCAGTTTTTTCAGAATTACATAAGCCATTAACTTTGGCAGGTTTCCTGCTGGGCGGCTTCAGTGGTACCCGAATAACTCGAACGGATGAATTTAGTTACATTATGTGTTATGGAGCAGAAAAACAGGTATTATTTTAAGGTTCGGAGATTTTTTTAAGGTGGGTCCTTTTATTGTTTGTGGCCACTGAGTCACTGAAGATCTGAAAGATAAATTTGTGACATTGAAAGGGAACGTAGGTCGCTGGCTGTCCGTTGTAACATGCACGCCCGCAGGTTTGCACGTTGTACGAAGCCAGTTAAAGATACGCTTTTCAAAGCTTACTGTCAGTCTATCTACACGTTCAGCCTGTGGGTCAGCTTCACTCAGCGGACATACAGCGACCTACGCGTTCAATATAATGCACTGAGAGTGCTGCTACGGCTGCCGTGGCGGTGTAGTGCGTCAGGGATGTTTGCAGATAATATTGATGGTATTGCTGCCATTGTAAGGAAAAGATGTGAATCCCTGTTGTATCGTGTTCGCGGCAGCGCTAACAGTATTTTCAGTGTATTCGCAGATCGGTGGGATTAGACTATGTGGCGGAGGTGGATGCGGCTCCACGCCGAAATTGAATTGTATATTGACGTGACAACGTCTAATAAATGGATGAACGCCAGCTGCACGCACGAAAAATGTCCCGTTACGCTCATTGTAACTCCTTCTTTGTATCCATACAAAAAACTTTTTACAAAAAAATACAAATGACTTCCAAATAAAAACACTACAATGTAAAAAATAACTTTAATTTCGGAAGTTGGTGTCAAAATACGAAGAAACTAACAAAACACCGATTCGGAAGTCGGTTGTATTTTTTTGTAAAAAGCTTTTTATTTTTCACTTAAATGGAACCTTTCAGATAAAACAAGATTTTCTCAAATCGGTTCTTAATTGCCGGAGTTATAAGGTAATAAACATAAGAAAAAAGAAAAAAAAATATACAACCGAATTGAGAACCTCCTCCTTTTTGGGAAGTCGGTTAAAAATAGCGATAATTCAATAAAATTATTCAATTTTAGTCTAAATTTTTTTATGACGTTGTCACGTTAAACTATCGTCCGTAAACCGACTTTACGGACAACCAATTTTTTTTTATGTGTCTTCCTACTAACACTAAAATTGTTACATAACCTATGGACTCCGGTCTGAAATTATTTTTTTAAATTCTTTTCTAGTGCAAGTGATCACGAAGCAAGCTAAGATGGAATCACAGTTCACCAAAGTTTTCACACCGAGAGGTTTATAGAATCGGCTGTGATTGTAAGGCTTCCGTACCCAAAGGATAACCAACGGAACCCTATTATCAAGCCTCCGCTGTCTGTCCGCACGTCTGTCTGTCAGCGGCTTGTATCTCAAGAACCGTAATAGGTAGACAGTTGACATTTTCACAGATTGAATGAATAGGTTACTTCTAGGCAAGCGTGCTCCACCTTAGACCGCATCATCGCTTAACATAAGGTGAGATAGCGGTCAAACGTATGCCTATCAAAATAATAAAAAAAAAGATTGTGTATTTCTATTGACGCTATAATAACAAATATAATAAAAATTAAGATTTATGGTACGGAACCCTTCGTGTGCAAGTGCGACTCGCACTTGAACGGTTTTTTTATTCAAATGTGTTCACATTCGCATCGCAGTCACAAACTACTGGTTACCACTACCACCAAAACACATCTCAATTTGTATAGAAATCGCTGAGATAATATTGCGACTAGAATTTTGGATTTAAATTTCAATTTAACTGTCTGAACATAACGTATTTATTATAACAAAGATGTTATGATATCATTGCAACCTTTCTAATAACCGGACAACTTTAGCTAAAAACATTATTAATTTGACGATTAAACAATACATACAATTAATAAATAGGTTCATTGAATTGATTTAAATCACAAATTATCTAGATTGCTTCATTACTGTACAGTTCACCTATAGATCAACATCACTTATTAAAATTGTTTCTCAGTAAAGAATTCGCTGACAGTACATTATTATATGTACATGGTATTTTATAGAATTTGTTCGAAGGAATCGAACAAATTCCGCTAATATTGTTACGCGCCAGAATTAATGCCGGGTAGGCGGGTAGACAACGTACTACTAACGCCATCTAGTATCGAGTAGTGGAACTAATTGGGTCACGATCTTTCTAGACTTTTCGATGCTAGAACATTCTCGATGTTTCGACACCTAGTCAGTCGGAACCGGTATGTTCCCGAACTTTCTAGATATTTCCATTCTCGAAGGTTCTGGAAATTACTGTGGGACTATATAAGGTGCGGATCGCTCGCGACTGGGTCAGTATTGAATTGGCGATACAAGCGAACATCGGAAGCGATCTTCAACTGCGAATTAAGTGAAGTGAAGTGTTTAATGGTGCGATTGTGTTATAATTAGTGCGTTTAAAGTGTTAATTAATGTTGATTATTAAAGTGTCATTTTTGGTAAATTAATCGGCTGTTTTTATTGTCACGAACCCCAAGCTCGTAACAATGTTATAAATGCGAAAGTAACTCTTCACGTCTTTCTGTCTCTTATTCATGCCTAAACCACTGAACTGATTTGGATGAAATCTTGAACACAGATAGTTTGAGACCCGCAAAAGGATATAGGTTACTTTTAATCCCGGAAATCCCACGGGAACTATGAGTGTAATGTTATATATATTCCGAGAATATGTTCCCTAGAGATAACACGGGTGAAGCCGCTGGTACACGCTAGTTATCTATATTTCAGACTGCTTCATAGGCCTAATGGTCGCAAACGCGGCTGCCAAGCGTGAAGTCTTGGGCTTGATTCCCAGATCGGGCAAAATGTTTTTGGTATTGGGCTTTTACAATAGGAATTTCTATGTGACAGCCCGGAGTTACGAAGTTGGTGGTGTGACATCCCCGTGGCTCGTGCACTATTATGTCCCGCGCCGATGGCTAGCCTCGCCATGGACGAAATCAGTCAGAAAAACTATATTTATATGAAGATATCACGATTAGCATTGCGGTGCAGTTCAGAGTATACCCTGTTTGCTGGAGTGTTGAGAGCTGCGTTGAAGATTGCTTTAGAGCTCCCACAGGCCCCGTGTGCAACACGAGATTGTTTTAGTCAGTAGGAGTCTGACAGACACTTCCGTCGGCCCCAAGACGGTGGACATCCGTGAGGATTTCCACCCAAATAACAAAAAAAAAAACAAAAGGCCAGACAGTAGATGATCATAAAAAATATACGTCATACCATTCGCTTCAACTCTTAAACTAGATGTTTGAAACAGATCAAAGACAATGTGTCAAAGTGCCAAGAACGGGAATCCCAGACCAATGAAACAACCTACTCACCAGTAGCAAACTTCACGTTGATACTTACTCAACGTGAAGTTTGCTACTGGTGAGTGGCTTTGAGTACCTACGCATTCAAAGATGACGTGGCTGATTCTTCAGCGTTAACTACTGCAGAGCGGGCTGTCAGTGGCGCCTATGTTAAAGAAATGAATTGTTAACAAGACATCTCGACTACCACGACCCGGACGACGGACTGACTAAACGGGACAGTGATCCATGATCGTCCCTATTATTGTTCTGAGACTTGTAGTGGTTTTGTTAGTCGTGGATGTAGACTTGAAATAGACATTATAATCTGCGTGTAGTCAGTGAGGAGCTCGTGGCTAAATAATAACAGCCGCACAGATCGACATTCAATGTTAAGCAACGCTTGCCGAGGTTGGTCTGTGGATGGGTGACCATCTTAACATATATTATAGAGTTTCCTCCGTGCCTCGGAAAGCACGTTAAGCTATTGGTCCCGGCTGTCATTTGGAAATTTTTGACAGTCGTTACGGATAGTCAGAAGCCACAAAATGTGACACGTCTTGCCACGGAGTACCGTGTTACCCAGTTACTGGGTTGTGGAGGTCTGGTAGGCAACCGCTCCACGCAAAATACTGGTATTCAGCTGAATCCGGTTTGATTGGAAGCCGACCCCAATATAGTTGGGAAAAGGCTAGGCAGATGATGATGTCTGCTTGTAGTCAGTATCCCGTGACCATTTCTTGTTGTGAGTTCAGTTGATCTCTGGCGAATCTATGTGCGAAACTGTACGGGCCTAGTACTCGGAACCGTCCAGTATTCAATCGAACTGGGAGATTTCAGTCAATCCTCTGTGAAAGGGGTATTACTATTTTCAAAAAAGCTGTCACTATCTCTCTTCTATACTATAATATGTTATAATAAAGGTATGTATTATTTTATTTTAATTATGTTTTTATGTAAATCATTTTCTGTATATTTGTTTGTATGTTTATTGTATTTTTATGTATTTATTAGTAGATACTAAAATGTTTGAGTTAATTTAGTTAAGTCTATCTTAAACCAACTTCCCAAAAAGGAGGAGGTACTCAATTTGGTTGTATTTTTTTTTTGTTTGTTACCTCATAGCTCCGACAATTATGAATCGATTTGGAAAATTATTGTTTTATCTGAAAGGATATACATGCAGATTAGTGCCATTAAAATTTTATCAACATCGGTTACGAACTTTGGATTTTAAATCGAAAGAGCTGGAATTCGTCTACTTGGATGATGGTTTTATGTCATCCAAGTAATCGAAATTGCGTATTTTGCTTTTCTACAATTTTGTAGTGGTGTTGTTAGGTGTGGGGTACCACTAAAAAATTAAAAATAAAAAACTTTTTACAAAAAAAATACAACCGACTTAAAAAAAAAAAACACTACAAAGGAAAAAATAACTTTACTTAACTTTGCTACAGACTTAGACATGATGGTGGTAGCTTGCCAGGCGGACTTAGAACAAGTCCTACCACCAAGCAAACCGAGCAAAAAATTTGCCCCCGCTGGGAATCGAACCCGGGACCTCTGGGTCTGAATCAGGTGGTGTAACCACTAGACCACGGAGGCGGTTAGTGTCACCTGTTTAGCACCACCCGGGGACCACGTGTAGGGATTCGCTGAAGGGTATTCTCTTACGGACGCGGGTGACTCGGCCCCCAAAACCCCGGCCTGTATATTCATTCATCTATATTTTACACGAGCGTGTGCCAGCGGCTTCGCTTCCATGATCTCTAGATAACATAGATACTCCCGACAATCTATTTACCCGCACAGTTCCCATTCCCGTGGTGTTTCCAGGATAATCTGTCTGTGTCTGTCTGGAAATGTGTCCTATCTGGGGTCTTAAACTATCTTTGTAAAAAATTGTATGCAATTTCAGCGGTTTAGGCATGTAGAAGAGACAGACAGACAAACAGAGTTACTTTCGCATTTATAATATTAGTAGGGCTTGTATTCAAATACCATATTGGTCTTGGCTGACGTTTGTAGATCTTTAAAAGTCGTTACGGATATTCAGAAGCCAGAAAACTCGACACCTGCAGTCTTTCCAAGGGTTACTGTATTGCCCTTTTATTGGGTTGTGGAGATCTGAAAGATGGTCGCTCCAAATAAAATACTGAGTTGGTATTCGGTGCATACGGTGTGACTGGAAGTCAACCTCAAAATAGTTGGGAGAGTGTTAGTTGGGTTGTTGATTGGGTTAATTGGGTGGGATGCGATCCCTCCACTCAGACGATGCGGGAATGACGCAGGTTTGTTTTAGAGGGTATACTGGGTCAGCCCGGGGAGTCTCACATAGCCCCCCATTCCCCCGAATGGGAGGGTATGCGTAATGCATTTTTTCCCAGCACAAACAAAAAAAAAGGAGTTGCAGTCTGTAGTTGGGAATGTGTGGCGGGTTTGTCCCAAAAAGCCACATGTCATAGTACCCCAAGTGCCAATACAGTTGTACTTTGGAGGATGTAATGAATACCACCAATACTGTAATTAACGTAACCACCTACTGGGCCAAAACGGTAATTTTTTTTTTTTTTTTTTTAAGTCAACCATCATCATCTGCCTAGCCTTTTCCCAACTATATTGGGGTCGGCTACCGGTCAAACCGGATTCAGCTGAATATTTCACGTGGAGCGGCTGCCTACCAGACCTCCACATTCCATGAACTGGGTAACACGGTACTCCTTGGTAAGACTGAGGTGTCAGATTTTCTGGCCTCTGACTATCCGTAACGACTGCCAACGATATCCAAATGACAGCTGGGACCAACAGCTTAACGTGCTTTCCGAGGCACGGAGGAAACTCGGTATGTTAAGATGGTTACCCGTCCACAGACCAACCTCGGCAAGCGTCGCTTAACCTTGGAGAACGACCTGTGCGGCTGTTATTATTTATCAATGGTTAACTTTTAATAACTCGAGGCTCATTCGAGTTATTAAAAGTTAACCATTGACTCGAAAAGAATTGGGAAAACGCTAGGTAAATTTTGAGTCCATAACTACTTGAAGAAATTCTGATATTTTCTTTGGCACAAAAAGAAAATAACACGTAATTTATAACCATCAATAATCCTGTAATCTTTAGTTTTCCTATAACAAACAAGTGAGAAAGTGAGTAAATATTTGCTTCGGAGATACTTTGCTTTCTTTGGGATTTTGTCCGCTAAGTAAAAATGACGCATTGTCCAACAAGAGCTTTTCGGTTAGTTTATTTAAGCATTAGTGTGTGGCTATGAAAACAGCGAGGAAATGGAGTGGACTTTTAAAGTATTTAACTACGAATTTTCATATCATAAATTCCAAAAACTAGTCTAGGACAGTTTAAAATTGCCCAAAGGGAAGAAGACGTACAGACAGATATCTATATGTGTACTGCAGTGCGATTCTGCAGCAAGATTAAGTAAACATGTCGAAGTGAACACTTAGGCGAAGTGAACGACAAAAAGCTGTCAAACCATACAAACAAGATGGCATGACAGCTCACTTGTCGTTCACTCCGCCTAAGTGATTTCGACTGAATCTACCGGCTGTAAACATGTCGAAGCGAACACTTGGGCGAAGTGAACGACAAGTGAGCTGTCAAACCATACAAACAAGATGGCATGACAGCTTACTTGTCGTTCACTCCACCTAAGTGATCACGGTTAGATGTCGACAGAATCGACCGGCTGTAAAGCCACGCCATGTGATCAGCTCACGCCAAGCCAAGCCAACGCCACCTGACAGCCAGCCAAGCATGGAGAATAGAGACTATACTCCATGCAGCCAAGCCAGCCAAAGAGAAGGGAGTGATAGGAGGTGCTTTACTCGATGACAACGCTTCTGCTTCTCCGCTCCGCTATCTCGCTCTACTGAAATGGACAGGTACCCGAAAGAGGATTCTTCTGTATTACTCCCTCATAACAGTATTGATATATCAGTATGTTTCCATCTTAATTTGTTATTCAAAGTCGCTTGTTTCAGAGCCTAAACACCCAGACGGCTCAGTACATACATCTCATCTAGATATAGTCTCTTAACATCGGCTTAACGTAGACTACTAATAAAAAAGTCTGCCTGGTCATTACGATTTCATTAAGACGTATTGATGGTCCTTCGATGTCTGTGTTGCCCTGTATGCCTAACATTATAATAATCTTTTGTTACCTGACAACAGGAGACAAAGAAAATAATAAATTAGGATTATTTACTACTAGCTTCTACCAGTGGCTTAATTCGCCCTCGTGATCCCTAGGGAACATTATCTCAGTATAAGCTGCGACATATAAAAACCGGACAAGTGCGAGTCGGACGCGCGCACCGAGGGTTCCGTACAATTACAGCTCGCTGGGTCGACGACATACCAGAAGTAGCAGCCTTTTTAGGGTTCCGCACCCAAAAGGTTAAATTAGACCCTATATAGAGCCAGCTGAAAGACAGACGGACAGACGGACAGACAGCGGAGGCTTTGTAATAGGGTTCCGTTAGTCACCCTTTGGGTACGGAACCCAGTGAGTTATTGTGACTGTTGGGCAAACTCCACATAATGGGTGCCCAATGATGGACGGCGATACCGAAGTGGCAAGAAGTGGCGAGACGACCTTGAGGCATACCGTGAGAGCTGACACGAGGCGGGAAAAGAATGCCTGGAAGGACTTGGGCTTTGTCCGGTTGAACAGAACATGTTAACTAACAAAAGTTGTCTATTCCTAATGTCAGATTCTTATGAAGAAGAACGTTTTAAGGCACGTCCCCGAGCAAAACGCAGCGCTTTTTGTGCAGTTTTTTGGAGCGAAATACTCTTTATCCAAAAAAAATATCAACTTATAAAAAATACATTGAATTTCTACATAATCTTGGCTTCAAAATGATAGATTTTTATTTTTTGTTACTAAGTATAATGTTTAAGTAATCTCCTCACAAAGAAACCACATAAATGAGAAAAAAAATACTGAAAACATGCATCTTCTCGAAAACTAACGATTATTTTGATTTTGTACTCACACTAATGGATAGGCAATTTAATTATGAACATTTTGGTAGAAATATTTTTTTCAAACGACCAAAATTAGATTTTATAACGATTTTATTCAACATTCTGAGCGTATTTGCTATTGTATCTCTTGCGCTGTTATTGAGGGAAAAAGTGCTCAAGGTTATTTGGTCAGGGTACGGCCTTAACACCTCTTTCTCTTGATTTTGTGTACAGTATAATTATATATGTATATAGTATAGGTATATATTAAAGTAAATATGTATGTATGTATGTGTAATATAAGTTTACAACTTCTTTATGTACTGTGTACCCATTCTATTTATCATTATGACATCTTTTATTATTATTTTTTATCATTATTCCTCTCAAAGAGACTACCTGCTATCTAATCTTTTCAACACCCTTGGTTGACTGGTAGATAATGCCTAAGGCATTAAGTCCGCCTTTGTACCTTTTTTTGCGAAAAGTTTAAATAAATAAATAAACGTTAAAGAAATTTTGACCAACTACCTAGGATAAGATAAATTTATTTGCGCAAACATGTGTACATATACAAGACTAAAAAACATACATGCAGGATCACATAGAAAGAAAAAGTTCTGACATGTTTGCCACATTATGGCGTGCAAATATTGTGCATGTTTTAGAATCAATATTTTATAAAAATGACAATATTAATTAAATGTCAAAGTTGTATAAAAAATGTAAATCAAAGTAAAAAAGAAAATAAAAAATAAAAGTATGAAAATCTATGTCAAATTTACCAATCAAATCATAGCAGTCATTTATTACTAACAAAAGTTTCAAGCAAAACCCGTGCCAATACTAGTGAAGTCCCACAACACAATCGCACGACACAAAAGATTGTTTTATTTGCTCCAGCTCGTTCAACTACACAAACTTGGGACATTGAGTGATGGGCACTCCGCCCACAGATGTGCTCTCCGTTAAATGGAACAGATTTTTAGAAGGTCTGTATTGAGATTAAAAGATAGGTATTATTAATACTGGCTGTGATATATCCCTGTCTAGGAGTAGCAGGATAATATCCTGTAATTAATTTCATAGTAATCATTATCATAATCATTTTATTGCTTTGCAAACATGGGTAGGGTACATACATAGTTGTTTTTATAATAGTAAAGTTCTCCATATTTTACCGTCACATGGGTGTGCAAAGGTTTACAATTTCAAATTAAAAAAAAAATTACTGGTAAAAATTATAAAATGTCAGTTTGATTACATCAATAAAAAAAAAATGTCAGCTTAATTACATTTTCATTACAAAAATAATTAAAAAATAAAAGGATAAAAGACAATCGTAATAAATAAAGGATAAATCAGAAATATACAATAATACAGTAACATAATATTATATTGAAAATATTTTATCATCAGACATAACGTAATGCTTTTTTTAACCGACTTCCCAAAAAGGAGAAGGTTCTCAAGTCGGTTGTATTTTTTTTTATTACCTCATAGCTCCGTCAATTATGAACCGATTTGAAAAATATAATACATTTTTATTCACTCTTGACTTAAAGACTCCCAGGTTGTAGCTATCAGGAAACTGACATGCCAAATTTCAGCTTTCTAAGACCAGTAGTTTCGTCTGTGCGTTTTCTGTCTCTCAGTCACTGAATCAATGAGTTATCGAAGAACTTTTATGTTAGGACTAATATACCTATTACAAAGCTGAAGAGATTTTTCGTTTGCTTGGTTGAACGCGCTAATCTCAGGAACTAATGGTTCGAATTGAAAAGTTGTTTTAGTGCTAGATAGCCTATTTATCGAAGAAGGCTATAGGCTATATAAACATCATGCTAAGACAAAAAGGAGCGGAGCAGTAATGGAAAATGTGACGCAGACAAAGTTGCGCGGGTCAGCTAGTACCTACTCGTATTATAAAGCTGAAGAGTTTTTCGTTTCGTTGGTTGAACGCGCTAATCTCAGGAACTACTAGTCCGATTTGAAAAATTCTTTCAGTGGTAGATAGCCCATTGAGCGAGAAAGGCTTTAGGTTATACGTCATTACGCTAAGACAAATAGGAGAGGAGCATTCATGGAAAATGTGACGCAGACGAAGTTGCGCGGGTCAGCTAGTAATATCATAAAGCTGAAGAAGAGTTTGTTTGTTTGGTTGGTTGAACGCGCTAATCTCAGGAACTTCTACTTCAAATTGAAAAATTGTTTTAGTGCCAGGTAGCCCATTTATCGAAGAAGGCTATAGGCTTTATAACATCACGCTAGAACCGATAGGAGCGTAGCATTACTGAAAAATGTGACGCAGACGAAGTTGCGCGGCTCAGCTGCTGTACACATATAGCAGTACCTATGGTGCATGGTGACTGGTATTTATCCCGTCCATAATACACACAAAACTTTTTAGCAATATCAACTCATAAGGTCGGTCATCGGTTATGATTTTTTTTATTTGAGATGGGATTTGCTGTTGCCTTTAGTCTTGGTCAGAGATGACAGAGACAAAGTCTACGATGGAGCGAGCTTACCCAGAAGGAGCCTGTTTACTGTAACTTTGAAGAGATTAGGGTTGTTAGCGTTCGGAAACACAGACGCAGGCAGAGAGTTCCACTCGTTTTCTGTGCGCATTTTAAAAGATGTTTGGAAACGATTAGTGCGAATTCGTGGAATTTGCTATTCCACGAATTCGCACTAATCGTTTCCAAACATCTTTTTTAATTTAAGGTAGGGATGGTAAGTTGTAGTGCGTCTGGATGTCAGATGGTAGAAGGGGGCCGGTTGAGTCATAACTCTTAAAGTCTAGAGAATCTGCAGCCTGCAAGGGTAGCTAACGCAACCCTTCTGGATTCCCTTGTTTACTCTTCTGCACGGAAACGTAAGGTGTTCTAAGCCTTCTCCTTAACGCGTGGACAGTAAGGTCTAACGAACCCACACACCCTAGTGTCAGGCTTTCAAAAACCGCCTCAAGGGCGGCATGGGCGGGCATGTCAGAGACATGGTTTATTTGACGACCGCCATTTGGCGGCCGGGACCGCCGGCTTATACCTGCCTATTCCGAAGCACGGAATCATGTTTTATGAGACAATCAGGTGATTCAAGCCTGCAATGTCCTATGCAAACTGGAAACAACTTTACAAAGTATGCTTCCCGTGGGAATCGAATCCACGACCACCGGGTCATAAGGCAAGCGCCTAAATCACTCGACCACGGAGGCAGTTAAGTAAATTATGGTTTTTTAACGAGCGGCAGTAGTTTGTCAGAACCTATATCGGTATTAGAGGCCACCCGCGACTTTGTCCGCGTATAAATTCTCGTTATTCCCGTGTAAATCCCGATCCTTCGGGAAAACCGGGATAAAAAGTATACTATGTGTTATTCTGGGTCTGCAGCTACCTACATACCAAATTTCATCGTAATCGGTTCAGTAGTATTTGCGTGAAAGAGTAACAAACATCCATACATACTCACAAACTTTCGCATTTATAATATTATAAGGGCCAGTTTCACCGGTTACGGATAAAGTGTCGGTTAGTTATGTGATGGATAACTAACCGACACTTATAATACTATAATACTTTATAATACTCAAATACTTAATAAATCTGCCAGATATCGCTATCCGACACCTGTGAAACCAAAATTTTAGTTCATCTGCCAGATAAGTTCCTAATAGGCTAACCGACACTTTATCCGTAACTGGTGAAACTGGCCCTAAGTAGGATTTTACATCATGCTACAAATACTTATATTTTAGAGAAGATAAATAGTGCACAGGAAGTTGATTCATTTAATAATTAAACACGTCAATCTTTGTGCTTCTATTATGTAACTTTGAACGACACAGACGGGCAACTTTTTGCTGTCAATAAGCTGCACGCTGTTAATTATTTTCTAAACATACAGTTAGTATAAAACAAAGTCACTGTCTGTCTACACACAACGGATTTTGATACAGCTGTTCTGACTGGATTTAAACTTAATGCCCCGTCCCTGGGCAATGTATGTTTTGTTTTGATAATGTTTATTTTATTACTTGGACGACCTCTTCGTCTTCGCAGAAATTGAAATATGATACCTAAATGCTCATAAAATAAAAAACAATAATAGAAATCGGATCAGAAGCCTCAGAGTAATCGGTGTGTTGAAGGTTTTTATTTTTCGATTTACTGTGCCGGGAGCTGGGGGCATGACAACTGATGTGAAGTCGGGCGTTAAAAGTAATTTCATCATAATCGGTTCAGTAGTATTTGCGTGAAAGAGTAACAAACATCCATACATACTCACAACCTTTCGCATTTATAATATTAGTAGGATAGTGAAATGCTGAAATTTGGCATGTAGCTTCCTTACACTCCTTAGTGGTGCACTAAGGTTTTCCCGAAGTTCCTATGGGAACGGGAATAACGGGATACGCGCGTAAGAAGTCGCGGGTGAAAGGAAGTATTTGATAAACCGCCTTCGGAAAGCGATAGTAAAATGGTAGTTTGGTAATCGATGGTAGTCAGTGATAATAGTGATCAACAATAGTTGCCTCAATGTTGCTTGTCTACAACCGAGTTTAATTACTGGATACAATATTGTCTCCATACAATGCAGCCCCGTGATTAATTTGCTGCTAATTATACTGCTGAATGCAGGACGACGCATATTCAGGTGATCATTGCAAGGAAATGGGAATTCTGACGTTTTCACTGGGTGATCTTTATCATTTATCATGATGATAGTGGCTTTATACGAGTAGCTTCTAAGGGAGGAGTTGACGAAAAAAATGTGTGCTCCTCATAAATATATATAAAACTTCAGTTTAGTCTCAAAATATTCAAGTTGCAAAATCACTACATAGGTGCAAAACGTTCAGAGACTTGATGATTTTGCAGCTTGTACGTTTTGAGATGTAGATATTTTTTAACATGTAGGTTTCGAGATTTGGTTATTATGAGATTTGAACGTTTTGCAACCTTATGTTACTTTACAGCTTGAATGTTTTGAGACTAAACCAAAAATCCGTTACTAATTGATTGAGTGACTGAGAAACAGACAGAAAACACACAGCCGAAACTACTGGTTTTAGAAAGCTGAAGTTTGGCATGTAGGTTCCTTGAGGAGTGTAGGGTGCTTCCTACACTCCCCAAGAAACTTACATGCCAAATTAATTGCCATAAAAAGGATTTCCCGAAATTGAACCGAACGGTAAAAATGGGATGTGCGCGTACTAAGTCGCGGGCAAAAGCTAATTCATATTATAAATGCGTAATTTTGGACCACCGGCTTCGACCTCGACTTTGAGGCCCACCGATCTTGACAGGGTCCCCGGTATCAGTGGAAGTGTGCAGCGCATGCGATGGACGCGATCCATAAACGAAAATTTCATGCTCTCATACTATGGGGCTACAGAGGGGGGAACTCACCTGACTGCGTACCGCGGTCAGATGCTCTGTCTGTTTCAGGTACTGAACCAGCTGTCATCGTTTCAGCACAACGACTATCGAATATCTATTGAGTTTGTTACTCAATCACGTCATAATGGCCGACCGGACCTTGATGAAATTTTGCACAGAGGTAGACTTTTATCTCGAGAGTATGTTGCTTAGGAATAATTTTCGAGTTCCACGCGAACTAAGTCGCTGGATGAAGGTAGCTAACCATAAAAATATAAGCAAGATTGTTATGGTTGTTGGTTGTGGTGGTTGGTTGTTGGCTGTGGTGATTGGTTGTTGGCTGTGGTGGTTGGTTGTTGGTTGGTTGTGGTGTTTGATTGCCAGTTGTTGGTTGTTGTGACTGGTTGTGGTGGTTGGTTGTTTGTTTGGTAGTAGTGGTTGGTTGTTGGTTGGTTGTTTACTACCTTCTTCTATCTTCGCCTTCTGATAACAAAGTTAACATGTAAGAAACTGCACGTTCCATCAGATCAGTGCTAGTGCTATCATTTGCATTTAATAACAGTATCGTGAAACTGTCGAGACCTAGAATACGACTGATACTCGTAAAATGGTAATGGACCATGAAACAAAGTATTGAATGCTTCGTGTTGATAGCTCGTGCCGCCATGTTTCTGTCATGTAGAAAAAGGAATTGTGAGAGATAATGTTGCTTTCGGGGGTATTATTTATTAAAACTTTATGCGTTGTGTTTCTGGTGTGGTTTCTTCGTTTTTGATACTGACTTGTAAAATTAAAGCAATTTTGTACTTCTTATTTGGAAGTCGGGTGTATTTTTTGTAAAAAGCTTTTTATCTATACTATTAATACTAATATTACAAAGAGGTAAAATTTGTTTGTAAGTTTGTATGTTTGTAAGTTTGTATGCAGGGGGTAATCTCAGGAACTACTGGTCCGATTTGAAAAATTATTTCAGTATTAGATAGCCCATTTATCCGGGAAGGTTATAGGCTTAGGTTATATCATCACGCTAAGACTAAAAGGAGCCGAGCATTAATGGAAAATGTGACGCAGACGAAGTTGCGTGGGTCAGCTAGTTTTTCATATAATGGGGCTGCTTTTCAACATTCCAAATTAATTTAATTATTTTTCTCCAAAGTTCTTTTTAAGATCTTCACGTTTAAAAGTAACAAATTCGAATAAACCTCTTTTGAACAAAAATAAGAAAAAAAAAATCCTTATAAGTTTTTTTTTAACGTGAAGTCACATGACCTGTGCGGCTGTTATTACTTAGCAACGAGCTCCTCTCGAAGTAACAACGTTGACAAATTTCCTACAGGTACATTGCTCGATTGAGATGCAAATGCAAACGTTGCTTAAAAATTTGAATGCTTGGAGTTTCTTTGCGTGATCTGATCAGAAATGATGACTTCCGCAAAAAAACCAAGGTTACCGACATAGCCCGAAGGATCGCCAAACTCAAGTGGCAGGGGGCAGGGCACATTGCAGGGCCTGTGGACGGCGAGCTATGGGTGGCTCGCCGTCCGTCCGTCTAGTGACGACAGGCCGTGTCGACGGCGCGTTAGTGTTCCACGCGCGCCTCAAAGAGAGTCAGCAACACAGAGGGGCCCGAAAGGGCCGACGCCTGCCGGAGTCGTGGGATTATTCGCAAGAGACACCGTGGCTCCGGAACACAAAGGGCAATGAAGGAACATGGATGGGTTTTAGTCAGTTGAAGTCTGACACTCCCTCCCGCTACACCCAGAGCGGGAGAAGTCACTGGATGATATCCCATCCATTAAAAAAAAAAAGGGCACATTGCAGAACGGATGATCGATATGGCAAAAGAGTTCTGGAGTGGTGACCGTATACCGGAAAACGCAACGTTGGAAGGCCTTTGAGGCATGACCTGGTGAGGGTCGCGAAAAGCTGATGGATGCGAGACGCACAGAACTGGTTGTTGTGGTGGCACTTGGGCCAGGCCTTTGTCCAGCAGTGGACGTTTTGCAGCTGATATAGTGATGATGATGATCAAAATGGCGAGAGTCTGCTTAGATTGGCCGTTCGTTCAGGTTTGTGAGGTTCGGGTTTATACGCATGATAGAATGAATTAATGAATGAATGAATGAATGAATTGTTTTTTTTTCTGTAAGTTATATGGTGTACATAATAAAGAGTATTCTATTCTATTCTACATTTATTTGTAAGAATGAATTTGGGACTATATGGCGTTGTGTGAAATGTCCAAGGATATTATATTATTATTTAATATAGGTAGGTAGCTGACATAAGTTCTTAAAATCTATGAGTTTCACTATATTCGGCATTTCTGCCGTGCAAGAGATTTTACTTCTCGGTTTTGATGTCATCTGTGCTTACCCAAAAGGAGCCTGTTCATTCTAACTTTGAAGAGGTTAGGGTTGTAAGCGTTCGGAAACACAGACGCAGGCAGAGAGTTCCACTCCTTTCCTGCTGACATTAAATAACAGAAGAGATGTGGTGAGATGGGTGTATGAAGTGATAGAAACAATATCAGAACTTCATTTTTTCTTATTTTTTTACGTAAGGACATATTGTGTGTTTAAATTAAATGCCAAACAATTACACTTTAATGACTTTTATTAGTAAAAAACTAGAAGGTGAATAAAAATATCTATTGGCATTTGTATGCTGGGCTCAACCACTCACTAAAATCTTTGCATAGGTACACTTGTTTTCAAAAACATTTCTTTATTGTTGATTAATTCGCATAATTTACAATATATGTCTGTCTCGCTGGACTCATCCAGGCTGAGATATGTATAGTGGTTGTGCCACTTGAAGAAATCGTAGTATTTTTGTTTGTCATTTATGATGTCCGCCATTTCCTTCGCCAGGTCCTTGACCCGTGACTTTCGCGCAGTCAGGTATATTCCATCCGGCATGAACCTGAAAAATAGAAACAGATATTCATTCATTAGCGTTTTGTGTTTCACGCGTATCTGGGTATATTATTATCTACAGTTAGATTATTAAGAGCGTGTATTCCGTCCACTAGCGCCGCCAATCGTTTTTTATTATTTGTGGTAAATTTAAGACACGTAGATAAAAAACCGCTCTGTAGTGCACTAAAGAAATGTATTTATTATGTTTTGAGAGTTATGTTTTGTACTTTCGAACTTAAATAGTTGTCAAAGTCGATATTTTTGCTAAAAGTGGCCACTTTTAGCAATAATTGCCGTTTTGGCTATTTAGCCATGAGTTATGTATTAAAAATAGCTGTCAAAAAATAATAGAAACATTTCTTCAGTGCACTACAGAGCGGTTTTTTATCTACGTGTTTTAAATTTACCACAGTTAATAAAAAACGATTGGCGGCGCTAGTGGACGGAATATACACTCTTAAGAGGAACGATTCGTTTTTTTTTATATTGCGACGGGTATATAAATACTCTAAGTAAGAATTTATGTTGCAGTTGGAGTGAAGCGCCCTACGTTTAGTCTATTAATAAGTAATTTACACATTTCCCTTTATGAGGGTAGAGGGGAGATGAAGTTTGTGGAGTACGAACTAAACCCGCGCGCTCGAAGTCGCGGGCGAAATGACCGTCGAAGCATTCCAAACGATGCCTGGATGGATTTTTATCATTGAAGTGTGTATCACTGCAACTCCTGAAAGCCAGAATAAACAGTGGCGACCACCAGAAAAACGCCGAGTTAATGAAACCCGACGAGTCCCGGAGAAACGATTCAACTGTCTTGGATCCCGCAACGAAATTAATCAGAAGAGTACAGCGGAGGAGTAGGAATAATAAATATAATTTCCACTTCCCTCCACATCAAGCAGGAGACAGATTAGAGCTAAGCCAATAGGCACCAAGGGAAACATTCAACTGGGTTAAGCCCAGTTGCCAAGCACCACGGATTACATATTAACATTTAATAAACTAATGGGTCCTAAATTGTGAGCTACTTTTGATTCCAGTAATAGGTATGGCAAAATCGCCTGAACGCACGGAAATTTGTTCTGGTTTCTACAAGGTCCGTATAGTAAACTACTCCAGATGTAACCTGAATACTATCTAACATAATATTACGTTCAGTCTGCCAAAGAATACACTCCCACAAGATGTGATTGTTCGTATTCAAGGTCAGCTGTAGACATAAAGGTGAGGCCACAAGCCTAAAGGAAAATAATTTTCTCTTAAAGTTGCCATGACCTGTGAGAAATTGGGCAACACAGTGATCCACCTCCAGCCATGTCTTCTCCAGCCGCTCACGAACGGATGGAAAAAACTGGTGGAGGTGTCGGCCCTTGATGGAATTTTCCCACCTACATTGCCATTCGCATAAAAGTTCCTCCCAGACGTCAGTCTGGGGTTTTAGTAATCTAGAGATCTTAGCACGGTCGCGTTGCGGTAAAAACTCTGGGTCCGTGACTTTTCTAGCGTAGAAGTACATTGCAGCACGCCGCTGCACCTCAAGATCGACTGGGAGAACACCCGCCAGCACTGGTAAGACTTCAGTACTAACCGTCCTATACGCCTTGCATAAGAATATCAAAGCCAAGCGCTGGTCACATACAACCCAAGTAAGTAATAAGTAAATTTTCGCCAAGAAAATGAACAATTAAGCTATAACCTCAATACATTATTTATGACGTTACCTAAAAATAACATGTCTACCAATTCAAAACCATATATCAGTTTTCAATAAAACTGGTTGAATAGCAATACCTTTAATAACTAGCTATCGACAGTTATATTTTGTATTATTAAAATATCCTTTCATTGTTATTATGAATTGTCTAAGTAAGTATCTAAGTCTAAGGGTATATTTCCAACAAACAATATTATCAACGGTTACAAGAGAACTTATTTTGTCTAGGTAACAATATAACGAATAAACATTTGTATTATCATTCAGCACGACTTTTTTATTTCTACCTTACAACATCGAAATGATGAATAAGATCACTACTAAATAGTTGCAAATTACGAATACGATAAATAAATCATAATATTCGTAATTTGCAACTAATTAGAACAAAAAATACAATATCTACACTAATATTATAAAGCAGAAGAGTTTGTTTGTTTGTTTGTTTGGTTGAACGCGCTAATCTCAGGAACTACTGGTCCGATTTTAAAAATTCTTTCAGGGTTAGATAACCCATTTATCGAGGAAGGTTATAGGCTATATATATCATCACGCTAAGACAAATAGGAGCTGAGCAGTAATAGAAAATGTGACGCAGACGAAGTTGCGCGGGTCAGCTAGTATAAAATACAATTGTAGTTTCAATAGTAGAAATATTTAAAAAAAACTTATTTAGTATATGATATTTTCAATAACAGAAAAATCAGCTACTTGATTGCGAATCTATTACCTCGCCCTGACGGCTACAAGCACATGAGTGACTAGCGCGAATTTTATCAATCCAATGGTCGCCTCAGCTGTAACTGTGTAAGGCATGTTCTTAATGACACACTAACGCGCGTAGTGCGACGACAGTACATTAGTGTGTGTTATCTGTGGAATGTTGAGATACTCATACAAGCAACGAGTATTTAGTGTTGACAACAACGTGAAAGTAGAAGGTAGTAAGTCAAACTATACGTCAAGCCAATTACTTTGAGAGATTCTTATCGACTTTTGGAGTCTGACTGTACTTGGACATTGTCATCGTCTATTCAAAAATTGAAATAAGCAAAAATGCTCATAAAATAATAACTCAAACTTTTACGGGACCAAATGGCAAAGTATGTCGCATCGAACTAAAAAAGAATCACAGAAACCGGATCAGAAACCTCGGAGTTTTCGGTGGGTAAAACAAAAATACCAACCGAATCGAGAATCTCCTTTTTTGGAAGTCAAATTATTTTTAAGCAGTCTGATGTAGCTGGTGGCATCAAATCTGATAGTGAAATCGGGACTTGTTTGAAACTGGTTAGTGATTTTCGCAGTCGGGATTTTTCCCTTTTTTTCCAAATACAATTAATACAAAATCCTTTATTTCAAATAGACCTGTAACAGGTACTTTTGAATTGTTAAGGTCTGTCAGTCAAATAAATGAAGCTAATCATGCCGCGCTAGCGACAAGAGCAGCAGGTTGATCCGCAACATAACACACCCACCGACCGGCAGTTGCACGTTCCAAATAGTAGATCCTATGGAGAAGAACGTGCAAGAAACTCTCCAAATGGTTATGTCGTCAGAAAATGGCAGATTTCGTAAGATGTAACAAATTTTGATTACATTATATTTTTTTCTCCTTAGAATATGATGAAAAAAACCTTTTGTATGCAATAAATCCCATCCAAATTCAATAGTTTCCAATCACTGCGTGTCTAATTTAGAAAAAAAGTTAACAATTTCACGCGATATTTTACAAACTTACAGCGTTTGCTACTTTTCAGTTACATTCATTAGACTCATTTTATTCAGAGGGTACTAAAGTCCTCTTTGATTAGCAGCCAAAAACCACAGGGAACTTTCTAGTGATGTCGGAAAAATGAAAAGTCCAGTCAATTGTTTCTTCACTACATAGTATAAAACAAAGTCGCTTCTCGATGTCTGTGTGTCTGTTTATTTAAAACTCCGCAACGGATTTTGATGCGCTTTTGGACTGCGATGCGATGGGCGGCAACGCGCGCGTGCCTATAAAGCGTCTCTA
Source organism: Ceramica pisi (assembly GCA_963859965.1). Lineage (NCBI taxonomy): Eukaryota > Metazoa > Arthropoda > Insecta > Lepidoptera > Noctuidae > Ceramica > Ceramica pisi. The sequence goes on along the minus strand of OY982537.1, from coordinate 1,886,052 downwards.
GCGAGGAAAATAACAATTACTGATTCCTTAATAAAAACGTGCTTTTCAGCGCGACAACGTAATCCGTAAGTACTTATAACTTTACGACAAATTAATAAGATGTATATTCCAAATTGTTGATAAATCCGGTTTGACTGGAAGCCGACCCCAATATAGTTGGGAAATGGCTAGACAGATGATGATGATTCGAAATTGTTGCACCCGTGCAAAGCCGGGGCGGGTCGCAAGTAAGCATTAACAGTTACAAAAATCAAAGAACCTTGTATAGTTGGCACCACCATACACCACCGGTACAGCGTAGTATTGGAGAGCATGCAACAACTTCTCTGTCACGTAGAAGACTACGTGACAGAGAAGTTGTTGCATGCTCTCGAACTCGTCGTTCGAGAACTCTTTCGCAGAAGACTGCGAAAGAGTTCTCGAACGACAAATAGAAGTAGTAATCAGTCTCTAATTTCCGCAAACATTCCTCCATACTTCCTGTAGGACACTTCTTCGTACCACACTCGCCATATATTTCAACCTGCATGTTAAACTTTGCTAATTCAGCTTGGAGCCGTTTTGCAATCAAGTCCCTACCGCTACGTGCTCTACAGTGAGACACGAACCAAGCGGCAGCAATCTTCTTCAAACTCAATTTTGCTTTGAGAGTGTCGTTAATAGGCATCATTGCTTCTACTTTTTGCCAGTGCATCTCTTGTTTAGGGCCAATGACTTTACCCGCTTTATCTCTTATCCTGATATATCCAAAATATTCGTCGGAATCCAATTTGTAAGTCAAACTCCAATTAAAATAATTGTTTTTGTAAATTTTATTACAGACTGGAAATCTTGCTGATGATTCCATGTTGACGTAGATATACTTCTGGTGAGGTGAACGGGATTGAGGTAGCAGTGAAGAATTAGCAGGAAGTTCTCTTCCATGGAACAATATCACGTCGAAGTCTGCAATGTCTTTGAGCAATTGTCTATTTTTTGAAACGAAACAGTTAGTAAAGACACATCTTCGTTTTATAAACGTAACTCTACCCTCTTCCAATGATTTAATCGGATCAAACATTTGTGACCACAAAAAATATGTATTTCAAATCTAATGACACATTTGATTTCATTACGCCCTGAAAGCTTGTTACTAAGACAAAATAGTCCGTATTATAGAGAAGTGTGAAACTGAGAATCGCGTAAAACATTAAATACTTTGTATATTGTCTATCAATCATCTTCACAGTAGTGGTAATAGTCAATTTACACAAACAGACCCCTTAATCACGCTTACTTAATTTTGAATGATTAATTAAAAAAAATAAACAATCACTAGCTGCTCTCAATATATTAATTAATTCATATTGTAACTATTGCATCATAACAAAATATTCACAAAATAGTATATTTCATTACAAGTGCGGAAAGGCTGTCATTGCAAAGAGTTCCGACAAATGTCTACCCGAGCCGAGGCGCAGCCGAAGGCGAGGGTTGACAGTCGGAACAAGTTGCAATGACGGTTCCGCAGGTGTACTGAACGACTATTTTTAATACAGTTGCGAAAAAATGAAGCAATTTATTATAATAATAATAACACAACAAACAAGTAAACTCGCAAAGAAAATTTCTGGAAAACGGCGCCAACCGTAGAATATTTAAGCAGTTTTTTTTTCTTCACCCGTTTTGGTAGGCAAAGGGAACTATCCATACAGCTTCGTCTTCAGTAGATTTTTTTTATTGATATGAAGTGAAAATGAAATTTAATGAAGTGAAATTAAATGAAACCTAACCTAACTCATTCAATTAAATCTGATATTTGAAATAAATTAGTAGCTTCTTTTAAGAAATATACGTATTTGTATGAATCACAAAAAGTCTTTAGTATAAACTTCATGGTTGGTATTTCTTTTGACATTATTTTGACAGTTGGGAAAGAGAACGCACGAGTTCGGGAAAGGTAAAAAAGAAGCACTAGTATGTAATAGCCCACATCCCGAACGCTATACGTCCCTGCAATACACCACTTTTTGAGCAACTGTATTAAAAACACCTATCCACATAATTATACCTACTTGTTTCTCAACTTATTACGTTTTTATGTCGTGTACTTAGGGTGCTTGTACACGGTGCATGTAGCTGGAGCAAGTAAATGTGCGGGTTACACGCGTGAGTAATATGCGCAAGCTACTTGTTCAAGTTACTCGCTTGTACTTGTACATGGTGCAAATGACTGGAGCAAGTAAAGACAAGGCTACTTGCGCAAGCTATATGTACAAGTTATTTGTTCGTGGTCAAGAGCTACATGTGCATTCTAACATGCGCGAGTGACCTAGAGCACGCGAATTAGTTGCGCGGGTGGCTCGCTTTGGTACATGCTCGAGTCGCTAGACCCGCATATTTTTTAAAACGATAAGTTTACGGTGCATATAACCCGCGCATGTGCCTCAACATGCTCAAACTACCTGCACCGTGTACAAGCACCCTTACTATTGTGTTAAAATACGCAATTCTTTTTCTTATCGAGAAGTTTTTTATCAAACTATTTACACTACAATGGTCATGTGTGGTAATGGTCAATAATTATTAAATGAGTAAATATAAATAGTAAATTTTAAGTATTAATACAGTTTTGTTGCTTATAAATGTAAATGTCAAATTCATACTCACGTATTTATGTTTTTTCATATAATTTATTCTTTCGTACCATATTTCGGAGAATTTTTAAATTTTGTTTGATACTTATACGGTCTATCAACTTAGAATTTTCTACAGTGGATATTTTTTTATCCCATTTTTTCATCTTCTTTAATTTACATTTTTAAATATTTCTTTTTTTTATGTTTTCTTTCTCGGGTCCCTGGACACCCGGTCCTTTGGTAGGCGTACGAGGGGCTGAAACCAACTTGCAGAGGCCCCGTTAGAAATTTCAAAGGGCAAAATTAATTTTCTATTTTTATTTCATTTATTTATATTCTGTACATATTTTTTACATTTTTAAATATTTGTATAAAACTAATAAAAAAAACATTTAAAAGTATAAAAAATAGTAGCCCACCGGCATCGGTTATTTTTATTATTATTAATTATTAAAGAGGTATTGGGTCCAGATGGCCAGGAAGTTGATGGAGCCGAAAAATTATTGAGTGACGACCGCGTAGCAGAAGAGTCAGCGTTGGAAAGCCTCTCACAAGGTGGACCTCAGACCTGGTGAGGGTCGCAGGTAGCCGATGGATGCAAAACGCACAGGACTGGTAATTGTGGCGACACTTGGGTAGGGCTATGTCCAACAGTGGGCATTGCCCTTTCGGCTGATGTGATAGTGACGAACAGAGGTATAATCTATACTTCTATACTAATATTATAAAGAGGTAACATTTGTTTGTAAGTTTGTATGTTTGTAAGTTTGTATGTAGGGGGTAATCTCAGGAACTAATGGTCCGATTTGAAAAATTCTTTCAGTGTTGGATAGCCCATGTCGAGGAAGGAAATAGGCTACATATCATCACGCTAAGACTAAGAAGAGACGAGCATTAATGGAAAATGTGACGCAGACGAAGTTGCGTGGGTCAGCTAGTCTTGCATATAAAACGCGAGCAAAGTTGCGGTAACCAATAGTGTTCCTCGTTGTAATAACATCACAATAATTAATGAACCAAGGTTATCAGTGAATGCTATAAAACCGAGAACATGTTGGTAACGGTACAATCGCATAGAGAAAGTGAACCCATTTGCTACATTAATTAAATTATTAGAGTAAAAGTAAGTGGAAATTAAAATTTTCATCCTGAAATTCTAACGTTACTGTGTGTGTGTGTGTGTGTTTGTTTGTGTTTGTGTTTGTGTGTGTGTGTGTGTGTGTGGTGACTGACTGATTGACTACGTACAGCCGAAACTACTACCAACACACACACAACACAATACACTTAATATTCCGAGTTTCCTCCGTGCTTCGGAAAGCACGTTAAGCCGTTGGTCCCGGCTGCCATTTGTAGATCTTTGGCAGTCGTTACGGATAGTCAGAAGCCAGTAACTGGCTTCTGACTATCCGTAACGACTGCCAAGTACCAGTATTTTACACGGAACGGCTACCTACCAGACCTCCACAATCCACAATAAGACTGGAGTCAGATTAACTGTTAATCTGACTCCAGTCTTATCTCGTATTTACCCAGTTAATGGATTGTGGAGGTCTGGTAGGTAGCCGTTCCGTGTAAAATACTGGTACTCAGCTAGATCTGGTTTGACTGGAAGCCGACCCCAATATTTTTGTTGGGAAAAGGCTAGGCAGATGATGAATGGAGGTTTGGACTAACAGAGAAGGATGGAAGACGTCATGTTGAGCAAAAGCCAACTGAATAGAGTTAAAGGCAAGAGAATGGCGAAGACAATGAAGATTAGTATTTAGTTTTTCATGAAATGTGAAGCTAGTTTGTCAATTCACAATCCATCATGTATCTCCAGTATCTAATTCATCACCATCATATCAGCCGGAAGACATCCACTGCTGGAAATGGGCTTCCCACAAGGGTCGCCTTAACAATCAGTACTGTGCGTCTCGCTTCCATCGGCTCACCGTGACCCTCGCCAAGGCATTGGTCCACTTTGTGGGAAGCCTTCCAACGCTTCTTACGAGTATCATAAACGGAACCATTTTAATTGTTCTATTGGTAGGCATACGTTTGACCACTGGTGGTATCTCATCTGGTGGTAAGCGATGATGCGGTCTAAGATGGAGCACGCTTACGATCAATGTTTTTAATTCAATCTATTCATTCAATGTTTTTAATTCGTCAAATTATTACTTTTGCATGCCGAATGGTAAAATATGGCTGAACTTACCTTTTATCTTTTTGTTACCATGTACTGTACCCATTTGCAAAAATAAATGACTTACTTACTTACTTGCTTACTTACCTAGAAATATCCCTTTCACTCTCGACTTAAAGACTCTTAGGTAAATTTTGCTTAGTTACCAACTGCTTGTTTTCAGAGCAAGAAGAAGGCCAAACTATGAGAGCACGTAAATATGTCGTGACAAAACGTTTTGATGGAATTCCGAAAAGGAGTGACTTCGAAATCGTGGAGTATGAACTGCCTCGACTATCAGCCAAACATATCCTGGTCAAGGTGGAGTGGGTCAGCGTAGACCCCTATCAATGGATATATAGCTCCAAGTACGCCCTACCTTACGACCAATTTGGTTACCAAGTCGGAATCGTTATTGAGTCAAAACACAAAAAATATCCTGTTGGTACTCGAGTAGTATCACACGCAGGTTGGTGCGACTACTGCATATTGAATCCTAATGTAAAAGTAAAGAGTATAAATTCCAACGTGCTCGACTTTGGTGTCCATGAACTACCAGATTTGAAAGGTCTGCCAATATCTATGAGTATTGGTGCTATTGGCATGATTGGTGCCACTGCGTACTTTGGACTCCTTGAGGTATGCAAGCCTGAAGAGGGTCAAACATTGGTAATTACATCAGCTGCTGGTGCTGTTGGGTCCATAGTTGGACAGATAGCGAAGATTAAAGGTTGTAGGGTAATAGGAATAACAGGTAGCAATGAAAAGGCAAAGTGGCTGACGGAAGAACTTGGATTCGATAAAGCGTTTAACTACAAAACTGAGAAAATTACAAAAGACTTAAAAGAAGCTGTTCCGGATGGTATTGACTGCTTTTTCGACAATGTTGGCGGAAAATTGAGTTACATGATCATGAAGCACATGAAATTACATGGAAGAGTCACTATATGTGGGTGTATCAGTGCCAATGATGAAATTCCTTCCGAAGATTTCCCACCGTACGTTTTTCAGCCAATTGTCTTGGTAAAACAACTTAAAGTTCATGGGTTCCTAGTTTTCCGGTGGATGACTAAATGGTCTCAAGCATTCAAGGAGCTGACAGAATGGATCAAGGATGGGAAGCTGAAGGTCAGAGAACATGTCACAGTAGGTTTTGATAATATTGTTGATGCCTTTGTGGGGATGCTCAAAGGTGAAAATTACGGAAAGGCGGTGGTTAAGATTTCTGATGATGATGAGTAAATTAAATATTTCTTTGGGTTAAATAGTAGTGGTAGATATGTGTTGTTTTATTTACATGACAAAAAAGTGATCTGCCTGTTTTTAAATTGTGATGGTTTAGAATATCATCATCTCCTTGCCCTTATCCCATGTCACTAAGGTCCGGAGCCACACGTTTTTAGGGTTTCGCAACCAAAGGATAACCAACGGAACCCTATTACTAAGCCTCCGCTGTTCGTCCGACAGTCTGTCTGTCTGTCAGTGGGCTGTACCTCAAGAACCGTAAAAGGAAGAAGAAACACTCAATTTGGGTGTTTCTGTTGTGTTTCTATTGCCGCTATAACAACAAATAATATAAATTAAGATTTATGGTACGGAAACGGTCGTGTGAGAGTTACACTTCACCCATTTTTATTTTCTTCTTGCCCTATCAGCCGTCACACTGTCACTAAATCCCTTTTTAATCGACTTCCCAAAAAGGAGGAGGTTATCAATTCGATTGTCTGTTTTTTTTTATGTTTGTTACCTCATAACTCCGACAATTATGAATCGATTTGAAAAATTCTTGTTTTGTCTGAAAGGATATACTTGCAGATTGGTCCCATTTAAATCATATCAAAGTCGGTGTCAAAATACGAAGAAAGTAACAAAAACACCGACTTCCGAAATTAAAGTTATTTTTTAATTTGTAGTGTTTTTTTTTGGAAGTCGGATGTATTTTTTTGTAAAAAGTTTTCTTTCATATCGCTCCTCACACAATCCATCCATCTTTTCTTTAGCGTCTCTCTTCTTCTCCATCCATCTACATTTATTTATATAATTCCTTTAATTACTTGCGTTTCATCCCTCCTCTTTATAGTTGATAACTGTTTATATAGCCAGTTCAATGAAGTCAGTTTAGGCCAAATCATTCTCTTCTAACAATCTCCGTAAATATTAATCTAATAAAATTAATAAATAAAAAAAATAATTGTTTTAAGAAAAGTTCTTTAATGAAATCAGTAGGTATCAGGTCAAATCATTTTCTACTACAATCTCCGTAAATAAATATCTAATAGAAAAATAAAAATTGAATATTTTTTAAGAAAAGTTCGTTACACCTTTACCAGGTTTTGAAAAAATCTTTATTGATACAAAAACCTTTGAGACTTAAGACTAGGAAACATAGCTTGGTACACCAACGGTCATGCGGATAAGGTGAACACTGAATCCCAAACTTGGTGATCCTGTGACTTAGGGAGTCAGTGTTCTGCTGTCTCTGTGATACCAAAATCTTATGTCTTGTGTTCTAACATTACAAAAGTAACCAAAAGTAGTAGGTATATTAACAACTTAGAAATATTGGAAACCTTTTAAGAGTCCAATTACACTTTTTACAATTACAATTCATGATTTTTGACGCTGTAATTTTCAGCAGCAGTAAGATATTTTAATTATTTGATCATGAATAACGATAGTGCCAGTCTCTTTCTTGTAAGTTAGAGTTACACATTTTCATTTTTCTTTTCGTGTAATTTACTATAAATATTTTACGAACTCAGTTTGCAAGAAAAAATGTCGGCGATGGAACTTTGACGGTCAAATTCACATTGTTACAATCAATTCTTTTAAAAGCTGCAATTACTAAAAGGTAAGTTGAATGTTTTACTTGTTTATTGGAGTTCTAGAATTTCTTTAAATTCCTTGAGTTTTCAGGGAAAAAAACGTAAAGAAAGCCAAATTTAAGCCAGAAATGTCTTGATTCAGCGTCCATTATATTCCAAATAAAAACAATTTTATCAAATAAATTAACATGATATAAAATTTCAATCTACAATGAATACGTTTCATTAGTTTTCGTTTGTCAATATAATAAAACAAAATTACAATAAATAAAACTAAAGTACTATATATTCTGCGTCAATTCAGCGCGCAGACTCCTCAGTCTCGCGCGAGCGCCCAAATAAACTATAATCCTATTCAGACTAGTAAGTATCAAAATTGTTTCGCGGACTATAGATGTACTCCCAACGCAGACCAACGTAACTTCGTTTATTACAAACGAGCATTCACGATTCGTAATAGGACTCTTAAGAGTGTACATGCATGATTGTGTTTAGTGTTGCGTGAGGGTGTGTCAAAGTTGAGATTATGTTGTATATTTTTTTTTTTTTTGTAATGTATTTTGCCTAGACTCTAGTCTAGGTCATAGATGACAGAGTCAAGGTCCATAATGGAGCGGGGTTTCCCAAAAAGAGCCTGTTCACACTAACTTTGAAAATATTAGGGTTGTAAATAAGCGTTCGGAAACACAGTCGCGAAATTAGAGTGTTGTCTTCTTCAAAGTTAGAGTGAACAGGCTCATTCTGGGTAAGCTCCATCGTAGATTTTGTCTCTGTCATCTCTGACCAAGACTTTTTAAGTCAAGAGAAAACCCATCTCAAATAAAAAAAATATAGAAAAGTGCTTCTGTTCGAGCGTAGTCTAGTTCCAGTAGCCAATTTTGAACTTTGAAACACGTATTATGCTCAGAAACTGAACCTTGATCAGTTAAATGAACTGTGAAACGAAACTAGTTTATTGAAATTCTCATAAATTTCTGCCTATAGATGGTAATTATGACAATGAAGCAAGATAGGCACTGGAGCGTAAATAGCTCGAACATAATGAAACTTAGTTTAACTAAAACCTGCTTTATTCGGAAACAAGAGGTACAACATCAACGTTATTTAGAGGTAAGTCAACATGTATAACAGCATTAGCTACGAAGATTTTTAATAAAACAATCTTTGTGAGGTTTCTTATAAGTATTTATTTATTTTATTATTTTAAAGTACATACAGAAAAACAGTAATAATTAACATTTTAATTAGGAGATGAGGAGGATTAAGTATGTTGGTACATAAGAGTGTTACTAGTGATTTGGTCCGAACATAACCTAACATTTCTGCACTCAGGGTGCTTGTACACGGTGCAGGTAGCTTGAGCATGTTGAGGCACATGCGCGGGTTTTATGCACCGTAACTTTATTGTTTAAAAAAATGTGTGGGTCTAGCGACTCGAGCATGTACCAAAGCGAGTCATCCGCGCAACTAATTCGCTCCGCGGCGCGCGCGGGTCACTCGCGCATGTTAGCATGCATATGTAGCTCTTATCCACGAACAAATAACTTGTACATTTTTTATTTTGTGCAAAACGGGGAATCTCTTGGCCCAAATCTCACCTGATGGAAAGTGATAATTAGGCCGAAGATGGAAGCGAGTTTTACCCGGAATCCTCTTACACAGAAGAACTGGCTATCATACCTCTAACTGCCGGAACACAACAGTGCTGTTAACATTGTTGATAAGGCGACAGACTTAGACATGATGGTGGTAGCTTGCCAGGCGGACTTAGAACAAGTCCTACCACCAACCAACCATACAGCTTGCGCAAGTAGCCCGTGTCTTTACTTGCTCCAGTCATTTGCACCATGTACAAGTTCAAGCGAGTAACTTGAACAAGTAGCTTGCGCATATTACTCACGCGTGTAACTCGCACCTTTACTTGCTCGAGCTACATGCACCGTGTATAAACGCCCTTAGTTAAATACAGAACAACAGTAACAGCCGGAATTAATTTTCATCTATTCATGAAAATGTATGGAAAAGTTCTACTGGAATAGTACAGTATTTTTAGGGTTCCTAACCAAAAACGGAACCCCTATAGGACCACTCGGGTTTCTATCCCGGAAATCCCACGGGAACGGGACTGTGCGGGTAAACCGGGAGCGAAGCCGCGGGGGACAGCTAGTACATTATATAGACACTGTATATTGATTGATATAATTTAGCATTAAGTTAAATTAATATTTAAAACGAAACTAACTTAATCTCTCATACATTCTCAGTCTGATTTCCTGCAGCCATGATTATAAACGCGACGTCAGCAGCGTCAACCGTGTCGATTATACAGGGTGCGCTCAAAGTGCTGACGGCTCTGCAACTGACGACCTACCAGTATCCGGAGCAGACGTGTGTCTTTGGTAAGTTCTCTTTGAGCTTATATCACGTGTATGAAGGGTAATGACACTAACCGCCTCCGTGGCCTAGTGGTTATACCACCTGATTCAGACCCAGAGGTCCCGGGTTCGATTCCCATCGGGGGCAAATTTTTTGCTCGGTTTGGTTGGTGGTAGGACTTGTTCTAAGTCCGCCTGGCAAGCTACCACCATCATGTCTAAGTCTGTCGCCATAACAACAATGTTAACAGCATTGTTGTGTTCCGGCAGTTAGAGATATGATAGCCAGTTCCTCTGTGTAAGAAGATTCCGGGTGAAACTCGCTTCCATCTTCGGCTTAATCATCACTTTCCATCAGGTGAGATTTGGGCCAAGAGTTTCCCCGTTCTGAATAAAAAAAATAAAAATGCTCAGAAGCGGTAGTATACATACTTACCCGAATTTTTGAAGAAAATTTTATGTAATAATTAATAGTAGTATAAGTATTTTTCAAACTTATAACTATTTACTTAACTATTCATTAATATCTACTAACTCTAACTACACATATGAATATATAAAAACAAAATATACTTAGGCGTCGAAGAAATCCACCGCATCGCTGTTATCTGAAAACGTATCATGTAGTTTCGCATTATCGTTCAAATTAGTAAAGGATCACTTAAGGCGCGTCCCCGAGCAAAACGCAGCGCTAGCCGTTTTTTGTGCAGTTTTTTGGAGCTATCTACTCTTTATCCAAAAGAAATATCAACTAATAAAAAATACATTAAATTTCTACATAATCTTGGCTTCAAAATGGTAGATTTTATTTTTTAATATTAAGTATAATGTTTAAGTAATCTCCTCACAACGAAACCACAGAAATGAGAAAAAATTACTGAAAACATGTATCTTCTCGAAAACTAACGATTATTTTGATTTTCTACTTACACTAATGGATAAGCAATTTAATTATGAACATTTTGGTAGAAGTATTTTTTTCAAACGACCAAAATTAGATTTTATAACGATTTTATTCAACATTCTGAGCGTATTCGCTATTGTATCTCTTGCGCTGTTATTGAGGGAAAAAATGCTCAAGGTTATTTGCTCAGGGTACGGCCTTAAGTCATTAAAAAAAATACACAGAATTGCAAATTGAACTGAAAAATAGATAAAAATAAACCACAGCGATTTGGAAGTGGTTAGTATGTAAGTTGGTTTACTGTTATGTAAAAGAGCGCCATGTTGTCATCAAACGTAAAAATTTGGCGAGTTTAGATTTAAGTAATACCTCTGTGTTATAATTTTTTAGGGTTCCGTAGCCAAATGGCAAAAACAGAATCCTTATAGATTCGTCATGTCTGTCTGTGTGTCTGTCCGTCCGTATGTCACAGCCACTTTTCTCCGAAACTATAAGAACTATGCTGTTGAAACTTACTAAGTAGATGTATTCTGTGAACCGCATTAAGAGTTTTCACACAAAAATAGAGAAAAAAAACAATATTTTTTTTCATCAAACCCATACCTGTGGGGTTTCTATGGATAGGTATTCGAAAATGGAGGTTTCAAATATCATTATTTTCGAAACTGAACAGTTTGCGAGAGAGACACTTCCGAAGTGGTAAAATATGTGCCCCCCCCCCCCCCCTTCCAAGTAACTTCTAAAACAGTATATTACCATGTAAACTACCAGCGAAAATTGGTTTGAATGAGATCTGGTAAGTGTTTTTTTTTTAAAGTCATAAATCGTAAGTCGCAACTTTTGCTTATAATATATACCTACATTTTTTACAGAACCCACAGTGCGCGAGTCCGACTCGCACTTGACCGGTTTTAATTTTTGACTTTAATTACCTCTTTTGTGTACTACTAACACTAGTTATAAGGTGTTATTACTTACAAAATGGAGTGTATTGTTTTCCAAAGAAAATACATTAATTGGTACAGGGCACTTTTAAAAAAAAAATGTTCGTAAAATGGTGCACCAACATGTCACATTGCCTAGATAAAGTAAAGTCGTCATGTGACAAAAATTACAATCAATCTTTCTAGCCCATTTTGACCCACTGCTGGGCAAAGGCTTCCCTCTCGGTTTTTCTCACAACTCGTTCATCTATGTCGGGCCAGTCCTTTCGGTAGGGGACGAGTTCGTTCCGCCATCTTCATCTTGGTCTGCCTCGATGTCTTTTGGCATTTTATGGGACACATCCGGTTTTTATTTTCACCCATTTCTCGTCTGACATGCGACAGACATGTCCAACCCAGTCCCTCCTAAGCTTAGCGGCCTTTTGCGAAATTTTAATTTTGGAGCGCAGTGTTGTGTCCCCTACGCGGTACGAGAGTCGGACCCTCAGAATATTACGCTCTTTGACTCGCTGGCAACCCTCGAGCTTGGACCTTTTAGAAATAAACTAAGTAGTTCTTATTTGCATTCGATTACATTAAAAAAATATTAATATTTGTTTCAACAAATGTTTCTTCTTACTAGATGGAGCGTCATATGACTACATTATAGTTGGTGCTGGTACAACAGGATGTGTGGTCGCAAACCGACTGGTAGAGGATAATAAGACTACAGTTTTGCTTATAGAAGCTGGCGGAGACCCTAATCTTGAAGCTGGTGTAAGTAAATATTCTGTTAATCTATCTTACAGAAATGGATTAATAAAATTGATTGCAGTTTTCGTTATTTATAAGAATACTTATGTATAGGAAGCAGAAAAAAGCGTTTTCGAGATTAATAAAACTTATGAACAGTGTAGGTACGAAGCGTATCTCATGAGTCTTGAGTCACAGTCCTGCAAGATATTATGCCGACATAGTAAAATCAAATATTATTTCATGATACATTCATCTTAATTTTCAGTTACCTGCTTTGATGCTGTATTTAAAACAAAGTAACGCAGCCTGGAACTACACAACAGAACCAGATGTCATCATGACGCAATGTCGGAAACCATTGAAAGACGACATGTCAATAGGAAGACTCCTCGGAGGATCCAGTTCAAACAGCTACTTACTATACACCTCAGGAAACCGATACGAATACGACAAATGGGCAGAAATTGTCAACGACACCACTTGGAGCTGGGAAAATGTCTTGCCGTATTTAAAAAAGTCCCAAAAGCTTGAAGATTCGACTATAAGTAACTCGTCTCATAGCAAATTCTTTGGAACCAATGGAAACATAGGTTTAACTGCTTCAAAATTTGATATGAGACTGAAATACTTTAGAGCCTTCAAACAAAGAGGAAACGATATTGTTTTAAGCGTCAATGGAAACAATTCTCTGGGGTACACAGATGCTCTTTACACCATAGGCGATGGGGTTCGTCAGAGCACAGCATACTCTTACTTGGTTCCTATCAAAGACCATCCTAATTTACATGTCCTCAAAAACACGATGGTGAAAAAGATAATCTTTGATGCATTCAAAAACGCTGTTGGTGTGGAAGCATACACTTACGATAAAAGATATATCATCATAAAATCTAGGAAGGAAGTTATAGTCTCAGCTGGTGTCGTCAATTCCCCTAAGCTTCTTATGTTGTCAGGAGTAGGACCAAGAAATCATTTATACAGTCATAAAATAGCAACAATTTCTGACCTGCCAGTTGGGAAGAATTTTCAAGATCACTTATCAACAATCATGGTATTCAACATGACAAAACTGGTTTATCCTTACAGACCCTGGAATCCCTATAAGTATCCTGCCGCTGTGCTAGTTGGCTTCGTGTCTTTGAACGAGTCTAACCCATACCCTGATTATCATACCATCAGTTATGTAACCTTCCCGCAATATCTCATGAGCTACTGCACCTTCACTTATGCGCTAACCGACTCGATATGCAATGCCATGATAGCGACCAACGTCAATACAGAAATGATGTTTACAGTAATAAACAAGCAATTATATAAATCTAGGGGAAAAATTCTCCTGCAAAGTAACAACTTCAAGGATGACCCTTTGATTTACACCAACTATTTTGCTGAAAAAGAAGATTTGGAAGATACTGCTAGAATTGTGGAAGATTTCGCTAAGGTTTTAGACACAAATCAGTTTAAGGAAATAGGTGGAGCATTTCAAGATCCTAAGTTATCTAGCTGTAAAGATTTGGAGCAAGGGACTAGAGAGTACTGGAAGTGTTACGTCAAATGTATGACAACTTCTCAGCATCATTATAGTGGTACTTGTGCCATGGGTTCGGTGGTGGACTCCCGATTGAGGGTCTATGGAGTAAGGAAGCTGAGGGTTGCTGATGCCAGTGTTATGCCTTACCCAACGGCTGGAGGGACGTTGGGGCCTGCTGTTATGATCGGAGAGAAAGTTTCAGATATGATCAAGGAAGATAATAGAGTTTTTAGGCCGTTCCTGAGATATGTTTGAGTTAATTAGGTAGTTCTAGCGAAAAGTTAAGTTGATTTCAACAATATTTCAACTTAAAGCCATAATTTTACCACAGCATTTCAGCTCTTAAATTCATTAATAAATTAATGCATTTATTTTGTATAATTTTCATTGTTTTGCGATAGTCAATGAAAACAGATCCAGAAAAAATCTTAAACTTGGTTTAACATTATAGGCCTTATTTAAAAAAAGAAAAAAAAATGCAAAAATGATTAAATAAGGCCATAAGTTGATTCAACGTAAATGACTTTTCTTTAATGCTACCCAATCACCCTAAAATAATATGACAGTGAACTTCTGGAACACCCTGTATTGTATGTATCTGCGGGCTATATCTCATGAACATAGATGATTGATGATGAAATCTCTCTATCACTCAAAGGTTTGCTGGGAGAAAACACAACCTTATGAACGTATCGTAGGTATAAGTTGTTTTGGTGTACAATAAAGAATTATGAATTTAAGAATAAACGAGGATTTCAAGAAGTGAAGATTTTTAATTGAGTCGATCGCATGGCCCTACAGCCCCTACACCTTAATGCATCCAAAAATCACCAATTCTGAATTACCTGTAAAATATCGATAAAACTTTCTAAAGTGAGAAATTGCAAGCTGAGTATTTTATTTAAACTCAGTGGAATTGGCAAATTGCTCCAGCGAGGTATTTCTCGCCACGTAAGCGTTTTCCAACTTTTAAGTGCCAGCTTAAAAAGTCTGAGTAATTTAATTGTTCCGGGTGAGAAGTGTTTTTTAATGTCCACTGCAAGGTGGCGATAGGATAATGAGAATTTGAATAAAATATGGCTTTTTATTGAAAATGCGTTTCAATTTTGCAGTTTTAAACCATTTTAATTTGTTGTGTGCTGAAAAATATTTTTTACAAACAAATATAACCGATATATTGTTTAAAACTTTCATGGTCACTAACATTAGAATAGTTCATATCGGGATTGCTACCATGTACCTTTTTATTTGAGAGTTTCTGATATTTCGGCACTGTGTATGTATTTGTGCATGGTAGCAATCCCGATATGAACTATTCTAAATATAACCGACTACCAAAAACACTACAAAGCATTCTAATTTCGGAAGTCGCTGTTTTTGGTTTTGTATCGTCGTTTTTTAACACCGACTTCCGAAATTAAGGTTATCTTATACTTTGTAGTGTTTTTGGTTGTCGGTTATATTTTTTTTGTAAAAAGGTTTTTTATTTTTCACTTTTAAGTGGTGCTATTTGGATGACATCTTTGTCTACGCAGAAATAGAAATAAACAAAGATGCTCATAAAATAAAAACTACTGAGCCTATCTGAATTAAATTTTCACGGGACCAAATAGCCAGTATGACGCATCGAACTAAAAAAAAATCACACAAACTACGGAGTAATCGATGTGCACATAGAAAAATAAATACCCTCCGAATTGAGAACCTCCTCCGTTTTTGGAAACCAATTAAAAAATTAAGTATTTATTGTAATAGGTGGGTACAGCTGAGTACCAGTAATTGTAAATGGAGGTACTGCCAGTTACTGGGTAACACGATATCCCATGAGTGGTGTTAGATTTCTTGATTTTGGACTGTTTTGTGTGAAGCTCGCTCCATCGTAGACTTTGTCTCTGTCATTTCTGATTTAGACAAGAGTAAACCCACCTCAAATAAAAAAAAATGAAAAGCTTACTGCGAGGGCTTCAATTGTATTTTTTTTTCATAATTATAAAACCTAAAAATTATATACTAAAATTAATAAATCCAAAAAACATTCAACTAACTAAAACACTTTGGACTACTCGTAAGGACTGTCAAAGACCTCCTGACAGCCAAGACCAGCAGCTTAACGAGCATGGTGGAATTCACTCATCTCCTCACCGACCGTGGCAAGCGTTGCTTACCTTGAAGATTGACCGGTGTGACTGTTCAGGTTTGCTCACGTTGATTCTAAATATTGAAACAACCTAAAACCTTCTTGGTGTTACATTAACATCCACCCTCAATTTTGGCCCCTTCATAGAGGCCAAGGCTCAAGTGGCTGCTAGAAAGTTGGGGATCCTGGCAAAGCTTCTTAAACTGTATCAAGCGCAAGTTCGATCGTGTATGGAATACTGCTCTCATCTTTGGGACGGATCTGCCAGACGGAGCTTGATGCCCTCGAGTCAATTGAAAAACGAGCCAAGAGGATCATCGGTGATGATAAGCTCGTCGAATCGAAGCTCCAAAGTCTTGAGCATCGACGCCGAGTTGCTGGCCTGTCGGTTTTCTATCGTTTACATTTTGGGGAGTGTGCGACGGAATTGCATAACTTAATTCCGCCAAGCCCGTTCCACCATCGGACCACAAGACGTACGGCGATGTACCACCGGTACATGGTGGACATCCCACCTATACGCACAAAACGTTTTGGGAATACATTCATTGTGCGTACAGCTAAGGAGTGGAATTCCCTGCCTGAGTCTGTGTTTCCTGATAGCTACAACCTGGGAGTCTTTAAGTCAAGAGTGAATAGGTTACTTCTAGGCAAGCGTGCTCCACCTTAGACCGCATCATCGCTTAACAGCAGGTGAGATAGGGGTCAAACGTACGCCTATAAATATTAAAAAAAAAAAAAAGTGCGAGTCGCACACGAAGGGTTCCGTACCATACACCTTAATTTTTATTATTTTTTCTTCTTGCGGTAATAGAAATACACATCATCTGCCTAGCCTTTTCCCAACTATATTGGGGTCGGCATCCAGTCAAACCGGATTCAGCTGAATACTAGTATTTTACGTGGAGCGGCTGCCTACCAGACCTCCACAACCCATTAACTCGGTAACATGGTACTACTTGGCATGACTGGAGTCAGATTTTCTGGCTTCTGACTATCCGTAACGACTGCCAAAGATCTCCAAATGACAGCCAGGACCAACAGCTTAACATGCTTTCCGAGGCACGGAGGAAACTCGGTATGTTAAGATGGTCACCCATCCACAGACCAACCTCGGCAAGCGTTGCTTAACCTTGAAGATCGACCTGTGCGGCTGTTATTATTTAGCCACGAGCTCCTCAGCAATAGAAATACACAATCTGTGAAAATTTTGTAACTGTCTACATTTACGGTTATTGATGATAGATACAGCCTTCTGAAGGCAGACGGACGGACGGACAGTAGAGACTTAGTGATTCCGTTGGTTTCCCAGTGAGGAATGAAACCTAGAATAATTAATGAACTTACGGCTAAATGGCGAAATAATAAATGTATTTCTCCAAACCGCCGTTATGTTGCTATGATATTTACTTTATTTTTTGATAATTTAAACCCATTGCATCGCTATGAACTCGATTATAGAGCTTTTCTATCTTCGAATAATCAATCTCAGGAAGGAACTCTAAAATGTATAGCTGAGTGCCATCATCATCTGCCTAGCCATTTCCCAAGTACATATATTGGGATCGGCTTCCAGTCAAACCGGATTCAGCCGTATACCAATATTTTACGTGGAGCGGTTGTCTAGCAGACCTCCATAACCCATTAACTGGGTAGCACGGTACTCCTAGGCAAGACTGGTGTCAGATTATCTGGCTTCTGACAATCCGTAAGTTGGCAGTAAATTGTAGAATCATCTGCCTAGCCTTTTCCCAACTATATTGGTGTCGGCTTCCAGTCAAACCGGACTCAGCTGAATAGGTACCAGTATTTTACGTAGAGCGGCTGCCTACGAGACTTCCACAACTCAGGTACCAGGTACTCCTTGGCAAGACTGGTGTCAGATTTTCTGGCTTCTGACAATCCGTAACGTATGCCAAAGATCTCCGAAGGACAGCTGGGACCAACAGCTTAACGTGCTTTCCGAGGCACCGAGGAAACTCGGCATGTTAAGATGATCACCCATCCACAGACCAACCTCGGCAAGCGTTGCTTAACCTCGAAGATCGACCTGTGTGGCTGTTATTATATAGCCGCGAGCTCCTATTCCTGCCAATTCTACTAATTTATAAACAACTTTCGCATATTGCATGTCAATCGCTAACTGTCAAAAAAGCCTTAATTTTCATACATTTTTGACAGTTTGCGATCAAGATACGAATGTGAAAATTAGTAGAATTGCCACCGTTTAAAAACAAAATGGCATATAACATCAGTGTCAGTACGATGTCTCTAAAGTGAGATCTCGTGAACTGTCGCTATAACAAATCACTACCAACTGACTTCTACGTCCACACTGTCATTTGTTAGTGTTGAAATTCTCGCTGCACTGCGGATACAGGAAGATTTACTAGAAAATGTTGCAGATTTTCAGTTACATGCTCTAGCAAAGGAATACTGCATTAAGTGTACATTTAAAATTAGTTTTGACCATTATCTCACCTGATGGTACGCGATGATGTGGTCAAAGATGGAGCACGCTTGCCTAGAACCTTTTTACCTTGTCTACGTTCAGTCATCTGGCTATCCAGTATAAATATAAGTATGAATCTAAACAAGAACAAACCATTTTCAAAATACAGCAAAGTTAAGATTGTGATTAACATCTGAACACATTGTCCTCATTCCACTGAATGTTGAGTCGAACAGGAATAGCGGAAATGTATTGTGAAGCACACACTTCACAAATTTTCTGTATCCATTGTGCTTGCTTTGAAAAGTAATCAATAATGGTTATACTCCTGCTGGGGGCTGGGGTAAGAAACTTTGGAATAAGATGGTTGAAATAATCACAAAAATAGGGGAGCTTTTAGCAGGAAAACGTCATGGCCCGGACAACGAAAAGGATTACTCAGTGAAATTTTTTGTTTAATAGAATTGTGAGTTTGTAGTCAAAATGAAAATGATTTGGACTATGACTCAATTTATTTACCAATCTGTAATGAAACCATCATCAGCCTAGCCTTTTCCCAACTGTATTGGGGACGGCTTTCAGTCGAACCAGATTCAGCTAAATACCACAACCCATTAACTGGGTAACACCGTATTTCTTGGCAAGATTGGTGTCTGGTGGTTGACTGTTGTGGTTTTCTGGTTTTTGACTATCAGTAACGACTGCTCAAGTTATACAAATAACAGCCAGGAAAACGGCATAACGTGCTTTCCGAGACAAAGAGGAGTCTCGGTATCTAAAGATGTTAACTCATCCACAGAACAACCTCACCAAGCGTTGCTTAACCTTAGAGATCGACCAATCGCTGTTAATATTTAGCATGAGCTATTCTGTAACGAAAGCAAACGACATAAGATACCTGTATCCCGCTGATTCTGAAGGCTGTAAATGAAAAGTCAGTAGCAATAATTTGCCAAGCCTTTTCCCAAATATAATTATGAAGTCGACATCCAGTCTGATGATGCAGCTGAGTTCTAGTATTTTACAAGAAACGACTGCCTATGTATCTTCCAAAATCCCAGGGTAATACGATCATCTTTTTTTCGAATCGATGGACAATTTGCTAGATTGTTTGGGCCTATAAAGTGGGTACGTTAATTGCAGCATCGGAGCCATTCATCAAATCCCCCATAGTAGGTGTATGGGCACCTGGAGCACTCCAAAATGTGGCTCATATTCTGGACAGGGGTACCGCACTCACATTGAGTGTGAAACGGGTATATGAAACCCCATTTCGCGAAGTTGTATTTGCAGCGGCCTATCTGGCTACGCAATAGTAATAAGATACTTTTTGATCAGACTGGTGTCAGATTTTCTAGCTTTGACGTGGCCTGAGACGACTGCCGAATATCTACAAACGTGCTTTCCGAAGCACGGAGCGGAGGGATCTCGGCGTGTTGAAATGGTGACTCATCCACTGGCAGAAGTCAGCCAGCATCATTGAACCTATTAAATTGTATTTCTTTTTAAATCATATTAAAAGCTATTATCAATAGCTGTACGTTTCGATTGTCCGTTCCAATATCACTGGGTTATGACTTGTGTTGGTGTGGCGAGTCATAGCAAAGAAAGCAAGCGTGCGTGTTGACTAGGTTAATTTAATTTTTCTATGGGTCTATGCCACCCGAAATAAAAGTTTTATTTATTTATTATCAAATATGTCCTTTAGAAAAAAAATGCCCTTTGCGTTCAGGGCCGTGGTGACTCTTTGAAACAACGCAACGCTGGTAAATCGACCCCTGCGCCTGATGTTATAGCCATAAGTTTCCATACAAACAGACCTAAAATCTTATTAATCATTCACTATTACCTCAACTAAATGAGTAAGTAGTACAAACACTTGGTTTTCAGCATATTTTAATTAGGCGCAAATTATGTAAGACACGTTCAGACACATATATATACGAGAAGCTAACCGTCTGTGGAGTATTGTCAGCAGAGGCGCAGTTGCGATAAGGAGGGAGGCACACAAAGCGTTTATAAAACGTGGTGTCACGCGTGGCAAATAAAAAGTGTTTGTCCGTCTGTCACAGCCAATTTGCTTCGAATTTATTGGGCCGTTTCAGGTGATATCTGTTACAAATATGAACTTCTGTGATCAAACTCTGAACGTAAGATGCTCTCGAGGTGGATTAATGAGATTGCAGCATGAGCAGTAGCAGCTGGACGACAGTAGCCGAGAATCGAGACAGATGAGATTGGAGAGTCCCTTTTATTCCTGTACGCGTATTCAATTGCTAGCTTATTTAACATCTTATTGGCTTAAGTTTTCACTTTAATGTACAAAAACTTTTTACAAAAAAATACATCCGACTTCCAAATAAAACATAAACACGACAAAGTAAAAAATTACTTTAATTTCGGAAGTCGGTGTTTTTGTTTTATTTGTTTTTAATTGTTTTTTTTGTTAAAGTTTTTCATTTTTCACTTTTTAGTGGTACCCCATACCTAACAAAACCACAGCAAAATCGCAGGAAAGCAAAATACGCAATTTTGATCACTTGGACAGCATCCAAGTAAACAAATTCCAGCTATTTCAATTTCAAATCAAAACTTCCTAACCGATTTTGATAAAATTTAAATGGGACCAATCGACAAGTATATCCTTTCAGTTAAGATTTTTGAACCGATTTGAATAAAGAATATTTAAAATCGGTTCAAAAAATGGCAGCGCTCCGGAAAGTTGCGTGGTATCTTCTCGTTTCACATGCCACAGTGTCTCAAGACGAAAATCTAATGTTGCAAGTGATGACTATGAAACCGAAAGTGGTCACTCACAATGGGCTTCATCGAAAGGCTTAAAGTCACTGAAAGCGCAATGGAGAGGGAAATTCTTGGAGTTACCTTGCGTGAGAACCAAGGTTACTGATATAACCCGAAGGAATTCTCAACTTAAGTAGCAGATATTGCTCGCAGAAAAAATGATCGATGGGGCCAATAAGTTCTTCAATAGCGACCGCGTATCGGAAGACAGCGTTTGGAGTCCTCCCAAAAGATGAACCGATAACCTGGAGAAGGACGCAGGCAGCCGATGGAAGCGAGACGCATAGGACCGGTTTCTGTTGCAACACTTGGGGGCCAGAAGGCCTATCACCAGTGCAGTGGACAGTCGTCTTTCGGCTGATATGATGGCAACAACTGCTAAAAAAATCGCTCGCTCCATCATAAACTTCGTCTCTGTCATCTCTGACTTAGACTAGAGTCAAGAGCAAACCAACATTAAGAGCCCTATTACGAATCGTAAATGCTCGTTTGCTATAAACGAAGTTACGTTGGTCTGCGTTGGGAGTACATCTATAGTCCGCGAAACAATTTTGATACCTACTAGTCTGAATAGGATTATAGTTTATTTGGGCGCTCGCGCGAGACTGAGGAGCGCGCGCGCTGAATTGACGCAGAATATATAGTACTTTAATTTTATTTATTGTAATTTTGTTTAATTATATTGACAAACGAAAACTAATGAAACGTATTCATTGTAGATTGAAATTTTATATCACATTAATTTATTTGATAAAATTGTTTTTATTTGGAATATAATGGACGCTGAATCAAGAGATTTCTGGCTTAAATTAGGCTTTCTTTACGTTTTTTTCCGTGAAAACTCAAGGAATTTAAAGAAATTCTAGAACTCCAATAAACAAGTAAAACATTCAACTTAACTTTTAGTAATTTTAGCTTTTAAAAGAATTGATTGTAATAATGTGAATTAGACCGTCAAAGTTCCATCGCCGACATTTTTTTTTGCAAACTGTGTTCGTAAAATATTTATAGTAAATTACACGAAAAGAAAAATGAAAATGTGTAACTCTAACTTACAAGAAAGAGACTGGCACTATCGTTATTCAGGATCAAAAAATTAAAATATCTTACTGCTGCTGATAATTACAGCGTCAAAAATCATGAATTTCCGTAAAAAATGTAATAGGACTCTTAAATTAAAAAAAACTTACTTCTTGGTAAGACTGGAGTCAGAGTTACTGGCTTCTGAATTTTTTTTAATTTTTATTTGAGATGGGTTGCTCTTGCCCCAGTCTTGATCAGATATGACAGAGACAAAGATCGTAACCACTGCCAAAGATCTACAAATGACAGCCAAGACCAACGGCTTAACGTGCGTTCCAAGACACGGAGGAATCTTTGGACGATAGTATGGTAACATATCCACGGATCAATCTCGGCAAGGTTTTCAAGGTAAACCTAGAAAACCGACACGTGCGTGTATTATTGTTTATCCTGAAGCGTCTCAACGCTCAGGACAACAATGCACGCTGCTCCCAGTGTGTCCCCGCCCCAAACCACAGTTTTCACTCGACAATGCAAACACAGCCGAGGTGTAGTATATCTCCAATTAATTATGTATTCAGCCACTGTTTGCGCAAACAATTTATTACTATTGTTCCAAGTTTCAGTAGTTCGGCTGATTATTCTAAATAATTAATGCAGGGTGTTAAAGGATATTCTTGTAAATTTTAAGGGTTTATGAAGATAGAAAGGGTATTTGGGAATGACAGGATTAATCTTAATAGCTGGGCGGGGTATTGTTTCCTGTTGTTATTGTTGTTGTTGTTTATTTGTATCGCGGTTGCAGAGCAAGCCTGGCACGATTCATTTGTTTATAATATTTAATAGATTTTGTTATCCAAAACTGAATCCTCTATGTTAAAAACATGAAATAGCTGTTGACATCTCCGTGTACTACAGTTAAGCTGCTTTCAGACTACGCTATAATATATAGCATAGAGTATTTAGCCAATAGCACAAAATTATTACGCACCACACATTGTCAATAATATATAGAACAGTACAGTGTGAACGTGTCCATAACAATGTATGTACATATTATAGCGTAGCCTGAAAGCAGCTTAATGCTTCTTCATAACACTTCGGAAAACACAAGCGCGTGCGTGTGTGTGTGAGAGAGTCGGTGTCTTTTAAAAAAATTGTTATTTTTTTTCAATTGACAGACACGCGTATGACCACTATCTCTACTATGAGCCCGCTTGCCTAGAAGTAACCTGTTCACTCTTGAGTTAAAGACTCCCAGGTTGTAGCTATCAGGAAACACAGACTCTGGCAGGGAATTCCACTCCTTAGCTGTACGCACCATGAATTTGTTCCCAAAACGTTTCATGCATCATGTGTTACTTTAAATTTTAGCTTAGCAAAATTTTACTGACTTTTATAATCCTGTTATTTTGTAATCATGTTTTAGAGGAGCTCGTGGCTAAATAATAACAGCCACACGGGTCGATCTTCAAGGTTAAACAACGCTAGCCAAGGTTGGTCTGGGGATGGGTGACCATCTTAACATACCGAGTTATCTCCGTGCCTCGGAAAGCACGATAAGGCGTTGGTCCCGGCTGTCATTTATAGATCTTTGGCAGTCGTTATGGATTGTCAGAAGCCAGTAAATCTGAAATCTGATCCAGTCTTACCAAGAAGTACAATATAATAAATAATAATAATAAAAGCCCTTTATTAACAATCTTACATGTTACATTTCATCTTATAACTACTTATGTACTACAAATATTAACCATTGTTGTTTATGAAAGCAAACGTAATTAAATATTATTGTTTGTATTAGACACCGGTTTCGTGATTGTCTTGTTCTTTGGCATAGGCCTCCCCAAGTGTTCTCCACAACGATCTGTCCCTTGCTATCCTCATCCAGCATGGTCCTGCTACCTCCTTGATATCAAAAGCAGAAGAGTTTGTTTGTTTGGTTGAACGCGCTAATCTCCGGAACTACTGGTCCGATTTGAAAAATTCTTTCAGTGTTAGATAGCCCTTTTATCGAGGAAGGCTATAGGCTATATATCATCATGCTAAGACCAATAGGAGCGGAACAGTAATCAAAAATGTTACGCAGACGACGTTGCACGGGTCGGCTAGTACAAAATAAAAATAATAAGTACCTACATACGAGATCTTAAATAAGAATGGCTCACGACATGTTTGCTATTTCTCATGTCGCGTAAATATCTCACGTATTACCATTATTGAATCAATTTTTTCAATTTTACCCAAAAACATTATTGATTTGATTCTTCATGCATGTCATTTCTTTTAGCAATCTTCTGAGTCACAACTTAAAACACTTATTACTATGTATTTTACACACACTTTCACAAACTGTACTCCACGTTTCTAATAGAAAAAAACGGTTAAAAAAAAACATTTTTCGTCAAAATTCGAAAAGCGTGCGGACTATAATAATAAGAAAAAGTGTTTGTGTATATGCAAATACCGTTATTTCATATGATACCTACCATATATAGTAGCCATACTTAAAATTTTTAAGTAATATTATATAAAAAAAAATCATTTCCTTCTTATTTGCAAAAAGTTAAACAAACGTCATCTAAAACTGTTACAAACAAGTTGATAGCATTAGTAGTTTTTAAGATATCCAGCTGTGACAGAGAACAGTAGGCTGATTCACGTAACTAAATAAGTGCTGTGCGAAGTTGAAGTTAAGCTTCGACCTAAACAACGCTTTTCGTATTCTCTACCGCTGTCAGACACGCTCGCGTCAAGTTTGCGTCACGCGTTGTTGATAATAAAACTATAGATACGTTTTCCGCACTCTAAAATGACAACATGAAATGAAGCCAATTGGCCACATCGCGCTTAGTTACGCACCAACCTGTCGCGCGAATCTACGTTTGTTTTGATGTCAATTTGACTGTTACTTATCCTGTGACGTAACTGAAGATGTATATTTATCTCCCTCTAGCAACAGGCATCCCGCCGTACGGTGACATATTTTCTTTCCATTTTTTCATGCGTATTAGTAGCTATCTAGTATTTTCGCCGTTTTTAAGCGCCGCGATGTTGGTTTATGACGTGTCTATAAATAATACGTCATTGGTATTCTACTATTTGTTTGACGTCTCAAAATGACAGCTTATAAGTTTAAGTTTTAATATTTTAAGAAAGTCATATTTATTGAAATTTAATCGGTTCTATTCGATTATTTAGTAAGTATTTTTTTCTCTCCACCGTCAGTTAGTTTGGTAGAGTTTGGTTGTCGTGCAGTTTACGCGCAGTTTATGCGCAGTTCAAAGATTACAAAAATACCGTTTATCACTCAAACTTAAACTTAACTGCAACTGCACTAAAACTTAATCGTTGTGTCATAAAATTACGTGAATTAGCCCTCAGACTTAGTCATACCATAAGGATTACTAGTAACAGCAACTTTATTATACTAACAAAAATATAGGGGAGGCATGTGCCAAGCAGTATAGGCCAAAAAAGAAATAGTAACACTTAAATATGTTATTACTACACAAAGCCTGAATAATATCCTTTCAGCCAATTCAAACACACACTTACGAAACCATCTTCGCGAACCACAAGATCTTGACTCACTGCCAAGAATTCACCTTAAAGATTCGACGGTCCCAGTTGGCAACTATTTCCTGTCTCATACATTTTCAGGTCCAACCTAGATTTAGAAACTATTCGTTCCTATATTCAGTTTAAGCACAAGCCTGCGGTTTTCAATTTGCCGACACGTTGGAACACAATGTGGGGCCAAGGAAATTCATCGTCTTCCTGCCCTTAGCCTATGTTACTTGTGGTCGGCGCAATACATTTTTAGGGTTCTCAACATCAGTAAGAAACCTTAGGAACCCATCTTGATCACTCTTGTTCCCGTCTGTCCGTCTGTCAAAGCCAGTTTTTTCCGGATCTACCGGACCGATTCTTTGAGAAGGTCGTGGCTAAATAATAACAGCCACACGGGTAGATCTTCTAGGTTAAGCAACGCTTCCCAAGGTTGGTCTGCGGATGGGTGACTTATGACTTATACTGGTAGAGTACCAGTATTTTACATGGCAGGTTTTTCTTTGTAGTGTTTTTTTATATTTGGAAGTCGGTTTTTTATATTATTTTTTGAGAGTTATGTTTTGTACTTTAGAACATAAATAGTTGCCAAAGTCGATAATTGCCGTTTTGGCTATTTAGCCATGAGTTATGTATTAAAAATAGCTCTCAAAAAATATTAGATACATTTCTTCAGAACACTACAGAGCGGTTTTTAATCGTGTCTTAAATTTACCACAATTAATAAAAAACGATTGGCGGCGCTAGTGGACGGAATACACACTCTTAATGTACCTAAGTAAATATCGTATCAGCCATTTGTGACTGTCATTCAAGCCGCTGATGTTGGCACCGTTTTATAAAAAGGCTAGGCAGTCAATTAAATGGCTGATTAAGCCAGTTGCCTGCATCGTAGACATAAATAAAATGTTGGAACATTGTAGTACTCTTACAACAATTTTCCTACATAGACAAACTCACTTGAAATAGGTTTCAAGTGAGTTTTATTGACTTTTCGGTCTTATTAAAAGGTTCACTGTTCTAGTAAGACCATTAACATGACAAATGAAAAAAAAAGAAAGAGAAATAATCAATGAAAATAAATGAAAGAAAAAAACTATTCATTGAAGAATTTAATGTGAATAGCCTCTGCACAATCATAAAGGCAAAATAGAGAAAATACATTATTTGCTAAACGTATAGCAGCATAAATTCCTAATTAAGAACTTCCCAACACTTTGTATTTTCTATTTTACAATTAAAACTAGAGTAATTTGGTGACCCCACTATCTAAATTAAACTAGTTCATTAGCAACTATTTGTACGCGTACAGTTAGTTCAGTATAGTTAACGATTATTAGTATATTTGTATGTAGTACATGCATTCATTAAATTAAATTAGGCCTAATCGTGTATGTTCCGGTGTCAGTTGATAATAGCATTGATATAACCCAATCAGCAAGAGACCGGTCGGCATCTCGTTGTTTCCATGGAAGATGGGTAGGCCTTTAGTGTGGGACGCTACTTGCATCGATACTTACTTTTACGACATATTTTGAAAAAAATCTCTCTTCTCTTCAATCAATTCTTATAACTAGTTGTCCCCCACAGCTTCGGTCCCGGCAACTGGCAACTTTTTTTTTTAATGAAAAGCTTTTTCTGATAATGATAAATATTTATAATAATTATTTATTTAAATATCGCAGCATACGCTGAGACAGGGACCTTTTTTGGCCTCGCACAGATAATTATTATCATTATTAGGATGTAGCTTATGTGTCAACTTATATTTATTACAGTTAGTTTTACATATTTTTACTTTTATGTGTACTGTGCGAGTCCTGAATAAACATTTTTCTTTCTTTCTTTTATGAACACAACAAAAAAAGAATTAGCGAAATCGGTTTCTCGAGATTTGAGCTTAGCAACACATTTAGCGATTCATTTTTATATCACAGATGATATATATATCCCATCAGAATTCAGTAGTTTGTTTAAATAGTTTACAAATTCACGCGATATTTTACAATCTTACGGCGTTTGCAATTATCCAGTGACATGTACAAATAAAAAAAAAATCTATCAAAGGTATGGTAACGAAAATGGTGTGCTATATTCACAGTGGCAGTGGTTCGTACTCTAGTTTCCGCCTTTCTGACAATTTTCCCAAACAAATACCTACCGTACATCATTTATCATTTATCATTTATCATTTAACATTGGTTGAAAAAACCAAACCAGATTCAGCTGAATACCAGTATTTTAAGTGGAACGGTTGTTTAATAGACCTCCACAACCCATTAACTGGGTAACACTATACTCCTTGGCAAGACTGGTGTCAGATTTTCTGGCTTTTGAGTATCTGTAACAACTGCCAAAGATCTCCAAATGACAGCCGGGACCAACAGCTTAACGTGCTTTCCGAGGCACGGAGGAAACTCGGTATGTTAAGATGGTCACCCATCCACAGACCAACCTCGGCAAGCGTTGCTTAACCTTGAAGATCGATCTATGGCGGCAGTTTTTATTAAGCCACGAGCTCCGCTATACCAACAGATACAAAAAAATAATTAAAGCTACCTACCATACAAGTAAGAGACCGACTCACACTTGGCTTGTTCTAGCGTATTTCATGAAGGTAACAAGCAAGTGTGAGACGTGATTATGGTACACACAAGAAAATAATAAATGTATGTGGGACGTGGGTTTTATTGAGTTTCATAATTATCAAAAAACCGGCCAAGTGCGAGTCGGACTCGCGCACCGAGGGTGCCGTACAAACCTGTAGGTATATATTATTATAAGCAAAAGTTGCGATTTACGATTTATGACGTATTAAAAAAAAACTTACTACTTACTGTATCTCGTTCAAACTAATTTTCGGTGGAAGTTAACATGTACATCATAAAATATATTTTGTTTAGTTTTATCATTCTCTTATTTTAGAAGTTTTACCGGTTTGGAAGTGTCTCAAGCGCAAACTATTCAGTTTAGAAAAAAAAATTATAACCTCAATATAATTTTTGAAGACCTATCCATACATACCACACACGTATGGGATCAATGAAAAAAAAATTTGAGTTTCAGTTCTAAGTATGGGGACCCCCAAAATTTATTACTTTTTTATCTATTTTTGTGTGAAAATCTTAATGCGGTTCACAGAATACATCTACTTACCAAGTTTCAACAGCATAGTTCTTATAGTTAATATATATATAAATATGAAAAAAGTGGCTGTCGCATACGGACGGACAAACAGACAGACAGTCAGTCATGACGAATCTATAAGGGTTCCGTTTTTTGCCAAATGGCTACGGAACCCTTAAAATGGCCGTGAAGATGCGGCACTAGGTTGACTTTATAACTCCAATCATCCAAGTAAACGATTTTTTTTATATAAATAGTGCTGGTGAATCTTATTAGATTCACCAGCACTATTTATATAAAAAAAATCGTTTATTAAATCCCTTTTTATCTTTATTTATTTAGAGGCTTTTGGTTATCACATATAACCATGTCAGCCCCATCTTAACTCATAACAAAATTATATTTTTGCGAACTAAGATACAAGAGACGCTCTATTAGCTAAATAGCTGCATCCAAAAGTATAAATTTTCTTAGCCTCCTCACTGCAGGGTTTAGACAAAAAACATTGAACAGCACCTAAATCAAACTGACTTTTTCGCGAGTAAATCAACCTCTTCGTTTCCCGGTAAGCCAACATGAGATGGAACCCACTGCAATCTCAGATCTTTACTGCTACAATTGAACTCATGAATGTGACTAAGAATGGCATTAGCTTTCGAATCACCTCTGCCACCAGAGGCGCATCGAGCAATATGCTGCAAGGCACTCTTGCTATCTAAAATCCCTTTTGTTGTTGTCTTTTTATACCTTTTTATACCTACATAAATTTTTTTCGTGTTGGTAAATAAATAAACGTGTAACGTTGGCGAAGACCTAAATTTTATTTCGCTACAATTAGTAATGAAGATGAAAATGAAATTTTATAGATTGTTGTCTGGTTAATAGTATGATTCTAATATGATTCTGCTAAGGTAGCCTTTTTAGACACCGTTTACGAAAGAGATGTATAAACTATCTCAGAGGCATCCATCAAGCAAACAGGGAGAATGAAGTATGTGTCAAAATCATTTTCACTTCTAAACTGCTCATTCTATCGAGGGTCGTCTATAGAGCACGGAAACACTTCTCTGGCAAATACTACCGCCATTACTAACAAAAGATAGTTAAATTCCCGCCTCCACTTTCCGTCCTTCCGTCCGTATGATCGTCAACAGGCTGTCTGAAAAACCGTAACAGGTAGACAATTGAAATTTTCAAAGAGTATGCTGGCTCCCATACAAAACATCAAGGGTTCTAAAAAGGTCAATTTTGCAGAATCGGAAAGCACAACACGCTAACCGTTACTGAATAGAATAGAATATCGTTTATCGTCTCCAGTATTACAGCTAGTAGTATAAGTACATACACAAAACTATAAGACCGGAAGCAAAAGTAGTTGTTTGCGGGTTGCTAAGTGCTGGTTTTCAGCTTAATGACACCTGTTTACAAAACGGAAAAAAGAAAAAGAAAATAGTACATTCTTCAAAAACTGTTCAATTTCCCAATCAACCTTAAACCTAATGCGTTCGCGATAAAGATGAAAATGAAATATGACAGATTGTTGTGTGGTTAATATTATGGTTCTGCTAAAGTGACCTGTTTAGACCCTTTTATTTTTTAGGGATGGGATATCATCAAATGACTTTTTCCGCTCTGGACGGAGCGAGAGTGAGTGTCAGACTTCTACTGACTAAAACCCATCCATGTTCCTTCATTGCCCTTTGTGTTCTGGAGCCGCGGTATCTCTTTCGAATAGTTCCGCAACTCCGGCAGCCGTAGGCCCTGTCGGGACACGATCGCGCCGTCGACACGGCCTGTCGTCATAAGACGGACGGACGGCGAGCTACCCATATGATAGCTCACCGTCCATAGGCCCGCGCCTACGGTGGCCGGGACGAGAGGTTCTCTCCCTCTCCCACTCCGCACCCGTTTAGACACTCGTTTTTTTTTTCGCTTAAAGGTATGGCCCTTCATATCCGAGTTTTACACGTACTTGGCTGGTATTTTTCTTCCTTTTGTCTAGGTGTGGCCGCCAAAGCTTCTTCGTGTTCTGTGGTAGAGCCCAAAAATATCTGGAAGGGTAGTACAGACGTCAGAACATCAAGCTACAACAACCTGTCAAATTTCTTTAGTAGATTTTCAACTTTATCCTTGAAGATATTAGGTTCAAATTTGATTGAGAAAATTTGACAGTTTCGGATAAACTTATGTACTGGCGTTTAAACAAGGATATTGAAGTCATAGCCAGCCTGTCGGAGGGAACTACTGGGGTTATGACGCTGTTATTCATAAATCGGGGACAGGGTGTAAACCCTTTGCCATTTATTGATGCTCTGATATTTCCGTATCGATCTATGTAAAAGGGTTTTGTTGAATAAGTAAGGATCTCTCCTTGAGTATACAACGTGATGTAAAATAGAAGGCTTAAAATAAAAACACAGGAAATATTTCTATTAATTACAAAAACTACTTCCAAACCAATGTTGAAAACGTCTTTTTTCTAGGTTCCGTACCAAAATGGTAAAAATAAACCCTTCTAGTGTCTGTATAACTAAATCTGTTCGTCCATAACTTCTAGATTTCTCAAGAACTATTAATGATATCAACTTCTTATTTGGAATAGTTTTTGATGACGTTTGCTCAACTATTTGGAAAATAAGAAATAAATAAAAAAGATTTTTTTTTGCAACGGCGAATGAAAAGTGTTCTAAAATATTCAAAGTGGTGTTGTCTGTAACTTAGTAGTACGCGCAAAACCTCGAATTTATATCATGCCCGTAGGAATTACGTGAAATCATCAACCTTCCACAAAAAACCTACATGCTTCAGCTTTTACGACTGGTGGTTTCAGCTTTGCATTGTCTCTCAGTGACTTAGTAACAGAAATTATGATTTATTCAAAATCCAATGATGCAGTTTAAGTTTTTACAAAATTCGAGCTCGATACTCTTCCTTAAAAGGATTTTTCGTTATTCCTCATAAATTACGCCATCCACGCTCACTTCAAAAATTCACTCTGTGTAGCTCAAAAAGTTCGTGGCTAAATAATGACAGCAACAAAGGTCGAACTTCAAGGTTAAGTAACGCTTGCCGAGGTTGGTATGTGGATGGGTGACCATCTTAACATACCGAGTTTCCTTCGTGCCTCTCGAAAAGCACGTTAAACTGTTGGTCCCGGCTGTCATTTGGAGATCTTTGGCAGTCGTTACGGATAGTCAGAAGCCAGAAAATCTGACACCAGTCTTGCCAAGGAGTACTGTGTTACCCAGTTAATGGGTTGCGGAGGTCTGGTAGGCAGCCGCTCTACGTAAAATACTGTTATTCAGCTGACTCCGGTTTGACTGGAAGCCGACCCCAATATAGTTGGGAAAAGGCTAGGCAGATGATGATGTAGCTCAAAGAGAGCACCTAATGTCTGATCTCTTCACCACCTTTGGTTGACTGGTAGAGAATGCGTAAGGCATTAAGTCGGCGTTTTGTGCTAAAAGTTTAAAGTTTGAATAATTTTCAAAAGTCTAGAGGACATCCCACCTATACGCACAAAACTTTTTGGGAATACATTCATTGTGCGTACAGCTAAGGAGTGGAATTCCCTGCCTGAGTCTGTGTTTCCTAATAGCTACAACCTAGGAGTCTTTAAGTCAAGAGTGAATAGGTTACTTCTAGGCAAGCGTGCTCCACCTTAGACCGCATCACCGCTTAACATCAGGTGAGATAGCGGTCAAACGTATGCCCATCAATACAAAAAAAAAGAGGTAGGCTTAATTTTAAAAACTGTTTTTCTTTTTTAATTTAATCCATTAAAAATATATCCTTTTTTGGATTAAAGAGTGTTCCTATGTTAATTTCGGTGACGATAAATAATATACAATGACGTAAATTGAGCAGACATAAATAAAATACAGGGTGTGTTTAGAGGATAAGTCGAAACAATAATGGTGCATAAATACTGGCTGGTCGGGTAGTTGTTTGGCGATCCTTTGGGCTATGTTAGTAATCTTGGTTCTTTTACGGATATCATAATGTGTGTGGGTGGCGGTGGACAGAACCCATTGCTCGCACTAATAGATGGTCGATTGGGCCAAAGAGTTCTGGAGTGGCGACCGCGTATTGGAAGATGCAATGTTGGTTGTTATGGTGATACTTACTTGATGATGATGTTGATGATGATGGCAGTAGTTGACGGCACATTCAGGAAGTGTACAATTTAAATGCTTACTAAAATATTCTTTAGACCCAAAGACTACGTACCAAGTAAGATATACTTTGTTAACTTGATATAATTTCTCTTTGCCTACCAAAATGGATTAAGGCTTTTCAAATGCTGTTTTACTGAAACAGTAACATTAGTATCGGAAATAACACTTCTAAATAGCTGTAGTATAATCAAATTCTTCAACCTGTACACAAAATATATGGTTGTGTTTACGACATAAATAGGTTGGATTCCTATAAACCCTGCATACACCTCCTTCGTACCTAATAATAAAATATTTAGGTTTGACTGTAATACTTTTTGAAAGTATGCGTAATAGAAAGTAAAGTCCCGCAAACCTCCATTGAAAAAGGGAGAATCCTACGACCAGACAGGTGATGTGACCGGTGTGGGCAACTGCCCGATATTTGATATTCGGACTATAGTATAAGTTCAATTCACACGGTAACCTTTGATACCGCGATGCAGAATTTCGATGTAGAAGTTCGCCCCTTATCGGACAGATGGCGTTGCGTTTCATTTTGATGCGATGTAGATTTGCTCCGTTGGCGTTGGCAGACAGTTTTTATTTGATAACTAGCTGACGCGCGCAACTTCGTCTGCGTCACATTTTCCATTACTGCTCCGCTCCTTTTTGTTTCAGCGTGATGTTATATAGCCTATAACTTTCCTCGATAAATGGGCTATCTAAAGTAGTTCCTGAGATTAGCGCGTTCAACCAAACAAACAAACTCTTCTGCTTTATAATATTAGTATAGATAGTATAGATGATTGAATTTCACTTGTCAGAGCTGCTGGTAGAAGGTAATACAAAGAAAATAAAAATAAAACAGCCTTTATAAACATAGATAGTGAAAACAGTTTTACTATCAGTAGTTTATTTTATATCGAAATAAAGTCTACTATAAATAAATAAGACGAATAACAATGACAGCAAATTGTGTTCCAGACCAGAAATTTTCCATGGACTAGTATTAATGGTGTTCAATACAACTCTCTGCTGCTCTCAAGATAAATTGCAGAAAATTTAAAATGACTTGTCACGGTAATTTTTTAACTCATCATCTGCCGAGCCATTTCCCTTGGCAAGACTGGTGACAGATTTTCTGGCTTCTGACTTTCTGTAAAGACTGCCAAAGATCTACAAATGACAGTCGGGACAAATGGCTTAAGAGTGTGTATTCCGTCCACTAGCGCCGCCAATCGTTTTTTTATTAATTGTGGTAAATTTAAGACACGTAGATAAAAACCGCTCTGTAGTGCACTAAAGAAATGTATCTATTATTTTTTGACAGCTATTTTTAATACATAACTCATGGCTAAATAGCCAAAACGGCAATTATTGCTAAAAGTGGCCACTTTTAGCAAAAATATCGACTTTGGCAACTATTTATGTTCTAAAGTACAAAACATAACTCTCAAAACATAATAAATACATTTCTTCAGTGCACTACAGAGCGGTTTTTTATCTACGTGTCTTAAATTTACCACAAATAATAAAAAACGATTGGCGGCGCTAGTGGACGGAATACACGCTCTTAAGGGCCTTGCTAAAACATCTATGGGCGTAACTTGGCAATAAAACCAGTCGTTTGCCGTGACGAAATCGACGCTGTCATGTCGTGAAACCCCGCTATGCCGCCTGTAAAGGACGGTGAATTTTTGAACTAATTAAATAGTATATTTCATTACAAGTGCGGAAAGGCTGTCATTGCAAAGAGTTCCGACAAATGTCTACCCGAGCCGAGGCGCAGCCGAAGGCGAGGGTTGACAGTCGGAACAAGTTGCAATGACGGTTCCGCAGGTGTGCTGAACGACTATTTTTAATACAGTTGCGAAAAAGTGAAGCAATTTAATAAAATAATAATAACACAACAAACAAGTAAACTCGCAAAGAAAATTTCTGGAAAATGGCGCCAACCGTAGAATATAAGCAGTTTTTTTTTCTTCACTCGTTTTGGTAGGCAAAGGGAACTATCCATACAGCTTAGTCTTCAGTAGATTTTTTTTATTGATATGAAGTGAAAATGAAATTTAATGAGGTGAAATGAAACCTAACCCAACTCATTCAATTAAATCTGATATTGAAATAAATTAATAGCTTCTTTTAAGAAATATACGTATTTGTATGAATCACAAAAAGTCTTTAGTATAAACTTCATGGTTGGTTTTTCTTTTTATTAGACATTATTTTGACAGTTGGGAAAGAGAACGCACGAGTTCGGGAAAGGTAAAAAAGAAGCACTAGTATGTAATAGCCCACATCCCGAACGCTATACGTCCCTGCAATACACCACTTTTTGAGCAACTGTATTAAAAAGTTCTAAACATAGATGTTTCACTACTGCCGATCGTCCCATGACGGCATTTTTTTACCCTTGTGCAATTATAATCCAATAGTACATTTCTGCAGCGGCCATTAAAAGAGGCATTGATGGAAGAACGTGTAAATGTGGGCCGAGGTGTAGCCAAGGCACACATACGTAAGTCCATCAATGCCTAGTTGTGGCCAAGGCTTGTATAGTACACTAGCTGACCCGCGCAACTTCGTCTGCGTCACATTTTCCATTATTGCTCCGCTCCTATTTGTCTTAGCGTGATGATGTAGCCTATAACCTTCCTCGATAAATGGGCTATCTAACACTGAAAGAATTTTTCAAGTCGGACCAGTAGTACCTGAGATTAGCGCGTTCAAACAAACAAACAAATAAATAAATAAACAAACAAACAAACTCTTCTGCTTTATAATATTAGTATAGATTTCTCAAATAATGCGCGGAAAATAAAACTAAGTTGTACCTAACAACGAACAACAATAATTTTTCCCGCGTTAAACTGTTCATTTGCTTTTTTTTTTTTTCATTAATCATGGTAAGCCAGTTCTAAATTTAAATAAAGCCTTTGATAAGTTACCTCCTTGGTTGCCAATTTTCAGGGTAAAATAAATATGATTTTACTATGTAATTAATTTAGCTACCAAATTATGCGGCCGTTGCTCGCATGTGTTTGGCCAGTACAGCAATTTCGATTTATCTCGAAGAAGTTGGTGAATGTAATGCTCACATTTCCAAGCATTTTTGAGAAAAAGTATTTTCCGTTTCAGATTCACAAAGTGGTACTCCTACGGACTCAGTGTCCGCACTTACTGACATCGCTAACACCCAGGATGCGTTCCAGACGCTGACCTTGTTGATGCTTACCAGCTACTTGTTTCCAAAGCAAGCTAAATTAAAAAGTAAGTACTTATTACGATTAAAAGTTTTTATCAGATTCTTCAGAATTTATTATTTTTCACTTATCACAAAACAAGCAATATTTCCAATCAACCAATCCTCTTGATAATGTTATGCCACTCTTGGAAATTTTGTTTCATTCCTGGCAAACAATATCATTAAACAGCGGCCAAGTGTGAGTCGGACTCGCGCACGAAGGGTTCTGTACCATTATCTGTTATAAAAATCAAGTTTGTTGTGAGCCCCCTTAAATATTTACTTTATTCGGTTTTTCAGTATTTTTTGTTAAAGCGGCAAAAGAAATACAAAATCATCATTCTGTGAAAATTTCAACTGGCTAGCTATCGCGGTTCTTGAGATACAGCCTGGTGACAGACAGACAGACAGCGAAGTCTTAGTAATAGGGTCCCGTTTTTACCCTTTGGATACGGAAGCCTAAAAACTATTGTTTAAATCTTATTTAATTTTAAAACTATCAACCAAAATCGCTATTACTTTTTAGTTTTGATCGAATATTTTAATAGGTATCAATTATTTCCCCATACCGCCAGTTTGTCGATGTAATACTAGCTTTTGTCCGCGACTTTGTACGCACATATAGCGT
Source organism: Ceramica pisi (assembly GCA_963859965.1). NCBI lineage: Eukaryota > Metazoa > Arthropoda > Insecta > Lepidoptera > Noctuidae > Ceramica > Ceramica pisi. The sequence goes on along the minus strand of OY982537.1, from coordinate 1,848,808 downwards.
TTTTTCCCGTTCCCGTAAAGATGCTTTCAGACTACGTTATAATTTATAATAGCATAGAGTATATAGCTCATAGCTTACCAAGGTTGGTCTGTGGATGGGTGACCATCTTAACATACAGAGTTTCCTCCGTGCCTCGGAAAGCACGTTAAGCCGTTCGTCCCAGCTGTCATTTGTACATCTTTGGCAGTCGTTACGGATAGTCAGAAGCCAGTTAATCTGACACCAGTCTTGCCATGAAGTACCGGGTTACCCAGTTAATGGGTTGTGGAGCTCTGGTAGGCAGCCGCTCCGCGTAAAATACTGGTACTCAGCTAAATCCGGTTTGACTGGAAGCCAACCCCAGTAATAGTTGGGAAAAAGGCTAGGCAGATCATGAGAGTATATAGCTCATAGCAAACCAATATCGCGCACCATACGTTGTAATGGACACGTTCACACTGTACTGTACAATATATTATTGACAACTTGAAGCATATGGTCTTCCTCGTGAACATAGCTATCATATGCAAAAAAATAATTTTCCAAATTCGACTGAGTGTTTCAGAGAACGCGCTAGTTCAAACTCTTCAGTTATTAACTCTTTATTACATTAGTAGAGGTATAGATTCCAGAGTTGCAGAATTAGGAGGAACTTGGATGGGGTCTAGTCAGTAAGAGTCTGACACTCCTCTCTGCTTCGCCTAGAGCGGGAGGAGTAATTTGATGATATATATAACAAAAAAAAACTTTTTATAAAAAAATACAACAGACTTCCAAAAAAAAAAACTACAAAGTAGAAAATAACTTTAATTTCGGAAGTCGGTGTTTTTGTTACTTTCTTCGTATTTTGACACCGACTTCCGAAATTAAAGTTATTTTTTACTTTGTAGTTTGTTTTTTTGGAAGTCGGTTGTATTTTTTTGTAAAAAGTTTTTTATTTTTCACTTTTTTGTGGTTCCCCACACCTAACAACAGCACTACAAAATCGCAGAAAAGCAAAATACGCAATTTCGATTACTTGGATGACATAAAACTATCATTCAAGTAGACGAATTCCAGCTATTTCGATTTAAAATCCAAAGTTCGTAACCGATTTTGATAAAATTTAAATTGGACCAATCTGCAAGTATATCCTTTCAGATAAAACAAGAATTTTTCAAATCGGTTCCTAATTGTCGGAGTTATGAAGTAATAAACATTAAAAAAAAACATAAATCCGAATTGATAACCTCCTCCTTTTTGGGAAGTCGATTAAAAAGTAGAGGTTTATGCTGCATGACGACCGAAATAATAACTTTTCAATTCCCCTGTGTTGCATACAAGTTAGCTCATGCCTACAAATCCAGTGTATATCTAAATATTACATCACAACTGGTACACCAGACAAAATACATTGTCATAACTCGTAACGCGAAACCGCTTGATTTATGCGTACATATTTTTATTACGTTGACGTGATCCTAAACGTGGCTACACGCGTGGTACGCAATAGATACGCGTTTTGGGTAACAGTATTATTTTATGACAAATGGCGGAGAGATAATGATGGTTTACCTGGTAACCTATTTGCATTCGTTTAGAGTCACAATGGACAAGGTTAAGCATGACGTGAATTATGATATATGTTAGGCAATTTGCTGTCACAAAAGTTGCGATTTTTGTAAAAACTGTATCGCTTTTTCTAGCTAACATCGAGGTTGCCTCAGAAGGCAAATTCTTGTTCTTAAAATAGTTCCAATGAAAACCACAGTATCATCTCAGTGGTAGCTACGGTACAACTATTTCCTTAATGTCCAACATCGTATTTCCGAATACAAACTAATTTCTTCCCTATTTGCAAATAAATTACATGGAGTATACTCTATATATTAAAATTTCCAAGTTTATTATAAGCGTCTGGTTTGTACTAAGTGCAAAGGGCAACTGATATAACTCTGTCCACTGACGACTGTAACCGGCGACACGAGGAGTGCTTGAGGCTGCCTGCCCATTGACCTGGAGCAAGGCAGCGAAGCGGAGAAACGGAGAAATGTAAGCCAATGAAGTTGCGTTCAGCGTCAGTCGCTGACATTTTAAGTAATTCTATTGGCTAATATTTCTCCGTTTCTCCGTCCCGCTACCTTGCTCCGTGATAATGGGCAGGCGACCTTCATCATCTGCCTAGCCTTTTATTTATTTATTTATTTAAACTTTATGTACAACAGTGTTACAACTATATTAGGGTCGGCTTCCAGTCAAACCGGATTCAGCTGAATATCAGTATTTTACGTGGAGCGGCTGCCTACCAGACCTCCACAACCCATTGACTGGGTAACACCATACTCCTTGGCAAGACTGGTGGCAGATTTTCTGGCTTCTGACTATCCGTATCTACTGTTAAAGATCTCCAAATGACAGCCGGGACCAACAGCATAACGTGCTTTCCGAGGCACGGAGGAAACTCGGTATGTTAAGATGGTCATCCATCCACAGACCAACCTCGGCAAGCGTTGCCTAACCTTTCGAAGGCCTTCGATTCAATAAACCACGAAGGGCTGACGAAGAAGCTTCAAACAGCTGACGTACCGAACAATATCATCAAACTAATAGAGAACTACCTGAGCGGTCGCAAAACCTACGGACGCTTCAGAACTACCAACGGCGATGAAAAACCGGTTCCGCACGGGGTCCCCCAGGGCTCTATCCTGGGTCCGATTATTTTTAATCTGTACGTACACGACGTTTGGGACCATAAGGACCGCATCCGCGGACTCAAGCTCTCTCAATACGCCGATGACTTGTGCATCCTTAACAGGTCTCCCGACCCGAACTGCGCGACACACCGCGCGGGCTGGGCCGCCGACACCGTTATCGACTACTACCATCGCTGGGGTCTAAAATGCAACGTAGACAAAACGGAGTGTGCCATGTTCACTCACAAGAGAAATTACCGCAGAACCATTCGCATCAAAGACGAGGCAATCGAATATAAAAATAGTATTAAATATCTGGGCGTATACTTAGACAAGACCATGACCATGGGCAAACAGACGGACTACGTCGTGCAGAAAGCGCGGAGAGCACGCGGAGCACTAGCTCCTATCATAGGCTGGCACGCAAAGACGGATATCACTGTAAAACTTGCTGTCGTTCAGGCCTGCCTACTTCCTATACTGGATTACGGCGTGGTACAACTACTGTCACGTTACAGTAAGAGCAACTTATTAAAAATTGAACGCCAATATCGAATGGCTCTTAAGACCAGCGGACAATTCCCAAGACGCCTAGAAACCTCACTACTCTGGGATATGCTCGATTGGGATCCATGGCACCTCCGTGCACAAGACTTAAACGAGGACATGCTGCGCCGACTCCGCCAAATGCACATCGAGGATCTGGAGACCCCTGGTGACGCCTACCTCGGACACGGACAGCATAACCCCCTCCTAACTAATATTAGACTAGGTGAAATCGACTATGTACCGAGAAAAGACAGGAGTCGGCTGCTCAGCAAGCGAACAACCGCTCCACGTCCCCATAAATTGTAATTAGCTGTAAATAGGATAGGGCAATATAGAACAACATTATAAATTTATATAAATTTACTCTGTACACATTAACAAGCTCACAGCACACACTACACAACACTTATACAGATCTCTTTCAGACAAGCATAGGTAGACTGTAAGTAGCTGACACACCCACAGGCCGGATACACCACCGGCCTGTGGACATAATGTAACATAATTATGAACCAGGGAAATAAACATCTTTCTATTCTATTCTATTCTATTCTATTCCTAACCTTGAACGACTTGTGCGGCTGTTACTGTTTAGCCACGAGCTCCTCAGGCGACCTTACTTTACTATAATTTAGGGAACGTCAAAAATTTGTTGAAATGATATTTGAAATTAAGTGTTTCTGATAGTTTGCAACTGCGATGCGAATGATTGGTTCAAAGCCATCAATTGCCGTTTGGAGCACCAATTCTAATATTTTTTACTAGAAAGATACTGTAGATAACACCACTTATTTCACCACTCATTTTGACAAGTATTTAACATTGATTGTTGAACATTGAGATCAGATACACATTGAGATCCACTTTAATATTTTTAAAAAACGTTCGCATTCGCAAACTGAAGTGTCAAAAAAGTCTAATTGTCCCCATATTTTTGCCAAAATGCGACTGCGGAAAGTTGTATAGACATTAGTAGAATCGGCACACAGTAAATTGGAAATTAGTAGGTATTTAAATTTTTTTTTTTTTTTTTCTTACCACAATATAAGGTACATTTACATAGTATCAAAAGAACAGTACATAACTACAGTTTAACAATTATATTGTGGGAGACTGGTGCCTAAGCTAGACGAAAGGCCTGTATTTCAGGAAACCAGGACTACCTCTCATTCGGAGACAGTTACATTTTGTAGAATATTATGTACTCACACAAATTCAATTCGCAATATTATCGCATGAAACTTCAATTTTGATTGGCCTTTTAAGTTTAGCAGAATAGCAGTTGTAATTTCATTTGTTTTTGTACTTCATCAGACGAAAAAAAAATTCGACTTTCTCATAATTGGAGGCGGCACAGCAGGATGTGTGCTGGCAAACAGGTTGGCTGCTGCAAACCATACGGTTCTGTTGCTAGAAGCTGGAGATGATCAACCATTTGAATCCTTTGTAAGTTCCATGGCTATCTAAGTATTTAAGTTGTTACCTGATGGAAAATCATCCAATTACTGGATGCCAAACGCATATATGGAACCGGTCAATTTGGTGATACTTAGGGTAGGCCTATGTCCAAGAGTGGACATCCTTTAGCTGAAATGATGATAATTTGTCAAACTCTGCTATATCCTGAAAACCTTTCAATATTTACTCCAAATACTCAATTCAAAAACCCACTTAATATCATTCAATAAATTATAAAAAAAATATTTCAGTTACCAGGAACCCTTGTATTTCTACCGAAATCCGGATTGGACTGGAACTTAACGGCCGTCCCAGATAAGTACACTGGAAGATGCCATCGGAACCCTGCTATGCTGGTGCCTATCGGAAAAGTCCTCGGAGGATCTAGCTCCATCGGTTTTATGTTCGGATTTAGAGGTATCGTAAACGACTATCGGCAATGGGCCAAGGCAGCTAATGATTCTTCCTGGGAATACAGAAACCTTCTTCGTTACTTCAAGCGAAGTGAAAGACTTCAAGCTCCGAATATTGCTAACTGTGCCACAGGCAGCTGTCGAGGAATAAGAGACACTCCCCCTGATTTTGGTGAAGGAGGAGCAGGGAACATAGGCATCGCTCAAGACAATAGCACCAACATCAAGGATTATCTAAAATCATTTGAAGAGATGGGCAATGAGATAGTCCAAGATCTAAGTGGCAGACATTCTGTGGGATACACTCGAGGATTATACACCATCGCCGAAGGTTACAGGCAAAGCACCGCATACGGTTATCTGGTACCAGCGAAAAAATATCCACATCTCTTCGTGTCCAAGAACACAACAGTAACAAAAAATATTTTTGATAAACACAAGAATGCTATCGGTGTGAAAGCAAGTATTAATGGGAAAAAAGAAATATTTCTGGGAGCTAATAAAGAAGTCATACTATCTGCTGGAGTGATCAAGTCCCCACAATTACTTATGCTTTCAGGTATAGGTCCAAGAAAACATTTGGAAGAAAAGAATATTACAGTTATAGCTGATTTACCTGTTGGTGAGAATTTCCAAGATCAGCAAATAGTTACGGTAATGCATAGGGCGAAAAAAATATCTGACCTTGACCATTTAATTTCCAAATTTATCCAGCTTCCACAGTTGCTGGTTATAAATCTTTGGAACCCTGTGCTGGTATACCTGACTATGCTACGTATACGTTTATGGAAGAAAGACTACATTTTCTGCTTCAATTTTGCGCTCTACCTTTTGATTTTCAATATAACATCTGTGATAGGTCTTACAGGCAACTTATGGGGAGACAAGTTGCTTATACTCAGATAATGAATTTGTATCCAAAATCCAGAGGAAAAGTTACTTTAGATAGGTACTACAAATCCTTATGGTGCTCCATTGATTGATACTGGGTACTTTTCTGAGGAAGAAGACTTGAATAACCTTGTCAAATATATAAAACATTTTCTTCCAATTGTGGACACGACTTATTTCAAGAAAGTGAATGGTAGCATTCTGGACCCTATTGGAGAAAAATGCAGTGATTTTAAATATGGAACTGACGACTATTGGAAGTGTTACGTGTACTGTATGTCTTCCAGTATGTGGAACTATGGTGGTACGTGCGCCATGGGTTCTGTGGTGGACTCCAAGTTGAAGGTCTACGGGGTACATCGGTTGAGGGTTGTAGATGCAAGTGTTATGCCTAATGTTGTAACTGGGGGCAATTATGTGGCTACTGTTGTCATTGCTGAGAAAGCGTCGGATATGATCAAGGAAGAACATCAGGGAAATTAAATGTTATTTAAGATTCTGACCTTCAATTGAATGTACAGTACGTAAGATTTTTAAAAGACATGTAAGAGAAATAAATACTTATGTTAATTATAGAAGAATTTATTTATAACTAGCTTTCGCCCGCGACTTTGTACGCGCATAATTATCCTGTTTATCCCATTCTCGTAGGAATTTTGTGAAATTCTCTGAAAACACCCCTACAGAGTGTAAGAAAGCTACATGCCAAATTTCAGCTTTCTGCGACCAGTAGTTTCAGCTATGCGTTGATATATAAGTTAGTGAGTCAGGTTAGTCTTTTATACAAATATATATATAGATGACATTGACAGGAAGGAACGTAATCCTAAGCGGACGTCACACAAATTCTTACAAAATAATCACATTCTTTTTTAAGTATTTAGTGCAATGGAAAGATATACTACAAAAACGGAATTTATTTTTAAAGAAATCCATCCAAAACCAAGAGTAAGATTTGTAACAGAACACGCGTGGGGCCGCGGGCACGTACGCTGCGGGCGCGGGGCGGAGGCGGGGGCGCCTCAGGCGTGACTCGTTCTATGCATAGATTTATATGAAACTGTTTACGAAGGCCGCGGTGAGGCGCGGCGACGCGGCGGCGTACGAGCGGCGCGCGGTATTCGAGCTATGCCCGCGACTGTAGGCAACTACAACCCGTCCGACTTAACTGTGCACCTGGCGTTTTGACGTAACTCTATCGAAACTATTTGAAAAAAAGGTTATTTTGTAAGTTTTTGCAACTTTTTTTAACCGATTTCCCAAAAAGGAGGAGGTTCTCAATTTGGTTGTTTTTTTATGTTTGTTACCTCATAACTCCGACAATTATGAACTGATTTGAAAAAATCTTGTTTTATCTGAAAGAATATACTTACAGATTGGTCCTATTTAAATTTTATCAAATCGGTTACGAACTTTGGATTTTAAATCGAAATAGCTGGAATTCGTCTACTTGGATAATTGTTTTATGTCATCCAAGTAATCGAAATTGCGTATTTTGCTTTGGAAGTCAGCTGTATTATTTTGTAGTTTTTTTTTTTTTTAATATGCATAGGTTGACTTGACATGCTTAACTAACAAAATATACGAGACAGAGAGGCGTCACAATGCAAGGTGCACAGCGAATTGTACTACACATACACTTCATAACACAACACAACGCGCTCTGCTCTGGCACCGCGCGATCTGCCCGCTGGCTTTATGATGGGTTCTGCACCGCCGCTCCTTATCCGCTGACTTCGTGTCCACGGCCTTATTGCATGTATCGGAACTATTACCAGTTTGTACGCATTCGACTACCAATCAATCATCTTAGTGCTAATTTAGCTTAAATTTACCATTTTATAATTACCATAAAATGTATTATTCAATATAGCTTACAATCTTATTATTTCGTATCATTAAATCGGTGATCGTACACCAACCACCAAAAAATATCAACCAAATAACAACCAACTGTTAGATTAAGGTCAAACCACGCAAGCTTTAATCTTTACAAATATTTTTATTTGCTGTGTTTACTTCCCAATGTTTTTAATTCATACCAACTGAAAAAGTATGAAAGTAAATATAAAAGCGATACGTGCTGAACTGAAAAAAATATGTAAATATTAATTCAGATTTCTGATAAACATGGGTTTTCGTAAAATAATCAGAGATTTAAAATTTATATTTCTATAAAAAACTGCAAGTTAAAAGTTTGGAAGGAAAAAACATACATGAAGAAAAAAAAAATAATAATGAAGATTTTGGATTCTAACTGCTGCTTTTTCCAAGGTAACTCAGAGTTTAATAAACCTAATAAAAATCCTTTCCATTCATTCTTCACTCAAACAACACAACAGAAAATTAAAATGCATCGCACAGCCGTTTTTAATAGCAGTTCCGACGATTTCTTATCAACAAGCTGAGCACATCATAGCATTCTATTCTCAGCTGAAAGTACCTATTCAAGGGTACAGGTGCATTCACAGCCAGCAATACACTTTCCTTGGAAAACCTTTTAAGTTTAAAGAAAAGAGATGGGGCTATTTTTGTACTGAGAGAGGAAACTGTGGAAAGTAAAGAACAATGGCAGCCACCTATACATTATTTAGCTGATATTAAATTCTTGCGTCTTTTAAGAGTGTGTATTCCGTCCACTAGCGCCGCCAATCGTTTTTTATTAATTGTGGTAAATTTAAGACACGTAGATAAACAACCGCTTGTGTAGTGCACTGAAGAAATGTATCTATTATTTTTTGACAGCTATTTTTAATACATAACTCATGGCTAAATAGCCAAAACGGCAATTATTGCTAAAAGTGGCCACTAGCAAAAATAACGACTTTGGCAACTATTTATGTTCTAAAGTACAAAACATAACTCTCAAAACATAATAAATACATTTCTTCAGTGCACTACAGAGCGGTTTTTTATCTACGTGTCTTAAATTTACCACAAATAATAAAAAACGATTGGCGGCGCTAGTTAGTGGACGGAATACACGCTCTTAATGAAAAATATTTTGTTTAACTCGGAGTCCTTAAACACGCACAGGGTCACACAGGGGAATATCACAGTCCATAAGCAGTCCGGGTCGAGTGAAAATTAAAGAAAACGGAAAACAATCGTTAGCAATTACACACGAATCACGACGCGCAAGCGTCTGTGACATGTGTAATTGTGTATAACTAACAACGAATCAACATTTGTTAAACGAAGTTATATTTTTTAAGATTTGGTATAATACCAGTCTTCTTGTCCGTCATTTAATTGAAAGAAATTTATTTATTTTTACACTACAATATTTTGGCCTCCCTATAAGGTGCATTTCCACTTAGAAATAAACAGTATTGTTAATTCATTTAGTCCGTTTAATTAAAATAACAAACTAAAACTGAATTTACTACAATAATGCTGTACTTACTGTCACTTGGCCGAATAAATATAAAATGGCAACGCTAAACGTCAATGAAAAAATAAAATTACTTTTCATTTTCAAATCAAATTCAGCTAAGATCTCGCCATTGTTCCTTTATGATTTTGTGGTGGATTATTATGAGTATGTCAAGAGTCAGTCAGTATCTGATTGACCAGGCTACATCTTAATATATAATATTCTTCTCAGTGAGTGGCTGACAGACCACGCACAGCCGAAACTACTGGTCGTAGAGAGCTGACATTTGGCATGTAGGGCCCTTGGGAGAGATTACATCATTCATAGTGGATTCCCCAAAATTCTTACGGGAATGGAAAAAACGTGATATGCGCGTACTAAGTTAGGTATTAAATGCCGTGTAAATTAGCAATAAATTGATTGAACATTATTTTACTAATTTCTCTACGTAGAGTAAAAAGATAAACTATGAATCGTTTTAAAGACGAGAATACGTAAAAAAACCAGCCAAGTGCGAGTCGGACTCGCGCACCGAGGGTTCCGTACAAACCTGTAGGTATTTTATTATAAGCAAAAAACTACTTACTAGATCATGTTCAAACCAATTTTCGCTGGTAGTTTAATATACATCATTTATATTTTTTTTAGATTTATAATTCTCTTATTTTAGAAGTTACGGGGGGGGGGGCACATTTTGCCACTTTGGAAGTATCCCTCTCGCAAACTGTTCAGTTTAGAAAAAAATCATATTAGAAACCTCACTATCATTTTTGAAGACCTATCCATAGATAAAAAAAAAATTAAGTATGGGGACCCCTAAAATTATTTGTTTTTGTTCTATTTTTGTGTGAAAATCTTAATGCGGTTCACAGAATACATCTACTTACCAAGTTTCAACAGCGTAGCTCTTATAGTTTCGAAGAAAAGTGGCTGTGACATACGGACGGACAGACAGACCAGACAGACAGACAGACAGACAGACATGACGAATCTATAAGGGTTCCGTTTTTGCCATTTGGCTACGGAACCCTAAAAATAACAATTGATGTAATTCCGGGACAGCTTTATATTTACACTAGTATTATAAAGCTGAAGAGTTTGTTTGTTTGTTTGCTTTAACGCGCTAATCTCTAGGCTACAGGTCCGATTTGATTTTTTTTTCAGTTTTAGATAGCTCATTTATCAAGGAAGGCTATACACGCATATATCGAGGAAGGCCATAAGAAAAAATACAGCGGATCATTCATGGAAAATGTGACGCAGTTGCAGTTGCGGGGGTCAGCTAGTTCAGAATATTACAGTGTTAACGACAAAGTCACGTGTAAATTAGTAATGAAATAATGTTCCCGACTGAATCTCAGTTCCTGTGGTCAAACTCAATGGAGATTAGTCATTTACGGAGGAGAAATTATAGTTCGACCACATTATCACTAACCATTGGGTGAGATAGTGGTCAAACGAGTGCCTATCAACAGTAAATATATATATATACTAGCTTCTGCCAGCGGCTTCGCCCGCGTGATCCCTAGGGAACATATTCCCGGGATGAAAAGTAGCTTATGTGCTATTCCAGACTATAATCTATCTTTTTTGTAAATTTCATTAAGATCCGTTAAGCCGTTCTGGCGTGATTGAGTAACAAACAACCAAACTTTCACATTTATAATATTACTCGTTTGGTGTAAAGCGAAATTATAACCATCTTCCCCTCGACATTATAATTATTAAAGGATATTGCAAACTGTCGTAAGCCGTTTTCCGAAGCTACTCGCTAGCCTCTAGGCGCCAAGCTAGCCGCCTGCCTGTGCGTTCGCGACCACAAAAATAATCCTTATAGCATGATTCAGTATACACGCGCGATGGCTTATTATTAGCGTATTTCATGTATAACTTTGGTGTTTCTATACCGATTTCTATGATTCTTTTTTATGGAATAGTTAATAATGTTAACTTTTATTAATGTTAATTAGGGACGACTGAGAGTTTTATAAACGTAAGAGTAGACAAATACAATCAGAAAGCTTCGAACTGCTAAGCTATCGGGAGTTACACGTGTTATTGTTCGTCAATCATAAAAGATAGACATATGCTGTCGTTGGATATATTTTATACAATTTTTAAGAGAACATTTCCGTCATACATGATTTCTGTGTAGCTTTCACCATTAAGGTTGCACACGCGACGGAAGCTTAAAAAATGGAGTAACTTCTCCTGTTTTCCCAACATTTCCCTTCACTGCTCTGCTCCTATTGATTGTAGCGTGATGAAAAGTATACTATAACCTGCTCAGGTGTATGAGTAATAATTGTACCAAGTTTCATTAAAATCCGTCGAGTAGTTTTTGTTTCTATAACGGTTATACAGACAGACAGACAGACAGACAGACAGACCGACAGACAGACAGACAAAAATTGTACTGATTGCATTTTTGGCATCAGTATCGATCCCTAATCACCCCCTGATAGTTATTTTGGAAATATGTACAGAATTGACCTCTCTACAGATTTATTATAAGTATATAGAAGATATATATAGTTCACAAGCGCACTTGAAAATATAGGTCTACCTTCTTTGGTTTGGTTTGGTTTGGTTGTGTGAAATGTCCAAGGATATTATTATTATTATGGGTTCAAACTTAAAGTTCTCAGGTACTAACCTGGGGTTTTCTAGAATCTCACGGGCGTGAACCAAGGTGAGATCCTAGTTCATATTTTAAGATGGTAAATGGCTTTGTACTGGATTGAAATTATTATCTAAGTCCATTTGTAAAAATTTCCTAACTATACGGCAAGTGTTCAATATGGCGGCTTTTTGTAATGTAAGGTATGTGTATTTCGATAGATTGAGGATATTAAAGCTATTGAATATTTGTTTTGGAATAACGCCTGTTGTTGAAATTACTATTGGGACTATTGTCACCGTGTTCATTTTCCAAACTCGAGTGATTTCCTCTTGTAGTTCAGTGTACTTCCTGATTTTTTCTGTGATAGTTTTTTGTATGTTATTAGTGTTTGGGACTGCTATATCTATTATGTATGTGTGTTTGTTTTCTTTATCGATTAGTGTTATATCGGGTCTGTTGTTATATATAGTGTGATCTGTAATAATAGCGCGGTCATAATATATTTTGTAAAATTGGTTTTCTAGAACTGCTCTTGGTGAATATTTATAATATGGTGTGTATGGATCTTGCATGAGTTTAAGTTTTGTGGTGAGTTTTTGGTGTATGATGTTAACTAGTTGATTATGCCTATGAGTGTAGTCGTTCTGAGTCAATGTCATACAAGCTCCTGTTATATGTTGAATTGTTTCAGGTTTGCTGTGACATTTTCTGCATAAATCATTTCTAACTGAACTATCTTTTATTATAAATTTCCTGTAATTTTTTGTATTAATGACTTGGTCTTGAATGGCTAGCATAAATCCTTCTGTTTCTGGGAACAGGCCGCTTAATTCAAGCCATTTGTTGGAAGCTTCCTTATCTATGTGTGTTTGGTTTAAATCATTAGGATGTCTGCCGTGTAGTTCTTTCTGTCTCCACTTTTTATGTAGCTCTTCTATATGTCTCGCTTTATCTATTGTTTCATTAGTACTGTCTTCGCTAAGGTTTAATGGTGTATATTTTTTATCTATATGTACTATTGTTTTGTGTATTTGACTGGTATTCTTCTTCATGTTAAAAAATTGTTTTAGGTTTATAATTTGTCTTTTATGTAAGTGTGATATTTCTATTAATCCTCTACCCCCTTCTTTTCTGGATATAATTACTCTTTCGATTGCTGATTTGGGGTGGTGATATCTATGTTGTGTGAGTATGGTTCTAGTTTTAGTTTCAAGTGCATGTAACTCTGTATTTGACCATTTAATGACGCCAAAAGAATAAGTTAGAACAGGTATAGCATAAGTATTAATAGATTTAAACAAATGTTTGCTGGCTAAGTACATTTTACATAAAGCATGAATTCTATTAAAGTATTCTTGTTTTAATTTATCTTTAATAATTTTGTGTTCTAAAAGTCGTGCTTGATTGTATCCTAAGTATTTATTATTATTATTATTATTATTTGGCCTCTGTGCGAATTTTTTAACGTTCTTGATAGCGTTAGCGTAAACGTCAATTTGCATCGAAACTGCATAAGCGCCGTCTAGTGACAATAACGGAAAAACTGTTTTTCCATGGAATTTAACATAAGCGAATGTTTACGTCAACACGATCGAGTTCAATCGACTATTTGATACGACAGAGAAGAGACCTGGGGTTCTAAAAAGGCCACTTTAGCAGAATCAGAAAGCACATCACGCTACCCGACACTGTAATTTTTTTCCAATCAACCTTGAAGCTTATGCGTTGGCGACAAAGATGAAAATGAAATTTGAGAGACTGTTGTGTGGTTAATATTATTTAATATGATTTTGCTAAAATGAACTTTTTAGACCACCTGGCTTACGTGGGTGGATGTCATACCGCCTAATGAGGGTTTTCTGTAATGTCGAGAACCAGGGGGCAGCAGTGAGCCATCAGTCACAAACATCGCTTGTATTCTGACATTTTTTAAGTTGATGTCACTATAATGTCAAAGTCACTTTACTACGAGGTTGGGTGGGTCTTATGTTGCACCAACTGGTGGAGTAAATTTTCCTCGAAAACATTAATTCCTATCCCTTTTTTTTCTCCGGTTGATATTGAGAAATTTCTAATGGAAACACCACAATTCCAATGGAAATTATAGTTTTGCCTACTCCTCCACTGTACTTTTGTGATTAATTTCATTGCGGGATCCAAGACAGTTGTATTGTTTCTCCGGGACTCGTCGAGTTCCATTGACTCGGCGTTTTCCTGGTAGTCGCTTGGAGGTCACTGTCAATTCTTGCTTTTAGGAGAAAAAAGGAGCAAAAAAAAATGAAACACCCAGAACGCTCAGCAGTTGCGCTTACTACCGCGAGATCAAAAGAGCCTATTAATACTCCAAAAAATACTAACTGCTTGCAGGTAAATATCTGAAGTGTACAGAAATTGCATACGTTTCCACTACGCTAAGCTATCTAATTGAATTTAGTGCATAGTCATGTTAAGTCAGATATACCAGCGCTAATTCGGGGTTTCAATTTCGGTAAACCATAAATGCCAGCTGGCTGCTTTCAGTATAATTATCATGCTCGGTTACTATTTGTACAGAGCTTACGTTTAATTCACAATGGCGGTTTATGTATGTAATGTAAATAGAGCTATTTAATAAAGTTTACTTAAGTTACAATCAATTTACTTTGATTCAAGATACAAATAAATAACTTTGATGCGTCAATATGACGCAAAAATAACCATCGCTAAACTGAAGTTGCAGTGGGCAGGGCACAGCGCTCGCAGAATAGATGGTCGAATAAGCCGAAAAGTTTTGAAGTGGCAACCGCGTACCGGAATTTAATGTTACCCCAAGAAGCTCAAGTTGGTCGCTTACCGGCAGGGGTGCACTTCGGAAAGATGGAACTGGGTGGAATTGGCTCTTTTTGGCGGAAAAAAACACACACAGACAAAAAAACAGATATGCTTGTTTCTTAGCAGCGTTGAACTTGACCAGATTGGTATTGCCCCATTCAGAGACCGCCTGTAAGGACACGTTTAAGTGCTCAACCATAGTCTCCCGGCGAGACCAGATCTGCGACCCACCAGCTTGTGCGTCGGTCACGTATCTCAGCAACAGTGCTGCCGAAAGCATCGACCCCTGAGGAACCCAGCATTACCAGCATTAATATTCTGCAGTCTAGACGAGCAGCCATCATTGACCAATCACTCAATCCGGCGGGCAGACCGAATAAAGAAAGCTTACTTTATAAGGCTATCGTGCCAAACCCTGTCGAAGGCCTTCGAGAAGTCAAGTGAGACCGCGAGTGCTTCACCGCGCTTCTCGATGGCCTATCTCCAGATTTGGATCGCACAGGTACGCTAGAAGATCCCCTGTTGACCGATTTTGGTGGAACTCGTATTATTGGTCACTAAGAATATAAAGTAGGGATATTATGGTGGTGGTTATTAGGGTTATGCTGCAGCGGTAAAACCAGCGCAGCGCGAGGATCTAGGAAGATTAACTGGACTGCACGATCATCAACACCCACACTAATAGTCGGACCATTTAACATAAACCGAGAATAAAACACATTTACGTATTCCTTAATTTTTAATTAAATTGATTTTTATTATTTACTGTTACCGCAGCCACAGAAATACACATTCTGAAAATTTCAACTGTCTATCTGTTACGGTTTTAGAAATACAGCCGGTAACAGACAGTCGGCTGGCCGGGCGGTGGGTTCCGTTGGTTACCCTTCTGATACAGAACCCTAAAAATACAAAGTAAGATACAAACATTTGGCTTAACAATTATTCTGAAAAAACAACATAACCAATCCATGACATTGTAAGATTTAAGTGGCTGTAAAATCCATCCAAAGGTTGTCTTGAAAAGATCGCTTTTAGCGATAAGGCCACCCATCGTGTCACCCTATCGTGCCACCCAAGTCTATTTTTTCTGTAAATTATCATCATCTGCCGAGCCTTTTCCCAACTGTATAGGGGTCGGCTTCCAGTCAAACCGTTTCCAGTCAATTCAGCTGAATACCAGTATTTTACGTAGAGCGGCTGCATACCAGACCTCCACAACCCGTTAACTAGGTAACACGGTACTATCCATATAATGGCAGCCGAGATCAACGGTTTAGCATGATTTCCGAGGCACGGAGGAAACTCGGTATTTTAAGATGGTCAGTGGTCACCCATCCACAGACCAACCTTGGCAAGCGTTGCTTAACCTGGAAGATCGACCTGTGCGGCTGTTAATGTTTAGCCACGGGCTCCTGTAACTTATATGGTGTACATAATAAAGAGAATAATTTCTGTCCTATTCTATTCTGTCACCTTACAGTGGCTTTCCACGTGATATCACATTACGTGGCATACCACTTCGAGCTTATTCGTGCGAGTGAGCTCGAGTCACGACTTCCAAGCAGACACACACGTTGCACCGCTCACTTCTCACGTCACCTCGTCTTAAGCTCGTGCCTGTACCGTGACAAGCCACCCTTAGAATTTCGAGCACTCGGCACAAATAGAGTCGGCAATCGACATTACTCGACGGAATCCGAACCGAACAGATAATGGTATGCGGGGAGCAGGTGATTCGAATAATTAATCGATACCCTTCGTATTGGAATAGTTTTCACTCCACTTGCAGGTGGGATTTTATTGAGAACTGTTTTATTTATTTATTTATTTAGGAAACCAACAGCGATACATAATCAGATTTTACAAAATAGGCATGTTACATTTATAATGGCCAATAAAAAAATAAAAAAATTGTACAGCATTGTGACTGAAGGTGTTTTCGTGATGAATTATTTTTAGATCAATGAACTGGCCAATATTGATTCGGTCTCGCGTGCAAAAAGTTCGGCACCAATTGAAATTTATATTAAGTAAGGATCCAATTGATTGAAATTGGTAATAAGTAAGGATAACCATATAAACCATAAGAGTGTGTATTCCGTCCACTAGCGCCGCCAATCGTTTTTATTAATTGTGGTTTTAAGACACGTAGATAAAAAACCGCTCTGTAGTGCACTAAAGAAATATAGCAGCATACCTAATTTTTACTATGTCATTGAATTTTGTTATTTAATCTTGATATTTCATGGTTTTTATAAAACACTTAACCGCACACTCACTTTCATACAATCACACTGTCACATTAATACACACCATCTTACACTGTACGTACACACAATATTTGAAAAATTTACAAATTTTAGATCAAAACCGATAATAGATTTTAGATTCGGCTCTCGCATATCCTTTGATTACCGGCGTGGCTCACATGTAACTGAAAAAACAAAACAATTAAGAATTCTTTACTTTGTCCGCTTTGTTTTAAGCCGTACCATTCGATAATTCAAATAATTTAAATGTTATGTTAGAAAGTTTGGATAACGTTTCTTTTTCAAATGCGATAACTTGTGACCCTGATGATTGCACTAAGCCTTTGTCCTCTAACTCGAGTTTGACTATTTTATCTCAAAACATTCGCAGCGTAAATGCTAATTATGCGGGGCTTTTAACTCTACTACAAAGAATTATGATACCTAGTGACGTTATTATCCTATCAGAATGTTGGCTCTCTCGCAACCCCGTCATTCCAATTCTAGAAGGATATATTTCTCATAAGACATCAAAATCCTTTAATCAGAATGACGGAGTAATCGTGTATGTCAATAGTTTGTTAGCTAATGTGAAGGTTAAAGAACCCGTCGTATCCGAAGCGAACTGTTTGACAGTCACAATTGGAACTGATATAGCCATAATTGCTATGTACAGGCCCTACGCTTTTAAAGATCCCTCAAAATTTATACACTCTATGGACAGTGTTCTATGTGAGCTTAAATCATTTAGAAACCTTATAATTATGGGAGACATAAACATTGATATCTCCCGCAATAATAAAGATGCATACTCAGTGGACTATTTGGACTTATTAGCACACCACGGGCTTTTTCCAGGGCATGTATTGAAAACACATGGATCTACATGTCTTGACCATGCCAACATAAAGACTTCTTTCTCTAGCACAGTCATGGTGCTAGAATCCACAGTCACCGACCACTTTGCAGTTTTACTCTGTTTGTCATCAAATAGAATTAAAACTATAGACTCACGCCAAATCACAAAAATAAATGAAGAAGAGCTTACTAATGACATTCACAACATAAATTTTGATGCCGTCTATACAACGAAAGATCCCAATTTGGCTACTAAATATTTAATGGAACCTCTTCTCCTAGCTATAACTAGAAATACTAAAACTATCTCAACTTCACGTAGACGCAGGCCGATCAAACCCTGGATTTCTCAAGGATTACTCAAGTGTATGCGCTACAGAGACTATTTGTATAAAAAGCTTAGAACAGATCCGTCTAATGAAGTCCTAGTGGTGTCCTATAGAAGATACCGTAATTTTTGTACAAATCGGCTACGAAAAGCAAAAACAGACTATGAGAGACTAGAATTTGAAAAAGCGGGTAGAAATTCTAAGCAGCTATGGCGTGTTATTAAAAATGTCACAAACATAGGTCAAGTGAAGTCTTCAGCTCATGATCTCATAGCGAATAATCACGATAAACAGGGCACTATAAATCAAATTAATGACTATTTCGCAAATGTGGGGAGACATCTATCTGATAAAATACATAGAGACTCTCGATCTAGTTCGCTACCCGAACCCCAGAAGGAATCTTTTGTGCTGCTTGGAACAAATGAGCAAGAGGTGGAACGTCTAATCCTTTCACTAAAGAGTGATTGTGCAGTAGGATGGGACGGTATTTCTTCTAGTTTTCTAAAACGACATAAAAACATTATTGTACCACCGCTGACACATGTTTGCAACCTGTGCCTTGACTCTGGTGTCTTTCCTAACTGGTTCAAAAAGGCTATTCTTCACCCTATTTTGAAATCTGGAGATCGTGACCGTGTCGAAAACTATAGGCCCATATCAGTTCTGCCTGCGATGTCCAAGATACTGGAAAAACTGATAAATGCAAGACTGGTTGAGTATTTAGAGGCACACAATCTTTTGTCGATAAACCAATTTGGCTTTCGAAAAAATCGATCTACTGCTGATGCTGTTCACAAACTGGTAAACCATATAGCTCAGAAACTTGACAGCGGTAAGAAATGTGTTGCTTTGTTCCTGGATCTCGCGAAGGCATTCGACACGGTTTCGATTCCCATCTTACTATCTAAGCTCGAATGCCTGGGTATACGTGGTAACCAGCTATCCTTGTTTCGGAGCTACCTTACAAATAGAACACAGAATGTCAAAATTGGAAGCTACTCCAGCTCCGATTTAAATATAGCTTTTGGTGTGCCACAGGGCAGTATTCTCGGCCCCAGTCTATTCTTAATTTATATGAATGACCTGTGTAGCCTCAGCCTTGAAAGCGGTGCAATATTTTCTTATGCGGACGATACAGCACTTGTATTTGCATCGGACAACTGGGAAGATGTATATCGCCTTGCTCAGAACGGTTTCAATATAGTCAGTGAATGGCTTAAGGACAACTTGCTGACCCTGAACATATCGAAAACGAAAATAATAAATTTTTCGATTCGAAATACCAATGTGCCAGTTACAAGCTCACTTAACGTTGGCGCTCAGTTGACACAGTCTAATTGTAGTAACGACGGCAGTGGCACCCATAATCACTGTAACATTGAAAAAGTCACGTCGATAAAGTATCTTGGCATAGTGATTGACGGCAACCTTACATTCAAAGAGTACATAATACATCTATCAAATAGGGTCCGCAAGCTAATGTACATCTTTAAACTACTACGCCAATCAGCAGATGCTGCTGTTATGAAAATGACTTATCAGGCACTGTGTCAATCTATTTTGGTTTATTGTATCTCGTCCTGGGGCGGGGCAGCCAAGTCCCACTTTATTCAGATTGAACGCGCGCAGAGAGCGGTTCTTAAGGTCTGCTGTTTCAAGCCAAGACTTTATCCCACCGTCAAGCTCTATGAATATTGTCAAGTCCTTACGGTAAGGCAATTGTTTGTACTGGCCACTGCTATTAAACAACACGCTATTTGTAGCTATTCTCATCAAACCAATCGCCGTAACCATCTACCTGCCGTGGCTACTCCTCTTAAAACTTATTTTAGTCATAGATTCTTTGTTTTCCTTGGACCATTTCTCTACAATAAATTAAATAGAATTCTTTCCCTACACTCAATGAACAAACATAATTTTAAAATCGCTTTACAAGCATGGTTACAAAGCCAAACATATACCGCCACAGAAGCTCTCTTTGACGTATTAGTCTAATCATACTCAAACACACACACACACACACGTACCAACACACCCTTACACACAAACTTACAATCACACACAAAAAACCTCCCAATTTTATTTTTACTTCATTGTTTATTGTGTTTGTTTAACGAGCTCACTTATTGTTTAAAATGTTTGTTACTGCTATGATACTATGTGATTTAAGCAATCAAATATGTAAAAATGAATAGGTGGGGACCTGGTGACCTGTATTACAGGTGTTACTACCTACCACAGGCACCAGCGATCCACAACCAAAATAATTAGCTTTTCATTTCTGTTAAAATTGTTTGTATTTTTTGGCTTGTGGTGAGAAATAAACACTTTTTATTATTATTATTTCGTTTATTCATTTAATATACATAGAATTTACATTTTTAAATATATCTTAAAAAAAACATTAGAAAATACATTTAAAAATATAAAAAATAGTAGTCCGCCGGTGTCGGGAGCAGGGTCCAAGCTACCGGTGGTTAGGGCTCCAGAGAAAGGAACCTCCTCACAATACGAGCCGTATCGAGGAGTACTGCCTTCTGTATCAGGCCCTTTATCCAACTGCGCAACGCCAGCTTCGACAGGTGGTCGTCGAAGCTTTTGGCCATCAGGCCATTAGCCGTAATGACAATCGGCACAATGACAGCCGAGTCCACATTCCACATGTCGACAACCTCGTGTGCTAAGTCGAGATACTTTATTTGTTTCTCTTTCTCAGCTTTCACGAGATTCTCGTCATGTGGAATGGTAACATCGATTATCATTGTGCGGCGCGCTAATCGGTCTATCACCACTATGTCAGGCTTATTGGCAACAATAGTCCTGTCAGTGATGATAGACCGATCCCAGTACAACGTGACATGGTCATTTTCAAGAACTGGGTCGGGCACATACTTGTAATACGGTACCTCAGAGTCCACAAGTTTGTACTTCAAAGCAAGTTGCTGGTGGATGATCCTGGCCACTTGGTTATGTCGGTGCAAGTACTCGCCGTTAGCCAGACGAGAACAGCCAGAGATAATATGTCTGATGGACTCACCAGGACGGTGGCATGCCCGACACACGTCCACCGTCCCATCCTTCATAATATGTCTCCGGTAGTTATTCGATTATACGACACGGTTGGCGCAGTGGCTGAGCGATTGACTGCTGCGCAGCATGTCGCGGGTTCGATTCCCGCACGGAACAAATATGTGTACGACCTACATGTATTTGTTCTGAGTCTGGGTGTTTTTCTATCTATAATATGTATGTATTTACAAAAAAAAATGTATATAAGTAGTTTATCAGCCAAAATCGTTACCATAACACAAGCATTAGGTTGCTTAGCTTGGGATTATATGGCGTTGTGTGAAATGTCCAAGGATATTATTATTATTATTATTATTATTATTATTCGTCAAGATAACTTCGTCCATAATCGCACAGACAAAACCTTCAGTTTCTCCGAAGAGATCACTGAAGCGTAGCCAAGCCACGGACGCTGAAAAATCTACATCGGACCC
This sequence comes from Ceramica pisi, assembly GCA_963859965.1. Classification (NCBI taxonomy): domain Eukaryota; kingdom Metazoa; phylum Arthropoda; class Insecta; order Lepidoptera; family Noctuidae; genus Ceramica; species Ceramica pisi. Next base: position 1,827,091 of record OY982537.1, on the reverse strand, counting down.
ATGAAGAGCCCGATAGAAGCGCCCGTGAAGCTCCTTGCCTTTCCATACCTCCCTGCGGTCATCTGTGGTAAGTATCACAGGTTTGCGCCAGTTCTCTTTAGCCATGGACAACGGGGTGAGTCCTTTGTCCACTGCGACCACATCTCGGTGCATACCCACATCAGCTTTAAGAAAATATTCTCTGAGACTGCACATCTCGCGGTTGTGGAGAGTTTTGGCGTTTAAAAAGCCTCGACCTCCACACTTCCGCGGGATGTACAGTCTCATCACCGACGAACGTGGGTGATGCATCCGGTTTGCGGTCAACAGTGTACGGACCCTCCTATCCAGGGCGTCGAGTTCGGTTTGAGTCCATTTGAGTACGCCGAAAGAGTACATTAATACCGGCATGACCCAACCGTTGAAGGCGCGCACCTTATTTCCGCCTGACAAAAGGCTATTCAAAACCTTCTTCAGGCGGCCAAAGAAGCGCTCCTTCAACGATTGCTTCATGTTGGCAACATCAATGCCCAACGCTTCCGACATACCCAAATACTTGTAGGTTTCGGTTGAGATGAGGGATCTAACCTGTATGGAATCCGAGAGTTGAATTCCCTCAGATTCCATAATCTCCCCTTTTTTAACATGCATGACTGCACATTTGTCCACACCAAATTCCATCCTGATGGCACTACTGAAAGTTTCAGTGACCTTCAGTAGTTCCATCAGTCGCGAATTGTTGGGGGCAAAGAGTTTCAAATCATCCATGTAAAGAAGGTGAGATATGGTCTGACCACCTCTTCTCAACCGATAGCCTAGACCTGAATCCTCCAGCAATGTGCTTAGAGGATTCAGAGCTAAGCAAAACCAAAGCGGACTCAAACTGTCGCCCTGAAATATTCCTCGTTTAATCCATACAGGCTCGTCATTCCCCTGAATTGGTCGACATCCTGGATAGCGAAGGACTGTTTTCCATTGCCTCATACATGACTCAAGGAAGGTGCGTAGAGTTGCATCTATTTTATACAACTCCAACACCTTCGTGAGCCATGTATGTGGCACAGAATCATAGGCCTTCTTATAATCTATCCAACATGTCGACAGATCCTTGCGAGATCGACGAACCTGTTGGCTTATGGCCATGTCTATGAGGAGTAGCTCCTTAGTGCCGCGGGACCCCTTCCTACATCCATTCTGAGAGGCAGACATAATTGAGTTAATCTCAATGTGATCATTAATTTTCACTCTCAGGATGGATGTAAGAAGCTTATAGACCGTCGACAAACAAGTAATCGGTCTATAATTCTTGGGTTCCGCGGGACTACCTGTCTTATGGAGCAAGTGGGTAACGCCAGTTGTTAGAAACTGTGGTAGCGACCCAGACTCTAAGCATGATTGGAATTGAGATGCCAAGAGCGCGTGCGAGCTGCTATACCACTTAAGCCAGAAGTTGTGCAGTCCGTCCGGTCCCGGAGATTTCCAATTCGGTAACGGACGAACTGCTTTGGCTATATCTAATGTAGATATTGTAATTTTTTCCATTTGTGGTATAGCTTCAAACACACTCTCGACATCGCGCATCCAGTCACCCTCGGTGTGACAAACGGGCACCGACCAAATGCTGCGCCAGAAAGTACTCGTGGCGACATCATCCGGGCGGCACACGTCTGACACACTTTGTTCAGGTCGCTCCCAAGCTCTGTATACCCACCTCTCGTCGCTCTGGAACATATTATTATTATTATTATTATAGAATAAATATAATTTATCTTTTTCAAGTCAAAGCTTTTGAAAAGCCTATGAGTCTTATTATAACGGTTGATGATACGAATCGAATAGGAGGTTCAACCCTAAGTAACATAAGACAAATCCCGCTGAAACGACTTAGCTACGCCCAAAAAGCGAAAATAAAACAAAATATATATTTTTATGATTCTTAGAAAAATAATTTTGTGTTCGGGCTATTTTTATTTTATTAATAAAATAAAACTTCTGTGACACACGTCATGTCCAGTTTTACGGTCCATTCATTCGGTTTTTCATTCGTCCATTCGTTCGTTCGCTTGTCAAACTGTCTCGAAACTAAAGACCCAATTAGTTTATTGAAAATAATGAATAATCCGACACTATTTTTGGCTTTACGTAGATTTGCGGTTCATTTGTTTGCTTTCACACAGCCATTGCGTAGTTTGACCGTAGCTATAAGCGAATGATCGTTCCTTTTTTTTAAGAATGAGAAATCATCTGTGAAGAAAAACCAAAACAACAAATATAACAAATAGAACCGCGACGTCATCTATCAACTAGCGGCGAACTAAGAATCCTACAACGCGCAAACGATTGAACATTTACATCAACCCGAATATGAAGTATCGGAATGTAGCCCCCCAGGCACAACAATCGCCTGGGTGGAGGATCCTCCCTTTACAATGGAGATTTGTGGGACTTTACTCTCTGTTTTGCATACCCTCGAAACATCAAATGACTCCTCCCGCTCTGGGCGGAGCAGTGGGGAGTGTCAGACTCTTACTGACTAAAACCCATCCGTGGACTTCCTAGTTTGCATTCCATTTTCAGACTTTTTCCGCAACCCTTGCAGGACTGATCATCCCTAGATTTTCATACAGCGAAAAAGCCAGGGGCTGTTGTGGAGCAGTGGGTTATTTTTATCACATCTAAAGCCAGTTCTACAAGCACACCTCTCTACCATGTCTTTAAGACGAGTCGGCAACATTAGCTTGTGTAAAACCCAGCTTTACTTGAATAAAACTGCCCATTAGGGACTGAACCGATGTGATTAAGTACGTACTTACAGCATTCTCGGTTCTTCCATAGAATTTAATATGAGTTATATTAAATTCTAAGGAACACATGTCACAGCGGTCGGTTACCCCTTACCAATTTTGCCAAGATCCAGGTTCATAATATACTGTTGAACTTCTCAAATCTCAGTTTATTTATTGCAACCCATACCTAATGTACACAAACTGATTGTAAAATTAATAAAAAGGAATAATTATGAACCCTGTCGGGATGCGGAGCTCGTGGCTAAATAATAACAGCCGCACACGATCTTCAAGGTTAAGCAACGCTTGTCGAGGTTGGTCTGTGGATGGATGACCATCTTAACATACCGAGTTTCCTCCGTGCCTCGGAAAGCACGTTAAGCTGTTGGTCCCGGCTGTCATTTGGAGATCTTTGGCAGTCGTTACGGATAGTCAGAAGCCAGAAAATCTGACACCAGTCTTGCCAAAGAGTACCGTGTTACCCAATTAATGGGTTGTGGAGGTCTAGTAGGCAGCTGCTCCACGTGAAATACTACTGGTATTCGGTTTGACTAGAAGCCGACCCCAATATAGTTGGGAAAAGGCTTATAGGCAGATGAATTATGGACCCTGTCAGGCACAGCAAAACATTAAATAATTAGGAGAGAGGAAGAGCGCTTTAAAATAACTTTTCTTTCAAAGGAAATGTTTATCATTTCCTGACTAGTTTGTACCTATTATTGAATATTTATTCATAATATTATTATCATTACCTACATATTCATTTTTGGATTAAATTACATTTTAGTTGTTAAGTGAGAGTCTTTTTTAGTAACAATAATATTATTTATTTCAGGTCACAAAGGCCCATAACATAGTATGCTAGGAGTTGCCCGCGACTTCGTTCGCGAGTATGTCAGAAAGTAAAATGTTGTCGCTAGGCAAGATCTCTAAGATATATACAAACAGGCAATAACATATTATATACCTTACATACTATCCCACTACATAAAAACCATCAAAATATTAAGAAACTAAATTGTGTGTTTTTAGGGTTCCAAAAGACCGTATAAAAAAACTGAACCCGTATGAGACCACTCTTTTGTCTGTCTGTCTCCTGATTCTTCTGTAACAATAAAGGAGATGGCCAATTTACTTAGGGCACACTGCCTAGCATCTAAAAATTAATGTACATTAACGAATCTTGCTTTATTTTGAAATGAGTATGCTCTAAAACTGATTGTTAAAGTTACATAGTTCAGTAACTTCAGATTTTTCAGAAATTAACAAAACATGTCGTGGTCATGAACCTTCTCGGGCTTATAACTAAGTGGTAGCCAGATTATTCTGCATGAGTAAGCTTCGCTTGTCATGATCAATGAATAGATGACCATTAAGCCAATTACCAAGACTTCAGGAATCATGTTTAATAATTTTCTTTACCGTGAAGGAAAACCTTGTTAAAAATTCAGGCCTCTCTCTTGTCTGAAGAGATGTAATGTGCCAAGTGTAATCTAAACCCTCTGATAGTAGTAGGACAGGAATGGAATCATTAGTTACCCAAGATATGTATAACTGGATAGACTCTTGATAGTAGAATAGAAAACATTTAATTTCACATTTGTTAAAAGGTTAGGTAGTGTCATAAAGGATTGCAGTGTTAAAATAAAAACAGACATTGAATAACTTTTGAATGAAATATTAAATACAAACAACACTACAACGCAACAACGCTTTTAGGATGCTGATGCGACTGCCTCGGCACTGTAGTGCATCTGGCATGTTTGCCGAAGCGTGTGTCGATGGCTTTCATGCAATCCGCCGAAAGAGAGCTGCATCCCTGCTAAGTCGTGTCCGTGGGAGTGGCAACAGCATTCTGAGCGTTGTGGCTAGCCGGACTGACTGCCCAATACTATGGCATTGTGTGCAGTTACACGTCAAGTCTGGGTTTTAGTTTATTGTATTTATATTATATTATTATTTCATTCTGTTTTTATTTTAAATTTATGAATTTTAATTTTAATTTTAATTTATTCTTTATTTATTTATGAATTTGAGTTGATATTTATGATTTTCATTGTATTTGTTTTCATTTTATTGTGTGTACTATGATCCTTTGTTGGTCGAATTAAACGTTATTTAATTTAATTTTAATTTAATTTTAAATAATAGCAATGGTCGATATGGAGAAAAGATAATAATATAATAGCACAGTTTACAAACAAGACACAAACTCACACACAACGCAACGAGTACAAAATAATGGCGGGCGAATGTCGAACCTGTCTTATCGTTTCGTTTGGTTTTTAAAGATAATTATTTTTTATAAAACTTATTAAACATAAATATTTCATAGCATAGCATTCGAGTAATTAACAAAATGTGAATGTTATTATGATTACGACGGTGCACAATCATTTAACAGTCAGAATAATTTATAATATTACTCTGATAGAACATAAGTATATTAGCTTTACAGGGAATGGAACGTTTATCTAAAATGACGCGTTTTAACTCGATACGCTGGAACCGAAAAACAACTAGTTAAGTTTAAATACTTTTTCTGAAGTTGTACGAGAATGTAAATACTTTAAAAAAATGTATTTCTATTTTAATTTATTTGTAATTAGGTGCATTTTAATTTATACGCCGCTGAGTATAACTAGGTTGAAACTGGCCATGTCATTTGTTCCGAATTTTTTAGACCGTTTCAGTTTAATTTTGGATTATAATTATTAGCTTCTTTGACATAATAGGGTCACTTTCGGAAACTTGTTGAACTAATAAAAAATTTGCTGAAAAAGTTGAATTACATATTAATGAAAGGGCTAATTGTGATGGTCTCAAATAAATGATATTAAAATAATAATATTATAATTTAAACAATTATGAGATAATTAAAAAAAAAATCTATTGGTTCAGTAGTTTCGGAGAGAAGGGAAAAACTCGAAAACTAATTATTCTGAAAAAATAAACATGAGATATATTTCTTTACTTAAAAACTACAAGGAGAACCTGTATGAGTGTTAAAGTAACATGTTTTAAACCCGATTTGTTCAGAACCCTTTACGTGTGAGTCGGACTTTTTTTAGTTTTTATTTCTAAGCTCAGTACTGATAACAGAGGTGAAAAGTTCATACTATCACAGATAAAACACGATAGCTCTGTTGCTTTTAAAATTAGGTTAGCTACAAGTAAGTACATTGTTGGGCCTGTTTTTAGGGTTCCGTACCAAAATTGTGAAAAGGAACCCTTATATTGTGATTAAGTTTTTCCATCTGTACTGTGACAGAGGGATAGACTTAGTCACACACACACAAGCCGCAAGCATCATCTAGTCACTACATATTATAAAACAGTGTCCTCCGCCGCGTCTGCTAATCTGTTCGCGATAAACTCAAAAACTACTACTCCGATTGACAAGCTGTTTTCACCAATGAATACTTGACAAATAGTTTTTACATTTCTCGTGAACCACTCTATCCATTTGTGAAAACAGCATGAAAATCGGTGTAGTCGTTTTTGAGTTTATCGCGAACAGACAGACAGACGCGCCGGAGGATTTTGTTTTATAATATTGTTGTCGTTATTCAAAATCCTGTTAAACACCTCGGGTAAGTATCTAAGTCCCTAACTTCGGTCCAACTCAACACATTTCAGCCAAACTAAATATTATGTTGAACTGAGCTCACTTGATTAAAACCACTCGTTAGTGAAACCGCAGAGATAATGAAATTCCTGCTCATTTTCAGGAGACTCTAGTTCCGTGAGACTGAATTTTAGAGAAACTTTCTCGAATATGTTAGAAGTTTTAGTTGCAAGGCTGAATATATTTGTTTGTTATTGACTGAGATTCCAAAGTTGCCAGTATAGGCTATTGTTCTGAATAAATCTAATTAGTCCGTCAGATTATCAAAAAATATTTGACCCGTATTTTTTCTTTTGTTACGGGAACCAAAATTGACGAAGTTCCGACGCTTTTAAAATTCTCAAAACGTCACGCCCTGGCATAATTTTTAGCGGGTCGTGACGTCACGAGCCCCCACTCCCGAGTTTTGATGGGTTTTATCTTTGTCAATATTCATTGATATAAAAAAAAACAAAAAATACGTGTCTATTAATAAATTTTTCAACACTCTAACTGACGGACTAAATAGTTTTGCAATTTGTGGATGATGGAATCTAGCCTATTCTCTTATTTTCTCTCTAACAAAAAATGTGGGATAGAGTTGATAGTATGTGCAAACGCCAGTACATCAAGCTACAACAATCTGACAAATTTCTTCAATGGATTTTCTACTTTATCGTTAAAGTTATAAGGTTGTCGCGCTTAGGTAGGTGAAAATTATACTCCAGATGTAGTTACGAACTTAGGTATAATCAAGACTAGGATAGCTTATTCCTAAACAGATATATGTACAGGTCTTATAGCAAAATGGATGGGCACAAGTAGTGGATCTCCCAAGATGTATTTACAAAAAATGTAGTTATGCAATAATACGTGTGGTGGCGCGTGGGTCGCAGTTGTAGATCTGTTTCCTTGCGCGCGCTAAACTGCGCTGCGTATAAATATCCCCTCTCGGCTTTTTTTTTGCCAAACGAGCCAGCCCGCGCAGCTGAGCCAGTAGCTTTATACTCCCAAAACAATGGAATCATGACCCAGCTTGTCCCTTGCTGTCCTCCCCATAACGATGCCGCTGAGCCGAGGCCCGTACCCCACAGGGGGTGCCCCCAGCGAGCGGAGTAGTAGTTTTTAGTTTTGTTGCCTTGGCTGGGGGCCTTAAATTCATTTGAGGCCACCACAGGTTAGCCCGGTTCAGCAGTCTCCGTCCCTCAGAGGGGGTGAACTGCGAGAGGTCCGTCCGAAAAAAAAAAAAAAGCGCGGGGCGCCAGTGCACGGTTGGTAGCGGCAGCGGACGAATGTATGACTTGACTTGCAGCTACAAGGTTCAAGGTTGATTAGGAAAATTTAACAGTTTCGGGTAGCGTGATGACGTGCTTGCGACTGTACTATTAACATACGTATACCTGCTAGCTTGGCCTGGCGGCCATATTTTAGTACTTAGGTGTATCAGCATGAACGCCGCCACAAAAAAAACCAACGGAGCAATCTAAAAGAACCACGACGCCAACTTAAAACTGGCGGCGATTTAAAAATCATACATCGCGCAAGCAGAGTTTATCATATACAGGAGTCCGAATATGAGCTATCGGGCAGTTGCCCGCCAGACACGACAAACACCTGGTCCGAAAATCCTCCCTTTTCAATGGAGGTTTGCGGGACTACCGCACGGATAGATTTTCAAGGTTAAGCAATACTTGCTGAGGTCGGTCTGTGGATTAATCTCTGTACATCATACCTCCAAATAGGTAACTAACACTGTAGCTCTACGCCACACATTTTGTTAGTGAAAACTAAGAGAGGTCTGGCAGGTCTGGGATCTTAGTCGATTAAGTAGATATCTCTTTAACACGTGAAGCTGCCACACAATAGTATCAATATGTATCCTTTTATTATGAGTGAATAGTGATGTTTTTAGAGATCCGTTTTGTCTTTCGGACTAATAAAAAAATAGAACCAATGTGACCGTTTGAACTTTTAACCGACTTCTAAAAATAGATGAGGTTCTTAATTCGACGGGCATTTTTTTTTATTTTGGGTGTGTATACGGATTACTCCGAGGTTTCTGAACCGATTTCTGTGATTATTTCAGATCGTTGTCACTTGTCATTTGGTCCCGTTAAAATTTAATTCAGTTTGGATCAGTAGTTTTTATTTTATGACCATGTTTACATATTTCAACTTCTACGAAAACGATGATGTTGTCCAAGTATCACCACACTAAAGTAAAAAAAAAAAAAAAACTTTTTTACATAAAATGTAACCGACTTCCGAGTCGGGGTCGGGAGTCGGTTTAAAAAACAGAGACACGATCAAAAACACTGACTTCCGAAATTAAGGTGATTTTATACTTTGCGGTGTTTCGTTTGGAAGTCGTACTTACATATTTTTTTGTAATAAAGTTTATTTCAGAGTCGAATGGTCCCATTTTGTTTAAATTTGGTACACATGTGGACTTCTGTGACCATAAGACGGACATGGAACATAAATTAATAGATTTTGAATATTAAATTACTTTCGGGGACAAAGTTTTTCAAAATGTGTATATTTAAACTTTGCATGCGAACATCTACTAGAGCAAAGTGACATACGACCTCGGCTATCTCCAGAACATCATTAGATGATTATTTTCTTGTTTCATACTTTTCATAGGGTCAAATCTGCTATTTTTTATGCAACTTTCACGTTTGCATCTCTATTCGTAATTTGTCAAAAATGTAGGAAAATTGAGGCATGTTTGCGACTGACATGCAAATGTGATCGTTGCTTTCACATTCGTAGATTTGGCCCTCTCATCGTACTTTATAACAGTTGGGTTAGTTTTTGAACTTAGTTTGTTTTACAAATGAAATGAAAGTTACGGAAAAAATACCAATACGAATAGGATTTTTTTGGGGGCCGAGTCACCCGCGTCCGTAGGAGAATACCCTTCAGCGAATCCCTACACGTGGTCCCCGGGTGGTGCTAAACAGGTGATACTAACCGTTCTGTGGTCTAGTGGTTATACCACCTGATTCAGTCCCAGAGGTCCCAGGTTCGATTCCCAGCGGGGGCAAATCTTTGCTCGGTTTGGTTCGTGGTAGGACTTGGTTTAAGTCCGTCTGACAAGCTACCACCATCATGTTTAAGTCTGTCGCCATAACAACAATGTTAACAGCATTGTTGTGTTCCGGCAGTTAGAGGTATGATAGCCAGTTCCTCTCTGTAAGAGGGTTCCGGGTGAAACTCGCTTCCATCTTCGGCCTAATCATCACTTTCCATCAGGTGAGATTTGGGCCAAGAGTTTCCCCGTTTTGAATAAAAAAATAAAAAAAATACGCATGAAAAAAATATTTATTATCTAAACAGTTTTTCTAAATGTACAAAAATATAATACTTACAGTGAAAATGGAAACAAAACATAATTATCTTAACCATATTTGACCCTTTCGCGAAAACGCTGTTCTATATGGCAACTGTATAGACGTCATGGACTTTGACGTAGTTTCAAAGTTCATAAATCGGACTTCTCTTTCCAATTGTAATCTGTGAAAATTATTCAATTCAATTCTGTTCTATTGCTATTTGTAAATTATTTCATGTTTTGTTTTTCTTTTGATAGGCACACGTTAAACCACTATATCACCTGATGGTAAGCGATGATGCGGTCTAAGGTGGAGCACGCTTGCCTAGAAATCTTGATTTAAAAACTCACAGGTATCATGAAACACAGACTCCGGACTCTGGATTCTTTATTATAGCTAATAGTATTCCATTTTGTAAATAAAAAAATCACATGCATATTTCCTATTGAAACCTATTTGGTCTACGCGCAGTATTTGTGGTGTGTTTGAAAAGCCTAATTGTCACAGGTAAGCATGAATACGGGTCTACTTTCAGCATCTAACGTGTTTTTCACTACCACAACTAATTAATTAATTTCGAGATATCCGTTAAGTTCAAAACTAAACTCACAGTTAACGCTGTTGTTTGTTAGCATAACAACCAAAAGTCAGTACGATTCTGCTTGATTTTCTGTTTATAAAGAAAGGTTTGATCCAACTTTACGGAATCCCTGCAAAGTCGCCGAGACGTCTAATCCGTCCATTTTTGTCTCCATTTCTCTGCAACTTCGTAATCTTGTTGCAGCTGCATGTCAGCTTAAATTTATTGATGCTATTTGTTCAACGCTGTCCTGTGCACTGAAATGTTATGGTGTAATCTTTGTCTTAACAAAGTCATTCATTAAGGCTTCTTCAAAATCAAATGTTGTGTTTATTTTGCTAAACCACACCCTCAGCGGGACAAGCTCCCTCCAAAAAGACGATCCTGGATCTGCCCAGTGTCAAGACAAAAAAAACCTTCACCATTAAGAAAACAGTAGTTAATAAAAAGTTTTTAAACATGATAAAGACAAACATACCTCGGATGTTGTACCATCATCTTTTCCATCGAGATGGGCTCATCAATCCGATTTGTGTCGGGCCCCTGTGTGCTTCCTGACTGATCTTTGTCCAGACCAGGTAGACCAGCTGTAAAAACAATGAAGGGAAAATAAAAAAAAGTTATGTAGTAACTTTTCTGTTTTCTGTGTCTGTATGTCGGATGCAATCTTTGTAAATAATCATCCTAATACCAATAGTATTAAATTCCCTTTTTAAAATATATACTTTTCATCATAATAATCATATCATGCTGTCTCTTTTTTTTTTGCTATTGATAGGCATACGTTTGACCGCTATCCCACCTGATGTTAAGCGATGATGCGGTCCAAGGTGGGGCACGCTAGCCTAGAAGTAACCTATTCAAGTATTCACTCTTGACTTAAAGACTCCTAGGTCCACTCTGCACCACCCTAAGGTCGACTGGTAGAAAATGCTAATGGCATTAAGTCCACCTTTGTACAGTTACTTGTGCATAAAGTTTTAGTAAATAAATAAATAAATATCAGACAAAATACGTCCACTGCTGGAGATAAGCCAACCAACGCGTGTCCCCAGAATGACCGGTCCTGTGCGTCTCGCATGCATCGGCTACCCATGATTCTCACCAGGTCATCAGTACACCTTATGGGGAGGCCTTCCAACGTTGGGTCTTCCAGTATGTTGTCGCCACTCCAGAAGTTTTCGGCCCCATCGAGCATCTGTTCTGCGAGCAATGGGCCTTGCCCGTCTACTATAACTAAGTGTTATTTCATACTTAACGGCATGGTTGGCGCAGTGGTTGAGCGCTCGTCTGCTGCGGTGCGTATCGTGGGTTCGATTCCCGCACGGAACAAATATTTTTATAGGCCACAGATAGTTGTTCCGGGTCTGGCTGTTAGTGTATGTCAATTTGTATGTTCGTAAACGCACCCACGATTCAGGAGAGTGTGGGGCAAAGTATCTTTGAAAAAAAAAACTGTACATTCCGGGTTGAATGCAACATATCTATAAAAGAAAGTCGTGTTAGTTACACTATTTATAACTCAAGAACGGCTGAAACGATTTGGCTGAAAATTGGTGGGGAGGTAGCTTACAACCAGGAGACGGACATAGAACAGTTTTTATCCCGGAAATCCCACGGGAACGGGAAAGTCCCACGGGAACGGGCACTTTGCGGGTTTAACGGGAGCGAAGCCGCGGGGGACAGCTAGTTATTAATAGATTACAGTAACTAAATCGCAATAAAAACTATAAATTAAATAAAAACTGTTTGCCCCCCTCACTATGAAGAGTCACTGTTATCACGAATACTTTAGTGAAACCTCTTCCACTAAAAGATTCGTGATAGCAATGACTGGTCATGTATAGCTCAATCTCTCTCTCACAATGGCGTCATGAATGCATTGGTATATCATAGTAGAAGGACTGGTCTAACTATATTATTTTAGAGTTGTAGGGAACCAAACAATCTTACATTCGCGCCATCTTTGAGAAGACATGAATGCCTTTGAAGGAACGGCCAATAATGACATCTTCAAAATAAAAATACGAAGGTACTATCGCTAGTATATCAAGCTTCCAGAAACTGTCATAATATCTCAGCCAACTTTGAACCTTATGACTTTGAAAATGAAGTTGAAAATCTATTGAAGAAATTCGACAGATTGTTGTAGATGTGTTGGCGTCTGTACATTTTAAGATATTTTCCTAAATATTTTTCCTGCTGGGAATTCAACAGTATGTGAAGGACTCAGGTGTATTTATTAAGATGATATTTATCTTGATATTATTATGAAATTTTTCCCGTAACATAAAAATTACGGACAAAAAATCCTCGCTTCAGGCAAAATTGCCATTTTGTAAATAAGTGATGTTTTGTTTGTATTGTAATTATTTATTTTTAGGTTGGAACGGTCTTTATTATTTTATTTGTGATGGGTTTGCTCTTGACTCTATTCTAGGGGCGAGCTTACCCAGAAGTAGTCTATTCACTCTTACTTTGAAAAGATTAGTGTTGTAAGCGTTCGCAAACACAGACGCAGGCAGAGAGTCTTTACTGTGCTCATTATGAAAGACACTGCGAATAGGTGGAATAGCAACAATGTAGGGATGGTAAGTTGCTGTGCATCTGGATGTCCGATGGTAGAAGGGGGTGGGATGAGGTCGTGGAGTTCTTGGGCACAGTTTAAAAGTCTGAAGTACAAACCGACAAGCAGGCAACCTTGCGGCGATGAGCCAAGCTGTGAAGCTTGGCATCCACCAGTTTTTCGTCGCCGATAAGTCTCTTAGCTCAGCGTTCCACCGTTTCTTTAAAATATTACTGAATATATTATTTATTGCGTGTTCTTCGTAATTCTCATTAGTCAAAGACAAATCATTTATTTCAATAAGAACATTAAAAGGCACTTTAGAATATCAAAATTTACAATCAATCAATCTCTTGATTTTTGCCCTACTTCAGATTTACGCGTTTGGCTCTAGTCCAATAAGCAATTAAATAAAATGTGGCTGTAGTTGTCCACTCACAATTTTAATTTCTGCGTACATAAAGACGTCCTCCAACCACCACTCTAAAAGTGAAAAATAAAAAAAAAAACTTAAAAAAGTAAAAAAACAACCGACTCCCAAAAAACTGAAACTAAAAAAGTATAAAATAATTTTAATTTCGGATGTCGGTCGGTGTTAAAAACGTAGATACAAAAGCAAAAACAACGACTTCCGAAATTAGGATTATTTTAACTTTGAAGTGTTTTTTTTAAATATGCAGGAACTAACCATGAATATTTATATCGATGACTTTGTTCTGTAGCTATTAAACCAATAAGGAAGGGTTTTATATAATCCTAAAATTCCTTTAAAATAATTAGAAATAAATTAAACCTATCGAATATTTCGGCTATAAAGGATTTCCTTGGATAATGGATTCTGTCCTCCAGGGACGCATTGAAAGCATTTTTTAATGTTGAATTTATCATTTACAAGCTGACCCGGGGAACTTCGTCTGGGTCAATTTTTTTTTATTGCTCCTCATATTGTTCATACTATGATTAATAGCCTTCCTTAACAAATAGCCTATCCAACACTACAATATTTTTATCAAATCCGTACCCTTTGTTCCTGAGATTAGTGCGTTTGACCAAACAAACAAACTCTTTAGCTTTACATATATATACTGGCTGATGCCCGCGTCTTCAAAAATAACGTTAACATTTTTTTTTATGATTTCTGAAAAAGCGTTCTATAAAATGACATTGATTTTCCCTGTAATCTTAACATAAATTTCTATCATATAAAATAATTTCAGACGGTTAAAACAATAACATTTCTCGTCAAAAGCCGAAACTCAGCAGCTTAAAAGAAAAAAAAATGTTTAAGTATGTGCAAATAGGGCACTTTGGTAATTATATTACCCCACATGCCGTAATTGCCCAACTTCAAGGTTTGAAGAAGCCCTTTCAATCGCAAAAAAAAGACATTTAAACATATATTTTTTAATTTTTTCAAAATAGTTGAATAAACCTCATCTTAAACGATATCAAATTTCAAGTTGATAACATTAAGTAGGTAGTTCTTGAGATATCCAGCTGTGACAAACGAACAGACTTAGTCACAGTACATTAGTTATTTTTACCGCTTTGGTACGGAACCCTAAAAGGAAGAAGAAGGAGAAATTTAATATTATATTACGTTCAGCAAAACCCATCCCTGTAAAAACTCATATATTAAAGTGTATCCCAAAACGCTGGGCAGCCAATCATGTGGGCTGCTCAAAAGTTTCATCTAATTTGTTACGCCTACCGACTTTCTAAACTCATTCATTTCTGTTTATTACTTTGGGTTGCTCCTTTATTGAGCAGCTGTTTTAAATGGACCAAGACGTTTTTGATCATTCAAGTGGACATAAGCATGTCCTGTGGGTGTCGGATGTAGTGGGAATATTATTATAGCGACCTACGCAATATTATGAGTAGTGTAGTTGTCGTGACTACAAATATGACATTTGTTTATTTATTTTATTTTATTTTAATGCAAAACGGGGAAACCCTTGGCCCAAATCTCACCTGATAGAAAGTGATGATTAGGCCGAAGATGGAAGCGAGTTTCACCCGGAATCCTCTTACACAGAGGAACTGCCTATCATACCTCTAACTGCCGGAACACAACAATGCTGTTAACATAGTTGTTATGGCGACAGACTTAGACATGATGGTGGTAGCTTGCCAGGTGGTCTTAGAACAAGTCCTACCACCAACAAAACCAAGCAAAAAAATTTGCCCTACTGGGAATCGAACCTTGGACCTCTGGATCTGAATCAGGTGGTTTAACCACTAGACCACGGAGGCGGTTAGTGTCACCTGTTTAGCACCACCTGGGGACCACGTGTAGGGATTCGCTGAAGGGTATTCTCCTACGGACGTGGGTGACTCGGCCCCCAATTTGATTTTTCTGTTTTTAGTTAACCAAGGGCAATGGAACCCTATTATTAAGCCTCTGCTGTCCATCTGTCCGTCCATAAATCTGTACGTCTATCTATCATAAAACAATATAGTAACAAACATAAAAAAATACAACCGAATTGAGAACCTCCTCCTTTTTTTGAAGTCGTTTAAAAATTAAATTAAATCAAAAATAATCGCGAAAGAAAAATTTCAGTTTAAAGTAGTAAGGAACCCTTCGAATGAAAGCCCAACTCGCACTTCATCGATATTTTTTTATATTGGATAGCATTTGAATATTTGTAAATTATTTCATGTTTTGTTTTTCTTTTGATAGGCACACGTTAAACCACTATATCACCTGATGGTAAGCGATGATGCGGTCTAAGGTGGAGCACGCTTGCCTAGAAATCTTGATTTAAAAACTCACAGGTATCATGAAACACAGACTCCGGACTCTGGATTCTTTATTATAGCTAATAGTATTCCATTTTGTAAATAAAAAAATCACATGCATATTTCCTATTGAAACCTATTTGGTCTACGCGCAGTATTTGTGGTGTGTTTGAAAAGCCTAATTGTCACAGGTAAGCATGAATACGGGTCTACTTTCAGCATCTAACGTGTTTTTCACTACCACAACTAATTAATTAATTTCGAGATATCCGTTAAGTTCAAAACTAAACTCACAGTTAACGCTGTTGTTTGTTAGCATAACAACCAAAAGTCAGTACGATTCTGCTTGATTTTCTGTTTATAAAGAAAGGTTTGATCCAACTTTACGGAATCCCTGCAAAGTCGCCGAGACGTCTAATCCGTCCATTTTTGTCTCCATTTCTCTGCAACTTCGTAATCTTGTTGCAGCTGCATGTCAGCTTAAATTTATTGATGCTATTTGTTCAACGCTGTCCTGTGCACTGAAATGTTATGGTGTAATCTTTGTCTTAACAAAGTCATTCATTAAGGCTTCTTCAAAATCAAATGTTGTGTTTATTTTGCTAAACCACACCCTCAGCGGGACAAGCTCCCTCCAAAAAGACGATCCTGGATCTGCCCAGTGTCAAGACAAAAAAAACCTTCACCATTAAGAAAACAGTAGTTAATAAAAAGTTTTTAAACATGATAAAGACAAACATACCTCGGATGTTGTACCATCATCTTTTCCATCGAGATGGGCTCATCAATCCGATTTGTGTCGGGCCCCTGTGTGCTTCCTGACTGATCTTTGTCCAGACCAGGTAGACCAGCTGTAAAAACAATGAAGGGAAAATAAAAAAAAGTTATGTAGTAACTTTTCTGTTTTCTGTGTCTGTATGTCGGATGCAATCTTTGTAAATAATCATCCTAATACCAATAGTATTAAATTCCCTTTTTAAAATATATACTTTTCATCATAATAATCATATCATGCTGTCTCTTTTTTTTTTGCTATTGATAGGCATACGTTTGACCGCTATCCCACCTGATGTTAAGCGATGATGCGGTCCAAGGTGGGGCACGCTAGCCTAGAAGTAACCTATTCAAGTATTCACTCTTGACTTAAAGACTCCTAGGTCCACTCTGCACCACCCTAAGGTCGACTGGTAGAAAATGCTAATGGCATTAAGTCCACCTTTGTACAGTTACTTGTGCATAAAGTTTTAGTAAATAAATAAATAAATATCAGACAAAATACGTCCACTGCTGGAGATAAGCCAACCAACGCGTGTCCCCAGAATGACCGGTCCTGTGCGTCTCGCATGCATCGGCTACCCATGATTCTCACCAGGTCATCAGTACACCTTATGGGGAGGCCTTCCAACGTTGGGTCTTCCAGTATGTTGTCGCCACTCCAGAAGTTTTCGGCCCCATCGAGCATCTGTTCTGCGAGCAATGGGCCTTGCCCGTCTACTATAACTAAGTGTTATTTCATACTTAACGGCATGGTTGGCGCAGTGGTTGAGCGCTCGTCTGCTGCGGTGCGTATCGTGGGTTCGATTCCCGCACGGAACAAATATTTTTATAGGCCACAGATAGTTGTTCCGGGTCTGGCTGTTAGTGTATGTCAATTTGTATGTTCGTAAACGCACCCACGATTCAGGAGAGTGTGGGGCAAAGTATCTTTGAAAAAAAAAACTGTACATTCCGGGTTGAATGCAACATATCTATAAAAGAAAGTCGTGTTAGTTACACTATTTATAACTCAAGAACGGCTGAAACGATTTGGCTGAAAATTGGTGGGGAGGTAGCTTACAACCAGGAGACGGACATAGAACAGTTTTTATCCCGGAAATCCCACGGGAACGGGAAAGTCCCACGGGAACGGGCACTTTGCGGGTTTAACGGGAGCGAAGCCGCGGGGGACAGCTAGTTATTAATAGATTACAGTAACTAAATCGCAATAAAAACTATAAATTAAATAAAAACTGTTTGCCCCCCTCACTATGAAGAGTCACTGTTATCACGAATACTTTAGTGAAACCTCTTCCACTAAAAGATTCGTGATAGCAATGACTGGTCATGTATAGCTCAATCTCTCTCTCACAATGGCGTCATGAATGCATTGGTATATCATAGTAGAAGGACTGGTCTAACTATATTATTTTAGAGTTGTAGGGAACCAAACAATCTTACATTCGCGCCATCTTTGAGAAGACATGAATGCCTTTGAAGGAACGGCCAATAATGACATCTTCAAAATAAAAATACGAAGGTACTATCGCTAGTATATCAAGCTTCCAGAAACTGTCATAATATCTCAGCCAACTTTGAACCTTATGACTTTGAAAATGAAGTTGAAAATCTATTGAAGAAATTCGACAGATTGTTGTAGATGTGTTGGCGTCTGTACATTTTAAGATATTTTCCTAAATATTTTTCCTGCTGGGAATTCAACAGTATGTGAAGGACTCAGGTGTATTTATTAAGATGATATTTATCTTGATATTATTATGAAATTTTTCCCGTAACATAAAAATTACGGACAAAAAATCCTCGCTTCAGGCAAAATTGCCATTTTGTAAATAAGTGATGTTTTGTTTGTATTGTAATTATTTATTTTTAGGTTGGAACGGTCTTTATTATTTTATTTGTGATGGGTTTGCTCTTGACTCTATTCTAGGGGCGAGCTTACCCAGAAGTAGTCTATTCACTCTTACTTTGAAAAGATTAGTGTTGTAAGCGTTCGCAAACACAGACGCAGGCAGAGAGTCTTTACTGTGCTCATTATGAAAGACACTGCGAATAGGTGGAATAGCAACAATGTAGGGATGGTAAGTTGCTGTGCATCTGGATGTCCGATGGTAGAAGGGGGTGGGATGAGGTCGTGGAGTTCTTGGGCACAGTTTAAAAGTCTGAAGTACAAACCGACAAGCAGGCAACCTTGCGGCGATGAGCCAAGCTGTGAAGCTTGGCATCCACCAGTTTTTCGTCGCCGATAAGTCTCTTAGCTCAGCGTTCCACCGTTTCTTTAAAATATTACTGAATATATTATTTATTGCGTGTTCTTCGTAATTCTCATTAGTCAAAGACAAATCATTTATTTCAATAAGAACATTAAAAGGCACTTTAGAATATCAAAATTTACAATCAATCAATCTCTTGATTTTTGCCCTACTTCAGATTTACGCGTTTGGCTCTAGTCCAATAAGCAATTAAATAAAATGTGGCTGTAGTTGTCCACTCACAATTTTAATTTCTGCGTACATAAAGACGTCCTCCAACCACCACTCTAAAAGTGAAAAATAAAAAAAAAAACTTAAAAAAGTAAAAAAACAACCGACTCCCAAAAAACTGAAACTAAAAAAGTATAAAATAATTTTAATTTCGGATGTCGGTCGGTGTTAAAAACGTAGATACAAAAGCAAAAACAACGACTTCCGAAATTAGGATTATTTTAACTTTGAAGTGTTTTTTTTAAATATGCAGGAACTAACCATGAATATTTATATCGATGACTTTGTTCTGTAGCTATTAAACCAATAAGGAAGGGTTTTATATAATCCTAAAATTCCTTTAAAATAATTAGAAATAAATTAAACCTATCGAATATTTCGGCTATAAAGGATTTCCTTGGATAATGGATTCTGTCCTCCAGGGACGCATTGAAAGCATTTTTTAATGTTGAATTTATCATTTACAAGCTGACCCGGGGAACTTCGTCTGGGTCAATTTTTTTTTATTGCTCCTCATATTGTTCATACTATGATTAATAGCCTTCCTTAACAAATAGCCTATCCAACACTACAATATTTTTATCAAATCCGTACCCTTTGTTCCTGAGATTAGTGCGTTTGACCAAACAAACAAACTCTTTAGCTTTACATATATATACTGGCTGATGCCCGCGTCTTCAAAAATAACGTTAACATTTTTTTTTATGATTTCTGAAAAAGCGTTCTATAAAATGACATTGATTTTCCCTGTAATCTTAACATAAATTTCTATCATATAAAATAATTTCAGACGGTTAAAACAATAACATTTCTCGTCAAAAGCCGAAACTCAGCAGCTTAAAAGAAAAAAAAATGTTTAAGTATGTGCAAATAGGGCACTTTGGTAATTATATTACCCCACATGCCGTAATTGCCCAACTTCAAGGTTTGAAGAAGCCCTTTCAATCGCAAAAAAAAGACATTTAAACATATATTTTTTAATTTTTTCAAAATAGTTGAATAAACCTCATCTTAAACGATATCAAATTTCAAGTTGATAACATTAAGTAGGTAGTTCTTGAGATATCCAGCTGTGACAAACGAACAGACTTAGTCACAGTACATTAGTTATTTTTACCGCTTTGGTACGGAACCCTAAAAGGAAGAAGAAGGAGAAATTTAATATTATATTACGTTCAGCAAAACCCATCCCTGTAAAAACTCATATATTAAAGTGTATCCCAAAACGCTGGGCAGCCAATCATGTGGGCTGCTCAAAAGTTTCATCTAATTTGTTACGCCTACCGACTTTCTAAACTCATTCATTTCTGTTTATTACTTTGGGTTGCTCCTTTATTGAGCAGCTGTTTTAAATGGACCAAGACGTTTTTGATCATTCAAGTGGACATAAGCATGTCCTGTGGGTGTCGGATGTAGTGGGAATATTATTATAGCGACCTACGCAATATTATGAGTAGTGTAGTTGTCGTGACTACAAATATGACATTTGTTTATTTATTTTATTTTATTTTAATGCAAAACGGGGAAACCCTTGGCCCAAATCTCACCTGATAGAAAGTGATGATTAGGCCGAAGATGGAAGCGAGTTTCACCCGGAATCCTCTTACACAGAGGAACTGCCTATCATACCTCTAACTGCCGGAACACAACAATGCTGTTAACATAGTTGTTATGGCGACAGACTTAGACATGATGGTGGTAGCTTGCCAGGTGGTCTTAGAACAAGTCCTACCACCAACAAAACCAAGCAAAAAAATTTGCCCTACTGGGAATCGAACCTTGGACCTCTGGATCTGAATCAGGTGGTTTAACCACTAGACCACGGAGGCGGTTAGTGTCACCTGTTTAGCACCACCTGGGGACCACGTGTAGGGATTCGCTGAAGGGTATTCTCCTACGGACGTGGGTGACTCGGCCCCCAATTTGATTTTTCTGTTTTTAGTTAACCAAGGGCAATGGAACCCTATTATTAAGCCTCTGCTGTCCATCTGTCCGTCCATAAATCTGTACGTCTATCTATCATAAAACAATATAGTAACAAACATAAAAAAATACAACCGAATTGAGAACCTCCTCCTTTTTTTGAAGTCGTTTAAAAATTAAATTAAATCAAAAATAATCGCGAAAGAAAAATTTCAGTTTAAAGTAGTAAGGAACCCTTCGAATGAAAGCCCAACTCGCACTTCATCGATATTTTTTTATATTGGATAGCATTTGAATATTTGTAAATTATTTCATGTTTTGTTTTTCTTTTGATAGGCACACGTTAAACCACTATATCACCTGATGGTAAGCGATGATGCGGTCTAAGGTGGAGCACGCTTGCCTAGAAATCTTGATTTAAAAACTCACAGGTATCATGAAACACAGACTCCGGACTCTGGATTCTTTATTATAGCTAATAGTATTCCATTTTGTAAATAAAAAAATCACATGCATATTTCCTATTGAAACCTATTTGGTCTACGCGCAGTATTTGTGGTGTGTTTGAAAAGCCTAATTGTCACAGGTAAGCATGAATACGGGTCTACTTTCAGCATCTAACGTGTTTTTCACTACCACAACTAATTAATTAATTTCGAGATATCCGTTAAGTTCAAAACTAAACTCACAGTTAACGCTGTTGTTTGTTAGCATAACAACCAAAAGTCAGTACGATTCTGCTTGATTTTCTGTTTATAAAGAAAGGTTTGATCCAACTTTACGGAATCCCTGCAAAGTCGCCGAGACGTCTAATCCGTCCATTTTTGTCTCCATTTCTCTGCAACTTCGTAATCTTGTTGCAGCTGCATGTCAGCTTAAATTTATTGATGCTATTTGTTCAACGCTGTCCTGTGCACTGAAATGTTATGGTGTAATCTTTGTCTTAACAAAGTCATTCATTAAGGCTTCTTCAAAATCAAATGTTGTGTTTATTTTGCTAAACCACACCCTCAGCGGGACAAGCTCCCTCCAAAAAGACGATCCTGGATCTGCCCAGTGTCAAGACAAAAAAAACCTTCACCATTAAGAAAACAGTAGTTAATAAAAAGTTTTTAAACATGATAAAGACAAACATACCTCGGATGTTGTACCATCATCTTTTCCATCGAGATGGGCTCATCAATCCGATTTGTGTCGGGCCCCTGTGTGCTTCCTGACTGATCTTTGTCCAGACCAGGTAGACCAGCTGTAAAAACAATGAAGGGAAAATAAAAAAAAGTTATGTAGTAACTTTTCTGTTTTCTGTGTCTGTATGTCGGATGCAATCTTTGTAAATAATCATCCTAATACCAATAGTATTAAATTCCCTTTTTAAAATATATACTTTTCATCATAATAATCATATCATGCTGTCTCTTTTTTTTTTGCTATTGATAGGCATACGTTTGACCGCTATCCCACCTGATGTTAAGCGATGATGCGGTCCAAGGTGGGGCACGCTAGCCTAGAAGTAACCTATTCAAGTATTCACTCTTGACTTAAAGACTCCTAGGTCCACTCTGCACCACCCTAAGGTCGACTGGTAGAAAATGCTAATGGCATTAAGTCCACCTTTGTACAGTTACTTGTGCATAAAGTTTTAGTAAATAAATAAATAAATATCAGACAAAATACGTCCACTGCTGGAGATAAGCCAACCAACGCGTGTCCCCAGAATGACCGGTCCTGTGCGTCTCGCATGCATCGGCTACCCATGATTCTCACCAGGTCATCAGTACACCTTATGGGGAGGCCTTCCAACGTTGGGTCTTCCAGTATGTTGTCGCCACTCCAGAAGTTTTCGGCCCCATCGAGCATCTGTTCTGCGAGCAATGGGCCTTGCCCGTCTACTATAACTAAGTGTTATTTCATACTTAACGGCATGGTTGGCGCAGTGGTTGAGCGCTCGTCTGCTGCGGTGCGTATCGTGGGTTCGATTCCCGCACGGAACAAATATTTTTATAGGCCACAGATAGTTGTTCCGGGTCTGGCTGTTAGTGTATGTCAATTTGTATGTTCGTAAACGCACCCACGATTCAGGAGAGTGTGGGGCAAAGTATCTTTGAAAAAAAAAACTGTACATTCCGGGTTGAATGCAACATATCTATAAAAGAAAGTCGTGTTAGTTACACTATTTATAACTCAAGAACGGCTGAAACGATTTGGCTGAAAATTGGTGGGGAGGTAGCTTACAACCAGGAGACGGACATAGAACAGTTTTTATCCCGGAAATCCCACGGGAACGGGAAAGTCCCACGGGAACGGGCACTTTGCGGGTTTAACGGGAGCGAAGCCGCGGGGGACAGCTAGTTATTAATAGATTACAGTAACTAAATCGCAATAAAAACTATAAATTAAATAAAAACTGTTTGCCCCCCTCACTATGAAGAGTCACTGTTATCACGAATACTTTAGTGAAACCTCTTCCACTAAAAGATTCGTGATAGCAATGACTGGTCATGTATAGCTCAATCTCTCTCTCACAATGGCGTCATGAATGCATTGGTATATCATAGTAGAAGGACTGGTCTAACTATATTATTTTAGAGTTGTAGGGAACCAAACAATCTTACATTCGCGCCATCTTTGAGAAGACATGAATGCCTTTGAAGGAACGGCCAATAATGACATCTTCAAAATAAAAATACGAAGGTACTATCGCTAGTATATCAAGCTTCCAGAAACTGTCATAATATCTCAGCCAACTTTGAACCTTATGACTTTGAAAATGAAGTTGAAAATCTATTGAAGAAATTCGACAGATTGTTGTAGATGTGTTGGCGTCTGTACATTTTAAGATATTTTCCTAAATATTTTTCCTGCTGGGAATTCAACAGTATGTGAAGGACTCAGGTGTATTTATTAAGATGATATTTATCTTGATATTATTATGAAATTTTTCCCGTAACATAAAAATTACGGACAAAAAATCCTCGCTTCAGGCAAAATTGCCATTTTGTAAATAAGTGATGTTTTGTTTGTATTGTAATTATTTATTTTTAGGTTGGAACGGTCTTTATTATTTTATTTGTGATGGGTTTGCTCTTGACTCTATTCTAGGGGCGAGCTTACCCAGAAGTAGTCTATTCACTCTTACTTTGAAAAGATTAGTGTTGTAAGCGTTCGCAAACACAGACGCAGGCAGAGAGTCTTTACTGTGCTCATTATGAAAGACACTGCGAATAGGTGGAATAGCAACAATGTAGGGATGGTAAGTTGCTGTGCATCTGGATGTCCGATGGTAGAAGGGGGTGGGATGAGGTCGTGGAGTTCTTGGGCACAGTTTAAAAGTCTGAAGTACAAACCGACAAGCAGGCAACCTTGCGGCGATGAGCCAAGCTGTGAAGCTTGGCATCCACCAGTTTTTCGTCGCCGATAAGTCTCTTAGCTCAGCGTTCCACCGTTTCTTTAAAATATTACTGAATATATTATTTATTGCGTGTTCTTCGTAATTCTCATTAGTCAAAGACAAATCATTTATTTCAATAAGAACATTAAAAGGCACTTTAGAATATCAAAATTTACAATCAATCAATCTCTTGATTTTTGCCCTACTTCAGATTTACGCGTTTGGCTCTAGTCCAATAAGCAATTAAATAAAATGTGGCTGTAGTTGTCCACTCACAATTTTAATTTCTGCGTACATAAAGACGTCCTCCAACCACCACTCTAAAAGTGAAAAATAAAAAAAAAAACTTAAAAAAGTAAAAAAACAACCGACTCCCAAAAAACTGAAACTAAAAAAGTATAAAATAATTTTAATTTCGGATGTCGGTCGGTGTTAAAAACGTAGATACAAAAGCAAAAACAACGACTTCCGAAATTAGGATTATTTTAACTTTGAAGTGTTTTTTTTAAATATGCAGGAACTAACCATGAATATTTATATCGATGACTTTGTTCTGTAGCTATTAAACCAATAAGGAAGGGTTTTATATAATCCTAAAATTCCTTTAAAATAATTAGAAATAAATTAAACCTATCGAATATTTCGGCTATAAAGGATTTCCTTGGATAATGGATTCTGTCCTCCAGGGACGCATTGAAAGCATTTTTTAATGTTGAATTTATCATTTACAAGCTGACCCGGGGAACTTCGTCTGGGTCAATTTTTTTTTATTGCTCCTCATATTGTTCATACTATGATTAATAGCCTTCCTTAACAAATAGCCTATCCAACACTACAATATTTTTATCAAATCCGTACCCTTTGTTCCTGAGATTAGTGCGTTTGACCAAACAAACAAACTCTTTAGCTTTACATATATATACTGGCTGATGCCCGCGTCTTCAAAAATAACGTTAACATTTTTTTTTATGATTTCTGAAAAAGCGTTCTATAAAATGACATTGATTTTCCCTGTAATCTTAACATAAATTTCTATCATATAAAATAATTTCAGACGGTTAAAACAATAACATTTCTCGTCAAAAGCCGAAACTCAGCAGCTTAAAAGAAAAAAAAATGTTTAAGTATGTGCAAATAGGGCACTTTGGTAATTATATTACCCCACATGCCGTAATTGCCCAACTTCAAGGTTTGAAGAAGCCCTTTCAATCGCAAAAAAAAGACATTTAAACATATATTTTTTAATTTTTTCAAAATAGTTGAATAAACCTCATCTTAAACGATATCAAATTTCAAGTTGATAACATTAAGTAGGTAGTTCTTGAGATATCCAGCTGTGACAAACGAACAGACTTAGTCACAGTACATTAGTTATTTTTACCGCTTTGGTACGGAACCCTAAAAGGAAGAAGAAGGAGAAATTTAATATTATATTACGTTCAGCAAAACCCATCCCTGTAAAAACTCATATATTAAAGTGTATCCCAAAACGCTGGGCAGCCAATCATGTGGGCTGCTCAAAAGTTTCATCTAATTTGTTACGCCTACCGACTTTCTAAACTCATTCATTTCTGTTTATTACTTTGGGTTGCTCCTTTATTGAGCAGCTGTTTTAAATGGACCAAGACGTTTTTGATCATTCAAGTGGACATAAGCATGTCCTGTGGGTGTCGGATGTAGTGGGAATATTATTATAGCGACCTACGCAATATTATGAGTAGTGTAGTTGTCGTGACTACAAATATGACATTTGTTTATTTATTTTATTTTATTTTAATGCAAAACGGGGAAACCCTTGGCCCAAATCTCACCTGATAGAAAGTGATGATTAGGCCGAAGATGGAAGCGAGTTTCACCCGGAATCCTCTTACACAGAGGAACTGCCTATCATACCTCTAACTGCCGGAACACAACAATGCTGTTAACATAGTTGTTATGGCGACAGACTTAGACATGATGGTGGTAGCTTGCCAGGTGGTCTTAGAACAAGTCCTACCACCAACAAAACCAAGCAAAAAAATTTGCCCTACTGGGAATCGAACCTTGGACCTCTGGATCTGAATCAGGTGGTTTAA
This sequence comes from Ceramica pisi, assembly GCA_963859965.1. Lineage (NCBI taxonomy): Eukaryota > Metazoa > Arthropoda > Insecta > Lepidoptera > Noctuidae > Ceramica > Ceramica pisi. Next base: position 1,800,847 of record OY982537.1, on the reverse strand, counting down.
CCACTAGACCACGGAGGCGGTTAGTGTCACCTGTTTAGCACCACCTGGGGACCACGTGTAGGGATTCGCTGAAGGGTATTCTCCTACGGACGTGGGTGACTCGGCCCCCAATTTGATTTTTCTGTTTTTAGTTAACCAAGGGCAATGGAACCCTATTATTAAGCCTCTGCTGTCCATCTGTCCGTCCATAAATCTGTACGTCTATCTATCATAAAACAATATAGTAACAAACATAAAAAAATACAACCGAATTGAGAACCTCCTCCTTTTTTTGAAGTCGTTTAAAAATTAAATTAAATCAAAAATAATCGCGAAAGAAAAATTTCAGTTTAAAGTAGTAAGGAACCCTTCGAATGAAAGCCCAACTCGCACTTCATCGATATTTTTTTATATTGGATAGCATTTGAATACTATATTTTTTACTTCTCAGTTATGTCCATCCAAAGGTTGTCATTAAGAGATCGCTTTCAGTGATAAGACCGCAAAATAAAGAGTATCATCACTATCATCAGTTCAGTTCAGTTCATTTAGTTCAGTTCATTTATTCATTAACAATTTACATTGTGTCTGAATGCGTTACACAAAAAGTTACTTATTATCAGTATCATCACTATTCTCTAGTTGTAATCATCAGTCCACCTTATGGGAGAATCAGAAACAGAATCAGAATCAGATGCTTTTATTCCTCTAGTTGTAATCATCAGTCCACCTTATGGGAGAATCAGAAACAGAATCAGAATCAGATGCTTTTATTTCTCTAGTTGTAATCATCAGTCCACCTTATGGAAGAATCAGAATCAGAACCAGAATCAGAATCAGATGCTTTTATTCCTCTAGTTGTAATCATCAGTCCACCTTATGGGAGAATCAGAAACAGAATCAGAATCAGATGCTTTTATTTCTCTAGTTGTAATCATCAGTCCACCTTATGGGAGAATCAGAATTAGAATCAGATGCTTTTATTTCTCTAGTTGTAATCATCAGTCCACCTTATGGGAGAATCAGAAACAGAATCAGAATCAGATGCTTTTATTTCTTTAGTTGTAATCATCAGTCCACCTTATGGGAGAATCAGAATCAGAATCAGATGCTTTTATTTCTTTAGTTGTAATCATCAGTCCACCTTATGGAAGAATCAGAATCAGAACCAGAATCAGAATCAGATGCTTTTATTCCTCTAGTTGTAATCATCAGTCCACCTTATGGGAGAATCAGAAACAGAATCAGAATCAGATGCTTTTATTTCTCTAGTTGTAATCATCAGTCCACCTTATGGGAGAATCAGAATCAGAACCAAAATCAGAATCAGAATCAGATGCTTTTATTTCTCTAGTTGTAATCATCAGTCCACCTTATGGGAGGCCTTCAAACGCTGCATCTTCCGGTACGCGATCGCCACTCCAGAACATTTTAACCCCATCCAATATTTGTTCAGCGAGCAATATTTTCTGCCAACTGCCACCTAACAATGACTTCAAATATAATACCTAAAGACATTGCTACGCGTCCATACATCGCGCGTTCGCGTTCGAACCAACAGAGATGTGAATTAACTATCTGTGTTTCAAATAATGCATATGTTCGACTGAAACTAAATTAAAATCACGGACACTTCATTTATTGTAAAATATCCAAAATGATTTCGGATTTTAAGGTTATAATTATATTTGGTGTGTTTAGTTTTTGCCAGAAACATACCAAATGGACTAAGATCCCAGAGCTGAGCCAGACCTCTCTTATTATCTCACTAAAAAATGGTATAGAGTAATATATTTTTGTTCTTCTAACATACGAAAGCGTGGTAACTTAGGTCGACGGCCGATTCCCTGGTGTCAGGTGCCAAAAACATAACATCAAAGTGTCAACTGTCATTTCATCGACTGTCAATGTCAATAGTGTTCGTGTCACACAACGCTTTAATCGCTTTATTCTTTTTGTAGGTAACTAAAAATCTTACAGCGCTGAGAGTGCTTTGTTTCAATTTAAAAATAATGGCACCGGGGAATAAAACCCAAGTGGCTTACTTTTTAAAATGGTTTCGTAATTAAAAAGTGTCCGTTCTATTCTAATCATTAAAATGTAATTTAAAAAAAAAAACTAGGAATAATGGTTCTTACCATGTCCTTTAACAACTCACAAAAATAGAATTTACCTAGTCTGTAAAGTTCTATACTTAGTCTGAATTCTAACAAACAAACCCTAAATAAACTCGATGTTTATCAAACTATCTTAAGGCCAGCCAAGAATTTTCCAGTACTAATATTTCATTTCGAACCTGCGTCCTATATTTTACCATCTCAGTTTCAAAGTCTCACAATTTAGTCCAAGTCTGGTGGTCACAAGTTAGTCCTGTCCCAATAAACAGTATCATAGTCTTGGATAGTAATCCCTAGAAATTATTGGTATAAGACGTAGGCACAGAGCCTCGAAACACCTCGACGTGACAGTTCTAGAGACAGCTTGTATTAAAAAAAATATTATTGATAGACTCACGTTTGACCTCAAAATCTCGCCAGCGGCTACTACAGCAGAATCAGAAAGCAATTCACGCTACCCGTCACTGTCAAATTTTCCTATTCAACCTTGATAGAGATGAAAATGAAATTTTACAGAATGTTGTGTGATAAATAAAATCCGTGTATTATTAGTGGTCAGGCAGACGCCAATAGTTCTTCTATGATAAACCATCCCTTTACACCCGAATAAAATAATTTACTCAGACTTCTTTAAAATTCACATGACTTTTTTATGGGTGCCTAAGTATCATGCTAAAAATAATTTAAAAAATCCTGAAGTCTCTGGTTTCCTGAAAACTTACCCTCACGAGCGTGGGGCTTAGGAGGTAGCTCGAGATGTGAGTTTAGTCTAGTTTGGAGATATGGTATGATATTAAATGAAAATAAATTAACTAAACAGTCTTTATAATCATTAGTCATTTATTAACGATATTAATAATGAGTTATTAAACATTTGGTATAATGTCTTTGACAAAACAATCAAGTCTTGCTTTTCTACCCCTTGCTCTTGACGTTTCCCTGCCTGATCTGCCTCTAGTGGATCCCCTGCTTCTGGATATTGTTGGGATAGGTGGTGGTGCCTCATCCACTTCAGAGGATTCATCGCCAAAACCAGATCCACTCTCTTCTAGGTGATCTAAGACTCTTGCAACAATATTTTCATCATCATCATTAGCAAATTCCTCAATTTTTTAGTCATTCCAATTTGCTAACTTAGTCGACTTAAAAGAAATTTCCTAAAAATAAAGAAAAATCCCTAATTAAACGATTATACGTAGAGGAAAATCATGTTTAGGAAAAACAATATATGAAACTATTTAGTACGTATCACCGAACCCACACGATCGTGCGTCCTTGATTTTGAGTCATAATATACACATAAGTAAACATGCTAGGTTCAAATTACATACATACAGGTATAAAACAATTCTTAAAGTAAGTAAATAACACAAAAAAATAATATACATTGCATATATTTAATGAATAACCAAATACTTACCCAGGCGAGTTTGCGCGCCAACAAACGCAACCATCCTTCACAGTGGTAACGGGCGATTGACAGATTCAAACTCGTTCGCAAGTGGCCGGTGTGTATTTTTTCCAAGAATAAGATAGTCTCCCGATCGATCGAGGCCGGTTGCGTCTCGAAAAGTCGATTTGTGTACGCGCCAGATTTTTTTAAAATCAAGTCTCACTATCGTATCAAGTCGGGTTAGGTTGTCCTTTAAGTTGAAGGCTCGTGAGCATATTCGCAAGAAGTTGGAAGAATTGCTACAGCGGTAATTCGTTGGTATCGTTTCATTATAACGTTGTTAATTTTGTTTATGTGTATGTTGTATCTATGTGTGGATAGAATTCGCAACGATGTCATATGCCAGAGAACTAAAGTCATTGACATTGCGCGTAGAATCAGCATGCTGAAGTGGAAGTGGGCCGGCCATGTCTGTAGACGGACAGACGGAGGATGGAGCAAATATGTGTAAGAATGGAGACCACGTGTGGGCAAACGTAGTGTGGGACGCCCTGCAGTGCGATGGACCGATGATTTCAAGAAGGTGGCTGGCAGTGGATGGATGCGGACTGCTCAAGACCGGGATCGTTGGCGCTCTTTGGCTTACGTTCAGCAGTGGACGGCAATTGGCTGAAATGATAATTGATGAAGTTGGAGTATGGATTATAAGTAATTACGTATCAAGTGACTGCCAGTACAGCGATTCAGTGTTCTGTGGTACAAGGACCAGCAGGAAAATCTATTGTAGACACTAGTTGTTTGTCAAAACAAGTTATGGAAGGCCAGTGGTAATAATAGATGGTGTGAAATAACTTGTAGTAGGCTTAGTTCGTCTAGGGCGACAAACTATTACGTACACTACAGCTAGACGTTAGTAAAAAAATATTTTACACTAGTTTCTAACAGCGGCTTCGCACGCGTGATCCCTAGGGAAGATATTCCTAGGATGAAAAGGCTTATGTGCTATTTTAGAAAATAATCTATGTCTCTTCCTAATTCAATCAAGATTCGTTTTGGCGCGATTGAGTAACGAACATCCAAACTTTCACATTTATAATAATTAGATTAGATTAGAAAAGTTATGATGTGACTTTGAATCTTTGAGGATACGGATCAGCCCTGAAATCGCCAAATAAATCAGCCGCAAATAAACTCTTTTTCTTTCTTTTTCTTTCTGTTACATAAAAATATTGCTTCTAATAGGGAATGTACATAAAAAAAATATTTATTATCTAAACACTTTATCTAAAAATATACAAAAATATATTACTAACAGTAGAAATAGAATCAAAATTGGTCGAAAAACAAACGAGATATAATTATTTTAAACAAATATATCTGTCCCTCTCGCGAAAACGCTGTTTTCCATGGCAGATGTATAGACGTCACGTAATGTGACGTCAAATTCCATGTCGGACTTCTCGTTCTAAAAGTAATCTTTGAAGCGTTTTAACTTCATCGCTGATGAAGATATTTAAAAAATATTTTTTAGAGTGTTTACTGGAGCTTATAAGTAATTCATTTTATAAAGAAAAAAATCGCGTGCATATTCCCTATTGTGGAAGTTGACGGTACAGATAGTAAAGTCCCGCAAACCTCCATTGAAAAGGGAGGATCCTCCGACCGGACGATGGTAGTGTCCGATGTGAGAAACTGACCGAATATTCGGGCTGCTTTATATGTTCAAATCGCACGGTAAACTCTAATTGCGTGATGCAGGATTTTAGTTCGCTGCTAATTAGATAGATGGCGTCGTGGTTCTTTTTTGTTGCCATGTAGATTTTGCTCCGTTGGTTTCTTTTTCTTGAGGCGGTATTGCTGCTGCTACATAAAAAAAAAGCTTTTCCTAAAGAAGCATTTTATATTATCTTTGGGAGTCCACCATATTTAATTTAGAACTTAACTACCGTGTTTCGATGGCGATAACTGTTTTAAAATTCAGATGCAAGATGATGAAGATGTGACCCATACGTAGTTACTCACTAAATAAACAAAAAGCTAAAGCTGCGCCTTCAGATAACCTTTAAGTTTAATTAGATTTATTGAAAAAGTGTTTTGATTTGGCCGGGACTATCGATATTCAAATCTCCGTATTTTCCCCACATCTTGCCAATTTCCATTAAATCCCCAATCAAATTGTGATACCCCACAGTTTGTGAAATTTCCCACACGTTGGCAACGCTGGCTTGAGTTTTTTCTGTTTTTAATAGATTTAAAAGCTTGTAATTAATTTTCTCAATAGTTTTTCTTCCACTGGAAAATACCTTCACAACCTGACTGGGTCACACGGTACTTCTTGGCAAGACTGGTGTCAGATTTTCTGGCTTCTGGCAATCCGTAACGACTGCCAAGGATTAACGGTTTAACGTGCGTTTTAATGCACGGAGAAATCTGGGTATTTTGAAATGGTCACCCATCCAAATCAAATCAAATCAAATCAAGCATTTATTTCAATTAAACCATTTACAGGCACTTTTGAATAGTCAAGGTCGGTCGGTCCAAAAATTTGAAGCTATTTGCACGTTCCAAAGCGTAGATCTCTATGGACAAGAACGTGCAAGAAACTCCACGGACACTCTTTTAAAAATAATATTTTTGTACAAAGATTTATTTACATCGGGTTGAAATTATACATACATGTGAGAACGATGTAAAAGACGAGCAGGATAAAAGCGTCCGGAATAAAAGAGGAATAATTCAAAGAAATAATTAAAATCAACCATGGCAGCTGAGAAATGACCAGTCCCGACTGACGGCGCCCGTTCACGAACATGACGCATGCGCCAGCACCATTCGGCTCAACCATTTTGAAGGGAGCCAAATAATCAAACGCATACGCCACCATCAGCTAGACTTTTGAGTGAGCATGACACTCCCAACCGCCAGGGTACATTCAAGTCAAAAACATACCTAAAACTGATAATTAAAGTGTAAGTTAAAGGTACACAGTACTCACACATGTGCTGTTAATGGCTGAAATTATACAATGCTAAGTGAGTTGATTCTAAACAATGCAAATATTTCTTACAATCTTCAGCCGGTCCAACAATGTTTCCAAAATATTTACAGATTAGTTTGTGCTCCCTAGTGGCTGTGGAGCAGGACCAGCATTCAGCCAAGCATTTTTTGCAATCTTCAATATAATATGCTTGCCTGCATAGTGTGCGTTTAATACGAGACTTGAATTTCATCTCATTTAGTTCTAATATATGGGGAGGTATCTTATTATAACATTTTAAACAGTACCCCATGAAAGATGAGGCTACTTTAGCCAGTCTGAAGCCTGGTTGAACTAACTGGTCCCTATTTCTAGTACCATATTTATGTCTCTCGCCTCTTTTACTAAAAGATGTAAATTCTTGCTGACATACATGATGTTTTCGTAAATGTATTGACAAGGTACCGTCATGATGTTAATACTCTTAAACAGTTCCCTAAGAGAATCGCGCCGGCGGAGATTATATAACGCTTTGATGGCTCTTTTCTGCAGAATAAAAATAGACTCGATGTCTGCAGCCCGTCCCCATAAAATACCCTAAGACATGATACTGTGAAAGTAACTAAAATATACCAGTCTCGCGGTATCGACATCCGTTAGTTGGCGGATTTTTCTTACAGCATATGCTGCTGAACTTAGCCGTCCGGAAAGAGATGTTATATGAGGGCCCCATTGAAGCCTGGGGTCAAGCGTAATTCCCAGGAAAACCGTTTTATCGACGAATTCTAGTTTTTCCTTGTTCAAAAATATGTCACAATCACTGCTTTTGACATTAGGTAAGGCAAATCTTATGCAATTTGTTTTCTTTTCATTTAGAACCAAATTATTCGCCGTGAACCAATTTTGGACTTGCATTAGGGCGTTATTTATGTCATTAACATTGTTCGTCCTTCTATTTATCTTAAAAATTAAAGAGGTTTCGTCAGCAAACAACACCATATCAAGACTTTGTTGCAATAAATAAGTTAAATCATTAATATATACCAAAAATAAGAAAGGAACCAAAATAGAGCCATGGGGGACGCCCATTTTTACGTTTAATCCCGACGAATTTACACCGACACTCAATCCAAAGACTAACCTTGGCAAGCGTTGCTTAACCTTGAAGATCGTTCCATGCGACTGTTATAGTTAGTACATAATATGACGAAGGCTGTCGGCGAACGATGGATATGCACATGTGTCGAAGTCTTAGTTAATCATCTATACTATACTAATATTATTAAGAGGTAACATTTGTTTGTAAGTTGGTAAGTCTGTAAGTTTGTATGCAGGGGTAATCTCAGGGACTACCGGTCCGATTTGAAAAATTCTTTCAGTATTAGATAGCCCATGTATCGTGGAAGGCTATAGGCTATATATCATCACGCTAAGACTAAAAGGAGCCGAGCATTCATGGAAAATGTGACGCAGACGAAGTTTGGGTCAGGTAGTTTTTAATACAGGGCCGTATCGGATGCCGATAAACTGGGGCTCATGCTAGTGCATTCCATGGATGCCGACCGGGTAGGATTGGAGACGGGTGCGCCTCGCGTAAGCTTGGGAAATCTGTGTCAGTTGCTCGGATTGAGGTCGCGGGCGGATGCTTACGCATTCCTCGGAATTTGATCTTCTCAATCATAGTGATACGCATTCTCGAAAGATAATTATCAAAAAATTAAAAATCTCGCTATGAAAATGAGTTTTACTTTCAGAAAACCAATAGTGCATTAAGTCGTCTTTTTACATAATTATTTCGTTTTATCTTTTAATTATTTACTAGCTGACCCGCGCAACTTCGTTTGCGTCACATTTTCCATTAATGCTCCGCTCCTATTTGTCTTAGCGTGATGATAATATAGCCTATAACCTTCCTCGATAAATGGGCTATCTAACACTGAAAGATTTTTTCAAATCGGACCAGTAGTTCCTGAGATTACCCACTACATACAAACTTACAAACAAATGTTACCTCTTTATAATATTAGTGTGAACTAGCTGTACCCTGCGGCTTCGCTCCCGTCTACTGGCTACGCTGCCTATTTATTTATTTTTGCTATTAAACCCGCCCTGTATTCTGGTGAACTAAACAAAAAAGAATTTCCGAAATCGGCCCAGCCGTTCTCGAGTTTTAGCGAGACTAACGAACAGCAAATTATTTTTATATATGAGAAAGATGGGTTTGCTCTTCCAAAAAACAATAAATTCCATTGGTTAAAATTTTTCCGTTTCTCCGCTCCGCTGCTTCACTCGGCTGTAATGGAAAGGCACTTACTGTCAAACACGCATTGCCTAGCGTTGATTGGTTGATCAAGTTTTCAAAAGCCCAATGCACCACGTGACTTAAGTATTTGCGACGAGTTAATTTGTTTTTTTTTTTTCTGAAACCGGGGGGAATATTAGCAGAGTCCACCGTGAGTTTTAGATGTGGCTTCTCATTGGTTGTAAAACTCCCATAAAAGGCTTTGTCTTCAAAATTCACCAATTGAGTTTGAAACAACCTATGAGTGAATGTGAAACTCTCATTTCGCACAAAAATGAAACCACTGAAACAATCCTCTTTCTGGGTCGTTAAAAAAAATTACCATTGGTTGTGTCATTCCTTTCTAACATATACTATCAGAGTCGAGTGCCACAAATGCCGAGCTCGCTTTGCTCGCTTTTCCACCTATATCGAGCATGCTGATTGGTTGTTTCAAACTCAATTTGTGGATTTTGTAGACAAAGTCTGCTATGAGAGTTTAACGACCATTCAGAAGCCACATTCAAAACGCAGTTGGTGGACTCTGCGTATATCCAACCGGGGGTGAGACTAGAGTCGCAAGATGTATCGTGGTACTCAAAGAATGCGCTAAGCAAAAGTTTTTAGCAGTCAAAGCCATCGTCAGGAACCGTCAATTTTGAAGACTAAACAGTGTTAGTAAAACCTGGTTTATTGTTATAAAGTTTTGACAAATCCGTCTAAGGCACTTGTTTCACCGCAGGCGAGAAAGCGATTAGCTATTGACTACTTGCTCTCTTAGGAAAGGGATAAAATATATAGATATTGTGTGAGTAAAAGAGAAATATATACATTTATAGTCGATTATTGATATTTGATCGCAGCGACAAGAGCTACCAAAGAATGTACTCGCTCAGCGACACTCGCTCGGCGATGCTCGCTTGACGGTCAGATCGCACCAACCAGCCGTAATTTCTACTTATAGTGCGAGCAAAATTCAAAATTCAAAAGTCATTTATTCAAATTAGGCTGAGGGCCAGCACTTTTTAAACGTCAAGTTTTACAAAAGACAGTCCCCCAAAACGCCCGCTCGTCACCCCTTCCTAGTGTTTTAGCTGTGGAGAAGAAGTGGCCAACAAACTCCCCAGCAACACAACTGTCTGTTACGTTTTAGGAACTAGAATTTTACAATAATTAGTATGCATAGTAATTAAAAATTACTTCTAAAATTAACATGACACAAAAAAAAAATATATATTTATCATTTGTTAGCTAGCACACTATGACACTAAAACAAAATACACACTTAAGCAAGTGTTGACGTATGTGGATTAAATAAGTACGTAAAACGGGGCTATTTGAAACCTTTTTTTGCTAAACCTTGTGTCTAATAAAAGAACACTAAACGAAGTCATTCAACAGAGAGATTTTTGGATAGTTCTTTTAATGCCCTCTTGATCATGATACGTCTATCGTTAGTAGTTTTGAAGATATAATTTTGAAAATATGCTTTTCCAAATATCGCTACTATGGGGTTATTTGGTATTCCGTTTATTGGACCCGTTTTTCTTAATATATCAAATGTTGTACTAAAGAAAACCGTCGTAGCGATATTTGAAAATATTCTATGGTAACCTGGTTTTAAATTTATGGCAATTTGACTGTTCTTGGTCAAGAAAATACCCAAATAAATGAAGGTAGTTCCATAATCGACATTATATTTGTTGCCAAATTAGGGTTATTTGAATTTTTACGTAAGCGTAATAGAGTTGTGCCTATTATAAGTAAAGCGATATTTGGAATTCTCAAGGGTAAGCTATTTTTTACGTGAGTAAATGCGGGGTGGTTTTTTTAAATAAATAAAACCCAATATTCCAATTGAAATATATTTTATATTCATTAAGAAAAGGTGAATTAAAAAAAATCCCAACAAAATTAACATGAAATTATTCAACAAGAGGTAGTAAATTAAAGAAGAAATAAAAGTAGATAGGTATCTCAAAAATACATCTCATCGCTTTTTTCAGCGAGTAGGAATTCTTCGGCCTTTATAGGATTTTTTACTCTTAATAAAAAATTTCTTCTCTTTCAAATTGCCATTCTGAACGGCTTCTATTGCTTTTTGTAAATCTTCTTCAGAATACAGCAGATATGGTGGTTGAGTTTTCCCATAGCGTGAGTTGGTATACTTCCTTTGATATGTTCGCACCATGATATCATCCCTGGTTTCCTATCTGTGAACAGTAGGAAGATATATTATGTAATTTTACCTTGTTTTATTGTTGTGTTGTTTGATTTTAGCTTATTATGTTATTGGGAGCTTTGTCCATCGTGTAATGTGTTAGTTGTATGTTTGTTCTTAGTAGGTAGTTACTTCTAATAAAACACATATTTTATTGAACTACAAACCTTTTAGGTTTATTTCCAGTACTTTCCATTTTATTGTTTACCAAAATAAATGACCTGGATTTTTATACCTACCTATGTTAGTTAAAAACGAATTTAATAACTGAGCACTAACTAACCCTTAAGTGAATTTTGTTGCACTATTGGGGCTATTTGAAACGACTTATCAAATCCATACTAATGCATAGGAAGCCATAAAAGGGGCTATTTGAAATATTGTTCCAAATAACCCCAAAATCAATCTCAAAAAGCCCCAATCACAAAATATAGGTACAGTATCTAGCTCGTTAGAGATAGAAAACAGCAACTCACACCACCGAAATCTGCGGAAAACACACGTATACATAGTTTGATTGGCGTGGTACATCTATCCCCACGATAAAAAGCGAAAATTCAACATTTACAAAAAAAATTGCTGCTCCACGTGTAATGCTAAACTAACCGCCAAAATTTAAATTTGACATTGGCATTAGTTGTGGTATTGTCATGTGGCATAAAAATGTTCCTACCACTGACAGATGAACACATATAACCCGTCATAACTTAAACACAAAGAACATGATAATTTCTCTTGCGTTCAACACAGCGACCAGCTATTCTTATCGTCTAAATAATAATTAATAGATAATAGTATGCCTTCGAACAGAGGTTAGACTTTAATTTAGCTTTAAATGATTTAAAAGGCAGATCAAGATAAGAAATTACAAGTCTATTGTATAAACGGATACCGAGCCCCACAAATGAATCATGGACCTTACGAAGTCGGTGTGAAGGAGCATGTAGCTTGTGCTTGTTTCTGGTGTTAAAGTTGTGGATGTCGGTCATTTTACTGTTATACCGCGTGTATCTGACATCGACGCACAAACGATTTCCATGGGTCCAGGGCATGATTCTGGACACCCCAGTGTTGGAATTTTTCGTCGGTTCTTTTCTCATTTTTTTCAAGAGTACCACAAAGTATCAGCTCCGCTGAGCTGATATCTATTTGTGGCTTTATTCAGATTGTTCTTTTTAGTGAAAGTAGTTAATTAATTATTTTTTATTAAAAATCTCATTGGGTTAGGTCAGAATAACGATTATGAGCAGTCTAAAGTAAAAAAACCCTTGAAAAAAATAAAAAAATGAGAAAAAAGCCGACGAAAAATTCTAAGTCTAGGGTGTCCAGAATCATGCCCCGGACCCATGGAAATCGTTTGTGCGTCGATGTCAGATACACGCGGTAGATGAGGCCAGTCTCTCCTTACTGATACGATATTTCTTCTTAGGGTAGCCTGAGAGGAAATACCGGAACAAACTCGGAGACAAAGTCTCTCCGTACTAATCAAACCATATGAGAACAAAAAATAAAAAGTTTTTTAATCAGCCCCATGAATTAAAAAAAAAAAATATTTTGAGGGTCTCAAATATGTTCGATGCAAAACTTAAAACAATTTTATGGTTACTTAAGGTTTGAAGACAGGCTGCGCCAGATGACAAGCGCCATTTTAACGCACCACGCCACTCTTTGAGCTTACCGACTCTCGATGGATCGAAGGCTTCATCGGATGCGAGGATTCTGGCCTGCAAAAAACCAGGCCATGGGACCGCAGCTTAAGAAAATAGATTTACACTGATCATTTTTATTTATTTACTAGCTGACCCGCGCTTCGTTTGCGTCACATTATATTCATTAATAAAATGACTATTAAAAATAAGGGTTGGTGATAGAAAGGTAAACATTTAGGGTTGTATGTATTTTTTAATGCCACATTATAGAAAAACAAAAAAAAATTGTCCAAAATTAAAAAAGAAAATGTTAGGGGTAGACAACCCTTATCACTTAGGGGTATGAAATATAGATATTAGCCGATTCTCAGACCTACTGATTATGCATATAAAATTTGTCAAATGCCGTTTTGGAGGAGTAAGGTAACTAACATTGTGACACGAGGATTTTATAAATAAGATTTATTTAGGCACACCAACGACTTATTAACAAATAAATATTAATTTCGGGGATTCGAGGGGATTCTCTATAAATAAGTCACTTACAGGCATGCACATCATTCTCGAAGTAGGTCTAATTAAATTATTGTAGTGATTAATTGAACGAAAATTGAAAAAATAAAGTATAATTTATAAAAAGATGTCCTTCACTTAAATTAAATTAAGATTACAATATCATTGCTTAAAATAAATAACAAACAATTAAATTATTAAATTAAATTACATACATTTTCAACATTATAAAATTATGAATTTAAATTATTAACAGTATATTTCAGTTAAATTTCAACATTATTAAACAAAATTTGAAAGAATTTACTATAACATTTTCCCACATTGTATCTGAAACTACCGTGCCTGTACACAATCTATGTAGTTTCGGGGATAATGATGAGTGTTGACTGAAAGACTATAAACGTGGTTATATTCTGTATGGTAGACTGATGCACAAATACCTATTCTAAATTATTATGTACCAAAGCCACGTTTGGAGTCCCATTAAGTACTAAAGACCCACTTTCCTAACTTTAAATACAATTTAAACGGCCTGTTTTATCGCTTGCCTTATATAAAAGAATGTTCATGCAAAGTTAACTCATGAAATATATTAAGACCCTTATCTGTTTACACAGAAGAATTACTTTGCAATAACAACAGGCGATTTTACCTGTAAGAAAACAAAAAGTTGTAAATCAAAAAGCTTCTTTTATGTGACACTAAACAATTTTGTGGGACATTAAGTTTTTCACTACATATTAAAAGTTTGTAGGTACCAGTACTAGGGATTATATTAAACTCTACTTTATAGCACAGTAATAAAGTTCGAAATTGATCATGTAGTACACAGAATTAATTTTGCAAGGCGTAAAGAAAAAGATATATTGAATTTCTTAAACTACGTTACTTAAACTGAATAAATTGTTCAGTTCATTTTGTATGTAAATTAGATGTGAATTTATACTGGTTGTACAATTTCTTTGTTCTTATCTTGAGCAGTCTGTAGTATGTTCTCTTATCTTAGACTTAACTTCAAATTAGACCCCTGAAAATTACATTGAAACCATCTGCGACCACAAGAACGATGTCTAACAAATCTCTTGAAGCACTAATTGTATTATTCGTAGGATAAGTTAGTAATAGAATTTATAGTTGAAAACAAGCACTTATTAGATAATTATTTTTCACTAGTCTTTGCCTGTGAATTGGCTCGCGTTAATATAGAATTCCACAAAGAAATAAGCATTTTTGTTTCCATCACATCTTTGTTCTTTTAAAAACGTGGCCTCTCACTAGTAATTTCTCCTGTATCCTGAGCGTTCAAAACATACCAATTCACATACAGAAACAGCCAGACCCGGAACGACTGTCTGAAGGGCAAACAAAGATTTCTTCCGTGCGGTAATCGAACCCGTGAGACGCAGCGCAGCAGTGAATCGCTCAACCACTGCGCCATTCGTGTCGTTAGTTTCAAAACTTTCATCTTTGTACCCATATACGTAGCTACGGTACATGTTTTACCAACCGGTGACGACATCAGACGTCACACGCCTGAGTGTCAATACTACTAAATAATTCTCACATTCGCATCGCATTCGCATCTCAAAGGCCATCGGTCAAAAATATATGGAAATAGGGAATATGCATGAATTTTTTTTATTTGCAAAATGAAGTACTTTTTAGCTCTAAAAAACAATCAGAAAATTGTTTTTTTAAATATCTTCATCACTGATGAAGTTATAAAGCTCCAAAGATTACAATTAGAAAGAGAAGTCTGATATGAAATTTGACGTCAGATTCCATGACGCCTATACAGATGCCATACATTACAGCGTTTTCGCGAGAGGGATAGATATAATTGTTTAAAATAATGATAACTCGTTTGTTTTTCGAGTGATTTTGATTCTATTTTCACTGTTATGTATTACGATATTTTTTTTTTTAGATAAACTGTTTATAACGGGTGTAAGAGACAGCCCTCCTCAAACTGATAGGGTGATTTCAGTATATCGTACTAAGTTGAGCGGTACATGAAATTATTTCAGGAACTTTATGGGTATCCAATAAAACTGATTTGTTTAATTACCTCACTCGCAATGTATCGCTACCTCTGCAAAACGCACGCAGCGAACGGCAGCGCAGCGAGCTTTCGAAAGGATAGCTGCGCCCGCGCTACGTTTTAACAGCTGATTTCATGCGTCGTTCATGAGATTTTTTTTTTATTTTTTCATTTTAGCAGTGTTATTTACATTAATGGAGTTCTGCATACAGATAATGTAACTTGACATTGAAATAAAGCAAAAAAAATGAAAAATCGAAAAAATTTTCATTTACTTGAAAAAAGCAAACACTCTTCCAAGATTTTTTGTAAAACTTAACAGATTATTATTTTCTCTCTCCAGGAAAATTCCCTATTACGTATAGCAGAATTGAAAGCATGTAAATATTAGTTACTTGATTTAATAAACATTTTAACATGCATTTACGAAGCCTGTATACATTGTTCCGAAGTTAAAAATTACACACCATAAAATGGAACGTGCGGTAAAATAGGGGCTCTAACCCAAGTACCTATTTAACCACACGCTCCATTGTACAGCGACGTGCGTGTTCTTAACGGTTTTTTTTAAATAATTTCCATAAAAAATAGCGCACTAGTATCATAAATAACTATTACCATTTTGCCAAGATCATAGCCATTTCTTTCCGTTCTAAATAAC
Organism: Ceramica pisi; assembly: GCA_963859965.1. Taxonomy (NCBI): domain Eukaryota; kingdom Metazoa; phylum Arthropoda; class Insecta; order Lepidoptera; family Noctuidae; genus Ceramica; species Ceramica pisi. Next base: position 1,785,012 of record OY982537.1, on the reverse strand, counting down.
CTCGCGAACTTTTTCCACATAACGATCACAAGCTGGACTATGAAAACAACATCAATCACCGAAGGCTCAAGTCATCTAGATTATGTATGAGTAGTCAAGCCCTTTCAATGAAGGGTGTGGGAGTTTTATTTATTTATTTATGTATGCTTTATTGTACACCAAAAAAATAAAAACATGAAGAAAATCTTAAACTAAAAAAATATACAAATGGCGGAGTTTTGTATTAAAACTAGCAATTTGGGTGGAAATAAAAGATTATTATGAAGCCATGAATAAGAATCATGATTGAAATACCTGATCAGCTCGTGGCTTAAATAATAACAGCCACACAGGTTGATCTTCAAGGTTAAGCACCGCTTGCCGAGGTTGGTCTGTGGATGTGTGACCATCTTAATATACCGAGTTTCCTCCGTGCCTCGGAAGTCATGTTACGCCGTTGGTCCTGGCTATCATTTGGAGATCTTAGGCAGTTGTTACGGACAGTCAGAAGCCAGAAAATCTGACACCAGTCTTTCCAAGGTGTACCGTGCTACCCAGTTGATGGTTGTGTAGGTCTGGTAGGCAGCCGCTCCACGTAAAATACTGGTACTCAGCTGAATCCGGTTTGACAGGAAGCCGATCCTAATATAGTTGGGAAAAGGCTAGGCAGATGATTTAAATACCTGACCATTAAATATTATATAATTATCGCACTATTTCAACTTCGAAAAACTTGGGGGCCTTAAAAGGCCACTTATGGAGAATCATATTAGAATCAAAATATTAATCACAGCACAATCTTTCACATTTGATTTTCATCTTTATCTCTAGCGTAGTAGGTTTAAGGTTGATTGGGAAAATTTCACAGTGAAAAGTAGTGGGCCTTGCTTTCTGAATCTGCTAAAGTGGAATTTTTAGACATGAAACATTTGACCATCCACTTACACTTGAAAAATTCACCCTGTAAATTGTTATTACATCCTGTTGTAAACCAAACTTGGAAGCAATTCCATGCCACTTCGCAAGTCACCTCGTCCTTCAATTGGTCCAATCAGTTGTGTTTCCTTACATACCTATAACCTCATTGGCGACGAGATCAAGTTAGCGCAACTCTGTGGTTTCAAACTCGACTAAGGCTACGGACAAGAAGTCAGCGGGCGCGGGACGGCGGCGGTGGCAGCGCCGAGAGCGGTACGTTGCCATGCATAGATTTATAAGGACCTGGCCTCGAAGGCAGCGGCGCGGGGAGCAGCGTACGAGCAATGCGCTCTAGTCTAGTAGTGCCCGCGCTGCTGCATTGACGTATAGTGTGGTGCATTTGTTTTTTTAACTTGTTGTCCCCAGCGGCTACGCTCTGCTGGCAACTTTCTTTATTTATTTTTTTTCATTAGAACCTTCTTAGCACATTAGCCCAGAACCGAGAAGAATGGAAAGAAGAAAGGGAGGCCTTTGCCCTGCAGTGGGACCAAATAGGCTAAAAATAAAATACATAAATAAATGTTAGAACCTTTTCCAGACAATAGCGAACACAACAAAAAAAGAATTAGTGAAATAATTCCAAAAGAATTCATTTTATATATAAGAAGATAGCAAACCGACGATTCAAAATTTTTATCAAAAAGATATTGTCGTCGCTGTTTAGACATTTTGTTGGCGAACAAAGAAACTAATTTGCTCACTGGCCTCGAGACCGGGTATGCACTCGCCGCTCCCCGCCACCACACTCGCCCCGCAGTGCCTCGCTGACTTCGAGACCGAGGCCGTAGGTTTGACTTGAGCTCAGTAATTCTGTAACTTTATACCAGTGTCAATTGTTATTCGAGAAGTTAAGTGTATTGTGATGCTGAGCTCGTTTTCTGAAGTGTGTTTGGGGATTTGGGTACACGGTGTTTGACGTAGCTGGAGCTGACTGATACGAATCATTAGGCAAAATGATTCCTACTATCCTATCCTACTTTCTATTATATATCTACACTTAATATTGAAGATTGCACTTTTCTTTTAAAAAATATAAATAGCGAGATTGACTGTCCTGATCTCCTGCATAAACTGCGTTTCAATGTCCCACAGAGATCAGTTAGATTCAATCCGCCTATCTCCATTCCCTTTTCTTCTTCTAATTATAGGCAAAACTCATACATGGTGCGAGCGAGTAAGGATTTCAATATTCTTTGTAAAGAGTTCTCATTTGACCCATTTGTCACCAAAAACTATTCTGTACGTACTCGGCTGAACGCCGACTTTTTTAAAAGCACATAGTGATTATTGTAACTTATATACATGTTTATATATTTATATTCCTTTCTATCGTGCTTGCTAGTGATCCTAAGATTTCTACTACTTTTTCTGTTTTTACCCGTGAGAACGTGTAATTGGCTCTTTATCTCTTATAATTTTGTTAACCATTTGTTAAAGCTGTTGGTTCTCCTTTTAATAAATAAATAAATATTTTAAAGCTGAAGAGTTTGTTTCTTTGAACGCGCTAATATCAGGAACAACTAGTCTAACAACTGCCAAAGATGTCCAAATGACTGCCAGGACCAAAAACTTAGCGTGCTTTCCGAGGCACGGAGGAAACTCGGTATGTTAAAATGGTCACCCGTCCAGAAACCAACCTTGGCAAGCGTTGCTTATCCTTAAAGATCGACCCGTGCGGCTATTATAATTTAACCACAAGCTAAGTAAATACTTCTTTACAATAAAAGAGCTTGAAGATAAAATAATGGTGTATCAGCCACTAATAATCTCAAGTTAGTCTACTGAAGGATCTCGAAGTTTGAGTAACCACAAAGTTCCTTCTTAACCGAACCTGTACGTGATCCGATTACTTATCAGGGGTTACAGGGCTCAGGTAAATCTACCTGAGATAGTGAAATCACCCATGAATGTAACAATATAAACAAGTTCTTTTGAAGTTAAAAATTGAAGAAGACAGCTAACTTTATAATCTTTCTAAGATTTACGAATCGTGTTTGAGTGTTCATAGAACATTTTGGGGAAGGCGTCAGGAAATTTAAAATAAAAGAGTTTTATTTTTTTGTTCACAAAAAATACTGTTTAGCCAGATAATCTTTGTTGCGGGATTTGTTTGAAAGAGTCACCGCGACCCTGGAACGCAAAGGGCATTAGGAGGAACACGGATGGGTTTTAGTCAGTAAGAGTCTGACACTCCCTTCGGCTTCGCCCAAAGTGGGAGGAGTCATTTGATGATTTCCCATCCATAAAAAGGCAAGTAATCTTTATAATTACTCTCTGCAGACGTACTTTTCGACACATCAATTAAATTCAATATAAAACCGACCAAGTAAGAGTCGGACTGTCACTCGAGGGGTTACTTATTATAATTTTTATTATTTGTTATTTTAGGGACAATATAAATACATAGTCTGTGAAAATTTCAACTGCCTATCTATTATGTTTCTGAGATACAGACGGACAGTGAGGCTTACTAATAGAGTTCCGTTTATATAACCAAGTAAGTATAGAACCAAAACAATTATAAAGTCCACAATGTCTATGAGAAATATATTTGTCACAAAATAAATACCGTCCCTTTGTTAGCAGCTTGGTCCCTATGTCCCAAAGGTTTGTAGGCACTTCAGTACCTTGACTTGTAAACATGCGAGACAAGGCGGAAACCCACCGCAACGCACGGCGAGGCTACGCACGTGTGAGGCTTCGCCTTGAAAGAATATGTGTGAGATTGTTTCTACTACAACCCACGGACACGCTACGCATCAATACGCGTAGCTTGCTCGAATATGGCGCCCACGTAGCTTACCGTCACAGTATATACTGTGTCGCCGTTTTGAACGCCACGCACGCTGCGCACATGGTAAACGCTTTACACGAATATTAACCCACGACTAAGTAAAAACCATATTCTGAAAATAACGTGCGTAGCCGCTCCGTGTGCCATGCTACAGTTGTACATAGTCGTGGGCGTGTAGCGTGTGCTGCACTGGAAACGTAGACCCATGTTGTTAAAAAAAAAATGAACACGAGCAGCTAAAATGGCCGTGGATAGCATGCACCGCGGTGGGTTCGCGCTTCTATGTACAGAAACGTTAATTGTTTTGCTGTTCCTACTTCTAAAAACTCTACCTCCTTACTAACTCATTGACAGTCAGGAATTTTTATCCACCATTGTACAGTATTAAACTGTACAAATTTTGCTGACGCGCTGACTTGCATCCGGCGTACGTCACTTTATTGCTATAAATAAACATACATAACAATAAATCAGTGAGTGCAAATACTGCTACACCGTGTAGCAGCAGGTGCAAGTCACCGCGTCATTAGAGATAAGACCATTAGAGAAAATAATTATCAACAGTTTGATTTGTAAACACTATTTACACGTAATAAACCCTACGGAAACTTAGTAATATTTTCTCTCTACGCGCTCCATCCTCAACGAGAACAACTCTGCAAGTGAACGAACTGTACAACCATCCTGAATTTATTTATTGAATGCGTTATATTGTGTGGGTGTTTGTTATATTTTAAGTTTAATAGACCTAAGGCCATTTAGACCATTTTGAACTTGAGTGTGCTTAAATTATAACACCATTTATCGTACCAACTTCAAAATGAAAATTATAAATCTCGCCACAAAAGCCACGCCTGCTATTTCAGTCCAAAACTCTCGAAATATTCATGAACAGCTTATTCAGTTAACGTCTCGTTTTAAGCTCTTTGACTATGAAACCTATTCCATGCAACGAGAATGGTCAATGCACCAAACTGCCAATAAATATTTAATGCCTGCCTTTGCCAAATGAAGTAGAAAATACCCTTTTCAAAGACCGTAAAATAGGGTTAATAGAAACGCTGGGATGAATAGAACTTGCGGAATTTGTTCAAAAGAGTCACCGCAGCCTTGCAACGCAAAGGGCATTATAGGAGGAACACGGATGGGTTTTAGTCAGTAAATCTGACAACAGGAGTCATTTGATGATTTCCCATCCTAAAAAAAAAGGGTGAATACAAACAAAACTTTGAAGTAGATTTTCACTTTAAATGCTCGCAGCATTTAACCATTTTTAAATCAAAATTTCAAAGATTGATAATTTCCTAGAAATCAATAATGTGACATTGAAAGTTAAAATAGGTACCTTTCAAAGTTTTGTTTCCATTTACCCTTGCGCTTCTACTCACCCTTTTTCCCAAGACTCTAAAAAATTCATACTACCCTTTCAACTCTTGCAAACAAAACAACTGAAATGTTTAGTAAACATTCTTAAAGTACCAATTTAATATTTTATTACAAGAAATCCGAATTGAATAAAATCTGCAGCTTTTAAATGAGATGGTATTACAGTCGAGGGCGAAGATCTGAGAAAGAAGGGTGATGTGGCACGAGACTTTAATATGCTTAAAATTTTTAAACTTATCTATATTTTTAATTCTAAATTAACAAATTATACTAAACTAACAAAATACTAAAGTAGAGCATCAAAATATTCGTCCTCCACAATTACAGCTGGTAATGTACCCAAGAGACTGGCGGCATTGCCACGTTGAATGGCAATGCTTAATCTCTGCCCAAAGTAAGAGCCAGCTCTTGGGTCACGGGAAGTGTCAACCAGCCGTTTCGAAATTTCTTAAAATTGTAATAGAGGTCGGCAATTCTACATGTTACAGTTTAAATAGCAGTGGGTTGCTCGCGGAAAACGGTCGATACGGTCGATGGGGCAGAAACATTCTAGAGTAGTGATGGCGTACCGAAAGACAAGCTTTAGGAAGACCTGCCACAAGGTCTACAATGACCTGGTGAATATCGAGGGAATCTATGACCAGGGACAGGGGAGCCCTTTGTCCAGCTGTGGTCATATTTCAATTATTTATATGAATTAAACCATTTACAGGCACTTTTTAATTATCAAGGTCGGTCGGTCCCAAAAGATGAAGCTATTTGCTCGTTCCAAAGCGTAGATCTATGTTGAGAAGAACGTCCAAGAAACTCCACGAACACTCTTTTAAAAATAATAAATTTTTACAAAGTTTTGATCGTGTGGAAATTATACGTAACTGCGGCTGAAATGTTGATGATAACACTTTGGGATAATCGTACCTACGTTGCCTAATCATGTATCTATTATGTCAACGTAAAGCAGGTCGGTTGATATCACATTTCTGCAAGGTCGCTTTGCCCTTACATCTTATTTTGTAGAGATGATAACATTTTCGAGCTCGCTTTGCTAGTTTACAGATAAAATTATTTTATTTCCTGGCAATTCATCGTTAAATATTTAGGTTCTTACCACAGTTATGAGTTTCTAAGCGAGAGTTCATACGCGGGCGGCTATACATACATTATGTAGCCTGGGGCGTTAAATCTTTAAATTGTCGCTAACACTGCTTATCTTATCTTAACATTTCTCCTTAGCTAAATACAGGTCTACATTATAACCCAGCTATGCCTCGCTCCCTCGCACAGTTCTGCTGAAACGCCAGCTTAATTTTTCTACCTGTTCTTTGTTTCTATCATCCAAGGTAAAACCCTCCTCACCGCTTGTCGGCTACTTTGAACAGATTTCGTCTTTGGACGTTCGCCTTCCTCTTTGTGGTGTACCTACAAGTACAACTAGGGCCCTTTGAAATGCAAATGTTAGGTTCGTCTTACTTTTTTTGTGGCTAGAATTTTCATTAAGTAGTTGGAGATTTAATACCTGCTTGAGGAATGGAAGTGACTTGTTAAATTTCCGGTCGGGAAACTTTTTGTGGTATCTTTTTGGTAGATGTAATAGTCTTCTTGACTGAATTTCAGAGCCAATGTAAGTGTGAGCTTCAAAGGCGTGATATGTAACACATAAAAACCTCATGTCACAGTGTTTGTTAACAAACTCCTCCGTAACGGCTTGATTTTTTTTTTTGTATATTTGGTAGGTTTGACAATAATAATAATAATATCCTTGGACATTTCACACAACGCCATATAGTCCCAAGCTAAGCAACTTAATGCTTGTGTTATGGTAACGAGATGGCTGATAAACTACTTATATACATTTTTTTTTTGTAAATACATACATATTATAGATAGAAAAAACCCAGACTCGGAACAAATACATGTAGGACGTACAAATATTTGTTCCGTGCGGGAATCGAACCCGCGACATGCTGCGCAGCAGTCAATCGCTCAACCACTGCGCCAACCGTGTCGTCACACGTTCAATAATAGGTCGTAGGTTTTTTTTTATCTGGAAAAACAACGTTTGCCCGTTCAGCTAGTAATATTTTAAAAGTCGCTCCGCTCCGCTGCGCTGCCTCGCCCCGCGTCAATGGACAAGCAGCCTTAACGAACGTTCCCATTAGCATCACAGCCGTAATCCATCAAACCCATCAAAAACTTTTCTAAATTTTTTAAAGTTTTTTATAGTGATTGTCTTATTGCAAATTAATTTTGAATACGTTTTAAGTAGCATTGCAGTAGCTTTCAGATGAGAAAGTCTGAAATATTGGCTCTATTTTATTAAAAGATAAATTAAGCTACGCATTATAGTTACGCCATGTTATCCATGACGTCATTTATCCAATGGAAAGCACCCAAAAGTTTCGGCACTCTTAACATTTTCCTCTAAAATATGATTATTCATTACTCGAGCTCCCTCTATACGCTGAAGAGAGAAGGTTCGCTGCACACGATCCCGATGTTATGATAAAATGACAAAAGTAATTTGTTACAATATCCGTCTCTGCAAAAGTTCAACCATGTTCTGCAAAAGGTGTGGTACTAGTGACAGCGGGTATCATGTTAGACTGTAGCGAAAAACAAATAAATTCGTTCAAAAACTATTTTTGTGTATAGGGTTTTTAAAGAAACTAACATGAATGACATGATGGGAAGTAAGTTAATCAATATTAAGCATAATCTGCTATAGTGAATTTAAATTTAGAATCTGCAAATTAGTTTATAAGGTCGACATTTAGTTACTTTTTAAAGTAAAGGCCCAATGTCATAGTTTTATAAACAAATAGGAATGGTAGCAGATATGACTATAGTAGGATGCACATTGCACGTCACTTAAATCAAAAGCAGCACAAGCTACCCACGAATTCTATTGAAACTACGCTACGCAAGGAAAGCTCAAAAACATGGCCGTAACAAAAGTTAATACAAAATCAGATACCGTAATAACTGTGGCCACGTAAACATCATAATTAAAACGCAGTTTAGCACAATGACAGCTGTCTAAACCAGTTTTGAAAAGTTAAAAATAATCACGGTCATTGCAAATTTAAATACCACAAATAAAGAAAACAAAATTGATCTCAAAGTTTAAAACTTCGTAAAATGTTTCTTTCTCCTTCATAATGGCCAACCTTTGACGCATCGACTCTTTCGGGACATTGGCAATCAAGTTACTTGTCGACTGTTCACGTGACCAGAGGGCTGGGCTTCATTGGCCAAAGAATCAGCATTGCCATTCAACGTGGCAATGCTGCCAGTGTTGTGGGGGGCTCAAAGGCCACTTTTGGAGAATTATAAATTATAATTTTAATCACATAACAATTTGTCAAATTACACTATCGTCTTTATCGTTAACCCATTAGGTTCAAAATTTATTGGGACTTTTTGACAGTGACGGTTAGCGTGATGTGTTTTCTGATTCTGCTAAAGTGGCCTCTTTAGACCCGCTGGACACTTTGCATTGACAGCGATGTGGATTAATTTTTTTGTAAGCTCAATGATTTATTTTGTTTTAATACGTGTTGGTATATAATTTCGTGATTATTAGTTTAGCTAGTTGTTTATAAGTATTTAGAAGTCCATGATATTATTTTTTTTGGAAACTGCTCCTGTGATTCTTGTAACCAGCGGAGTGACGTTCCATTTATCCTGGATATATCTTGGTTAGTTATTAGTTTCATCCTGCAGGACCTAAATCAAATTAGTTTTCCCACACCTATGTTTTACTTTTTCGTTGTCTGAAACCTACCAAGTCTCAAAACACGCTGTTACGGGCACCATACCTACTATAAACTACAACAAACTTTTCTATATCCAAGGCACTCGATCCCAGCAAAGCCTTCGCATGATATATGCTCTTCTTAGCTCATCCCGCTGCTTATATGAGCTTTATTTTAACAGTATTGGAGGTTTTTAAAGTAAAAGCTAATGTAGATTTTATTCTTCTTTTGCAAACAAGAGAAATATATCTCTGACCTATATATTGCAACCAGTAATTTATCGCAAGAACCGAGGATGAGGGAGAATTTAAACGTACCACAACTACATCAGATCACATCATATCGCATCACAAAAAGTGGTGGTGGTGGTGGTGGACGTGGTGGCAGTGGTTTGTGATTAATATTAGCTTCTTGCAGTTGCGTTGTGGTAAATACAAAATGTCAATTTGGTGATGTGGTAGCTATTAGTAGCGACGTGGTTACGTTGTGGTTACGTTATGGTTACGTAGAGGTTACATTATGGTTACGTTGTGATTATGTAGTGGTTACGTTGTGGTTACATTTTGGTTACGTTGTGGTCATGTTGTAGTTACGTTGTGGTTATGATGTAGCTAGTGTTTGTAGACAGACAGATAGAATACGGTGGTGTCCGGCTGGTCTCGTTGTGCCGATGCAACGTTTACGAGGTGACCAGCCGATAGTAACGCGATACGGATGAACATAGTGGTGGTACCTATCGACGACGGTCGTGAAAGTTATGACAGTCAAACTTAATCATTATCTTACGCCATCTAATATCGATTGGGATTTGGTGGGACGTGGGATGATGATGTTATCCGACCGATTTTGGCCAAGGCGATTGCTTCAACTCCGCTGTAGTTATTTTTCGTGAGCTCGCATGTGGCTTATGTAACCAAACTTCTCTGTAGAGAGCATAATATGTACCCAAGATTACAATAACCAATTAGTTACAATTAGTTTAAAATTTGTTTTCATTTTCAAGCCAGAATTTAATTTCCAATCTGCTCCCAATTTTTCAGAAGAAACAATCTGGTAGATTTAAAAGCACAAACCACAAATCCATTCCATAATACCGATGTCGAGAAATAAAAGGCAAAAATATATTTGGTGAAATAGCAGTCAATTATGGGACTGACATCGGACAATCCTCAGCAGAATCTGACGGGAAAATGTTTAAAAATAACATTTTTGTATGACGAACTTTTTTAATTGGCTCTCGAATTTGACGAGTGGATTTAGCGTTCTACACAGGTTCAGAACTAAACTTCTGTTGGTTTTCCCCGTATGTTGTTTTGTTTTTTTTCCTTCCGTTACTATTTATCGTTAAAAAGGGGATTGCGTGGAATATTTTGTGTATCAGAGTAATGGTTTGTTAGCTCACGGGAATGATTCTCCCAACGCAATGGTATATCTTCTTCTAATATATAACACTCTTGTTTCACAGTATTTGTTATCGAAATCTTTCGAAACGGCTTTCCCCCTTTTTTGGTGCAGCAATTGGTTTTTTTATTTCATTTTGTATGACAAAACTACGTTTGGATCAGCTGGTAAACTAAAGTGGTTTTGCTAGCACTGTGTAATGGCCACATAGAAAGAAGGTAACTACCGAAACCCTTTAAAATACAGCAGGTTTTTTCAAGGGTATTAAGGGGATCAAAAATTAGTAAAGTATCTAGGTACATTTTTTTTTATTAATAATGTGGGAACTCTTAAAATGTTAGGCAAGAGATTACATTATAAAGATATGTTTTATTTTATTTATTTGAATTATAAAACGCAATTCTTACAGCGATAATGAAAAAAATCATGGCATATTTTTAATTTGATCCATGCTAATTTTTTCATGTTCGACAAAATTATATGGGCCTGCATCTTCAATAATAATGTCAGCTGCCCTTTCACCAATCATGATTACTGCAGAAGCAATAGTGCCTGTTAAGTGACTTGGCATTATACTTGCATCTGCTACCCTAAGTCTGTTCACACCATGGACTCTTAGTCTGCTATCGACTACGGACCCCATGGCACAGGTTCCACTATACTGACCAAGGCTCACCATCATGCAAAGAGCGTAACAACGCCAATACTCTCGGCTTCTCTTTTCAAAAGCATTACATCTTGGGGCCGTAAGATCTACCATTGTTGCTCCTAAATTCTTAAAAGCTTCTGAATCCTCTACTTCCAAATAATGAGAGATATATTGGATGAAATCATCCAAGTCTCGGTCGTCTGAGAAGCTATCAGTGAATACCTTTGGAGGATCCTTAGGATCGGCACTTCGCAATTGGACTTGACCGCGAGAGTGCGCGTACAAACTGCTTAACAAAGTTATTAAGACTTGGTTGCCGTTGGCTTCATTGTACAGCTTATTACAGGTAGCATTAGGGAAGTTAAAAGTGGTAGCACAAAATTGCAGCACTAATTTCATATTGTCCATTATGTGGCCTATGGCTTGGTAGTCTGGGTATTTCGTGTGGTGTTTTAAATGTGACTCATTCAAAGCTCCATAGCCAACAAATAAACCTGTAGGATATTCGCCCGGGTCAACTGTATTCCGTCTGCGAATTTTCTTATTTGTTTTGTGAGGAATAAAGGCAGCTATGTGATCTTGAAGATTTTTACCAACGGGCATGTCACAGATACAAGAAATGTTTAATTTTTCTAAATCTTTCCTTGGACCTAAACCTGATAGCATCAGCAGTTGAGGTGATTTTATAGCACCGGCAGATATAATAATCTCTTGTCTTGCATTTATAACTATCTTTTCGTCTTTGTCTGTGATAACTTCAACAGCTACAGCATTTCTGTGTTCATCGATTATGATTCTGGTAGCTAACGTGCCCTTAGCTACAGCTAGGTATGGACTGTCAGTAACACGTTGCAAATACTGAGAACCAGCATCTCGCCTCATTTCATCATACACTGTTATTAGTCCTCGTGAATAACCAATTCTATTGCCATCTATGTCATCAATTAAATCTTTACCTATTTGCTCAAAGCCTTGTAAGTATTCAGTAGTATAAGGTTTCTTGTCTCTGGTCACTCCAATATATCCTTTGCTACCAAAGAAATATTTACGAGAAGAATTCATGATTGCACTGTCGTAAATAGCTTCTGATTTTATGAAGTATGGTAGAACGTTCTTCCATTTCCAGTTAGGGTCTTTTGTGATCCAGTACCACTCTTCGAAGTTCTTAGGATTACCTCTGGAGTAGACCATGTAGTTTAATGCGCCAGTTCCTCCAAGCATCTGGCCTTGGCCGAGTTCCACGTTCTTTTTTGCGTGACATTGGTAACTGTACTTGTCGTTCTCGGATGTCAAGTTCCAATCAACCTTAGAATGCTTCAAATATGGTACTAGACCAGGATACTGAAAAAAAAAATTACAATGTATATGTCACCGGAAAATAACAAACTCCGTAAGATTGTACAATATCGCGTGAAATTGTAAACAATTGTTTCTAAATAAGACACGGATATATTGGAAACTATTGAATTTGGATGGGATTTGTTAAATACAAACGGTTTTTTCATAATATAACGACAAATTATAATCTAATCAAGATTTATTACAATCTTACGGAGTGTGACATATTATACATGCAATGCTATTAGGAAAGAAAATATTCAAAGTAAGAAGTTAGGCAGGCAGTGACCAAATAGTGTCCAAGAACTGGAATAAGAAGTGTTGGTCGTCTGGTTGTGAGATGAGGTTGTTGCATGAGCGTGGGGATTGCCACAAGAAAAGAGATCCATTATATTGTTTTAAACTTTCATGGTCACTAACATTAGAATAATTCATATCGGGATTGCTACCATGTACCTTTTTATTTGCGAGTTTCCGATATTTCGGCACTGTTGCAAGCGCCACGGAGTAACTGAAGATCTTGCGGGTGGGATGTTATTGGGAGACATATCGGTCTACCCTCTTTCGTAGTCTTTTATTACGACCATCTCCGGTACCATTGTCCACAAACTCACTTTTTTCCCGCAACTGTTCTCGACACACAACACTAACCGTATCTGACCGCGAAGTAACACTGGTACCGGAGATGGTCGTAATAAAAGACTACGAAAGAGGGTAGACCGATATGTCTCCCAATAACATCCCACCCGCAAGATCTTCAGTTACTCCGTGATCATGGCGCTTGCAACAGTGCCGAAATATCGGAAACTCGCAAATAAAAAGGTACATGGTAGCAATCCCGATATGAACTATTCTAAGAGATCCATTGTCTATAAATGGCAGAAGTATACTTACGACACTTTCAAAGGGAGCATCCTGGCCAGCTTCAATGAGGAGCACGTTGTACTTCTGCTGAGCCAACCTGGTGGCTATCACGCTGCCTGCTGTTCCACCCCCGACTATGACGTAGTCAAAAGCGTCACCATCTTGAAAATAAAATAATAATTAGTTGGTTGTATTTTTGTCGTTCAAAAGAGAAATTATCAAGTTCCTTGTCTGTTCTTCTCCATATGAATTTAATTTTGCAAATGGAAAACTAGAGTCACTACAATATTTTATTTATAAACTGTAAATGTAATCAATGTTCTTTTGAAATAGTTTGGATAGGGTAAATGCCGGATAGTTGCCCTCATTTTTGAAAATACTTTATATCTCTCAGTAAAAAGTCAAAATACTTTATTTTAAAAATGGGTAAGTGCTTTGGTTGATTATCTTCAAATTTGTGAAATAAAAAAACGTTCTCTTTGACAGACGTTTATTCCGCAAAAAACTTTGATCGCGCCTTGTTTTTCCCTGCAATCGCACAAACACATGCGACGTGGTCAACTTGGTGGTAGTTTTAGAGCCTCTCGATTGATAAAAAGATAACATGTAATTCATTCACAAAACTACAGTGTTTTAATTTTATTCATATTAACATTTTATATAAATAAACTAAAGATAAATCTACAGTATCTACATTATGTACAAACGCGTATAAAAACAAAATAAATCATTGGGCATCAAAAATATAATCCACATCGCTGTCAATGGCAAAAGTGCCCAGAACACTGGCAGCATTGCCCCGTTGAATGGCAATGTTGATTCTTTGGCCAAAGAAAAGCCTAGCTCTCTGGTCACGTGAACCGTCGACAATTTGTTTGCTGATGTCCCGTAAGACTCTATGTGCACTCGGACCCCATGGGCCTAGTGTTTCAACGCCAAAAGGCTCAAATATATAACTCCCAATTAGGTTATTATATTTGTGCCTTTTGAGGTTTTTTGCACCTGAAGGGTACAGGGGAAAAACAAGGAATGTCACGTATAATTAATTTGACTATTATTTCATTAATGACTTAAACAATTAACAAAGCTTCTATGTACCTAATGATAATCTCAACAGTGTAAACTTGAGATCCGATAAGTAATATCTAAGATTACATACGTAAAAGAAAGTCCATACACTTTGAAAAATTAAAATGTAAATTACACAAAAACTGGTTTACTGTGTCATCCCCTGTTTTGCCCCTGTACCCTTCACCTGCAGCAGCCGCCCCAGCACAGCCCATCACGAAACTAGAGTAATTAAAATCGAGGCACCTATACTCCTGGAGCAACTATCTTGGTTTTACCCTATCTGATTCAGTTGTGTTCCTATCAATCAGCCTAGCTTCCAGTATAACCAGCTGGAGCTGAGTACCAGTATTTTACATGGATCTTCTGTCTATCTGACCTAAAGAACCTGGTAACGAAGTAACACGATATTCCTTCGTCTCACCAATGTGTGTCAGATTTTCGGTGTTCTGACTATCATTAGCGAATGTTAAAGGTGTTTAAATGAAAGCTGTGACCAATGACATTCCGTAGTACAGAGGAGTCTCATTGGGTGATGGGAAGTCACCCCCTTTTACAAACCACCCTCGGATTTTACCTCGTTGATCGTCTCGACCAGTAGGTATTATTTAGCCAAGTTATTTCGCCGTTTCATTTGTGTTTCTGCTACTGAATAGCATTGTTGTGTTCCGGTGACAAGGGTTTGAGTGACGGTGAAATTGCCTTCATATGACGTTTCCGGTTTTGCCGTAAAGTTAACCACACATTCCTAAGCTATACAAATGGGCGGTAGACTTTTTCATATGAGAACCCCTCTCACAACAATAGCCATGAATTAAAAAAAAGAACTTGTACACCAAAAAGAAAACGCCCTATTCATTGACTGGAATGTCAAAGGTCAGAGTGCCAATTGAACTAATGTTCACATTCGCATCGCATCGCATTCAAATCTCAATCGTAATCTGTCAAAAATGTATGGACATTAAGGCTCTTTTGACAGTTTGTGATTTCCATGCGAATGCGAAAAATTAGTGGAATTGGCCCTCTGGTATGTTTTTGCTTTATGATAAAACTAGTAATCAGCAACATTTGGTTTAACTGTAAGCCGACAGGATACTTGTAATGAAGTACCTTTAATGTTGACCTGTAATTCCGACGACAAATGTATTTGCCTTAGCTGTGACCGGGTATTTCGAATCAAATTATGTCAGGAGATAATTAAATGGGGTCACAGTTGCCGAATTTGATGAGCAGGATTATACAACGTGAGACAGAATTAACGCAATTCTTAAAAATCGCTGTTTCGCTGTTGCATCCATAGTAAAAGTTGTTTAAAATGATGAGTGAAATGAGCTCTTTGCAGATATTGAGGTTATTTTGTCACACGTTGTATAGAATTAGCATTTCCATTCAACGTGGCAATGCTGCCAGTCTTCTGGGCACGTTTCCGGATGCAAGAGATGCGGAGGAATTCTTCGACGCCTAAGCGTATTTTGTTTTTGTACACTATAGTAAGATTCAGCATTTTTTCTGTTTTTAATATTACCGTTGTATATATTGGTTGGTGAAAAGGTAGATAAGATGATGGCTGATGGCTTCTTAACAAACATTTTTGATGGTCTTAAATTAACTAACTAGGTAAAGAAATAAGATAATAAATGAGGCGCTCGTGGCTAAATAATAACAGCGGCATGGGTTGATCTACAAGGTTAAGCAACGCTTGCCAAGATTGGTCTGTGGTTGCGTCACCATCATAACATCCTCCGTGCCTCAGAAAGCACGTTAAACCGTTGGTCCCGGCTGTCATTTGTAGATCCTTGGCTTTTGTTACGAATTGTCAGAAGCCAGTAAATCTGACTCCAGTCTTGCCAAGAA
Organism: Ceramica pisi; assembly: GCA_963859965.1. Taxonomy (NCBI): domain Eukaryota; kingdom Metazoa; phylum Arthropoda; class Insecta; order Lepidoptera; family Noctuidae; genus Ceramica; species Ceramica pisi. Next base: position 1,768,946 of record OY982537.1, on the reverse strand, counting down.
GTACTGTGTTACCCAGTTAATGGGTTGTAGAGGTCTGGTAGGAAGCCGCTCCATGTTAAATACTGGTATCCAGCTGAATCCCGTTTGAATGAAAACCGACCCCAATATAGTTGGGAAAGGCTAGGCAGAAGATGAAGTAAATAAGATAATAAATTCTTACGTTTCAGCAACGCTGGTGGTGGAAACAAGTAGCCGGTCAGTTGTAACAGTGTGATGATGAACAGAGCTGCTTGGTTCTTCTTCAACGTTGCTATCAATGCCGCTGCATTCATGGTTGAAGATTCTGCAGAAAACGAAGTAGTTAGGAAGGTACTACTTAAGACTCATAAGTTATTTAAAGGTCGCTTCGTACGTATCTCGGCATTGCCCGGTACTAGCAGGGCCACAGTTCATCAGAATTAATTCTTGTCTTCTGAATTGTGAATCTGTAGCGCTCGTAATTCCAGCCCCGAAATTATTTGAATTCTATCTGTACTCGTCGTGAAAAAAAATATGTCTTGCTCAAAAATACTTTGACATGTTTCTGGTTTCTTGGTATTGGTGAATCTTTAGCGCTAACAATATCAGCCCCGAAAATACTTCGACATGTTTCTGTTCTCCTGGTACTGATGAATAACTGCACTCGTAATTTTAACCTGATAAAAAACTTCTACATGTTTCTTCTGTTGTCTGGTACTTTTGAATCTGAAGAAATGACAGCGCGGTTGGCGCAATGGTTGAGCGATCGGCTGCTGCGCCGCGTGTCGTGGGTTCGATTCCCGCACGGAACAAAATATTTGTATGGCCTACAGATAGTTGTTCCGGGTCTGGCTGTTTGTGTATGTGACTTTGTATGTTTATAAATGCACCCACGATACAGGAAAAATTCCTAGTGTGGGACAACGTTTTAAAAAAAAAAAAAATGGAAGAAAGGGAAATCCAGTGTTGCTGCTGCCTTAGCAACACTAGATTTCCACTTCTTCATCTGTCTACATTAAGCCATGGAAGTTACCGGGATAAATAGTAGCCTATGTTTCATTCCAGGATGTGAACAACATGTGTGCCAAATTTTATCCAAATTCCTTCAGCCGTTTACATACGAACATCTAAACATACAAACTTTCAAATATAACACATTAGTCCTGCTTGTCGGTTTTCTACAGATTCTACTTTGGTGAGTGTGCCCAGGAACTCCACGACCTCATCCCACTGGTCCTTCTACCATCGGACATCCAGACGCACTGCAACTTACCATCCCCTACCTTGTTGCTATTCCACCAATTCGCACTAAGCGTTTCCTCTTGTTTGTCTTTTACAATGCGCACAGCAAAGGTGTGGAACTCTGCCTGCGTCTGTATTTCCGAACGTTTACAACCCTAATCTCTTCAAAGTTAGAGTGAGGCTCCATCTGGGTAAGCTCGCTCCATCGTAGACTAGTCAAGAGGAAACACATCACAAAATAATAATAAATAGGATTTGTGCTAATCGATCGCCATGAGGAAACCCTTTGAACTCGAAACAAAATGAATACAGACGTTACCATCAAGATTCAATCAAGGTATTACTTAGGGTCATGTATTGTACCTTTGGACATTTAAGACTACCTGAACTTTCGAACAACCTATCTCGGTATATATTCAAGGTATCTATATGAAAATTACTTTATTTTGTACGCCATACGATCTAATGTTACTGTATTTTTTGTACTAGCTCAAATGTTAACAGTTTATTTAATTAAAATAATTATTTAAATGTGCAGTTTTGTCCAAAGGTACGTTACATGTTTGTACCTCTGGACAACCCTGTCTGTACCTTTGGACAAAATAAAACAGAACATTTTTAATTTAAATCAGTCTTGTAATCATCATAAGTTAGCGCTTATTATTAACATAACACGTAGAATTAACGATCATAAAGCTCTTATTAAGTAACAAAATAAATTCTTCGTAATATAATCTCAAGTTATAGGAACATTTTAGTTAGACAGGTAGGCATTAGGCAGGTATACATAAATGAGATCAGTGTATTTTGCGAGTTTTATTTGGATGCACGAACCATATCAAATAAATCTTCAGCAGAAAGATCATTATCACTGTCATCTAATGAAAAACAGTTCGAACACATAAACAGTTCCTTACCAGTACCTTTGAACGTGTCCACAGGTACAAACAAAGACATGTCCAAAGGTACAACCAACACAACATTTAAAAAAAAACGTTATTATTTTGTTTTTTAGGATAGAAACTGTTTTCTTTTCTCTTTGATTTGTAAATAAAACTAGCTACAGATAAGTGAACGATATCAAATTGTAAAATATATCCATGCATTATTTAAGTAAAAAATAAGAAAGATCCTGCGAAAACTTAGTTTTCAACACAAAAATCTCCAAAACGGCCTCACACTGCACACAACACCGATAGCGTCACGCCACTCACTGGTGTTGCTAGAAAATAAAAATGCCACCACTGTGTTGCAACATTATATTTTTAGTCCTGCCAGTTTTTTTATTATACTCAATGTCCAAAGGTAAAAGCGTCCATAGGTACAATACATGACCCTACCTATATGGAAAACATTTCATCATTTTGTTAGTATCAAAATTCTTAAGAAATCCTTGGAAATATCTAAATAATAAAGAAGCTTTCGGGGACATCAATCATCTAGACCTGTCAATATCAACGTAAAAGGAGACACACGAGCTAATCATTTTATTTTTTATATAAACTCGAGAATTCCAACTTGTAATAGATCATTGTGACAAAAAACATTGAGATATTCTTAAGAAATTTCTGAAATTTAAAAGTATCTAGTTGGTCGCAGCAGTAATAATTGGTTAAAAAAAAAACGGGTTGCACTCCGGGACTGCCGGCAGAAGTGAAAACTTGAACGTTAATGTTCAAGTTTTCACTTCTGTGCATTTTTGAATCATCCGTCTTACGAATTTTCGATCAGGTCACGTGTCCTGACGCGAGTTTAATATTTTAAACCCATCCCAAGAAAATGCTCAACGCCGCTAAAGAAGTTTTCACTTCAAAAATCGATAGTGTCGATTAAATGCATTCGTGAGCTACCTTTTGGTTTTAACCAAAAACCGTTCAAAAGTTGGAACTTTTGCATGATCTCAACAGATTACGATTATCATTCTGGACTTTTAAACCCTGAAGTTGTATTTGTATTATATATGGAAACAAAAACTCCGGCATGGAATTCTACGCATTAATAGGGAATATGCGTGAAAATAGTATTTATGATCTGAACAGTTTATCTAAAAGTATTCAAAAATATAATACTAACTGTGAATAATTAGAATCTAAATTGCTCGAAAAACGAACGAGATACAATTATTTTAAACAAATATATCTGTCCCTCTCGCGAAAACGCTGTTTTCTATGGCAGCTGTAGAGTCATCGTGTAATTTGACGTAACATTACGTATCGGACTTCTCTTTCTAACTGTAGTCTTTGAAGCTTTATAACTTAATAAATGATGAAGGTATTTAAAAAATAATTTCATGATTGCTTACTAGAGCTAATAACTATTGTATTTCGCAAATAAAAAAATGGCATGCATATTCCCTATTCCTTCCTGAGATTATGAAAACTAGTTAAGCGATAGATTGCTACACTACTGCAAATAAGGCTAATTTGGCGTGGTGAGTGAAGTGAAGCCAGTGGAAAAAAAAAACACTACTAGTAGTGTAATCAATCAATTAGTTTTACATGACACTTACCTTCTTGCTATTTTTTTCTATTCTGGTCTTAATTTGGAGTCCATTAGTTCCTAGCCTCGTATTACAGTACCAGAAACAGAAATAGGTTCTTTCACTATTGTGCTCGGTAATCTTTGAACTGGAAACTTCAAATTCAAATTTAGTTGTTGATGTTTTAATTTTCTACTTACGCAACTGGCTGAAAATAAATGAGTTGGTAATCATAGTGGTGAGACATTACTTTCAGGGTTATATGCTACAGGATGTACAAAATTCTATGTTTCTCAAACAAACAAAATCTGGAAAGTCGGATTTGACAGAAATACTTCTTTGCTTTACTAGTAAGTATGTAAGAAAAATGAAATTAACGACTTCTTAGATTGTCACGAATGTAAGTTGTGTACGAGATTTTAATGTTTTTTTTACTGCCGCCTTCCTTGATGTTAACATAATTAAAAGAAGAGTGGTCTTCTATACAGCTTTTTTTTGGATTTAGCTAATCCCACTAAGCCATTAACGTCTTAAGGCATTATGTCCGCCTTTGTACGGTGGTTTTCAGTTGTCCATAATAATTTTTAATAAAAAATAAAAGCGATAAGGCCGCCCATTGTACATAATTATGTGTTTTAGTTTGTAGTTTTCTTGAATGTTTTTATCGGTAAATCTATCTATATACTCTATATACTTATAATAAATCTGTAGAGAGGTCAATTCTGTACATGAAATATATTTCCAAAATAACTATCAGGGGGTGATCGGATATCGATACTGATGCCAAAAATGCAATCAGTACAATTTTTGTCTGTCTGTCTGTCGGTCTGTCTGTCTGTCTGTCTGTCTGTCTGTATAACCGTTATAGAAACAAAAACTACTCGACGGATTTTAATGAAACTTGGTACAATTATTATTCATACTCCTGAGCAGGTTATAGTATACTTTTCATCACGCTACAATCAATAGGAGCAGAGCAGTGAAGGGAAATGTTGGGAAAACGGGAGAAGTTACTCCATTCTTACGCTTCCGTCACATTTGCAACCTTAATGGTGAAAGGTACACAGAAATCATATATGACGGAAATGTTCTCCTTAAAATTATATAAAAAATATCCAACGACAGCATATGTCTATCTTTTATGATTGACGAACAAAAACACGTGTAACTCCCGATAGCTTAGCAGTTCGAAGCTTTCTGATTGTATTTGTCTACTCTTACGTTTATAAAACTCTCAGTCGTCCCTAATTAACATTAATAAAAGTTAACTTTATTAACTATTCCATAAAAAAAGAATCATAGAAATCGGTATAGAAACACCAAAGTTATACATGAAAAACGCTAATAATAAGCCATCGCGCGTGCATACTGAATCATGCTTTAGGGATTATTTTGTGGTCGCGAACGCACAGGCAGGCGGCTAGCTTGGCGCCTAGAGGCTAGCGAGTAGCTTCGGAAAACGGCTTACGACAGTTTGCAATATCCTTTAATAATTATAATGTCGAGGCGAAGATGGTTATAATTTCGCTTTACACCTAACGAGTAATATTATAAATGTGAAAGTTTGGATGTTTGTTACTCAATCACGCCAGAACGGCTTAACGGATCTTAATGAAATTTAGAACAAAGATAGATTATAGTCTGGAATAGCACATAAGCTACTTTTCATCCCGAGAATATGTTCCCTAGGGATCACGCGGGCGAAGCCGCTGGCAGAAGCTAGTAAATAATAAAATGGGAGTCTTTAAGTCAAGAGTCAATAGGTTATTTCTTGGCGAGCGTGCTTCATCTTAGACCGCATCATCGCTTAACATCAGGTGAGATAGTGGTCAAACGTATGCCTATAAATAGTAAAAAAATAAAATATTTTTTTTAAAAGAATTAAGAATAGAATAGAATAGAATAAAAAACATTTATTCGACACAGACACAACACAACAGCACAAACACGTTATAAAAAAAAAAAATAGAGAAACAAAGACATAAAATAAAGAAAAAGATCGGTACAGTAAAATTGTGCTGAGCCATGCCGAAAGGGTCAGCATCTCAGCATATGCTGGGCGTTGACACCCAGCGCTGGTTTTCAGTTGGCACCAATTGGTTCAATAAAATCCACTGGTTACACTTAGGGAAACTAATTACCAAATCATTGCAATGGATTACACTGCAATGGCACAGCGTCGGAAGGTCTGCCAGAAGATGGACCGATGATCTGGTGAAGGTCGCAGGTAGCCGATGGATGCGAGACAGGATCGGTTGTTGTGACGACTCTTGTGGTAGGCCTTTGTCCAGCGATGGCGATGGACGTCTTTTGGCTCATATAATGATGATGACACTTCCGTGGAATTTTTTTTAGGGTTCCGTAACCAAATGGCAAAAACGGAACCCTTATAGATTCGTCATGTCTGTTTGTCTGTCTGTCTGTCCGTCCGTCCGTATGTCACAGCCACTTTTCTACGAAACTATAAGAACTATGCTGTTGAAACTTGGTAAGTAGATGTATTCCGTAAACCGCATTAAGATTTTCACACAAAACTAGAAAAAAAACAGTAAATTTTGGGGGTATACTTAGAACTGAAACTCAAAAAAATTTTTTTAATCAAACCCATACGTATGGGGTATCTATGGATAGGTCTTCGAAAATAATATTGAGGTTTCTAAGATCATTTTTGTGAGAGAGATTTTTGTCAGTTTGCGAGAGAGACACTTCCAAAGTGGTAAAATGCCCCTGTAACTTCTAAACTAAGATAATGATAAAACAAAAAAAAATATGTGATGTATATTACCGTGTAAACTATCGGCGAAAATTGGTTTGAACGAGATCTAGTAAGTAGTTTTTTTAATATACGTCATAAATCGTAAATCGCAACTTTTGCTTATAATTATAATACCTACAGGTTTGTACGGAACCCTCGGTGCGCGAGTCCGACCCGCACTTGGCCGGTTTTTTATTTTAATTATATTTCCACGAAAATCACCCTGTGTACAAGATACGCGGTATAAATTTCTCATCCTTGCAATTTTTTCAGATCTATTATGTGTTGAACAACCGGAATATTTACGGATGATTGACTAGATACGAACATCATAGAAATATGTTATCACTATGTTACTTCGGCATTAAAAGACGTAGGTGTTATCGGTTTTTAACCGACTTCCCAAAAAGGAGGAGGTTATCAATTCGGTTGTATGTTTTTTTTTTTATGTTTGTTACCTCATAACTCCGACAATTATGAACCGATTTGAAAAAATCTTGTTTTATCTGAAAGGATATACTTGCAGATTGGTCCCATTTAAATCATATCAAAATCGGTTACGAACTTTGGATTTTAAATCGAAATACCTGGAATTTGACTATTTAGATGATTCTTTGATAATCGAAATTGCGTATTTTGCTTTTCTGCGATTTTGCAGTGGTGTTGTTAGGTTTGGGGCACCACTAAAAAGTGAAAAATAAAAAACTTTTTACAATAAAATACAACCGACTTCAAAAAAAAAAACACTACAAAGTAAAAAATAACTTTAATTTCGGAAGTCGGTGTCAAAATACGAAGAAAGTAACAAAAACACCGACTTCCGAAACTAAAGTTATTTTTTACTTTGTAGTGTTTTTTTTGGAAGTCGGTTGTATTTTTTTTATTGGACTAGAATTTGTCTGATATTTCAGTTACTTTTATTCTAGTTCCATCTTGCTTGGTATTAGTAACTAAATGTTAGGCCACACCATTTTCTATAGAAATAAAAAATCAGTGGGGGCCGAGTCACCCGCGTCCGTAGGAGAATACAGGTGGTGCTAAACAGGTGACACTAACCGCCTCCGTGGTCATGTGGTTATACCACCTGATTCAGACCCAGAGGTCCCGGGTTCGATTCCCAGCGGGGGCAAATTTTTTGCTCGGTTTGGTTGGTGGCAGGACTTGTTCTAAGTCCGCCTGGCAATCTACCACCATCTTGTCTAAGTCTGTCGCCATAACAACAATGTTAACAGCATTGTTGTGTTCGGTTAGAGGTATGATAGCCAGTTCTTCTGTGTTAGAGGATTCCGGGTAAAGCTCGCTTCCATCTTCGGCCTAATCATCACTTTCCATCAGGTGAGGTGGGCCAAGAGTTATCCCGTTTCGTATAAAAAAAGTCATTGTTTCAGGTACTTTCATCATATTTTTGCTCTTTTGTTAGTTAGTTAGGGCTACATAATAACAGCCGCACAGGCTGATATTCAAGGTTAAGCAACGCTTGCCGAGGTTGGTCTGTGGATGGGTGACCATCTTAACATACTGGGTTTCTTCCGTGCCTCGGAAAGCACGTTAAGCTGTTGGTCCCGGCTGTCATTTGGAGATCTATTGGCAGTCGTTACGGATAGTTAGAAGCCAGAAAATCTGACACCAGTCTTGCCAAGGAGTACCGTGTTACCCAGTTAATGGGTTGTGGAGTTCTGGTAGGCAGCCGCTCCACGTAAAATCCTGATATTCAGCTGAATCCGGTTTGACTGGAAGCCGACCCCAACATAGTTGGGAAAAGGCTAAGCAGATGATGAGTTAGTTAGGGTCAACACGTTCTATTCTTCTAATCTTATCTGTTAACTGCCTCCGTGGTCGAGTGGTTTAGAGCCTGTCCAACGCCCAACGCCCAACGCCCTATCTGGACAGGCTCTTAGGCGTTTGTCTTGTGACCCGTTTCGACGTAGGTTCGATTCCTACGAGAAGGATACCTACCTACCTACTTTGTAAAAATGTTTTCCAGTATGGCTAGGACATTGCAGGCTTGTGGGGTCGTTAGAATCTGTAAACAGACGGTCAGGTCTCTTTTGCATTCAGTTGGATTCCACAGCTTCCACCAGTGCATCATCGGTGCGCCTTTCAAAGCTTCGCCTTCCAGTACGAGTATTGGTATTCAGTCGTATCTAGTAACTGTCCGTTCTTACTATGGCGTATCGTCTGTTTTCACGGCCCGCTTAAGGCGGGGTTGCAGTACTTTTTAAGATTTTTGAACGTCTGAAAATCTTATTAATTATGAGTTTTTTAATAAATAAAAATCATTACATAAAAATTAAACATACCCTCAAGTAAATCGTAAAGATAGAAACGCGATTTAGAATGATTGGCTCGAAACTTTTTAAAATCAAACATGACACTAAATTACAATTTTAAACGTGTACTGCTAAGAGATTTCATCACGAATATTTATAAAAATTATATCAATAGATAGAGCTTTTTATTTAGAAGTAAATATTTAAACCATATTGTGTAATTCCTTTATCAGTTCTCGCCAAGAAGAAAAAACAATCAAAATTTAGGCATTATTTCGCTCGCCGGACAGTCGTTGTTGTTCGTCAAAACACACAGTACTGCAACCTCGCCTTAAGGTGAGGGATGGGCCAGTGGCAGTACAATTTATGTGTCACTGTTCACATTTTGACGTATCCGAGAAAAAGGACTGATCTGGGTTTTTAACCGACTTCCCAAAACGGAGGAGGTTCTCAATTCGGTTGTATTTTGTTTTTTGTATGTTACCTCATAACTCCGTCAATTATGAACCGATTTGAAAAATTCTTGTTTTATCTGAATGGATATACTTGCAGATTGGTCCCATTTAACCCTACACTGCATTCAGTCCCATAAGTGTGACAACCAATATAATAGATATTTTTTCTGATTTGAACCAAGTAGAGACATCTATGATTACGTAATAAAAGTGACTACAATCCATGGCACCCATTTAGCGTATTCGTTGAAACTAGATGGCAGCACTATTTCGCTCAGCCAGTCATTCAATCGAAAATTTTGAATGTTGGCCGCGTACCGTGCGTATCCAATTTGAAAATTTAACAAATAATAGTGGTTTACTGAATACGACAGTGGAAAAATTGTTTTTATATCGAAATATCAGTGAACTAAACAAATGTAAGTATATTTTTTTGATTTGGCCGTGTTTTGATACTAAATTGTCACAAATACTGTGTGTACCCGATGTGTCACTTCATGCAGTGATGGTCCAATTTTAGGTATGTTTACTAATGGTGTAATGTTTTTTTTTTTTTGGATAATGACAAAGAAATCCTTATCCAGCGGTCAAATCCAAAATTATTTGCCAATACCATTAGGCAGTGAAGATGAACAAGACTCCTCAGGCGCTGAAAGTGACGATGACATTGGCGTATTTTGATCTACCGTCAATGTGAAACGTTTAGCGATACAGATGACGAAGAGCAATTTGTTTCACCGAACAGGTATGATTCCGATACACCATTATCATCAATATCCTATGGTGGTGATATGCAGCAGCATATATCAAATCCTAGTGATTCAATTCCTGCTATTCCAAGTACAGCTAGATCAACTGCTTCACGAACACGTCAAACAAGAGTTGAATCTTCCATGTCTACTGCACCATGAGACGCTGCTCCTACACCTGCTGCTTCCGTCGCCAGAAAAAAGCGAAATATCATCTGAAAAAAAAAAAGCTTTCCATCCAACAAACCGTGAGTTTTTTGGACAAACCGATCTAGAGCCACCGATTACTGAATTTGAAACTCCATTGCAATATTTCTTGTACTTCTTTGATAATGATATTCTAAGCTATATCGTAGAAGAAATGCATAAGTTTAGTGTACAAAAAAACCCATCAAAGCCTTTTTCCACAAGCGTTACAGAACTGAAGAAGTACATACAGGTATCTGTCTGATAATGGGCATTGCCCCACTGCCGCATACTAGAATGTACTGGGAATCTGAATTAGGTGTGCCATTGATAAGAAATACCATGTCAGTAAACCAGTTTGAAAAAATTCGGCAATATTTACACTTCAATGATAATACCACTCAGCCACCAGCAGGTACTGCAGGACACGATCGTCTCCATAAAATCAGACCTCTAATAGAAACCCTGAAAACAAAATTTCAAGCTATACCCAATCGAGAAGCATTGTCAGTAGATGAGCAGATGTACGCTACTAAGGCCTCTAACATGCTGCGCCAATATTTACCTAATAAGCCTCATAAACTCTTGGTGCTATGTGATGATTGAGGATTTCCGTACGATTTCGAAATATACTCTGGAATGGAGAATAACCCAGACCTGAGGCTTCCTAACGTGCCTAATTTAGGCGCCAGTGCCAACATTGTTATCATGGCTTGCAAGGTCTATTCCCAGGGATAAAAACCACAAGCTTCCGTCTGTTTCACCTCTAGTTGGATTAGCAAATTCAGGTAGGTCATTGCATATTGTGCCATATATGGAACAAAATAAAAAAATAAAAAATTCTACTACTATTTGTTTTTTTTTTCATTTTACCTGTACTTCCCGTATTCTAGACCACAAATAAGATCTAGTAAGATTTTTTTTTCTAAAAAAAAAAAATTATGCAGTGTAGGGTTAAATTTTATCAGAATCGAAATAGCTGGAATTCGTTTACTTGGGTGATGGTTTTTTGTCATCCAAGTAATCGAAATTGCGTATTTTGCTTTTCTGCGATTTTGCAGTGGTATTGTTAGGTGTGGGGGGGTACCACTAAAAAGTGAAAAATAAAAAAAAAATTACAAAAAAATACAACCGACTTCCAAATATAAAAAAACACTACAAAGTAAAAAATAACATTAACTTCGGAAGTCGGTGTCAAAATTCGAAGAAACTAACAAAAACACCGACTTCCGAAATGAAAGTTATTTTTTACTTTGTAGTCTTTTTTTTTACTTGGACGACGGTTGTATTTTTTGTAAAACGAAAAAATTATTAGGTGGACATTTTGCCACTGCGAAGTACCGTCTAAATGCTCGGATCGGATGTAATGTGAAGGAATCTGCCGATCGTCGGCCGCTGCCTTCCGTTCAAACATGGTTCAAACTGACGGTCCGTCTGAGTCGGTTAATATTCCTCCGTTTCTCCACTCCGTTGCCTCACTCCGCCATAATGGACATTCACATTTAGACTAGAAGAAAGACTCCGACATAGTTGACTTAGTTGTCCGCATATAATAGGGTAGATGACTAAAAAAATCTAATTAGTCCGTCAGTTAGATTATCAAAAAATATTTGACCCGTGTTTTTTCTTTTGTTTTGTGAACCAAAATTGACGAAGTTACGACGCTTTTAACTTTCTCAATACTCGTGACGTCACGAGCCCCCAAGTTCGCGAGTTTTGATGCGTTTAATCTTTGTCAAGATTCATTGATTTACAAAAACAAAAAATACGTGTCCATTATTTTTCAATACTCTAATTAACGGACTAAATAGTTTTGCAATTTGTGAATCTAGCCTATTATGCACCTAAATTATTATTAACAAAGTCATTGTTTAATTCAAACCAATTCTGTAGGGATTCAAAACATTATTATTACTTTTTAATTTTTTTTTATAACCATTGAGTGATAAAAGTGTTTTGCTATGGTTTAAAATGACTAATGACTATTTTTCAATACTCTAATTAACGGACTAAATAGTTTTGCAATTTGTGGATGATGGAATCTAGCCTATTGGCTGACTCCTGCAATGTTATTTATTCTTCAGCAATCCATAAAAGTTATTCCAATCACACAGAATACACAAACATATACCAGCTATCTTGATTCCGCCTCATTTTCCTGATAACTAATTAGAATTCCTTGGAAGGCCGGCTGGCAATTACCGATCGACATAATTATGTGTAACGAAAGAAAAAAGAAAATAATATTCTTTTATTGATGAGGGTGACTAGTAGTGAGGGAAAAGTTTTGGAATACAAGATGGCCGGCGGTTCGTATGACGCCATTTTGGAAATTAAGAAAATTATGAGAGATTTTGTGATATATTTTAATACTGGTGTCTTGTGTTTTCAATTAATGAAGGCTGGGAAAGCGAACATTTTTTAATACTGTTGTTAAAATATTGTAATTTTAGTTTTTCAACAATATCGATAACGGTTTATTTTACTTTGTTTGAACAAGTCTAAAATCAAATTTAAATACATCTTTCAATAGAAGTAAATTGGCTTAATAGAATATTTAATTATTTAAAGTCATTATTAGTCATTTTAAACCATAGCAAAACACTTTTATCACTCAATGGTTATAAAAAAAAAATTAAAAAGTAATAATATTGTTTTGCTCACCCTACAGAATTGGTTTGAATTAAACAATGACTTTGTTAATAATAATTCAGGTGCATAATAGGCTAGATTCACAAATTGCAAAACTATTTAGTCCGTCAGTTAAAGTATTGAAAAATAATGAACACGTATTTTTTGTTTTTGTAAATCAATGAAAATTGACAAAGATAAAACGCATCAAAACTCGGGAGTGAGAATTTTAAAAGCGTCGTAACTTCGTCAATTTTGGTTACTGTACAAAGAAAAAACACGGGTCAAATATTTTTTGATAATCTAACTGACGGACTAATTAGATATTTTCAGGACATAAGCCTGTTCCCCAGTTACTGGGTTGAGGATGTCAGAATGATTTATGTAGTGTGTTCAATGTAAAATACTGTTATACAGCTGCATTCGGTAAAACCATAATACAATTGGGAGAAAGCTATGATCATATTATCAGCTGACAGACGTCCAATGCTGGACATAGGCTTCTCCCAAGCGTCGCCAACAACCGGTCCTGTGCGTTTCGCATCCATCGGTCCTGTGCGTTTCGCATCCATCGGCTACCCGCGACCTTCACCAGGACATCGGTCCACCTTGTGGGAAGCCTTCCAGCGTTGCGTCTTCCAGTATGCGGTCGAAACTCCAGAACTTTACGGCCCCATTGACCATCTGTTCTGCGAAAATGTGCCTTGCCCACTGCCAGTTTAGTTTGGCGATCTTTCGGGCTATGTCGGGAGAAAGATATAGAGATATAAACTAAACATATATTAGTTTCCTAATTACAAATCTTTTCGTCTCAGTTTTCCTCCTACTTCAATATTATTTCTGAAGCTGCTTAAAGACTACGCTATAATTCCGGCCCTGGTCCAAGCCATGGTTCGGAGCGAGACGGAATGGGACGCCGTCACCTCCTTCTGCGAAGCAGTCAAGCTAGCGAAGGAGGTGGCGCAGTGGGAGAGGGAGAAAACCCGACCTCTCGTCCCGGCCGCCGTAGTAGACACCGCGGGCGTCGGAGGCCACCTGGGGCCCAATTCTGCTAATTTTATTTAACTCACATGCTATTGATATTCAATTGAGAGTCAATCACGACTCCATTACGATTAGAACAAATTTGGTATTCTGCAAAAACTTGTATGTAAGCTCAATAGAGTCGTAATGGAATCGTAGTGTAATTGTAATTGACTCTCAGTTGAACAGCTGTAGGTGTTGCCATTCAAAATCTACCAAGAAAATGAATGAACTATTGGTTTGATTTAAATATACGATTTATCCATTTCTGTGATTCAATTACGAACTAAATTGTCTGCAATGAATCGCCTTGTCGATAAAACATGACTTTAACGATGTTAGAAAGAGTTTATTTCAAATACGGTGGCTAGGTACGAACTTTGGATTTTAAATCGAAATAGCTGGAATTCGTCTACTTGGATAATTGTTTTATGCCATCCAAATAATCGAAATTGCGTATTTTGCTTTTCTGCGATTTTGCATGGTGTTGTTAGGTGTGGGGTACCTACCACTAAAAAGTGAAAAATAAAAAACTTTTTACAAAAAAATACATCAGACTTCCAAAAAAAAACAGTACATACTAAAAATAACGTTAATTTCGGAAGTCGGTGTCAAAATACGAAGAAACTAACAAAAACACCGACTTCCGAAATTAAAGTTATTTTTTACTGTGTAGTGTTTTTTTTTTTTTTTTTTATTTTTTTAAGTTTTATCATTCTCTAAATAATTTATTTAAAGAACAAACTATATACACTTAAAATAGAAAAAAAAAACTCCTAACTAAAAAATGGCATCAAAAAATTCGTCCCCATCGCTATCGACTGGAAGTGAGCCCAAAAGACTGGCTGCATTGCCACGTTGTATGGCAATGCTTATCCTCTGTCCAAGGTAAAAGCCAGCTCTTGGGTCACGCGAAGCGTCAACTAAGCGTTTTGCAAGATCTTTAAATAGGACGTGAGCACTCGGACCCCACGGTCCAAGAGTTTCAACCCCAAACGGCTCAAAAATGTAGTTGCCAATAAGGCTACTATATTTCCGCCGTTTGAGGTTTTCAGCAGCCGAAGCCGCAGAACCAGCACAGCACGACGAGCTAGGAAGATGGGATGGCGCAAGAGTATCGACACAAGTAGCGTCCCACACTAAAGGCCTACCCATCTTCCATGGAAATAAAGACATACCGTCCGGTCTTTTGCCATCGTCGCGTGCCAGGCCAATGGGTTCTAATACGGCTGGCACGCCGACGGCGACAAGAGCACGTCGGATAATGTCGTTGATATTTGCGTGCCGTGCTATACGACCCGCACTTCGACTGCATGACAGGCCGTGGTGCCCGAGGCTGTTGACAGCTTCGCCACAGTGGCAGCGATGAGGAGAACAACAAGATGCGCCTAAGCGAAGGGAAGCAGCGAGGCGGAAAGTAGTATCGTCGAACAAGGTGCCTATGTTCGACGACGGTAGTGCGTGAAGCCAGAGGCCCGACTCCCACTCACCCACAGCCAGCAGGCGTGCACGCTCCGCAGAAGTGGCAGCAGAGGCAATTAGGTTATTCTGAACTCCTCTGCAGAGCGGCTCATCCCACCGTCTCTGGTATGATGGGTTGTCGGGTAAATTTTGATTCGGGCAAGCGAGTCTCCAGGCATTTATAGCCTCGGTAAAGTACGGCACATCAAAATCAGTCAGTGTAGAAGCTAGGATATTCCTGACTAGTTTTTCAGTGCCGTGAACCGAGGATATAAAAGCCGGTAAACTAATACTGGTAATTTTGCGGACGCCAAGGCCTCCCATGCGGATGGGAAGAGTGGCTTGAGCCCAAACTCGGTCGTCCATGGCCACATTTAAAATTGATGATAGCGTTTGCTTTATAATTTCGTCCATTTTTTCCAGAAGGTGAGGGTGCTTCCATAGATGGGAAGCACGAAGAAAATATGATAATTTAGGGCCGAAACAGCAGTAGCGAATTATGGTGATGGCCGAATGCATGTTAATTTTTGACAATCTTTCCGAAACATCATTGAAATTTTGAATTTTTTCATCAACAAAATTAGGAAAAGAATTCTCAAAGATTGGCGACCCAAGGAGGCGAAGAGAGCTTTTATCCATTATTTTGATTTCAGGGGCTATTGCGTTGAATTTTGAAAGAATGAGTTGTCGGTCAGAACTGTCAGATAAAAATAATTCACATTTAGAAAAATTCAGATCAAGTCCTATGGAATGAAACTGAGTTTTTAAAAATTGTAGATCATCTAATACCGAAATTACATCGCCACCAAGGGTTCCATCATCGAGATACCAAACATTAAATTTTGAATTTAGCTGTCGAATAATTGGATGAATGGCTAAACTAAAGATCACTGGCCCGAGGGGATCACCTTGTTGACAGCCAACAGCGGATTCCAAAAGGTTGTCCTGGTAAAGTAATTTAGATGGTTGTCTATAACATTGCCAAAGAAAACTGAAAATTTGAGGTATTTCTTTTTTAGATTCTGCCAGCAAGGTGTCCCTATTAACAGAATTAAAAGCATTTTTGATGTCAACCTTCAGGATGACCTCTCCTTTGCCAGAATTTACGTAGGTCGACAATGCGTGTACGGCAGCCTCACAGCCCCCTTTGGAACCGTAACCCAACTGAAGGGGCTGAAATTTTTTCGAAACGACCTCACCATAAAATTTACAACAAATCTTGGCTGCCATACGACGGTAAGTTGTTCCCACGGCAATGGGACGAATCCCGCCATCTCTCTTGCGTAGGGCACATAAGTTAGCTCCATACAAGACGTCGATGACGGCCTCGTTCACTTTGCCGGAGAGCATGAGGTTAATCAGAGCCGTGAGCTCCTTCAAAAGTAGCTCACCAGCGTCCCCGGCGCCTGAACAGGTAAGGTCCTTTAGGTGTTGAGGACTTAGGCCGTCGAGGCCGCCAGCAGATCCACTTCGGAAGGAGCAAACGGCTGTGATCACCTCTCGACCTGTAATGGTGAGGGAGTGAATGTCCGAATCAGGGGGGTCGGGAAAAGAAAGATCATCCGCTGGGGCAGGATGTTTGCTCTCCAGAGCTGCGAGAGTATCTGGAGAACAGGGAGCCACCACATCACTACTAAAAAGAATCCTGGCTGCTCCGCTAATGTCACCTTCCCCTAATTTAGATTCGACCACATGGGAAATACCTCTTAAAGAGGTAAACCTCTGTGTCGAAAATTTTGGTTCCAAATTATGGGCCGAAACGTTACAGTTTTCTTTAATTTGTGCTGTCAAAGTTTTTGTGGTTGCCAAATTCTTATTAACATGTAAAATTCGGTAGGGGAAAGTGAGAAGATGTTCCCAGGCACTTTGCGAGTTCTCCCGGGTGGCACGGCGAACGCATCCTGTTAAGTGTTGCGCCACTAGAGGTCTAGCGCCGCGGGGAACTCGCTTTAAAACAGGTACAGAGTTTTTGAATTTTGCAAGAGTTTTCCAAAACGGGTCAAAGGATGTAACTGGTGTAGGTGAAATGACAGGGTCTGAAGTGAGTGCATTTTGAGATTTATGCACCTTCCCAATATGCACATTCAGACCCCGCTTACCTTTAAAAAATCGTGCCTGGGTGCACAGAGGACACCTCTCCAAGATACCTAGTGATGTTGAAGGTTTTGGAAGTCGGTTGTATTTTTTTGTAAAGTTTTATTGTATGAGTATTGTATACTGCGCTGTAATATTACAGCATATTAACTGTTTTCTTCTATATTTTAGGCTAATAATATGAGCGTCCAACAAAATTGAAGCTCTGATAGAGTATTTAGAAGGGCAGCAAGAGCTAGCCCTTGGACGCTGCTCACGGTCCAAAGAAGGGCGCAGTCTGTCGAAAAAGCTTTGGCAAGAGTGCGCCGGAGTTCTTAACAGCATATCGTCAGACTGCGTCCAAAAGACAGGAGAGCAATGGCCTCTCTCCTCTCTCCTTTCCATTCCATGCCTATAATAATTGTCAAGGCTCTCACTTCCACTTTTCTAACGCGGAATTCTGCATTGGGTAAATCTTCCACGGCATCCACCGTTGCCCTCATCGAGGCCCGCTTTTTACGGCGCTGAGCCAAAAGATGACGACGCCGACGGCGATCTTGCGCATTAGCTAATGCTAGAATACGCCATCGTAACAATAACCGCAGCATCTTTTCAGTATTTTTTTTAATATTTTTCGTTGAGTGGCTTGTAAAATCCTAAGATTATCTATTGTTGCACAATCGTACTTCAATCGTAAAATTGACACTCAGATTCAATTGAGTGTCCATTGATATAAATGTCAAATAAGAGTAGAATACCGGTTAAGTCCACAATCGATTTACAATTGTAACACGATTGAAGAGCAGACTAGCAAAGATTCCAATAGCAGTTCAATGGAATGTCAATGGAAAACCATTGGTCTTAAATTAGTAGCGGAATACCAAATTTAGTTAAAACTGCTACTGAGATCCAATTGATATTCAATTGAGCCATTCTTAAATTAGCAGAATTGGGGCCCTGGTGAGCTCCGGCCATCGTAGGCGCGGTCCTGTGGACGATGAGCTATGGGCAGCTCGCCGTCCGTCCGTCATATGACGACAGGCCGTGTCGACGGCGCGTTCGTGTTCCACGCGCGCCTCAAAGAGAGTCAGCATTGGGAAGGGCCCGAAAGAGCCGACGCCTGCCGGAGTCGCGAGACTATTCGAAAGAGATACCGTGGCTCCGGAACACAAAGGGCACTGAAGGAACATGGAAAGGTTTTAGTCAGTAGAATTCTGACGCTCCCTCTAGCTCCGCCCAGAGCGGGAGAAGTTTTTTGATGATTTCCTATCCCTAAAAAAAAATGACTACGCTATAATACACAGCATAAAGTATATATATAGCTCATAGCACAACAATATCGCGCACCATACATTGTTAATAATATATAGCACAGTACAGTGTGAACGTGTCCATAACAATGTGTGGTGCGCGATATTGTTGTGCTTTGAGCTATATACTATATGCTATAATATTATAGCGTAGTCTGAAAGCAGCTTAAGACGTACTTCCAACTACTAACCAAACTACTGAGAATAACTTCCAATACCAGTAGCAGCTAAATAACGAAACAAACACACAGTACAAACTGAATTTCAATTACCCAGCCTAGTGGCATCGCAACTCTATCATTAGTCGGCACGGAGTCTGTAATCTCATTAAAAGTTTCCGCTCCTGCATATTTCAGTAGGTACTTACGGATTGTGACAAACATGACATCTTTGGAAACACGAGCCGAAACGTAAGCTTAAGGCACTTGTCTCGCCGTCGGACTATTTTCTCGCTGAAAAAGGGACAAAAGATATAGACCTCGTGTGAGTAAAAGAGACACACACATTCACAGTCGATAGCTGGCTGTTCACACTGCTGGTGAGTGGCTCTTACTTCTAGATGATCGCAGTACAAAAAAAATAAAAACAAATGCAACTTCTTATACCGCGTGTATCTGACATCGACGCACAAACGATTTCCATGGGTCCAGGGCATGATTCTGGACATCCTAGACTTAGAATTTTTCATCGGCTTTTTTCTCATTTTTTCATTTTTTTCAAGGGTTTTTTTACTTTAGACTGCTCATAATCGTTATTCTGACCTAACCCAATGAGATTTTTAATAAAAAAATAATTAATTAACTACTTTCACTAAAAAGAGCAATCTGAATAAGACCCTGAGCTGATACCTATTTGTGGTACTCTTGAAAAAAATGAAAAAATGAGAAAAGAACCGACGAAAAATTCCAACACTGGGGTGTCCAGACTCATGCCCTGGACCCACGGAAATCATTTGTGCGTCGATGTCAGATACACGCGGTATTACAAACGTCTGTTTGTAATCACACTTTTGAATAGTCAACGTCTGTCAGTCAAATAGATGAAGCTAATCCTGCCGCGCCAGCGACAAGAACAGCAGGTTGTTCTACAACAAAACACACTCACCGACCCTGTTACCAGCGTGGCAGTTGCACATTCTAAAGAGTAGATCTCCTATGGAGAAGAACGTGCAAGAAAGTCCATGGACTGCCATGGACACTCTTTTACACCAATTGTCAGTGTTTACAAAATCATAGTTTCATTCGTTACGAAATAATTTATGAGTAAAATTTTACAATGCAAAAGAGAATGAGTCCATACAATGCAACGATAATCTTACAATCTTCAGCAGATCCAACAATGTTATCACATCTTCATCAAAGTTCAGGCACTGTAGACGCTGTGGAGCGGAGTGGAGCATTGAGCCAAGCATTTTTATCGTCAATGTATTCCCCTAGTTTATAATATGCTCGTTTGCATAGTGTGCGTTTTATACAATTTTTAAATTTCGTCTCATTCAGTTCTAATATGTGGCGGTATTTTGTTATAACACTTTAAACAGTATCCCATAAAAGATGTTGCTACTTTAGCAAGTCTGAAACCTGATTGAATTCATTGGTTCCTATTTCTAGTGAAAAAATTATGTGTATCGCCTCGTTACTGAAAATACGTCGATTTTTTTTAACGTACATGATATTTTCATAAATATATTGACAAGGGACCGTCATGATGTAAATATGACGGTCCCTTGTCTATCATGACAAGAACTTTCAGATTGTACTCACTCAGCGACACTCGCTCGACGATGCTCGCTTGGCGGTCAAAACTCACAAACCAGCGGTAATTTCTACCTATTGTGCGGGCGGGAGCGACTATTGCGAGTAAAAAGTAAAAAGCCCGTCGCAAAAAAGCACTCGCTTATAGCCGAGCGTCAAAACTATCGATACTTTTCACTCGCTACTCGCTGCCCGCCAACTCGTTTCGAGTTTACAGCTATACATTTTTTTTATCTCACCAGATGTTAAGCGATGATGCGGTCTAAGATGGAACACGCTTGCCTAGAAGTATCCTATTCACTCTTGACTTAAAGAGTCCCAGGTTATAGCTGTCAGGAAACACAGACTACGACGGGGAATTCCACACCTTTCCTGTACGCACTATAAATGTGTTCACAAAACGTACTACTCGCTGATCACCGGCGGTCTCAATTCCCAGCCGGTACAAAATTGTACCAGTTGCATCACTCGTTTATGCGACCCGTGCCTCAGGGTTAAGGTGCTTACAGATGGTGGTAGATCGACGAAGACTAGTTGGTATATTCTGTCGACATCTCACCGTGAAACATCTCGCATGAAGTGAACTTTCATTTCATATTGTTTGTATGAATTAACAGCTCACGTCATGTCCACGTCACTTAAGAGTGTGTATTCCGTCCACTAGCGCCGCCAATCGTTTTTTATTAATTGTGGTAAATTTAAGACACGTAGATAAAAAACCGCTCTGTAGTGCACTGAAGAAATGTATCTATTATTTTTTGACAGCTATTTTTAATACATAACTCATGGCTAAATAGCCAAAACGGCAATTATTGCTAAAAGTGGCCACTTTTAGCAAAAATATCGACTTTGGCAACTATTTATGTTCTAAAGTACAAAACATAACTCTCAAAACATAATAAATACATTTCTTCAGTGCACTACAGAGCGGTTTTTTATCTACGTGTCTCAAATTTACCACAAATAATAAAAAACGATTGGCGGCGCTAGTGGACGGAATACACGCTCTTAAGTTTACAACGTGAGATGTTTGCAGAATCAAAAGCTATACTACTGCTATAGATATACTGTACAATGTGTTGGTGGTCAGAGACAATCATCAATATGTATAAAAATCTTTCGTTACTGACTGAGTGATTGAGTGACTGACAGACAAGCCACCGAATTAGCTACTTGTCGTGGGTACCTGCACCGAATCGGGCGGGAGGAAACGCCCGGGTGTCACCACTGGGGGGATCGACCGGAGGACACGGCGGTGCTCCGTCCAAACGGGGCACACCTGCACAGTGTGCTCCACCGTGTCCTCTAAGCGGCAATCGGCGGCGACCTCTCGCGTCCGGCCCTGTTCTAAGCCATGGTCCGGAGCGAGACGGAATGGGACGTCGTCACCTCCTTCTGCGAAGCAGTCATGCTAGCGAAGGAGGTGGCGGAGCGGGAGAGGGAGACAACCTCTCGTCCCGGCCGCCCTGGTAGACGCCGCGGGCATCGGAGGCCACCTGGTGACCTCCGGCCATCATAGGCGCGGGCCTGTGGACGATGAGCTATGGGCAGCTTGCCGTCCGTCCGTCTTATGACGACAGGCCGTGTCGACGGCGCGTTCTGTTCCACCCGCGCCTCAAAGAGAGTCAGCATTGGGAGGGGCCCGAAAGGGCCGACGGCTGCCGGAGTCGCGGGTCTATTCGAAAGAGGGCAATGAAGGAACATGGATGGGTTTTAGTCAGCAGAAGTCTGACACTCCCTCTCGCCCCGCTTAGAGTGGGAGAAGTCATTGGATGATTACCCATCCCTAAAAAAAAAACTACTAATCGTAGAAAGTTTTATTGGGCTAGATATTTCAATCATTAATAAACAACTTGGTATATTATCTTGATTAGATCTTAATAGAAATATTTCTAATTTTGTAGAATCTTTAACTGTAGGGCGATGTCTTGGACAAAATGTTTTTTATTTGTAATTTTAACACGCTTTTTATTTTATTTTCGCTTTTAAAGGAAGTGTTTTCCTGTGATTTATTTTGATTTTTTCAGCTAAAAGACGTCTACTGCTGGATATAGGTCTCATCAAAATATCCCAATGTCTAATATGCACTGCTAAATTATAAACATGTTAGTTTTTTTTATATTTTTTTACTGAAAGTATCCTTTCAAATGTTAAAAATAAAAACAAAGAAACCATAAAGGTGCATGTGTTTATTTCAAAATAATTGCTGAATTTTAACAAATTTTCATATTTAACATTAACTGCTTTCTAAAAAGATTCACTCGCTTTTTCTGCAAGGGCCACCATTGATGCATATATTGGACTTCCAACACTATTGGGCAGTACACTGGCATCCGCCACTCGAAGTCGCTGCACCCCCATCACGTTCAACTTACTGTCCACCACGGAACCCATGGCACAAGTACCACAACGCCTACCTGTGGTAGCAGTCATGCACAAAGCATAGCATCTGAAATAGGCTCGAGACCCAAAAGCAAACTTATTACATTTCTCTGCTGCACTCATAAGTTCTAAACGCAGACATTGGAAATGAGGAGTCCCTTCAATTTTAATATAGTCTAAAATGTACTCAACTATAGCATCTAAATCATGATCATTAGAATAATATCCGTTGATAATCTTTGGCTGGGCAAATGGATCTGTACTGTTCAGTAAAATCTCTCCACGAGATTTTGGTCTTATATTACTTACTACTGTTGCCAACATCTGAGTGTTCTCAGCTAACGAAAGCAGTCTATCACAAATTGAATTTTTGAATCCTAAAGTAAACCCACAGAATGAAAGAAAGAATGAAGCATCATCCATAATGAAATTTAAGGATTCATAATCCGGATAGTGATTGGATTTATTAAGAGCTGAGTAGCCTACTATCAGTGGTGCAGGGAAATTATGTGCGTTAAATGGCTCAGGTTTAGCTTTTCTATTAGTTCTAAAAACTAATAGTGCTCCCATGACATTTTGTAGATTTTTTCCTACAGGCAGATCTGATATTACAGTTATATTCATCTTTTCTAAATGCTCCTTAGGACCTATACCAGACAGCATTAAGAGTTGCGGTGATTTGATCGGCCCAGCAGTAACAATAATTTCTTGCCTCGCTTTAACGATGACGGCCTTGCCATTCTTAAAAAATTCTACGCCAACAGCATTTTTGTCCTTGTCGAAAATTATTTTTGTTGCTAAGCTGTTTCTAGTTATGTTCAAGTAAGGGTTATCTTTTAGTGGTGGTAAGTAGGTACTAGCTCCTTCAGTGCGAACTCCTCCGAGTATATTGTAAAGAGCTGAAGAATACCCACATATTCCAGCACCGATATTGTCTACCACAACAGATTCTCCAGCCTCTTCGAAGCCAATCAAATAATCATCACAGATTGGACGATTTTCTTTGGTCACCCCAATAGTACCATTATCGCTGTGGTATTTTCCAAATGCTGATTTAAGAACATTAAGGTCGTGCAATTTTTCAGATTTTTTGAAATATTTGAGCATATTTTCCCATTTCCAAGAAGAATCGTTAGTGGCTTTGTAGAATCCGTAATAGTCTCGAGGATTTCCTCGTCCATATATCATATAATTGATAGGACCACGTCCTCCGAGCACTTTGCCGAGTAAGGAACCATCCGCTTTGTGGCATTTTCCTGTAAAACCATCACTCTCTGAAGTATAATTCCAATCCAAGCGAGTGTTTTTTACGTAAGTCACCAAGCCAGGATACTGAAAAAAGTAAAAAGTTAGATTTAGGGCGGTCAGTGTACATCATCTGCCTAGCCTTTTCCCAACTATATTGGGGTCGGCTTCCAGTCAAACCGGATTCAGCCGAATATCAGTATTTTACGTGGAGCGGCTGCCACCAGACCTCCACAAACCATAAACTGGGTAACACGGTACTCCTTTAAAAAACTGGTGTCAGATGTTCTGGCTTCTGACAATCCGTAACGACTGTCAAAGATCTCCAAATGATAGCCGGGACCAACAGCTTAACGTGCTTTAGGGCGGTCAGTGTACAAACACAATAAATATTTTTAATAAGACGTGATAATATAAAATGAACACATGCAATATTAAAAAAAATACTAGTAAATATCAGATATAAAATTTGGAATAAAAGAAAAAAATATATAGTGAGAGGTAATGCTCCTTCACCATTAAACGTTGATAGCGTTTAAGCACATCTCACATCTATGGGTAAAACACAAACGAGCTGCTTCTATAGTGAATGATTTGTCAAAGATTGATGTGGAATGTATGCTACAACACTTAATTTTAGATTTTCCGATGATCTCGAAGACCTAGAATATGTGTCACAGAAAAACTGAAAGCATGCTTTAAGATAAAAAGGAGTAGAAGGATTACATAGTTCATTATAAAGCAGAGTAAGGATGTGGGCATTCCGGAAAAGGCGAACAGGAAGCAATTTTAGCTTAGTAAGAAATTTAGAAACATGGTCATACTTGCGTAAGCCAAATAGGAACTGATATAAAGATTTTGAAAGGTTTATAAGCTGAAATTATCCAAATCCTTACTTGACTCTCCAAGCCAGGATTTCCACCGGCTTCTATAAGCAATGTGGTCTTGTTTGCTTCTGCTAGCCTAGCAGCTATTACTACACCAGCACTGCCAGCTCCAACCACAATGCGATCATATGTGTCTCCATCTGAAAGAAAGAAAAACAAGCTAGGTTAAAATAATCATAATACAAAATCCTTTATCACAAATAAACCAGTTTCAGCCACTTTTGAATAGTCAAGGTCTATCAGTCAAACAGATGAAACTAATTCTGCCACGCTAGCAAGTTGTTCGGCAGCAAAATGGACATTCTTTTAAACCAGTTATCAGTGTTTCTAAAATCATGGTTACATTTGTAATGAAAACATTTATGAATAAAATTATACAATGCAAAAAAATGAGTCTTTACAATGTAAAAGTAACCAAAATCAGCAGCAGGTCCAACAATG
This sequence comes from Ceramica pisi, assembly GCA_963859965.1. Lineage (NCBI taxonomy): Eukaryota > Metazoa > Arthropoda > Insecta > Lepidoptera > Noctuidae > Ceramica > Ceramica pisi. The sequence continues at coordinate 1,743,645 of OY982537.1, read as the reverse complement.
TTTTAGGAGGAGCTCGTGGCTAAATAATAACAGCCGCACAGGTCGATCTTCAAGGTTAAGCAACGCTTGCCGAGGTTGGTCTGTGGATGGGTGACCATCTTAACATGCCGAGTTTCCTCCGTGCCTCGGAAAGCACGTTAAACTGTTGGCCCCGGCTGTCATTTGGAGATCTTTGGCAGTCGTTACGGATAGTCAGAAGCCAGAAAACTGACACCAGTCTTGCCAAGGAGTACCGTGTTACCCAGTTAATGGGTAGTGGAGGTCTGGTAGGCAGCCGCTCCACGTAAAAAGTAGTATTCAGCTGAATCCGGTTCGACTGGAAGCCGACCCCAATATAGTTGGGAAAAGGGTAGGCAGATGGTAGGTCCAACTTACAATGTTTTCACATTTAGTCGCTGTAGAGCGGACCAGCATTTAGCCAAGTATTTTTATTGTCAATGTAAGCTTGTTTGCATATTTCTGCAACTCAACTGCTTTTATTTTACTTGACTGAGTTCCAATAAGCCACATTGCCACGTCAACATAAACGTAAATGACATTATACCTTAATTTTACCCTAATTATGGAATGCAAAAACAAAATCACAATACTAACCGCAAACATTCGTTTCTTTAGGATACAAGTGCCCATTCAAGTTTAAAAGAGCCAAGGCGCTGAAGACGCCCTGAAGCTTCTTAATCTGAGCTATCTGTGCGGCTGTTTTCATGGTGAAAGCTGCAAAAAGATATGGAAATCATTAAAGACTTTTAAAAAAGCTAAATTGTACTGTTCCATACGCTAGGCAAAGACTCCCCTCTATTCTTGCTATTTGAGTTGTACGGCATCGCGTTTTGCGGGGTCGTGTTCTTGCCAATTTCGTACCAAGACATCCAGGTCATCCTACCATCACCTTTGTGGCAACTGTGGTCCTGCCTTGTGATTTCAAGGTACTAAACTAACCTCTTGCAAATGTTTAAGTCACAAAAGATTTAATAAGGTCATCATCTTCCTGCCCTAATCCCATGTCAATTGGGGTCGGCGCAACATGTTTTTTTCTTCCACTCTGCCCTATCAGCCGTCAAGCTATCACTAACTCCCTTCTCTTATGTATCGCTCCTCACACAATCCATCCATCTTTTCTTTGGCGTTCCTCTCCCTCTCCATCCATTCACATTAGGTATATTTAAAGAGTATATATGAAGTGTTGTGTTCATTCAGTTTATGACGTACAGTGATGCGCCACTAGTACATGGTAGGCATCTTACTCATTTATGCACAAAACGTTTAAGGAGTACAGTACAGTTTCACTAATCCTGGCACTTCATAACTTTGGTACATACAACAATCTGGCACCTTTTAACCGCTCCTACTCAACCACCTTCTTTCATTTGCCCTTAAAAAATATGTGCTTTATTTATTTTATACCAGCTTTTGCTTGCAACTTCGGACGTACATATCCCGTTTTTTCCAGTTTCCCTAAGAATTTCGGGAACTCCACTCTTGGTGCTTTCTTACACTCCCTAAGGAACCTACATGCCAAATTTTCGCTTTCTACGATTTGTAGTTTCGGCTGTGCGTTGTCTGTTACTCAGCCAGTCATTCAATTATGGAAGAATTTTATATTATTAGGATTGTTTTTTTCTTAGCAATCCAGTAATCCGAAAATTCAAACAATCTGGCACATTATAGTTCTTTATAGTATCGGATTATGAGACTACTGGTTTTGCATTTTGCAAGCAGCTAAGAAGTGGAATTCCTCAAGGGTTTTAAGCCAATAGTGATCACATAATTGCTTACAAACAAGCTCATTAAATACTTTTAGACACATACGTACAGATTTTAAACTAACACAAAAAGGTGAATTTAAAATTAAATAAAAATATCACTTACGTGTCACAATTTGGTTCGTCTTGACTCAACTTCACTATTTAAACACTTTTACTTAATAGATACAGACGACTTACTAAAAATGTAGTTCTATATAGTCTAAATTAGTCATTTAAATGCGAAAAAGAAACCAGTTTGGCATTGTAAAGGCTTGGTTTGTAGATTAATGTATCAGTAACAGTTCTTATACTTTCTTTCAACCGTTGTTGGAGTGTCATAGTAGCGTCATCTATACCGACAAATACGAACTAAAAATATTGTCGTGACGTCACATAAAATCGTACATCGCATCTAAGGGACTTCTTCAGCTTATGCATCTCTATTCAGCTTATGCCCATAGAAAACAACGATTTTGTATGGAGATGTGTACTACGCATTCCTTCAGCTTTCCGGGTCTATTCGGCTTTCGCGGCAAACAAGTATAAAATGAGGACAAATGTGTTATTATCATGCGAGCGCTATAGATAGAGTTCAGCGTTGTTATGCCGCTGCCGCCTTCTCATTCTTACGACGCTGTACGCGGCTGATATGATTATGCGCAAAATCAAAACGCGAATGGAGCTGTTAGTGCCCGTTTCCATTCAGACGGACCGTCTGTTTACCCGGCCCATCTAAAGAGACGGATACACATCAGTGACAAGACAATTATAAAACACTTTTCACATTAAGACAGATCCGAGAAAAAGGACTGATCCTGGTTTTTAGATGGACTTGTTGTCACTGCGCAAAGCCGTCTAAACATCCGAGTTGCATAATTATAGTGTTAACGAATTTGTCGATCCTCACCCACCATCTTCAGTTTATATAGGCTGTCCGTCTGTGTGGGAACGAGCCCTTGTAGTATCAGTTCTCCACGCGCTTTAAAGAGAACAAGAGCCCCATACCAATTATCGGGCAGTTGCCCACCTGACACAGCACCCGCCTGGTCAGAGGATCCTCCTTTATCAATAGAATGATCTTTTGCGGGTCTTTACGGGATGTTCTGCCTACCTCTCTCTATAACTTGGTACCTTTAAACTTGGAACCCTCGACACAAACTTTGATATTTTCCTTACATTTCAACTGTAAGTAACAAATTCCTTTTACACATGCACTTTTATTATTGGGAAAATGTAGATTAAAAGGAAACAGTTAAAACTTTCGGTTAATTTTATTTTGATTTTCTTAATTTATTAAACAATAGACGCACCTCATTTATTTCAAATACTCAAGTCGTCTTTACTTTTTGCCATCAGCAACAATCATTTCAGCAGCTTTCTCTGCGACGGCCACTTCTGGAGCGAAAATGGCGCCACCCAAGCTGTTAGGCATAACACTGGCACCAACCACTCGAAGCCTCTGCACTCCTAGTACCCGCAGTTGACTATCCACAACAGATCCCATAGCACATGTACCAGTTGTACGACCTGTAAGTGCTACCAAGCACAACGCATAACATCTCCAGTATTTATAAGACCCAAACTCTAATTTAGCACAATGTGCAGTTGCTTCTAAAAATTCTAAACCAAACTTTTGGAAATAAGGAGTATCTTTCAGCTTCATATAATGTTGAATATATTGAACAGTAGCATTCAAATCAGATTCATCGTTATAATACCCGTACACTATCTTTGGTTGGTCATTTGGATTACTGCTGTGTAACGATACACTCCCATGAGATTTTGGGTTTATATTCAATAGAATTGTTACCAGCATCTGTTTTTTGTTTGCTGTTGAAAGGAGTCTGTCACAAATTGAATTCTTTAGCTTTAGAGTGAATGAACATAAGGATAGAAAATAAGAATAGTCATCGATAATGAAGTTCTGTGTTTCGTAATCTGGGTATATACTGCATTTGTTCAAAGCGGAGTAGCCTAATATGATTGGCGCTGGTAGTCTATGTTCATCAAATAGAGGAGGCTTAGCTCTAATGTTCGTTTTAAAATCTAAAAACGTTCCTATAATACATTGAAGATTCTTGCCTACTGGTATATCTGATAGCACGTTTATTTTGTGAGTCTCCAATTCCTTTTTAGGACCAATACCTGACAACATCAGGATTTGGGGTGACTTGACAGGTCCAGCACTAACAATTACTTCCTTTTTTGCTTTAACATTGATGGTTTTGCCATTTTTTATAAATTCTACGCCAATAGCATTTTTGTTCTCGTCAAATATAATTTTTGTGGCTAAACTCATTCTAGTTACATGTAATTTAGGATTATGTTTGAGAAAAGATAAGTAAGTATTGCCAGCATCATTACGTTTTCCTTTAAGTATAGTGTACAGACATTTGGAATATCCTAATCCTACCCCGGAACCAACATTGTCTATAACTACTTCTTCCCCCGCCTCTTCATACCCTTTCAGGTAATTTTCAGTGATTGTACGATCTTCTTTTGATACACCAATGTTGCCTTCAGTACCATGGTATTTTGCATAATTTTCCGAATTGAGGATTTCATTGTTTTGTAGTTTTTCACTTTTTATGAAGTATTTTAGCATATTATCCCATCTCCAAGAAGGATCTCCTGTAGCTTCGTAGAATTTCTCGAAGTCTCGAGGGTTTCCTCTTCCATAGATCATGTAGTTGAGGGCTCCTGTTCCTCCAAGTCCTCTGCCGTAGAAGGATCCACCATCAGCCTTGAGGCATCTGTCTGTTCGGCAGTTGTTCTCTGATGTGTAGTTCCAGTCGATGCGAGAGTTCTTTATGTAATGCACGAAACCTGGATACTGGAAAAAGCGAGTTTTGAGATATCAACCGTTTTAATCTATACTCTTAATTTTTTTAGTTTATAATCTTAAAATTTGATTGCCTTGTAGATTAATAGGTAATAATTTGGGAAAGTTAAATAATTGATTGGTTAATTTCCACCTAGAGGCTTATTTTTGTGCTATAAAAGCGTCAAAATTGAGGTAAGAAAGGAAAATTGTTTATTTATGCCAAGCACCACGCATAATAATCAGAATATCATCTCAGTGAAAATTTTAAAAATCAAAAACTTAACAAAATTTTGGTAATCAGAGGGCCAATTCTAATAAATTTAAGGAACGCCAAAAAATAAATATTATGCATATATTTTTGACAGATTGCGACTGACAAGCAAATGAGAACGGAATTTAAAAATTAGCAGAATTGGCACTCAGATGTAGTTTAACAATTAGCGACTGCGCTGCGTACATCTATGGTACGATTGTTTCATATTGCTGAGTGTAAATGGATACTAATTATTTCACTTACCAGACTGTCTGCTCCAGGGATGTCACCTGCTTCTATGACCAATACGCTATACTTGGCTTCTACCAGTCTAGCAGCTGCTATGGCGCCTGAAGTTCCACCACCAACCACCACATAATCAAACGTATCACCATCTGATAACATTTATTTTTTTAAATAAGTAAGACAACATTATTTGCAGTCATTCACTAAAATAAAATAATGCTGAACATTTTTCACTAAGACAGCAAAACATCTCTCCTTTTAAATCAGTTTATCAAAATTTTACATTTAATTGCAGGACACGATTTGAGAATAGGTATCACAATCAATTTTTTTTTGTGTCTTCAGCTTTCAGAGTACCAATGCTACTAATTTTTAAATTGGCATCGCAATCTGTCAAAAATATATGGAAATTAAGGCTTTTTGCTACCATATTTTTGCTTTTTGCAACCATATTTTTATGTAAAGTAGAAGCATTTTTTCAAATTTTGTAAATGTGAGTACCATGGGGCCATTTACATAATATTTATGTGATTAGTTTACTTGTTTGACATGAACGAGCATGGTGATCGAGAGCATGTCATGCTCACTCAAATGTTTTGCTGATGGCGGCGTGTGTGTTGGATCATTCGGTTCCCTTCAAAATGGTTGAGCTGAATGGTGCCGATACATACGTCAGGTTCGTGAACGGGCGCCGTCAGTTGAGACTGGTCATCTCTTAACCACCACTGGCTTATTTTCATATTTATATTTAAGTTGTTGTTTTAAGTTTTTTTTTTATTTTGCATTGTTTCATATGAAGAAGCAAGTACATGTAACTAAGATTTTTGTAAAACATCACATGATTTAAAAGAGTGTCCATGGAGTTTCTTGCACGTTCTTCTCCATAGAGATCTACGCTTTGGAACGTGCAAATAGCCTCATGTTTTTGACTGACCGACCTTGACATTTCAAAAGTGCCTATAAATGGTTTATTTGAAATAAATGCTTTGAATTTTGTTTTTTTTTTTTTGAATTTTGACATGCGAATGCGAAAGTTGTTTAATTAAAAATTAGTAGAATTGGTCCTCTGATCTCGGCTAGACTTTATTCCAACAGAACTCCTACTCTATCTGACTATAGATATCAGAAGACCTACTGAAGCTTTGACTGCAATCTCTTTTTTATTATTATTTAGTGGGCTATGTACTTGCCAATTGATTGAAAGTAACCAGGTTGTTGTAATTTTAATAAATTGAATAATAAATAATTATCTGCATGTCTGTTTCTTGTGTGCTTACTTCTTCTATCACATAATGGATTTTGGTGCAACTGTCACTAATAAAAAAACTTTTTACAAAAAAATACATGTGTTTTGGGGTGGGTTTTTGTGTTTACGGGTGTTTTTGTTAGTTTCTTCGTATTTTGACACCGACTTCCGAAATTAAAGTTATTTTTTAACTTTGTAGTATTTTTTTTTGGAAAACGGTTGTATTTTTTTGTAAAAAGTTTTTATTTTTTTCACTTTTTAGTGGTACCCACACCTAACGACACCACTGCAAAATCGCATAAAAGCAAAATACGCAATTTCGATTACAAAAAAACCATCACTCACGTAAACGAATTCCAGCTATTTCGATTTAAAATCCTAACTTGGTAAACGATTTTGATAAAAATTTAAATGGTACCAATCTTTCAGATAAAACTATAATTTTTCATTAGACGGAGTTATGAGGTAACAAACATAAAAATAATAAAACCGAATTGAGAACCTCCTCCTTTTTAGGAAGTCGGTTAAAAAGAGATGAACGAGAAAAGTTTTTGTATACAATTTGTACCTGTGCGATACCTGGACAGGTCACTATACAAATGATTAATCTGTAGCCGATCCCTGTCTGTACATTGAAGATTTTTGAGAAAATCTTTATTGGGGGTACTTATTAACGTAATGCAATACAAAACGATGATTTCGTTTTTTTTTTTGTGCATTTGTGCGTGTTAATCTTTAAAACAGCAAAACTTACGTGAGTGCGGTTTTCATAATATGTCGCTTTTCTTATCATTTAGTGTTTATTTTATTTTAATCGGTTACGTTGATCATATAAAATCTATACTAATATTATAAAAGCAGAAGAGTTTGTTTGTTTGGTTGAACGCACTAATCTCAGGAACTGCTGGTCCGATTTGAAAAATTCTTTCAGTGTTAGATAGCCCATTTATCGAGGAAGGCTATAGGCTATATAAAATCACGCTAAGACCAATAGGAACGGGGCAGACGAAGTTGCGCGAGAAAGCCAGTATAGGATACTACAACAATAATCCTCATCAATATATCATCACGCTAAGACCAAAAGGATCGGAGCAGTAATGAAAATGTTACGCAGACGACGTTGCACGGGTCAGCTAGTGTATGTTAAAATGACACTTACTACATCCTTCCGCATCCCTGGGGTAAATGTTATTGGTTATATTGAGCAAAGCAAATATACCAAAGGCTTTCTGTATCTGTCTGATCGTAGCTATTTGTGTCCTTGCTAACATTGCTCTTATCTGAAAATCAAAACTTGATTAATATTTTAAGCGTGCCCAGACGATGTCTCATGCTTTGAAGGCAGACGGGCTGTATGTGAAAGGGTACACTGACTCTAGTAGAGAGTTCCACACTTTGGCTGATTGAGGTCACCAACATGCAAGTGTAGAGCAAACCTAGGATGCTTCATGTAAACAGAGGCCTTTCTCCAGAAAGTAATCAGGTAGCGTATAAGACTAAACGTTATGGCAATGCTTAGGCAATCCCACACAAAGCGGTATTAAAATTTTGCAACAATTAAATCAGTAAAACCTGAATCTTCGGGGTATTCTATCCAGTGACCAATCCACACTCATTCGACCAGGGAAACCGGTTAAAAAAAATAAAAAATAATTTTCACTTACATTTGTCTACTTCCCCCTATCAAGCTCAATGTTTACGATACTCAAGCAAATTGACTTATTTATACCCCTTGATCACTTAAATAAGTAAATTATTTAATTAATATGCTACGGTTGAATTAGGTATAGATAAGAACGAATAGAACAATGATTACGGGTTTAAGACTTACGTCAATGGAAAGATACGGCGTAACTAAATGCAAGAGGAAAACACGAATAGCCTGTAAAATCAAATAAAGTATGTTAAAAAAGCCGAAAAATGATAAGGATAGTTATCCAACCTAACTATATGTAAAGGAGCTGTTGTAGAGTGCTAAGAACCGGGTTCGGTTTTTTTTTTACTATTGATAGGCATACGTTTGACCACTATCTCACCTGATGTTAAGCGATGATGCGGTCTAAGATGGAGCACGCTTGCCTAGAAGTAACCTATTCACTCTTGACTTAAAGACTCCCAGGTAGTATAAGCTATTAAGAAACACACACTCAGGCAGGGATATTTTTCAAATCCAGTAATGCCAGAGTTTTCAGAATAAAATGGAGTTTGTCGTAATAAATTTCGGTCCATTGATTTTCAACTATGATGTCAATTTCAATGAATCCTCTTATTGACTTGATGAGGTCTTTATCATATCTGCCGAAAGACGTCCGCTGCTAGCATAGCCCTCCCCCCCCTAGTGTCACGGTACGCGGTCGCCGCTCCAGAACTTTCCGGCCCCATTGACCATTTTTTTTGCGTCTTCAGTTTATTAGCGATCCTTGGCGTTTAAGGCTATGTCGGTAACCTCAGTTCTCTTGCGGATATCATTATTCCTGATTCAGTAACGCAAGGAAACTCCAATCATTGCTCTGTCCATTTCCCTTTGAGCGACTTTAAGCCTTCTAATGACGCCCATTGTGAGCGACTTGATAAGGTATCTTTATCAATTATTAGCAAAGGCCATTGAAATGGCTTATCATCATCTGCCTAGCCTTTTCCCAACAATATTGGGGTCGGCTTCCAGTCAAACCGGATTTAGCTGAGAACCAGTATTTTACGTGGATCGGCTGCATACCAGACCTTCACAACACATTACCTGGATAACACGGTTCTCCTTGGCATGACCGGTGTCAGATTTTCTGGCTTCTGACTATCCGTAACGACTGCCAAAGATCTCCAAATGACAGCCGAGACCAACAGCTTAACGTGTTTTCCGAGGCACGGAGGAAACTCGGTATGTTAAGATGCTCACCCATCCACAGACCAACTATAGAAATGGCTTATAAAAGTTATAATTTAAAATAGGGCCATTTATAAGTACAAGCCACACAAATTGCTTTTCAATTTATAACTTTACAGTCGTCTTCAATGAATGCATCCAATTTATTTTTGTCTTATCTCGCATTCGCTGCATGTTAGAAATAAACTTGAATTTTGCACAAAACCTTTCTGTCTGTTTCGTTATCTTTTTTAATGCAACACCAAACACTTTATTTTTGATAGTGGTGCAATATATTCTCGGATCCACGTTCCTGACGAAAAACGTTCATAGTATAGAGGAAGTAATATTTATGTTCCACCCAAGGAGCCTGCGTGGGAGTGCTTATAGAATAAACAAGATACACTTTGAAATATAGTTTCCGAAAACCCAGTCGACAAAATATAGGCATTAACTTTAATTTTTAACCGACTTCCCAAAAAGGAGGAGGTTATCAATTCGGTAGTATGTTTTTTTTTTTTTTTATGTTTGTTACCTCATAACTCCGACAATAGGGAATATGCATGAAAAAAGTATTTATGATCTGAACAGTTTATCTTAAAGTATTCGAAAATTTAATACTAACTGTGAAATTAGAATCTAAATTGCTCGAAAAACGAACGAGATACAATTATTTTAAACAAATATATCTGTCCCTCTCGCGAAAACGCTGTTTTCTATGGCAGCTGTATAGTCATCGTGTAATTTGACGTCACATTACGTATCGGACTTCTCTTTCTAACTGTAGTCTTTGAAGCTTTATAACTTAATAAATGATGAAGGTATTTAAAAAATAATTTCATGATTGTTTACTAGAGCTAATAAGTATTTTATTTTGCAAATAAAAAAATTGCATGCATATTCCCTATTATGAACCGATATGAAATTTTTTTGTTTTATCTGAAAGGATATACTTGCAGATTGGTCCCATTTAAATCATATCAAAATCGGTTACCAACTTTGGATTTTAAAACGAAATAGCTGGAATTTGACTATTTAGATGATTCTTTGATAATCGAAATTGCGTATTTTGCTTTTCTGCGATTTTGTAGTGGTGTTGTTAGGTGTGGGGCACCACTAAAAAGTGAAAAATAAAAAACTTTTTACAAAAAAATACAACCGACTTCTAAAAAAAAACACTATAAAGTAAAAAAAAACTTTAAATTCGGAAGTCGGTGTCAAAATACGACGAAACTAACAAAAACACCGACTTCCGAATTTAAAGTTATTTTTTACTTTGTAGTGTTTTTTTTTAGAAGTCGGTTGTATTTTTTTGTAAAAAGTTTTTGTGTATGGAAAGATAGACTGCCTGCAAGGATGAGTTGAAATGAATGACAGTAAAAAGAAACAAAATATAAGAGGCAGCATGAAACTAAAGGATATGTAATCGTTGGTGTGAAAAAATAAATTTATGGCTAGGAAAAGGTGCTTAATCGGAAATTAGAGATTGTATGGAAAAAAATTATACATGTCGCGCTTCACAAATAAAATCCCTTTTCCCACTTCAAGGGTGGATTTTATCAATCTGAAACTGAACGCAATCAATATATGAACCACGTTAACGCTGTCAGTGTCATTACACGTAATCACACATAAAATTACACGTAAACGTGGTTATTATTAACTATTATTATTATTATTCGTCGTTAACGTGGGGAAATAATGATTTCCCATGGAATATTGACACTGACAGCTCTTGAACGCAGCATGATCGCGATCAGTTTCATTGATGAAATCAGCAGTGCTATTCTGTAACAACATTTTCGTGTCTCGACAGCGGAATCCGAGGTGAGTTTCAAATTCGTATAAATATAAGACCTTATGATGTGTGAAATAAAGTTCATTTTTTAAGCTTAGTCACTCAAGTGAAGTCGATATCGAAATGGTTATTTACAGAATTGACTAGCTGCTCTAAGTGTCGTTGGTTCTCTTTATCTCACAGTGCCAAAACTTTCTGTCAAGGGTTTTCTAGTTTGTTGGTTTTTCATTCTTCAGGAGCGTCGTCATGCAGGACCACCCATGTCAAAACAGGTAAACCTATATGATGACGTGCAGAGGGTCTAGCACGATTTTTTTATCGTATAGTAACGTTATAGTATCGTTAAATAAGTGAATTTAAATTAAAAAAAACTACAACCGCATACTATTTTGGTTTCATTTTATACGACATACAAAATTTGTTTCAAACTAACTACGAATTATTAATAATAAAATTGTAATACTACAAATATTATTTATTATTACCCCATTTATTCATTTAATATACCTACATACAAAAAAAACATTTAAAAAAATAGTTGCCCACCGGCATCGGGAATAGGGTCCTGATAATCCTCACTATACGTACCGTGTCCAGCAGTATTACTTTCTGGATCAAGCCTTTGATTCAGCTGCCCAACGACAGCCTCTTCAAATGTAGGTCGAGGCTCTTGGCAATTATTCCATTGGCCGCCACGACTATCAGCACAATGACTTCTGTCTTCACATCCCATATGTCGACAATCTCGCGAGCCAAGTCAAGATACATCGTTTGTTTATCTTTTTTGTCAGCCTTCATGAGGTTCTCGACATGGGGGACTGCTATATCAACAATCATTGCGCGACTCTCTAGTCAGGCTTATTGGCAACAATAGTCCTGTATAGTATTACTATTGTTATTTAATTTTTTTTGATATCCAACTCAAATAAATATTATGTGTGGAACGCGTTTTATAGTTTCAGTAACATTTAACGTTAAGTTAATATACGTTAAAAACATTCGTGCTAACTGCTAGGCTCTTTGATTTGTCTTTCTCATGACGTGTTCGTACCACATTATATTTTTTCCTGGGGCTATCTAAATGATATTAAAAAGAGTGAACCTTCTGTAATATATTTAGTGGTGTTTCCAACATGGCTGTTAATGTGGAGAGGAATATGAGGCGAGAATAAAATAGTGTTACTGACTGTGTTTCATGAAGTCAAATGTGTTTCTGCTTGTTTTTATTTGTTTTTCTTGCTGTTAAAGAAGATAAAGTAGATAACATTACGAAATCCCCACTAAAGGGGATGAAAGCGTTTTATTGTTTTGATATAAATGGACTTTAAAATTTAAAGTATGTTTACCACACGCCTTTGGTTTCCGAGTCCGATTCATCGGTCGTGAAAATTGCTATTTGATTTTTATTTTAATAGATTTAAGCACGATAAAGGGCATAATTGATGTAGAAATAAAAGCTGCCAGGCTTAAATGGGATTGAGCGGGTCAGGTCAGCCGCATCCACAGTGACCGCTGGGCAATAGTCTTCATTAAGTGGATTGCCTGAGGTTGGACGGCTTCTCCGAGGTCAGCCTTGGAAGAGATGGCGATACGACCTAGACGCTTACTACTAGGTTTGGTTCAAGCTGGTTTGGGACAAAATTATCTGGAAAGATTTTGGGTGTAAGCCTTTGCCCGGCACTGGGACAGTGGGTTGAAAAAAAAAACTAAAACAAAAGTTTCTCAGCAGAGGCCTGAAATCTGGAATAGTGCCTGATTAGTATTAACAGGCTACCAAAAACTGGCACTAAATGAAAGGTAGGGAAAAACTTTCTATTAATGTCATTAAAAATAAGCTTAAACTGTCAATTTTATGCTTTGTGGAAAAAAAATTGATGTGGTGTCGAGAGAAGACTTGCCAATTAAATAAATTAAATAAAATATAGTATGAAGGGCCCTTATATATGGTTTTTTTTTGTATGGTTTCGTACTTGAAATTGGATAAAAATAAAGTTCCCCAAAAGGAGGAGGTTTTCAATTCGATTGGATATTTTTTTGTTTATTTTTGTTACCGTATAACATTACATTATAACTCCGTCATTTACGAACCGATTTGAAAAATTCTTGTTATATCAAAATTGGTTAAGAAATTTGGTTTTTAGGTGTGGGGTATAACTAAAAAGTAAAAAATAAAAAACTTGAGAGTTGTCAAGAGGTGTGTGTGTGACACCCGGATGGAACGAAATTCCTTTTTTATATTATGTACAAAAAACCTATACTATACACTCAACAAAAACACACGAGTATCGAATATCCTATGATTTTTTGACTTTGACTTTGACATTGACATTGCCATTTTCGTATCTCTAATAGTTTAAAAGTTATGTACTTTATTTAAAGAACAAACTATATATCGCCTCTTTGCTTCAATAATGTGATATCTTGAAAAGTGGAATTTTACAGGAAAGCGTTTTTAAACATTCAAAAAATAATTGTGTAGCACAGAATATTTTTTGACAGTAATTTATATAATGTACTGTAAATTATGACTTATAAACTAAGTAAAAACTTAAAAAAAAACTGATATTTTAAAAGTTTAGCAAGAAATTGGTTTTAAAAAAGGGGGAAAACATGTCACATTGTTCTTGCAAATATATAGTAAAATAAGTGTTTCAAACATAATTGTCACGATTTTGATGATATTATTTTGTTTATGAAACTGAGTTATATTATGAGGAAACATTGTTTGAAATAAAAGAATATTAAAAAATCAGAATCAATCTTTATTGGAAACAGTACAATAAGGAATATGCATGAAAAAAGTATTTATGATCTGAACAGTTTATCTAAAAGTATTCGAAAATATAATACTAACAGTGAAATTAGAATCTAAATTGCTCGAAAAACAAACGAGATACAATTATTTTAAACAAATATATCTGTCCCTCTCGCGAAAACGCTGTTTCCTCTGGCAGCTGTATTAATAGTCGTCGTGTAATTTGACGTCACATTACGTATCGGACTTCTCTTTCTAACTGTAGTCTTTGAAGCTTTATAAAATAATAAATGATGAAGGTATTTAAAAATAATTTCATGATTGTTTACTAGAGCTAATAAGTATTTTATATTGCACATATTTTTTTTTTATGCATATATTGCAAAATCTATACTAATATTGTAAAGCAGAAGAGTTTGTTTGTTTGGTTGGTTGAACGCGCTAATATCAGGAACTACTGGTCCGATTTGAAAAATTATTTCAGTGTTAGATAGCCCATTTATCGAGGAAGGCTAATTATATCATCACGCTAAGACCAATAGGAGCGGAGCAGTAATGAAAAATGTTACGCAGACGACTTTGCACGGGTCAGCTATTGTACTTAAAAAAATTCACAATGAAACTTCTTATGACTACTAATATCACAATTTTTATTGTTAATTACTTAACGAGAATCACATTTACTGGAGAAATTCAATTATTAGCTTAATATTTTGTCGTTATGAATATTCAAACTTTAATAATTGAATCACAGGTATACCTTATTATAACTTAATAAGTAAATTTTGAGTTTTGTTGAAGAGACAAGAAAATCTTATTCAAGAGTCTGCATTTGCAAAAAATATATAATTGCAAGAATTATTCATTAACAACATCTAACTCGTCATAGACGAAAAAAGAATAATATTTAAACAAACTAAAAAAAAACAATACTCAAAAGTCACTGACACTTGGAATGTTAAAATACTGCTTGTTAACGAACAAAAAATATCAATTTTACATAAAAATATTATCATTACAATCAGATGATAACACACTATCTTAAATAGTGTAACAGTCTTAGTTCTGTTTTGGCTTAAATATTAAAAAAAAAACCGCTTTTCTCAAAAGCTTTCTCAAAACTTTCATAAAATGGCCTATGGTATCTGGGGATACGGTTTTTGTTGACTAAATCCATTAGGTCTGTGACTGTAGTAGTAGTGTAGTAGTGAAATTTACTTTCAAACAAAAGACGTATTAGATGAGCTGCTTGATGATGAGTCGCTTGAAAAACTACTGCTGCTGCTCGTCGAATCACAACGAAGGCGATTTGATATTGGTGAGGCCGCTTTGTTTTTTGTTGCGTCATCAAAATTTGACGTTGCTTCTTCTATCTTTCACCGTGCATCCCCTGAGTTTAACGTTACGGCCTCATCTAAAAAAAACGTTTTCATAATTGTAGTAGGTACCTACGACAGAAAAATTGTTAATATAAACTTAGTGCCTGGAATAGAATACCGCGCACAGAACAGTTCAATATTACACGTATCTACCTACCACGCATTTTAAATTAGACGGTGGGGACTAAATCAGCCGCGTGGGGGGCGGCGCCGGAGTTTTAAAGATCATCAATAGTTAATATACAAATAAATACCTGCACTTGTCCCTGCAACAGGTGTGTTCAAGTTGTCCGTTGTCAATGCAAGATTAACAAGTCTTTTAGATCGCGAATTCATCTGAAAAAATAAGTACAACTAGTTACAGTACGAATATTCTAACTTTACCCATGCGAAGTTGGCTGTTAGTGACGACCGCGCAGGGTCCATCGCGTAAAAAAGTGTTACGTTCGTAGATTATGTTTTTTTTGTGTACGTGTTATGTTTGAATTTTGAAAAAATGCATGCAATAACAATAACACGATCACAAAGTAACACAACAAACACATACACTACATGAAAACACAAAATACAAGCCAAACAGTAAGAAAAAACCAGAATAATTAATAAAAAAAATAACAACGTTTAACACTTTTCGCACCAACAGTCGTATTGCATTGAGGAAGCGAGGCATACGCGACGTACCCGCGCATGCGCTTTTCTATGTTTCTTGTCAAATTGACATCCTGCGCAATCGATTGCGACGTACTTCGCATGGGTAAACTTAGATTATTCGTACTGTATTTGTTTTAGTATTAACATGCTTATGCTTATTTTTTTTAAGAGGCTATTTAATTTTTTCGTTAGAGGTTTGGTTAAACGAGGTCGCATGGCTTCGGCGACAAATTTTTCGTGGTAGCGCGCATTCGCTGTTAAGTGATTCGAATTGTTGAATTTAGAGATTTGGTTATTCGAGATCGCATGGCTACGGTGTTAAGTTTTTCGAGGTAGCGTGCATACGTTGTTAAGTGTTTCGTATTAGTAAACTTACGGGGACGTGTTATTCGTTGTTTCACTTTTCTAAGTCACGTAACGCACTCTCTCTGTCCAAGATAAAAGCCAGCTCTTGGGTCACGCGAAGCGTCAACTAAGCGTTTTGCAAGATCTTTAAATAGGACGTGAGCACTCCAACGGTCCAAGAGTTTCAACCCCAAACGGCTCAAAAATGTAGTTGCCAATAATATAAGGCTACTATATTTCCGCCGTTTGAGGTTTTCAGCAGCCGAAGCCGCAAAACCAGCACAGCACGACGAGCTAGGAAGATGGGATGGCGCAAGAGTATCGACACAAGTAGCGTCCCACACTAAAGGCCTACCCATCTTCCATGGAAATAAAGACATACCGTCCGGTCTTTTGCCGTCGTCGCGTGCTAGGCCAATGGGTTCTAATACGCTGGCACGCCGACGGCGACAAGAGCGCGTCGGATAATGTCGTTGATATTTGCGTGCCGTGCTATGCGACCCACACTTCTGACAGGCCGTGGTGCCCGAGGCTGTTGACAGCTTCGCCACAGTGGCAGCGATGAGGAGAACAACAAGACTAACTTTGACTTTGACTTTGAAATTGACATTGACTTTGACATTGACATTGACATTGACATTGACATTGACATTGACATTGACATTGACATTGATATTGACATTGACTTCGACATTGACATCGACATCGACATCGACATCGACATCGACATCGACATTGACATTGACATTGACATTGACATTGACATTGACATTGACATTGACATTGACATTGACTTGACTTCGACTAACGAATTTGAATACTGGCATGCTTTCTATAAGAGAGAGAGAGAGAGAGAGAGAGAGAGAAAGAGAGAGAGAGAGACAGACAGAGAAACATGCGCACGCCGCACGGCTTACTATTGCAAAAAGTGTCGTGCCAACTTTTTGAGAGAATTTTTTCCGTCTAGACCCCTTTCACAACGCGCGATAAGGAACTTCTTTCCAAATACTTTTTACAAAAAAATCCAAACGACTTCCAAAAACAACACTACAAATTAAAAAAAAAACTCTAATTTCGGAAGTCGGTGTCAAAATACGAAGAAACTTACAAAAACACCGACTTCTGTTAAAGTTATTTTTTAATTTGTAGTGTTTTTTTTTTGCAAGTCGGTTGTATGTGAAAAGTTTTTTACCTTACCTTAGAGGTATTCCTCTGGGCGGAGCGGGAGGGAGTATCAGACTCTTGACTAAAACCCATCCGAGTTCCTCCTAATGCCCTTTGCGTTTCAGGGCCACGGTGACGCTTTCGAACAAATTCAGCAAAAGTCACTTGCTACATCCTCCACAAACCCACAAGTCCACAAGCCTACATCCACACAATACATAATAACATCTATAATGTTGTATTATCTCTAGAAACATATTTCAGGTATATTGTTTTCCAAGAAACTATGTTTTTATGGTTGCAACTGCAAGCTAGCACAATATGTTCCTAGTATTCTCGTAAAAACTTTACAGACTTCTTAGTGCAAACTAAAACTAAATTCCATTCTAACACGGGGAAGTAAAACTTTAACAGCTGTTATATAGGTATTAAATCTTCTACATTGAGATAGATTTTTACTGCTGGCTGTTTATTCCGTCCAGATTGTTGTGGGTTCCGTACTGAATGCAAAACGGAAGCCTTATGAGATTGAAGCGGAATCTATACCGCTACATAAACGGTAGCGACATCTATACCGCGCTAATTTTGAACAAAAACATTGTGCGTACAGCTTAAGAGTGGAATTCCCTGCTGGAGTCTGTGTTTCCTGATAGCTACATCCTGGGTGTCTTTAAGTCAAGAGTGAATAGGTTACTTCTAGGTAAGCGTGCTCCACCTTAGACCGTATCATCGCCTAACATCAGGTGAGATAGTGGTCAAACGTTTGCCTATCATAAGTAAAAAAAATCTATATAAAATTCTTCCGTTATTAAAATTTGAGGGCTACACTCTCGAAGGCAGAAATCGGGCGTATTCTACGTCGTATCACCCTATGATTCCAACATGATTAGAAAGTTATAATGCGCGCGCATTCAAAATGGTATGGAACTTTGTCAAAGTAAATCGAAAATTACAGTTTTTCTTCAAGTAGTTTTATCAAAAATGTTCTGAATATTGATATTAAATAAGTTTAAATATGATAAATCGTTTCATTTGCTGATGGATTGTGTAAAGAACAAAGGTGAGAGAGAGTCATTAATTGAAGAATTTAAACTGAATTTTCTAGATGTTGGACTAATCCAAACAATTTTGGCAAAACCTAAATCACAACTAGCTATAAGGGTAAGTAGTTTAGCACGACTATCTAATTAATGAATTCCTCTCATTCCAAGTTGTTATTTATTTTAGTGTAATTAGATCTAATAGGGTACGATGGGGTTGACGTATCCATGTGGATAAAAACCCCGTGTTAATTAAACAGAATAAAAAAAAAAAAAAAATGATAAATCGTAGAAATAACTAAAAACCCATATCAAGTAAAAAAAAACAAAGTTCGGGCGCGGATTATACTTTCAAAATCTTGTCATTTATTTTTAGTTCGGGTTCGGGACTAATCTTAAGTCCGTATGCAATACGGAGTAGAATACGACCGTAACTAAGCCCGAAACTATAGACTTTGGGCTTAAAGAGTAGACCCCTGATAAGGAGCTGAGTCACAGACAACGCACAGCCGAAACTGAACTATAGAAAGCTGTTTGGCAAGTAACTTCCTCACACTGCGTAGAAGATCACGGGAGGAACGAAATAAATCGCGAAAAATGTCGCGCAAAGTCGCGGGAAATCTGTATAGCCTTTACCCAATTATGTTGGGGTCTGCTACCAGTCAAACCGGATTTAGCTTAATACCAGTATTTTATGTGGAACGGCTGCCTACCAGACCTCCAATACCCATTAACTGGGTGATACGACACGAAGTCGCAGGAAATAGCGCGTTTAGCTTGTTTTACCCCGTTTTCACTTCAGTATCACTCTTATGCCTGTCTGTTTGTCTGTAACAGTGAATTTGCTTCACGTAGCTCAAAATTTTGAAAAAAATATTGATTACAGGTAAACCTATGACCAAAGTTGTGGACATAGCTAACAGAATAAGCAAGCTGAAGTGGCAATGGGCCGGCCATATTAGCCGTAGAACCGATGACCGTTGGGGTAGACGAGTTCTTGAGTGGAGACCGCGAATCGGCAAACGTAAAGTAGGACGCCCTCAGGCTAGGTGGAGCAACGATCTTCGCAGGGTGGTTTGATGAGAGTCGCCACTTGGAGATGCAGTGCACTGTTATAAGCTGATGATGATGATGAAACCTATAAGAATTCTGTGGTTTTTAAATTGCTTGTTAGCAAAAAGTTACCTCTATAAGTACTGATTCGATAACTAAAAATATTTCTCTAACTACGAAGCCGTAAGTAAACTTTAGATTCCAAGAAACACATGATATTCTTATTTCTTATACACGTGTATTTCTTTGAAATCCTGTCAATCAGCTCGTGTCTATTTTTAGGGTTCCGTAGCCAAATTTATAACCATTTTTGTACTTGTATTTAATTTTCTGCCTCTCAACACGTAGAGTTTTTTACAATACTGTGTTCGTAAGTGCAATGTTTTTTTTTTTTAACCTTGAGTTCTGTCATACAGGTCCCGTGCCCAGTAAAGACTCCAGCTCTCACAAGGGTTTGAATTTACATGTAACTTGAATGTAATGTTCCAAATTGTACCTTTTTGAGAGAAATAAAAATATATTTATATTATATTTATAAATGCCAAAAACGGAACCCTTATAGATTCGTCATGTCTGTCTGTCTGTTTGTCCGTCCGTATGTCACATCCTCTTTTTTTCCGAAACATTACATACATTAACAACATTGGTTTGTACGTACGAGATCTAGGAAGTAGTTTTTTTTAATACGTCATAAATCGTAAACCGCAACTTTTGCTTATATTAAATACGTACAGGTTTGGTTTGTACGGAACCCTCGGTGCGCGAGTCCGACTCGCACTTGGCCAGATTTTTTTTTTCTTTGATGCTAAGCATATTAAAATTTCGTCAAAATTCATTCATAAGCCTTGAAAGCGTTTCTAAGAATAAATTTAGACACGTGTAACCTTTTTCTAAGTATTAAAAGGAATAGATTTTACTGAAAATATTAACGAAAATAGATCAAGTAGATGCCAACCCATCCATCATCTATTAAATTGCTCATGTATAGAAATAGGGATACAACCTATCACGTAGGTATACATCTTAAGACTGCAAAGGGAATACTAAGTAGGTAGCCTTAGCGCTTAAAAAAGACAAAGACGCGTCTTTTAGGTACATTTAAATAAAGGCCTGTGCAGACATACCCAGAGCTCTACAGCACCCAGTTTTCGCTACCAAAG
Organism: Ceramica pisi; assembly: GCA_963859965.1. Classification (NCBI taxonomy): domain Eukaryota; kingdom Metazoa; phylum Arthropoda; class Insecta; order Lepidoptera; family Noctuidae; genus Ceramica; species Ceramica pisi. The sequence goes on along the minus strand of OY982537.1, from coordinate 1,723,126 downwards.
GCCGGGTGGGTATGCTGTGATTCTACTCCCTCTAAAACCTTCCCATGGCGTGGCCGAATCTTGGGGCGGCTGCAGACATAGCGCCATTGGCCATCTTATTACAAAGTCCGCATCATGATCCCTTACAAATTAACCTTGTGTGGAGACCACACTACAAATGATGACTTCATCGCCGCCAGCTAAGGTTGCATGGTATGGCGATAATGATTTTGCCCGTTTTGCTCTAGCCGCGGAAATCCATACAAAATACCCAGTGGATTACATTGCAAAGCCGAGCGAAAAGGCGTTGTGGCCAACCATTGTGGCACAGCCTCCAGTCGTGACTCTACCTTTAAAAATCTCACCAATATGTCAGTTTAGGGCACCATTTTACTAACTTTTTGGTGCGTTTAAGTGTCCCATATACGCATGTTGGATCGTACGCAATCGAAATCGTCGTATTCGAAAAAAAATGGTAGAGGGGGGGGGGGTTCGCTACCAGCTTCAAGTTCAAACATAATACTGCGTAAGTCTGAAAAAGCCTTTATTTGAAAACCGACCGTTGCTCGTCTTTTTTGTAAGACTTGACAACCGAATTAGCAATTCACAAAATTGTATTTGAAAACGTCTGATCACGTATGTTGTAGGTACTAAATTCAAGCGGGTGTGTGGTAACAATTTGACTTTGACTCCTTTATAAGAGCCAAGTGAAGGTTATCCTAGATGGAAGAAAAAGGAGTAACAAAGAAAAGAAAAAAAAAATAGAATGAATAAGACGTGTTGCGTACATAACAACTAACGTACTCATTACATGAGAGTTAGGAAGCTTGTTAAAGTGGAAACAGAATTTATTTATTTATTTAACACTTTAGGCACAAATGTTCAGAGGCGGACTTAATGCAATTAAAAGAACTTCGAACAGGTATTATTTGATTGAAGAAATAAAATGATTTATCTCCTGTGACCTGTACCGAGTTACTGGTCGAACTAGTTTGCAAACCAGATGAACATCGTTTCTGAGTCACTAAATACTGACTAGGCAAGTCTGGCTAGTGGTCAGCCATTCTTCTATGATTAGCAAGTTATAAAGCTGTGAACCCACCACAGTGCACGCTTTGCACGAACACGCGACGCATTTAAGCTGCGTGGGTTAATCTGTTTGACAACGTGGGTCTACGTTTCCACTGCAGTACACGCTACACGCCCACGACTGTTTGCAAACGTAGCGTGGCCCACCGCGACACACGGAGAGGCTACGCACGTTTTACTGCAAGAATATGGTTTTGACATATTCGATGGTTAATATTCGTGTATAGCGTGCACAGCGTGCAGCATGGCGTTGACAGTGTTGAGCTACAAGGGCGCCATATTCGAGCAAGCCACGCGTGTGCCATGACGTCAATTGATGCGTAGCGTGTCCATCATCTCTATCTCAATCTCATATAAGGTGAAGCCTCTCATACGTGCAGAGCCTCTCCGTGCGTTCCAGTGAGCTTTCGCCTTAAGGCGGGGTTGCAGTACTTTTTAAGATTTTTGAACGTCTGAAAATCTAATTAATTATGAGTTTTTTAATAAATAAAAATCATTACATAAAAATTGAACATACCCTCAAGTAAATCGTAAAAATAGAAACGCGATTTAGAATGATTGGCTCGATACTTTTTTTATCAAACATGACACCAAATTACAATTTTAAACGTGTACTGCTAAGAGATTTTTTCACGAAATATATAAACGTTATATCAATAGATAGAGCTTTTTATTTTGAAGTAAATGTTGAAACCATATTTTATTATTTCTTTATCAGTTTTCGCAAAGAAGAAAAAACAATCCCTATAGGCATTATTACGCTCGCTGCAACCTCGCCTTAACAGTATGAAAGGGTAGGATTACTAGGACCTAGATATTGGAGTCAAATTTTACGTTTATTCACTGTTGTATTAGTTTTATGATAAGGCTAGCTCTCCCCCGCGGCTTCGCTCCCGTTTTACCCGCACAGTTCCTTTTCCCGAGGGATTTCCGGTGTTTTTGTTAGTTTCTTCGTATTTTGACACCGACTTCCGAAATTAAAGTTATTTTTTACTTAGTAGTGTTTTTTTTTTGGAAGTCGGTTGTATTTTTTTGTAAAAAGTTTTATACCCCTTACCTACCTAACAACACCACTGTAAAATCGCAGAAAAGCAATTTCGATTACTTGGATGACATAAAATCATCATCCAAGTAGACGAATTCCAGCGATTTTGATAAAATTTAAATGGGACCAATCTAAGCAAGTATATCCTTTCAGATAAAACAAGATTTTTTCAAATCGGTTCATAATTGTCGGAGTTATGAGGTAACAAAAAAGACAACCGAATTGAGAACCACCTCTTTTCTGGGAAGTCGGTTAAAAAGTAGCTAGTTACTTCTGGGTAAGCGTGCTCCATCTAAAACCGGATCATCGCTTAACATCAGGTGAGATAGTGGCCAAACGTATGCCTATCAATAGTAAGAAAAGCTCTTAATTTATTAGTTTCAGTGTTAATATATAATCCGTGGTGCTTCATAATTGGGGTTAACCCAATTATATTTGTCCCTTGGTGTATATTGGCTTAGCTCTATTCTGTCTCTTGCTTGATAAGGAGAGAAGTGTTTTTTTTTACCCACTCCTCCACTATACTTTTCTGATAAATGTCGTTGCGGGATCTAAGACCTTTAAAAAAGTGGTACCTAATGGCTTTTACACTAAGTATCGTTTAATTTCTTGAAAATATTTTCTTAATCATAAAACACCGCTTGCTAATCATCTAAATGTATCACCAAAGTAGAACAAATCTGTTATTAAACTGTACAAAAACAAAGCAAACAGCGAAAAGGCTCTCAAATAAAACTTTCAATACGAATTAGTTTTAAGTAACAAACTTTAATTTTCAGTTTTAAACATGAAAAGCCTGAACTTGGACAATTATACGAATCCAGACTAATATAATAAAGAGACGAGTTTGTTTGTTTGCGTAAGAGATAATCTCTTGAACTACTGATAAGTACAATTTCGAGATTGTCTTCACTGAGAAAAGACTGTATTATCCACACTAGGAATTTCTCCAGTATCGTGGGTGCGTTCACAAACATAAAAAACTCACAACGAGGTAACTAGAAAATTAAAAAAAATTACTTTTTTGAACAATTAAATATCGTGTAACATATCAAATGAAAGGACTTATTGGGATGATTTTAAGAGCGTGTATTCCGTCCACTAGCGCCGCCAATCGTTTTTTATTATTTGTGGTAAATTTAAGACACGTAGATAAAAAACCGCTCTGTAGTGTAATGAAGAAATGTATTTAATATGTTTTGAGAGTTATGTTTTGTACTTTAGAACATAAATAATTGCCAAAGTCGATATTTTTGCTAAAAGTGGCCACTTTTAGCAATAATTGCCGTTTTGGCTATTTAGCCATGAGTTATGTATTAAAAATAGCTGTCAAAAAATAATAGATACATTTCTTCAGTACACTATAGAGCGGTTTTTTATTTACGTGTCTTAAATTTACCACAATTAATAAAAAACGATTGGCGGCGCTAGTGGACGGAATACACACTCTTAATTATATAATTAAAATAAATAGTTTTGAAGTCAATGAAGAAATTCGACGAAAAAGATCATTCCCCCCTTATCTCCGAGCCTATTTTTTTTATGAAAATGGAAATATAAATCATTACCTATAGATTACAGGAAAACATATACGATGTCTAGAGTGTTTAAAAATGTTCATTTAAAAAAATCGTTCGGAACCCTTTGCACGCGAGTCCGACTCACACTTAGCCAGTTTTCTTTATATAAGTATTTCTATTTTTGGTGTGAAGAAAGTCAAAACTTAAATGTATATGGGTCAATGACCGTTATTGCACATTTATCTGGTGTCTACCATAGGTAATAGATGATATCTTGATAAAATAAAAGATAGTGTCAAACGCAGTGTATTTATCTGGAGCAAACTTGTCATTGTTTGAGCGGGGCAGGTGGCAGCTGTTTCTTGCAAAGTCTGATTTATCAACATAATATGAATAGGAAACAAATGACCCAGATATGGCCACTGTCTTGAGTAACAATTGTTGTTTGAAATCCGCCTAGGAGTGAGGCGTATTTATCGAAACAGTTTTAAAAAACAGGTATTTCAAAGTAACAACATGAAACAGGTATCTCAGAACCGAAATAACAGCTCCTACCTATGTCGAATGTTCCTCAAACAACCGTAGTAGCCGTAACTCGACATACAAAACGAAACGACCTGGAACAGCTATGTGAAACTGTTTCAAATGGAACATGCTCCATTCTCTTCTGACTTATCATAATAGAAAGAGACAACATCTGTTCTTTGGAAAAAGCTCTTTGCTCCTCTGGTTCATTGTAAGAGAAAGAGATAGAACCTGTTCCCTGCCTGTCACTGTGTCTGACCTTTTCAGGTGGAACAGGCTGTTTTTTTGGAACAGGATTATGGAACTGTTTTCTTCTTGGAACTGAAACAGGCGAAACAGGTTTCTAATTTTATCTGTTCCAACCCACCCCTAAATACGCCCTAAGTGCACCTGCCATGTTTCGTCGGATAAGAAATGCCTGAAGCATTAAGTTCGCCCGTGTACAGTTTTTACTTGAGCATAAAGTTCAAATATATACAGGGTGTAAGGGACAGCCTTCCACAAATTAACAGGGTGCAATCAGCTCCTTTTTTGAATCATATTCCAGTGGAAATTTCCACAGGATTTTTTTTTTAATTTTTTTTTCGATTTTTCCTTTTTTTGCTTTATTTCTATGTAAAGTTACATTATCTGTATGCAGAACTCCATTAATGTAAATAACACAGCTAAAATAAAAAAAAAATAAAAAAAACTCATGAACGACGCATGAAATCAGCTGTTAAAACGTAGCGCGGGCGCAGCTATCCTTTCGAATGCTCGCTGCGCTGCCGTTCGCTGCGTGCGTTTTGCAGAGGTAGCTATACATTGCGAGTGAGGTAATTAAACAAATCAGTTTTATTGGATTCCCATAAAGTTCCTGAAATAATTTCATGTACCGGTCAACTTAGTACGATATACTGAAATCACCCTATCAGTTTGAGGAGGGCTGTCCCTTACATCCGTTATATGTCACCGGAAAGTGGCGAACGCCGTAATTTTGCAAAACATCGCGTGAAATTGAACTTTTTTTTCTAAATAAGACTCGAATAGATTGGAAACTATTGAATTTGGGTGGAATTTATTATATATGTAAAGAAAACTATTAATTTCTTAAGTTCGTACTGGCCGCGTTATCGACAAAGCCCACTAGATGTCAAAACTGACATTGGTGACATAAGGGACATCTAAAAGGAATATGGATGCCAATTGTATTGTGAACGAATCTTATTAAATTCTTCATTTGTAATGATATAAAAATATCTGAAATAAAGGCTTTAAATGTTGTTTCTTTTGTTTTCACAGATGAATGAAATTTTTGTTAACAGATAGATAATATAATAAGTGAAATAAGTATTGTAATTTGTAAGTACTTATTTGTAAATAAATACTTTGGTTTTCACAGAGAAACGCAATTACGTCTCTGTTTCATTGAAGAGAATATCATTATATAATTATACAAAACGATTTTTTCATAGTGTATCGAGAAAATATAATCTAATCAAGATTTACAACAACCGGGACCAACAGCTTAACTTGCTTTCCGAGGCACGGAGGAAACTCTGTATGTTAAGATAATCACCCATCCACATACTAACATCAGCAAGCGTTGCTTAACCTTCAAGATCGGTCTGTGCGGCTGTTATTATTTAGCCACGAACTCCTCAAATTATAGAATAATACATTAAAATTGTTATCCAAGCTTGATGGGTATCGATCGATGTCTATACCTGTATCCCACTTAAGAAAATTAACATCCTAAGTGATACATAAATCTATATATCTTAAACTGATCTGTATACTAAATTACAAAGCTGAAGAGTTTGTTTGGTTGAACGTGCTATTTTCAGAAACGACTGGTTCGAATTGAACAATTCTTTTAGTGTTGGAGAGCATTTATTGAGGAGCTTGTGGATAAATAATAACAGCCGCAGAGGTCGATCTTCAAGTTTAAGCTACGCTTGCCGAGGTTAGTTTGTGGATGGGTGACCATCTTTACATACCGAGTTTCCTCCGTGCCTCGGAAAGCACGTTAAGCTGTCGGTCCTGGCTGTCATTTGGAGATCTTTTGCAGTCGTTACGGATAGTCCGAAGCCATAAAATCTGACACCAGTCTTGCAAAGGAGTACCATGTTACTCAGTTGGGTTGTGGAGGTCTGGTAGGCATCCTCTCCACGTAAAATACTTGCATTCAGCTGAATCCAGTTTGACTGGAAGCCGACCCCAATATAGTTGGGAAAAGGCTAGGCAGATGGTAGCTATCGATCAGCAGGGTATAGGCTAACATCACGCAACGACCAAAAGGAGCAGAGCTTTAATGAAAAATTTGTCGAAGACAAAATTGCACTGGTCAGCTAGTTTCAAATAATGGCACTACCTGTGTTCTTGACCTCTGAGTGACTTGAAATATTTTTTATAAAATAAAAAAAATCAAAAATAATCAATAAAATCTTGAAATAACAAGTTTTACAAAAAGTGTACATATGGTGCAGTAGTATAATTATATTAATCTAGGTCTACATTAGGATTATAATTATCTTATCTTATCTTATTATCAGCATTGTTGTGTTCCGGCAGTTAGAGGTATGATAGCCAGTTCTTCTGTGTTAGAGGATTCCGGGTAAAGCTCGCTTCCATCTTCGGCCTTATCATCACTTTCCATCAGGTGAGATTTGGGCCAAGAGTTTCCCCGTTTTGTATATAAAAAAAAAAAAACTATGGAATGACAAATATGAGTTTACAGTAAAAAATAGAACTCTGAATGTAATGTAGTGCGTTTCCTGATCTAGCTTTACTTAAACCAGTGTTTCAGGCCAGCTCTCTGCGAAAGAACTTGTTAAATGGGAAAGTTTTTGGTACCGATAAATTGTTGTTTTTGTAGAGCTACGCGTTAAATTATATTCACCCAATCTATTCATAAAACAATCGAGCCAACTCATGATTGAAATTCAGAACTCGAGCTGAAAATATAAATTAAATATAAAGTTAGCGACACACGCACAATGCCGTACGCAAATGATGTTATGAGAATAACACGAAACTCTGCGAAAACATTATTAATTTGAGCAAAAAATATTTGACTTATTCAATTAAAGGTCTAACAATTTGTGAGTCAAGCCAAAATTAAGGTAACATTGTTCGCAAACAAGCGAGCTATTTAGCGAAGAGATGGTTTAGAAAAGACGTGACGAATCCGACACGACACTTCTTGATATCCTAGTGTGGTGTCTGCAGTTACTCGATTGCACAAAAATTTTATTGTTTTGAAATCCTATTTTGGTGCTTTTAGACATAGGTATGTGCTTCTAGACTGCAAAAGGAGCCAATTCTACTAATTTGAAAATTAAGGCTTTTTTGACAGTTTGCGATTGACATGCGAATGCGAAAGTTGTTTAAAAATTAGTAGAGTTGGCCCCCAATAAATCTTCTTTACTAATATATTATAAAGAGGTAACATTTTGTTTGTAAGTTTGTATGTTTGTAAGTTTGTATGTAGGGGGTAATCTCAGGAACTACGGGTCCGATTTGAAAAAATCTTTCAGTGTTAGATAGCCCATTTATCGAGGAAGATAATATATATCATCACGCTAAGACAAATAGGAGCGGAGCATTAATGGACAATGTGACGCAAACGAAGTTGCGCGGGTCAGCTAGTTCTTTATATCTTTGGTAGCATTTTTTTTAAGGATGGGAGATCATCAAATGACTCCTCCCGCTCTGGGTGAGCAGAAGGGAGTGTCAGACTCTTACTGGCTACATAGGTACATAAAAAAAATCCTAGACGAAAACCTCATTCGAATACGAGTCTGAGGAATATTGTTTTGTTCTTATTCCCTTTGTATAAAAATGCGTCAGGTCTAATAAAACAAAGTATTATTTTCTAGGAGCTTACCAGTTTTTCAAGCGAGATGATTTGTACCCCAGATTGCAAGGGTCTCTAGATGTCTCTCAGGGATTTCCCTGGATTTGCTTTCTAGTATTTGTAACAAAGGTTTTCTTCGATTGAAAGAAACGCAGATATTCTACAATGTATGTTGATGTATGTATGTTATGTAGCTGCAGTCTTGAGCATTGGCGCCGAGTGGCTAGCCTGTCGGTTTTCTACCGGTTGCATTTTGGGGAATTTGCGACGGATTTGCACAATTTAATTCCGCCAAGCCCGTTCCATCATCAGATCACAAGACGAACGGCGATGCGCCATCGGTAAATGGTGGACATCCCATCTATACGCACAAAACGTTTTAGGAACACATAGTGCGTACAGCAAAGGAGTAGAATTCCCGGCCTGAGTCTGTGTTTGCTGGTAGCTACAACCTGGGAGCCTTTAAGTCAAGAGTGAATAGGTTACTTCTTGGCAAGCGTGCTCCATTTTAGACCGCATCATCACTTACTATCAGGTGAGATACTGGTCAAACGCGTGCCTATCAAAAGTAAAAAAAAAATATTTACAAGTTTATACACTAAAGGATATTTTCCAACGAACGTGAGGCCCATATGTGTGAGTCAGCAAACGATGTTACCTTAGCTGAATATACAGCAAATTATATCGCTCTCTAGTCGTGTTGGATTGCCCTGTGTTTGCGCACTCATTTGTGTACTATAATGATATCTTGGATGATCAATCTTTGCTGATATTAGCACCCATTCCCGAACTTTTTACGAAATTAAATTAAATAAACATTTATTTCAAAATCTCTTCCATAATTTCTTAGTAACAATGCAAGCTTTTATACTAGTATTAGTAATATTTCCTATTTAATTATTCTAAGCAGCATGAGACACGCCGATCCTGGGGAATGTCTACTTGACTGCGTGCAGTCGCATCCACCGCCCCAAGATCGGAGAGTCCTACCTATCAGCCAACGTTTTAAAGATGGTGTTGGAGCTGCGCATCTCTTGCGCATAATGGCCGAGAAACTATCCATGTTCGCGTCAGCAAACATGCCGGACGCGCTACAAAAACGCGGCAGCCCCATCAACACCCGGAACGTGTCGTTAGATTGAGTGCGCAGGCCACTATATGCCCTCTGAGTAAAGTTCACCCACAGGCTGCACGTGTAAAAGGATTGGCAGTAGGCTTTGAAAAGCGTCACCTTAACCTGAGCCGTACAACGTGCAAACCTGTGAGCCAACATCCCACATCGACACTCACATCAACATTATCATTTAAGTCATCCGAGACCCAATGACCCAGATACTTAAAATGTGCAACTCTTTTTAGAGGTCTGCCACAAAGCATAAAAACTGGTGGAATTGTGCTATAGCATTTTTTACCTGCTTTAAATATCATGAACTCGTTCTTTAGTGCATTATATTTGAGCCCATGGGCCCTAGTGTACAATTCACACACGTTAATCAGTTTCCTCAATGCCCCAAACGATGGGCTCACCAGAACCATAAATCGTCTGCATAGGTAGCTAGTAATATTTTATGTGCATATAAAAGCTTCAATAATAGTACTATTATTTCATTGGACTTCTTTGAAACTTGGAAGGACTTTGTAATAACCTCGTACAGAAAGTGGAACAGTATCAGTTTTATATTTTACACTAATATTATAAAGAGGAAAACTTTGTTTGTATGTTTGTTTGTTTGATTGTAATGAATAGGCTCAAAAACTACTGGACCGATTTTAAAAATTCTTTCACCATTCCAAAGCTATATTATCCACCAGTAACATAGGCTATATTTTATTTTGGAAAAAAATTGGGTTCCGTAAGATATTTGGGTTTTTCGGATACATGGTGTAAAAATCAACCAGAAAAGTTACTTATTTTGCGTACGCTGCCTAAGCGGCTAAACTATATAAGATAGAACTATATAAGTAGATCTTATAAATATCTACAAAAAGTCCCCGACACACTATACCTATCTATGTCGAGTGAGGCACAACAACCATATTTTTATTTAAAAATCTTGATTTTTTTTTGGACTACATTTAAACGCGTTTATTTTACTCATGCTATTAATCCTTATCAAAATAAAGTATTTCATCAAATTTCAAGTACAGTTTATGTAGATAATATTTGGTCTGTCAATGATTAAAATCGGACGTTTGGTTTTGAAGTTATGGCGAAATTAAAATATTACGATTTCTGCTGCACGGCCCGTTGCGAAGTGGACGTCACCAAGGCGGGGGTGCGCGTGCGGGAGGGGAGTTTAGATCTATGAGTAAGGTACCAGCGCGGCTCCGACGCGAGGTAACAGTTTTTCTGTAGTGTATTTAGTATCAGCATTGCACCCGTGCGAAGCCGGGGCGGGTCGCTAGTATTTCATAAATTGAAACATTGATTTTTAATAACATAGTCGATGGAATCGAAAGTTCCTGCAATGGCGACCGCGTTTCGGAGGACCTCCTTCGAGTTGCTGGCTGGAAGCGTGACGCACAGGACCGTTCTATATCTTTCGGCTGGGGAATTGATGGACTAAGGTGGAGCTGCCAGACCTGGCCCAAGTTAGCAAGTTTACGTAAGTTGAAAGTACATACTGAGACTCATCTATCCCCCATATTTTGTAAGTAAAAAAATAAGTAAGATCTTGGGACTCTGGGATCTCAGACACTGATAACGAACATATACTTTATTTTTTTGGGAAGGTGTTTGAAGGTGTGATGACTGAATGTTGAATTCTGTATTTTGAATTCTGAATTTTGAATTTTGCAAAAACTGTTCCGCGATCTAAGCGTTAAAGCGTCACAAAGTATTTATAATTTCAAGGCAATGAGGTCATTTGAATAAAATGATGTTAACAGCTTGTACAAGGACCTGAATACTATTCAAAGAAAACAATCCATTTGTAAGTGATCCAATTTCTATTTTATCTTTGTATCTACCGTTGATTGTAAAGGGCTCTCAAAAAATCTACAAAGGCCCGTAACGAGGGAACGATAAATATGTACATATATCAAAATATCCGAGCCTTACCTAAGCGTCAATGATGTCTGGTATGCCTTTCTTGTGAAAATTTCATTTATTACGTCTGCCTCATCGTAATACATTAACAATGTCTGTTGATTCTTGAAATTAAAGGTGTTTTATAACCTTTGAAGAGAATCCAAATGCCTCCCTATGGACAAAAGAGTCATGATGTAAACCATTTAGATAAGCATTTGATCGTATTTTTTAAGCGACTTCAAAAAAGGAGGAAGTTTTCAATTCGGTTTTATTTTTAACTAGCTTCTGCCAGCGGCTTCGCTCGCGTGATCCCTAGGGAACATGTTCCCGGGATTAAAAGTAGCTGATGTGCTATTCCAGACTATAATCTATCTTTGTTCTAAATTTCATTAAGATCCGTTAAGCCGTTCTGGCGTGATTGAGTAACAAACAACCAAACTTTCACATTTTCATTTTTTTTTTTTTTCATTTTTTCTATTGATTGTAGCGTGTTGAAAAGTATACTATAACCTGCTCAGGAGTATGAATAATAATTGTTCCAAGTTTCGTTAAAATCCGTCGAGTAGTTTTTGTTTCTATAACGGTTATACAGACAGACAGACAGACAGACAGACAGACAGACAGACAGACAAAAATTGTACTGATTGCATTTTTGGCATCAGTATCGATCCCTAATCACCCCCTGATAGTTATTTTGGAAATATATTTCATGTACAGAATTGACCTCTCTACAGATTTATTATAAGTATAGATAGATGTAGTAATAAACGTTCATAACTCCGTCATTTATGTAACGATTTGAAAATTCTTGTTTTATTTATTTATCCTTTTATTGCAGACAACTAAGGCTAATAAAAAATATGAAATCATAAAAGACTTCCGAAATTAAAGTTTTTTTTTTGTAATTTACTTGCTCTTGATCAAAATCACGCCTGACGCAAAGCGATAGATGAGGTCTATGATGCGGTGATCGTACCCAGAAGATGCTTGTTGACTCTTGCTTTGAAGGCAGATGGTCTTTAAGATTTAGGACAAATTAGAAACAACCTATAACGTTCCCACTATTTGGACATAGTATTCTTCTCTATGAGATGGAGTGGCCAATTTTCCACCACACCGATATTTCAGATTGGATGTCAGAATCTTCGAATGTTTGGTGCTCGATGAACGTGCTAGCTTCCTGACCGCTTTGAGAGAAGTGGTGATGAGTTAGAAAATGCAAATTACTTGCCTTGGTTCGAACCTACGATCTAAATCTATAAAACATTATTTAAATTTAACATTTTATTTTTTATTTACATTTTTTGATAAATTATTATAATTTTATCTAATTAATAGCTTACCCTTGCAACATCGTTTGCGTCACATTTTTAATTAATGCTCCGCTCCTATTGGTCCTAGCGTGATGATATATGCCTATAGCCTTCCTCAATAAATGGGCTATCTAACACTGAATGATTTTTTCAAATCGGACCAGTAGTTCCTGAGATTAGCGCGTTCAAGTTAACAAACTCTTCAGCTTTATTATAGTGTAGAAAAGTATAGAAGTATATAGATTAAAACTGCTTTAAGTTTTAATGTTCTAAAGTCAAATGTGCTACTTAATATTGATCTCTGTGGATTGAAATAAATGATTATTTAGTTTAATTAAATTAAAAAACACGAAGAATAAGGGGTCGAACTTAAGGTAGCTATGGTCCAACTTCACCTTTTTGTCCATCTGCATGTCTGTCTGTTAACTTTCACATCTTAACGGATTTGAATGAAACTTGGCATACGAGTAGACCATGTCCTTAATAAAATCTATACTAATATTTTAAGCTGAAGAGTTTGTTTGTTTGCTTGAACGCGCTAATCTCAGAAACTACAGGTGTAATTTGAAAAATTATTTCAGTGTTAGATAGCTCATTTATCGAGGAAGGCTGTAGGCTATATAAAATCACGCTAAGACCAATAGGAACGGAGCATTAATGAACAACGTAACGCAGACGAAGTTGCGCGAGAAAGCCAGTATAGGATACTACAACAATAATCCTCAGAGTATGATGACTTGGTATAACTTTGGCTTTCATTAGACAAGCCTCTAGCTAGTTCTTTTCGAAATTAGTCTGTACCAGACAGCATGTTCAACTTTCAGTACCGGTTGTATCATCCGTCTAAAACAATTGTTACGGGCAAGCGGAAGTCAAAAGTCAAATTACCTGGCGAAACTTCTGACATTGTTGTTGTTAAGTTATTTGCTTGAAAAGTTAGGCGGCAATCGTTCCATTGTCTAGCGTTTTACCAACTACAATGCGTTTCAAATAAGAATAGGAACGTCAATGAGCTCTATCTGTCAAATGTCTCTTGAAAAGAAAACTTAGTTGCATATCAATACCGGTGCATTTTGCTTTGTTTAAATATTCTTAAATTAAATTGAAATAAAAACTTTCTATAGTAGTAAATTAGATAAATATAATATGTAATTATTAAAAGTAATTATGAGTTATTTTCAACCATGCCATAACACTGTTTTTACTCAATATTTGGAAATAACAATAAAAAAATAATAATCTTGCTTTGCTTACCCTACCTAATTGGTTTGGATTGACTGCTATGACGTCACAATATGGCGCTAAGTCGCTCCCATTCTAATTTGAATCGCATTGTATGATGATTGTGTTTGGCTTTTAGTCTTATTTAGCCTTTTTTTTTTAGGGATGGGAAATCATCCAATGACTCCTCCCGCTCTGGGTGTAGCGGGAGGGAGTGTCAGACTTCTACTGACTAAAATCCATCCATGTTCCTTCATTGCCCTTTGTGTTCCGGAGCCACGGTGTCTCTTGCGAATGATCCCGCGACTCCGGCAGGCGTCGGCCCTTTCGGGCCCCTCTGTGTGCTGACTCTCTTTGAGGCGCGCGTGGAACACTAACGCACCGTCGACACGGCCAGTCGTCACTAGATGGACGGACGGCGAGCCACCCATAGCTCGCCGTCCACAGGCCCGCGCCTACGGTGGCCGGAGGTCACCAGGTGGCCTCCGACGCCCGCGGCGTCCACCACGGCGGCTGGGACGAGAGGTTTAGGAGATTAGGTCCTGTGTCCTGACGCGAGTTTAACATTTTATACCCAAGCAAAGTGCTCAACGCCGCTAAAGAAGTTTTCACTTCCAAATTCGCCTGAACCACTCGATCATGGAGGCAATTTATCTATTAAATCCCTCAATTTTACTAGGATCGCTGTCCAATATGATTGCAGAAACGCGTTGCATGTCCGCTCTAATCAAGCTAGTTCAACCGTTTCCATTCTAAGTGTAGCATTAATTGCAACAAAGCCAACGATATTAGGAAGGTACCGGCGAACTTATACTACTTCTGAACTCCAATTGGATCCAATCTGGGGATAGCTGCATTTAGATACTATGTGCTCTCAAAGTTTTGGGATGATTACAGTTGGACGAAGTGTCTGGACGTTTCAGCAGTTATGTTGGCTCCAGTTAGTGCTGAAATATTGAGTTAAGCTCGCTTGTGTAGAAACTATGCTATAATTATTGTTTTATTTTTTTATACTTTTAATAGGCATACGTTGACCAGTAGCTCACCTGATGGTAAGCAATGATGCGGTCTATATAAGATGGAACACGCTTGCTTAGTTGTACCTAACCTCTTCACTCTTGACTTAAAGACTATCAGGTTGTTTTTATTATAAGTTCCTTTATATGTAGATAACTCTGTAAGTAACATTATGAATACAATGAATAAAATAATAATACACGATTAGTTTGTTTCTTCAAAATAAACTAGTAAAAATGAATTAATTTAAACTTCAATATTATTTCTGATTATTACTGACAGAGATTTCCTCAACAATAACCAATTTGAAGAATCACTTTAATGTTGAATTAGAAATATAACGGACATTTACGAGCCAGAAAATGCGTACTTAAGGTGAATGCTCCAACCAGCCCGCAAAATTCAAATTTTCTTACGTTTTTTTTACAATTTGCAGGCCAGTGCTAGGTTGTATGTTGATTAAAATATTATTCGCGGCTGTAAGACATATGTAGTTACAGAATTATAATCATCAGCTCTAAATTCATAAAGCTTTAGGAATGACTTTTTCTGTTTTTTTTTTTTGGTCCTATAGCTTTATGAACTTAGAGCGTTTTACTGATAATTTGGATGATTGCGGTGCTCTTTCAAACAAATTCCGCAACCCTGGCAGGAATTCATTCCAACCTACTTACAATTAAAACAAAAGGACCACTCTCCGCCATATCTAAAGTTCTAAACAGCTTCACAAATTCCCAGAAAACCGACCAAAACGGTTCCGTTCTACGTACATTTCGTAGTTAACTTTCAGCGGTATCGGATAGCACTCTGAAGCAATATTAGTTCTGAACTTTAATTGCTCTAATGATCTGGAACTGCATCCGAAGTATGTGTGTGTGTGTGCGTATGTCGGTGAGTGTGTGTGTCAAACATGCGCTCTACAGGTACAGAGTGTAAAAACATGGATGGAACAATTTCCTGTTTTCAATATAGGAGCTTGTTGTTAAATAATAACAGCCACACGGATCAATCTTCAAGCTTAAGCACACTAGCCGAGGTTGGTCTGTGGATGGGTGACCTGCCAAGGCACGGAAAAGTCTCCTGTTCCTGTTCCGTGCTTCGGAAAGCACGATAAGCCGTTGGTCCCGGCTATCGTTTTTAGATCTTTGATATTCGTAATGGATAATAGAAATTAATCTGACACCAGTCTTGCTGAGAAGTATCGTGTAAACCAGTTAATGGGTTGTGGAGGTCAGGTGGATAACCACGTTAAATATTACTAAAAATAATACTGTGTAGTTAATACCGCGTGTATCTGACATCGACGCACAAACGATTTCCATGGGTCCAGGGCATGATTCTGGACACCCTAGACTTAGAATTTTTCGTCGGCTTTTTTCTCATTTTTTAATTTTTTTCAATAGATATCAACTCAGCTGAGCTGATACCTACTCTTGAAAAAAATGAAAAAATGAGAAAAGAACCGACGAAAAATTCCAACACTGGGGTGTCCAGAATCATGCCCTGGACCCATGGAAATCGTTTGTGCGTCGATGTCAGATACACGCGGTATGTACAGTATCCAGATGAATCCGGCTTGAATGTACCACAACATAGTTGGGAAAAGCCTAGGCAGATAATAATTAATACTTTAAGGGACTTCTCCTTAAATATTAAGGACGGAAAATGGTTTTAATTATAAGGAAATACTCCTTTATTACAGTTGTCTGCTTTTTACTGAAATGGGTCTTTTCAGTGCAGCTGACAAATAAATTATTAGTTTTTGTGCTTTTTTAAGTTTGTTCTAATAAAATTGATTTCTTTCGTAGAAACGTATTTGCTATGTCATATAATTATTAAAAAATTAAGATCAGACCAAAACAAAGTGAAAATGCCCACCAAAATGACGTAAAACGTTATCGCTGATGATATGTCAACTTCATTTCCGAAAGCTCTAAAAACGTGCTTCTTCAGTCGTGAATCGAGCCATCTGTAATGCCAGAATCATTTAACTTTATGATATAAAATGCTCAGTAAAAAATAACGATTTAATAATGCTTTTTAGGAACATACATTTCCTTCATAGCAATGACCTGACTGCATTTTCTATGAAGTGAGCGTACCATACACGTGCCAATGTGTGTGCAAAAGTTTTCCAACAGCTTTGAATAGTGCCTTGCTGCTAAATATAGTCTTGCGGTAATTATGACGGAATTTTAGGATATTTCTGTACCTAATAAGAGGGTTTGTTGTTTGAGACGGGAATGATAAAAATTGTGATAAAATGAAAAGTGTCAAATGTAATTTACACACTCGTTCTAAAATTATCAGGAATCTACTAATATTATAAAGCTGAAGTGTTTGTTTGCTTGAACGTGCTAATCTCAGGAACCACGGGTCCGATTTGAAAAAATATTTCAGTTATAGATAGCCCATTTATTAAGGAAATATATCATCACGCTAAGACAAATAGGAGCGGATTGAAAATGTGACGCAGACGAAGTTGCACGGGTCAGCTAGTAGTACAATATTTTTAAAATAATATTGCTGAAATTACATTTTGCAGTCATGCTGACTTACATTTTTATCAAGCCATTGCATTGGTTTAAAAATCTTAGCAATTTATTCCGTGTCCTAAGCCTTATTTTTAGGGTTTCTAAGGCAAATGGCAAAAACGGAATCCTAATAGTTTCATCATGTCTGTCTGTCCGTATGTCACAGCCACTTTTCTCCAAAACTATAAGAAAGTACAGCTATGCTGTTGAAACTCGGTAAGTAGATAGATGTATTCTGTGAACCACATTAAGATTTTCACACAAAAATAGAAAAAAAAAAATTTTTGGGGGTCCCCATACTTAGAAATGAAACTCAATTTTTTTTTTTTCATCAAAACACGTATGGAACGTGTGGGGTATCTATGGTATGGGGCGTATGGGGTGTCTTCGAAAATGACATTGAGGTTTGCCATATCATTTTTTTCTAAGCTGAATAGTGGTAAAATGTGCCCCACCCCCGTAACTTCTAAAAAAAAAACACATAATATATATTGCCATGTAAACTACCAGCGAAAATTGGCTTAAACGAGATCTAGTAAGTAGTTTTTTTCAATACGTCATAAATAGTAAATCGCAACTTTTGCTCATAATATAATACTACAAGTTTGTACGGAACCCTCGGTGCGCGAGTCCGACTCGCACTTGGCTGGTTTTTATTTTTATGTAGCCAGTACTACGAGTGTCCCACTGCTAGGCAAAGGTTTTCACCAAGTCCTTCCAAGTATTCTTACCCCGTGTCAATTTCACCCAGCAGCCTTACTCCAAAACAAAAAAAAACAAAACTTAGTATCCTGTGGGCAGTAAGGTCTAACCCCAGACATCCTAGGGTCAGAGTTTCTTAACCGCCTCAAAGGCCTCTGACATGGTTTATTTGACGGCATTTTAAGAAATTAAGACATACAATTTCTTTTTAACCGACACCCAAAAAGGAGGAGGTTCTCAATTCGGTTGTATGTTTTTATTTTCTTTTTTATGTTTGTTTCCTCATAACTCCGATAATTATGAACCGATTTGAAAAATTCTTATTTGCACTAATAGGATATTCTTGCAGATTGGTCTCATTTAAATTTTATCAAAATCGGTTACGAACTTTGGATTTTAAATCGAAATAGCTGAATTTCGTCTACTTGGATGATAGTTTTATGTCATCCAAGTAATTGAAATTGCGTTTGCTTTTCTGCGATTTTGCAGTGGTGTTGTTAGGTGTGGGGTACCACTAAAAAGTGAAAAATAAAAAACTTTTTACAAAAAAATACAACCGACTTCCAAAAGAAAAAACACTACAAAGTAAAAAATAACTTTAATTTTATGAAATTAAAGTTATTTTTTACTTTGTAGTGTTTTTTTCTTTTGGAACTCGGTTGTTTTTTTTTTAAATTTGAATTCGTGACTTAATCAACAAAAGAGATTTTCATTGCTCAAACCACAACAAACTATTTTTTCGCACATCAATCTTTCAAATTTCTCTGATAGATTTTTAACTTTATCATTGAAGCATTAGGCTCAAGATTGATTGGGGAAATTTGGCAGTTTCAGGTAGCTCGATGTGCTGGCTACTGGGTGCGCCAAAGTTCACCTAATTTTTCAACTCCGTTAATTGGAAATCCGAAAATGTTCTTCCTAACATTTTTCATCCTAACAATCACAATTCCTAACTACTCTGTCTCCAATATTCATATTCCGAAGCATTAAACTTCAGAATGTCAGTAGCAATAAACATCTACTACACTTTTATTTGTTTTCCTATATTTTCTCAACATAACCATCTTTTACACCTTTTTTATTCAAAGTCATATCTTTTTTGTTTAGATTTTTTTTAATTTTATTTATAGCGGTTTGTACCTGCAAAGATATCCATAGGTTAGGTTAGAACTGTAACCAACTACGCGCGAGCCGAGCGAGCGAAGCGAGCGCTGCAATTATGTTTAGGGATAAAAGCGTTATGATAAAAAACAGTAGGAATTTAAATATATTTACATTAACGATTTTATTCACTACAATTTTCGGAAACATGAGTGTTATGAACATCGCCGCACTACAAATAGTATTAATGAAAATTTTAGGAAGAGTGATCATTCGGATTATTAATCGTTAGGAAGAACATTTTCGGGTAAAGAACTTTAGGTGAGCCAATATGGACCTGGACCCGCTGGCTACTGTACTTAAGGCTGAGTTACCTTCACTAAAACAAGTAAACTAGTACTAAAACTATTTATCAACCAACTTATTTTCTTCATCAAAACTATTGACTAGCGTTAGTTTTGTTCTTCAATTTCCGGCGCGGTCCTTAGTTAGTCATTTATTTCAAATGACCGGATACTTATTATGGCCGGCCGGTGACTCTGGGTCAGAGACAATGAAGGAACAAGGCTGAAACTTACACAATACAGCCTTTGAAGAGATAGATGGCAAACTATTTTTGTGGCTTTAAGTACTTAAGTTACTTAGTGAACTTTCGAGACTGTTGTTCCGTTGTGTTAGTTAAATATAGAGTGCCAAAAGAGCTCGTGGCTAAATAAAACGGGTCGATCTTCAAGGTTAAGCAAATTGCCGAGGTCGATCTGTGGATGGGTGATCATCTTAACATTCAGAGACTCCTTTGTGCCTTGCATGTTATCTCGTGATCCCGGCTGTGATTTGGAGATTTTGGCAGTCGATACGGATTGTCAGAAGTTAGGAAATCTGAAACCAGTATTGCTAAGAAGTACTGGTTTGCTCAGGATTGGTTAAAGAGTGTCAGGAATATTTTTATGTTAAAGCAAGTACTTTCTGCCGCTTGTTCTTTCTCGATCGGCTGGCCGCGATTTGGTCCTGAAGTATGGTGGGTTATAATTTAACGCTCCAAATTAGGTCAAGTTGTATTTGCTGAAATAAGTAGGTTGGTAGGCACATCTTTTGTTGAAGGGCCTCATAAACAAAAGTTAATAATAACTAGGGTATTAAAATAGGCTTTTAAATTAAATTGTCTCCAATTCTCATTATTCTTAGATAACGTTTACTCAGCTAAGATCAAAAACAATTTAAATAAATAATTTGACTCTCACCCGTCGACATTGTTTTAATGAAACATGAGGAATTTAAGCACAAATTACCTTTGATATAATCCTAACGAACGAAATTATTAACGTGATATCCCTTTGAAAACTTTATTATTGATAAGTTCGTCGCGAACTTTCGACAGTCGCCGAAAGACGAAGGATGTTCTTGAGGGGTATTGAAGAAGGCTTTTAACAAAGATTATTACTTAACAATGTCTCTGTGTTTTTGACAGATCACTCTGAAATGTAGGCTTTGTGTCGCTTGTTATAAAGTCGTAGCTGTTGTTGAAGTTTTAAGTCTTCTGTAGAAGATAACACGGCTTTAAGTAGGGATGGATAGGTTTAGTTCTAGCAACAAAATAGAACCGAGCAAAAAAGTTCTGGAGTGATGACCGCGTACCGGAGCGGAGGACGCAACGTTTTAAGACCACCAACAAGGTGGACCAATCACCTGGTGAGAGTCGTGAGTAGTCAGAATACAAGACGTACTGGACTGGTTGTTGTGGCGACACTTGAGGACGGCCTATCTCCAGCAGTGGAAGTCTTTCGGCTGATATGAATGATGAATGAATGAACAAAACAAGCCTCTTACAAGTCATACACATCAGAATATATATCATAAATCTGTAAGTTTGCTGAAATACAACTTTTTATTATTATTATTATTTTTTTATTAGCTTGCATTGCAGCTGCAGGCAAACATTTCGAACATTTAATATAAACTTGGTAAATCTGGTTAATAAAAATTCATCAACTTATGAGATCATCCAACAACTGATCTAACATTTTATTAAAAACTGGGGTAGTTATGTTTTAACTTTTAACTGTAATTTACTAATTCAAGGGTATTTCATGGTTACGTCACAGAAAAAAAATGACGAAAAGTTAATACATTTTGTAATCACAGGACTTGAAAGATCATCACAGGGTCAGTTTTGAGATTTATTCTTGAATCCATAAAATTTTAAAAGTACATGACCTAGTTTTTTTATATATTTCTAATAACTGTCACGACTTGGCCTAATGCCCGTTTACGGCTTGACGTTGATTTATGGGACAATTTGTATATGTATTTTTGCCATTTAATAATATTTACTTTTTTGCTTTTGTTTTTATTTATTATTATTTAAAGAAAATTAATGACAACTATATTCAAAATTTGAATATAATTATGATTACATCTGTGAATTAATATTTGTACGCCGTCTGGCATAACATACTGGCATAACTATGTTATGCCAGACGCCGTCCATTTTTTTTTAACGACTATTTATTGTACCTACTATTTGTTAACAAATTAATAAATGACTTATAGCCTTTATATTGTCGACTTATTGAAAAAAACTCTTCTGCCCTGAATATTATAGTTTCTTTATAAGAATATTAAAATGACTTTTGATCTCAAAATAACCTGGCAAGTCTGACGCATTTTTCCTTAGAAAAACTTTCAGAATTAATCACGCGCAAATAAATGAATTGGTAACTTACTGAATTCGGCGACCGATTATTAAAGTTTTCTTTGTTTTAATTCAACGTAGCCAATATGTATTATAAATAGAATAGTAACACCAAAATTTCACAAATCAAAACTACAAGTTATTGGTTTAAAATTCATGGTACACGAGCATTAGCGCGGGTACCGTAGTTCCTGGTATTTCATTACTAACCTGATTTCAAACAACACAATTTATGATAAAAGTTGCACTTTTAAAAATAAATTAATTGGGAACTATGTTTTTGAGCCGTTGGCTAGAGATTAATTAAGCATCGCCATTCAACGTGGCAATGCCGCCAGTTTCTTGGGTACATTACCAGCTGATAGCGTTGAGGACGAATGTTTTGATGTTATGATTTATTTAGTTGTAAGTTTTGTGTTACTATTGTATAAAATGAATTTAAATGTTAATAATTACTGATTTCAACACATAAACGCATTACGCTCTTCACATTCCACATCTTGTCCATACAATTGTATATTGTTGTGTATTGTTTTTGTCGACGGCACGGTTGGCGCAGTGGTTGAGCTATCGACAGCTGCGCCGCGTGTCGTGGGTTCGATTTCCGCACGGAACAAATATTTGTAAGGCCTACAGATAGTTGTTCCGGGTCTGGCTGTTTGTGTATGTTACTTTATATGTTTGTAAACGCACCGACGATACAGGAGAAATTCCTAGCGTTGGGAAACTTTAAAAAAAAAATAAAGAAGGAATTACAAACTAGGTACACACACAGAAAAAATAACCCTGTAGGTATAGTTGCCTAACAAGAGACATAGAAATATTCTACGATTCTGAGATCGCCTGTTATGTGTTTAATTATGCCTTTCCCAGAAAACGACTGATAATAGTCTGCTCTGTTTCCCAGAATTTTTCCTATACCTGTGAGCGCTCTATTCAGGAATACGGTCTAAATGCCAGTGGTCCATTTGTTCGAAGAAATGGACCGGTTCTAATTCGAAAATGCCAAAAATTCTCGCGATAATTGCTGGCTGGTGACCGTTCCAATCGGCTGGTATTGCTCTGTTGTATTGGTTTTTAGAAATGGGAATTTGGAAGTATTTGCGTACAGGTCTTTAGATCTAAATATTTAGTTACAGGCTAATTTAGTGTTAGTTTTTTTGGTTAAAATTATCATACCACTTTATTGGATAGTTACTTGACTCCGCTTTAGTAGCAATACTTAAAAACAATATTGTTGAAACAAAAAACTGCAGACTGCTCTTTTGCAAGCTAGGTCACAGGCTCATTTAATATACTCGAAACTTGCAACAGTGATTCACAAACGCTGAGACAAGCATGTTTCCTAGATTAAGATTTTAAGAGATTTGATTAAAAAAATACAAACTTCATTCATTCAAATTAAGCTGAGAGCCAGAACTTTTACAAAAACATCCCCCAAAACGCCCGCCCGTCACCATTTCCTAATGTTTTCGCTGTGGAGAAGAAGTGGCCAACAAACTCCCCAGTAACACATTTTTGTTTGAAGGAAGGAAGGACTTGAAGGAAAAATGGACGTTCCGACGTAACGGGTTGGCACCGAAATGACATGGCCAATAGGTTCAACAAAGGAAGCGTGGCAGACCCCGTCAAAAACGGTATCAGGACTTGTTGGCTGAATCGAAGAGTGGAAACCGGAATGACGTGGAGCGTGGTGAAGCGAGAAGCTCAAGACCGTTCGCGACAAGACATATAACCTTTTTTTTTTAGGGACGGGAAATCATGAAATAACTTCTCCCGCTCTGGGCGGACCGGGAGGGAGTGTCGATCCTTCCGGGCTCCTCTATATGCTGACTCTCTTTGAGGCGCGCGTGGAACACGAACTCGCCGTCGACACGGCCTGTCGTCATAAGACAGACGGACGGCGAGCTGCCCATAGCTCACCGTCCACAGGCCCGCGAAGACATACAACCTTAAGTTAGTAAATCAACTGGGGTTAAAACTCTTGGACCGTGAGGTCTTCACAGAAGTATCCAGGAATGGTTTTATTAATGGTTTTATTAAACTATATTTTTGAGCCGTTTGGGGTCAAACACTAGGGCCGTGGGGCCCTTGTCCCAGCCTTTTTCAAAGATATTTCGAAACGGCTGGTTGACACTTCCTGTGACCCACGAGCTGGCTTTTACTTTGGCCTGAGGATAGACATTGTCAGGCAACGTAACAATGCCGCCATTTGGGCGCACATCCAGTCAACAGCGATGCGACGGATTTTTGGCGCCTTATTTTTGGATCTACTGTTCGTCATTTTCATTTAAAATGTTTAATTTGTTTTAAATAAATCTTAACGAAAATAAAACTGGCCTAGTGCGAGTCGGACTCGCGAACGAAGGGTTCCGTATCATTATCTATAAAAACGGCAAACAAATCAAGTTTTTTGTATGGTAGCGGGAAAGGGAGTTTTTTTTTTTTTTTTTTTGTATTTGTTGTTATTGTGGCAACAGAAATACATCATTTGTGAAAATTTCAACTAGTGTCTATCTATCGCGGTTCTTGATATACAGCCTGGTGACAGACATACAAACGGCGAAGTCTTAGTAATAGTCCCGTTTTAACCCTTTAGGTACGGAACCCTAAAAAGTAACGCAATCAAAAAACATGGTGAAGCCTCAATCGCTTCCAGACGCTTGCACGACACGCCGTTATAACCTTTACCAAGGAAACAATTACGAGTAAAATAGAAACCCAAGTTACCATAAAGCCAAAAACAGGTAAATCCCTTAAATTAACTTTTAAGTTCATTATCCTTACTGAAAGTATCATCAATTATTACGAAAACTCTTCACAACCCCTTTAATTAACTTTTTTTCTCTGGCTTAATTACCAAGAACGAATGAACCTTTAAGTATATTCATTAGCTTAAACATAATTAATCATAGACCATGAGCGGACGCCATCTTGATTTGCGATCTCTGAATGGACGCAATTAAAACTCCGTTCGAACTCATCATAGTTCTTTTTCATATCTAGACTAGAAAGGGATGCCACTATTCATTGTTAGTTAAAACTAGCTTTTTTAAGCGGCTTAGTCCACTTGATAATGGGTTTTTATTTTTTGTTGCACGGAACCCTAATCCTTTCTCAAAACTAAAAGTAGCCTTCTTTACTTTATATAACACTAGATACTTTTTATAGCAAAAGTGAAAGTCTCATCAACATCGGTTCAGTCGTTTTGGAGATTATCCGGAACAAACATTCAGACAGATAAAAATGAAATTTGTTATTGTTATATGTATCGTATTTAAATATACCTTCACATGAATTTAGCGAGTTAGTGGTTGCGTGACGGCTGATAGGACAAAATAGAAGAAAAAAAACGTGTTGCGTCGACCCCAAGTAACATGGGATACTGCCAGGAAGATGATGTCCAAAATGTATGGAGTCTGTTAAAAGTTGTAAAAAGTTAAATGAGGAGGCAGGTTAGCAAATTTTTACTATCAAAAGCATGATTCAATATTTTCCTTCATTAACGTTCGATAAAA
Source organism: Ceramica pisi (assembly GCA_963859965.1). Lineage (NCBI taxonomy): Eukaryota > Metazoa > Arthropoda > Insecta > Lepidoptera > Noctuidae > Ceramica > Ceramica pisi. The sequence goes on along the minus strand of OY982537.1, from coordinate 1,698,001 downwards.
CCATGCCAAAACAACCCTGACCACAAAGGACTTGTCAGTGACATCTGACGTCGGTTTGAACCCTCACCAAGAGGTCAAATTTACCAATATAATTACCACTTGACATCTGTGTCAAACCTGACGATTAACGAGAAACCTTTATCAATTCCCATAGGTGCCTCTGACACCCCCTAATATTGTTATTAACACCGTGTCGGTTAGCTTGACACTTTCAATTTTAATTGAATGTAATAGAATACCATTTATTATGTACACCCTATAAGTTACAGAACAAAATAGATAAGTACAGAATACATTACTACCAATGGGCGGCATTATCGCTCAGAGTGATCTTCTCAAGACAACCTTTGGATGGATTTTAAAGAAAATGGAAATACAGTAATGTAGGTAGTCTTAGGTGTACGATTGATATGAAAAAATACATAATAAATTAATACAATTATAATAATGGAACAAAAAGCATAGAAACCAAGTAAAAATGATCAAAGAGAAATGTAGTGATGAATGACCGTTGTTTTAAAAGTGGACAAAGATTGAGCACGTCTTATTGACACGGGTAATGCATTCCATAGCCGCACCGCTTGAACCGTAAAAGATTTGCCGTAGAAGTTGGTGGAATGCATCGGCATCTCTTATCCCAACTTACCATGGAATCTTTGTCTTCTAACTTTTCTTCTTTATAATATACTAGCTGACCCACGCAACTTAGTCTGCGTCACATTTTCCATGAATGCTCCGCTCCTTTTAGTCTTAGCGTGATGATATGCTTATATCCTTCCTCGATACACGGGCTATCTAATACTGAAAGAATTTTTCAAATCGGATCAGTAGTTCCTGAGATTACCCCCTACATACAAACTTACATACAAATGTTACCTGTTTATGATATTATATATTATCAGTAATTAGTATTAGTATTAGTATATTAGTATAGACTAGCTGATCCACGTAACTTCGTCTGCGTCACATTTTCCATGAATGCTCGGCTCCTTTTAGTCTTAGCATGATGATATGTAGCCATAGTATCCTTCCTCGATACGCGGGCTATCTAATACTGAAAGAATTTTTCAAATCGGACCAGTTTCTGAGATTACCCTCTACATACACACTTACAAACCAATGTTACCTCTTTATAATATTAGTATAGAAGTATAGATTATACAGATAATTATCTATACTAAATTCTACTGTACGTGTGTATATCACTGACTATCAACTCCTCCTAAACGGCTGGACCGATTTGATTGAATTTTTTTGTATGCGTTTGGGTGGTGCCCTGGATGGTTTAGATTCACAAATATGCCCGGCAGGTGGCGCTGCTATCATCATGCGTCAGGCAACGTCTGTCGGTTCCGGTCTTATATAAAAGGGTTTGATAGCGAGTAAAAAGTTCTATATGGCCCAAACTAATACTTTTACTTGGCTAGTCGCTTAGGGTTCCGTACCAAAAGGGTAAACAATGAAACTTTATTACTTACCCTTTGTAGTCCGTTCGTACGTATGCGTTCATCCAAGCGTAGTCTGGAAAGGCCCTTGACAGGCCGGGTCGAAGAAAAACGCGGTCAAGGGAGAACACTGGCAAGATGGTCCTTCATAATTCGCACAGCAAAGGAGTGGAACTCTCTGCCTGTGTCTGTGTTTCCGATTTTTTTTTTTTTTTTTTTATACAAAACGGGGAAACTCTTGGCCCAAATCTCACCTGATGAAAAGTGATGATTAGGCCAAAGATGGAAACGAGTTTCACCCGGAATCCTCTTAAACAGAGGAACTGGCTATCATACCTCTAACTGCCGGAACACAACAATGCTGTTAACATTGTTGTTATGGCGACAGACTTAGACATGATGGTGGTAGCTTGCCAGGCGGACTTAGAACAAGTCCTACCACCAACCAAACCGAGCAAAAAATTTGCCCCCGCTGGGAATAGAACCCGGGACCTCTGGGTTTGAATCAGGTGGTATAACCACTAGACCACGGAGGCGGTTAGTGTCACCTGTTTAGCACCACCCGGGGACCACGTGTAGGGATTCGCTGAAGGGTATTCTACTACGGACGCGGGTGACTCGACCTCCAAAATGAATGTGTGAATGTTTCCAACCCTAATCTTTTCAAAATTAAAGTGAACAGTGAACAGTGGCTACTTCTGGGCAAGCTCGCTCCATCGTAGACTTTGTCTATGTCCCTGACCTAGACTAGAGCCAATGGCATATCCATATCAAATAAAAAATAAAAAAAAAACGGTCCGAAGTCATAAATAAGGCTGTTGAAGGCAGCATGTACAGAGTGGTCCACACTGCAGAAAGCTATAGGCTTGGAGACGCGTCGTATGTGGTTGTGATCCACAGCAATGAGGGAACGATGAAGAAGAAGAATTCCGTCCATTCGTCTGCAGTCCGCTTTTATGACTCTTATGCACTTCTCTCACCGCCGTTGATCAGCGAGTAGCGAATAAAGCTTGAAACTTGAAACGAGTTGGCGAGTAGCTAGTGAAAAGTTTCGATAGTTTTGACGCTCGTCTTTAAGCGAGTGTTTTTGTGCGACGGGTTTTTCCTCTATTTGTGTTTGTATTTGTACTCATGTGTGCCTAAGTGTTACTATTAACATAGTTTTAAAGTTATTTTGTTATATTTTTTGGTAATACTAATATGCTATGGGCCATCGACGCCTGAAAATAAAGGCTTTTTTTTAATTAAAAAAACCTTTATTTTCAGTGCGGTTGTTTTTTAAACTCTATACTCGCTGAGGCCCGCATTAGAGGTAGAAATTACCGCTGGTTGGTGAGTTCGGACCATCAAACGAGCATCGCCCAGCGAGTGTCGCTGAGCGAGTACAATCTTTGATAGCTCTAGCGCTGCGATCAACAGGTATGAGCCGCTTGCCGGCAGTATAAACAGCCAGCTATCGACTATGAATGTATGAGTCTCTTTAACTCACACAATTTCTGTATTTTTTGTCCATTTTCTTCAGCGATCAAATAGTCAAAACCTAATCACTTCCCCGCCGGCGGTAAGACAAGTGCCCTAGGATAGTGATAGATAAGTGACGACACGGTTGGCGCAGTGGTTGAGCGATTGACTGCTGCGCAGCATGTCGCGGGTTCGATTCCCGCACGAAACAAATATTTGTACGACTTACAAGTATTTGTTCCGAGTCTGGGTGTTTTTCTATCTATAATATGTATGTATTTACAAAAAAAAATGTATGTAAGTAGTTTATCAGCCATTTCGTTACCATAACACAAGCATTAAGTTGCTTAGCTTGGGACTATATGGCGTTGTGTGAAATGTCCAAGGATATTATATTATATTATTATTATAGGAGTGAGAAAGCGTTGACGAAGTGAGGTTTTCCTAGAACTAACTCACTCCTCCAGTATTCTTCTCTGATTGATTTCGTAGCAGGAGCCTAAACAGATCTTCGAGGCTCATGGAGCAACATTGCCTAGGTGGTTTTTTGGTGGCCAACACTGTTGATTCTATTTTTCGGCAGTTGCAGCGTTGGGAATAGGTCGTCATACTCCTTCTAGGGTGCTATCTTTACTACTTATTTGTTTTATAAAATACAAATTCACTTACACGTACTGGTAGAAACGGGACAACTATCTGTAGGCCATTCAATTATTTTTTCCGTGCGGGAATCGAACCCGCTACACGCAGCGCAGCAGTCCATCGCTCAACCACTACGCCAACCGTCTCCTCAATAGTGTATACTGTGAAAAAATGCTGTTTTCAATTGTTTACCATTGAACAGGACCATTAGGGGCACTGAATTTCCCTTTGCATTAATAGTACGAGGGAAACCACTCCGGCGCTCTACTGCAACACATTATTGCGAAGGTGTAATTTCAGCACGCTCATAAGCTGTTCGCCCGAACTAGGAATCGAAACCAGGCTCTCAAACTCAACAGTCACACTTCTGGCTACTGAATCAATGAGCTTGGCAAAACATGAGTGATTGGAATAATTTAATTGTTATAGGTTGAACATAACTTGGTCAATTCTTGACAAGGGTGTTGAACCAACGCACCGTTAAAGCGTACTTATACCCTTCATGGAGATAAAAAATGGCAGCCGTGTTTATAAGTTGCTGATGGAGTCAGTTTTGGGCTCTAAATAAGTTATTATACTTTAGAGTCCAGTAGGTTAATTCACGTGGTGCTGCAGTGCAGTTGAGGTTAAGTTTCGATCAAAACAACGATTTTCGTATTCTCTTTCGCTGTCAGACACGCGCGCGTCAAGTTCGCGTCACGCGAGCGCAACAACGGCATTCTACTGTTGCGCGTCTTTGGTGCGTGCTTCGGAACGCAACATGATCGGAATTCTTCAATTTATTTGTTTCAGGTCTCAAAATGACAGCTGATAAGTTAAAGTTCATGTTCGTCATATTCATTGAAATGTAATCGATTCTATACGATTATTTAGTGAGTAATATTTTTTCTCTACCATACGTAAGTTTGGTCAAGTTTGGTTGTCGTGTTGTTGACGTGCAGTTCACGCGCAGCTTACGCGCAGTTCAAAGATTACAAGAATACCGTTTATCATTCAAACTTGAACTTAACTAAAACTGCACTAAAACTTAATCGGCGCGTCATATTATTACGTGAATTAGCCCTTTGATCTCTACCATTTTGATTACTCGCTTGCCCAATCTCTCGAGCTCGCTCAAACTGGTAATAACATGTTCATTGGATTTAAACATAACTAAAGGCTATAGTTAAAGTGACTCCAACTCAATTCGAGCTTAACTCAAACATTCTTATTCTTTTTGTGTGGGCAGTAAGGTCCAGCGATCCCACACACCCTAGTGTCAGAGTTTCTAAACCGCCTCAAGGGCCTCTGACATGGTTTATTTGACGACGCATTTGGCGGCCGGGACTACCGGTTAATACGTGCCTTCCGAAGCACGCTATCATCTTTTTATCTTTATCAGACAATCAGGTGATTCATGTTTACAATATCGTTGACAAACTGGAAACAACTTTACAAAGTGTGTTTCTCGTGGGACCGCGGTCTCGCACTTCACTTACCTATACCGCGTGTATCTGACATCGACGCACAAACGATTTCCGTGGGTCCAGGGCATGATTCTGGACAACCCAGTGTTGGAATATTTCGTCAGTTCTTTTCTCATTTTTTCATTTGTTTTCAAGAGTACCACAAATAGGTATCAGCTCAGCTGAGCTGATATCTATTTGTGGTTTTATTCAGATTGCTCTTTTTAGTGAAAGTAGTTAATTAATTATTTTTTATTAAAAATCTCATTGGGTTAGGTCAGAATAACGATTATGAGCAGTCTAAAGTAAAAAAAAATCCTTGAAAAAATGAGAAAAAAGCCGACGAAAAATTCTAAGTCTAGGGTGTCCAGAATCATGCCCCGGACCCATGGAAATCGTTTGTGCGTCGATGTCAGATACACGCGGTATAATTTTGAGTGTTACTTTTGGACCACAAGAAAAATGAAGTAAAGTACAGTTACCAACAGGTCCAGATTTAAGGGACAGTAAGCAAACATGTTTTCAATTAAACTGTTTTAATATTTCGTAACGAATATTGTTTTAGATTTCACCCTAAAAGAAGCATGACATTTTGAAATTATACAAATATTTTATCGTTTTATTAAAATATTTTTGTTTGTTTAACTTGAAAATTTTTTTGGGTGACCGTAGTACTGTAGACCGTACAATAAATATTATCTTTGTTTAATTTAATTTGTGGTCCCAAAGTACCTCTCAAAAATAATATAGGTGGAGGCTGGGACCGCGGTCCCGGGCCCGAATTTCCCTAGTCCCACTTTAAAAAGCTCGCACATGAGCCCACTATAGTGGAGTATGTTTGAACTGTAGGATAACCTGTGTGTAAGTAACCCTTATGTGGACAAGCATTTTAAAGTTTATTAGATATAATTGATTACTTTAATATTTTCTGTGGTAAGTCATTAAAATTCTACAAGTATAGAGGGGGTGTGGCTGGCGGTGGGGATGGGGGTGTACCTAAATAATACTTTTTGGCCTCGCACAGATTAATTTAATGTTATGTAAATAATTATTAGGTACTTATCGTTGGTTTTTATTGTTTTTAATTCTGTCTGTTTTGTGCGAAATAAACATTTTTCTTTCTTTCTTTTTTCTAATAAAGAGTATTCTATTTTTACTGTTTTAGGGTTCCGTACCAAAAGGGTAAAATGAGACCCTGTTACTAAGACTCCGCTGTCCGTCTGTCAACAGGCTGTACCTGTCCGCGTGTCTCATGAAACCTGATAGTTAGACAGTTAAACCTCAGCAGAACAAGTCCTACAACCAACCAAACTGAGCAAAAAATCCGCTGGGAATCGAATCCGGGACCTCTGGGTCTGAATCAGGTGGTATAACCACTAGACCACGGAGGCGGTTAGTGTCACCTGTTTAGCACCATCCGGGGACCACGTGTAGGGATTCACTGAAGGGTATTCTCCTACGGACGCGGGTGACTCGGCCCCCAAAAATATTTAGGGGGGGTTTTGAATAATATAATAAAATAAATATTTAGGGGGCTCCCATACAACAAACGTGTTAGTTTTGCCGTTTTATATATAACTAGCTGACCCGCGCAACTTCGTCTGCGAAACATTTTTCATTACTGCTCCGCTCCTGTTAGTCGTAGCGTGATGATATATAGCCTATAGCCTTCCTCGATAAATGGGCTATCTAACACTGACAGAATTTTTCAAATCGGACCAGTAGTTCCTGAGATTAGCGCGTTCAACCAAACAAACAAACAAACAAACTCTTCTGCTTTATAATAATATAAGTATATAAGTATAGATGGTACGGAACCCTTCCGACTCGCACTTGGTCGATTTTTTTAAATATTGTTCGAAACGAAAATAAAAGATAAAGACAATTTTTTTTTACAGACAAAGTGGAAAAATTAAAGATCGATGGTAAACAGAGACATATACCTACATAACATACCATTGATCTCGTATACATGAAACGTGATACTGACTAAGCAGTATTTAAAGTTTTAGGGTTCCGTACCCAAAGCTATCTATCCTATAACTATAGAACCCTATTACTAAGTTTCATTAGTCAAATACCCCATTATATAAACTCGGAAGCTGATACTTTGTTGATTTTAATTACAAGCAATTTAATTAATCTGTTACCAAGTTTTGTGTCAACTGCAATGATTGATTGCTGTTATTATCCCACCCAATAACGATGAACTAACTTGAAAATTTCCTAATAAGAATCGATTCTCAGAAACTAAACTTCTAGAAAGTAGAGCATAAAGTTTCATACTGTAGAGCCCTGTATGCTAGGGTTGAGGAATATATTCGAAAGAGTCCCCGCAGCCCTGGAACTCAGAGGACATTTGGCGGAGCACGGATGGGTTTTAGTCACTAAGGCTGTTAACACACTGCGACGTACCACGCAGCGAAGTGCGTGAATGCGTGTTCTAACGTTGCTTGTAAGTATCTCCGTATAAATAAGAAACACGCAAAGTCCAACACACGCGCGTTCATGGAGATCACGTGTCTACAAGCGGAGAAACATGTGCACACGCGCGTGGGTGCGGGGCTAGACGCAAGATATGGCACACCAAGTCTCCCAGTGCCGTGCGTGGTTATGGATGGGCTTGTCGTGTGTTTGTACGAAAACATAACAGTTGGTATAACTGCAGTATCTTGAATGAGTTCCACACTAATTACCATTTTTAATATCAAAACAGACGCGACGCTTTGCACTGCATTATCGCCACAGCGAACGGCATTGAATGAAATGAGTCAGAGCCGCCGTGAATCCACGAAACGCACCTACGCGCGTGAGTGTGTAAAAAACCCGCACGATGATGCAGATCTGCACTGCCGCAAGTACGCGCGTAGGTGCGTTGACACGCAACATGCATCGTGATGTATGGCAGTGTGATAACCGCCTACGAGTATAACACACCTTTCCGCTCCATCTAGAGTGGAAAAGGACCCTATTGCTATATGTGTTCATAAACTAATTAACATAAACAAAAAACTTTGTACTTAGAAAAAAAAATTAACCGACTTCCGAAAATAAAGAAGAATTTCGAATACTAAAAAGTATAACATAACTTTATTTTCGGAAGTAAGTGATAGAATATGTCGAAACCACTGAAAACACCGACTTCTGTTTTTTTTTTTTTTTTGTAAAAAAGTTTATTTTTTATTTAATATTATAGCCCACATCAAACAACACCACTCGACAGACACAGGAAAGTGAAATTTGTAATTTCGTTTACCTGAATGACATTATTTTTTCGGCTATTTTGATTAATAGGTTAGGGGTCGTTCGGCCCACTATTTGTAGAACTGGGACCGCGGACCAGTTACTCCTTTTAAAAATTGATAATCGTTAACGGGCCCACATCTGATTCAAGCGAAGAGTGGCTTCAAATGGTTCCATTATCAATTTTTGAAAGGGGTAACTGGTCCGCGGTCCCAGTTCCATAGTGGGCCGGACGACCCCTAACCCAAAAAACCAAACTTTTACAGCAAGTTTGATAAAATGTCTATGGGACCAATTGGATAGTAGGTATTAACATAAAAAATCAAATTTGTTCATAAATGAAGTAGTTATTATGACAAACAAACATAATGAAAAAAAAAAAAACAGAATTAAGAACTTCCTCTTTTTGTGATGTCGGTTGAAAATAAACGACGTAGCTACTTTCCGACTCTTTACTCAATAAACCTAGAACAAGTATTAAATTGGTCCGAGTTATCTTATTAAGGTAATACCATGTCCTGCTAAGTTCCCAGCTCGACCTCACTGGAACAGGGATATTAAAAAACTTTGTCTTCGAACTACCCTCTATAGACTTATTGGATTATTTTTATTGTATCGTTCGGAAACTCGATATGTTTCGTCGTTGGTTTCACCTGTGGCTTTGTTGCGTGTAGAGAAGGAGTTATACTTGGTTTTATTGTGGTTTTCGTGCACGAAATAGTTTAGAAGTGAAAGAAGAAAAGAAAGAAAAAGTGTTTATTTGCACCAAGAATGACGAATACCAAAACAAAAAACAACGGGTTGCACTCCGGGAGTGCCGGCAGAAGTGAAAACTTGAACCTTAGAATAATAACGCATAGAAGCCGCGTCTAGAACAAAACCCGAGCAAAATCGTGTGTCCACTTCATTTTCTTTGTGTGCGTGAGCCGAATGTGTCTACGTTCCTCTAACGCACACAGATACAGCTTTCAGTGATACCATTACCAAGCCGTTACCCACAAAATATGGGAAGACGCATTACTATTTTGCTATCAAGGCAAGTATTTTATGTTGTTGGGAACTGGAAAAGGTAAACATGATTTTTCATGTGATATGACATATTTTTTCGGAAGGTTTAATTCAATTTATTTCAAAATAAAAGGAAATAAATCGAATAAAGATTGAGATATTGTTCAATGCGTTTAGAATGCTTGATGGGTTATAGGTAATTATAATCAATGTTAAAACATCGGGTTTGATATGAATTAACAGTAAGTAGGTAGTAGGTAGTAGTAGTATTGTATTTTAAAATTACAAAAATGAAAAACATGAATGAAAGCAATGTGGGTATTTTTTTCATCACAAATAGCAACACTGTGTTATGACAAGTTAGGTTGATAAAATTTTGATTTATTTATCGATTTACGTAAAAATAGTGCATAGAATGTGAGTACTTTTTTGTGAAATGTTATTTTATCACATTTTTTTTGTTTTCCTGATGTGCTACAACATCCTTTCACGCAACAAACTGTCATTTTCAATTATTTACTCGCGAGCTGTGTTCGACGGAACGTGACCTTGAGTACTGACGGATTAGGCTAAGTTTTAGTTGCCTCACTTTTTGCACTCGTACTAGGTTTCTATGCGTTATTATTCTAAGACTTGAACATTAACGTTGTGCATTTTTTAATCATCCGTCTTACGCCACTAAAGTGGTTTTTACTTCAAAAATTACTATTTTAAAGATATGCGTCACATTCGCGTAACATGGCCATCGCTCAGCATAATGCTGAGACTAGTGAGGGAGACAGAGCCTCGGCGCTAGTTTTCAGCGTCAGCTGACGTTGGAGCGGGTATGTGCCTGTAGCGGTATCAATACTGCCACAACTATAAATAAATATCTATCCAACTGACAATACACTAAAATCCTAAATCTCGCAAGCAGTTTACCATGCGATCTGAACATATACATCCGCCCGAATATAAACTATGCACCCCAGGCATATTAACCGGCTGGGTGGAGGATTCTCCCTTTTCAATGGGAGTTTGCAGGACTTCTCTCTGTACCGCATACCCTCCAAATGCCAATGAGTGTGATTTTTTCAGAAAGAAATACCTCAGAGACTGAATTTTCCGATATTTTTCGAAATCACCTTCTGCAAACAATGCTCCTTTTATTTCAGGTACAAAACTGGACATGAATTGGCTGTCTTCAAATTTCAGTTCTTCCTCAAATATTATTCCACACACAGGTCTCCCCCATCGCCACTCTTCTTCGACCAATCTGTCATGCTCACCAATAAGTCATGAACCCCGATTTTCCTAGGCCTTCTTCAGCGATAACACCCTCTCTGTTTCCTACTAACTCACTATGTTAGCTAAATCTACTTTAGGCTATTTCACAACAATCAAATACACAGACTGGTTCATGAATTCCGAACCAAACTATATTTTTACAATTGGCAGACAGTCAAATATTCCAGACCATAATAACTCGATCATCGTGGAGAATCAGGAATTGCAGGATTGATGTGATTACATGATCTGAATATATACAAATATTTTAAAGCTGAAGAGTTTGTTTGTTTGCTTGAACGAGCTAATCTCAGGAACTACTGGTCCGATTTGAAAAAATATTTATTTATTTATTCATATAAGTTCAATTACTCTCTGCATTTACAGTAATAACCAACACGTACAGAGAGTCAGCAGGAACAATGAAATTAAAAACAAAAACAATAATAAAATATAGTAAAAATAATTTAAACAAAATAAAAACCAAAAAAAGTCAAAAAAATCAAAAAAACAAAATGATCACAATAATCAAAATAATAAAAATATGTCAGTGTTAGATAGCCCATTTATCGAGGAAGGCTATAAGCTATTTATATCATCACGCTAACACAAATAGTAGCGCGTGTCAGCTAGTATGAAATAATACTCCGCACTACCTGACATGGCCCGGCCAATAATTTTTTTTTTTTTATACAAAACTGGGAAACTCTTAGCCCAAAGCTCACCTGATGGAAAGTGATTATTAGGCCGAAGATGGAAGCGAGTTTCACCCAGAATCCTCTTACACAGAGGAACTGGCTATCATACCTCTAATTGCCGGAACACAACAATGCTGTTAACATAATTGTTTTAGCGACAGACTTAGACATGATGGTGGTAGCTTTCCAGGCGGACTTAGAACAAGTCAAAATTCTTTTATCTAAAATAAAAGTATTTTTATCAATTCCGATGTATAAAATGCTTCTGGAACTGGTGATCGTAACTGACAGACAACGCATAGCCGAAACTACTGGTTGTAGAAAACTGAAATTTGACAGGTTCCTTTGGGAAATGTAGTGGGTTACCTGGGGAGTGTCGGGCAGCACTAAGAGGATTTCTCGAAATTCCTACAGGGACGAGAAAACTCGGGAAATGTGCGTACAAAGTCGCGGGAAAAAGGTAGTTTTTCCAAACCTTTAATGTATATTTTAGTTCAATTTAATTTAATTTTCTGTTAAGATTGTTATTTTGTGCGTCTTTTCTGGGGAATAAACGGGTTTTCTTTCTTTCTAGTTGCGTGTTGGCTTCAAACGTGTTCCGACTTTTAATCAAAATTAAATTAGCGACTCATCTCGACTTTGCACGGGTACAAATTATAAACACTGCTACGTCGCCAGTTATTTTTTCGTTGAACTTGGCTGGACACACTGGGTCTAGGTAATTATATGGTGTTATTTCCGCCAACTTTTGAATTGAGTATTTGGTAATATATAGTAAATAACCACAATCTGCCTAGCCTTTTCCCAACTATATTGGGGTCGGCTTCCAGTCAAACCGGATTCAGCTGAATTATGTATTTTAACATTGACTTTTATACCTTTTTGGGAAGCTTACAGAATAGGAAAGTTGTTTTAGTTATTTGTACGATTAATGTCATAGAAATTTTTGTGACGAGACAACATATTTGAAGCGTAAATTGAAAATATTGGTAAGATATTATTCTTATATCGCTCATTATTTTGATTATTTTGTTAAATTAAGTAGTTTTAATTAAGTGTGTCCATAGCTTCATTGAAGTGCCAGCTACAACATCATTTTTAATGGTACCCATTCAAATATGTAGTTATTTTTTTATTTGGAATCAAATGTCAAATTTTGGGTAAATATCGAAAAACCCTTAAAATTCAAATATCTCGAAAACTATTGCATTTTGGCCACCTTATCAGCCCCTGACGGATATATACGTCGAATTAACAGTAACCCTGTATATAATAACTAAGAATGCATCAAATCTTACTTTAATGTTAAGGGTAAATATTCGACTTCAAACTCTAAATTCAGAATCTAACAACAGAAATTCGATCTTCCACGTTATCAATCAAACAACTTCAATTGATAAATTGTAACAATCATTTATTGCTAAATACAATATTTGTAATAAACACACAGTACAACACAACATATAGCTTTTACGTTTTAGAATGGCAAGCTGAACGGATGCGGAAGAATGGCTGTCACTGACCTAGTTTTTTTGACATACTTAATTTCAGCAACGGAAATGAAGACATAAAGCTGTTCTGAATCGACATTTTTCGTGCCCTCCATTTTCTTTTTCAATGAAAAAGGGTAGCCACGAAATTTAATGTTCGAATTCCGATGACGAAAAATTTAATTGTGAAAGAGCAAAATGTCGATGTTATAACGAATAATTTGTAGTTTAAATTATTCTGAATTATCAAAAAAGCAGCCGAATGTGAGTGTAAGTGAAGACTCGTGCGAGAAGATTTCTGTTCCATAGATCGAAAATATTCCGTTGATTGATTTCCCCTTTTATCTATACTATCTATACTAATATTATAAAGAGGTAACATTTGTTTGTAAGTTTGTATGTAGGGGGTAAACTCAGGAACTACTGGTCCGATTTGAAAAATTATTTCAGTATTTGATAGCCCATGTATCGAGGAAGGATATAGGCTACATATCATCACGCTAAGACTAAAAGGAGCCAAGCAGTAATGGAAAATGTGACGCAGACGAAGTTGCCTGGGTCAGCTAGCTTTTATATTATAAAACTAGCTGACCCACGCAACGTCGTCTGCGTCAGATTTATCATAAGTGCTCTGTTCCTATTGGTCTTAGAGTAATTATATATAGCAAAGCGTTCCTCAATAAATGGGCTATCAAACACTGAAATACTTTTTCAAATCGGACCAGTAGTTTCTGAGATTTGCACGTTCATCCCGGTTCTGAGCAGTCCGCATCCATGCGCTGCCAGCCACCTTCATTAATCATCTGTCTATTTTGCCCATACGTGGTCTCCACTCTAACACATGTCTGCTCCATCGTCCAGTCCGTCTTCAGACATGACCGGTCCCATTTCAGTTGCGGAAGCCTTAAAATTTGCACAGACACTTTCCATGACGATAAAAATGTCAGCAACACTTGGTTTAAAATATTGATTTATCTCTCGAAGTTAATGAAGATGTGATTAATCATTTCACTGATGAAAAAGACATGATCATTTTGTTGAAAATCAACTGAAGAGTATTCACTAAGTAAGTTCTTTAGGTACCCAGTGAAGTGACACAAATGAATTTATCAGTTCACTTTCGTTTGAGAAAGATTCGTAATTCTATTTGGAAAAACTTCTTTAAAAAGGCTTTAAAAAATCCGGCCAAGTGCGAGTCGGACTCGCGCACCGAGGTTTCCGTACAAACCTGTAGGTATAATAGCAAAAGTTGCGATTTACGATTTATGACGTAAGTATTAAAATAAAAGATCTCGTTCAAACCAATTTTCGCTGGTAGTTTACATGGTAATTATATCATATATTTTTTTAGATTTATCATTCTCTTATTTTAGACGTTACAGGGGGGGGGGACACATTTTACCACTTTGGAAGTGGGAAACACAGACACAGGCAGAGTGTTACACTCCTTTGCCGTGCTCATTACAAAAGTAACGCTAAGTGCGAATTGGTAGAATAGCAACAAGATATGCAGTGCGTCTGGATGTCCGATGATAGAAGGGGGCCGGTGGGATGAGGTCTATCCCCGCAAATGACAGACAGACAGACAGATAAAAATAATATTTTCTACATCAACAAAAGAAAACAACTCACAATATCACTTGTGTAATAGGCCACTGGGGTGAAGCCACGGGAATAAGCTAGCAACAAATTAATACCTTATCAGACAGAGTTATGGTACTGTGAAGGACTTAAAGTAAAGTATTTGGTCTCAGAGTGTCAAAACATTTATTTATCTTTATTTATTTATTTGAAAATAAAAGCTGCTGTTCTTTGATTCTAGAAAAAAATGTTACAGAAGTAAATCTCATTTGACATTCTAAAATGGTAAAAAGGAACCCTTCTTGCACGACTAAGTTTGTCCGTCTGTCACAGCTGGATATCCTTCAAAAGCAGTCCCACAGCTGTCTAAACGTAACCCGCGAGTCTGCCGGTCGATTCTGTGAACATGTCGAAGTGAATACTTAGGCGAAGTGAACGAAAAGTGAGCTGTTAAACCATACAAACAAGATAGAATGACAGCTCACTTGTCGTTCACTCCACCTGAGTGTCGACAGAACAGACTGGCTGTTCTCACGGGTGATCATATGGGTTCCGTTTTCCATTCCGACGTACGGAATCTTAAAATGCAAACAACGTTCTATCTCTATACAATAATACCTATCTTAATCGAAGCAATACCTACAACTTATTACCTTTTACAAGCATGTAAACCAACAAATATTATTATTATACTGTCTTTATTCATCTTGTATTACTTATTTTCTACATTATTAAATATTAAAAAAACAAACATTTAAAATATTAAAAACAGTAGCCCACCGGTATCGGGAACAGGGTCCAAGCTACCGGTGGTCAGGGCTCCAGAGAGAGGAACCTCCTCACAATGCGAGCCCTTGATCCAGCTGCCTAACGAGAGCCTCCTGAGGTGCTGGTCAAGGCTCATGGCTATTAAGCCGTTGGCTGTTACAACTATCGGTACAATAGGTTTTTTACTAAAAAAATCTAATTAGTCCGTCAGTTAGATTATTAAAAAATATTTGACCCGTATTTTTTCTTTTGTTATGGGAACCAAAATTGACGAAGTTACGAAACTTTTAAAATTCTCAATATGTCACGCCGTGCCACAATTTTTAGCGGTTAGTGACGTCACGAGCCCCCACTCCCGAGTTTGATGCGTTTTATCTTTGTCAATATTCATTGATTTACAAAAACAAAAATACGTGTCCATTATTTTTCAATACTCTAAATGACGGACTAAATAGTTTTGCAATTTGTGGATGATGGAAACTAGCCTATTATTGCAGAGTCCACTTGTTTTACTTATTTTTAAGATGAGAAATCATCAAATGACTCCTCCCGCTCTGGGCGGGGCGGAAGGGAGTGTCAGACTCTTGCTGACTGAAACCCATCCGTGTTCTTCTTAGTGCCCTATGCGATCCAGGGCCCGTGTTGACTCTTTCGAATAAAGGAGATGTTTCAAAATGGGCCAGGTCTATGTACACTACCTCAAAAAAAAGAGAAAAATCTGTAGAATACGGGAATCATACAGATAATTAATTTGAATGTTAACTGTTGTGGTAGTTAAATAAAGTTTATAAATTACTTTTATCGATTTTCAACATGGCGTCGCACCGATTTAAACCATAGATCATAGAAAGATAACTGTCAGCTGTCACAACAATGTCACTTCAGTCACTTTCGTCTCGTTGCCGGTAAATAAACATGTCAGATATGAATGTCAAACGTCATTAATCAACCAAAATGACAGCTTACCGCCATTGCGGGTTGTTGATGTGTGTTGCAATTTCAAGTGTTATATCTTGTGCTTTACCAGCAAACAAAGCTATTTTAAAGAAATTGAACAGTTGAGAACTGTTTTAAATGTATTTCCCTATTTTTTAGTATAGTGTACAAGGACCTGGCCCAGGCTCCATACATTTTGGAACATCTCTTTTCGCAACTCTGGTAGAACAAACCTAATGTACTTGTACCAATACTACTTTAGACATGAACCGTTATAGATCAAACAATACACCATTATGAATAGAGTCTCCCCTGATATACCTAGATAGTACTTGTAATGTATGTGACAGTTACTGTCTTAAAAATAAGGGGCATGCTTCACAAAAATTTAGCCTCTTTTTCATGTGAATGATGAAGAGGCTGTCAATAGCTATCAGCAACACACATGCTGAACACTTCTAGACATTACGTTACAAACCGTTTTCAGTATATATTAAAATTTCGTCTGAAGTAAATCGCTATGTTGAAGGGCATCATTTATTTCAGATATTACAAAATCTATTATGTAATTCTCTAAGTACCTAATAAGTAGGTTTTAAAAGCTGCATTGGTTGATTTTCAATGTTAAGCAACCCTTGACAAACTCGGTCTGTGGATTGGTATTTATCCTGATTGAGTAATCGAAATCGTGAACAAAATATCTGGTGTTCAATACATTTCGTCGAGTTTATGCGCTCAGAAACATTTGGGGCAGTCGCTATTTTCTTGTTTTTGTGTTAGTGTCATGCTCAGGTAGCCTGTCCACTTGCGCAGAGCGAGGCAGCAGAGCGGAGAAATGGAGAAATATTAACCAATCATGTCAGTGACACACGTGGTACGGAGATTTTATGCAAATCCATTCCATTCTATTTTTCCGCTCTTCTGCCTCGCTCCACCGTTCGGTAATGGACAAGCACCCTTACAGTTGTTCATGAAATGGTGGTACTATCACCCATTTTAAGGTTTTTTTTTTTTTTTTTAGGATGTGAAATCATCAAATGACTCCTCCCGCTCTGGGTAAAGCAGGAGGGAGTGTCAGTCTCCTACTGAGTAAAACCCATCCGTGTTCCTCCAAATGCCCTTTGCGTTCCAGGGCCGTGGTGACTCTTTCGAACAAATTCCGCAACCCCCGGCATTTTCAGGTATTGTGTTTATTCTGTTACACGTGTTAAAGAAAGTGTTAACAATGCCATGAAACCGCCAAGGCGTCCCTATCTACAAAGTCTCTAGACGATTTATAAACGTGAAAAGACGTGAAAATTCAATTAAATTGAAAGGTGAGAAGACGCCTGAGCATCGAACGAGCAACATGTCAGAATGATTAATTGAACTTTGTAACACGAGTCTTAAAATCAATTAGTTTCGCTTCAGTTGGCCAGAAAAATAAATTCTTATAGTAGATAGATTGCTTTGTGAAAATTAACTTCTTCATTTTTGTTTTGCTGGTATACTTTTCTAAAATCTGTTTGAGGTGCAGTTAGCGGAAGAAATTAATATAAAGTGGAACGCGTCCTTAAATTCACTGACCTCGGAAGCATCGTGTTGGAAACTGGAGGTACTTAAGAGTGTGTATTCCGTCCACTAGCGCCGCCAATCGTTTTTTATTAATTGTGGTAAATTTAAGACACGTAGATAAAAAAACGCTCTGTAGTGTTCTGAAGAAATGTATCTATTATTTTTTGAGAGCTATTTTTAATACATAACTCATGACTAAATAGCCAAAACGGCAATTATTGCTAAAAGTGGCCACTTTTAGCAAAAATATCGACTTTGGCAACTATTTATGTTCTAAAGTACAAAACATAACTCTCATAAAATAATAAATACATTTCTACAGAACACTACAGAGCGGTTTTTTATCTACATGTCTTAAATTTACCACAATTAATATAAAAACGATTGGCGGCGCTAGTGGACGGAATGCGCCCTCTTAAGAGGATATCACTTCACGGATTGCCAAAGCCCGAGCTATCATTGCGCAGTTGCAAACTGACCTGAACAGAAAAATTTTAAATCTTCGGGTCCACTATCAAATCTGTGCTACTCTGAACGTGTGAAACGTTCAAGGTGACAAAGGAAACCTCACGCCGAATCCAGGTTTTTGTCAACCGATGCCTTCGCCACATCCTCGGGATTTACCGGCCCGAGTCGACCTCTAACTTAGAGCTGTTAGAGAAATGTCACGAGAACCTGAAATACCCAGATTAAGCGTCGTACGAATTAGTGGAAGTGGATTGTTCACACGATCCGGAGAGATCGCTTTCACATTCCCAAACAGGCTATCGAAAGCAATCCACTCGGAAAAAGGAAGCGTGGCTGTCCCCGACCAACCTGACGACGCACCGTGTTGGCAAAAGCGACGAGCATAGGTATGACATGGAGTGAAGTGAAGCGTAAAGCTGAAGGCCGTTCGTAATGGAGGACTACTGTGACCGCCCTCTGCCACAGCTACGGGACATAGAGTCTTATGACAAGTAAATAAATCCTACTTCTTCCTCCTAATCCAAATCCTTTCTTATTTTTTTGATATTATAATAAATTTTAATGCGAAAGTTGCTCCTAGTGAACACACAAAAACAAACTCAACAGGATAGCACAATATATGCAAAAGCGAACTTAATACCCAGGACTATTCAACGGATTCCAATGTTTTACAGTACAGTGTGATTCAAATAAAAATAGGATCGACTCAGCGCCATATTGTGACATATAGCTGTCAAGCTATATGTCACAATATGGCGCTGAGTCGATTCAAATCAATTAGGTAGGGTGAGCAAAGAAAGATTATTATTTTTTTAATTATTGTTTACATTAATTTTTACAGACATCCACAACCCATTAACTGGGTAACACGGTACTTCTTGGTAAGACTGGAGTCAGATTTACTACCATCTGACAGTCCGTAACGACTGCCAAAGATCTATAAATGATAGCCGTGCTTTCCGAGGCACGGAGGAAACTTGGTATGTTAAGATGATCACCCATCCACAGACCAAGCTTGGCAAGCGTTACTTAATCTTAAGGCCATATCCTGACCAAATAACCTTGAGAATTTGTTCCCTCAATACCAGCGCAAGACATACAATAGCGAATACGCACAGAGTGTTGAAAAAAATCGTTATAGAATCCACTTTTGGTCGTTTGAAAAAAAAAATTCTACCAAAATATTCATAATGAAATTGCCTATCCATAGCACAAAATCGAAAAAATCGTTAGTTTTTGAGAAGATGCATGTTTTCAATCATTATTTCTCATTTCTGTAGTTTCGTTGTGTGGAGATTAATTAAAAAATATACTTAGTAATAAAAAAAAATTACATTTTGAAGCCAAGATTATGTAGAAATTTAATGTATTTTTCATAACTTAATTTTTCTTTTGGATAAGAGTATATAGCTCCAAATAACTGCACAAAAAACGGCTAGCGCTGAGTTTTGCACGGGGAGAGGCCATAAAAATCGACCCGTGCGTCTAATAATCTTAGTTTTTATTTATCCAATATCCAAGATAACGGCCACAAAATCCTGGGAATAGCACTACCTATGCCGCTCACGGGTAATTACTAAAACCATTCATGAAATGTAATTGCATGAAGAACGTGTCGATCACAATGATCGCAAACCAGAAAAAACAGCTACAAAATAAATTACATAATAGCATGTAAAACCAAGAACTTATTACTGGAGAACGTTACTTCATTTCTTGAGTTATCGGCTTTATATCTAACACGCGACTGCTAAGAACCTCACTATTTTTATACACCAGAGGGCAAATTCTACTAATTTTTATACAACTTTCGCATTCGCATGTCAATCGCAAACTGTCAAAAAAGCCATAATTTTCTTACATTTTTGACAGATTGCGTTTGAGATGAGAATGCGAATGTGAAAATTAGCACTATATTACAAAACAAAGTTCTCCGCCACGTCTGCCTGTCTGTTCGCTATGAACTCAAAAACTACTGCACCGATTTTCATGTTATTTTCGTCAATGGATAGAGTGGTTCTCGAGGAAAGTTTTAGTATATACCTAATTTGTTTAACTTTTTCCCGTGACTTCGTACACGCATTTTTCGTTTGTTTGTTTGTGTTAATGGAAAAAAAATATTCTTAGTATTCTCCAAAACTCCCCAAGGAACCTACAAGCCAAATTTCAGCTTTTAACAGCCAGTAGTTTCGGCTGTGAGTTGTCTGTCGTCTGGCAGTCACTCACTCAATAAGGGAACAATTTAACATATTAGGATAACTACATGTCCTACATGTCTGTGTGTACAAGAATAATAAAATAAAGGGTACCAAAATTTGTTTCATAAAATTCACTGTTTGACATTTTGGTTCAAAATACATCGCGTGTGTAATCTTAATTTTTTCTGTGATTTCATGGTAGCGATAAAACAAAAGAAAGCGTTGTAATATTTAATTGACGCGACGATACGAATCGCTTAATAACATAATTAGCTTAGGAACTGATTGTTTCACTTCATATTAATTGTTGTGAGTGCTTTCGTGATTACTAATGTAGGTACAAATATCCATTAAGTACCTGCCCACGAGAGTTTTATTATACTGACAGACTTTGGACATTTTTTTTCTTCTATGGAGTGTATGATTAGTTTTGACCTTGTGCCTTTTAAGCAACGGAACTCTATTAGTAAGCCTCCACCGTCAGAACAGTGATAAAACGTAGACTGTTGAAATTTTCACAAAGTGTGTATTTCTATAGACGCTATAACAGCAAATTAAATTTAAATAAATTAAAGGGGGTTCATATACAAGAAACGTGTTGTTTTTGGTTAATGGTACGGTACCCTTTGTTTGAGAGTCCAACTCGGAATTGTCCGGTTTTTTTAGAACATTAAGAACACATCATCTTCTACCCTGGATCGCTGGTGGAACATAGATCTTCCGCGATCTCTTCCAGGTTGCCTGAAGAGATCGCGGAATACGATAAGGCCTCCAAGTGTATGTTTACAGTTTAAGATTTTCTGTACGTGTTTTAAATTTGGTGTACAATAAAATATATTTAAATAAATAAATAACATTAAATCATTTTTTAAAACATTGAGACCACATCATCTTCTACCCTGGATCGCTGGTGGAACATAAAATCATTTTTCAGAACATTGAGACCACATCATCTTTTTCGCTGGATCGCTGTTGGTGCAAAATAAAATCATTTTTCAAAACATTAAGAACATAATTTTTATCTTCTATACTAGATGGCTGGATCGCCGAATCACGTCCATTGTTGAACAAAAGCCGCACCCAAGATTCGCCTCTTCGACTAGTTCTATGCATCTCCCATCCAGGGTTGCGAAATTTGTTGGAAAGGGTCACCGCGGCTGTATTAGGAGGAACACGGATGGGTTTTAGTCAGTAAGAGCCGTACACTTCCTTCTGCTCCGTCCAGAGTGGAAACAGTCATTTGATATTTTTGATATTTCCAGTCCTAATGAAAAAATGCACTTTGTATGTTGCGGCTTTCACCAGATCATAGAGCCACAGTTTTGGGAGGCCATAGATATAATAAACAAGTTTCTCTTTTTTTTTTGTTTTTGAAGTGAAAACGTCATAAGCGGCGTTGAGCACTTTCCTTGGGATGGGTATAAAATTTTAAACTCGCGTCAGGACACGTGTCCTGATAAAAAATTCGTGAGACGGATGATTCAAAAATGCACTACGTTAATGTTCAAGTGTTCACTTCTGCCAGCACTCCCGGAGTGCAACCCGTTGTTTTTTTTATATTTCTATGGGCCTTCCTTCCAACCCTGGAAAAATATTATAACTGACAATTTGTAGGGTCGTATCAAAAACGGAACCTGATAGGATCACTCGTGATTCTGACTGTCCGTCTGGCGTAGCCAATTCGTGACAAAAAAATAGTACAAAGTAAACAAAATAAGCCTTTAAGGATGGGAAATCATCAAATGATTCCTTTCGCTCTGAGCAGAGCAGGAGAGAGTATCAGACTCTTACTGACTTACACCCATCCGTGTTTCTCCTAATGCCCTTTGCGTTCCAGGGCCGCGGTGAATCTTTCGAACAATATCCGCAACCCTCACAGGGTCTGGATTCAATCCCAGAACACGTAGTTCGAGGCAATACCTCTGGGTCACATCTACCACAGCTCCTTTTGCTATTATAACCTCCACCAAAAATTGGGGCACTGGATTTTCTAGTTTAACGATCAGAATCTTCAAATATGACCAAAAGCCAATCAGTACATTGAAATTCAGCAACAATCGGTTCATTGTCGTTATTTTTTATCGTTCAGCTTTTGGCGGATTTCCAAAAGTCATGCGAGGTACGCCATTTTTTACAGTACTTTAATTAAGTTTATGTAGAGCGTAAAATTTTATCGGGTTCTCTTCGACAGTTCTGTAGTTTGTGTTTGTAGGTCGTAGGCTCGTAACTGGGGAGGTGTTTTATAAAGTGAAGTAGAGAAGAAAAGAAAAGAAAAGAAAAGGGAGAACTAATTTTATTTTTTATGTTTTCGCACCCGATGGGTTACAAACGGAACTCTGTAGTAAGCCTCGACTATCCGTCCGTCCGTCTGTGCTTCCATTAGAAGGCTTTATGTCAAGAACCGTAATTTTTAGGAGCTTAATCAAGAATTGACAATCTTTTGAACTGGTTGACTAGCCAATAAGTTCCATGTTGAGAATAGATAATCGCCTTTTATCATTTTGTCACGTTACTGTAAGCTTCAGCTAATTCGGCGAATTCTCAAGTCATTTTACGTATTTCCCTGTCATTATATTCATTTATAATGACAGGGAATACGATACGAATATGACAAAGTGTTAACTATTGTGATAAATTATGAACGCAATTACTTTAATATGGTTTATTAATATAGAGCAACTCAACTACAGAAAATCCACCATTAGTGCAGAGAGAGATAGCAACAACTACGTCACAATCGTTTTGTCTCTGTTTATTAGATTGCTTAGGCTGCATT
This sequence comes from Ceramica pisi, assembly GCA_963859965.1. Classification (NCBI taxonomy): domain Eukaryota; kingdom Metazoa; phylum Arthropoda; class Insecta; order Lepidoptera; family Noctuidae; genus Ceramica; species Ceramica pisi. The sequence goes on along the minus strand of OY982537.1, from coordinate 1,675,022 downwards.
CCGTTCTACACCCCCTCTCAATGTAATAAACAAAGCTCACAATATCATTATGTCTTAAGAATTTACTTTAACCTACAAACCTTTCCAATATATACTATAGTTATCTAACAACAAAAAAAAACTTATTTTCGTTTTAAACACAAACTATAGATAAACTGAAACATAAAAAAAATACTTCTAATGCTTATAAACGACGTAAACCCATAAACTGAATTTTAAACTTGTATACCACACATCTTAACAAATTTTAGCAAAGAATCTTTCTTTAAAGGTTTTGTGAGCATATCAGCTACTTGTTCAGTAGTACTTGCATACTTTACAATTATCTTTTCATGTAATATTAATTCTCTTACGAAATGAAACTTAATATCTATGTGTTTCAATCTTTTAACACTGTTAGTATTAGCAATAGTTATGGCTGATTGATTGTCACATAACATTGTAACTGGAGATACATTAAAATATTAAAATCAGTCAGTATATTTATAAGCCAACAAGCCTCACTTGCTGCCATACTGAGAGCTACATATTCTGCCTCAGTAGATGAAATACTCACAGTACTTTGCTTCTTAGAGCACCAAGAAATCAAACAATTTGAGAAAATAAAACAGTAACCAGTTGTAGACTTTCTATCCTTAATGTCACCTCCCCAGTCAGCATCACAATAACCAACCAAGTTTTCATCATTACACTTATATACCAGCTTATAATTTATTGTATGTTTAATGTATCGCAGTACTCTTTTCAAGCCTACTAATAACATTTCACTTACACAGTCTTGATACCTACTTAATTTTGACACCACTACACAAAGATCTGGCCTTGTGCCCGACACTGCATACATCAAACATCCAATAACCTGCCTACACAGTTTTTCTGTTTTTTTATTTACTTCACACTTATTTTCAAGTATTCTCATATCAAAATTTTGGTCCATAGGAGTACATATAGGCTTACAGTTGTACATGTTAAATCTTTTTAAAACATTTTCTAGATAAGTTTTCTGATACAATTCTGTTACCCCACTTTTCAAATCTTGCCTCACATTTATCCCCAGAAAATTAGAAATCAAACCCAAATCTTTCATCTCAAACTCCTTATTTAACATTGACTTAAGTTCACATATCTGACTTTCATTAGTCCCAAATATTAATAAATCGTCGACATAGATGATAACATAAATTTGTTGTTTACCATTAAATTTTGAATACAGACATGAGTCACACTGTGATCTTTTAAAACCTTCTCTGATCATAACAGAGTTAAACTTATCGTTCCAATATTTTGGTGATTTCTTAAGTCCATACAAAGCCTTATTTAATTTAACAATATTTTTGCCATCATCATATGTCCCTTTAGGTAAGCTTATATAAGCATTTTCTCCAATTTCACTATACAGAAAAGCCCCAGTAACATCCATTTGGAACACAGGTAGTTTCATTTTTGTAGCAACTGCTAAAAAACAATCTAAAAGTTGCTAACTTGGCTACAGGTGCGTAGATTTCATTTAAACTTAACACATCATTTTGCTCGAATCCTCGAGCCACTAACCTAGCCTTATATTGTATAACATTATTATTTATCTTTACTTTGAACACCCATTTGCTACTTATTACCTTTACATTATCTGGTAGTTCACATACATTCCATGTATTATTATGTTTAAGAGTCTGTAGTTCTTTCTCTATTGCTTCCTTCCATTTACATGAATCTGGACTTCTCATGGCCTCTTCATATGTCTTAGGCTCATTATCCTCTACTGAGACATTGTTACATTCGTAAAATGCAGTTTGCTTCCTCACACGAGTACCTCGCTTTGGAGTTTTTTCATCACTACTTAATCCACTCACTTCATCACTGTCACTTGGCAAATACAAGCTGTCATCGGACTCAGCCTGTAGTGTACTACTGTCTTCTTGATCACTAGCTTCTTGAGGACTTGAGTCACTTTCTCTGCTTTGCTCCTGTTCTTCTGTATCCTCACTAGTCAATTGCATGGGGGGGAGTGGATTATTCAATTCGCTTTTGGTCTTCTCAGTCTCACATTGATTTTCTTGCAGGAAAACAATATCTTTTCTTATCTCAACATCATTTTTATGTTCAAGGTATATTCTGTAACCCTTTGTTATTTCTCCATACCCCACCATTATTCCTTTTTCCCCTTTTGGATCCCATTTACTCCTCTTTTCTTTAGGTATGTGGGTGTAAACAGCAGTGCCAAATATTTTGAGGTTATGTATGTCATAGGTCTTGTTTGACCACAATTCATAAGGAGTTTTACCCTCAATGCTGCTTTTGCCAGTTCTATTCAGTACATAGGCTGCAGTATTAACCGCCTCAGCCCACAGCTTCTTAGGTAAATTTTTGGCACATAGCATTGTCCTTGCAGCTTCCAATAAGGTTCTGTTTTCCCGTTCCGCATTTCCATTTTGTTTTGGGGTATAGGGAACTGTACGTTGATGCACAATACCCTTTGCTTGGAACATTTTACAAACTTCTTTATTTACGAATTCCGTTCCATTGTCACTCCGGAAAACTTTGACACAGTTTCCCGTTTCATTTTCTGCCAGAGCAATGAAATTTTTGATACACTCTTTTACTTCATATTTAGTTTTTAGGAAGTACACCGCCCTGTACTTCGAATAGTCATCCTTGAAGATAACAAAATATTTTGAACCTCCGACTGACCTTTCCTCCATTGGCCCACATGTATCAGCATGAATTATTTCACAAGTTTTCTGACTCACATTATTACTTACAGGGTAAGGCAGACGATGAATTTTACCTTCCAAACAGTTTTCACATTTAGAGTCGACCACGTGAGATTTGTTCACATCAATATTGTTTTTCTTCAGTACATTCTTCACGTAGTCCATGTTTTGATGCACTAACCTCTCATGCCAAGTTTTTAGATCAGCACATGTAACTTTTGCTGTATTTACTAAACAGCCAGCATCATATCGTAAGTCCATAACGTACATATTGCCACACCGCAAAGCCATTGCTATTAATTTCTTCTGTTTATTGTAAAATTCACATATATTTTCTTTTGTTATCAAAACATAACCTCTGCTCGTAATACGATTGACAGATAATAGATTCATCTTTAGCTCAGGTACATAGAGAACGTTGTCTATGGTTGTATCAGTCCATTCTTTACCATTCCATACTTCGCCCGCCACCTGTCCGCATCCATGAACACTAATTTGCGCTCCATTACCGACAGTTACCTTTTTGTTTGTAACCACCGAATATGACGATAGAAGTTTTCGATCGCAACACATATGTTCGCTTGCTCCTGAGTCCACTACCCACTTGGTTTCTTGAAAACTTTCGCCGATCGCACTTTCCACAACAAAAGCATTACTTTCTTTAGTAGTATTCTTCCTAAAACGGCACTTACTCTTGAAGTGTCCAGGCTTATTGCAATAATAACACCTTTGTTCCGTTCGACTGTCTTTGTTGTTACGATTACCATGACAATTCGAATTTGTACTTGTATTAGATGCACATTCACAATAGTTAACAGGTCCATTACCGACAGTTACCTTTTTGTTTGTAACCACCGAATATGACGATAGAAGTTTTCGATCGCAACACATATGTTCGCTTGCTCCTGAGTCCACTACCCACTTGGTTTCTCCGCTAGACCGACCCGAGCCGTGTCACGTGATGACGTCGACCGCCCGGGGTCAAATTACAAAGCGCGCGCAGCTGCACGCCAGATGTTTATGTTTACGTAAATATTTTTTAGTGGCCTTCTACTAAAGATACCGCTCAAGTGTTTAGTTATTTGTAATGCTGATAAACTGCTCTTTAAACTTACGTTAAGTGTATGATAACGGTTAGTTTCTATATTTTTTAACTAATTTGTAAACATTGAATATTGGTGAAAAAAACACATTATGTGAACTTTGAACAGGAATAATTTAAAAAGTAAATCGATAACATATATATTTTATGACTTGTATGGGTAGCTGGGTTATATCTAAAAACGATAAATAACAAACAACATACTCCACCGTACAAAAACATATATAAAAAAAAAAAATCTACCACCAAACATTAGCCATTTCCCGCCATTTTGCATTATTTACCTTCCGACCCACGGAACAAAAATTCTAATCATAACGTAAATTTCGTTTGTTTTGTTTATGTTTTGGCTGAAATCTATTGCCCAGTAAACATAAAATGCGATAATAATTACTTTTTAGTCTGAACAAGTAGCTAGACTTAATAATTAATCAATTACGATAGCGTTCTGACAACATGGACGCCTTGTGTAACAAGGGATAGGAAAATCATAAAAAAACATGCTAATACTTACCAACATGTTTATTTTCACTTGCACACACATTAATCACATCACAATGCACCCATAAAACATTACTTAACACTAATTCACTCACAAACAACATAATAAACAAGTTTATTCGACAGCTACGTCATTGCGCAACTCGCGTCATAGCACAGACTGACTAAAACATTTAATTTCTTTTTAAAAATGGACTCGCCCGTGGCGTTTTTCGTATTTTATGCATGTAGAAATGTATAAAGATTCGAGTGGAAAAGAGCAAAATGATACAAAATATCGTTTGTTAGACAGAAATGGACATAGTTTGACCACAGATCCGTTATTTGCACGACAGTCATTTCCGTGACTGGTGGGCGGTCTGCGTTGTTCAGACGCGTGACTGTCGGCCGGTCTACCGGTTCTTGAAAACTTTCGCCGATCGCACTTTCCACAACAAAAGCATTACTTTCTTTAGTAGTATTCTTCCTAAAACGGCACTTACTCTTGAAGTGTCCAGGCTTATTGCAATAATAACACCTTTGTTCCGTTCGACTGTCTTTGTTGTTACGATTACCATGACAATTCGAATTTGTACTTGTATTAGATGCACATTCACTTTGAAAGTGTCCATATTTATTACACTTGTGGCACTTTACCGATTTTTTGTTGATCGTTTTCTTAGCAACAAAGGCAGCAGATGATTGTGAATTTTCACCACCGCCTCTTTCCTTTAGCCTTTCTTCTTCTATCAGCAACCTGGCGACTAAGTTATCATAGGTCTGCTTATCATCCGGCGCGGACTCCCACGCAGACACAAAATGTTTGAACTCATCCGGTAAAGACATCAAAACCTTGGTTATCACCAACTTGTCAGATATATTTTCACCGAGTTGCTTTAGTTGATTTTGCAACTCTTGTATCTTCGATAAAAATACTGACATTTCAGAACCCTCTTCATATTTAAATTGGAAAAATCTTTGTTGCACTATATGAATACTTGTCTCTGATTTTTGTTCGTAAATACTATTTAGTTTTTGCCACATGTCTGCAGAGGTTTCGCATGAAATTATATGCACCATAACACTTTCTGAAATCCTAGTAACCAACAATGTTTGAGCTTTTGCATCTTGACTTTCCCAACGCGTTATTTCTGTGGCATTTTCCGGTTTTATGATTGTACCGCTTACTATGCCGTATAAGGCTTGCCCTCTCAACAATACCGTTGTCTGGAATTTCCAAATGTTCCAGTTTTTGGAACCTTCCAGTTTTATTCCTCCTTGCCCGTAAATTATAGGATCCATTGTGCTGATTTACTTTATGTTTTCCTGCCTTGTTCAATCCCTGAACAAGTAATTCCTTCCTGACGAATTCTAACCTCCAAAATAAAAACGCGCCAACTTGCGCGTGCCGGTTTTCTTTCTTTCGCCAGTTTCCACAATATTCACCTTTACTTTTTTGCGTCCAGTCGTGTTATGTGTCTGGTCCCATAACCTGTTAACTATTGTGATAAATTATGAACGCAATTACTTTAATATGGTTTATTAATATAGAGCAACTCAACTACAGAAAATCCACCATTAGTGCAGAGAGAGATAGCAACAACTACGTCACAATCGTTTTGTCTCTGTTTATTAGATTGCTTAGGCTGCATTCCGTTCTACACAAAGCTTTAATGTCAGCATGTCGAAGAAGAAAGAAGACGAAAACTGCGAAAGGCTTATAAAAACATTATTAACCATGCCATATTTTAGACTATAAAAAGCTGAACAGCCCAAAAACCCCGAACTTGTCAAACAATTCGGCGGAACAAATTCAGCTCCTAGACCTTAATTGGGTGCTAACACAGCCAGTTTGTTTTTAGTATGAGCTCAAGTATGACTTGCGAAACTGAATGTGATGTACCTAATTTTGTAGGTACAATACCGCTCAAAAGTGTTAAGCAAGCAAGATATTTTGTAAAAATTTGATTCGTCTGCAATATAAAAGCAATAGCGTCCCAATATAGTTGGGAAAAACTAGCCTTTTCCCAACTATATTGGGGTCAGCTTCCAGGCAAACCAGATTTAGCTGAAAACCAGTATTTTACGTGGAGCGGCTGCCTACCAGACCTCCACAAACCCTTAACTGGGTAACACGGTTCTCCTTGGCAAGACTGGATTTTCTGGCTTCTGACTATCCGTAACGACTGCCACAGATCTCCAAATGACAGCCGGGACCAGCAGCTTAACGTGTCACGGAGGAAACCCGGTTTGTTAAGATGGTCACCCATCCACAGACCAACCTCGGCCAGCGCTGTTTAACCTTGAAGATCGACCTGTGCGGCTGTTATTAATTAGCCACGAGCTCCTCCTTGTAAAATTTTGATTAATTATTAATGAAAAGTCCATATACTAACTTTTACTATTCGTATGGCAGCGGCATCAGCTGCTTAAAATTCTAAAATTATCCTTAATATTACCCGCGCCGTAAAAAGTACTCTATTTTTTATTTGAAGGCATGGTCTATCCATGTACCAGTTTCATACTAAGTTTCATTTCAGTAGATAAAACGTGATGAGATAAGTTATAGCCAGACGAACAGAGACACTATAGAATTTAAAATGTTTAAGTAAATATTTAGATTTTTTTATACATAACGGGGAACCTCTTGGCCCAAATCTCACCTGATGGAAAGTGATGATTAGGCCGAAGATGGAAGCGAGTTTCACCCGGAATCCTCTTACACAGAGGAACTGGCTATCATACCTCTAACTGCCGGAACACAACAATGCTGTTAACATTGTTGTTATGGCGACAGACTTAGACATGATGGTGGTAGCTTGCCAGGCGGACTTGGAACAAGTCCTACCACCAACCAGATTTAGATTTCACCAATTAGATTCTTTTTTATATTAAAAAAAAAAAATATTCCAAGTGCCAATTCTGCTAATTTACACATTCGCATCCTAATTGCAATCTGTCAAAAATGTATGAAAAAAAACCGGCCAAGTGCGAGTCAGACTCGCGCACCGAGGGTTCCGTACTGTTTCCAAACTCCTCCGAAACGGCTGAACCGATTTGCATGAAATTTTGTGTGCATATCGGGTAGGTCTGAGAATCGGCCAACATCTGTTTTTTTTTTTTTAATCGCTGAACAACGTTTGCTGGGTCAGCTAGTAAGTTTATGATTATTAAAAAAAATATACTATGTGATGTAACTAAAAATTTAAGATTTTCGGAATTTTTCCTTTAAGTGTACTTTATAACGTTGCTTCATGCCAAATTTCAAGATTCCAGGTCGTCTGAAAGTATCCTTTAGGTTTTGATTCCCTTGCGAGTAGTTGCGAGTTTCAAAATATGCGGCTTTAATTGCTGTATCTTTTGATTGCGTTGACGTAGAAGTTTGATTTTGTTACAGCTTAAAGATATTATAGACTTGAGTATTTGTTAAGAATTTCAATATAATACCACTACGCGTTCATGAGTAAAGGGGTAATAAGTTTAAAATTATTAAAAATATTTTTATTATATGATGTAACTAAAAATTTATGCTTTTCGCAATTTTTCCTTTATCTGTGTTATAAGACGTTGCTTCGTACCAAATTTCAAGATTCTGAGTTCACGGGAAGTACCCTGTAGGTTTTGATTCCCTTGCGAGTGTCGAAAATTTGCGGCATAAACGGGAGTATCTTTTGATCGCGTTGACTTAGAAGTTTGATTTTTTCACAGCTCCAAGAGACCATAGACTTGAGTATTTGATATGAATTTCAGCTTGATACCTCCACGCGTTCCTGAGAAAAAAGGTCTTGACAGACAGACAGACAGACAGACGGACAGCAAAGTGATCCTATAAGGGTTCCGTTTTTACCTTTTGAGGTACGGAACCCTAAAAAAGGCTTTTTTGACAGTTTGCGATTGACATGCGATTGCGAAAGTTGTTTAAAAATTACTAGAATATTGGCCCTCGGATCTGCGTTCACTTTTGTTTTTAATGGAGGCCTCACAACTTTACCCCGCAAAATTCAGTTCGCCGAAAACTTTTGAACGCTAGTGTATAGTGTGCTGCCTGACTTCGAAGTTTGAACTCGTTAGCATTCCAGGGTGAAGGTACATGACTTCTGAAAAGTATTTGTATGACACAGCAACTAATTTCAAATGTTTCCGACTCAGAGCTTGTTCTACAGTAAATTTGTCTTGTTTTTTTCATGAAAACTTTTACTCTTTGAGGCTAATGAATTATTGTCAGCCGGCATGATATTTACAATTAGGTATGTCATTATAACCAAAATTGCAAATCACTGGTTAATTGACCTACAAACGTTTATTGAGTTTCTATTAATTCAGTTGGTAAATAAAAGAAAGACAAACTATATACACTTAAAATAGAAAATAAAACCCCTAACTAAAATATGGCGTCAAATAATTCGTCCCCATCGCTATCGACTGGAAGGTAGCCCAAAAGACTGGCGGCAGTGCCACGTTGCTCTGTCCGAGGTAAAAGCCAGCCCTTGGGTCACATTAAGCGTCAACTAAGCGTTTTGCTAGATCTTTAAATAACACGCGAGCACTCGGACCCCACGGTCCACGAGTTTCAACCCCAAACGGCTCAAAAATGTAGTTGCAATTTTGCCATACCAACTAACGAATCCAGGAATCGGATCAGAAACCTCGGAGTAATCTCTCCAAACCTCCTCCTTTTTTGGAAGTCGGTTAAAAATAAAATAGCCTTCTTAAATTCGAACTGATTTAGTACTTTGAAAAGGGCATAGAATCATTGTAACATTACCTTCAAACATCTCGATAACTTGCATGTTACTCCACCCACATATGCATGTTAGATCGAGCGCCGCAACTTTGAATGAAAGCAGATCCCATAGAAATAAGTTCGTACCCCCTTTGACGCACAATGATAAAATTCTTGCCAGTTAAGTGGAAATATGAATATTTGCATACAACACAGCTTGTTTCACTGTACGTTATAACATATATGACTTTCCTACTAAACATGCGAAGCTGACCACGCCACTTTATCTGTAGCAAGAGCGAACATGTCTCCTCAGGTTCTGAGAATAGGGTGCTCTCAAAGGTTCAGACGGTTTCCTCGAATCGAGGATCTGCTCCGGTACATGTAGAGCTTTCAGTGTCGCCTGTGTACAGATCGTTTGATATGTGAGGTTGTAATCTCGCTTGGATATTCATTTTGTGAACTGGTTTCAATTACATACTTATGTTGAAAAACCACTGTGATAGGGTAGGACGATTTCAACTGAAACTTGGTCTTATTTGGTAGATAGATGTAAATGGTTTTGATATAATTTTTAAAAGCTTATTAGAATCATATCTTTAGCATTGCATAGTTTCATGCATCAATAAATTTAACCTTTATTTTGTTAGAATTAACTGTTTATTGTTTTGTGATAATTAATTTTTGTTTATTTATTTCAAGTATTTCGACGGTTTTTCAATTTTAAACCTAAATGTAGCGTGGGTTGAAAATTCGAGGTAAATACTCATTTTTGGCTTAAACTTCAAAGAATTAAAGGAACACTGTTAGGCTGCCTGTCCATTGTAGCGGAGCGAGCAATGATGGAATTGCACAAAATCTCCACACCGCATGAGTCACTGAAATTTAATACAATTTATTAAATCTGACGAACGAAGGAACGAACGAGTTCGAGTTCTTAGACAAAAGATTTGTGTTGACTTAGCAGCTTATTTGATGTTTTACTTAGATATTGTTATTTTGACATTTTGATTTATATTTATGACTGGTAAATTTGACATAGATTTTCGTACTTATTTTTATTTTTTCGTTTTTATTGAAATTTTTTTTTTAAATATAGTTTGGACATTCTTGTATTGTAACTTTAACATATTATTAATATTGGTATTTTTACGTAATTTTGATTCTGTAATTCATTCTTTATCATGCACAATATTTTTGCATGCCATAATATGTGGCAAACATGTCAGAACTTTTTCTTTCGATGTTATAGAAAGAAAGAAAGAAATCTTTTTATTTGGGACTCGCACAATACACATAAAGTACATTATGTACAAAAAAAAAAAATATATATACAGAGACAGATAGAAAAATCCTAAACGCTAACACTAATTAATCTGTGCGAGGCCAAAAAGGTCCCTGTCTCAGCGTATGCTGCGATATTTAAATAAATCACTGACGTATTCAGTGAAATAAATATATATCACAGCGCTGGTATTATGACAGGGCCTGAGTTATCTGCATGCACGTTATTTTTTTGTCTTTTACGTGCACACATGTTTGGGCAAATAAATTTATCGTATCTTATCTTATCTGAATCATGTACCTTGCCTCATACATAATATTGGTTTGTCAAGTTTCATTTCTCCTGATCACTAAGAATGCCGTAACACTTACTTACCGTCAATCATACTAACAGTAAATTAACTTCCTTTCAGCCTGGTGGATATTTAAATAAATTCTCTCATGGTAAGCGGTGATGCCATCGACAAATGGAGTACGTTTTGCTTGGAAGTAACAGATCAAAACTTTATTTATGGACCCTTATCTATTGAATAACATAACCTTATAAAGAATTTTTTTCCTACTCCTCCGCTGTACTCTTCTGATTAATTTCGTTGCTGGATCCAAGACAGTTGAATCGTTTCTCCGGGACTCGTCGGGCTTCATAAGCTCGGGGTTTTTCTGGTGGTCACCAGTGTTGTTTCTGGCTTTCAGGAGTTGCAGTAGTTGGGAATGAGTGGCGGGCTTGTTGCAAAAAAATTGAAAAAAAATACCGGTGATGTCATCGACAAATGGAGCACGCTTACCTCAAATTAATTGATTAATTCTTGATTTATGGACCCTTGTTTATCGAAGAACATACCTTATCTAGACAAAACCAAGTAAGTAGTTAATAAAAACTTCCAACTATGCCTATTTAAGTACCTTCCTACAGAAAGCCGTGAACTAACTAAGTACTTCCGACTCAGTCATTAATGGTAATAAATTGCCCGGTAGTAAAATAAGGTCGTATTTTACGGAACTCTAATTTATTACTACTATAAATCTTTATTGGACAAAGCTTTCAGTGTAGTGCGTGATACATTATGTTTTGAGACACGCTCTTCCGTGGTTGGTCAGCTGAAACTTGAGGCTGAAATCTTGGGTGATACGAGGCTGCGCTTTCGCAATGTGTTGTGATGGTTATATTATGACTAGTTGATGCCTGCGGCTTTACAAATTATGTGCTAAAACCTTCCTAGAGAACCATTTTATACATTGGTACAATAATGTTTTATTGACATAAAAAAGGTTGTACATTTTCGTTTGAGACCCTGACTCCTGAGCTAGATGAGACCTGTGTTACAGTAGTCAGTGTCTTCACCCGTACTTTAGAATTAACAATTTATGCAATAAATCGAACAAGTAAATCACTTAAAACTAAATTTAATGCAAGCTCGCTATTTCGTGGTGTGTGTTCTGCGTGTGTGTGTGTGTGTGTGCGTATGTGTATGTGTGTTTAGGTGTGTATGTGGGGTTGGGTGTGTGTGTGTGGGTCTGTGTGTGTGTTTATGTTTGTGTGTGTATTATGTTTGGGTTCTACATACATAGACATAAGACAGTTACATTTTATATGTATTGTTCAATCATCAGTACTGTTCTTTTATTAAGTTTTCTGTCTGAAAGTAGTCCAATGTTTGCAGCCATGAATTTAGTTTAATCTTAGTTTTATATATTGTAAGAGGGTTAATGTTAAGAATATTATTTAATTTATTATATATATAAGTAGATAAATATAATCGTTGTCGTCGAGCGGATGCGGTCTTAAATTTGATGGTGCTACATACATTACCGATAGTTCTCTTATATTTTATTGCCTGATTAACTGGTGTGATTTCGTGTTGTCTTAATGTAAGATTGAGGATGTATAATTGTCTCACTGTTAGTACTTCGCAACTTTCATACAAACTTTTTTAATTGGTGAAAATAGCATGAAAATTGGTGCCGTAGTTTTTGAGTTTATCGTGAACAGATAGACACGGCGGAGGACTTTGTTTTATAATATGCAGTGATAAATACAACAACTGAGGAGCTCGTGGCTAAATGATAACAGCCGCACGGGTCAATATTTGAGGCTAAGCAATACTTGCCAAGGTTGAACTGTGGATGGGTGACCATCTTAACATATCGAGTTTCCTCCGTGCCCCGGAAAGCACAGTTAAATGACTTGTTCTAGTAAAAATATAAGGAAATAATCCTAAAAAATTATTAAATAAAATAAATAAATACAAATAAAAAAAAATGAGGCTCCATTAGCATGAAGAGTTCGAATTTCATCCATAATTTACATTTCGACAAATATAATTTACTCTAAGCCGTTGGTCCTGGCTGTTATTTGTACATCTTTGGCAGTTGTTACGAATTGTCAAAAGCCAATAAATCTGACTCCAGTCTGACCAAGAAGTACCGTGTTACCCAGTTAATGAATTGTGGAGGTCTGGTAGGCAGCCACTCCACGTAAAACACTGGTATTCAGCTGAATCCGGTTTGACTGGACGCCCGGCACCCCAATATAGTTGGGAAAAAGGCTAGGAGGATACTAGATATGTTAAGGTCACCCATCCACAGACCAACCTTGGTAAGCGTTGCTTAACCTTGAAGATCGACCCGCGCAGATGTTGTTATGTAGCCACGAGCTCCTCAAAGGAAAATATAGAAGAATATTTAAATTAAGAATTTTAAAAGTAGTTTGGTTTTGGTCGTGAGTGTTTCTTGGTCCCTTAATAATTAATGCTTCTAAGGTAAACACTGTTTCATTCCCATAATAATAAGTGATGTGCAAAAACTAATTTAATCCGTGGCTCAATTCTATTAATTTTTAATCAACTTTCACATTCGCATGTCAATCACAAACTGTCAAAAAAGCCTTGATTTACATACATTTTTCACAGTTTGCGAATGAGATTTGAATGCGATGCAAATGTGAAAATTAATAGACTTGGTCCTCTGAAGAAAATAAACAGTAACATTTCATCGTGATTCCAAACAAAAGACATTCGTTCTTGGACATAAGCCTCCTGAATGTATGACCACCTTGACTAAAATTCAAAAGTCATTTATTCAAATTAGTGTGAGAGCCAGCACTTTTTGAACGTTAAGTTTTACAAAAGCCAGTCCCCCAAAACGCCCGCCTGTCACCACTTCCTAGTGTTTCAGCTTTGGAGAAGAAGTGGCAAAAAACTTCCCAGCAACACATCTGTTTGTTATGTTTTAAAACTCCCCTTCCCCTTGGATCGCGAAAGCGTTTAGACGTGTCTTCCGTATTAAATTTTTATTCATTTTACAAGTAATTCAAAATAAACATCGTAATATTCAGTCGAAGTACTAGGAGTTCATAAAGTACAAAGAGGCCATCAGCTCGAGTCAAGCGACGGCAACACCAGCGCGGCGGCGGACTGAATGAAGCACACCTACATCAAGGACTACGCAGTTCTACGCACACACCCGCTGTAGAGATCTTCAACTTGGACAGATCCCATTCACCCCGACGCTTACGCATGGTTAGTAATTACACACATAAACAACGCAACCATTGTCTACGCGCTTGGGATCATCTTACACTGGACGGAACGAGAGATTGTTGAGATTCATCGATAACCGACCAGCTAAGTTGACCTGTCAAGTTGTCAGCGCTTGCCCACACCATCTAATCTATTCTGCTGCCCTGGTATCTTGCCTTACACTACAAACTTTTGAATAATGTCAGTACGACGTACGCCGCCTCCCCCCTCCCCCACCCCACCGTTGAAAGCGGTTACGCCGGCACCGGAGTTAGCGGGTGTTAAGTCAGTTGAAGTCATCGCAGACAAAATTAAGTCACCATTACAGCATTACGAATCTGAGCCTGATCTTCACACTCTAGCTAACATTACTGAGAGGAAAAAAAGAAAATACAATGACGAAGGTACGGACTTACTGATAACCATAAAAGAAATGTTTTTCTCCTTCTCCGCAGAGCAGGATAAGAGATTTAATGAGTTAAAGGCGAGTATTGACTTCATATCTGATAAATATGATGAGTTTATATTAAAAATATCGTCTTTAGAAAATGAAAGCAAGGCCGACAAGTCAAAAATAAAAGAGTTGGAAGAAAAGCTGGAAAACTTGGAGAAAAAAACGCGTGGTGTAGGTATAGAAATTCGAAATCTACCCAAACATTCAGGCGAGACGAAAGAATCCCTCCAAACCGAAGTTATAAAATTAGGTAAAACTCTTAATGTGATAATGGATGCTAACTCAATTAAAGACATCTATAGAACCAAGTCTCAGGACCCCTCAAACCCTGTCGTGGTAGACTTTACAACCGTATTAATGAAGGAGAAGGTTCTTAAGTCGGTTAAAAACTTTAATAAAACTAAGCAAAAAGGAAACAAACTAAATACTACCCATCTTAACCAGGAATATCAACTAAAACCGCTATATGTATCCGAGTCATTAACCAGCAAAACCCGGAAACTATTCTATCTGGCGAGGCAATTCCAAACAAGTCATGGCTTTAATTTCTGCTGGACATCAAATGGAATTGTGTACCTTAAGCAGCATGAAGGAGCTTCCTATTCTCGAATAAACGACCTCAATGACCTAGAGTACCTAAAGAAAACCATAACAGTATGACTATATTATGTTGTCTCTATTGGAAAATGTAAACAGCTCACTTTAAGTACGTCTCAACAAATGCTTTGTTTAAACTTAAGTATGTACGACTATAACTCAAAAAATGAACATTATGTAAACATTTATCCCACACTCTATCACTTTATAATTAAAAGACATTTACCTTCAGATAACAACTTCTCATTATGTTATTACCATACAAATCACATACTACAGTACATTACACATCCACTCTCTACAAATATACACTCTGGGTTCTTTTTTGATTTAACAACTGACTCAAATATACATCTTCTTACTATACACAATTCCTACATAAATATATTTACAAACCATACATATCACATGTACACAATTTATATTATTATTTGCACTGCTAAATTAATATTAATTTTTGTAAGTCTTCTACATCCACTTTATTTAAATATTTCATGGTTATTTCACTTTATATCAACCTTAAAATGGCAGTTAAATAAGCTCAGGCCCGATGCTTATCATTTTTTAGATAATCCTTGTCACATATCACTTGTATTACATATAGGTACCTAAACGTATACCAATTCTAAAGGGACAGATAAATACCGGACCAAACCGTTTGAAAACGTTTTACTTTCAAATTATACGTGGTGAAATACTTTTATTAACTTTTATAATTCGATAACTTAAATCATATAACAAATGATATAGACGAAATCTCTGTATCTAAATCCCTCACATGTGACTTAGAAGAATGTCAGCAACATATAACTCAGGTACCATCCAGTGGTCTTATAATATTAACACAAAACATACGCAGTATCAATTGCAATATAGCTGGCTTTGAAACTTTGTTAAGGAGATTGAACATAGAATGTGATGTTCTGGTACTTACCG
The DNA here is from genome assembly GCA_963859965.1 of Ceramica pisi. Taxonomy (NCBI): domain Eukaryota; kingdom Metazoa; phylum Arthropoda; class Insecta; order Lepidoptera; family Noctuidae; genus Ceramica; species Ceramica pisi. Next base: position 1,659,217 of record OY982537.1, on the reverse strand, counting down.
AATGTTGGCTTTTGGGTGCTTCTGTCATTCCACAGATCGACGGCTATCGCTCTTATGCCACTAAAACCCACCTCAGACAAAATGATGGCGTGGTAATATATATAAGTAACTCGCTGAATGTAAATGTTGAGGAACCAGAATTCACAGACGGCAACTGCTTAGTTACTACACTCGACAAACATACCTCAATCATATCTATATACCGCTCTCCTTCTATAAGAAACATTGACAACTTTCTATACTCCTTAGACAATATAATATCCAAACTAAATTCCTTCAATAACTTAGTGTTAATTGGAGATATTAATATTCCCATTAACTCCTCCAGGCTGGATCTATCGGGTGAAAGATATTTAACCATCGCCGCTTCTCATGGTCTCTTACCTGCACACACTGAAATAACCCGTGCAATCAGCTCCTCATGCCTGGACCACGTGTTCCTTAAGACCCAGTTTTCTGCTATGACTATTGTGCCACAATCAACCTTAACAGATCATTTCCCTGTCTTGACGCAATTAAGTCCACAGTGCATCTCTATAAACCCTAGGCAAATGACTAAATCAACTATAACTAGAATAGACACAGAAAGCTTGAACAAAGACATTAACAATATAGACATGACCCCCATATTCGAATCAAAAGACCCCAATTTTTCCACAAATTACCTTATCACTAATATCCAATCAGCCATATTTAACAACACAAAAACTTTCACTGTGTCGAAGCGCAAAAAAATACTCAAACCATGGATTACGCCTGGTCTTCTCAGATGTATGAAAAATAGGGACTTTCTTCACAAAAAGCATAGGACGGCTCCGGATAATATCATTTTAAAAACATCTTACATTAGATACCGCAATTTCTGTACCAAAATTTTAAAGAAAGTAAAAAGAGCATATGAGAAATCTCAATTAGATACTGCAAAAAATAATCCCAAGAAACTCTGGAAGACTATAAAATCAATTACAAATTGTGTCAAAACCACTGACTATCCAGTGGAATTGTTAAAACTGAGTGACTCCAATAACACCGCACTTGATATTATTAATGACCACTTTGTAAAAGTAGGTCAATCGTTGGCAGAAAAGTATCCTCTTAACCCTTCTCCGTCAACATCTAATAATAGGTCCTCAAAGTATTCATGCGACTCCCATTCGCGATCATTTGTATGTGAAGAAACGACGGAAGAAGAAGTGACCCGTACAATCCTTACATTAAAATCAAACTGCGCCACAGGTTGTGACAATATCTCATCGAACCTAATAAAAAGTAATATCGAGCTTTTAGTTCCTCCTCTCACGTTTATTTTCAACAGGTGCTTAGAATATGGTGTATTCCCGAAAAATCTCAAACTGTCTGAGGTTCACCCTATTCATAAGGGAGGTGACCGTGATCGTGTTAATAACTACAGGCCGATATCGATCCTACCTTCCTTGTCGAAGATTTTTGAAAAACTACTAAACAAGAGACTTGTTAGCTACTTGGAGGGTGAGGGCCTACTCTCTTGTACACAGTTTGGCTTTCGGAGGCACAGAAGCACAGATGATGCCATCTTCAAATTAAATAATTGTATAGCTACAAATTTAGATTCTGGAAAGAAATGCCTTGCCATCTTCTTGGATCTAGCCAAAGCATTTGACACGATCTCGGTCCCCATCCTTTTGCGAAAACTCGAGAATTTCGGTATAAGAGGCAATCAACTTAAACTTTTTGAGAGCTATCTGTCGGAAAGATACCAGTGTGTAAGAATAGGAAATTGCACTAGCTCTTATCTTCCTATTTCATACGGAGTTCCCCAGGGTAGCATTTTGGGACCTACCCTCTTTCTCGTTTATATAAACGACTTAACCGCTGGGTCCCGTGTGGTTCACATGTGAACCAGTAATGTCAAATCGCACTTGAGCCCCGCTGGTTCACATGTGAACCAGCACACCGCGACTGATATAAACTTTAATATTGTGTAAACTAAGCTTTAGAATCGTTTGCTAATGAATGTTCTCTATGGCAGATAAAATTTGCCAACCATAAACACAAACAGATACTAAAAATATGACAGCCGACATTTCAAAAACTCTTGTCAAAAGTTTCTACGTCACGGTTATTTCGCGCGCATGTCATGCAGTGATTTTAGTGATTTTTGTGTGTTTTTAGTGTGCTAAACTAGGGTAAGTGGATACATAATCATTTATAAGTGTTTCCTACAAGTATGTAGCTAGTTTTTTGCATGAAATAACATCTCAAAACTTGTTTTGTCGAGCCAACAAAAGTTACGTAGTTCCGAGTGTTCGCCAACGTCAACATTGTTATTGTTTGGGTTTCTGGCAATGTTTACAATTAAAGTAAGCATATTGTAACGATTTATAGTTAACAATGCGTTGATGAATATATAGGTAGTATTCTACAAGCTTTTCCAATTGGAATCTGTTTGATATAACTCTGATAATCGTTATCAAAATAGCGCATTGAATTACGCAATAAAAAACAACAAATGGCGCCGCGCTTTATGAAGTTTGAGCTTGAATATTGCTATAATCGGCTATAGAACTCATATAAAAGATCATTGTCATTAGATTACTCTTCTTTTCATAAGCTAGATCCCAAAAATTGGTGTAAATTGATGCAATAGTTTTGTCAGAAATAACATAAACAGCAACATAACTACATTCAGCAAGTTCTCTCATTTCAATAGGATATATATATTTCTCGAGTACTAATAAGACTTTTGTTTGTGATTAATTTCATGACGACATAATTAAGGAACTTGAAACCGTTTCAACTGTGAGGATACAAGCTTTAGAAACGCCGCGATAACGTTTTAAGTGGCTCGGGTCAGATTACTGTTGAATGAGCGCCCGCCCGCGGGGCGATAAGGACTTGTGACGTAAGAAACGTTCCGTACGAGAGAGGTTAACGAACCTATCTATACCCCAAGGCGAAATAATCTCTTACGCAGATGACACTGCTCTTATATTTAACGCCGACAATTGGGATGAGGTATTTAACGTTGCACAATGTGGACTTAATCTCGTAAAGGAATGGCTACAAAATAATTTACTTACACTGAACAGTGATAAAACTAAATACTTGACTTTCAGCATACGAAATCCACCTAAACTGCTTACTACAAAACATTGCCTTATTCCTCACAATTGTCATGGAATAGATAACTGTAATTGTGTACCTCTAGAACGTGTCAACAATGTGAAATATTTAGGATTGATTATAGACCATAATTTATCCTATAAGGCACATATTAAAGCTTTGTCGGGACGAGTAAGAAAACTAATTTATATCTTTAAAACTTTGCGACATGTTGCTGACCTCAAATTATTAAAACAAGTTTATTTCTCTCTTTGTCAATCCATTATTAATTACGGCATAATTGTATGGGGAGGAGCTACGAAAACTACTCTAAAAGGCCTTGAGATAGCTCAGCGTGCAATTCTAAAAGTATACACTTTTCGTCCAATTCGCTTTCCCACAAACATTTTGTACAATACATGCGAAGTCCTTACAGTGAGACAATTGTTCTTACTCAACATTGTACTAAAACAACATGGTGAACTTATATATGATACTGATCTCACAAAGAAACGCAGAAAACATGACGTTGTGGTCCGCATACATAAACCAAAAACCTCTTTCATAAAAAGATTTTTCGTCTTTCTAGCACCACATGTGTATAATAAAATTAATAAATCCATAAATATTTTTTCTCTTAACAAATTCCACTGTAAAAAAAAGGCATATGAATTTTTAATGAAACTGTCATACGAAGACACTGAAAAATTTATTCAAATAATCAGTTAATGTGTTTGTTTGTATATCTATATATATATGTATATTCACTCTACTCCTGTGCATATATTACATTATTATAGACATATGTATACATTTACACCTACACACACACACACACACACACACACACACACACACACACACACACACACACACACACACACACACACACACACTAAATTGTTAGTAATTTAAGTTTAGTTTACCTTAATTTCTTGTTTCTTTGATTTGTAATGGTCCACTCTTGTTTCTTGCTAATTTAGGTTACCTAGTGTACTGTTTCTGAGGGGAAACGGCGCTGTTAGCTGAGATATAGGCTCACGCCTAGTTCAGCTGCGGATGCTCATTCTCTTATTTTTAATTAAACTGTAAGCCTAAAAAAAAAAAAAAAAAAAAAAACTTGAATTTATGTAATAAGTAGTATGCAAAGTAATTAATACATGACATCATTTATTAATTTATTTATTTAACCATTAACATCCACCATCACCACCATTCATACCATACCACCAACCACCACACCACCACCACACCATCCACCATTTCATTTTTTTTTTTATTTCATCTTCCTGCCCTTAACGTTACTTGGGGTCGGCGCAATACGGTTTGTTCTTCCACTCTGCCCTATCAGTCGTCAAACTTTCACTAACTCCTTTTTCTTTCATATCGCTCCTCACACAATCCATCCATCTTTTCTTTGGTTCCTCTTCCTCTCCATCCATCAATATGTTCATTACTAGTTTTGTTAAATAAGTTTCGTCTTCACATGACCTTACCAAGACAAGCAATTCTTTTTTAACTATTCCGTAGCTGGCGCCACTTTTAAACTACCTCTAATGTAGTCATTTCTCACTTTATCCATTCTTGTCACTCCACACATCCAACTCAACATTCTCATCTTCGCCACATGCAACTATTTTCATCCGTCTTTTTCACAGCCCAACATTCTGATCTATATATTACGACTGGTCTTATCACGTACTTGTAGATTTTTCCTTTCTACTGGAGGTTCATCCGTGGGTCGCAAGTTGTCCCAGTGACCTGTCGCCATTTCGTCCATCCTTCCATAGTTAATACATGACACAAAAATTTAATATCATTTATCACTTGTTCAGTGACCGGTTCAGTGCATCTCGTATCTAGCGGCGTCCCGTGGTGTGGGGGACATTTATCACTTGTTCAGTGACCGGTGCAGTGCATCTCGTATCTAGCGGCATCCCGTGGTGTGGGGAACATTTTCTCTGCTGCATCTTCCGGTACGTAGTCACTACTCTACTCAAAGAGTTTTTTGGTACTCTTAAATTATTTTTTATTTTTTTTTTACTTTCTCGGGTCCCTGCCATGGAGACCCGGTCCTTTTGTAGGCGTACGAGGGGCCGAAACCAACTCGCAGAAGCCCCGTTAGACATTTCCAATGTAATGGGGCACCAACCGGCGATTGTCCCTGTATGCACTGAAAGTATTCCCAAGGACAATCCCCGGTCGGAGCAGTACTATTGCAGAATATGGAAACAAAAAATGAAACGCTATGGGTTTAGGTGGCTTAGTGCATAATCCTAACATTATACTATTATACTACTTAACAATAAATACAAAAATTATTTATTGTTATAATAAAATAGTATAGTTAGAGATCTTTGTCCAGAGAGGAGCTCGTGGCTAAATAATAACAGCCGCACAGGTCAATCTTGAAGGTTAAGCAACGCTTGCCGAAGTTGGTCTGTGGATGGGTGACCATCTTAACATACCGAGTTTCCTCCGTGCCTCGGAAAGCACGTTAAGCCGTTGGTCCAGGCTATCATTTGTAGATCTTTGGCAGTCGTTACGGATACTAAGAAGCCAGAAAATCTGACGGTAGATTTAACTTTACTGCAACATAGGGTGAAGGGTTAAACTAAGAGAGATCAGCTGTTGGTCAGTATCGACTATGTGACTCTTATCTCACGGGAAAAGCATCATTCTTCATTGGTAATCTGAGTTGAGAATGTTTCTTGGTGCTTCTTAAATTATTCACCGTTGTAATAGGCTTGTGTCCTGAAAATATTTGACCCGTATTTTTTTTTGTTACGGGAACCAAAATTGACGAAGTTACGACGCTTTTAAAATTATCAATACGTCACGCCCTGGCATAATTTTTAGTGTGTCGTGACGTCCCGAGCCCCCACTCCCGAGTTTTGATGCGTTTTATCTTGGTCAATATTCATTGATTTGCAAAAACAAAAAATCCTGGTCCATTATTTTTCAATACTCTAACTGACGGACTAAATAGTTTTGTAATTGTGGATGATGGAAACTAGATTATGATGTACATTTAGGTACCAATTACCTTAAAATTATTTTCATTATTAAATTTGACGTACACCCTAATCTTGATTAATTCCCGCTTAGCAAACGGATTGTTTATTCAGATAAAATGGTATACAATTTTCAAGATTATATCTTTGTCGCGTTATACAACGCCTACTCTTTGTCTGCCAAAGAATATTAATACTTTGTATAGTTTACTTTCCGAGAAAGTTATCCAATATCGTATTCATGAATCTTAAATTAACTTTCAAAACATTTATTACATGAAACTTTAAAGTAACTAATCTAATTTATTTTATGTTCATTTTAGATTACACAGGAGTCTGTTTTCATTATAAATTCAAAGAAAATATGGATATAGACATCAAAAGGAACAAAAATAAAGTCTCAATATTATCAAAACATTTAATTAATAATAACTTACTTTAAAGCGTTTTACATAAATTCACTTAAAACTACAACATAACATTTATGTAATTTTGATAAATATTGATATACATTTATAACATTTTGTAATTTGAAACTAAGTTTTTTTTCCTAATCATTTTATTAGATACAAAGTTTAATGTTTTATAACTATTTATAATTTTATGTTATGTACATTCAGTGATTACAACTTCAAAGTAATTTTTGTTAAATACAAAAAGTTTTTAAAATTTTATTTACATTTATATCTATCGTATAATTCGATGTTTTATCTATTAAATTTTAATATCTAATTCGTACATTTTAGTTTGACTAAAATTTTTATAACATACTATTTAAGATATCATAAAAATCTTGAACGAAACTTGAATATTTACATTATTTTTCGATAAATCATACTGACTTCCATATTGGGGCTCGAAATATAGAAGTTAGTGAGAGACATCAAAAAAATAGAAAAATAACAACTATAAAAAAATATGATATTACCATTCTATAGGTACCACGTAAGTCATACATTTTTCTACATAACAATTTAAGGTATACATCTATTAGATCTAACAAAAATATGTACATCGTAGATATTCTATAGACAGTCCATTTCTCGGTACATTAGGGCACTTCACACTACCGTAGCTTGGTTCTTGGTGTTGAAACGCGACCTGTTCTTGACTGAGTCTCAGACGATATCGTGGCAGGAATTCCCGTTTCCTGTCCGGGTCGTCTTGGTGGGTTGGGGGCGGCCCGACATCCCATCATTGTAAGGGGGCGGGCAGTACATTACCTGCGAACAAAATGAGGATTTATTTAATACTGCAAGAAGTTTACGGGGGCGAAAGTGAAATATTGTTGTCGTTTTTCATGTTGCTGGGGTCCGAAGTTAACAAAGTTGGAGATTTACTTGGAGTTATATTTGTCATCATTTAGAAGTAAACAATCAGGGAAACAATTTATCACATTAGAAAGATTTTAAGAATCATTTTGCTAAGATTTATTTGATGAACATTTTAAGACTTAAAAACAGCTTAATTGTCTGTTGAGTGCAGTAAATTGGAACAATCATTAATCGTGTACGGTATAAGTTGGGTTGCATTGTTTAGATGACAGGGCTTTAATTGTTCGATGTAAATGGAAATTCAGACACAGAGGAATGGGTTTTAGGATAAGATAAAACGCTTGAAGGGTAAACAAACGGTGATTAAATCAAAGATTGCATCAAGGGGTTATCATTCGTTTTTGAAAGATGTTTGTTTTATGTTCATACTAGATTTTGCCTGCAGTTTCGCTCGCGCAATACAAGGTGAATTTTTAAAGTGTGCCTTCATGGGAAAATCGAAAAACACTGGAAGGAGTCTCCAGCTCGAACTGCAGAATCGAACCGGTTGATTTTGAAAAAAAAAAAAAAAACACCTTTATAAACCCTATCAATCTCCGCATCAAAATTCATTGAAATCGATTTACCGTGACAGCGTAATAAAAAGACAAACTTATTTCTAAGTAAAAAATCATTTTTTTTATTGTGACTATATTTTTGTTGGCTTGTTTTTTGTCTCTGTTGGTTCATCATTCTAACATGGTCTATTTATATATGAAATTTTATCAAAATCCGTTCAGCCGTTGCCTGTCTGTCTATATGTGTGTTGTAGAAACAGACAGACAGGCAGATAAAAATACTTTCGCATTAATTTGAATAGGACATAAAATTTCTCTATTTACTTCATATAAAATTCAGTCTCGTACCCGCCGATAAAAGAAAATGTCTGCTATCAGTCGTGTTATCGCGACACGTTTAACCTCAGAAGGTTCGACAGACAGAGAATATTTGTTAAATCAGATAAGAACAAGTTATATGCAAAAGGTGACTTTTGATTTACAGCTTCGACTTTTAATCGAGATTTATATGTGAACGTGATTTACAAACCTGATTTACTTTCATAGATTTTTGAGTTTCAATGCAACCAAAATCTATTCATGTATTCCTAAAATATAAACACAGTGCCATATCAGCTATCTTACAAAGGCAGCCCACTTAATGTTGCCGACGTAAACTAGGGACGATTTTTTTTAACATACTATTAATAATGCTTACGTATCAAAATGGCAGTTTTAGTACTTTTTTGGCCTACCCAAGTGTCCTTTCATTGGCATTGTTCGTCGAGGCATTGAGCTCCTTATTGGTCCTAAGTTGAGCTAATCGACAACTGACCAAGGCTTGCACACACACTTGATTGGACAGGTCCACTCAAGTCTGTGTGGTTCTTTCCTCGAAAGACCATTTCAGACACTGATCTGCAGGGTCCTCATATAACGTATTGTGAATATGAGGACCAGATTGTTATGTTAGGGATTTATTTCATCGCGGGATTATTCGCAAGAGACACCGTGGCTCCGGAACACAAAGGGCAATGAAGGAACTTGGATGGGTTTTAGTCAGTAGAAGTCTGACACTCCCTCCCGCTACACCCAGAGCGGGAGGAGTCATTGGATGATATCCCATCCCTAAAAATAAAAAAAATAAAAAAGGGGTTTATTTCACTGAATGTTAGTCTGGCGGTTTGAGTTCTTTATGCGGCCTACACAAATGTCCTTACTTTGGTATTGTTCGTCAGTTCGTTGAGTTCCTTTAAGTTCTAAGTTTGAGCTACACGATAATTGGCAAATGCTTGCACTGTCTGGACAGGTCCACTCAAATCTGTGTGGTACTTTCCTCAAAATACCACTTCAGACATTAATCTACATGGTTCTCATAATGATTTGACCAGTACGATTATAAGGACTTTAATAGAGACGAATTTGTTTCGGCGTTTCTTCTCAGAGCGCCGGCCTCATCTAGTTTAAAATGACCAAAAAAGATTGACGTGTAAAATTGTTATTTACAACCTACTTATCACCGTTCCATTCGGCACTGTCCTCGGAATTCAAGGCTCGATCTTCGATGATATCAAACTGGACGTAGTTTGGCATCATCGAAAAGCGAGTAATTAATTGATAATTCGCACGCTCGCTCGTTCGCTTTTCGCTCGCTTTTTTTTACTTTTTTTTATTAATTATGTTGTAAGTACAACAATAATTGTAAAAACTTTTTTGAAAAGAGTAACTATTGTCCATTCTTCTCCATTAGAATGTACCTTTCCGATGGAGATTAGAGTCACTTTTTAATATATAATTTTAAATGTAACGATGACGTTCAAAAGTGCAGTTTAATGGCCTAACTGAAATAAACATTTTGACTTTTGACTGGTAACGTAATTATGGACACCTATCTACAAACTGACCTCGGCAAGCATTGCATAACCGTGAAGATCGGGCTAAGCAGTTTTTTTATTATTTAGCCACGAGTTCCTCCACTTTTTAAAAATTGCTTCTTTTAAAAAATATCTAAACGAACTGAAATCCTCAAAAACAAATCCTTCTTTCTCAAGACAATTTACAACCAAATGAAATCTATTTCAACAAGTGGTGAAGAAACAAATCTAGATAGAACTTTATGAAATATTAGTTTCACTCTGATGAATTCCTTCAACAACCGTCGGTTCTAGTCCAATGAACTCAGTTCCAGTATTTGTGACGTTAACTTTCAGGGTTCCGTGGCTAGATCAAGAAACGACACTTGCGTCATTACGATTGTTTCACAACTTAGAGACATCATGGATGATATACCGCGTGTATCTGACATCGACGCACAAACGATTTCCATGGGTCCAGGGCATGATTCTGGACACCCTAGACTTAGAATTTTTCGTCGGCTTTTTTCTATTTTTTTCAAGGGTTTTTTTACTTTGGACTGCTCATAATCGTTATTCTGACCTAACCCAATGAGATTTTTAATAAAAAAATAAATAATTAACTACTTTCACTAAAAAGAGCAATCTGAATAAGACCACAGATAGATATCAGCTCTGCAGAGCTGATACCTATTTGTGGTAGGTCCTCTTAAAAAAATTAAAAAATGAGAAAAAAACCGACGAAAAATTCCAACTCTGGGGTGTCCAGAATCATATCCTGGACTCATGGAAATCGTTGGTGCGTCGATGTCAGATACACGCGGTATATAAAAAAAAAAAAAAATACAAACATCTGAATTGAGAACCTCCTCCTTTTTGGAAAGTCGGTTAAAAATATATTTTTTTTATGCAAAACGGGGAAACTCTTGGCCCAAATCTCATCTGATGGAAAGTGATGATTAGGCCGAAGATGGAAGCGAGTTTCACCCGGAATCCTCTTACACAGAGGAACTGGCTATCATACCTGTAACTGTCGGAACACAAAAATGCTAATTATTATATTATTATTGGAAATATTATTTTTACATAATTATTGGAAATTCTACTAATTTTCACATTCGCATTGAATTCGCATCTAACTCGCGCGGCTGCCTAACAGACCTCCACAACCCATTAACTGAGTAACACGGTACTCCTTGGCAAGACTGGTGTCTGATTTTCTGACTTCTGACTATCCGTAACGACTGCCAAAGATCTCGAAATGACAGCCGGGACCAACAGCTTAACGTGCTTTCCGAGGCACGGAGGAAACTCGGTATGTTATGATGGTCACCCATCCACAGACTAACCTCGGCAAGCGTTGCTTGAGACCTTGAAGATCGACCTGAGCGGTTGTTATTATTTAGCCACGAATCATCACTACTACGGAACCTTAAACTTTACGTGGTCCGACTCGCACTTGGCTGGCTTCATAGCAATGATTGCTCACGCTTCTTTTGTATAAAAATAAATTCTCGATTTGCTGTGTTTCGTTTCTTGAAATAAGCATTTTTCTTGTTACTATTTTTAGAGAAACTAGCTGTGTGCCTGATGGATAAAATGTTGATAATTTAAACATAATTATTCAATACCTTATTTGGCTCGTTTAGAGATGAAGTATGAATGACAAGAAGGACAATAATACCATAAAAATTGGCCAACTACGAGTCGAACTGTCACACGATAAATCGAAAAAAACCGGCCAAGTGCGAGTCGTACTCGCGCACTGAGGGTTCCGTAAGCAGAAGTTGCGATTTACGATTTATGATGTATTAAAAAAAAACTACTTACTGGATCTCGTTCAAACCAATTTTCGCTGGTAGTTTACATGGTAATGTACATCATATATTTTTTTTTAGTTTTATCATTCTCTTATTTTAGAAGTTAAGGGGGGGGGGGACACACATTTTACCACTTTGGAAGTGTCTGTCGCGCAAACTATTCAGTTTAGAAAAAAAATATTGTGGAAACCTCAATATCATTTTTGAAGACCTATCCATAGATACCCCACACGTATGGATACGATGAAAATATTTTTTTTTTAGTTTCAGTTCTATGTATGGGGACCCCCAAAATTTATTGTTTTTTTTTCTATTTTTTAGTGAAAATCTTTATGCGGTTCACAAAATACATCTACTCACCAAATTTCAACAGCATAGCTCTCAAGGTTTCGGAGAAAAGTGGCTGTGACATACGGACGGACAGACAGACAGACATGACGAATCTATAAGGGTTCCGTTTTCGCCATTTGGCTACGGAACCCTAAAAACAATTTAGTTGTGTGCGTCTTTAATTTTTAATTTGATGTAGTATTAATTACCAGCTGACCCGCGCAACTTCATCTGCGTCACATTTTCCACTTAGCGTGATGATATATAGCATTCCTCGATAAATGGACTTAGATACTGAAATAATTTTTAAAATCGGACCAGTAGTTCCTGTGGTTAGCGCGTTCAAACTAACAAACAAACTCTTCAGCTTTATAATATTAGTAAAGATTTGGTACTATGGCGAGACTAAAAATACACAATTTCAATTTAACTGACCCCCTATTAAGGTTTATGAGATACAGCTAGCTAACAGACAGACGGACGGGCGGACAGAAAGACTGACGTATGGATGGACGAATGGACTGACAGACAGACGCGAGGTTTAGTAATTCTATTGGTTACCCTTTTGGGTACGGAACCTTTAAAACGACCCGTTCACAAAAATAGTAACTTTAGTCATTGCCGATACGACGAAAATAGTTCGACTGAATTCGAGAACTTTAAAAGGTTTCGCCATATTAATGTGTGGGAAGTAAATTGGAACTTTGGAATAACTATGTATTACAATTTCGTTGGAACATAATGTTTGTATTACACGTGTATTTTCTACATTTAGCGTGGGTTTTTCGAATTTATATTACATTCGGGTCGGGGCTTGGCTATTAAAAATTATTGTAATTTATTTGCTGAAACTTGAGTTTTCGTTCTATGCCTGCGGCACCTACCTATTTTATCTATACCAAATATTATAAAGTAGAAGAGTTTGTTTGTTTCCTGGAACGCGCTAATTTATGGAACCACTGGTCTGATTTCAAAAATTCTGTATCTTTTTTAGTTTAAGGTTTCCTTTATGTATTTTTAATTTGGTGTACAATAATGTATATTTAAGTAAGGGAATGGAAAGTATCATAATATCCTATTACATGGCATGATCTACCGGTGATTCAAATTTTATTCATAAGTTCAGCCGTATGTATTAAAAAGTAATATTTTGTTAAAATAATATTGGCCAAGTGAGTGTCAAAGCACACTCAGTGTTTTGACAAGCATACATTCAGACAGCAAAGTGATTCAATAAGGTTTCGTTTTTCCTTGTGAGACACAGAACCCTAACTAAAAAGTAGTTTTGGGGGCCGAGTCACCCGCGTCCGTAGGAGAATACTCTTCAGCGAATCCCTACACGTGGTCCCTGGGTGGTGCTAAACAGGTGACACTAACCGCCTCCGTGGTCTCGTGGTTATACCACCTGATTCAGACCCAGAGGTCCCGGGTTCGATTACCAGCGGGGGCAAATTTTTTGCTCGGTTTGGTTGGTGGTAGGACTTGTTCTAAGTCTGCCTGGCAAGCTACCACCATCATGTCCAAGTCTGTCGCCATAACAACAATGTCAACAGCATTGTTGTGTTCCGGCAGTTAGAGGTATGATAGCCAGTTCCTCTGTGTAAGAGGATTCCGGGTGAAACTCGCTTCCATCTTCGGCCTAATCATCACTTTCCATCAGGTGAGATTTGGGCTAAGAGTTTCCCCGTTTTGTATAAAAAAAAAAAAAAGAAGTAAAAAACAACCGGCCAAGTGCGTGTCGGACTCGGACACGAAGGGTTCTGTATCATAAACTTAATTTTTAGGGATCCGTACCCAAAGGATAAAAACGGGACCCTATTACTAAGACTTCGCTATCTATCTGTCTGTCTGTCACCAGGCTATATCCCAGGAACCACGATAGCTAGATAGTTGAAATTTTCACAGATGATGTATTTCTGTTGCCGCTATAACAACAAATATAAAAAAACAGAATAAAATAAATATGTAAGGGGGCTCTCATACAACAAACTTGATTTTTTGCTGTTTTTATAGATAATGGTACAGAACCCTTCGTGCGCGAATTCGACTCGCACTTGGCCAGTTCTATTATTTGTTGGTATAGCGGTAATAGAAATACACAATCTGTGAAAATTTCTTTATAAGGGTTCTTGAGATACAGCCTCCTTTTTAGGGTTCCGTAGCCAAATGGAAAAAACGGAACCCTTATAGATTTGTCATGTCTGTCCGTCTGTCTGTCTGTCTGTCTGTCTGTCCGTCCGTCCGTATGTCACAGCCACTTTTCTCCGAAACCTTAAGAGCCATGCTGTTGAAATTTGGTGAGTAGATGTATTTCGTGAACCGCATAATGATTTTCATACAAAAATAGAAAAAAAAACAATTAATTTTGGGGGTCCCCATACTTAAAACTGAAACTCAATAATTTTTTTTTCATCGTACCCATACGTGTGGGGTATCTATGGATAGGTCTTCAAAAATGATATTGAGATTTCTAAGATCATTGTCTTCTAAACTGAAAACTTTGCGCGACACACACTTCCAAAGTGGTAAAATGTGTACCCCCCCCCCCCTTAACTTCTTAAATAAGAGAATGATAAAACTAAAAAAAATATATGATGGTACATTACTATGTAAACTACCAGCGAAAATTGGTTTGAACGAGATCGAGTAAGAAGTTTTTTTTAATACACGTCATAAATCGTAAATCGCAACTTCTGCTTACGGAACCCTCAGTGCGCGAGTACGACTCGCACTTGGCCGGTTGTTTTTTTTTTAGGGATGGGAAATCATCCAATTACTTTTCCCGCTCTGGGTGGAGTGGGAGGGAGTGTCAGACTTCTACTGACTAAAACTACTGTCTTTAAGGCGCGCGTGAAACACTAACGCGTCGTCGACACGGTCTGTCGTCATTAGACGGACGGACGGCGAGCCACCCATAGCTCGCCGTCCACAAGCCCGCGCCTTCGGTGGCCTCCGATGCCCGCGGCGTCTACCACGGCGGCCGGGACGAGAGGATCTCTCCCTCTCTCACTCCGCCACCTCCTTCGCTAGCATGACTGCTTCGCAGAAGGAGGTGGTGGCGTGAGATACAGCCCCCTGACATACGGTCGGACGAACGGACAGACGGACAGCGGAGCCTTAGTATTAGGGTTCCGTGGGATGCCCTTTGGGTACGGAACCCCGAAAATCTGCCAAAAGAGTGTTATAGCACGCTCAGTGTTTTGACAGACAGACATGTGGACAGCAAAGTGATCCGATATAAGCTTTCGTTTTTCTTTGCTAGACACAGAACCCTAAAAAAATAATTCATCATCTGCCTAGCCTTTTCCGAACTATATTGGGGTCGGCTTCCAGTCAAACCGGATTCAGCTGAATACCAGTATTTTACGTGGAGCGGCTGCCTACCAGACCTCCACAACCCGTTGACTGGGTAACACGATACCTTGGCAAGACTGGTGTCAGATTTTCTGGATTCTGACTATCCGTGATGACTGCCAAAGATCTCGAAATGACAACCGGGACCAACAGCTTAACGCGCTTTCCTAGGCACGGAAGAAACTCGGTATGTTCAGATGGTCACCCATCCACAGACCAACCTCGGCAAGCGTTGCTTAACCTTGCAGCTCGACCTGTGCGGCTGTTATTATTTAGCCACGAGCTCCTAAAAAAATAATTTAATCTTTCATTAACCTTGAGAACAACGAGTTCATTAGTTTCTTCGTATCGAATCAGGTGTAAAGTAAATTATCTTGGATCGATCCATCAGTTAATTGAAATAATAAATATTCTAGGCACAAGAAATATTGAAGTTTAGTTGAAAGATGGATCCAATGGCGAAAGGTTATTAAAGGTTTTTGAACAACAGTTTGTTTATGAAACTATTATTTTACGTGAAAGATTTTTGTGATGGATGACATTATGTTTATTTAAAGCTAAAATTATATTTGGGAGGAGCTCGTGGCTAAATAATAATGGCCGCATGGGTCGATTTTTAAAGTCCAGCAACGCTTGCCACGGTCAGTATGTGGATGGGTGACCAACGCAACAATCAATCAATCAAGAAATCAATTCGTTTATTTGTGATACATTGGTTACATACAGGTGTTCATTACATAAAGGACATGGTAAAAAGTGGCCTATGAATCAACACATGCGAAACCTTTACTATTATTCCTAGTTTTTTTTAAATTACATTTTACTGATTAGAATAGAACGGACACTTTTTAATTACGAAACCATTTTAAAAAGTAACTCACTTGGGTTTTATAACCCGGCGCCATTATTTTAAAATGAAACAAAGCACTCTCAGCGCTGTAAGATTTTTAGTTACCTACAAAAAGAGTAAAGCGATTAAAGCGCTGTATGACACGAACACTATTGACACTGACAGTCGATAAAATGACAGTTGACACTTTGATGTACCTAATGTATTTGGCACCTGATACCAGGGAATCGGCCGTCGACCTAACTTACCACGCTTTCGTATGTTAGAAGAACATAGTAACACTACTCTATACATTTTTGGTGAGATAAAAAGTCTGGCAGCTCTGGGATCTTAGTCCATTTGGTATGTTTCCATTGTTTGGTATGTTTTATAACCTCAAAATCCGAAATCATTTTGGATACTTTACAATTCTGACAAGTGCCCGTGATTTTAATTTAGTTTTAGTCGAACATATGCATTATTTAAAACACATAATAGTAAATTCACGTCTCTGTTGGTTCTTAGGCGAACGATGTATGGGCGATGAGCAATTTCCTTTGACAGATTGTTGTAGCTTGATGTGCTGTCGTCTGTACCTACGTATTGCAGTAGAAACTGGACGATGAAATGTCGAATAGAATAACTGAGCACAAAATTTTCATGAATAATTCACGTAAGAAGTTTTGTGCGTGAAGAACCGAATAAGGGACTGCTCACATTTATTCAGTTTCATTCGCGTTTCAATGATTTTGGTCATACTTATACAGATCTGCTTCTATCAGCCGCGTACAGCGTCGTAAGAATCAGATGGCGGCAGCGGCAGAACAGCGCTGAACACTATCTATAGCACTCACACTTCCGCATTTTTTACTTGTTTGCCGCGAAAGCAGAATAGATGCGGAAAGCTGAAGCCTTAGTGTGAGTTTTTTCGACTCACGTTCGAACGCGTTCGATTGCGCGTTAGACTTTAGTATGGGAAATTAGGTTCTACGAGTGACCACCAGGTGGCACTATAACTAGATTCCCATACTAAATTCTAACGCGCTCGCAATCGAACGCGTTCGAACGTGAGTCGAAAAAACTCACACTAAGGCCTCTGAACGCAAACTGTCTCCAGTCGTTGTTTTCTATTGGCATAAGTTGAATAGAGCTTGATTAGTGTGAATATAGTCACTAAATCTTTTCCAATTAATATTATCAGGGCTACCATCCTGATAATATTAATAGCAGTACCTATTTTAGTAAAGTAGTTAATGCCGTACCCCGACCAAATAACCTTGAGCATTTTTTCCCTCAATAACAGCGCAAGAGATACAATAGCGAATACGCTCAGAATGTTG
Source organism: Ceramica pisi (assembly GCA_963859965.1). Taxonomy (NCBI): domain Eukaryota; kingdom Metazoa; phylum Arthropoda; class Insecta; order Lepidoptera; family Noctuidae; genus Ceramica; species Ceramica pisi. Next base: position 1,641,786 of record OY982537.1, on the reverse strand, counting down.
AATAAAATCGTTATAAAATCTAATGTTGGTCGTTTGAAAAAAATACTTCTACCAAAATGTTCATAATTAAATTGCCTATCCATTAGTGTAAGTACAAAATCAAAATAATCGCTAGTTTTCGAGAAGATGCATGTTTTCAGTATTTTTTTCTCATTTCTGTGGTTTCGTTGTGAGGAGATTACTTAAACATTATACTTAGTAATAAAAAATAAAATCTACTATTTTGAAGCCAAGATTATGTAAAAATTTAATGTATTTTTTATTAGTTGATATTTGTTTTGGATAAAGAGTAGATAGCTCCATAAAAGTGCACAAAAAACGGCTAGCGCTGCGTTTTGCTCAGGGACGCGCCTTAAGTAAAGAAACATGCTATAATAAACTCACAGTAAAAACTTGTACCAATATTATAAAAGGTCACAGAATAGATTTCAATAATATACTAGTACATACCTATTGTGTACCTATGGTAATACATGTCTACCTAATGCTGATATAAATATACCTACGTCAATATCTGGTTTATTTACATTTAATTTCCGAGCAAATAAGATAGCTTTCGTATATCGAAGGACTTAATAAGTCTTTCACCCGATGTGAACACTTTGCTTTTTATTACGCGTAATTCGTAATAGTAAATAAAACGCAAAAATAAAAACACGAATCTAAATATGATGAACTCACAGTGTGTTAATACAAATCGATCTCTCTGCTATACGAAAGTATGAACAAAGCTCAAAAAAACAAATGATGCTTGGATTGCCGCTTTTTCGACTATTTCTTTTCTGTGACCGGCCAGCTGTTCAGCCTTAACATTTGCATAATTGTTTTTTTTTTAATGATTTGACGGCTGTCAGTTGAAAACGATTCTCCCTAGGGCTGAAAAGTAATACTTTCAACCCGCTCTTCAGGCAACTTCAGGCCTACTTTCTGAGCATCATTAACGAAAAGATTTTTGAAGATCCGACTGGTAGTACCAGAGATTAGCACGTCCAAACATACAAAAAGCTCTGTTTTATTATTAGTTTAGAAAATATGTACCGATTTATCATTACTTTTGGATCAGCTAGTATATGATGCCCTCATATATATATTATGTATGACACATGACTTAATATTAAATAGTAACCTCAACAATTTCTCGTTGGTCATTTTCGCTAAAGTCGTGTGGCACACATTATTGCATTACGTCCGGGACCCGGGAAGCAATGGAGCTTTTAGTGAAGGAACTCATTGGGGAAGTGTACTAGTATTAGATATATACTTGTAGAGCCAAGTAATGTTGTGATGTTCTTTTTGGGTTCCGTACTCAAAAGGTAACTAACGGAACCCTATAACTAAGCCTCCACTGTCGGCCCGTCCGTCTGTCTGTCAGCGTTACTTCAAAAATGTATACTATATATATACTACTACTACTATAAAGCTGAAGAGTTTGTTTGTTTGAACGCGCTAATCTCAGGAACTCCTTTTTTGGGATTGAAAAATTATTTCAGTGTTAGATAGCCCATTTATCGAGGAAGGCTAAAGGCTATATTATTTATTAGTTGTATTAATAATATGTTTGTAGACAGTTGAAATTTTCACAGAGTGAGTACTCCTACTCCTATAACAACAAACAATAAAAAATAATTACATTAAAAATTAAAGGGAGCTCCCATATAAGAAACATGATTTTAGGGTTCCATACCCAAAGGGAAATCAACGAAACTCTTTTACCAAGCCTCCGCTTTCCGTCCGTTCGTACATCTCTCTGTCCGTTGCGGGCTGTACTTCAAGAACCGTAATAGGTTAAAGGGAGCTTCCATAAAAAAAAAATGTTTTTAGGGTTCCTTAGCCAAATGGCAAAAAACGGAACCCTTATAGATTCGTCATATCTGTCTGCCTGTCTGTCTGTCCGTCCGTACGTCACAGCCACCCACTTTTTTCCGAAACTATAAAGACTATGCTTTTGAAATTTGGTAAGTAGCTAATGTATTCTGTAAACCGCTTTAAGATTTTCGCACAAAAATGGAAGAAAAACAATACATTTTGGGGGTCCCCATAATTAGAACTGAAACTCAATTTTTTTTTTTCAATTTTTTCTTCATCAAACCCATACGTGTGGGGTAGGTCATCAAAAATGATATTGAGGTTCCTATTTACATTTTTTCTAAACTGAATAGTTTGCGCGAGAGACACTTCCAAAGTGGTAAAATATGTCCCCCACCCTTGTAACTTCTAAAATAAGAGAATGATAAAACTAAAAAAAATATGTACATTACTATGTAAACTTCCACCGAAAATTGGTTTGAACGAGAGTTTTTTTTAATACGTGAGTGATTTTCTCAAGCATAATGTTTGGGCGGCGCGGCTGAAAATCATATCTTAAAGTAAACGTACAACGAAGTTATTTTTTTTATAGAAAAAAGGGGTACTTATCTTGATCAGGCCGTCTATATTTTAGTATATAACATTTCTGTGGTGAAATAAAAAATTGTTATTTAGCATAATTCTAAGTTTGGTGGCGCGTCCACAATCCGTTTTTCTGGGGATGACCACCTCTTAAACGAAACTACACTAGTTTACTTGAAATTACTGATTTTATTTGTATTCAGTATTATTTTTTCTATCTAATGACAGTTTTATTTTTATATTTAGGGCAATACTTTATCCTAGTGAAAATCGAAAAGGACTGTCCGCGCGAAATTTTAAATTTTGGTGGGTGTAATCTAATCATTAAGTGACTCGTATAGAATAAACCTAGATGAACAACGCTACCAACGTTTACTTCGTTTAGCCAGGCGCTCACGCGCAGCAGTGACAGACGTGTGCCATCCCGTTGTGATTTCCCGCCAAAAAAGTAAGTAAGTCTTTTCGTAGTAATCGGACAAAAAACCTGCAATTTTGGTGTAATGTTTTAAAAACGTTTTATGACTAAGTCGGTGTTGTAATTTAAATTTAAATATAAAGGTTAAGGTTTGCTTTCAAAATTATCCAAATATAAATAGTACATTCTTAATAGTTTTTTTTAAAATAAACATATTCAATAAGATTCTAATTTTGGTGGTGCAATTTTGGTGGTTTTGGTGGTATTTTACCAATCACCAAAATTGCTTAGTAACACCAAAATTAGTTTTTAGAGTTACGAGGTACCTCAAAGACAAACGAAAACGAATCATAATAAGATAACTCGGTTTGAAAGTTCAGTACGAGTAGCTTGAGAGTGATGAAGAAACAAGAAAATGTATAACGTTCGTGTACTGTACGCTTAGAACGAAAAATGCTTTCAATAGCAATAAAAAAATAATTTAGGTATTACTTGTTTTCCAGCATAACAAAGAAATAAAATTCAAAGTTGACACACGCAGAGTGCTTGGAGAGGAAAAGGATGACAGAAAAGAAGAGAAAAGAAAAAATTAGGAATGATGAACGAATTGCTGAAAACGCGGATTTCAGTGAAAATTATAATACGAAATATGGCTCTGAGGTTCAATCCGTCCATTTTGACGCTAGCCGATCTCAAATTACATTGCACACTTCAGTAATTTACTATCGTTCAGGAAATGAATGCACAGTGATGGGTACTAAGGAAGAAAATAAAACAGCTAATAAAAATAATAAAAATTATCATGATGGTGATGATAGCGATGATGATTTGAATATTTTTTAATTTACAGACTGAAGAATTGACAAGACTTAAAAAAAATTTAAATTGATCTCATTACATAATTAAGTTAACATAAAATGTTAAAAAATTACTTTTATATAATTAAAAATGATCATGATGATGATGACGATGATGATGATGATAGAGGTTAGAGGAGGTGACTGCAATTCATTTAAACTAACAACTGTAGAATTTACAAGACAGAAAAATAAGAATGTTGTATTTGTTGATTGTTATTTTTTTTATTGATCTCATTATGTTATTTTTTTATTAAAACATTTATTCACTATAAATAAGATTTTTATTGATAATTTATTTATAATTTGGTTCAGTAAAAAAAAAATGGTGTCAAGACTTTCTAATTTTGGTAACAGAAATAAATTCTGATGTCAATATTTCTAATTTTGGTGTCAAACACCAATTTTGGTGTCGTACCAATTCTGGTGTCGACAATATATTAGAAGCTTTCAGGAATAAATAAATTTCTCTCACATTTTATGTACCTGAATACGTATCTGTTGCTTATCAACATCTTAGATTATTAAAAAAACCAGAAACAAACTTTTCCACCAAAATTAGGTAACAAATCATAGTTGTTGAAATTCACTCACGTAATAACTTGTAAACCGCAACTTTGCTTATCTATACTAATATTATAAAGAGATAAAATTTGTTTGTAAGTTTGTATGTTTGTAAGTTTGTATGTAGGGGGTAATCTCAGGAACTACTGGTCCGATTTGAAAAATTCTTTCAGTGTTAGATAGCCCATTTATCGAGGATGGTTATAGGCTATATATCATCACGCTAAGACAAATAGGAGCGGAGCATTAATGGAAAATGTGACGCAAACGAAGTTGCGCGGGTCAGCTAGTAATATTATATACCTACAGGTTTGTACGGAACCCTCGGTGCGCGAGTCCGTCTCGCTCATGGCCAGTTTTTTTTTTAGTTCATGCTACGGGACCATTTGTATGAGAGTTCGACTCTCACTTGGCTGTTTTTTTTAAAGGATGGGAAATCATCAAATGTCTCAATGCTTTCAGACTACGCTATAATATAATAGCATAGGTATAGTATAAAGCTCATAGCACAAAAATATCGCGCACCATACATTGTTATGGACACGTTCACACTGTACTGAACTATATATTTTTGACTGTGTATGGTGCGCGATATTTTTGTGCTATGTGGGCTCAAATCTCAAATCTCAAATCTCAAATCTCAAAATGTTTATTGCAATCGATAATGTACACATTCAGATGGTAAAAATAATAAAAAGAAACAATTATGGACCCTGTCGGGCACAGCAAAACATTAAATAATTAGGAGAGAGGAAGAGCGCTTTAAATAATTTTTATTATAAAGTAAATGTTTATCATTTCCTGACTAGTTTGTAACCATTGTATAATATTATCATTATTACCAACATATTTATTTTTGGATTAAGTTACATTTTAGTTTTTATTTGCTTGGAGTTCCTGCATTGGTATTAGTTTATTTAATTTTACATACATTTTTGGATATAGTACCTATATTTTTTATTTATAATCTATATACTCTTTGCTATATATTATAGCGTAGCCTGAAAGCAGCTTAATGCCCTATGCGTTCCAGGATCGCGGTGACTCTTTCAAATAAATTTCACAAATCCTTGCGAGTTTTATTTTTAATAGTTATATACCTTCTTTGTAAATTACTTGTAAAACGGCTGTCTCACCACTTTTCTCATTTCGTTTGATGGAACGAGTAAATATTTCTTTTGAGTAAAATTTCTCGAGTTTTCTTACTCTGTTATAATATTTGGAAGAAAGTTCAAACAAGGCCTTTTAGTATACTAAGAATACAGGGTGTTTCTATATTAAGAAAGGCTTCTATGTACTTTATATAGTCAACAGAAGTTGATGAATGTTTCGCCATTTTGAATATTTATCGGAGCTAATTATTTTCCTTTGATTATTTTTCTAGACTGGATAAATATTTTTGAGATAGTTATATTTGTGAACGTGCTTATAAGTATTTCATGAATATTAAGTTTGAGTGGTGTGCATGAGATCCTATCCTGGGTTCGATTCCTGGGTCGACTTAGAGCAGATTTTACCAATGAAACTGATCGCCATCAATACATCTAAACTGCGTTCAAGAGCTGTCAGCGTCAATATTCCACAAAAAATAATGACAACACAGACAGCTGACAACACAGACAGCTCCTAAACGTGGTAAACTGAACGCGATTGATGAAATCCGCTCTAAGAGTGGATGAAACTGATCGCGATTAACTGATCACGATCAACTGACCGCGATAAACTGATCGCGTTCAAGAGCTGTCAGCGTCAATCTATACTAATATTATAAAGCAGAAGAGTTTGTTTGTTTGTTTGGTTGAACGCGCTAATCTCAGGAACTACTGGTCTTATGGGATATAGGAACTATTTTGGACTTCTGACAATCAGTACCGGCAATAGAATGTCACTTTTCTAGAGGCATTTGAAAGTCAGTTGAAGGTCTTTTATCTATGACAGTTTGCCTTTGCAAAGTTTCAATTTACCGTAACATGTTGCCAGAAGTGGTAAACATTTCTCTGACTTCACATAGAATACTAAACGGTCCTGAGGTAATAGGTACTTTCACTACCATATCTTACAGTTTGATAATCAATTGAAGAATTTCAAGAACTCCATCCTTTTTGATGATTGGAAATCCTACACACTGAACGTTATGAACCATATCTTCTATATAAATATTATAAAGCAGAAGAGTTTGTTTGTTTGTTTGGATGAACGCGCTGATCTCAGGAACTACTGGTCGGAATTGAAAAAATCTTTCAGTGTCAGATAGCCCATTTATCGAGGAAGGCTATAGGCTATATATCATCACGCTAGGAGAGACCAATAGGAGCGGAGCAGTAATGAAATTTCTCCTGTATCGTGGGTGCGTTTACAAACATACAAAGTCACATACACAAACAGCCAGACCCGAAACAACTATCTGTAGGCCATACAAATATTTGTTCCGTGTGGGAATCGAACCCACGACACGCAACGCAGCAGCCGATCGTTCGACCACTGCGCCAATCGTGCCCTGGAACTCTCTGCTAGTGTCTACATTCTCTTCCACATGTAACCCGTCTACCTTCAAAGCAAAAGTAAACAGGCATCTTCTGGCTCACGCTTACTTTATCATACATACATATATCTTGTGACTTTTACAACCAGTTCAAACTTCTTAGGTCGAGTATCAAAAGGAGAGCTTCCCTTGCCTACGATAAATATATAAAACAAATTCAAAATAAAATAAGAAGTGATCCCCGTGTTTTCTGGCACCATATAAATAGTTATAAAGTCAGAGGTGGCTTTGAAACTAGGATTAAATATCATGGGGTGGAGCACGTCGGCAGTGATACGGCGCAGGCTTTTTCCAACTTTTTCGCAAGTGTTTTCTTGCCCGACGTTCCCCTCCTTGATTATAATAGTCAAAATAATAGCCGTCAGAACAACCACTCAAACTTAGTGCATATCGATAAAATAGAATTACAGGATGTAGAATCAGCTATTAATAAACTTAAACCTAATTCCGCTGTAGGTCCTGATAACATTCCTGCTTACATCTTGAAGGGATGTAAAGATTACATTTATAGACCCGTACATCACATCTTTAATTTAGCGCTCACCACAGGCAAGTATCCACAGCGCTGGAAGGTTTCACGAGTTCAGCCAATTCCGAAAACTAAGGACACTTCTAATGTAGAAAACTATCGACCAATAGCTATATTGTCATCACTTCCCAAATTATTTGAAACAATATTACATAAATTGATTAGTTACCAGATCCAACCATTTCTTTGCGAATCTCAGCACGGTTTTCGATTAAACCGTTCTGTTAATACAAACCTTCTAACGCTTGTAGATTTGATTTCACAGCAATTGGACAAAGGCATACAAGTTGATGTTGTATATTTTGATTTCAAAAAAGCTTTTGATCGTGTAGATAATGACGTGCTACTAGACAAGCTTAATAAAATCGGTTTCTCACCTAAACTGCTCAAATTTTTCGCCAGTTACATGCAGGACCGCCAACAATATGTTAAACATGGTTGTTATGTGTCGGAGACATATCACACTAGATCTGGTGTTAGCCAAGGGACCATTTTAGGGCCATTGTTTTTCGGAATCATGGTTAATGATCTTGAAAAGGTTCTCCGCCACGCCAGGTGCTTACTTTACGCCGATGATCTCAAGTTAATTTATAGTGTTGAGGAAATGGCCGATACGCTAACGCTTCAGGAGGATATTGACGCAGTGCTTCGATGGAGCGTTGAAAATAAACTCTTATTCAATACGGCTAAATGCAATGTTATGTCCTTTAGTCGGGCGCATAACCCTCTACATGCGCAATTTTTTCTAGGAGCAGAAACGATTGCCCGTGTTGATTCTGTTAAAGACTTAGGAGTTTTATTTGATCCGAAACTAACCTTCCACGAACATATGCTGACCCTGGCCGCTGATTCGTACCGGAGGCTAGGTTTCACTATTCGGAATGTGCGTGAATTTGATGCGCGATCCCTTGCGATGAAGTTGGTATATATGGCTTTAGTCAGGAGTAAACTAGAGTCTGCCTCTATAATTTGGAACCCCTATGAGAGTACTTACGCCTTGCTTCTTGAGAAAGTCCAAAAAACATTCCTTAGATTTTTGTTTAAGAAACTGTTTGGATTCTATCCCTTTTTATACCCTACCAAATATTTGCTTGGAATGCTGAAATTTAACTCTCTTGAAGTAAGGCGTAATTATTTTTTACTCATGTTTGCTTGTCGAGGTCTTCGGGGTGAATCCGATTGTCCTGAATTGGTTGCTCAGTTGGTCAGGCTGTTTGTTCCTCTCGTGCTTAAACAACAGCTAAGGCCGCGAGCACACAGACTGCTAGCTATTCCATCTACGCGCACAGTGTCACGAGCTAACTCGCCACTAGTTCGTGCGCTTTCTTTGCTCAATGCTCTTCTGGCTTCAACACCGGAGTGTGACTTGTTTGCTGGAAGATGGATTGATGTGTGTCGTGCATGTTTAAGATTTTGTGAGAAGATGGATGAGAGATGAGGTGTAACTTTTTTTTATTTATTTTTTTCATTCACTTATTGAATATTCTATACTTTTTTTTTTCTCTTGTATCAATGTTTTATTATATTCTTTTATTCTAATGTTTGTTTATAAGCTTTTGATTTCACTGATTTGTTAGCATTTTTTTTTTACAAAACTTTCTATTATGTTAGTTTTTTTTTATTTGTACTGTACAATGCTTTGGATAACACTATAGATCTGTAATGTTGTACATGTTCTTGTAAGTAAATAAATAAGTAAAATATATCATTCAACATACATCTTATCTATTGACAACTGGCGTGATCGAGGTCTTCAATCATCAATTTTTAAAAAAAATAAAATATTTTTACTCTGGGCTTAAATCTGGACGCAAGTGTTGTTAAACAATTTTTATCGTAACCTTCTTGAAGTTACAAGCTAAACAAATACCTCACGACATGCTCTTGTATTTACTGAGTATTTACTGAGGGACGTAATCAATCAAAACTTCAACAAGATTTCACAATAAAACTCAAAACTACCCACGATTGGCACTTAACATAAACGGTGCCAATTTGACTAGCATTCAACAACCCGTTATGAACTAACATTGGGATCTGGCAGTACGCCAGAATGCCAGATCGAATTAAAGCCAGTTATTCCCTTTAATCTTTTAGAGATGAGTGATTAGCATCCGATGAATATTCCTGTAATTGTTTGTATTACGTAAAATAAACTGTTAGTTTAGAACTGGTTGTGAGTTATTTATTTCTTTGTAATACGAGTGGGATGATGGTAGAGTTTAGTATAGGCAGCTCATAAATAATATGCTCGTGGAATCATCGTTTAAATAGATATTTTGTGTAGCAAGCAACCCGACTCTAAGGAGAGTCCCTCTCGCCGCGATCCTCCGTCGCTACGGGCCTGGCACCCTCTACGGGAAAACGGCCCCGTTCAAGACGAACTTGGACAGGAGTGATCGCGACGAGAAAGCGGAACCTCCCGAACACCACATCTCCCGCCGTCTGAACAACGTTCAAAATTCATTTGACCAGTACGATTGTATGGACTTTAAAAGAGACTTTGACCTCTGAGTTTGTGTCGGTGTTTCTTCTCAGAGCAGTCAGCTAGGAAACGCCGGCCTCATCTAGTTTAACATGACCAAATCTACGTGTTGACGTCTCATAGACAGCCTACTTACAAAATAAATATCACTGAATATATCGGCAATGTGTAGTTTTGTACTGCTCATCTGGCCAACTGTTGTCAGTATTAATAGAATTATAACCTACCTGTACTCTTGGGCAAGACTGGTATCAGATTTTCTGTCTTCTGAAAATCTGTGACGTATTATCATGTGCCTTGCCTTTTCCCAACTATATTGGAGTCGGATCCAAACCGGATCGTATCCGTGGCGTATTATTTTATTCAAATGATAGCATATAATAATAAATGGATCCCATCCACAGACCAACCTCGCCAAGTGTGGCTTAACCTCGAATCCTCATGAAAAAATTTGAAAAAAATTGACTTTATCAAAAAACATGGCCGCCAAAAACGACCAAGTTACAAACAAGTCGCTTTTCAAGCACTCTGATGCAGTTGGTGGCCTCAGGTATGTGATTGAACTGCATCATGCAGACTGCTTAAAATTCGACTTGTTTGGAACTTTTTAGTCATTACATTTTTGGAATCCTCCCCGCAAGCCCTTTATTTTGATACCCCACTTGATAGGTTTTGTAAAAAAAGAATTAAAGACATAATTTGGGGTCAAAAATCAGCCATTTTGTTTTTTTTTTTTTATGAACCTAGTTTCACTCTCACGACTAAGACGAATCTATTGACACCACTCACATACGACAAGCCGTTTAGACTCTCGGGCGTGCCGAAGAAATATACATACATACACTCAAAAAACATAACCTCCTTGTTTCGCAGTCGAGTAAATACAGCAAAGGACTTTTTTTTTTTATACAAAACGGGGAAACTCTTGGCCCAAATCTCACCTGATGGAAAATGATGATTAGGCCGAAGATGGAAGCGAGTTTCACCCGGAATCCTCTTACACAGAGGAACTGGCTATCATACCTCTAACTGCCGGAACACAACAATGCTGTTAACATTGTTGTTATGGCGACAGACTTAGACATGATGGTGGTAGCTTGCCAGGCGGACTTAGAAGAAGTCCTACCACCAACCAAACCGAGCAAAAAAATTTGCCCCCGCTGGGAATCGAACCCGGGACCTCTGGGTCTGAATCAGGTGGTATAACCACTAGACCACGGAGGCGGTTAGCGTCACCTGTTTAGCACCACCCAGGGACCACGTGTAGGGATTCGCTGAAGGGTATTCTCCTACGGACGCGGGTGACTCGGCCCCCAAAACCCGGACTGGTGGTCAAAGACCTATCACAAAGGTGAATGTTCTTTAACACAAACGATTTCAATACACACGCCCTAAGCTTGTCAAGTCAAACACCACTCAATCAAAGTAAACGCGATCGGTCACCCATCTGTCCTCTGGCCGCGATAACCTTTACTTAACCTCTATTGCTCGAACAATTTTAACGCGATAAAGTTGAGTTTTATTAAAATGTTTAGTTTTTTATTCAGTTTATTAAGTGGTAAATAAATATTATTGCTTTTTTGTAGTGATTGATTGTTGAGAGTGAACAATATAATGGAATAAACAACATAATATTTTCAGTACCTAAGAATTGTTTTTATCTATACTAATATTATACAGAGGTAACATTTGTTTGTAAGTTTGTATGTAGGGGGTAATCTCAGGAACTACGAGTCCGATTTGAAAAATTGTTTCAGTGTTAGATAGCCCATTTATCGAGGAAGGTTATAGGCTATATATCATCACGCTAAGACAAATAGGAGCGAGGTATTCATGGAAAATGTGACGCAAACGAAGTTGCGCGGGTCAGCTACGTTTAAATATAAAAATTATACTTAAATCCTTTTAATAATATTCATCAATGATAGGGGAGAAATAATAATCCACATAGGCCTTGACACCAAAAGAATTATTTCTGCCGGCACTCCCGGAGTACAACCCGTTTTTTTTTGCTATTCAATTAGCTTTGAGCTTAACAAAACAAATTGTAGTTAATTAAATAATTCAGTTTTGATCCCTTTCGACTAAGTATGATCAAGGTAAATCTAAAACTTCTATGAACGGCTAAACGGATGATGAAATTTGACACAGTTTATAACCTATAACAAGTAGGATATTTATCATCTCGGAACTATAATCCCTTGGGATGATATTCGACATTTACGCGACATTTATCTCTCTTAAAACACACAAGCACGGTCAAAGGAAGCCCTTAATTTATAGGTCAAACGAAAACTGTTCCAAAGACCTTTGGAACGAAGGTAGAAGTTGATTATGGCTGTAACATGAGTTTTCTTACTGTATTTCCTTACGCAATATGAGCCTAATGAACACAAGTAATTGTGTGCCTAATAAGGAAAACGTACATCCAAGAAAAACTGTGATTAGTTTCTTAGTAACACGTTCTACTACATTATCATTCTTTTGTTGTGTACCAACTAATGGGCCTTTTCCTGTCATGCGCGTTTTCACCCGCACGCGGATCAGCAGTGGAATTCTGTAAACATGTCGAAGTGAACACTTAGGCGTAGTGAACGACAAATGAGCTGTCAAACCATACAAACAAGATGACATGACAGCTCACTTGTCGTTCACTCTACCTAAGTGATCACGGTGAGATGTCGACAGAATGAACCGGCTGGTCCGCATGCAGGTAATCGCACGCTCCTGGCCACACGCAGGACAGAGATTTCGTTTGCCTCTGCAGTATCGTGCGTGCCTTCAGAGACTAAATACGTGACGCAGGTCGCACGCATGGTAACAGTCTATGACGACGCGTGCGACCCGCAATCACAGTTAAGCAACACTGAAGACAGAAGAACGCCGCCTGCATCCGGATAGCTTGCACGAAGGCTGTGCGCCCGCAGCCAAACCGCATTCCACGCGCTTGTTGCCCGCATGATAGGAAAAACACGAATGAAATTATAGGATGTGGGCAGCCCGCATGCGGACCAGATCCGCACGCGGGCGAAATCACGCATGACAGGAAACGAGCCCTAAGGCCGCGTTTCCACCTGCAAGCAACTTGCATGCAAGTTTAATTACATTGCGGGCTACCAAGGGAGCATCTGATCAAGCGCTCCATCGTGCCCCGTAGTGTAATTAAACTTGCATGCAAGTTGCTTGCAGGTGGAAACGCGGCCTTAGGCACTTGTCTCAAAGCCGGCAATCAGCAATTAGCGAGTAAAGCGAAACGAGCTGGTGTGCAGCAGGTGAAAAGTTTCGATAGCTTTGTCGCTCAACAACGGGCTTTTACTCGCAATACCCGCTTCGGCCTGCACTATATGTATCTAACCACCAAGCGAGCATCGCCTGTAAATGTATGTCTCTTTTACTCATACGAGGTCTTTATGTTTTGTTCCTTTCCTTAGCAAGCAAATAGTCAATAGCTAATTGCTTCCTCGCCGGCATTGAGTCAAGTGCCTAAACTAAACTACGAAGAAAATATAGCTACGCTTTTCTAAAAGACAATACATATAAAGAGTCGGAAAAAAGAGCTGTTAATTTAATGTACAAATAATGTTAGAACTACTACAAATCTAATTCTAATATCATGTCGACTTACGTAATGATTCTGCCACCATAAAGGACTATCTACGCAAAACGAAGTAATTAATTCGCGACAGTAAGAAAATGGTTTAAGGTCGAAAATCGATTACTACTTTTGGCGTACATAAGTCCATGTTGATGACGGCACGATGGTTTGTAGTTAATTTGCTCTATTAAACAGAGCGGATGCATAAGGTTAGAAGTGGAATAGTCTTGACACCTGGGGTAAGTACCTAGTTTTACGTTGTTTTCTAACTAATACCTTATGGGGTTTTATTTCAAAGTAATTCGACAGCTCTAATTTTCTTCCTTCTCTTTCTTGATTTATCTGCAAGCAAAACAGTCATATTTTTAATTTGGACTTCTATTTGCAGTGAATATCTGCCACCGGTACATGGTTGACATCCCACCCACACGCAAAAAATGTTTTGGGAACAACACATTCATAGTGCGTACAGCAAAGGAGTGGAATTCAGTGCCTGAGTCTGTATTTCCTGATAGCTACAATCTGGGAGTCTTTAAGTCAAGAGTGAATAGGTTACTTCTAGGCAAGCGTGATACTGGCGATAAGTCCCCTCTTTGAGGAGTGGCTAGAGAGGCGCCACGGCGTCCTCACCTTCCGCCTGACGCAGGTCCTCACCGGAAATGGATGTTTCGGGAGGTTCCTGCACGGAATGGGACGCCGTTGCCTCCTTCTGCGAAGCAGTCATGCTAGCGAAGGAGGTGGCGGAGAGGGAGAGGAGACCCTCTCATCCCGGCCGCCGTGGTAGACGCCGCGGGCGTCGGGGGCCACCACCTGGTGACCTCCGGCCACCGTAGGCGCGGGCCTGTGGACGGCGAGCTATGGCAGGCTCGCCGTCCGTCCGTCTAGAGACGACAGGCCGAGTCGACGGCGCGTTAGTGTCCCACGCGCGCCTCAAAGAGAGTCAGCACACAGAGGGGCCCGAAAGGGCCGACGTCTGCCGGAGTCGCGGGATTATTCGCAAGAGACACCGTGGATCCGGAACACAAAGGGCAATGAAGGAACATGGATGGGTTTTAGTCAGTAGAAGTCTGACACTCCCTCCCGCTACACCCAAAGCGGGAGGAGTCATTGGATGATTTCCCATCCCTAAAAAAAAGGCAAGCGTGACACATCTATACATCTTGGACCGTATCATCGCCTTCCATCCGATGAGATAGTGGTCAAACGTGTGCCTAACAACAGTAAAAAAAAACATTGAAAAACGATAGCATTATTTTGTGACTAACCACGTTGCTAAATAATTACAGCCGTAAAGATCGATCATCGAGATTAAGCAACACTTGCATTGATTAACACATCGTCACTCCTCTGTGCCTCGCAAAGCATGTAAAGCCGTAGGTCCTGGTTGCCATTCGTAGATCTTTTGCAGTCGTTACGGATGAATGAGGTTGCCTCTCACAGTACTTACCAAAAACCTATAATCTGTGAAGTCACATCTCAAAAACCCATCTACATCCTCAAAGAGAAGTCCAAAGTTTGCGGTGACGTCACACCACTTTCATGACGTGACGGTACTAAGCTTCTCTAGCGTGAGGACATGCACGATGAATTGGGTCGCAGCATGCAAGCTTTACTTTATTCAGGACGCGAGGAAACAAGTTGTGACGGCGAGCTGCTGAATTAATTCACGCTCACATGCATGCTTTTATGTTGGTTGGGATATTTAGAAACGGATGAGCGTTTATAGTTTGCTTTTTATGTAAAACTCGCTCTTGCTTGCAACTTCGTACACGCATATCCTGTTTATAGGGTTCCGTAGCCAAATGGAAAAAAACGGAACCCTTGTAGATTCGTCATGTCTGTCTGTCTGTCTGTCTGTCCGTCCGTATGTCACAGCCACTTTTTTCCGAAACTATAAGAACTATGCTGTTGAAACTTGGTAAGTAGATGCATTCTGTGAGTCGCATTAAGATTTTGTCACAAAAATGAAAAAAAAAACGAACCCATACGTGTGGAGTGTCTATGGATAGGTCTTCAAAAATGATATTGAGGTTTCTAATATCATTTTTTTCTAAAACTAAAATTTTGCGCGAGAGACACACTATAAAACTAAAAAAAATATATGATGTAGGTACATTTCCATGTAAACTTCCACCGAAAATTGGTTTGAACGAGACTAAGTAAGTAGTTTTTTTTTAATACGTCATAAATCGTAAATTGCAATTTTTGCTTATAATAATTATATACCTACAGGGTTGTACGGAACCCTCGGTGCGCGAGTCCAACTCGCACTTGTTTACCGGTGGCATATAGCTTCCAAATACGACTGATAGTTCCAGAGATTAGCTTGTTTAAAACAAACTCTTCAGCTTTATTATATTTGTAAAGTAGAAATGCATCTTCCAGATTATTTATATAAGCGATTGCAACCATTATGATAAGTTTAAATACTGGTACTGGTAGCTTCGAAATATGTCGTCTTCAGTGTGTCTAAAAAGGCCACCTTAGTAGAATCATATTAGAATCATAACATTAACCACACAACAACCTGTCAAAGGACATGGTAAAAAGTGGCCTATGAATCAACACATGCGAAACCTTTACCATTATTCCTAGTTTTTTTTTTAAATTACATTTTAATGATTAGAATAGAACGGACACTTTTTAATTACGAAACCATTTTAAAAAGAAACTCACTTGGGTTTTATAACCCGGCGCCATTATTTTAAAATGAAACAAAGCGGTCTCAGCGCTGTAAGATTTTTAGTTACCTACAAAAAGAATAAAGCGATTAAAGCGCTGTATGACACGAACACTATTGACACTGACAGTCGATGAAATGACAGTTGACACTTTGATGTAAGTAATGTATTTTGCACCTGATATCAGGGAATCGGCCGTCGACCTAAGTTACCACGCTTTCGTATGTTAGAAGAACATAGTAACACTACTCTACACCATTTTTTGGTGAGATAAAAAGTCTGGCAGCTCTGGGATCTTAGTCCATTTGGTATGTTTCTATTGTTTGGTATGTTTTATAACCTCAAAATCCGAAATCATTTTGGATATTTTACTATTCTGAAAAGTGTCCGTGATTTTAATTTAGTTTCAGTCGAACATATGCATTATTTAAAACACAGATAGTAAATTGACGTATCTGTTGGTTCTTAGGCGAACGATGTATGGGCGATGAACAATGTCCTTTCATTTTCATCTTTACCGCTAACGCATTAGGTTCAAGGTTGATTGGGAAAATTTGACAATGACGGGTAGCGTGATGTGCTTTCTGATTCAACTAAAGTGGGCTTTTTAGTCCTTCTGATTGTCAAACGCTTGCTACTAGCGTTTGGTTAACATTTTTCCTGTTTTTTTTTATAAACAAAATTTAAAAACAGCTCTAACTTTCCTACATTTTGACAAGTTTTTGACATTAAGACGATAAGATTTTGACATTAATCGATAGAATTTTGCGTTTTGAAAACTTTTTACGAAAGCATGCCCATTGTGCAGTAACATAACAGTGCATATTACCCAGTATGGATACAAATTCAAACACATAAAAAAATACAAACTTAAGGAAGAGAAAAAAAAATATTCAAAATTGTAACCAAATAATAAAAAAATATCTATAAACCTAACGAAACATAGTCAATAATAAAAATAAAAATTATCAGAATAAAAATTATTAGGTAGGTACCGACAACAATGTTCAAAATTTAAACTAAATCCAAAATCCGAAAATAATTATTATCAGAAACTAAAATCAAAATTATAAAACAAACAAATTAAAATCATTTTGTACAAAATAATGACGAAAATTAGAATCAAAATAAAATAAAAAGTCGATTAACAAAATTACAAAGGTGATTTATGAAATAAAAATACTGTCCTTGATAAAAAAAAACGAACAATATAATTTAATTTAGAAAGACTTCTTCCAATAAAAGCGTGGGTAGTGTTAATCTCCAACTTACAAATACCACTGAACAAAACAAGTACAATTTACTTGAAGATCTCTCAATGTTCATTGAACATTAATAAGTACTCTTCGGACTAAGTTGTTCCAAGAAACACATTTCACCATTTTCTTGGGATACTTAAGAATTCCAAATAAATATTTGTCCTGTTGTTCTGTAATCGGCTTTATTTGCTGAAAATAATATTATTTATGGAACTGTTCTCGAGGGAATAGAGTCACTAAAACCTTGGGAGTTACAGGGGCATGGTTTGGGTATTAAAGAGGGGGAGGGGGAGATAGTTGCGTCATTGTTACTTTTTAGGGGAGCGAAGTCGAAACCCACCAACAGAACTCTATTATCTTTCTCTATTAGCTTCTGCGATCCGTCCATTAACGGACTGTTTCTCAGAAACCATTATTAGTAAGACAGTTAAACAATTTTATAAAGTACTTATGTGTTTCTATTTTTGCTGATTTTTTCAAGTCCGACTCGAACTTAACCGGTTTTAGTAAACAGATATGAGAGCAAAAGCTATGTTTTTCCAAACAAAAATTTCACAAGCTGGCGCAAAGAAAGACAAATACTTCAATTATTACTTACTTACAATTTTTTTTTTTTTTCTCTGCCTCGGGTCCCTAGATACCGGGTCTTTTGGTAGGCGTACGAGGGGTCGAAACTAACTCGCAGAGGCCCCGTTAGACATTTCAAATGTAATGGGGCACCAACCGGCGATTATCCCTGTATGCACTGTGAAAGTATTCCTCCAAGGACAATCCCCGGTTGGAGCAAGACTATTGCAGAATATGGAAACAAAAGATGAAACGCTATGGGTTTGGTCAATTACTTTTATTATTACGGCAATTTCTCAGGGCCAGCTTTAACCATTTAAGCGCCCGAGGGAGTCATGCATTTGGCGCCTTTTAATTCCAATATATTTAAAATAACTTATTTTGAAAACCATTCCACTTGCCCCCAATGGATCACCCACACCCGCGAAGTGCCCTGTATGTCAGGCGCCCTCCCTAAAGCCGCTACCTACTGATTACACGTCTTGAAAAAACACACAAGTGCAGCAATAAAATAATTCAGAAGTAATGGTAACGGCAAGAAATCTTAAGCACACAGAAAAGCCGATGACATTAAAGCAAATTTCACACCTACAGATATAATCCTTAATCCCTTTTAAAAACCTCAATGAAAAAGGTAGGATAGCTTTAAAAACGACACAGAGCCTGCATCAAATAAATACCAATTTAAAAACCATAGCATTCAGACCCAAAAGGCAATAATTCCCCGAAATGTCCCTCTGTTAAAATAATAAGGAAATACGGACCTTTTCGCACCACGGTCGAAAGCTGGTGCAATTGAAGACGGGGGGGGGGGAATATCGCGATACCGAGAGGATTTTATGGCTAACGACGTAACGACCAATCAAATTAAGGTTAGGGAATGAACAGCAATGAAAGAAGGTCTGCTTCAAACGATGAATGGAAAGGATTTGACCCTTAATAAATCCTCTTTTGAATATACCCTCAAACGCAACATCATAGATCAGCAGGTCAATTTATTTGGTCTTAAGATAGTTGTTATATATATTTTTTTATGTTGCTTGCTGATTGACTTGCTTCATTATAGCTAAATCACTAGGAGAATAAAAATAATTATATAGAAGGTACTATTTTAATCTAGATCTTGTTACACACGAGCAGTAAGGTACTCAATTTAATTATCTTACTGGTTGTTACTTTTTAGGTTCGGTAAATGATAATGATAAATGATATTTATTTTGTAAGTACGTTCTAAATAACACGTTTACACGTCAATCTTTTTTGGTTCTTTTAAACTAGATGAAGCCGGCGTTTCCTAGCGACTGCTCTGAGACAAAATACAGAAACAAACTCAGAGGTCAAAGTCTCTTTTAAAGTCCATACAATCGTACTGGTCAAATTAACAATCGTACTGGTCAAATTAGCAATCGTACTGGTCAAATTAACAATCGTACTGCTCAAACTACAATCGTACTGATCAAATTAACAATCGTGCTGGTCAAATTAACAATCGTACTGGTCAAATTAACAATCGTACTGGTCAAATAAACAATCGTACTGGTAAATCAAGGATGACCAACTGAACCTTAATACTAAGTCCATTTACAGGCACTTTTGAAATGTCATGGTCGGTCAATCAAAAACATGACGCTCTTTGCACGTTCCAAAGCGAACCGTTTCTCTGTGGAGAAGAACGTGCAAGAAACTCCACGGAAACTCTTTTAATCGTGTTTCTATTGCCGCTTTATTCTCAAATAATAAAAATGAAATGAAATATTAAACGGGTTCTGATACTAAAAAGTTTTTTATGGTACAGAACTTTTCGTGTGTATTCCGACTTACACATGACCATTTTTTAATTTTCGTTTTTCAGAATTAGAAGAGAAGCTTGTAGTGCGTATCGGCCTCGTCGTTCATTCTTTTTTTAAATTCCATACAAATCCATTCCTCTGTGGCGACTGAAAGGCAAATATACAGATAAATAATTATGAATACACAACGACTCTCCGTTTACGAAGACTGCATTTTTAATAAAGTTTTTCTTGCAGTTATAATTAAATTGAAATGGGACTTCTGCATTGTATTTCTGATGCCATCGTATCAAATAAAGGATGAAAGGGATATTATGTTATCGGATATTTCTTCTCTTGCTGCGAGGAAATGATTCGCGAATGTGGCAATAAAAGTAAAGGATTCTTAATGGTACAACGGCAAACGCTACCGGTGGGGCTGGCGTGTTTTTGTTGTGGGAGATTCGGATCAAGACAAATGTGTATATACGTGTACGTACAAAAAGGGTAATCAAATTTAATGTTTGTGCAGGTACAATGCGATTCATATAAGAATAGGATCGACTTAAACCAGAGCTGTGGCTCTGTCTCGCACACGAGTCCCATAACTATGTTGAGAGATCGCCGTTTTGCGCAGATTTGACGCATATCTTATCAATTTTTCATGTTTAATATCCCAATTTTTCATATAATTGTAATTTTTGTGTTTTTTTTGGTATGCGTCATACTGGCCGCAAATAAACTCTTTTTTTTTCTTTCGTTCTTCTCTTACTTAGCGCCATATTGTGTCGTCACAGCTGTCTATTCAGACCAGTTAGTTAGGGTGATCAAAGCAAGATTTTTGTTTTTTAACTATTATTTTACAAACATTGAGTACAAAAAGTGTCATGGTGTGGTTTAAAATAACTAACAATGACTTTAAATAATTAAATATTACAGTTAGATAATAGATTATGTAAATGTAATATTGGGTCCCTTTGGGTACTGAACCCTAAAAACATCGGATTAAGTTCGGCCTAAAAATAAGTTTGAAAAAATATATATTGAATATGTTGAATAAACTCAGGGATTAGTTCTAACCTAACGCAACATTTCCACCGTGGAAATTGATACATTCTCGAGTATTTTTCAAGTTCTGGGGTCTTTTATTAAATCAATATCGGCGATCGCATAACTTTCTCGGTTACATCAAGATATTGGAACCATAGTGGGCGTACTATGGGAAGTGTTGGTTATTGCGCAATAAAAAACCGTTTGCTTTTAAATCAAATTATAATTCACACAAAATAACAAAATTGTAACACAAAAGGTACACTGAACAAGTATTCGGAATACGCGCTGGTTTCTAGACACGTGTGCAATGCTCGACCATCACTAGCAGACTGAGCTCGTCTACCCCAGAGGTTATAGATTCTACGGCTAATATGGCCGGCCTATTGCCACTTCAGCTTGCTTATTCTGTGAGCTATGTTCTCAACTTTAGGTTCTCTATCGGATCACTTCGTTGCGGATTCGATCTCTAAAAGAGACCCCAAGCATAGCCCGTTCCATAGCTCGCTGAGCGACCTTGAATTTATGGACCAGCCTTGCTGAGCCATACCGAGCTCGGCCTTTGTCAACCATAACGTCCTAGACTCCGTCGAACGCCACGCGTTGGCGTTCCGATTGTTTATTGGACCGAGTTATTTCCGACATCTATACAGGGTGTAAGGGACAGCCCTCCACAAATTAACAGGGTGCAATCAGCTCCGTATTTTGAATCATATTCCAGTGGAAATTTTCTCAGGATATTTTTTTTTTAGTTTTTTCAGTTTTTATTGCTTTATTTCAATGTAAAGTTACATTTTCTGTATGCAGAACTCCATTAATGTAAATAACACAGCTAAAATGAAAAAAAAACTAATGAACGACGCATGAAATCAGCTGTTAAACACGTGGCGCGAGCGCGGCTGTCCTTTCGAAAGCTCGCTGCGCTGCCGTTCGCTGCGTGCGTTTTGCAGAGGTAGCGATACATTGCGAGTGAGGTAATTAAACAAATCAGTTTTATTGGATTCCCATAAAGTTCCTGAAATAATTTCACGTACCGGTCAACTTAGTACGATATACTGAAATCACCCTATCAGTTTGTGGAGAGTTTTTTTGTGGCACGAATAAACCATCTAAGCGTCAGCTGTCAGTCATACCGCTTCGAAGTTTCAAATATAAAAGTCTTTCCACGCAAAACTTTAAAAGACAGTAGTAAAATTTTATCTCACCTAGACATTTCGGTAATAATCCTGGCGCCTGGAGATAAAAGTTTAAGCAAGAGAGATTTTTTTATTAAATCCAGGATTAATTCTTTCCAGGTTTCTTTGGATTTTTGTCGGAAATTTCGGCGAAAGATTAAGTCCCGGGGGACTCAAAAGCCTGGATGATTAGGCTATTAATAATTACGAGAATTGAATTAATGCTTTAGGAGATTGCCTTAAATGCTTATAATACGACGTATTTAATCAGTGTTAGTAATAAAAATAACTTTGATTTCAGAAGTCGACGGTTTTGTTAGACTTCGAATTTTGACATCGACTTCCAAACTAAAAGTTATTTTACTTTGTAGTGCTTTTTTATTTCAGGAAGTCGGTTGTATTTTTTTGAAAGATTTTTTATTTTTCACATTTTAGTGTTTATTTATTTATTTGGGACAAACAAACAGTAACACATTATATCTGCGCAAATAATATAAACAAAGATATTACAAATGTGAAACTCACACCGTTATCCACAGCATATACAATTCATAAGACTATACTAATGAACAATCTATGCGAGTAAGACTACAAGACTGATCAAATAACTATATATCGGAATCCTTAAGTTTCTTTAACAAAGCAGAACGAAATCTATTTGCTGACACTGAGAATAAGTCTAATTCTGTAGTTTCTGAACAAAAGTCATTATAGTGTTTGCACAAGCGACGTAGAGGCGCCCGCATACCAGCATTGATGCGGCAATGGGACACAGCAAAAAGAGGACGTGCGCGTACCTCTCGTCGAATAACAGTTCTTGGGACACAGTAGCATATTTTATTAGTAATCTCAGAGCAGTTATACCTGTTATAGCATACGTCGAAAAGAAACATAATTTCTAGATATAAACGTCTAGACTTCAGGCTCATTAGATTGTATTTATTAACAAGATTTTTATAGGTTTGAAAATTGTGTGTTACGCTCTTGCTCCGTAGCTACAGCTAACAACACCACTGCAGAATCGGATCAGGAAAGCAAAATACGCAATTTCGATTACTTGCATGACAACAAAACCATCATCCGAGTAAACGAATTCCAGCTATTTTGATTTAAAATACAAACTTCGTAACATGCTTATAATACGACGTATAATCAGTGTTAGTAATAAAAAATAGCTTTAATTTCAGAAGTCGATGTTTTTGTTAGTTTCTTCGAATTTTGACATCGACTTCCGAAATAAAAGTTATTTTACTTTGTTGTGCTTTTTTTTTCAGGAAGTCGGTTGTTTTCTTTGAAAGATTTTTTATTTTTCACATTTTAGTGGTACGCTACACCTAACAACACTACTGCGAAATCGGACCAGGAAAGCAAAATACGCAATTTTAATTACTTGCATGACAACAAAACCATCATCCAAGTAAACGAATTCCAGCTACGAGTATTCGATCGATCGATCGATATACGGTCGATTTAAAATCCAAACTTCGTAACCGATTTTGATAAAATTTAAATGGGAACAATCGAGAAGTATATCGAGGAGGCTAGAAAATAAAAGCCGCTCGGGTCGATCTTCTAGGATAAGCAACGCTTGCCAAGGTTGGTCTGTGGATGGGTGACCATCCTAACATACCGAGTTTCCTCCGTGCCTCGAAAAGCTAGTTAAGCCGTTGGTCCTGGCTGTCATTTGTAGATCTTTGGCGGTCATTACGGAAAGTCAGAAGCCAGTAAATCCAACGCCAGTCTTGCCATCAAGTACCGTGTTACCCAGTTAATGGGTTGTGGAGGTCTGGTAGGTAGCCGCTCCACGTAAACCCTGGTACTCAGCTAAATCCGGTTTGAATGGAAGTGGACCCCAATATAGTTGGGAAAAGGCTAGGCAAATGATGATAAATTGAGAAGTATATCCTTTCAGATAAAACAAGAGTTCTTCAAATCGTTTAATAAATGACGGAGTTATGAGTTAACAAACATAAAAAAATACAAACGAATTTGAGAACAGCCGCTTATTTATAAAGTGTTAAAAATAATAGTTATTTTGCCCACAAACTTCATACGCGCAAGTACCGTTTTTCCTGTTCCGGTAGGAAATTCAGGAAACCACTTTTAAATTAATGCTAAAATACTTCCCAAGGAACCTACACGCCAAATTTCAGCTTTTTGCGGCCATTAGTTTCGTCTGACCGGTTTGACTGGTAGCCGACCCCAACATAGTAGGGAAAAGGCTAGGAAGATGATAAGTTTCGGCTGTGCGTTGTCTGTCATTCACTCACTCAAGAACGGTAGAATTTTATGTTTTTAAGGATTGCAAAATTCAAAATTCAAAATTCAAGCATTTATTTCAATTAAACCATTTACAGGCACTTTTGAATTGTCGAGGTCGGTCGGTCCAAAAAGTTGAAGCTATTTGCACGTTCCAAAGTGTAGATCTCTATGGAGAAGAACGTGCAAGAAACTCCACGGACACTCTTTTAAAAATAATATTTTTTTACAAAGATTCATTTACATCGGGTTGAAATTATACATACATGTGAGAACGATGTAAAAGACGAGCAGGATAAAAGCGTCCGGAATAAAAGAGGAACAATTCAAAGAAATAATCAAAATTAACCATGGCAGTTAAGAAATGACCAGTCCCGACTGACGGCGCCCTTTCACGAACATGACGCATGCGCCAGCACCATTCGGCTCAACCATTTTGAAGGGAGCCAAATGATCCAACGCATACGCCACCATCAGCTAGACTTTTGAGTGAGCATGACACTCCCAACCGCCAGGGTACATTCAAGTCAAAAACATACCTAAAACTGATAATTAAAGTTAAAGTTAAAGGTACACAGTACTCACATTGCTTTAAACTATGTCTTAAAAAAAAAAAAAAAAAAAAATAAAATAAAATAAAATAAAAAAAAAAATAAAATTAAAAAAAAAATACTACAAAAAGCAAAAAGTTACTCGGCTCTTCATGTAGCTAGAGGCTCTTTTTGCGGCCGAAGAATCAGCATTGCCATCCGAGCGTCTTTGTTCTTTCCCTAGCCTTTTTGATTGTGTAAATATGTCTTTCTGTATTTTATGAAAAATCTTTTTTATATAATATACTAGCGTGTGGTTGCGGTTTTGTTCGCGTTAACCCTTGGGCACATGTTTCCGGAATAAAAATAACCTATTTACACGCATCGTTCACACGTTCCCGTTCCCGTGGGATTTCCGGGATAAAAACTATCGTATGTCCTTTCTCAGGTCTCAAACTATCTATGTATAAAATTTCATTCAAATCAGTTCAGTGGTTTAGGCATGAAGAAGAGACAGACAGACACGCAGACAGAGTTATTTTCGCATTAATAATATTAGTAGGGAAGCAGGGATTTCATCCAAATTCAACAGCTTCAAATACATCCGTGTCTTACCTATTTAAAAAAAATCGTTTACAATTTGACGCAAAATTTTACAATCTAACGGTGTTCACATTTTACGGTGACATATATAAAATCTATTTTTTACTTGCATACGAGTTGCTTCTAGGTGAAAACGCAGCCTTCAAGCCATAATGCCCATTCCTGTAACTTACGCAAAAATTGCGAGTAGCATGCCTTTAATGTACAGCCCTCGCCAAACTTTGTGACCGCTCTGAAGTTAACTACAACGGGGGCGCAGTAATAAATCTCATACAAAAACAGCACCGCGCGAGGCTTGCGCATCGGAAAAACTAACTTCAGGGGGCCAGGTCGCGTTAATTTTTAAATTTTAGGTCCGCTTGCAATTCGTTTCCAATTCAGTTTTGGTTATGATCTAGTTTCGATTCACCTGTAAGGAATTTGGTATCGCGCTAAAGTTTAAACTTCAACCAAAGTTGCGTTGTCAAAATTTTACAAATATTTTCGTTCAAAATCCAAACAACACAACGCGAACGATTGAGAAAAAGCCAAGAAAATGTAGCACTGTTTCAACTTTTTGTTTGACAGCGGTAACGTTACAGTTGTGATGCAGTTGCGTTCCAAGTTTCTGTCAAACGTTTAGCGCGATACGGAATGTTTAAAAAAGCTGTGAAATGGCTACAGTTCAGTTGCGTTCCAGCCGAATTTTATTAGCGCGATTGCCCTCCAGGGCGGTCACAAAGTTTGGCGAGGGCTGTACACCGATCAGAACTAGCCATGGAACAATGATGATGATCGGTATAAAGTGTACTAGCATACGTCTTTTTAGGGTTTCGTAGCCAAATGTATGTCACAGCCACTTTTCTCTGAAACTATAAGAACTATGCTGTTGAAATTTGGTAAGTAGATGTATTCCGTGAACCGCATAAAGATTTTCACACAAGAATAGAAAAAATACAATAAATTTTTGGGGTCCCCATACTAACTGAAACTCAAAAAATATTTTTTTTATCAAACCTATACGTGTGAGATATTTATGGATAGGTCTTCAAAAATGATATTGAAGTTTCTTAATTAATTTTTTCTAAACTGATTTTCTAAACTGAAGTGCAGGTCAGACTCGCGCACCGAGGGTTCCGTACAAACCTTTAGGTATAATATAATATTATAAGCAAAAGTTGCGGTTTACGATTTATGACGCATTAATAAAAACTACTCACTAGATCTCGTTCGAACCAATTTTCGGTGGAAGTTTACATGGTAATGTAGGTACATCATATATTTTTTTAGATTTATTATTCTCTTATTTTAGAAGTTAACACGTTTTACTACTTTGGAAGTGTCTCTCGCGCAAACTATTCAGTTTAAAAAGACCAATCGATAGATTCCCCACAAGTATGGGATTGAAGAAAAAATAAAAATTTTTGAGTTTCAGTTTTAAGAATAGGGACCCCCAAAATTTATTGTTTTCTTTTTCTATTTTTGTTTGAAAATCTTAATGCGGTTCACAGACTACATCCACTTACCAAGTTTCAACAGCATAGTTATTGTGGTTTCGGAAAAAAGTGGCTGTGACATACGGACGGACAGACAGACAGACATGACGAATCTATAAGGGATCCGTTTTTTTGCAATTTGTCTAAAAATGTCACCACACATTATGAATCGTAATATTTCACGAAAAACCGCCTGTTTTCCACCATCAATATTATCAATATATTTATACCCCAAATAACAGGCTCGCGCCAGCTGGTGACCTTGCTTCACCTCAGCGCTGAACTTTGCTCCCGTTGTTCATATTACATTATTTATTTTGCTACGTATGAACGGTTTTTTCGACTGAAAGTGTTTGTGGATGTCTTCTGTCTGGGTAGGGAAAAGTTTACTGGAATAATATGTATTAGTATTATAATATTTTGGTATGACATGTGTTCTAAATCTGAGGGCCAATTTTATTCTACTAATTTTTAAGCAACTATCGCGTTTGAATATCTAAAACTGTCAAAAATTTCGCAAATTTCATAATTTTTTGACAGATATCGATTGAGAAGCAAATGCGATGCAAATGTGAAAAGTAGAATTGGCACTCTCGTTTAAACTTTCCTCCTTCTTTCGTTTTATCTTTGGCAAACTTAAGTACTTTTAAGGCAAGTATATTTTATGGAGCACAATTTTGATGAAGTATAAAAAATAACTTTAAATTCGGAAGTCCGTGTCAAAATACGAAGAAACTAACAAAAACACCGACTTCCGAATTTAAAGTTATTTATTACTTTGTAGTGTTTTTTTTTAGAAGTCTGTTGTATTTTTTTGTATTAAGTTTTTTATTTTTCACTTTTTAGTGGTGCCCCACACCTAACAAAACCACTACAAAATCGCAGAAAAGCAAAATACGCAATTTCGATTATCAAAGAATCATCTAAATAGTCAAATTCCAGCGATTTCGATTTAAAATCCAAAGTTCGTAATCGATTTTGATATGATTTAAATGGGACCAATCTGCAAGTATATCCTTTCACCAAAAACAAAAATTTTCAAATCGGTTCACAATTGTCGGAGTTATAACAAACATTAAAAAAAAAAAACATACAACCGAATTGATAACCTCCTCCTTTTTGGGAAGTCGGTAAAAAATTGATCCACCTAGAACACATAACACAATTTGGTTTTGTTCATAATCCTTTCAAATTAATAGGTATACAGCAAACTCATTCCATCGATTAATGAATAATTATGGAGATTAATTAAACGCCATATAATTAAAATATTTTAATTTAATATTTCACTGTATTCAGTCCACGCACAGCATTAATATTCAGAAAGTGATTGTGCTTAATGGTTTGTGAAGTCGATCGTACGATCAAAACAGAAAGGATTTTAATAGGTATAAATTTATCGTGAATATAATTATTCAATTGAGCGATTTTCCTGTTTCATGCAAGAGTTATTGAGAAGGAGAGACCTAGCCGTGCGTCTCAAAACATGCGCGAGACCTGTTTTATGTCAAATGTCAAAAAGTCATTTTTAAGGTTCCGTAGCTAAATGGCAAAAACGGAACCCTTATAGATTCGTCATGTCTGTCTGTCAGTCTGTTTGTGCGTCCGTATGTCACAGCCACTTTTCTCCGAAACTATAAGAACTATGCTATTGAAACTTAGTAAGTAGATGTATTCTGTGAACCGCATTAAGATTTTCATACAAAAATAGACAAAAAACAATAAATTTTGGGGGTCCCCATACTTAGAACTGAAACACTAAATTTTTTTTTCATCAAACCCATACTTGTGGGAGAATGATATTGAGGTTTCTAATATAATTTTTTTCTAAACTGAATAGTTTGCGCGAGAGACACTTCCAAAGTGGTAAAATGTGTGCCCCTCCCCCTTAACTTCTAAAATAAGAGAATGATAAAACTGAAAAAAATATATGTTGTATATTACTATGTAAACTACCAGCAAAAATTGTTTTGAATGAGATCTAGTAAGTAGTTTTTTTTTAATACGTCATAAATCGTAAATCGCAACTTTTGCTTATAATAATACCTACAGGTTTGTACGGAACCCTCGGTGCGCGAGTCCGACTCGCACTTGGCCGGTTTCTTTTTTTAATTTATTATAACAAAATTGATTCATATGCCTAGCCTTTTCCGAACTCATTGGGGTCGGCTTCCAGTCAAACCAGATTCAGCTGAATACCAGTATTTAACGTGGAGCGGCTGCCTACCAGACCTCCATAACCCATTAACTGGGTAACACGGTATTTCTTGGCAAGACTGGAGTCAGATTTATTGGCTTCTGACAATTGACAGCCGGGACCAACGGTTTAACGTGATTTCTGAGGCACGGAGGAAACTCGACAAGTTAAGATGGTCACCCATCCACAGACAAACCTTGGCAAGCGTTGCTTAACCTTGAAGATCGACCCGTGTGGCTGTTGTTATTTAGCCACGAGCTCCTCTACATGTAATAAAATTTATTAAATTGGCTAAAACTTAATTGAGTGCTAGCACTTTTTGAACGTCAACGTTTACAAATAGAAAGTCCTCTCAAAATGCCCTCCCGTCACCACTTCCTAGTGTTTTAGCAGAGAAGAAGTGGCGCAATAAACTCCCCAGCAACAAGTGAAGTTTGCAGCTAGGTCGAAATAGGTATGTTGGTGTCTCTCATAGCAAATATTATTTCGAATTTAATGTTTTAACTTAATTATGATTTTATCATTGTAATTTATTTGATTTTACCATTGTAATTTACTTGATTTTATTGTATTTTCTAGTTGTTTCTTCATATTTTAAGCTGTCTTTGAAGCACGTTATTTTTTATTTTTTGTGTACTTATGAATGTACAGGCACCGTAATGTTTGCTTTAACCAGCGAAATCATTTTGTCTTGGATATTTTTGTAAAAAATAATGTTCCAGATGCTCACCTTCCTAAACGCGACCCTGAAGTTCTCGGAGAGGAAGGCGTACAGCACAGGGTTGACACAGCTGTTCATGTAAGCCAGCACGTGCGACACGATCTGAGCGGTCACCGTGAAGTAAGTGATGTTGTACTTGTCCAGCGCCTTTACCAGCAGGATGATCTGGAACGGAAGGTGAGGTAATATTAGTCATGGGTGAAAGGAAAGACACATCTTAGGGTACACTGGACTACTATCAAGGCTACTATCACATTCTATCAGCGAACACGATGGGTGAAAAGTCAAAAATATTTGAGAGCGACATTCGCTACCGAAATGTAATATCAATTGCCTGTCGGTTCTCTACCGGTTGCATTTTGGGGAATGTGCGACGGAATTGCATAATTTAATTTCGCCAAGTTCGTTCCATCATCGGGCCAAAAGACGAACGGCGATGCGCCACCGGTACATGGAAACATTTTGAGAACACATTCTTAGTGCGTACAGCAGAGGAGTGGAATTTCCTGCCGGAGTCTGTGTTTCGTGATAGCTACAACCTGAGAGTCTTTAAGTCAAGAATGAATAAGTTACTTTTAGGTAAGCGTGCTCCATCTTAGACCGCATCATCGCTTACCATCAGGTGAGGTAGTGGTCAAACGCGTGCCTACTAAAAGTAAAAAAAAAGAAACTGCCAAATATTTTGTAATTTCGACAATCATTAACGCAGATAGAAAGTAACTTTAACCATTCTTAAAAAGGGGGCTCTACCCCCTTTTTAAGAATGGAAAGTCATCAAATGACTCCCGCTTTGGGCTGAGCAGAAGGGAGTGTCAGACTCTTACTGACTTAAAGTTATCTTTGAATAACTTCATAAATAATTGTATTAAAATTATAAAAAAAAAACTCTAGAACTAAACCCTTTCTAAAAGACCTTCCATTTGATGCGTCACAAAATTTGACCTTTAACAGCGTCTCCCAAAAGTGACCTCATAGGTACTTAAGATTTACTTAGTAAGCTCTGCAACAGTTTTACCGAGTAATTTTATGCTTAGCGGTTAAAGCTCAGCACAAAATTGATTAAAGCCTTAATTTTGGATGAGAATGAAGTATTTAAATTTTAAGAGCCACGTGCTACCGACGGATTAATGTGGTTTATAATTATTTTCATAACCTATGAGCCTTTAACCTGAACACATTTTGGTAGGCTGATGTTCTTTTGTAATCATCCCGAATAAACCCTTTACAATTTTGGATAAAGCTGAGCAGAATGTAGAGGTGATATACTGGTATATAAATAATTAGTTCCAAGTCATAAATATTTCACATATTTTTGACTTGTAACACACAACAGGGTAATTTTTAATTCTTTGGTTTTTGTTACTTATGAGTATCAGCTTTTAGGAAAGGATCAAATGTGTTTGTGTTTTTTTGTTTGTTTTATGTATGTACATCGATTACTCCGAGGTATCTGATTCGATTTGTGTGATTCTTTTTTAGTTCGGTGGAGCATACTTGCCATTTAGTCCCGTAATTATGAAATTAGTTCGGTTCAATAGAGTTTCATGAGCATTTTTCAATTTCTTCACAAACGAAGACGTCGTCCAAGTATTACCACTTATATACATTTTTTTTTCTACAAAAATATGTAATCGACTTAAAAATAACACTACAAAAAATAAAATAACCTTAATTTCAAAAGTCGGTACCCGCCGAATGGTTAGGTTAAAAATAAGTTCGTAGTGTTTCGGTTTACGTTTTGTTTTGTTTAAAAATCGATTATAAGTCCAAGCATAAGTCCGCCTTTGTACAGTGTCTTTACTTGTGCATAAAGTTTTAATAAAATAAATAAATAAATCCACCTTTTTATGGTTCCGAACAATCGTAATTTAGGGTTCCGTAGCCCGGGAGTTATGTTCCTTTGGGATAACTGTAGAAATTAACATGGACGCAGCCGCGAGCGGCAGCTAGTGTACACTAAAGTTTATGTACAAAAGCGTGTTAAACCCAAATCTTAGTTACAAATAATCATGTAAGTATGCATTTCTGTGCAACAAAACATGCAAACACAGCTGGTGTTTTCAGCCGTATTTCGTCTATCTACAAAACAAACTGATACATTGATACTACAGTGCTATGTCCAAAATCTATTTAGCACGTTATTTGTGTCGGTAAAAGCTCCTAAAGCAGAATACATTTCAATTCGAAGCTTCGAGAATGCTTAAATTAAATGCTTTGGCGCCAAACAAAACCACATATTGCAGTGTGGGCGGATTTCAAATACATATTACATTGTATAGTGAAACAGTGATTGCTAAAAATGATACTATGTCGCTTGTTGGGGTATTAGCAAAATTCGTTTTTAATAAATGTATAGGGAATAGGCTAGTTTCTATCATCCACAAATTGCAAAACTATTTAGTTTAGTTCCATCTGTTGGAGTATTGAAAAATAATGGACACGTATTTTTTGTTTTTGTAAATCAATGAATATTGACAAAGGGGGCTCGTGACGTCACAACCTGCTAAAAATGATGCCACGGCGCGGCGTATTGAGAATTTTAAAAGCGTCGCAACTCCGTCAATTTTGGTTCCCGTTACAAAAGAAAAAATACGGATCAAATGATTTTTTGATAATCTAACTGACGGACTAATTATATTATTTTCAGGACACAAGCCTATTAAGTTTGCAAACACATTCGTGATAAGTTGGCAGTAGTATTATCACAGAGCTTATGTTTTCCAATTAAAACTATTCGTACTAATTTTTTTTGAGTGTATTCGTATTTTTATTTTGTTTATTCGAGTATGTATTTATAATTTTTTGAGTGTATTCGTATTTTTATTTTGTTTATTCGAGTATGTATTTATAATACAATCAAACATGGTTTATTTGACGACCGCCATCTGGCGGCCGGGACCATGTAGGTATGGTTTACACCAATGACGTATTATATATAGACACGTCATAAACCAACATCGCGGCGCTTAAAATCGGCGAAAATACTAGATAGCTACTAATACGCATGAAGAAAGGGAAAGAAAATATATCACCGTACGGCGGGATGCCTGTTGCTAGAGGGAGATAAATATACATCTTCAGTTACGTTACAGCATAAGTAATAGTCAAATTGACATCAAAATAAACGTAGTGTCGCGCGACAGGTTGGTGCGTAACTAAGCGCGATGTGGGCAATTGGCTTCATTTCATGTTGTCATTTTAGAGTGCGGACAACGTAGGTATCTATAGTTTTATATATCATTTTACACATAATTAATTTAAATGTAATTTATATAATACCTTGGGTGCAGACACAAATGGTGGTAAGTGCAAATATGGAGAATAAAAAATCAATCGGGTTTTTATTCTCTGCATCATCCAAAGGATGACTGGTAGAGAATGCATATGGCATTTAGTCCATTTGTATAT
This sequence comes from Ceramica pisi, assembly GCA_963859965.1. Lineage (NCBI taxonomy): Eukaryota > Metazoa > Arthropoda > Insecta > Lepidoptera > Noctuidae > Ceramica > Ceramica pisi. The sequence continues at coordinate 1,608,717 of OY982537.1, read as the reverse complement.
TTGTGCACATGTATGTATAGAGGCGGACTATTTATTTACTTTAAAACTTTACGCATGTAAAGTGTAAAAAAAAATTAAATAAGAAACATACCTTTTATCTCAATATTACCCCGTTCACAAATGTTTTAGAATTTATAACAATTCTGATGATACGATCAAATTGAATGGCGTAAATTAAAAATAATTGAATTTCAAAATAAGTGCCATTGGTGACAATAACGCACAAGCCTTTTTTTCCATACAATTTGACGTAAACGTTAACGCAATCCGCTAAACTCGTACCAGACACGCCACTCTGAAGAACATTATCAGTATCCTATCATACTTCAGCAAATTAATGAATTTCAGATTACTTATTACGTCTTTCAGTCAAAGTGATGCCATTACCAAAAAGTATGGCTGTAAAATTCTGGCTTGTAATATTGTTGCGGAGGGACACTGATCTTCTAAGATACAGGTATTAACCTAGTTTAGAGGTCAGGGTTTCAATGTATTACTACCTAGCATAAGCCTATCAAATGTATGTAGTTCTACTATATCCTTGTAAACGTTATTTTGGGCTTTAGTACAATAAAGATTTATTATTTATTTATTATTAAAAGCAAATTAATGAATACCCCAAAAAGAAAATCTGGTAAGTACTTAATACCCATAGACGCATTAATCGCTATTGCTTACTCTAATTCAATATCTTAAGAGGCTTAGCACAAGTATTAATGTCTTAAGAATTCTCCAGTAATATTATCCTAATATAAAATCGTCAAAACCTCGCTCAACGAGCTATGGAACGAGATATGCTTGGATAGCTTTGAGAGGTCGAATCCGCAACGAAGTGATCAGACAATTTGCAAAATTGTGGACATAGCTCATAGAATAAGCAAGCTGAAGTGGCAATGGGCTGGCCATAATTATTAGCCGTAGAATCGATGACCGTTGGGGTAGACGAGTTCTTGAGTGGAGACCGCGAATCGGCAAACGTAAGGTAGGACGCCCTCTGGCTAAGTGGAGCAACGATCTTCGCAGGGTGGCTGGTAGCTGTGGACTGGACGTAAAGGCTACGCCGATCTCCCAGTCCACGCCCACTAAGACGCTGCGGGAATTTCATGCTGGGTTGTTTTAGTGGGTATACCGGGCTTGCCCGGGGAGTCCCACATACCCCTCTCACTCCCCCGAGTGAGAGAGTATGCGTAACGCATTTTTTCCCAGCCGAAAAAAAAAAAAAAAGGGTAGCTGGTAGCTGCTAAATGAGAGTTGCTGGTGATCGAGCCAGTGCATTTATCGAAGCCTATGTCCAACATTGGACATAGGCCTGGGTGGCAGTGGTGGGTGGGTGTGGATAGGCTGATTATGATGATAATAAATACTGTGAAATTCTGCCTTTACTGAGTGACCAACAAACAACGCACCAGCCCAAACTGCTGGTGAAAATATTTCTTAAAAAAAGGGATGTGCGCGTATGAAATCGCGTGCAAAAGCTGGTTCAAAATATAAGAAATAACATTATTTTCGACTTTCATGTTTTTTTTTATGATTCTCTACATCATTAAACCCGACGTGACGTATTTACACTGATGTTATTGGTGAATTGTTTCTGTCCACAGCTTCGTTTACGTAAAATGCTTTCGTGGGTATTATTTATTTTCATGGAACCCTAATACTATATCTAAAATTATATTAGGTTACTACTTATAATATCAGCTATCTATGACTAAAAGTTCCACCAAAATCGGTCCAGCCATTTCGGAGATTAGCTAGACCAACAGAAAGACGGACAAAAATGTGTTTCTGTATGCATTTAGTTAAGCTGTCGTATTGGTATTATAAACAAACATTAAGGTATTTCAGAAGTGCGTGCTCATATTTAAGGCTGGTGTCCTGTAACTGCTTTTTAGTAAAACAATAATATAAAAAAAATACTGACATTTTCAAATACCCAATCTCGAAAAACGACAAAAAAGTAAAAAGATGAACACTTTTTATGTATTCTGAAGTACTGGTATTAAATCTCACCATGTTATCAAGTTGAAATGACCGTTAATTTTAAGTTCACACCACCTCAGTGTTTGTATATGCGTACCTAAAGCAAAAAGAGACTGAAGGATCTGGTATTTTCTATTAGAGTTGCGGAATTTGTTCGATCGATTCACCGCGGCTCTGGGACATTCGGAGGACCATCGATTGGTTTTAGTCAGTAGGAGTCTGGTCTCTGCCTTGAGTGGAAAGAGTCATTTGTTTATTTTCCATACTTAAGGCCGTACCCTGACCAAATAACCTTGAGCATTTTCCCCTCAATAACAGCGCAAGAGATACAATAGCGAATACGCTCAGAATGTGGAATAAAATCGTTATGAAATCTAATTTTGGTCGTTTGAAAAAAATATGTCTACCAAAATGTTCATAATTAAATTGCCTATCCATTAGTGTAAGTACAAAATCAAAATAATCGTTAATTTTCGAGAAGATGCATGTTTTCAGTCATTATTTCTCATTTCTGTAGTTTCGTTGTGACTTTCTGAGGAGATTACTTAAACATATACTTAGTAATAAAAAATCTACCATTTTGAAGCCAAGATTATGTAGGATTTTAATTTATTTTTCATAAGTTGATATTTCTTTTGGATAAAGAGTATATATAGCTCCGAAAAATGCACAAAAAACGGCTAGCGCTGTATTGCTCGGGGACGCGCCATAAAAACAATGATCTGGACTTAAACGTTTCCAAGCGTCTTTAATAATGCGCACAGCAAAAGAGTGGAACTCTGTCTACGTCTGTGTTTTCGAACGCTTACTACCCTAATCTTTTCAAAGTCAGAGTGAACAAGCTACTTCTGGATAAACCCACTTCATCGTAGACTTTGTCTCAGTCATCTCTGACCCAGATTAGAGTCAAGAGCAAACCCATCTCAAATTAAAAATATATAATTAAGTAAATTCCTAATAAAATTACAAAGAGCAATTTGCATGTGGTGTTTGCCTGTAATTGGTTGTGCAGTTAGATTTAAGACATTATTACTACTACTTAAGAATATATTCCTATGTGTATAGTATCTGTTACAACTGTTGGTGAACCTTTAATTACATAAATAAATAAGCGATAAGATCATTTTGGCTCACCTCCTTTGTATTTCGACTTTACTCCATCAAAACTGCTTCAGTCTTTAATTACGTGAGGAAAGGTTTCCGTACATAAAGTAGTTTTAACTGTATTTAAATTTCTTGAAACTGTTCCTATCGTCTGACCTTGGGAAACCCAAAACTAAACCCTAATTCAACTACAAAGGAATACAAATTGCGACTAATTAGTAACAACGGAACCTTCCTAACTAAACATCAGTTATGTCAACAGAACCGTCTTTAACCTATTAAAGGCCCTGGGCACAAGATAACATGACTGGCACAAGACTATTTTGCTATAAAACAGGCAAAAAATAAATTAAAAAAATTAAAGATTCATTCAAATTTATATTGTTTTAAGGTTTCATGATCACTAACATTAGAATAGTTAATTACGGGATTGCTACCATGTACCTTTTTATTTTCGAGTTTCCGATATTTCGGCACCATTGCAAGCGCCATTATCACGGAGTAACTTGATCTTGATTAGATCTTGCGGGTGGGGTGTTATTGGCAGACATATCGGTCTACCCTCTTTCAAAAAATTATATTATCATCATCTGCCTAGCCTTTTCCCAACTACATTGGGGAACCGGATACAGCTGAATGCTAGTATTTTACGTAGAGCGGTTGCCTACCGGACCTCCACAACCCATTAATTGGATAACACGGTACTTCTTGGCAAGACTGGAGTCGGATTTACTGGCTTCTGACAATCCGTAACGACTGCCAAAGATCTACAAATGACAGTAGGGACTAACGGCTTAACTTGCTTTCCGAGGCCTGGAGGAAACTCTGTATGTTAAGATGGTCACCCATTCACAGAACAACCTCGGCAAGCGTTGCTTAACCTTGAAGATCGACCTGTGTGGCTGTTATTATTTAGCCAAGAGCTTACGATCAAGCCTCCGACCCTATTGTTCCTATAATTAAGTTTTTGCAACATTGCGACGACATTTAGGGTAATCCCACATTTACCCTTTTTAATTGCTTGATTATCTTTATGGGTTGTTTTGGTGTGGAGTGCTCGACCTTTATGCCTTATTCGTGTTTAATGTAGCTGATGAAATATGACCCTTCGTTATTTCAGGAGTGGTATTAAATTCAGAAGCCTATAAAGTCTCACTAAATTACAATTATGTTTGACCTTTAAGGTATTTTACCAAAACCTTAAAAAATTACAAACTTCTGTCTACAAATACTCAAGCACCGTTTCATTTTATAACCTACCTACACAGAGTTCATTTCTAAAGTGTGTCCTCATAGCCAAATCCGAAACTATGTACATTATTGTTACGAGCTTGGGGTTCGTGACAATAAAAACAGCCGATTATTTAACCAAAAAAATGACACTTTAAATATCAACACTAATTAACGCTTTATATACAGTAATTACAACACACAATCGCACTATTAAACACTTCACTTCACTTAACTCGCAGTTGAAGATCGCTTCCGATGTATCGCTTGTATCGCCAATTCAATACCGACTTAGTCGCGAGCGATGCGTACCTTATATAGTCCCACAGTAATTTCCAGAACCTTCGAGAATGGAAATATCTAGAAAGTTCGGGAACATACCGGTCCCGACTGACTAGGTGTCGAAACATCGAGAATGTTCTAGCATCGAAAAGTCTAGAAAGATCGTGACCCAATTAGTTCCACTACTCGATACTAGATAGCGTTAGTAGTACGTTGTGTACCCGGCATTAATTCTGGCGCGTAACATTATGTACACTATCGAAAAACACTGAAACAGGCATTTATGAAAAAAAAATACACCCGAACGAAGCCGGGACAGGCTACTAGTATAATTTAAACTAATAATAATTTAAACTAATAGCTAGTTGAAAATTTGAGATAGGTTTAAGAATTCAGTACAAAACCCGAGTTCACAAGCAGTTGAGAATTTGTCAAGCTCTATTTTAGCCCAAAAACCTATAAAAATTGGGGCATGTTATTAACTCCAAATATTATTTTCAGAATCCGACCTTTACTTATTAAAAAAAAATTATGAATAAAAATTTAAAAGTAGGTAAATAGTCCATCCCTCAAATTTCAACAAGAAACAAAAGAAATCGATTCCTTTGTTTGTAAAACGAAGAAATCGCAAATTTAAATCATACAGAGATACAAGTAATGTATACCTACCTAATATTAATAAAACTCTAAAAGTACTTCATCTCGAAATTCTGATTATACCCACCTATTTAATTACATCACATCATTAAATTTCTCTTTATTATTAAGAGACCATTCAACACTCATTAATATTCTCCAACGTACTCTAATTGAATATCCGCCATCTTTTTTGATCAGTCAATAATTATTTTTTAAATACGCAATTTTTGAGGAGCTAAATATTAACAGCCGCATAGGTCGATCTTCCAGGTTAAGCAACGCTTGCCAATGTTGATCTGTGGATGGGTGACCATCTTAAAATACAGAATTTCCTCCGTAGCTCGGAAAACACGTGAATCCGTTGGTTCCGGCTGTCTTTTGTAGATCTTTGGCAGTCGTTACGGATTGTCAGAAGCCAGTAAATCTGACTCCAGTCTTGCCAAGAAGTACCTGCCTTTTCAATTGTTGGTATACCACAAAATTTCACACAACCCCGCCACACTTCGTACAATACTAAGTTTACTAAAAATACAATCAGTTAGTCAAATAAATTTAAAATAAAATCAATAGACAACATGGTTTGCGCAGTGGTTGAGCGATTGGCTGCTGCGCCACGTGTCGCGGGTTCGATTCTAGCACGGATTAAATATTTGTATGGCCTACAGATAGTAGTTTCGGGTTAGCTATTTGTGTATAATATACCTACGATACAAGAGAAATTCCTAGTGGAGGGAACTGTTTAAAAAAATATATTGGACTCGTAATTTTAAGATGATATAGTGCGTTGAAAACTCGTGTGATGTCACTTTCCGATACACTTTTACTGGATAGTGACGTCACAAGCCCCCTCTAATGCGCACAGCAAAGGAGTGTAACTCTCTGCCCGTGTCTGTGTTTCCGAACGCTTACAACCCTAATCTCTTCAAAGTTAGAGTGAACAGGCTGCTTCTGGATAAGCTCGCCCTATCATAATTATACTTTATCTGTGTCATCTCAAGGCTAGAGTCAAGAGTAAACCCATAACAAATAAAAAACATATATTATAACAAAAAATACCTTGTCCAATATTTTTTGATAAACTAATTGGTTGACTAAAATAGAATCATATTTTTTTCTCAGGTAATTTCCCTATTGCTTTCGTACTAAAATAAAGAAGATTTTTAATCTGGCTCCTGGCTAAAATTGGATGAACAACACTCAGTATTCCCAGAGAGCTGATATTACATACTTGGCACGCGCAAAATCATTCAGATTTAATTTAGGGATAAAAGATGATAAGGGAAATCTTATATCTTCTGCTTAACTGATATTGGCTGTATAGTCGTTTTAATAAATAAATATTTTTACTTTGAAATTTGATAGAAAATAACACGTTTACAAATCAAAGCAATTCTAATTTAAGGACAGCCGAAACACGTTTTAAAACAGTAATTTGTCAAGCGCGCGAAGCTACGGGCTTGAGCTAGTTTAAAACAAATAAGGCTGAACCCTTAGGCCAAGAAAACTATCTGTAGTGCTAAAATATTTAAGCTCACTTTGTTGTTAAAATTGAGATGAGTGTGTTTTTATATGAGGCAACTTATAAAAACTAGAACTATAATAATAATAATAATAAATTTCTAACGGGGCCTCTGCGAGTTGGTTTCGGCCCCTCGTACGCCTACCAAAGGACCGGGTCTCCAGAGACCCGAGAAAGAAAACAAAAAAAAAAAATAATAATAATAATATCCTTGGACATTTCACACAACGCCGTATAGTCCCAAGCTAAGCAACTTAATGCTTGTGTTATGGTAACGAGATGGCTGATAAACTACTTATATACATTTTTTTTTTCTAAATACATACATATTATAGATAGAAAACACCCAGACTCGGAACAAATACATGTAGGCCGTACAAATATTTATTCCGTGCGGGAATCGAACCCGCGACATGCTGCGCAGCAGTCAATCGCTCAACCACTGCGCCAACCGTGTCGTCAACTATACTGTCCTGGTGTGTACAGGGACATGTAAAACATTCTAAATTCAAAAGTCATTTATTCAAATTAGGCTGAGAGCAAGTGACGTTAAAATGCCCGCCCGTCACCACTTAATTAAAATAAAAAATACAACCGACTTCAAAAAAAATAACTTTAATTTAGGATGTCGGTGTTTTTGTTAGTTTCTTCGTATTTTGACACCGACTTCCGAAATTAAAGTTATTTTTTAATTTGTAGTTTTTTTTTTTTGAAGTCGGTTGCATTTTTTTGCAATAAAGTTTTTTATTTTTCACTTTTTAGTGGTACCTACCCCACACCTAACAACACCACTGCAAAATCGCAGAAAAGCAAAATACGCAATTTCGATTACTTAGATGACATAAAACCATCATCCAAGTTGACGAATTCCAGCTATTTCGATTTAAAATCCAAAGTTCGTAACCGATCTTGACAACATTTAAATTGGACCAATCTGCAAGTATATCCTTTCAGATAAAACAAATTTTTTTCAAATCGGTTCATAATTGTCGGTGTTATGAGGTAACAAACATAAAAAAAAAACAACCGAATTTGGAACCTCCTCCTTTTTGGAAAGTCGGTTAAAATGGAAGGGAGTCAGTGACAGCATGACGAGTGACAGGATAGAGTGGAAAAAGAAAACGTGTTGCGTCAACCCCAAGTAACATGAGATAAAGGCAGGAAGATGATGATAACTATACATGAGACCATTTTAGTCTAATTACAAAGACGGCTCACTTAACGTACTCGATATAGACTACCTCTAGGCGCAATTTTTATTTTTAAATAATTCATTAAGAAAATAAAATAAATTAATGGAAAAAAAAGTTAAAAAAAAATAAATACCTATTATTAGTTTTCGTGTTCTCCTCAGCAAGCCCTTTCATTTGATACCCATACTGTGGTAGAGCAGAAAAAGTAACTAGTCCGCCATCTTGGATGACCCGCCATATTGGAATTATATTGACGTCACATTATATTGACGAACATGCATTGTCATCAAAAATAAGCGTTTGTACCAAATTTCAGCTCAATCGGTTAAAGATAACTGATTTAAAATTCTGTTGCAATATTCCTTCCGAACACATCTATTGCATATTAAATAAAAGCTTGTTATAAAGATAATAATGCAGTAGAATTATGATCTTTGTAATACTTAGGGAATGCAATAAATTATTGAGTATTGAGTATTGAAAATATTCTGTCAATAAAGTATCAAATTATCGAAATATGTATCAAAACATGTCACCGTTTCATTCTGCGCGTCCATGGAATTCAAAGTTCGGACTGCTCTCGCCCCTGGATGTTTCAAACTACGTCATGCTTTATGACAATGAAAACGTTTTTATTTTTAAATAATTTAAATTTTCATTAATATTAGTTTTCATCGGATTGATGAAGTGGGCTGCTGTTGTAGACCACAAAATGGCATCGTGTTTATGGCCTGTCGAAGTCAATTTTTCTTGAAAAAAACTAGAATCTGAGACAGCAAAAAAGTGATTTTTTTTCAAACATGCTAGGTAGCACCATTTTGACAACGTTCTTCAAGATAAATCGAAGTTAGTGTACTGGCCGAGCAGCGGCCGGCAAAAGTTGTGTATAAAAATCCATATCTATCGTATTTTGATTCCAAATAAATAACATAGTAAACTCATATCTGTCGTGTAATTTAAAAAAAACACTACAAAGTCAAGTCGAATCGAAGCTCCAAAGTCTTGAGCATCGACGCCGAGTTGCTGGCCTGTCGGTTTTCTATCGTTTACATTTTGGGGAGTGTGCGACGGAATTGCATAACTTAATTCCGCCAAGCCCGTTCCACCATCGGACCACAAGACGTACGGCGATGTACCACCGGTACATGGTGGACATCCCACCTATACGCACAAAACGTTTTGGGAATACATTCATTGTGCGTACAGCTAAGGAGTGGAATTCCCTGCCTGAGTCTGTGTTTCCTGATAGCTACAACCTGAGAGTCTTTAATTCAAGAGTGAATAGGTTACTTCTAGGCAAGCGTGCTCCACCTTAGACCGCATCATCGCTTAACATCAGGTGAGATAGCGGTCACACGTACGCCTATAAATATAAAAAAAAAAAAATATAAAAAATAACTTTAATTTCGGAAGTCGGTGTTTTTGTTACTTTCTTCGTATTTTGACACCGACTTCCGAAATTAAAGTTATTTTTTACTTTGTAGTGTTTTTTTTTGGAAGTCGGTTGTATTTTTTTGTAAAAAGTTTTTTATTTATTACTTTTTAGTGGTGCCCCACACCTAACAACACCACTGCAAAATCGCAGAAAAGCAAAATACGCAATTTCGATTATCAAAGAATCATCTAAATAGTCAAATTCCAGGTATTTCGATTTAAAATCCAAAGTTCGTAACCGATCTTGATATGATTTAAATGGGACCAATCTGCAAGTATATCCTTTCAGATAAAACAAGATTTTTTCAAATCGGTTCATAATTGTCGGAGTTATGAGGTAACAAATATAAAAAAAAAAAAAACATACAACCGAATTGATAACCTCCTCCTTTTTGGGAAGTCGGTTAAAAATGGACGATCTTTTCTTCCAAAACATGGCAACCAAGGAGGGAACTTATCAATGATTTTATTAAAATTTCACACTAGCTTTCAAATACAAAGCTGTTTAATGATATAAACCAGCGGCCAAGTGCGAGTCGTACTGGCGCACGAAGGGTTCCGTAATCTATAAAAACGGCAAAAAAATCAAGTATGGGAGCCCCCATTAAATATTTTGTTCTGTTTTTTAGTATTTGTTGTTATAGCGGCAACAGAAATAAATCATCTGTGAAAATTTCAACTGTCTAGCTATCGCGGTTCTTGAGATACAGCCTGGTGACAGACAGACAAACAGACAGGAAGTGAAGTCTTAGTAATAGGATCCCGTTTTTACCCTTTGGGTACGGAACCCTACAAATGAACACTTTTACGCGGGAATAATTATTGTTGTTGGTTGTTTGTCATTGATTTTGAAAAGTACATGTATTTAATTTCCGCGCATTATTTGAAAAAAAAGAACTGTATAAGCCTGGGCCACAGCTAGGCATTGATAGACTTACGTATGTGTGCCTAGGATATATCTCGGCCCACATTTGCACGTTCGTCCATCAATGCCTCTTTTGCTGGCCACTGCAGTAATGTACTATTCTCATTCACCCCATAAATCTACTTAACCAGATGAAGAAGATATAAAGACGATAATAGGACCAACTACAAGACCATTACTTACACTAAACGTCGCTCTGAAATCTGTTCAGGATTTATTCCCGTCCACAGCTAGATTCTAATTTAATTTTAGGCATTCCTTCCTCGAGTCCGACGGATTTTATTACTCGGGGTAAAAAGCTTAGCTACTTAAGTTTCGTATTTTTTTCAGGTCTGGTATTTCGGGGTAAACATGTTGAAATTGAGACTAGATGCTGGCTTAAAATTATGTAATTAGATGAAGGCCGGAGTACGTAATTGGAACAAAGATTTTTATATTAACATCCTTACTAGGTAGGTATACAACGTTATAACAGATTAAAAGCAATACCCGAAAATGGTCTTTGTAATTTTAATATTATGAACATCTTTTAGAATGGGACCAACCCCAAAATCGCTAAAAAAATCAGCTAAAAATGGACGAGAAATCGATTTTTTGTTGGCGATTTCAATGTTGGTCTCACTATAACGGTTGTTCACGCGTACACGTTGTATAATATTATAAACTAGCTGATGCCCGCGACTTCGTTCGCGAGTATGTCGGACGGTAAAATTTTATCGCTAGATAAAATCTCTAAGATGATTTATATGAACAGTCAATATCTAGCATTGCTTAGACTCCTCTTAGATTTAGGAAATTGGAAGAGTGTTATGCAAGACACTGGCTGTATCATCTCTTCTTTTGAAAATGCCGGACCAACCGTAGTAATTTTTCGCAATGAGTTACGTTTTGGTGATGACGCTTCTCTATACATGATGTTGAAGAATGCCAAGGTTGTTAATATAATATTGTAAATGCGATCCAGCCCCACACTAGGAATTTCTCCTGTATCGTGGGTGCGTTTACAAACATACAAAGTTCACATACACAAATAGCCAGACCCGGAACAACTATTTGTAGGTCATACAAATATTTGTTCCGTGCGGGAATCAAACCCACGACACGCGACGCAGCAGCTCAACCACTGCGCCAACCGTGTCGTCAACGTATGGTACGGAGATATGTAGATGCTGCCCCGAATTACAGGCTACTTCTTTTGCGCAAAACTATATGACTACTTTTTTTTTTTTTTTTTTTTTTTCCTTTTCCTAGGTTTCATCAATACGATGGACCCTAATATTATTACAATCTAGCCCTATAAATAGACTAATAAGTAATTTAATTATAACCTAAACTATTAAATTGTCTATACTAAGAATGTGTCCAATAGCACTTTTCTTATTGTCTCTATTAAGGCGAATACACTTCGATCTTGTGTTCGTTTGGCACTTTTGTACTTTGCACTATTTACTAACACTAAACACTAACTCGAACGGTTTTGTTCTTTTTAGTCTTCTCACTATGTTTGTGTGGTCAAGAAGCTGGATTGCCTCGACGTTCACATGCTGATGAAGTCTCTTTTCGTGAGCTTCTGCAAATTTCTGGATAACTGTTTCGATGAACTCAACTTTTAGGTCCCGATGGAGGTCATCATTTCGTATGTACCAAGGAGCATTTACAATTTCCCTTAGACCTTTGTTTTGGAATCGTTGTATTATTAATATATTGGTCTGTTTGGTGCAGCCCCACAGCTGAATACCATAAGTCCAAACTGGCATCAGGACTTGTCTATATAGCAATAATTTGTTTGGCACGGATAGCATGGAGTTTCTTCCAAGCAGCCAATACATGTTTTTGAACCGAAGTTCGAGTTCATCTTTTTTCTTCTTGACGTGAGCTTTCCAGCGTAGCTTTGCGTCAAGAGTCATACCGAGATACTTGGCTGTATTTTCGTATGGTACTAGTTTACTATTAATGTAAACTGGAAAATACTGATGTTTTTTGTTGGTAAAGTTAATATGAACAGATTTTGACTCATTTAGTTTAATCCTCCATTTTTTGGTCCAGTCATAAACTTGATTCACAGCCATTTGGACCTTTTCTGCTGCTTCTTCGTGGCTGTCTCCTACAGCCATTATAGCTGTATCATCAGCAAAAGTCCCAATCGTGTTTTGCTCTAATTCAGGAATATCGCAAGTGTATAGTAGGTACAGGACCGGACCTAACACGCTTCCTTGCGGTACGCCAGCGTTAATTTGTTTTAGTTCCGAGTAGGCATCTCCTTGCCTTATTCTAAAGACTCTGTTCAGAATGTAAGATTCTAGTATATCTGCAAACTGTTTCGGTAGCAAGCTCTTTAATTTGTGTATGAGGCCTTCATGCCATACTTTATCAAATGCTTGCGCCACGTCTAGGAATACAGTAGAACATACTTTCTTGTCTTCAAGGGCGTTTTCTATCACTGTTGTGATCCTATGCACTTGATCGATGGTAGAGTGATTTTCTCGAAAACCAAATTGGTGCTCTGGTATTATGTTTTTACTATCTATAATTGGTTTAAGCCGTTTGAGTAATAGCTTTTCAAATAACTTAGACATGATTGGTAGCAGGGAAATAGGCCTATATGATGAAGTTTCGTGGGCAGGTTTCCCTGGTTTAGCTATCATTATTACTTCAGCCACCTTCCATAGGTCTGGTACATATTTAAGCCTCAGTGCTGCATTGATAAGGGTTGTTAACTTAACCAGGCCCTTTCTTGGGAGGTTATGAAGAACTTCTCCAGTTATTAAATCGTACCCTGGTGATTTTCTCGTACTTATATTACGTTTAATTTCTCTTACGACTTCTCTGGGTGTTACTAGTTTTATGTTAGCTTCATTTTCTGATGCCTCTATATGAGCCAATGTGTGATCTTCAATCACTTCATCGACATTTGGTTGAAATATATTTTCAAGATGCTCTGCAAACCTCTTAGCTTTCTGCTCGTTACTAATTGCCCATTGCCCGTTTTCACACTTGATGGGTGGGATTTGGGTAACCGGTCTTTTTAGGTGCTTAGTAGCCTTCCAGAGGGAATAGTCTGTCTTTTGGTCGTTACTTAGGTTCTGGAGATAGGTGTTGGTTGAGTTGTCTTTAAAGTTTTGGATTACTCTTCTTAGTTTTTTTGTTAGGTTATTCAGTTTTCGTTTGTCATCAGGGCACCTAGATTGATGCCACTTTTGTCTCTGACTTCTTTTTTCTATGATGAGCTGAGTGATTCGGAACGGGTATGTATTTCCCTTCGTTCTCTTGTTGAAGTCAGGTGTATTTTCCCACGCTGCTTGCTGGATATGCATTATGAAGTTCTCCACTTCAGTGTTTAGTTGTTCGGGTGTTTTTAATGGGACTTTAAGGTCTATTTCATCATTCAATTTGGTCTTGAAGCCCACCCAGTCTGTACACTTATTGACAAGAGTGGGACTATTTTCTTGAAACAAGATTGTCTCGCTTATTTCTAAGTAGATTGCCGAGTGATCCGAGTTCATGTCATAGCTTTGCTCCAATTTTACATACCCAGTTGATAGACCCTTAGTTACAAAAAAATCTATTAAGTCGGGTATTTTATTTGGATCTGTTGGCCAGTAGGTGGGCTTTCCAGTTGATAAGACATCACATTTCATCTCTTTTATGGCACTCAGTAGTTCTTTTCCTTTAGTAGTAGTTAGTCTAGAGCCCCAATGCGTATTTTTAGCATTGAAGTCACCTCCCAAGATAAATCTACTACCAAGGCGAGTTAGAAAGCTCATAAAGTAATCTTTTTTAATCGTATACCGTGGTGGACAGTAGATAGCAGATACGATAACTGGATATTTTTTGGTTTGCAGACAAATCGCTACTGCTTGAATCTCTTTCTCCTCGTATTTAAACTTTTCATAATGCTGAAGGTTTTCTTTTATAATAATGGCACTACCACCTCTTGCAGAATTGTCTGGGTGAAGTGCATGGTATACCTTGTACCCTTTAAACTTAATATGAGATTGTTTTGTGAAGTGAGTTTCTGATATCAGGCAAACATCAATTTTTTCTATGTCTAATACTACTTGTAACTCATTATGATGTTTTTGTAACCCATTTGAGTTCCACGCCATGAGTTTCAATGTAGTATTCATTTTTTTGGCTTAGGGATAGCAGCTTTGTTGCTATTTTCAATTTTTGTTAGTCTTTCAGCAAATGATGACATTAACTGTAAGATTTCAGTTAACTTTTTGTCACTGTCCATATCAGCCAAAGGTGCTTTCGCTATGCCTCTTGTAGCTATTTGGGCATAAGAGACGTTTTTGTCTGTTGTTTTTATTGTGTTTTGGCTTTGTTTGCGCTGACTGGTGCTTTCAGCTCTTCTAGTAGGTGTATTTTGTTGAAGGGTTGTGTTATTTGTTGTGCCTTTCGATTTTTTGTTTCGGATTTGCTGAATTTCTTTAGCTACGATGCATCCCCTGTAGTTAGCTGGATGTGGAGCTCCACAGTGGACACACTTTGGCTTCTCTTCTTTTGGTTTTCTGCAATCCTTAGTGAGATGTTTACCTGTGCACTTAACGCACCTTGGTTCTTTGGAGCAGTACTTTTGGGTATGTCCGTACGCCTGGCATCTTTTACACTGAGGTACCAGTTTTGTGGATTTTAGCGGCTGTATTTCCACATTACATCCCAACACAGTTTTGATGCTATATATTTTGCTAGTATCTTCATCATTTGAAAATGTTAGCATGAACATATTGAGTGGCTCTTTGGTTTTCCAACTCAATTTGTTGACAGCTTCTACTATCTTATATCCCTTACCACGTAAGTCTTCAACAATTCTCGCTGGAATGCATGTGAAATGCAGTTTTTTGGCCACTACTCTAATTGGTCTCTCTTGCTTGTTCTCATAGGAGTGCCATAGGCAGTTGTTAAGTGTGAGGGCTTTTGTTATTGCTCTGTACGAATCTTCATTTTTGGCATTTACTTTGATTGTATCTCCGTTCATCATTTTTACGCTAAACGCGTCAGCTGATTGGCTCTCAGATAGAAAATCGAAGAATTTCTGGTAGTCCTGGATACCATCTACTACAATAGGTGGTGGCAAAGGAGTTTTAATGGTTTTATCCATACCTTTATTCTCTTCACTTCCGTGTTCATTCCGAATGGGTTGGGCGGGAGAGGTGTTCAATTTTCTTTTCTTCCTGCTTTTTTGCCGTATCCATCCTGTTTCTCGAGCTAGTTCTTCTTCGTCCGTGGCATATTCAACACCCGGGGTAGAAGTCTCAGTGCTGGTTGTAGTAGCTGATTTTGGGGGGTTTTCCGCTTGAAGTTTCAGCTGTTGCTGGAGATTTTCTATTTGACCTTTTAAGTCATTTAGGTTTTTTTGCAGCTCTTCACGCTGTTTTCGTTCTTCGCAAAAGTACTTGTACAGCAGATGTTCAGTTTCTGTTTTTAAGTTTATATTTATAGAGTTCACTGTAGGATTTTTTGAATCCATTGTAGAAGTTAGTAGTAACTTCGCCTTAACAATAATATTCGCTGACAGCCGTCAGCATTACGCAATAACTAGGTCATTGCGGTGCATCCGACTGGACGGCGTTATTTTGATGCGTAAGCACTTCTACACGGTGGAACGCGCGCGATCGCATGTAACACAACTGCTCTCAGCGAAAATCGAACGTCAACGATGATATGACTGATAGATGATATGACTACTGACGCGAACGAAGCCGCTAGAAAACGCTCAAAGACGATAACCCTAAATAATATTAGAAATGTGAAATTCAGTTTGTTACGCTGCAACACCTTAATCGCCAGACCGATTTTGATTGATTGACCCTGGGCACTGTTAGAGAATACTTTCACGTGCGCGGAATCACGGGCAGAAACTAGTGTATACAATATATTCTTTAGATCATTTATATAAATATCTAAAGAATATAGCGAGCCCTTGAATCATTTCTCTTTAATATAATATTTATATAGTCAATGAAAAGAGTTTTCCAACAAGCCGATTAAATGGTACCCATTCGTAATAGCCTATCTTTGTAAGGCGATTCCAGAAAACCGATTCGTTTCTATAAGATAATTATCATTTCGATGAACAAGTTTAATTGGCAATTACGTTAAATTATAGAAGAGTTGACGCTTCAGTACATAAAATGATTTTTCTTGATAAAATAAAAGGAAATAGGAAAGTGAGGATGCAAATTGCTTGTTTTTCTGTGCTAATTGCAGAAAAAAAGAGACTCTGTGAGGATAAGAAAATGAGAAAACTGAGCACGTTGTGTATCGAATTCCAATTATATTGGTTCTGGAATAACACAACAATTATTTTTCTTCGAATATAAAAATCCGTAATTATACGTTCACAGTTCTCTCATTATAATGTATTTCAAACTTAAAATTATTAAGATCATAATAACAGATATTTACTGAAATTTTATTAAGATTATATTATTTTAAATTAAGTTAGTATCTAATTATCTATAAGTAGTCTGTTTTAAGATTACTTCTCTGTTTTTTGACACACTGTGTCTACATTTCTTATTAAATTCTTCTGTCGCAGGTCTGCTGGTACAAATTTCTTTTGTGCTCTTTTCTCTGTACAAAATTTTCTTTTTAAGTTTATTGCGTGTACATAAATAAGATCATTACAAATTATATACCCGCAGATTTTATCACAAAAAGTATTTTAATGCTCTTGTCGAAATTAATCATTAATTAAAAAAATCATTAAAGAACTAGCAAAAAGCTTAGTTGACACTTCGCGTGAACCAAGGGCTGGCTTTTACCTTGGACAGAAGTAAGCGTTGTCATACATACCACGTGACAATGCCGCCAGTCTTTTGAGCTCACTTTCAGTCGTCAGTGATGCGGACGAATTTTTTGACGCCATATGTTAGTTAGGAGTTTTATTTTTTATTTGAAGTGTATATAGTTTGAACATTAATTTCTAAAAAAATACATAGACGAAAAGTTTCAGTAGCTCACCTGTATCGGACACCAGCAGACAGCGAACACCACAACCACGACCACTACCATCCGTGTGACCTTCTTCCTCCCCCTCCGACTCTCCGCAGACACCCTCCCCCCCGGAGCACTCTTCCACAACCTCGTCAGCATACACATATACAACACACTAATCAAAGCTAACGGAATCACATACGAAGACAAAAAGAAAGACATCTGGAAACCCAGCTTGCTATAACCCTGCTCTTCAAGGAACACACAGGAGGAATGGTTCCTATGGAAATAGGAGTACTCCCTCTCACCATGGCAGATACCCACAGGGATGGCTGTGGTTAATATCACCACCCATATACAAGCTATGGCTAGTAAAGCATTCTTTTCTGTTCTAATAGACATGGATGCTATGGGATGTACAACAGCCATGAATCTATCCAGAGACATGAGAACGAGGGTGTAAACTGAAGCATGAGCTGTGACAACTATGAAGTATTGAACAACTTTGCACCACCAGTCTCCGAAGGGCCATCGTGGCATGACGTAGTCAGTAGCAGTGAAAGGTACGCAGAAGATAACGAAGAGCAGATCAGCGACAGCCAAGTTGATGATGAGGAGGTTGGTGGTGGATCTCATGCCAGGGTTAGCGGCGACGACAAGGACGACCAAAGCATTGCCAACTAGTCCGACAATTCCGATAAAGCCGAAGAAGATGGGTACAACCCTCGAAACGACTTTCTCCAAGAGTTCTCCATTCTCGTATTCACTGCTGTAGTTGCATCCCCCAAGTAAAGCCTCCTCACCCGTCAGGTTGAGGCATATGCTCATAAACTCGTCTTCTGTTGACTCCATCTTGGAATTAATCAATTTACTTCTTCATATCTTGATAGTTTCTGTAACAAAGAGAAACAATTTGTATTATTTATTCAGTAGCATTCGTTTCATCATATTTGACTAGGTCTGACTGACATATAATATCTTGATATCCACTTATGCTGTCGTAATCTTGCGTCAATATAATATTAGAAAGAAAGCTATCGCGTCGAATATGTTTTCTACTTTTTCGTCTAGATTATTAGATTGGAACGATCCCGATGAAATATTCTTATTGTCTAGTGCTTTTATTTGTGAGGGAACATTTATTGAATTAAATATATTGCCCAAAGGGGAATCACAAAGGTGTCCTTTTGCGTACAAAGTTTTATCGAGAACAGCAATATGTTTTAGCAGTTCAACAAAAGACATATTATGATCCAAAACTCATGCGTACTCGTAATTACTAAGTCTTATTAATGTTCTTTTTCTTCTAACCCTGTGGGATTGTATAAAAACATGAAAAATTATCTCTTTTTCAAACTTTTTCCGCTGCCAAAATTGTTTTTGTCCCCACATTCTGCTAACAACCACATTTATTCTCGTTGTTTCTTTACTTTTCTCATAATTTACAATTTACGAATCGTTCCTTTTGATTGTTATTCTGTTTTTCCAAGTAATGGAACCCCTGCTTACGACATTACATCACATGTGATCGTAATGTTTGATCTCTTCCACAAACGATGCTTTGTAATCTTTGTATTCATAATAATTCCATTGCGGTGAGGCAGAGGAATATTTATAGATGTCTGTAACATTATTTGCGGATGACAGAGAATTCAACCAATTTTGTGGAGACGCCATTTAGTGTAACAGAAATCTATACTTATATTATAAAGCTGAAGAGTTTTTTTGTTTGCTTGAATGCGCTAATCTTAGGAACTACTGGTTTGATTTGAAAAATTCTTTCAGTGTTTGATAGCCCATTTATTGAGGAAGGCTATCATGCTAAGACAAATAGGAACGGAACAATAATGATTAATGTGACGCAGACGAAGTTGCGTGGGTCAGCTAGTATGTTGATATTATGATGTACCTACATCAAAATGGCCGTCGTGCAATATACTTTTAGCTTCCAGACTCCTAGAAAACAAAGAAACCGCATGTGTCCTGTTCTCTGCTTCCTTCTCGTTATCTATTAGTTAATGTGTGAACATGAGTTGTTTAATAAATTGTAGTTTATTTTACATGTAGCTAAAGTTAAG
Source organism: Ceramica pisi (assembly GCA_963859965.1). Classification (NCBI taxonomy): domain Eukaryota; kingdom Metazoa; phylum Arthropoda; class Insecta; order Lepidoptera; family Noctuidae; genus Ceramica; species Ceramica pisi. The sequence goes on along the minus strand of OY982537.1, from coordinate 1,589,391 downwards.
TGCAAACTATAGCCAGGCAATCTATCTCATAAGTTCACAGTAGTCAACTTTACAAAATGTATTTTTCTTCCATGACATAATGATTTATTCCAGTAGTAATTTAACGACTTATCCGTTTAATGGTCGACAAAGTTTTCATGTCTTATTCCAACTAAAGTAAAACATTGGTAGTTCTTCTAGTAATGCTTAAACTTTATCCAAAACTACTTAAATATTATTTGCTGAGGCACTTGCCTCACCGAGGAAGCGATTAGTTTTCGAATATTTGTTCGCTGAAGAAAGGGACAAAAGATTTATATTGCGTGTGAGTAAAAGAGACACATACATTCAACGTCGATTGCTGGTTGTTCACACTGTTAGTGAGCGATAAGAGCGATAAAGGCTATCAATGAATGTACTCGCTCAGCGACACTCGCTCGGCGATGCTCCCTAGGAGTTCAAAACTCATGGTACCAGCGGTAATTTCTACCTATATTGCGGGCACGGCCGTAGCTAGGGGGGGGGGTTATTCCAAAAACTAAGATAAATCATTATAGTTGTATTGTTTGTTTATAGTTTGAGATAAAAAAAAATGTAGCGATAGGTATATAAACTTTTCCGAACATACCACAGTTTACTGACCTAGAAGTCAGTGATATACATGGTGATTGATTTAGGAGCCCGTGCTTCGGAGCAGATCATTTATGATGTTTTTTTACTTCCGCCCTACCTGCAAACAATGCTGCCCTACCTCAAATTTTACTCTAGCTACAGCCCTGATTGAGGGCCGGTAGTTTTGCGAGTAAAATCCCGTCGCACAAAACACTCGCTTAAAGCCGAGCTTCAAAACTATAAAAACTTTTCACTCGCTACTTACTGCTCGCCAACTTGTTTCGCGTTATTAGCTTTAATCGCTACTCGCTGATCGCCACCAGTGAGACAAGCGCCTTAAGCAGGTAAAATTGAATCACACTTCAACTTTTTAAGTTATTTTGGGTCTCATCCAAAACAAAACTTTAGCTAAAGTCGTTATATCAAATGGTTTTCACAGAAAAAGTGCTATTGTTAAGGTGGAAAACAAAATAATTGATACGACTTCGATATTGCTTTTTTTTTTATTTAAGACTAGCTTCTGCCAGCGGCTTCGCACGCGTGATCCCTAGGGAACATATTCCCGGGATGAAAAGTAGCCTATAATTATGATATTCCAGACTATATTCTATCTTTGTTCTAAATTTCATTAAGATCCGTTAAGCCGTTCTGGCGTGATTGAGTAGCAAACAACCAAACTTTCACATTTATAATATTACTCGTTAGGTGTAAAGCGAAATTATAACCATCTTCCCCTCGACAGGATATTATTTTTTATGGAATAATGTTAACTTTTTTAATTAGGGATGACTGAGAGTGTTATAAACGTAAGAGTAGACAAACATAATCAGAACTTCGAACTGCTAAGATATCGGGAGTTCACGTGTTTTTGTGAGTCCATCATAAAAGATAGACAATTAGACATATGCTGTCGTGGGATATTGTTTATATAATTTTAAGGAGAACATTTCCGTCTTACATGATTTCTGTGTAGCTTTAACCATTAAGATTGCACACGCGACGGAAGCTTAAAAAATGGAGTAACTTTTCCCGTTTTCCCAACATTTCCCTTCACAGCTCTGCTCCTATTGACTGTAGCGTGATGAAAAGTATACTATAACCAGCTCAGGAGTATGAAAAATAATTGTACCAAGTTTCGTTAAAATCCGTCGAGTAGTTTTTGTTTCTATAACGGTTATACAGACAGACAGACAGACAGACAGACAAAAATTGTACTGATTGCATTTTTGGCATCAGTATCGATCCCTAATCACCCCCTGATAGTTATTTTGGAAATATATTTCATGTACAGAATTGACCTCTCTACAGATTTATTATAAGTATAGAAGATATAGATAGATGGGTTTGCTCCTGACCTTAGTCTTGGTCAGAAATTACAAAGACAAAGTCTACGATGGAGCGAGCTTACCCAGAAGGAGCCTGTTTACTCTAACTTTGAAGAGATTGGGGTTGTAAGCGTTCGGAAACACAGACGCAGGCAGAGAATTCCACATTGTTTGTTTGTGATATTGTTCACCGGACATAAATTTTAAGATAGCTTCACTTAAAATTTTTCTAACTAAGCTGTTTTACCCATGATTTGATAGATTATATTTCACATATTAGTAAACAAATATTATGATTATTCCTAATAATTATCTATACTAACTAATATTATAAAGTTGACGAGTTATTTTTTTTTTGCTGGAACGCGCTAATCTCCGGAACTGTTGGTCTGATTTGAAAAATTCTTTCAATGTTAGATAGCCCAATTATTGATAAAGATGATAGTCTGATATAATATATTATTATCATGCTAAGACAAATAGCAGCGGAGCATTAATGGAAAACGTGACGTAGACGAAGTTGCGCGGGTCATCTGGTGATAAAATAATATCTGAGACTTCAGAAGGAAACACTCTCGTTCCCAGTAGTGGGAAAATTATAATCTGAAAACTAGTTCTCGTACTCACTTAGGGTTAAAACTAAAGTCGGAATTATCATCTCTATGAAAATCAATGTCAAAATGTATAGAAATTATGATAGACTTCAGAGACCCGTACAATAACGGTCATTGGCTCACTTTTATTTTTTGTAAAGAAAGTCAATACACTTATTGACTTTCTAAATATCAAAAACACAAATAATTACATAAAACTGTCTCGAATCGACTTCTATCGTGATCTTTTAGATTCTCTAGTAATGAAATAAGTTCATAATTTATTGTTCGAGTATCTACGAAGAGTTTCTAGGTAAAGGTCAATGTACTCTATTGCACGTTTATCTGGCGCCTACCATAGTCGTTTTTTTATACCTAGAATATGACTTTGATACAAATGCTTCTTAAAAAACGAAAAATCAGAGGCCCCGCTGATATCAAAATGTATGTAACCATGTCGAATATAAACAGTCAAGTTACTTAACATATCTTTAAACATTATCTAAACTCACCAACCATAATTAATCACTTCAAAAAACTGAAAGCCCTAACACAAACCGAGGATCAAACACGTCTTTTTATATCAAAACCATCTATCACATACCCAGTAAAAACGTTTGCAGAATCATTTGTTTTATTTCAACGAGAGTCCCGGTATCGTAAGTATGAGAACGACGTTTCAGCACAATATGGCGACAGTAGTAATAACATAATATGTTATGCCAGAGGTATGCTATGCTGGGTTCGCTACACCAATAGGAATGTCTAAATTTGTTTTTGTAGCAATCTGGCGTCTTCGTAGCGAAATCCGGGTGGTTACATAATAATATATGTACGTGACCTGAATGCTTTGAATTACTGTTGGGCTCATGACGGTTTGGTTAAAGTAAATATAAAAGTGTGGGTTTTTGCCTTGTCAATTTCGGAAGTGCATTTCAATCTTAGACTCATTGTGAAGGGAAAATTTTAACGAAATTACTATAAAATCCACGCCTGTATACGTCTGTGTTTCCGTCCAAATATAACCATTCTGCCTTCAAAGCAAGAGTGAACAGGCATCTTCTGGGCAAGCTCGCTCCATCATAGTCCTCATCCATCGCTTTCCATCAGGCGTGATTGTGGTCGAGAGCAAGCCCATTAAGTAATCAAAATTATTTTTGTACTGTATGTTGCTGGATTTTGTAGAGGGAATATAGATAGATAATTTATTTAGTGCACACAAAAGACAGCACAACACACAGAAGTACAATTAAATGGTACAATTTACTAAAGCTACTGAAAAAAAAGGGTGCCAATATGCAAAAAGAAAAAAAAAAATGTAATAAATATAGTAACACCATGACATACTTCAAATAAAAAAATAAAAAAAAAATGTGTAGACTAGCTTTCTTTTTCTTTATTTATTTGCTTCTTTTTTATTTGTGCTAGGTACCCATATATTGTGTTGTGCCTTGTGTTGTATCAAATAAATTATTTTCTTTCTTTCTTTCGCTGGAGACTTCGTACGCGCATATCCATTTTTTTCCCGTTCCCGTAAGAATTTTTGGGAAACCCTCTCTTAAGCGCCACCTTCACATATTTAGGTTCCCGACCCTGACGGGACAGAGAACGGTGCGGAGAAAAACCGGTTACATACGATTTGTACGGACGTTTGAATTTGGACCGGAACCCGGATGTATGTGCACCCCTACGGAGTGTAAGATAGCTATACGACAAATTAGAGCTTCCTAGGACCAGTCATTTCGGTTTAGCGTTGTCTGTCAGTCACTCAGAAAGAGAAGAACTTTTTTTTTTGGGTCAAGCTCGCTACACATTCCCAATCACTGCAACTCCTGAAAGCCAGAATCAACAGTGGCGACCACACGAAAAACGCCGAGCTAATGAAGTCCGACGAGTCCCCGCGGAGATATGATTCAAGAAACTGTCTTGGAAAAGAGTGTCCGTGGAGTTTTTTTTTCTTGCACGTTCTTCTCCATAGAGATCTACGCTTTGGAACGTGCAAATAGCTTCAACTTTTTGGACCGACCGACCTTGACAATTCAAAAGTGCCTGGTTTAATTGAAATAAATGCTTGAATTTTGAATTTTTGGATATATAATTTCCACTTCCCTCCTTATCAAGCAGGAGATAGATTTGAGTTAGGCCAATAGGCACCAAGGGACATTTATACAACTGCGTTATGCCCAGTTGCCAAGCACGACGGATTATATATTAACACTGAAAGTAATGGGTCCTAAATTGTGAGCTACTTTTGATTCCAGTAATAAGTATGGCAAAAACGCCTGAACGCACGGATTTTTTTTCTGGTTTCTACAAGGTCCGTATAGTAAACTACTCCTGATGTAACCTGAATACTGTCTAACATAATATTACTTTCAGTCTGCCAAAGAAGACACTCCCATAAGACGTGATGTGCGGATTATTCGTATTCAAGGTCAGCTGTAGAACATTGACATAAAGGTGAAGCCCCAAGCCTAAAGGAAAATAATTTACTCAAGTTGCCATGACCTGTTAGAAATTGGGCAACACAGTGATCCACCTCCAGCCATGTCCAGCCGCTCACGAACGGATGGAAAAAACTGGAGATGTCGGCCTTTGATGGAATTTAACGGAAGAACTTTATATACTAGGATATAGATTGTATAATTTACATATACATATTTGCCTAACGTTAATCCAATAAAATACATTTATTGGGATCGGTATCCCATCTTCCTGATTATTTTAAAATATTGGTATATTACATGGAACGACTGCCTATTTACCTCCAAAACCCAGGGTGGGTGGGGAACCAACTAGGTGCATGTTATTGACTGACGACGGAAATTACAGAATGAAGCCAGAGGTCCCAGACCTATGGCTTTACGTAATTTCCAAAGCACGGAGGGGTCAGGCTTAATTAGTAGCCGAAAGACGTACACTGCTGAGACATAGACCTTGTATCTACATACTGATAAACAGCTTTGAATCGTGTCCTCATTTGTTAATGTACTGCCAATTTATTAATTTTATTAGTTATTAAACTAAATATATTTTCAACATTAATCATAACCTGGGCGTTTCTGACTAACTTAATTCATGAAGCAATTTAAATTAACCATTAAAATAAATAGACTCGAGAGCTCAAGAGTAGTAATCAGTGATCTTGTCGCCGAAAGCATTTTTTTAATATTTTGGCGGATGCAGACAATAATCGAACTCAAATAATCAAAGAGTATTTGAGCATCTTACATGCAAGTAATAAAGTAACACAGCCAGAAATGAATATTGCCATCAAAACACAGCAAAAATTATTAAAGTATCCATCCCCTTACAAAATTAATCAATGAAAGCAAACACAAAATGGTCGCTGCTTACACTTCACCATAAAGCGACAATGTTACATTTACGACTTAATAAAATAAAAGTGAATTCTTGAAGCTTTAAATGGATATGCAGTCAGCTATAATGGCTGTCGTTGTGGCTGATATCCATAAAGATTTGCATACAGCACAGCTATGTGGAAAGAAGGAATTTATATTGAGTGTTCGCCTTCAGTTGCATGATGTTTATAGCATGTTTAATGTCCCGCATGATTTGTAAGTGACTTCACTGCTCTTACTGGTCTCATTGCATTTGACACGACTACATTTAATGGCACCAAATTCTATTTCTATGCCACTGAAGAGTTTCAATTTTCCGCAAAAAGTTCCCTGTTCCCGCATTTAAACTGAACTAGACGAGCAAATGATTAAATTATTCAACGATTGAATGGTTTGAAAACGGAACCCGTTAAAAATCATTGCAGAGCCAGTGTGCGGTTATTTTTTTGTTGTTGATTCTGAATTTGGGTTTGATTATAAATATAAAACTCTTATTTATGGCCTATTCATGGGGACGTGGTTCAGGTTTTTTGTGCATAAAAGTATAAAAGAGATCGCAAATTAATCATCGACAGCAAAATATTTGGCCACGGAATATTTGAATGTGTAAGCCTTTAGATAATAACATACCCTTAGTTAAGCTTTCTTAAGTACTGTTAAAGCGTTGAGTACTAAATTATTGCTAGGATAATGTAGGTAGAAAATAATCCAACAACCACTTATCATCATTCTAAATAAGTATTACATAAAATCCCTTATACTTCCACTACTTAGGGTTTTATAGCGGTTTATGGACCTCCCTCATAAATGGCACCATAACCCTTTTCTTTCTCGGCTTTTACAACTTGAGTAAGATTTAAATCTTATATTCTATGTTCATTCACATCATCCTCATTATCATCTTCAACCTTATTATCATTGAATGTAGACATTATTTTATCTGCGTCTTTAACCGACTTCCCAAAAAGGAGGAGGTTATCAATTCGGTTGTATGTTTTTTTATGTTTGTTACCTCATAACTTCGACAATTTTGAACCGATTTGAAAAATTATTGTTTTATCTGAAAGGATATACTTGCAGATTGGTCCCATTTAAATTTTATGAAAATCGGTTTCGAACTTTGGATTTTAAATCGAAATAGCTGGAATTCGTCTACTTAGATGATAGTTTTATGTCATCCAAGTAATCCAAATTGCGTATTTTGCTTTTCTGCGATTTTGCAGTGGTGTTGTTAGGTGTGGGGTACCTACCACTAAAAAGTGAAAAATAAAAAACTTTTTACAAAAAAAATACAACCGACTTCCAAAAGTTGTTCTTTTTTTATTCTGACTTTTTATCTATTTAAATAATTTGTTTGAAATTTTCTGTTTAAAGAATTTATTCTCATACGAACAATACATAGGTTCACTTACAATGAGATACAAAGTGATTGTTTATACCTATCTAAATAAATAATGCCTCCGATGCATATTGATGAAGTTATATAACACAAATACATAGGAAGTATGTAAATTGCTAACATTTAATATGCGGTATGACTACATGTCATCAACTTAATTTCTCAGTTTTAATTTATAATGTTAATATTATCACAATCTTTTACGTCATTTGGTATGTCATTAAACAGCTGTGGTCCTTCGTACAATATGGTTTTTTAACCGTAGTTTGTCCGAGCTTGTCTTCGTTGTAATTTATTTTTATTTCTTAGGTTGTGTGAAATTGTTTTATTTTATGTAGTTGTAGCTTTGATTGTACGCTGTTTGTGGTGATTTTATTTGAGATTTAATTATTTGGTTTTTTCAAATAGTGTTTTAGTCGGAGTAGGTAGTGATAGTGGTATAATGTTTTTATAATTTTGTTCTGGATTCGTTGTAAAAGCATTAGGATAGTTTTAATAATAAATGCTGCATCAGCAGTCTTATCTTCATGACTCTTCCCAACTTTATCATTTAACGACATTCAAAACCCTTAACAGCCTCAAACTCCGAGATAACTAATATCTTTCCGATCTTGCAACCGAAGGCAATCTTTCTACTTCAGATCTCCGCCCAAATCGATTGGAGCAATCAGATTACAAGTATCTTTGGTAAAAAATCCAACTGTATTTCTGAGTAATTTATTGAAGTTGCTATCAGATTTATTCCATTAAATGTATATAAGAAATACAGCCTTTGATCGTTCGTTGGACAATTTGGACTTTTTGAATTAGTATCGTAACTGGGTCTTATTACTTTGGGTTTTATTCCTGTTTATGCTCCCTCTAAAGAGTCGTTGGGATTAACTGTTTAAATTTTATTGTAATCTGTTTCATTATCGTTCAAGTTATTCGTTTCATTCAACTTAATGAATTTACATGAAGTAGAAGTGTTTCTTACTTTATCTACTTGCTAGCTCACATTTTCCATTAATGCTCTGCTCCTATTTGTCTTAGCGTGATGATATTATAGCCTATAGCCTGCCTCGATAAATTGGCTATCTAACACTGAGACAATTTTTCAAATCGGGCCAGTAGTTCCTTCCCCAGTTCTAATATGACTTTGTATTGTGTTTTTGATAATGAGAAACAATAAAGAATTATAGTTCCCAGACCTAGACCAGTAATCAAACAAACAAACAAACAAACTCTTCAGCTTTATAATATTACTAGCTGTCCCCCGCGGCTTTGCCCCCGTCCGCAGGCAACCTTGTTTTTTTTTTTTTACTTGAAAGCCTTCTCCTGACAATAAAAAACACAACAAAAAAAGAATTAGCGAAATCGGTTCAGCTGTTCTCGAGATTTGCGCTTAGCAACACATTTAGCGATTAATTTTATATTATAATTAATTATATTATAGATTTGTCAAAAAATTAGAAGCAGTGTTCCTTCATTAAACTAACAATTCCAGAAAAAAAATAAGTGTTACAGATAAAAAATACTGACTATTTATTTACGTTTCTACCTTGATAGCGCAAAACCATTTTATTTGAATCAGACACTCCGTTTTTATTTCTTCGTATAAATATTTATCTTCGTACGTACTTGCATTTTATAACCAAAATATTTCAGTTGTAAATTCACTTGAGTCATTTACCGTGACGTGGGTAGCCGTAAAACTTATTTATGAGTCCATTATTTTGACAGGCTCATTATTCGTATTTATGAATCTTAGCTCATCTTTGTATGTTGTGGCTGATTTCATAGAGAAATTGTCTATGATGGTAGTAAAATAAAATTGAATAGTGGGAAAGTACATACGTCTGTTTTTTTGCTTTTAATATTATTTTGTTGACTTAGTAACAGACATGTTTGTCAAACCTTCACACCATTAGTGAGAATCGGTCGTCGAACAGCTTTTTTAAATGGAGTGCTCTCATTCAAGTGACTAAATAAAAGTACAAAGTCCTTAATTTCAAATAGATCAGTTCAGGCACTTTTGAATAGTGAAGGGAGTGAAGGTCTGTCAGTCAAATAGATGAAGCTAATTCTGCTGCGCTAGCGACAAGAGCAGCAAGTTGTTCTGCAACAAAACATACTCACCAAGCCTATCTCCAGCGCAGCAGTTGCACGTTCCAAAGAGTAGATCCTATGGAGATGAACGTGCAAGAAACTCCATGTACACTTTTTTAAATTCGTCGTCAGTGTTTACAAAATCATGGTTACATTCGTTATGAAATATTTTTTGAGTAAAATTATACAATGCAAAAGAGAATGAGTCCAATCAATGCAAAGATAATCTTAGGCGCGGAACAAATATAAGAGGCGTCGGGCGGAGGCGAGGCGCGGGCAAGGCGTGGGCGAGGTGCGAGCGCGGCGCCGCGTGCAGCGCAGAACAGGCGCGCTAACGGTGTCGGAAAGACTTGGCGCGGGCGAATACAGTGGATGCATTTGGGGCATTCTAGTGTTTGATTTTATCACGGAACATGACGTCTTCGGGGGCGTCCCGCCGTCTCAGTATGTCTTGCGCCCCACCTCTTCTATACATTTTGTATGAAATATCAAAGAAGTGGCGTCGCGCCCGCGCCGCGTCCGCGCCTCACCTCCACCCGGTGCCTGTTGTATTTGTCCCACGCCTTACAATCTTCAGTAGATCCAACAATGTTTACTCCAGGTGTTTAATAACATAGACTCACACGTTTTCCATGGCCTGGTAAATAGGTCCACCAAGCCATCTGCTGCGACTAAGATTTTATTAGTATTTTTTCATCCTAGTAAATCTATATCTATACTTATAATAGATCTGTAGAGAGGTCAATTCTGTACATGAAATATATTTCCAAAATGACTATCAGGGGGTGATAAGGGATCGATACTGATGCCAAAAATGCAATCAGTACAATTTTTGTCTGTCTGTCTGTCGGTCTGTCTGTCTGTCTGTCTGTCTGTCTGTATAAACGTTATAGAAACAAAAACTACTTGACGGATTTTAATGAAATTTGGTACAATTATTATTCATACTCCTGAGCAGGTTATAGTATACTTTTCATCACGCTACAATCAATAGGAGCAGAGCAGTGAAGGGAAATGTTGGGAAAACGGGAGAAGTTACTCCATTTTTTAAGCTTCCGTCGCGTGTGCAACCTTAATGGTGAAAGCTACACAGAAATCATGTATGACGGAAATGTTCTCCTTAAAATTATATAAAAAATATCCCACGACAGCATATGTATATCTTTTATGATTGACGAACAATAACACGTGTAACTCCCGATAGCTTAGCAGTTCGAAGCTTTCTGATTGTATTTGTCTACTCTTACGTTTGTAAAACTCTCAGTCGTCCCTAATTAAAATGTACAGAAACACCAAAGTTATACATGAAATACGCTAATAATAAGCCATCGCGCGTGAATACTGAATCATGCTATAAGGATTATTTTTGTCTTTTTTGTGGTCGCGATCGCACAGGCAGGCGGCTTGCTTGGCGCCTAGAGGCTAGCGAGTAGCTTCGGAAAACGGCTTACGACAGTTTGCAATATCCTTTAATAATTATAATGTCGAGGGGAAGATGGTTATAATTTCGCTTTACACCAAACGAGTAATATTATAAATGTGAAAGTTTGGTTGTTTGTTACTCAATCACGCCAGAACGGCTTAACGGATCTTAATGAAATTTAAAACAATGATAGATTATAGTCTGGAATAGCACATAAGCTACTTTTCATCCCGGGAATATGTTCCCTAGGGATCACGCGGGCGAAGCCGCTGGCAGAAGCTAGTCCATAATAAAATGACTATTGTAACCGCAAAATTTGAAGCCGCATCCCTACAACATTCATGAAATACGTTTTCATCAACTCTATCAGTACGAAAAGAGAACAGAGTTCGGAAATTTTGAGCGATGTGTACTTAACAAAGTTATAAGCCCAATTATACTCGTAACGTATGCGCATAATCGCATAGCGCATAGCGCATAGCGTATGTGTATTCTAAGTTGCTCTTTTAATACTCAAGTTATACCGGATGAATGTATCAAAATTATACTCTGTGGATCCTTGTTTATGACAACTGTTTGGATATTGTTTGTTATTTTATTGAGATTGGAGTTCGATGTACTTAATAGAAATTATATTATTACCGTTAATGTTCATTATTTTGATTGTAATTTCAAACGCAAGACATTATTCGTTTTAATGTTCCTTCATAGTCAAAAACTTATGACAGTTTCTGCGAGTTCATTATATATTTGTATAATTAAAATTATGTCCGTTGAGGGCAAAAAATGTATTTACATAATACTCTCATTGGAATATTTTTTATTTTCTTCTTTGAGCGTATTGCAACATGTGATTTCAAGATTCAAGATTCAAAGCATTTATTTCAAATAAACCATTTACTTTTGAAATGTCAAGGTCGGTTAGTCAAAAACATGAGGCTATTTGCACGTTCCAAAGCGTAGATCTCTATGGAGAAGAACGTGCAAGAAACTCCACGGACACAGATTATAAATTTAATAATGTGATGTTTAACAAAAATCTTAGTTACATGTACTTGCTTCTTCATGTGAGGACAATGCAAAATAAAAATAAAAACTTAAAAACTAATTTTCAACTGCTAGTGACTTAAACAATTGTTATTTATAAATGAATGTTATTCTATCCAGAGTACTTGTGTAGAATCACAGATATATGTATTGTTGGATTTATCCCTGCACGTGTAAGCGGGCACGCCCTTGGTGTCTGGAGGCTTATTAAGTTTAGTTTATATTGTTTCTTATGCTTGAGTTGCTGATTACGATGCCATGGAGGAGTGTGCTAGCTTACAAGTGTAGAATGATTTTAGTTTTTAGGTTGTATGTGGTTCCCTGTTTTTTTTTTTTGGAATAATACTTTGCATAATTTTGTATTAAATTTAGCTTTAAGTGATTTACTTGTTCGATTTATTGCATAAATTGTTAATTCTAAAGTACGGGTGAAGACACTGACTACTGTAACACAGGTCTCACCTAGCTCAGGAGTCAGGGTCTCAAACGAAAATGTATAACCTTTATAGGCCAATAAAACATTATTGTATTGTATTGTTTAATGCAAGTTCTTCTAACGCAACAGACAGATGTGTTGCTGGGGAGTTTGTTGGCCACTTCTTCTTCCCAGCTAAAACACTAGAAAGTGGTGATGGGCGGGCGTTTTTGGGGGACTATCTTCTTGTAAAAAAGTGCTGGCAATAATTCGAGGAGTGTAAGTTTGTCATGTTCGTCTTCAATCTTAACTCCTAACTAATATTATAAATGCGAAAGTGTATGTCTGTCTCTTCTTAATGCCTAAACCACTGATTGATTTGGATGAAACTTTGTACAAAGCTAGTTTAAGACCCGAGAAAGGCCATAGGATAGTTTTTATCCCGGAGATCCCACGTGAACAGGAAATATGAGGGTAAACAGATTCCGAGAGTATGTTCCCTAGGGATTACGCGGGTGAAGCCGCTGGTACAAGCTAGAAAATAATAAAATAATAAAAATATGAGGGTAAACAGATTCCGAGAGTATGTTCCCTAGGGATTACGCGGGTGAAGCCGCTGGTACAAGCTAGAAAATAATAAAATAATTAAAATCTGGTGTCACGATGTTTGTTAGGGGGGTTCGACTCCCGCACGGAAGAAATATTTTTGTACACACTACAAGTATTTGTTCCGAGTCTGGGTGCTTTTCTATCTATAATACTCGTATGTATGCATTTACAAAAAAAAAAAAATGTAAGTTGTTTATCAGCCATCTCGTTACCATAACACAAGCATTAGGTTGCTTAGCTTGGGACTGTATGGCGTTGTGTGAAATGTCCAAGGATATTATCAAACTCCTCCAAAACTGCTTGACCGATATTTATGTCTTTTTTGTGTATATTTTGTAGATCTGAGAATAGGTCGTAGGCTATTTTTTTGTATATATGGCAAAACAATTTTTGCCGAGTCAGCTAGGATTTGTCTAATTTCGATATAAAATCTTTTTCTTTCTTTCTTTCATAATTTTCACAACGCCTATTATTCGTACATTCAACGTAAAGTTCCGTTGAAAACAGTCACTGAACTGGTCCATTCAGGATAATGCAAGATATTTTGCGCAACTTTGTGGCACACGATGTTATTGTTTTAGTTTTTGTTTTGTTATATTTGTTCCTACATTAGGCGTTTTATTAATAACAAGTTTTCTTTCTTAAATTAGGTACTATGCTCTTGGCAACTGAGCGTTCTCTTTTTTCATCATCCTCCTTAATTTGTTCAACTTTGTTCTGACTTCTGTTTTGCAACCAATAACATCAATACATTTCGTTTTAAGGGTTCCGTAACCAAAGGGAAAAACGGGACCCTATTAATAAAACTCCAGTATCCGTCCGTATGTCACTAGGCTATCTCATGAATCGTTATAGTTAGACAGTTGAAATTTTCAATAATGTATTTCTGTTGCTGTTATAACGAAAAATACAAGAGAAAAAACAGAATAAAATAAATATATTAGGGGGCTCCCATACAAAACGTGATTTTTTTGCCGTTTTTATTAGAAAACTAGCTTCTGCCAGCGGCTTCGCCCGCGTGATCCTTAGGGAACATGTTCCCGGGATTAAAAGTAGCTTATGTGCTAATCCGGACTATAATCTATCTTTGTTCTAAATTTCAGTAAGATCCGTTAAGCCGTTCTGGCGTGATTGAGTATCAAACAACCTAACTTTCACATTTTCATTTTGTTTTTCATTTTTTCTATTGATTGTAGCGTGATGAAAAGTATACTATAACCAGCTCAGGAGTATGAAAAATAATTGTACCAAGTTTTGTTACAATCCGTCGAGTAGTTTTTGTTTCTATAACGGTTATACAGACAGACAGACAGACGACAGACAAAAATTTTACTGATTGCATTTTTGGCATCATTATCGATCCCTCATCACCCCCTGATAGTTATTTTGGAAATATATTTCATGTACAGAATTGACATCTCTACAGATTTATTATAAGTATAGATAAGTATAGAAGAAGATGGTACCGAACCCTTTGTGCGAGTCCGACGTGCTCTTGACCAGTTTTTATATTACAATTAAACTTATTATATTAACACTCACATATTATGTGCAGTTTTAACGTTTTAACGTAACTACCACATTCTGCGTCCGATCACATGTCCACCATATATTCTAAAACACCATTTGTATCCCATCTAAGATGATAATAAATTGTTACTGTTTACAAAATGGCTATTGCAAATTCTTAGGAATGTATTGGCGAACTTCATTTGTTTATCGTTCCTACTCAGAGAGTTATTTAAAGAACGTTTGTCCCTGTTTGTGTTACAATCTCCTTACAATTAACGGTTTTGTTGATCAGTTCTCTTTACGTAGATTTTAATTTATAATTGTTTGTAATGGAGTATTTTTATACCTGGTTCATTGTTCTTTTTGTTCTGGAAATAGATTTGGGATTTCAGTGTTTTCGTGGTTTTATTTTAAGTGCTATTGTGGAAGTTTTTTAAAAGAATTATTTTTTGTTGATTTATTTATTTTTTTTAATTTTTTTATTTATAGTTAATTAAAACGGTGCAAGTCCAATTACATTAATTAACATAGAATTAACAGAACAAAAAAAAAGAACATAACAAGATACAAAATGTGTACAAATTTGAAATTTTAATAAGAATTTAACATGAAACAGTGGACACCCTCGCATACTGTCTCTCACAGAACACCAGACAAGCTCGCATTATTTTTCTCCATTCATCAGAAAACACATCACATTCAGGATCGGCAGTCAGAAGGGCGTTGAGCATCCTTAGAGTACGACACACTGGAGATTCGGCTCTAGCGACAGTTCTAGACGGCGGTGGTGCGAACAGGTTGTGACGGTGGCTCTGACGGTGCCCAATGTATTTGTCGGGTACAAATAATCGGCTGAAAAGGCCGTGGAGCTCAAGGCAGTCCATACGTCCCCTAAGAGTTTTACAGGCAACCGTGAGCTGATCAAAGATAGATAGATTGATAGATTAGAGGAGGAGCTCGAGGCTAAATAATACCAGCCGCACTGGTAAATGTTTAAGGTTAAGCAACGCTAGCCAAGGTTGGTCTGTGGAAGGGTGATCACCTTAACATACCGAGTTTCATCCGTGCCTCGATAAACACGTAAAGCCGTTGGTCCCGGCTGTCATTTGTAGATCTTTGGCAGTCGTTACAGATTGTCAGAAGCCAGATAATCTGACTCGTCTTACCAAGAAGTACCGTGTTACCCAGTTAATGGGTTGTGGAGGTCTGATAGCCAGCCGCTCCACGTAAAATACTGGTATTCAGCTGAATCCGGTTTGACTAGAAGCCGACCCCAATGTAGTTGGGAAAAGGCTAGGCAAATGATGATTTTGAGTCATTTATTGTATGTGAGATTGCTAGAAAGTCCCTGATAGCGTTAATATGGCAAATATGAAACGTGCTGGTAATTTAAAGGTAATAAATATGCAGAAAGAAGTTGATTCAAGATGTAGTAACTCCTGAGAAGATTTGTGAAGATGTAGTAGAATAAAAAAATACTTTTTACAAAAAAATGCAACCGACTTAAAAAAAAGCTCTACAAAGTAAAAAATAACTTTAATTTCGTAAGTCGGTGTTTTTGTTTGTTTCTTCGTATTTTGACACCGATTTCCGAAATTAAAGTAATTTTTTACTTTGTAGTGTTCTGTTTTATTTGGAAGTCGGTTGTATTTTTTTGTAAAAAGTTATTTTTCACTTTTTATTGGTACCCCACCCACACCTCCACTGCAAAATCGCAGAAAAGCAAAATACGAAATTTTGATAACTTGGATGACAAAAAACCATCATCCAAGTAAACGAATTTAAACTATTTCGATTTAAAATCCAAACTTCGTTACCGATTTTGATACAGTTTATATAGGATCAATCTGCAAGTATATTCTTTCAGATAAAACAAGAACGAGTTATGAGGTAACAAACATAAAAAAAATACAACCGAATTGAGAACCTCCTCCTTTTTGGGAAGTCAGTAAAAAAAAAATGCTACAACTTCTAATTGCAGAAAGAACACACGTATTCAAAACCTGGCAAAATGCGAGTTAGACTCGAACACGAAGGGTTCCGAACCATAATCCTTAATTTTTATAATTTGTTGTTATAGCAGCAATAGAAAAACACAATCTGTGAAAATTCCAAATGTGTACCTATTACGGTTCTTGAGATACACAGCCCGCTACCAACAGCTGGACGGACGGATGGTCAGCGGAGGGTTAGTAATGGTTCGATGGTTACCGTTTGTGTAAGGAACCCTAAAAATGAATGCATTTTTAGGGTCAAACGTCAAATGTCAAACGGAAGAGCCTCAAACGTTTCCCTTTGACATTGTAAACGTATTAATTGCGATATCGAGCAGACAACACATTACACAATAAAGGTGTCCGATTTTGAGATTAAAAGTGATTTTCTAGTCAGACATCACCTTTATAAACTACTAGCTGACCCGCGCAACTTCGTTTGCGTCACATTTTCCATTATTGCTCCGCTCCTATTTGTCTTAGCGTGATGATATATAGCCTATAACCTTCCTCGATAAATGGGCTATCTTAAACTGAAATATTTTTTCAAATTGGTCCAGTAGTTTCGGAGCTCATTCAATTCAAACAAACATATATTTCCTCTTTATTATATTAGTATAGACTCGCTGATGCACGCGGCTTGGCCCGCTTGACAAAATTAAATTATATACTAAAACCATCCTCAAGAACCACTACAACTACTATTGGTGAAAACAGCATGAAAATCGGAACAGTGGTTTTTGAGTTTAGACAGACAGACAGATGCGGCGGAAGACTTTGTTTTATAATAATTAGTGACTTTCGAAATCTGCCATCTCACTTGAAGAGCCAAGGACGAGAAATAGGAAATAGAACAATGAACACGTTCAACCCATTTCCAAGACCGCACTAGGTAAAAATCCTATGAAATTTCGAAGTGCTAGCGTGGCTTGCACTTAACGGGAATTGCATTTTTTTCACACAAAGGCATCGACGCGCCGCTCTCCGGCAAAATGATCGTTTTTGTGAGCGCCGATAAAAAAAACGCTGATTTTAATAAAAGAGACTGATCTTGCTTTTCAGTTCATAGTGGTAGAAGTATAATGAAGACCCACATTTATTTTAATCTTCTGTCAATACAACAGTCCTTCCTCGGGTCTCAAACTATCTCTGCACAAAATTTCATCCAAATCGGTTCAGTGATTTAAGCATGAAGAAGAGACAGACATACAGACAGACAGACAGAGTTACTTACGCATTATTATTAAGTAGAGATAAACTGTCCTGGCAGACTACAACGCCGTGCCAAAACTACGTAGGATAGATGTCCTTTGGTAATAGGTTCCTTAGAAGAAGCGCGGATCTCTTTAAAGGAAACGCGGATATCTTTAGAGGAAACGCGGATCTTTTTAGAGGAAACGCGGATCTTTTTTGCGAATTCCTTTCGACGCCCATATTGGGTCAAAGTTGAATAAAATTGTCTTACTATTGTTCTTTTAATTTGCAAGCGCTGACAGATTTTTAACCAATTTCCAAAAAAGGAGGAGGTTCTTAATTCGGAGGGTATTCTTTTTTTATTTTTGTACACTGATTACTCAGAAGTTTCTGATCCGATTTGTGTGATTCTCTTTTAGTTCGATGCGGCAGACTTACCATTGGGTCCCGTAAAAATTCTGTTTGGATCAGTAGTTTTTATTTTATAAGCTTTTTTGCTAATATTTATTTCTGAGGAAACAGTGACGTCGTCCAAGTATCACCAATAAAAAGTTAAAAAAAAAAAAAAATGTTCCAAAAAAATATAGCCTTTATGGTATATAAAGGCTATATCAATTAGTGATCTGTCAGTAGTAGTAGTAGTAGATCAGCTCAATTTATATATTTCGGAAGTCGGTGTTTTTATTTTGTATCTTGGTTTCTTAACACCGACTTCCGAAATTAAGGTTATTTTATAATTTGTAGTGATTTGTTCGAAAGTCTGTTTTACAAAAAGAAATTACAACTGAATGGAGGAATTTTGTACCACTGACGACGTCATCAGCGAGTTTCTATGTGTATTATTATAGTGATTGTGAGTTTAATGAAAGCATTCATTTCTAGGTATTTGAACTCTTTCATTAATGAGCACTTATAAATGTTTATTCGTTCATAGTTCGATACCCTCAATTTTTCTCATTTGTTCGGATCTGCTAGAAATAAATCTTGCGAGACTTTAACTTTTTTATTACTATAGTTTACGTCAGATAAACGTGAAATAAACTACATTGACCTTTCCCTAATATCTCTTCGTAGATACTAGAACAATAAATTAAGAACTGTTTCTCATTACTAGAGAACGTAAAGGATCACGATAGAAGTCGATTCAGGACAGCTTTATGTCATTATTTCTGATTTTGATCTAAAGAAAGTCAATAAATGTATGTGGGTACTTTATTCCACGTTTATCTGGCGTAAACTATAGCTGTTTCTAGTGGCTCTGCTTTGCGAATATCGACAATCATTCGCATAATATCGCACTATGTATCCTAAATTGTATCCTGGTAGTGCATGGTAAACCCAAACCAAGGTCTGCATTATTTTGTTCTTTGTTCTTTCTAAAGAAGGGTAATCATCAAATGACTCCTCTCGCTCTGGGCGGAGCAGAAGGAAGTGTCAGACTCTTACTGACTAAAACCCATCCGTGTTCCTCGTAATGCCTTTTGCGTTCCAGGGACGCAGTGGCTCTTTCGAAAAAAATCCACAACCCTGGCAGGAAAGCAAGGTCTGCCTAAGATCCAAGTTTCATCATTATTCAAGTTGAAATGTGATTTCTGAACACAAATCCAGACGCGCGTCGGGTTATTTAATTTTGAAGATCTTTGTTTTATTGTATTTGTCTTTGCCCCGAATAGCAGAATAAGGATTTAAACGTAAAAATTATTAAAAAAATATATATACGAAAATAATTTTCTCAAACTTGAATTCCAATACAACGCCATTTTCATAAAAACAAAACACTGCAACCGATGATAATAATGTCCATAGGAAGAACGATTACTTTTGACGTCTTTTCTATGAAAATGATATCCGTATGTATTCTTACATGTAAAGATTCCTTACACGTGTCGCTACAGGTGTCTCAATGGGCATTCGAGCCAGCCTCGTGCAAACAAGAAGATACACATGTGTAAGTAATTTTATGTGTCGATAAAACGTAACTCGATTCACCTGGAATATATTCCGGTTAACTTAATTCGTAAACGAGATGCGACAACTTCGGTTTGAGGGTAATGGAAGACCAAAAGAAGATATTATGTGGTGTAAAAAATATATGGCTATAAAAAGAGAGACTGTTAACTTTTTTTTTAATATTTTCAAACAGAGGAGCTCGTGGGTAAATAATAAAAGCCAAATCTAAAGCCAAATAATAAAAGCTAAATAATAAAAGTCACACGGGTCTTCGAGGTTAAGCAAAGCTTGTCAACGTTGGTCTGTGGATCGGTGACCATCTTAACATATCGTCGTTGATAGTCCAATTCCGCGTAACTAACATTGTTAAATACCGCGTATGTACACTTTCGCTGATTTTACAGGAGGGCCAAAAAACTAAATTTATAAAAAACTAATCGGCCGAACTTTGAATGAACTTGAGCATAGAACTGTTTCGTTCTCCCTCATCTTATGTACTGTTCTTAAAGTTAATATTCCCTATAGTTTATTTACAAAGTCACTTACGCTGTATAGTTTCAAACATTTCTGGATCATAGACAGTACTTACGCGAAATTGTAAAAGAAAAAAAAATAAACCATAACCTCAATCAGTCATTTATTTACGAGAATTAAGTATTTAAATGATTAAGTTTAATCAAAAATATTATATGGTTAATAAAGAATAAAGAAATGTACCAACATCAAGTATGTAAAGTAATCAAAAATAATAGTCAACATAATTTCTTCTATAAATACTAACTCAACTTATAAACTGCAAGAGCAGTTGCTATTGCAGTTTATACGTTGTGTAGCAGTGTAGCTAAGCTGTATAGTTATGCAGGACCACCTTAAAACATCAAATAAAAAATATAATTATTAAATAAAATAAACTTTTAGCAACTAAATATGAGCTGATGCCATTATCATTTAGGAACAAATTAAAAAGTCTTCAAACAATCAGTTTTAACTAAAAATAAAACCTAGAAACAGATAAAGTCTTCTCTTCTATAATAATTATCTTTACAGTTAACAAATTAACTAAAACTAATGAGATCTATTGAAAAAAATGAAGCTTACAATCATTCCCAACAAAAACAAACTTGACTAAAATTACTATTTCTTTATAAACGGCAAATTATCATAAAACTAGCTGACCCGTGCAACGTCGTCTGCGTAACCTTTTTCATCACTGCTCCGCTCCTATTGGTATTAGCGTGATGATATATAGCCTTCCTCGATAAATGGGCTATCTAACACTGAAAGAATTTTTCAAATGGGACCAGTAGTTCCTGTGATTAGCGCGTTCAACCAAACAAACAAACAAACAAACTCTTCTGCTTTATAATATTAGTATAGATGCGTGACAATCACGGGGTATAACACTTTTCAGTTGTTGCAAGTGTTCATATTTTGTTTCCTGAAAAATTAGAAGTAGTTTTACAATAGAAATCACACAATTTTAGAGTAAAAAAGGATCCAATTTTGTTTAAAATATAATATAGAATACATGTGACATACTTACATTCAAAATAATCCAGTAATTTCATATAAAAAGGTTTTTTTCCCGGAGCGTCACGTATACACTGCACACACTAATACAAATTGTTGCGAATACGCGGTTTTCGTTTCGTAACTTGTTGGTCGAGCGATCCGCGGTATTGTTATTTTTGATGTACTCCTCTTCCTATTGGTCAATTCAAAAAATTGTCATACAGGTCGACGCCAATCACAATCAGTAACCTACAGCCGCGAAATCTCATTTTTGCTTTTTTTGTACATACGCGGTTTTGAATAATGTTAGTTACGCGGTATTGGACTATCAACGACGATATCGAGTTTCCTCTGTGCCTCGGAAAGCACGTTAAGCCGTTGGTCCCTGTTGTCATTTGTAGATCTTTGGCAGTCGTTACGGAATGACAGAAGCCTGTAAATCTGATCCCAGTCTTACCAAGAAGTCCGTGTTGCCCGGTTGATGGGTTGTGGAGGTCTGGTAGGCAGCTGCTCCACGTATAAGTCTGGTATTCTGCTGAATCCGGTTTGACTGGAAGCCGACCCCAACATATTTGGGAAAAGGATAGGCTGATGATGTACGACTCTTGTTAGACCGCGCTTTTGTGAAGCGATGAAGTGTTCGAAAATGAACACGTTTTCCTAGAACTAACCAATATATTATTGACTTAAAGACTTCCAGGTTGGATCAGATAATAGACTCTGACAAGCAATGCCATGTGTGCGCACAGTATAAGTATTTCCAAAATGGATGGATGTCAACCATGTATCAGAGGTGCATCACAACACACCTTGTAACCCGATGAAGAAACAAAAACTTTTAAAAACACCAAAAGATAGTAAACAAACCAAATAGAAACAACAAGCCTCCGGGAACTGCAATATAGGGGAAAAAACCGCTTTAAAACAAAAATCCGATGAAGGAACGGATTTAGATACTCCAAAACAATTGGAACAAGGACTTTTAAAGCCTCAGTTTTGTTTACTGATTTCTAAACAGATACTCGTTAATTTACAAATTCTTTCATTAACACATTATTACAAAATTAATAGTATTTACAAAGTTAATAACAGACCTTCTACAAATCAATGAACATGATAGTATTAGCATCACAAACAAGACGTATAAACGAAAATCAAATAACTCTTCCCCGCCACAGAGGAAGACATTTCTAAGAATAATATAATTACGTCCAAACACCAGTTTATTTCCTCGTCTCCATTACAAATGGTGTGCGAACATGCATTATGGCTTCGTGTGGGGGATTTTACAAATTGAAATGGCAACACAAAGACACAGTTTGATATTTATGGGTTTTTGGTGGCAGTAAGTTGGGATAAAATTAAACGAGGTAACTGTGTCGTGTGATGAAATTGTGTGCAACGTTTTTCAGGGTTTTTTTATACAAAACGGAGAAACTCTTGGCCCAAATCTCACCTGATGGAAAGTGATGATTAGGCCGAAGATGGAAGCGAGTTTCACCCGGAATCCTCTTACACAGAGGAACTGGCTATCATACCTCTAACTTCCGGAATACAACAATGCTGTTAACATTGTTGTTATGGCGACAGACTTAGACATGATGGTGGTAGCTTGCCAGGCGGACTTAGAACAAGTCCTACCACCAACCAAAACGAGCAAAAAATTTGCCCCCGCTGGGAATCGAACCCGGGACCTCCTGGGTCTGAATCAGGTGGTATAACCACTAGACCACGGAGGCGGTTAGTGTCACCTGTTTAGCACCACCCGGGGACCACGTGTAGGGATTCGCTGAAGGGTATTCTCCTACGGACGCGGGTGACTCGGCCCCCAAAAGAAGTAGTAGCTTCTGTTAACGGCTTAGCCCGTTTCACTCCTAGGGAACATACTCTCGGGATATTTATAATATAGCCTATGTGTTATTCCTAACTATAATCTACCTCTGTGTCAAATTTAATGAAGATCCTTTCAGGCGTTCTGACGTGAAAGAGTAACAAACATCCATCCATCTTCACAAACTTTCGCATTTATAATATTAGTGGGATTGGGTTAGTAGGATGAATGGTTTAACTGTCAGATGCTCGATGCTGCTGCGCTGCCGTTTTTTATGTAGTTATGTTTTGTGAATTTTATTTTTTTCTTTTTGCTTCATGCTTGGCGCAAATAAACTCTTTTTTTACTTTCTTTCTTTCTTTCTTTCAATTACAGGAAGATGGACGAGGATGCTTGCGCTGGATCAAATTGATCAGGTTAAAATTGTTCTTTTAAATACTTAACTAACCATATTTTCAACAATGTGTGAAATATGTTGTTTGAATATAGAATTGTGAATGATAGAGGCAAGCTGATAAAGGTACAAAAAAAAGTAATAAAAAAATGACTCACTAAATTAATCCTTATTCGATCGCAAAAAAATTAATGACACTCATTAAATTAATCTTTTTTGGATCGCCACCGTTCAAGTAGATTGAACGCATTTAAGGATCTAACGGTAATAAATATAATAATTTTTTGTGGGATCTAACGCCAATAATAATAAATTGGGATCCGAAGCTGGGATCCAACGAAAATAAATGATTGTACGTACCTACAAGTAACATCTTGCACCATCTGGGACGCCTTTTAATATTTTTTCATCGAATGACGCGTTACATAAAGAATTCGACCCAGATAAACACGTTGACTTTTACTCAATATCTTTAACTTACATATTTATTAGAAGATTTATTTATGAGCCTACATATCAGCTTGTCAGTAACTGAAATAGATCAGTGATGAAACTAGGAGTTTTCTCAGTAAACGTTATTTGTTATTGCGAGTTGAAATAGATGGGAAATTGAGTGTATGGTTCCGAGACATGCTTTTAATGTTCCTGTTGAGATTTGAGTGGTTATTAATGTACTATAAATGATGTGTTTGATGGATAAATCTGTCGAGAACTGTGTGCTTGCATCAAATCATTTAGTGATAAAACGTGTTTATGACAGATTCATTTTTTAGACAACCATCATTGAATTTAAAGTTTCAGGTCGTCATTGACGCTTGTAAATTTGTAACCAATACAGCTATTCGTTTTCAATTCTAAATTCCTCAGTTAAGTAGAGTATAATCACTTCATCATCTTTATTTATCACGTTCATTCTATTGTCTTTGGGAACTCATGTCAACCGTGAACATATTATCATTCATTTCAATGAATCATTCCTTTATCCACTTTTATAACACTGTAAAGACTAACTTTCACCAATGAAATTGCCAACCAACAAAAGCGATCAAGCTGCGTTTAAAAGTTGTCAGTGTCAATATTCCTTACGCGGTGTCCTGCGTGAGCGACGCGACGCTGCGAACGTGACAAACGCGATCAACTCAACGGCATACCCTACATTCGGCCTATGTGACAGTCTGCGGCGAGACGCGACGTAAAGCGGACTTGTTTTGAGGGCGACCAGATACGACACCACGAACTACGTAATGGTTGATTCAGAAGCGTTGATTGCCGCAGTGTGTGAGCAAAGATTGTTGTGGGACAAAAAACATAAACATTATAGGAATCGTTTATTTTTAACTTTCAAGCAAAATTGTACTGTACTTCTTCATGATTCGAGAAGTAATGACCAAAATCACGTAGGACATTTGTCGCGTATAGCATCGCGTCGCATTACGTCGCGTCGTGTTGCGTCGCGTCGTGTTGCGTCGCGTCGGGTCGTATTCGTCGCTCACGCAGGACACCGCGATAGAAAATAATGACACTGAAGCTCGTAGTTCATATTATTATGTTGATCGCGATCAGTTTCAGGGTGATGAATCTGCCCTTAATTACCATTAACTAAAGAATAAAAGAACAGACAGATACATAAAGATTATACACCGAATCTAAAGGGATATCTATACTATCTATACTAATATTATAAAGCAGAAGAGTTTGTTTGTTTGTTTGGTTGAACGCGCTAATCTCAGGAACTGCTGGTCCGATTTGAAAAATTATTTCAGTGTTAGATAGCCCATTTATCGAGGAAGGTTATAGGCTATATTATATATATCATCACGCTAAGATAAATAGGAGCGGAGCATTAATGGAAAATGTGACGCAGACGAAGTTGCGCGGGTCAGATAGTCAGATATAAAAGGATCTGCCGGAGTCGCGGGATTATTCGCAAGAGACACCGTGGCTCCGGAACACAAAGGGCAGTGAAGGAACATGGATGGGTTTTAGTCAGTAGAAGTCTGAAACTCCTGAGTCACATTCCTCTTCTGAGACATTGGATGATTTCCCATCCCTAAAAAAAAAAAAAAATCAAATAGCAATCAAAATGAAAAGGCTGTTTTCGAAGACTTTAATAACAGTCCCGGACGAAGCCTAGGGAGACGATTTATATCTCCAATTCCCTACAAGACGAAGCACTTACTGAAGTGTTTCAGTATTTTGTTTTTCAGCCGAAACGCGACTGATTTATGACAAAATCATGAAGCGTGTCACTAGTAACTATAAAAGAATGTTTTTTCGGACTCCCCGTGGGGATGCGAGAAAGTTTTCTCATAAATATGCGAGGAAAAATGTGAGAATCGTGAGAAAAGTTAGATTAGCTTAGTTGTGGTGTTATTTTTTGAGGATTTGGATATTTTGTTACAACCTAAATAAACATTCTTGGGAATTCCCTGAACTCTGAGTGTTATATATTATGATTTATAGCCGAATCGTTTGTTACGCAGTCTTATATCATAGCCTTTTAAGTTGCGGTACATCTATACCAATATTATAAAGCACAAGAGTTTGTTTGTTTGGTTAAACGCGCTAATCTCAAGAACTACTGGTCCGATTTGAAAAAGTCTATAAAAAGCTATAGGAGAATAATTATATCATCACGCTAAGACAAATAGGAGCGGAGCATTAATGGAAAATGTGACGCAGACGAAGTTGCGCGGGTCAGATAGTATAGAATAATCGCAATTTTCACTTTCAAGTATCTTATCTTGTCACCATTAGTACCTACGTTCGCGCGAAAATTTTAATAGTAGGTAGATTATGAAACGAGGGTATAATTGTTTAAAGCAGTGTCTTATGACACTCGCGTCACATTGAATCCCGAACACAATGAAGGAATCGAGAGTTAACTCCCGAGCAAAGCGATGGAGTTTAAAGTTTAACTCACGAGCAAAACGAGGGAGTTAATACTAGAATCCTGAAAGCAGCGAGGGATTCAAGCTAACCCAAGTAAAAGACACCTTTATTCCTGAGGAGAATACTCAACTTTTCACAACTTCTGCGAGAAAATTGTGCTCCAACTGTGAAAACACATGGCGTGTGGCTCCAGCCCAACAATATTGTACGGGTAATAATATTGTACAGAATTTCATTGAAACCCGGGCAATAATGTGATTTGAATTTGGAACACATTTTGACTGCGCTCGCTGCACATAGCAGCGGAGGCGGACGGGAGCCACTCCCGGGTTAGAATGACGTACTTTTTTTTAGGTTAGGTTTGGACGTCCAATAATTGGACGTTTTCGTGCCGGTGGTGTGAAAAACTTTACCTGAGACACTGGAAGCAGCTTTAAGAATCCAGCTTCTATTATCACGAATCTGTTTTTCTCAGACGAATTCACAGGAAACAGAAAATATCTCAAGACTGTTTATAAATATTTGCTTTTAATATAAATTCTAATTTTCCCTATGTTTTCCTGAGAAATAATTTCAGCACACAATATTACAGATGTTAACATATTTTTACAAACTCTCGACTGTTTGTAAAACGTAATTTAAGCGAAATGGATGGATTTAATACAATTTACTGTATTGTAGTCTCATTATTTCCACTTTTACCTCGGAATTAAAGAAAAACACCGAGTGTATTGGTTTATTTTCCTAAGCAGGTTTGAACTGATGGTGTGCGTCATTTAATATTTCATGTTCTTTTTTGGTCAGGCTGTTATTAGGAACAAAAATGAATGAAAGTGTTTTCTCTTTGTTGGTACTTAATTAATTGTACTCTTTAGTTCTCTTCTTGTTTCTCAGCCAATGAGTTGTAGAATTGTAATAGTTTCTCTTATAATTTTAATTGTACGTACGATATGAGAAAATAAATTAATGGTAAAAAAAAACTTTACAAAATCTAACTTTTATGCATTTTGGATTGTCACCCAAATTTTGGATTTAATGTGACGTTGTATTTGTGTACGTGTTCTCCTCAGCAAGCATCATTTGATACCCATACTGTGGTAATGCAGAAAAAATAATTTTGGACGATCCACCATTTAAGAATTTGAATGACGTCACATAGCTTAGCATGCATTGTCATCCAAAATAGGCGTGTATACTAAAGGACATTGCTCATCGCCCATACATCGTTCGCCTCAGAACCAACAGAGACGTGAATTTACTATCTGTGTTTTAAATAATGCATATGTTCGACTGACACTAAATTAAAATCACGGACACTTGTCAGAATTGTAAAATATCCAAAATTATTTCGGATTTTGAGGTTATAAAACATACCAAACAATAGAATCATACCAAATGGACTAAGTTCCCAGAGCTGCCAGACTTTTTATCTCACCAAAAAATGTTTAGAGTAGTGTTACTATGTTCTTCTAACATACGAAAGCGAGGTAAGTTAGGTCGACGGCCGATTCCCTGGTATCAGGTGCCAAATACATTAGGTACATCAAAGTGTCAACTGTCATTTCATCGACTGTCAGTGTCAATAGTGTTCGTGTCATACAGCGCTTTAATCGCTTTACTCTTTTTGTAGGTAACTACAAATCTTACAGCGCTGAGAGTGCTTTGTTTCGTTTTAAAATAATGGCGCCGGGTTATAAAACCTAAGTGAGTTACTTTTTAAAATGGTTTCGTAATTAAAAAGTGTCCGTTCTATTCTAATCAGTAAAATGTAATTAAAAAAAAAAACTAGGAATAATGGTAAAGGTTTCGCATGTGTTGATTCATAGGCCACTTTTTACCATGTCCTTTCAGCTCAATCGGTTATGGATAGCTGATTTAAAATTCAGCTGCAAGATTCCACCCGGAAAACAGACATACTAAGCAGGTTAATAAAAAGTTTGTATTAAAGAAGTGACACGAATTTAAATTGATTTCACATGGCGTATATTTAACGCACCGACTACGTACGTTTTACGAACTCGCACTGTAGCAATGAACAAGAAACCTGTACTTCGCACCGGGTGCGATCATTGAGCGAACATGCTTTCCGAAGCAAGGAGGTGTTGCCCATCAACGGATTAACTTCAGCAAAGGTTTTTAACCCTTTCTTAAGGATGGGAAATCATCAAATGACTCCTCCCGCTTTGGACGAAGCAGAAGAGAGTGTCAGACTCTTTCTGACTAAAACCTGTTCGTGTTCCTCCTAGAGGCCTTTGCGTTCCGGGGCCGCGGTATTCTTTCGATCAAATTCTGCTAGGTTTTTTAACCATAAAGTATGACCCGTTCAACTGATTTTACACATCATTATACAGTTGTGCTACCCATCCACAGATCTCGGCAAGCATTGCTTTACTTTGAAGATCGACTCGTGAATCTGTTATTATTTAGCCACGAGCTCCTTCATCATCTGCCTAGCCTTTTCCATATTGGGGTCGGCTTCGAGTCAAACCGGATTCGCCTGAGTAACAGTATTTTACGTGGAGCGGCTGCCTACCAGACCTCCACAACCCATTAACTGGGTAACACGGTACTCTTTGGCAAGACTGGTGTCAGATTTTCTAGCTTCTGTCAATCCTCAACGACTGCCAAAGATCTCCAAATGACATCCAAAACCAACAGCTTAACGTGCTTTTCGAGGCAAAGAGGAAACTCGGCATGTTAAGATGTTCACCCATCCGTAGACCAACCTCGACAAGCGTTGATTAACCTTGAAGATCAGCCCTTGCGGCGAGCTCCTTATTTACCTACAAATTATTACTAACAGGAAATTATCCACCCTCCTGTTAAAACGATCTTAAAAAATAGAACTTCACATTGCTTTTGACCGAGATCAAAACATTGTACCAGGATTTTTACAGAAAAATATACCGAAACAAAAAGGAGCTTTACAGGGCCGTCTGTCATGTTCGTGTCCATCACAGGCAAGATCCACTTCGCTTAATTATCAAAGGTCAGGCTAATTACATTGTAAATTTTCTTTGGTAAATAAGCCGGTATTAAACTGTCGGCTTCCTGTTTAACAAGGCTATAATGACAGGCACAATTAATTAATTTTTCAGGTCAGATTTTATATACTACCAGCTTCTCGCAGCATCTTCGCCAGCGTGATCCCTAGGGAACATGCTCCCGGGATATACAGGGTGGTCCAGGCCAGATGGATATAATTTTTTTTTTGGTAGTCGGCTTAGGAACCTATTTGTATCCGCCAGGAAAATAAATCGCATTTTTTTATTTTTAATTGAAGTTTACGAAAAATCTGTCGATTTCAAGGAAAGTAATTATTCTTGCATTGATATGCAAATTAAATGCACATCAAATTTGCAGATCAGTCTGAATTTTTTTTTCTGAGAGAGTGCAATTTTAAGTAAGCACCTACACTAAAAAAAAATAGAATTTTTAATTAAAGTAAATAAAAAATCATGAAAACATTAAAAGTGGTGATATATTAAAAAAAAAAACATATCTTGTAAGCGGTTGAGAAGCGATTTTTTTCCTGGCGGATACAAATAGGTCCCTAAGCCGACTACCTAAAAAAAATTTTATATCCATCTGGTTTGGACCACCCTGTATATCCCGGGGTATGTTTCCTAGGGATCACGCGGGCGAAGATGCTGCGAGAAGCTGGTAGTTTACAAAATCTTACCTAAAAATTAATTAATTTTGCCGGTCATAGCCTTCTTAAAGAGAAAAAAAAACTCATACTTTCTCTTTTATTTTTCATTTTCATGGAGTGCAAAAATAATCATATTACACCATAGGTTGGTAGCACAACACCTGGTGCAATCACTTAGTCCCTTCTTACGACGCCCAAGGGAAATGATGTGATTCTGTGAGGAGGGAACCAACAATACACATTTTTCTAATCCCTCCGAGTACCCATGTAAAGTTCTTGTTTTATTTTCTTTTGAAGATCTTTTGATAAATAGCAGTATTAATTACAACTTGGTAATGTTCTACTTTTTAAAAACGGTTGTAATTATTTCCAGTGGCGATGAGGATGAATTTTTTTGGGATATTTTTTTTAAGTTCTTTTAGTTTTATTTATATTGGGTTATAATTATATTGAATAAGCTTTTGCCCACGATTCGTACGCGAGTATTATGTTTTTTTCAAACAAACTCTTCAGGTTTATTAAATTAGTATACATAGATAGATTAAGTAAAATTACATAAACGCAATAGTTTTTTATTTCTTCCATGAATTTTGCCCTTCATAAATCTTTATTACTATTTTATTGAATTTCAAGACAGAATCAATGGTAAGAAACTTTTGTCCTGAACAGAATCCATTGAATAAAAACTTATAATAAGTTCATGCATACAAAAACTTGAATCAAGTTAATTCTCTGTTCAGATATCAAGACCTTATTTGATTTAGAGACATTTTATATATAAAATCAACTTAATTTAGCACGATAATAAGGTTCAAATTAGAATAGGAAGTTACACATTTGTCACCTCTGAATTAGATTTTATAGACAAAGCAGTAAGTCTCAAATTAGTTTGATGTCTTTGAGTGCAAGTTTCAACTGTATTGTCTGCACTTAAGGTTTAAAATAGTTTGTGTAAGGTTTTTCAAAGGTATGATAACACTGTTAATTGGGTCGGTCTGTTTGTTCGTGTGGCTGGGTTCTTGATGTTTTTACAGATGGATCATGTGCTTTATGAAGATAAAAGGGTTATCGGGTAGTAAAAGAATCACATAATTAGAGGCTGTAGAGATAAAAGCTCTTAATTAATTAGTAAAGTGCTTTACCTTCGTTCCAAGCGTACTTGGCTTTCTTTTTAGGTTAGGAGTTTTTAGAGTAACTAACGAAAGCTTATTACTTTCTGTTGTCCGTCCGTCTGTTTGTCAGCGGGCTGTATCTATACTAATCTATAATAGTATTATAAAGAGGTAACATTTGTTTGTAAGTTTGTTAGTTTGTATGTAGGGGGTAATCTCAGGAACTACTGGTTCGATTTGAAAAATTCGTTCAGTGTTAGATGGCCCATTTATCGAGGTAGGTTATAGGTTATATATCATCACGCTAAGACTAAAAGGAGCCGAGCATTAATGGAAAATGTGACGCAGACAAAGTTGCGTGGGTCAGCTAGTAATATTTTAAAGCTGAAGAGTTTGTTTGTTTGAACGCGCTAATCTTAGGAACTACTGATCCGATTTGAAAAATTCATTCAGTGTTAGATAGCCCATTTATCGAGGAAGACTATAGGCTATATATCATCACGCTGAGATATAGGAACGGAGCATTAATGGAAAATGTGACGCAGACGAAGTTGCACGGG
Organism: Ceramica pisi; assembly: GCA_963859965.1. NCBI lineage: Eukaryota > Metazoa > Arthropoda > Insecta > Lepidoptera > Noctuidae > Ceramica > Ceramica pisi. Next base: position 1,557,936 of record OY982537.1, on the reverse strand, counting down.
TCAGCTAGTGATGTATATGAGGGAGGTAATCGGAGATGCTCGGAAGTGTTGGGAAGCGTTTTTTTTTTTCTTTGAAGCCTTATAGGTTTATTCGAGTGTGTGTCTGTCTATCTATCGCCAAATTGCTTGGAATCTGCTGGAGCGATTCAGTTGTAGTTTGGTAGTGTAGCGATCCCTAAGTTTAATAATGTCAATCAAAATGTCAAATTTGACAGATAGTTGAAGGTGACGTATAGCGACGGCGGCCATTGCGAGTTGGAACGTTATGCTTGACGGCTGAGATATTGTTTTTGTGAGCTTAACATATTATTCAACTTACGAGTCTATTAAAGTATTGTAGGATATTGAAGACTGCGTATAATTTCACCTGACACCGATCACAGTAGGTACATATTTTATTATTTTGGGATCACTAACAATATTGACACTTAATTTCTTAAAAGGAACATATTGCTTTAATGTAAATTTAGAGTGTTACTATAAGAACTATGAACAAAAAAAAAGTTATTTGAAGTTAGATTTGAAATTTGATTTTAGTTAGAACTTTAACATTCCAACCTTATCTCCAAAAGTAATGAACCTATAATTTTGAAAAGCATACAACTTGTAGTAACCTCAAAAGGCGCAAATATAATAACCTTATTGGGAGTTATATATTTGAGCCTTTTGGCGTTGAAACACTAGGCTCATGGGGTCCGAGTGCACATAGAGTCTTTCGGGACATCAGCAAACAACTTGTCGACGGTTCACGTGACCAGAGGGCTGGGCTTTTCTTCGGCCAAAGAATCAGCATTGCCATTCAATGTGGCAATGCTGCCAGTGTTCTGGGCACTTTTGCCGTTGACAGCGATGTGGATTATTTTTTTGATGCCCAATGATTTATTTTGTTTTTTTTTATGCGTTTGTACATAATGTAGATACTTGTAGTTATTTTCTTGTAGATCAATAAAAAAGTATAGAAATGGTTTTTTGTTTGTATGCTAATATTAAAAAAATAAATTGGATTATCGGAACTTTTTGCACACTGGTCCGACTCGCGCTTGGCCGGTATATGGTGAAGATTTTTTTTGCCTGAATCGGCAGTTTTACTACAGTGTGAAGTATTATTTTCTCTTCAGTGTACCTTTACAGAAAACAATGGTCATAATATTTAATTGGCGTGTCCTCAATGAAAAAAAACTTTTTACAAAAAAATACAACCGTAAAAGTAAAAAATAACTTTAATTTCGGAAGTCGGTGTTTTTGTTGCTTTCTTCGTTTTTTGACACCGACTTCCGAAATTAAAGTTGTTTTTTACTTTTACGGTTGTATTTTTTTGTAAAAAGTTTTTTATTTTTCACTTTTTGGTGGTACCCCACACCTAACAACACCACTGCAAAATCGCAGAAAAGCAAAATACGCAATTTCGATAACCAGTATGACAAAAAACCATCATCCAAGTAGACGAATTTCAGCTTTTTCGATTTAAAATCAAACTTCATAACCGATTTTCATAAACACCCACACAGACATCTACACACTCACACTCAAACACACCCTCACACACTCAAACACACACACAAACGCATGATTTAATATCCTCCCTTGCACTACACACACTCTGACTGCAACTACAACTACTTGACTAGCCGCCCTTGTCTGGCCTAACACTGTCTCCTGAGATACAGGACTACCTAGTTTAGGAGACTGGGTTACAAGATCTGTGTAGATTTAAGTAGATATCTAAGTTATTTTTGTACATCTGCCTAAATCATGGTGTGTATCAATAAACTATTTTATTATTATTATTTTATTATTATTATAAAATTGAAATGGGACCAATCTGCAAGTATATCCTTTCAGATAAAATAATAATTTTTCAAATCGGTTCATAATTGACGGAGTTATGAGGTAACAAACATAAAAACAAACCGAATTGAGAACCTCCTCCTTTTTGGGACGTCGGTTAGTAAAATAACGGCACTCCTGTTATCCCTATGGGGTTTGGCAGTAGTGTAAAACGTGATGAGTATGCAAACGCCGCGGGCTCGGAATCGCTTCTTCGAGAATATTCTCATACAACGCCATATAAGTTTGAATTTAGTGCGAGCCGCAACGCCGCACGCGACCCTGCCTCTCCGTAAACGACCACTGAGATGCCTTTAAACAAAAACACCCCCCGCTCGTCGTTGTCACTTTGTCAGCTCAAAAAATTTCGTTAACCCAGTTGTTCCTAGGAAAAAAGGGGAACGAAAATCTGCAAATTCTCCAATTTGGTGGCAGTTGTACAAAGTGAAAACCTGAAAATAGATTGCTTGTAGTTTTCTTAAGCGAAAATGGCAATTGCCAAAAAGTGATTTTCCTTTCAGAGGTTCGTTTGTTGATAAAATTGCTACAATAACTTTATGTATTTCGATCAATCTGCCTAGCCTTTTCTTCACCGTCTTGGTCAGAGATGACAGAGACAAAGTCTCTGTTCCTTCACTTTCATAACACGATGGTACTGAAGGTTTAATTTACACTCTTTGCCAAGTCACTATAATTATAATAGTATGTCAAAATTGCGCATTTTTTAGATGCAGATGAAGGAAAAACACAAATTAAGTGTAGGAATTAAAATTACACAAAGAGAAAAAAAAATATGCACGATAGGCGTAAGATTTTCTGACTTCTGACTATCCGTAGCAACTGTCAGAGCTCCTCAAATGGCAGCTGAATCTAATGTCTTTATGCACGCTTTCTGAGGCATGTAGACATCTAAGTATGTTCAAATGGTAAGACATCCACGGACGCTCCGTGGTAAAGTTGCTTCACTTTGAAAAACTGATCCATGCAACTGTACGACATTTTGTTCATCAAAATAAATTGATTTATTCATTTGATAGGTACACCAACTACCTTTTCAGTAGAGAAATTAACATAAAAAAATAAAACATATGCATTAAGTTATGGTGAATTAGTCACTAACACTATGCTTACGTAAAAAAAATTGTTTCAAATAAATACGTTTAGCAAAATTTTTTTTACCCGTACAACATCACAATTCAAAATTAATATAATTCGAAACGGCAGAATGCGATAACGAGTGCATTCCAAAAGTATTGTTAAGGGGAATGCTCCAACCAACAAAATAATAATAAGATGAGATGAGATTTATTATTTCTCCTACAAAGTACAACTTACAATTGTACAATATTATTACTTATTAAATTTTAATTTTAATTCCTAACTTTAGCATTTATAGCTGAAATATACAACAACCTAATACTACGAAATGAAAGCCATTAAATTAGAAATATTGACCCAATTTACAAGAACTATTGTCCTAAAGAAAGCTAAAGACAGACGGCAATTAAGTTTCAAATTAATAAAGGCATTACAGTTCAGACAAGAATTTCAGCTAATGAAGACAAAGTACTAGTCATATTAAAATTATGAAGAAACATGAATTTATAATAGTGACGACATGATAAAACTGAGAATTATATTAAAACCTAGAGATTATTCAGAAGACAAACAGTTTAAAACGTCAAAAAATAATGTAACTCAAAAACAATTTGTAAGGCTTTACTCAAGGGATGTCAATGTGAACATGGTTTTACTAAAATATAATTTCATTCAAACATTAAATCCCAATGGAAATATTTTTCCCATGAAATAAAATATTGGCAACAATGTCATGTCATAAAATTATACAGGACAATATTTAATAACGAGAAGAAAAGCTATTCAGGGTTAGGTGACGTTTTTAATGAATACACGTGGGTTACCGTAAGGCCTTCAAAATTCGTGAAGGAAACGCAAACCATTGTAGTCGTTAGGGAAGTTTTAGTAGAAGCCGTATTAAAGGAATAGTGTCCTTGGTATTATATTATATTGAAGCTTGCTTTTGGTTTGTTTTGATATGTTTCATGTTAATTCTAGGAATAAAGTTTTGGTACTTCAAGGTTTTTAATGTTTTTTACACTATCATACAAAACAAACATATCTTTGATACAGAAAAAAGCTAAGAACTTTATTTAATTTTGTTAGACTAAAATCGCTGAACAACGAAACATTCTTAAACAGCGTTATAAGATCTTAGTTGCTAAGCAGGAAAGGTAACAAAAAACGCCGCCGGAAGGCATTCTATTTCAGAAAATAATATTATAACTGGGAAAATCCTAATTAGTTCTAACTGAAGACGATGTAAATGAAAAAAAAGGTAATGTCTTTGTTTCTAAGAATATGTATTGAGATGTAGATGTTGCAATGTTTTCCTCAAAGGATCTCAGTTGTAGGCTTAGAAAGGATGTGAAGCCCAAGGCAAGGATTGTGGCAAAACCATAATCATAGACAAGGGTCAAAGGTGAATACGAACCGTTACACATCTCCTTGACAAGATGGGCTTTTTAAATAAGCCTTGTAAGCCCTAGGCAGGGAAGAGGTCAATAACGTTTTTGCCATGTAAAATATTTAAATAAAGCTTCTTACAGGAACCAAAAGAGGAGAGAGAACCTAAGGAGCTCGTGGCTAAAATAATAATAGCAGCCGCACAGGTCGATCAAGGTTAAGCAACACTTGCCGAGGTTGGTCTGTGGATGGGTGACCATCTTAACATACCGAGTTTCCTCCGTGCCTCGGAAAGCACGTTAATCTGTTGGTCCCGGGTGTCAATTGGAAATCTTTGGCAGTTGTTACGGATAGTCAGAAGCCAGAAAATCTGACACCAGTCGAGCAGTCTTGCCAAGGAGTACCGTGTTACCCAGTTAATGGGTTGTGGAGGCAGCCACTCTATGTAAAATACTGTTATTCAGCTGAATCCTGTTTGACTGGAAGCCGACCCCAATATAGTTGGGAAAAGGCTAGGCAGATGATACTTACAGAAACCTAAAGAACGTTCGCCAGAGAGCTTAAGACACTGAAATTGCGCGTAGAATCAGCATGTTAAAGTGAAGACGGCCATGTCTGTAGACGGACAGACGGACGATAAAGCAGATATGTGTTAGAGTAGAGACCGCGTGTGGTCAAACGTAGTGTGGGTCGCCCTGTGGCACGAAGGACCGATGGTTTAAAGAAGGTGGCTGTTAGCGGATGAATCCGCATTCACTACTCAAGACCGGGATGGTTGGCGCTCTTTGGGGAAGGCTTAGGTTCAGCAGTTTAAAAACAATGTGATTAACCAAACTGACAATCCCATTGGATATACATAAGAGGTGGGAATAAAACTGACAAAATAGTCACTTTCACTAAAAAGCGCTCTTGTCAAAATTATTACTTGTAGCCTTCAACTTTGATGGCGGTAAAGATTTATTTTTATTTATTTATTTATTTGGCTCTTCTACAATGAGTACATTATAACATTTACATTAAAAAAAAAACATAACACACATAAGTCTAAGTGCCTCATCACTAACAGAGCACTACATGCACTATACTGTACGCATAAACTGCTATGGAAACAGAGCTAAACAAAAAACTACTATAAAAAATTAAAACAAAAGATTATGAAAGACTACAACTTAGAATAATACAAAATTTATAGAGGTTAAACAGTGACAGTAACAGTGTTTACGGGAATTATTTTACGCACACTCGCATATAAAGATTCTTTTCATGGTAGGCACAGATGTAAGAAATAAATCAATGACTTCAGGATTAATGGGACTAATATAGTATCGGATGTTGGAAATGTCTTATTTGTTACTGTAAAAACTGAACTGAAGTTCTGTAGTCATGGATTAAAAAATGATACATCTTACTCTTCTATACTTTTACTCTTTTGTGAATTAATCACGCCAGAATGGCCGAACGGATCAAGATAAAATTTGCATAGGGATAGATTTTGCTGTCTGAAATAGCACATAGGCTAATTTTTATCCCAAGAGTATGTTTCCTTGCGATAATTTACAAAACCGCTGGCAAAAGCAAGTACATTCATAAACTCACTTTTTTCCCATAGAAGTATTAAAACTGACCAATAATCACTTTCATCAAACATCACAGCAAAAAAATATCCACTACTACATTTCATTCATAACCGTAAAACGTGAATTCATGTCATAAATCTTAAAGAAACCACCTCTACACAAATAAATTGAACACTGAAAGGTGATGAATCAAAACTTTCAAAATTTCGACGTCAAACCGACATCAAAGAGTTTATATATGGACTAGTTTACACAGACCCATGTTCGTTAATTGTACTGCGTTGAAAATAACCCCATTTCAGTCGGTGTGCACGTGGCCTAACTGGTAAGCTTCGGCGAATGAGCGATTCACCTGTTGGACTACTTAGCTAGTATCGTTCTTGGTAAATGGGAATAAGTTATAAATTCTGTTTTATTTTTGAACTTGAGCAAGATATATTTTCGGTAGATGATGTTGTTTTAAGGAAAGATGTGAAATAAAACACTCACAGGAATACTTGTCTAGTCACATTTATTACCGACTTATGTGTTACAAGCTCAAATTGTGACTCGAGTCCTCCATTGTCGTCTGTAGCTCAACGTTGGACGATTCAAACGCAACGCGCCATATTACCTACAGTGCTCTATGGGTTGCCATAAATAAAAAATGTATTCAATACTAAAAATAACAGTGTTGCAACCCACAAATTAAATAAACCAAGGAGTCGATTATTTTGTATGCTAACAGATGCTACAGTAAATCTATTAAATGAAATATTTAAGTAAACTTTACACATTGTAAAGAAGAGAATGAGTGATCGTTTACAGACTAAATGGCTAACAACGGCTATCACAAAGGTTTAAGAGAGCATAATGCAAAGTACCGATATAAAAACAGTGAACAATTTCCATAATCTTTAGGCTAAAAGCTATAAAACTTTAGAAATCCAAAATCGAAGGCTATGAAGGCTCCAATATAAATCCATGAATTACCATCAGAATGTATTTTATTTTATTTCCCTACCCGCCGTCACTACCAACTCGAGGCAAATCGCAATAAAGTTTCGATAATCCTTCATTGTTTGATCGATGATCGGGCTGGATTAGATTGGCAAAGCAGCGCTTACAGCGACGCATTCCCATCATGATTTATCTTCTTGTTATTACAGTTGAAGCGGCTTAGCGCTGTCGGCGCGGTAGGCACAAAAATATATGCAAACTTGGATTACGGTTGAAGGACAGGAGATCGCGTGTTCTGGATAAGTCAATAATGTGGGATTGATAGGAACGTGGAGTAGGATTATTGATATTCCTGTATTTGTCTACTGTGTTTTTATACTCAGATTTTCACGCAGTAGGTGGCTTACATAACTCTCTCAGAAATCTCTGAATAAATAAATCAGATCTTTCGATTCGAGTTTCATTTATATAAAGAATTCGGTATTTTACTATTTCACCTCTAGATTGTATTTGCAAATGAACAGTGAAGACGGCATGAATATTCATCAGACGAGATACTTCAATAGGTTGTACGAACCGTGCCGGCACCGACTAAAATCAATAGATTTTCTTGATTATACAGATCGTATTAATGATAATCTTCGATTGTAAAGTAGAAGATACTTTACAGCGTCTTGTTCGGCTTCTAAAAGGCAATTTAAAGACAAATTGTATTTCCTACGGCTTTTATCTTTTCTGATTAATTTTCCTTCGGTTTCAGACCGAATAGCAGATATTTCTCCAGAGACATTTTAGCTTCATTGCTTGAAACAACGTTCCATTTGTGCAAATGTTCCACTACACGACTCTTCTCGAGATAAAATTTTTAGAAGTCTACAAAATGGGGTTGCTTGCTACGAGAAACTGAAAGAAATGAGTTTCTTCAAACTGTTTTATTTTTAAAATGTTGCCGTCTTGAAATTAAAAATACATAAAGCGTGTACTTTAACTTGTTGAACGAAGCTTCAAGAAGTTAGATGGGATCATGGTAGAAGCCCAACATGCAATCTTGCATAATTTAGAAACAGAATGTGGCTCTCCGAAATTCTCTGATGGAATTTTTCTTTATGTAAAGCTTGGGTATCTGCTGATGCTGGAAGCAAATTGTGAGTTGCTATAAAATTTGCATGACCCAGTTCTCGCGAATATTGCACAGATCCATCATTCTTCGGTCAAGATTGTTTGTTAGAAATTGTATTTTTTCTTCAACCTCCCGTTTGTAAGTGTGTTTTCGTTATTAAATTTTTCAACGTATTTTCCCGTTTTCAGTAATATTAAATTTTTGGTTATATCTTATATGCTTTTTATTAAATTGAGTTGAAAAGTAGAACAATTAGAATCTCAAAGATTTTCAAATATGCCAATTTTTTTTTTTATTCGAGAGGAAGCGAAGAGTTTATGAAAGTGGCTGAAGTAAAGAGCATTCCCATGGGAAAAAAGAGTGAGCTTATGTGTGACCGCGCTTCGCCCAGGTGAATTTCAGAAATTATCCCAAGAGATTATACTCCCGGTATCTCTGTACCATATTACTATATATACTACTAGCTGATGCTCACGGCTTCGCCTGCTTGACTTATTATATACTGAAAACTTCCTCAAGAACCACTCTATCCATTGGTGAAAACAGCATGAAAATCGGTGCAGTAGTTTTTGTGTTTATCGCGAACAAACCAACAGACGCGGCGGAGGACTTTGTTTTATACTATGTAGTGCTCTCTGTACCAAATTTCATCTAGATCTGTTTGGCCATCGTTGCGTGATTGAGTAACAACAACTTAATTTATAATAGTAGTAGATGTATCATTTTTCTATCCATTACCATCGAACATCTCAGCAATAGGAATTAATAACATATCGCCAACATCCGATGCTATATCGGTACCATTAATCTTAACAACGCCATCTAAGTTGAAAGCAACAGGGCCCAATTAATTGACAAACTTCGTTTCCTCCTTCAAGGGTTGTTCATGTCTAAGAACTATTTCACCATCTGTCTTAGCGTTTGGAGTTTTGCCCTAAGGTTGTTATGGTATGGTTAAATACTCAAATGTCACTAAAACTTTAGCTGCGTTGAAATAATCAGTAAATGATTTTTTTGATTATTGCGGGGTTGGTAAGTCATGACTTAGATTCTGATTTAAATCCCCATTTTGGACAAAGAGGTTTTTTAAATCAGAATCGTCCAGTAACCTAACTTATTTGAGGAGTTTTATTTTCCATACAATTTCAATTTGTCAACACCTAAAATATATCTACCTGCTTTTATCCCGTATTGGGATATAGGCAGGCCTGCGTCTGTGTTTCCGAACGCTTACAACCCTAATCTCTTCTAAGTTAGAGTAAACAGGTTCCTTCCGGGTAAGCTCGCTCCATCGTAGACTTTGTCTCTGTCATCTCTGATCAAGACTAAAGTCAAGAGCAAACCATCTCAAAAAAAAAAAGATAAATCTTCTAAATCTGTAATCTAATCTCTTTTTGGGAAAAGACCCATACATGTGTTAGTATTGACAATTTTATTTAAATCCGAAGTACTTCACAAAATCTTTTGGGCGCATCTGACAGGAATAAGTGTATACATCGTTTCTTTGGTCTTCCTTTACCAAAGAAATTAACCTGTATTAAAAGAAAATTGTCTGTAATAGTCTGCTGGCTGGTTTATCACAATATCCTTAACGTTTAACACATTTGCAGCAACGTAACTGTCAAAAGATGGGTGTTCAATACACGTCCACCTACACTTTTGAGGATCACAGACGTTGCTTTGTACATACTGAATGTTTCTGCTGCATATATCTCTATAACTATGTCCTATAGAAATGTCGACCACGTTTTCGTAAATGTGAGGTTCGGGTAAACATGTGGGTGGGGACTATGTGTATGATGTGTGATATAATAGGTAGGTAGAAATGTGTAGGAGGACAATGCAAGCGTATTCCAATGTGTGCTATTGTCAGTCGCAATACGGCTTCATCGGTTTTGATGTAACAACATTATTTGGTAAATTAGTATTGTAAGTAGGTTATTATGATGTAATTTAAAAATGAAATGAGTAGTGATTTTGATCAACATTTTCTTTGTTCAACTAGTAGATGGATAAGTTAATTGGATTTAAACTATGAACCTGTTTACAAAGAAGTTGGTATTGAAATGAATGAATGATGAATGAATGAATTTATTTCCAGATATAACAATAGGTACACACAAATAAGAACATTAAAATAAAATAACAATAAACACACACCAGATATATTCCAATCCAACAAAAGCTCTACAAAACATCCCTGAGTTGGATAGGCATATGATGAGAAGAATTAAAGATCTAGTGGCCAGACAGGTTATGAGCATACACAACAGTCGGAAAAAGAAGGGGACAGAGAGGAATGAAAATGTCGCGAAGACCCAGCACATATAATTACGCCTGTCAAAGATTCAAAAAAAGAGGCAGTCGTAAAATGGACGAAGCAAAAGAAAGAGAACTATCTCTCTTCTATACTATTATAACATAATATATAATATTAAAGGTATGTACTATTTTTTATGATACTGTATTGTATTTATGTAAATCGATTTCTGTATAATTAAAGAATTTATTAAGAAGTTTATAGACATAGTAAGCACAAAAGTCTAAAAGTTGCAACATATAAGCGGTGTGCTTGTGTACATTTATGTGTAGGACTTAATTATGTGTGGATGAGTTATTGCAGCTGATTTACATCAGGAGAGCTTCAGTTTTCTCATAGTCCTGACCTGATAGCCATTTTGTAATTTTAGTTTTACAATTGTGCTTGGAACAACCAACTAAGTTCAAGATTTTGTTCACCTTTTGATAGATATGTGGACCGACATATCTAGGGGATCTTTGGGCAAACTTTGTACGAGTTGCGGGTGTGACCCATTTAATGAGTCTACAGGATCTGGAAGATTTAATTTGGGTAAGTAGTGCCTGTTGATGAAAGCGCAATGCTACAGACAGCACAAAGAGTTGTCTAACCCTAAGAACATTACATTCATCGTACAGACTGTCAGTGGGATGCCGATAGGGCTTTCCATAAGCAACCTTGAGGATGCCTCTTTGAGCTCGTTCAAGTTTTATCAAGTGGCTCTTTGCTGCTGTACCCCATATCCCTATACAGTAATTTAAATTAGACTGGCATAATGCTAAGTACACACACCTAATAGTACAGTGGTCTGCTATGTTCTTTAGCTTTTTAAAAATGAACATTAGTTACCGGATCCAGCAGAGACATCTCAGTATTGCAGAGACAGCATCTATTTGTTTGGTCCAGGACAACTGGTAGTCTATCATGACGCCAAGGTATTTAATATTGTCAACTTGTTCTATCTCGACACATTGGCATATATCACTGTTAGGATTCCTGCAGGAATGGAGTTTGACATAGAGTGGATTTTCACTCTCATAGCGCTTGGCTGTTTTGATTGCTATGTATTTAGTCTTGCTAGCATTTAGGGTGAGTAAGTTTCGCTGTAGCCAGTGCATTACTCGAGAGACTTGTTTGTATGTTTATTGTATTTTGATGTATTTATTAGTAGATAATAATATGTTTAAGTTAAGTTAGTTAAGTCTATTATTAGTTTCCTTCTTTGTTTCTACAAACTGTGTCTATGTTTCTTTTCCCACTCTCCTGTCGAAGGTCTGCTGAAAAAATTTCTTATGAAATAAGCAGTAGGTACCTTTGTGCTCTTATCTCTGTATACTTGTTATTTTTTAAGTTTCTTGTGTGTTCATAAATAAATAAAAGAATAAAGAGAGCAAAGTTAAATAAGCTTCCAATATTCACACTGATTTATCATTATGGCAAATTAACGAAACCACAATTATAATCCGGTTTGCGTATTAACTCATAACTCTCAGAATCAATGAAAATCAGCTTATCATTTCAACAAATACTATTTAAGGCAATTATTTTGGTATTATTGCTCCCGAATGATTGAGACTGATTTATTTAACCTGATTATTGCGTGCCATGTCATTTTTAATTGCCTAGCTGGTTGCCCCGGTTTAATTATAACCCTTTCCATCACTTGATGAGATGAAAACGTGTCAATGGCGGAACAAATTGCGAAATTGCCATCACAATGTATAATTAATCTGATTGTCCCTTCGTTTGTAGCATTACAGAGCGTTTTATTTAAACGGGATTTATTTTCTACGAATGGAAAAATGTAGGACTTATGACAAAGAACGGCATAATCTCACTCATGATATCTGGAATGCAATAAAATATTACATTCAAGATGTCATGAATTGACATGTGACGGAATAGTGATATTCACTAAAGCGGGTCTACAAATATGCGTGTCGGAACCGACCATTAAAGATGCTAACTGTCTGCAGCTAGATATTTCTACTCACACTATTTTAGCGATTTACCGATCACCATCTTTTCACAACGTAAATAATTTTCTGATTTCCTTGGAAAACGTTATAATGAAATGTAAAAGCCAACACTGCGTCTTGGTAGGGGACATCAATATTGATATTAAAGATAACTCCCCTGATAACCGAGCAGAAGAGTACCTAAGCTTAATGGCCCATTATGGTTATGTACCGGGACATAATATACCAACAAGGGGACAAAATTGCCTAGACCATTGTCTAATTAAATCCTCCCAACCTTCCACGACTATTGTATGTCATTCCGATGTTACGGATCATAGTAGCGTACTATGTAGCCTTGGTTCAGATCTCCACAAAGAAAAACCTAAAATAACTATCACTAAGATCAACTATGAAAGTTTACATGAGGACCTAAAGAATTTAGTCTGGACGGAACTATACAATATAACTGATGTCACAGAAGCAACACAATATTTTATCTCAAAAATGAATAAATTTATTGAAAAAAATAAATCTACTCAACACTTTCGCAGCTCCAATATTATTGTAAAAAAATGGATTACGCCGGGTCTTTTAAAATCAATTAGAATTCGTGACAAATTACACATTGATGCCAGGAAAAATCCCAACAATCTTAAATTACAAAATAAATATAAGACCTACAGAAATATCTGTGTTAACTTACTACACGAACAAAAAAACAAATATGAACAAAACCTCCTAGCGGAAAACAAAAATAACTTAAAAAAGACATGGAACTCTCTAAAAATTATCTGCAATCTGAATAAATGTGAAAATACAAATGATAAATTATTAAAACTAAAAACCGATGCAAATGAATCTCTAAGTACAATAAACAACTATTTCAGCACTATTGGCGAGCGTTTGGCTGAGACAATTTTGGATAGATTGAAAATAACGGAAACTGAATTAGGCAACAATATGAGTCTCACCCATAATTCAAATCATTCAGCCCATTCTCTGTTTTTCGAACCAACAGATGAAGTTGAGGTTATCAAACTCATAGGTACGCTAAAATCCAGTCAAGCTACAGGACACGATAACATCAGTAATGATATGTTAAAGCTAAACAAATATGTGATTGCGACACCCCTAAAACATATATGTAATCTAAGTTTGTCATCAGGAGTCTTTCCGAATAATCTCAAAATTGCAGAGGTAGTACCTGTTTTCAAGGCTGGTGATTCACTGGAGCCGGCAAACTATAGACCAATTTCACTATTAAGTACGGTGTCTAAAGTGATTGAAAAGGTAGTCAATGTCAGACTACTTAAATATTTAGAAGTCAATAGCCTCCTAGCTCCTAACCAATATGGTTTTCGCTCAGCCCGGTCCACAGAAGATGCCGTCACAGGTCTTGTTGATTTTGTAACTGACAAAATTAATAACGGACAAAGATGTGTTGGAGTTTTCCTGGACCTGGCGAAGGCATTTGATACTGTTTCGCGACCTATACTACTAAAAAAGCTTGAGCGGTTGGGAGTTAGAGGTCTAGCACTGCAGTGGTTTCATTCTTACCTAAGTGGACGAAAACAGCGAGTACGAATAGGAGAAAACACAAGCGGTTACGCTGATATCGCTTACGGCGTGCCTCAAGGCAGCATTTTGGGTCCCACACTCCTCCTGACCTACATGAACGATCTCTGTTCACTTAGACTACCTCAGGCTAATATTTTCACCTTTGCAGATGATACTGCCATAATTTTCCATGCTAACACGTGGACAGAGGTTGTTGATGTGGCCCAGGAGGGCCTTAGAAGTACTGCCAGCTGGCTGAGTAATAATTTACTGACTCTTAATGCAAGTAAAACCAAGCTCATAGCCTTAAGTATAACCAAAAGATCTGCTCCAAAGCAAGCTGTAAACGTTAAACTGCACACATGTGAGTCTGCCAAGCATCCAACTTTATCGCATTGCCAATGCTCGACTATTGAACAAGTTTCGTGCATAAAATACTTAGGCATAATGATCGATGAACATCTCTCATGGAAATTGCAAATCGATGCAGTTACAAAACGTGTAAGAAAGCTCGCTTACATATTTAAAAAAATTAGGTCTGTAGCTAAACCGCGACTTATTCGAGCCGTTTATTTCTGTCTCTGTCAATCAATCTTGAGTTATTGTGTCATTGCTTGGGGAGCATCGAAGAAAACATATCTTCTCAAGCTCGAACGCGCTCAGCGAGCTATTTTAAAAATTGCTTTTAAGAAACCCTGGCGTTATTCTACCAATGTACTGTACTCAGAATGTAACATCCTTACCGTGAGACAGCTTTACATTACCTCGGTACTTCTCCGCTTTCATAAATTTGCTAAGACCACAGCGCAAACCTCTTACAGAACCCTCAAGTGGAACATACCAAGAGCTCGTTCTACTTTTGCTCGTCAATCTTTTACGTTTATGGGACCCTATCTTTACAATAAATTCTTTAAAGCTAATAACACAATAATAAACCTGACATTATTCCACCTCAAAACCACCATCCAGAAATGGCTAATACCCAAAGACTATGCCCATACCGAGAACCTCTTAAAAAGTGTTTTTTAATATCACGCGCTCACGACCTCATCCGTACACTTACTTTTATACAGCACGCATCAATACCTACACACACACACTCACTCACTCTCACACACACACACACACACACATACACGCACACATACACACAGACACACCCACATACATTAATACACAAACACACCGTCGCAAACTAGCACTATTTTTTTTTCTATTTTCAAATATCTTTTGTCTATTTTTGTGTCTTCTTTTATGTTGTGTTCCAAGACACAATTAGTTACTAGTACAATATACACATTAAATGCATTACTTTTTATGTAAATACTTTTTTAAAACTTACGGAAGGGACTGGACCCCACGACACAGGGAATCCTAGTGTGGGGCCCAGAGATATGTTGTTTTTTTGTTTCAAAACTAATGATGTACCTTATACGTGTATATACTTTGAACTAATGTTTGTATGAATAAAGATTTATTATTAAAGATTTTATTATTATTATTATTACATTGTGATCTTCAGCATTTTTTACTAACATAAACGGCTAGCTGACCCGTGCAACATCGTCTGCGTCACATTTTCCATTAATGCTCTGCTCCTATTTGTCTTAGCCTTCGTAATAGCTTTCTTCGATAAATGGGTTATCTAGCACAGAAATAATTTTTGAGAGTTATGTTTTGTACTTTAGAACATAAATAGTTGCCAAAGTCGATATTTTTGCTAAAAGTGGCCACTTTTAGCAATAATTGCCGTTTTGGCTATTTAGCCATGAGTTATGTATTAAAAATAGCTGTCAAAAAATAATAGATACATTTCTTCAGTGCACTACGAGCGGTTTTTTATCTACGTGTCTTAAATTTACCACAATTAATAAAAAACGATTGGCGGCGCTAGTGGACGGAATACACACTCTTAACATAAACTGTCAAACTACTTCGTAGTTAATATTTACTTGTAATTCAGAATAGATTTTTTTATTGCATTTTTTTTCAGATTACCATTCCAAGTCACACTTTGGCACCTTCAGATTGATGTCCAGAAGCTCTGGTTTTAAAAGGTTAAACCTAAATCACCATAAGGATCGTTCTTCTGCCAGAGTTGCGGAATTTGTTCGAAAGAGTCACTGCGGCCCTGGGAGGCTTCACTCTAAGCCCGAAGTCCGTAGTTTCGGGCTTAGTTACGGGCGTATTCTACTCCGTATCACCTAACCACTAAGAATTTATTACAACACGATTTGACAGTTACTATCAAATCGTATTGTCATTCATTTTTAGTTCGGGTTTGAGACTAATCGTAAATTCGTAGGTAATACGGAGTACAGGTCGCGTCACATAAAAAGAACGCTGCATGAAAGTGGGGGGGGGGGTGTGTTTGCGCATGGGTACACTCGCGCACGAAACTACTAGGCCTATTGTATTATTTTTGAACTAGACTTTCGCTCGCGGCGTCATATATTGGTTATTGGTAGGTAAATTGAAAAAGTATATATGCTGGAATATCATTAAATTGAATTAAAGACATGTTTGTTTCAGTGTAGAATGTTTAATCTAATTACCAAAACTTAAGTAAAAGTTTTTTACTATTTTATTTTCGAATCTTTTTAACCTTTGCCTCTGCGGTCCGTTTCAAGCATTGTTTTAAATTATCAACTGCATTATTTAATTTGTATTGTAAAAACAAGAACTTCATAAAATTTTGGCAAAGTACGAAAAAGCTAAATAACAAACAAAATGTACCGTTAACCATAGACGGCCTACTTGAGCCGCCTAAAATCGCAAATCTGTTTGCTGAAAGGTTTAAAATGAAGCCCGTGCCTGTGGATCCGGCCGGCCAGGCTTCGGGGGAGTGTGGTCGGGGGTTTGATGAGAATGAGAGGCGTATTGATTGTGATCAACTACAATTCTCGCCGCAGGATGTTTTTGACGTAATAAGACGTATGAAGCGTGGTAAGTCTGCGGGCCATGATAACCTGAGCATAGAACACTTAATTCATGCAGGGGAGTTCATACACAGTAAGCTATGTTCACTATTTAATTTATGCATTAAATATTCATATTTACCTGAAGCTCTAATGAAAACTGTAGTCATTCCGGTTACAAAAAATAAAACAGGTGATCTCAGTTCTGCTGCCAACTACCGACCTATCTCTCTTGGAACTGTCCTGGGCAAGGTGTTGGAGCGTCTTGTGCAGCCCTTACTGCTCAGGAGTGTTAAGATTAATGATGCGCAGTTTGGTTTCCGTCCTGGTTTATCGACAGATCTAGCGATCCTTGCATTGAAACATACGGTTCAGTATTATAAAAGTCGGAACACCTCTGTATATGCCTGTTTCCTGGACCTGAGTCGCGCATTTGATCTTGTGAATTATAATATTCTCTGGGGAAAATTGTGCGACTCGGGGGTGAACTCGGGCATTATAAGCATGCTACAATACTGGTACGGAAACCAGACTAACAATGTAAGATGGGGCAACGCACATTCTAGCGATTATAGGTTGGATTGTGGTGTGCGTCAGGGGGGTTTGACTTCTCCGGACCTTTTCAATATCTACGTGAATGGTCTTATTGAGGAGCTGGGGAGAGCAGGTGTCGGCTGCCACATAGGCGGTGTGTGCTTTAATAATATAAGCTACGCCGATGATATGGTTCTCCTCAGCCCCTCAATAAGGGCTCTCAGACATCTTCTGGACATTTGTGAGCACTACGCCGGTTCTCATGGCATGATCTACAATGTCATGAAATCAGAGATGTTAGTCTTTAGGGCTGGTAAGGGACCGGAGACAGTCCCGGAAGTAAGCATTTACGGTTCACCACTGAGGGTTGTACGTGCTTTTAAATATCTGGGCCACATGCTCGCTGAAGACCTTTCAGATGATGCTGATATAGAACGAGAGAGAAGGGCGCTCTCGATACGGTGCAATATGCTCGCACGCAGATTTTCCCGCTGCAGCACATGTGTTAAGAACACGTTGTTCCGAGCCTATTGTCTCTGTTTTTACACATGCCAGTTGTGGACAAAATTTAAAAGGTCAACACTAAGTACCATGCGTGTGCAGTACAACGATGCTTACCGTATACTAAGGAAACTTCCGCGGTACTGTAGTGCGTCGAGCATGTTCGCTGAGGCGAGAATGCCAGACTTTTATGCGGTTATTCGCTCGCGAATAGCATCGTTTTCGAGCAGGCTAGGAAAATCGGCCAATCAGCTACTGAGGGTCGTCAGTGAGGATTGGTGCGGTCCGATCCATAGGTACTGGCTCGAAGTCCACCGGAGTGCCAACCGACGTTAATAATTTAATGTGTGAATTTGTTTTAGTATGATTAATTGATTTCTCTTAATTATATTGGATTGAATGAAAAATACTAAATTAGAATAAATTAAATTGAATGGAATTATATTATATTGAATTGGGTTACATCGGATTTAATGAAATTGTTAGTTATAAGTTATAATTTGTAATTGTATTATTTGTGTTTTTATTTAATTGTAATTTTAATATTGGGACTTAGTGCCTTATTAAAGAGAATTTTTAATTATTTATTTTATTATTATCAGCCTCTCTCTTCATAAAAAAATATACCTACGTCATATATAATTTTTCTCTCTTTTCTATATAAAACTTTTGTGCGCGATGAAATTTTGAGAACGAACGTGACGTGGACACGGAGCGGGAAACAAAGGTCGACTGACGAACCAATAGCGCACCGGCGATCACACGGCGCGCCCCGCGCCCCACCTCATACCACCAAATAGATCGATAAATCGCCTAATGCGCAGCTTGACCGCCAGCGTTCTTTTTACATGACGCGACCTGTAGAATACGCCCGCAACTAAGTCCGAAACTACAAACGCCGCGGCGGCTTAGAGAGTAGCCCCCCTGGAACGCAAAGGGCATTAGGAGGAACACGGATGGACTTTAGTCAGTAAGAGTTTGATAATCCCTTCCACTCCGCCGAGAGTGAAGTAGACAATTGTTGATTTCCCAACATAAATAAAGAATAATTTTTGACCGTGACCCTTTATAAGTGGATAAGCGACAGACCTTGAACTAATTCAAGAAAATCCTTCAAAAAGGAATTTCAAGTCCTATAATTTCCGATCCATATCCCCAGGACTTTTCAACTTCTAAATCTCTTAAAAATTGAGCTTCATACCTACTTTACACTTTTGAAACTTTGCTCATCTATTCTGACTACTTTAGATCTTACTTTTAGTACTAACTTCGTGAGTACGTTGCTTGGCTCAAGCTGTAAAGAGTACATTGCCTCAGTTATGCACATACATAAAGACATGTACAGTCGGGAACAAAAATATGTAAGCATTTCTTTAGTGTAACCAGTTACTGAGCTGTGGAAGACAGATTGGCGGTCGCTATATGTTAAATAGAACTGGTATTTATCACTATCACTATCAACTTTTTATTCCGGACAGAATCCATAAGTGTTAGTGTTATTCAGCTGCATCAGTTTTGACTGGAAACCGATGCAAAAAAACAGGACTGGAATTATACTTGAGTACTACTCAAAAACAACTTTCCTCACGGTTTTGTCTGAGTTACACATAGTTATTATTTCAAACAATCTATACTAATACAAAGCAGAAGAGTTTGTTTGTTTGGTTGAACGCGCTAATCTCAGAAACTACTGGTCAGATTTGAAAAATTCTTTCAGTGTTAGATAGCCCATTTATCGAGGAAGGTTATAGGCTATATATCATCACGCTGAGACAAACAGGAGCGGAGCATTAATGGAAAATGTGACGCAGACGAAGTTGCGCGGGTCAGCTAGTCTATACTCCGGCCGCCGTGGTGGACGCCGCGGGCGTCGGGGGCCACCTGGTGACCTCCGGCCACCGTAGGCGCGGGCCTGTGGACGGCGAGCTATGGGTGGCTCGCCGTCCGTCCGTCTAGTGACGACAGGCCGTGTCGACGGCGCGTTAGTGTTCCACGCGCGCCTCAAAGAGAGTCAGCAACACAGAGGGGCCCGAAAGGGCCGACGCCTGCCGGAGTCGCGGGATTATTCGCAAGAGACACCGTGGCTCCGGAACACAAAGGGCAATGAAGGAACATGGATGGGTTTTAGTCAGTAGAAGTCTGACAACACAGTCTGTCCGCTTTCACATCCCTAAAAAAAAAAAAAAAGCTAGTCTATACTAATATTATAAAGAGGTAACATTTGTTTGTAAGTTTGTATGTAGGGGGTAATCTCAGGAACTACTGGTCAGATTTGAAAAAATCTTTCAGTGTTAGATAGCCCATTTATCGAGGAAGGTTAAAGGCTATATATCATCACGCTGAGACAAACAGGAGCGGAGCATTAATGGAAAATGTGACGCAGACGAAGTTGCGCGGGTCAGCTAGTTTGATATAAAATTAGCAAAATAATGGGAGCCAAGATGGCCATAACACAATACCTCATAGTATCATTCAATTCATTCTTCCTCGGCACAATTTCAGCTAAAAGGTGTCCACTACTTGATATTAGACAACCCTTAACAATACTCATATCAACTGTAAATGTAGCATCACCAATATTGCACCCAAATATATGTCCCTAACTGTACTTACACGAGATGTGTCGACTCCAGACGAATACTAAATGCGTGGCAGATGTTGCCACTTTGCCAATACACCGTATACGTGTATATATAGGTACTTATTTAGGTCCGTAACAAGTTTGGGAGCTAGATGAAAATCCGATCGATTTGGCTAAGTAATTCGGTAAGTGTTGTTTGACAGCGGTTTGGTCGAGAATTTAATTAATGGTTTGTAATATTGACCGACTGTTAGAGATATTTAGACTGATATTTGGTGTCTTTGCCAATATCGAAGCGTAGTTTAGGGGTACATCTATCTGTCCTTATAAATAAAAATTAATCTCCGAAATGTCTGTATTAACTTCGTGTCGACTGATCCAAATTGATTATTCTTTTATAGTTGTGTTTGTAATTGTAAGGGCAAGGTTTGCATGAGAAAAACAAAGGAAGGTGCCAGTTGACGGGACCGAAGCCGCGGGGGACAGTTTTGTAATAACTTAGGTATGGTACCTATACGGGTAAATACTCTGCTCTTTAAAGGAAGTTTATATAATAGTCATCTTGTGTATGTTTATTCAGGGCTTAATAAATACTAAACCGCCGGGAAAGTATGTAATAATAAAATTCATATTTTAAACGAAAAATAAAAGATTTTAGTTTAACACATTACTTATTGAGTTATCTTTTCTAGCCTGTTTTCATTCATTCTGGGAAAAAGCATCCCCTAAGCCTCACAATCTTCCCGATTTCACCTATTGCATGTTTTGATTTACTTTTTCATACTTATAAATAAAATAAATTTTACTTAATAGGCAACATTCATAGGGGTTACTTAACAAAAAGATAACTAATTCCTATGTTAGTAAAATAATACTAGTTGTTCCCCGCGGCTACGCTCCCATCAACTGCAACTTTAACTTATTACAAGGAAAATTTTTCTGTTCGTCACAAATTCCACTCTTGAGTTTTTATGGGGAAAAAAAAAACGAATATTCGAATAATATTAATTACTTGTTCCCTAGACGTGATTTTCCAAAAAAAATAGTGAAACATGCGCATAAAAATCCTTCATTAGATTGTATTTATTTGAAAAAAAAAAAACACTACAAAGTAAAAAATAACTTTAATTTCGGAAGTCGGTGTTTTTGTTAGTTTCTTCGTATTTTGACACCGACTTCCGAGATTAAAGTTATTTTTTACTTTGTAGTGTTCTTTTTTGAAGTCGGTTGTATTTTTTTGTAAAAAGTTTTTTTATTTTTCACTTTTTAGTAGTGCCCCACACCTAACAACACCACTGCAAAATCGCAGAAAAGCAAAATACGCAATTTCGATTATCAAAGAATCATCTAAATAGTCAAATTACAGCTATTTCGATTTAAAATCCAAAGTTCGTAACCGATTTTGATATGATTTAAATGGGACCAATCTGCAAGTATATCCTTTCAGATAAAACAAGAATTTTCCAAATCGGTTCATAATTGTCGGAGTTATGAGGTAACAAAAATATATATAAAAAAAAAAATATTGATAACCTCCTCCTTTTTGGGAAGTCGGTTAAAACTTATCTTAGACGGATAATTTACAGAATTTTTTAAACATTTTTTTAAGGTCCCGGCCACCACGTAAGTTTTATATTGTTTTATAAAAAAAGTACTTGAAATTGTCACTTGGGTGTTCTACTCTAGCATTTAAAATGCATTTGTTGATCAGTTTACATAACAAACAGCATAGAAATTTTTTTTGGGTCCGATCAAACAATGTGCGGTGGGATTCCCCGATGTTGCGGTGACGAATGCGGCTCCCCGCCGAAATTTAATTGTATATTTAATGTATTTGTAAATTTTAACACTAGAATTTAAGTAAAAATTGTTCCAAAAACCCTATGGATTCCGGTCTGAAAATAAAAATATTCTATTCTATTGTTAAAAAAAAACTTTTGTTTTTAATTTGCTAGTTTGACCCCCCAAAAGTGACCCTTTGCTAAAAAATTAATAATTTACGTAACGCGTCCGTGTTTAAGTCAGAGAAGTCTATATGTGTACCAAATTTCAAAAGAATCGGTCCAGTGGATTCGGAGAAAAGTGGCTGTGACATACGAACATACAGACAGATACCCGAGTCGATCGTATAAAGGTTCGGTTTTTGGTCGGAATCCTAAAACAATCTTAGGCAGGCATTGATTGATGAATTGAGATACAAATCACAAAAGTATAACTGGCTAAAAGTAAACAATATATTTTTTGTAAATTTTCAAAATTCAAAAGTCTTTTATTCAAATTAGGCTGAGAGCCAGCACTTTTTGAACGTCAAGTTCTACAAAAGACAGTCCCTCAAAACGCCCGCCCGTCACTACTTCATGTGGGTAAGTTTTTTATACTTATTTAATCCACATACGTCAACACTTGCTTAAGTGTGTATTTTGTTTTAGTGTCATAGTGTGCTAGCTGACAAGTGATAAATAATATATTCTTTTTGTGTTATGTACTTTGCATACTAATTATTATTGTTAAATTCTACTTCCTAAAACGTTACAGACAGATGTGTTGCTGGGGAGTTTGTTGACCACTTCTTCTTCACAGCTAAAATACTAGGAAGCGGTGACGGGCGGGCGTTTTGGGGGACTGTCTTTTGTAAAACTTGACGTTCAAAAAGTGCTGGTTCTCAGCTAATTTGAATAAATGACTTTTGAATTTGAATTGGTTGTTGAGGTCTGGTAGGCAGCCGCTCCACGTAACATACTGGTATTCAGCTGAATCCGGTTTGACTGGAAGCCGACCCCAATATAGTTGAGAAAAGGCTAGGCAGATGATGATATTTAATTACATGTTCGTATTCCGGGAAAAACCATATTGAAACATTAGAGTGGTATTTATATAAAAACCGCAAATAATGTACATTTACAAATTGATGATTTGTGAAAGTATGTCAATAAAACCGCAAACTGTGTGTGGAATAAATTAGTGTAATTAATTCAATAGATAAATGAGCAAATGTTTGTTTGTTGCGGTGAAAAACTGTGAAACAGGGATATTTTGGTCGTTATAATGGTTTCCAGTTAAAGTGGACACGTGGGAGTTGGAATATTGAACCACAAACACAAAGTGTCCATTATTCTGCCTGCTAGTGTTATACAGACTTATTTTATTCATTTTATTTTATTTTATTATAATTGGAAAACTTACAGCTAATTACTAGGCATGCTTACTTATTCTAATTAAAAAAACAAAACAAAAAACAAATATAAAGAATAAATAAACTCGGTATTCATCTAAGAATAAATATTAAATGAATTATACAAACATCAATTGATGCAGAAAATGCAAGAGAATGAACAATAAAACAACTAAAAATTTTAAGTTATCCAATAAATAATTTTGAAGGTAAAATATTAAAAAAAATAGTAACTAGTTGAACAGGAAATACTAACATTAAAAAAACAAACAAAAATAACAAATATATAATAACAATAATTATTAAAAGCGCTCTTCCTCTCTCCTAATTATATAAAGTTTTGCTGTGCCCGACAGGGTCCATAATTGTTTCTAATTATTAATTTTACCACCTGTATGTACATTATGGATTGAAATAAACTATTTGAGATTTGTTTTGAGATTTCTTAAATAACGAGGGCCAATTACTAGTTATCACTTACAAACTAACAACATAAGATAAAATTCAACTACTTACATAGGTACTGACACTATACTGTACATAATTATACATAAAAATTAAAGAAAGAAAGAAAAAGAAAAATGTTTATTCAGGACTCGCACAGTACACATAAAAGTAAAAATATGTAAAACTAACTGTTATAAAAATAAGTTGACACATATAACCTGCATCTTAAAATGATAATAATTATCTGTGCGAGGCCTAAAAAAAAATGCTACCTTATGTCTAGTTCAATTACTGCTGAGTAGATTTTAACGAACACTAGCGAGCCCGTGGCTTCGCCTTCTTGACAAATTATATACTAAAAACTTCCTCGAGAAACACTTTCTCCATAGGTGAAAATAGTATGAAAATCGGTGCAGTAGTTATTAGGTTTATCGCAAACAGACAGACAGACAGACGCGACGCAGGAGTTTGTTTTATAATATGTAGTAATAACGGTCGACGTCATAACCCGCTTGCTTTAACGTAATCGGGTACAATGAGCCACACAATTGTGGCCATAAGTTAGGTGCTAAATCTGAACCAGACGTGTCTGACCGCAGCTTACAGCCATCTCTGCTGAACCAGACGTCTTGAGTGCAAAGCCCTGTTGAGCTATTAGTCTGAGGCTAGCCTAAGCTAGGAATTAGCCTGGAGACAGCTCGATTTAGCTTGAGATACGTCTTAGAGGTGTACAGTTAGTGTTTGCTAATATCCTACGATTGATCCTGTACACGTTTTAGATATGTCACCGGTCAATTGCAAACGCGGCGAGCGTGGATTTGTAAATTCATTTTTCAATAAAGTAACATTCTCAATTTAGGCACCAATGCATAGAAAACTATTGAATTTGAATAGGATTTATTGTTTTCAATAAAACCTGTTCACAATATCTCGAGAAAAGGTAATTATGTCAGCACCCGCAAATTAAAAGATGTCCTGATGGGTTCTTACGGACGTTGAATGATTAGTCTACAAAAGAATTCTTCCAATTTTACGGTATTTGCAATTATCCGGTGACAGTATTAATTATGTCACCGTCGTCTGCGTCACATTTTTCATGAGTGCAGCGTTCCTATTTGTCTAAGCGTGATGACATAGCCTATATATAACCTTTCTCGATAAATGCGTTATCTAACACTGAAAGAATTTTTCAAATCGAACCAGTAGTTCTTGAGATTAGCGCGTTCAAGCAAACAAACAAACAAACCAAACAAAAAAACTCTTCAGCTTTATAATAAATTAGTATACAGAAGTATAGATTTGCTTACCTTTACACACTACTAATTAGGAGGCATCCATTAAAATTTCATGTTAAAATAATGTTACATGCACACTGTAAGGGCACCGCAAATTTAACTCAAATAATAAAAAGTACTTAAGTAAGATTATGTAGGTAATGCGCATTCCCAATACTATTAACCTATGTAGAATAACTCATATTCAAACTTATTGGGGTCATGAAGTACCTATTCATAATTTTGTGACTGTGGCCGTAATGTTCTGAGAGTGAGACATTCAGAAAAACTTTCCGATCAAACTTGAACGGTGAAGCAATAAAAAGCACTGGAAAGTAAAGGAAATTTTGTCACCACCATCTGCCTAGCCTTTTCCTAATTATACCTAGGGTCGGCTTCCAGTCAAATCGGATTCAGCTGAATAACAGTATTTTGCGTGGAGCGGCTGCCTACCAAACCTCTACAACCCATTAACTGGGTAACGTGGTAGTTCTATGCAAGACTGGAGTCAGATTTACTGGCTTCTGACTATCCGTAACGACTGCCACATATCTACAAATGACAGCAGGGACCAACGGCTTAAAGTGCTTTCTAAGGCACGGAGGAAACTCGAAAGAAAATATTCTGATGCGCAATGAAAAACAAACAAAATATTAAAATTACATTAAATGTTTTATTTATTCGTATAACTTTGGTCGATAACATTTGCTAGAAATGCTTGAAAAACACTACGTTAGTAAATAAATTCATCTAATGATTTATTCACATAGTTTATTCAAGCAAACACTGAATCTCGAGTGAAGGATTTATCACCCGAGATTTGCTGTAAGAATACCCAATTCTGAGTTTAGTTCTGTTTTGTAGATAAACTGATACAATAGTATCCATACCAATATTATAATGCTGAAGAGTTTGTTCGTTTCGTTGTTTAAGCGCGCTAATCTCAGGAACTGCCAATTCAAATTGAAAATAATGTTATGCTTTTAGTAAAAACATTCATCATCATCTAAATTGGGGTCGGCTTCCAGTCAAACCTGATTCAGCTGAATACCAGTACTTTACGTGGAGCGGCTGCCTACTAGACCTCCACAATCCATTGATAGGGTATTATGGTACATCTTGCCAAGACTGGGGTCAGATTTACTGACTTCTCACATTCCCTAACGACTGCTAAAGATCTACAAAAAATGACAGCCGGGATCAACAGCTTAACGTGCTTTCCGAGGCACGGAGGAAACTCGATATGTTAAGATGGTCACCCATCCACAGACCAACCTTGGCACGGGTTGCTTAACTTTGAAGATCGACCCGTGCGGCTGTTGTTATTAAGCCAAGAGCTCCTCGTTTTAGTAAAAACATTATGGTAGCCCATTTATCGAGGAAGAAAGAAAGAAAAAAAGAAATAATGTTTTTTTTTTATTTAGGACTTGCACAGTACTGTGACGGTTGTGTCCTAGGCATAAGATAATTATCTATTTGTTCAAGGCTTTATGAGAAATAGCACTGGCCATTTGGAAAATAATTGGAGCGGTCACTTAAAAAGTCTAACGTCTTTGAATTATGAAAGTTAAAGAATTGAAGTGTTTTTTATGACATTCCTTGTATTGATGTAAATTCGGGTGGTACACGCCAATATAATTTGATTTTTAACCGACTTCCCAAAAAGGAGGAGGTTCTCAATTCGGATGTTTGTATTTTTTTTTATGTTTTTTCGGGCATAACTTCGTCGCTTGTCAACCGATTTTAAAAATGATTTTTTTGTTGGAAAGGGTATACTTCCCAAATGGTCCCATGATAAGGAAACCAGGATCTAATGATGGCATCCCAGAAAAGTCGAGGGGAACTTTCGAAAATCGTATAGTATCGATTTTGCAGTGGTTTTGTTAGGTGTTGGGTACCACTAAAAAGTGAAAAATAAAATACTTTTTACAAAAAATTATAACCGACTTCCAAAAAAAATACACTACAAAGTAAAAAATAACTTAAACTTCGGGAGTCGGTGTCAAAATACGAACAAACTAATAAAAACACCGAGTTCCGAAGTTAAAGTTATTTTTTACTTTGTAGTGTTTTTTTTTTTGGAAGTCGGTTATAATTTTTTGTAAAAAGTTTTTTATTGCTGCATTCCCTCTTTCTTTACTAACTCCACCTCCTCCCGGTACCACAAAATTTGTACACAAAAGTAAAAATATGTAAAACTAACTGTTATTATAAAAATAAGTTGACACATAAGCTTCATCCTGAAATATTAATAATTATCTGTGCGAGGCCAAAAAAAAAAGAAGGAGGCATTAGTAATACATCTGCAACCAATAGGAACGAAGCATTAATGATAAATGTGATGCAGTCGACGTTTTGTGGGTCAGCTAGTTTTTTTGTCCTTTTTTGTTTGGGACAAGCCCGCCACACATTCCCATCCACTGCAACTCCTGAAAGCCAGAATCAACAGTGGCGACCACCAGAAAAACGCCGAGCTAATGAAACCCGACGAGTCCCGGAGAAACGATTCAACTGTCTTAGATCCCGAAACGAAATTAATCAGAATAGTACAGCGGAGGAGTTGGAAAAAATATATAATAAATATTTTTTTTGTACTATTGATAGACTCGCGTCTGACCACTATCTCACCTGATGGTAAGCGATGATGCGGTCTGAGATGGAGCACGCTTGCCTAGAAGTAACCTATTTATTTTTAGTATACCTTTTATAGCTCGCTATCTATACTAATACTAGCTGACCCACGCAACTTCATCTGCGTCACATTTTCCTTAAATTTCGTTTGCTACAAAACTCACGGAGCCCGAGACCTTTCCAACGAATGGAAAACCGTGGAAATCGGTTCGTGCGTTCTGGAGTTATAGCGTCAGGAAGGAAAAACAGACTTATTTTTATATAATTTAAACTAATATCATAAAGCAGAAGAGTTTTTTTTTGTTTGTTTGTTTGGTTGAACGCGCTAATCTTAAGAACTACTGGTCCGATTTGAAAAGTTCTTTCAGTGTTAGATAGCCCATTTATCGAGGAAGGCTATAGGCTAAATATCATCACGCTAAGACCAACAGGAGCGGAGCAGTAATGAAAAATGTAACGCAGACGACGTTGCGCGGGTCAACAAGTGTATAATAAAATGTCATCGGAAAATGTTAAACCCCGCAAGATTGTAAAATATCGCGTGGAATTGTAAACTTTATTTCTAAATAAGTTTCGGATGTATTTGAAAGAATTTTGATATATTACGTATTTTCATAATATTTCGAGAAATTTTAATCTAATCAAGATTTATTACAATCTATTTCATCTTACTCTAACTTACTTTATCTTGAATAAAGAGAAACAAAAGAAACATTTATTCACAAACGAAGACAACACAATAGACAAAACAAAGTTAAAGAAATTAAAAGATAACATCCATTTAAACTAACAGTTTAAATATGAAAGAAACTCTCACTGTCTGTCTATATGTTACCTCTTCACGTCATATCGGCTGAAGAAATTCACGTAATTTTATGACGCACTGATTAAGTTAAAGTGCAGTTGCAGTTAAGTTTAAGTTTGAGTGATAAACGGTATTCTTGTAATCTTTGAACTGCGCTACGACAGCCAAACTTATGGTGCGGCCATATGAAAGAAAAAATATTACTCACTAAATAATCGAATCGAATCGATTAAATTTCAATGATAATGACGTTATTATAATATTATAATAATACCTCAGTACAAATTTTAGCTTAATAAGCTGTCATTTTGAGACGTAGTATAAAAAAAGAAATAACAAACGAATAGTAGAATACCGATCATGTTGCGTTCCGAAGCACGCACCAAAGACGCGCAACAGTTGAATGCCGTTTATTGCGCTCGCATGGCGCGAACTTGACGCGAGCGTATCTGACAGCGGTAGAGAATACGAAAAGCAACTGCACTGCAACTCCACTTAACTATAGTTACGTGAATTAGCCTACAGGTCTTAGATCAGGTCCATGGACCATGAATCCCGAGAATAATATGTTCCCTTAGGATAATGTCAAACTCCTACGTGGATGAATTGGCAAGCAAAAGCTAGCGATAAATTAAATTGCTAAACCTACATGAAAAAAGTTTACATGAGCAGTAACTGCGACGATATCTAGTTTTATAAGGCGTCGAGCACCTAAGTCCTACTCAAACTAGGTCCTAAAAAAATAAAGATAAAAGTATACCAGCCATAAACGAGTACCTATTTTCTACAAACCACAGACTAAAGGCGTCATTGACCCGCTTCCTAGGTTTACATAGGTCAGTCGCGTCTCGCCGCAGATTTTTTTGGGAAACTCGCGAGTAATTTTGTTATGACAACAATATTATTCGTTTAGTTGCATACAAAATATATTTGAACAGTGTGGAAATTCGTCTGTGAAGCGAATATGGATCGTAGATAAATATTACGCCATGTTTTCCCTACCTTGTTGCTATTCCACCAATTCGCATTAAGCGTTTCCAAACGTCTTTTATAATGAGCACAGCAAAGGAGTGGTACTCTGTGCCTGCGTCTGTGTTTCCGAATGCTTACAACCCTAATCTTCAAAGTTAGAGTGAACAGGTTCCTTCTGGGTAAGCTCGCTCCATTTTAGACTTTGTCTCTGTCATCTCTGACCAAGACTAGAGGGAAACCCATCACAAATAAAAAAAAGAAGTATGAGGCAGATGTGAGCCAATAGGGAACATCATTGTCAAATATATTTTACCTTCAAGTTAATTTTAATTGAAATGGGTTTAAGTTTTTTTTATTATGTGGGTTTGCTCTTCACCACAATCACGCCTGATGGAAAGCGATGGATGAGGTCTATGATGGAGCGAACTTGCCCAGAAGATGCCTGTTCATTCTTGCTTTGAAGGTTTATATGTGGACGGGAACACAGACGTTGGCAGAGCTACACACTTTATTTTTTTTTAAATTATTATTTAAGAAATTTATATTATTATATTAATTTTATCATTATATTAAATCCTTTTAATCATTTTTTTTTTTATTATAAAATTTTATTGAATCTTTGGCTGTGCGCATAATAAATGTGGAGGAGAAGCGCGAAAGTTTCGATTTTTTAACACTAGAAAGCAGTCTTTTTGCACGGTTTTCTGAAATGGAGGATACAGGAACTGCACGTTTCCTCAAAAGGTGGAAGCACAGAAGCGTCAATGTGAAGTAAGAAGTGCGAATATGCAACAGTAGCTAGACTACTGTTGCATATCGACAAGTTGAAAATGGTATTAAATACTGCTTTTGAAATTATGTGCGATAGCTCATTGGATCTGAATGACACCTAGAAGAATGTGCCAAAAGCGTGTATAAAATAGCACATGAAAAATTGCAATAGTGCTATGAGCTGTCGCACATAATTTTAAGAGCAGTATCTCTATTTTTGACCATTTTCAACTTGTCGGCTAGACTATAGTCAACGCCGTGCACATCTATACATCTATACTCTTTACATATAAATAAAATTGTAGTGTCTGTTTGTAATATTGAAATAACCGTTTTTTACTACATGTAGACGAAACAATTTTTGTCTGTCTGTCTGTCTGTTTGTTCCGGCTAATCTCTGAAATGGCTGGACCAATTTTGACGGGACTTTTATTGGCAGGTAGCTGATATAATAAGGAGTAACTTAGGCTAAGTTTATTTAAGAAAAAAAAAGATTAAGTTAAAGAATCGACTTTTAGGCGAAACAAAGTTCGCCGGGTCAGCTAGTTTATGAAATAGTAGTTAGTACATGAAAATAAAGGGAGTTTGTGATAGCGTGACGGCTACTAGGATAGAATGGAGGAACAAAACGTGTTGCGCTGATCCCAAGTCACATCAGACCAGGAAGATGATGAACTGTCTGCAACTTCAAAACTATCTCTCTACCAAAATTTGTCAAAACAAACTGACTATTGCTGTTGAGTTAAGACTGATTTTTAAAAATAAAATTACTTTATCAAAAAACCCGACCGCTGAAAACGACTAAAAACTTCCAAACAAGTCGATACTATATAGTCGGTCATATCTGATGCCACCCACTGCATCAGACTGCTTGAAAAGCGAGCTTTTGGCTAACTTAAATGTATACTATCTATACTAATATTATAAAGAGGTAACATTTGTTTGTAAGTTTGTATGTAGGGGGTAATCTCAGGAACCACTGGTCCGATTTGAAAAATTATTTCAGTATTAGACAGCCCATGTATCGAGGAAGGTTATATATCATCACGCTAAGACTAAAAGGATCCGAGCATTAATGAAAAATGTGACGCAGACGAACTTGCGTGGGTCAGCTAGTTTTATTAAAGAAGCAGTATTTCTTTTCATTTCCTACATTTTAGTGAGTTACGTTTTTGGTATCGTCTCCGCAAGCCCTTTATTTTGATACCCCACTTGGAAGGTTTCGAGGAAAATATTTTTAAAGAGAATTGGAGCCAAAAATCCGCCATTTTGTTTTTTTTTTAATTTTGATGTAGGTACCCAGTGTCACTCTCACGACTTAGACAAATCTATTGACACTCACATAAATTAATACGACAAGCCGTTTAGGCTCTAGGGCGTGCCAAAGACTCTCTCTCTCTCTCTTTAATCTTTTTCTTTCTTTCTTTTTTTTTCTTTCTTTAAAGAAATATACAGACATACATAATCGAAAATCATAACCCCCCTTCTTTCGCAGTCGGGTAGAAAACAAACTTCCAACGAATTAAAAACCTCTTCCCTTTTGAAGTAGGTTAAAAATACATTGGAACAAAAAGTTGTTTTCGTATAAAATGTGGATATTGTTCAAGGGCAAAAATATCATCTTAAAACATTTTCATGGTCTATAACGGCTAGCACATTAATAAATTTCAGCTTTCCCAGGATAGTGTTCTCATATTTTGTATATTCATAGGCGTTTTGGCCATTTCCGGGCTTTAAATGTCTTGTTTCTTCTGGCCAGATTATTATCGTGTGAGAATTTATTACGTGCCATTTATTTCGTGTGTTTTATGCCAAGGCGACTGAAAATAAGTGACTAAATTTTATACTTGTACGAGTATCTTATCGTTGGTCAGACCGAATAAAGACGCTTGCCTATCATTACCGCCGAGGACAGAAAAACGTGGAAGAGCATAGAGCATAGGTAGTTGATTATTTAGACGATAAGAACAGTTTGGTCGCTGTGTTGAACGCAAGACCAATTATCATGTTCTTTATGTATCATCCATAGAACTGACACCTCGTAAACGCGGTTCACATGTTGATCGCGTTCAGTTTCAGATTGATGAAATCCGCCCTTAGTCCGAACTAAGAGTGAGTCTGTAGGTGATCGAAGTAGAATACGCCCGTAGCTAAGCCTGAAACTATGGACTTCGGGCTTAGAGAGTAGCCCCCCTAGATCTGATCGGACGGCGATCCACCCACCGTTCGCCATCCGCGGGCCCAGGCTTACCTAGGCCGAGATGGGCCCTGCGACTGCCGACGCCCGGGCGTCTTCTTCTGCTGCGGCGGCTGGGGCTTGAGAATTACGCTGGGGCGTGAGGTTTGCATCATAATGTACCTAGTACTTTCCCTACTATATTTTGTTGGTTCTAGTCAAACTGGTCTCGCCAGTTTTTTACAAGGGGACCTGACTTCACTAAAATCAGAGTACAACTCCTTTTTTAACCGAGTTCCCAAAAAGGAGGAGGTTATCAATTCTGTTGTATGTTTTTATTTTTTTATGTTTGTTACCTCATAACTCCGACAATTATGAACTGATTTAAAAAAATCTTGTTTTATCTGAAACGATATACTTGCAGATTCCCATTTAAATTTTATGAAAATCGGTCACGAACTTTGGATTTTAAATCGAAATAGCTAGAATTCGTCTACTTGGATGATAGTTTTATGTCATTCAAGTAATCGAAATTGCGTATTTTGATTTTCTGCGATTTTGCAGTGGTGTTGTCAGGTGTGGGGTACCACTAAAAAGTGAAAAATAAAAAACTTTTTACAAAAAAATACAACCGACTTTAATTTCCAAAGTCGGTGTTTTTGGTAGTTTCTTCGTATTTTGACACCGACTTCCGAAATTAAAGTTATTTTTTACTTTGTAGTGTTGTTTTTTTTGGAAGTCGGTTGTATTTTTTTTTTAAGTTTTTTGTTATTTTTTTTATTTGTGATGGGTTTGCTCTTGAATCTAGTCCAGGTCAGAGATGACAGAGACAAAGTCTTCCATGGAGCAATCTTACCCAGAAGTAGCCTGTTCACTCTAACTCTGAAAAGATTAGTGTTGTAAGGGTTGTAATTTTGAGCTAAACTTACAATTTCCGTTCAATAAGTTAGGTTAGGTTAGTAACTAAGCAAGAAATAGAACAGAACGTCATCATTGCTGATTGCAATTTCAATAAGCGCCCAGTATCAAGTACGTTATTGAGATTTTATCAACCTGTGTTATCGATGAGATAATATACACTTGATCAGACACAAACGAACATCCTCGAACGATAGCATCGAGTTTTCGCGCAATGCAGTTAAGTAATTTTTTTAAGGTTATTTTTTTTTATTTTAAAATATACTAGCTGACCCGTGCCCACTTCGTTGGGCGGTAAACATTTTAACTTGTGATGAAATTATGAGTGTGGTTCGGTTAGTACTGACTGCTATGATTTATTTCCTGATGGCCAAAAGGAGGGTTTTGTTTTTATTGCATAATAATATGTATGTAGCTAGGCTAGCGAGCCGTTGCGAGCGCTCAGCGTTAGACTCCCTGTCCCTTGTTGCAGAGACATGCTGCTTTAAATCACTGAGACGCTGCGCACGTTCAGCGTTAGATTCCCGAGCACGGACCTGCGATGTTCCCAGCTTTGGTTAGCAAGCCGCTGTGAACGCTCGGAGCTAGATTTCCCAGCGCGTGCTTGCGAAATATTTTCTCTATTCCTCGAGAGGCTCTTCCGTACGGCGTACTCGAGCTGCTCTTGTCTCATGTCTGGGATGTCTGACGGGAAAGTTGTGATATCCTTTAAGGTATGATAAACAATCGCTGAAACTGTCCGATATCCCAAAAACAGAAATATCACAGCTTCGAACTCGAAGAATGAGAACGAAGTAATATTATAATTGTGTTTTGAGAAACCGAGCAACCAAAACAATTTTAAAGACCAACATTCAACCAACTACGTACAACTCACCTACCAAACGACAAAAATTAAATAATAACTGGAGAGGGTCATTAATCCGCGGAAAATCTTAACACCACGATTCAGAAAAATGTCGTAATTGCACAACGCCGTCTATGGGTAAATGGATAAAACGTCCGTACAAAGCATGTTCTAATGCGGTTCGTGAATGGACGGCGCGGGCGGCGTTTCGTGATTCAGTAATTTTATATTATCTTCGAAACTATTCAACCAATTGACATACTGTTTGCCGGCAAATCGTATCTCTATGATGTTTTTGTGATTATAATAACATTTTTTTCGATAAGGTTTAATATTTTGTTGTTTAAAAAAACGTCCAAAGATGACTACGTCGAAAAATACTTTTTTTAACACATAAAAGCTACTATATCTGCTAAAATATAAAAGATAGAAATATGGTGCCGCGGATTTTTTTGTAGAACTATTCTAGGCGGACCAGGTTGCCATACATTGTTTTCAATGATATACAACTGTAAAGGCAGCGCACGCAAATAACTCTGTTGTAAGAGCTATTTTTTTCCGTCTGGATAGACAAAAATTGAGATAGTTCGACTAATATGCATGATATCTTTATAATTTATAGCCTATAGCACTCACGAATAATGTAGCTTTCTACCAGTGGAACAATTGTTTCAAATCGGACCAGTAGATCCTGAGATTACCCCCTACATACAAACTTACAAACAAATGTTACCTCTTTATAATATTAGTATAGATATATATATATTTTTTTGAACTTCACAATCAACTTTAGTACATTACAAATATTATGATTTATATTATATATATAATGACGTATTATATATAGACACATTAGACACGTCATAAACCAACATCGCGGTGCTTAAAAACGGCGAAAATAGCTAGATAGGTACTAATACGCATGAAGAAAGGGAAAGAAAATATGTCACCGTACGGCGGGATGCCTGTTGCTAGAGGGAGATAAATATACATCTTCAGTTACGTCACAGGATAAGTAATAGTCAAATGACATCAAAACAAACGTAGTGTCGCGCGACAGGTTGGTGCGTAACTAAGCGCAATGTGGCCAATTGGCTTCATTTCATGTTGTCATTTTAGAGTGCGGACAACGTATCTATAGTTTTATATATCATTGTATATATTATATATAACAACTGTTTGCAACTAAACCTAACTAAACCTCCTAGGTTATCTATATATATAAAAGGAAGTCGTGTTAGTTACACTATTTATAACTCTAGAACGGCTGAAACAATTTAGCTGAAAATTGCTTAGAAGGGAGCTTAGAACCAGGAGACGGACACAGAATAGTTTTTATCCCGGAAATCTCACGGAGACGGGAACTATGCGGGTAAAACGGGAGCGAAGCCGCGGGGGACACCTAGTTTGTAATATACTAATAACTTCTTACGGAATACAAGTACATGGTCATGATTATACCTACCTTATTGCTATTCCTCCAATTCACAATAAGCGTTTCCAAGCATCTTTCATAATGCGCACAGCAAAGGAGGTGGAACTCTCTGCCTGCGTTTGTTTCCGAACGCTTTCAACCCTAATTTCTTCAAAGTTAGAGTGAACAGGCTCCTTCTGGGTAAGCTCGCTCCATTGTAGACTTTGTCTCCGTCATCTCTGACCTACACTAGAACCAAGAGCAAACCCAACTCATTGGTTTTCTTTTGAACTCGAAAAAAATACCAACGGTTTCCGATAAAAATGTGTCAAGCAGCTGATATTATTTTCGGCAGTTTTTCTTTCTTTTATAACTAAAAAGTTTAATTAGAAGCTTTATAACTAGGTCCCAAATTAACTAAGAGCCTTTCCAGACTGGAGCGTTTTATATGCGAGTACTTTGCGCGTAAAACGCTCCCGTCTGAACAGGCTCTAACATAATATTATTTCATGGAACTTTCTCTCAAAAACAAATGAAAGGTTAGACTGTTTCATGAATAAAATACAAGCTTTAAAAAGCTCACAATTCTTGAAAACATTGTAATGAATACAACACTAGCGTCCATGTTCCAACGCTGCACTAATATTGTTTCAACTTCGTACTAGTACTAATTTGAAATTAGTTTCGCTTGAAACCGCACTGTAATGCGGTTTCAGGTATCCAGTAATATTGTGTTTTAATAGTTTCTAAAATTATCTTAATATGAATGGTGGGGGGCTTTTTTAATCTGGTGGGTTCAAGCGTGTGAAACTAACTTGAGGTTGTTGGGCTCGATTCGCATGCGAGAAAAAGAGTGAAGACTGGGTTTTTTGACAAAAATACTTGTAAAGGCCTCGTAGGTAGATCTGAGGGCCAAATTCTACTAATTCACACATTCGCATCTCAAACGCAATCTGTCAAAAATGTATGAAAATTAAAGCTTTTTTGACAGTTTGCGATTGACATGCGAATGCGAAATTTGTGTAAATGTCAGTAGAATTAGGCCGAACTGTTCTAATTTTATGGTTAAATAAAAATAGGCTTACCTACTTTTACCTAAGGTCATATAATTGAGAGTTTAGTGCATTTGAGCTTCCTAACGTAAACAACAACAAAAAGTGAAGAGATTACTAGTTTCAAATAGTAAGTCTTAAAGACAATAGTGAATAGGTTACTTCTAGGTAAGCGTGATCTATCTTTGACCACTCGTCATCACTCATCGCTTACTATCAGGTGAGGAAGTGGTCAAACGCATGCCTAAAAAAAAAATGCATTTCAATACTAAGTGTTTATACTATTTTAACAGTATCAATCACTGCATTTAAAAATAGTGCTCTTTAAATAAACATTGTAGAATATTACGCAGCAACAATAATAATGTGTGTATATTAACACTACCCAAACAATAATTATATTTTATTTTACATTTATAAAACGTCAGAAACTGGTGCTACAAAAAACCGGCCAAGTGCAAGTCGGACTCGCGCACCGAGGGTTCCGTACAAACCTTAGGTATTGTATTATAAGCAAAAGTTGCGATTTACGATTTATGACGTATTAAAAAAAAAATACTTACTAGATCTCGTTCAAAACAATTTTCGCTGGTAGTTTACATGGCAATATACATATTGTTATATTTATATCTTAATAGTCATGTGTTCCGTATGTGTCCGTGAAATCAATTTCAGGCCTTGTCATAATACCAGCGCTATGATATATATTTATTTATATATCGCAGCATACGCTGAGACAGGGACCTTTTTGGCCTCGCACAGATTTAGTGTTAGTGTTTAGGATTTTTCTATCTGTCAATATATTTTTGGTATAGTAAGTTTTTGTACTTACTTTACTTTATGTGTATTGTGCGAGTCCCAAATAAACACTTTTGTTTCTTTCTTTCTTTCATATTTTTTTTTTAGTTTTATCATTCTCTTATTATAGAAGTTACAGGGGGGGAGACACATTTTACCACTTTGGAAGTGTCTCTCGCGCAAACTATTCAGTTTAGAAAAAAAATCTATTATAAACCTCAAAATCATTTTTAACCGACTTCCCAAAAAGGAGGAGGTTATCAATTCGGTTGTATGTTTTTTTTTATGTTTGTTACCTCATAACTCCGACAATCATGAACCGATTTGAAAAAAAATTGTTTTATCTGAAAAGAAATACGAATTTAAAGTTATTTTTTACTTTGTAGTGTTTTTTTATTTAGAAGTCGGTTGTATTTTTTTGTAAAAAGTTTTTTAAAGACCTATCCATAGATACACGTATGGGTTTGATGAAAAAAAAAAATTGAGT
Source organism: Ceramica pisi (assembly GCA_963859965.1). Taxonomy (NCBI): domain Eukaryota; kingdom Metazoa; phylum Arthropoda; class Insecta; order Lepidoptera; family Noctuidae; genus Ceramica; species Ceramica pisi. The sequence goes on along the minus strand of OY982537.1, from coordinate 1,519,874 downwards.
TTCAGTTCTAAGTATGAGGACCCCCAAAATGTATGTTTTTTTTTTCTATTTTTGTGTGAAAATCTTAATGCGGTTCACTGAATTCCTCTACCTATCAAGTTTCAACAGCATAGTTCTTATAGTTTCCGAGAAAAGTGGCTGTGACATACGGACGGACAGACAGACAGACAGACAGACATGACGAATCTATAAGAGTTCCGTTTTTGCCATTTGGCTACGGAACCCTAAAAAGAACAGACGACGACCAATACGAGTACATCACCTTACTACATTTTAAACGATCCGTAAAAGAGTATAAAGAGATATAATAAAGATGCACTATGCAGTCAAAACCGATACTTTGCCGTAACATCGTAATAAAACAGTAATCCTTCAATAAACTGACAGTTACGACGCGATGACATCCACCTGTAGCTGTGTTTAAACGATAATAGTCTACTGAAATATGTCAGTGACTTGGTGTTGAATATTTGCACATGCATGATTTGGAGACTGTTTAAATTTGAATGGGAATTTGTCTATTAATCAACAACGACACTATAGTGATATTTATGTGGGGATACCTCAACAATATCCTTGTGCAATATGGCATCAAAATCTAACTCTAGTTCTGAGAAAATGGTCAATGTTGATGCCCCTATGTACCAGGGTATAGTTGAGGTATTCAATTTAATTTTTTTATTTTTTGTTTGTTGTACACCTACCTCAGTGTTTTAACGCACAGTTTGAGTGGTTGAGAATGTTTTGTTGCATAAAGTGTACCACTATTGTGCATAAAGTTTAAATAAATAAATAAAAATACCAAAGCACAACGGTATTGGTTGATATACCACTTTTGATTACTCTCATTTAGAAAAAAATACTTATTTGATTTCATTAATATCTAGCTAGATACGTCCATGTGTCTAGATATTTTCATCTACATGAATAAATTTTACTTGGAAGATTTTAATAATTTAAATTTAAATTAATTAAGTTATCATACAAAACGTATTTTTATAAGGAACGTATTTTTAAAGGCGTAAATTAATTTTGGCATGACTTGCGAGTGACGTCACATGCAATAAGTGCTGTCTGTGTTTCTCATCGGTTGCCGATGTGATAACTCTTGAGGAAGGAACTCTTACGTACAGGATTTACTAGAAACTATAATGACAAGTCTACGTATATTGTTTACATGATGAAAGAACGTGATCTTTAATGTTCCGTACCCAAAGGATCAATGGAACGTACCGTACGTCCTTCTGTCCGTCTATCTGTCAGCGGGCTGTATCTCAAGAACCGTAATAGGTAGACAGTTGAAATTTTTACAGATTATGTATTGCTAGTGCTGCTAAAAGAAAATAATAAAATTGAATTTAAACTAAAAATTAAGGGGGACTCCCATACAAGATTTTGGTACGGAACCCTCCGTGTGAGAGTTTAACTCGCACTTGTCGATTCTTAATAATTTGACAGATCATTATGAGTACAAAATCTGAGCTTCATTACCCTTTAGGATGATATTTTCACACCTGAACTTACTTTACAAAAAAACTCGGTACAAAGTTCGAAAGTACCTTATTGACATTTTAGGTTTATATATTAATACGGGGAGATGTACAATGGAAAACTTTTACGAAAATATCAATGGACTATTAATAAATTTAGAGTGTTGACCTTTTTAACCGACTTCCCAAAAAGGAGGAGGTTATCAATTCGGTTGTATGTTTTTTTTTTTATGTTTGTTACCTCATAACTCCGACAATGATGAACCGATTTGAAAAATTCTTGTTTTATCTGAAAGGATATACTTGCAGATTGGTCCCATTTATATCATATCAAAATCGGTTACGAACTTTGGATTTTAAATCGAAATAGCTGGAATTTGACTATTTAGATGATTCTTTGATAATCGAAATTGCGTATTTTGCTTTTCTGCGATTTTGCAGTGGTGTTGTTAGGTGTGGGGCACTACTAAAAAGTGAAAAATAAAAAACTTTTTACACAAAAATACAACGGACTTCCAAAAAAAACACTACAAAGTAAAAAATAACTTTAATTTCGGAAGTCGGTGTCAAAATACGGAGAAAGTAACAAAAACACCGACTTCCGAAATTAAAGTTATTTTTTACTTTGTAGTGTTTTTTTTGGAAGTCGGTTGTATTTTTTTGTAAAAAGTTTTTTTTTCGAATGAATGGATACTATTAAAATACCTACATAATATTTAATAAGCTTGTGGCTTGATAAAAATAACTGCACAAAGCAACCGTAGTTTGAGCAATGGATACGTTAGGATATACCCAGTCACTTTAGACAGACTTGAGTAGAGCGGAATGGAGTGTCAGACTTTTAATGACTAAAACCTAGCCCTTTGCATTCCAGTACTGTGGTAACCCTACCAAAGTAATACCGCGACCCTGAGGCCGTGAACAGGAACTCAGCGGGCAAGGAGCGGCGGCAGTGCCCCCGCTGTTTTCGTGTCCGCGGCCTTACAGGCACTGGCCTTACGCGGTTATTACACTACACAATCTATCAGGCCCGATATCTAGGGCGCCATGTCCCTGCGGCAGGGTGCCGATTATTACACTACACTAGAAATCGCGCCCTAACTGCAGTGGCGGCGTAAAGTGGGGGCGGAGGAGGCTGGTCCGCCCCGGGTGCCTAGCAACAAGGTGACAACGACAACTCACTCGTACATCCAAAGAACGTGTAGGTATAGGTCCAATGAAGATTTTAATAATTTGATCGAAAATTTTAGTACCTAAAAAAATCAATCGAAAATATCTGAATACAAATCCGCCCAAGGTGCCAATCTACCCACTGCCGCCACTGCGACAGGGCCCTGCCTCCCTGTCTCTTACTTACACTAGGTGATAGACAGAGCAGGGAGATCGGAGCCACCCGATTGCCCGATGGCAGTGTTACACACGTTTTCTTATTACACTGCCCTCGCCCTAGTTATCGGGCCCGATAGATTGTGTAGTGTAATAACCGCTTTAGCGAGCCCCTTTAAAAGTTCTCTAAAGGTGAACGAAAAGCAAAAATGTCAGCTACCCTCTACCCACGCTTTAATATAACTAAAGTCAAGTGTGACTTCATTAGCTAACTACTTATCAATTCTCTGTAGGTGTTTTATAAATCACTAGTACGAACCAAGTTAGAAAACTTCAATTTAAGTATACCTACAATATGAATTATAATTTTAATTTTCGCTGTTAAAATTAAAAATTACTGAATGAAGTGGTGAAAGTGGGTGAAAATGAAAAATATAAATTAATTTAAAATATTTCATGTTCTTTGATGAAAACTATTTGAAAATTCTCGGAAAATACGAGTATGTCAGTCCTTATTTTATACCGGCAACTATGTTCATATTAAAGTCTGGAAATGTGAATAGAACGTTATAGTGTTTCCACAAAATAAATGATATAAAAAAACTTACCTCTTTAGTTTTTATCGCGCCAAGTTTCAAGCGGAAAGAGCAGAGAGCTTAGATCCCACATGTGACTCCTTCAATACTTGTAGTTGATGATTAGAAGTTAATCTGCAACAAAGAAAAAAATAATAATTAAAGCAATTGATATTTTATTACTTGATGAAATATGAACACAATTTTCTTTTTGACAGCGGTAGGTAGGCCAAAATTAATAATCGAAAAATAGTCGATAACATGCGTTTTATGTTGTTGTTCTGTGGAGATCATCTCATAAATATTATGTAAGCATTCGAGATAGCAATCATTAATATAGCCAAAACCCCATTGTACGTAACAAATAAAATTGCATATAGGTATTTACAATCGAAAGGAATATCACATAGAGTACATTGCATGTTTAAACTATCGTCTGCCCCTCAAAACATGCAATGAAGTCTGTTAAATTGGAATACCTAATATACAATCTCTAAAATCTGATTTTGTGTACCTATTAGGCTGCAGAAATGCAATCGGTCCAGCTGTAAATCTGTAAAGGTCATAGCTGTAAATTATTATATTTAGCTCACTAGCTGTCCCCCGCGGCTTCACTCCCGTCATTTTCCTGACAGTTACAAACGCAACAAAAAAAGAATTAACGAAATCGGTTCAGCCGTTCACGCGTGATGACGGGACCAAGAAAAAAAGGGATTTATTGCTATATATAAGACTAGCTGACCCGCGCAACTTCGTCTGCGTCACATTTTCCATTACTGCTCCGCTCCTATTGGTTTTAGCGCGATGATATATAGCCTATAGCCTTCCTCGATAAATGGGCTATCTAACATTGAAAGAATTTTTCAAATCGGACCAGTAGTTCCTGAGATTAGCGCGTTCAACCAAACAAACAAACAAACAAACTCTTCTGCTTTATAATATTAGTATAGATTTACGAACGTTTTATTTTGATTTAAGACATTAAACAAAGTAAAATAAACCGTTATTGATTTGCATATTGGCTAAGTTTTCTTTACAAATCGTACTTTTCAAGAGACATTTGACAGATAGAAGTCATTGACGTTCCTATTCTCGTTTGAAACGCATTGTTATCAAGATGGAATGACAGATCACCTTGTGATCACTTCAACTTAGCCTTCACTTCGACATATTTACAGAATCGACTGGCTGAAGGCTTGGGTGAAGTGATTACGAAGTGTGCTGCCGGTCGATTCTGTTGACAACTCACCGTGTACACTTAGGTGTAGTGAACGACAAGTGAGCTGTCATTCCATCTTGTTTGTATGGCTTGACAGCTCACTTGGCGTTCACTTCGCCTAAGTGTTCACTTCGACATGTTTACAGAATCGCACTGCTGTTATTGCATCTTGATCACATGGGTTGACCACTCGCTTCGTGATCACTTCACCCAAGCTTTCACTTCGACTGTTTACAGAATCGAACTGCAGATCCGCGCGCGCTTACTGTGAGTCTGACACTCCCTTTCGCTCCGACCAGAGAGGAAGGCGTCATTTGATGACAGAGATGTCATCGTTCCCCGATATGGTGTTGTCACATTTTAGTCCAACCAGATATTGCATAACAAAATTAGTATTTTTACAAGGAACGATTGCCCTATGCCTCAATCCAGTTACTGGTAATATGTAATCGGTATATTTGATCATTTGCCATTGAAATTCGGGGCCTTTGGCATGGAAGTTTTATTTATTTATTTTTAGCTTATTTTGTCCCACTGCAGGGCAAAGGCTTCCCTTTCTTCTTTCAATTCTTCTCGGCTCTGGGCTAATGTGGACCAATCTTGACGATAGGCATCAAGCTTGTCCCGCCATCTTCGCCTGGGTCACCGGACATTTTCTGGGACCCACATTGTGATTGCTTTGGCCCATGATATCCGGCAGACGCGTCCGGCCCAGTCCTATTTGAGCATGACCGCTTTTTTAGTGGAAGTTATTAAATAAATTTTTTGATCACCGAAGATGCCCGAAACTCAAATTTGTCCTTTCAGACGTCATTTATATTTTATTCACATAAAAAAAAAACAATAATCACGCCATGTCGGAACACATAATTAGTTTGTTTATTACGTCCTCACGTCTGAACGACTGAACGGAATTCGATGAAACATGACACAAAAGAAGACCACGTCTTAGAATTGGACAAAGGATACCTTTTAGGGTTCCGTAGCCAAATGGCAAAAAACGGGACCCTTATAGATTCGTCATGTCTGTCTGTCCGTCCGTCCGTATTTCACAGCCACTTTTTTCCGAAACTATAAGAACTATGCTGTAGATACTTGATAAATAGATGTATTCTGTGAACCGCATTAAGATTTTCACACAAAAATAGAAAAAAAAATACAATAAATTTTGGGGTTCTCCATACTTAGAACTGAAACTCAATTTTTTTTTTCTTCAAACCCATACGTGTGGGGTATCTATGGATAGGTATCCAAAAATGATATTGAGGTTTCTATAAAAAAAAAATTGTAAACAACAGTTTGCGCGAGAGACACTTCCAAAGTGGTAAAATGTGCCCCCCTGTAACTTATAGGTAAAATTAGAGAATGATAAAACTTAAAAAACAAAAATATGATTGTATACATGATATGGTAATGTACACCATGTAAACTTCCACCGAACATTGGTTTGAACAAGATCTAGTAAATAGTTTTTTTTAACCTCTCGCAGACGGAAATTTATGATGTAATAAAATTTGACGTCTGGACGACCCTTTGACACCCGCGGTCGGGCGCTTACCGTAAGTGTAATCTGACCCGGCCACAAAAAACGTTATCGCAGCGTTTCTGTAGAATCGAATCGGATACCGCAACTTTTGCTTATAATATAATACCTACAGGTTGGTACGGAACCCTCGGTACGCGAGTCCACGCACTTGGCCAGTTTTTTTTTATCCTGGAAGTATTTTCTATTGAGAAACTTTCTAAACACGCTAGCAAAACCGCAGGCGGTAGCTAGTAACATTATAAACTCCACAGACATTCCAATTTTCATACTTACTTTCTAGCAATATCATTATAAAATTCACGTTCCGCATCTAAACTTTATTCCAACACGATTCGCTTGCATTTCGATGTGCATCTAGTTATACAATTGTTACAGCCAATCAAAACATAGCACACGCGTTCAATTGAACGAGTGAACGAACGAACGAATGATTCAGACAATATGCTCGTTTGTAATCACATTGCTTCGCATGCAGCCGGAAATTGTTGTTGTAGTTTGTTTGTGTAAAAGTATGTTTGTTTGACACGTGGAAACGGTTTCATACGTATGACAAAATTATACATACAATATTTAAATTATTGTGTTTAGCAAAAGGAATTTTGAGAGAAATAGGATTTGTCTCCATTAATAAATTAGATCAGGGGGTTTTCAAAGGTCAGGGGGTTTAAATTAGATCAGGGGGTTTTAAAAGGTCAGGGGGTTTAAAGTTGAGCCGAATCAGAAAGCAAATCACGGTACTTGTCACTGCCAAATTTTCTCAATCAAACTTAACGTAATGCGTAAGCGATAGTGATGACAATAAAGTTTGACAGATTATAGTGTGGATAATTTTATGATCTTAATATGATTCTGCAAGATCTAATAAGGCAACTTTAACAACACAGCTTATTTTTTTTACATTGAGGTTGCCTTTAAAACCTTGACAGATTCTATTATTATCTGTAACATGTTGTTTTCTTTATCATTACAACTTGGGGTCTTTAAGTCAATAATATTTTTTATTATAGTATGTATAGCTTTTTCCCAAGACTCCGTACAAACATAGCCTTTTTATTCCCATTCCCGTAGGAATTCCTTGAAATCTTCTCTTAGTGTTCCTTTGCATTCCTCAACGAGCCCCCTACATAGCTTTCTGCGACCTGTAGTTTCAGCTGTGTATAACAGTCACAATTAAAACCTCGCGAAAAATAAAGATCTGGTATAAAAGATTTACATAAAACTAGTTGACCCGCGCAACTTCATCTGCGTCACATTTTCCATTAATGTTCGGCTCTTTTTAGTCTTAGCGTGATGATATGTCTAGCCTATAGCCTTCCTCGACAAATGGGCTATCTAACACTGAAATAATTTTTTAAATCCGACCAGTAGTTCCTGAGATTAGCTCGTTCAACCAAACAAACAAAGAAACAAACAAACTCTTCTGCTTTATAATATTATTATAGTAATAAATAATATATAGTATATAATATTATGTAGATACTAGAAACCGAAGTGAGCTCAATAATGAAGCAGCGTTCACTTTTATCACTGCCAATTAACTATGAAACTTTTTGCAAAGCTTGTAACACATTTGACCCAAATACCGACCGTCCCGCATTGATAACGTTGCACAGACACAATCCGCCTGAATTCGAGTACGTCTGCCGCACAGATTTGATTGACACCTTTATTGGAATACTGGTTTGTGAACGTGATGGGCTTGTACTTGTTGCGTTCTGTATGTAGGACAGGAGGAGGCTTTTACTCGGAAAAGGTCGACAAATCCAAACTAATATTATAAGTACTGCGAAAGTAACTCTGTCTATCTGTCTCATCTTCACGCCTAAACCAATGATCCGTTATTGATGAAATTTTGTAAAAAGATAGTTTGAGAGCTGAGAAAGGACATGGGATAGTTTTTATCCCGAAATTCTCAAGGGATCGGGAACTTTGTAGGTAATAGGTAGGTTATATATATTCCGGGAGTACGTTCCCTAGGGATCACGCGAGCGAAGCCGCTGGCACACGCTATCTATGTCAATCAAACCTAAATATTGTAATAGATAATAAAAATTTGTAACTTTTATTCTGCTTTTTCGTTTTTTTTTTTGTTTCAGGAATGCAATAAAGCTATTTTATTACGTTTTTATAAACCATCTAGAAACTATAATGGAAAACAGTGTGAACTTTCCCAGTCCATTGACTTCTGTCAATCAATGAAATATTCATTTAATCAAATATGTAGCTCCATACAGTCAATCACTTATTGTTCAATTGAATGTAGGTCCAGTCGCTCATTAACTCCACTATGTAATTAACATACATTAGATTTGAGGCAATTACTGGCTAGGTTGGATAATGATAGTTCTGATTGATTAAGGCACCAATGTGTCATTAAATGACTGGTAGTGGACTTTGGCTTGATAATTCTTGTATTAAAAGTTAAATGTCGAGATTGCTTGGTAGTGAATTGGCAGCTATAGTTTACAAAAAAATAAAAACCTATATAATATGTTTATTTATTTATTTATCTAATTATATTTTACTACTATTATATTTTAAAATATTATGGCTTCTTATAACGATTACTTTGCATATTAATTATTGTAAAATTCTAGTTCCTAAAACGTAACAGACAGTTGTGTTGCTGGGGAGTTTGTTGGCCACTTCTTCTCCACAGCTAAAACACTAGGAAGTGGTGACGGGCGGGCGTTTTGGGGGACTGTCTTTTGTAAAACTTGACGTTCAAAAAGTGCTGGCCCTCAGCCTAATTTGAATAAATGACTTTTGAATTTTGAATTTTAATTCCTCGCTGAGCTGTTTGTAAAAATGTCGAATAAAAAATCAAATATTCTTTAGATACGCAAAAACCGATTTTATGTTTATTTTTTGTCAATAATTATGATGTACAAATACAGTTCAAAAGATAAAATAAATACAAAAATATTTTTGACTGTGGGAATTGAACCATGTGCACTTTTTCGTTCAAAACACTAAATAGATAGAATAGATTATTTTTTAATTTTTCAATACGTTTTCCGTCGATGAAATTAGTTATAGTTTCCCTCATTTTTGTATGTGCACATTATAAAGACTCACACTGTATGTATAAATAGATAGATGACGAGTCCTGTATTTACTGACTCCTTTATAAAGGCCCTTTTAATGTATTAATGTCACATGCACTCAAATAAATTACATCGCAAATGTGGTCGACCTCACACGTCACTGGGTGACCACGCTAAGCTCTGCGCGATGGTCGTCAATGTCAATTTATTACCATTGACAAGTGGCACAAAGGCAATCTGAGGCCCAATTCTACTAAACCACTTTAGCATTCGCATGTCAATCGCAAACTGTCAAAAAGCCTTAAGGCGAGCTTGCAGTACTGTGTGTTTTGACGAACAACAGCGACTGTCCGGCGAGCGAAATAATGCCTAAATTTTGATTGTTTTTTCTTCTTGGCGAAAACTGTTATAGAAATAATACAATATGGTTTCAACATTTACTTCAAAATAAAAAGCTCTATCTGTTGATATAAATAAAATCTACTAAATCTCTTAGCAGTACACGTTTAAAATTGTAATTTAGTGTCATGTTTGATAAAAAAAAGTATCGAGCCAATCATTCTAAATCGCGTTTCTATCTATACGATTTACTTTAGGGTATGTTCAATTTTTATGTTATAATTTTTATTTATTAAAAAACTCATAATTAATTAGATTTACAGACGTTCAAATATCTTAAAAAGTACTGCAACCCCGCCTTAATGTTCATTCATTTTTGTGAGTTTGCGATTGTGATGCGAAAATTAGTAAAATTGGCCCTCTGAACTGCATGTGGCTTTTTTAACAGAATCAGAACGCACATCACGCTACCCTACATTGTTAAATTTTCCCAATCAACTTTGAACCTAATGCGTTAGCGATAAAGATGAAAATGTTTGACAGATTATTGTGTAATTAATGTTATAATTCTAAAAATTATGATTATGCTAAAGTGACCTTTTTAGACTCGCAAAACTGCCTGACAGTTGAAGTTTTTCTCTGTATAGCTTTTGTACTGTAGACGCAATTAGTTCCAAAAAATGAGAAGTGACTTTTTTATTTTTTTAGTGATGGGTTTACTCTTGACTCTGGTCTAGAGACAAAGTCTACGATGGAGCGAGCTTACCCAGAAGGAGCCTGTTCACTCTAACTTTGAAGAGATTTGGGTGGTAAGCGTTCGGAAACACAGACGCAGGCAGAGAGTTCCACTCCTTTGCTGTGCGCATTATGAAATACGTTTGGAAACGCTTACTGCGCATTTATTATACAGGGTTATTTGTAAAACCCCGACCACCTCTCAGAGCTATGTTTCTAACATCATAATCAACAACTTTTATTCTATGAATTTTCAAAAATCATCATATTTTAGTTCATTCAGTTTCGTTTTTAGTCAGAACCTTAAAATATAGGCTACGCAGCTTCACTGGCGTGCTAATAGAACACAAAGTCACTGTTACACTAAACTCCCTTGACCCATAAGTGACCCTACACACAAAACAATCTCCTCCCATAGAACAAATTTACCTTCACTCAATTAGGTACGACCATCAATCAATTCATTGTCTATTTCAGAGACGAGGGTAAAAACGGCCCTTCATTAAAATTTCATCCTTATTATCTGGACAAAAGAAGTTAATTTAGTTTGAAGTCTCCTTATTAGTTAGTTGACGTTGTAATCAATGTGATCGGATGTCGCTTTGTCGATAAATAATTGGTATTTGAAACGAGGCTTTGAAAATACGTTAAACTTAAGAGTGTAATTATTGCTGGTGACAACTGAATGGCGAGTAGGTACATATAATGGAGGTATTATTTCATAGAGAAAAGCCGGTCGATTCTGTAAACTGATCACCGTGAAGTGAGTGAGCTGTTAATCTAAGTAATCATCTGAGATGGAATGACAGCTCACTCTGTGATAACTTCACACAAGGCTTCACTTCAAAATGTTAACAGAATCATGCTGCTGGTTAGACTTAGAATTTTAAATGTAAATAAAAAATCGACATCAGTTATTGATTGATGGTTTTGTTACGTTTTGTTTTTCTGTAATATTGCCATTTTTGTAACCATGGACTCTAAGAAGTGTTGCGTATATATTTGTATGTGAGTTCCAAAGTGAAAATATATTTAATTTTTTTTTATTTGGTATGGTGTTGCTCTTGACTCTAGGCAAGGTCAGAGTTGATAGAGACAAATTTGACGATGCAATGAGCTTACCCAGAAAAAGCCTGTTCACTCTAACTTTGAAAAGATTAGGGTTGTATGTGTTCGGAAATAAATTATGCTTCTTAAACAGTACGCAATATCAATGACGTACACGGACTTGCTGGCTAGCTTTATTCTCTTTGAGAAGCGAATACAGTAGGCGTATCAAAAGAGAACTGCAAAAAACATTTTGAGACTTTTTTTTGAACTCCGAACTTCATCTCGTAATAATGGGTTCAAATTCAGTGGAAAATTCCACTGGAAAATTCTCGAGCTTTGTTGGAAATTAATTTAATCAAACCTCAACCTTTTAAACATTTTTCTAATTGTTTGAAAAGTTTCGTTTAATTGTTGTTTCTTTTGCAAATGGGATGTATGCTATTATTGTAATAATGGAATTATTAACGGTTTTTTTTTACTACTAATAAAACATCATTTTTGATCTAAGTATCTATGAAAATGTAATTGGGTCGCTGAAAGTAATTTTAATGAAAACCTACTCGATCAATATAAAAGTATAATTATCACTAAAAACCTGAGTTAATAAGTTGGAGACCAGCTCATTGGTCATTTATCATTATTTCTACATTAATCAATTAATTTTATTTACTTTTTAAAGGTAAAGCAGATATTTTTTATAAAAAACCGTGAAGACGGCCTGACTGATTATAAAACTGGGTAGGTACTTACTTATAATTATATTGACTTGAATAATTTTTGAATTCGTATTCAAATTAGTAGGTATCATTCTGTATTAAAATAGTTGACACCAAAACAATAAATAAAAAAACCAAAACAATATTATACATCATTCTGTATGTTGCTGAATTTATTAGAAAGAATCACCACCGCCGTAAAACGCAAAGAACAGTAGGAAGAACACGGGTACCCACCCGTGGTGAAAGGAGTGTCAAACTCTTTCTGAGTAAGGGTTTACTCAGTAAGAATCTCCCTTAGTCTAGTACCTTAGTCTTAGTCCCTTAGTCTTTGTCAAGTAAGACACTCCCTTCTGCTCTGGCCAGAGCGGGAGGAGTCATTTGATGATTTCCAATTCTTAAAAGCTAAAATATGCTTTATCATATTAAGTCGACCTTCGAGGCTGAGTGAATGTCCAAGGAATGGGTTATGTTTATCCCGGAAAAGCCAAGTTCTATTGGAAACACCATAGCGGCGAAGCCGAGGGAAAACTTATGAATGAATGAATGATACATTATTTTATTTGCATGAATATAGGTAGGTAGCTGACATAAGTTCTTAAAATCTATGAGTTTCACTATATTCGTGGCATTTCTGCCGTGCAAATATTTAGATTTTACTTCTCGGTTTTACATGCATCATCATCAGTGATGTGTCAATAAAAAAACTTTTTACAAAAAATACAACCCACTTCAAAAAATAACTTTGATTTTAAAAAATAACTTTAATTTCGGAAGTCGGTGTTTTTGTTAGTTTCTTCGTATTTTGACAACACCACTGTAACACTCAGAAAAGCAAAATACGAAATTTCGATTACTTGGATGACATAAAACCATCATCCAAGTAGACGAATTCCAGCTATTTCGATTTAAAATCCAAAGTTCGTTACCGATTTTGATAAAATTTAAATGGGACCAATCTGCAAGTATATCCTATTAGTAAAAATAAGAATTTTTCAAATCGGTTCATAATTGTCGGAGTTATGAGGTAACAAACATGAAAAAAAAACAAAAAGAAATACAATCGAATTGAGAACTTCCACCGTTTTGGAAAGTTGGTTAAAAAAAAGGGGGCTCCAAATAGAAGAATCGTGAACCCTTCATCCGACTCGCGCTTGACCAGTTTTTATAACCAAGTCAATTATGATTTTATAAAAAAAGGCTTTTTGCTACTTGAGTAGCGAAATCTTGATACTTATTTTACCGATATTTTTCATTCTGTTCCTTTCACAAGGAAAACGAATTCAGAAAAATCGCCTGGTAAAAACGCCTGTTATACAGGATATTAGATTAGTGGTTTGCCGGATATCCGGCTCTCTGAAAAATGGAGAGAATAAAGAACCTACCCAGACACGCATCCGGTGCTGGCCGGAGCACTGAATATTCAATCTAGTTTTGATAGAGGGTAGAGATATATCTATTTTAAATTTCGTTTTGAGGTTAGCAGAGTTTTAAGTTTTTTTTAGTATTGAGAATGAGTTTTAAGCTAAGGCAATTAATACTAGACTCATACCAATAAGACAAAAAATGGTTATTTTGTAATTTCTCTGTATACCTTATTCAATAAATCAGCCTGACCTTCGTCCAACTACATGGTTTATGATGCCAGATTTAGCCAGATCGTACTACGGACGCGATTAAGAAATTTGTTTCATTGGCATAAAGCTACACATCTATACTGTAACTGAATATGATCGCCCCTTTTTTATCTGTGAAAAAACTTTTAAATTAGCATATAATAGACGTAAAAGCGAATTAGCTTTAATAGTACATTACTGCATCGGCCAACAAAAGAGGCATTGATGGTCGAAGCCGAAGCAAGATTTTGGGGGCCGAGTCACCCGCGTCCGTAAAAGAATAAATACACTTCAGCGAATCCCTACACGTGGTCCCCGGGCGGTGCTAAACAGGTGACACTAACCGCCTCCGTGGTCTAGTGGTTATACCACCTGATTCCACCAGAGGTCCCGGGTTCGATTCCCAGCGGAGGCAAATTTTTTGCTCGGTTTGGTTGGTGGTAGGACTTGTTCTAAGTCCGCCTGGCAAGCTACCACCAATATGTCTAAGTCTGTCGCCATAACAACAATGCTAACAGCATTGTTGTGTTCCGGCAGTTAGAGGTATGATAGCCAGTTCCTCTGTGTAAGAGAATTCTGGGTGAAACTCGCTTCCATCTTCGGCCTAATCATCACTTTCCATCAGGTGAGATTTGGGCCAAGAGTTTCCCGTTTTGTATAAAAATAAAAACCACACATACGTTAGTCCATCAATGCCTAGTTGCGGCCAAGGCGATGCGTAGAAATTAAAATGCAATTACTTTTCAAAATCAATGACGAACAACGAACAACAATAATTTTATCCGCGATAAAATGTTCATTTGTTTTAATAAACAGCTTTCTATTTGCAAGCCAGTTCGAAATTTAAATGAAACCTTTGATAAGTTGCCTCCTTGGTTGTCATGTTTTGAAGTAAAAGACCGTTCCATTTTTGAATTATACGACAGATAAGAGTTTACAATGTAAATAATTTACTTGCCCGCTAAACCACAACAGATATGGATTTTCATACAACTTTTGCCGGCCGCTGCTTGCATGTATTCGGAAAGTACATCAATGTCAAAATAATGCTCAAATTTCAAAATATGTTTGAGAAAAATAATAAATAGTTTAGGGATTTGTCTGGACAGTATACAGTTTACACCTAACTTGAGAGCCAATAAACCCTTTTCAAACAGTCCCTTATGCTTTTGCCCTCTGTGATATAACACGATGTCGTTTGACCAAAAGAGTATTTGACTGGATATTTTTTATAAGAAGAATATTCCTTAAAATTTCAAAAACTGGCAGTGATATCAGCATTTTAACATTTGTGATAGACGAAAACAGCACTAATGAAATGTAAAATCACTCAAAAGTCCCGCCATATTTAATTGAAGGCAACCAGTACGAACGACATTTTGTGTGACAAGGATAGAATAATTACTTCAAAAGCGTTTAACTCCTGTGTTTTTCCTTGTTATTTATATTTTCATTATGTATTCGAGTATGTTTATTTTTCATAATAGGCAAATACCCTATTGACATCATTGTATAACATAACTAAATAGAACTAAATTTTGTGCAGTAAGAAAATTAAACACAACAAACGAAATGAAAAAAAAAATTATGACCCTTTTTTTTAAATAAGCAAGGGCCTCACAAGTTGAATTGTTTTTTTTTTTTTTTCAAATAAGCAAGTGTCACACAGAAATACATATTTACAAATTTTAGCCGGCCCAGCAGATATACCTGAGTGAAATTTTTGTTTACTGGAAAACTTTCATCTACTGTCTTAAACAATTTTAGTTTTGAGCGCTTCATGTGAAAAATCCTTTAAAAATAGCCAACACTGCTTCAGCTTAAACCAATCAGTGCCCATCGTAAGCACTTCTAACAAGCCCCGGGTTATCTGGTGGACCGTGCACGTCCCAACAAACAAAGTTGTTTTCTCAAGCTCGCGGTGCACTCCGTACGTGACCCGTTCCTACGTGTTACTGGCCCAAGGGGACGTTACTATGTCACCCAGTAAATAGAAGGAGTTTAAGTTACCTTGCAGTGTTTAGTGTTTTATCATAACCTTGTAACACACTCATAACAATGGCTTTTTATTTTGAAAATTCAAAAGTATTGAAAAGGTTTAAGCTCAGTTTAAATGACGAATTGCAAATTAATGTGAAACGTTTTCAAAGGCGTGTTTGTTGACACCATGCTATGTCAATGAAAACCATTACTGTCTCTAATTACCTAAACATTGGTTTTTCATGCTTCATGTGAAAAATCCTTTCAAAATAGCCAACACTGCTTCAGCTTAAATCAATCAGTGCCCATCGTAAGCACTTCTAACAAGCCCCGGGTTATCTGGTGGACCGTGCACGTCCCAACAAACAAAGTTGTTTTCTCAAGCTCGCGGTGCACCCCTTACGTGACCGGTACCTACGTGTTACTGGCCAAGGGGACGTTACTTTGTCAATGATAAAATAAACGAGTTTGAGTAGCTTCGACAGGTGGTCATCGAAGCTTTAGGCTAACAGGCCATTGGCCGTAACGACAATCGGCACAATGACTGCCAAGTCCACATTCCACATGTCGACAACCTCGTGTCCTAAGTCGACATACTTAATCAGTTTCTCTTTTTCAGCTTTCACGAGATTCTCGTCATTTGGGATGGTAACATCTATAATCATTGTGCGGCGAGCTAATCGGTCTATCACCACTATGTCAGGTTTATTGGCAACAATAGTCATGTCAGTGATGATTTATTTATTTATTAAAACTTTATACACAAGTCAAATTACTATACATAAAAGCGAACTTAATGCTTTACACATTTTCTACCAGTTGACCTTAGGGTGGTGCAGAGACAGCATGGAAGGTGCAACATAAAGAAAAAACCAACCGAGTGGAATAAAAAATACAATCTATAATAAATACATACATACATACAAATAAACAAAATAAAATTATCAACGTTATTAATAAAACACGAAGCCAACAAATTAGCGCTGTAGTGATTCTTTCAACTTCTTGCTAATATGCTCACGAAACCGCACGCACGCATGTTCTAAACTTTTTCATTAATCCTTTCAAAGCTTTATCGACTATCCAGTACGACCAAAAAGGTCTAAAGTACTATCTATGTCAAACAGGATTAAATTACTCATGAATTAATCTTACTATGACATTTACCATTCATCTGGCTAACAGTCCTATTTTTAGATATTCTGACCTTTTCCTACCGAAAGAGCAATAAGGATCAACTCATCACAATTTTATAAAAATATGTCATTATTTCTAGCACATGTCAGCTTCTTCTATTTTCTGTATAAAAAGGATTTTCGTCTCTATATTAGTGCGTTTTTATGCTGACCTTTATGGCACCCACGCACGTTTAAAAAAAGTCGATAAGGTCCAAATTATGATGGCTCGTGTTAGTTATTTAAGTCTAAGTACTTAATAATAATATGGATGAGACTTAGACAAAGGTCTGAGCCTAATATTTATATATATATATATATACAGCCTAATATAAATAGGGCCCACCTCGAATCGGTCACTATATTGGTCTAAATTAAATTATCTAAATAGTTGTTGACAAAGTCATGTTTTGAACCGTCAAGCTGACATGTTTAGGAGCCCTTATCAATGTTTATTCACAACATACATTCACAACACACATTCATACATTTGTACATTCATTTTGGGTCCAAGAGGGTAGCTAAAAAAGGGAAGTACTCGAAAAAAACATCAAATGCACAAATTCTCAGTCACTCAAATTTTCAGTCTACACTAAACGCTGTTGTAGAACACTCACGTTTTTAACCATTTTGTTTGGTTCCTGTTAGTTGTAATCACTGTGCCTGGTTCTCGCCGACATATGGACATGGAAACCGCTGCAAGAGCAGTATCCTTGCTTCAAGAGCGACAGTCTCAGAGATCTGTGGCTATACACCTCGGTGTATCGCGACGCGCGATCCGAAACGTTTGGGAACGGTAAAATATATACGTCGTACGTATTAACTTACTGTCTCACCGCCGTCAATCAGTGAGTAGCGAGTCAAGCTTGAAACTCGAAACGAGTTCGCGTCAGCGAGTAGCGAGTGAAAAGTTTCGATAGTTTTGACGCTCGGCTTTAAGCGAGTGCTTTTGTGCGACGGGCGATTACTCGCTCGAGCCTGCACCATAGATATAAATAATAGTTGGTTGGTGAGTTCTGACAACGAAGCGGGCATCGCCGAGCGAGTGTCGCTGAGCGAGTACAATCTTTGATAGCTCTTGCCGCAGCGATCAGCGATTTTTTTCGAGTACTTCCCTTTTTTAGCTACCCTCTTGGAACCAAAATGAATGTACAAATGTATGAATGTGTGTTGTGAATGTATGTTGTGAATAAACATTGATAAGGGCTCCTAAACATGTCAGCTTGACGGTTCAAAACATGACTTTGTCAACAACTATTTAGATAATTTAATTTAAACCAAAATAGTGACTGATTCGAGGTGGGCCCTATTTTGTTTTGAGTAGTTTATATTAGGCTGTATATATATATACATATTAGGCTCAGACCTTTGTCTAAGTCTCAACCATATTATTATTAAGTACTTAGACGTAAATAACTAACACGAGCCATATCACTGAGCTGAAAATCATCCAGAGTGTCCCTCAACCTCTTCAAAAGTCGTCGTTCTCAGTCATTCCGCCTTGAGTAAGTCCTCGAGACTCCGTATTCAGATTCAGTCGCACTGGAGGTAGAGGGTTTGTTTAGGTCACCGGAAAATAGCAGACACTGTAAGATTGTAAAATATCGCGTGAAATTGTTAACTATTTTATGCGAATAAGACACGTATACATCTGCCAGGTTTGCGGAATTGGTTCGAAAGAGTCACTGAGGTCCTGGAACGCACTTCGAGGAACACAGATGGGTTTTAGTCAGTAAGAGTCTGACACTTCCTCCAGACGGCAAATTGTACTAAGTTTTAAACAATTTTCGCATTCGCATGTCAATCGCAAATTGTCAAAAAAACCTTAATTTTCATACATTTTTGACAGATTGCGCATGCGATGCGAATGTGAAAATTAGTAGAATTAGCACTCTGCTTCACCCAGGGCTGGAGGAGTCATTTGATGATTTCCCATCCTTAAAAAAAAGAAAAAAAAGACACGTATATATTGGAAAGTATTGAATTTTGATGGGACTGTTTCTATTAAAAATGATATTATTATACAGGGTTATTTGTAAAACACCGGCAAGCTCTCAGGACTATGTTACTGACATCATCCAGGTTGCCTGGAAGAGATCGCGAAATGCGATAAGGCCGCCCATTGTATGTATTTTAGTTCTAAGTTTCCTATTGTATTTAATTTTTGGTGTACAATAAAGTATATAATAAATAATAAATAAATAATAAATCATAACCAAAATCTTTTGTTCTATGACTTTTGAAAATTCATCATATTCTATTTCATCAAGATTTCATACTCCAGAGAGGTTGCCGGTGTTTTACAAATAACCCTGTATATGATACAGCTGTTTCCCGCCCTAAGGGCATAAAATAGTCACAATAACGAGTATAATATTTTTTGAAAGACTTCGCCACATCATCATCAATGGTAGGCTTGTCGAATCGAAGCTACAAAGTCTGTGTTTCCTGATAGCTATAACCTGGAAATCTTTTAGTCAAGATTGAATAGGTTACTTCTACGCAAGCGTGTTCCATCTTAGACCGCATCATCGCTTACCATCGCGTGAGATGGTCAAACGTGTGCCTATCAAAAGTAAAAAAATACAATAGCAAGCAACCATGGAACATTAACGCAAGTAACAAGCCCACTTAAACTCTTGCAGAGATCTCATCCATCTTAGAAGAAACAGCCTTACTGTACAGTAAAGCAGGTTTATAGTTTATAGGAGGTTTGCAGAAACGCGCGCCGTTATTTCAATGAGAACCATCTAAGAATTTCATTAAAACTCTACCATCAACCCTTGTCCTCGAAATGTGAACCGTAAAATTTGCATAATTGCAAACCTTGCCACGGCTAACGTAGTAAGTATATACAAGTCAGCAGTAAAGCATAAGAAGGATTACTGAAAAACCGTTTAAGTGCTAGTTGGATTTTCATACAAAGGGTCCCGTACCCATAAACTGAAAAAAATAAAAATGTTTCTTGCATGGGTAGTTTTTTGTGCTTTTATAGCGGCAATAGAATAGAAAACATTTAAATAGATAGATAGACTCTGTGAAAATTGTAACTGTCTGCCCAGTATGGTTCTTAAGATACAGCTTGCTGACAAACAAACAGACGGTCGGATGGAGGGATGGATGATGATAATCCGTTGGTTACCCTTTCGGTACAAAAACCTAATAATCCTTCAACGTCCTTCATTGCTCTTGAATTTTTGATACAGTCCTGAAACGTATTTCTTTTCAATACACCTTTTGTGGCCTATACGTTATTTCTAAGAAATACGTGAGTGTAAAAATAACTCCACAAAAAGAACTTATCAGTATTCAATATAAGCACTATTGCGAGAATAGAGCCTTACTTTGTTATCGGAGGCTGAATGAGTGAACGCCTTCGCACTTCGCCGCTGAAGTGCCGAGCAAGGGAAAAACGTTGAAAAAAAAAGATGTCGTCTCGAAACACGACACGGAAAATGTCACCTCTTTAATATGCATTCTAAAGAAGCGCTGTTCAAAGTAAAATTCATGTTTCAATAAACAAATTGTCAAGGAATAATAATTGACACTTTGATAGTGAAATGCCAGTACATTTTCTCCTATGCTGGGTAAATTTCTGAAGTTGAAATAGCTGGAATGTGTCCAACTATCGGGAGTTTTGCCAACTCTTAATAAATGAAAACGTCACACAAAAGAGGTATTGCAAATTCATGTTGGAGGTATACAGCGATTTATGGAAAGGCACATACACATACCTAGATTGTGTATTTATTTAGTGAAATATATATAAAACAAGCCACACTCAGTTATTCTAGCTGAAAATAGTTAATTGCTGGATATCACTGCCACATCGCTTGATGACCACTGCGCTCTATGCAAGTGATGGACTTCCTCGAGTCTTACGTCCTAGACCATCGTCAAACTTAGGAAAAATCCGTTATTGACGTGACAACGTCTTATAAATTGGTTTGCCGGGTGACACTTCAAGAAACTGCGTTACGCTCCGCTCACGTTATGCGCTCACAATGAGAGCGAGTGAGAGGCACGCGTCCCTTCCACTCGGGCATGGTCCTACTATACGAATGAATATTCACATTAAAATTATTTTACCACTCAAAGTCGTTGTCACGTAAAACTTTCGCCCGTATACCGACTTTACAGGCAACCAATTTTTTTATTAAGATCATATTTTGAATCCCTACCTTATCTGCCCACAAGGTATTTGACGACTATGAAATATACATGAATTATTGTTGTTCAAACAGTATGATTAGTAAAGTAAAAAAATTAAATTGGTGGGAAAACAGCTGCACACAAAAAAGTTGCACGCTTTTCAAGTTTTTTTTTCTATCCTTGTCAAACAAAATGACGTTTATACTAGTTGGCATCAATTTGATATGGCGGGACTTGTGAGTGACGCCACGCGCCATTAGAACTGTCTTTGTTTATCATTTAAAAGCTGACAACACCGCAATTTTTTGACGTTTTGAAGCAATTCTTTTAATTGCGTTTGTCTGCGGTTTTGAGAAATGTTTGAAAAATCCATTTAACGCGAGGTTGCAGTACTGTTTGTTTTGACGAACAACAGCGACTGTCCGGCGAGCGAAATAATGCCTAAATTTTGATTTTTTTTTTCTTCTTGGCGAAAACTGATAAAGAAATAATACAATATGGTTTCAACATTTACTTCAAAATAAAAAGCTCTGTCTATTGATATGACTTTTATATATATTCGTGATAAAATCTCTTAGCAGTACACGTTTAAAATTGTAATTAAGTGTCATGTTTGATAAAAAAAAGTATCGAGCCAATCATTCTAAATCGCGTTTCTATCTTTACGATTTACTTGAGGGTATGTTCAATTTTTATTTATTGATTTGTATTTATTAAAAAACTCATAATTAATTAGATTTTCAGACGTTCAAAAATCTTAAAAAGTACTGCAACCCCGCCTTAAATGCCTTATTGCGTTGGAATTCAAGTCTTATCTTGGTATTTCTAAAGACCAGTTACAATAATTCTGAGCAGAATCAGAAACCAAGGTAGACCCAATTACGCTCCTCCTAGCACTAACTTATCTTCAGAGCAAAACCTTGCCAACTTGTTTTTGTTTAACTTAAAACAGCAATACATTGTACATTGCGGCATCTGCAGTGGTACGTTTTCAGTCCAAATTGTGTTAATTTAAATGCTAATTTGGGGACACAACGAGAAATAATATGTCAGGTGCTTGACACTCTGCACATTGGGGTAGATTTGCAAGTATATTATTGTCAAATCAAAATAATGATTTACATATTCAAACTCGCCTCTTGTTTGCCAGACTTTCATAGTGGCATTTTTTTATTTGTGATGAGTTTGCTCTTGATTTTAGTCTTGATCAGAGATGACAGAGACAAAGTCTACGATGGAGCGAGCTTACCCAGAAGGAGCCTGTTCAGTCTAACTTTGAAGAGATTAGGGTTGTAAGCTGTAAGCGTTCGGAAACACAGAGTAACACAGACGCAGGCAGAGAGTTCCACTCCTTTGCTGTGCGCATTATAAAAGACGTTTGGAAACGCTTAGTGCGAATTGGTGGAATAGCAACAAGGTAGGGATGGTAAATTGCAGTCCGTCTGGATGTCCGATGGTAGGAGGCCGGTGGAATGAGGTCGTGGAGTTCTTGGGCACACTCACCGAAGTACAATCTGTAAAAGACCGACAAACAAACAAGAAAGGCAACCTTGCGACGATGAGCCAAGCTGTGAAGCTTGCCATCCACTAGTTTTTCGTTCCGACATTGTGAAGTTGAATTGTAGTGGCGAATGTTACGAAAAATAGATCATGTTTTGCAGTGTAGAGCTTGATCTAGATACTTATGTATATCCGAGCCACGCGCAAGAGTTGCAGGGTCCCTGGTCCGTCCCGACGTGGTTCAACATAAAGTGAACGCATGTGAACGAGTTCATCAAGCTACATCAACATTATTACTCGTATAAAATAAAGTCCTCCGCCGCGTCTGTCTGTCTGTCTGTTCGCGATGAACTCAAAAACTACAGCTCCAATTCTCATGCTGGTTTTAGTATATAATTTGACAAGCAGGCGAAGCCGCGAGCAATAGCTAGTTTTTAATTTAATTGTTAGAGTTTCTGACGGGTATGGTATGGCTATGTTTGGATTAACCTTTATAACTGCTTGTTAAATTAATGAAATATTGCGTTTAAATGTTAACAGTATTCAATTGTTTTCTGACCGAATAAATGGTTAATAAGGGATAACATTCAGGAGGTTTAATTAATCAAACCCATTAATTTGTGTAAAGTGTTCAATTGTAACTCATTCAAGATGCTGCAGTTATACTAACTGTTTGGTCTTTGTACAAACACACGTCAAGCCCATCCATAATCACGCCCGGCACTGCGAGACTCTGTGTACCATACCCCTGCGTCTAGCCCCGCACCCACGCGCGTGTGCGCATGTTTCTCCGCTTGTAGGCGCGTGATCTGCATGAACGCGCGTTGATGTATGGGTTTTCTATACAAACGGAGATGGACCGGACAAGCAACGTTAGAACACGCATTCACGCGCTAGGCTGCATGGTGCGTGGCATTGTGTTAATGAAATAAACACGATTCAAACTCTCCAATACTCAGTTGGTGCAATAATATCAAATCATAGAACACAATTTGGAGTAGCAACTGCATTGCGTACCTAATCAAAATTGAACCCAATCGGGTGTGCTAATTGAGCAATCTATCTCAATATCGTATTAATTACTATTGCACAATGAAGATAGCTTACCATCAATTATTTAAACAGGGTAACCAATCAGATCGAGTGTCGCTAGTATTGCGTTTTAAAATGGGTATTAGACTGAAGGCCAATTATCGTACTTTAAAGGAAGATCCACTTCTGTGCGTGCGCAAGAACTGCGCTGCGGATCTAGACAGGCCACTTTAGCAGAATCAGAAAGCAAAACACGCTACCCATAACTTTAAAATTTTTCCAATCAAACGTGAACCTAATGCGTTAGCGATAAAGATGAAAATGAAACTTGTGTGATTCATATTATGATTCTAAAATGATTCTCATTATGTGGTATATTTAGCTCCCCTGATCGCGTGCATCAGGTAATTTGATCAAACATGCTGGTTTAAACGGTTTTTGACGACTTAAAAATTTTTGATAAAATGTCTCCGCAGACATTTCGGTAAAACTGTTTGAACCAGCCTATTTGATGTGTTGAAATTTTGTTCCTCACCATGTTTTTACGTGGTGAGGAATAAAAATTTGGAAGTGTTCACGAACAGGCCCTGGTATCTTGCTCTTGAATTTTTTAAGCGACATTTGCAAGACAGTCACAATCTATCAAAAATTAAGGTGAAGGCTCCAGGGTAGCCCGCGAAATTCAAATATTTTTATGTTTTTTGCAATTTGCCGGTCAGTGTGAAGCTGTATGTTGAACAAATATAGTTCGCAATCGTAAAGAGCATTTATGTAAAGGATTATAACCATTTGAATCATCAATATAACCCTCTAAGTTCATAAAACTCGATTGAATGACTTTTTCACGAAATAACATATTTAGATAATTAAAATGGGTACAATTCTTTAGATAAATATGCGTGACGGCCGCGAATCGTATTTTGTTCAACATACCTACAGCTTCACACTGACTGGCAAGTTGCAAAAAAACATAAAAATATTTGAATTTCGCGGGCTACCCTGGCGCTTCCACCTTAATGGAAATTGAGACTTTTTGACAGATTGTGACTGATGTACTAATGCGGTCGTTGTTAAAAAAATAATAGAATTGACCCTCAGATACTGGGCTGTGGACGTCTGGTAGACAACCGCTTCACGTGAAATAGTGTTATTCCTAATATTGTTGGGAATAGGCAGATGATGATGACCTTCAGATATGGATCCATTAAAAAAAGGCGTACATCTAAAAGTTGCAATAGTAACAATTTTTTTTTTTGTTAAAGTTTTTTTTTTGTTGTATTAACATCGAATTGGCGTTGTAACTGTTACGATGATATTATACGGTATTTTAAATAAATAAATACGTAAAATAAATGAATGGGAACTTGTGAAATAGAGATTTTTTTGACATTCTGCGACAGCAATGAGAACGCGTAAGATGGATATCCACTCTCTCTGTAATAAAAAATAATTTAATCATTATTTTTGTTCAAAAACACTAGTTCCTATCTCATATTGTTGTGAGAATAAATCAAAGGAACGACAAAACAATCCGGCTCGAAGGTCCAATTACAATAAAAGTTTCAACAACTCACCGGATTACGGTACGAAAGCTAGGCCATCTATTAAGGCGACCTAGGTTTAAAGGTCCCCGAGGTCTAATCTAGGAATAATAAAATCTGAAGACTTGTTTAGTTTCGTCATACTAAGCCGGGTTTAGCCTGTGGACAATAAGGCTACATGTTTTATTATTTATAAAGCTAAAAAGGTTTTTTGTTAGGCTGAAAATTATATTATGACAAAATGGACAAGCTTTTCTTTGTCTGAAAATAGTTAACTGCCTACAATAATAAGATAAGATAAGATTTCTTTATTTGTATATATATATATACAAGAGCATGCAAGATATTACACAGTTTAAGTCCAGTCATGTTGGGCAGTAAGTATCAGCGTACAAACATTTCCATGCCATTTAAAGAAATAATAATTTAAGAAAATCGAAAAAAATCCTAGAACATTCACTTATAAGGATTATACATAGTTATTCTTTCTATTAATATTATGTAACAATGTCAACTGTTTTTTCTGTTCCTTGGTCAAAATAGTAATAAGTTATAATGTCCAAGTAGTAATTAGTTACGAGTATAATGTCAAAATAGTAGGTAATAAAGGATAAAGTCAAAAATATTATTATGTTATAAATGTCAAAATTATTAATGGGGGTAATCTTTTTATTATTTTAGACTAGATGTATATACAATTAAATAAAATAAAAAAAACTCTTAACTAACTAAAACTAAAAATAAAACTAACATATGGCGTCGAAAAGAAATCAAGCTTGATTTTTTTTGTTTGTTTATAGTCTACTAGCTGATCTAGTTGATGCTTGCGGCTTCGTCCGTTTGATAAATTATGTACTAAAACCATCCTCGAGAACCACTCTATCCATTGGTGAAAACAACATAAAAATCGGTGCATGAGTTTTTGAGTTTATCGAAAAAAAAAGTTTCGCGAACAGACAGACAGACAGACAAACGTGGCGCATGACTTTGTTTTATAATATGCAGTGATGTATGAAAAATCAGGTAATTTTGATAGATTAAGACCGAGATGCTTATGCAATTGTTGCTTTCAAATTAATAGAATTGACAATCACATAGACATTATTTTGATTGTAGCCGAAAGACTCCCAAAACCTGATTAGAAACTGTAACAATGATACAATTGATATTCTGTTACGGGCCGTCTCTACGAGCGAGAGAATCGCCGCGAGTTGACGTTTTCTAGTTGAATCCCCGCGACAATATCGCCGTGTGGAGACACATTCTTGTTTTTAAAATTACGTAGCACGACGATAATATCGCCCACAAGCGAGGAAATTGCCGAGAGTTGACGTTTTCTCGTCGAAGCAGTCCTTTGCCGTATCTGTCTGTTTGTCTGTTCGCTATAAACTCAAAAACAGCCCCAATTTTCATGCTGTTTTTACCAATGGACAGAGTGCTTCTCGAGGAAGATTTTGGTATATAATTTGTCAAGCGGACATCAGCTAGTTCTTGATAAATTGATATGCCACGTGATGCCTTGTATTTTGTCAATTTTATTATAATCGCATCCCAGATAGAATGGTACTTTGTTCTAAGTTCCTGGACCACTAGATCGGCCATCAAACAGACAAAGACATCTTAATCATTGTCATGTTTTTTTTTTACTATTGATAGTCGTTTGACCACTATCTCACCTGATGGTAAGCGATGATGCGGTCTAAGGTTGTCACACACGCTTGTCTAGAAGTAACCTATTCACTCTTGACTAAAAGACTCCCAGATTGTTACTATCAGGAAACACAGACTCCGACAAGGAATTCCACTCCTTAGCTGTACGCACTATGAATGTGTTCCCAAAACGTTTTGTGCATATAGGTGGGATGTCCACCATGTACGGTGACGCAATAAAAGTCCCGGTACCCTCTAGCAACAAAGAATCATAACTTTTATAAATATAAATCGGAGAAAACAAACCGGAAACTTTTCCATTTCAATCTCGAAAAGTTTTTAAAATAAAGTCTAACGTCCCAAGTCGAGACACTCTTGCTCAATAAAGCCTAGATGTTTTATTTCTTTTACATCTTAAAACATCCCCGTGGGTCAAGAAATTCTTGCAATACTTTATTTTAACACTAGCTGACCCGCGCAACGTCGCCTGCGTAACATTTTTCATTACTGCTCCGCTCCTATTGGTCTTAGCGTGATGATATATAGCCTATAGCCTTCCTCAATAAATGGGCTATCTAAAACTTAAAGAGTTTTTCAAATAGGACCAGTAGTTCCTGAGATTAGCGCGTTCAACCAAACAAACAAAGAAACAAACTCTTCTGCTTTATAATATTACTAGCTGACCCGCGCAACTTCGTCTGCGTCACATTTTCCATTATTGCTCCGCTCCTATTTGTCTTAGCGTGATGATATATAGCCTATAGCCTTCCTCGATAAATGGACTATCTAACACTGAAAGAATTTTTCAAATCGGACCAGTAGTTCCTGAGATTAGCGCGTTCAACCAAACAAACAAACAAACAAACTCTTCTGCTTTATAATATTAGTATTAACATTTAAAAGCATCTAGCACTTGAATCATTTAAAACTAGCTGACTCGAGCAACTTCGTCTGCGCCACATTTTCCATTAAATGCTCAGCTCCTATTTGTCTTAGCGTGATGATATATAGCCTATAGCCTTCCTCGATAAATGGGCTATCTAACACTGAAATCATTTTTCAAATCGGACCAGTAGTTCCTGAGATTAGCGCGTTCGACCAACCAAACAAACAAACAAACTCTTCAGCTTTATAATATTACTAGCTGACCCGCGCAACTTCGTCTGCGTCACATTTTCCATTACTGCTCCGCTCCTATTGGTCTTAGCGTGATGATACAATAGCCTATAGCCTTCCTCGATAAATGGGCTATCTAACACTGAAATAATTTTTAAAATCGGATCAGTAGTTCCTGAGATTAGCGCGTTCAACCAAACAAACAAACAAACAAACAAACAAACTCTTCTGCTTTATAATATTAGTATAGACTAGCTGACCCGTGCAACGTCGTCTGCGTAACATTTTTCATTACTGCTCCGCTCCTATTGGTCTTAGCGTGATGATATATAGCCTATAGCCTTCCTCGATAAATGGGCTATCTAACACTGAAATAATTTTTCAAATCGGACCAGTAGTTCCTGAGATTAGCGCGATCAACCAAACAAACAAACAAACAAACAAACAAACTCTTCTGCTTTATAATATTAGTATAGATATAGTATAGATGATCATTCTTTTAGAAAAATAAAATCACTACAAAGTATACCTAACATGACTTTTATTTTGGATGTCGGTGTTTTTGTTGTTTCTTTGCTTTTTTTACTCCGACTGCCGAAAAGTTTTTTTTATATTTTACTAGCTGATGACGCGGCTTCGCCCGCTTGCTAAATTATATACTAGAACCACTCTATCCAGTGGTGAAAACAGCATGAGAATCGGTCGAGCAGTTTTTGAGTTTATCGCGAACAGACTGACAGACGCGGTGGAGGACTTTGTTTGATAATGTAGTCAGAGTGATTTTTATTTAGAAGTAGGTTGCATTT
Organism: Ceramica pisi; assembly: GCA_963859965.1. Lineage (NCBI taxonomy): Eukaryota > Metazoa > Arthropoda > Insecta > Lepidoptera > Noctuidae > Ceramica > Ceramica pisi. Next base: position 1,491,263 of record OY982537.1, on the reverse strand, counting down.
CTTTTTTACTTTTCACTTTTTACTTGTGATACGTCAACTAAACCCAAGAAAACCCAGTAAGTATAAAGTTATTAGAATCGGTTCATCTATACTAATATTATAAAGAGGTAACATTTGTTTGTAAGTTTATATGTAGGGGTAATCTCAGGAACTACGGGTCCGATTTGAAAAATTCTTTCAGTGTTAGATAGCCCATTTATCGAGGAAGGTTATAGACAAATAGGAGCGGAGCATTAATGGAAAATGTGACGCAAACGAAGTTGCGCGGGTTAGCTAGTAAACAATAAAGATGTGGCCAAATAAAATACCACAAAAACATGGTAGACTTGTACAATCTGCGTACCCCATCACAGCGTATTGGCATAAGGTTACGTTATGTACTGGTGTAAACAATAAGCAGACATGCGATTTCAGCAATTCCGGGACCTTTACTGTCATTTATAGAAGAATTCCGTTGTCTATCTCCGAAGATCATAGACAACGGAACTCTTCAATAAATGACAGTAAAGCACTGTCATTATTTTATTGAAGAGTTCCCTTGCCTATCTCCGAAGATCATAATCAGATTCACCAAACTGAAACGGGACCAAAACGGAGGCATATTCTTCCAAATAAAAAAAAAAAAACATATAAATGGGTTAATAATTGGCGAAAATATCGCTGAACAAAAAAACAAAAAAAAAACATTCGTTCGGATTGAGAACCTCCTTCTTTTTTTGAAATCGGTTTCAATATAAACTTATACTGTTGTTCACTTGTTCTGATTTAATTACTGAAGTTAGTAAAACGGTTTTGTGGTTTAATTAAGTAATGTTGAAGTTGGCAGACATTTTTGGTTTAACTTTTTTCTGACTTTGGTGCTGTTTGATTTTGATTACCATTTCTGTTCACGCTCGAATTGGTGCTCGGAATTGTACAGTGAATGAGCAATTGGATTCAGTGTTACACGTGTGTTTCATTAATTTACCATTGTATTTTATTTTTAATCTACATAGTTGTTTTAGTATCTAAATAATTAATCTATACTTAATATTATAAAGCATAAGAGCTTGTTTGTTTGTTTATTTGGTTGAACAAGCTAATCTCAGGAACTACTGGTCTGATTTGAAAAATTATTTCAGTGTTAGATAGCCCATTTATCGAGGAAATTTATAAGCTATATATCATCACGCTAAGACAAAAAAGAGCCCAGCATTCATGGAAAATGTGACGCAGACGAAATTGCGCGGGTCAGCTAGTTATTCACATGTAGCAAATTGGAAAAAGAGGTAAATGAACACATAACTATTGTGAGGTTACGAGTGTACAGTTCAAACAAGATTCGATAAACATTGCGGCTTTTCCAAATCTTAATTCGTCAGGTAAGCGCAACAAATATATGAATTAAAATCTTTTGGATCGCGTCTGTTACGAACATAGATTTTAAGTAGTGTGTATTACTGACATCATATGGATTAAGGTCTGATCCAGCGACCACACTCGACAAAATCTATTTACACTGAAAGATTTATTTGCGGCGTGCTACGAAATAGCGCAAGAGAACAAATTGTGACAGTAATGCGACAAATAATACGACAGGCGGTGTCCTTATCAATCTCTCTTAGGTCCTGCGGGTTTAAAAGGCCATTTTAGCAGAATCATAATAATAATATAAATCACACAACAATCTGTCAAGTTTCATTTTCATCTTTATCGCTAACGCATTAGGTTCAAGGTTGATTGGGAAAATTTGTCATTGACGGGTAGCGTGATGTGCTTTCTGATTCTGCTAAAGTGGCCTTTTTTAACCCTCGGAGCAAATCTACTCATTTTTGCTAAGCAACGTAATCAATGTAATCCCAGGTATGGATCTAGGCTTATTTGTCAGATAAGCCTAGATCCGTATCTAGGCTTATTTGTCAGATAAGCCTAGATCCGTATCTAGGCTTATTTGTCAGATAAGCCTAGATCCGTATCTAGGCTTATTTGTCAGATAAGCCTAGATCCGTATCTAGGCTTATTTGTCAGATAAGCCTAGATCCGTATCTAGGCTTATTTGTCAGATAAGCCTAGATCCGTATCTAGGCTTATTTGACAGATTGCGACTGACATGTGAATGCAATGTTGCTAAAAAACTGGCCAAGTGCGAGACGGACTCGCATACAGGGTTTCGTACCATTAACTTAATTTTTTATCATTCGTTGTTATAGCGGCATAAGAACTACACAATCTATGAAAATTTCAACTGTCTACTTATTTCGGTTCTTGAGATACAGCCCGCTGACAGACGGACCGACGGACTGACGGCGGAGGTTTAGTTATAATTGGTTCCGTTGTTTACCTTTTGGGTACGGAACCCTAAATATTAGTAGAAATTGGATAATATTCTCGAACATATTTGTATTCTCGTAATTTAAGGAACGAAGAAACTGTTAAAAACATTTCTGAGTGCTAATTCTATTAACTTTCAAGCAGCATTCGCATTCGCATATCATTCGCAATCAAAAAATGTGAATAAATTATTGACGCTCATTGTGACAGATTGTGACTGACATGCAAATGCAAACGTTGTCAAAATATGATTAGAATTGGACCTCTGAGGGTCAATTCTACTAATTTTTATACAACTTTCGCATTCGCATGTAAATCGCAAACTGTCAAAAAGCCTTAATTTTCATAAATTTTTGACAGTTTGCGATTGAGATGCGAATGTGAAAATTAGTAGAATTGGCAAATTCTTGAGCATATTTGTATTCTCATAATTTAATGAACGAAGAAACTATCAAAAACAGATATCCTGACCACGCCGAGAAAACTGATCTGTTTCTGGAGGGAGGTTGGGTGGTTGGAATGACGGCCGCCATTGCTCACGTACAATGGTCCAACTTCAGGACTAAGTGCGGAAACCAAAACCCCCTAATAGATAGAATAGATATAACTATCAAAAACATTTCTGAGTGCCAATTTTTAACTTTCAAGCTTTGTTTGTATATCAGTCGCAATCTGTCGAAAATTCGGTATTTTTATAGATTTCGAATGAGATGTGAATTCGAAGTTTGTTTAAAAAATAGCAGAATTGGTACTATGATCGTAGAAGCTATTCTTGCATTGTTAGAAAAAGTTTGCATTGACAGTCGCTGAAACTGTCAAAAACATCTCAATTTTTTAATTTTCCTACATGTTGCCAAGTTTTTTAAATTCATTGTCACAGATGATACAGGGAGTTGCATCCGATTTTTTTTATCAAAAATTTTCTTTATTCGACAATTCTTCCAATAAAAGTTTCATGTAATAACATAGAAATTAAAATTTTATTTTTCAGGAAAATATTTTATCACAATCAAGCTCATCCCCGATTTCTACATGAAAAATTTGAGGTTTCGATTTTCCTGTAAATCAACTTTCGGAAGATCCTATTCGGTCACGCTCATTATTAATTGTGTGAATTGGGTTACAATTAGGCATTCAGGTACCTTCATTTACTCAGGTAAATTAATTTATTTATTTTTTATTAAGTATATTGTTTATTCTTACTAACTATTTTTATTCTTGTTGTTTGTCTTATGCAAGCGTGTACGAGACTCATTTATTTCTTTCTTCCTGTGAGAGAAGACCACTCGGTCTCATTTTGTTTTGTCCTAAAGTTTTGATTTCTTCACCTGGTATTTTTGCACCAATTTAAATTACCATTTTAACTTAACCACAAAACAACCACATCTTTGTATACGACTACTTGGAAAACGCTCTCTCTATAATTGAACTGAAGCCTCAGAAGTTGCGAGGGCTTCCTTCAAATGAAATCTCGCCAGAATTGCTGCCTATATTAAATATATTAAATCATTGTTCAGACCTTTGAAACACTTTGAAGATTGTTTGGTGGCGGCAGCTTGAGTTTTCTGTCAAGTGGAAAAAGAAAAAAGTCTAAGGATAGAAACAAGTCTAAGAAATATAAAAAACCAGCGGCCAAGTGCGAGTCGGACTCGCGCACGAAGGGTTCCGTACCATTACCTATACAAACAAAAAAAAAAACAAGTTTGTTGTATGGCTCCCATACAACAACAAAAAAACAAACATGTTTTTTTTCCGTTGCCATGCTCTCAAATATTTATTTCATTCTGTTTTTTTTAGTATTTGTTGTTATATTGCGACAACAGAAATACATCATCTGTGAAAATTTCAACTGTCTAGCTATCGCGGTTCTTGAGATACAGCCTGGTGACAGACAGGCAGACGCACAGACAGACAGCGAAGTCTTAGTAATAGGGGAAATAAATGGAGAGAAATTCAAAAGTAGGGGTATTTTTAGGGTTAACCAACGGAACCCTCTTACTAAGTCTCCGCTGTCCGTCTTTTCGTCTGGCCATACGTCCGTCCGTCCGTAAGTCCGTCTGTCTAGCAGCGGGCTGTATTTTCAGAACCGTAAATAATGACAGTTGAAATTTTCACGCGGTATGTATTTCGGATGCTGCTATACAATAAAAAAAAACTTTACAAAAAAATACAACTGACTTCCAAATAATAAAAAAAACTACAAAGTAAAAAATAACTATAATGTCGAAAGTCGTCGTTTTTTGTTATTTTCTTTGTATTTTGACACCGACTTCAGAAATTAAAGTTATTTTTTACGTTGTAGTGTTTTTTTTTATTATTTTGAAGTCGGTTGTATTTTTTTGTACAAAGTTTTTATTTTTCACTTTTTAGTGGTACCCCATACCTAACAATACCACTGCAAAATCGCAAGAAAGCAAAATACACAAATTCGATTACTTGGATGGCAAAAAACCATCATCCAAGTAAACGAATTCCAGCTATTTCGATTTAAAATCCAAACTTCCAAACCAATTTTTATAAAATTTAAATGGGACTAATCGACCGTTTAGAATAAATATAATTCATTAATTATCGAATCTTTTTTTTTAACTCGCAATTGAATTTTATAACCATGCGCTCCCTAACAAATACTCACTATACTAACGCAGCTCTGGACTAACAACACGTCCCAACATATCAAAATAAATCACCACGGATCCGAAAATAATAATACACCGTTACACGACACTATCACGGAAAAGTTTCCATTTACACAACAAACATCCTCGTGTCCCATCCCTATCATTCAGTAAATCGACTACAAACTATAGTCGATTTAATAACTGGGTCAGCCCATCACTATCAAGTTTGACATGTGGGTATTGTGGGTCCACACTCAATCATGTCGGGTTGGACGGACCCTTAGGGAAAAGTGCATAATTTCTCTAAGCGGTTGTTATGACGGAAACCTTTTCTATGACCCTTAACAGCTTCAGAGTTTAAGGAGGTGGGAGGGGACAAAAAATATTTATGTATTTTTTACTTGAAATGGTTTTCCTCTTGACTCTAGTCTAGATCAAGGATGACAGAGACAAAGTCTACGATAGAGCGAGCTTACCCAGAAGTAGCTAAACCACTCTAACTTTAAAAAGATTTGGGTTGTAAGCGTTCGGAAACACAGACGCAGGCAGAGAGTTCCACTCCTTTGCTGTGCGCTTTATGAAAGACGCTAAAATATGCTAAAAAAATGTGATAGCTCAGCAGTTAAAGCCCGGGCTCAGCGAGTTTCTAAACCCACAGGTTTTATTTTGCATTTCAATTCAATTATTACTTTTAAAAGGGTTAATTGAAACGGTGCATGTCGAGAGAAACGAGGATCGAAAACAAAAAATGCAAAAATAAAGAACTCGTTGTAACTAATTGTTAAAAAAATCATTTGATTGAAATTGACAAGACTCAAAGCCTCTGAAAAGTAGCTAAAAACTAGCTTTCGAGTGTGTTGGACATTTTTTAGTTATACATATTGTCATTGGCAAGATGATTACTAGATTTGTAACAAATACACCGAGTCTATGTGAAATATTTCAAAATTACCCTACCTATTCATTCATTAATTTATTCTTTATTATGGACACCATATAAGTTACAGAAAAAATATATGAAGAAAACATTACAAAGGGTAACACAATGGGCGGCCTTATCGCTAAGAGCGATCTTTTCAAGACAACCTTGGGATGTATTTTAAAGAGAAAGGAAATACAGTACTGTAGATAGTATTAGGCGTACGATTTATATGATTAAATAAAACACATAATCGATAAATTATAATTATGTAACAAAAAGCATAGAACCCAACAAAGAAATGTTTGACTACTGTTTTAATTGTGGACATAGATTGAGCACGTCTTCTTGACACGGGCAATGCATTCCATAGCCGCACCGCTTGAACCGTAAAAGATTTGTCGTAGAAACTGGTAACATTTTATCTAATTAACCAACATAAGTAATTACTTTAACAACCATATAAAATCCGTTTATTACACTAACAGCCTTTAACATATCCTCTCAATTTTACGATCTAATACGTTAAACGTTACAACTCTAACATAACACTAAAACTTATAATACCATAAGAGGAAATCTTAAATACCAATCCAGAGGGTTCGTTAATATCTGAAAACAATGAAGAGTTTATCACTAGAACTTAGACAAGGCTAGATTATGTCTAGACAGGTTCGGGCAATCTAGATTAGCAGCTATTTATATTCTCAGGTCTCGCAGACATGCATTGATTGTAGATACTGATGCAAATGGATGGAATCGACAAAACGGATTACATGTTATTTGTGGAGAAATGGAAAGTTAGTAATATGTAAAAGTCAGTGTTATTAAGCACGAGGTCAGTTATTTAAATATTCCGTTGCCTGTCACCGAAGTTCTTCATCAGATCTTCAACGAATTGAAAAGGGATCACTTCGATAAAATACTTTTGCATAAAATACCCGAAGACGCTTTCAGTTTACCTAAAAAATTTGAAGATTTCCCTCTAGTTCTCGAAGATCTCATCGTCAGATCTTGACCTGATGACTAAGGGACCTCTTGGAATGTCTACCCTTTGAAACCAAAAATAATTTTACAAATCGAACCGTAAAATGAATACCAACTTGTTGGGCTCAAGTAGACATTTTGCAGGAACACGGATGAGATTTAGTCTTACTCAAATTTAGTCAAGCATACTTAAAAAAAAGTATTATAAGTCTGTAATTGGTATCGCTAAATCTTACGCTGAGCATGAGGTTTTGGTTTCTGTTGCCGGTTCGGGGAAGGTTATAAGGTTTTTCAGTTAGGATTTCTCAGCGGCAGTCTATAGCATGAATTTGTGTTCAGATGACGGCAATACTTTAAGTTCTGAAATGTAGGTTCACTAAAAGTTATCATAATGTATTTGTAAGTTTCATTTTTACGTAAGTTATTTCGTGGAGATGCCTTTTCGCAGCAGTGAGACAACATGGAATGTTAAAAAACGGTATTGAATACAACGTGGAAGAGAAAAATTGCATCGAATTAAAGTTTAAGAAAAGGTAACCTTTCAGTCAATGACGTATTATATATAGATACGTCATAAACCAACATCGTGGCGCTTAAAAACGGCGAAAATACTAGATAGCTACTAATACGCATGAAGAAAGGGAAAGAAAATATGTCACCGTACGGCAGGATGCCTGTTGCTAGAGGGGATTAATATACATCTTCAGTTACGTCACAGGATAAGTAATAGTCAAATTGACATCAAATGAAACGTAGTGTCGCGCGACAGGTTGGTGCGTAACTAAGCGCGATGTGGCCAATTGGCTTCATTTCATGTTGTCATTTTAGAGTGCGGACAACGTTTCTATAGTTTTATATATCATTGCTTTCAGTGGTATAAAAGACTTTAACTATTGATTCCTTTATCCGAACAAGCCCCACAACCAATTTATTCCTACTTCAACAAAGAAAGAAAGCTATTATTTTCTCTCTTCTCTCCTAAGAACTAAGTATTACATTTCATTTCATTTCATTTCATTTATTCATAAAACAATTTACAAGCCTAAGGTCGGAGTCCCTGTCTGTTTGTGTGTTGCAAGGCAGTGCTCAATGCCGGCCTAGCCACAGGACAGTGAAGGGGCACGTACAACACTAGTGATTGTTTGTTCTCCTTCATAGAACTGTTTTGTCTCTGGTCGCTAGGGATTGTAATGGAGCTCTGACAATCAGGTTGTTATTGTCTATGGTTAAGGTAGAGCCAAGTTTTGTTACTTTCTTGGGAACGCAGTAGTTAAGGTGAGTGTTTAATATGGAAAATAATTGAAATAAATATATTTCTTAAAGATATAAGCCCTGTTAATTTGAGTTTTTAGGGTTCCGTAGACAAATGGCAAAAAACGGAACCCTTATAGATTCGTCATGTCTGTCTGTCTGTCTGTCCGTCCGTATGTCACAGCCACTTTTTCCGAAACTATAAGAACTATGCTGTTGAAACTTGGTACTTATAATATGTATTCTGTGAACCGCATTATGATTTTCACACAAAAATAGAAAAAAAAAACAATACATTTTGGGGGTTCCCATACTTAGAACTGAAACTCAAAATTTTTTTTTCATCAAACCCATACGTGTGGGGTATTTATGGATAGGTGTTCAAAAATGATATTGAGGTTTCTAAAATCATGTTTTTCTAAACTGAATAGTTTGCGCGAGAGACACTTCCAAAGTGGTAAAATGTGCCCACCCCTGTAACTTCAATAAGAGAATGTACAAACTAAAAAAAAATATATGGTGTACATTACTATGTAAACTTCCATTATCAATTAAGGGTAAGTAGTTTATTAACATTATTTTAATTTTATAAGGATGGCTCATTACTTTTGATCATTATGGAGTGTGTTACACTGCAATAGATTATTTAGTTGAAAAGTTAAATACAGTTTCTTTAGCACTGGGGTTACAGTTGAGGTTTTAGGTTAAAAAAATCGATAAATTTATTTTCATACGTTTTCCGTCGATACAATTAGGTATAGTTTCCCTCATTTTAGTATGTGCACTTTATAAAGACACACACTGTATTCCCTAAAGCACATCCAGCTGTGAACAAGCATATCCTGGGTCCCCGTAACCCTGTTACGGACACGTTCGACAAGCCACAGTGTATACCAACGTGCGGTGCCTGTCAACAATCTGTATACTGTTCCACACAATCATATGTCTGTGTGTCAGGGGAACCTTAACTAAATGCTAGTATCACTTGCAGCTTATGCATGGTAATTATGCCTTGATTTAGTACTTGTATCCTAGTTATTTAATTTAAATCAAAATTTATAGTGTGTTTGAAATAGTTTATTCTATAGCAATTATGAATTTATATAATTTAGAAATGTAAATTATGAATTCATGTTAGTATACAGGGTGTAAGGGACAGCCCTCCACAAATTAACAGGGTGCAATCAGCTCCTTGTTTTGAATCATATTCCAGTGGAAATTTCCTCAGGATTTTTTTTAAATATTTTTTTCGATTTTTAATATTTTTTTGCTTGATTTCAATGTAAAGTTACATTAGCTGTATGCAGAACTCCATTAAGGTAAATAACACAGCTAAAATGAAAAAATAAAAAAATAATAAAAAAAAATCTCATGAACGACGCATGAAATCAGCTGTTAAAACGTAGCGCAGGCGCAGCTATCCTTTCGAAAGCTCGCTGCGCTGCCGTTCGCTGCGTGCGTTTTGCAGAGGTAGCGATACATTGCGAGTGAGGTAATTAAACAAATCAGTTTTATTGGATTCCCATAAAGTTCCTGAAATAATTTCATGTACCGGTCAACTTAGTACGATATACTGAAACCACCTTTTCAATTTGAGGAGGGCTGTCCCTTACACCCGTTATATTATCGTATAGTAATCTTTTTTTTTAATAAATATGTGTATTTATAGATAAAAACAGAGAGGTATTTTATTTTCCTTATTTATTTATTTATGCTTTTTTTGTACACCAAAATATTAAGAACATAAAGAAAACCTTAAACTAAAAAATATACAAATGGTGGCCTTGTTACTAAATGAGAATTATGAAATTAATTATACTGTATTAAAAGCATATTATGACATCAATATTCATTAATAATAAATAATTTGCAGGCGTCCCTGCAGTCAGAATACGTCAATGTACGTATTTAGGCTATGAAAAATATTTCCTTGTTGAGGCGAGGTTGCAGTACTGTGTGTTTTGACGAACAACAGCGACTGTCCGGCGAGCGAAATAATGCCTTAATTTTGATTGTTTTTTTTTCTTGGCGAAAACTGATAAAGAAATTATACAATATGGTTTCAACATTTACTTCAAAATAAAAAGCTCTATCTATTGATATAACTTTTATATATATTCGTGATGAAATCTCTTAGCAGTAGGTACACGTTTAAATTTGTAATTTAGTGTCATATTTGATAAAAAAAAAGTATCGAGCCAATCATTCTAAATCGCGTTTCTATCTTTACGATTTAGTAAGTAAGTAAATCATTTATTTGCGTAAAACATGGTATACATTGATGTTAATATTATTACAGTAGCTCAACATGTTTCGCTAAGATATAACATAGCATGCAACAAAATTTATATTTTGACAAAAGGAATCAACATCTCACATCCATAAAATCTTTTAAACTGTAAAAATTACATTGATAAAGCCACTTGTGTAATTCTATCTTAAATTTCCTAAAACTCAATATTTTAAAGCGACTTGGTATTTTGTTATAAGTACGTACGTACATTGCTAGGCAGTTTTTGTTGTATTTGGCAAGTCTTGGCAAATCACTTAATACCAGTTTATGAGGATCTCGTCTGTTTCTGGGATTTACATCATTTGCTGATTTAAATAAATGTTTGTTGTTAACTACAAATACACATACCTCATATATATACAGACACGGTAGAGGTAGCAGACCAAATCTCCTGAACACTGGTCTACATGAGTCATCAGGTTGAAGACCACTTATTGCTCTGATGCACTTTTTCTGTGCGATAAATGCTCTATCCATATTGGTACTGTTACCCCACATTACGAGATCATATCGCAGTATCGACTCAACATAGGCGCAATATGACATAATTGCAGTTTTTATGTTAGTTATGTTTTCAACTTGTTTCAGTGCGTATGCAAATTTATTGATTCGAGTGCTTACATTATCTACATGTTCTTTCCAGTTAATATCTTTGTCTATTATTACGCCTAAAAACCTTGTATGGGTTACCTCTTGGATTTTATTTATATTAAGTTTTATATTGTTTTTATTGTTATTTGATTGATTGAATTGGATGTAAACAGATTTATCTAAATTTATTTTAAAATTATTCATGTCAAGCCAAAGCAGTAATTTGTCAATTGTATTATTTATGTCAAACTCATGGTCAGTCTTGTTTTTCTTTTTATCTGATGTCACTATGATTGATATATCGTCGGCAAATAATATGCATTTATAATTGGTTATTTTTATGATATCATTAATATATAAAAGAAACAATATTGGACCAAGCACGCTTCCTTGCGGAACGCCATATTTATTTTGCTTATATTCTGATGAGTACGGTATCATATCTCCATTACTGTTTATTTTACTAATAATGACACATTGCTGTCTATTGCCTAAATAGGATGATATCCATGCGAGTGCAGGTCCTCTAATCCCAATAGTCTCTAGTTTATCCAACACTACGCTGTGTGACACAAAATCGAAGGCTTTTGATAAATCAAAGAAAAGTCCAGTAGTAAGATGATTATTATTAATATTTGAAAGTACTGCCTTCATAAGAGAGTAAATGGCTAATGATGTGGATTTCTTTTTTGAAATCCAAACTGTTCAGTACTTATTATTTGGAATTTATTGCAAAAATCAATTAGCCTTTTATACATACATTTCTCATAAATTTTTGAAAAAATAGATATCAATGTAATTGGACGGTAATTACTAATTATCGCTTTTATCTCCTTTTTTGAATAACGGCTTAATAATTGATAATTTTAACCTATCGGGAAATGTTCCTGCTGCAAAAGACATGTTTATTAGGTGGGTTAAAATACCAGTCAATTCTTTACAGCAAGATTTTATGATTTTAGTACTAATTTCGTCAAAGCACTCTGATCTGGTGTTGGACAGGGACATTATTTCATAGTGCACTTCGTTTTCTGACATTGGTTTAAGAAACATTGAGTTGACATATCTATTTTGCCTATACTTTTGAACAGCTGGATTTTGCGGTGACGTATGCGTTAAATTCACGTAATAATTATTGAATGTAGAAGCTATTTCTACAGGGTCTGTAACTACAACACCATTTAATTTTATTGCATCTATGTTGTCTTTAGGGGTGGTATTTTTATTTATTTCATTTTTGATGACAGTCCAAGTGGCTTTACATTTGTTATCTTGTGTTTCAATATATTTTATGTTCGCATTCTTTTTTGAGCTGTAAATACATTTTTTAAGCAAATAGGAATATTTTTTATATTGTAATTTATTAGAATTATTTTTGTTTTTATAATATTCATAACGTAATTTTCGCTTAATTTTGCAACTTTGTCTAAGACCTTTACTTACCCACTTTTGCGTGTTTTAGCGGTACTTTTGACCCTGACTCTTACCTTGGGAAAACAGAGATTGTATAAAAGGCACCACAGATCATGAAAATCATTAAAGGCAGAATTTGAATCTGTGCTTAAATATATATAAGACCAGTAAAGACTTTGTAAGCATTCCCGGAATTTCCGGATATTATCTAGGTTGTAATCTCTTTTATAAACGTAGTGTATTGATGCTTTTTGTGGTACATTTTGAGAAGGAAAGCTAAGCATTTGTGCTGTATCATGATCTGAGAGACGTAAAGGTAGTATGGTTGCAGTAGCATTGGAAATGTTGCTCAAAATATGATCAATACAAGCCAATTTACGTGTGGGCACATTTATGTGGATTTTCAAATTATAATTATTGGATAAGTCTTGCAACTGATTTGTGATATTACTTTTTTTCAGTGTATTTTTATTCAAATCACCAGCTATAACTATATTAACTTTAGACTTGTATTTATTTATTAAATCGTGCAAAAGTTTGTGTAATTTTAATAAAAACTGTGTTGGATCAGATTGAGGAGTGCGATAAACACATATAATAACTAATTTACCACCCATTAATGCAATTCCACAGGCTTCAAACGTATTTTGAGTTGCGTAGTTTTTAACTAATGACAATTCTTTATAATTTAGTTCTTTTTTTACCAATATACAAGTGCCACCCCTTTGTTGTTCTCTACAAAAGTTAGTAGCCATTGCATAGTTATATATTTTTACATAACTGTCAAAACATTTTATTATAAAAGTTTCAGATAGGCATATTACATCTGGGTCATTATTATCGTCCTTTAGTTCTTGAATGGTTAGTTCTAATAGTTCTTGTTTGGATAGAACACTGGCAATATTTTGATGAAATATTTTAAAATGGTGCGTTTTGTTGGCTTTCGTTACGAAAAAATGAGTCGCTCTTATTTAAAACAGGAAAATAGTACGGTATAGTTCCTTTCCTAACCTTTGTATTGGGTTCCGTTAAGTTATTGCTTTTAGGATGCTTAACAGTTTCAATGCGACTTTGTTTTTTAAAGTAGTAGGGAATTGTCCCTTTTTTTGATTCACGTATACCAATGCTCAATTTGAGACTTGATTTGCCACTTGCAATTCTCTTTCGAATTTCACTAGGATTCAAATATTTATCACTATAGTCAGTACAATCTATAACAAAATTAATTGACTTACAAATATCAGACAATTCGGTGCTTATTTGTTTTACAAAGTGACATTTTTTATACTTACTACATACATTTTTTATAGAATTGTTTAATTTATTGACATTGAGGAATACGTTATTTACGACATTTAATACAATTATAGTGTTACTACTAAATATATCCAATATATTTTTCAAATTGAGTCAAGATAATATTTATGCTATGGTTATTTTCACCTATACAAATCACAACTTTATCGTCTGTTGTTAATTTTACGTTTCTGCAGTTGGATGTTACTTCGTTACATGGTGCATTTGGTTTAGTTTGAGCAAAGAGTTGATATTTTTCATACTGTGTATTTGCTCTTGAATATGATAAGGCGGCTGCTAAGCCAACGCAACGTTGAGTACCGAAAATATGTATTTTCTTCCCAGAAATCAGATTTTGTTCTTCCTTGGCAGTGCAAGTTTTAACACTAGCCGTATTCCGTTTCGGTTCTTGAATGGAAAGTTCACAGGTATTCTGACTCTGTATCAATATTGTAATACGTTCAGTAAGAGTTAGAATTTCCTTTTCTGCAGTCCTTAATTGTTGTTGCAGGGTTATGATTTCCTGTTGCAGGCGTAATATATTTACGTGATCAGTAACTTCGACGTTCAATGTGGATGACGATGGAGAGGATGGCGTAGAATGCACGTAGTGTTGTTGTGACAGGGCTTGCTTCTTTTTCTTAGAGACTTCTTTTTCTTCTTTTTCTTTACTTGAGGGTATGTTCAATTTTTATGTAATGATTTTTATTTATTAAAAACTCATAATTAATTAGATTTTCAGACGTACAAAAATCTTAAAAAGTACTGCAACCCCGCCTTAACCCATATATGCCCAGAACTACTTTCGGATTCCGATTTTGGTTATTTTCGGATATGTTTATATGGATAACCCCCTATTTTAGTATTTACTAGTTTTAGAGTTTATTTTTAGTATTTAATAGGTATTTTAGAGGTGTTCGAAAACGAAACAACGGGCAAATATCCTACATTCGCTCTGGGGAATTAAAACAAATGTGTTATAATGAGTTTATTTATTATATATCCACAAGAAGTTACAGTAAAAAAAAAAAACTATGAATGAAATGCAGAGAAACATTTAGAATGTAAATTAACTTCACATTTTTGACAGAAAGTGACTGTTAGGCTTTTGCAGTAGGCACATCGCAGTCGACTAGGCGCCCTGCCGATCATGTGCTCAGCGTTATGCTTTCGTACTGATGTAGGTACACTCGTAGATACCCATTTGCTGGTTCCCGGACGCTGCTTATCATTGCCATACTTTTGAAGTAAGGTTCGGGCAATGCTACGTCGAAATTCGAGTGTATCTATATCGTTAGAGAAATTGCGAGCTAGCAGGGTGGCATTGTTGACCGCAACGTCTACTAACCAGAAAAGCAAGGGAATATACCACTTTTTGCCCCTCATTGCTATTCGATCCATTCATCATTATGTTGGGGTAAGTCTTTCTTCACCCATTTTCGGGCTGTCTTTGGAAGTGGAGGTGGCGGCGGAGGTAGAAGCGGTGGATTATCTGTTGATCGCGATGGTCGGCTCAGCTTACGGGTTGCTAGAGATTGTGACTGGCTTGACGTGCTTGGGAGTGAAACTTCTTCGTCAGACTCGCTACCATCACTTATATTTATTCCCCTCAGCGTCAGTTCAGCAGGTGCCAAAAGTGGACGACGTGAAAAGTTTTCAAATGTTACATTCGTTTCGTCCCCAGAGTCAGAATCTGACACAATTCCATGACCTGGAGGGTCGATGTATATGTCAGCTGCTGTCACCTCATCATCCGAAGCTAAATCATTGATAACATCAATGATTTCATTTGTAGATAAGTGTGTGTTTCGCCTAAAACCAAAAAAACAGATTTAGTACAAGCCTCACCTGTATATATGCCCGACGTATCGTTTTCGAAACACGAAAGTTATAAAGACAATATAGGTATTTATAAATTCATATTTTATCATTCTAAATACACGAATTAGTTAATAATCTATCCAAATTTACTATAAACCTGTAATAAGTACAAAGCTTTACTAAATTAAACAGTTACTTACTTTTTTCTGGCTGACGACATGATTTTTAGCGCGACGTAAACACGACACAAATTACATTGCTTAGTATTTGATTCAAATGTCAACGCTGCTCAAAAAGCTTTGTTGCAAATAGAACCTACTTCCATAGTCCTGCAATAGATGGCGTTTTTTTACATTTTACTGCACTAATAAACGATTTATTACGCTTTTAGGAAAGTACTACCTCTTGTTTCGTTTTCGAATCAATGGGCATATATGGGTTAATACTGTATTTTCTTGATAGATACGTGTTGCGTAAATGAAATACAAACGCTGTGCTGGGTAGCGAGAGCCTCTATGTGGTCTGTGGTAGCGAGTGTTTGCTTGGCGAAAGTTTAATCAGCGCTATCAGACAGACTAAGGGGAGTCGAGTGGATTTCGGGACCGGACCGTGGCCCCGGACTTCACCTTTATTATTTTTGAGAAGTACTTGTCGACCATAAGAGTATTGTCGTTTTTATAGATAATGGTACGGAACCCATCGTGCGCGAGTCCGACCTGTACTGGACCGGTTTTTTCCTTTTCTATTTTCATCCAAAACAAAGCGATTCTGTAATCAATAGTTGTCGTGAACTATTTTCCTCTTGTTTTCCAACCAGTAAGCAATCGTTCACTAATAAAGTCTTTCTGGCTGTCTATCTATCTTCATTCCTGTCGCAAAACTGTCTATCCGTCTGTCCCGCTGTCAAAACTTCTAAACTAAACACAATTAAATAGTGAAGGAAAATCTATAAACCCAAAGGCGAAAATATAGTCAGGGTTAGATAAAGTTTTTGTGGTTGTTCCAATAAATTATATTCCAATATATAACATAGATTGATTTGATTTGATCTCACTTTTAACTTTAGATTTTTACTTAATTTGATCTCATTTTTGCTTTCATTAAATCTTTATTTAGTGTTATAAAAGCTCTTAAAGTTGTTGCAAAAGCTTTAAGTATCGGAACTCCGGCCCCCAAGATACAGGCGCTGCCTAGTTTGGGGACCACTGCAAGACTTTTTTGGGGGCCGAGTCAACCGCGTCCGTAGGAGAATACCCTTCAGCGAATCTCTACACGTGGTCCCTGGGTGGTGCTAAAACAGGTGACACTAACCGCCTCCGTGGTCTAGTGGTTAAAAACCACCTGATTCAGATCCAGAGGTCCCGGGTTCGATTCCCAGCGGGGGCAAATTTTTTGCACGGTTTGGTTGGTGGTAGGACTTGTTCTAAGTCCGCCTGGCAAGCTACCACCATCATGTCTAAGTCTGTCGCCATAACAACAATGTTATCAGCATTGTTGTGTTCCGGCAGTTAGAGGTATGATAGCCAGTTCCTCTGTGTAAGAGGATTCCGGGTGAAACTCGCTTCCATCTTCGGCCTAATCATCACTTTCCATCAGGTGAGATTTGGGCCAAGAGTTTCCCCGTTTTGTATAAAAAAAAGACTTAATGTACATGTTTCTAGTTACAATTCGGCATTAAATTAAGCTAATTTTAAGGCAACTATTGTAACAATGGCTTAATAAATTTATCTTATAGCTTAGTTAGATGCAACTCTGCCAAGGATGCGGAATTTGTTCGAAAGAGTCACCGCGGCTCAGGAACGCAAAGAGTAGTAGGAGGAACAGGGATGGGTTTTAGTCAGTAAGAGTCTGACACTCCCAACTGCTCCGCCCAGAGCAAGAGGAGTCATTTGATAATTTCCCATCCTTAAAATTTATGTTTGTTACCTCATAACTCCGTCAATTATGAACCGATTTGAAAAATTCTTTCGTTTTATCTGAAAGGATATACTTGCAGATTGGTCCCATTTAAATTTTATCAAAATTGGTTACGAAGTTTGGATTTTAAATCGAAATAGCTGGAATTCGTTTACTTGGATGATGGTTTTTTGTCAATACAAGTAATCGAAATGGCGTATTTCGCTTTTCTGCGATTTTGCAGTGGTGTTGTTAGGTGTGTGTAAAACTTAGTTTATTTTTCACTTTTTAGTGGTACCCACTAAAAAGTGAGAAATAAAAAGTTTTTTTTTGACACCGACTTCCGAAATTTTGAGTTTTTTTTATTATTTGGAAGTCGGTTGCATTTTTTTGTAAAAAGTTTTTTGCTAAGAACTACCGTATTGCCGGGTTAATGGGTTATGGAGGTCTAGTAGGCAGCCACTTCAAGTAAAATACTGGTGTTTAGCTGAATCTGGTTTGACTGGAGTCTGACCCCAATAAAGTTTGGAAAAGGTCTCTCTCAAGTCAAACTCTAGTCAAGACTTAACAGTGTTCTTGCTGTATCGGGTGTCCAAAATCTATAGGTAAATGACAGCCAGAACTAACAGCTTTATTTTCCGAAGCACACAGGTTTCTAGGTATAGAAAAAAAACTTTTTACAAAAAAATATAACCGACTTCCAAAACAAACACCACATAGAAAACGGCTATATTTATTAGCAAAAAAGTTTTATTTATTTTTCACTTTTAAATGAATTTACTTGGACGATGTCTTCGTCTACGCCGAAATTGAAATAAGCAAAAAATGCTCATAAAAAAAAACTACTGAGCAAAATTAAACTAATATTTTACAGAACCAAATGGCAAGTATGCCCATCGAACTGAAAAAGAATCGCACAAATCGGATCAGAAACCTCGAAATAGTCGTTGTCCAAAAATAAAATACACGCTGATCGAGAAACTCTTCCTTTTTTGGAAGTCGGTTAAAAGTAGACTAGCGTTTGCCCTAGACTTCGTATGCGCATTTCCCGTAGAAATTTCGGGAAATCCTCTTTTAGTGGAAACTAAATGCTAAATTTCAGTTTTCTACGACCAGTAGCTTAATCTGTGCGTTGTCACTCAATACCACAAGAGTTTTATAATGGACAACGTTTATATAACAGAATAAACGCAATACATCTTAAGGTTCGGAAGAATCTATACTTATGTATATTATAACGCTGAAGAGTTTGTTTGTTTGTTTGCTTGAACGCGCTAATCTCAGGAACTTCGATGCCGATTTGAAAAATTCTTTCAGTGTTAGATAGCCCATTTATTGAGGAAGGTGATTTATCACGATAATAAAAATAGGAGTAGAGTATTAATGCAAAATGTAACGCAGACGAAGTTGCGCGGGTCAGTTAGTCTAAACTAATATTATGAAGAGGAAAAATTTATTTGTTTGTTTTAATTGAATAGGCTCCGAATCTACTGGACCGATTTGAAATTTTTTTTCAGTGTTAGATAGCCCATTTATCGAGGAAGGTTATAGGCTATAATATTATCACGCTAAGACAAATAGGATCGGAGCATTAATGAAAAATATGACGCAGACGAAGTTGCGCGGGACAGCTAGTTTTATAAATATTGAAAGTCACCCATCCAAGGTCCAACCTCTGCAACAGACCTATTACCACGAGCCTCCCCCAAATAAAATTCGCGGAAGTGTCATCTTTTTACAACAATATCGTCATTAAACGGACACCATTCGCGCTGAACAAAATAATCCGTATCGGATGACAAACCATCAATTTTGCGTCTCATTTTTACGTCCAAGAGATATTAACGATGAATAAAATTATCGTTCTGTCCAGTGTTTATAGACGTCATAAAAACAATGGAGAATAAACGAGTGTTACGATTTCGTTAAATTCACGCTTTCCTTGTTTATGAGGTGGGGCAGATACATCGTAAACAAGAAAACGTATTCATATTGGACTCTATAAAAATTGAGTCCTGCACTGCAGTGTACAAAAACCTTTGTGGGTCACCCTTTTTTTTTTTAGGGATGGGAAATCATCCAATGACTCCTCCCGCTCTGGGTGTAGCGGGAGGGAGTGTCAGACTTCTACTGACTAGAACCCATCCATTTTCCTTCATTGCCCTTTGTGTTCCGGAGCCACGGTGTCTCTTGCGAATAATCCCGCGACTCCGGCAGGCGTCGGCCCTTTCGGGCCCCTCTGTGTGCTGACTCTCTTTGAGGCGCGCGTGGAACACTAACGCGCCGTCGACACGGCCTGTCGTCACTAGACGGACGGACGGCGAGCCACCCATAGCTCGCCGTCCACAGGCCCGTTGTGGGTCACCCTGATACATAGCAATCATCCACACAGGTGGCTAGCATCCGTTTTTAGTCGGCTTGAACCTACCTTACTCGTGCTCGTGACTAAATAATAACAGCCGCACAGGTCGATCTTCAAGGTTAAGCAACGCTTGCCGAGGTTGGTCTGTAGATGGGTGACCATTTTAACATACCGAGTCCTCCATGCCTCGGAAAGCACTTTAAGCTGTTGGTCCCGGCTGTCATTTGGAGATCTTTGGTAGTCGTTACGGATAGTCTGAAGCTAGAAAATCTGAGACCGGTCTTACCAAGGAGAACCATGTTACCCAGTTAATGAGTTGTGGAGGTCTGGTAAGCAGCCGCAAGTAAAATACTGGTTCTCAGCTAAATCCGGTTTGACTGGAAGCCGACCCCAATATTGTTGGGAAAAGGCTAAGCAGATAATGTACCTACCTTATTTTATTACCTAAATAATTAGAAATTATTGCATTTCGTAGCGAAAGAGTGAGCAGTAACACTCGCAGACAAAGAGTTGTTATAGCGGCAATAAAAGTACATAATCTGTGATCAACTGTCTACCTATTTCGGTTCTTGAGATTCAGCCCGATGACAGACGGACGGACAGCGGAGGCTTAGTAATAGGGTTCCGTTGGTTACCTTTTTGATACGGAACCCTAAAAATGGTTTTTCATTCTTTGGTTGGTTTCATTTTTTACTAAATCACTTCACAGAATAGAATTCGCTACTTTTGTCTGTCCCTATGTGCTTTTATATCACCTTAACCGCTCAACCAATTATGATCGATATTAAGAAGTTGAATTTTATTGTATAATATTATCCTACGTATTCACAGTGTTCAGCCATATCAGCAAATTGCACCAGTGTGAAGCAAGGACATCCGTTGGTGAAGTTTTGGGGGCCGAGTCACCCGCGTCCGTAGGAGAATACCCTTCAGCGAATCCCTACACGTGGTCCCCGGGTGGTGCTAAACAGGTGATACTAACCGCCTCCGTGGTCTAGTGGTTATACCACCTGATTCAGACCTAGAGGTCCCGGGTTCGATTCCCAGCGGAGGCAAATTTTTTGCCCGGTTTGGTTGGTGGTAGGACTTGTTCTAAGTCCGCCTGGCAAGCTACCACCATCATGTCTAAGTCTGTCGCCATAACAACAATGTTAACAGCATTGTTGTGTTCCGGCAGTTAGAGGTATGATGCCAGTTCCTCTGTGTAAGAGGATTCCGGGTGAAACTCGCTTCTATCTTCAGCCTAATCATCACTTTCCATCAGGTGAGATTTGGGCCAAGAGTTTCCCCGTTTTGAAAAAAATAAAAAATAAATAAAGTTTGTAACATTTGGAAACAATAACGTACCTCCCGTATTATAACCCATCATAATATCAGCCAATTTCCATCCACTACTGAACGTAAGCCCCCAAGCGAAAACCATCCCGGTCCTGAGCAGTCCGCATCCATCCACTGCCAGCCACCGCGCTTTAAACGTAAAGCCTCCAAATTATATCAATTACACAATCATAATAACATCATTTATGTATATTTCTACCATCACACATTTACATCTATTAATATTTATTATACACACATTAAAACAATATGCCTACGTAATTTTTTTTTTTTTAATTTATACTCACCTTACACAAGACCACGATTTACTTTTATTTGTAACTTTTATACGTCTGCTTGACGTCCGTATGTCCCTACCGGGATCCAGCAGAATATCAGCGTCAGGTATATTTGCCTGGCACATGCTGAGTTGGACTTCCATTTGGTGCAGCTTAGAGACACACACACCGCACATTTGGTGTCAATATCAAATATATATTTTTTTTTATGTAGTTAGGTACTCTGGTAAATTATTTCGTTTAGAGGAATTGCCATACATTCTGCTTTTTTCTTTTTTATGTGTTAAATTTAATTATTTGTATTTTCTATTGTTATGTTACTGTGCTTTTGTGTGTTGTGTATCTTTCTTTGTACCAAATAAACGTTCTATCTATCTATCTATCTATCTTTAAATCATTAGTCCATCATGCTGCAGGGCGACCCACACTACGTTTGCCCACACGCGGTCTCCACTCTAACACATATCAGCTCCATCGTCAGCACTTCAGCATGCTGATTCTACGCGCAATAACAGTGACTTTACTTCTTGGCGAATGAGTCCGTTGCGAATTCTATCCACCAGAGAAACCCTGAGCATTGCTCTCTCCATTGCACGCTGAGCAACCTTGAATTTGTGGATCAGGCCATTGATTAGTGTCTACGTTTAGGCTCCGTAAGCCATTACGCGTAGGACGCACAGGTTATAGACCCTGGTCATAAGGGATTGTTATGATTGATTCAAAGATATTTATTACCCATATCAGACATTAAAAACATATTACCTTTGGTACCTACAACAAAGCCTAAATAATATTTCTTTTATTACTGATTTTTTTGTACTAATGTCTCGCAAACACAACTAATGTAGTTTTGATGGCAGACCTCATATTCCATTTTATAGCATAGCTGAATGTTCTGGCAAATGACTGCATGTCTGTGAAAATGGGGTAATTTCTTTGTAGATGCAGGGTACGGCTGGGTATTTGTTTGATATAGCAACTAATGATCGCTTTTCACCAGGCGTGATTGTGGTCAAGATGAAGCCCATTACATAATAATAAAAAAGATAGTATTTTTTTATGTAGCACTGTTTTACAGCATTGAAAATGGAATTTCCAGACGTGTGTCACTTGAAGGCCTATAAGATTTGATATTATTTTTAATAAAGCTAATATTCTTTATTCCTGATAATTTTCAATAGTAGTGATTGGTTCAATTTCATCTGAGCTATTTAGGTTTTTAGATAAAGAAAATAATAAGTATGAAATTAAGACCAAAGGTAGATTCTAGTTAAAAAAAGTTATATTGTCATATTTTTAGTATTTATTGTCAAAGCGGCAACAGAAATACATCATTTGTGAAAATTTCAGGTGTCTAGCTATCGCGGATCTTGAGATACAGTCTGATGACAGATAGACAGACAGACAGTGAAGTTTTAGTTATAGGGTCCCGTTTTTACCCTTTGGGTACGGAACCTGCCCTTTGGGGGATTCAACGTATGCCACTGATGCTGCATTTTTTATTTTAATTGCAGCATGACAATTAAACACAAATTTAACAATTTAAGAAGTTCAACATCTCGAAAAGAAGACAAAATGAAAAAAAAATTATTATAAAAACATTATCTTTACAAATAAATAAATATATGTAACAAGTATTTTCTAAAGCTTCTTGAAAATCAACCCATTTGGTCCATTGGGAACATAATGAAATATTCCCCCACTTCAAATATTAATGTTTTTATTACTCGTTTTAAAATTATAATCTTCGCCATCTGTTGTAACCATTACAAGATGAAATTAATCTCGTCAGCTAAGTGAAAGTAACAGATTTCGTAAAATTAATCACGTTATGATTGATCGCGTTGAGGGATTAGATTTTCTTTTGTTACTTTATTTTAGTATCGACATATTGGCTAGGGAGCTATTGTTTTTATCTGTGAGAAACTGTTCTATTATTAATGAATACCAGTAATTTGCCCCAGCTGCATATAAGCAGAGTTCACCAACTGAGTTTTAATTCTGGCTTCTAATTGGTCGTTAAACTCCCATACTAGAATTGGTTTACAAAATCTACCAATTGGGTTTGAAACCACATTCAACCGGCCATCTTTTTATGAATCACTCCATTCTTTGGCGAAAAATACGTTATTTGTTTTTGAGTTTATCTCGTATAGACAGACTGACGAGGCAGGGAGACTTTGTTTATTTTGATGATTTGATGAAGTCATTTGAGACATATTAATTTGAGGCAACACTGTAAATAAAGGTTTTATATGATGAAGATTTTCATAAGCTTTGCTTATCTATACTAATATTATAAATTTGTTTGTAAGTTTGTATGTTTGTAAGTTTGTATGTAGGGGGTAATCTCAGGAACTACTGGTCCGATTTGAAAAATTCTTTCAGTATTAGATAGCTCATGTATCGAGGAAGGATATAGGCTACATATCATCACGCTAAGGAGCTGAGCATTAATGGAAAATGTGACGCAGACGAAGTTGCGTGGGTCAGTTAGTAATATTTCAATAGTTAAATAGGCCCGAATTAATTTGTAATTCAGGCTTATTTAACTATTGAATTTATTATTACGCAGCCGTAGCCGATTGCTCCGAGGTTTCTGATACGATTTTTGTGATTAATTTTTAGTTCGATGCGGTATACTTGCCATTTGGTCCCGTAAAAATTTAATTCAGTTTGGTAAATCAGTAGTTTTTATTTTACGAGCGTTAGCGTAGCGAAGAGTTTTTCTTATTTCAATTTCTGCGTTGACGAAGACGTCGTCTAAGTAATCACGAATTAAAAGTGAAAAACATTGTTTATTAAAAAAAAAAAAACTGACTTCCAAGCACCACACTACAAAGCATAAAATAAACTTAACTTCTGAAGTCGGTGAAATACCCGCCGAATTGAGAACCTCTCCTTTTTTGGAAGTCGGTTATAAACAACTTCCAGACTGGCAAAACCGCGGGCGGAAAAAAAGCATTACGGGAATTCTAACAAAAAATGGTTGGAAAGGGTCTCGCTGCTAACATTATACAGTAAAAGAAGCGTACAAGCTGCAATTTTTCTAAAAGCTTTAAGTACAAGAAAGGCCACCCCTCGCGGAGCAATTACACTAGGCTGGCATCGCTATTTCCTAGTTCTCAAAAAAAAAAAAAACCTGCGTTATTGTCTTAGTGAAACAATGCCACAATATCTAGGCACGCATTATTACTGCAACATTTTATAAGTAATGAAATTTTCTGTGAAGGGAACTAATTCTCGTAGAAATAATTCAGCAGAAATATTTACTCTCCTTCAGACAATTTGGATAAAGATATGTACATTTGGATAAAAATAGGTACAGGGAATAAGACAAATTCAGAAGATGACAAAACAGTATTTATTAAAATACTAGCTGACCCGCGCAACTTCGTCTGCGTCACATTTTCCAGTACTGCTCCGCTCCTATTTGTCTTAGCGTGATGATATATATGTTTATATATATATCATCCAGCCTATAGCCTTCCTCGATAAATGGGCTATCTAACACTTAAAGAATTTTTCAAATCGGACCAGTAGTTCCTGAGATTAGCGCGTTCAACCAAACAAACAAACAAACTCTTCTGCTTTATAATATTATAGTATAGATTGTATTTAAAAAGATAAAAAGTATTAAAAGTGAAATAGGACGTATTGACGCCATCACATCAACGTTTCCAAAACTGACAATTTTTCCCAATAAATCTTCAACCTAATCTTTTTGACGATAAAGTTGAAAATCAATTAAATAAATTTGACAGATTGGTGTAGCTTGATGTGCGTGTATGTACAACAATCAGCGTCTAGTGACGTCATTGCTAATATGACAAGGAAAATACGACCTTATTTCATATTTCCTTACCTGACCTTATTTCTGAACGAGAGGCTCACGCGGACTAACAAGCACCTGTTTTATCGTGTGCGTGAGGCTGGCGGCCGTCTCGGGTGGCGATACACCTGGACGAAGAACGGCCGTATCCTTGCCAAGCAAGGTGACGGCAAGCCGACGCACTGCATCCGCACGATGGAGGATCTCACTCGTGTTTTTGGCCAGGATGTGTCTGCAGAGAAGGATGTCTAGGTTTTTGGTCAATTGTGTGCTTCGTGTAGGCTTAATTCTAGGTTCTTATATTTGTCAACAAGTTTTACGTTTTTTTAATATTTTTATGTATGCTCTGTGCGAGGTCAGAAAATTTCTTGCCTCAGTATTTAATTATTTAATTCTTGGACCAGCTACCCGAGCATTAGTTATAAACACATACACACTTCATTTATTTGTAAAACTAATAAATTTATGCTATACTATATTTATAACTACTATTTACTATTTACACCATATTTTACTAACTAAATTACATAACATATCATATCACCATCACACGCTATTTACTTTAAAATATATACCTATATACATTACCCAACATGACAATGACTAAGACCAAAAACCTTAAAGTTGGTTTGTTTAATGCGGGGTCGCTTGGTTCTCGCCATGACGAGTTTCTTGTTGCCATGGAGAACATTGCGGTGGATATCATGGCGATAAACGAGACCTGGGGCCCGAGTCTGCTATTTTTATAAATTTGTCATTCCGACACGATCCCATTGTCATGCCATTGTCATTTTGCTAAAAGTTCGTAATCTGCTAAATTCATAATCGTACGGTCACTGGCACGTCAGTGGCCTGTCAGTGGCACGTCAATGGTCTCTTAATAGAATTGCGGTAGGAATGCCGTATTGCTATTATTATAAAAACGAGCTAAATTTGAGCATTTATTCATGCTAGATTTTATTAAATTTAGTTTAACATATTATTTATTAGTGTTATAAGCAATCTGAAGTAGTGAGAAGTTCGTAAATACTAAATCTGTCATTGTGTACGAGATTACCATTCATACGGCTTTCTTTCAATGGCGTGTCAGTGATTGATCATTGGAATGTCATAATGACGCCATTATGATACCATTATGTTAGTAGATTACCAAACTTGTCAAAATCAACCATTTTGAAATCAGTGATCGACCATTCTGACACTATTTTATTAGCAGACTCGGGCCCCTGGCTCCGCGCGGGGGAGGAGGGTCGTGCGCCCACGGTGTCGGGCTACCGGCTGCGGCACGTGCCGCGCGCGCGCTCCGTGCGCGGCGGCCGCGGCGGCGGTGTGGGCTTTTATGTGCGCCGCGGAGTGCGCGCGCGCGCCGTGCCGCACCCGCCCGCGCCGCAGGTCGAGCAGATGTGGCTCCGACTGACTGTCAACTCGCAGTCGGTTATCGTTGGCACTGCGTACAGACCACCGTGGCTCGATGTCAATGTCTTCCTGGATGCCATTACCGACTCTCTATTTTCTTTCACAGCAGACAAAGTTATTTTGTTAGGTGACTTCAACATTAACATGTTAAGCCAATTAGAGAACAAAACTAAGTTACTTAACAACTTCTTAGTCTCCTGTAAATTAAATCAAATTGTTACGGAGCCAACACATTTCACAGACCACAGTGAGACATTAATTGACATTGTATGTACTGATGCCCGTGTACGTAAAGTCTCTGTATCTCACATACCCGAGCTCGGTCAACATGCAGTTATATCAGTTGAACTTAATTTAAAAATTGAGAAGCCTTCCCCGCACTGGATCACCTACAGGCCTCTTAAGGATATACTGCTTGACCAATTTAATAAGGACTTGAAAAGGATAGATTGGAAGTACATTGAAAGCCTGGAGGATGTTAATACCATGGTAGAAACTTTTAATAGCTATTTAATAAATTTATACAATTTACATGCGCCCCTTAAAAGAAGTCTAGTTAAAGATAAGTCTTTGCCATGGATTACAGACACTGTGAGAGAAATGATGAAGCTGCGAGACAGAAGCCATAGTAGGGCAAAAGCTACTAAAGCATCACGGCATTTAGAATCATATAAGGAGCTCAAATACCTTGTTAGGGCTGCTGTAGAAAGTGAAAAGCGTGCTTATTTCAAGACCCATATAACCCAAAACATTAAACAGCCTAAGAAATTATGGAGTCACATAAAATCCTCCATAGCCATCTCAAAAAAGCCAGAGCCCACCTTGCCACACTTTTGTGGTGATCCGGAAAATATTAATGAGCACTTTTTGGATGTGCCCGGTACTGGTATGGTCACTACCGCCGACTTATCATACTTTGAACACCAT
This sequence comes from Ceramica pisi, assembly GCA_963859965.1. Lineage (NCBI taxonomy): Eukaryota > Metazoa > Arthropoda > Insecta > Lepidoptera > Noctuidae > Ceramica > Ceramica pisi. Next base: position 1,463,712 of record OY982537.1, on the reverse strand, counting down.
AGATTCAGCAATTGCCATTTCCAACTTGAGCCGGTCCGGGAGGACATGGTGCTGAGGCTTCTGCATGGTCTGAAGTCCAATGCTCAGGGGTCTGACTCCATCTCGCTTGAGATGCTGATGATGACTCTTCCTTGCTCTCTTGCAGCTATAACAGCCATCATAAATCGTTCCATCACCACCTCCTCGTTCCCTGATCTGTGGAAATTGGCTATAGTTAGACCTATTCCTAAGGTACTTAACCCTACCAGTGTAAAAGAGCTTCGCCCTATTAGTCTTCTCCCATGCCTCTCCAAGGTCCTGGAGAAGGTTGTCTCCAACCAGTTACGAGCATACCTTGAGGAGCATAATATATTGCCGCTTGTTCAGTCAGGTTTTCGCAAGGGGCACAGCACAGCCACGGCCCTCCTTGATGTGGTCGGTAATATCCTCGAAGCCAGAGACAAGGGCATGGGTACCATGCTTGTCCTACTGGATTTTTCACGTGCTTTTGACTCTATCAATACTTCACTTCTCCTCTCCAAGCTGTCTTACTATGGATGCCAGCCTGAGACTGTAAAATGGTTTCAAAGTTACTTAACTCACCGATCTCAAATAGTCCGGGTTACAGGTGATGTTGATGGAACCGTAAAGTCCTCTGATCCTAAGTGTGTGAACAGGGGTGTGCCACAGGGATCAATCCTTGGTCCGCTGCTTTTCATCCTGTACAGTGCTGACATTACAAACTGCCTGCTCAACGCTAAGTACCACCTATATGCTGATGATCTGCAGATGTATTTGCCATTTCATCCTCAGCAGATTGCTGACACTGTAAAAAGAATGAACGAGGATTTGAATGCGGTCTCAGCCTGGTCGAGGAGAAATTCCCTGGTTTTGAACCCAAATAAATCTAAATTTATGCTTTTGGGAACTAGGAATTTTCTAAGTAAAATGAGTAATTTCAGCTTGGACTTGAAGATTGACGGGTGTTCCATTGAAAGGGTGCAGGAAGCCCGTAATCTTGGGGTGGTATTTGATGAGCAACTGCATTTTGAGACTCACATCATGGAGGCTGTACGCAACTGCTTCTACCGTCTCAAACTCTTATACCATGTTCGTCCCTACATTAGTGTGGATATGCGTGTCATGCTCTGTGAGTCACTTATTTTATCCAAGCTGAACTACGCTGACACTGTGTATGGGGCATGCATTCTTGGGAGGAGTGAAAGACTGATCCAGCGGGTACAGAATGCTTGTGCCAGATTTTGTTTTAATGTGCCTCCTAGATCTCACATAACTCCATTTTTAAATAAGGGTAATTTGATGAGAATGTCAGACCGGAGAAAGCTTCATCTGGCTACCCTGCTATTTGGCATAATTCTCACAAAAAAACTAAGCTATCTGTATGATAAGTTAACTTGGTCCAGAGATGTGAACAAAGTTAAAACAAGAGCATCTGCTTACCTCTTGTTGACTATGCCTCATCGAACTGCTGCATTCCGTGGAAGTTTTAAATTCGCAGCTTCTCGTTGCTGGAACGACCTGCCACCGCCGTTTCGGGCTATAAAAACAGTTGGTACGTTTAGTTCTAATTTCAAGCAACACTTACTACGGAATCAAAAGGAAAATGCGTGAACTTACCCAGGGTCTGCACGCTTAGGTGTTTGCGTTTTAAGTTCAATGTTCTCAGCATAACATGGCGTCTTCTTACGACGAAACAACACAACTCAGACCACAAAGATCTAATTACATTGATTTAATTAGCGTATTATTTGCGTTTGGATGTTAAAAGCGTGAAATTTATAGCTATTTATATGGTTTTATTTATGTTTTCCAGTTTTTACATTTTGACAACACTCAAAGTCACTGACGCTGACGCTCATAGTGCGCTCGCGCGTTCCGTCATTTGTGACGTTTGTCATTCATAAATGATATTGGAGCATTGGGCCTTTGAGCGTTGGTTGCAATTTACATTATTTTATTGTATGTGTGTATTTTATATTATAATGTTTCATTTTTCAATTCTTATTTTATATTAATCATTTTATTTATTTTTATCTATTAATATAATTCTATTTAGATGCGTTACGTAAGTGCGTCCGTGGCATCACCGGCCCTATCATAACACCAGCGCTGCGTTATTTAGTTATATTAAGTATCGCAGCATATGCTGAGATAGGGACCTTTTTGGCCTCGCACAGATCCATTGAATGTTGTAAGTTAATAATAATTAACTAATTATTATGTACGTTTCGTTAGTTTTAATGTATTTTGCTTCTATCTGTTTTGTGCGAGTCCCAAATAAACATTTTTCTTTCTTTCTTTCTTTCTTTCTTTATATCACTCTTTACACAATTCATTTATTTTTTCTTTGGCCTCTCACTCCCTTCGGATAGAGAGGGAAAGAGAGGCCAAATAAAATATAGATTCAGATTTATAATGCGCACAGCAAAGGAGTGGAACTCTCTGCCTGCGTCTGTGTTTCCGAACGCTAACAGCCCTAATCTCTTCAAAGTTAGAGTGAACAGGCTCTTTCTAGGTAGTCAAGGAGACAAAGACTTCTAGACTTTGTCTCTGTCATCTCTGACCAAGACTAGTCTAGAGTCAGGAGCAAACCCATTACAAATAATAAAAAAACATAACTCTTTTTGCCACATGCATCTCATCTGTCCTCATAACATCCCCATAACTTCACAATCGATTCCCTTTAAACTTTTCTGTCAAAGACACCAGTTTAAAACTGCTAACAATAAGATTGAAAACTATCAGATCGAGAGTCAAACTATTTTAATGATTGGATACATCCTCCATTCAAGCGAAAAGGTCAACTCAAGATTTAAGTCGAAAGTCCATTAATATGATTGGAAATCCCACCCACGTTTTTAAAAGTTCATTCATTTTCATCTGAATGAATGAATGTTCGTTGAACTGTAGCGATTGTTTATTTGTGTTTCTTGTTCATTCTTCTCCATTAGAATCTACTTTTGCGAATGGACAACTAATCACTAAAAGGTTTCATAATAATTAAGTCTTATCATTAAGTCCACCCATGTACCACTATATTGTGCATAAAGTTTAAATAAATAAATAAATCATTGTAATATTCTATTTTCAAACTGTACATCTAGATCACAGACCATTAAAAGGCAGTTTCGAAAGTCAAATTTATATCTTAAGAGTCCTATTATACTTTTTACGGAAATTCATGATTTTTGACGCTGTAATTTTCAGCAGCAGTAAGATATTTTAAATATTTGATCCTGAATAACGATAGTGCCGGTCTCTTTCTTGTAAGTTAGAGTTACACATTTTCATTTTTCTTTTCGTGTTTTTTACTATAAATATTTTACGAACTCAGTTTGCAAGAAAAAATGTCGGCGATGGAACTTTGACGGTCTAATTCACATTGTTACAATCAATTCTTTTAAATGCTGAAATTGCTGAAAAGTAAGTTGAATGTTTTAATTGTTTATTGGAGTTCTAGAATTTCTTTAAATTACTTGAGTTTTCACGGAAAAAAACGTAAAGAAAGGCTAATTTAAGCCAGAAATGTCTTGATTCAGCGTCCATTATATTCCAAATAAAAACAATTTTATCAAATAAATTTATATGATATAAAATTTCAATCTACAATGAATACGTTTCATTAGTTTTCGTTTGTCAATATAATACAACAAAATTACAATAAATAAAATTAAAGTACTATAAAGTCTGCGAACTAAAAAACTTTTACAATATTCCTACACTTTGATAGTTTTGTTCGCAATTGCTTATCTGTCGAAATCTGTCAAAAAAGCCTCCATTTCAATCCATTTTTGACCGATTGCTAATGTGAACACTGCTTAAAATTAAAAAAAAAGCCAATTTGCTTTTGAAACCTGACGAATAAAAAATATCGCATTGGATCTCATATTCGCGGCATAATCGTTTAAGTTGACGCCTTATGTGAGCCATACACGTTGAAATAATTTGACGTTCAATCAAATTATTGCTGCTTCAGTTTTATAAAATAGAAAATGAATTTCTGTCGGAAAATTTTATCAAAAGCTAGCCCGCGGCTTCGCTCCCGTCAACTAGCTCCCTACCTACCCATTTTTAATGCTTTTAAACCTTCCCTGTATTCTGGAACTAAACGAAAAAGAAATATTCAACTCTGTCCAGCCGTTCTCGAGTTTTAGCGAGGCTAACGAACAGCAATTCATTTTTATCTATAAAAATGAGTTGTCAAATGGTATCAAGAAATATAAAAATTGATCGGTTTGATCAAATTACTTGATGGTACTCGCATTAGACTAACAGTGAAGTTCCTTCTCTTAATTTTTCCAATCCCAATACGCATGTTTACAATTAAAGCCAGGTCTTTCACTGTCCCATTGGGTAATGTTCACCCTAGTTCGAAAACACCATGAAGATAAGTAAGCAGAACTATCCAAATAGCGACAAATGAACTCAATATCGGCGACACAGTCTGTTTGTCTTTGTTCCACATACGCTCGCATTGCACTAGAAGTTTCGTTACGTGCCTATTTATATCCTGAAAGGTAGGGAAGGTATTTTAACTGTTGTACGTATTTTGTTTTGATGGTTTTGGAAGCTATAGTAGGTACCAGCTAAACTTGTAACTTTTTCCCTTCCTATTCCTTCGTAGATACCCAGAAATATATATTTTTTTTTTTATACAAAACGGGGAAACTCTTGGCCCAAATCTCACCTGAATTATGAACCATTTTTCATTGTTTAAGAATGTATAGGATCACGATAGAAATCGATTCAGGACAGAATTATATATTTATTTCTGTCATTTAATTGTATGTGGGTCAATGATCGTTATTTGCCTAGCTATAATTCCTAACATTTCCTACTGATCCATTTATAAAACTTATTTTACTGATAATATAGAGATACTGATATTGATCACATAGAATAAACGGAACACCCCTGAAGGGGTCATTGCACTCAGCATTTTGAACAACTTTTACTATGGGACCAAACCTAAAAACGCGATAATAAAGCAGATTTTGAGTACATTTTGTCGAGTTATGTGCACATAAATGGGACAGTCGATTTTTTTGGACCTGAGTGCCTATTCTATTAATTTTCACATTCGTATATCAATAAATAAAAAAACAAGCAAAATTAAAGCTATTTCACAGTTTGTGGTTGTCATGCAAATGGGAAAGTTGTAATTAGTAGAATTGGCCCTCTTATTGTCAGTGAACGAGAAAAAGTTCACCAATGGGATCACTGTATTTTCTTGTTCAGGCTTAGTGCAGCTATAATGCAAAGGAATTACAAAATAAGATTTTTTAAATGCAAAAATCTAAATATGTGTGGCAGGGATGCGAGTTAAGAATGTGTGGGCGTACAGTTGAAAATTATCCACTATGCGTCCTCCCACCACTCAAATATACACCGTTCCACATCTTCGCTACTCTTTCTCGCGCTGCTTTATTTCCTTTGGTGGAAAATCCCCCTTATTCGGAAAAAAAAAGCACGGTTTCTATGAGGTAGGCCACGAGAACGAAGCTATTTTCAAATCAATATATATAAAACTAGCTGATGCGGCCTCGCCTGCTTGACAAATTATATACTAAAACCTTCCTCCATCACCCCTCTATCCATTGGTGAAAACAGCATGAAAATCGATGCAGTAGTTTTTGAGTTTATCGCGAACAGACAGACAGACCGATGCGGCGGAGGACTTTGTTTTATAATATGAAGTGATTCTTGCGTTATTGACTGACAATGCACAGCCAAAACTACTGATCGTAGAAAGCTGAAAAAAGACATACAAATTTCAGATATCTACGAAAAAAAAAAAATAATGACCCTGGCCATAAAGATTATAAACTACGATAATTTTGTAGGTATGTGCGAAGAAAATGGATCCTGAACGTAACCAATGATGGATTACTTTTATCTTTTTGTACGGTGAATATTCAAAAGATGACAAGGCTACAAAGAAAATGTTTCCTACAATATGAACTAGGTATTAGGACTGAAAATAATATCAAATGGATAATGTGTTAACGACAGAATGCTTCCGCTGATAGGCGGAACGCCACAGCAAGACTTTTATGAAGTATGGTCATATTTTTCATAGAATTTGTGCAATGTTAATAGGAACCAAATTCTATTTGATACGCGAAAGTTTAGATGGATGCGTGGATTCTTGTTACCCAATCATGATTAAACGACTGAACCCCGTGCTACTCTCTAAGCCCGAAGTCCATAGTTTCGGGCTTAGTTGCGGGCGTATTTTGCTCCGTATTACCTAACCAATAAGAGTTAATGTCAACACTAGTGGAAGTCGCTGTGAAATCGTGTTCTCATTCATTTTTAGTTCGGGTTTGGAACTAATCGTAAGTCCGTAATTAATACGGAGTCGAATACGCCCGCAACTAAGCCCGAAACTACAGACATCGGGCTTAGAGAGTAGCCCCCCAGATTTGATTGGAATTTGGCACAGAGATGGATTATAGTCTAGAATAGCTGAAAGGCGTCCAGTGAGAATGAACCCTTAAGATGTAATGTCAAAATATATGAATCGCCTTTAATTTAGAAGTAATATTGCACCTACTAACTAATACGGCGGCGACGCGCCACCGGTACATTGTGGACATCCCACCTATACTCACAAAACGTTTTGGGAATACATTAATTGTCCAGTACGATTGTATGGACTTTAAAAGAGACTAACCTCTGAGTTTGTTTCGGCGTTTCTTCTCAGAGCAGTCAGCTAGGAAACGCCGGCCTCATCTAGTTTAAAATGACCGCAAAAGATTGACGTGTAAAAGTGTTATTTACAACCTACTTACAATATCATTCATCATTTATTGTGCGTACAGCTAAGGAGTAGAATTCCCTGCCTGAGTCATGTTTCCTGATAGCTACAATCTGGGGGTAATTTCAAGAAAAATAGGTAACTTCTAGACAAGCGTGCTCCATCTTAGACCGCATCATCCCTTAACATCAGGTGCGCTATTGGTCAAACGTATGCCTATCAATAGTAAAAAATATTTATCGCCAGGTCACCCAAAAGATGAGTGGTAGAAAATGCATTAAGTTTACCTCTGTGCTTTTTGCGTGCGTAAAGTATTAAATACATACTATCTCTAATACTGATAATTTTGAAATTGCAAAAGTAACTGTTTCTACATGTTGTTGCATCTGCATGTTTTAACAGATTTGGGTAATACTTGACACATTGGGAGACTATATCCAGATAAAGGATATGGGATAATTGTTATCCGGAGGGTATTTTCACTTTGGATATATTTTTACAAGTCTTGCGAGCGAAACCGCGTATAAAAGCAAGTAAACAAATAATCCTACTAGTTAATATTATAAATGAGAAAGTTTGTGAGTATGTATGGATATGGATATTTGTTACTCTTTCACGCAATACTACTGAACTGATTACGATGAAAATTGGTATATAGGTAGCTGAAGACCTAGAATAACACATAGGCTACTTTTTATCCCGGAGTTCCCGAGGGATCGAGATTTACACGGGAATAACGAGAATTTATACGCGGACGAAGTCGCGGGCGGCCGCTAGTACATCATATTTCAATTTTAAAAGTCGATACTGAAACTGAATATAATACAATGTTTTCTTTTTCATTTTCTTCAATTTTGAAAATAGACCAAAAAGAATCTATTTCATTTCAAAATTTAGAAAAATTCTGTGGAAATGGTCGTCAAAATGAAACGATTGCCCATTTAAGTTTCGGTAGGCAAAAGCGAACAAGACAGTTATTTGAATCGGATTCATTATTTTCAATATTCTGTCTTCCATACCAGTTCCATTCGGTCTCACCTTGGCAACTGGTAGGTTCTTATAATAACTGGTTGCCATGCCAACAGGCACCGTATATTTTGCTTTCATTTCTTATATGGTTTGAGAAATACGACGGTATAAATACGTTTATTGGTAAGTAAGTATGTGATATAATAGGGTTGATTTCTGGGGAAAAACAATATGATTCTATTTCCCGTCACTTAGATTTTATCGACAAACATTGGACAGTTATTTTTTGCTTGATTAAATCACTTAAAACTGACCAATGTAAAACGCATCAAAGTTGTTTAAACTGGTTCTATTTTCTACGTGTAATGATAAGCCCCCTTTTTTTTAGGAATGGGAAATCATCAAATGACTTCTCCCGCTCTGGGTGGAGCGAGAGGGAATGTCAGACTTCTACTGACTAAAACCCATCCATGTGCCTTCATTGCCCTTTGTGTTCCGGAGTCGCGGTATCTCTTTCGAATAGTCCCGCAACTCCGGCAGTGTCCCGCAACTCCGGCAGAAATTATAAGCCCCTGTGACTTCACGTAGAAAATTAGAACCAGTTTTCCTAAAACGAGATTTTTTGTCGCACCACGCCTATATAAGCTCTCCCACCAATCGAGTCTGCCTTTCAAAATGAAACTACGAAAGTTTCTGAAATTCAGCCAATTTCGTATCTACCACAATCACAAATAACACTCATTTTAAATTCATTTCTTATATACAGAAATGGTACCTCAATTCCACTGAATATTTTTAAGCCAGCTTATTGCCGAAGTAATATTTGCTGTCGGCAGATTGCCAACATCAGATAAGTCCTTATCTTTAAATATGTAAGTACTGTGTAGGTCCTCATGTGTGTCGATTTGTTTTAATTTCGTGTCGCTAATCAGGTCGTGGCGGCAAATTCCGTTTAACGTTTTATCTGTGCGAAATTCTTGATTAAGTGGGCATGGAAAACATTGAATTTTTTATTCGCCATTGGTCAATTTTGAGTTCAGCTTTTTGTATCCTTATCTTCCTCATTTACAAACATATTTATTTGAAGTATGTTCATAAGGTATGTTCATAGAGCAAACTATTTTTTAGAATTAGTTATTAGTATTTACAGTAATGCGTTTTAATGAATGAATGAATGAATGTGCGTTTTTTTTTGTTTGTTATTTTATTATTTTCTAGGTATGTGTAAATTACTAAAATAGTTTTAAGTTACCTTGATATACGTTAGTATTCAATTAACATTTATATCAGACTTTTCGGTCCATAGAGTGTTAACTCTATGGACCGAAAAGTCTGATATAAATGTTTTGAATCGAATTGAATGAAATCGTTATGAACATTGTTCTACACTTTATACCTAAAGAATGGTTTTACCGATATTGATGATCTTTGGTTTGTTAAATTTTTCTTTGATTTAAATAGCAGAATAACTAGTAAAACACTTGAAAAAATAAAGAAAAAAAAATTTTTCAACAAAATGAATTTGCTCAACAAAATACAACGCCGGTTCTGAGGGCAAATTCTACTTATTTTTTAGCAACTTTCGCATTTGCATCTGAGCCGAAATCTGTCAAAAACGTAAAAAAATGATCATTTTTGACAGTACGCTTTTGACATTTTGGTTGCGAATGTTTTATTTAAAAATTAGTCGTATTAGAGTCATTCCATTATCGCGGCTGCAAAATTTTGACTCATTCAAGACTTGCTACTAATGAAATAAAACCCATATTTAAAAAAGTTAATGATTGATAGATTACATTTTATTGAACTTTTCATAAATTCGTATATAAAATTTAAATTGAAAAGTTTACACAGCCAAAAAAAAGGTTTAAAATGCCATTGCGAGTGCAACTAAATCGGTCAACCTTTTTTAATTACAATACAATAACACAAAAACCTTTTATTCGTGAAAAAAATATCAATGTAGTATTGCATTCTTATATTGACAAACGATAAACAATTAACATATATATACATATAATTATATTTAAAATAAAAATAAATAATGAATTATCTACTGTTCAAGTGATCGCGGGTGCAACATCGTATGATTTGCAGTTGGCCCGAAATCATAAAATAATAAACATTTAAAGTAGGCTATCAGCTACAATATAAAATTGGGTTTATAGTTATTTCCACTAACATAAAAAAGTCACAAATATTGAAACTAATTCAGAGAGACGTTTCTAGTGGAATCACCCATTGGCACACTGAAACACGGCAAAAATTAGTTCTGAGCCAGTTAAATTTCGCCGGGACCACTACTTCAATAAGAAACCTCATACAAGAACGTGCTAATCATTGACGTGGCCTTATGTCAAAACAAATTGATACTGCTGTCGTAAAAATAAAAGATACAAGAGAAAATTGTTCAGAGCTATAGAATAAATATGCATAATGAAACATTTATAAGGGCGTGCATAGACGGAACACAGAAAATTAGCGTTCTCTGCCGACAATAATCGACGGACGAAAGACGGACCCTGTTTAATACAACAGTGGATAAATTTGACATGCATAATAGGGAATTTGCATGCGATTTTTATATTTGCAAAATGAAATACTTATTGGACGAAGTTGCGCGGGTCAGCTAGTAAAAAATAATTTCATGATTTTTTACTAGCTGACCCGCGCAACTTCGTCTCCGTCACATTTTCCATTATTTCTCCGCTCCTATTTGTGTTAGCGTGATGATATATAGCCTATAACCTAACCTAACCTTCCTCGATAACTGGGTTATCTATCACTGAAAGAATTTTTCAAATCGGTCCAGTAGTTTCGGAGCCTATTCACTTCAAACAAACAAATCTTTCCTCTTTATGATATTAGTGTAGAAAATACCTTCATCAGCGATGAAGACAAGTATTAAAGCTTCAAAGATTAGAAAGAGAAATCCGATATGGACTTTGACGTCAAAGTCCAAGACGTGTATTCAGCAGCCATAGAAAAGAGCGTTTTCGCGAGAGGCACAGATGCATTTGTTTAAAATCAATTTTATCTCGTTCGTTTGTCGAGTACTTAATTTTGATTCTGTTTTCACTGTTAGATTATAGACTAGATTACAGCTGTTTTGTATGTTTTTGGATAAATAGTATAGATAATAAATATTTATTTTCATGCATATTCCCTATTGTCACTGTTTTGCGACAGGTGTTGTTTAATAAAGCAGAGAATGAATGAAATAAACGTACCAAATTGTTGAGTTGTCAGATTGACGCTTGTTGCTTGTCAACAGTCAGTTTTTTTAAATAGGCCCCCGCTGCCTGGAAAGTTTTACAGATAGCAACATAACATCTTTGACAGTCGTTACGGATAGTCAAAACCCACAAATTTTGACACCAGTCTTGTCAAAGGCTTTTTACCCAGTTATTGGGTTGTCAAATAAGCAGTCACTGCATGTATAATATTAACTAAACACACTATGCCGAAGATGCTTGGCAATGCTATTTGAATTACTGACGGCACATTATGCCGAAATTACGTTGCATTACAGCGTACGCCGAACTTCGGCCGGGCTTAAGTTCAGCGGCCATTCGGTGGTAACGTATTCTGTAGAGGACACAAATTATACGCGACCGAAGTTCGGTTCGATTGTCAACAAAGATCCGGGGCGGGGATCAGCGGGAATGCAAAAGTTATTTAGAATTGGCTCCGCCCCTTGATAAAGTGATACCTTTCATTTTGTAAAAGAGGGGGAGACCTGGTTTCCTGAAATACAGGCCCAGAGCTTAGTTAAGGCACCATTTTTCTACAATATTAATTATTTTGTTTGCTCTGATACCACATAGTATAAAAATTGTGGCAAGAAAATAAATAAATATTAAAATTATTAAAAAAACAGGTCCATTGACCTATGGCTTACATATTATCTAATATCTATCTTAATCCCAATAAAAACTTTAACTGAACGAAATCATTCATTATTCATACATCGAATTCCATTGACGGTTGGCCCCGAGTTACCAAAGTTGGCCCCGACAAAGACCAGCAAAGGATATTTGATATGCGATAACATCGACTTTAGATTGAGTTTGTTTGGCCGCGAATAGGAAATGTTTGAAAGAGCTTAATAATAGGGTTCAATTATCAAAGGATGAAAACGTGGCCTGATTACTTAGCCAGTGGCCGGTCAGTCTGTTTGTCCGTCGGTCTAGATTATTAGATTACTTTGTTGAAAAGCAATTGTAGCTATTGGAATAGTTACGTAAAAATCAAGAATTAGCAATTTCTTTAATTTTCAGTTACACTACGTCCGCTACATTCGTAACTATACAGGGTTATTTGTAAAACACCAGAAACCTCTTAGGCAGTGAAAGTACACATGATTATAAGCAACTTTTGTTTTGGTAAAACTCCGAAATCTCGAAAAAAATATCAGCTGTTTCATACAAAATGCAGTATTTAGCCAATGAAAATGTATGAAACAGCTGATATTTTTTTCGAGATTTCGGAGTTTTGTTGCAAAAGTACAGTAGAACAAAAGTTGCTTATAATCATGTGTACTTTCACTGCCTAAGAGGTTTCGGGTATTTTTTCAATTTCCCTGTATAGAACAGACTTTTCTAATAAATACGAAGCTACAATTTCAGTTTAAAGGAAGATGAGGATTTTGCTTGTTGACAAAGGCTGGTTAATAATTCTCGTGACCCAAGGACTGGTTTTTACTTTTGCCAGATGCTAAGCATTGCCATACAACGTGGCAATGCCGCGAGTCTTGTGGACACATTAACAGCTGATCGCGTTGAGGACGAATTTTTTATGCAAAAGTTTTGTTTATTTTACGCCGGCTGTCGCTGAAAATCAACGCTGTGGCTCTGTCTCGCTAACGAGTCCCAGCATTATGCTGAGAGATGGCCGTTTTGTGCGAATATGACGCTTTTTCCCCAATTTTTCACAAAACCGTAATTTTGTGTTTTTTTTTATTTGCGTTTGCGTCATGCTTGGCGCAAATAAACTCTTTTTGTTTATTTCTATTTTTAACCGACTTCCCAAAAAGGAGGAGGTTATCAATTCGGTTGTATGTTTTTTTTTTTTTTTTTTTTTTATGTTTGTTACCTCATATCTCCGACAATTATGAACCGATTTGAAAAATTTTTGTTTTATCTGAAAGGATATACTTGCAGATTGGTCCCATTTAAATCATATCAAAATCGGTTACGAACTTTGGATTTTAAATCGAAATAGCTGGAATTTGACTATTTAGATGATTCTTTGATGATCGAAATTGCGTATTTTGCTTTTCTGCGATTTTGGAGTGGTGTTGTTAGGTGTAGGGCACCACTAAAAAGTGAAAAATAAAAAACTTTTTACAAAAAAATACAACCGACTTCCAAAAAAAAAACACTACAAAGTAAAAAATAACTTTAATTTCGGAAGTCGGTGTCAAAAAACGAAGAAACTAACAAAAACACCGACTTCCGAAATTAAAGTTATTTTTTACTTTGTAGTGTTTTTTTTTTTGGAAGTCGGTTGTATTTTTTTGTAAAAAGTTTTTTATTTTATTTGTTAATTATAGTGCTTTTTTACAATACTAAAAAAGGATATTTTTTGGACATTTTTTGTGCGGAACCAACAGTGTCCCAGGCTGACTCACACATGCCAGTTATTCCAACCTAAATACTCTGACGTCCTGCGACAACATTCGAACTAACTTTTAGAAAATAATTTTGTTAAAAACCGTCGTCTCCGTCATCTGGCCTGTACGTGATTTCAATGACAAAGCGAAGTTTGTTTTCGTAACAAAAATGTCACCGCCTGATGTCCAACTTACCGGACTTTCTTGCGGAGATCTGAAAAAGAAAGAAATTTGTTTTAAGTAAAACATACAACAGATTCTATAAGAACGTTCAAATACAAGAACGTGTGCCTGAGAAAGTCCTATTTGGTGAGTAATAAATTATTGTATCCATACTTAATTATAATAAACAGTCTGATCACCGCGGCTTCTCCTGCTGACAAATGACTTCTGACTTTGACTTCTGACTTTGACTTCTGACTTTGACTTCTTACTTTGACTTCTGACTTTTCCCTCTGACTTTGACTTCTGACTTTGACTTCTGACTTTAGACTTCTGACTTTGACTTCTGACTTTGACTTTGACTTCTGACTTTGACTTCTGACTTCAAAAAGATAGGACAGGGTAGGGTAGGGTATTAATTAGGTTCTTTAGGATTTCAAAATTTGTCTAAATCTTTTTGCTTTTCGATATTCAAAAACAACAAAAAGTGTCGAAAGTGTCGTTACAACTTTCGCAACGCGCGATAAGGAACTTCGTTCCAAAAGTAACTGAAGACGCTACAACCGGTCCTGTGCGTCTCTCATCCATCGGCTACCCCTGACTTTCACCAGGACAATGGTCCACCTTGTGTAAAGGCCTTCCAACGTTACGTCTTCCAGTACGCGGTCGCTACTCTAGAACTTTTCGGCCTCATGGACCATCTGTTCTGCGAGCAATATACCCTGCCCACTGTGACTTTAGTTTGGCGATCTTTCTTGCTACGTCGGAATAATCATCATTAGATTGTTTCTGCGTTTGAATGATCAAAGAGTAATGATGCGACAACGCTTTTTCAATGGTATTACGGATACCTATACTTTTTTTTTTATTTGTGATGGGTTTGCTCTTGACCTTAGTCTTGGTCAGAAATGACAGAGACAAAGTCTATGATGGAGCGAGCTTACCCAGAAGGAGCCTGTTTACTCTAACTTTGAAGAGATTAGGGTTGTAAGCGTTCGGAAACACAGACGCAGGCAGAGAATTCCACTCTTTTGCTGTCCGTATTATAAAAGACGTTTGGAATCGCTTTGTGCGAATTCGTGGAATAGCAACAAGGTAGGGATGGTAAGCTGCAGTGCGTCTGGATGTCCGATGGTAGAAGGGTGCTGGTGGAATGAGGTCGTTGAGTTCTTGGGCACATTCGCCGAAGTATAATCTGTAGAAGACCGACAGGCAGGCAACCTTGCGGCGATGAGCCAAGCTGTGAAGCTTGGCATCCACCAGTTTTTCGTCACCGATGAGCCTCTTAGCTCTGCGTTCCACCGAGTCAAGCGCGGCAAGCTGGTACTTGGCCGAGCCATCCCAGAGGTGGCTGCAATACTCCATGCAGGATCGGACTTGTGCTTTGTAAAGGGTTAAAAGCTGTCCAGGCCTGAAGTATCGCTTCACTCTATTCAGGATGCCCAGCTTTTTGGCTGCAGTTTTGGCTTTGTACTCAATGGTGGCGCCGAAGTTCAGACTGGATGTCAACTCCATGCCTAGAAGCTCGAGCCGATCAGTCACAGGAACAGATACACCCCGAAAAGTAGGAGTTTGGGCGAAACGACTCCTTTTAGCGGTAAAAAGACACGCCTGAGTTTTGGTGGCGTTAAAAGTGACCAGATTGTCGTCACCCCACTGAGAGACAAAACTCAAGGTCAAATTTGTCCGCTCTACCATGGCCTCTCTCCATGACCGAACTTCACCCCCGCTGGTTGTTGCGCTAGACATGTATCTCTCTGAAACCGTACTGTCATCTGCGTACCCAACAAGACCAGGCTGAACTAAAACTACTTAATTAACTTTGTAACTTTTTTATGGATGGGTAATCATAAAATGACTCCTCCCGCTTTGGGCCAAGCGGAAGGGAGTGTCAGGCTCTTACTGACTAAAACTCATCCATATTCTTCCTAGTGCCCTTTGTATTCCAGGGGCGCGGTGACTCTTTCAAACAAATTGATGCTGAAATGTCTTTGATGCAAGCGTGGAACACAACGCACCGTCGCGTCGACCCGGGCCTGGCTCTGATCGGAAAACAAGCCAACCCACGCTTGCTGTCCGCAGGCCGACCACGGTGGCTGGGAATCGCCCTGCGACTCCCGACGCCGCCATCTTCTTCTGTTGCGGCGGCTGGGGCGTAAGGTTTCCCTCTCTCTCGCGCGTTCGGCCTCCTCCTTCGCTAGCATTACTGCTTCGCAGAAAGAGGTGACCGCTTCCCATGCCTCCTCGCTGAGGACCAAGGATTAAATCAGGGAGGGCCGGACGCGAGAGATCGCCGCCTCATGTCACCTTGACGAGGACCCAACGGTGCTCTGTCCATGCAGGGCAGACGTCCAATTAACTGTGTACCTAAGACTGTGGTACGAAACATCCTACTGCAGTCTTAGCACACAGTAAGTTAACATCAAAGACAAATTATTTACACCAAATACATTAAGCCGACGTGCCAAACCATTAAATGTAGACTTAAGACAGATAAATCAGTCGATACTTGGTTAAATGCTAAAAGACGATGTCGGCACATTTTCGTGAGTGTGTGTGTGACTGTGTGTATATGTGTGTGTGTGTGTGTTCATAGTAATACGAAGGGTACATTTACCACGTGAAACCTCACACTAGTTTTTACCACTATACAAAAACATACAGAAGTTTTACTTTGAACGAAGCAGTAGTGAACGACAAGTGAGCTGTCAAACCATACAAACAAGATGGAATGATAGCTCGCATGTCGTTCACTCCACCTAAGTGATCCCGGTGAGCTGGCAACAGAATCGACCAGCTGAATCGCATTGCAGTATTCTGTGAGCGAGATTGGAAATCTGCGAGACAGAGAGAGAGAGAGGGGAAGTAGAAAGAGGGAGCAATAGGAAGGCTTGTTTTTAAGCAGAATTTTCACGGCCACAAACGTAGATAATTAAGTGACTATGTAGCGGCATCGATACCGCCACGAAAACCTAAGTAGCAAAATGGATACCTCAACAGAAAGTAACGCAGCGCCATCTATACCACCAGCAACTTTATTTGACATATTTTTTTAT
Organism: Ceramica pisi; assembly: GCA_963859965.1. NCBI lineage: Eukaryota > Metazoa > Arthropoda > Insecta > Lepidoptera > Noctuidae > Ceramica > Ceramica pisi. Next base: position 1,447,151 of record OY982537.1, on the reverse strand, counting down.
AGAATAGGAAATCATCAAATTACAGTGAGGCAGCGGAGCGGAGAAACGGAGAAACATTATCCAATCCTATCAGTAAAAATGTCAGTGACTCACGTAATGCGGATATTTTATGCAATAAGCTTGTGTCCTGAAAAAATCTAATTAGTCCGTCAGTTAGATTATCAAAAAATATTTGACCCGTATTTTTTCTTTTGTACGGGAACCAAAATTGACGAAGTTACGACGCTTTTAAAATTCTAAATACGTCTCGCCCTGCCATAATTTTTAGCGAGTCGTGACGTCAAGAGCCCCCACTCCCGACTTTTATGCGTTTTATCTTTGTCAATATTCATTAAATGACAAAAACAAAAAGTACGTGTCCATTATTTTTCAATACTCTAACTGACAGACTAAATAGTTTTGCAATTTGTGGATGTTGGAAACTAGCCTATTCTCCGTTTCTCCACTCCACTGTAATGAACTGGCTGACTGTCCATTGGAGCAGAGAGGGAAGGAGCGGAGAAATATTATCCAATGTCTTCTTCTCTTGCGTTACACTCTTGACACAGTGGTCGTGGTCGTATCCCTAGAGGTAGTGGCTCGCTTCACAATCTTTCGCCACTCGTTGCGAGTCGCCGCCTTTCTGGAACATTCTTGGAGTGGTCCACTTAGTGCCGATTTCATCTGGTCCGTCCACCTCGCGGGTGACCTGCCTGTGGCCCGTACACCCTCAACTCGTCCTTGTACCACCAGATGCCTTACGGCAGTATTTGCATAAAATCTCTGCTCGACTTCAATCACTAAGATTTTTGTACAGTCGCAAGCTACCCGAAAGTGTAAAATTTTCCCAATCAACCTTGAACCTTATTCCCTTTCAGTAAAGTTGAAAATCTATTGAAGAAATTTGACAGATTAACGTAGCTTGATGTACTGGCGTCTGTACAATGCCATTGTTTAAATGACTCCGTTTCTCTGCTCCGTTGCCTCACTCCGCATCAATGGACAGGCAGCCTTACTGACTAAAACCCATCCGTGTTCCTCCGTGACCTTTTTGTTCCAGGGTTTCAGTGAATCTTTCGAACAAATTCCACAACATTGGAACACGGATGCCACAACACACACACAATAAAATAAATCTTGATTAGATTATTATTTCTCGAAATATTATGGAAAAAGCGTTTTGTATATAACTAGCTGACCCACGCAACTTCGTTTGCGTCACATTTTCCATTAATGCTCGGCTCCTTTTAGTCTTAGCGTGATGATATGTAGCCTATATCCTTCCTCGATACATGGGCTATCTAATACCTACTGAAAGAATTTTTCAAATCGGACCAGAAGTTCCTGAGATTACCCCCCTACATACTAACTTACAAACTAATGTTACCTCTCTATAATATTAGTATAGAATGTCCCATCCAAATTCAATAGTTTCCAATATATCCGTGTCTTATTTAGAAAAATAATTTACAAGTTCACCTGATGTTTAACAATCTTACGGCGTTTGCCATTTTCGGTGACATAGGTACATAATTATTTTGTTGCGATTGAGTGGACCTTTTCCAATAATCTATTTAGTGACTACACCCACATAGTTAACTAAAGGTAAGTGTTCTTCAATTTACAATGTAGGAGAACCGTAATTATAATGGATTTGAGTTTAAGTTTACTAATTGCGCGCGTGTTGTGTTAATTTAGACTCAGTTATTAATCTTGATTGAGCTTCGTAAACCTGCAACGGATTATACCGGTTTTAATTAATACATTAATTTTTAGAGCTTTTAAGTAGCAGAAGGTACGATATTTCTTTGAATATTTTTAATTAAACTTGGAATATAATAGCAGGACTAAAGGCCGCGTTGAAAACTTTACTGATGCTATTTAAAACTTCTGCCCAAAACTTGACCATTTTTCTAGTAAGGTCTGTAAATCGAAACAAACATTTAAGATGGTGACATTGTTTTTCGATCGTTCAGTAAGTATAAACTACTAGCTGACCCGCGCAACTTCGTTTGCGACACATTTTCCATTACTGATGTGTGATGATATATAGCCTATAACCTTCCTCAATAAATGGGCTATCTAACACTGAAATAATTTTTCAAATCGGACCAGCAGTTCCTGAGATTACCCCCTACATACAAACTAACAAACATACAAACTTACAAACAAATTTTACCTCTTTATAATATTAGTATAGATAAAGATTAGTATGGAAGAAAAAACGGTTTCTAAAAGTATTTAGGTACTTATGAAAAAAACAAATATTTAAAATATGTTTTGGGTTTTTCATCCACTAACATTTTTGGTGAAATATTAGCGACCAACCTCGACTTTGGCACGACTTTACGAAACTTCTTGACTTTTGTACAAATGACATACAAAAACACCACATTTATAAAACCATATCAAAATCTAAAATAATCAAAGATTTTGAGAATCTTCAAAACTTTCGAAGATGTAATCGAAAATAGCAACTTTGTTGCATACCGTTTAGAGAAGAAAATAATATACTCGTGTAACTCACTATAAATGTCCCCCACTTAATTTACAACAACTCCCTACAAACAAAACAAATGAACAGACAGACGAGACAATGCAATTATCATTAGAAGACACAGCGATACACTTAGGTACAAACAAGATGGGGAGAATAAAGTGCAGCAGCTGTTTGTCATCCCACGACGTCTGTGCAAGAGTATTGAGACATGAAGACAAAGTGTAGGTAATGGCCTCGCGGTTGGAGCGAGGTTTGTATGACGGGGAGCGGGGCTATCTTGTGTCAGACTTAGGCCGTGGTCACGAACTCAGCGACAGCGGCGGCGGCGCAGGCAGTTCCATATAAATCAATGCATTTGAAGCGACCAGCTGCGCTTCCAAATGCATAGATTCATATAGAATTGTCCGCACCGCCGCTGCACCACTCCTTGCCCGCTGAGTATGAGCACAGATTGCTCATCGTGTTAACATATATGTTAAAAAATATATGGGGGCCGAGTCACCCGCGTCCGTAGGAGAATACCCTTCAGCGAATCCCTACACGTGGTCCCTGGGTGGTGCTAAACAGGTGACATTAACCGTCTCCGTGGTCTAGTGGTTATTATACCATCTGCTTCAGACCCAGAGGTCCCGGGTTCGATTCCCAGCGGGGGCAAATTTTTTGCTCGGTTTGGTTGGTGGTAGGACTTGTTCTGTTGTTAACATATTTGTCAATAACATAAATAAGGTTCTTCCGTTACTGGTTACTGTGTAAGAGATTGACAGACAACGCACAGCCAAGGTTACTGGACATCCCTTTGTTGCTGTTCAAGATAATTATGAAACAAACAAGATAGGAAGAATGAAGTGCAACAGCTGCTTGTCATCCCACGATATCTGTGCAAGATGGCATGAAGATAAAGTGTAACTAAGGCCGCTATCCCACTGGTGTTTTACGAGCGTTCGCGTTTCTCCAATGTCTATGCAGCGTCAACGCTGCGCAGACGCGACGTTGACGTTGCGGTTTTTGGATACAGGTACATTCACGCCGTCTCGCCCGCGCCCACACGGAAAGAGCGGGATGGCGTGATTTTACCTGCCACTACAGACTTGGTCGTTGGAGAAACGCCAACGCTCGCAAAACGCCAGTGGGATAGCGGCCTTATGGCCACGCGGAGCGGGGTTTATATCGCGGGGAGCGGGGGATATCATGTGTCAGACTCGGTTACAGAATGATCATCGTGTTGTCAATTTCATCATCATCATCATACTAACCCAAAGACTAGGTACCACTGCTGGACCACTCCCAAGAGTTGCCACAACGACCAGTCCTGCACGTTTCGCATCCATCGGTTACCCGCGACCATCACTACAGAGTTTAATTTGAATCTTGCCCCAGGGTATATGCTCACCACCGTAGGCGCGGGCCTGTGGACGGTGAGCTATGGACCGTCCGTCCGTCTTATGACGACAGGCCGTGTCAACGACGCGTTCGTGTTCCACGCACGCCTCATAGAGAGTCAGCACAGTGAGGGGCCCGAGAGGGCCGACGCCTGCCGGAGTCGCGGATTTATTCGCAAGAGACACCGTGGCTCCGGAACACAAAGGGCAACGAAGGAACATGGATGGGTTTTAGTTAGTAAAACTCTGACACTCCCTCCCGCTCCGCCCAGAGCGGGAAAAGTCATTTGATGATTTCCCATGCCTAAAAAAAGGGTATATGCTCACAAGTCGTAAGCAACTTTTATGTTTTGGTAAATTATCCATAGTTCTCACCTTGAGTGATAAAAGGAAATGCTCACAAATTGCTGACAAACTCATTTGTTTTCAGGTGAATCATCAAGAATCACCTTTACTGATTTTTGAAAAGTAATATATCAAAAGGAGTGGAATTCCCTGCCAGAGTCTGTGTTTCCTGGCTGCTAAAACCTGGGAGTATTTAAGTCAAGATTGAATAGGTTACTTCTAGTCAAGCGTCTCTCATCTTCGACCGCATCATCGCTTACCATCAGGTGAGATAGAAGTCAAACGCATGCCTGCCATTAGTAAAGAACAAAAAGACTAAAACTTTCTTACAACACTTTGTTCAAGTATAAAGCACTAGCTGACCCGCGCAACTTCGTCTGCTTCACATTTTCCATTACTGCTCCGCTCCTATTTGTTTTAGCGTGATGTTAATAGCCTATAACCTTCTTCGATAAATGGGCTATCTAACACTGAAATAATTTTTCAAATCGGACCAGTAGTTCCTGAGATTACCCCCTTCATACAAACTTACAATCTTACAAACAAATGTTACCTCTTTATAATATTAGTAAAGAATTAGAGAGAATAATAAATAAAGTTAGACTACTTAAGGTAGCTTTAGACGGGCAATTTTGCTCGGCAACACAATATTATGTCGATCATACTGGAGCAAGTAGTGGAGTATTCTGCAGCAACTTTAATAAAATGCGACAACTTTTTCGGCAATATTGTTTCCAATAGGGAATATGCATGAAAAAAGTATTTATGATCCGAACAGTTTTTCTAAAAGTATTTGAAAATATAATACTAACTGTGAAATTAGAATCTAAACTGTTCGAAAAACGAACGAGATACAATTATTTTAAACAAATATATCTGTCCCTCTCGCGAAAACGCTGTTTTCTATGGCAGCTGTATAGTCATCGTGAAATTTGACGTCACATTACGTATCGGACTTCTCTTTCTAACTGAAGTCTTTGAAGCTTTATAACTTAATTAATGATGAAGGTATTTAAAAAATAATTTCATGATTGTTTACTAGAGCTAATAAGTATTTTATTTTGCAAATAAAAAAATTGCATGCATATTCCCTATTGTTTCCATTATATATCTCTAGCTTTTAGCTTTTGCACGCGCATATCCCGATTATTTCCCATTCTCAAAAGAATTTCGAGATATCCTTTCTAAGTGCTTCCCTAAACTCCCGAAGGAACCTATATGCCAAATTTCAGCTGCCCACACCCAGTTTGGGCTGTGCGTAATTGTCTGTCACTCACTCACTCACTCACTCACTCACTCAGTAAGGGAAGGATTTCATACATTAGGATTGGCTGCCACCCGCGGCTTCTATTTTTTTTTAATATTGATAGGCGTACGTTTGACCGCTATCTCACCTGATGTTAAGCGATGATGCGGTCTAAGGTGGAGCACGCTTGCCTAGAAGTAACCTATTCACTCTTGACTTAAAGACTCCCAGGTTGTAGCTATCAGGAAACACAGACTCAGGCAGGGAATTCCACTCCTTAGCTGTACGCACAATGAATGTATTCCCAAAACGTTTTGTGCGTATAGGTGGTGCGTATGTCCACCATGTACCGGTGGCACATCGCCGTACGTCTTGTGGTCCGATGGTGGAACGGGCTTCCGCGAGTACGTCAATAACTATCCCAAGGGAACATACTCTCCAGATAAAAAGTATCCTATGTGTTATCCTAGACTATAATCTACCTTTGTACCAAATTTGATCAAAATGCGTTCAGGGGTTCTGAAGTGATTGAGCAACAAACACCCATACTAACTTTTCGCCGAATTGACGTTCGCTGTCGTTGCCCTAAATTGTTTGATATTTGTGACGTCACAATGATGAAATGTTTGTGACGTCAACCAGTATCACCGCCGCGTCTGTCAGTCTGTTCGCGATAAAGTCAAAAACTACTGCACCGATTTTCATGCTGTTGTCGCCAATGGATAGAGTGGTTCTCGAGGAAGGTTTTCGTATATAATTTGCCAAGCGGGCTTCAGCTAGTCTATACTAATATTATAAGGAGGTAACATTTGTTTGTAAGTTTATATGTAGGGGGTAATCTCAGGAACTACTGGTCCGATTTGAAAAATGGGAATAAATATAATGACCACCATAAAATGCTTTGATACCCTTAGTTTTGTAACCAAAAATATCTACTTAACACCAGAAAAATAGTCACGACTCCACTTTAAATTGTATTCGACCACCAAATTTAGTAAATGATCACCAAATCTTAGCGAGCAAATTAATATTCAGTTAGTACAATATTCAAATTCTATAGTAACGTGTCTGCGTCAGATCGCCTCTATGGCTGGTGAAACATGTGGGTTAGGTTAGGTTAGAACCATGACCATTAGCGCGCGAAGGCGAGCGAGCGAAGCGAGCGTGCCGCGGTAGCGGCCGCCGAGCGCCAGATTGGTTTAATTTTGGTGATCATTTACTATTTTTGGGTTACTCATGATTTACTTGGAGTCATTTTACTTAAATAGGATAGCAAAACTTTGGTTATAATTTTAGTGTTAAAACTTTGGTTATAATTTTACATTAAAATGCGAGTTTCATTTTGGTGATCATTTACTACTTTTGTCTGCTATTTGTTACTATATCATTATTGGGAGTTCTCGAAGCATTGCTAAACTGGATTTAACAGCATTGCCAAATATCCTGTTCGACAGTACGATTGTCCCATTTAGCTCTGATGTAAAAGATCTTGGTTTGCGAATTGATAGTACCTTATACTGGCGTACTCAAGTCGCCAGTGTAAGTCAGAAGGTTACCGGAGCGCTGCGGGCCCTGTATCGCTTGAAAAACTTTTTACCATCAAACACGAAGACAATGCTTGTACAGACCTTAATTTTTCCTATCATCGATTATGGCGATGTGTGTTACTATGACCTGAATGCAGATCTCCTCAACAAACTTGACCGTCTTCTGAATTACTGCATTCGATTTGTTTTCAATCTGCGTAAATATGATCATGTCTCTGCGCATCGGTCACTTTTAAAGTGGTTGCCCATACGCGAGCGTAGAGAGCTAAGGGCCCTTACTACTTTGTTTTCTTTCCTTGACTCTTCCAGCTCTCCCAGTTATCTTGCCCCTCACTTCCAGTACATTTGCGCCAACCACAATCGAAATCTTCGCTCATCACATAACCGCGTTCTTCAATGTCCCACTCACCGTACTGACTTTATTCACTCTTCCTTCTTCGTTCAGGCTATTTCTCTGTGGAATGCGCTCCCTCAAGAAGTCAGGATGGCCACCAACCGATTAACCTTCAAAGTTGGAGTTCGTGAGCACATTCGCAAGAAGTTGGCAGTATAGTATCAGCACAGCGCTAATATTTCCCAATTGTCTATTTGTACTAAGTAATTGTTTAGTATATTCGTATGTTTAATTTTTCCAATTCGAATTTTATTATTTTATATTAGTCTTATATGTATTGTTTATATAATAAATATCAATCGCAATTCTGTTCTCAACATTGCACCTACCACTATTTGTCTCTTCGTCACCCAAAGGTTGACTGGTAGAGAATGCCTGTGGCATTAAGTCCGCCTCTGTACATTTGTGCTTAAAGTGTTAATTAAATAAATAAATAATATAATATCTGGATATATTATTTATTTATTTAGTATCTGGTATTAGATAGCCCATGTATCGAGGAACGATATAGACCACATATCATCACGCTAAGACTAAAAGGTGGAAAATGTGACGCAGACGAAGTTGCATGGGTCAGCTAGTTGCTTTTAAATTGATCAATTTTCATTGCCTGTGTTAGTATACCTAGAGATAGTTTTTCTCTTCTATAGCACGAAGTTTATAGAAGTGGATTAGTGCTCATAAATCATGCATAGTTTACTACTATAACATTGATTAATTACTGAATAACAAAGAACCAATGCTTTTTAGATGATGTAGATTTAGCCATTAATATTATATTTGTAAGTAGGGCGATATTTTTGCTTTAAGATTTTACTGGCCTAGTTATTAATGTCATATTTGTATGACAAGCGATATTTTCGTTTTTAGAGTTTTTGCGTTTTTTTAGGGCGCCAGGGTTGGGACAAGCAAAATAAGGGCTTTGGCTCGAGACCAAAAATATTAGAATAAGTACCGAGGAATTAATATTTTGTACGCTCTTTTGGTTTGTAGACACGAGAGATAAAAATACAGCAAACAAATAGTGGACTGGACTAAAAAAATCGACAAATAGTCCGTCAGATAGGTGTCCAAAAAATCTGACTCGTATTTTTATAACGGCTTAACGTGCTTTCCGTGGCACGGAGAAAACTCTGTATGAAGCTATAACAAAATATAATAAAAATACGTTATTATGGAACTCTTTTACTTTAGTACCTACGAGTTAGGCATAGGTATCCAAATTATTAGGCTCATCACATTATAAATGTCTAAACCATTTGCAAAAGAAACCCAATATCAAACCTTTATAGATCTTCGTCACGAAACAGCAGTTCTCGCAATCCTCTATATTTACCCGTTGTTTGCAAACATTATGGAATCCATTTCCTCTCAACCAAAGTTCACACCATTCGCTGATAAACAAAATCTCCTATTTCAGTTTGTCCTTCCTTTTTATCTAGCCGTGCTCGCGGCTCTGCCTGCTAGATTTTTTAATTATGGTGTTTCTGGTTGATTCATTCACGACAAAATTATAAGTATCGACGCCGAGTTGCTAGCCTGTCGATTATCTACCGGTTGCATTTTGGGGAATGTGCGACGGAATTGCACAATTTAATTCCGCCAAGCCCGTTCCATCATCGGACCACAAGACGAACGGCGATGCGCCACCGGTACATGATGGACATCTCACTCACATGTACAAAACGTTTTGGGAACACATTCATAGTGCGTACAGCAAAGGAGTGGAATTCCCTGCCGGAGTCTGTGTTTCCTGATAGCTACAACCTGGGAATCTTTTAGTCAAGAGTGAACAGGCTCCTTCTGGGTAAGCTCGCTCCATCGTAGACTTTGTCTCTGTCATCTCTGACCAAGATTAGAGTCAAGAGCAAAGCAAGTCACAAAAAAAAAAAATATATGGAGAGTCCGCTGAAAAAATGTAATTAATTAGTCCGTCAAATAGATTATATATTTTTTTCTTTTCTCACATAAACCAAAATTAATGAAGATACGACCCATTTAAAATTCTCAATACAGTCACGCCACGGTATAATTTTTAGTACGTTCTGACGTCAAGAGCCCCCACTCCCGAATTTTGCGATGCGTATTATCTTTGTCAATATTCATTGATTTACAAAAGCAAAAAATACGTGTCCATTATTGTTCAATACTCTAACTGACGGACTAAATAGATTTTTTGATGGCGGAAACTAGCTTATTCTATTCGCTGTTATGTCAATTTACAGAGTTGTTTAAGCTTACCATTTTATACTGTACTTTTAAATTTTAGGTTTCAACAACCGCGTGTAGACCAAAAGAAATACTAAAATTCTTAACATGTAGGATAGCCAACCCTTTCAGTACAGAGGAGACATATTTACCATACTGCGGTGAGAATGTGGTCAGTCCCCTTTATTACTTGTCACTTTACTGCCCGTTAGCGCGCGAAAACCGAAATAGTGACGCCATTTTGTATACATAGGATACGTGAAATAATACGGTTTTTATGGGCAAATGGCCGCTGGTTTATATCCAGCCATTGCTTTTACATGTCAGAAGAGAGTCTAGTCTGTTGAAATACTGTGGGGGCTAGCACGAATATTTTGACGTATAGAAACGTTAATGTAAGTGAATTTTAAAGGAGAAAAACTATAACCCCATAGTGTTTTGGTGTAATTTTGTTCCCGGCTCTTTTGAATATCTACAATTATTCCCAACCCAGCTACTACTTAATAATGTACATTATTAAAGTACCTTTCAATGGTTTTATTAAAGAAAATTATTTGACTTTGAGTCTTTGAATCGGAGAGGCAATGGAGGTTCTTACTTAAACATGAAATACAACTCTGAAGCAACAAAGAAACTACTTCAAATCTCCATTTTACATTTCCATTCTAATAAAATAAATGCAAATTCAGAACGAATCGCATGCATAATTAAATTATTTATTTTGCTAAGAAATCGCCTTGAATTGTAGAAACTTTATGGCAATAGGCGACTTACATCAAATTTTTCGAATCCAATTTCATCCTTAGCCTTGTTTGAGCACTACTTTTTTATTACTGTTGATAGACACGCGTTTGACCACTATCTCACCTGATGGTAAGCGATGATGTGGTCTAAGATGAAGTGCGCGTGCCTAGAAGTAACCTATTCACTTTTGACTTTAAGACTCTCAGGTTGTAGATATCAGAAAGAGAGGAAAGTATGCGGTACAGAGAGTAAAGTCCCGCAAATCCTCATTGTAAAGGGAGGATCCTCCGCCCAGCCGGTTGTTGTGCCTGGGGGCTACTGCCCGATAGTTCATATTCGGGCAGATCGACGGTCCCTACGTACATAAGGTCAAGTCAAAAACCGAGGTTTACAGGAGAGCGTAATTTGTGTTCAACACGCCCTAGAAATAATTCTATGACCAATAATAAATATTTTCTTTCTACAGTATTTTAACGGTGTTAATAGCTTTATAATGTTATTTACACATATTCTATTTTTTTACGTTTTCTTGGAAAAACTGATAGATGACCGTTTCTACGTCGATAATAAAATAGAAGTATGTCAGTCATGTCTATGATACCTTTTTATACGCAGGAAACAAAAAAACAGTGTCTGATAGAAAACTTAAATAAAATGATTTATGAAAATGTAGGATTGTGTTACTATTTTTCAATCAATAAGTTAAACATCCTGAAATTGTCACCCATGGATATAAAAAGTACTTCAATGAAGACATATCGTTTTATACGTGGTTTTAGTCATTCGGGGTAGGACTATAGTTCTTGTAATGTAAACAAAGACATGTCTATAAATTAAATGTTCAGGTTTGTGTTTTTTAAGTAAACAAGGTTTATAAATCAAACATTATTTATTATTAAAAACAATCTTCTTAGCATCTAAATAATAGGAACTTTTAGTCTCACTGAAGTAGGAACTAAACATAAAAAAATCACTGTTGTCTAATATTAGTAATAAACAATTTTAATTTTAAGCATGTGCCTCAGCCTAATCATCTGTCTAGCAATGGAATTAGTACCTAGTATTTAATAATCATCACAGTTTTATTAAGTTGGTACCTCAGCTTAATTAACTACCTATCGACTTAATTAGTAAAATTTAATAATCATCACAGCATTGTTTGAGTATGTGCCTCATCTTTAACACCTAATTTGCAATATTTAACAATCATCACAGCTTTATTCAGACTGATTCATCTTATTACTTATAAAGTTCCCTTAGTAGTTAAATAACAAAACAAAATGTATAAAAAGTAAAGATAAATTTAACAATCTTCTTCGTCATTGCCCTGTTCTTCCTCACTATGTTTAAGGTTTCTATAGAAGTCATGATACTTATTTGGAATAATCAACGTATCGCATAAACTAATCAAGTCTTTATATTTAACTTCAGTGAAAGGAATAGGATTATTGTACACCTTCTCTAGAATAATTTCTTGTTCCTTCTTTTTCCTCCCTCTAGTCAATTTCAAATTATTGCTACAGTTAAGTTTTCTATAATTTTCTTCAGAAAAGTCGTACTTAAATTCTATCGTATCTGGATTATTCCCTTGCACTTTTACTTCTCTTACCTTATTCCAAGAAATTTTCTCTGAATTTGTATCTTTTGTCCAGTTTTTGGTATGCAGCCAAGCTTTAAAATCCAAGACTAAGTCTTGATTTACTTCTACAACTGTATTTGGTGGACTATTCTGTTTAGCCCAACGAACCAGTGTGTACCATTCATCTGGTATGTAAATTAGTTTATTTTTTGCTGTTCGCTCTATTAATGCGTGAACGCTATCCGCTTCATTCTGGGTGTGGCCTTTTTCTAGGAATCGATGAGACACATTTACCTTAAATCTATGGCTCGCATATAAGTACATAAAAAAAACGATGCGATTGCGGTTCTGACCAGCACAATAGTCTGACCAGAATCTAAAATCCTTGACTCTATAATATATATAATAACTAAATAACACAACACTAAATCTAAACTGTATCAAAACATAAATATTGTTTTATCACACGAACAAGCATCGACCTGCCTCGTTCGGGGAACTCCCGTAAATGGCGATAAGTCTGACAAGACCGCGTACGCACCGAGCGGCACGCATTTTAAAACAACGTACAAAAAGATATGTATAGATGTCCGCATCTACGACACTTATTCGTTGTATTTATAATACTTGTTCTCTTATACGATTTGTAAAACAAAGTAAATAAATGAAATTAAAAAAAAATCGAATGTCAGTATTTGCGCATAGATAATCTAAAGCCAATGAAACAATAAAAAAAAAATGCCATTTTCGACATGTCTTTATATACGTAGGGACCGTCGAGATGTAAATGCTCAAATCGCATGGTAAACTCTGCTTGTGCGATTTAGGATTTTAGTTCGCTTCCAGTTGGATAGATGGCGTCGCGGTTCTTTTTGTTGCGATGCAGATTTGTTTCGTTGACTTTTCTTGTGGCGACATTGATGCCGCTACATCACTCCCCCCCGGAGACCGGAGGTCGAAAGTAGTCGAGTCGTCCATAAGTCTTGAGATGCTTGCCAGGCCAGTGGAAGGTTGGTTCCAGTGAGTCGGAACCGGAAGTCGCAGAGTTCTCGGTGAGTCGGATTTGTTTGCGGTGCCCCAGTGAGTCGGGGTGATGGTATCCCAGTGAGTCAGGATGATGCTGCAACTTCGCTCCGCATTACTCTAGCGCACCGTTCCGTTGCTATACTTCGATGGATAGAAAGCTTTACCCCCTACTCACACAAAAAACTTCCCTGATTAAACAGTATTACCTAATACTTCCTTCGTTCATATTACAGGGTTAAAAAAACATTTATTATTCCACGAATCTACCCCTAAAACTACTCCACGCATTTTACCCAAATAATAAATTTATTCTCAACGTGTTTTCGAGCAAAATCTTCCGTTTTTCGAGCACTGTTCGGACAATCACAGACCCACTCTTTTGACGCAAACTTAAAACGAACAAAAGCGCGAAGTATTCTTGAGAACTCAAACACTGTTAACAATGCTGTATAAAAAAAAAAACAACACAAGAAAAAAAAAACGAATAATTATTATTTTACTCTCGAGAGTCTTTTCAAGTCCGTCAAAGGCCAAAAAAGTTGAGTGTCTTTATTTACTGAGGACCGACGTCAGCGTGGGTCCGACTTTTGACAGGAAGAAAATGTTGTCCTTTTAGGGCGACGTCAGATTGTGGCGGGTAAAACTAATTAAGTTGTGACGTTGACTTTTTGGCGGTTGCGAAACTAATTACTTCCCGATTTGCTTTTTTAATAAAGAAGAATTTTTAAGTATTGAAAAAAAATATGGCTGAAAGTTTTACATTTTAAGAGGACTTTCACATTTTTTCTTGAATTTTAGCGTTTTATTCGAATTTTGATGTGTGATTTTGCTTTAGATATAGCCTTAAAAAAAAAACAAAAATATGCCTAAGATAGTTTGATCATTTATCTTGGGAGTGTTCTAAATAAATATTTCAATTTGTTCACGTACATCAGTAAAATCCTTGACTCCGCAAAGGATGTTTCACAAAACGTTGCTTTAGGGTATCTTTTGATACCTTGGTACGCCGAAGATATTATAATTTAATCATTTATGTCCACGGTACAACTGTATCTTCTACTTTGGAATGTTCAAATCAATTTATTACGATTCATACAGTAATACACCAAAAATAATTCTGTAAAACTAAGAGTTATTGACAATTTTCCGTACGAAACTATAATTTTAATCTATGAAATTAAAATCAAAATTCAAATAAAACATATTTAACAATTAAGGTGGCATGCTATATTGCTTGAAAAAAAAATTGGTCTAATTAAAAGTAAAGTAAATATTTTTAAATAATTGTCGAAAATCAATATAATCTTGTGACGCGCGGTATTCAACTTTAGTCAACCTGAGCAATTCGATTTTGTAAGAGCGCTTTGACAAAACTGTCTTAAGCATATTTTTATTTTTTTTAAGGCTATATCTAAAGCAAAATCACACATCAAAATTCGAATAAAACGCTAAAATTCAAGAAAAAATGTGAAAGCGCTCTTAAATGTTGACAGTTATTAATAAAGTTTTTTTTTTTTATTTACTTGTGATGGGTTTGCTCTTGACTCAAGTCCAGGTCAGAGATGACAGAGACTAAGTCTACAATGGAGCGAGCGAGCTTACCCAGAAGTAGCCTTTCAAGTCTTTTGATTTAACTGCAGAAATTATAAGCACCCGGTGTAGTATTAACTTAAAGTGTGAATCCTATTTTTGGCCAGTCCAGCTCATTTACAGTACAAATACCAAACACATTAAATTCGGGAAATTAAAAAGCGACCTTCGTCCAAATCTGGAGTACCACACTGCGTTTCCAATCACTCCATTAATTTCCTCGGCACTCGAATTTTGACACGGCTCGCGATAAGCCCGTCAGCCGCGCGATAATCGCGTCAATCTGAACTCGCGCCCTAAGGCATCTGTCTCACCGTCGACGAGGAAGCGATTAGCTGTCGACTGTTTTCTCGCTGAGGAAAGGGACAAAAGATATAGATCTCGTATGAGTAAAAGAGATGTCATCGGAAAATGGCATACTCCATAAAATATGTTATGATTTAAAATGTAATTATTGTAAAATTCGAACACAATGTAAATTGTTTGATGAATAAATGAAATGAAATGAAATATCGCGTGAAATTGTAAAAAAAAGAATTATACTAATATTATAAAGCAGAAGAGTTTGTTTGTTTGTTTGGTTGAACGCGCTAATCTCAGGAACTGCTGAAAGATTCTTAGTGTTAGATAGCCCATTTGTCGAGGAAGGTTAGCTAATATATTATCACGCTAAGACAAATAGGAGCGGAGCATTAATGGAAAATGTGACGCAGACGAAGTTGCGCGGGTCAGCTAGTTCTAAATAAAACACGGACGTATTGGACACTATTGTATTTAGATGGGAAATATTAAATAAAAAACGATATTTCATAATATTTTGAGATATTATATGATCAAGATATATTACAATACTACGGAGTCAGCCACTTTCCGGTGACAGAGAAATACATTTATAGTCGATAGCTGACTGTTCACACTGTTGGCGAGTCGATTCTTACCACAAGTTGTTCGCAGTGACAAGAACTATCAAAGATAATACTTGCTCAGCGATGCTCACTAGGCGATGCTCGCTTGGTAGTCAGAACTCACCCGCCAGTAGTCATTTCTCGCTATAGTGCGGGTCGGAGCGAGTATTTCGAGTAATCGAAAAAACATTTTGGGAATACATTCATTGTGCATACAGCTAAGGAGTGGAAATCCCTGCCTGAGTCTGTATTTCCTGATAGCTACAACCTGGGAGTCTTTAAGTCAAGAGTGAATAGGTTACTTCTAGGCAAGCGTGCTCCACCTTAGACCGCATCATCGCTTAACATCAGGTAAGATAGCGGTCAAACGTATGCCTATCAATATAAAAAAAAATCGCCTGTCGCACAAAAGCCCTCGCTTAAAGCCGAGCGACAAAACTATCGAAAATACTCACTATTCGCTCCTTGAAGACTCGTTTCGAGTTACAAGCTTTACTCGCTTCTCGCTGATCGCCGGCGGTGAAACAAGTGCCTTGGCGTCACACGTTCGACGTCAAAATAATAACACTGCTTTATCTGACGTTTTGTCTGTTCATCCCAAGTTATTACAATAGAGAAGCGATTTTGTGATGTTTTGTTTTCTGTTTGTCCAAGCCTTTTCCGCGAAAAACATTTTCAGATTATTATTTTTTTTCGCTTGTTATTTCAATATATTTTTAAGAGGATCTTTGTTGTGTGCTTAGGCGTCGCTTTTGTTATTTTCTTCCGGGTTAGGTGAGCTTAAATATTATGACGTTGGGAGATTTTTTGAAGACTTACTTCCTTTTTTATTTCAGTTTTATCCGTGTCCTTATTTGAAAATAATGGGTCGAGCTTCTGTTTTATTAAAGGAATAAAATCTGCCTAGTGAAATAAATAGGCTAATATTCCTGAATTCTCTCCTCATAGAACAGCCTTCGCCAAACATTTGTATCTTATTCTGAGCTCACATATTTACAGAATAATAACAAACACCTAAACATACTTGATCTGACAAAACGACATATTAAATAGGCAAATATTCCTGAATTCCCTCCTCATAGAACAGCCTTCGCCAAACATCAGTATCTTATTCTGAGACCTAAACATACTTGATCTGACAAAACAACATACATAATATTAAACAGAAACTTACAGACTGGTTACTTCAAAAATATGATCGCACTCTATCAATATTAACCTACATAACCTAACACCTGTACAACCATTTATACACGCACATACACACACACACACACACATAAATACATACAGAATCACAAGATTTAAGCTTATTATTTTAATGTTATATTCAATGTTACTTACAGCCCTCGCCAAACTTTGTGACCGCTCTGAAGTTAACTACAACGGGGGCGCAGTAATAAATCTCATACAAAAACAGCACCGCGCGAGGCTTGCGCATCGGAAAAACTAACTTCAGGGCGGTCACAAAGTTTGGCGAGGACTGTACCATTACCATTTTCTAAATTATTATATAAATTGTGGGTAGATCGACATCGACACATTAATTAATAGGTAATATTAAATTAAAACCTGATGGCCATCCACTGTCTCTTAAGACACAGGCATAACCTAGTTTAAGAGACAGGGTAACGTAAATTTTCGACAGATGTCAGATGAAGTACCATGTACTTACACGTCTACATGTTCTACCATAACATGTAGTTACATAGCTTTATAAATCTGCTAGAAACTAGCTTACGTTCTTGTTTATTACCATCTTTACCTTTCAATAAACAATTTACCTATTTATTTGAATATTTTAGGTTCAGAAAGTTGCAAAATCCCACTTTGACACCATATTTTAAAAGGATTCCAGGATAATTTAACATTTATTCAATTTTAAAAGCCACCAACTGAATCAGACTGTTGTGAATAACTGGCTTCCGATAATACGTAACGTCTACCAAAAAGCAATAAATGACTGACAGGCCAAAGGAATAACGTGCTATCCGAGGCACCAAGGAAACTCGGTATGTTAAGATAGTCACCCATCCACAGACCAACCTTGGCAAGCGTTGCTTAACCTAGAAGATCGACCCGTGCGGCTATATTCCTTAGCCATGAGCTACTCTTCAAGAGCCGTGATATTTATTACAAAAAAAAATACATCCAGAAAAACACAAATATCACAATTAGCTCACCAAACATTCACAACTCAAAGTCACAACACATCAATAACACATGACATTTTCAAGTTACATAAAGCGACACTCACTGTAATGCAGTACGTGACGTCATCGAGCGAACTTCCTTCAATATTAGCATACATACTAGCTTCAGTTGAATTAAGGGAGGTAAGGTACCTACCTGTTAGTACTTTGATACAGACATCGATATGCATTGAGCACTCACTTTGAAACTGTCTTTGACTGCATATCAATGGCTACATAAATTTAATATGTTGATGAGTATAATAAATGCAGTATTTAGTAGGCAGCAGATAAACTTGCAATAGAGTACTTTAATTTATCTTTATCTATCTTTAATCTTTTTTCCTACCTACCTTGTAGCTATTCAATCAACTCGCACTAAGCGCTTCCAAGCGTCTTTCATAATGCGCACCGCAAAGCAGTGGAACTCTTCGCCTGTGTCTGTGTTTCCGAAAACCAAATGCTTAAAACCCCAATCTCTTTACAGTTAGAGTGAAAAGGCTACTTCTGGGTAAACTCGCTCCATTGTAGACTTTGTCTCTGTCATCTCTGACCTAGAGAGCAAACTCATTTCAAGTTAAACAAAAAGATTCCAATATGATTTTTCTAAAGTGGCTTTTTTTGGCCCCAGCAGTACATAAAAAAGAGACAAGCTCAATTCATCGTCGGTCGTCGACTTTGTCTCTGTCACCTCTGACCTTTTTTTTTTTAAGGATGGGAAATTGTCACTTCTAACCTAGACTTGAGATAAAAGCAAATCCATATGAAAGTATCAAAGTCCAGCAGTGCTATTCTGTAACAACATTTTCGTGTTCTCTACAGCGGAATCCGAGGTGAGTTTCAAATTCGTTTATATATAAGACCTTATGATGTGTGAAATAAAGTTCACTTTGTAAACTTAGTCACTCAGGTGAAGTCGATATCGAAATGGTTATTTACAGAATAGACTAGCAGCTTCTAAAATGTCGCTTAATGTCGGTTTCTAATATTTTTATCGGTCATTCATCTGTTCGTTAACGTTTTTAGTCACATAACGCCATTTCTTGATTGGTTCTGAACACACAGATAAACGATCGACAAAATACCTCAAAAACCGAGCATTAGCGATAAAACCATCCATTATAAAAAGTTTTTTTATCTATAAGTCAACACTACTATTTTTTCAAGACGATTAAAATTTCATTTTGTTTTATTTAGGTCACATTATAGCATTTAGGTTATGATTAATTACATCGATTGTGACTTGTTTTGTCAGTATCATTATTTTAGTGATTAATCTATATTGACGTCATTCCAATTTTGACCGACTTCTTCAAAAAGGAGGAAGTTCTACTCCGATCAGGGAATCTGTATAACTACAGTATCGGAAGTTGGTGTCAAGAAACTGAAAAACACCGATTGTCGAAATTAAAGAAATTTAATTGTTTTTTATTTGACAGTCGGTTGTATTTTTTGTAAATAAGTTATTTATAATGACGAATTGTTGCTATGGAAAAGCTTATTTTATCAGGAAAATATTTTTGTACTGGGTTGAGTTCGGTTCGGTATCAAAAGTTTTGTTTGGGAGCCGGAGAGTTTTCTCATTATCAACTTTATCTCTCTGAATTTTTTACTACACAATTTTCATGTATTGGTTTGAAAATCAACTCAATTTTGAAATTGTTTTCTCCAAAAATTGTGTTTCGATCCGCCGCCTGCTCGACTAAATCTCAGTTTATAAATTGTAAATTTATTGAAACCTTGGAATTTATTTAAATTAATCTCCATTGACCAAATGGATGAAGTTTGCTTCACCACCTTTTGAAAGAAACTTAGAATATAAGTGTTACTATCATACCATTCGATGGATTTTGGTGCGGGTCGTCTGGCTTCCGGAAGATCAAAATATGTCTGTCCTGTAGTACGCTGTAGAACAAAACTAGCTGAGAGACACTTTCGATTATTAGGCAATCGAATTTATAATGCAGTTAATAAACAATGCAATATATACACAACAAGTAAATTTGATTGTAAAAAGAAAGTGAGTCAATGGCTCGCAAATCTTATATACGAGGAGGTTGAGAACCTTTTAGGAAAGCTGTTTTGACATTTCTCATTTAGATTACACAAACACACTATCACACTACATTCACAACACAAACACATCTATAAATGTTTTTAGAGTAAGGAGAGGCTTTTTATTTTTGTTATATCTATCATTATTATTATTTTTTCTATTTTTGGTTTTTGCTTTGTTCTATTTTTACAAATAATTGTCTTATGTATCGCTCAAGCTATCTGCATTAGTCCGATGATTTAATTAATGGAATGAGCCCTGTCATCCATAACACAAGTTTAATCTTAGCTTAGATGTCAGAGGTCGATAACCTATGTAACATACAATTTTTAACAAATATGTTTGTAAGAATTGAAATTGCTACAAAGTACTTGTAAAAAATTGTAAAAGTGGAAATAAAGGTTTTATTTATTTATTAATTTAACCCGTCGTTAAACCATGTCAAAGGCCCTTGAGGCGGTTTAGAAACTCTGACACTGGGACGTGCGGGGTCGTTAGACCTTACAGCCCACAGTTAAGTAGAAGAAGGCCGTTCATTTTCAACCGAAGCGTGACGCACGCTAGTCTGAAGTGTCGTCGAAATTGGCTAACGATTGTGCGAGTTCACGATCCGATTTTGTCGCACGACGAGATTAAACACACATTTCTTTAGAGAGCAATGAAAATAAATAAACTTTTTACAAAATAATTCAACCGACTTCCAAAAAAAAAACTACCAAGTAAAAAACATATAACTATAATTTCGGAAGTCGGTGTTTTTGTTAGTTTCTTCGTATTTAAACACCAACTTCCGAAATGAAAGTTATTTTTTACTTTGTAGTGTTTTTTTTTTTTTGGAAGTCGATTGTATTTTCTTGTAAAAAGTTTTTTATTTGTCACTTTTTAGTGGTACCCCACACCTAACAACACCACTGCAAAATCGCATCAAAGTAAAATACGCAATTGACATAAAACTATTTATAATTCAAGTAGACGAATTCCAGCTAATTCGATTTAAAATCCAAAGTTCGTAACCGAATTTGACAAAATTTAAATGGGACCAAACTGCAAGTTATCAAATCGGTTCGTCGGAGTTATGGTAACAAACATAAAAAAATACAACCGAATTGAGAACCTCTTCCTTTTTGTTAAGTCGGTTAAAGATTGTAAATACGTTCAACAAAACATTTTTACTCGTCAATCCTTTTTTGGTCCTTTTAAACTAGACAAGGCCGGTGTTTCCTAGCTGGCAACCTTGAGAAGAAACAAGCAATTAAACTCAGAGTTCAAAGTCACGTTTAAAGTCCATACAATCGTACTGTTCAAATCATTATGAGATCCATGTACATATTGTACATAGGTCAATGTCTGAAGTTGCCCTAATCGAAGATTTTAAATCATCGCGCGAGCACAGGATTCATTTTCATTGCGCGACGAAATGGCATCTTAAACTCGTACGAACGTTAGCCTAGTACGATACCTGAGACTCATTTGCCATAGCATTTAAAATTTTTATAGAAAACTGTGCATTGGTCACAAGTTCAAAAACTCTAAGAGGGTAGTATTTTTCAATTCCATTGAATGTAGAATTTTATTTATCTGATTTTTTTTGCGGCCCATACTGATAATAACGACTATAACAAGCTCTATAAAAAAGATGAAATATTTAGAGTTCAACAGATTTATAGTTCAACCGTTAAGGTGGCTTTCAATGCACCGTTGAAGATACACTGGTTATTTAATTCGTGTTTAGGGCTCCGTACCAAAATGGTAAAAAGGAACCCTTACGGGGTGACTAAGTCTGTCCGTCTGTCACAGCTGGATATCTCAAGAACTACTAGTGCTATCAAATTGAAATTTGGAATAGTTTAATATGAATTTTGTTCAACTATTTTGCAAATAAGAATGAAGTAAATTTGCTTATGTTTTTTTGCAACAGCGATTAAGGGTTTCTTTAAAATTAGAAGTGGAGATACTAGAGCATGTGGGGTATCACAGGAAAAAACGCTATTTGCACATTCTCAAATATTTATTCCACCTTTTAAGAGTGTGTATTCCGTCCACTAGCGCCGCCAATCGTTTTTTATTAATTGTGGTAAATGTAAGACACGTAGATAAAAACCGCTCTGTAGTGTACTGAAGAAATGTATCTATTATTTTTTGACAGCTATTTTTAATACATAACTCATGGCTGAATAGCCAAAACGGCAATTATTGGTAAAAGTGGCCACTTTTAGCAAAAATATCGACTTTGGCAACTATTTATGTTCTAAAGTACAAAACATAACTCTCAAAAAATAGTAAATACATTTCTTCAGAACACTACAGAGCGGTTTTTTATCTACGTGTCTTAAATTTACCACAATTAATAAAAAACGATTGGCGGCGCTAGTGGACGGAATACGCCCTCTTAAGTCAAATGGCTCCTCACCCACTTACAAATACAAAAATACAAATTGTTTTTATTGGGAACAACATAAGGAACCAATTCTGTTAGTACAACTTACACACTAAGGTTAGTAAAACAAGTTTAAAAATAACTAATGAGTCATGTACTTACGAGGCACTTCATGCGGACAATGACTTCTCATGAAATGCCTCAGCACAGGAGCTTTCGGGTCCTCAGCCACGACTTTCAGGATGCTATTGCTACTCCCTCGAATCCTCCTCACAAGCGATGCCACCTTTTTCCTGATGATGGCATGGAAGCCATCTGTACGCCATTGGGCAAACATCCCCGAGGCACTACAGAAACGAGGGAGTTTCAACATCATCCTGAAAACATTGTTATATTGGACGCGCAAGGCATTTAGCGACCCCCGTGAACAGCTGAACCACAGACTTCCCGTGTACAGGCCTTGACAGTACGCTTTAAACAAGGTTATTTTGACCTGATCGGTACAACGAAAAAATCTGCGCGACAACATGTTCCCACGGACCGCCAACGCCCTGCGCTCCCTCTCCACGTCCTCATCATCCTTAAGGTCGTCGACAAGTATATGGCCCAGATATTCAAACTTGGTCACCTGTTTTATTTTGACGCCGTTCAACGCAATGGAAGGAATGGTGTTTGGACACTTGCCAGCGGCCTTAAAGACCATGAACTCGGTTTTCCTTACATTGTATATAAGACCATGTGATGCGGCGTATTCTTCACAAACATTCAGCATCTCCTTGATCCACTCAATTTCAATAAGAAGCACATTACGATGTATAGAACACATTACCGTATTCTGTATCTCGAAATGTATGGCTTAATACAAGATAATGTTATTCGAATACAATTAGGGGAAGTCGAAACGTGCCAACACCTTTGAGTGGCTTTTGCGCGTTCAACATTAGTCTTGTTTTTCTCTATCTATTCTCGTGGCTTCCTTCTTATTTATCTACATTCAAATGAATGAATGAATGATACATTTATTTGCAAGAATATAGGTAGGTAGCTGACATAAGTTCTTAAAACGACGGGCTCTTTGGGGGACTGTCTTTTGTAAAACTTGACGATCAAAAAGTGCTGGCTCTCAGCCTAATTTGAATAAAAGACTTTTGAATTTGAATTTGAGTCAAAATCTATGAGTTTCACTATATTCGGCATTTCCGCCCTACAAATATTTAGATTTTACCTACATCTCGGTTTTACATGCAATACATGGTCAGAAATTTATGGGGGCCGAGTCACCCGCGTCCGTAGGAGACTACCCTTCAGCGAATCCCTACACGTGGTCCCCGGGTGGTGCTAAACAGGTGACACTAACCGCCTCCGTGGTCTAGTGGTTATGCCACCTGATTCAGACCCAGAGGTCCCGGGTTCGATTCCCAGCGGGGGCAAATTTTTTGCTCGGTTTGGTTGGTGGTAGGACTAGTTCTAAGTCCGCCTGGCAAGCTACCACCATCATGTCTAAGTCTGCAACAATGTTAACAGCATTGTTGTGTTCCGGCAGTTAGAGGTATGATAGCCAGTTCCTCTGTTTAAGAGGATTCCGGGTGAAACTCGCTTCCATCTTCGGCCTAATCATCACTTTCCATCACGTGAGATTTGGGCCAAGAGTTTCCCCGTTTTGTATAAAAAAAAAAAAAAAAAAAAAATAAGACAAGTGTTGTGTTGCAGAATTTGTTCGAAAGAGTCACCGCGGCCCTCGAACGCAAAGGTCATTGGGAGGAACACGGATCGGTTACAACCAGTAAGACTCTGACCCTACCTCCTGCTTTACCCTGAAAAAATAACAACATTGTTTTTTTTTTGTGAGATTTGGTTCTTAAAACAAAATGAGCAAGTGAACGGAAGAACAGCCTTACCTACCTTTGGTAACTCTATGTTCTACGAAAATTGAACGCTATAAAAACAATGTCAATTAAGTTAACAAAGTTAATTATTTTCATTAAAATTGTAATGTTGATATTAATACTGTCTACCCGCAGGTCGAGTCCTTAACATTTTACCGGTAATCGGTAGTATATATGTATATACTATATAAAAGAAAGTCGTGTTAGTTACACTATTAATAACTCAAGAACGGCTGACCCGATTTCGCTGAAAATTGGTGAGGAGGTAGCTCAGAACTAGGAGACGGACATAGAATAGTTTTTTTTCCCACGGGAAAGGGAACTATTCGGGTTAAACGGGAGCGAAGCCACGGGGGACAGCTAGTTAGTAAATAAAATTAACTTATATCACTCAGTGATAGCAACGCGGCTCTCTATCAGTGAAAAAAAGGGTTGCACTCCGGGAGTGCCGGCAGAAGTGAAAACTTAAACATTAACGTTGTGCATTTTTGATCATCCGTCTTACGAATTTTCGAACAGGTCACGTGTCCTGACGTCTTACGAATTTTCGATCAGGTCACTTGTCCTGACGCGAGTTTAACATTTTATGACCCATCCCAAGAAATGTGCTCAACGCCGCTACAGAAGTTTTCACTTCAAAATTCACAACTGGATCACTTCTTCTAGAGATTCCCTTTGCAAACACATAACCAATTTAGGTACTTTATGATATCTATGAAATGACCTTTTCATTTTAATGTTTGAATGAAAGAGAGGAATGAGATGTCAGCATAGAAGACGGGGCCAGCTCGGGTCAGTGCCTGCCAAGGTACAGGCATTTGTTTGAAAGAGTCACAGCTGCCCTGAAGCGCAAAGGGCATTAAGAGGAACACGGATGGGTTTTAGGCAGTAAGAGTCTGACACTGCCTTCTGCTCCGCCCATAGCGGATGAAGTCAATTGATGATTTCCCGTTCTTAAAAAAAAAAAAAAAAAATTTTGCGGTTATTGAACTTGCATGTTTGACATGATT
Source organism: Ceramica pisi (assembly GCA_963859965.1). NCBI lineage: Eukaryota > Metazoa > Arthropoda > Insecta > Lepidoptera > Noctuidae > Ceramica > Ceramica pisi. Next base: position 1,422,188 of record OY982537.1, on the reverse strand, counting down.
TCAGTTCACATCGTTGTGTAGATTTTTGTCTTGGAATATTTTCTTCTGTAAATTGTGGCTATCACATTAATTGCAGTGATTTAGATAGCAATAATTAAGAGGCCGAGGCAAAGAATTAATGAAGTGAACGAGAATAGATTTGCCTCCACCAATTGATAGACTGTATTTTTATGTGTCCGTACGTTTTTAATATTTCTATTAAGGGACTAAACACATTTATTCAGCCCCATTCGCGTTTTTCTGAACGACTTTGGTCACACTTATACAGCCCTGCTTCTATCAGCCGCGTACGGCGTCGTAAGAATGAGAAAGGCCGTCATAGCGTGCTACCTCCGCTGAAACGCTTTTATCTACTGCGTACGGTGCTGAATATGCTGCGAAGACGGCAAGATGTCCGAGAACCACCAACGCCAATAATTTTAAAACAACACACAAACCTAGTTCCTTGGATTACGACTTAAAACCTGATTTACATGTTTCCAAACGAAAATGAACTTTAAAAACTTTTTACAAAAAAATACAACCGACTTCCAAAAAAAAACACTACAAAGTAAAAAATAACTTTAACTTCGGAAGTCGGTGTCAAAATACGAACAAACTAACAAAAACACCGAGTTCCGAAGTTAAAGTTATTTTTTACTTTGTAGTGTTTTTTTTTGGAAGTCGGTTATATGTTTTTGTAAAAAGTTTTTTATTTTTCACTTTTTAGTGGTACACCACACCTAACAAAACCACTGCAAAATCGATACCATACGATTTTCGAAAGTTCCCCTCGACTTCTCTGGGATGCCATCATCAGATCCTGGTTTCCTTATCATGGGACCATTTGGGAAGTATACCCTTTCCAACTAAAAAATAATTTTTAAAATCGGTTGGCAAGCGACGGAGTTATGCCTGAACAAACATAAAAAAAAAATTAAAAAAATACAAACATCCGAATTGAGAACCTCCTCCTTTTTGGAAAGTCGGTTAAAAATGAGTAAATCCTTTTAAAATGGCTACTAAAACAGTTCTCGGTAATGGTACTGCCTTCAATGGGATTACTTCAGGAAACTGCCCTTCGAAAATAATTCCATATATCTTTTAGAGACGTTTTACTGCCGAACTAAGTTATTTTCCGATGGTATTTGGGTATTTTTATGATCCCGAGTTTAGGCTAGCTGGGAAGGTCAAGGTCATGTGTTATTTAATGTGTTATTGGGTGTCATACAGGAGGACTACTACAATATAACGGCTTAGCATAGAACTCATGATACCTGTGGTAGGGTATCGATATACTGCTCTAAGTAGCAAAGCATAGCAGGCGTGAACAAGCATCTTCTGGGCAAGCTCGCTCAATCATAGACCTCATCCATCGATCGAGGTCAAGAGCAAACCCAATTGTCAATAAAAAGCATCATTGGCCCTTGTTTACATTGGAATCAGGAATACATTGGACGTCCCAATAATCCAAAGTTAGTTTTAAACTATATGCAAGACCTTTGACATAGCGGTTAAAGTTAACTCGTAGTGTTTAACCTTGAGTTCATCCAAGCTCCACAATTTCCTACCCCTCGCATGCTTGACTAACGTAAACGCAGCTTAACGTAAACAAACTTCAATGGATGCTTTATCCATTAAGTATCTTATCAAGATGCATCCCCCACACAGTTCATTCAACTTCAATTGCAAGAAAAATAATTAAGAAAGAAGCCATCAAAATGTTATAAATAGTTTCTAGACCTTATCGTACTAGCACATTGGTTGAGGCACATTGAAGATCAAATGCCATTTAGTTTATGACACCATAAAGCGTCGTGAAGTGAATGGGACTCGAAGGTCATTGACACCAGTGTTGTCTGCCATGTGTTTATTGTCACCCTGTATGTAAGTATTCATTTATTTATGTACTAACGCATTGTGTAAGGCTTCTAGATTAATAAAAGCGACTGTCATTGATAAGACCGACATTGTACCCATAGAATTAAGTTTATATAAAAATGGTTTATAACTATTTTTTCACACTAGGTACTTGCATGATAACGCCAAATTATTGACATGGAAACCTAACCTAAAGAACGTCATTCTAACCCGCGAGCGGCTCCCGTCCGCTTCCGCTGCTAGGTGCAACAAGCGCAGTCAAAATACGTTCCAAATTTAAATCACATTATTGTCCGGCGGGTTGTAATGAAATTCGGTACAATATTATTACCGTGGGCTGAAGTCACAGCTTCGGACGCGTGACCTGCTTCTTTGGCGGGGGCCGACGCGTACCACCTGTTATCATAGCTAGAGCAAAATTTCTCGCAGTAGGTGTGAAAGGATAAAGGTTCCTCAGCGATACAAGTGTCTTTGACTCGGGTTAGCTTGAATCCCTCGCTGCATTCAGGATTATTATGTTAATTCTCTCGCTTTGCTTGTGAGTTGAACTTTAACTCTCGAACCCTTCATTGTGTTTGGTATTCAATTTGATGCCCGTGTCATAAGACACTGCTTTATCCCTTCGTTTCAAAATGTACTATTGTTGTCATAATAAACATTTTTCTGTCTATCTGTCTATCGATTAAAAAGATGAATGTTAATATAGCACTTTTCTGTAGTTGTATTTACCAATTTTGCTTGTCGCTTTAAATGACGCTTGATAAAATCTATTCCTAACTTAGGTAGCAGAGCGCAGAATAGCTAAATTCAGATGTGATGGAAATTAAAAAAAAAATCACATCAGAATATGTTTAATTCTTTAGGGTTTTGGAACGTCCGTATTGAATCCGTCCGTGGTGTCTGTTTTGAGCTTGTCTGTGTACATTTGCATTTGCACATGAAAATTATGTACCAGTACAGTACTAATGAGTTCCTAACGTTCTTATAGAATTAAAAATAAAGAAAAATAACTTTTTTAAACAAGCTTTTATTACGCGTTCATAAAAGGAACTTAAAAGTTAAAAATAATTTTGTTTCATGACAGAGTTCCTATGGCCACCTTGCGACTGCAGCCCCTTTGTTTTTAGATGCCATCTAAAAATCATAAAAAAGTTCCTATTCAATTTCTCGTTCGATTTTCGCGATTTCAGTATTGATCCCATAGTAAAAGTTGTTCATAATGATGAGTTCAATGACCCCTTAAGAGGTATTGCGTTTATTCTGTTACACGTTGTGTATTATACTATTTCTTATTTTCAAATTCAATTTATTTCATAGTGTTAGTTTACACCTCGTCTTGCAATACTTGTATATTAAACTAGCTGTACCCCGCGGCTTCGCTCCCGTCAACTGGCTACCTGTCTACCTACCTACCTACCCCGCTACTCTCTTAGGTACTCTTACTCACAGACAATTTGTATTTGACTAATGTCAATATTTATACGATACAAACGTCACTCAATTGTTTTGCCTTCCCGAAACCTCTCCACTAACACTTAAACTTTATGGAATGGTTTTAAAGTTCAAATTGACTTTAAAGTATTATTACGAATCTTTTGTATGGGAGTATAAAAAAGTGTTGTTTTTAGTCTTTTTCAGGCAATTTTTATATTTTTTCTCTCCGTAAGAACCATCCTCGTACTTCAAGGAATATTCTAAAAAAAGGATTGGCCATATTGGTCCAGGCGTTGTTGAGCTATGCGCTTACCAACACATTTAGCGATTCATTTTTATATTATAGATGCTGTGATTGTCTGTAACAGTTGCAAGCAACACAATAACATTTTTTTTTTAAAGTTCCTAACGTCCATGGAAAACGGAACACTCATAGGATCACTCGGGAGTGTCTCTGCCTATATACAGGGTTATTTTTATACAGGGTTATTTATATACAGGGTTATTTATATACAGGGTTATTTATATACAGGGTTATTTTTATACAGGGTTATTTATATACAGGGTTATTTTTTAAAACACCGGCAACCTCTTAGGACTATGTTACTAACATCATAACCAACAACTTTTGTTCTATGACTTTTGAAAATTCATCATATTTTAGTTCATCAACATTTCATACAAAAATAAAAAAATATTTAAATTGAACGCTCTAAATGTTACAAGGTCTATGCAAAGCATTATAAAAAGAAAAATAATGAGCTTTCTTATGCTTCAAAAGTCATAGAACAAAAGTTGTTGGTTATGATGTTAGTAACATAGTTCTAAGAGGTTGCCGGTGTTTTACAAATAACCCCGTATATACATATAAGCCATAGCTAATTTTGCTCGGAATCTATAGGACCAATTCAATTACATATCGGTAGGTTGACGTGTGGACTTTGCGACCCAAACTCGAACCCAGATCGTAAATTAATTAATTTTAACTAAGCGGTCACTTTTGGGGGACAGCTAATTAGAAAATTAAAAAAGTTTGCAAGCAGTGCCGTGTGACATATACAATGAAAGAGCTGAATATAAGGTTAACGGATCTAAAAAGGCCAATTTAATAGAATCGGCCAGTACCTACGTCAAGCTACACGCAACTTTCCCAATCAAACTAGAACCTAATGCTTTAGCAATAAAGTTGAAAATGAAAATTGATGGATTGTTGTATTTTTAATGTTATTATGATCCTTAAATGATTCTACAATAACAATTTAAAAACTTTCGCATTCGCATGTCAAAAAAGCCTTAATTTTTATACATTTTTGACAGATTGCGATGGAGACGCAAATGCGATGAGAATGTGAAAATTAGTAAAATTGGCACTCAGGTTCTTCGAAATGCGAACGTTGTTTAAAAATTGGTAGAATAATTGGCCTACCGTACCTACCAACCTATAAGAAGATAACTGACGACATCGGAAAGCTTGGGATTAGAGATGCCGATGCATTCCGCCAGCTTCTACGACAAATCTTTTACGGTTCATGGAATGCATGGCCCGTGTCAGTAAGACGTGATCAATCTTTGTCCACTTTTAAAACCATGGTCAAACATCACTACCTTTCTCTTTGACCGTTTTTGCTTGGGTTCTATGTTTCATAATAATAATTGTATTTATTTATCTACTAGCTGTTGCCCGCGACTTCGTTCGCGTGTATGTCGGAAAGTAAAATGTCGTTAGGTTAGATCTCTAAGATATACGAACAGTTAATATGTAGCATTGCTTGACTCCTCTTAGCATTTGGAACTTGGAAGGAGGCTATGCAAGGCACTGGTGGTTTCACCTCTTCTGTTCCACCAGCCCTAATAACTTTTCGTAATGAGAAACTTGGGTTGGCCATGGGAAGACACCAACCGGAACAGCAATCTACCTCTGCAACAGATACTACACCGACACTACTATACTACTATACAGACTCTGGTATCCTCACCGTGTTAGACTCCTATTCTGTCCGTTGTGCGTAGGTGTCCTGGCTAAGTTAGCCAGCCTTTTTTTATGGATTGGAAATCATCTAATGACTTCTTCCGCTTTGGGCGAAGCATAACGGAGTGTCAGATTCTGGCTGACTAAAACCCATTTGTTCGAAAGAGTCACGTTTGACGATATACCACCCTTAAAAAAAAAGCTCCACCACCTCTAAACCTATCTTTACAAGTTAGTCTGTGTCATCAATGAACGACACGATTGGCGCAGTGGTTGAGCGACTGGATGCTGCGTCGCGTTTCGTGAGTTCGATTCCCGTACGGAACTAATATTTGTATGACCTACAGACAGTACCTATTCTATTCTATTCTACAGATAGTTGTTCCGAGTCTGGCTGTTTGTGTTTGTGACTTTTTATGTTTGTCAACGCCACCCACGATACAGGAGAAATTCCTAGTGTGGGGCAACATTCTTTAAAATGAAAAAAAAAAAGCCTAGGGATCTATTAATAGTTCCCCTTGTTCCACTGGAGAGTGAAGCCCGCAATGGATAATTTCTGGCCCTGGGCTGGTCATGATGTTTCATAGGCTCACCGGGAATTGAACAGTTTTAAAATGAAACAATTTGTTGGATATATGTGAATTTCAGCCGTGTGCCTTCGCAAAGTTTTGAAATTTCTAAATAGAAATCATAAAACTTAATCTGAATATTCTGCGTGTTGATGGCTGTTGCTTCCTCGAACACAGAAGAAATGGATCCAGGCTGTGAAGCAACCGGTCAGCACATACTATCATCTAAAATTACTTAACCATGCTCTTGAAACTCACGCCAATCTTGATGAATCAAGATGATTTTTTTATTTATTTCGAAGAACGCAAATCGAAACAATTTTATATTTTTAAAACTATACACAGCGGAGCTAATGCAACACATTCGACTCCTCTACCATTAGACTTTGCCATCTAATCGTGGTTGTTATGACGTGACCACTTTTATTAAACAATGGGAAATCATCAAATGACTCCTCCCGCTCTGGGCAAAGCAGGAGAGTCAAGAGTGTGTCAGACTCAGACTGACTAAAACGCATCCGTGTTCCTTCTAATGCCCTTTGTGTTCCAGGGCCGCAGTGACCCTTTGGAAGAAAATCCACGATATAAAAGTGAGATCAAATGTATAACGCCATCTATGGAATATAATGTTGGATCACTTTGCTGACCGGCCGTCCGTCTCTCTATCAAGACTTTTTATCTCGGGAACGGTAGGAGGTATTGAGTTGAAATAATATACTCAGAACTACAGTTCCTTGAAGCTGTGAAAAAATAAAACTTCTAAGTTAACGTAAAATAAAGATACGGCCGTCTACGCCACATAAAATGTACATTTCGACACTCTCGAGGTAATCAAAATGTATAGGGTGTTTTCCGTTGACGTAGAACTTAAAAATCTGAAAACTACACATTTAATGCAATTAAATAAATACTTTTAAAAATTTGGTGTAATATCATACTAAACTACCCAAAATAAAACAATTACATGTTATAAATATTTGAAAATATTAAGAAGAATGAGAAAAGTAAGGAAATGCTTTAGTTAAATAAAATCCAAAAATAATTACGAACCCACTCCATGTCATTCGAAAGTTATACCCGACGGGCTATGACCGCTGTTGAGAAATTGATTAAAATAGTCTATCATATTTATTTCATGCCTTTTCACTGCTTACCCCCCCAAAGGTATAGCGTGATGGTAATAATTGCTGAGGTTAGATCTATAAGTATGTGCAATTTTGTATCATGTTGTGGATTCTTATAACAATCCCTCGCTGAGCTGTTTGGAAAAATGAAAATTATAAGTAAATGTTATTTTTACTGCGCAAACATCCATTTTATTATTATTTTGGCAATATAATATCTGTTTGCAGGGTTCGACCCATGTGCACTTTCTCGTTCAAATCACACTTTTGATTATTGCTCGTCCTCCGTAGCACATAACGTGATAATGTATAGCCTATATGTTGACAAAGCCTTTAATGATTATTTGAACAAAATCTGTTCTGTAGTTTTTGCGCCAATCGTAATCACACAGCTCAATATTTACTGTTTTATTATATGTATAGATAATGCAATTTTACTTTAAATAAATTCGGTACCACAGGCGACATGCAGAGCATCGATGGTGCACGACGCGGCGACGTTTCAGTCGAACCATTTAGTACCATGCGGCCAGCTTCAAACCTAACGCAAGAGTTTGTAGTCTTGCGTTAGCTTTGTAAAAACTCTTCCATTGGTTTCATTTTATACACAAAAAAAATTACTTCAAACATTCGATTAGTAATTTTACAAATAGTTAGATATATTTAAAGGTGTCTGTCGTTACGGGTAGACAGACGCCAGAAAACCGACCAGCAGTCTTGCTAAAGGGTTCAGATAGGAATTCACTCCATGTAAAAAACTGGTATTCAGCTGCATCCATTACCGCTGGCAGTCGACCTCAATATTTGTTGGAAAACCGCTATCCAGACAGATTGATATTCAATCACTCTGGGTAGTCCTTTTCAAGTCAATATTTTTCACTTTAATCTTGTTTGTACAGATATAACAGCATTGAAGAAATTAATTATCTATTTAATATCATTAGATAATTACAAAATTCTTTGTGCTTACTATACAAAAAAATATGAATTAAAAATGAACAAAAACAAAATCCATACGGCAAGACTCGAACCTTCGTCACGTCAAACACAAGACCTGTCGTTCAACCGCCCTGCTACGTGCTGATTAGTTTTAATTGTGAAATAGCCGTCCTTAACACGCTTCATGATTTTCTAATGTTGTGTTTTTTTTTATTCCTCGCTAAACTGTTAGGAAAAACGTCGCATAAAAATTTAAATGTTATTTTAAGTACGTAGACCCCCATTTTATTATTATTTTGGCATAAAATACAGTTTAAAGATAAAATAAATACAAAAATAATATCTGTTTGCGGGGTTCGAACCATGTGCAATTTCTCGTTCAAAACACACGTTTTTGATTATTGCTCGTCCTCCATAGCATATAGCGTGATAATATATAGCCTATATGTTGACTATTATTAACTATAAAGATTATTTGTGCAAAATTTGAACAAAATCTGTTCAGTAGTTTTCGCGCCAATCGTAAACATACAAGCTCAAGATTTACTGTTTTATTATATGTATAAATAATAGATAATGAAGATATTTATTCATATAAGTAAATCGTATACCTAAGACTACATACTGTACTGCATTTCCTTTCTCTTTAAAATCCATCCGTAGGTTGTCTTGAAAATATCGTTATTAGCGATAAGGCCACCCACTGTGTCCCCCTATGTAATGTTTACTTCATCTATTTTTTCTGTAACCTATATGTTGTACATAATAAAGTGTACTATGCTATTCTATTTTACAGGGATTTTATTAAATACACCTTGCAAAATAACGCTTCTTACTTTACAAAAGCTTGCAATAAGGGAGAAATAATCAGTGCAGTTTTCCCACCATTCTTGTAGGTGTGGACTCGGTATAAAGGGAACGAAGTATTTGCTAAAGGAAATTGATATCACGCTTTGTAAGATACCGTTTAAACAACATCTATGGGGGTAAAGTCAGTAGCCATAGTAATAAATTTACATCGACGTATGAATAGATAAGCAACGCTTGCCGAGGTTGGTCTGTAGATGGGTGACCATCTAAAAATACCGAGTTCCCTCCGTGCCTCGGAAAGCACGTTAAGCTGTTGGTCTCGGCTGTCATTTGGCGATCTTTGGCAGTCGTTACGGATAGTCAGAAGTCAGAAAAACTGACACCAGTCTTGCCAAGGAGTAGCGTGTTACCGAGTTAATGGGTTGTGGAGTTCTGGTAGGCAGCCGCTCCACGTAAAATACTAGTATTCAGGTGAATCCGGTTTGACTGGAAGCCGACCCATATATAGTTGGGAAAAGGCTAGGCAGATGATGATGATTTTTATCTGTTACTATCTGATGCCAGTGGCTTCGCTCGCTTGAAAAATTTGATACTATAACCTTTCTCGAGAACCACTCTATCCATTGGTGACAACAGCACGAAAGACTTTCGTAGTTCAAGTTGTCCCACGTGCCTAGACGATCCCTCTTGAATTCTGAGATTAGATCTGATTGAGATTTATGGCAAAGGAGACATTGTAGGCCGAAACCAAATAAATTGTGAAAAGGCCGAAAGAATAATAATGAATGTCTACCAAGATATAAAAAGGCAATAAGTTCGCTTTTGTACAGTCATTTTAGGTTTCCGTACTCAAAGGATAACCAACGAAACCCTCTTACTATGCCTCCGCTCTCAGTCCGTCAGTCTGTCAGCGGGCTGTAAATCAAGAACCGATATAAGACACACACATAGGGTGTGTATTTCAATTGCCGTTAAACCAAATAAAATATCAAAATTAAAGGGGGCTGCCATAAAACTAACAATTCTATGGATTTATATCCGAAACAAATGAATAATAAATAACATTTAAAAAAAATAAACGTGTTTTTCGGTTTATGGTACAGAACCCTTCGTGTAAGACTCCATCTTGCACTTGGCTGGTTTTGTCCTTCTCCTTTTCTTAGTCGAAGTGAACGATCAGAGAGCTGTCAAACCACACAAACAAGATGGACTTTTTTTCGCGATTTCGCGGTTTTTCCTAGAGTAAAATTCTGTTCATAATGATGTATTATGTTACTCGTTGTATATCCTAAGCATATGGAAGATGGTTCCATGAACTAAAATTAATATAAGGTAGGTAGGTTGAGTTGGTACTCTGAGCAATACGAGTCCTTTGTCGAGCAAAAATAAAATACGAAGAAACTAACAAAAACACCGACTTCCGAAATTAAAGTTATTTTTTTCTTTGTAGTGTTTTTTTTTGGAAGTCGGTTGTAAATTATTGGAAAAAGTGTTTTTATTTTTCACTTTTTAGTGGTACCCCACGCCTAACAACACCACTGCAAAATCGCAGAAAGCAAAATACGCAATTTAGATTACTTGGATGACATAAAACCATCATACAAGTAGACAAATTCCAGCTATTTCAATTTAAAAATAATCCAAAGTTCATAACCGATTTTGATAAAATTTCAATGGGACCAATCTGCAAGTATATCCTTTCAGATAAAACAAGGATTTTTTTCAAATCGGTTCATAATTGTCGGAGTTATGAGGTAACAAACATAAAAAAAACATTGAGAACCTCCACAACCGAATTGAGAACCTCCTCCTTTTTGGGAAGTCGGTTAAAAATAGCCTACGACATATTATTCTCATACCTAACAAATATACAAAAAAAAAATTATAAAAATCTGTCAAATAGAAAGCAAGAAAGAAATTTTCAGAGGAGATTGATAACAAACGCCGTGACACGTGATTTTTAAATATTAGAAAATTGTTTCCTATGAAACAACATTCGGTATAGTTTAAGTTAAATAGAAGTATAAGTCGCGAAACAGTCACGGTTGTCAGTGGCCTGGCTTGGTTAATGGCTGGCTAGATTTATAAATGTAAATATAAGAAACCAATAATATATAATAAATAACCCTCTCGAATGAATTATTCTGGAGGGTTATTTATGTTTTATATTAACTTTTGTTTTATTTTTGGCCAATGTGGTCTAAATTCTAGGCCTCATGGACCAAAGAAGACGAAGTTTACCCAATTAAACATGGGCTATTTATTCATCATCTGCCTAGCCCTTTCCCAACTAAATTGGGGTTGGCTTCCAGTCAAACCGGATTCAGATGAATATCAGTATTTTACGTAGAGCGGCTGCCTACCAGGCCTCCACAACCCATTAACTGGGTAACACGCGGTACTCCTTGGCAAGATTGGTGTCAGATTTTCTGGCTTCTGACTATCCGTAACGACTGCCAAAGATCTCTAAACGACAGCCGGGACCGACCGCTTAATATGCTTTCCGAAAACTCGGTATGTGAAGGTGGTCACCCATCCACAGACCAACCTCAGCAAGCGTTGCTTAACCTTAAAGATCAATCTGTGTGGCTGTTATTAGGTAGCCACGAGCTCCTCTCTATTATAGTGGGCTATTACAGTGTACAAATTAATTGTGAGCAAACTCAGGTGCTCTCCTGGTGCCTTTTAGTTCGATGAAAATTTAATCTTACCTGACTGGGAGAGATCAGGTGTGAGTGGGGTCGCTATCCGAGGCCTGGGGGTGTCACACCATCAACTTAATGACTCCACCTGCTCTGGGCGAAGCGGAAGGGAGTGTCAGACTCTTACTGACTAAAACCCATCCGTGTTCCTCCTAGTGCCCTTTGCAATTCAGGGCCGCGGAACTCCGTCTGCTTCTGAGAATCTTTATTTGAAAATACAATTACACTTTTTGTTAGTGTATTGTTTTACTTTAGGTTTGTAACATACTTACTTGTTAACTTTGTAGTTGCACCAAGTGCAACCCCATTTTGTGTCTAGGATATCTTTATCCATTACAGGTTGCCTGAAAGCGATCGCGGAATGCGATAACGCCGCCAATTTTAGGTTTTTTTTTTTTTTTAGTTTAAGGTTTCCTTTATGCATTTTTAATTTGGTGTACAATAAAGTATATAAATATAAAAAAAAAAAAAACAGGACGTTCAGTAGTATTCCTTAAGACCACGAGACTTGGCAGTAATGTGCCGTGTATAACAGAAACTAAGAAAAAGTCTCCATCAACTGCCTAGCCTTTTCCCAACTACATTGGGATCTGCTTCCAGTCAAACCGAATTCAGCAGAATACCAGTATTTAGTAGTAGTAAGTTCCGACGTAAAATATCATTAAGGTAACATTTGTCAATTTGATAAAACATTTCGTAAGTTTTTCGTTTTACCCTGTTCAATATCCCTGGTCTTATAATTCTATAGAATGATAAACTTCACCGTAAATCTTCTACAAACAATACGTCTTGCGGTCGACACGTAACTGACGTCCATATAGCTAAATTGCCCGCAATCTGTCAACGCACCACCTACGACAATAAATTATTGATCCCCATCGCTGGGAAGAAATATCGAGTTATTCCCATCCGCTACGCTTCGAAGAAAATTTGACGATAATGTGAACGCCTCTCGTTTTCTTATGAGTAAGATTATCACATTATTATCGGTATACATCACCTTTCAGTGCCACTTTCCTTTTAAGTGGCTATAAAGGCTTAAATTACCTTTTTGATATTTATATCTTTTTTCCTTTAATATTATATATTTCAGTACAAACACGTAAGTTATAGCCTACTTCGAAATTCATAGTATAACTGACTTAACGTACGTTTCCTTTTACTTTATTACCATAGAACTCATACGATGATACGCCGCGACTGGGAATGTGATATTACTTATTCCCATTGAAAACGACATGTTGGGAAAAGTAATAAAATATTTTGCTTTGTAGATTAATTTAAATATGATACGTATATCCGTTGTATTTTTATGTACTAAAATGTGTTTTACGTTTTATTCCCATAAAGCTTTTCATAAAGCTTTTCCCATCTATTTTTGAGGTCAGCTTCTGGTCTAACCGGATACAGCTATGTACCAGTATTTTACATGGAGTGAATGTCTATCTGACCTTCACAACCCTGTTATGGGTAACTCGGTATCCATTTGCAAACCTGGTGTCAAATTTTTTGGCTTCTTTTTATTATTTGTGATGGGTTTGCTTTTGACTCTAGTCTAGGTCAGAAATGACAGAGACACAGTCTACGATGGAGCGAGCTTACCCAGAAGGAGCCTGTTCACTGTAACTTTGAACAGATTAGGGTTATAAGCGTTCGGAAATACGGACGCAGGCAGAGAGTTCCCCTCCTTTGCTGTGCGCATTATAAAAGAAGTTTGGAAATGCTTAGTGCGAAGTGGTGGAATAGCAAAAAGATTGGGATGGTATGTTGCAGTGCGTCTGGATGTTCGACGGTAGAAAGAGTCCACTGGGATGAGTTAGTGGAGTTCTTGAGCACACTCACCGAATTACGCTAACTTAAATAAGACTGTCAAAGCTTTTCAAATGACAGCTGGGACTGACGGCGTGTCGTGATATTTTCTTAATAAAATATCATAATGGTTGCCATTGTGAGAGTTTTCATCGTAAGGATAAATATCTTAAATTGGCGGTTGATGTTAAACAAAACTCAAAGACTTTGTGTTCAAAAGGCTCAAAGAGATTCTACTCGTATTAATTTGTTTCTCTTGCTATTGCCGGCGGCTTAAATCTGAATTCTAGTTCGCGGTTACTACAAATTGTCTCCTATTGAAGGGAATAAGACAAGAAATTCTATTATTCTACTATCAGTGTTAACTGATAAAATAAATTGACATTCATCAAGGTTATAAATATTCATGGTTAACCTTTGTTTTAATTTGGGTGGTTTATAGCTAACGTGACAATTTGAATGGAGATTCAAAAGAGCACGTACCTTGCTACGAACAAAGTTTATCGTGTAGTTGTTTATTGTTTTGTAAGATAAGGGACTTGGCGAATGTATCTTCCCTTCATTTATATTCTGTGAATGCATGATGTATAAGTAGTAAACAGAATTACAATCAACTGTTTTGTTATTTTGTGGTCTGCCAAATTTGTTTACTAAGTCAAGTTGAGATTATGCTAATGTGGGTTGAAATTATTTCATGATTCTGAATTTATTAAACATGCTTTTTAGGGTTCGGTACCCGAAGGGTTGCCAACGGAACCCTGTTACTAAGTTTCCGCTGTCCATCCGTTCGTCCTACCGACCGTCTATATGTCATCGGGCTGTATCTCAAAAACCGTAACAACCGGTGGACAATTGAAATTTTATAAATTTCAGCTTCCTACGACCAGTAGTTTCGGCTGTGCGTTGTCCGTCTGTCACTCAATCACTCAGTAACGGAAGAATTATGATAATATTATAATTCTATTTCTATATATTTCCAAATACAGGGTGTAAGGGACAGCCCTCCACAAACTGATAGGGTGATTTCAGTATATCGTACTAAATTGACCGGTACATGAAATTATTTCAGGAACTTTATGGGAATCCAATAAAACTGATTTGTTTAATTACCTCACACGCAATGTATCGCTACCTCTGCAAAACGCACGCAGCGAACCGCAGCGCAGTGAGCTTCCGAAAGGACAGCCGCGCTCGCGCCACGTGTTTAACAGCTGATTTCATGCGTCGTTCATTAGTTTTAATTTTTTTTTCATTTTTGGTGTGTTATTTTCATTAATGGAGTTCTGCAAACGAAAAAAAAAAATCCTGAGAAAATGTCCACTGGAATATGATTCAAAATAAGGAGCTGATTGCACCCTGTTAATTTGTGGAGGGCTGCCCCTTACACCCTGTATATAAATATTAAATTTATATATTAAGAAAGATTGTAAAAGTTGTTATGTTTAAGCAAATAAATAAATCCCTTAACGTGTAATCATGATTCCATTTCATTTTCCCAATTTCCTGAAAAACCGATAAGGCAGGTTTTTCACCGGTTCAATATGCTATTCGAGACGCTTTGAGACTAAAGTGCTTTCTAACTTCCGCGGTTCGAGAATCATCGCATTTTGTTTACAGTTCCCTGTGAGAGGAATATAAGGTACATTTTATCTTGGAAAAACATACTTCCCGTGGGAAGCTGGAAAACAAATTCACACGAGCGTAAACCGGTGTAGTTACTATATCATGTAGCTTGCGTGCCACGTGAGAGATTTATTCAGCTGTGGATATGCATTATTATATTAAAATTATATTTGTCTGCTATATTCAGATTTACTAAATAAGATAGATTTACGAATGATGGAAATTTTAATATTATCTTCTTGGAATCTTTTAAAACTAGTTGGAGAAATTTAATAAAATTTTATGAATATTCAAGATTTATATTTTTTTCAAATGTTTTTAAGCATTCTTAAACTTCTGCAATAAATTTAAACAAAAACTGACCAGCTAGGGTGGATTATATGAACCACCGTCAGCTAATGAGCGTTCTCTGTCAATCTTCTAAATCCATCCATCCAAAAGGAGACTGGCGGGTTTGTAAGGAGCGATCGGCCTGTAACCTACACAAAAGCTTTTAACGTCTTGTCACAGTTTATTCTTTAAGGAACCCAAAACATACTGTAATTTTCCCCAAAAACTTGGAGGAATTTAGTTATAATGTTTTAACTTTTGACAAAGAAGTGAGGTTATATTTTGTTTTTATTACCATGATTCGACAGGACACAGGCGGGACTAGAGAAATGAATTGCAGTAGTAGAGAAAATGAATAAGGAATGAATATAAATACGAAACTGACATTAAACAGCATTTAACAAGCAGGAGCTTGTTTACGTATAATAACCTCGTAGCCTAACATGCAAGTCATACATCAGGGTTTTTAAACTATTGAGATACCTATTATTCCATTCTACAATGTGAATCTAACCCAAAAAACCTTACTGATTTCTAGTCTCTAAAACATCATATATATTAAAAGAGTAGTTAGGAATCTTAGGAATAGGAATGTACTTAAATAAAAAATGACATTATTTTTATTTTAATCATGTGTTTTATTTATTCATCGTCATCATAACACAAAAGAATATGGTCCAAGAATTGCGCTGGAGGAGTTATTTGTTCATACCTGGCCCAACTAAGGTACCAAATAATAGACATTATGTGGGCGCAACAACCTACTGTTCGCCTTCCTGCTATGCAGTTGCAGCAATATTGAGAAATAGCTTCCCTTCCAGATAAACTATTATTTATTAATATAAAAACAAAATACATTTTTCGACTCACATGCCTACTTTGGATTTTTCCTCTTAGCAACCAGGTATTTTCTTCGAGGATTGGTGGCATATTGTTGCGAGCCTCACGACACACTGCAATACTAAAACAACCGTTAGCCCTTACATGCTCGCCATAATAAGCGCGCCTGTTTTATTTGATAACTGCCCAGACATATTAATGATAGCTCAGATAAAGTAAGACGTGGGAAATCTTGCAGGTTGGTATCATTGGCATCAATATTTTGGAAAAGTGCTTGCCTCCTATTTAAATTATATTGCGCTACCAGGTCAGCTAAAGAATTATTTAAATACATTTTTTCTTGTATCACTGCCAATATGTCTACTGCATCCTCTCTGTCTCTAATTAAGGGATGAAACCTATTAATTAATGCACTGGCACACAAAAAATCTGTCATAAAATGATGAGAAGCCACATTAAAGTACTCCTGTCTAAAGATTTTAAAATCTCTCTTGTATCTGCCATTCACAACCTCAACGACCCATCTTGTAAGAGTTACAGCTCTAGTTTTATTTGCTTCCAAAGTTGAAAGTTGGGTTTCGTTTGGCTGGAGAGAAGAGGGACTATGTGGGCAATAATTAAACTCTTCTAATAAAGGAATGGCATCTCTAAAGCCCCTATCCAGAATAAACGCATCGCCAGGTTGAAAAAACCTTCTTAATGGACTATCAGCGTTTCTTAATTGATTTATTAATATTTTTGCATCAGATTCAGTAGCTGGATAGGGGCCTAAGACATTAATGATATATCCGTCAGTTGTTACAATTAATAAAGGCTTTACAAGATTGGTATACTTATGCAGTGAATATGTTTTTTTTTGGTATAAATAATTAGAACTTTTCTGGATGTACACATAGGTACCATCTAGAATTATAATAGCTTTTCTGTCATTGGGTTCGCTATCTGGATTTCCGAACAGTGCATTTGGAATCATAAGATTTCTATCAGTGACATTTCTCCTCGTTAAATGTTCTATGCCTACATGACTAGGTACAAAATATTGTTTTAGTATATTTCTGACTTTTGCCATTAAGTCTTCTAATGTTCTTCGAGGTATATTAAATAAAGTTGATAATCTTTCATCAGAATCACCCGTTCTTAATTTAATCAAATAAGCAGCTAAACCAATTTTACCCCTTTTAATTCCTGACAGCTGAGGAACTTCTGTCATAACTGCCATAAATTGTTCTTTAGAAAAACCTGTCCAATATCGTACTAAATTATCAGACATTTCATCGATATTACCAAAATCGAGAGTGACATTATCTGATTTTAAAATTGACATCATATCCTCTATATGTACAGCAGTGAATGATTGAACACCTGTTGTTAAAACTGTCTCCCAGTCACCTATTAAATGTTGTCTACAAATGCGACAGTTAGGCGGTACATAATAGTTGTATTGCAACAGTAAATGTTTCCTCACAGACAAAGGTACAACAAATCGGTGTTGGTCTTCACAACTTAGAAAAATACACCGGTTTTCCGTAACTGCTGCACGAACATAATTAGGCAAGGTAGTACCTTGCTGTGGAGGACTATCTGCTGAGACGTTTTGTCTTGAGGTTACTTCTGTTGAAGGTGATGACAACACAGCTGCTTCATTTTCATCAGACTCTTGCATGGTTACTGGTGCTTGTGATGTTGAAGGCGCAGAATACTGATGCTGGCTAGCCCTCATCCAGCAAGGATGACATATAAGGCTATCAGGTTGAATCTATAAGTACAAAAGATGTTTATTTGTTAAAATACATAACAAACAAGGAATCACTATTATATTATTGTCACATTGTATGTATATTATATTACTCACTTGATTTGGTATGATCCACTCTGATATAACATTATAAATGATGTGTATTTCTCTATCAGAAGTCCGTGATAGTCTATGTGAGCGAGCCCTCGTAAGTGATCGTCCACAATTAACACATACGTGTTGATGAGCAATGACGGGTTGTTCCACATTTCCAGTTCTATACAAAGTATTGTTGATTAATAACCAACATTCATGGCAAATGATGTCTTGATTATTGATCTAAGGAAAAAAAATATTTATTAATTATTATTGGTAAGAATTAAGCATTTCTTTTATTTATTAGTAGCAAATGTTTGGTCATAGTTTCAAAACCCTATAAGGAATCTGATAATGTAGGTATTTCTGGCAAATAAATGTATTGATTTGATTTGATCCGCTTGGCCACCGGCGAGCATGAGTCACGTGATAACGTCGAGTGCACAGGCGCCAAATATCAAAGCGCGCGCAGCTGCAAGCCAGATGTTTATGTTTACGTTAACCTTTTTTTAGTGGCCTCCTATTAGAGCTACCACTCAAGTGTATTGTTATTTGTATAGCTGAGAAACGGCTCCTTATAGTTACGTTAAGTGTATGATAACGGTTAGTTTCTATATTTTTTAACTAATTTGTAAACATTGAATATTGGTGAAAAAAACACATTACGTGAACTTTGAACAGGAATAATTTAAAAAGTAAATCGATAACATATATATTTTATGACTTGTATGGGTAGCTGGGTTATATCTAAAAACGATAAATAACAAACAACATACTCCACCGTACAAAAACATATATAAAAAAAAAAAAACTACCACCAAACATTAGCCATTTCCCGCCATTTTGCATTATTTACCTTCCGACCCACGGAACAAAAATTCTAATCATAACGTAAATTTCGTTTGTTTTGTTTATGTTTTGGCTGAAATCTATTGCCCAGTAAACATAAAATGCGAGCGATAATAATTACTTTTTAGTCTGAACAAGTAGCTAGACTTAATAATTAATCAATTACGATAGCGTTCTGACAACATGGACGCCTTGTGTAACAAGGGATAGGAAAATCATAAAAAAACATGCTAATACTTACCAACATGTTTATTTTCACTTGCACACACATTAATCACATCACAATGCACCCATAAAACATTACTTAACACTAATTCACTCACAAACAACATAATAAACAAGTTTATTCGACACTACGTCATCGCGCAACTCGCGTCATACCACAGACTGAATAAAACATTTAATTTCTTTCTAAAAATGGACTCGCCTGTGGCGTGTTTCGTATTTTTAGCATGTATGAAATGTCAATAAATCGAGTGGAAAAGAGCAAAAGGATTAAAATACCGTGTGTTAGACAGAAATGGACATAATTTGTGACGGGTCGCGATCAAACGTCAAAGAATACTACAGTCCCTTTGGTATTTTTACTCCAAAATTTTTTTTGAATACTATAGTCTCTTTCCCGCTTGCACGGTCCGGGCACATGTCACGTGATGACGTTGACCGCTCGGGGTCAAATATCATCTGGCGGGCAGCTGCCCGCCAGATGTTTTTGTTTACGTTAACATTTTTTAGTCGCCTCCTATTAGAGGTACCACTCAAGTGTTTCGTTATTTGTAAAGCCGATTAACAGCTGTTTATACTTACGTTAAGTGTATGATAACGGTTAGTTTCTATATTTTTTAATTAATTTGTAAACATTGAATATTGGTGAAAAAAACACATTATGTGAACTTTGAACAGGAATAATTTAAAAAGTAAATCGATAACATATATATTTTATGACTTGTATGGGTAGCTGGGTTATATCTAAAAACGATAAATAACAAACAACATACTCCACCGTACAAAAACATATATAAAAAAAAAAAAAACTACCACCAAACATTAGCCATTTCCCGCCATTTTGCATTATTTACCTTCCGACCCACGGAACAAAAATTCTAATCATAACGTAAATTTCGTTTGTTTTGTTTATGTTTTGGCTGAAATCTATTGCCCAGTAAACATAAAATGCGATAATAATTACTTTTTAGTCAGAACAAGTAGCTAGACTTAATAATTAATCAATTACGATAGCGTTCTGACAACATGGACGCCTTGTGTAACAAGGGATAGGAAAATCATAAAAAAACATGCTAATACTTACCAACATGTTTATTTTCACTTGCACACACATTAATCACATCACAAGGCACCCATAAAACATTACATAACACTAATTCACTCACAAACAACATTATAAACAAGTTTATTCGACAGCTACGTCATTGCGCAACTCGCGTCATAGCACAGACTGACTAAAAATTTAATTTCTTTTTAAAAATGGACTCGCCCGTGGCGTATTTTGTATTTTTAGCATGTATGAAATGTCAAAAAATCGAGTGGAAAAGAGCAAAAGGATTGAAATACCGTGTGTTAGACAGAAATGGACATAATTTGACAACAGATGTAGTTTTTGCTGGAAAGGTCGGAATGCGACCGTTGCGCGGTCTACGTCAAATTGTTAAATGGTAGCAAAGTAGACCCCGTGTCCGGTCAAGCATCTTCACTCTTATGTCATCACAAAAGAGTCTTTATCTATTGATTAAAGTATAATTATGTAAATAGGTTATATATACTAATGTGTAGTACATAATTATCATGAGTCGTTCATGCAATAAAATTAAAACGACAGTAAATATTCCACAAATAAATCTGGGTAGGTGTGACGTATTTCAGCAACGATTGTAACTTTTGGAATTCAGAGTTTTATTTTTATAAAACAAAAATAAAATATCGTTTTCCAGATAAATCCTTCAATTTTCAGCTTGAAAAAATACCTACTGTCAACTCTTTTTTCCTGTGTATTTAAGCGTTCTAATTTTATTTTGCGTTCCGAATGGGAATAAAATATTTATGTTTTTCCCATTAAATACGCACCAGTGGGACTTGTTTGTAAAGTTGGCGTGTGTTTATGAAAAAAAAACAGCCTTCTATGTATTTGTTATGGAAACAATTTATAAGGCGTGTGTATGATAAAGTTTTTAAAGAGCTGTTTCTAGGGAATTTTACTGCCGGTGAGGTTCATCAGTATGTTTCTTGGGAACCTAGGAAATAAATTATTTTCAACGCCTCACACATTATCGTAACTAAAGAAAAGATTGTTAATGTGTAAACAAACAATTAGTTATTAACAACATTTTTTTTATCCTAACTGCTATAACTTTTTGGGGGCCGAGTCACCCGCGTCCGTAGGAGCGATACCCTTCAGCGAATCCCTACACGTGGTCCCCGGGTGGTGCTAAACAGGTGACACTAACCGCCTCCGTGGTCTAGTGGTTATACCACCTGATTCAGACCCAGAGGTCCCGGGTTCGATTCCCAGCGGGGGCAAATTTTGCTCGGTTTGGTTGGTGGTAGGACTTGTTCTAAGTCCGCCTGGCAAGCTACCACCATCGTGTCTAAGTCTGTCGCCATAACAACAATGTTAACAGCATTGTTGTGTTCCGGCAGTTAGAGGTATGATAGCCAGTTCCTCTGTGTAAGAGGATTACGGGTGAAACTCGCTTCCATCTTCGGCCTAATCATCACTTTCCATCAGGTGAGATTTAGGCCAAGAGTTTCCCCGTTTTGTATAAAAAAAAAAAAAAAAACTTTGTGTACTTAATTAAATAAAAACCTAATAAATAGCTAAAACTTAAAATAATGTAGATTATCGTTACAAAAATGTCCTCCGCATCGGCTGTGGTGGTTACGTTAAAGAAAAAAAAACACTTGGAGAAGTTAGGTATGCTTCTATATAAGTTGTAGTGTTTTTTTTTTAAACTATATTTTATGATAAAATGACATTCATACTGAAAATTCTTCTTATCTAGTTATAAAAGTGTACAACAACTTTAAAAGTAGAAGCCCATTCACTTAAACATTCGGACAATTTGGAACTAACATGGACGCCCTACATTTAGTATGTTACCCAAGCAATTTGGACATAGTTCTCACAGTTTCCAATCTGGCCTGACATGTATGAGTTTTGGGAATATTGTTGCTTGTACATTTTGGACACTTTCGAGGAAAGCTACCGCATTTTAGGGCGAGATTTTGCATTTTAGTATGTGTTAGTTAGACTAAATTTTCTATACACTTTTCACTTTAAATGATTAACGTGACACTATACAGGTTGTTAAATGATTAGCAAGACGCTATACCTACAGGGTGTTTCAAAGGTGAGTCGCCATATCTAAAGGTTTAGCACATCGGAAATAGATCATCATTTTGACGAAAAAAGGAAATATAAAAAGTATTAATATACTTTGCAAGCAGTTTGATGCAGTTGGTGGCATTTTTTTTTTTCAATCATATATCATAA
This sequence comes from Ceramica pisi, assembly GCA_963859965.1. NCBI lineage: Eukaryota > Metazoa > Arthropoda > Insecta > Lepidoptera > Noctuidae > Ceramica > Ceramica pisi. The sequence continues at coordinate 1,399,991 of OY982537.1, read as the reverse complement.
TTATGTTAAGTGATGAGAATTTACTATATTTCAGATACAGGTAATCAATCCTAAATTTGACCACAAACTTCTGAAACAGCCTGTACCTATATAAAGGAGATGTTCCAAAATATATGGAGCCTGGGCCAGGTCCATACATTTTGTACACTGTACTTAAAAATAGGAAATACATTTAAATACACATTGTACAATTTCTTTAAAATGGCTCGGTTTGTTGGTAAAAACCAAGAAATTACACTTGAACTTGCAACACACAACAAAAACCGTCATTGTGGTAAGCTGTTATTTTGATTGATTAATGACGTTTGACATGTTTATTTGTAAGGAAGTTGAAGGTTGATAGCAGTTACTTTACTCTTTGATAGTGACTGAAGTGACACTGTTGTGACAGCTGACAGTTACCTGTCATTGTTTTTAAGCATTGTATTCCGTCCACTAGCGCCGCCAATCGTTTTTTATTAATTGTGGTAAATTTAAGACACGTAGATAAAAAACCGCTCTGTAGTGCACTAAAGAAATGTATCTATTATTTTTTGACAGCTATTTTTAATACATAACTCATGGCTAAATAGCCAAAACGGCAATTATTGCTAAAAGTGGCCACTTTTAGCAAAAATATCGACTTTGGCAACTATTTATGTTCTAAAGTACAAAACATATCTCTCAAAACATAAAAAATACATTTCTTCAGTGCACTACAGAGCGGTTTTTTATCTACGTGTCTTAAATTTACCACAAATAATAAAAAACGATTGGCGGCGCTAGTGGACGGAATACACGCTCTTAAGTAACTAAATCAGTGCGACGCCATGTTGAAAATCGATAAAAATAATGAATAAACATCAATTAACTACCACAAAAGCATACATTTAAATAAATTATTTCTACGGATTTTTCTCAGGCAAAGTGAACGACAAGTGAACTGTCAAACCATACAAAAAAAGATGGCATGACAGCTCACTTTTCGTTCACTCCACCGACCGTCGAAATGATCGACAGAATCTTGCTTGCGATCAAGCTGCGTTCGAAAGTTGTCAGTGTCAATATTCCATAGAAAACAATGACATTGACAGCTTGTAAACTTGGTTCATATGCTGATCACGTTCTGTTACAGATTGATGAAATCCGCCCTAACTTTGGTGAGCGTAGCTTAACCTCAAAGTTTGAATCATGCAGCTGTTATAATTAATCCATTTTTTGGGGCCGAATCACCCGCGTCCGTAGGAGAATACCCTTCAGCGAATCCCTACACGTGGTCCCCGGGTGGTGCTAAACAGGTGACACTAACCGCCTCCTTGGTCTAGTGGGCAAATTTTTTGCTCGGTCTGGTTGGTGGTAGGACTTGTTCTAAGTCCGCCTGGCAAGGTACCACCATCATGTCTAAATCTGTCGCCATAACAACAATGTTAACAGCATTGTTGTGTTCCGGCAGTTAGAGGTATGATAGCCAGTTCCTCTGTGTAAAAGGATTCCGGGAGAAACTCGCTTCCATCTTCGGCCTAATCATCACTTTCCATCACGTGAGATTTGGGCCAAGAGTTTCCCCGTTTCGCATAAAAAAAACCATGAGCTTAAATCTAGTACTATCAATAAAACCACACTTGAATTACTAAATTCCATCCCATCGAACTGTTCCCTGAAACAAGAAACTCCTCTTCGCATGTCTAATTTCACTTAAACATGTACAAACTCGTTAATTATCTTTCAGAGAGCACTTCCTTGTTTTCCAACAAGGCAACCATATTGAACACAAGTTTCTTATCAAAGCAGGGACGGATCCGGGGGGGAGGCTAAGGGGCTGAAGCCCACGGCCAAAAGACCCGGATATTTTTGGTACTTGAGATGGGAGATGCAGTTTCATTTCACCAGATTTTACGACAAATCTTTTACGGTTCAAGCGATACGGTTATGGAATGCCTTGCCCGTGTCAGTCCGCGTGCTCAATATTTGTCCACTTTTAAATTATTGACCAAAAACCACTTCCTCCCTTTAATCGTTTTTACTTAAGTTCTAATAATAAATTTGTTTTTTTTCATCTATTGTTAGCTGATACCTGCCTGCGGCTTCGTTCACTTGAAAAATTATATACTAAAACCTCTCTCAAGAACCACTATATCCACTTGAAAACAGCATAAAAATCGGTGCAGTAGTTTTTGAGTTTATCGCGAACAGACAGACGCGGCGGAGGACTTTGTTTTATAATATTATCTATTATGTATTTATTGCTATATATAAATAGACACAAATTATACCTAAGATTACTGTCAGTACCGTCTTTCCTGTTCTCTTTCAAATCCATCCAAAGGTTGTCTTGAAAAGATCGCTTTCAGCGATAAGGCCGCCCATCGCGTCAACCTACGTAATGTTTTCCTCATCTATCTTTTCTGTATCTTATATGTTTTACATAGTAAAAAGTATTATATTCTATTTTATTGAAACCAATTCATTGAGGAATTTACGAAACCTAATCCAAGAAAGCTTTTTATGCGTTGAGCAAAATATTTTTTTTATGTGCTTTTTAGGATTCCGTACTTAGGAACCAACGAAACCTTATAACTTAACCTCTATTGTCCGTCCGTTTGTCTGTCTGTCAGCGGGCTATATCTCAGGAACTGTAATAGATAGATTGTTACAATTTTCATTGATTGTGTATTTATTTTTCCGATATGACCCAAAAATAATAAAATACAAATTAAATATAATACGAAAAAGACCCCCCTTTCGTATTATATTTCTCCTTTCTCCTTTCATATTACTAGAAACGAGTTTTTTTAGGTGTATGGTACGTAGCTCTTCATGGGCGAGTGTGACTCGCACTTGGCTAAAAAACATCCTCAGCGGGGTCAAACCCCCCTAAAAGACAATCCTGGATCCGCCCCTGTAACGAAGTACCAACCTAACGAAGTCTCTAGAGTAACAAAAGTATGTATATGTTGGTACACTCATCAATCTATCAAATGTACTAAGTTAGATAGTTGTAACATAATCAATCTATGCTCATTTATAAGTTTTTGAGGAAAGTTTTACTATTAACATCGTTGTTTTCGACGTATTGAGGTCGTATACGTAGAATTGGATAAATAAAATGTGTTCTCGTATTTTTGTGCCGGTTTTCGGTGGCCTTGTCATCTATATTAATATTAAAGAGAGGTAAAGTTTGTGAGTTTGTGAGGTTGTAGGGGGTAATCTCTTTGCGGGACTATTCGAAAGAGATACCGCCGCTCCGGAACACAAAGGTCAATGAGAGAACACGAATGGGTTTTAGTCAGTAAAAGTACAAAAACCGAAATAAGTACAAATAAGTAAATAAATAAAAAAAAAAAAAAAGTCTGACAATCCCTTCCACTCCGCCCAAAGCGGGAGAATTTGATGATTTCCCATCCCAATCCAAACCTATTTTTATTTTACCAATAGAAAGCCACGTTATTTGTGACTGTCATAAGCTATATATTAACCAGAAAAGTATCGCCCAACAAAGGGGGCACGGGTCAGCTATTCTACTATTCAAATAAAAACCGGCCAAGTGCGAGTCGGTCTCAATGTTTATTTGCCTGTTTTTTTTCTTCCTTTAAAATTTTACGTAGAGTAACTATACGTCAAAAACCATTCGTACTCTGGCCTATTAGAACAAATGCTTTTAAAACTTCTAGCAAACTTTTTCTTCAGCGGGTCTTATAAGGCTTCTTTAGTAGAATCATTATTATTATATAGTTAATCATACAGAAATCTGCCAAATATCATTTTTTTTGATGACACGTTTGGCGCAGTCGTTAAGCGATCGGCTGCTGCGCCGCGTGTCGTGGGTTCGATTCCCGCACGGAATAAATATTTCTATGGCCTACAGACCTGTTCCGGGATTGACTGTTTGTGTATGTGACTTTGTATGTTTGTAACTGCGCCCACAATACAGGAGAAATTCCTTGTGTGGAAAACACATCTCTAAAAAAACAAAAAAAAAAACTTCTTATTTTTATTTTTATTTGTTGATTAAAGTATTATCATTACAGATCTATGATCCAATGCGACAGAGTGGCCTTACTAACTAAATCCTAAATCTACACCTTATACCTAGTTAAAAAATATCTTAATTTAAATAACTTATTACATACGTATAGTGTAACTTTTGCGAATTCACTCAAGTTGCACCACAATGCATCAACCCTCCCGTGAACCTCAATCACCACGCGTATGCTCTAGTGAGAGGACTTCTTGCCAGTAGGTTGGTCATAATATTTAACACACAACAACCTGTCAAATTCCATTTTCATCCTTATAACCCTTTAACGGGCATAATAATCTGGGAATCGAAAAATAATGCGAAATAATCAAAGGTATTATTGGTAGAAAATAAATTTCAAATTTTAAACAAAAAATGGTGTTCTTTGAATGTTTAATGAGTGATTCATAAGTCTTTAAATAGCCTTTTTACAACAATGGAATACCTCTCAGGAACCCATTATTTAATTAATGAGCTGAAAAATATGGTGGGAAATTTATTCCCTTTGCTTTATAAAGGGATAACGCATTAGGTTCAAGGTTGATTGGGAAAATTTTACTGATGGGTAGAGTGATGTGCTTTCTGATTCTGCTAAAGTGGCTGTTTTAGAACCCCCGATCTCCTTTAGTTTCCAATTTTATCAGCATTCTCTTCCAATTTTATCTAGGTCGAATTCCAGTCTAACAATGTTATGCGTTGGAACTAAATCAACCACAAAATATACCAAAGATCCCTAAGGTAATATTCTGTACAAAGTTTTCCTATACCACAACTTTCAACTTAACTGCAACTTAAAATGCGCAAGCGTGAACTTAACTATCGAAGTTCAGTGCAACATAGGAAGCGATCAAAAGAGTTTTATGAATATATATTAGGGTAACTTTATAGAACATGTCTTGGAGAATTGTTTACGCCTTGGGGAAATTTAAGAGCTGAAAATTGGAGAAGATGCGAGAATAAATGGGAGCGTAGGCAGTTGGGGAGTTTGAAAGTTATTAAGGTGTTGTAAGGGGGTTTAACTTGACAGATGATAATAAATGATGGCAACATTGATACGTTCACAAATAGAGAATAGACTGATTCATCATCTGCCTAGCCGTTTCCCAACTATATTGGGGTCGGTTTCCAGTCAAACCGGATTCAACTGAATATCAGTAATTTACGTGGTGGCAGCCTACCAGACCTCCACAACCATTAACTGGGTAACACGGTACTCCTTGGCAAAACTGGTGTCAGATTTTCTGGCTTCTGATTATGCGTAACGATTGCCAAAGATCCCCAACTGACAGCCGGGACCAACAGCTTAACGTGCTTTCTGAGGCACGGAGGAAACTCGGCATGTTAAGATGGTCACCCATCCACAGACCAACCTCGGCAAGCGTTGCTTAACCTTGAAGATCGACCTGTGCGGCTGTTATTATTTAGCGTTTATGTGCGTTTTGTTTGTTTACTGATTAAATAAAAAAAATAATTTTATCAAATCGAGACTAATTTTGTAGGACGCAGTAAAAAAGATGTAATAAAAATTGCGAGTTGTATTTTAAAATTCTATGACAAACAAAAACTACACTGATGGCACGTGATCAAGTATATTAACATTTGGTTGGTAGATTTAAAACTTATGTATATATAAAATAACATTTTAAAGAGAGAAAAAAAATGTATTTCTGTATTTTTGTTTGTAATGAATAGGCTTTAAAAAGGACCGACTTAAAAAAATATTTCACTAATGGAAAGCTTTATTATTACTAAATAACAAAGTCTATAATATACTTTATTTTCAGAAAGTGCTAGTATTATGACAAATATAATTGATAGGTGTCTTTTTAATAGTTTCAAATTATTAAAAAAACACTTTAAAGAGTGCCAGGTCAGATTAGTGTTGCGGAATTCGTTCGAAAGAGTGATCGCGGCCCTGGAACGCAAAAGGCATTAGGAGGAACATTGATGGGTTTTAGTCAGTATGAGTATGCCACTCCCTTCCTCCCTCAAAAAAAAAAAAATCTGTTCACAACAACGCAAATGGTTGATGTTGGTAAAAAAAAATACTGAATACATTTTAGGATTTAAAGATCGTTCATTGTCAGCCATTATTCGATGCTTTACGGAAGTAAAGTACTTCCAAAATACCTGGCTTTAAAAATCAATGCCTAAAATTAAATAAAAAAGCCAAAAAGATATTTCTCATCATCTCTCAGCCACAAACTCCAAAATAGAAACATTTAAGCATCATAATACCCTCTTAATTAGCGTCAATTTAACAACACAAATGTGGATCATGTTTGCAAATTTCTTAAGTGTATGACGTCACATGTTTGCCCAACGATGTTGACTACGCTGGTATTTTAAGATGCATTATATGGCTGTTTAAAGAGGGTGTGGCGTATTGAGAAACTGTTTGCAGTAGTTGTTGGAGGGAGTGTTATACTTCACTTGTTCTAATGTTATAGTATTACACTAGCTGACCCGCACAACTTCGTCTGCGTCACATTTTCCATTATTGTTCTGCTCCTGTTTGTCTTGGCATGAAGATATATAACCTATAACCTTCCTCGATAAATGGGCTATCTATCTAACACAGGAAGAATTTTTCAAGATTTTTAGATTAGCGCGTTCAACCAAACAAACAAACTCTTCTGCTTTATAATATTAGTATTACATTTCAAGTTAATGCAACTTGAAATGTAATACTAATATTCAAGCGAATTCGTACGCGCGTTTTTAACCATTCCCCGTCAAATTAAGGAAAATGATCTCTGTATTCTGGCTAAATAATAACAACCATGGTTAAGCAACGCATGCCAAGGTTGGTCTGTGGATTGGTGAACATCTTAAACATACCGAGTTTCCTCCGTGCCTTGGAAAGAATGTTAAGCCGTTGGTCCCGGTTGCTTTTGTAGATCTTTGGCAGTCGTTACGGATTGTCAGAAGCCAGTAAATCTGATTCCAGTCTTATCAAGAAGTACGGTGTTACCCAGTTCATTGGTTGTGGAGGTCTAGTAGGCAGCCGCTCTACGTAAAACACTGGTATTCAGCTGAATCCGGTTTGACGGAAGCCGAACCTAATATAGTTGGGAAAAGGCTAGGCAGATGATGATGATCTCTGTATTTCCATACACTTTCAAAGGGACAAGCTAAATTGCAATGTTCTACAACCAGTAACTTTGGCTGTGCATTGTCTGTAATTCACTTTGTCACCAGTAACGAATGAGTTTTAAATACATAATTATATGGATTGATAGTAGATAGTTTTATGCATAATTATATTACTATATCTACCTTGCCCAAACTGTCCCACAACTTCGTCTGAGAAACCAATTTTGTGTGGAATGTGCAAAATATGATGACAGTTATTATCAAAATCACAGTTCCAACACACTCTACCGTTTTTTTTAAGGGATGGGAAATCATCAAATGACTTCTCCCGCTTTGGGCGGAGCGGGAGGGAGTGTCAGACTTTTACTGACTAAAACCCATCCATGTTCCTTCATGTGCCCTTTGGGTTCCGGAGCCGCGGTATCTCTTTCGAATAGTCCCGCAACTCCGGAACACACTCTTCCTTACGGCATGCAAAAATAGAAAAATACTTTTTTTTTATATGGGGCAAAATTATTTTTGATCCCCTAAAAACTAATTGATCTATTTTACATGAGCACATTTAAAAATAAATAATGTGTTTTTTTTATGTTTAATGTTTAAAATTTATTTCGGTTCTTGAGATACAGCCCGCTGACAGATAGACGGACGGACATTGGGTTCCGTATGTTACATTTCGTGTACGGAACCCTAAAAAATGAAATAACAAGTAAAAATTATGACATTTTCAGTAGAACAGCAGAATGGAGATAATAGAGTCGGGCGGGACTTCAAAAGTTCGTTGGAACGAGTCTGCGCGTGTAATGACTGACAATGACAGCGCTAACCGTTTGCAGTGTAGGGGCGCCATGGGACCGGGAAATGTTGGGACTTTTTTAAAGAAAGAAAGAAAGAATATTTATTTAATTTTTTTACTATTAACTTATGTAAATACATTTTTAGGGTTCCGAACAAAAGTCGGAACCTTTACAGGATCACTCAGGTGTCTGTATGATGTCTGTTGAAATTTGGTATACCTACATAATAATAATTATAGATTTTTGTGACGCAAACACGGATTCGTGTCGTAAATAAATAAATTTTTAGTATGACTACAGTTAGAAAGAGAAGTCCGATACATAATGTGACGTCAAATTACACGATGACTATATAGCTGCCATTGAAAACAGCGTTTTCGCGAGAGGGACAGATATATTTGTTTAAAATAATTGTATCTCGTTCGTTTTTCGAACAATTTAGATTCTAATTTCACAGTTAGTATTATATTTTCGAATACTTTTAGATAAACTGTTCAGATCATAAATACTTTTTTCATGCATATTCCCTATTGTACCAAAAATGACCACTCTCCACCTTTATCTCCGTAAAGTAACTACTGAGCCTAAAATTTTGGAAAAAAATGCAGATAGAAATAAATAAAAAGAAAATACGTTAATTTCGCCAGAAATGACGCACAAACACAATATTTATAAAAAAAAACTTACAAACTAAATAAATATAATATTTTATATGGTAAACAAAGATTACAGAAAAGCCTATAAGTAGTCTGTAGTGTTAAAATAACATTTTAAAAAAGTTGGTTCGGAACACTTTGCAAGCGAATCCAACTCGCGTCTGGCCAGTTGTTTGTTTACTGTATGCGTAATAATTAAGAGTGTACAGACATAGACAAAGAGATTATAACGGTAGGGAACTTATTGCCCTCAGTAATGAGGAACACGACTCAAAGCGTATTTAAGACTAAAAATAGATATGCCTGTGTATAATATTTTGGATAATTACAAGTAATACATTTATCACATTTTTATGTACCGTTGTTCGTGATGGTTCAACATTCTTTGCGAGGAAAACATTATATAAAGCGTTATATTCAATGTATTTAATTTAATAATTATATAATATTGAATTTAAAGAATATTTTAAGTTTTGAATTCTTATGATGATTTCTATAAAGCTTATTAAAAATGTTAGTAAAACCTAAACTAAAAAAGAAACATTAATAGAATAGAACGGAAACACTTATATTGTTCACTAAAACAATTTACATTAGAAGCTTAAAAACGACAAAATCTGCCCAGCTTAAGCCTAAATTACCTATTTACTATGTGAACAATTAATAACACCAATTTAGATTCCAGACATTTTAATGTTCCCAGCATTGCTTAACACTAACCAATGTTGAACACCAGCCATTACAGGCTTCGCAGATTAATTACAATCATTCCGAATTCTGATTTAGTTACAATAACGCTTCACCGTTTGTGGTTTACGATTACATAATATTTGTGAGTTGAATATTAATCAATTTCCAATAGGCTTTTACTTTGTGTAGAGGCTAAGTACTGCTATTCAGGAAAGAGTAAATTAAATTACTTCTTTTATTCTTTTGTTGTTTTTTTTTTTCATTATTTTATTTTGATTAAATTTTTCTTATATCATGATTAGATAGTAATATTTATAATTTTTATTTAATTTTATTGATTTTTCTTTTAATTGTGATTTTTATAAATTTAATTGATTTCGTTGATTTTTCTTTTTAGTGTGATTGAATTTATGTTCATATTTGTTTTTTTTAACTTTTGTTTACCATTTTAATGTATTGTATGGATATATGAATCTATCTATCTTTTCTTATCTTATCTTATTGATCAATAGTTGACAGAGTTGAGCATGAATTTTTAATCCCATATTTTAGTTGTAAGTTTGGTGTATGAAATGTATAGTTAATAAATATAGTCTTTGATCTATTATAGTAGTTTTTTATTTTTATTTTTTAGTTTATTTCCAATACTACATCGACGTCTAAAATAGTGATCCCTGCCTAGCTTTTTCTCAACTATATTGGAGTTCCCTACCAGTCAAACCAAGTTCAAATAAATACCAGTATTTTACGAGGAGCGGCTGCCTGCCAGACCTCCACAATCCATTTTCCGGATAACACGGTACTTCTTGGAAAGATTGGTGTCAGATTTTATTATCTGTATCGATTGCCAAATATCTGGAAATGACAGCCGAGACCAACGCTCCTCTCTCTCCCGTGTGGTTCACATGTGAACCAGTAATGTCAAATCGCACTTGAGCCCCGCTGGTTCACATGTGAACCGGCACACCGCGACTGATTAAAACTTTTATTTCGTGAATAGGAAGCTTTAGAATCGTTTGTCTATGAATATTCTCTATGGTGTATAAAATTTGCCAACTGTAGAAAAAAAAACATACTAAAAAAATGACACCTGACATTTCAAAAACTCTAGTCAAAAGTTTCTATGTCACGGTGATTTCGCGCGCAATTGGTGAAGAATTTTAGTGAATTTTGTGTGTTTTTAGTGCAATATTCTAGGGTAAGTGGATAAATAATCATTTATCACTATTTCCTACAAGTATGTAGCTAGTTTTTTGCATGAAATAACATCTCAAAACTTGTTTTGTCGAGCCAACAAAAGTTACGTAGTTCCGAGTGTTCGCCGACGTCAACATTGTTATTGTTTGGGTTTCTGGCAATGTTTACAATTAAAGTAAGCATATTGTAACGATTTATAGTTAACAATGCGTTGATGAATATATAGGTAGTATTCTACAAGCTTTTCCAATTGGAATCTGTTTGATATAACTCTGATAATCGTTATCAAAATAGCGCATTGAATTACGCAATAAAAAACAACAAATGGCGCCGCGCTTTATGAAGTTTGAGCTTGAATATTGCTATAATCGGCTATAGAACTCATATAAAAGATCATTGTCATTAGATTACTCTTCTTTTCATAAGCTAGATCCCAAAAATTGGTGTAAATTGATGCAATAGTTTTGTCAGAAATAACATAAACAACAACATAACTACATTCAGCACGTTCTCTCATTTCAATAGGATATATATATTTCTCGAGTACTAATAAGAGTATTGTTTACGTTGTATTTCATGACGACATAATTCAAGAACCCAATGCCACTTCAACTGTGTTGATACAAGCTACAGAAACGCTGTAGTAACGTTTTTTGTTAGCCGGGTCAGATTACACTTAAAATGAGCGACCGCCCGCGGGGCGTCAAGGACTTGTGACGTAAGAAACGTTCCGTACGTGAGAGGTTAAACGTTGTTTTCGAGGCATGGAGGAGTCTCAAAATGTTAAAATGGCCACTCGTCCACAGACCTCAGCAAGTTTTGCTTAACCTTGGCGATTGCGGCTGACATTATTTAGTCATGAGCCTCGTCTTTCTCGTATTTCCAGCAGGAGGCTTCAGGTGGAAGAGCCTGTCATACTCTTACTGACTAAAACCTATCCGTGTTCCTCCTAATGCCCTTTGCGTTCCAGAGCCGTGATGACTCTTTCGAACAAATACCGCGATCTTGGCAGGAACTGTCCCCCCCCCCCCCCCCGTCTACAAAGCTGACATCCCCTCGAGGCGAGCGTGGAAAACAATGCACTGTCGACTCTGGAAATTGGTCATAATTTGGTTCTCTTTTCGCCAAAGTACTCATCTCTGTTTTAAATACATTTTAGATTTAAAAAATACAGTTCTAAAAAAAAGTGTGAGAAGCACGATGAAAGATATTATGCAGCACATAGGCTAACTTTCACCCCGAGAATATGTTCTCTAGGGGTGGGTTAAGCCACTGCCAGATGCTAGTTGGTTATAAATAACATTATTACACGTAAGTAAATCCACCATGTAAGTAGTTGCATGTCTGAAGAGATATTTTCAGAAAATTAACAGATATTTTTTAGTGGATCTGTCCAGACAGTGCCAGAATGAATCAAGTATTGCGTAGCTTTAACGAACTAAATTTAGACGCACAAAACCAAAGTAAAGACATTTTTGTAGGCCAATACAAGTACTAAAACGACCCAAATAGCATTAATTTACTCATAACAAAACAACCCTCATAGTCGTCACATACAAAATCCGTCATATGAGAACTATGTAGATTAGTGCCCACACAAACTACAGAACACCCAAGCTTTCGTTTATGGAACTATATACCAACAGGACTACAATAAAAAATCCAATGACAATGTACAAGTGAAAAAGCCAGTACTATACGACCTCGAAACACAACGAGATAAAAATCATACGTAAAAAATAAAATAGCATTGTCACCCTACCCATGAGTTACTATCTCAGCTTTTCACAACTACCTTCACACGAGAACGAACTATATTGTGATAGACTCATGAGCTGTTTTACTTTGTTTCGCTTTATGTTCACCAAACTATGCATGGACCCAACATGTGTAACGTTGTCTAGTGCTATGTTTTGTCTTTTTAGTGATGTGTTTTGTAAGGATGTGTCTACATGCGCAAACTATACCGCGTGTATCTGACATCGACGCACAAACGATTTCCATGGGTCCAGGGCATGATTCTGGACACCCCAGTGTTGGAATTTGTCGTCGGTTCTTTTCTCATTTTTTTCATTTTTTTCAAGAGTACCAAAAATAGATATCAGCTCAGCTGAGCTGATATCTATTTGTGGTTTTATTCAGATTGCTCTTTTTAGTGAAAGTAGTTAATTAATTATTTTTTTATTAAAAATCTCATTGGGTTAGGTCAGAATAACGATTATGAGCAGTCTAAAGTAAAAAAACCCTTGAAAAAATGAGAAAAAAGCCGACGAAAAATTCTAAGTCTAGGATGTACAGAATCATGCCCTGGACCCATGGAAATCGTTTGTGCGTCGATGTCAGATACACGCGGTATGTTCTGATTCTGTTAGCATTTCATAGTCAAAAGTTATGTGAAGAGAATATAAAGTGAGCTGTCAATGCATCTAAGAATGAAAGTTCACTTCATACTCAATCTGACTATTTTATAGGCATACGTTTGACCACTATCTCACCTGATGGTAGGCCTGAAGTTGCCTGAGGAGCGGGTTGAAAGTATTACCTTAAAGCCCTAGGGGGAATCGTTTTCAACTAAAAGCCGTCAAATCATAAAAAAAACAATTATGAAAACGTTATATGACTGAATCCGGTCTCAGAAAAGAAACAAAATAGTCGGGAAAGCGGCAATCCGATCTTCATTTGTTTTTTCGAGTTTTGTTCTTAATTTCGTATAGCAGAGATTTGTTTTTACGCGATGAGTTCATTAGACTCAGATATGGGACTTTTCTTTAGCTAATTCGTGTTTCTATTCGCAATGAAAACCACAGTGCTTACTTCGGCTGAAAGACTTATTTAGTCCCTCGAATTATTTACCATATTATAAGTCGTCGCGGGACTAAATAAGTTACTTTTCCCATCCACAAAAATTAAATGTTAGAGGTCATGCTCATAGAGGGCGTCGTGGCTGTCCCGATCCTATTTCCCTTTTTAATGCTGCCAGCTTCTTTGTGCAGTGAACCTTAATGAATATGTGCACAAAAACAAATATGAAACGTCACGACTATCCGCACAATGACTTCTGAGTTCACATCCCACATGTCGACAACCTCGCGAGCCAAGTCAAGATACTTCGTTTGTTTCTCTTTCTCAGATTTCACGAGGTTTTCGTCATGAGGGACTGCTATATCAACAATCATTGCGCGACGCTCTAGTCGGTCTTTCACCACTATGTCAGGCTTATTGGCAACAATAGTCCTGTCAGTGATGATAGACCGATCCCAGTACAACGTGCAATTGGCGTTTTCGATAACTGGGTCGGGCACATACTTATAAATAGTACGGTTCCATTGCATGAAAAATAATAAATAAAAAACAATATCTGTTAATATGAACATACCCTAACCAAAGTTCACCAGAAATCGCAACTAAATAATACCAAACATTTGTATGTAAAAGTTTCCAATTTTCGACATTCCTTTTATATTTTGAACAAAAGAATTTTATTACAAGTCAAAGGTCGCATTGTTTTGTTTTTGTCAAAGAAATAATATTTTAGAAAGAAAGAAATTGAAAATAATTGACTGATTATTTATTATTAAGTCCCATTGACTTGTTCTGTCTAAAAATTAAGAGGTTTTTGCCTTGTTTGTTGAAGAGTGGAAAGAAATGAGCGTTTCATTAATTTTGGCATTTTCTTTAAATGAGGTATGATGGGAAATACAGCTGACAAGAAAATAATTACCGTCAATTATGGATGCCTAATGAGACATCATTAGGCGCCCATAATTGGAAATTATCAGGCGATGTCTGTAGACTGACTGATTGTCGATGGAGCATACATGTGTCAGAATGTGACCGCGTATGGGCATAATTATGTAGTGTGGGACTCCCTGCAGCACGATAGACCGATGTTTTTGAAGAAGGTGGCTGACAGCGAATGGAAGACCAGTATATGGTTGGCGCTCTCTGGGATAGGCTTACGTTCAGCAGTGGACGGCAATTGGCTGATATTATGATGATGAATGATAGTAAAGAATAGTCATTGAATTATTACATTGCAGTAGATAAGTAATAATGATGGAAGTAACATAATACAAGGGTAGAAAGATGTTTATGAACCTGAAAACACCAAGGTAATTGCCAAAGTTTTTTAATAATTATTGACTGGTTCGCGTTTGACCACTATCTCACCTGATGGTTAAGGATGATGTGATCGGCGATGGCGTACGCTTGCTTAGACATAACCTATTCACTCTTGACTTAAAAACACCCTGTAGCAGCTATCAAGAAACACAGACTCCGGCAAAGAACTCTACTCCTGAGCTCTACGTAAAGTAAAAATATTCCCAAATTAAAAGTGTTGCCCAACTTAGTCCACAAACTGACGCCTGAAACTTCGTCTGCGTCACAGTTTTAATTAATACTCGGCTCCTATTGGTCGTAACGTGATGTTATTGCGTATTGCTCTCCTCGATAAATGGCCATTTTATTTTTATATATTTAGAAACACTCAAACTTTTCAGCTTTATAATATTAGTATCTGTAGAACCAAAATAACAATATATATTTATAAAATGTGAAGGTATAGTTTGTATGTGCATATTATTCATTTTAATTGTATTTGAATAATTATCATATCTTTAATTTCTCCATATTGCACCTACCACTGCACTATTCTCTGCATCACCCAAAGGTTGACTGGTAGACCGCCTCTGTACTTTTTTGTGCTTAAAGTGATAAATGATATAAACGATATGAAACCCATATCGTTTGTACCAGGACACAGCAAAGCCGCTCCACTGTAAAATTCTTGCAAAATAATTAAAAATAAACCCAGACTAATGGAATAAAATGGTCCTCTGCGTAATTACAGTGCACGACCGAGTAATAATGTGCAGTAATAGCATTATTAGCAGTAAGTATACCATCTGTATCGAGTTACAGACAAATTGAGTTACTACAACTACGCGGGACGCTGCGCGACTCCATTTTAAAACGAACATGTAGTACTATACATTATCGTCTGGTAGTTCAGAGAAAATTAGAGTTGTTTTGTCAACGTGAACATGTACATAACAATACTATTAACATTTATCTTGAAAATAGTTAAAAAGTAACAATTTTACACGCGAAAGTTTTTGTCAAATGAAACTAGATGACACATCTTTCAACAACACCCGACACCACTTCCTAGCCAAAGCATTAGAAAGTGGTGACGGGGGGGCGTCTTGAGAGATTGTGGTTACTTAAATATTGACGTTTAAAAATCCCAATTCTCCGCATAATTTGACTGCTTGCTAGATCTATCTATCCTGAGAACAAACTCGAGAGGTTTTTTGAGGTCGGGGGTTTTTTGACCTTTAACGTGCGGTATTTGTTAAAAAAGTTACCGGGTCCCTGGAACGCAAAAGGCATTAGGAGGAACACGGATGGGCTTTAGTCAGTAAGAGGCTGATACTCGCTTTCGCTCCGCACAGAGCAGAAGGAGGCATTTGATGATACCAACCATCACACTTTTACACGTTATTCTTTTTTAGTCTTTAGAATCGTGATTTAGATAAACATGTCATATTTAAATCTAAATATAACCTCGTTGGAAGTAATATTTTCGAGCCGTTTGGGGTTGAAACTCTCGGGTCGTGGGGACCGAGTGCCCATAACTTGTTTAAAGATCTGTCAAGACGCCTAGTTGACACTTCGCGTGACCCAAGGGCTGGCTTTTTACCTCGGCCAAAGGATAAGCATTGCCATACAACGTGGCAATGCTGTCAGAATTTTGGGCACATTACCAGTGGCTAGTGATGTGGACGAATACATTGAATATACAGGGTTATTTGTCAAACACCGGCAACCTCTCAGGACTATGTTACTAACATCATAACCAACAACTTTTGTTCTATGACTTTTAAAATTCATAATCTTTTAGTTCATCTGGATTTCATCTATACTAATATTATAAAGAGGTAAAATTTGTTTGTAAGTTTGTATGTTTGTAAGTTTGTATGTAGGGGGTAATCTCAGGAACTACTGGTCCGATTTGAAAAATTGTTTCACTGGTAGAAAGCTACATTATTCGTGAGTGCTATAGGCTATAAATTATAAAGATATCATGCATATTAGTCGAACTATCTCAATTTTTGTCTATCCAGGCGGAAAAAATAGCTCTTACAACAGAGTTATTTGCGTGCGCTGCCTTAACAGTTGTATATAATTGAAAACAATGTATGGCAACCTGGTCCGCCTAGAATAGTTCTACAAAAAAGTCCGCGGCACCATATTTCTATTTTTTATATTTTAGCAGATATAGTAGCTTTTATGTGTTAAAAAAAAGTATTTTTCGACGTATTTATCTTTGGACGATTTTTTAAACAACAAAATATTAAACCTTATCGAAAAAAAATGTATTTTGATCACAATAACATCATAGATATACGATTTGCCCGAAACAGTATGTCAATTGGTTGAAAAGTTTCGAAGATAATATAAAATTATTAAATCACAAAACGCCGCCCGCGCCGTCCATTCACGAACCGCATTAGAACATGCTTTGTACGGACGTTTTATCCATTTACCCATAGACGGCGTTGTGCAATTACGTCATTTTTCTGAATCGTGGTGTTAAGATTTTCCGCGGATTAATGACCCTCTCCAGTTATTATTTAACTTTTGTCGTTTGGTAGGTGAGTTGTACGTAGTTGGTTGAATGTTGTTGGTCTTTAAAATTGTTTTGGTTGCTCGGTTTCTCAAAACACAATTACAATATTACTTCGTTCTCATTCTTCGAGTTCGAAGCTGTGATATTTCTGTTTTTGGGATATCGGACAGTTTCAGCGATTGCTTATGATGCCTAAAAGGATATCACAAATTTCCCGTCAGACATCCCAGACATGAGACAAGAGCAGCTCGAGTACGCCGTACGGAAGAGCCTCTCGAGGAATAGAGAAAATATTTCACAAGCACGCGCTGGGAAATCTAGCTCCGAGCGTTCACAGCGGCTTGCTAACCAAAGCCGGAGAACATCCCAGGTCCGTGCTCGGGAATCTAGCGCTGAACGTGCACAGCGTCTCAGTGATTTAAAGCAGCATGTCTCTGCAACAAGGGACAGGGAGTCTAACGCTGAGCGCTCGCAGCGGCTCGCTAACCTAGCTACATACATATTATTATGCAATAAAAACAAAACCCTCCTTTTGGCCGTCAGGAAATAAATAATAGCAGTCAGTACTAACCGAACCACACTCATAATTTCATCACAAGTTAAAATGTTTACCGCCCAACGAAGTGGGCACGGGTCAGCTAGTACAAAAATAAAATAAAAAATATTTAAATTGAACGCTCTAAATGTTACGAAGTCTACACGAAGCATAAGAAAGCTCATTCTTTTTCTTTTGGTTATGATGTAAGTAACATAGTCCTCAGAGGTTGTCTTAAATTGCTGGTCTATACTAATATGATAAAAAGGTAACATTTGTTTGTAAGTTTGTATGTAGGGGGTAATCTCAGGAACTACGGGTCCGATTTGAAAAAATCTTTCAGTGTTAGATAGCCCATTTATCGAGGAAGGTTATAGGCTATATATCATCACGCTAAAACAAATAGGAGCGGAGCATTAATAGAAAATGTGAAGGAAACGAAGTTGCGCGAGTCAGCTAGTATTAAATAATTTCATATTTAGGTTATGATTTTAAGGTCTATATTGTCAGCAGTACAATGTTCGTTATAATCTAGTAAGCAAACCGTTTACGAGTGTTTAACAAGATAAATTATTTTGGTAATAACGTCTGTAATAACTATAATAAACCCTAGATTTGGTGTTTACAGTCTTCAGACTGTAAACACCAAATCTCAAACAAAGATAAAAAATATTGCTCTCGGACGACTCGACTATTTAATGGCCGTTTTGGGCGGATTTGACGCATTATCTTCCCAAATTTTCATATACATAATTGTAATTTTGGGTGTTTATGGTGTGCGTCATACTTTGCACAAATTAAATGTTTTTATTGATTTTTTTTTTCAAACAAATACAAATACAAATACAACAAAATCCTTTATTTCAAATAGACCAGTTTACAGGCACTTTTGAATAGTCAAGGTATGTCAGTCAAATAGATGAAGCTAATTCTGCCGCGCTAGCGACAAGAGTAGCAAGTTATTCTGCAACAAAACAAACTCACCGACCCTATCTCCAGCGCGGCAGTTGCACGTTCCAAAGAGTAGATCCTATGGAGAAGAACGTGCAAGAAACTCCATGGACACTCTTTTAAACACTGCCTTTTTACAAAATCATGGTTAGATTATTTAATGAGTCTATACAATGCAAAGATAATCTTACAATCTTCAGCAGGTTTTCAAACAGTTTTAATTACTTAAGACATGTACGACATGTACATGTCTAAAGTAATTAAAACTGTAAAACTATTTATTTCAAAATGATTTAAACAAATCTAGTCCTCACACCAAGCCATTGGATACGCACTGTATAGGTACAATTTTTTTTTAATTCATCCCCATACACGAAATCTAAATATTTACTTACGTATGCCTATAAATAGTAAAAAAAGAAACGTACAGCGTTCTTTTGGCCACGAAATTTCATGATGTGTACCAAGATGCAATAGGCTAGTTTCCATCATCCACATATTGCAAAACTGTTTAGTTATTTTGTTTTTTGTAAATCAATGAATATTGACAAAGAACTCCGAAAAATCGGGAGTGGAGGCTCGTGATGTCAACACCCGCTAAAAATTATACCAGGGCGTGACGTATTGAGAATTTTAAAAGCGTCGTAACTTCGTCAATTTTGGTTCCCGTAAAAAAAGAAAAAATACGGGTCAATATCATTTGATAATGTAACTGACGGACTAATTAGATTTTTTCAGGACACAAGCCTATTGAATGGGCTCTGTTGTTTCAAGACAAAATTAACTGTGACAAACGGATAGACAGACGCAAGTGATTCAATAAGGAGTACAATATTCGGAAGTTGGTGTCATAATACGAAGAAACTAACAAAAGCACCGACTTCCGAAATTAAAGTTATTTTTTACTTTGTAGTGTTTTTTTTTTTTTGGAACTCGGTTGTATTTTTTTTGTAAACAGTTTTTTTTTTTCACTTTTTAGTGGTACTCCACAACTAACAACACCACTGCAAAATCGCAGAAAAGCAAAATACGCAATTTCGATTACTTGGATGACATAAAACTATCATCCAAGTAGACGAATTCCAGCTATTTCGATTTAAAACCGATTTTCATAAAATTTTAATGGGACCAATCTGCAAGTATATCCTTTCAGATAAAATAAGAACTTTTCAAATTCACAATTGTCAGAGTTATGAGGTAACAAACATAAAAAAAAAACATACAACCGAATTAAGAACCTCCTCCTTTTTGGGAAGTCGGTTAAAAATACATTAAAATTAACAAGTCAAATAAAGCGTTTAGGAGCTGCAATAGCAACTTGGTAGAACAGATGAAGTTGGAGTGAATTCGCTTTGTAGTTGCTAACACAATCACTGCTACTGATGATTATACTGTAGACTCTAAATTGTAGCTCACATTCTGTTTTATAAGGTAAGTTATACTGAACACACTCTAAACTAAATTAATTAACCGACTTCCCAAAAAGGAGGAGGTTATCAATTCGGTTGTATGTTTTTTTTTTTTTTTTATGTTTGTTACCTCATAACTCCGACAATTATGAAACGATTTGAAAAATTCTTATTTTATCTGAAAGGATATACTTGCAGATTGGTCCCATTTAAATCATATCAAATTCGGTTACGAACTTTGGATTTTAAATCGAAATACCTGGAATTTGACTTTAAAGATGATTCTTTGAAAATCGAAATTGCGTATTTTGCTTTTCTGCGATTTTGCAGTGGTGTTGTTAGGTGTGGGGCACCACTAAAAAGTGAAAAATAAAAAACTTTTTACAAAAAATACAACCGACTTCCAAAAAAAAACACTGCAAAGTTAAAAACAACTATGTATGTACCATACCCATGTTTGCAAAGCAATAAAATGATTATGATTATGATTATGAAAAAATAACTTTAATTTCGGAAGTCGGTGTCAAAATACGAAGAAAGTAACAAAAACACCGACTTCCGAAATTAAAGTTATTTTTTACTTTGCAGTTTTTTTTTTTGGAAGTCGGTTGTATTTTTTGTAAAAAGTGTTTTTTTTAGTTTTCACTTCAAGGAAAAAAAAACAAGAATTTTTCAAATCGGTTCATAATTGTCGAAGTTATGAGGTAACAAACATAAAAACAACCGAATTGAGAACCTCCTCCTTTTTGGGAACTCGGTTAAAAAGGAGGAGGTTCTCAATTCGGTGGGTATGTTATTTTCTTTTATGTATGTTCACCGATTTTTCCGAGGTTTCTGATCCGATTTCTGTGATTATTTTTTAGTTCGATGCAACATACTTGCCATGTGGTCCCATAAAAATTGAATTCAGTTTGGCTCAATAGTTTTTATTTTATTTTATGAGCATTTTTGGTCATTTAATTTTTTTATGTTTAATTTTTTAAATTTCTGCGTAGAAGAAGACGTCGTCCAAGTATCACCTATTAAAAGTGAAAAATAAAAAACTTTTTTACAAATAAATGTAGACAATTTACAAACAAAACACTACAAAGAATAAAATAACCTTAATTTCAGAATTCGCTGTTAAAAACAAATCCAAAAACAGTTTTATATTTCTCTTTTTTATTTTTTTTTAAATCTTTTACTTTTTGGTTAAGTCGTATGAACTGTAAAACATGCACACGCCTTTTACAAAAAATCAGAATATGTTTTTTCATTTACACCTATTTCATTCCGAGTTAGTTAAAATTTCCAAAATGGCAAAACTTTCTCTCGATATAGTTTTCAAACTAGACAAAATTTGAAATTTTACTGCGTAGTTTAAAATTTTCATCTGCATACATATTTGCACGATATTTTTGTAAATAAGTTTTGTTTGTTGAAAAAATCTGGGAAGTAAAGTATGCTTGTTTGAAATTTGCTTTTTAAATAAATGAAACGTTCGCCGAGTTTTTAATGCAAGAGTAAATAAAATGGTAATCGTATACACATAAATGACGACTGTTAGATTAAATATATGAGCGCTCAATAGACGTAGAAATTCCAGCTTCAAACCGACAACTTAAAAAAGGAGGGTCTATATTCGGCTTTATGTATTTTTATAACTATAATTTCGGATGTCAGTGTCAAAAAACGAAAAAAAAGTCAATTGGACCGACTTTCTAAACCAAAGTTATTTTATACTTTGTAGTGTTTTGTTTTTGGAATTTGTAAAAAAGGTTTTGATATATAGCACCGATTATACATCCGTGTATAATTTCGGTACTTTCGCGTCTGCCTAGCCTTGTCCCAACTACATTGGGGTTGGCTAGAATACCATTTTTGTTTCTTGTACCGACAGCCTACGTTACCTTCACAACCCAGTAACTGGGTAACACCGTATTTCTTGGCAAGACTGGTGTCATATTTTTTGGTTTTTTACGATCCAATACGACTGCCAAAGATCTTTGGAGGATATGCGGTATAGAGAGCAAAGTCCCGCAAACTTCGATTGGCCAGTGTGGGCGACTGCCCAAAAGTTGACATTCGCGCTGATGTATATATTGCGAGATGCAGGCTTTTAGTTCGCTGCTAGTTGGATAGATGGTGTCGCAGTTCTTTTTGGTGCGAGATACATAGATTTATTCCTTTGGGTTTTCTTGCGCTACAGATCTACAAATGACAGCCAGGGCCAACGTTTTTACGTACTTTCCAAGGCAAGGAGGAGTCTCGGTGTGTTAAGATGGTCACCCATCAACAGACTGACCTCGGTAAGGGTTCCTTGACTTTGAAGATCTACCCGTGCCCCTGTTGGTACAGCGTAAAATATAATTTTGTTAAAATCCTACTTTCTACTACGGCCTAATTCACAATAGCGCGGATACAATTTTGTTTACTTATATTGTACAATGAACTTTACGGACCTATGTACATAACTTAGGGCGGGTTGTATCAAACAGTTGGTTATCGTAACATAAGTACGTCAAAAAGTTACGATTACGGACGATGTTTGACGTTCGTTAAATTAGAAGCGTTGTTTCAAAACATTCTGGTATAAATTCCTGCTCATCCCAATAGCTAAGTTATTGACACGGGTCCTACCTAAATAGCTTTTTTTGCATTCCACCACTTATTTGTGTCATCAGAAGAACTGGTATTGAGGAATTCAAAAGAATTTTCACAATATTGTTCTATTTGACGCAACTAAAGTTACGTTTACGAGTACTCAGACCATCTGTTAACGTAAACGTTATATTTTACGTGCGTTAACGCTGACATTTTGTGAAACAACCCAATTTTTTGATTTGACGATAGTTAGCACCATTTTTAACGTTTACGCGTGCGTTAAGTGTAGTTGAAACAACCCGCCCTTATACTGTTCAGTAAGCGTAAAAAATATATATCGGCCGTCTCCGGAATCAGTGAATTCGTCTGAAGATGGGCTGATTAGTTTTTATGTGCATAAGCGTTTGAAGTGGGCATGAAGTTGTTTTCGATGTGAATTGAACTTAATAAAAACGGGCCAAGTGCGAGTCGAACTCGCGCACCGAGGGTTCCGTACAAACCTGTAGAAACACGTTTCTTGGAAGTCCTCTTAGTAAAATGTATTTCTTTTTTAATCTTTTTTGTTAAATTAAGCCATCCAGGCACACTTTAAAATTCATCCTGTATAATAAAGTTGAAGAGTTTGATTGGGTTGAATTGAACATTCAGTTCGGGGCCACCCACGAAATCATGAAAGAAAAAACGGCCAAGTACGAGTCGTACTCGCGCATGAAAGGTTCAGTACCCTTATTAGTTTTATTATTTGTTGTTTTAGTCGCCACAGAAATATCCACTCTGTGAAATTTTAACTGTTTACTTATTATATAGCCCGCTGACAGGCATACGGACGGACAGCAGACTCTTATAAATAGGAATTCGTTGGTTGCCCTTTGGGTACGGAACCCTGAAAATCAGCGGATCAGTACATTTTGTCGAGTTATGTGGACATTAAATGGGACAGTCGATTTTTTTGCGGCTTCAAGGAGCAGTGAGGGAATGACGAAGAAGTAAGATAGAAAAATGTTTATTCGGAACTCGCACAATACACAAAAGTAAAATAATTATGTAAAAGTAACTGTTTTAAAAAATAAATTAACACAGTTAACTACACACATCCTGAAAAACTAAATCTGTGCGAGACCAAAAAGATCCCTGTCTCAGCGAACACTGCGATATTTAAATAAATATCACAGCGCTGGCATTATAGAAGAAAAATTACGTATGATTAAAAGTTTCCAAATATTCTAGTAACTCAACGTTACCACATTTCCACTGCTCTCTATCACAACAAGTAATCTCACACATATTAATCCAAACATGAAAAACTAATACGCAAAATTCTCAGAAACGCAAATAAAGCGTTGTTTTATCTTTTTCTGTTAACCCAGCGTTATCAACCTGGTTGTCCGTGATATTAAATGTGAAATTTTATCTCGTTACATGATTATTTGTGTTTGCTCGCCGGATAGCGTATGAGCGAGCACGGATCCCGCTTCATTTTACATCTCTTATTGAATTGTTGAAATTATTTTGCTCCATATGTGGATGCGGCTGTAGAAAATACTTTTTTTTTCTATACTAATATTATAAAGAGGTAAAATTTGTTGGTAAGTTTGTATGTAGGGGGTAATCTCAGAAACTACTGGTCCGATTTGAAAAAATCTTTCAGTGTTAGATAGCCCATTTATCGAAGAATGCTATAGGCTATATATCATCACGCTAAGACAAATAGGAGAGGAGCAAAAATGGAAAATGTGGCGCAGACGAAGTTGCGCGGGTCAGCTAGTTTTTTATATACAAAAGGGGGAAACTCTTGGCCCAAATCTCACATGATGGAAAGTGATGATTAGGCCGAAGATGGAAGCGAGCTTTACCCTGAATTCTCTAACACAGAGGAACTGGCTATCATACCTCTAAATGCTGGAACACAACAATGCTGTTAACATTGTTGTTATGGCGACAGACTTAGACAAGACGCTTACAACTCAAATATTTTCAAAGTTAAAGTGAACAAGCTACTAGGAGATAAGGTAAGCTAGCGAACTTACCCAGAAGTAGCCTCTTTTCTAGGGCGTTTTTCTAGGTCAGAGATGACAGAGACAAAGTCTACAGGCAGAAAAACGCTGAGGAGGAATTGGTTTTATAATGTGTAGTGATTACACAACAGTCTGTCTGTTTCCACTATAATTTTTATCACTAACGCATTATGTTCAAGGTTGATTGGGAAAATTTGACAGTGACGGGGCTTTTTGATTCTGTTAATATGGCCTTTTTGGACCCGCTGATGGGCCATCGCATCATGTAAAATACTTATACTCCGATGCACTGGTAAATTGACCGACCGACCCCTCCAAAGTTTTGAAAAAGGCTAGAAAACTCTTTTATACTAATATTATAAATACGAAAGATTGTATGTTTGTTACTCAAGTCAGAACGGACGAAAGGATTATGATAAATTTTGGCTCAGGTGGTATATTATAGTTTGCTTGTTGTTTTGGGAATATTTTTTCTTGGAATACTTTTCGACATTCTCGTAGGCGGAGCTGTGAGCCGCAGTTAGTGAGAATAAAGTACTATTTTTTATTTGAGATGGGTTTGCTCTTGACTTTAGCCTAGGTAAGAGATGACAGAGACAAAGTCTACGTTGGAGCGAGCTTACCCAGAACTAGCCTTTTCAGGTTCACTCTTGAATAGATTAGGGTTGTAAGCATTCGCGTTTCTTGTATGTAGTAATATTTAAATGTGTTCGTAATATGCGACTCAAATTTACCGCGTGGTTCATGGCCCAATGGCCGAGTCGCGATGTTGTTTCCCGGCAGAGATGGAATAGTATGTTTTGATACCTATTTTTATGTCTTTTTCTGTTTGATTGATTTCACTTGTTTTTCTCTACCAAGAACCAGTGACTTTTATTCCGGTAGTTAATTCTTATATTTGTACACTGGATCTATCACTCAAAGGTTTGCTGGGAGAAAATTTAACTTTGAGTTAAGCTCCCCTTTGTACATATATTTTATTATGACTGTACCATGAAAGTTGTTTTGGTGTACTTTATAGAATTATGAATTATGAGAATTTCAAATTATTAAGCTAAGATTCTTTCGTATTGTTTACATGTACTTAATATTAATATATTTGTATGTATCTTATACATTAATTGAACAAATCGAAATTTGATTTTTTAGGTTTTTTTATTGACTTTAAAGTTTTACGATTCTTATTTGCTGAATTTAATGGAGCTTCTGTTAGGAGAGGCCTTCGGTAAGGATTGTACCTAGCTCCATCAATAATAAAATCAATGCAAATTAAATAATTATAATGATACTAAGGTTTACACTGCAAGAAAGATAAAAAGTAATTATTTAAAGTACCTAAACTTGAGAAAAGAAAACATTTATTATTTTAACAAAAAAGGTTGTTACCCCAAGTACACAAAAAACTGAAATTCCACGAAACATCAATTCCCGAAAGCCTCGCCTCATTGACAAAGGGATTGAAAACAATGTAAACAACAAATCTACCGATATTCTTTTGTCAACCTTATTTATACTTTCCATCAGAATACCGAATCTCGTGGTATTTGTACCATAATACTCTGTGACGAATGTAAATAGTAGCTACGTACCGACGACTCGGCTTATTGAAATACGCCTCGGTTCCGAACAGGGGTGCCTGTCTGAAATTCGGTGTTATGCCAAACTCGATTTAGAATAATACCCTGTGACAGTAAAAAAGAGAAGTTGTGAATATCTGATATACTGCTTGTGTTGAGTGTTCAGGAAAAACGGTATATTAAAGAAAAGGGTGAAAATAAAAAATAAAGAATCGCTGATTTCATGATGATGATCAATTTTGTTTTGGTTTGTAATGTTTTATTTTTCAAATTTAGAGGGTATGCGGTACAGAGAGTAAAGTCCCAAAAACCTCCATTGATAAGGAAGGATCCTCCGTCCAGGCGGTTGATATTCGGGCTGATGTATATTATGTTCAAATTGCTCGGTAAACTGTGATTGCGCGATGCAGGATTTTAGTTAACTGCTAGTTAGATAGATGGCGTCACGGTTCTTTTTTTGCGATGTATTTTTGCTGTGTCGGTTTTTTTTGGGGCGGCATTTATTGACACAAACACATCTCAAAAAAAAAATGCACTTTTTTCTTAATAGCCATAATTTAATCAAATCTTCCTAACCTTTTCCCAATAGGCTAGTTTCCATCGTCCACAAATTGTAAAACTATTTAGTCCGTCAGTTAGAGTATTGAAAAATAATGGACACGTATTTTTTGTTTTTGTAAATCAATGAATATTGACGAAGATAAAACGCACCAAAACTCGGGAGTGGGGGCTCGTGACGTCACGACCCTCTAAAAATTATGCCACGGCGTGACGTATTGAGAATTTTAAAAGCGTCGTAGCTTCGTCAATTTTGGTTCCCGTAACAAAAGAAAAAAATACGGGTCAAATATTTTTTGATAATCTAACTGACGGACTAATTAGATTTCTTCAGGACACAAGCCTATTGTGTTTGGGTCGGTTTCCATTCGAACTAAACGCAGATGAAAACAAGTTTTTTTACATGGAGCGACTATATAACCTCCACAATCCCGAAACTGGGTACTGCGATACCCCTTCGCAAGAGTGTCTGAGTTTCTGGCTTCTGACTATCCGTAACGATACTCGAAGCTGTTCAAATGATTGCTGGAACAAGCGTAGCTGAACCTTGAAGTATGAACCGTGCAGTTTTATTATTAAGCCACTAGCCATAGATAGTTAGAAATGATTTGATTCTTAACAAACGGAATAATGTTATGAAACATGTAAATTAGGCGAATTATTTTTTTATTCTAAAAAGGAAATTGTGTCTAGACATGGAATCCAGAGATTAATATATTTTTCATAACAGACTTATTTATCGAAAATCGAGGTCAACAGCTCTCTCATCGAGACATAAAAAATAGATAAAGATAGTTAGGGTTAGGGTTTCCACCATCAATAAATAACAAATCTATTTAGTCCGTCAGTTAAGAGTACTGAACAATAATGGTCACATATTTTTTGGTTTTTGTAAATAAATGAATATTGACAAAGATAAAACACAGTCATCAAAACTCGGGAGTGGGGGATCGTGACGTCAGGACGCACTAAAAATTACACCACGTCGTGACGTATTGAGAATTTTGGAAGCATCGTATCTTCGTCAGTTTTGGTATACGTAACGAAAGAAAAAAACGGGAAAAATAGTTTTTGATAATCTAACTGACGGAATAATTCGATTTTTTCAGTGGTCTAGCCTATTGTTGAAGCCGGTCAATAAAAAATTGCGATCCATAGCGTAAAATTTCAATATAAAATATATTATGTAGAAAAACGTGCAAGAAACTCCACGGCCACTCTTTCAAATCAATTAAGTAGATGATTACAACATCGAACTCTTTTCGTCGAAATGATACCAAAATTCTGCTATATAACCAATGTCGTATTATATATCATTGTATATAACTGTTTGGCTCGTAGCTCATTGAAATATTCTAGCACTGTTTGGAAACGTCACCATGGCACCCACACTCTAAGATTGGAAAGGGTTCAAAAACGATTTCTGTGGCATTCAATCTTATAAAGAGAGACTCTTGCATTTCAAGATGATATCTCTACAGAGAATTTTAAGATATGAAATTGACTGTCCCCAATTATTGAGCAGAATAAATTTCCGTGTACCCACGAAGAACCCACGAGCTCTTATAATTATCCCCCTTACGCCTTCCTCTTCGCAGAACCGTTCCTGGTGCTAATTCCCCCATCCCCCGTCTATGTAAATTATTGAACAGCTGCAGTGATCTTGTCGATGTGCACTCTGACTCACTTACTAAGTTTAGAAGTATTGTATTGAAAAACTTGTAAATCCATTTACAATAGGTACACATACACAAATAGGTATCAGCTCAGCTGAGCTGATATCTATTTGTGGTTTTATTCAGATTGCTCTTTTTAGTGAAAGTAGTTAATTAATTTTTTTTTTATTAAAAATCTCATTGGGTTAGGTCAGAATAACGATTATGAGCAGTCTACGTACTAAGTAAGTTAGTAAATAATTTTTTCTAATTTTGTTCATTTTTTTAAGGGTTTTTTTTACTACTAAGTAAAAAACCCTTGAAAAAATTTAAAAAATAGAAAAAAGCCGACGAAAAATTCTAAGTCTAGGGTGTCCAGAATCATGCCCCGGACCCATGAAAATTGTTTGTGCGTCGATGTCAGATACACGCGGTATAATCCCATCAATTCAATAGTTTCCTATCTATCAGTGCCTTACTTAGAATCTTACCGAGTTTGCCACTTTTCGTTGTCATATACAATGCAAATACAATATCATGGTGTTCATCTAACACTGTAGAACCATGTTGGTTAATGTCTGCGGTGGTCTTTTGAGGAAAGCTCTTCACAGACTTGAGTGACCCTGTTCAGACATTACAAGCTTACGTCAGAGACGCAGCACCAATAAAAAAAAAAACAAGAAACAAAATATTTATATATCGAATCATTTGGACAGCCCTGCTAGAAGGTACAATTAACTTGTTGATAATTTAACGTTAGAATCACAGGAAAAATTTCCCTGAATAAATAATGAGATCCGACACGGTTTGTTCAGTTAGAAAGATGAATAAAAATCAGGAAACGTTTTGATGTGATTTTCCTGAAAGCCAATCACGTACTTTTCCTCCTTTATAATTGAAGACGGTTTTTTTAATTTTTGGGATTGTGGTCACTGATTTGACAAATTCTTGACTTGGTTGGTAATAAAAAAAAAAATCATGTATATAGGGATGAACTGGAAATCAGGATTAAAGTTGGTAATGGTATCATCAAAGTGCTAAAATTTTACAAATATGTGTTACTTACTTCAACAATTTAAATACTATAAATTGTTGAAGTACATTCATGTGAAGTCACTGATTGTTGAAGTGTGTTCATGTAGTTTATTCATTTTTGTTTATAGTTATTGTATTTGTTTAGTATAGCTTTTCAGCGTGTAATAAAAACGTCAAGGTTAGGTGTTACATAAAAATAATTTTCTATCATTAACTTCCACTAATAAAAAAATACCGTTTGACTACTTTAATTTCCATAACAATGAATATTTATTCCAAAATAACTACATAACTTACTGTACTTTTATTGTAATAAAATTACTATGTTGTTCAGGAAATACTGTCTAATAACTAACAATAAACCGACAAAGTTCGAGGCGGACTCTCACAAGAAGGGTTCCGTACCATCAACCGGATATAAAACATATTTTGGTCCCCTTTCATTTTCATTATATAATGTTGTTTTGCTGTGTAAATTTTAGTAGTCTACATATTACGTTTCTTGAAATACAGCCCACTGGCAGACAGACGGACGGACGGACCGACAGACAGACAGCACAGGCTTAGTAATATTAGGTCCGGTTGGTTATCCAATGGCAGGGTTGGCGAATGCTCGTGCCATTTTAATTAAACAAATTATAATGTAGCCATGACGTGTCGCCAAAACAATCTTGACTTTGTGATTTAATAAGGTGATTTATTAACTCTTTTATATAACAGTAGCTGACCCACGCAACTTCGTCTGCGTCACATTTTCCATTAATGCTCGGCTCCTTTTAGTCTTAGCGTGATGATATGTAGCCTATAGCCTTCCTCGATACATGGGCTATCTAATACTGAAATAATTCAAATCGGACCAGTAGTTCCTGAGATTACCCCCACAAAAAACTTACAAACAAATGTTACCTCTTTATTTAATATTTTTTATTTTTTATTTAATATCCTTGGACATTTCACACAACGCCATATAGTCCCAAGCTAAGCAACCTAATGCTTGTGTTATGGTAACGAGATGGCTGATAAACTACTTACATAAATTTTTTTTTGTAAATACATACATATTATAGATAGAGAAACACCCAGACTCGGAACAAATACTTGTAGGTCGTACAAATATTTGTCCAGTGCGGGAATCGAACCCGTGACATGCTGCGCAGCAGTCAATCGCTCAACCACTGCGCCAACCGTGTCGTCAAAAAGTTTATAATATTAGGTAGTATAGATTACCCAATTTTTTGAGTTTTTTTTTTTTTCGAAAATTAATAAAAATCACTCGTATTAGCAGCAACAGAAACCAAACTGAACTTTTACTAAAGATGCTAAGTAATGTTGCCCAAATTATTTTGCCGAGTGCCACCCCTGACACGAGTGCCAAAGATTCGCCATCCCTGTCTTATAAGATCGGAACCCTAAAAATGTAGTCACGAATAAAATCTACCTACTAAATACCTATTCGGCCCTTACACCAAATAGTCACAAATATTTTTATGTCCTATTCTTTGTAGCCTACTCATTATTTCGTGGAGGTTTTGTCGTAAAATGCCTAATTTTATGGCACCATAAATTTTTACATAATATCATGTGGTACGTTTGCTATTGTTATGGGTGTTTCTAATGTTCCTTTTTCTAGATTTCTTGCGGTATATAGATGTTTCTTTATGAGTAGTTTGTTACAAGGAAACAAACATTGTAATACATCAATGTCAAATAATTTATAGTAGGATAAAAACAAATCTTTTTAATATCGTTGGATATATAAAGGCGCACATACACGGCGCTATTTTAGTTGCCTTACAAAGGCGGCCCTCTAAATGTACCCGATATAAACTGCCTCTAGGCACAATTACTGGTACCTACAATAAAAATAAACAATGTACTAGATGTTTCAAACTACATCATGCGTCATGATAATGAATGATGTCCTAGAAATGTAGTAGTCTATGGACAGATGAAGTGAGCTGCTCTTGAAAAACGACCAAATTGGCACCGCATAGTACGCTACTATAATAAATATATTGGCTTTGCTTGCTCGTGGCTAAATAAAAACAAGCCGCACGGGTCGGACTTCAAGTTTAAGCAACGCTTGCGAAGGTTGGTCTGTGGATGGGTGACCATCATAACATACCGAGTTTCCTCCGTGCCTCGGAAAGCACGTTAAGCCGTTGGTCCCGGCTGTCATATATACATCTTTGGCAGTCGTTACGGATAGTCAGAAGCCAGTTAATCTGACACCAGTCTTGCCATGAAGTACCGTTTTACCCAGTTAATGGGTTGTGGAGGTCTGGTAGGCAGCCTCTCCGCGTAAAATACTGGTACTCAGTTAAATCTGGTTTGACTGGAAGCCGACCCCAATATAGTTGGGAAAAGGCTAGGCAGATGAGGCTTTGCAAATTATTAAGCAATCTTTTCAGAAAATGCTAGTATTACTACTCTCAATATTTTTACGCACCTGCAATGACAACATTACATTTAGATAAATAATCTAACACGCAGTCAATTCATCCATAATTTCTTTGGTATTGTCCAACCAGTCTATTCTGTCAACATCACCGTGTACACTTATGTGATCTGAGCATGAACTGTCATTCCATCTTGTTACATATACATTGTTTAAGATAAACTTGTTCAATTTTAAGTAATAATAAAAAATAGATAAATAAAAAAATTAATATATTTTTTTTATTTAACACTTTCAGCAAAAAAAAGGACAGAGGCGAACTTAAGAGTCCTATTACATTTTTTACGGAAATTCATGATTTTTGACGCTGTAATTTTCAGCAGCAGTAAGATATTTTAATTATTTGATCCTGAATAACGATAGTGCCAGTCTCTTTCTTGTAAGTTAGAGTTACACATTTTCATTTTTCTTTTCGTGTAATTTACTATAAATATTTTACGAACTCAGTTTGCAAGAAAAAATGTCGGCGATGGAACTTTGACGGTCAAATTCACATTGTTACAATCAATTCTTTTAAAAGCTGAAATTACTAATAGGTAAGTTGAATGTTTTACTTGTTTATTGGAGTTCTAGAATTTCTTTAAATTCCTTGAGTTTTCACGGAAAAAAACGTAAAGAAAGCCTTATTTAAGCCAGAAATGTCTTGGTTCAGCGTCCATTATATTCCAAATAAAAACAATTTTATCAAATAAATTAATATGATATAAAATTTCAATCTACAATGAATAAGTTTCATTAGTTTTCGTTTGTTAATGTAATAAAACAAAATTACAATAAATAAAATTAAAGTACTATATATTCTGCGGCAATTCAGCGCGCGCGCTCCTCAGTCTCGCGCGAGCGCCCAAATAAACTATAATCTTATTCAGACTAGTATCAACATTATTTCGCGGACTATAGATGTACTCCCAACGCAGACCAACGTAACTGCGTCTATTGCAAACGAGCATTTACGATTCGTAATAGGACTCTTAATGCCAGAGGCATTCTCTACCAGTCAACCTTTGGGTGATGCAGAGAATAGTGGTAGGTGCAGTACGGAGAATTAAATGCGATTGAAATAATCATTCAAATACAAAGTATAAAAATAAAGTACAAAATCAATTGCGTCAGGTGGAACCAACGGTTTTACCGCCGGATCTAAACGGTTAAAGTGAATAATATACATAATTATACTAACTATACCTACATTATCTATACTAATATTATAAAGACGTAATTTTTTTTAAGTTTGCATGTAGGGGGAAATCTCAGAAACTACTGGTCCGATTTGAAAAATTCTTTCAGTATTAGATAGCCCATTTATCCGGGAAGGTTATAGGCTACATAATTAACATCACGCTTAGACTAAAAGCGAGCATTAATGGAAAATGTGACGCAGACGAAGTTGCGTGGGTCAGCTAGTACATTATAAATAAATACGACTTAAACAATAAATACGAATAAGTAACTGGAAAAGATTAGCGCTGTGATGATACTACTGCCAACCTCTTCCGAATGTGTTCACGAACTTTCAATTTAAAAATTAATAGATTGGTGGCCATCCTGATCTCCTGAGGTATTGCAAGCTCATTTTATCTAAGTTTACACAGTGAGATATTTACAGAATTGCACTGTTAGTGGTCTCAGAGCCTACAATTTGTTCAACTACTCGTGAAGTAATAATGCGCACAAAATTATCTATTTTAGTAGCGAGATGCAGCCACTGGACCTAATCTCAATCCTACTCTCCCCGCACTGTGAACGACTTGTTCAAGAATTTCAATCTCATACATCTTCTTCTTTATAGCTTCCTAATAATATCCAATTCAAAAACAGATACCTTGTTCATTGGAAAGAACTTTAAAGTAACATTTTATATACCGACGCGTAATAGAAAACCAGCTAAAAATCGAAGAGAATGCAACAATATTTATTTATTAACCTGTTTATACTTTGTTGTACACCAAATTTAAAACACGTACAGAAAATCTTGACTGAAAACAAACAATTGGCGGCCTTATCGCATTCCGCGATTTATTCCATATTTTAGTTGTGAAAATGTGAAACGAACCATTTCATTCAATTCAGATTTTGAAAAAACAATTCGGCTGTAGAAAATACGAGTTTTCTTGAAGATAGAATAGCATACTCCAACTACGCCTTTTTTCAATTTAGGTAATAAAATAAAGGCCAAGTGCGAGTCGAACTGTCACACGAAATGTTCCGTGTTGTAAACCCTTGTAACGCGGTGTCCTGCGTGAGCGACGAACGCTACGCGACGCGACGCTGCAAACGCGACGAACGCGATCAACTCAACGGCATACCCTACATGCGGCCTATATGACGAGACGCGACGTAACGCGGCAACGTCTTTTTAACTTTCAAGCAAAATTGTACTGTACTTCTCCATGATTCGAGAAGTAATAATGACCAAAATCACGTAGGACATTTGTCGCGTATAGCATCGCGTCGCATTACGTCGCATCGTGTTGTGTCGCGTCGCGTCGTATTCGTCGCTCACGCAGGACACCGCGTGAAGGTAAAATTTCATTTTTTCTTCTTCCTTTTCTTTTTAAGAAAACGTTGACCCACACTAGGAATTTCTCCTGTATCGTGGGTGCGTTTACAAACATACAAAGTCACATACACAAACAGCCAGACCCGGAACAACTATCTGTAGACCATACAAATAATTGTTCCGTGCGGGAATCGAACCCACGACATGCGACGCAGCAGCCCATCACTCAACTACTGCGTCAACCGTGCCTACGTATTACTGTTTTTGAGACACATCGCACTGACAGATAGACAGACAGCCGGGCGGAGGGTAAAGGTTTAGTAATAGGGATCCATTGGATGCATTTTGGGTACGGGGCCCTAAAAATCTAACATAAGAATGATCTTTAAACCAGTGGGTAACTCAAGTGGGTAATTTTTATATTTTTAAGATATTTTCATAGATTCTAGAGCTCTTCAGAACATGATATTAATTTTTAGAAAGGGATCTTACTCGAGTTTTCATGAGGTTATGAAAAACTTTATTGTCAAATAATAATCGACTTTATGTGCTATAGGTTTAAGTAGGCATTGCTTTGTCTCTTAAGTTTTATGAGCACTTTGTGTATCTAGGTATTCTCTCGTATGTAGGTTTTACATAAAGAAAGTTCTATAGTCATGCTCGTAAAATGAATAATAGTATGTTTGAATTATTATTCTAAGACGCATTTCAAACAAAAGATTTGCTTTTTTGCATGGTCATTTCTGCCCGTTTGTGGCATCGTAGGTCTTAAACGGATGAACCGATTTTGATCATAAAGTTTGTTTGTACCTACAATCTTTGATTCTGAAGCAATTTCTAAGGTTAAAAAAACCGGCCATGTTTGAGTCGATTCGAGAGTTACTATAAAATCGTAAACTTCATAATAATATTGATTTTCCTGTAATTTATAGGTAAAGATATTTGTAAAATTTTAGGCTGAGTAGTTTCGGATATAAGGGCGTCTCTCCCTTATCTCTGAAACGACTGAGCCCAAAATTTAAAAAAATAGACGAAAATTGACCATTCCATTCTGGGAATGGTTAATTCTCGTCTATTTTCTCTAGGAACTTCTGAAAATAATCTACACTAATATTATAAAGAGATTTGAATAGGCTCCGAAACTACTGGACCGATTTGGATGAAATTTTGAACAAAGATAGTTTGAGACCCGAGGAAGGACATAGAAGAGTTTTTATCCCGAAAATCCCACGGGAACGAGAACTGTGCGGGTAAAGCGAAGCCGCGGGGGACAGCTAATTAAATATAAAAAAATCCTATTTGCTTTATGATTCCGTGTTCACACACACAATAGGTTATATGAGCAGATATCGACTAAATAATTCTGAAGAGTGTCGGCTGTGAAAGATAGACAAACAGAAAGAGAACCGAGTGACCTAATAAAGGTTTCGTTTGTCCATACAGAGGTGCGGAACCCGAAAAATACGAAGAATAACATAAACAATTATTTCATGGTTTATAGGTAAACTAGCTGACCCGCGCAACTTCGTCTGCGTCACATTTTTCCATTATTGCTCGGCTCCTATTTATCTTAGCGTGATGATATATATCCTATCCTCGATAAATGGGCTATCTAACATTGAAAGAATTTTTCAAATCGGACCAGTAGTTTCGGAGCCTATTCAATTCAAACAAACAAATCTTTCCTCTTTATAATATTAGTGTAGATAATCCAAACAAATACAAACTCTTCTGCTTTATAATCTAGCTATCTTTATAAGCTAAAAGAAAGTCGTGTTTGTTACACTATTTATAACTCAAGAACGGCTGAATCGAATTATCGAATTAGCTGAAAATTGATGGGAAGGTAGCTTAGAACCAGGAGACGGACATAGGATAGTTTTTATCCCGGAAATCACACGGGAACGGGAATATCCCACAGTAACGGGAATTATGCGGGTAAAACGGGAGCGAAGAAGCGGGGGACAGCTAGTATTAGTATATATTATAACTGGTACGGTTCAAAATCTTTTAAATCTAGAGCCGGTCAATTCTGTATACATTTCAAAGTGAAGACTTGGTTGAAGTGGTCTCGAAGTGAGCTGTCTTCCCATCTTGATTACATGGATTAAAACTCACTTCATCATCACTTCACCGAAGCCTTTCTTCGATATGTTTACAGAATCGACCGGCAGAATACTCCACGCACATTTTTACCTTGTTCAAGAATGAAAAACTGTTTTATTAATCTACTTTAAAACAAACTCAAACGTAAACACCCTGGCACCCCTCTCCTACGTAATGACGTCACTAGTCATGTTTCATTAACCACATCTCACTGGTTATTGAACTACATACATAAGTTTTATAGTTTCGTGGGTGGTTTGTGTACTGTTTTATGTAGCACCTTTCAGTTATAAAAATGTTTGTGACAGCACTCATTTACAAAGAAGAGTTGATCTACCGGTTACATTTTGGGGATAGTGCGACGGAATTGCATAATTTAATTTCGCCAAGCCCGTTCCATCATCGGACCACAAGACGAACGGCGATTTGCCACCGGTACATGGTGGACATCCCACTCACAAGCACAAAACGTTTTGGGAACACATTTATAGTGCGTACAGCAAAGGAGTGGAATTCCTTGCCTGAGTCTGTGTTTCCTGATAGCTTCATTATGGGAGTCTTTAAGTCAATAGTGAATAGGCTGTGCAAGCGTGCTCCAGTTTAGACCGCGTAATCTCTTACCAGCAGGTCAAACGCGTGCCTATCAAAGGTTAAAAAAAGCTGCATTCATTTGTGCTCACGACTGGTACTATGTCGTCCCGATTTTTATCAAACGCAGGATAGATTAATTTCTTAATTAATCTGCAAACCAAACCTAGTATCATCTTAACCTACCGAGTTTCCTCCGTGCCTCGGAAAGCACGTTAAGCTGTTGGTCCCGGCTGTCATTTGTGAGATTTTTGGCAGTCGTTACAGATAGTCAGAAGCTAGACAATCTGACACCAGTCTTGCCAAAGAGTACCGCGTTACCCCGTTAATGGGTTGTGGAGGTCTGGTAGGTAGCCGCTCCACGTAAAATACTGGTATTCAGCTGAATCCATTTTGACTAGAAGCCGACCCCAATATAGTTGGGAAAAGGCTAGGCTGATGATGATTATTAGAGGTAGTTTTCTCAAAGCAAAACAGCTAACAATCGCTCGCTTGTGACTTGCGAGGCTGCTCTACCTAGTCAATTCAATATGGACGCAAACGATCGTTCCATTTATATTTTTATTTTGGCCAGGTGTTTCATTGGTTGTTGATATTCACGGAGAGATTCACCCGTATTCTGAAGTCTGTCTAAAAACATGGCGTTCAGCAATTTCGGAACGTTTGGGTTCAATATAATTCACGAAATGTTTTATTTTCTGGATGATTAGGCGCACATAGATCTCACATTAAGTCATACTTTGCTGCTCCTACCAATGTCATCAAACGTTGCAACTTGTAACTCTGGTTTTATTTCATTTAAGGTTATAAATAGGGAATATGCACGCGATTTTTTTATTTATAAAATGAATTACTTATAAGCTCCAGTAAACACTCTAGAAAATATTTTTTAAATATCTTCATCAGCGATGAAGTTATAACGCTTCAAAGATTACTTTTAGAACGAGAAGTCCGACATGTAATTTGACGTCACATTACGTGACGTCTATACATCTGCCATAGAAAACAGCGTTTTCGTGAGAGGGACAGATATATTTGTTTAAAATAATTATATCTCGTTTGTTTTTCGAGCAATTTTGATTCTATTTCCACTGTTAGTAATTTATGTTTGTATATTTTTAGGTAAAGTGTTTAGATAATAAATATTTTTTTTATGCATATTCCCTATTGTTCCACGCATCTAAAGTACGCCTACTACTTTTTCTTGATAGGTTGACCTATCTTTGAATTCTTCATATTTCCCGATTGGCATGTTGAAGTCTCTCACTTATACAATCAAAAACACACGAATTTAATTAGTATCCTCGTCGCCAGTTGTATTTATGAATTATAATAGCGGGAAGCGACAAATGAAACTGCGGTTCCAAGTGACAACTGGTTTATTTCCTTATACTCACACATAACACTTTATACGTATCTAGAAGCTACCAATATACCCTACAGGTTCCATTTAAATTTGATACTTACTTTAGATACACCTTTGTATTCACACACACAAGCCTCCTTGACAAGACCTGAATAACAATACCTTAATTTAAACTACAAAACTGATTAAACAACATTTCTGTACTCCTTGAAGAGGAAGAAGAGGACAAGAATCCTTCAGAACTACACCAAGGTACCAACGAGTACCTATTTATTTATACAAAACGCTTTGACAACTTTCAACTTAATTGGGAAAGTTCTCAAGAGAATCGCAAACTAAATTTGAAAATTATTAAGCCTCTATTGTGATCTAAATTAGATTACATTTTAGGTCTAGTTTTAAATAATACTAGTAGGTACAACTAGTAAAATGGCTATCGAAATAGGTAATGGAGAATTGATTTGACATTTATTTAGATGCAGCGGATCCTCAGGGTAATGAATAAAGTTTATTCGTTACTTAGTTGCGCAGTAAGTATAAAGATATTTTTGATTAGTGTCAAATCCCTCTAAAAGGGTTAAATTTACAAATTTTCAGCTACTTCTTCTTTTTCCTGTATTTGTTATGAGGTGTACAATAAAGTTAATAATAAGTAAATAACTGACAATACAATATCATCATCTGTCTAGCCTTTGCCGAAATATGTTGGGGTTGGCTTTGAAAAAATTGGATTCAACATTAAAACAGTATTTTACATGAAGCTCCATCGTAGACTTTGTCTCTGTCATCTCTGACCAAGTCTAGAGTCAAGAGCAACCCGATCACAATTTAAAAAAATAAAGTGGTCTCCCACCAGACCTCCACAACCCACTAACTGAGTAACCCAGTACCTACTTCTCGTAAACATTGGACTGCCAAAAACAAAAAATGACAGCAAGGATGTATATAATTTCTATCATCAATCTTCAATTCCCTATGTGATAAAAAATTTTCAAGAAAAATAAACCGCCTTCCAAAACAAAACACTACCAAGTATAAAATAACATTAATTTCGGAAGTCGGTGTTAATTAAATTACCTTAATTTCGGAAGTCGGTGTTTTTGTTTTTTAACATCATCGACTTCCAAGATTAAGGTTATTTTATACTTTGTAGTGTTTTTTTTTTTTTTGAAGTCTGATAAATATTTTTTTGTTATTTTTTTTTGTTTTTCACTTTTAAGTGCTGATACTTGAAAGTTTTCGTCTACGCAGAAATTAAAAAAACTTTTGACAAAAAAATACAACCGACTTCCAAAAAAAAAGTCGGTGTTTTTGTTAGTTTCTTCGTATTTCGACACCGACTTCCGAAATTAAAGTTATTTTTTACTTTGTAGTGTTTTTTTTGGAAGTCAGTTGCATTTTTTTGTAAAAAGTTTTATATTTTTCACTTTTTAGTGGTACCCCACACCTAACAACACCACTGCAAAATCGCAGCAAAGCAAAATACGCAATTTCGATTACTTTGATGACATAAAACCATCATCTAAGTAGTCGAATTCCAGCTATTTCGATTTAAAATCCAAAGCTCGTAACCGATTTTGATAAAATGTAAATGGGACCAATCTGCAAGTAGGTATATCCTTTCAGATAAAACAACAATTTTTAGTATATAAATAATACTAATATTTATAATATTTTTTAATTGTCGGAGTTATGAGGTAACAAACATAAAAAAACATACAACCGAATTGAGAACCTCCTCCTT
The DNA here is from genome assembly GCA_963859965.1 of Ceramica pisi. Classification (NCBI taxonomy): domain Eukaryota; kingdom Metazoa; phylum Arthropoda; class Insecta; order Lepidoptera; family Noctuidae; genus Ceramica; species Ceramica pisi. The sequence continues at coordinate 1,359,844 of OY982537.1, read as the reverse complement.
TTTGGGAAGTCGGTTAAAAATTAGTGAAAATGATCATAAAATAAAAAATACTGATCCAAACTCAGCAATTTTTTTACAGGACCAAATGGCAAAAATGTCGCATCTAACTAAAAAATTAACATAAATCGGATCAGAAACTTCGGAGTAATCGGTGTAATACACAAAAAAATAAAGTCAAGTAAAAATAGACCAAACCCTTTTAACAAAGATTAATTGCAAACAAAACCACGTCCTTCAATCAGACGAGAAGAAAACAATCAAACAACATTACTGGTTACAAGTATCCACTCAAACAATCGAAGACCACTAACTATCGAAATACATTAAGAGGACTTGCGAGAACAACTAACTTGCTTTAGTTAACAAGAAAGTGGTCCGTATTACTTGTCCAAGAGAGCTCTTTCTGATCTATACTTAACTCTTTTTAGGGTTCCGTAGCCAAATGGCAAAAAACGGAACCCTTATAGATTCGTCATGTCTGTCTGTCCGTCCGTATGTGCCACTTTTTTCCGAAACTATAAGAACTAAGCAGTTGAAACTTGGTAAGTAGATGTATTTTGTGAACCGCATAAAGATTTACACACAAAATAGAAAAAAAAAACAATACATTTTGGGGGTACTACTTAGAACTGCATTTTTTTTTTCATGAAACCCGTACGTGTGTGAGAGGTATCTAAGGATAGGTCTTCAAAAATGATATTGAGGTTACATATATCGTTTTTTTCTTAACTGAATAGTTTGCGCGAGAGACACTTCCAAAGTGGTAAAATGTGTGTCCCCCCGTGTAACTTCTAAAATAAGAGAAAGATAAAACTAAAAAAATATATGATGTACATTACCATTTAAACTTCCACCAAAAATTGGTTTGGACGAGATCTAGTACGTGGTTTTTTTTAATACGTCATAAATCGTACCTAAACCGCAACTTATAATATATACCTACAGGTTTGTACGGAACCCTCGGTACGCTAGTCTGACTCGCACTTGGCTGGTTTTTTATTACTAGCTTTTATTTGACTTGCAATGTATGTATGTTTGTCCGGGTGGAATCTTGCAACTGAATTTTAAATAAATTATCTTTAACCGATTGGTATACACGCTTATTTTGGATGACAATGCATGATTAGCTATGTGACGTCATTCTAATTCCAATATGGCGGATCATCCAAGATGGCGGATTAGTTATTTTTTCTGCACTACCAAAGTAAGGGTAGGCATCAAATGAAAGGGCTTGGTGAGGAGAAATTCAAAATATGGGGGACCATCAAAGATGTATAAAAGCTTGTTTTTAAAAAGTTTTTTTTACCATTCATTTATTAGAATTTGGAGCTCTGCGGTACAGAGATTAAAGTCCCGCAAACCTCGATTGAAAAATGGAGGATCCTCCGCCCATGCGGATGTGACGCCTGGCGGGCTACTGCCCAGTGGTTGATATTCGGGCTGTTCAAAAAATGCATGATAAACTCTGCTTGCGCGATGTAGGATTTTTAGTTCGCCGCCAGTTGGATAGATGGCGTCGTGGTTCTTTTTATTGCGATGTTGATTTGTTTCGTTAGTTTTTCTTGTGGCGGCATTGATGGCGCTACAAGAACATTTGTTCGACATGGACACCAAACAAGAGCAACAAAAACAAAGTAAGTAAATAATAGTAGTATATTAATTGACGGCACGGTTGGCGCTGTGGTTGAGCAATCGACTGCTGCACCGCGCGTCGTGGGTTCGATTCCCGCACGGAACAAATATTTGAAAGAAGAAGATAAAAGAAACAAAATTTATTTGCGACGTGTTTGCGACCAATATGACGCATATACCAAAAAATTCAATTTAAAACATGAAAAATTGGAAAGATATGCGTCAAATCTACGCAAAACGGCCATCTCTCAGCATAATGCTGGGACTCGACTCGTGTGTGAGACAGAGCCACAGCGCTGGTTTTCAGTGACAGTCGGAGTTGACGGTTTTGTATGGCCTTCAGATTCTGATAGTTGTTCCGGGTCTGGCTGTTTGTGTATGTGACTTTGTATGTTGTATGTCCATGATAACAAATAAATGTAAAATTTAACGATTAAAAGTCTCTGTTTTCTCTTCAACCGCAACCCTGTAGGCACAGCAGCAGCGGAAGCTCGTCGCGCATTCGGCAGCATGGCGGCGCGAGACTCGCTGGACGAGATCCGCGACGAGGACGACTCGCGCTCCGACTCCGACTTCTCCGACAGGCAGGGCTTCGGGGACCTGTCCGTCTCCAGTAAGTCTTCACGGGTACCTATTGATGGACCCTGGCTCCGGGCAGTGGCCACAGCTAATGAACCAGTGACCACAGTACGGTCTAGACTGGAACTTCCATCGAATAGTTCCCCCCTGGCTTTCAATATTACGTACTGAAAGAAAATGTTTACAAAAATATTAGACAAGCGGAATGTAGTAAAAGAGACCTACCCGAGGCGAAGTACTTCGAGCTCCGTCGCGTTTGGCATTTCTTTAGTTTTGGGCAAAAGAAAACCTATCCTATTCGAGGCGGGGTTTTGAAGATGTACCCCCCTGAAATTAGTCCTGTCGGCGCCCGTGCACACCAGTGCGAGTACAACTGGTCTTGGCTCATGGAGAACCATGATACGTCATGGCTCTTATAAGATCAGGAGTTTTAACTGGACATGCATTATTTTCGACTGCGAATTGATCTTAAAGGTGTTTGTTTATTCATTTATTAGTAATTAGTCAATTTCTCCAGCCATCGGTAAGTTCATTTATTTTCTCTTTGTGTGGGTAACGCGAAATAACTTTATCGATCGTTATTTATCTGTTTCGTTTTTGTTTTATTTCATTCAGTCGCGTCCTAATACGTTTATTTAGTGTTTTTCGCCGTTAATGATGATGTCAACAAACGATGATCCGCCGGATCGAGGCGGAGAAATATTTCGTAGAAACACAAAAACCCAAAGGTCGCCCGTGGCAACCTCCGCTAGTTCTAAACGCTTGTTCAGTGAACTGTCTCCAACGTACAGTTCACCCGATGACAGGTCAAAACGGCTTCACCAAACATCCGAAACCGTGGAAAGATCCTCACCCTTTTTAAATATAAGTAATGTGCAAGTCTGCACTAGGTTTTATATATTGAAACCTTTTTTATACTTTTTGTCTATGTTTTGATACCTTTTTTATGTATTTTTCTGTTTGATTGATTACACTTGTTTTTCACTACCAAGAACCAGCAACTTTTATTCCGGTAGTTAATATTGGTCCTTCTACGGAAAAATGGAAACACGTTTAGCAAGTTCTAAACGCGCAAAAGCGGCCGCGCAGTGTGCAGGAGACGGCACCCAAGTTGCGGCGAGGGAGACTGCCACACCCAAGCCACAGAGCATGGACCTGCCCCCTCAAGCCGCGGCTCCGGCGCCTTCCCGTCCGGCCAGCGCCGCCACCTCGCGCTCATCCGCCACCATCGTGGCGCGTCAGCTGGCGGCACAGGCGCAGCACGCGCGCTACTTGGCTGATTTGCAAAAAGCTGTAGAGCAAAAAGCTCTGGAGCGAGAGCGACAGGTCGCTGAGCTTCAATTACAAGCTGAGCTTGCCGCCATAGAGGCAGACGCCAGCCAGCGCGGCAGCCACGGCATGCGTAGCTGTGCTAGTATTCAAGATTGGGTAAAAAATGTAGTGCCTAATCCCGATGAGCGAGATTTTTTAAGTGCCAACCCACATTTCAGGTACGACGATACAACCCAGTGTGAGGCATCGGGCATGAGAGCGTCCCACAGCAAAGACGCTGTCGCGACTACGCACGCTCTCAACCAAGATCGTAATGAAGATGGAGGAGTGACTCGCTTAATCAACTCGCTCGGAATATTAATGAACAAAGTTAACAAACAAACTCCTACGAAAACTGACTTGCCTACATTCGACGGCAAGTCCTATTTAGATTGGCTAGCTTTTAAACGTGCGTACACAAATACAGCTCAAAATGTTTCGGCAACCGAAAATTTAGCGAGGCTTTCGCATGCGCTGCGCGGAGCGGCGCGCGATGCAGTGGCAGGTCTGCTGGCGGCGGCGCGCGCCCCTGGTGTGGTGCTCGCTGCGCTCGACGCGCGCTACGGCCGCCCCGAGCTCGTTGTGATGCATGAAGTATCTGTGATACGTGCGCTGCCTAAGGTAAGCTACGATAGCAAAGATATTTTAATTTTTGCCAGCCGAGTACAAAACTGTGTGGAAGTAATCCGCCTGTTAAATCAGCCGGACTATTTACGCTCGCCCGAGCTGTTTCAGGCACTGTGGAGCAAGCTGCCACCGCTATTGCGACCACGGTGGTTAGATTACGCTCATTTGTGCGATGGCAGCTTGTCTAGAATCGAAATGTTCTCAAACTTCCTCTCTCGAGAAGCTGACTTGCAGTGTAGGTTCGGCGGCGCCATTGACTACTCGTTGCCTACTGTGGTACGTCCTAACTCTGATAACAGAGGCTTCAGGGATAGGGTGAACATCGTAGCTGAAACCGATCATCAAAATTGTAGGATTTCAACAGAAAAATTATCTACGACAAATGTTATTTGTCTGCTGTGTCAACAAAAACATGAATTGAAGTTTTGTGATAGGTTTGTCAAAATGACAATAAATGATAAATGGCAATTTATAAAGAAAAATAAAATATGTCAAAGATGTTTGAAAAAAGGTTGGCACAAAAATAAAACTTCTTGTATTAAAAGAGTGTGTTCAGTAAAAGGTTGTGACATGCGTCACCATGCTTTATTACACGGGTCGAACTTTGAACGTGCAGTCACCGCGCATGTCGACGTGGAAGACGACGCTGAACCCGAGCCATCGACATCCAGCGCGGCCGCACCCCTGACATACAGCGCGCCGATGCCGTGTAGCGCGCCCGCAGCCTGTGACGAGATCGGCTCGCAATCGTCTGATGATTCGGATCACGATGTCTTGGCTCACGCATCCTCTTTATCAGCCGCGGAACCTGCAGTTCGACCGCTGTTGAAAATAGTTGGCGTGACCGTTACGGGCCCTTGTGGTAGCGTTGATACGTACGCTTTGCTGGACGACGGTTCCACAGGCACTTTTATAGATTCTAAGCTGTCTGCTCAAATTGGTTGCATGGGCCAAGAAAAACGCATTCATTTAGACTGTGTCGGCGGTTTAGGTATGGATGTTAAAATTCAGTACGTAGATTTCAGAATAAAAGGACGTCATTCGAATGAAATTCATTACGTTAAGCGAGCCAGGTCGATGAACGGCTTAGGCGCTGCGCGACAGTCAGCGCATCCTGAGAGCGTGCGTATGTATCCGTACCTGGCAGACATTTCAAATGAATTTTGCTACGAAGACGTTAAGCCCATGCTGATTATAGGAATCGACAACTGGCACTTATCTCTCGCTAAAGCTACGCGCAAGGGAACCAAGACACAACCCGTAGCTATTTTAACTGCTTTAGGTTGGGTTTTGTATGGTTTTGGTTGCAGCAAAACTAAACTGGTCGACGTTATCAACCACGCCGCGGTTAACGAACCTGATATAGCGAACGATCAGTTGATTATGGAAGGTCTTATTAGGGAGCAGTTTAAAATTGATTCTATCGGCATCTCTAAACAGGAAGCTCGTAGTGCAGATGACGAACGCGCCGTGCAAATTCTCGAGCGCACCGCGCGCCGTCTGCCCAGTGGCCGCTTTGAAGTAGGCTTATTGTGGAAGGCTGATAAACTGGATATTCCCGATAGTTACAAGTTAGCTGTGTCTAGGTTCCTTAGTTTAGAAAAGAAAATGGTGAGAGATCCCGACTATGCTGAACGCTACCGTCGTAATATCCACGATATGCTGTCAAAGGGATATGCTGAACCGTGTTTAGCTCCTCCTAATTTGGGGTCTCCGTTGTGGTACCTTCCTCACTTTGGAGTAATTAATGCAAATAAACCTAACAAGTTGAGAACGGTACACGACGCAGCCGCCAAGTCCCACGGCGTGTCATTAAATTCAATGTTATTAACCGGTCCAGACCTTTTGCAACCCCTTCTAGGTATTCTCATGCGTTTCCGTGAGGGCAAAGTAGCTCTAACAGCTGACATTCGTGAAATGTTTCCTCAGATCAAAGTACTTGAAAATGATAGGGATGCCCAAAGATTTCTGTGGCGCGACGATCCGTATGAGCCTATACGTACATACCGCATGTCATCCATGATTTTTGGCGCTGCGTCAAGCCCCTTTTGGGGGCCGAGTCACCCGCGTCCGTAGGAGAATACCCTTCAGCGAATCCCTACACGTGGTCCCCGGGTGGTGCTAAACAGGTGACACTAACCGCCTCCGTGGTCTAGTGGTTATACCACTCGATTCAGACCCAGAGGTCCCGGGTTCAATTCCCAGTGGGGGCAAATTTTTTGCTCGGTTTGGTTGGTGGTAGGACTTATAAGTCCGCCTGGCAAGCTACCACCATCATGTCTAAGTCTGTCGCCATAGCAACAATGTTAACAGCATTGTTGTGTTACGGCATTTAGAGGTATGATAGCCAGTTCCTCTATGTTAGAGGATTCCGGGTGAAACTCGCTTCCATCTTCGGCCTAATCATCACTTTCCATCAGGTGAGATTTGGGCCAAGAGTTTCCCCGTTTTGAATAAAAAAAAATAAAAAAAATACATACCCCGATGCAGCTCGAGTAATTATCCACGATCACTACATGGATGACTGCATAACTAGTTTAGACAACGTTCATGAAGCAACCAAGTTGGCTGCGGACATTTACAATGTACATTCTCATGCTGGCTTTGAGATGCGAGGCTGGATATCAAACGATCTCATGGCGCTCTCGTGGTTACCAAAAGAGACCTTGCTAGAGGCGCCCGTTTTGAATGACGTAGATTTAGGTCACCTGGCTGGTCATGTCCGCACGCTTGGCCTTATCTGGCAACCTGCCTGTGACGTGATTGGTTTTAATACGGGAGTCCATAAGGTTGTGTTGCCACAGAAGTTCACCAAGCGAGAGGTGTTAGCCCAGGTGATGAGAGTCTATGACCCTCTTGGAATCATTGCGCCAATCGTTGTGCGAGGCCGTATCATGTTTCAAGACGCTTGGCGTAAGGGTTTGGAATGGGATGAGGAGCTCTCTCAAGATGACAACACTGCGTGGAAGTCGTGGTTCCAGGATTTATCCTTTGTTTCTATTTTACGAATTCCACGTCGCTATAACTTATACGATTTCGAGCTAGCAGGCTGTGAACTTCATGTGTTTTCAGACGCCAGTGAGTCTGCCTTTGCCGCTGTCGCTTATTGGCGGTTTCTGTACGGTAACGGTGAAGTTAGACTCTCTCTTATCTGCAGCAAAGCTCGCGTGACACCCCTCAAGCCTGTCTCAATTCCTCGTTTAGAGATACTGGAGCTAACGAACGCCAGTGAATGGCGTTGGATACCGAGTGATTTAAACGTGGCAGATGATGCAACTCGGGTCAAACGATTTCAGTTAACTCCAGAATCTCGTTGGATCTCAGGTCCTGCCTTCTTGCTCTCCTCGAACTGGCCCACTGATCCCTTGATCGATGTCAGTGGCCTAGGCCGCGAAGAATTTAAACATCATGTTCATCTTATCACTGACACTGACCTGCCCGCACCAGTCTCCGCGGATCCGCTGCGTTTCAGCTCATGGTTGAGAATGGTGCGAGCAACAGCAAAAGCGCATCAATTTATTTTTTTACTGCGTATGCGTAGTCTACAAAGACGAGGCGTTGTCGCCAATTTAACTCGTCTTGAAGGAAGTTTATGTACATTTATTCCCTCTTGCACATCCTCTCATAATGTCCCCAATAACCTCAATGTATTAACAGCAAATGATTTACGCCTGGCCGAAACCCACATCTTATGGCAGTCTCAGCTCGATTCCTTTATAGAAGATTTTTTGCGAATAAAGAACCAACAGCCGTTGCCTCGTAATAGCCGCCTTTTTAAGCTGTCGCCATTCATTGGTGATGATAATCAGTTGCAAATGTCAAGCCGCATTGTTGCCGCCTCAGGCGTATCAGACGACGTTAAGCGTCCAATAATTTTGTATGGAAAACACCCGGCCGTTCGTCTTTTGATCCATAGATATCATCAGAAGGCCGCGCATTCACACCTAGATTTGGTAATCAACGAGCTTCACCAGCGTTACTGGATTATTGGTCTCAGAAACGCTGCTCGATTCGTAGCCCATACCTGTCAGCTGTGCAAATTGCGCCGTGCTAGACCGTTCCAACCACCTATGGGAAATATGCCTGAAGCTCGCTTAGCTCATCATCAAAGAGCCTTCTCATTCACCGGTCTCGATTATTTTGGGCCTGTTTATGTCACGGTTGGAAGAAGAAAGGAGAAGCGCTACGTAGCCTTATTCACATGCTTGGTCGTCCGCGCAGTACATCTGGATCTGGTGCACAGCTTATCGACTGACTCAGCGATCATGTGCCTACGCCGCTTCGTGTCACTCCGAGGAACCCCGTTGGAGATTTGGTCCGATAACGGCACTGCCTTTGTTGGGGCCAGCCGGGAACTGCGAGAGTTATACGGTGATGCGGTTGAAGACTACGCTGCCAACGAGTCTATAAACTGGCGTTTCATCCCGCCCTCGGCACCTTTTATGGGTGGAGCTTGGGAGCGCCTTGTCCGAAGTGTCAAGGGAGCGCTGAAAGTGTCACTCCATGAACGGACTCCCTCTGATGAGGTACTCAGAACTGTGCTGGCTGAAGCTGAAGCCTTGGTAAATTCACGACCACTAGCTATTATTTCACTCGATGCTAATGCTGAAGAAGCATTAACCCCAGCTCACTTTCTCCTAAATGGATCACCAGGACGTCCCGTTCCAGCCACGCTTCAGGAGTCGGACCTCTCGAGCAGAAGTCATTGGCGGAGGGCACTCAGACTAGCCGATCATTTCTGGCAGCGATGGGTTCGAGAATACCTGCCTTCGCTGTCACCCAGAAGGGGTGGAGGCAGCGCGCCGTCAATTGCGGAAGGAGATGTGGTCGTAATATGCGACTCAAATTTACCGCGTGGTTCATGGCCCAAAGGCCGAGTCGCGATGTTGTTTCCCGGCAGAGATGGAATAGTACGGGTGGCCGATGTTGCCACTGAGGCCGGCACATTCAGGAGGCCCCTCCAAAAGCTGATAAAGCTGCCTATTTCATAAAAAAGGGGAGAATGTGCAAGTCTGCACTAGGTTTTATATATTGAAACCTTTTTTATACTTTTTGTCTATGTTTTGATACCTTTTTTATGTATTTTTCTGTTTGATTGATTACACTTGTTTTTCACTACCAAGAACCAGCAACTTTTATTCCGGTAGTTAATAAGTAATGCGAGCAATACTGATTATTGCGACTTAGTTTCCGAGGCGTCGGCATACCTGTCTAAAATTAACGACTTGGTCAATGATCAGGGGTCGCGCATTAACGTTGCAAATAAATCTGCCATCATGGACATGACGCAGCGAATTACGGGCATTGTTTCTATGCTAGCAATAAAATCGTCGTGCAACGAGACGAAGTTAGCCAGAACGGAACGCGAATTAGAAAAGGTTAGGTCGATTAACGCTGTCAATCCTAATCCTGTCGGTAACAACAATTGTAAAATTTCATATGCGGACTCGTTGAAACTACGTTTACCAAAAGTGGCGCCAGCGATTATGGAATCTCGTCCACCGTTACCTTGTGTGGTGGCTTATCCGACCGCGGCTCGATCAGCTGATTATAGCACCTCGTCCGCGACAAAACAAGCGCTTATGAAGGCAATTAAACCTAGTGATGACGGTTTCCAAATAGTAGGCGTGAAAAAAACCGCGAAATCCGGTGTTGTATTACGCGTCGCTAATGAAAATCAGCTAAAAAAATTGGAATCGGTAGAAGCAATCAAGGCCGCTGGTTTACGTCTAGAAAAACCAAAAGGTAGACGCCCTCGAGTGTTTGTTAAGGATGTACCATCTTCAATGGAAGATGGCTCTTTTTTGATTGCATTATACCGTCAAAATATCAAAGATGAGCTTCAAATAAAAGAGGATGACTTTATAAAATCTACAAAAATTATCCGTAGGCGCACGTTAGATAACGGTCGTAAATGGATCGGAATTGAAATAGAGCCTGCCGTACGTAAGCACTTAGTGTCTACAAAGGATAAATTATTTATTGATTGGGCTACCTGCCGTTTTATTGATGATGTCGAAGTTGTTCGTTGTTTAAATTGTCAACAGTTTGGTCACGTTAAAAAACACTGCGTTAATAAAGAACCTACCTGTGCTAATTGTTCAGAGGCACATGAAACTAAAGATAGCCCGCACAATGACGACTTAAATTTTAAACCAACTTGCGTGGCGTGTAAACGCTTTAAAAAACCGTGTGATCATCGCTGCGGATCTCAAGAGTGTACTACCTACAAACTCAAACTCGAACAATTAATCCTAAACACTAATTATTAATAATGGATAGTTTAACCATAGGACAATTAAACCTTCATAACGATAGGGTGGCGACATCTGAGCTGGATAAATTGATTGTGGATTATAATCTAGATATAGTACTTGTTCAGGAACAGTATCAAAACGCGCGCTTGGGTCACAAGATGGTCCAGCTGAACAGCAAGTCACGTGCCGGAATTTATGTTGAGCGTTCTTCGAGCTTTACTGTAACAGCTATACGTAATCTCATGACGCCCCATTGCGCCGTGGCGGAAGTGTCATCGCCTACCTTTAAGGTTTACGTTGTGAGCTGCTACTTTCAGTATTCTGACCCTGTCACTCCTCATATACATAATCTCCGTCACGTCTTGCGGTCGCTCGCGGGCTGCAAGGTTATAGTTGGTGCTGACGTAAATGCATCTTCTTCCCTGTGGTATGGCAAAGTTCGGGCCACTGATTCCGTGTGCTGTTGAGGATTTTATTGCTGAGATGAACTTATCAATCCATAACACCCCAGACGCACCACCTACTTTTTGTAGCCAAATGGGCGAATCTTGTATCGACGTCACACTTTCTAGTGCAGACGTACGCTTGGATAGGTGGCGTGTTCTTCCTGACGCGTCTTGTAGTGATCATCGCCTGATCGTGTACGATTTTGTTCCTATTCTTACTCAAGGTTCTTCACACTTAATTGGAAATTTTAGATATAAGAGTAAAGGCGCGAACTGGGAATTCTTTAGCTCACTTTTTGCTTGTCATGCCAAAGACTTCACTCGCGATGGACTGTCAGCTGAGTAAAGTGCTGAGATAATGTCAGACACTTTCACTTACTGTGCTGACATTGCTATTGGTCGTGCATCTGTGACCAATATTCGTAGATGTGATTGGTGGAGTGACTACCTTGCTGAACAACGTAAGAGCTATCGCAGAGCGCGTAGACAGCTTAATAAGCTTAAAAAACGTAATGTTACCGGAGACGTTTTTAATCTTGCCATAAGTACTTTTAGAGTTGCCAAGTCGCGTTACAGAGCATCGGTTGAAAAATCTAAGGGTAATTTACTCCGGAAAATTGTTGATAAACTTGATAAGGAGGGTCCGTGGTCTCCTTTGTATCACGAGTTTAAAGCTAATAGATCGGTCGACCTTGCATACGTTCAGAACATTAAAGTAAATAATACACATACCACCGGCATTGAAGAAACAACTGATGTTCTGCTTGATTCTCTTATACCAGATGATTCATCAGTAAATGAAAATGAATACCATCAGCAGATCAGGGCGTGGGCCGCGGTACCACCTGAATCACCAGAGTCAGACCTTCCGTCCACTGACGAATTCATAAACGTTGTCAAGAGACTACCTCTCAACAAATCATCCGGTGAAGATAAAATATCTAATAGAATGATTATAGAAGCGTGTAAAACGTCGAGCGATGCGATTCTATCAGTATATAGCCGATGCATTGCGGAAGGTATTTTTCCTCGAATATGGCGACAAGGCTTTATACGCATTATTCCAAAGAGTGGCGACAAGCCCTCGGACGACCCTAAGTCATACCGGCCCATAACACTACTCCCATCTTTGGGAAAACTTTTAGAGCGACTGATTGTTCCGCGCTTGTTACCGAACGGACCTAAATTTCATAAAAATCAATACGGTTTTACTATTGGAAAATCCACTGTAGATGCGGCTCTATCTGTCCGTAAAATTTAAAATTCGTAAAACTCATCGGAACATAAATACGTGGTTGGAATCTTTCTCGACATTTCTGGCGCTTTTGATAACGCATGGTGGCCGATGTTACTACTTAAAATGAAAACCCGTGGTTGCTACAAAAACATCTATAATCTGATTTGTTCGTACTTTCTAAATGGCTCCGCGAAACTCAAACTTGGACATCATTCCATTACTAAGTCTCTAACCATGGGATGTCCTCAGGGCTCAGTTATCGGTCCATATATATGGAATTTTGGCTACGATGATTTCCTCGCGCTTCCGCTCCCGTACGGCTGTTCATTAACCGGTTACGCGGACGATGGCTTGCTGCTCATTCAGGCAAGTACTCGGGCTGGACTCGAGAACTTGGCTGACACATGCCTACGTTTAATATCTCAGTGGGGCGATCGAAACCGTCTGACCTTTGCACCGCATAAAACCTATCAACTTCTTTTAAAAGGAAACCTTAAATCCTGGCCTAGTATAAAATTTAATAACGTACCCGTTAAAAGGAAAGAATCCGTGTGCTACCTCGGTATGCTACTAGAAAGAAACTTTTCATTTATTGATCATATAAAAACAGTAGGAGAAAAAGCAAAAAAGAACTTCTACGCCTTGACGAGAATATCAAAGGCTACTTGGGGTCTATCATTTCAAACCCTAAAAACTATATATGGGGCTACTTACTTGGGTTGTATGTGCTACGGGGCACCTGTCTGGGCCGATAGGGCCACCATAGGGGCGGTACGACGTAAATTACTTCAAAACCAGCGTTTGGCTTTGATATTCTTATGCAAGGCGTATAGGACGGTTAGTACTGAAGCCTTACCGGTGCTGGCGGGTGTTCTCCCAGTCGATCTTGAGGTGCAGCGGCGTGCTGCAATGTACTTCTACGCTAGAAAGATCACGGACCCAGAGTTTTTACCGCAACGCGACCGTGCTAAGATCTCTAGATTATTAAAACCCCAGACTGACGTCTGGGAGGTACTTTTATGCGAATGGCAATGTAGGTGGGAAGATTCCATCAAGGGCCGACACCTCCACCAGTTTTTTTCATCCGTTCGTGAGCGGCTGGAGGTGGATCACTGTGTTGCCCAATTTCTCACAGGTCATGGCAACTTTAAGAGTAAATTATTTTCCTTTAGGCTTGTGGCCTCACCTTTATGTCAATGCTCTACAGCTGACCTTGAATACGAACAATCCGCACATCACATCTTGTGGGAGTGTATTCTTTGGCAGACTGAACGTAATGTTATGTTAGATAGTATTCAGGTTAAATCTGGAGTAGTTTACTATACGGACCTTGTAGAAACCAGAACAAATTTCCGTGCGTTCAGGCGATTTTGCCATACCTATTACTGGAATCAAAAGTAGCTCACAATTTAGGACCCATTAGTTTAAATGTTAATATATAATCCGTGGTGCTTGGCAACTGGGCCTAACCCAGTTGTATATGTCCCTTGGTGCCTATTGGCCTAGCTCTAATCTGTCTCCTGCTTGATATGGAGGGAAGTGGAAATTATATTTATTTTTCCTACTCCTCCGCTGTACTCTTCTGATTAATTTCGTTGCGGGATCCAAGACAGTTGAATCGTTTCTCCGGGACTCGTCGGGTTTCATTAACTCGGCGTTTTTCTGGTGGTCGCCACTGTTGATTCTGGCTTTCAGGAGTTGCAGTGGTTGGGAATGTGTGGCGGGCTTGTCCCAATTAAAAAAAAAAAAAAATATTATAAAGTATTACTAACACAACATACCACCAATATGGTAGACTTAGTTCGCAATGAACGTTTTGACATTGACTTGAATATTAAACAAAAGTGCAGAATTGGGTAGAGCGTGCTCATACCGAAAAGGGTCATCATCTGCCTAGCCTTTTCCCAACAAAATTGGGGTCGGCTTCCAGTCAAACCAGATTCAGCTGAATACCAGTATTTTACGTCGAGCGGCTGCCTACCAGACCTCCACAACCCATAATGGGTAACACGGTACTCCTTGGCAAGACTGGTGTCAGATTTTCTGGCTTCTGACTATCCGTAACGAATGCCAAAGATCTCCAAATGAAAGCCGGGACTATCAGCTTAACGTGCTTTCCGAGGCACGGAGGAAACTTGGTATTTTAAGATGGTCACCCATCCACAGACCAACCTCGGCAAACGTTGCTTAACCTTGAAGATCGACCTGTGCAGCTGTTATTATTTAGCTACGAGTCATACTGAAAAGGGTAACATTTCATATTTTGCCTTTCGTCAGACTCTCACCACTAGATTTGAGTTGGCACCCTGTAGTGTCTCTTTTGAATAAAACTTTCTCCACTGCACCCAACTAAATTATTTTTCTTTAAGACCTTTCAGTGCATTCAAAGATGGTCCAGTAGTAAATTACTTTTCTTTAAGACCTTTCAGTACATTCAAAGATGGTCCAGTACATAGATATCGCTGCCAACGATAAGAATGCCACTGTAGCCTTAAAATTATGAATTCACGTTAAAAGTTGTGTTACTTTTTGGAGTACAATAAAAATACTGTACTCTACTTTCTCCCGAGTTGAGAAAGTTAATGGAATAAAATAATACATCTACTGAATTTGTCGATTTAATTGAGGGACGCCGGTCGCCGATTCAAGTGGAGGAAATAGGCTACATTCCATCATCCACAAATTGCAAAACTATTTAATCCGTCAGTTAGAGTATTGAAAAATAATGGACACGTATTTTTTGTTTTTGTAAATCAATGAATATTGACAAAGATAAAACGCATAACAACTCGGGAGTGGGGGCTCGTGACGTCACGACTCACTAAATCTTATGCGAAGGTGTGACGTATTGAGAATTTTAAAAGCGTCGTAACTTTGTCAATTTTGGTTCCCGTAACAAAAGAAAAAGCTGGTCAAGTGCGAGTCGGACTCGCGCACGAAGGGTTCCGTACCATTATCGTATTATACGATTTATGACGTATTAAAAAAAAAAACCTACTAGATCTCGTCCAAACCAATTTTCACTAGTAGTATAAACGGTAATATACATCATTTATATTTGTTTTAGTTTTATCAGGGGGGGGGACATTTTACCACTTTGGAAGTGTCTCTCTCGCAAATTTTTCAGTTTAGATAAAAATGATATTAGAAACCTCACTATCATGGGGTATATTATTCAAAATTATTACCTATTATTCAAAATTTTTTTTCATCAAACCCATACATACGGGTTTCAGTCCAAAAAATTTTGAGTTTCAGTTCTAAGTATGGGGACCCCCAAAATTTATTGTTTTTTTTTTTCTATTTTTGTGTGAAAATCTTAATGCGTTTCACAAAATACATCTATTTACCAAGTTTTACAGCATATTTCTTATAGTTTCGGAGAAAAGTGGCTGTGACATACGAACGGACAGACAGACAGACAGACAGACATGACAAATCTATAAGGGTTCCGTTTTTGCCATTAGGCTACGGAACCCTAACAAAACACGGGTCAAATATTTTTTTATAGGTAGGTAATCTAACTGACGGACTAATTAGATTTTTTCAGGACACAAGCCTATTATGTAGAATGTGGGAGATAGCATACATGAATGGTGTTATGAAGGCATTCTACTTAGAGTACCAATAGAATGCCTCTGGATACGTGAGGGGAATCTCGAATATTGACCAATCAGCTGCCACATTGATACATGAACTACTCTCTCAGTGTATCTAGTTCAGTACCTAGTACCTAACTGCCTCCGTGGTCGAGTGGATTAGACGCTAACCTTGTGACCAGGTGATCGTGGGTTCGATTCCCACGGGAAGCATACTTTGTAAAGTTGTTTCCAGTTTGGCTTGGACATTGCAGGCTTGAATCACTTCATTGTCTGATAATAAAAAACTTTTTACAAAAAAAAATACAACCGACTTCCAAGTAAAAAGAACACTATAGAGTAAAAAAAAAACTTTTATTTCGGAAGTCGGTGTTTTTGTTAGTTTCTTCGTACTTTGACACCGACTTCAGAAATTAAAGTTGTATTATTGAAATCCTCTTTGGAAAGTCGGTTAAAAAAACGATTCCGTGCTTCGGAAGGCACGTATAAGCCAGTGGTCCCGGCCGCCAAATGGCGGTCGTTAAACCATGTCAGATACCCTTGAGGCGGTATAGAAACTCTTACACTAAGTGTGAGGTCGTTAGACCGTACTACTCACATAATAAGAAGATCAAGTACCTAGTGATTTTTGTGTGCATGAAATATATACAGATTAATTGTTAGTGTTAAATAATCATTATGTTTTTAATCCTACAAGTTTATTTTCAATACCATGTAATATATTAATGCTTTTGTGTATAATTTGAATGTGGGAACACATCATACACTCGTATATTAATATCTATTTCAAAACAAGTTTTCTTTAATTTACTTACTTTGTACTCTGTTGATTGGTTAATGCAGTCCTCCCATACCTGTGAAAGAAACGTAGAAATTAATAATTATTTATATCGTCATCTGCCTAGCCTTTTCCCAACTATATTGGGGTCGGCTTTCAGTCAAACCGGATTCAGCTGAATACTAGTATTTTACGTGGAGCGGCTGCCTACCAGACCTCCACAACCCATTAACTGGGTGACACGGTACTCCTTGTCTAACTTCTTCTTCTTACGACTGCCAAAGATCTCCAAATGACAGCCGGGACCAACAGCTTAAAGTGCTTTCCGAGGCACGAAGGAAACTCAGTATGTTAAGATAAAAAAAAAAATGATGAATGAAATTAATAATAATTATTATTTTTATAAATGCGAGAATGATTAATTGAAAGAATAAACTCAAAAATTACTCCGTTAAGTTTTTTGAAGAAAGAAAGAAATAAATAAAGATTATTTTGAATTACGATGAAAATAACTGACGTATGACAGTAATAAACTTTTTGATTCGCCACTCCGCGCAGAGCCGTCTAAATGCCCGAATTGGATGAAGTGCGAACGAATCTGCTGATCGTCGGCCACAGACCATTTAAACAGACAGTCTTTCTAAACCGCCCTAATAGTGGAATTCGTCAAGAGTGAATAGTTTGCTTCCAGGCAAGCGTGCTCCATCGTGACATGCGGTATATACGGTTGTTTCGAAATATCAACATGAAAAACAAATTTAAAATATATCATATTTTTCCAATAATTAACGCGTTAATTTCATTTTTTCAAACTCTATTAAAGGACTTATTCAAAAGATACGTTACACAAAAAGTTCTATGAATAATTTTAGTTTTTGCGATCATAAATAAATGACAATGACAGATCCTGCCCCACCCTTTGAGAATTTACAAAAAATGTAAATCAACCAAAATTATGCAATTAAATTATGACCCTTGATTACTTAACTGTTATTCTGTTGCACTTGCGGATAAAAAGTTACAGTTAAAAGGAATTTAAAAAATCCAAGTCCTATTTCCTGTTTTTATCGCGACCATCTGCGTTACGTAGTACGCATACACGCGGAACAAAACGAGTCATTTAATTTTAATAAGAAAAAAATACTCTCTATTAATATATTATGTACGGATATTAGTATGTATTTGGTTTAAATATACACAGTAAATGAAAATATTGTTTTAATATTTAATATTATGAATGTATAATTCTAATCATTTTTTCGCATTTGAGCGTTAGTGATTATGTGAAATAGTAACGAAACGTCATTGACGCGCTAATCGTTATGTCAAAAAGTCATTCATTGACATTCGCTCTGTTCTGTTTGCAATTGCATTGCAGTTTGTTTTTTACGTTCCCTTATCTCTCTTTGATCATAATGTTACTGTTATATTATCACGAAGATTTTTGGTTTTGGACACGGACTCGATCTCGCCTACTCGCCGACTTTGTGCCACTTGCTATGGAACTGATCATTGCTTCTGACTTGGTTGACGATGTTGAAGTGCAATAATTGTCACTTGTGCGTCGACAGGATGCTAAGACATGTTGTGTCTTCAATACAATCTGCACTGCAAACTCTTCTCGCAAAATGGTAATCGTTGCAACAGGTATGTAGACACTACGTTATTTTATTGATCGTATTTGACCGTTGCGAAAAATCCTAAATAATTTAAGTGCTGTACTAACTAACTGCGGTTTGGCTTGGCTTGTAACCCTAGAAGTATCTTGAACAACGAGTATAATAGGCAAAATAGTCAAGTTAATATGTTGGGGGTTGTGTGTGGTTGGTTAGGCATTTCTTTATCTGGACCATATACTAATGTGTTTCTTGCCCTACAGCTTCCACCAGAAGCTGAAATCTGTCAAGAGTGCTTTTTGCGGCTAGACCAGCATTGTAGAATCGGGAATGTGAATGCTGAAAGAGATCTAGGTCATGTACATGTTTGTCTTGGATGTGGTTGTGGACGCTCTGTTTCCGAAACAAGAAGACGTGTGAGATATCATAAAACAGTCGAAGCCAGTGATCCATTTAATAGCTACTATACTTTAATGGGATATTCACAATGAGGTCAGTAGTAATATGTTAATCACTTTCCCTGTTCCGTGAAACAATATGACTCCTTGCTCACGTGGAAATATATTTTTTCATCACGGCCGAGCCTCATAAAATATTTATTGCCTATGTCAAAGTCTAGATTGCCTTTTTAAAAAACTTTGAAAAATAACTTGAACTAAGTTATTTGTTATGTATTCAAATGTTTTATTTACTTGTAGGTGATATCAAGATATGCATTTGTATGCCATCTGTGCTGGATGCGTGCTAATCGCCAAATATCACAAGATGTTTTAAGAGGACAAGCAGGCACAGATGAACATGCTGATCTTGCAAATCAGCCAGTTGATCCAGAGCAATTGCCAGTGCCTCATCAAGAAATACCAGTGCCACCACCACCTCAAGAACAACAGGTTCCAATGGAAGTTGCTGAAACTAGAGCGTATATTATTTTACCACATTATAAACGTGCAGCAAATACTTCTAGGCATTGTATTTTTCAAGGCTGGACACTTAATTCCTTTGCTAATTAAGGTCATGCTTCTTAAGCAATATCATGTATATGTGCCAATTCACTCCCGTGTCTGTGAAACACATTTATATGGCAACAAATGGTAATTGTTGAATAACAATAATAACTTAACCAGTAGCTTTACACCTCAACAAATAGAGGATTTAATTCGTGTTATGGAAAGAAATGCAGACTTAATGGAGTTTGAAAATGTAGACGAGATGCCATCACATTTGTCACTATTGGACAGGTCTGACAGGTCTGGTCTATTGTATGACCATTATATGGTACCTTGGTTGGGCACGTCATCAAGACAATATTGATCAGCCGGCAGTTTTTCTTGATAGTGTTTTATTAACGTTTGAAGATTAATAAATCAATCACTTTTATAACTTGTTTTATTTTATTACCGATCAACAGTTAGGATGTTTCGACCTAAGTCAAAAGTTTTATTAAAGTGGATTTTGGTGTAATGCCACTCCCATACATCAGGGAGTGATGTATGTGAGTGGCATTACACCAAAATCATAGCCAAACACCCTAGGATAGCATTGTAACAATATACAGCACTTATTTAATCATTTCTACAATAAAACTGCAATTAACCTAAACTTAAGGTACCTAGCCTAAATGTAACAATATTGTTCTCAGATTTAAACAAAAACCGCAAGTTCTACAGGCATTTGAACATGTTTTTAGTTATCACTAATAAAGCAGCAATAGAATGCTACATTTAGCGTGCTTGTAAACCAACTTTTATTTGATGGGTCAAAGCTCTATAGAGTTTCTGGCATTCTCCTTTAAAACCGTCTGACCCTATATTAAATACAAGATGTTAGAGACGAGGGATGATAAAATAACATTTAAAAATGTAAATCGAAAATAAAGAAATTCTAAATAATTTAAGAACCCAGTTTTGGGAGTAATGATTTTTAAAGAGTGATATATTTTCTGCTAAAGCCTGTAGGTGTCACTTTTATAAGCCGCCTGTCAAGCCAAGGGTTTAAAACCGTCTTGAGGTTGAAAACATTAAGCAGTTAAGCACATGGGTTCAACATGCAGACGTTACTGTTACAGAAATAGAACTCGAAGGTTGCATTCGCAAAATCCTTCCTACTAATTATAAATGCGAAAGTTTGTGAGTATTTATGGATGTCTGTTACTCTTTCACGCAGATACTACTGAACTGATTACGATGAAATTTGGTATGTAGGTAGCTGCAGACCCAGAATAACACATAGGCTACTTTTTATCCCGGAGTTCCCGAGGGATCGGGATTTACACGGGAATAACGAGAATTTATACGCGGACGAAGTCGCGGGCGGCCTCTAGTTCACACATAATTTTGAAAATCTGTTAATTGAATTTTATGTCAAACGCTTATGATAGGTATGGGTAGCTGAAGTGATTTTTTACATTGTGATTTTATTGCAGATTGACTGGTATGTTCAGTAAATCCCAACTATTCCATCCTAACTACAGCGGATCTAATCAGGCCCACTTTAGCAGAATCATAAAACAAATCACCTTACCCGTCACTAATTTTTTTCCGATTAACCTTGAACCGCGTTGCGTGTTGCGTTAGCGATAAAGATGAAAATAAAATTTTACAGATTTTTGTGTGGTTTACCTATAATATTATGATTCTATGTAATATGATGTTTCTAAAGTGGCCATTTTAGCACCCCATTTTGTTTTTTTTTTAAATTTGAATTGGGTTTGCGCTTGACTTCAGTCTTGGTCAGAGATGACAGAGACAAAGTCTACCATAGAGCGAGCGTTGTTGCGCTTCTTTGTTTAAATCGCCAAAACTTTTGATGAATGAAGATTATTTGTACCTACAGAGATGAATCGTTGAAGGCTACTTTATTACACGAGCGAAGCCGTGTGCATAAACTAGACCGATATAAAGTTAAAGGACTTAAAATATTCATAATACTGAAAATGGATAATATTTTGCACCTGGTTCTTATGTGTTTTTGAAGTGAAAACTTCTTTAACGGCGTTGAGCATTTTTCTTGGGAGGGGTACCTATAATATGTTAAACTCGCGTCAGGACACATGTCCTGGTCTGCTATTTTTATAAATTTGTCATTCCGACACGATCCCATTGTCATGCCATTGTCATTTTGCTAAAAGTTCGTAATCTGCTAAATTCATAATCGCACGGTCACTGGCACGTCAGTGGTCTCGTAATAGAATTGCGGTAGGAATTCCGTATTGCCATTAAATTATAAAACCGAGCTAAATTTGAGCATTTATTCATGCCAGATTTTATTTATATTTAGTTTTACATATTATTTATTAGTGTTATAAGCAATCTGAAGTAGTGAGAAGTTCGTAAATACTAAAATCTGTCATTATGTACGAGATTACCATTCATATGGCTTTCTTTCAATGGCGTGTCAGTGGTTGATCATTGGAATGTCATAATGACGCCATTATGATACCATTATGTTAGTAGATTACCAAACTTGTCAAAATCAACCATTTTGAAATCAGTGATCGACCATTTTGACACTATTGTAATAGCAGACTCGGGCCCCTGATCGAAAATTCGTAAGCCGGATGATTCAAAAATGCCCAACGTTAATGTTCAAGTTTCATTTCTGCCGGCACTCCCGGAGTGCAACCCGTTGTTTTTTTTATATACATCGGGACTATTCATAATTTGAGCACTATTTTAAGTTAAAATTCTTTAGCAAACAAAAACAAATTAAGGATTTTCAGGGATGAAATATATGCTGACCATACCGGGATCAATTCAGAGCACGAACGTGTTGGGGATGCAAATTCAGCGAATATTATATGACCTTATATTCATGTCACAAAGAACAGACTGTGTGACGGATGATAGAGTTAGAAGGAGGGGAATGCTGAGATGAAGGATGGTTGAAATGTATGGAAAAAGATGTTCATCCGACCCTGAATAACTTGGTATAAGAGCATGGGGATAATACTATTATCAGCTTTTCGATGGCTTTAGTACTGGAACACAGTTTTTCTCTTTGAGAGATTGGGTTGATAAACACCTTTTGATCATAGTGACCAATGAAAAAATCTATTATTACATAAATTACTAGCTGACCCACGCAACTTCGTCTGCGTCACATTTTCCCTGAATTTCGTTTGCTACAAACCTCACGGAGCCCGAGACCTTTCCAACGAATGCAAAACCGTGGAAATCGGTTCGTGCGTTCTGGAGTTATAGCGTCAGGAAGGAAAACCCGACTTATTTTTATATTATAGATAAAACAAAGTTCTACGCCACGTCTGTCTGTTCGCGATAAACTGAAAAGCTACTGCACCGATTTTCATGCTGTTCACTAATGGATAGAGTGGTTCTTCAGGAAGTTTTTAGTATATAATTTGTCAAGCAAGTGAAGCTGCGGGCATCAGCTTGTCTAATATATAAAAATCTCCTGAGTGTGCTAGCTCACAAGTGTTGAATGAGTTTAGTTTTTAGGTTGTATGTGTTACCCATGTTTTATTATTTTTGTTTGGAATAATACTTTGCATAATTTTGTATAAATGCAAGTTCTTCTAACGCAACAGACAGATGTGTTGCTGGGGAGTTCGTTGGCCACTTCTTCTTCCCAGCTAAAACACTAGGAAGTGGTGACGGGCGGTCGTTTTTGGGAGACTGTCTTCTTGTAAACGTTGACGTTCAAAAAGTGCTGGCACTCAGACTAATTTCGTCGTCTTGTCGTCGTCTAATACTCGTGTCATAGTGTATATATGTTGTCGAAGTCCTCCGAAACGGCTTGACAGATAATATATTATATTTTAGTTGGTTTGAGAAATATGTCGCAGGTTTTTTTTTTGTATTTGACAAGACGACGACGTCTGCTCGGTCAGTTAGGTGACAAAATAATATGTTATTATGTCATAAATATTTGACTTTTAATTTTACTTTCCATTTGAAATGAATGAGTCGTTCATTCATACCAAATTAATAAAACTGTTTGACCCTTTACTTTTTACTTGAGCTAGGGCCTGTATAGTCCGAACCCTTCGTGTGTGAGAGAACGACTCGTACTTGGCTGGTTTTTATTATTTAGTAACAAGCAACAATAACAATGAGGCCAAATTAAAACATCTTGTTCTGACACGGTACGCTCTACTAAAATAATTTGTTTAATTTAACTATTAAATTTGTTTTGAATTTTCTTTCAGTCTAGTAAACTTAAGGCTTCACATCAAAAGGTTACCCCTTTGACGTGAAGTTAACAGATCATTTGAATCTAATTACTCAACAGTTGTAATAAATACTTGTTTGAGCTTTGAACTTTTCGTTTGTCGCGTTGGTAGTCATTTATTGGCACAGAAATAATTGATGTTCGGGTCGATGTTTTGGTCCTAAGTTTGATTCAGTGATGAGAAGATTTGTCGGCAGAATATTATGTATTAGTCCTCGGTGACTGAAACTGATGGAGTATCTTATCAAGGATCGATTAACTGAAATAAGTATAAAAAAATTGGAGAGCTGTAGATATTTTTGGAAATATTTCATCCAGGTTATGAGATTACGCAATAGAAACAAAAGAAAGAAAGATGTTTATTTAGGACTCGCACAAACCAGACAGAAGTAAAATACATTATTTAAACTCACGATAAGTATAATTAGTTAATTAACAATAATAACATTAAACTAATAAGGAGTTAATTTACAATCAGAAGCCAGAAAATCTGACACCAGTCTTTCCAAGGAGTACCCAGTTAATGGGTTGTGGAGGTCTGGTAGGCAGCCGCTCCACGAAAAATACTGGTATTCAGCAGAATCCGGTTTGAATGGAAGCCAACCCCAATATAGTTGGGAAAAGGCTAGGCAGATGATGATGTTGCAAGAATTGGAAGAAAATACATATTTAAAAAAAAATGTACGTGAAGTTTCTTGAACGTTCTTCTCCATAGAGATTTACGCTTTAGAACGGGCAAACAGGTTAATTTTTTTAATGACTAATCTTGACAATACAAGTGCATGAAATGATCTGATTAAAATGTCGCCAGCAATCAAGAAGATGGCTGGCAACGAATGATTGTGGTCTGCTCAAAACCGGGAAGATTGACATTCTTTAGGGTAAGCTTATGAGCAGCAGTGGATGGCAAGTGGCTGAGATGAAGATGATGTTGGAGGTAGTGATGAAATAAAAGAATATTTAGATTCAAACTATAGAAATTAATATATTTAGACTGAGTTTTACTTTATCACAACGCACTATAAAATTTGACAATCGTAGAAGTAGGGATAGTTTTTATTATTGACGTGTGAGGTCGCCAGCAGCTCACAAGTCTGCGTTTCGTTTCTCAACATTCTCTCCTGAACGCAGACCCATTGCTCTGCTGAAAGCTTCATGTTTTGGTCTATGCAATCCTTTGGTTAAGATGTCCGCAGTCATGTCTTGACTTCTTTGGTATTTTACCAGGATTTGTTTGGCTGCAATCCTTTCTCTGATGAAGTGGTAGCGAACATCAATATGTTTGCTGCGCTGATGAAAACTTTCATTTCCTGAAATGTGAATGGCACTTGGATTATCACAATGTACAATAATAGGGAGATCTGATGATTCAGGCCAAAACTCTTCATCTAGTTGTTTTAGCCAGATCGCTTCTTGCACAGCAGTGGCCAGAGACATGTACTCGGCCTCCGTACTTGACAGGGCTATAGTTAATTGTTTTTTCGAGCACCAGCTTATTGCAGCACCCTGAAAAACAAAAATTTATCCAGTTCAGGATCTACGGTCTTCAGAATGACTGGCCCAATCTGCATCACAATAGCCTGTAATGTTGCCTTTAGAGTTTCCATCATATGTCAACTTATAATCAATGGTGGCTTTTAGATATCTCAAGACTCTCTTGAGTGTAGTCCAATGCTCTGTAGTGGGTTGACCATTGTACCGACTTAATGCATTTACAATATATGTTATATCAGGTCTTGTCCCTTGTGACAAGTATAATAAGCAACCAATAGCTTCTTGATAAGGTATGTCTCTCAATATTTCTTCCTCACTTTCGGCTCTCTTCAACTGAATGTTTGGATCACATGGAGTCCAGACTGGCTTGCAATTGGCCATGCCAAAACGAGTGAGTATCTTTTTAATATAAATTGATTGATCCAGTGATATTTTATTTTCATCTTCATGTGTTATTCTAAAGCCAATACACTGTTTTGCATGTCCCATTTCTTTCATATCAAAGTTATCTTTAAGCTTTTTCTTTGTTTCTTCGCCAGTTTCAGAATTATTGTAAAATAACAGCAAATCGTCAACATAAACTGAAATAAACAATATATCATTCTTGCTCAATATACGAAAATAAATGCAAGGATCAAGTTTTGATCGTTTCATGCCAATTTCTAATAAAACAGAGTTTAGCTTTTTATTCCATTGTCTACTGGCTTGCTTGAGACCGTAAATGGCTTTATTTAAATGGCATACTTTCTCTCCTCGATCAAAACTGGGTGGTTGAGACATATAAATATCTTCATCAACATCTCCTTGTAAAAATGCAGTAATTGCATCCATTTGATGTATTTCCAGATTATATTTTGCAGCTATACCTATGAGATATCTTACCGACGTGTATCGTACAACAGGTGCGTATATCTCATTGTAATCTATTCCTTTTTTCTGCTTGTAACCCTTAATTACGAGTCTAGCCTTGTAACGAGTGATTTCTCCAGTATGATCAAATTTTCTTTTAAAAATCCATTTGCATGGAATAGCCTTCTTCCCTTCAGGTAAGTCTACTAAAGACCAAGTATTATTGTGAATTAGGGACTCATACTCTTCTTTCATTGCTTGTTTCCATTCTTCAGATTCTTCACTTTGAAGAGCTTCAAAATGCTTGAATAATACAAATACTTAATTTAGATTTTTATTTTTACATATTTTTTAGATATGATTTGTATTACTCAAGAATAAGGCTGCCTGTCCATTACAGCGGAGCGGAGTAACGGAGAAATATTAACCAATAATATCAGTCAAAATGTTGTCTCTGTTTCTCCGGTCCACTGTAATGGACAGACACCTTTATGGTGTCTTTCCATTTCAGCATCAGAGACTCACGTGGTGCGGAGATTTTAAACATTTCTTTTGATCAAAATTTCCGTTTCTCCACTACGCTGAACAGGCAACCTAAGTGTCGAAAAATAGGCGTTGAGGTTAATTTAAATCCCGCTGAAGACTATGTTGGACTGATTTTTATTAAATTGTTAAAGCTGATCTAAACTCAGAACATTCATATTCCTCGCATACCCAAACACAAAATCTTCACAATCAAACTCTGACCAACAAAATCATAGCTTAATAAAGTGTTAACGTTTCTAGGGAAGCTCGAAAACGAGCGTGGCAGATCACTCCTGGCACAAACTACAAACAACTGGAAGCTCGTAACTGTAATATACCATGCGACAACTACGGACCGCTACAATTCATGCGTGGATCTTAAAATAGATGAGTTCATATTGGAGTTTAACTTGGTTATAAATAGGTTTTGAATTAATGGTGCTATCTTCATTATCTCTATTTCTACTGATGCCGTCATTATCTGCTTAGCCTTTTTCCGACTATTTTGGGATCAGCTTCCAGTCAAACCGGATTCAGCTAAATACCAGCATTTAATGCGAGCGATGCGATGCGAGACGCACAAGACCAGTCGATGCGCTGACACTTGGAAAGGCCTATTTCTAGCTGTAGACGGCATCAACTGGAGCTAGTGGCTAAATTATAACAGCCGCACGGGTCGATCTTCAAGGTTAAGCAACGCTTGCCAAGGTTGGTCTGTGGATGGGTGACCATCTTAGCATACCGTGTTTCCTCCGTGCCTCGGAAAGCACGTTTAGCTGTCGGTCCCGCCTGTTATTTGTGGATCTTTGGCAGTCGTTACGGAATGTCAGAAGCCAGTAAATCTGACTCCTGTCTTACCAAGAAGTACCGTGTTACAGGCTCATGACGTCAGAACGCACTAAAAATTTTTACCACGGCGTGACGTATTGAGAAAAGCGTCATAACTTCTTCAATGTTGGTTTATGTAACAAAAGAAAAAAAATGGGTCAAATACTGACTCGCGCCACATCGTCTGGGTCACATTTTCCATGAATGCTTCGCTCCTATTTGTCTTAGCGTGATGATATACAGGGTTATTTGTAAAACACCGACAATCTCTCAGGACTATGTTATCATCATCATAACCAACAACTTCTGTTCTATGACTTTTAAAAATTCATCATATTTTAGTTCATCAGGTTTTCATACAAAAATAAAAAAATTATTTAAATTGAACGCTCTAAATTTTACGAAGTCTATGCGAAGCAAAAGAAAGTTATTTTTCTTTTTCTTTTGTTTCGCATAGACTTAGTTCTTGAAAGGCTGTCGGTGTTTTATAAATCACCCTATTTAATCTAAACCCTTCCTCGTTAAATGGGGTATCTAACAATGAAATATTTTTACAAATCGGACCAGTAGTTCCTGAGATTATCCCGTTTAAGCAAGCAAACAAACAAACAAACTCTTCCGCTTTATAATAATATTATAGTATTATTAGGAAGTAAAATTATCTTAAGACTAAACAAAGCAGTTAAATTCTCAAAAAGTTGACACAAAACTGAGTATACATCAGGTATTTCAACTTCAGTCATACAGTGTTAGTTTCGCCACAAAACCGTGCCACTAAATGACATATCATTGGCTCCACGCCAGCTATAACAATACGCTGGCGTACGGTACAGTTGACACTTTATGAGCCGAGTGGAATGTTAAGCAGTTCATATTATGGATTTGTTAAGGCGAGTACCGAATTGATTGATTTTTAACCGACTTCCCAAAAAGGAGGATTTTTTATTATTTTTATTACCTACCTCATAACTCCGACAATGATGAACCGATTCGAAAAATTATTTATGTGAAAGAATACACCTACTTGCAGATTGGTCCCATTTAAATTTTATCAAAATCGGTTACGAAGTTTAGTTAGAGCTGGAATTCTTTTACTTGGATGATGATTTTTTGTCATTCAAGTTATCGAAATTGCGTATTTTGCTTTTCTGCGATTTTGCAGTGGTGTTAATGTTAGGTTTGGTTAGGTCGGGTGCCACTAAAAAGCGAAAAAAAAAAAAAAAAATACAACCGACTTCCAAATAAAGCAATAAAATATTTAGAAGACGGTTGTATTTTTATGTGAAAAGTTTTTTTTGTATTAGTTGGATTGAATTTTGATGGATTTAACTAGAAAAATTCTACCTACTATCTACTAATAATACCAAGTGTAACAGAATATTTACCTTTTAAAGAGCCATTGTACTCATAATCTTCTTTTTCTTATATATAAAAATGAATTGCTGTTCGTTAGTCTCGCTAAAACTCGAGAACGGCTGGGCCAATATCGGTAATTCTTTTTTTTTGTTTAGTACGCCAGAATACAGGGAAGGTTTAAAAGCAAAAAAAAAATGCAGTTGACGGGAGCGAAGCCGCGGGGGACAGCTAGTCGTATGTATTAAAATGAATCCCTATTTCCCTTGGTCCCGGCATCACGCACGAACGGCTGGGCCGATTGCACAAATTCTTTTTTTGTTGTGTTCGTTATTCTTAGGAGAAGGTTCTTATGAAAGAAAAAAAAAATGGGGGAACGAAGCCACGGGGGACAGCTAGTATATTATATTTTCATCTTCGCGATTCTCCTTCTGGGTAAGCTCGCTCCATCGTAGACTTTTTTTCTATCATTTCTGACGTAAACTAGAGTCAAGAGCAACTCACTTAAACTCACTTAAAAAAAAATATCTAAATAAAAAAAAAAGTTACGACCAACCACCAGGTTCTGTCTGTCTCTGTAGTAAACTGAATTAAAATCGATTTAGTGATTTAGAAGTTAAAGTATGACAAACCAACAAACTCACTTGCGCATTCAGAAAATTAGTTGGGATGTGACGAGGAGTTTATGAGTTGGATAGATGTTTGTTTCTCTTTGAAATACTACTGAAGGGATCCAGAAGCATTCGTACAGCTGAGGACTGTAATTCTCTATCGAGTTTAAGTTTCCCAATAGCTATAACCTTGGGTTAAGTCAAGAGTTACTTCTAAAGACTACGAAAGAGGGTAGACCGATATGTCTGCCAATAACATCCCACCCGCAAGATCTTCAGTTACTCCGTGGTCATGGCGCTTGTAAAAAAAATCAACTTCGAAATATCGGAAAGGGTATAATTTAGACGGTCACCAAAATGGATCAACGGTCACCAAATTCTATTCAACTAAAAGATTAATATTACTACCAAAAATCTTATAGGTTAGGTTAGGTTAGAACCGTGCCGCGGTAGTGGCCGGCGAGCGCTACCTCGAAATTGGTCGCGATTTTTTTCTATATTATCGTTATTTGGTGACCATTTATCCATTTTGGTAACCGTTTAGAATTTTTTTGGTAGTAAAAAGGTACTTTTTTGGGTGGTGTTTAAACACAAGCCTATCGGAAATTCGCAAATAAAAAGGTACATGGTAGCAATCCCGTTATTAATTATTCTAATGTTAGTGACCATGAGAGTTTAAAACCATACAAGAGTTACTTCTACCCACATCGCCGCTTTCCATCAGGTGAGATTTTAGTCAAACAGCAAGCCTAACAGTCATAACAACTCGGAAACCTAAAAATCACGCACTTTATAATCTGAACTAACTTTGGTGGAGAGTTCATATACCCTCGTCCATTCCCGTTCCCGTAGGAATTTTGGGAAATCCTACACACCCCAAGAGACGCACATATCAATCTCAGCTACCTACGACCAATAGTTTCAGCTGTGCGTTGTCTGTCAGCCTGGCGAAGGTTCGATTCTGTAAACATGTCGAAGTGAAAGCTGAGTCGAGGTTTGCCGGGAGAAAACTCAACTTTGAGTTAAACTCGCCGTTGTAAATGTAGGTACTTTATTATGACTGTATCTTATAAGTGGTTTTGGTGTACAATAAAGAATTAAGAATTAAGAAGAAAGCGTGGGTGAAGTGAGCTGTTAAGCTCACTTGTCCTTCACTCCACCTTTGTGAACATGGTGAGATTCCTCATCAGTACCGAATGTATTTTATATATTAGGATTAGCACATAGAGGAGCTCGTGGCTAAATAATAACAGCCGCACACTACAATCTTCAAGGTTAAACAAAGCTTGCCGAGGTTGGTCTGTGGATGGGTGACCATCTTAACATACCAAGTTTCCTCCGTGCATCGGAAAGCACGTTAAGCTGTTGGTCCCGGCTGCCATTTGGAGATCTTTGGCAGTCGTTACGGAGAGTAAGCTAGAAAATCTGATACCGGTCTTGCCAAGGAATACTGTGTTACCCAGTTAATGGGTTGTGGAGGTCTGGTAGGCAGCCGCTCCACATAAAATACTGGTATTCAGCTGAATCCGGTTTGACTGGAAGCCGACCCTAATTCAGTTGGAAAATGGCTAGGCAAATGATGAACCCATAGAATATTTTATCCCAGTCTGAAGTCCCAAAGAAGCTACTAAATTATGTAGTTATAGCACAAGCATCATCAATCAATATAAAATGTTCTCACTGCTAGGTTACAAGCCCCCGCGTGGTTCCAGAGCAATGCGGGCGGATGTCACAAGTAATCAATTAATTTTATTCTGAGAAATGACGGTTGCCACCTCATGTTATCGTACACCGTTTTGAGAGCCGTGATGTTGAACTATGTCACACAATGTAAAATCGTTGACTACGTTCTAATCCATGACCTAAAATTGACGTTCTCATTGGACACACTATTGAAAATATTTGAATGATTGACTCTGAGCGCATCATGCATGCTTTACATGTTTTATAGTAAAGTTACTACATTTAATCCCAGCCTTTTTTTTGGGATTGGAAATCATCAAATGACTTCTCCCGCTCTGGGCGGAGTGTCAGACTGTAACTGACTATAACCCATCCATGTTCCTTCATTGCCCTTATTGTTCCGGAGCCGCGGTATCTCTTTCGAATAGTCCCGCGACTCCGGCAGGCGTCGGCCCTTTCGGGCCCCACCTCTTTAAGGCGCGCGTGGAACACGAAAGCGCCGTCGACACGGTCTGTCGTCATAAGACAGACTGACAGTGAGCTAGCCCATAGCTTGCCGTCCACAAGCCCGCACTTACGGTGGCCGGGGGCCACCAGGTGGCCTCCGACGCCCAGGGCATTTAATCCCAGCTTAAGCTTGGTACGAGTATCGCTTTAATAATATTGTGTTCACTTCCAAATTACGTGATCCACACACATATATATAAGTAAAAATGTATAACGTGATTAGTTCAAATATTTATTATGAGAGGCTTTATTCAGACTTTCTATGTAGAACTTGAATTAAAATCTCCTAATAAGTATAACTAACCGTACGGTTACGTTTTTTTAATAGTCATGACTTGATTAACAAAACCAAAACGGAGCCAATCGGTCAGCACCTTAAAGTTCCCGAATTAGCACAGCCGTAAAGCACCAATTAGGCGTATAAATAAACATTTATGGTCATAGCCACTAAGATTTCATAGTTTCAGAGTGTCGCCGGTTCCATTACACTTACAAATCATACGAGGAAACTTTGACTTGTAGGGAAGAGACTTAAATAGTGAATAGAATGTTTGACAGCTGACTACTAGGCGAGCGTGTTCCATCGATAATACTTTGCTATAAGATCTTTCCTTGTAATTTATATTCTTCGCGTGACCCAAGGGCTGAATTTTACCTCGGCCAAAGGATAAGCATTGCCATACAACGTGGCAATGCTGTCAGCCTTTCGGGCTCATTACCAGTGGCTAGCGATGCGGACCAATTTTTCGACGCCATATGTTAGTTTGAGTCAGTTAAAAGTTTTTTTTTTTTTAATTTAATCTATACTACATATATACTATATTTACTATATACTATAATATACTATATAATATTATAAAGCAGCAGAGTTTGTTTGTTTATTTGTTTGTTTGTTTGGTTGAACGCGCTAATCTCAGGAACTACTGGTCCGATTTGAAAAATTTTTTCAGTATTGGATAGCCCATTTATTGAGGAAGGCTATAGGCTAAATATCATCACGCTAAGACCAATAGGAGCGGAGCAGCAATGAAAAATGTTACGCAGACGACGTTGCACGGGTCAGCTAGTAATCCTAATATATAAAACTAGCTGACCCGTGCAACGTCGTCTGGTAGTAAGGTTAAATTCCTACGGGAATGCGAAAATATAGGATATCTTAGGTAAAAGCTATAATGACACAACTTTCAATTGTTGATTTTGTTATACTTTACATTCACCCCGAATATTTGTGTAACAGAAAATGAATATATTTATTATGTAGTAAACGAATCATTATCTTAAATCTCTGAGTATAAATTAGCATTCGCGTTTTATTTTTTTAGTAGAAGGCATGCATTTAAATGTAAAAGTCAAAAAGATATGATGAAACAGAAATGTATACAAACTGCAAACTTATACTTAAAATGAAAAAAGTACAAAAACATCTCTTTTTTCAATTGAAACTAGCAAATTTCAGGAATTTCGTTTGCAGTATGAAAAAAATTTCAACATTCCGCACTGCGTACAAACTTTACTACTTCTATGTTAAATTGTATAAAAAACTGGTACAATTTCCGCTTGCTCATTATACAACAAAGTCACTTCGTTATAACATAACAGTTGGAAAGGTCAAACCCGTATAATTTTACATAACCACTAAAATACTGCCTACCAATAAAAATAATACGTTCAGTTCAGCAATAAACCCTTGCCCTACTCGGTAATCAAACCCTGAACCCTGAACGCAATAACAATAAAACTACTGCGCCATATGGCACAACTTATGTAACTCAAATAAGTTGAGATTTATTCAAAGGTACGTACCTAACTCGCAGGTATTGATATTCGCTGCATCCATTCGTAGGTATCTGATACCAGGTTAGGGATGTTACGAAACTCCGATTCCAAGTCCAATAAGTCGGACTTTCGATTGATTTGAAGGTACGGTGCCGACTTCGGCTGCGACACTTTTTAGTCTGAGGTTTTTTTGTTTATTTAAACATTCACGAACAAAAGTTTGTTAGCGACTTCTTACGTAGAGTCAACCAAGGGTGGTAAAAAGAACATAGCAGGTGCATTGATAAAAGTGGAGAAAATAAATTATTTATTTTGATTATAATAATATAAATTAATTTTATTAACACAGATTGCTTTTACTTTCAAAGCCTTTGTTATGTGGGCTAATTACTTTTTAAATTAAATTTAAAAAGCTGACTGAAGTATGTTATCTGTATGTTATGTATGTGAAGTTTTCTGCCACAGTCTCCGCCCCCTACTCCGATATCTGTTCCGAAAAATCAAAGTGCCAAACAAAAAAGATATGTTATTTTGCAATTTGAGAACTCCGGCAAAACACAGAAGTTCGAAACATCGCTTTTTCATACGTATTTGAGACACGGTACCTACCTAACTATGGTATCACTATTATCAGATATCATTATCTTTTTAACAGACTTTGTAGCTAAAAATACCGAAGAAGCATTTTTCGAACCCAACAGCGCAGAATTAGGTACTCAACCATAAAATCCAGCTTTGGTTCCGATAACCCACCCTCGTACCATCAATGTATCAGGTAACTCGTAGTTTCGTCTCACGACTGATAACAAGTGAAGATATCTGATGGATGCTCGAATGTTTTATGGAGCTTGTTCCAAGAATATTTTTACAGTTCCATCTAGATTAGTAAGTGGCGTGCTCTTAAGGCGAGGTTGCAGTACTGTGTGTTTTGACGAACAACAGTGACTGTCCGGCGAGCGAAATAATGCCTAAATTTTGATTGTTTTTTCTTTTTGGCGAAAACTGATAAAGAAATAATACATTATGGTTTCATCATTTACTTCAAAATAAAAAGCTCTATCTATTGATATTACTTTTATATATATTCGTGATAAAATCTCTTAGCAGTACACGTTTAAAATTGTAATTTAGTGTCATGTTTGATAAAAAAAAGTATCGAGCCAATCATTCTAAATCGCGTTTCTATTTTTACGATTTACTTGAGGGTATGTTCCATTTTTATGTAATGATTTTTATTTATTAAAAAACTCATAATTAATTAGATTTTCAGACGTTCATTAATCTTAAAAAGTACTGTAAACCCGCCTTAACATGTTCGTTCCACTACCGCCGTCTCCAACTCCGATTCCAGTTCCTACAACACAAATTTCAAAACTTCGAATCTGAATTCCGTTCCAAAAAAACCATTACCGTCTATCTCGTATTTTATTATTTTTAAACTTGTCCAATTCTCGTCAAGTTTCAAAACTCCAATTCCGAAAAATCTAATTTCAAAATTCCGAATCCAACTTCGTTTCCGATAAAACCTCCACCGTAACATCCCTGTACCCGGCGGATCTCATAGCTTCGTCTTACGGTTGGTAACAAGCGAAGATATCTGCTGTATGCTCGAATGTTTTATGGAGCTTGTTCCATGAATATTTTTATAGTTGCATCTAGATTGGAACGTGTTCATGTTTCAGAATTGAGAAAATTTACTCGGATCTCTAAATCGGATTAAAATGTAGCTTGCCTTTAATGTAAGTGGTCTGTCTATTTCGATTTAAATTATTTAAGAGACCCTGCAAATAAAATAAATGTTTTGATTGTGCTGATACAGGACCCTGTTTGACGCGCAGGTATTTAATAGGTTCATCACCATGAGCGTATAACAGTCAACTGCTGGACATAGGCCTCTCCAAGTGCACGCCATTTGGCTCGATCACAGGCAACTCTCATCCAGCTGCTACCAGCCACCCTGCGAAGATCGTCGCTCCACCTAGCCTGAGGGCGTCCTACCTTACGTTTGCCGATTCGCGGTCTCCACTCAAGAACTCGTCTACCCCAACGGTCATCGATTCTACGGCTAATATGGCCGTCAATTGCTGCTTCAGCTTGCTTATTCTATGAGCTATGTCCTCAACTTTGGTTCTCTGTCGGATCACTTCGTTGCGGATTCGATCTCTCAAAGAGACCCCAAGCATAGCCCGTTCTATAGCTCGCTGAGCGACCTTGAATGTATGGACCAGCCGTACCGTGAGTGTCCACGTTTCGGCTCCGTAAGTTATAACAGGCAGGACGCACTGATTGAAGACCTTAGTCTTTAGTCACTTTCTTTCTAACGACACCAATAAATTTTTACTCCACATACATGGTACTCATTCTTCCTAGAACGTAAAACACCAGGCAACGGATAGGTCAGCATGAACCTCTCATAACTACCAAAAATTCGGCCTTAATCTACTATAACTATATCTCTCAATTTCATTCCCTAACTAAGCCCCCCATAAAATTGACCAAAGCCTAAATGCCTAAAATGGCGTCCTATCTACCGTCTAGTCAAATCTAAACGATAACTGTTCTATCCAACTACCACAGAGATAGTTATCGACAGTTCTAATAGCATATATCCGCCCCTAATGCTCCCATTACTGTGACAGTACCCGATAAGGAATGCTTAGAGAATTGATGTGTTCCTAAAACTGTGTTTCAAAGGGTGTGAAAGGCGGAACGAAAAATAGAAAAGAAATTGGCGATATCCTTAGTCCTTATTTTGCCATTTGTCTTTCGAAAAATGGGAAAATAATATTAGGGTTCAGTACCAGGTTACCAATGGAACCTTATTTATTCTATGATACCATAAATTTATGGTATTTATAATACCATAACTTACTACTTCTGTCCTCGTGGCTAAATAATAACGGCCGCACAGGTCGATCTTCAAGGTTAAGCAACGCTTGCCGAGGTTGGTCTGGATGGGTGACCATCTTAACATACTCAGTTTCCTCCGTGCCTCGGAAAGCACGTTAAGCTATTGGTCCCGGCTGTCATTTAGAGATCTTTGGCAGTCGTTACGGATAGTCAGAAGCCAGAAAATCTGACACCAGTCTTGCCGAGGAGTACCGCGTTACCCAGTTAATGGGTTGTGGAGGTCTGGTAGGCAGCCTCTCCACATAAAATACTGGTATTCAGCTGAATCCGGTTTGACTGGAAGCCGACCCCAATATAGTTAGGACTAGCTGACCCGCGCAACTTCGTCTGCGCCACATTTTCCATTATTGCTCCACTCCTATTTGTCTTAGCGTGATGATATATAGCCTATAGCATTTCTCGATAAATGGGTTATCTAACACTGAAAGAATTTTTCAAATCGGACTAGTAGTTCCTGAGATTACCCCCTACATACAAACTTACAAACAAATTTTACCTCTTTATAATATTAGTATAGAAAAGGCTAGGCAGATGATGAAGACTCTGCTGTCCATCCTTCCTTCCATCAGTCAGATGTACGGACATCTGACTTTCAGCGGGCTTGAACTCAAGAACCGTACTACTTAGAAAGTTGATCACAG
This sequence comes from Ceramica pisi, assembly GCA_963859965.1. Lineage (NCBI taxonomy): Eukaryota > Metazoa > Arthropoda > Insecta > Lepidoptera > Noctuidae > Ceramica > Ceramica pisi. The sequence goes on along the minus strand of OY982537.1, from coordinate 1,323,398 downwards.
TTTGTGTATTTCCATTGCTACCATAACATCGGCAATAGAAATACACAACCTATAAATTGAATTGAAAATTCAGCGGGTTCCCTTACGAGAAACATGTTTTTTTTTTCTCGAATTATGATACAGAACCCTTCATGTGAGGGTCTGACTCAATCTTGGCCGATTTTACGTCATTTATAAAAAAGAAGGAAATTGTCAAAGAATGAAGAATCGGATAACTGATGGTATAACAATGAGTGAGCTAACTTGATGACACTGAGCTGTTTTAAATTAGTTTGGAAACAAAACTCTCCATCGCACTTATATTTAGGGTAAGTGGGGTCGTTAGACCTTATTGCCCACATAATTCTTCTTCTTGTTTCTTATTTTTGAAAAAACGTCTGTGTTTCCGAACGTTTGCAACCCTAATCTCTTCAAAGTTTTTTTTTTTTTTGTAGCAGTTTTATTGCAATCTATCAAACTTGCAGATATTCAGCAATATGTGTGAAATTTTATTTAAAGTAAAGTAAGTAGTAAGTAAGTAAGTAAAGTAAATCATTTATTTGCGTAAAACATGGTATACATTGATGTTAATATTATTACAGTAGCTCAACATGTTTCGCTAAGATATAACATAGCATGCAAAAAATTTATATTTTGACAAAAGGAATCAACATCTCACATCCATAAAATCTTTTAAACTGTAAAAATTACATTGATTAAGCCACTTGTGTAATTCTATCTTAAATTTCCTAAAACTCAATATTTTAAAGCGACTTGGTATTTTGTTATAAGTACGTACGCACATTGCTAGGCAGTTTTTGTTGTATTTGGCAAGTCTTGGCAAATCACTTAATACCAGTTTATGAGGATCTCGTCTGTTTCTGGGATTTACATCATTTGCTGATTTAAATAAATGTTTGTTGTTAACTACAAATACACATACCTCATATATATACAGACACGGTAGAGGTAGCAGACCAAATCTCTTGAACACTGGTCTACATGAGTCATCAGGTTGAAGACCACTTATTGCTCTGATGCACTTTTTCTGTGCGATAAATGCTCTATCCATATTGGTACTGTTACCCCACATTACGAGACCATATCGCAGTATCGACTCAACATAGGCGCAATATGACATAATTGCAGTTTTTATGTTAGTTATGTTTTTAACTTGTTTCAGTGCGTATGCAAATTTATTGATTCGAGTGCTTACATTATCTACATGTTCTTTCCAGTTAATATCTTTGTCTATTATTACGCCTAAAAACCTTGTATGGGTTACCTCTTGGATTTTATTTATATTAAGTTTTATATTGTTTTTATTGTTATTTGATTGATTGAATTGGATGTAAACAGATTTATCTAAATTTATTTTTAAATTATTCATGTCAAGCCAAAGCAGTAATTTGTCTATTGTATTATTTATGTCAAACTCATGGTCAGTCTTGTTTTTCTTTTTATCTGATGTCACTATGATTGATATATCGTCGGCAAATAATATGCATTTATAATTGGTTATTTTTATGATATCATTAATATATAAAAGAAACAATATTGGACCAAGCACGCTTCCTTGCGGAACGCCATATTTATTTTGCTTATATTCTGATGAGTACGGTATCATATCTCCATTACTGTTTATTCTACTAATAATGACACATTGCTGTCTATTGCCTAAATAGGATGATATCCATTCGAGTGCAGGTCCTCTAATCCCAATAGTCTCTAGTTTATCCAACAATATGCTGTGTGACACAAAATCGAAGGCTTTTGATAAATCAAAGAAAAGTCCAGTAGTAAGATGATTATTATTAATATTTGAAAGTACTGCCTTCATAAGAGAGTAAATGGCTAATGATGTGGATTTCTTTTTTTGAAATCCAAACTGTTCAGTACTTATTATTTGGAATTTATTGCAAAAATCAATTAGCCTTTTATACATACATTTCTCATAAATTTTTGAAAAAATAGATATCAATGTAATTGGACGGTAATTACTAATATCGCTTTTATCTCCTTTTTTGAATAACGGCTTAATAATTGATAATTTTAACCTATCGGGAAATGTTCCTGCTGCAAAAGACATGTTTATTAGGTGGGTTAAAATACCAGTCAATTCTTTACAGCAAGATTTTATGATTTTAGTACTAATGTCGTCAAAGCCCTCTGATCTGGTGTTGGACAGGGACATTATTTCATAGCGCACTTCGTTTTCTGACATTGGTTTAAGAAACATTGAGTTGACATATCTATTTTGCCTATAATTTTGAACAGCTGGATTTTGCGGTGACGTATGCGTTAAATTCACGTAATAATTATTGAATGTAGAAGCTATTTCTACAGGGTCTGTAACTACAACACCATTTAATTTTATTGCATCTATGTTGTCTTTAGGGGTGGTATTTTTATTTATTTCATTTTTGATGACAGTCCAAGTGGCTTTACATTTGTTATCTTGTGTTTCAATATATTTTATGTTCGCATTCTTTTTTGAGCTGTAAATACATTTTTTAAGCAAATAGGAATATTTTTTATATTGTAATTTATTAGAATTATTTTTGTTTTTATAATATTCATAACGTAATTTTCGCTTAGTTTTGCAACTTTGTCTAAGACCTTTACTTACCCACTTTTGCGTGTTTTTAGCGGTACTGTTGACCCTGACTCTTACCTTGGGAAAACAGAGATTGTATAAAAGGCACCACAGATCATGAAAATCATTAAAGGCAGAATTTGAATCTGTGCTTAAATATATATCAGACCAGTAAAGACTTTGTAAGCATTCCCGGAATTTCCGGATATTATCTAGGTTGTAATCTCTTTTATAAACGTAGTGTATTGATGCTTTTTGTGGTACATTTTGAGAAGGAAAGCTAAGCATTTGTGCTGTATCATGATCTGAGAGATGTAAAGGTAGTATGGTTGCAGTAGCATTGGAAATGTTGCTCAAAATATGATCAATACAAGCCAATTTACGTGTGGGAACATTTATGTGGATTTTCAAATTATAATTATTGGATAAGTCTTGCAACTGATTTGTGATATTACTTTTTTTCAGTGTATTTATATTCAAATCACCAGCTATAACTATATTAACTTTAGACTTGTATTTATTAATTAAATCGTGCAAAAGTTTGTGTAATTTTAATAAAAACTGTGTTGGATCAGATTGAGGAGTGCGATAAACACATATAATAACTAATTTACCACCCATTAATTCAATTCCACAGGCTTCAAACGTATTTTGAGTTGCGTAGTTTTTAACTAATGACAATTCTTTATAATTTAGTTCTTTTTTTACCAATATACAAGTGCCACCCCTTTGTTGTTCTCTACAAAAGTTACTAGCCATTGCATAGTTATATATTTTTACATAACTGTCAAAACCTTTTTTTATAAAAGTTTCAGATAGGCATATTACATCTGGGTCATTATTATCGTCCTTTAGTTCTTGAATGGTTAGTTCTAATAGTTCTTGTTTGGATAGAACACTGGCAATATTTTGATGAAATATTTTAAAATGGTGCGTTTTGTTGGCTTTCGTTACGAAAAAATGAGTCGCTCTTATTTAAAACAGGAAAATAGTACGGTATAGTTCCTTTCCAAACCTTCGTATTGGGTTCCGTTAAGTTATTGCTTTTAGGATACTTAACAGTTTCAATGCGACTTTGTTTTTTAAAGTAGTAGGGAATTGTCCCTTTTTTTGATTCTAAAGGGCTTGCACGAGAGCCGTCCAATGACTGCTCCGTTTATTCTTGTGCCTTTCAGAGAAGGTCTTGAGGAATCTTTCTTTTTAGTCTACGAGCAACTGTTTGGGTGTTAATTAGATTGACTGCCAGCATATTGGGATGACTAGTGATTCGCTTCTTGTACGCTTTTGTCCTTTCCGAGATTTCTTCCATAACCCTTTTGACGCAGAGGTCGTGATGGAGTCTAATGTTTGAGACATACCAAGGTGCGTTTGTTATTTTTCTTAGAACCTTTGACTCCCTCTCTTCAAAGTTAAGTAGAGTGAACAGGCTCTTTCTGGGTAAGCTCGCTCCATCGTAGACTTTGTCTCTGTCATCTCTGACCAAGACTAAAGTCAAGAGCAAACCCATCCCAAATTAAAAAAAAACCGGACAAGTGCGAGTCGGACTCGCGCACTGAGGGTTCCGTACAAAACAGTATCCATGTATTAAATTATAAGCAGAAGTTGCGATTTACTATTTATGACGTATTAAAAAAAAACTACTTACTAGATCTCGTTCAAACCATTTTTCGCTGGTAGTTTACATGGTAATGTTCATCATGTATTTTTAAGTTTTATCATTCTCTTATTTTAGAAGTTAAGGGGGGGGACACATTTTACCACTTTGGAAGTGTCTCTCGCGCAAACTATTCAGATTAGAAAAAATTATATTAAAAACCTCAATATAATTTTTGAAGACCTATCCATAGATACCCACACGTTTGGGTAAGATGAAAAAAATAATTGTGTTTCAGTTGTAAGTATGGGGGTTATACCCCCAAAACTTATCGTTTTTTTTTCTATTCTTGTGTGTAAATCTTTATGCGGTTCACGGAATACATCTGCTTACCAAATTTCAATAGCATCGTTCTTATAGTTTCGGAGAAAAGTGGCTGTGACATACGGACGGACAGACAGACAGACATGAAGAATCTATATGGGTTCCGTTTTTGCCATTTGGCTACGGAACCCTAAAAAAGAACATACATGCCAAATTACAGCTTTCTACGCCTTGGAGAGTATTACGTACTAAGAGAAGATTCCCCGAAATTCCTACGGGAACGCCATAAGAGGATATGTGCGTGTACGAAGTCGCGGGTACCAGCCAGTAATATTTATATGTACTTTCCTTTTATATATGTACCTTCTTGTAATTCGACTTTATCACGTTCTAAGTTTAATTTGTATTTGAATTTTAAAATTGACATAATTTTAATAATATTACTACACTAATATTATAAAGAGGAAATTTTATATTTTTTTGTTTGAAATGAATAGGCTCCGAGACTACTGGACCAATTTGAATTTGATTGATTACTTGGATAACAAAAAACCACAATCCAAGTAAACGAATTCCAGCTATTTTGATTTAAAATCTAAACTCCCTAACCGATTTTGTTAAAATTTTAAAGGGACCAATCGACAAGCATATCCTTTCAGATAAAACAATATTTTTTCAAATCGGTTCATAAATGATGGAGTTATGAGGTAACAAACATAAAAAAAACACATCCGAATTGAGAACCTCCTCCTTTTTTGGGAAACGGATAAAATTTGGAGAAAAAATTAACCATGATTTACTTGAAAAAAATTGTTAAATGTAAGTGAACACTTTTTTTAGGGCACTATGAACAAGTACTTCTTGTTTTTAAAACATAACCATACCTATCCATAACACTCAATACATTCATTCGCAAGTTAATTTCGGAAGTCGGTGTTTTTGTTAGTTTCTTCGTAATTTGACACCGACTTCCGAAATTAAAGTTATTTTAGTTGTTAGTGGTAGCCCATACCTAACAACACTACTGCAAAATCGCAGAAAAGCAAAATACGCAATTTCGATTACTTAGATGACATAAAACTATCGTATAAGTAGACGAATTCCAGTTATTTCGATTTAAAATCCAAAGTTCCTAACCGATTTTCATAAAATTTAAATGGGACCAATCTGCAAGTATATCTTTTCAGATAAAACAAGAATTTTTCAAATCGGTTCATAATTTTCGGAGTTATGAGGTAACAAACACAGAAAAAAAAAACATACAACCGAATTGATAACCTCCTCCTTTTTGGGAAGTCGGTTAAAAAGCGGTTTCAACTTTGTCTATAAAGTCGACGATCCCCGTTGCAGGTGACGGTAGTACCCACCCTAAAGATCTTTCATTTTGAGGAGGAACAGCAGCTGCAGTGCTACTAAAATCATGCTGTTATTAAAAGTTTAAAATATACACAGATCGTTTATATCTATCTAAAATTATTAGGCTTGTATCCTGGAAAAATCTAATAAGTCCGTCAGTTAGATTATCAAAAAATATTTGACCCGTATTTTTTCTTTTGTTACGGGAACCAAAATTGACGAAGTTACGACACTTTTAAAATTCTCAATACGTCACGTCCTGGCATAATTTTTAGTGGGTCGTGACGTCACGAGCCCCCACTCCCGAGTTTTGATGCGTTTTATCTTTGTCAATATTAATTGATTTACAAAAACAAAAAATACGTGTCCATTATTTTTCAATACTCTAACTAACGGACTAAATAGTTTTGCAATTTGTGGATGATGGAAACTAGCCTATTATACAACGTTTTTTTTTTATATCCCATAACTCTAGGGTATGAATGAGGCCATATCAAAAAATCAACTGGCATATGAGTTATGTTCCAATCCTTCGTTATTTCTTTTTTTTCATTTTTCATACAAAATAATTCGGCAAATTCACGATTATAATGTAAAACACCCTTACGTGAAATATGACAACGTCGCATTTTCTTAGCTTTAAATATGAATGATTGGTTTGAATAAAAATGAATTACTTGTATTTATCAATGAAACTTAGATACCTAGACACATCGAGGGTCTATTTTGTACGGTAACAACACAACCTCGCAAAAGTAAAGATTCGTCATACTGGTGACAATTTTTGACCTAATTTAATTATGATTGATGATATCTCCGAAACGATGCATTTTTGAACCACCTATTCTATGAGTTTTAGTATTATTTTTACCTACAGAATATAACCCTAGAGTTATGGGATATAAAAAAAACTGGTTGTATATTTATATAGTTTGTATTACCTACTGGCCCCAAACGATCTAGGGAGTTATGTAACGATACGAAAAGAAGAATAAGAATTTTATATTTTACAGAATTTAGAAAAGGTAAATTTTCTCAATCCAACAAAGATTTGCATGTATTTTTTTATTAATTTTGGTATTAAATTAGGTTGTAAAGATATTGTCTTGTGAACACATTACTTTCTGATCTTCTCCATAACTTTTTTATAATGGAGTACCGACTTTATAATAATAATAATATCATTTATTTGTATAAAATGTGGTAGAAATAGATGTTACAACAATTCTAGTGCAAAGACACATTCCGCCATTTCATAATGGCATACAAATATTTATCAGAGTATTAACTGGTTTTAGTGTCACTAAAACAGTAACATGCAATAGTTATAACAGATAATAACAATTTTACGCATTAAAGTCTTCAGAAAATAACAATTTTTCTTTGTTTTATTTATTTATCTTTTTTTTTATTTATTTATCTTTGTTTTATTTAGGTACTTTTAATTTTAGTATCGGTAAACCTTTTTTTCTTTCTGACTTTGGGTTAAAATCTTATTTGGAGATAATCTAATGAAGATCTTCGGAAGGAAATCCATCCAATACGGAGATTTTTCTTTTCTATCCTTGAAGGTATTACTTTTCAATTCAATCACTTTACCTTAATTAAAAATAATTCCCAACCACAACTCTCAAAAAAATCTAAAACCATAAAAAATATTACTAAACAACAATATTATCGAAGTGCTCGACACTAACCGTAAAACCAGACCACAGTATGAATGCTTATGTCACCCAAAATGGGACAAACCTCAATGGGACCTCTCAAGGACCCTTGGGGGTCAAGGGACCCTCCAGCCCTCATAAATCTGTGGTTTCCAACCTTTATTTGACTCGGGGCCATTTTGATTTAGTGGTTGCTAGCAGGGACCAGAAATAAAAATAAAATTTCTTTATCTTCGACTTTGTGTCTGTCACCTATACGAGAGTAAACTCATTTTAATTAAAAATAAAAAACCGTGTTAACCTAAAAATAATTTTATCTGTTCTTGAATACAATGTAGTATTAATCTTCATTGTAATCTTAAGAGTAAAGATCACTGTCACAGAAAACGCAACATTTTTTATAGAAACTAAAGAGCTATTTCTACTAAATTTTTAAACTTTTCGCGGACCACATTTTGATCCGTACGGACCACCAGCGATCCGCGGACCACAGTTTGAGAATCACATACTCAGGTATTGTCGAATGAACGAAAAAAGGGATCCACAGAAAAGCTTTGGAAGTGGACGGGTGCTGAAAAGCCAGATTTGTATGATATTTCTTGGTGAGTTAGGTACGTAATGATGCATAGGAAGTCTTTATTCAGAATACCATTCAGTCACTCGAGTGACTGAATGGTTTTTGGTAAGCATGTTTTGGGTTTAATAATTGGTTTTGAAATTATTTTCGTATGCTAGTTTAGCTGTGGATTTGTTTTAGTTGAGCGCAAAAGTTACTTTTGTTATGACTTCTGTGCAAAATTACTAGATCAATTTGCCTAGCCTCCGTGTTCGAGTGGTTTAGGCCACAGAGTACTTTTTCTATAGGGGCAGCTTAGGCGCTTGCCTTGGGACCCGGTGGTCGTGGGTTCGATTCCCACGGGAAGCATACTTTGTAAAGTGGTTTGCAGTTTGGCTAGGACATTGCAGACTTGAATTACCTGATTGACTGATGAAAAGATGTCCGATGATCCGTGCTTCGGAAGGCACGCATAAGCCGGTGGTCCCGGCCGCCAAATGGCGGTCGTTAAACTGTATCAGAGGCCCTTCAGGTGGTTTAGAAACTCTGACACCAGAGTCCCACACGCTCTAGTATCTCGTTAGACCTTACTGCCCATAAGGTAAGAAGAAGAAAAATAATCCTAACCGTCGCCAACTATTTTTGGTGTCGACTACAACGAGTACAATCAAATGCAGCTGAATACTATCATTTTTCATGAAACAACTACCTTTCTGGTCACTGGTCACCCCACAAACTGGTCACTGAGTTTCACCCCTTGGCAAGATTAGTGTAAAATTTTCTAACTTCTGACAACCAGTAAAGATAAAAATAGCATATGCATAACAAATGGGACACAGTTACATCGAATTTGAAAATATGTAATCATGACATATTTTCAAATTCGATGTAACCGTTCTCCCATTTAGTCCTACCACAAATTGTTTAGCATTTAAATGACTGAATTACTGACTGACATAAGAATTCCCCAGGTCTTCTCCGTTTCAATGAATTTCACTGTCCCTGTTATTTAATTCGAACGCGTAATATCACTTTATATTCATTTTAAGAACGACGTGAAACTGGCATCACCAGGGACCGCCTGGACATAATATTCTATCAGTATAAAGAACAATTTATGTGTCGACGAGAAATTGTGTCAGATGTTCTTGATTTACGTTACGCTCTTCCATTGTGTGACACCCTTCAGTGAATCTTGATTTATGCAGTCTGGAGAAGATTCCTTAGTACTTATTGCAGTTATAAAAGTAGCGTAAAGACTTCAGCAGACAGACAAGGCGTTGCGACAGTGATATGATGACCATCTATATCTATATCTATATCTATATCTATATCTATATCTATATCTATATCTATATCTATATCTATATCTATATCTATATCTATATCTATATCTATATCTATACTTATAATAAATCTGTAGAGAGGTCAATTCTGTACATGAAATATATTTCCAAAATAACTATCAGGGGGTGATTAGGGATCGATACTGATGCCAAAAATGCAATCAGTAAAATTTTTGTCCGTCTGTCTGTATAACCGTAATAGAAACAAAAACTACTCGACGGATTTTAACGAAACTTGGTACAATTATTTTTCATACTCCTGAGCTGGTTATAGTATACTTTTCATCACGCTACAATTAATAGGAGCAGAGCAGTGAAGGGAAATGTTGGGAAAACGGGAGAAGTTACTTTATTTTTTAAGCTTCCGTCGCGTGTGCAACCTTAATGGTTAAAGCTACACAGAAATCATGTATGACGGAAATGTTCTCCTTAAAATTATATAAAAAGTGTCCCACGACAGCATATTATGTCTATCTTTTATGATTGCTTAGCAGTTCGAAGCTTTCTGATTATATTTGTCTACTCTTACGTTTATAACACTCTCAATCATCCTTAATTAAAAAAGTTGACATTATTAACTATTCCATAAAAAAGAATCATAGAAATCGATATAGAAACACCAAAGTTATACATGAAATACGCTATTAATAAGCCATCGCGCGTGAATACTGAATCATGCTTTAAGGATTATTTTTGTATAAGTTCGCGAACGCACAGGCAGGCGGTTTGCTTGGCGCCTAGAGTCTAGCGAGTAGCTTTGTAAAACGGCTTACGACAGTTTGCAATATCCTTTAATAATAATATAATGTCGAGGGGAAGATGGTTATAATAATTTCGCTTTACACCAAACGAGTAATATTATGAATGTGAAAGTTTGGTTGTTTGTTACTCAATCATGCCAGAACGGCTTAACAGATCTTAATGAAATTTAGAACAAAGATAGATTATAGTCTGGAATAGCACATACTTTTCATCCCGGAAATATTTTCCCTAGGGATCACGTGGGCGAAGCCGCTGGCAGAAGCTAGTTTATAATAGAATCTTTTCGGATATTTGTAGAACACATATTTTCGAAAAAGGTGTTGTTGACATCCGCTAACGATATATGGATTGTTTATAATCTGAAATAAATAATTGAATTGAATTTAATTTAATTGTCACAATCGCGCTTTTCTAAGCATTAACAAGGGATAATTTTTAGACGTATCTAGCTCTCTGTAAAATCGAGAAAATAACCATAAACACGATTAACTGTAAACTGTATCAGAAAAAATAGAGATGCATCTCCTTCAGAATATCACATCTTTTTGATGGTTTTCTAGGCGAACAAGTAATTTCTGGTTTATAAATTACTGTATAATTTGACAATTGTCTTCAAATGCATTAGAACACTCGATGAATAAAATGATTTACCTTCTTTAAGGATACCACAGACAGGTGCACCGCGAAAAGGAGACAACGGTGTGTGATTTTCATAGGAAAATTCAACAGATCTGTAGTACATTTCTTGGCATGCATCAGCCAAAACCCATAAACAAGGGTTGTCGCAGCTGTCTAGGGGAAGCGTTTATTGCTAAGTTTCTTAACAATCATCAAAGATGAAGAAGACCTTTTTCCGGGTAAGTAACCGGCTTGACGTCGAACTTAGTAAGAAAATGAATAAGTAGCTTATTTTAACTAAGGACGCAAAAAATGTCCTATGCATTATTACATCAAGCAATCTCCTTTTATCGTATCTTAGGGCACATAAAAATACCTTTTTATCTTTTTCTTTTTCCCAAGAGACGAAAATATGATGATTTGTTTCTTATTTCTTTTGATACAGTGGACGCTAAGCTACCCCTTTTTAGCCTTTCTCCAATACAAAAGTAATTTATACAAATAGCACTTACTTTTTTCTTTGAAAATACCTGGTAGGGACAGAAGGGATTTAGTAAATTATGTAAACTAATAAAATAAAGTATTTTGTGAAACAAGTTTTTGTTACCGGATTTTCTCGCTTTTATGTTTTTGTTTGATTTCGCTGATGACGGATTTTGAGGCCATTGTTTGTCTATTTTTGATTTCTGTATTCATAAAATGTTTATTCATTCACAGCATTAAGTAAATGAATTTTGATTCAAACGAATGGAATTGTGTTTGCTGCATTGTTTTATTACAATGTTTTGGATATTTTATATAGATTTTTCATATGAAAGTTTAAGCGAGTGCCTAGTTAGAAATTTCAAAGTCTAACAACACAATCGATTGTTAGACTTTGACAATCTGTTTTATAAATTCAAGTTCTTCAAACTTAACAGACAGTTGTGTTGATGGGGAGTTTGTTCCGCCACTTCTTCCCAGCTAAAACACTAGGAGGTGGTGACGGGCGAGGGATTTGGGGGACTGTCTGCATGTAAATTTTTACAATGGCTTTTGAAGGGGTATCGTTCTACTGACTTACTAAGACCTTTTTGGCCTCACACAGATTACAAACAGTATTTCAGGATTTAGCTTTACTATGTCAACTTATTTCTTACAGTGCGAGTCTCGAATAAACCTTTTTCTTTCTTTCTTTTAAGGTCAAATAGGTAGAAGCTTCATACAGGGGTATACGATGGGAAACCGACAGTAAATTATCCATTCAGATTGTTTGGTTGACATAAACATTTTTGGGTGCCGTACCCAAAGGGTAACCGGAACGGAACCCTATTACTAAGCCTCCGCTGTTCGTCCGTCAGTCTGTCTGTCTATTTGTCAGAGGACTGTATCTCAAGAACCGTAATATGTAGGCAGTTAACATTTTCAAAGATTGTGTTTTTCTTTTGCCGCTATAAAAATTTTAAAAAAAATTAAGGTACGGAACTCTTCGTGTGCGAGTCCAACTAGCACTTATCCGGTTTTGGATACAAAAATGAAGAGAAAAAATAACAGTCTCTCCTTTCGCACGTATGCTGGAAGAGATTTCTTTAGAAACTAGCAGACCCGTGCAACGTCGTCTGCGTAACATTTTTCATTACTGCTCCGCTCCTATTGGTCTTAGCGTGATGATATATATCCTATAGCCTTCCTCGATAAATGGGCTATCTAATAATAAAAGAATTTTTCAAATCGGACCAGTAGTTCCTGAGATTAGCGCGTTCAACCAAACAAACAAACAAGCAAACTCTTCTGCTTTATAATATTAGTATAGATAAGCGTCACCTTTGTAGGTACCTATTTTTCTGTCTCCTTTTTTGTTATTTATTTGTATGTGTGTGTGTGAGGGTGTGTGTGTGTGTGTGTGTACATAAATTGTTAAATAAATAAATAAATCTCAACATTATTTAATGAATTCAGCATCTCAAGATACATTTCTTTCTGCTGGTTTAACAAAGTACAACCATCAACATTATTCAAAGAAAATACGGTTTTTATCTCCAAGAGGCACGCGTGAAACCAGAATAATTTAAGAAAAGGAAATATTACCAACGGTGGCAAAATTAAGACGGAATTAGCAACACAAAGCGTTGTCTTCGGATAAAACCAGGATTATCCACCCCCAGATGTAGGTACTGGGTTTAATCAAAAGATAAACATTTTATTTGTGGCTTTAAAAAAATAAATGAACGGTATTAACTTAATGAAGACTTCTTATTTTTAGAACACAGCCATCGTGTTCTAAAAATAAGATTTGAAGAAACACAATTGAATAAACATGGTGGACTCTGACAGAAGATTTTGTTGCCATGTTTTCTTTACCACCTTTGCTCTCAAGGCCAAAAGGGAACACGCATAAAAAAAAAATATATATCTACGAAGTTTATCAACAAATTTAATATACAAAAATATCATACTAACTGCAGCGAAATGCCATCGTGTTCTAAAAATAAGATTTGAAGAAACACAATTGAATAAACATGGTGGACTCTGACAGAAGATTTTGTTGCCATATTTTCTTTGCCACCTTTGCTCTCAAGGCCAAAAGGGAACATGCATAAAAAAAAATATATATATCTATGAAGTTTATCAACAAATTTAATATACAAAAATATCATACTAACTGCAGTGAAAATAGAATCAAATTTTGCTCGAAAAACGAACGAGATATAATTATTTAAACAAATATATGTGTCCCTATCGCAAAAATGCTGTTATTTATAGTAGCTGTATAGGCGTCATGGACTTTGAGGTCAAATTCCTTATCGGACTTCTATTTCTAATTTCAATCTTTGGAGCTTTATAACTGTGAAGGTAGTAGCAAGTTAAACTTGCATATTCCCTATTCTTGTAAAAACCGTTCAAATTCCAATCACAACAATCATCTCAGCTTTAATAATGTCAGAATATGTCAAAATAAGATGTATTTTTTTTAAACTGCCTTACTAGGATTTTCTCCAGTATCATGGATAAGTTTACCAACAAATTCACAAACACAAACAGCCAGATCCGTAGTAACTATCTGTAGGCCATAAAAATATTTGTTCAGTGCGGGAATCGAACCCGCGACACGCAGCGCAGCAGTGGATAGCAACGGACAGTGTGGTTCTCGATGAAGGTTTTAGTATACAATTTGTCAAGCGAGCGAAGCCACTGGCAGCTAGTTTTGTGATATATTAAAAAAAAAATCAGTACTTGACAAAGGTGGGAAATATATCGCAAATAAAAATTGAAATGTCGGCAAATGGCGTTTAAATGCACTGCGTTCCGGTTTTAAATTCAGTTTATCGGTTTTCGCGAATGCATTTTCCCGGCTTTTCACATTTAAATTCTGACATTAATTTGCATAGAGACGGCCACAACTGTCAAAATAGCTCTAAAACAATGGTAGGATTAACGTGTATTGTTGCCACTTTATTTTTTAGTTTTTACTCGTTGGGTAGGGTGTGATGGTACTTTTTATATTTATTTATACATGCCTATTAAAATTTATTTGTTACAAAAGTACACTCAATACTCAATAATTTATTAGTCAGTAATAGGTAGAAATTTGCAATCTTAACAGATTGTGTATTTCTATTGTCGCTTTAACAACAAATAGTATATATTAAGGTTTATGGTACGAAACCCTTCGTGGGAGAGTCCGACTCACACGTGGCTGGTTTTTTTTATGGCTAGGCTCGTGTTTGAGACCACAATATCTGATGATAGAAATCAATCATGTAGTCGACTATGCAGCACGTTTGCCTAGAAGTAACCTATTCACTCTTGATTAAAAAACTCTCAGGTTGCAGCTACCAACCTTAACTCTAACAATACAGCCAGGACTTTAAACTCACAAGGTGCATAATTTACATATCTGTCCATTTCATCTATTGGAACATTCCGGCATGATGGTATGAAATTGAACTGCAAACCAACTCCGTCTCCATCCAACAATTTTTAATGTACACAACATACAAGTATCACCCAGAATTTCCCTTCCATTTTCCACAACGCATACGTTAAAGAGGATTTAGAGAAACGCGAGGAAATGTACATAATCCCCCCCGAAGATATCTCCGAGGAGGAATATCGTGCAAGCTGGATCCCGCGGTTTGCAACGATGATGAAATGAGTGAGTTACACAGAGCAGAGACAGACTAGAAACGGCATTTATTCATTTAGACTGAATGCACAACATTTCACAACGAATTTAGACTGAATGCGCAACATTGCACAACGAATTTAGACTGAATGCGCAACATTGCACATCGAATTCGGACTTAGATAGATAGATCATACATACCACACCCACACACACACACACATACACACACACATACACGGACTTTAACAGATAGATAGATAGATCATAAATACCACACACACACGCACACGCACACACACACGCTCATTTATACTTAGGTATGAATCTAACCATCTATTTATCTATCTGTCTGTCTATCTTTATTTCAAAAGTGGACCAAAAAAATAAAATAAATTAAAACAGATTTAACCGGAGACGGTTTCCTATAGGTTACTATTTTAGTTGAGCGAATCCGAAGACACAAGCTAGTTTTATATTACTTTGTAAATTAATCAAATTTTGGTCGCCCTTGAGTCAGATGATATTCAGATACATCCGATCTGAATATCATCTTTTTTTACAAGACTGTACCTACTTTCTATCTGACCGCCTCCATTTAATTAATGGGAAGAATTTTGACGGACTTTCGAGCTTTTGACTATCCGCAAGGAACGTCAAAGCTGTTGTGGTGACATTTTACTTGGCGTAGATATTTGTCCAAATGTTTGCGTCACTAGCGATAAAAAGTAACCTTATTTTGAAAGTCATACGGTATATTTTGTATTGCACTTGTGACTCGAACATATACGCCAAGTGATTTTTTTTTATTTTTATTCAAAACGGGTAAACTCTTCGGGGAAATGCCAGCAGTACAGCTGTTATTTGTCTCTCAACTAAAGCTAGGCACGCACTGGTGACTTTTGTCACCGTGACAGTGTATCTCTCTCTGTTGCACTTCACAATAATTGCGAAAGAGAGAAATTTACTGTCACGCGGACAAAAAATCACCAATGAACGCATAGCATTAAGGTTCAGTTGAAAACAAGCATCGGTCAAGTCTTTCTGGCATTTCGCTGAACTGGACCTATTTGAAGTAGCTATTTGAAGTAACTACGATGTTAATTAAAAGAAAAAAAAACCTTGTTTTTGTCTTTTTTGTATTTCTGTGTATGCCATGGAAACATGAACATTAAAAGGGTGTCCATGGTGTTTCTTGCACGTTCTTCTCCATAGGATCTACTCTTTGGAACGTGTATCTGCCGCGCTGGAGATAGGGCCGGTGAGTGTGTTATGTTGCAAAAGAACTTGCAGGCTGCTCTTGTCGCTAGCGCGGCAGAATTAGCATCATCTATTTGACTGACAGACCTTGATTATTCAAAAGTGCCTGTAAACTGGTCTATTTGAAATAGAGGATTGTGTATTTGTATTCAATTTTTCTTTCTTTACATTTCATCCTTTTCATCAAAACAAAAAAAAAATGGTCACACAAAAACACACACTCCCCAAAAATACACAAAAACAAACACGTTACGAAATTAACACAGAGTAATGTACATAACGGCTCAACAAACACAGATACCGTATTCGAAATTTGAAATCCAAAATGAAAGCATGTAACCAATACTAAACGTTCCTTCCACACCAAATTCGAAATACTCCAATCTTAATCCCGAGGATTCGAAATACGTGCACCAATGAGCGCGCCGCATATAAATGTGAAGAAATTCACGCTCGAATACAAAATCCACGTTTGATTAGAAATTGATGTTTACCAAACTGTGACTTGCTGTAAAATCGAGGAAAAACGATGCGTGTTTAATAAAATGTTTTGGAGCCTTTTGAGTGTTTGAAAATAAGGAAAAAACGTGATAAAAAAAAATTTTTGTTGTCGTAGAGTGAATTGGAGAGCTTTTAACAGACAATGTATTCGTCACTCAAAGGTCTCTAAGTAAAGTAATCTCTTCAAAGGGTAGAAACATATGTTAGAGGCCCTTACTATCGGTTTTTTTCATTTGATGTGTCACACGGCACAGTTTACGTTGCCTGCAAAAGTGATTCCTCACAAAAATAAAAAAAAATCCGTATTCATAATATTACTTATACAAAATATTATCTTTATGGTAGACGTGTACCAAAATTCAATTGAATAGTTTCTGCTTTTTCAAAGGAAATTGACTGTTCTGACGAAGAAAAAACCCCTGTTCTCGTCACTGCTTCGGACATCTCCACACATCTCCACTTTGGTGCAGTCCGGGCCTAAGAGCAAACATTTCAGCTTAGTGAGCTTTTGATACAGTTAGGAAGAAAGTTATAGCAGTTAAGTGGCGACAAATTGCTATGTTCGAGACATTGAGCGTCAGAATGGGCCATTACTCTTTTGTTAGGCTTTAGAACTTGCGAGGCTAACAACAGCTTAAATAACAGCAATATCTTGTGTGGACTGGCCTTGAATATGAATTATCTTTGCAAAGATGTGTCACCAGTGTAGAACTGGTAGAAATTTGAAAGTAAGAAGGGTTTTCTGATGTCTCCCACTCGGGGTGGAATAATTGGGAGTGCTTGTCAGACTTTTACTGACCAAAACCTGCGCTCCTTTAAATGCCCGTCAAGGGTTAACTCTTTCAAAAATTTTCACAACCCCTCCAGGACTTGTGATTTTTTTTAATTGTTGCCCCACACTAAGAATTTCTCCTGTATTGTGGGTGCGTTTACAAACATATAAATGCAGATACACAAACAGCCAGACCCGCAACAACTATCTGTAGGCCGTACAAATATTTGTTCCATGCAAGAATCGAACCCGCGACACGCAGCGCAGTCCATCGCTCAACCACTGCGCTAATCGTGTCATCTTTATTGTGATGCCTTGACAATTATTTTATTGATTCAATTATCATTATTAATTATTTTTTTTTACTTTCTCAGGTCCTTGAAGACCCGGTCCTTTGGTAGGTGTACGAGGGACCGAAACCAACTCGCAGAGGCCCCGTTAGACATTTCAAATGTAATGGGGCACCAACCGGCGATTATCCCTGTATGCACTGTGAAAGTATTCTTGTGGACAATCCCCGGTTGGAGCAGTACTATTGCAGAATATGGAATTATTAATCATTTTTATTAATTCAGTTTTATCTATCTTTAACAAATCTTTACCACAACAGACTGAGGTAATGTTAAGGAAAACATCAACAAGAAAAGGGTACTTAGTACTCCGAAATCCCTTACACGCAATAAGCAAACGCGATGATAAATGGTTCCCTCTATGAAGTCTTTATCCTAGCTGTAATAAAACTACAGACCAAAGCTATCTAATCAAAGTAAGTATTTTTTTATTTCGAGAAGATTTCGCTCTCACCTATAAAAAAGTAATACGTTAGAACAAGAGAGCCAAAAGACTACACTGTGGTAGGCACAGTGTAGTCTTTTTAACCCAAAGGTTGACTGGGAGAGATTGCCTTGTTGCACTAAGTCCGCCCATCTACCACTATATGCATACCGTTTAAATAAATAAATTACTGGGTTGAAACGATGGCGTTACGTTGCCGGTATAGTATGCCATGACCTTTCTTTAGAAAAATCATATCCTATGTCCTAGTTCAAGTCTAACCATACGTCTTATCAGTTGAACAGCCGAACTGTAACAAACAGACTGACGAACTGAATGACAAAGGTAGACAGGGCTTTGAGCTTGCTAAATTCTCAGAAGCAGCCATGTTGGATTTTTACCCAGCAATGAGGACAGTATTGTAAAATACCGCAAACCGTTCCTGCTACTGTCCAGCTGACCCGTAACCACATTACGGGTCAGCTGGACAGTAATAAAAATTAAAAAAAAAAATACTCAAAATCAATTTGAGCATAATGTCGTTCGTATGATGGGTCATCCATTCAACATTTGAATACCTACGATTGGACAGACTTCAATGTAATTTTTTTTAAATTTATTATTACGTCTGAAAGAATGTTTTTGATAATACCACCATCAGAAATTGCTCCCGTGCACAACCAGAGTACAACATTTTTTTTTTTTTTTTTTTTTTATTATAAACGGGGAAACTCTTGGCCCAAATCTCACCTGATGGAAAGTGATGATTAGCCCGAAGATGGAAGCGAGTTTCACCCGGAATCCTCTAACATATAGGAACTGGCTATCATACCTCTAATTGCCGGAACACAACAACGCTGTTAACATTGTTGTTATGGCGACAGACTTAGACATGATGGTGGTAGCTTGCCAGGCGTACTTAGAAGTCCTACCACCAACCAAACGGAGCAAAAAATTTGCCCCCGCTGGGAATCGAACCCGGGACCTCTGGGTCTGAATCGGGTGGTATAACCACTAGACCACGGAGGCGGTTAGTGTCACCTGTTTAGCACCACCCGGGGACCACGTGTAGGGATTCGCTGAAGGGTATTCTCCTACGGACGCGGGTGACTCGGCCCCCAAAATCTCGGCCCACATAATATATAATAATGTGTGTGTGAACATAATATTCTGTAACGGATCTAAACAAATCTGTTCATGTGAATCATCGGGCATTTCCATTTTAGTTATGTGACGATAAATCTAGAACGTTATAGAGCACTGACATAATAGTGTACGCCCCCGGAACTGATATAATCTAACCACAACATGGTATTTTTTATGTATACATCTATACATATAAATAAAATTGGAGTGTCTGTTGGTTATACTGAAATAACCGTTTTTTACTACATGTATATATATGAATATACACCAGTACATATACGAACATACGGTACATACACCAAAATAACATTTTTTTTACAACTTTTGTCTATCTGTCTGTCTGTTTGTTCCGGCTAATCTCTGAAATGGCTGGACCGATTTTGACGGGACTTTTATTGGCAGATAGCTGATGTAATAAAGAGTAACTTAGGCTTCGTTTATTCAGGAAATAAAAAATAAAAATTAAAGAACCGACTGTTAGGCGGAACGACGCAAGAGTACAAAGGTACTGCTTATTTCATATGAAATCTTCTTTTCTTTCATAATCTGAATGATGCCGTAAAATAAGATAATGTTTAAAGAGGTGTGAGCCTGGAGATCTATCATACAGGTCCTGAACCTAGTTCAGACTCCAGCTCTCACAAAGGTTCTAGCGTAAGGCAATATATGGATGTTTTTAATAAATTATCTACTGACACAATGTACCTAACTTTATGAGAGAAATAAACTATATGTTATGTTATTATTATATATTCATAATAGAATGTAAACACTAAATTATCAATGGAAGGTCACACGTCATGTTACGCAATCAATTATGATAAGGTTGCCAATTCATTCAGGGAAATTATAACGGAAGTTTGATTCTTTAAACAACCTAACTTTTGCCTGTGATCTATCTGCGTCTGTTCAAGATTTTTAGGTTTATTTTTTTTTTACACGGAAGGTAATATTTTTTCTGAAAAACAAATAGCTGGAGTTACTCTTTACTAATAAAAAATCAGCTATCAACCAGCGGAAATCCCAACAAATTAGAATTCGCAGTTCCAGAGATAAACCGGCACAAACGGAGAGATGAAAAAAAAAATATTCACATCAAAGTTGGTAGGTATATTTATTTTCCTCGTGATAAGGGACAAATGATATTTATTTTGTAAGTAGGTTATAAATAACACTTTTACACGTCAATCTTTTTTGGTTATTTTAAACTAGATGAGGCCGGCGTTTCCTAGATCACTGCTCTGAGAAAAAACACCGAAACAAACTCAAGTGGTCAAAGTCTCTTTTAAAGTCAAAACAATCGTACTGGTCAAATCATTTGAGTGTAATGTTATCAGATAGTTTTAAGTCAAAGCAGGGGCGGGTTGCTGGTCTAATATACATAGATATGTGAGATATTAGCTGTAGGGGTCGTAACACGTGGCAGATCTAAGTTTATGCCAACTTGCACCCGTGGGAGAACCGTGTCAGTTTATGTGTGTAAACAAGAACTTAACTCGATGTAGGTACCACTATAGATTGACGAGACAGGAATATTGTCACGAGTTATGTCCAAGACTCTCAATTAACACCCTTATCTACAAAAGCATTCACTGCATGGCTCCGAAGATATTCAATAAAACTTTTTTACAAAAAAATATAACCGACTTCCAAATTTATTCAAAAAAAACTAAAACAAAAAACAAAACAAACAATGAATTTTTTTTTTTTCACTTCGCTTTTTTTTTCGTACCTAAAACCACTGCAATAAGTAGGATAACGTAGGATAAAAAAATACAAAATTTGTCATCCAAGTAAAGGGATTCCAGCCATTTTGATTATAGAAACTAAACTAGTGAACCGAATTTGATGAAATTTCTATGAGGCCAATAAGAAAGTATATCGTTCTACATTAAACAAGATTTTTTTAAATCGGTTCAGAAATGACGGGGCTATAAAGTATCAAACATAAAAAAAACAATATAATTGAGAACCTCCTCCTTTTTAACCGACTTCACAAAAAGGAGGAGGTTCTCAATTCGGATGTTTGTATTTTTTTTTTTTTGAAGTCTAAATGACATTAATCTAAACTGAACACAATTTAAACGTCAACTAAATATTTTTTAGATTAAAAAATGCAATTTTTTTCAATCTAAATAAAATCGTCTTGAAGATCTTAAAAAAAAAACCATAACTATTTGAGTGACTAACAGACAAAGAACAGTCGAAACTTCTGGTTGAAGCTGAATTTTCGCATACAGTAGGTTCATTGAGGAGTGTTAAGAAGCACTAAGAGAGGATTTACTGAAATTCCTTCGGGTACCTGACAAAACGAGATACGCGCGTATGAAGTGACAAGCAAAAGCTAGTTTATTAACCGACTTCCCAAAAAGGAGGAGGTTATCAATTCGGTTGTGTTTTTTTTATGTTTTTTACCTCATAACTCCGACAATTATGAACCGATTTGAAATTGTTTTGTTTTATCTGAAAGG
The DNA here is from genome assembly GCA_963859965.1 of Ceramica pisi. Taxonomy (NCBI): domain Eukaryota; kingdom Metazoa; phylum Arthropoda; class Insecta; order Lepidoptera; family Noctuidae; genus Ceramica; species Ceramica pisi. The sequence continues at coordinate 1,301,574 of OY982537.1, read as the reverse complement.
ATATACTTGCAGATTGGTCCCATTTAAGTCATATCAAAATCGGTTACGATCTTTGGATTTTAAATCGAAATAGCTGGAATTTGACAATTTAGATGATTCTTTGATAATCGAAATTGCGTATTTTGCTTTTCTGCGATTTTGTAGTGGTGTTGTTAGGTGTGGGGCACCGCTAAAAAGTGAAAAATAAAAAACGTTTTACAAAAAAATACAACCGACTTCTAAAAAAAAAAAACTACTAAGTAAAAAATAACTTTAATTTCGGAAATCGGTGTCAAAATACGAAGAAACTAACAAAAACACCGACTTCCGAAATTAAAGTTATTTTTTACTTTGTAGTTTTTTTTTAGAAGTCGATGAATTTTTTAAAAAAAGTTTTTTATCATAAAAAGTGATTGTGTTCAAAATGTTCAATTCTAAAAATAATCACACAAATCACATCAGAAACCTGGGAGTAATCGGTGTACATACATAAAAAAAAAATCCGCCGAATTGAGAACCTTCTCCTTTTTTGGAAGTCGGTTAATCATCATCTGCGTAGCCTTTTCCCAAGTATATTGGGGTCGGCTTCCAGTCAAACCGGATCCAGCTGGATACCCGTGTTTTACGTGGAGTGGCTGCCTTCCAGACCTCCACAACCCATTAACTGGGTAACACGTTACTTCATGGAAAGACTGGAGTCAGATTAACTGGCTTCTGACAATTCGTAACGAATGCTAAAGATCTTCAAATGACAGCCGGGACCAATTGCTTAACGTGCTTTCCGAGGTACTGAGGAAACTCGGTATGTTAAGATGGTCACCCATCCACAGACCAACCTAGGCAAGCATTTCATCCATTTTGGAAGTCGGTTAATAATTGATTTAAACTCGTATAAATGACGTCGTTACAATACTCCCTAATGAGCTGTGAATTATTGCCAAAGAGCCCATTTTATCACAATGAAACCCTTATCAGAGCTTAATAACAGTAGATATTACACTAGTAATCTTATAAACCAGTAGCGTGTCACCATCCTGTATCGGGCATAGAAAGGACGACCCTTTTCACTAAGCTGTGTTAAAGTATTTGTATAGTACTTGTATCAGCACAGACGGAGGTCATGAAAGGCTGGTGGATTATGTCGGTGTTACATGTATCTGATAATAGTCATTGCTTCTATAAATTATGTTTATTTGAAAACATACCTGCATCTTGACACTTTCTGAAACATAAAATCATCTTTTTAGGGTTCCGTAGCCAAATGGCAAAAAACGGAACCCTTATAGATTCGTCATGCCTGGCTGTCTGTCCGTCCATATGTCACAGCCACTTTTCTCCGAAACTATAAGAACTATGCTGAGTAGACGTGTTCTGTGAACCGCATTAAGATTTTCACACAAAAATAGAAAAAAAAAACAATCAATTTTGGGGGTCCCCATACTTAGAACTGAAACTCGAAATTTTTTCTTCATCAAATACATACCTACGTGTGGTACCTATGGATAGGTCTTGAAAAAGGTTTCTAATATATTTTTTTTCTAAACTGAATAGTTTGCGCGAGAGACACTTCTAAAGTGGTGAAATGTCCCCCCCCCCCCTGTAACTTCTAAAATAAGAGAATGTTAACAGACTAAAAAAATATATGATGTACATTACCATGTAAACTACCACCGAAAGTTGGTTCAAACAAGATCTAGTAAGTAGTTTTTATTAAAACGTCATAAATCGTAAACCGCAACTTTTGGTTAGGTATAATGTAATTAATACCTACAGGTTTGTACGGAAACCTCGCGCAAGTCCGCGAGTCCGACACACACTTGGCCGGTTTTTTTGTGTTTTGGCAACTGAACACTTCGAATTAGAGCTACTAGGGCAAGTGGGGTATCATAATATTGAGGAGTGACGGAACAAAAAATGATAATTCCTCTTTAAAAAAAAAAAGTTAGTTAAAGCATTCGACAGAATACTATAAATTACATTACCCACCAAGCTGGTGTGGATCAAATCAAGTTAATTTCTCTAGTAAATAGCTTCTAAAGTTGACAGTTTGATGCAGATCATGATATTTCCGTTTTAAAAAGACAAACAAGTTACAGGTTTTTGAGGTTTTGTGAAAAATTGGATATTGTGGAATTATCATTTTTTGTTCCATCACTCCTCAATTATGAAAGATTGCTATTTGCACATTCTCAAACATTTTTTTTGTTTTTTTAAGGCCTTTCTAATTTTGACGAAAAATTTAAAAATTTTGATCATTCCCCCCTCCCTCATCTCTAATGTTTGAATAGCTCATGTACAGATTACAAGAAAAATAAAACAATGTCTCTAAATAGCACACTTTTTCAGACATCATCAACAACAATTTAATTTTTTGAAACCAAAGAAAAAACGATTTATCTCGATTTCCGGCAAAACTGTAAGTCCAATGGAAAAATATCAATTAGCACAGTTGTAGGTAATAAAGATTTAACAAAAACAACTTTTGTGTTTCCACTTTTTTCACATAACCTCAAAATCCATGTGAAAAAATCTGTGTTTAATTTGTCTTTTACAAGAAATATTGTTTTCACGAAATTTGGTGAAAACTTAACTTTTTATGTCCCCAATATACTGTTTTTTTTTTAATTTAAATTATTCATGTATTCACCCTCATGTTCAATCGAAAATTGTCCCGTCAAAATATCTGCTTTTTTTAAAAGTCAGTGGTCTTTCTGTTCATTGAAATCTGTTCTTTGTGGTGGTGAAAAAAAAATACATTACTATAGTAAATGTTCTCAAAAAATTCATCTTTTTACTACCTGCAACTTTGACATTTAACTTTTTTCCATTAAACTAGTGACCTGTGTGTGATGTATTGACACATACTTCTTCATGTTTATGACGAATTTATTTTCCACTAGCTGTTGCGTGTAATTTTTTTTTTAATAAAAAGTATCTTAGCTTACTTCTAATACCTGCAAAAATATTTGTACTAAGCTTCATGATGATCGGTAAAGTAGTTTTCGCGTGAAAGCGTAACAAACAAACTTACATTCATATTTATAATATTAGTAGGGATGTGTGGAAGTTACAAAAGTGTGGAAAATCGACTACAACCCTTCTTAAAATGTACAAAAATAGACATCTCCGTATTCACTTTATGACATTTTCACAATACTACCCAGTTCCCTGCGTTGATAAAAATATCTCATTAATATTTTTCATGAAAATCTTTCGCGACTCCTGAATTACGTATTGTTTCAGCAGCGGCTGCCATTAATATTAAATAATTGCTCGTATTGTCTCTCTCATATCCTTTCACGATCATATCTGTATTAAAAATCTTAAATTGAACCAATAGTCTGATCCGTAATATTCGGTCTCATATTATTTTCAGTGTTTCCGAAGTTTCTTTCAGCAAAAATTGTATTATTCCCTACAACGCGACGTTTCATTTTTTATCACAATTTTAATTTATGTAGATTTTTTGTCTCGTCTCGATTTATATGACAGCTGGGGCAAATTATTGTTTGTTAGCTTTTATTTTTAACCAACTTCCCAAAAAGGAGGAGGTTCTCAATTCGGTTGTATTTTTTTTTAATGTTAGTTACCTCATAACTCCGACAGTTATGAACCGATTTGAAAAAATCTTATCTGAAAGGATATACTTGCAGATTGGTCCCATTAAAATTTTATCAAAATCGGTTACGAACTTTGGATTTTAAATCGAAATAGCTGGAATTCGTCTACTTGGATGATGGTGTTATGTCATCCAAGTAATCGAAATTGCGTATTTTGCTTTTCTGCGATTTAGTAGTGGTGTTGTCAGGTGTGGGATGCCACTAAAAAGTGAAAAATAAAAAAATATACTTTTTAGTGTCTTTTTTTTTGGAAGTCGGTTGTATTTTTTTGTAAAAAGTTTATTTATTAATTCTGGATGATACTAAATGTATTTCAATGAAAAATCCTAGCCTGAACTTATGTAAAAGTCTCGGCTAAAAATCAATACTGTCATACGGGTCGATTGACCGCCATCTCAAGCGCCGTAAGTGGAGGTGGATTGGTCACACGCACCGGAGAGATCCCGATCACATTCTCAAACAGGCCTTGGACTTTAATCCACAAAGGAAAAGGAAACTTGGTCGCCCCCGTCAAACCTGGGCAATTTAATTTTTTTAACACGTTATTTAAACACTAGACTTAAAAAAAAAAGAATAAATTATAAATAAGTTTTAACCCGTCAACGACACAATTATTTAATGCAGAAAGGAACTAATGAACAAGAACATCGTGGCGTATCTAGCACAAGACTATAAAGGACGCTCTAATCTACATTCGTCATAAAATAAAATGTTATCCCTGAACTTTCTCGGATAGAAATTATCCTTTCCAACCACGCATTATTTCGAGTCCACCAACTTGTTTGAACTCATAAATATTTTTTGTTGCTTTTGTCTCGAAAGTTATAAAATTAAATTACTGTCCAACAACTTTTTTTTCTACTGATTGGCATACGTTGAACCACTATTTTTAGTGACGGTAAGCGAAGCTGGAGCACGTTTGCCTAGAAGTAATCTATTCACTCTTGACTTAAAGACTCCCAAGTTTTAGCTATCAGGAAACACAGACTCTGGTAGGGAATTCCACTCCTTAGCTGTGCGCACAATGAATGTTCCCAAAACGTTTTGTGCGTGTAAGTGGGATAGCCACCATGTACCTGGCGCATCGCCACCAACCATCACATGGACCATCGTCCATTTTTTCTAATTGGCAATAACAAAAAAGTACCCTTTTAAAATTCGAAACGTTCCAAAGCTTATGAATAATGATAAATGATGTCCTCTGAAACAAAATACTAGATATTTATGACCAGTGTTTTTGGTAGTAAAAAAAATCTTTATCCCAGCTGGTCAGGTGGAAACAAATCCTTTTTTAAATTCAAAACCATCAACTTTCTAATGGTTGGCCTACCTAAATATATAAATATGACCGGAATTTTGTAATTGGAACCGAATGAAACGTTATTCGAGGTTTGATTCGTTGTCTTTTTATGAAAAATCAAAACTTTTAATGTGTTTTTAGGTCCTAAGCAATAATCTAAATTGTGTTTTATAGCTAGTACTGTGCAATTTTCATTTGATCTCTCTTATTTAAAATTCAATAAAGTTCCAGTTAGAGATGGAACCAATAAAATTCGCTTGTGCTTAGCGAGGCTAAGTTAATGAAGCGATTCTATTATGCCGTAACAAACACATCCCTCGCTAGACGCTACGCATCTCATCTCTGGTGGAAGCGAAGGTTTTATTTCCTAATCATGATACTAAATGCATGGCCAGTATTTTGTACTTTGAATATTAATAAAACGCAATCCCAAGCTGGCTGGTTTAATTCGATACTTTTCGAAATTCAAAACAATTCGAACGTTTTCTACGACTTTTACTTTTTCTTTAAATTTTCTTCTAATGGTTGTTTGTCCTGACCAAAAAATAAATACAGCCAGTATAAAGTTCTGCCTTTTGTTAACTTTTGACCTATAGTAACGTTAAGTGAATTTTTAATGTCAAAAAACTACAACCCTATATTATTTTCATTTAAAATATGAATATAGTATCTAATTCAAATAAATATTATGCGAAACAAGTTTTGTAGCTTCGGTAAAATTTTACGTTACGTAACAATACGTCAAAAAAATTAGTTCAGCTTGCAGTTCAAACAAATGCTGAGCACCAGTATTTACACAGAGCAACTGTTTTAATCCTAACATACTCGTAAATCCAGCATACGACTGTCCCCATTATCGGGTCACTACAAATATTTGTATGTCCTTCAGATCCACCACAGACTCTCGTGTTTGAAGGGACCTAATAGCGTCCGCGATACTCTGAAATGGGATCAATGTAAATCATTTAAATTGCGTTTTGTGGCGGCTATTGTGAATCGCCTATGTTCGGCTATTGAGGTGTCCATTGGTGTCAATTGACGTTGATTACGTAATTATAGTTATGTATGTTGCTGTTGGGGAGCTGGATTAGACTTTTGTGACGAAAATGGAAATCTATACTATAAACTATTTACTAAAGTAATATTATAAAGAGGTAAAATTATTTGCAAATTTGTATGTAGGGGGTAATCTCAGGAACTACTGGTCCGATTTGAAAAATTCTTTCAGTGTTAGATAGCTCATTTATCGAGGAAGGCTATAGGCTATATATCATCACGCTAAGACAAATAGGAGCGGAGCAGTAATGGAAAATGTGATGCAAACGAAGTTGCGCGGGTCAGCTAGTTATCAATAAACCGAAGTCACACACTAGTAACACGTCGCAACAAACTGGACGTCAACTATTCATGAACATGAACACATAAACAATATATATGAGAGGGCCAATTCTACTACCTAATCTTCACATTCGCATCGTATTCGCATCTCAATCGCTATCTGTCAAAAATGTATGAAAGTTAAGGCTTTATTGACAGTTTGCGATTGACATGCCAATGTGAAAGTTTTTAAAAAATAAGTAGAACTTGCCCTCAGTTCACAATTCCTTCATAATTCGCTTATCTGTGACCAGTGTTTTAATATTTTTATATTTATTTAACAATTTATTTGCACACATTAAACAGATGTATAAAACAAACAGAAAAATAGGTACAAATGTGATGCTTATTTCTTCTGTGATACTTATTTATTTTTAATTTTGTATTTATAAGAAATTGAAATACTGTTGAAACAAAATAGATGATAGTATCATGTATATAAATACCTATTTCTAGAAAGAGAACAAATAAGGTTGTAATAAACAAACATGTTCCTGTTGACAGGATATTGATATTTCAGTATCACTTTGACAAAAGGTAAAAGTTGTAAGAAAAAGAAAAAGTCGATTTTTCCCCTTCATCTGTCTACACCACCTGTCTTGTCAGCTTTTTCTCAAATTCAGCTCATGTGTACATAGGATCTTTGAAGTTAATGTGATAAGCTTTTTGATGCCTCTTAACTCATGTTGTGAGTTTCCCTTATTGGTCTACATTTTTGTGAATGCCGTGATAAATTAATACACGAATTTTATTTTGTTATAATTAATTGTAGCATGATTTAAAATGCTTTCAACAGTATTGTAATTTTTTAAATATATTTGACATCTTAAGCCCTAATTTTGAATTGAAATTCGAAGCAAGTCTTGTGGCTAAATTAATGCTGAAGCTGAACATTTATTCATTATGTTACAGCAGCTAATTCTCACTTGACAATTTTCATTACGGTTTTTTTTTTCTTCACTTTCTATAACTAGCTGACCCGCGCTCTTCGGCGTCACATTTTCCATTAATGTTAAGCTCCGATTTGTCTTAGCGTGATGATATACATATAACTAAAACTAAAACAAAATAAATGGGCTATCTAACAATGTAAGAATTTTTCAAATCGGAGCAGTAGTTAGTTCCTGAGATTAACGCGTTCAAGCAAACAAACAAACAGGTTGTTTTTTTTTTGTTCTTTAGTCAATATTATTTTAAATAAGTATGAAGTAATTTTTTATTAATTATATTTTTTAATGGATTTTTATTTTTTGAAATTATTATTTTTAATTGATTGAGATTTATTGATTTTAAATTTTATTTTTATTCATATTTTTTGTCATTTACTCTTTTTTAACGTCACTTTGTATTCATTTTGTTAATTTTTATATTAACACCTACACTTTTTTTCTACTTAATTTATTGTTATTTATATGCGTATTGTGCGTTCGAGCGTACGGCACCCGTGGGCTACAGCTGAAAATCAGCGTAAGGTGGTAATATCTTGTCTTGCGACCTGACATTATGCCGAGCTGAGGCCCTTTTAGCACAAAATATTCTAACAGATAACATTAATTTCATAATTTATTGTAATGTGTTTTTTATTGCGCCATTATATGCAATTTTCTTTCAAACAAACCAACTCTTCAGCTTTATAATATTAGTATAGATTGTCCCCTGCTAGGCAAAGATATGTATTTCTAAGTGTCAAATAAATATTTTGTATTTTATTACAAGCTGATGCTCGCGGCTACGCTCGTTTGACAAATTATATAGTAAAACCTTCCTCAAAAACCACTCTATCTTTGGAGGACATTGTTTTGTAATATGTAGTGATTTATTTTTATTGCTTTGTAATGCTTGTGTTTTGTTATCTCCGTGCAATTCGTCAGGAACTATTCGAATAAAATTGTCACGCCCATCCAGCGTTTTTTTGGCTTATCTCTGGGCTACGACGCCCGTCCTCAGACACCCAGTGTGTGACGTAATTTTTTATTTTTATTATTATTATTTAGCGTTTGATCTCCAACTCTGTTTTTATAACGGTTCAGATTCAATTATGCATGAGCCATTGCCATCATGTGCCATCATCAAAAACCGTCCAAGTGCGAGTCGGACTCGCGTACCGAGGGTTCCGTACAAACCTGCAGGTATGTATTATTAAGAGAATTTTTTTTAATTTTTTTTATTATATTTTTTATGAGCAAAAGTTGCGGTTCACGATTTATGACTTATTAAATAAAACTACTCACTAGATCTCGTTCAAACCTATGATATGGTAATTTGGCTACGGAACCCTAAAAAGAAAGAAATAAAGAAAATTTTGCATTTTTCCTATTACCTCTCAACCGATTTCTCAATTTCAGCTGGTGTTCAGTTTTCTCCTAATATCGTCCCACTTGCGAAGTTTATTGCGATCCTGCAGTCAATTAATACGAAACTAATGATTGTTTTATTAGGATTGATTGCCTTACGGAAAAACACTGACATTGATGAAACCTTTTGGGGTTCCGTGGGAGTTAAACCCGTAGAAACCCTAAAATTTATTGCAGGTCACGTCAAAGACAACCAATTCACTGACCGTCAAATTTCAAAACTATGAGCGATGTTACTCAAATATTTGAAATAATATCTACAAGATAGGTATCGTAGTATGGTTGATAAAAATAGAAATCAATTTACCACCTTAATTTAGTTTTTCATTTAAAATATTCTTTCCTCTAGCTATTCACTAATTTAATTGTAAAAGATATCATTGCCGTAGACATTTTGTTTCTATTAAAATCCAGTGGCAAATATGTCCAAAAAGTGTACTCCGCAAAAAAAACTCTTCTTTGTAATTTTCAATCAAAATTTTAATTTGAAAAACACAATTTAAAATTTATTATAATATTATACAAAGTTTGCTCCGGTTTTCAAATGAATTGCTAATATTTTTATTTAAATATTTAATTCGCAAAATGTTTTATGGTAAACTAATTAATTCTTTAGGGTTCACATATTGCATTACAATATCAAAACAAAAAAAAAATGAAACAACTGTGCATTAATTTATAATTTAACCGTCTTATTTATAAACGTAACGATACCCCATTGTTCAGATATGTATTTAAAAAAAAAACTTTAGGAAGAGTCGGTCTAATAAACTTTTACCCCATTTTAATAACTATGTAGTTTTAAAACACAATTAACGTTCTAACAACCTCATAAACACTCAATTACAATTTCAAATCAGTGAGCCCTAGACCGGAAATAACAACCAAAAACTCTGTCCAAAAATATGCTTAAATACTCCCAAAATAAAAATCCTCACGATGGTAATTTATTCGAAAAAGCCAAACAAAGATAAAAAAGGTAATCGTGATCACTTTCGGCCAGTAATAAAAGTTTCTTAATTACTTACATTACATCCTATTGAAGTCGCTAACTGCTAAAAACTTCCACTTTCGTCAGAAAAAAAAAACAAACACACTGCACTTTGAACTTGAATCTAGAACACTTCAAAACTAAACGATTTAAAAAATCACTCGCAAAACTAAATCCGAAATTCCAAATTCGAATTTCTCGAACGTATCAACACTCGGGTAGTGAGTAAGCGACACACGACTGCTCGCTCCGCTCTCCAATCAGCGACTGCCGACGCTAGATTTTCAAGAGCGGAAGAAAAATCCGCCTGACGAATGGCGGCGAGAAAATATTTACCGAAATACGTTCCTAATGAAATATTGTTTGGACGACAGGAAATCTGAGAAATGATATACCTGGGTAAAGTATTTTTTTACTTTTTACGAATGTGTGGTCTTTTTAGAAGTTCGAGATATGGGCCGTTGGTCGTGTCCTCGTAAATATGAGGTGTTATGTTCGGCGATATTATGTTATGGTCGGTCGTCTGTACATATAAATTTGTTCTTGTAAAACAACTATCTGAAAGAATAGGAAATTTGATGGAAGATTCTATTCTATATTTTATATGGCAAACAAAGCCGATGTTAACTATTCTGCCAATGTCAAAAGAAGACTGAAAAAGCAAATGTGTATATAAGTAAGTTTTTGCTGGTAAACTTCTCTCGAAGTCTGTTATGGTTTTGACACGTCGTGTGATAGCGAAGCTGAAACTTCAACATTGTGCAGGTTTTTCGACCTGCTATTTTAAATTCTTAATGATGTCAGCGATTATATACACGATAACAGTTAAAGTTGTTAGTAAGCTCGTGTTTAAAATCTCTTTTTCTTATAGTATTGACAGTAGGGGCTAACGAGGGGTCGTTAGACCTCAGGAATAGAGTTTTTCAGTTTCTCAGAGGTTGCTCTGTTTCTCAGTTCGTTGCGCCACTTCTGTACAGCTAAAACACTAGGAAGTGGTGACGGCGGGCATTTTGGGGGACTGTCTTTTGTAAAAACTTGACGTTCAAAAAGTGCTGGCTCTCAGCCTAATTTGAATAAATGACTTTAGACTTTGACTTGATGTAAAGTTTTGGTATTTAGCTGTATCCGGTCAGACAGAAAGTCGACCTCGACATAATTAGGGAAAGGTTAGGCAATTCCTATAAATCATTAGTATATTAGGATAAGGATACTATAACAGGTTTCTAGTTTAAACAAGTGGCTTCGCCAGATGTATTATTATAACTGTCTTCTTCAAAAGGGAGTTTTCTATGTCCGGGTGTATGTATTTATTTTTGTATGTTCACCCATATCTCCGCCAAACGAGGACTGATTTCAATAAAAAAATATTGTATTCGAAAGCTTATAATTATGTACTTCTGAGGTGTTCCCATTTTCATGAAGTAAGAATCTGATGATGGTCGATGGTCGTCGCTCGGTCGACGATGGTTGGAATGCCCATGAAAATCGAGGGAAACCCTCAAATTTTATAGGCACATGCAATGTTTTACTTAAACTTTCTAAGTCAATTCAGATATTTGTGCCTGGTAATTATCAACTCATTTGCTGAGCTGATGATAGAACGCATAAGTTAGGATCTGATGATGGGATACCGTAAAGATGTTTGTTTGTTCAGCGATATTTTCGCGAATTGTCATCCGATTTGGATGAATCTTGTCTTGTTTGGAAGAGTATTTTCTGATGAAGAACTTTGGAGGTTGGCAACGGAACTCTTCAATAAAATATAGCAATTGGATCGGGATTGCTGAAATCGCATGTCTTATATTTTTTATTTTTATTACATTATTATTGTTTATACCAGTTCATAGCAAAACATCAGGCCAGTACGCTGTGAATGGGTTCGCAGGTACCACTAAAAACTGAAAAATAAAAAACCACCAAAAAAACACCGACTTCCGAAATTAAAGTTATTTCATACTTTTATTTTTTACTTTTTGGAAGTCGGTTGAATTTTTTTGTTATTTAAAACTATTTCGTTCTTGTTCGTTGCTAGGTGAATAGTGTATAACCCACAGTGCAAGCTGAAAACATATTTAGCTCATAAGGTCATTGGGCAGTGTAGAGGAGCATAAAGAGAGGATTTCTGGAAATTCCTACGACAACGGAAAAAAGGAAAATGTGCGAACGAATTCTCGAGCAAAAGCTAGTTTTAAAGGACATGGTAAAAAGTGGCCTATGAATCAACACATGCGAAACTTTTACCATTATTCCTAGTTTTTTTTTTAATTACATTTTAATGATTAGAATAGAACGGACACTTTTTAATTACGAAACCATTTTAAAAGGTAACTCACTTGGGTTTTATAACCCTGCGCCATTATTTTAAAATGAAACAAAGCACTCTCAGCGCTGTAAGATTTTTAGTTACCTACAAAAAGAATAAAGCAATTAAAGCGCTGTATGACACGAACACTATTGACACTGACAGTCGATGAAATGACAGTTGACACTTTGATGTAATGTATTTGGCACCTGATACCAGGGAATCGGCCGTCGACCTAACTTACCACGCTTTCGTATGTTAGAAGAACATAGTAACACTACTCTATACCATTTTTTGGTGAGATAAAAAGTCTGGCAGCTCTGGGATCTTAGTCCATTTGGTATGTTTCTATTGTTTGGTATGTTTTATAAATAATCTCAAAATCCGAAATCATTTTGGATATTTTACAATTCTGAAAAGTGTCCGTGATTTTAATTTAGTTTCAGTCGAACATATGCATTATTTAAAACACAGATAGTAAATTCACGTCTCTGTTGGTTCTGAGGCGAACGATGTATGGGCGCTGAGCAATGTCCTTTCATTACGGCTTTCATTATAACTTGTAATTTTCAACTTAAAAATCAAACAGAAGGAAAATACTTCTTATAATTAATTTCGTATAAAACGATATTCTACATTTCTTTTTTCTTAATTTTAGACTTAATTAGTACGGAGATGAAGGGGCAGAATCGCCATTTATTCGTCTATTTTCTGCTTTGAAGTTTCAGCCAGCAGAGCAGTTCCGTGTTTCATGCTGACGTTTAAAACAGTCTGAAATTGTTTCTCTGCGCCTTTCTTTGTAACTATAGAACCTGATGATATTTACACTCAAGTCACACGTCCCGCGTAAAACAGAACACTCTCGGCGTCTAGCTCGCACTAATGAGGGCATAATATATTCCTTTTTATGCTTGCTACAGACGCCAACTTGTCGCGATGAGCTTGTTTGAATATACTATCACACCTGTATAGAAGAAAAATACTGTCAAAAAGAATGCAAAAGAAGGAATTTAAGACTGTAAAACCTTACTTCTTATGAGGTCACAAAATGTTTTGGGAACACATTCATAGTGCGTAAAGCAAAGCAGTAGAATTCCTTGCCGGAGTCTGTGTTTCCTTAGCTACAACCTGAGAGTCTTTAGGTCAAGAGTGACTAGGTTACTTCTAGGCCAAGCGTTTTCCATCTTCGGCCGCATCATCGCTTACCATCAGGTGAGATAGTGGTCCATCGCGTATAAAAGTAAAAAAAAGGTCATATTTATTTTAGCAATATTTATGTATGGGATGTCATATTTAAAGTTTATTGTTTTATTTTTAAGTATCTATAAGTTTTACACACGGTGTCATCTCTTTTATTTGGCTCTGCTTTCGCAGGTTTGCTGGAAGAGATTTCTTTAGAAATAATCACCTTTGAAACTAGTTTTCTGTATACTTTCTTTATATATTATGTTTAATGTATGTAGATAAAGTGTTAAATAAATAAATTAAAAAAAATGCGAATGTTTAGATGGATCGTTGGATAGAAGTTCGTTACTTAACCATGCTAAAACGGCTGAACGTATCTGGATGTGACACAGGGTTAAAGTATAGTCTGGCAATAGCACTCTGCTTTATTATTCATTCGGAAAGAATGTTCCCTTGAAATATTAAGTCAATGCCTGCCAGTGTTGCGGAATTTGTTCGAAAGAGTCACCGCGGTCCTGGAACTCGAAGGCTATATGGAGGAACACAAATGGGTTTTATTCAGTAAGAGAGTGATGCTCCCTTCTTCTTCACCCAGGGCGGGGGGAGTCATTTGATGATTTCCCATCTTTAAAAAAAGGGGAAGAGATGTCACTGAACCGCTTTTATTGTGATGCCATTTCATTTTGTTTGCTTCTTAGAGAATCTTAATAAATATACTGCCTTTCCTTATCTCGACTTATTTTTAAAGGAATACGATTTCTAAATATACTGCTTTCGAGAGGTTCTACCAAGTAGTTCTACCGAAAAAAAAAAAACAAACACTAAAAAGGTCCCAGCATGTTTTATACAATCAATTTGGCATTCATTTTATTACTCAATTCAGATGTCTATGTCCACATTTAAAATTATCAAACCGGGTATAAAAAACCTCTACGCGAAAGGTTTCACACATGTCCACAACACTACACTTTGAATGTCAACGACAGTTGATTCCCCTGTGGTTTCTCCGCTGAAATGTGGGTTTAGGTCACGTGCAGACGTTTGCTTGCCTTTTTACGAAAAGGGGCTTATTCTTAACCCTGACTAAGTAAATGTTTAAAAGAGCAGCTCGTCAATGCTCTTGGGATAACCCCCGTTTGATGAACCTAAACCGACCTTGTTCTCTGGAGTCTGTGTGAACAACCTTACAGCTATCTCTGTCAAATTTACGGTAATCTCTTACTAGCTTTGCCGTGACCACTTCGTTGAGCGTATTTGTCAAGTTAATATACAACCTATGACTCTCACAAATAACGTGGCTTTCTATTGATAAAAGAACTTTCAAAATCGGTTCAGTAAATCTAGAGATTATCTGATCCAGAGACCACCAAATGCATAAGATCAGAGATCAAGATCTGACGCAGTTGCTGACATCAGATCAGTGATTGAACTCTATCAGACTGCTTGAAAAGCGACTTGTTTGGAACTATTGAGTCGTTTTTTGTGGTCGGATTTTTTGACAAAGTTATATTTTTCATTTCCGACATTTTGATTGAATTCCATTTTTGGAATCGTCTAAATTCAAAAGTCATTTATTCAAATTAGGCTGAGAGCCAGCACTTTTTGAACGTCATGTTTTACAAAAGACGGACTCCCAAAACAACCGCCCGGCACCACTTCCTAGTGTTTCAGCTGTGGAGAAGAAGTGGCCAGCAAACTCCCCACGCCCTATATTTTGATACCTCACTTGATGATGACACTACACGCAAAATACGCGCTTAGTCGTGGAGTTGCGGAAACCAGCCCAATTTACATACATACATACCTCACTTGATAGGTTATGATATTTTGCCAAAAATTTGCCATTTTAAGTCGGGTAAAAACCTTACCAAAACAAATTTTATGATACAGTCATAATAAAGTACATGTACAAAGGTGAGCTTAACTCAAAGTTGAGATTTCTCCGAGCAAACCTTGTCTCAAGCACTATAACAATATTAAATGAAGAACATCATGGCAACGGTAATTAATGTCAGTGTGTTGTTTACCGTTGTCCCGATGTTGCCTTACACACGTGTCAGGGAACATATGTACATGTTTACAGGTACACCTAGGGGATCAGAGGTATACCTGTACGTTTTGAGATAGCGGTAACGTGCTGTTTTGAGATAGTGATATCCTGTTGTGGCTAATGTTTTATTCTTGTAGTTCGGTTGAAATCAGAAATTTGTGCAGAATTATTTATATCGATCGTCTTAGAAAGCTTGCACGTGTAAATGTATTAAATCTATACTAATATTATAAAGAGGTAAAATTTGTTTGTATGTTTGTAAGTTTGTATGTAGGGGGTAATCTCAGGAACTACTGGTCCGATTTGAAAAATTCTTTCAGTATTAGACAGCCCATGTATCGAGGAAGGATATAAGCTACACATCATCACGCTAAGACTAAAAGGAGCAGAGCATTAATGGAAAATGTGACGCAAATGAAGTTGCGCGGGTCAGCTAGTTGTTTATAAGGTTGAATGAAAATGTGTGTTTTCTAAAATTTACACCACACTGCTTTGAATATTTTTTTTTAGTTTAAAAACTTTCGGTAAAAAGTGGTTCAGTATAAATAAAATTGCAAATTAGTGATTTTTCATAAGTTTCTTCATAAATTAATATACTTTGCTCATCACTTTAAAAAGCGAGTTCAATCAAAACCTATCTAAAGCTACACTTTAATAAAAAAAAAACTTTTTACAAAATAATACAACCGTGTTTATGTTAGTTTCACCGTATTTATTTTTTACTTTGTAGTGTTTTTTTTTTTGGCAGTCGGTTGTATTTTTTTGTAAAAAGTTTTTAGTTTTTCACTTTTTAGTGGTACCCACACCTCTATAAAATCGCAGAAAAGCAAACTACGCAATTTCGATTACTTCGATGACATAAAACCATTATCCAAGTAGACGAATTCCAGCTATTTCGATTTAATATAGGTGACCGGATAAAAATCAGGAAAAACAAGTTTCATGAATGAAAATAAAAATTATTTAGGGGCACCCTGATTTTATTCTTTTTCGATTTTTAGTATTAGTAAAATATAGCAGAAAGAAAAACATATTTTGTGAAAATATCAACTTTCTACTCGTGGTTAAATAACAACAGCCACACGGGTTGATCTTCAAGGTAAAGCAACGCATGACAAGGTTGGTCTATGGATGGGTGACCATCTTAACGAATCGAGTTTCCTCCGTACCTCGGAAAGCTCGTTAAGCCTTTGGTCCCGACTGTCATTTCTAGATTTTTGGCAGTCGTTACCAGAAGCCAGTAAATCTGACTCCAGTCTTGCCAAGAAATACCATTTTACCCAGTTAATGGGTTGTGGAGGTCTGGTAGGTAGCCGGTCCACGTAAAATACTGTTATTTCAGCTTTATCCACTTTGATTGGATGCCGACACCAATTTAGTTGGGAAGGGGCTAGACAGATGTTCTACTTATAACGTTCATGAGATAGAGCCTGATGTCAGACGGATGGAAAGCAGAGGCTTGGTAATCCATTAGTAACGGATCCTATGAATAAATAAATATGAATCTTTCAAGTCAAATCCCTACTTGCCTATTATCTATACTTATGATAAATCTGTTGAGAGGTCAATTCTGAACATGAAATATATTTCCAAAATAACTATCAGGGGCTGACTAGGGATCGATACTGATGCCAAAAATGCAATCAGTAAAATTTTTGTCTGTCTGTCTGTATAACCGTTATAGAAACAAAAACTACTCGACGGATTTTAACGAAACTTGGTATAATTATTTTTCATACTCCCGAGCTGGTTATAGTATACTTTTTATCACGCTACAATCAATAAAAAAAATGAAAAAAAATAATATGAAAATGTGAAAGTTTAGTTGTTTGTTACTCAATCACGCCAGAACGGCTTAACGGATCTTAATGAAATTTAGAACAAAGATAGATTATAGTCTGGAATAGCACATAAGCTACTTTCAACCCCGGAAACATGTTCCCTAGGGATCACGCGGGCGAAGCCGCTGGCAGAAGCTAGTATATTATATTATTATTATATATTATACTAGCTGACCCACGCAACTTCGTCTGCGTCACATTTTCCATTAATTCTGCGCTCCTTTTTGACTTAGCTTAATGATATAGCCTATAGCCTTCCTCGATAAATGGGCTATCTAACACTGAAAGTTCTTGAGATTAGCGTGCTCAACCAAACAAACAAACAAACAAACTCTTCTGCTTTATAATATTATAACTCAGAGGTTCTCAGATTTTGATGTGCAAGGCGTTGCGAACGTTCGACACTCGACTCTCGTGCGCGTACCTGAGAGTTTCTCTGATTTTGTTCAGCAAGGCGTTGTGAACGTTCAGGTGAAGATTCTCCCATACGGCGTATTCTTGCTGCCCGTGCTTGAGAACTATGTTTAGTAAGTTGAGACATGGCTCTCTTTAGGCATTTTCAAATGTTTAAGAAAATGTTAATAGCGTGTAATATTCTAGCTCTGAAAAGAACTGTTGTGTAGCCCTGAAAAGAACTGTTGGTTAGCCCTGAAAATAACTGTTGGTTAGCCCTGGAAAGAACTGTTGCTTAGCCCTGAAAAGAACTGTTGTTTGGCTCTGAGAAGAACTTTTGCGTAGGTGCAGTTTTAAGAACGAAATCTAAAGAAAATCGCACGAAAATTATTAGACTTCGCGCACGACCGCTGCATAGGGAGCCGACGTACTTATACTTATCTATGGAGCCGACCTCGCGGCTGAGCCGCGCGGGTACCTTACTCATAGATCTAAACTCCCCTCCCGCACGCGCACCCCCGCCTTGGTGACGTCCACTTCGCAACGGGTCGTGCAGCAGAAATCGTAATATTTTAATTTCGCCATAACTTCAAAACCAAACGTCCGATTTTAATCATTCAAAGACCAAATATTATCTACATAAACTGTACTTAGTGATGAAATACTTTATTTTGATAAAGATTTATAGCATGAGTAAAATAAACGCGTTTAAATGTAGTCCAAAAAAAATCAAGATTTTTAAATTAAAAAAATGGTTGTTGTGCCTCACTCGACATAGATAGGTATAGTGTGTCCCGGACTTTTTTGTAGATATTTATAAGATCTACAATTAATTAGAACAATGTATGGTTCTATCTTTTATAGTTTAGGCAGCGTACACAAAAGAAGTTACTTTTCTGGTTGATTTTTACACCTTGTGTCCGAAAAACCCAAATATCTTACGGAACCCTATATTTTTCCAAAATAAAATATAGCCTATGTTACTCGTGGATAATGTAGCTTTCGAATGGTGAAAGAATTTTTAAAATCGGTCCAGTAGTTTTTGAGCCTATTCATTACAATCAAACAAACAAACAAACAAAAAAACAAACAAAGTTTTCCTCTTTATAATATTAGTGTAGATAGTGTAGATTATCATAAATTATAAATGCGAAAGTAACTGTCTGTCTGTCTCTTCTTCATGCCTAAACCATTAAACCGATTTGAATGAAATTTTGTATAAAGATAGTTTGATATCCGAGAATGGACATAGGATAGTTTTTATCCCGGAAATCCTACGAGAACGGGAACTATGAGGGTAAATAGGTTATATATATTCCGGGAGCGTGTTCCCTAGGAATCACGCGGGCGAAGCCCCTGGCACACTCTAGTTATTAAATAAACCTCATCTCTTTATCTTTAAAAATGATGACTTAGGTAAATACCCATTTCAAAAAAAACTAAATTAAATATTTGACTTCACTTGGAATTTCAGATTCGCTAGAAATTATTAAGATTTGGTAACCAAATTAGGGGTGGAACTTTTTATTGAAACACTGGTCTAGATATTACAAGACGTTAGGCTAAATTAGGAATAAATTATTCTTAATTTTCTAAAAGATTCGGGCTAGTATATTTTGTTAATACTAAGGTTAAGTTGGATCATTTAAACTAACTATTTACACCTGTTAAAATTGTAGATGTAGGTAGTATTTAAATTTTAGAGATTTATCCAATACTGACCAAAAATCCAGAAATGAACTTTTACAATGTGTACAAATTAACCCAAACTTCATTTTAATACGAGTTGAGAATATTAACGAAAAGAGAAAATAGAAAGCTACACTATTTATTTAGTGACAAAGGTGTTTTGGTCCCAAAAACTTGCCCGACGAGCTACGGGAAGACAAAAAATATGCTTGACACTCAATTGCAGTTTAATATTCCAACCGAGCGATTACAAACAGCCAGAATATGTGCAGGTATTAAATTAAGGTGAGCTAACGATAACACCCACCGTTGAAGATGTAGAGATTGCAAAAAAAAACATTACCTCTTCAAATAATAAACTATTTACACTTAAAATAGAAAATAAAACTCCTCACTAAAATACGGCTTCAAAAAATTCGTCCCCACCGCTATCGACTGGAAGTGAGGACAAAAGACTGGTAGCATTGCCACGTTGTATGGCAATGCTTATCCTCTGTCCAAGGTAAAAGCCAGCCCTTAGCTGACGCTTCGCGTGATACATTATTCAGAAACTCTGGCAAAGAATTTGAATAATATCGATAACCTGCATCAATAAATAATAATATATAACTTGAAAAACGTTAATAAAATAATACCATTTGTGAGAAAATAAATAAAATCGGTTGAAAAAATAGTGAAGTTTCACGAGTTCGAAGTTATTCTTGTCACCTTGTCATGCAAATGTTGTTGGTACTCGAATGTGTGACTTGGGAGTGACTTTACATGCAATTGGTGCTGTCTTGGTTTATCATAGATTTTAAAGCGCCAACCCTAAAATTTTTTCGTGATATTTAAGTTTTTTTTTTTTACAGCGTCCTTTTGTTATTTTCAAAAATCTAGTCATACTTGACTTAGCTGGACTTTTGACATTGTGAAAATGGGACAACGTTACGCGTCTTATGTAGTTCCAACACTCTATCACTATCATGATGCCTGACATTGACGCTTTATGTGATAGCACTGGTTTTCTAGGTTTGTCAAAATTTCATAAAAAAATACGTTTTAATTAAAGGTACATTAGAAATAGTAGATACATTTTAATAATTTATTTAGGGACAACAAACAGCAGTGTACAAATAACGTAATATTACAGATTAAACCTTAATAATAGAGATGACAAATACACTACTCACAACGCTAAAGAAATAGTACTGCACAGATCTACTACTTGTTAGAAAGAACGAATATAATACATAAATATAAAATATATATAAAGTAAACAACCTTTAATCATGCAAGTTTTCTTGCCGACCCTACAAGCTTAACTCAGCCATTCTGTGCATGTTTTGATAATGCCCAAAATGTGGATGTATTTTGGCATACTACCGGTACGGAGGCACTTACTTTAAATGCATGATACTGGCTTTTCCCGAAAAAGCTGAAGCATGTTTGTGGATAAATTCAGGTAGAATTTTATAAGGTTTTCAGTCGAAGGTTTTTGCGTTAAAAACTAAAGTAACTTTCTTGTTTTATCGTGAGCAACAAGAAAATGGATGTTTAAAGCTGCGTTTCTGAAGCGAAAATTACTGCAAAGTGAATGTGAAAAATTGTTAAACACGTGCTTACTCCTTGGTTCATTGAATGACTTTTCAACAGCCAATCGCATCAGTCAAATTCAAAAGTCCTTCGTTCAAATTAAGCGGAGTGCCAGTACTTTAAGGACGTCAAAGTTCTAAAGTTCTACATAACGACAGTCCCTCAAAACCAAAAAGTTTCTTTGCATTTTAATTATTCCGTTACTAAGTGTTTTGATAATTACCTTCCCTTAAGTGTGTACAAGAGTAATATCGGAGAGTAATAAGGACTCTTAGTCCCAACATCTTTCAGAACACAGTTTTTTTTTTTTTTCAGTTTCCCAGCTACCCTTTCAACTCAGTTTGATGGCTGGCATATGAATTCACATAAAGATTAATTCATGACTCAATGAAGCACGCACAATATAATAACGACGATGGCCGTGACCCGACTAGCTTCCTTGATTTTAAGTGAATTCTGATGTTCTTCTAATTTAAGATCTGTGAATTTATTTCCTGCGACATCTAACTCCGATGAATGCTGACGCACCTAGCATTATAATGTCATCATTTACCTAGCCTTTTCCCAACTATATTGTTGTCGGCTTCCAGTCAAACCGGATTCAGCTGAATACCAGTATTTTACGTGGAGCGGCTGCCTACCAGACCTCCACAACGGATTAACTGGGTAACATGGTACTCAGGACTGATGTCAGATTTTCCGGCTTCAGACAATCCGTAACGATTGCCAAAGATCTCCAAATGACAGCCGGGACCAGAGAGGACTCTCTTATTCGCAAGAGACACCGTGGCTCTGGAACACAAAGGGCAATGAAGGAACATGGTTGGGTTTTAGTCAGTAGAAGTCTGACACTCCCTCCCGCTACACCCAGAGCGGGAGGAGTCATTGGATGATTTCGCATCCCTAAAAAAAAACAGGGATACCTGCCTCACTCTACAGACTAATTCTCTTTTGCATTGTATAATTTTAATCATAAATTATTTTGTTACGAATGTAACCCTGACTTAACAATAACAACTGGTTTAAAAAAGTGTCCATGGAGTTTCTTGCACGTTCTTCTCCATAGGATCTACTCTTTGGAACGTGCAACTGCCGCGCTGGAAACAGGGTCGGTAAGTGTGTTTTGTTGCAGAACGACCTGCTGATCTTATCGCGGCAGAATTGAAAAAAAAAAGTGTTTATTCACAGTAATACATTGTACAACAAAATCATTACCTCTGCCAAACTGCAAAGCAGTTTGTTGGCAGATGTAGCTCCTTTTATCTAACACAAGCATTGATAGTTTTTATATATCAATGAGCACAAGTAAAGAAAAATATGTTTAGTTATGCCCAACAGTGAGGCTTTGACAAAACACATTGAAAAGGTATTTATGTATTTTCTATTTAAATGAGCAGCTAGTAACTAACAGACCTTGATTATTCAAAAGTGCATGTTACTGGTCTATTTGAAATAATGGAATTTGTATTTGTTAAGAAATTAAAAAAAAGTGGTCGTTTCGTCTTGTTTGACTTTTTCGCGTACGCCAGCACATCAAGCACAACAATCTGTCAAATTTCTTTAATAGATTTTCAACTTTATCGCTGAAGTTTAAGTTTCAAGGTTGATTGGGAAAATATGACAGTTTCGTATAGTAAAATTAAGCGCGTGTAATTATTAAATTAAGCGCATGTATTTATTAAATTACGCGCGTGTAATTATTATGACACGCCTTGCAATATTATGTTAGGTTTCGAAGCGGGCACCATCGAATGTTTAGGAATAAACACGCAATGCTGAGATGTTGCTAATTAATCGGAACGTCGGCCATTCGTTACGAGATTGAAGACACGGTTGGCGCAGTGGTTGAGCGATTGACTGCTGCGCAACATGTCGCGGGTTCGATTCCCGCACGGAAGAAATATTTGTACGACCTACAAGTATTTGTTCCGAGTCTGTGTGTTTTTCTATCTATCTATATCTTCTATCTATCTATTCTATACTTATAATAAATCTGTGGAGAGGTCAATTCTGTACATGAAATATATTTCCAAAATAACTATCAGGGGGTGATTAGGGATCGATACTGATGCCAAAAATGCAATCAGTACAATTTTTGTCTGTCTGTCTGTCGGTCTGTCTGTCTGTCTGTCTGTCTGTCTGTATAACCGTTATAGAAACAAAAACTACTCGACGGATTTTAATGAAACTTGGTGCAATTATTATTCATACTCGTGAGCAGGTTATAGTATACTTTTCATCACGCTACAATCAATAGGAGCAGAGCAGTGAAGGGAAATGTTGGGAAAACGGGAGAAGTCCAATGACAGCATATGTCTATCTTTTATGATTGACAAACAATAACACGTGTAACTCCCGATAGCTTAGCAGTTCGAAGCTTTCTGATTGTATTTGTCTACTCTTACGTTTATAAAAGTCTCAGTCGTCCCTAATTAACATTAATAAAAGTTAACATTATTAACTATTCCTTAAAAAAGAATCATAGAAATCGGTATAGAAACACCAAAGTTATACATGAAAAACGCTAATAATAAGCCATCGTGCGTGAATACTGAATCATGCTATAAGGATTATTTTTGTGGTCGCGAACGCACAGGCAGGCGGCTAGCTTGGCGCCTAGAGGCTAGCGACACAGTATCTAGCGAGTAGCTTCGGAAAACGGCTTACGACAGTTTGCAATATCCTTTAATAATTATAATGTCGAGGGGAAGATGGTTATAATTTCGCTTTACACCAAACGAGTAATATTATAAATGTGAAAGTTTGGTTGTTTGTTACTCAATCACGCCAGAACGGCTTAACGGATCTTAATGAAATTTAGAACAAATATAGATTATAGTCTGGAATAGCACATAAGCTACTTTTCATCCCGGGAATATGTTCCCTAGGGATCACGCGGGCGAAGCCGCTGGCACAAGCTAGTCTATAATATGTATGTATTTACAAAAAAAAATGTATATAAGTAGTTTATCAGCCATCTCGTTATCATAACACAAGCATCAGGTTGCTTAGCTTGGGACTATATGGCGTTGTGTGAAAAATGTCCAAGGATATATGTTGCCCGCGACTTCGTTCGCGTGTATGTTTTTAATAAAAAGTATCCTTCGTTACTTCTAATACCTCCAAAAATATGTGTGCTGAGTTTCATGATGATCGGCTAAGTAGTTATCGCGTGATAGCGTAACAAAAATACTTACATTCACATTTATAATATTACTAGTACGAATGGCTGCCAGGATCTTAGTTTTGTTTTGCGGTAAGACAAATCTTAATGAGTAGGATACCTCAAAATTTTTAACAAATTCTCAAAACATATTACAAAAGGCAAAAATAGCATAACAAACCTAACAAAACGAAATGCATAACAAAAGAGGAACAATAAAAAAAAACGAAATACTGAGAGTTGGACGCATAGAATTATACATACTGCAAAACATTCAACTGTCAACCTTTAACGAGCCTTTATGCCGGTGACTTTATATAAGCTTCAGTTTTATTATGCCTACACCTGAAATTGTCTATTGGATAAAACTGAAGAGATGGCAACCCTGACACCAGATCGAATGTAATAAAAGACAGAGTTTCATGTAAATGTAATCGCAAACATTTCTGACTCTCTGACAGTACAGCCAGCATAATAATCGGTGAATATTTTAGCATTGATATCTGCTATTTATTTGTTTGTTTATCTTAAGCATAAAAGCTAGGTTATATGATTTTGTATGCGAGAAACGGAATTTCAGTGCTATAAAAAATATTTAGCTGCATCTAGTTAGACTCAGAAAAGTAGAAAAGCTCTTAAAATATGTTCCATTCTATATTTGTATATGAACAAAGCCAATGTTGACTATTCTGCCAATGTCCAAAGTAGATTGGAAAAGCAAGTGTCTATATTAGTAAGAAAAACAATGAGCTGTACTTATGAGCTAAATTATTAATAACTAGCTGACCCGTGCAACTTCGTCTTCGTCACATTTTCCATTATTGCTCCGCTCCTAATTGTTTTAGCGTGATGATATATAGCCTATAACCTTCCTCGATAAATGGGCTATCTAACACTGAAAGATTTTTTCAAATCGGACCAGTACTTCCTGAGAGTAGCGCGGTCAACCAAACAAACAAACAAACTCTTCTGCTTTATAATATTAGTATAGATAAGTAAATAAACAATATTTATTAGACGAAACCAGCATGACACATCTTTAATTTTTTTCATATATAATTGTTCTTTAGGCAGAAAGGTTAAAGAACAAAATTAATGTGCGAAAGATGGTTTTAGAAAACTCAAATACAAAATTTGAGCCCTGCCTACTAAACTAGGAATGTTCTGTATCTTAGGAGGCGGAAATTCCTCGTCCAATTTGAATATTTTATGGGTAATTATGAAACAGTAACAACGAAAATATGTTATTTCGAGACTTACTGTTTAAACATACTTCAGAAATTGTAAGACTTTGTTTTAAACCATACTAGCTATACTTGTTTTACATTTAATAAAACTAATATTTTAAAACACCGATATATTTTCTAAATTGTCTCTTCATTTTGCACGTTGACTGAAAGTTTAATAAGAATATTATGCATATTTCATGCAAGCAGTGTTTCGCTCAACATCACGCTAAAGGGTAAATACGAAACAGGTTTTATCAAAGATAACATTAGCTGTTTGCTTGCGAAGTATAATTTTTATATTTCATGCTGAACTGGGTTTCCGGAATAACAAATTATATAACGATGGTCTTTAAAGACACAGTTTAAATACTTTTTGCAGAAATGCAGTTCTTGCGTTTGTCGGATTTTTATCATAAATTTGTATGCTATTTTAATTTTATAGTTTGAGATTTTGTTTCCATTTTTTAAATATTATTTGTTACAAACTTATGCAAAAGTTAAAAATTTAAAGCAACTCAAAACATAAAGGCGGTTTATTTCGTTTTTAAATTAGAAAATGGCTATTATGTAACGTTCAGAGTCAAAAAAAATTCCAATTCTCGAAATGTCCAATGGTGTCAAAATGCTCAAATCCCAAAATCTCCAATTCTCAAAACTTTCATGTCCAATTCTCAAAATGTCAAATCTTTGAAAATCTGGTAAATTTGTTCTACCTGCCACGGTGTCCCTTGCGAATAATCCCGCGGAGAGATGAGCGAAACATAGCCAAAATCTATTTTTATTGTTTACCAGATTCTCAAAGATTGGACATTTTGTTGGTTGGACATTTTAGGAATTGGTCATTTTGACCAAGAACGTCATGTAAGACATAAGATATTATCATGTAAGATATAACGGTCCATTGGATTACAACGGTCCACGAAATGTTTTCTAAGTTATTGTTTTTTTTTTTGTAATTTATACTTAAATTTACTTATTTACTAACATAACAAAGAGGTAAAAATGTTTGTAAGTTTGTATGTAGGGGGTAATCTCAGGAACTACTGGTCCGATTTGAAAAATTCTTCCAGTGTTAGATAGCCCATTTATCGATCGAGGAAGGTTATAGGCTATATAACATCACGCTAAGACAAATAGGAGAGGAGCATTAATGGAAAATGTGACGCAAACGAAGTTGCGCGGGTCAGCTAGTAGGTAATAAAATTATAGTTTACATGATAAATAGAAGCACCTTTTCCATCTACTGTTTAAAATATTTTAACTAACATAAAAAATGCGAAAGTGTTTCTGTTTGAATAACTGAACTGATTTTGACGAATTTAGATACGAAGATATTATGAAAGATTTTCAGAAAAATAATTATAAGCTTATAACTGTTTCCTGATAAATCAACGTTAACACGAGCAAAGCTACAGGCATAAACAAGTACCTAATAAATATCAGTTAATTCAATTAAATGGAATCTTAATCAGTTACACAGAAGTCAGACAAATTAACATGCACTCAAGAACATACATCGAATTAAGGTAAAGTGGCAGACATAACTCAAACGACAGCGCCTGTTCGGTGTGAGATAGCCTTAATGTCTCGCGTAGTTCCTCCTGAGCAAAACCGGTTTAATCCAGTTATATCCAATGTCTTAATGGATCAAATTGTCTCATGTCTAGCAGACGTCGGTACCTATTTGGTTTATAAATAGCTGTCTGAGCATTTAACAATTATTAACATGATATAGTTTTGCAACCAATTTCATATAGAAGAATGTTGTAATCGTTTTAGAAATAGACCAAGTGTGAGTCAGACTCGAGCGCTAGAGTAACAAACGAATCATATTTTTAGGGTTCCGTAGCCAAGTGGCAAAAACGGAACCCTTATAGATTCATCATGTCTGTCTGTACTTGGTAAGTAGATGTATTCTGTGAACCGCATTAAGATTTTCACACAAAAATAGAAAAATAAAAACAATAAATTTTGGGGTCCCCATACTTAGAACTGAAACTCAAAAATTTTTTTTTCGTCGAACCCATACATGTGGGGTATCTATGGATAGGTCTACAAAAATGATATTGAGGTTTGTAATATGATTTTTTTCTAAACTGAACAGTTTGCGAGAGAGATACTTCCAAAGTGGTAAAATGTGTGTCGCCCCCCCCCCCCCCCGTAACTTCTAAAATAAGAGAATGATAAATCAAAAAAAATGTATGATGTATATTACCATGTAAACTACCAGCGAAAATTGGTTTGAACATGATCTAGTAAGTAGTTTTTTTTAATACGTCATAAATCGTAAATCGCAACTTTTGCTTATAATATATACCTACAGGTTTGCACGGAACCCTCGGTGCGCGAGTCCGACTCGCACTTAGCTGGTTTTTTTTAATATAGTGACAATATGGTTGAAACCTTTAGGAATCTGCAGACTGCGCGTTAAAAAAGACTGACAAAAATTTCTGAAAAGTATTAATTAAACCTGTGTGTACCATGTGCCCATCTGTGGGCCAGCATGTTTCAGCGAACTACCCACGCTAAAATAAAATGTCAGCCACATACAGGTTTTACTTTGCACAACAAAGTTCAAGTTAACTCGACGCAAGAGCTTACGTAGCAGTTGTCGTAGCATTCTTCATAGCTTGCTTGCGTAGTAGTTGTCGTAGCATTCTTTGTAGCTTGCGTAGCAATCTTCGTAGCTTGTGTAGCAGTCTCCGTAACTTGCGTAGCAGTCTCCGTAGCTTGCATAGTAGTTTCAGTAGCTTGCGTAGCAGTCCCCATAAAGGGCTCGTATCTTCCGTATTTTGGGGCAGATAAGCGACATATCTGCCCCAAAATACGTATTAAGGCTAATCATAATATTTTAATAAAAATATACATACTGAACACCATTTTCTTCATAGTTTGTTGAGATGAATGGAAAAATTATATTTTTAATTATATTGGTTTAACATAACGTAGTTTTCCAAGAATCACTCGTTTCGTTCTTCGTTCGAGCGTATTTTATGAAATTTTCAAAGATATTTTTGAAATTTACTTTAGTGTGCAACTTTAAAAGTCAAAAAACGATGTAGTAATCAGTTTTTCTCACGTATTTTTGGGTTGCGCTAGTGTGAAACGCATGTCTAATTTATACCTTCCCGGTCGTTGATAGCTGTTCTTGTCTTAACCTATAACCGGCCTTAAATTGCGTTCTTATAAAATTGCGAGCTTTTACTTATAACGGTTCATGAATTACAGTTCGAGGTAAGGTATCCAAAAAATGATTTTGCTCGAGCGTGAAGCAAAATGGAGTTGTTTAGTTGGAAAATAGTATTACTCAAGGGTTATTTTGACGGATCAATTAAGATAATGTATTTTTATTGGTTGCTCCACAAGAAAAGTGATGCAATCGCTTGAATATAAAATCTTTTTTTTAAATTAAACATCCAACAAGCAAAGTAATAAAGAAATATTATAAGTCTATCACTACTAATAACGTTTTTATTAAAGCATTGCGGTAGACTCCTTAACTTATAATAGTATTTGCCAAGCATTGACATACTCAAGTGCATTCGTTTTTATATCTCGGTCTTATAGTTTGCTACAAGCCTGACCTCTCAATATTTATAGGATTTATTTTCTAGTAATAGCATTTTACAAGCACAGATATCCTCAAGACTAATTGCCTTTATATCTCAGTCTTATAGTTAACTACAAGATTATCTTTTAGGACACTTTTAGGAAGAAGTCTTCTATAATTGTTTGCAGTAAGACTAAATAATCCTGAATAATATTTTGATCCAATAGTAGCATTTTCTGAGAGAAAAAGATATTGTAACATACTTGGCAAGACGACTATAAGTTTTTGTCGTCATAATCTTGCTCGAGACTTTTATCAATCTAATAGTACTTAAAAAGAGCGATATAAGATCAAAAAAGCTTATAAGTTAGTAGATTAAACACTTTATTAGTAAACGTCAGCCATTTTTTTGACATTCAGTTTAGAAAATATATTGTATTATACAGTCTTCGTCTTGAGAAAATAATATATTGTATTATACATAATAGTTTATAAATAAACTGGGAATCCACACCCATTGCAGCTTTCGGATAACACAAAATGTGTTTTTGTCCAAGGCCATCTCATATTTTTAAGTAAAATCAATGAAGATTTTGTCAAAAAACAGTCGAGATCCAGAAATGCAACCATCTTGTTAATTACATCCTAAAAAGATTGAAAATCAATCATTAGCAGGCAGACTTCAAGGGAACCCTAATTTATTATAAAATGGAGGCGAGTTATTTGGACAGAGACTGCTATAAGTACTAATTTACTAACAATGGTTCTATAAAGTGCTTAATGAAGAGCAATATTAAAACATGGCGAATATTCAATAGAATTAATGAAATAATTTATTTACAACAATATACTAATGTGCTATTTGTTCGAAGGGCATCGTAAAAATGACTACATTGCGGTACACATTTACAGTAAATATGACTTCCCCAAGAGTTCACACACTATATTTACCATACATTATTAGTTATGTTTTACAATAGTACAAAATAATAGTAATAGCAATCTTACTTAGATACGTTTTTATTAAATATTTATCAAAAACAACCGGCACCACCAGCCGAAGCAACAACACAGATAACCTTTAATAAAATATACTTACAACTCATTATTAAGTACATTACTAGTGCCATACAAACAAGATTGCTTTAGTAAGATACTTATGCCAGATACTAAAAAGAGCGTTTTTACTTGTAATTGTGTAGTCTCATATCAATATAGAAGCTATTGCGCTTCGTCAAGTACATTATAGGGCTTAGTAACATTTTATAAGTTGATTATAAGATAGTTATAGAAATAAACGCTTCTATTACTGCGCCCAAATCCAGCTTTTTAGCATGCTATAAGTTTCTTATAAGTAAAAATAAAAGTAGTCTTGAGATCGTTAAGCACTGATTTTGCTAGTTGATATATAGCCAAGTCCAAATTCGAATGAATGTAGTAAAACCGGTCATAAAATTTTTAATAAGCTATCTGCCGAATTCCGATTTTTTAAGTAAACAGCATCGTTTGACTGCAAAATACCTTACTTTCTCATTCCACTTCCGTAGGGGAACCACCGGAACTGTTACTTTTTCTTCTTCTCGATCTTTATCGTATAGGCGGTAAGGTCTAACGACCCCACACTCCCTAGTGTCAGAGTTACTAAACCGCCTCAAGGGCCTCTGACATGGTTTATTTGACGACCGCCACTTGGCGGCCGGGACCACCGGCTTATACGTGCCTTCTGAAGCACGGAATTATCTTTTCATCAGACAATCAGTTAATTCAAGCCTGCAATGTTCTAGCCAAACTGGACACAACTTTTTAAAGTATTCTTCCCGTGTGAATCGAACCCACGATTACCGGGTCACAAGGCAAACAACTAAACCACTCAACAACGGAGGCTCTGTTACTGTAATTGGACACTAAAATTCAATTGTATAAATTTAATTTTAGTGTCTCTTTTAATTGCTACTAAAACACTCGCGTTTTTTTTCAACTGTGTTTAAAAAACGTTTTCAATCAACTTTTTAGACTTATATTTCTTGCGTATTATCAAATTTAAATAAAATCTGTCAATTAATTTCCAACAATAGGGAACAGGCACTACGGTGTTTCCAGTTAACGAACCGGCCATATATATTAGGCGTCCTGATAGAAAGCGCCTCAAAATGGTCGTTTTTTAATAGGGGGAAGAATTATAGTGCTTGTCCATTGCAAGCGGAGCGGAGAAACGTAGAAATATTAACCAATCATGTCAGTCAAAATGTCAGTGACTCACGAGGGACTTACCTTGTATGGAGATTTTATGTAACTTCATTGGTTAAAATGATTCATTTCCGTTTTCCGCTCTGGTCCACTGCCTCGTTCACTAGGAATGGATAGGCCTAGGCCCTTAGTAAAGACAACACCAGTCGGTGCCGTCGCAGCGTATTCCGATCTCTGCACCTGCGACACATTCTTTACAAAACACTCTCGGGGCAATAATTCATGGCTCTTTGATTTATTGCTTGAAATAGCTTAATGTGGGAATTTAATTTTTGCCGTAGAAGGGTGTGGCAATCAAATTTTTTTGGTTTGTCAGATTTTTGTGGGTTTTTTTATTTGTAATGGGTTTGCTTTTTACTCTAGTCTAGGCCAGAGATGACAGAGATAACGTCTACGATGGAGCGACCTTACCTAGATGGAGCAAGTTCTCTCTAACTTTGAAGAGGTTAGGGTTAAGCGTTTGGAAACACAGACGTAGGCAGAGAGTTCCACTCCATTGCTGTGCGCATTGTAAAAGACAATTGGAAACGCTTAACGCGTGAAATAGCAACAAGGTAGGTATGGTAACTTGCAGTGTGTCTGGATGTCCGATGGTAGAAGGAGGCCGCTGGGCGACCTCATCGTCAGCGTCGTGGAGGTCTTGGGCACTCACCGTAGTACAATCTGTAGAGGACCAACAAGCAGGCAACCTTGCGGCGATGAGCCAAGTTGTGTAGTTTGGCATTAGTTTTACGTTGCTGATGAGCCTCTTAGCTCTGCGTTCCACCGAGTCATGCGCGGCAAGCTGGCAGTTAGCTGAGCCATCCCAAAGGTGGCTGCAATAATCCATGCAGGATCGGAGTTGTGCTTTGTATAGGGCAAGGTATTGTTTACTTATATTTCGGATACAACCTCGGTGTAAAATATACTATAGCATCATAGCTGTATTTTTAGAAAATTAAGGTACGTTTACTTACATATTGTATACACTTATACAAGTATACCCAGTATACCCATGCAACAGAGGTGTGCATATCGCTATTAATCATTAACAAATCTAGGCTCTGGATTGCTAATTTCAAATTCCAGATCACAAAACCTAGTAACAGTTAGCCCGACCCGGAAATCAAACTGAAGACCTCATGATCAGCATTTTCGCTTGTACCGCTAAACAAACAAGACAGTTTCGGCTTTATATTATTTGGGTTCACAGAGTTACGGTCTACCTACAGTATTATCAATGAGGAAGCGTGGGCGTATGTAAATAAATCGAAAGTATTGAATATGTTTGAATATGGCTGCTGATATGATATTCATTCATTCGTAAGGACCATTCAACCGTCTCGATAACCGATAACAGGTATTTTATGGGTCACGTAGAACGCTGGCAGTGTTTACTTTGTTAATAAGTTAGTGATTGAAGGGCGTTATTAATTAATTAATATAATAATAAACAAAATCCCCCTACCGCAGTATCTCTACGTTGACGTCGTGGTGGGGCTTGCGCGTCCCGATGGACCTTAGGTCATACCTAGGGTGAGGGGCCAGACAAAGAGAGATACAATCCGCAAGGCAGTTTTGTGGCGAACTGTTGGGCAGTAGCGACCCCACGAACCTTATCTCCCGGGAGAAGTCTTGTTCCTCATCTACGGCTTGCCTTTATTGGCTGGCCGGAGTGAAAACTGACGAGGAACAGAGCTCCCACCTCTTCCTTGCCTTAATTGGCCGGTCTGAGTGGAGATTCGCTAGAGCATACGTGCTCGGGAGAAGGACGTATAATCCAGTAAGATGCTGGTAGGGATCTTGACCGCACTTCCGGGATTGTCCTGATAGCCGTGGTATACCTCTCCACTCCTCTAGCACCTCAGGCCATGTTGCCCTCTTGGCGCTACGTCACTTTGTGCTAGCGACCGTTTTCGGGGGCCCATTCATTGAGTGTGCAAGTCACCCCCTGCTATTTAAAAGCCGTGTATATTGTTAGTGGTCAGGCAGGGGCCAATAGTTCTATAATAAACGATTATTATTCCACTAAACCACCCAAACCCATAGCGTTTCATCTTTTGTTTCCATATTCTGCAATAGTACTGCTCCAACCGGGGATTGTCCTTGGGAATACTTTCACAGTGCAAACAGGGACAAGGGAAAATCGCCGGTTGGTGTCCCATTACATTTGACATGTCTAATGGGGCCTCTGCGAGTTAGTTTCGGCCCCTCGTACGCCTACCAAAGGACCGGGTCTCCAGGGAACCGAGAAAGTAAAAAAAACCTTCCTGTTATTTTAGCCGACCCCAATATAGTTGGGAAAAGGCTAGGCGGGTGTTGATGATGGTGTCTCGTTATTTTAGTGGTCGCTTGTATCAAATCGCATAAATTTTTATAATAAAAATATTTTTTTTAAATCCTTCAAGAGAAGCTCGTGGCTAAATAATAACAGCCGCATGGGTTGATTTTAAGGTTAAGCAACGCTTGCCAAGGTTAGTCTGTGGATGGGTGACCATCTCAACATACCGAGACTGGCCCCGGCTGTCATTTGTAGATCATTTGCGGTCATTACGGATAGTCACAAGCCAGAAAATATGACGCCAGTCTTGCCATGAAGTACCATGTTACCCAGTTAATGTGTTGTGGAGGTCTGGTAGGCAGCCACTTTATGTAAAATACTGGTATTCAGCTGAAGTTTGACTGGAAGTCGACCCCAATATATTTGGGATAAGGCTAGGCAGATGATGATGAGATTCAGACTTTACTTTGGTATTGTTCGTCAGATTGTTGAGCTCCTTAAAGTTCTGAGCTACACGATAACTGATAAACACTTCCACTTTCTAGGCAGGTCCACACAGGAAATCTGTTTGGTACTTTCCTCTAAAGACCACTTCAGATATTAACCTACATGATTTTCTTATGATTTGAACAGTACGACTGTATGGAGTTTAAAAGAGACTTTGACCTCTGCGTTTGTTTCGGTGTTCCTTCTCAAGGCTGTCAGCCAGGAAAGAACAACCTCATCTAGTTTAAAATTACCAAAAAAAGATTGACTTGTAAAAGTGTTATTTACAACCTACTTACAAAATAGATATCATTTATCACCGGTACATGGTAGACATATTATCCCACTCACACGCACAAAACGTTTTGGGAACACATTCATAGTGCGTACAGCAAATAAGTGAAATTATGCCGGAGTCTATGTTTCCTGATAGCTACAACCTGGGAGTCTGTAAGTCAAGAGTGAATAGGTTACTTCTAAGCAAGCATGACATCTACAAATGACAGCCGGGAACAACGGCATAACGTGCTTTCCGAGGCACTGAGGAAACTCGGTATGTCATAGTCAGCTCCATCTTCGACCATAATTATATTCGCTTACCATCAGGTGAGATAGTGATTTTTTTTTTAAGTAAAAAAAAACATTCAATGAGACCATGTCATCCAAACACTCATATCCATAGTCCACCCTCATACACATAACTACACAAAGAATCATTACGAAACGTTATTTATAGTGCAGCTTGTTTGCGACGGGACCTTTGCGCACCCATCCTCGATATAAAAAAATAAAATAAAAGAAATAAATATTCTTGGACATTTCACACAACGCCATATAGTCCCAAGCTAAGCAATGTAATGCTTGTGTTATGGTAACGAGATGGCTGATAAACTACTTATATACATTTTTTTTTGTAAATACATACATAGATAGAAAAACACCCAGACTCGGAACAAATACCTGTAGGTCGTACAAATATTTGTTCTGTGCGGGAATCGAACCCGCGACATGCTGCACGATATATTAAGCACACAGGCCGCTTGTTTGTGTCCCACATTCAGAGCTTAAGTACGTACGTGCGTGTCGTCAAGCGGAGCCGCGGGACGTGATAGTGGATGCGATTGAAATGTTGCGTTGTTTCATGAACATTGTTGAAGAAATAACACGGAGTGACTATCCATCTGACCTTGCAATCCGTAAAATATTAGTAAAGGAACTAGTTAAAATATTATTAACTAGCTTCTGCCAGCGGCTTCGCCCGCGTGATCCCTAGGGAACATGTTCCCGGGATTAAAAGTAGCTTATGTGCTATTCCAGACTATAATCTATCTTTGTTCTAAATTTCATTAAGATCCGTTAAGCCGTTCTGGCGTGATTGAGTAACAAACAACCAAACTTTCACATTTTCATTTTTTTTTTTTCATTTTTTCTATTGATTGTAGCGTGATGAAAAGTATACTATAACCTGCTCAGGAGTATGAATAATAATTGTACCAAGTTTCGTTAAAATCCGTCGAGTAGTTTTTGTTTCTATAACGGTTATACAGACAGACAGACAGACAGACAGACAGACAAAAATTTTACTGATTGCATTTTTGGCATCAGTATTGATCCCTAATCACCCCCTGATAGTTATTTTGGAAATATATTTCATGTACAGAATTGAACTCTCTACAGATTTATTATAAGTATAGATATAGATAGATTAAGTATATTTTTTTTTTAATCACGTTACGTGCTTTTTTTCTATTGATAGGCATACGTTTGACCACTATCTCACCTGATGTTAAGCGATGATGCGGTCTAAGATGGACACGCTTGCCTAGAAGTAACCTATTCAGTCTTGATTTAAAGACTCCCAGGTTGTAGCTATCAGGCAAACACAGACTCCGGCAAGATACCCATCTTGCCTGAATCTGTGTTTTGCTACAAATGGAAAACTATTTTACGAAAAAACACATTTGAATTCGTGTTTTTGGTTTTATTTCTTCGTTTTTTTGACACCGACTAACAATAGGTATTTACTTTGTAGTGTTTTTTTATTTTTCACTTTTTGTGGTGATTCTCCACATTCTGTAGACAGACAGTCACATGTAAATTACACCTTCACAGCGTACCGGCGTGATATTATGCTATGAACTGGTGTAAACAAAAGCCAGACATGCGATTTCAGCAATCCCGGTCCGTTTACTACTATTTAATGAAAAGTTCCGTTGCCTGTCTCCGAAGTTCTTCATCAGATCTTCAGCAAATTGAAATGGGACCGCTTCTCCAAAAATGCTTTTCCAAAAACTACCCAAATCGTTTCAAGTGTGTTAATGTGCTTATACTTTTAATTTTGTGATTTTAGTTTGGTAATTTATATTGTTATTGTGTGTCGCTTCTGGCGAAGTAAATAAATTTTCTTTCTTTCTTTCTTTCTTATTAAATTTGAAAACTTGCCTCTATTCCTCTAGAATCTCATCATCAGATTCTGACCTGGAGATCATGGAACCATCTGGAAAGTTTACCCTTTTAAACATAATAAGAATTTTCAAAATTGTCCAGGTGCTTTGAGTAATCGGGGAACAAACACTAAAAAAGGTTCCAACGAATTGAGAACCTCCACCTTTTGAAAGTCGGTTAAAAAACGAAACTAAAACCATAAACAAAAGAAAGTCTACAGTTTCTTCAAGCTGTGAAAAAATCAAACTTCTAATTTTACGTAAAAAAATTATAAGGCCGTTTATGCATATTTTAACAATCAAGAGAATCAAAATTTTTAGGGTAGGGTTTGGCAAGTAATACCGTTTTATAATACTGTATAGGGAAAAATCAGACAATAATATATTTATAATTAAATCACAGAAAATGTCGTCGAAGAATTTGTACGGAACCCGTAGTGAGCGAGTCCAACTCGCACGTGGCCGGTTTTTTTTGTTTGATTTTTCTCAATACCTACTAGGTTTAATAAAAACAAACTCGTACAACCAAATAAATTTTTAAGTTGGCTCGTAGCTTTTTGGGTCACTTAGTATCTTCCTAAATATAAGCATAGGTATTTC
This sequence comes from Ceramica pisi, assembly GCA_963859965.1. Classification (NCBI taxonomy): domain Eukaryota; kingdom Metazoa; phylum Arthropoda; class Insecta; order Lepidoptera; family Noctuidae; genus Ceramica; species Ceramica pisi. Next base: position 1,264,939 of record OY982537.1, on the reverse strand, counting down.
AACAACCACCAAGCAAGCTGAAAACTCAATTCCCATTTCTATCATATTTTCCGTAACACAATTCAGCCCTCTTCAATAAGAACACGTTACATGCGACCTTTGTCGTCTCATTTCAATTTGTTTGAGGCGTTAAAGAGTTCTCTTCACAAAGTGAGTCAAGATTCGTTATTAACTTATCGCACTTGAGATGGGAAATTCTCTCGGTATACAATGTAAGAACATGTTTTATTCAGTTTCATTTTATTTTGTTCATGTTGCTAGACTAGAATTTCCACATTTTGCCTGCATCCTTGGATGTAACTGGATACCAGTTTTAGAGCTCCGTACACGGTGTCAAAAAAATAAATAATCACATAGTGTGGATTTTAGTGTTTTTTAATGTTAACGTATATTTTGATAATGATGAGGTCCATACTTCAATTTTGTATGATTGAGATTATTATTTATTTGTTGCCACTAGCCACTATAACGACAAATAATAAACCCTTCATGCACGTGTCCGACTCGCATTTGGCCGGATTTTTCGTACTTCTACATGAAAAAAAATATCCTTAAAAGATCACTGTATGCCTGGGTGCTTTCCGAGACACCAACGGGATCATGCTATGAAATGCATGGCAAAATCATTAAAAGGCACTTTCGAACGTCAGAAATTTGAATTTGAAGTTAAAAGAATTTAAAGCCGGGTACTCATTAGCGAGCTGTAACCGTAACTTATGTGATACAGTAACGAGGTTCTAGTGTGTACGCGTTTTACAATTACGGGTTTAGAAAGGAGTACGTTGTAAACGTCGGGTCGCTGCAAGCCGCACGCTTACCGCTCGCAGCAGGTTTGCGAACCACGTACACACTATGTTTTTTGGTTACAGTGCATGCAACGGTTACAGTTACGGCTCACTAGTGAGTACCCGGCTTAATATGTCGTGGATAACGATGTTATTCAATAACTCGTTGTTGATTTGAGTATTGTAGTACTAAGGTAGTGGTAAACGCCGTGACGTCAGTTCTAAGATGTATAATGGCACGTGAACAGAGTTGTTGGAGAGCGAGGACTGTGCCGAGGGCACTTTGGCTCTAGACACCAACCAAGACACTTCTCCAGAACGAAACTGTCGGTTAACCTAAATCATAATCTTTATTCATCCAAACATAAATGCAAAACATATACACATATTAGGTTCATCAGTAAATTTGACACAAGAAAAACAACAATCACTGGGCCCCACACTCGAATTCCCTGTGTCATGGGGTCCAGTCACTTCCTCAAGGTCTAGAAATGTATTTACATAAAAATAATGCATTTAATGTGTATAGGTATTATGTTATTACTAATGTCTCTTGGAACACAAATTAAATAATGAGTGTGTGTGTGTGCGTGATATTAAAAACACTTTTAAGAGGTTCTCGGTATGTCTTTGGGTATTAGCCATTTCTGGATGGTTGTTCTGAGGCAGAAAAATGTCAAGTTTATTATTGTCTTATTAGCTTTAAAGGGTCCCATAAATGTAAAAGATTGACGAGCAAAAGTAGAACAAGCTCTCGGTATGTTCCACTTAAGAGTTCTGTAAGAGGTTCGCGCTGTGGTCTTAGCAAGTTGATGAAAGCGGAGAAGTACCGATGTAATGTAAAGCTGCTGTCTCACGGTAAGGAGGTTACATTCTGAGTACAGTGTATTAGTGGAATACCGCTAGGGTTTTTTAAATGCAATTTTTAAAATAGCTCGCTGAGTGCGTTCGAGCTTAAGAAGATAAATTTTTCTTTGATGCTATTTCATTTTTTTTTTAACCGACTCCTTTAATCATGATACAAATTATACGAGTTCTTCTAACTCAACAGACAGATGTGTTGCTCTTCTTCTTCACAGCTAAAACATTAGGAAGTGGTGACGTTCGGGCGTTTTTGGGGGACTGTCTGTTTGTATGCTTTGACGCTCGAAAAGTACTGGCACTCAACCACAGTTAATAAAGTAAGGTTAGTACTGTATTGAGTGTTATTATTCTACAATGATCCCGATACCACCGAACCCAAACGATGATGGCGCTATCGCTCAGCCGTCGCTGTTGTTGTCATTTATAAAAATAAAGTGACCCTACTGTCCATTAGCAATAGATAGATTCTTATAGAGAGGAACAGACAAGAAACTCCATACTTACTCATTAGAAAATAAACTGTGACAGCACATTTTTAATGACAAGAAGTAAGAAGACATTACGAAACTTATGTTCAGTAGATACGGAACTTTCCAACTCGTTCTAAGGTCATCTGCCTAGCTTTTTCCCAACTACATTGGGGTCGGCTTCCAGTCAAACCGGATTCAGCTGTTTCCCAGTGTTTTACGTGGAGCGGCTGACCAGACATCCACAACCAGATTTACTGGCTTCTGACAATGTAATGACTGCCAAAGATCTACAAGTGACAGCCGGGACCAATCACCCATCCATAGACCAACCTTGGCAAACGTTGCTTAACCGTAAAGATCGACCGGTGCGTCTGTTATTATTTAGCCACACGTTCTAAGGTTATAACAAAATAATGTTTTCTAATATAACAAGGTCAGGTGCGGTGGAAACAAGAAATAAGACAAATTGGAAAGATACAAGACCGATCGTAAATATCAGTAGGACTCAAATTGGAATTTATGACCCCTTCAGACGATGTAGTGGATGCCTGTCGCTGCTGTGCGTCTGTGACAGATATCTAGGTCTTATAGAGGTAATGATGTGAGCTTTATATCTAGGAGAAGCTGGAAAAACCAATGGTGTAAAAATAACAGCATTAGCGAAAATCCAATCAATTAATGAGAACTTTTTGAGCATGAGTGTGGAGCGAGGATACCACATGTCTTCGAATTTTTTATTTCTTCGACAAATCAAATAATTTACTCGTATACAATTCTTTGTGATTGTTCGAACTTAAAATCTATCGTACCTAATAGGTTAGTTTCCATCATCAATAAATTGCAAATCAATTTAGTCCAGTTATAGTATTACAAATAATGGACACGTATTTTTTTTTTTTTGTAAATCAATGAATATTGACAAAGATAAAAACATCATAACTCGGGAGTGTTGGCATATGACGTCAGAACGCACTAAAAATTATACCACGGCATGACGTATTGAAAATTTTAAAAGTGTTGTATCTTCGTCAATTTTAGTTTACGTTAAAAAAGAAAAAACACGGCTCAAATATTGTTTTATATTCTAACTGACGGTCTAATTAGATTATTTCAGCGTAAAAGCTTATTAGCGGGCTTACTATCGGGTCACTACAGCTCTTGCCACATAGGTATGAAATACTGGCCTTACAGCTTTCTCCTTCCTAACCGACTTCCCAAAAAAGGAGTTGGTTCTCAATTCAGTTGTATTTATTTTTTTATGTTTAATGCCTCATAACTCCGTTATTTATGAACCGATTTGAAAAATTCTTATTTTATCTGAAAGGATATGCTTGTCGATTGGTCCCATTTAATTTTTTTCAAAATCGGTTTTGAAGTTTGGATTTTTAATTGAAATAGCTGGAATTCGTTTCCTTGGATGATGGTTTTTTGTCATCCAAGTAAACGAAATTGCATATTTTACTTTTCTTCTATTTGTCAGTGGTGTTGTTACGTGTCGTGTACCTCTAAAAATTGAAAAATTAATAAAAAACCGGAAGTCGGTTATTTTGTTAGTTTCTTCGTATTTTGACACCAACTTCCGAAATAAAAGTTATTTTTACTTTATAGTTTTTTATTGGAAGTCAGTTTTATTTTTTGTAAAACGTATTTTTTTATTTTTAAGACTGAGGAATTAAATGACTCCTCAGGCTCCGGCCAGAGCAGAAGATATCAGACTCTTACTGACTAAAATCCATCCGTGTTCCTTCTGCCCTTTCCTTCACAGGGTCGTGGTGACTCTTTTGAACAAAAATTAAACATACAGCTATTCTAAATTTCGCAAACCCAGAACATAAAACAAACCCACCCAAGCTCGAAAATTGCACTACTTTTACGTGCCATCTACTTATGATTAAAGGAATATAAAACAGAACAGTGCGTGCCTTGTGGACTCGTAAATATCGGGTGACCGCGTGATTTACGACGGACTCCATTTTGGGCCTGAATTTTCATCATAAAACAAAGCTAGAGTAAATTGGTTCTATCTGTATACGTTACCAGGTAATCTGTTTTATTGCTAGGAAAATATCGTATTTATATTTTTGCTTGCGAAGAATTTTGTAGTGGAAACAACATCATTGCTCATATTCCAGCGTATTTGGGGAATAATAAGAAAAATGCTTCACCTGTTCTGTCTTTGACCTCATCAATTGCTTTCTCTTAGGCAAGATTGTTCGAGAGCTGTTGCATCAAAAACCAGCCAAGTTAGACTCCGAGCGAAGGGTTCCGTACATTTTTAATTTTTCGCCCTTGACTCGATTTAAGGTCAAAGGTGACAGAAACAAAGTCAAACAGAGAATTTTTGATATTTTTTTAATAGGTCATTTTTAAAACCACAGACTACTTATTAATTATTCTGTAAACTATAAGTAAATAAGTAAGTGTAGTATTTCTTTCAATATTTAGTAGATTTGAAATAAATTGACGAATAGACATACATACAGACAGACAGACACACAAGATGAAGAAGGGTTTTTCCACAAGGACGTTTGGAACCGTAGAAAAATTTCCTACCTAAGTAGAACTGGTTCCTTTGTATAAAGTCGAGCAAGAATTTTGTATAAATGTTACCTACTTGAGAGTATTTTTTAAGATCACTGACGGCTTTTAAAATTTACTTTCGAAGACAAACAAAAAAAACTTCCAAACAATCAGAAATAATGAACTATACCGTAAGTTAGAACGTATAAGAACCTTACGAATTTTAAATAAATACTTACAAAAGAAAAGACCGAGTGAACAAATGACAAAGAATTTAACAAAAAATACTTTACTTTTTAGCGTCCCGTACCCAAACTGTAGTCTCAAAAACCGTACAATGTAGACTGTTGAAATTTTTACACAGTTTCTGTTTCAATTGCGGCTATAAAAAAAAACTTCCGTATCCTAAACTCCTACTTTTCAGGGTACATCTGTTCCAGTGACTGATCGGCTCGAGCTCTTAGGTATGGAACTGACATCCAGTCTCAACTTCTGCGCCACTTTTGAGAGCAAAGCACTAGCGGCCAAAAAACTTGGCATCCTAAATAAGATAAAGCGATACTTCAGGCTTGCACAGCTTTTAACTCTATCAAAGCACAAGTCCGATCCTGCAAGGAGTATTGCAGCCACATGGATAGCTCAGTTAAGTATCAGCTTGTCGTGTTTAAGTCGTTGGAACGCAGAGCTAAGAGGCTCATTGGCGACGTAAAACTGGTGGATGCCAAGCTAAACAGCTTGACTCATCGCTTGTACTTTCGGGAGTGTGCCCAAGAACTCCACGACCTTATCCTACCGGCCACCTTCTACCATCAGACCTCCAGACGCCCTGCAAGTTAACATCCCTACCTTATTGCTATTCCTCCAATTTGCACAAAGCGTTTTCAGGCGTCTTTCATAATGCCCGTCGTCTGTGTTTCCGAAAGCTTACAACCCTAATCTTTTCAAAGTTACAGTGAACAGGCTACTTCTGGGTAAGCTTGCTCCATCACAGGAATTGTCTCTGTCATCTCTGGCCTTGACTAGAGTCAAGAGCAACCCCAACTCTTTAAAAATACGCTTCAAGTGAGTGCCTGAATCACTTTCGGCCGGTTTTAAAATGTATTTCTTAGCTGTGCTTCGGATTTCAAAGCACAGCTAAGAAATGCATTAAAATGAACTATGTTCTAACTCATACCTAGTGGAAGGAAACACTGATTCTACAAGACAGTGTAATTAACCAAGAGCATCTGTTTATAGAATATATCAGCTTAACAAAATTCTCTCTCTCTGGAGTCGGTCCCTCATGTCTGAGGATCGTGGTCAGCATCAGGGTTGCATCTCGAGTGGATGATATGCCTCCACCGGTGTCTGTCCAGCGCGTCTCTTACAAAAACAACAACAAAATTAGGTAACACTAAATTATAATACAATCATGAAGCAATGGTAGCGTGAATTTCGGAGAATATTAATGCTGTAAAATGGGGAATAATCTAGAATTTTACACTTAATTTCTGTTGTATTAAAAGTGGTTTATAATTAGGGTTCCGTAGCCAAATGGCAAAAACGGAACCCTTATAGATTCGTCATGTCTGTCTGTTTGTCCGTCCGTATGTCACAGCCACTTTTCTCAGAATCTATAAGAACTTATGCTGTTGAAACTTGGTAAGTAGATGTATTCTGATTTTCACACAAAAATAGAAAAAATACAATAAATTTTGGGGGTCCTCATACAAACAACTGAAACTCAAAAAAAAAAGATTCGTCAAACCCATACGTGTGGGGTATTTATGGATAGATCTTCGAAAATAATATTGAGGTTCCTCAGATCATTTTTGCCTAAACTGAACAGTTTGCGAGAGAGACACTTACAAAGTGCTGAACTAAAAATAAATATGATGTATATTACCATGTAAACTACCAGCGATAATTGGTTTAAACGTGATCTAGTAAGTAGTTTTTTTGAATACGTCTTATAATATAATACATACAGGTTTGTACGGAACCCTCGGTGCGTGAGTCCGACTCGCACTTGGCCGGTTTATTTTTAGTCTCCGTACACGAAGTGTCTGTATGTCAGCGGGATGTATCTCCAGAACCGTGATAGGTGAACAGTTTGTGTTGTCACGCTATAACAACACATAAAAATTTAGCTTCCATTTAAACACATCTTTTTTCCGGTTTATGGTACGGAACCCCTTTTGTGTAAGAGCCCCACTCGTATTTCGGTTTTGAAGCAAATTTGATAATTATTTTTTATGCTATCTGAGGCACAGGAGTGATACACTACCAACTTTCAAACTCCGGGTTGCTATTACAATTAGTCTCCTAATAGAAAACATCGTATCACATTTTCCTAACCTAAGAATCTAACCCCCACGGGAAACTTTTAATAATTTTTATAGACCTTTTTGTATCTTCCGTATTTCCGCACATGAATTCATCTGCCTAGCCTTTTCCCAACTATATTGGGGTCGACTTCCAGTCGAACCGAATTCAGCTGAATACCAGTATTTTACATGGAGGCTTATCAGACCTCCACAACCCATTAACTGGATAACACGGTTCTCCTTGGTAAGACTGGTGTCAGATTGTTCAGGCTTCTGACTATCTGTAACGACTGCCAAATATCTCCAAATGACAGCCGGGACCAACAGCTTAACGTGCTTTCCAAGGTATTTTAAAATTTCGTATTGTAGTACGTACCCATTAGTTGATTTAAGAAGTTTAATAAATAACCGGCCAAGTGCGAGTCGGACCCGTGCTTTGAGGGTTCCGAACGAATCTCATTATGTTCAACATGTTACTTTAAAACTTTCCTTCTGATGAGTTTTCCAGTATTTTTTTAACAAAAAAACTAATATAGGTTTTTTTTTTCATAATTATTTTTTTTAAGATAAATGGGACATTTTTAAAATTTAATTACGAAGAAAAAGTAGCTGGAAAAAAAAACCGCCAAAAATGGTAATTTGAAACCACTAACGTTATCTCTATCACTATCACTACATATTATAAAACACAGTCCTCCACCACGTCTGTTGGTCTGTCTGTCTGATCGTGATAAACTCAAAAACTGCAGCACCGATTTTCATGCTGTTTTTAACCGACGTCCCAAAAAGGAGGAGGTTCTCAATTCGGTTGTATGTTTTTTTTATGTTTTTACCTAGGTACCTCATAACTACGACAATATGAACCGATTTGAAAAATTCTTGTTTTTTTCTGAAAGGATATATACTTGCAGATTAGTCCCATTTAAATTTTATCAAAATCGGTTTCGAACTTTGGATTTTAAATCGAAATAGCTGGAATTCGTCTACTTGGATGATAGTTTTATGAAATCCAAGTAATCGAAATTCCGTATTTTGCTTTTCTGCGATTTTGCAGTGGTGCTGTTAGGTGTGAGGTACCACTACAAAGTGAAGTAAAAAACTTTTTACATAAAAATACAACCGACTTCCAAAAAAAACACTACAAAGTAAAAAATTACTTTAATTTCGTAAGTCGCTGTCAAAATACGAAGAAACTAACAAAAACACCGACTTCCGAAATTAAAGTTATTTTTTAACTTTGTAGTGTCTTTTTTGTAAGTCGGTTGTATTTTTTTGTAAAAAGTTTTTGATCACCAATAGATTCTCGAGGTAGGTTTTAATACACAATTTGTCAAGCGGGCGAAGCTGCGAGCATCCGCTCGTTGAATTTAAGAGTAAAAGAGTACTCCGTTAGTATCTGGGTCACCACTAGGTACATAATATATTAACGTACTCGTAAAACAAAGAAATACTCCTCGTGTCCTAATTTACGACATAGCATAATCTTAATAACATCAGCCCATACATTACGCAGACAAAAGAATTCCATATTTTCGCAAGACAAAGGAATCAATCATAACAGAACAATCTCTAGACATTGACATAAAAACAATATCTCCAACAACCCATCCAGTTCTTGACCTAATTCCCCGTCGCTTAACCTCAATCACATCACGTTGCTTTCCCCTACTTTGATAGTGTTGCGCAAATATAAAAGTTTGTCGAGAAAAAATACAATCGATGGTTATTCCAGAGAGGGAGTTATGTAAACTGTTGGCAGATTGCCGTCCCCCTTAGCTCAGTACCCCATTGGTGGTTATATAGACACCATGTCACATTTGTATCCCATATTCGCCTATTTTGGGGTAAGATTTTATTCAATTAAATAAGAACTAACCCATACAAAAACCATAAATTTTCCATTATTGTTAAAAAAAATCTCTGTTCAAAATCCTTTTTTTCAAGTTTAATTCAATTGGTTTTGTTTACGCATGCGTGGTAGTTGTTTTTGTATGCGCTGACGTCATTGTTTACCCGGCTAAGTGAAATAGGTCATTGGATATTTGATGTGTGGTGTCGATAGATCGTTTTGTTTTTCGTCGTGTTTTATTCATGTGGTGACAAAGTGTGATGTGGTGTTGAAATAAGGGTTGAAGGGTAGCTCAGGTTTGATGATACAATACAATGTTTAAAGTGGTGTATTTTGAAGTGATTTTGATTATGGTTCAGTTACGGTTTGTAATACAATGTATTTGGTACCAGCTGTCGCGTCTTGTTGTGGAATTGATTGAAAGAGTCACCGCGGCCCTGGACCGCTAAGGGCATTAGGAGGAACACGGATGTATTTTAGTCAGTACGAGTCTGACACTTCCTTCCGCTGCGTCATGAGCAGAAAGATACATTCGATGATTTCGAATCCTTTAAAAAAAAAATATCACGTCTTCGTTCAAAAAAACGAATAAGGTTTATAACGTTATCCTTTTAAATTACTTAGAACATGTAACAACCATTATCCGTCTTTTGTTTCTGACTGCAATAGTGCCTCTGCCTAAATACCTGACTGCCAATTTTACTAATTTTCAGATTCGCATCACATTCGCACATCAATGTTTAAAAATGAAGGCTTTCTTGACAGTTTGCGATTGACATGCGAATGCGAATGTTGTTTAAAAATTAGTAGGATTGCCCCTCTGTGGTGTTGATTTTATTTTGATAATTGTTATTCTATCCAGGAATCTGTGATTGTACCCAGGTAGGTCGCTGCAAACACAATTTGGCGACATGGGGTTTTATAGGTCCGTTGGATAACTAGTGTAAGTGCGGTGCTACGGTGCACAAGTTGGTGTGCCCAAGTGCCCATATACCTGTACTTTGGGGGACTAAATTCATACAACAGTGCTTTAATTAACGTAGCCACTCACTGGGCCCGAGAAAACTATGGACTTAACGAAATATTCGAATAAAAAAAAAATACAAAAAAAAAAACAACAGACTTCCAAACAAAACACTACAAAGTATAAAATAAGTCGTTGTTTTTGATACGTTCCAAAATTAAGGTTATTTTTTACTTTGTAGTGTATTTTGAAGTCAGTTATATTTTTTTGTAAAAAAGTTTTTTTATTTGTCCCTTTTAAGTGGTGATACTTGAATGACGTCTTCGTCTACGCAGAAATTGAAATAAGCTAAAATTCTCATAAAATAAAAACTAATAACTCAAACTGAATTAAATGTGTACATGACCAAGTGGCAAGTATGCCGCATCGAACTAAAAATTAATAAAACCACTAACTCAAACTGAATTAAATGTGTACATGACCAAGTGGCAAGTATGCCGCATCGAACTAAAAATTAATAAAACTACTAACTCAAACTGAATTAAATGTGTACATGACCAAGTGGCAAGTATGCCGCATCGAACTAAAAATTAATAAAACCACTAACTCAAACTGAATTAAATGTGTACATGACCAAGTGGCAAGTATGCCGCATCGAACTAAAAATTAATAAAACTACTAACTCAAACTGAATTAAATGTGTACATGACCAAGTGGCAAGTATGCCGCATCGAACTAAAAATTAATAAAACTACTAACTCAAACTGAATTAAATGTGTACATGACCAAGTGGCAAGTATGCCGCATCGAACTAAAAATTAATAAAACTACTAACTCAAACTGAATTAAATGTGTACATGACCAAGTGGCAAGTATGCCGCATCGAAATAAAAATTAATAAAACTACTAACTCAAACTGAATTAAATGTGTACATGACCAAGTGGCAAGTATGCCGCATCGAACTAAAAATTAATAAAACTACTAACTCAAACTGAATTAAATGTGTACATGACCAAGTGGCAAGTATGCCGCATCGAACTAAAAATTAATCACTCAAATCGGATCAAAAACCTCGGAATAATCGGTGTACACATTAAAAAAAATACCCGCCGAATTGTGGACCTCCTCCTTTTTTGGAAGTCTGTTAATAATATCTACTAACTCAAACTGAATTAAATGTGTACATGACCAAGTGGCAAGTATGCCGCATCGAACTAAAAATTAATAAAACTACTAACTCAAACTGAATTAAATGTGTACATGACCAAGTGGCAAGTATGCCGCATCGAACTAAAAATTAATAAAACTACTAACTCAAACTGAATTAAATGTGTACATGACCAAGTGGCAAGTATGCCGCATCGAAATAAAAATTAATAAAACTACTAACTCAAACTGAATTAAATGTGTACATGACCAAGTGGCAAGTATGCCGCATCGAACTAAAAATTAATAAAACTACTAACTCAAACTGAATTAAATGTGTACATGACCAAGTGGCAAGTATGCCGCATCAAACTAAAAATTAATCACTCAAATCGGATCAAAAACCTCGGAATAATCGGTGTACACATTAAAAAAAATATCCGCCGAATTGTGGACCTCCTCCTTTTTTGGAAGTCTGTTAATAATATGCAGCTAATTACGTTTCGACTGCTTTTTTGCTGACATAAAATTTTAACCAGCATCATTTTTATACTTCCCTCTTAAATGACAAAACCTAATTAAAAAGTACGAAAACTCGTGCCAGATTTACAACCCACAATCAGAACTCAGACAGCAATCCCTATAACCTTCAAACCGCCGTGAAAAGTTAACATAAACCACATCTAAATTTACAAAAGAAAACATATTTATGTAACCTTCTGTTGCTCTAAGCTTCGTATGAGCTCAAACATATTTATGTTACCCTAAAGCTAATGTTATTCTTACTTACTGGTTAAGCCTTGGGTAGGAAAGGCTGTGCCATAATATGCAGATTTCGTAATGAAATGAAAATATTGGGCTTCAGACTTTTGTTAGTTTTGAGGGGCCTTTTATAACCTGTAGTTGGGTTAGGGATTTTGCTTTATGAAATCTTGTGTTTGTGTAGCCTTAAGAGGCTAAAGATGATTGAGAGAGATGATTTTAAGTATCATTTTCCAACGCCGGTTGTCACTGAAAATGTCCCAAAATCAGAGGGCCAATTCTACTAATTTTTTAAACCACTTTCGCATTTGCGACAGTTTGCGATTGAGATGCGTATGTGAAAATTAGTAAAATTGACTCTCAGATTATATTATTATCATTATATTATTTTTTGTTGTCTTCTTCTTATCGTGTGCGTAGTAAGGTCTAACGTAACGACCCCACACAGGGTTAGTGTCAGAGTTTCTAAACCGCCTCAAGGGCCATTTAAGAAAGGCGTGATAATTGCCGCAAATAAACTACTTTCCCTATTTTAAAGTGTTATTTTGTCGACAAGAGATGGCTATGACCTCAAATTTATTGCACACAGTTTGCAAATTTTGTGCAAACTGTGTGCACTTTTATGATTTTGTATGGATAATAAACCAGGTACCCTCTATTTTCACATCACTAAATATTATAAAACAAAGTCTGTCTGTCTGTCTGTCTGCCAAAATTGATCATTTAGACCTACTAACGTCATCATCACTATGACAACCTAAAATATGAAAATGAATCGCTGAATGTGTTGCTTAGCGCAAATCTCGAGAACAGCTGAACCGATTTTGCTGATTCTTTTTTGTTGTGATTGTTATTATCAGGGGAAGGTAAAAAAATGCCTCTTCATGGGAGCGAAGCCGCGGGGGACAGCTTAAACAAAAATAAATCTCTGAAAAAATGCATGTATGCGCATAACTTCGTAACGACTGATCCAAATTGGATAATTCTTTTATAGTTGTGTTAGTAACTGTCAGGGCGGAGTTTGCATAAATAAGAAAGTTGCCAGCCTAGTTGAAGGGAGTGAAGCCGCGGGAGACAGCTAGTCTATCTATACTAATATTATAAAGAGGTAACATTTGTTTGTAAGTTTGTATGTTTGTAAGTTTGTATGTAGGGGTAATCTCAGGAACTACTGGTCCGATTTGAAAAATTCTTTCAGTATCAGATAGCCCATGTATCGAGGAAGGACATAGGCTACATATCATCAAGCTAAGACTAAAAGGAGCCGAGCATTCATGGAAAATGTGACGCAGATGAAGTTGCGTGGGTCAGCTAGTTACATATAATTGTATATTTTGTCCATGTTTTATTTACTAACACAATTGTTATTTTAAATTATGTAAACTTTGATTACAGTATCTACGGGTCATTATTACCTGAAAATAAATGGTTTATTATTATTAGAAAAGGTCTACTGGCGATTTGTTTAAATTTACCAAACCTTACCAGAAATGTTTTGACATAATCCAAAATCCATTAGAAGATTGACTGGCGATGGATCTCCAATAATTAAAAGAAAACAGTGCACCCCATGTTTGTTATTTTAGTATTAACGTAGTTTGCAATGTTTGCGTCAATATTGAACGATGTTTTTTTTTTGCTAGACGTGAACAACGGCCAGAGTTTTCTTTTACCCGAAAGTACTGAATACTTGATTAATTATAACATGGACTTTTAACGAAATTAATGTTGTTTTATTTAGCTGAACGTTTCCTTTTTGGGTCATTATTTTATTTTAACAGTGCTCGAGAAGATCGTGGCTAAATAATAATAATAAAAATATTAATAAAGGTTGATGTTCAAGGTTATATAACGCTTACCGTGGTTGGTCAGTGGATGAGTTGTCATGTTAACATACGGAGAATTCTGTAGTGTGTCTTATTGTTTTGTACTTACGCTCTCTATAAACTTCCTAGATAAATTAATACATAGCTGCATAGCCATAACTTGATTCCTAGAACCTTTTTAACTTGTATTTTCTAAGTTTTTCTGCAAATTAGCTATCTTCAATGTTTTGTTTACATTTCTTGTTTTATGTCATCATGTCATTTAGACAGGTCTAGTTTTCTTTTTATTTCTATTCTTAAGTTAGCTAAGAGTTTTAGGTCGCATATGAAACTGTCATCAGACCTTCATAAAGTCCATTTTTCCTTTTCCATCAAATTCTAGAAACTCATATCAAATTCAAAATAAAAGCGAGCCTTCATTTTAGAGCCGTCGTAAAGAAATGGTCAGTCTACGTTTGGAGCTGAGATAAGCAACAACTCGGAAAAGTTTCTTAAGAGTGATTGAGAGGACAGTTTACCTCCTGGGAACCAGAGAAGTCGCCCTCCCTCTTATATTAAGAGTAGACTTAGAGGACGTTAACTAAGTTTACCTCCTCGAACCTGATAAGTCGGCCTCTCTCCTTGCCGCCTTTAAAGGACACCTTGATGCCTGGGCTGAACGAGCCTGGGAGGAAGACGTTACTCGGCCCATCCTCTCCAGCTCTCTGAAGAGTGACGACCCTCCAGTCCTCCGGTTCTTCAACGGATCCTGCCGGCCCTCCGGTTCTTCAACGGATCCTCCAGTCCTCCGGTTCTTCAACGAAGACTTCATTTTCATCTCACGTCAGCTCATCATAATCATTCATCAGCCGTTTCTTCTATAAGTGGTGTAATTCATTAAATCTTTATACTATTTATTTGTCCTTTTCCCTTTTAACACGCATTCCCCTCCTAGGTAGGTGAGTGCTATATGTGACCTCACATTTTACAGGCTCCCCCTGTAAAACGTAACGTTACAATTCTTGGATTATGTCGTTAGTCCTGGCTGTCATTTTTTGTTCTTTAGTGACCACCTTTATCTTACTCACTTAACTATAAGCGAATATTAGCCAAGTGGGTTAGATACTGTTGATCAAAAACCCTACATGAGCTCCGATAGTTTTAAATATTTTTGTGTACGTTAAAAAACAATTTCGTATAGGCTTGTGTAGGTTTTATTTGACGGCACGAATGGCGCAGTGGTTGAGCGATCGGCTGCTGCGCCGCGTGTCGTGGGTTCGATTCCCGCACGGAAGAAATATTTGTATGGCCTACTGATACTTTTTCTGGGTCTGGCTCTTTGTGTATGAGACTTTGTATGTTTGTAAACGCACCCACGATACAGGAGAAATTCCTAGTGTGTGGGGCAACGTTTAAAAATATAAAAATACACCTTCCCATTTCTCTTGATAGTTCATCCAAGCCCAAGACTGTTATTCGTCTTCTGTCACTCAAACTCCATCTTCTCTTTCCAGCTTTACCTGCTCTTCATGCTGGTGTTCTTCATAATCCTGTGCCTGGTCTGCATCATGGTGCTCCTCTGGTATAACCGAAGGTACAACCTGGAGCTGCATTCCACCACCGAAGCTCGCGAAGACACCCCCATGAGGAGACCGTGCCTTAGTGAATTCTAACCTCGTGCCTACAGAAGAAGGTGTATTTTCGATTGAAGCTCAAATTGAAGATCCTAATAGTATTTTATTAATGAAATTGAGAAAAATCCGGCCAGTAACTAAATCTATATATTATATATCTATACTATTTTCATAGTTGGTTGTTGTGTATTGGTAACATGCAACATTATAGCTAACATCAAGTTCATGTTGTTGATGTCACCGGAAAATGGCGATCACCGTAAGATTGTAAAATATCGCGTAAAATTGTAAATTATGTTTTCTAAATAAGACACGTATGTATTGGAAATAATTTGATTGGGATATCATTGTATACAAAACAGCTCGTGGTTAAATGATAACAGCCGCACAGGTCGATCTTCAAGGTTAAACAACGCTTGCCGAGGTTGGTCTGTCAATGGGTGACCATCTTAACATATCGAGTTTCCTCCGTGCCTCGGAAAGCACTTTAAGCTGTTGGTCCCGGCTGTCATTTGGAGATCTTTGGCAGTCGTTACGGATATTCAGAAGCAAGAAAATCTGACACCAGTCTTGCCAAGGAGTACCGTGTTACCCAGTTAATGGGTTGTGGAGGTCTGGTAGGCAGCCGCTCCACGTAAAATACTGTATTCAGCTGAATCCGGTTTGACTGGTAGCCAACCCCAATATAGTTGGGAAAAGGCTAGGCAGATGATGATACTATAATACAAAAAGGATTTTTTCATAATACTCGTATTTCGAGAAATTGTAAGCTAGTCAAGTTTTATTACAATCTTACGGAGCCTGTCACTTTCCGGTGACATTGACAAGGTTATGTAGAACATAGCAATAGGCTCGCCCCTTTTTCACGGGACTAAAATATGTACCTTCGGAAAGTACAAGCGTTATATTCTGCCAGTTCCTGGAAGGCCATTCCCGATTGCAAGCTACTTTCATAAATGTTTGTCCTGAGTTGTATTATCGATTTTTCCGAAATAATGTTTTTTTTGTTAATTAATACACAAAAAATATGTGAATATGTACAATAAGGCTCCAGAAGAGAGGCACGACTTATGTTTATTTTTTGAAGTAAGTCAAATCATTTATATAAAAAAAACCGGCTGTTTCGAAAAACCATTTCTATTAAAATGGTCGCCACATTGTTGTCGTAGTGTCGCATCAAGCTTGTCTATGGAGGGCTTAAGATACACATTAACTGATATTGTTAATTAGTCACTATTGATTATAATTTCTTTTGAAAGTAAGTTCTTCGAACATTTATAAGAGGATGAACATAATGGGTCGTCCTTTTATTCACGCAATGTTTTCACTACATTTACGTCCAAATAAAATTTATTTACATAAAACTATTTACCCAAACGTGATATGTGCAACTGTGCCCTTATAAATTTTAATGTTAAAACGATAAAGTGCCATTTAGAGTCTTAACTGTTAAGCATAAGGTTGATTTTACAACGACTGACTCAGTGCCAAATAAAATTAAATTGTAAATTGCCTGGACTTTTATTTAATATTGGAATTCCATTTCAAAGTGTAATATCGTTCATTTTCATTTAACGTTCATTTGGGACAAACGGATACAAGTAATTATTTAGTAATTGCAGTTAAGGTACAACTTTATTTCTTCCCGAATAATTTAATAGTCTGACAATATAATTTAATGAGACAAAAGTCGTTTCTTTTTGTTAAAAATCGTTTTTCTGAATGAATGTTATATCAAAAATACCCTTTAGTTTTAATATGTGTACATAGATTTTATTAGAGCAACAATACTAAAAATCAGAATCTTTTACATTTTTATTCCTAAATCAAATAACTGTTAAATTTTTACTAAAATTGTTCCATAAAGAGTATTTCTCATCTTATCTGCATCGATTGTAATAGATCCTATCTATACTAATATTATAAAACAGAAGAGTTTGTTTGTTTGTTTGTTTGGTTGAACGCGCTAATCTCAGGAACTACTGGTCCGATTTGAAAAATTCTTTCAGTGTTTTTCCCTCTCCCCCCGGATCTCCGAATTGTGCGGACGTGTTTACAGTTGCGATTACTTCTTATTATTAGTTAAAATTATTATTTTTAATATATTAAAATTAAACGAATAAATCTTGTGAGCAACAAAGTTTACCAGGCGCCCAGAACCAGCGTGAAGTTGATCGTTCGCGTGAGTAGCGTAGCTGGCACACACGTATATCGCGTCTCAACAGCACACTAGCATCAATTATAAGGACGTTGGCTCCGCCCAGATACCACATCTACTGTGCAGGCGCACAGTCGCACACGCTTACCGCTCACTTCGATACACTCGATTGTCAATCCGCTGTCTGCGAGTATGTTCACACAGCGCACACCACCGCCGGCGCCGCCAACACAAGTTCCGGTCCCTATGCAGTCATCTTCGTCTTTGCCTAGTTTGGATAATGCCATTCATGGCAACTATGGCTCTGATAGTCAGATCAATCTTTCTTCTAATCAAAGTGAAAAGTCAGAAGGCTCACGTAACATAACAATGAGATTTAAGAGGAAATTCGATGAATCGGCTGATTTCCATTCATCTGTCGCTGAAATAAAGGCCATGTTCGAGGGTTTTCAAAAACAACAACATCACAAGTTAGATCAACTCAACTCGGCTATGCACACCATTCAAGAAAGAACTGATGAAATTAAGAAGGACTTGCAATTTGTCTCCGATAAATATGACTCTTTCTTAGAGCGAATGAGTAGTTTGGAACATGAAAACTTAAAAAATGCTAAAACAATTTCTTATTTAGAGTCAAAAATTGAGTTGTTGGAACGTAATTCGCGAGCTGCTTCGATTGAAATTAATAATATCCCTAAAGACCGTAATGAAAACAAGGAGTCGATCCGATCCATCGTAAAAGACATTGGAAAAATCATTGGTCAACCTATCAATGACTCAGATGTTTACGATGTGTACCGAATCAAAACAAAAATGGAAGGAAGGAATCCTATTATCATTCAGTTTACAACGACGTTTATGAAGAATAATTTGATAAAAAAATGTAGATCTTTCAACAAGGACAACTATAATAACAAGTTAAATACTTCACATATTCAGTTGGGTACTGCATCTCAGTCTCAACCAATATACATTGATGAATTTTTGACACCTGCTGCCAAAAAACTTCGCTACCTCGTAAGAAATTTCAAAAATGAGTATAACTATCATAGTTTCTGGAATTCATATGGCAAAATATACATAAAAGAAAATGAATCATCACGTCCGATTCGAATCGACAGCGAGAAAGATCTCAATATGTTAAAATCTAAATGACTAGTTGTTCTACTTACCTTCGTAATTTACTATCACACATATATTAAGCTACTGTTTATCACTCTCACAATCGCTAGCACTTTACACCTGACAGATAAACCATTTACCAGATTCATAATACAATTATTTATACAAAAGAAATCTCACTCAAACACAATTACTGTTCAAACTATACGTACTAACAATATTTTATATAACATTAATTCATATAGTATTTTACTCATCGCGCACAAATGGCTTTGTTTACAATGTATACTTATTTTGGATGCATGGCTCATAGTAACATTCGAGCAACATTGCAAGCTTACCACTCTGTCAAATTATTCTCAATGTACCCTACAACTGATATTATATTATTATGGCCTTGACAAGGAATCTACTACCTTGTATAATCTTACTATGCTTCACTTTTACACAACGCTCGCGCGCACATTTTGCTTACCTACTATTTGTAACTTACCAACGTTATCTATTGATTATAACTTAACTTCAGTTACTGAACATTTTTTTCTCAATTTAATTTATTTCCGCAGCGGCATCAATCATTATAAATCCTTGCTATTCCATAATATTAAAATTCGATAATACGAAAGACTTAATTTCTGACCTTGACCGCTTTTCCATAGCGCAATCGTCCACCTGTGATATTGATAATTGTGGAAATATTGTAACTGATCCGAATTACTCACTTAAGGTTATACATCAAAACATTAGAAGCATAACTCGCAACTCACCTAGTTTGCTCACATTGTTACAAAGATCACGGATAGATTGGGACTTCATTGTTTTAACGGAATGCTGGTTGTCTTTTGCACACAGGATTCCTTCACTTGATGGTTATAATTACCACAAAACGAACAATATCCTAACCCAAAATGAAGGGGTTGTTGTTTATTACAAAAATGATATAAGCGTAAGCATAGAGGAACCTACCATCTCGGAGTGCAACTGTCTATTAATCAAAATTAATCAAAACACAGTGATGTTAGCAGTTTATAGACCTGCTGGCTACAAAAACCTAAATAACTTTTTTTCGTCCCTCGATCTGTACTTGAAGTCTGTCTCTAATTTTAAAAACGTAATATTAATTGGGGATTTCAATGTGGATATTACAGACACAAACACAGATTCTAATTCTGCTCATTACCTTAATCTGTTAGCCTCCCACGGCATGTTGCCAGCTTACACTATCCCTACACATAATAAAACATGCCTAGATCACATTATTTTGAAAACGCGGCTGCCGGCATGTTGTTATGTAGCTCAAACCTCGATAACAGATCATGATGCGGTCATCCTTATTTTGAATTTAAATATGCCTAAAAATAAGACCTATAAAATAATAAGACGCATAAATTACAATAAATTAGACGTTGGAATGGCGCGTTCTAACTTTCATCAGTTGTATACATTTACCGATGTTGATCTTGCTGTTCAATACTTCGTTAACTCAATAAATAGTATCATTTCATCTAGTACTCAAATAGTTAGAACACCAAACCGTAAAAAAATAACAAAACCTTGGATTACGCATGGACTGTTGCGCTGTATGAGGAATCGGGACAAGCTGCACCAAAAAGTAAAAAAGAACCCTTGTAATGATATCATACTAACAACTTATAAAAGATACAGAAATTTCTGTAACGAACTATTAAAGAAAATCCGTAAAGAATATGACAAGAGGGAACTCCAGACTGCGGCTAAAACCAATAACAAAAAATTATGGAATACAATAAAAGAAATTACACACACAAAATCAACTAAAAACGAGGCCTCGCAACTAATCAACACCCTGGATCCAATTTCTACCGCTAACGAGATCAATAATTTTTTTGTGAATATTGGAAAAAACATCGCTAACGGTTGTTGCTCTGTCAACGCTCTCCCGACGCCTCCGCTTAAGCCTCATCCCCACTCGATGGTCTTTCTCCCCACTGACTTGGATGAGATTGAGAATATCATCCTTAGCCTGAAGTCTAATTGCGCTGTAGGCTGCGACAACATCTCTTCCATCGTCTTAAAGAGATACAGTCAGACCCTTATTTCACCAATCTTATTCATCTGCAACCTTGCCATTGACTGCGGCAAATTCCCTAAAGCCTGGAAAATTGCAGAGATTTGCCCCATCTTTAAAAGTGGCGACGCAGCCTGTATCAACAATTACAGACCTATCTCCATTCTGCCAGCTTTGTCTAAGGTTCTAGAGAGGATCATGAAGAAGCGACTGGTTGACTACCTTGAAACCAATTCACTGCTATCTACTTCTCAGTACGGTTTCCGTTCTGGCTTGTCGACTAGCGATGCCATACACGATTTGACTAAGTTTGTGACTGAAAAACTAGATGCAAACAAAAAGGTTATAATAATCTTCATGGACCTCGCGAAGGCCTTTGACACGGTTTCCGTTCCACTGTTAATAAAAAAATTGGAGAATATTGGCGTGAGGGATGTGCAACTAAAGCTTTTTTCGGACTACCTCACTAATCGATTCCAGAGGGTCAGGGTTGATGAGTGGACTAGTAAAGATCTTCCCGTCGTCCACGGCGTCCCGCAGGGCAGCATTCTTGGTCCCCCTTTATTCCTGACGTTCATCAACGAACTCTGTGAGCTCAAGTTGCCCAGTGGTAGGATAATTACCTTCGCTGATGATACAGCGCTACTGTTTGAATCCGACACCTGGCCCGAAGTTTTCAGTTGTGCTCAGATTGGGTTAAACCTGGTCCTTTCGTGGCTTGCAAACAACCAACTCGCTCTCAATGTCGGCAAAACCAAGTACATGTCCTTCTACATTAAAAAACCAACTTACTCTTTCGATAATCTTAACATTACCGCCCATTCATCGTCGTGTTTATGGTCTCGAAGTACTCATTGCTCGTGTCCCCATCTACAGCATACAGAAACAATAAAGTACCTGGGCGTCACACTAGATAACACTCTTAGTTTTCACCCGCACATAGATGCTCTTGCTTCCAGAATCCGTAAATTAATATATGTATTCAAAAACCTTCGTCATGTTGCGGATATGGGAATATTGAAAATGGTGTATTTTGCATTATGTCAATCACTCATCTCATATTGCATAACCATATGGGGTGGTGCGACAAAAACATCCATGCTTCGGATCGAACGAGCGCAGAGGGCGGTGTTAAAAGTGAGTCATTTTCTGCCGTTCTTATTTCACACCAAAGAGCTGTATGAGCGAGTTGGAGTGCTAACTGTACGCCAACTTTTCATTTGCAATACGATCTTACGCAAGCACGCTCTTCTTAGCTATAACCCAACCCAATTTGAAGGTAAGCGACGTAAACATACCGTTTGTCCCTCAATTCGTTATCATACGGCTTTTGCCCGCCGACATTTTGGTTTCCTGGGTAACTATTTGTATAACAAAATTAATGAAGTCTTGTCAATTTATGCCCTTCCCAAGCAGATTTGCAAAAAGAAACTTTCAGCCTGGTTGCAAAAGTTAGATTATGATGCCACGGAGCAATTGCTCATTGTTCCATCATAATTTGTAGGTACGTAATGTGTATGTCACCATTATGCCTATCATAGCGACATGAGTACACGACACGATCACACTTTCTTACTACCACTACATTCATTTTCATTCTCAAATTACACTACACACCTAAACGACATAATTATCACATTTATTTTATTTAGTTGGTTTATTCAAGATTTACAACGCTTAGAATATTTAATGGTATCTAAGGTTTAGTGCTATTTTCACTCTTCTCTATGTTTACCCACATTTTAGTATTATTTTATTTTTTTATTTTTTTGTTGTCATCGCAAGTTCGGGGTGAGGGCCTGGTGATCCGTCACACAGGGTATCCTAGTATGGACTCCAGTCTCTCACAAAGGATCATATATGTTTCGCATTGTGTGTCATTTAATGTTTATTTTTGTAAAATTCCTTTGTAGAGAGTGAAATAAAGAGATTTGATTTGATTTGATTTGAGTGTTTGATAGCCCATTTATCGAGGAAGGCTTCTGCTTTATAATATTATATATATATAGTATAGATTTGTTGGAGGTGTCGGATAACTTTCAACATCCACGCGGTACGAAGCCGCGGGCATCACTTAGCTATCAATAAAATTATGCCGTCTGTCTTTGAAGAAACCATCAAGACAAAAATATGACTTGAAATCCTGACTACAATACCAATTAATTATACTAGACATGACTCTAGAGATGCCACCGCATGTAATTTTGATTCTACAGCGGCTCCCTCTGGAGATCTCTTCGGAATTGTCTGAAGATAACGTCGTGAACTGCAATTTTTTTGCAATTTTCCTGCCAATAAGTGAAGGATTTGTTCAACGGCGTACTAGTATTTTCTAGGAAGAAAATCCTAAATTTCTATATCCAATAATAATCATAGGCCATTCACTTTACACATGATATTGAATGCGTTAGTTCACAATAAAGGGCATTATACTGATTTTTTTGGATGTTGTAAATATAGAGAAAAACATTTTTTAGATTTCTATTAATATTTTCGGCTCACTATACGGAAAGAAATAATCAGCACGCTTTTAAAGTTAACATTTTTTATTATTCACCACACTGTAAGTTAAATACTTGAGATCGTGAGTTACAATACTTTTGGCAAAAAGTTCGAAACTGTGATTCCAAAGCTGCTAACTTGGTTAAATACACTATTGATATCAATGACGTGTCTATATATAATAATATATAGACACGTCATAAACCAACAGCGCGGCGCTTAAAAACGGCGAAAATACTAGATAGCTACTAATACGCATGAAGAAAGGGAAAGAAAATATATCACCATACGGCGGGATACCTGTTGCTAGAGGGAGATAAATATACATCTTCAGTTACGTCACAGGATAAGTAATAATCAAATTGACATCAAAACAAACGTAGTGTCGCGCGACAGGTTGGTGCGTAACTAAGCGCAATGTGGCCAATTGGCTTCATTTCATGTTGTCATTTTAAAGTGCGGACAACATATCTATAGTTTTATATATCATTGATTGATATCAAGCAATATACCAAAAAGTCAATACAGTGCAACTTTTAATATACTAAAAAATAGAGAAATACATTGAAAACAGTTCTTAACTGTCCAATTTCTTTAAAATAGCTTTGTTTGCTGGTAAAGCGCAAGAAATTAATTACCCTTGAAATTGCAACACACAACAAAAACCCCTTTTAGCAGTAAGTTTTACTTTTGACTGATTTATGACGTGAGACGTTTATTTCTGACATGTTTATTTACCGACAACGAGACGAAAGTGACTGAAGTGACATGTGACAGCTGACAGTAATCTTTCTATGATCTATGGTTTAAATCGGTGCGACGCCATGTTAAAAATCGGGAATCTGTATTTTTCCCAAAGTCTACGGATTTTTCTTTTTTTTTTTTTTGAGGTAGTGTACAAAGACCAGGCCCATTTTGAAACATCTCCTTTTAGTAGGTTGTGCATTCCATGTTGTGAACGTTTTCAAAATATATTTATTTATGTAGAATGCATCAAAACAGATGGACCAGAGTCATTACGCATGAGCCAGACGACGGTAGTCGTCACCGAGGAAGGCCTAGGAATCGCTGGCTCGACTACTTAGAGGCGTTCATGAGGGATCAGAGATCGGAAAAGGCAATACATTGGAAATAATAACTATGGGGAGACCATTGCCCAGCAGTGGAATAATAAAAGTAGAAAAAAAAACCATTTAAAGCCTGGAAACGACTCGCTTCACTTCTGTACAAAGAATTAACACTTTTTTATTGCTTCTGCTATAATAAAATCTTATATACCTAGAATCCTATAATACCAACTCTTTGAATTTTTGATCTCATTTCTGTGTGTTTTTTTTTTTAATAAAAATTCCTGGTGTTGGGTAACCATACAAATATTTGTTCCGTGCGGGAATTGAACCCAGAAAACGCGAAGCTGCCGCCGATTGCTCAACCAATGCGCCAACCGTGCCGTCAAAAAAGGAGAATGATGGTTCTCAATTCGACTGTATGTTTTTTTAATTGATTGTTACGTCAATCATTCCGCCAATCATAAATCAATTTTGATGATTTTGTACCTTACAAAATTTCATTTAAATTGGTTTAGAAGTTTGGCTATTAAATCAAAATAGCTGGAATTCGTTTACTTCAAAGGCGTATCTTGTCATACAAGTAAATTAAATTGCGTATTCAACTTTCCTGCGATGTTCAATGGTGTTGTTAGTTTAGGGGTACCACGAAAAAGTAAATAAAAAAAAATCTTCTTTACAAAAAAAATACAACCGACTTCCAAATACTTTTGTGGAGTGTGCGACGGAATTGCATAATTTAATTCCGCCAAGCCCGTTCCACCATCGGTCGACCACAAGACGTACGGCGATGCGCCAACGGTAGGTACATGATGGACATCCCACCTATACGCACAAAACGTTTTGGGAATACATTCATTGTACGTACAGCTAAGGAGTGGAATTCCCTGCCGGACTGTGTTTCCTGATAGCTACAACCCGGGAGTGTTTAAGTCAAGAGTGAATAGGTTACTTCTAGGCAGGCGTGCTCCACCTTAGACCGCATCATCCCTTAACATCAAGTGAGATAGCGGTCAAACGTATGCCTATCAATAGTAAAAAAAAAACACTACAAAATATAATAAAACAACTTCAATTTCAGAAGTCCGCATTTTTGGTTGTTTTTTCGTATTTTAATTTTATTTTAAATTTTTTCGAACATTGCTTGCAAATACAAATACAAATACTTGAAATGCTGTAATCTTCCATTAGAACTAGGTATCTCTTTGTGTAGCGAGATAAAATAACATTCACACGGCATAGTAGTTCAGATTGATTCTGAAATCCCAACCCATAATAAAAACCAACAAAATAATCACGCCTGTAGCTTGCACGAAGCTAGAATAATACCATAGTACCTTGCACCAATCAGAACTGGTTATGGCGTAATGGTATTTTATTTAAAAGCAATACCAATATCATCTTCCTGCCCTTATTTCATGTTACTTGGGGTCGGCGCAACACGTTTTTTCTTCCACTCTGCCCTATCAGCCGTCAAACTTTCACTAACTCCCTTTTCTTTCATATCGCTTCTCACACAATCCATCCATCTTTTCTTGGGCCTCCTTTCCTCTCCCTCTCCATCCATCCACATTTATGTTAAAAGCAATACCAAACAGCTAAAATATAAAACATAGAAAAAAAGTAACACAAAACTTATCACAATATTGTAGCCCACAATGCGGTTCACAGATAAGCGGTAGGATACATAGAAAAATAACTAACATGATAGCTACGTGAAATTAATCAAAATTACTTAACTATCGAGCTTAAGTATATCTAAATATATAAATGTTTTCTACAGATAGTACCTTTTTTCTTTTTTTTTGCTAGTCACGCGTTTGACCACTATCTCACCTGATGGTAAGCTATGATGCGGTCTAAGACGGAGCACGCTTGTCTAGAAGTAACCTATTCACTCTTGACTTAAAGACTCCCAGGTTGTAGCTATCAGGAAACACAGACTGGCAGGGAATTCCATTTCTTTGCTGTACGCACTATGAATGTGTTCCCAAAACGTTTTGTTCGTGTAGGTGGGATGTCCACCATGTACCGGTGGCGCATCGCCGTTCGTCTTGTACTTTCCTTCCCTTCTACCATCGGACATCCAGATGCACTGCAACTTACCATCCATACCTTGTAGCTTTTTTATTCCACTAATTCGTACTAAGCGTTTCCAAGCGTCTATCATAATGCGCACAGCAAAGGAATGGAACTCTCTGCCTGCGTCTATTTCCGAATGCTTACAACCCTTATCTTTTCAAAGTTAAATTGAACAGGCTACTTCTGGGTAAGGTCACTCCATCGTAAACTTTGACTCCGTCATCTCTGACTTAGACTAGAGTCAAGAGCAAACACATCTCAAACAAAAAAAAAGAAATTAGAATAGAGATATTATGAAGACCAAACAAATGGTATCGGAAATCCCACGTAAATTGGTGCTGAAACTTCATCTTCTTTAAAATTCAACGATGATCCCGTTCCACTTAATACCAATAGAACCTTTCCCCAATATCAATTAACTCTAAATAGTTTCTCTAATAACAAATTAACAAAAGCCCTCAACAGAACCTAGGCCTATCTAGTTCTAAAGCTCAGTAATTTTATCGCAATCAGTGTGACAAAGTAGAGAAAGATTAAATGGCCCCCGTGATTACATTGCCGGGCGCAGATCGACGTGCTTCGGAACGAAACCGATTTAATATAAAGTTCTTTGGGGTTACATTTAGGACTAGCTTTGCTCGGCGTCACGTTGTTCATTAATGCTCCGCTCCTATTGGTCGTAGCGTGATGTTATACTCTGTAACCTTCCTCGATAAATAGGCTATCTAACACTGAATCAATTTTTCAAATCAGGGCAGTTGTTCCAAAGTTTAGCGCGTTCAAGCAAACAAACAAGCTCTTCAGCATTATAATATTAGTGTAGATTTCAAAATGTCATTTTGCCTTCTTATCGAAACATCCTATTCTCAAATCGTTTCATTAACAAATTGTCCTATTAGCAGAAAATCCTATAGTTAAAGTGCAGTTATGATGAAAAACCGGCCAAGTGCGACTCTAACTGTCACATGAAGGGTTCCGTACCATAAACCGAAACAAGATTAAATACCTATACCTAATTGGAAAAATAAAAAAATCCGACTGATAAAAAGTGAACTTACCCAATGGGACCCTATTACTATGGCAGTGCTGTATCTCAAGAATCGTAACAGGTAGCCAGTTGAAATTTCCAGTGTTCTATTGCCGTTATAACAACAAATAAAAAATCACGGATCTTGAATGTATGTTTGTTTCTTTTATAAACTCTTCGATGGAACCCGAACCGCTAACTAAGGTACCGTTGTTGAGGATCACAAAAGTGTCGGTCCTGGTTGATTATTTCTTTATGCGGAATTTGTTCGAAAGAGTCACCGCGGCCCTGGAACGTAAATCATTGGCGGAACTCTTTTATGTCTCAGTCCCCATCTTTTCCTTGTTTTTTTTTTTTTAATTCCTTGGATATTTCACACAACGCCATATAGTCCCAAGCTAAGCAACCTAATGCTTGTGTTATGGTAACGAGATGGCTGATCCGATTTCTGTTTTTTTTTTTTTTAGTAAAATCTTTGCTCCACGCTAGGAATTTTTCCGTATCGTGTGTGCCTTTACAAACATACAAATTCACATCCACAAACAGCCAGACTCGGAACAAATACTTGTAGGTCGTACAAATATTTGTTCCGTGCGGGAAACGAACCCGCGATGCTGCGCAGCAGTCAATCGCTCAACCACTGCGCCAACCGTGTCGTCAAAACTACTTTACTTAGACCCTGTCCAGATGGAAGCGCATTACGCGAGAGCGTACTCGCCCGTTTCAATTTATGTTAGGCTCAACGCGCGAAAGCATTTGGACGAGGTGTATGTAGCTCGGGAACGCGCGAAAACGCTCCCGTCTGGCTCTTTCACAGTATTTCCAGACACAAATAATATCCAACCTCAAACTTATTTACCACATTTTTATCGCTACAGCACCTCCACTGAACTTCATAACTTGGTTGCAATAATTGCAATTGTTGTTAGAGCCCTGCCTTCCCCTCGACGCGCTCACCGCAGCGTCACATGCTTGTGTGGCTCTTATTTTATTAATTACTAAGTTATAACGATGTTTCGCGACATGCTTGTCTAGGAGAATGTTTCGCAGATGCGTTTAAAGTAAAAATTATAAATTTTTAACTAAAGTAAAGGTCTGTATGGTTTCTGGTTAGTTTTCTTGTTTTAGCAGCTCTCCAGCAGACCTTACGGAAGCCAGATATTCTGAAACTAGACTTGCCTAGAAGTTCCGTGTTACCCATGTTACTGGGTAATGGAGGTGAGAAAGGCAGTCGCTTCACATAAATACCTACTGGTATTCAGCTAAATTTAGTTTGACTGGAAGCCGATAATTAAAAATCTGCCAATGAGTATTTGAACCAATCGTTTCCTAAAAAATATATTATGAACTAGCTGACCCGCGCAACTTCATCTGCGTCATATTTTCCATTACTGCTCTGCTCCTATTTGTCTTAGCGTGATGATATATAGCCTATAACCTTCCTCGATCAATAGGCTATCTAACACTGAAAGAATTTTTCAAATCGGACTAGTTAAGTAGTTCCTGAGATTAGCGCGTTCAACCAAACAAACAAACTCTTCTGCTTTATAATATTATATAGTATAGATATAGTATAGATGAGACTGATACTGTCTCAAACCATAAACTTACGAACCACATTTTTATCGCTACAATGCCACCACAACTTTATAACTTGGTTGCACTAATTGCAATTGTTGTTAGAGCCCCGCCTTCCCCTCGACGCGCTCACCGCAGCGTCACATGCTTGTGTGGCTCTCATTTTATTCATTACTAAGTTATAACGATGTTTCACGCCAGACATGCTTGCCGCAAGCACTGCCTTGTCTAGGAGAATGTTTTGCGTTATACTAAAAATAAATTATGATTTTTGAACATACGTGTTTTAGTTAAGAGGAGCTGTTCGCCACAAGTAACAGCTGAATGAATCTTTCTTCGAAGTTGAGAAAAGAAAGATGTTTATCTGGGACTCGCACGAAACAGATAGAATTCAAAAACAATTAAAACGAACGAAATGTTTGTAATAAATAGTTACTTAACAATAATAACATTAAGTACATTAATCTGTGCGAAGCCAAAAAGGTCCCTATCTCTGCATATTTAATTTTATTTATTTAAGGAAAAACAAACAGTAGCGGAGCACAGTAAGAATTAGCAATAGGATCTTAAATATAACATTTAACAAAAGTACCCACTACGATCTCCACAGATTACAATTTTAAAGTAGCTAGAAACAACACAAATACAATATCAATACAACAATCTGGAGCTAACATCTGGTTTTTTTAAAATATAATATGCATGTACAATATTGTACATACCATAACAAAAAGAAAAAGTAAATTTGTGTGCGTACTTACCATTACATTTTCATGATCTATACCTATTAATTAACTTATACATTGATTTGCTGATCCTTTAGGGTTGCTAGGATTTGCCTCATAAATACATATTTACTTAGAAAATGAATGTCGACTTTGTTACGACATTTAAAAAAATATATAAATAACACAGCGCTGGTGTTATAATGCCACGGACGCACTTATGTAACACATACTAAATAGAAATATTAGATAGATACAAATTAATAACATGATCAAGGTTGGTCCGTGGCTTGGTGACCATATATTACACACCAAGACTCGGCTGACAGTTTTAAATCTTTGACATTTGTGAGGTATAGTCTGGAGCTTAGATTATATACCTCTAGATGTACCCATGAGACTGTAGGGAAGTGTGGAAGTGAGAAGCATATATACGAAACAAGTGAGAAAATTGAGACAAAACATAACATGCTCTGTCTCATACGGCGTGCCGGTTTTTTGCTTGGCGAACTTTGGAAAGTTAGCCAAACAAAGGCCTGTCACTGTCACTGAGAGGTCGACTCGAGTCAGTTTTTTTATGTTTTTAGATAATTTCGGCAATTAAAGTAATAGTTTTAGTGCATTTATGAGAAATAGACTCCAATAGTTAAGTGTTTTGTGCATTTTGTGTGCTATATAATGGGATGGTGCAGTATTTTAGGCTGCAAAAGCCGCACAGAAAGAAAGGAAGATGAGAATGTTACTTTTCACTCGTAAGTATGCAAATGTTAATAGTTACTGTGCACTGATTGAAGAAATACATTTGTGTTTATGTAATGACATGGCTTTCAATGAAAATTAGGCGTAATTCTAGCGATATCGTTTATTTTTCTTTCCACATAACCTATAACTTGATATTCGTTGTGTTGCCATACCTTGTCATCTTTTTTTCCCTTAACGCTATAATAAAAAGTGTAAGTAGTTAAATAAATAAAATAAATAGTTTGTTCACCAGATTACTTTGAATTATATAGTAAACTTCATATTAATCTAATAAATATAAAATTCTCGTGTCACATTGTTTGATACAAAAACTTCAATTCAATGTGCAAACAACGAGGCAAAAATAGTTCATAAAATAGACCTCTCGCTCGAGTCTCTGTGATTAGTTTGTTCAATCAAATAAACCATCAAAGCTTTAATTCTGCTTTGTAACAATAGTTACGTACGTATATGTAACATGTTCCAAGATTGTTTTAATAAAATATTACTGTTAATATCATTAGAATCCTGTTGGCAATTTTATATGTTGAATAATATAAATAATTTTGCACTCTTCATATGAATGACATTATGCGACTCATATTAGTACATTAATAATAATTTAGTACGTAGTTGTTACAACGAAACACCCTCACGTTTTTGGTCATATTTAGGGAAAAGTTTCCATAATAGCAACATTGAAGTTTTATAGTGCTGTCTCATGTGCGGCCACGAGGTGGCTACATCTAGAGGTATATAATCTAAGGTCTGGAGCGATTCTGGCACTAACCTTGCCAAAGACTATTTGGTTATCTAGTTACTTAGTCATCGATGTCAGAGAGGAAAGAATCAGCCGCTGTGGCTGCTGAAACCATAAAGGTTTGCAAATACTGTAACCTTATTGGTTTTCGCAACATTTACGTCCAAATACACTTACCACATTTAACTTACTTACCACATTTTTATGACTAGAATGCCTCCACAGAACTTCATAACTTTGCTGCACTAATACCAATTGTTGTGAGAGGTCGCCGCAGCGTCAGATGCTCGCGTGACTCTTATTTTATTAATTACTAAGTTATAACGATGTCTCGCGACATGCTTGCCGCGAGCACTGCCTTGTCTAGGAGAATGTTTAAAGTAAAAATTATACATTTTAAATTCATTCAAGGTCTTAATAATGCTTCAGATTTTTTTTTTGACTTCTCAAAATATCGTTAACTAGCTGACCCGCGTACTTCGTCTGCGTCACATTTTCCGCTCCTAAATAATATTGCAACAAAAAATATCGACTTTGGCAACTATTTATGTTCTAAAGTACAAAACATAACTCTCAAAACATAATAAATACATTTCTTTAGTGCACTACAGAGCGGTTTTTTATCTACGTGTCTTAAATTTACCACAATTAATAAAAAACGATTGGCGGCGCTAGTGGACGGAATACACACTCTTAACTGTTCTAATAATTATATAAAATTCTTCCTTTAATGAGTGAGTGTCTGACAGACAATGCACAGCCGAAACTACTGGTCCTAGAAAGCTGAAATTTGGCGTAATGGTTCCTTGGGGAGTGTAGGGGGGTACTAAGAGAGGATTTCATGAAATTCTTACGGGACTGGGAAGAAACGGGATATGCGCATATGAAGTCAAAAGCTAGTAGTCAATATTTTCAACACCGAAATCTTTCTTTTACCAAGTCACTTGTCAAGTATGATGTGTTGCTTCTCAGGTATAAAGATGTGCTAAAGCGTCACTTCAACAAGTGCAACTTAAGGCCGTCCCGTTGCCGCCGCGGTAACCGCCGCGGGCGTCGGAGGCCACCTGACGGCCTCCGGACGGTCCTCTTGGACGGTGAGCTATAGGTGGCTCGCCGTCCCGTCGGTCTTATGACGACAGGCCGTGTCGACGGCACGTTCGTGTTTGACGCGCGCTTCAAAGAGAGTCAGCTCACAAGGGCCGACGCCTGCCGGAGTTGCGGGACTATTCGAAAGAGATACCGCGGCTCCGGAACACAAAGAGCAATGAAGAAACATGGATGGGTTTTAGTCAGTAGAAGTCTGACACTCCCTCTCGCTCCGCCCAGAGCGGGAGAAGTTGATGATTTCCCATCCCAAATAAAAAAGAGCCGTCCCGTTGGGAGCAGCAAGCCGCCCAAAGACTTGAGTTACAACCTTGAGATGTCAAGCGTGTGCAGTTGAAAGCCCGACCATATTATTATGTGGGAAAAAGTCAAGTCATTTGTTCAAATTAGGATAACTGCCAGCACTTTTTGAACGTCAACTTTTACAAGTAGACAGTCCCCCAGAAACGCCCGGCCGTCACCACTTTTTTGTGTTTTAGCTGGGAAGAAGAAGTGGCCAACAAACTACCCAATAACGCATCTGTCTGTTGCGTTAGAAGAACTTGCATTTATTCTATAGTATGCAAAGTATTATTACAAAGAAAAATAATAAAACATGGGTAACACATACAACCTAACAACTAAAATCATTCTTATAAGCTAGCACACTCCTCCATGCCATCATAATAAGACAACTCAAGCATAAAGAAACAATTTAAACTAAACTTAATAAGCCCCCAAACACAAAGGGCGCGCCCGCCTACACGTGCAGGGGTAAATCTAACAACATATCTGTGACTCGATACAAGTGCTCAGGATAGAATGATATATATGTATGTATGAATAACAATTAACTATAATTTCATAGATGTAGTGCTCACGTGCGCATTGTGCGAGGATCTTCAAAAAGAAGATTGGTTTCTTAAGCCACATTTGGAACAAATACATGTAACTAAGAGTGTCCGTGGAGTTTCTTGCATGTTCTTCTCCATTGAGATCTACGCTTTCGAACGTGTATAGCTTCATGTGACTGACTGACCTTGACATTTCAAAGTAAATGGTTTATTTGAAATAAATGCTTTTGTATATTTGTATATTTGCATGCGAGCAATTGTCTTGGCCAAAATCGCTCAGATCATCATCACGATGTTGGAACCAATTTCCTCAATAAATTTTTACTGAACTAAACTTTAGTGGTTTTCGCGTAAAAAGTACTCTCTTCGTTGCAGGTACCTCAAATGTCACAAAAATTACAATATTTTCTGCAAACAAACCCAGTTTCTTTGTCAATTAAAAATAAATTACGTGTTAAATAACTCATAATAATTGCACGTTTGGCGGCGTTTATCTTATAATTTATAACATTTACACAAAACACTCTCGCGACAGATGCTCTCACTTGTAATTCCAAGAATCGTATTAAAGTTAATAAATTATGGTTTCTGTGTTCCTCTCGTAAATCCCGAAACTCCGCTCCCCACACGTTATAATTAATTGTTGTTTAATCTTTTGTTTACTGTTTTACTAACACTAATTATAAAATAAACAGGGCTCTGAAGTTTATTAAGATTATGCTTCAAGATTGAAGGTTCAGTCACCCGGGTGAGTTCGATCTTCAGGCTTTTTTAGGTCAGCGGGCAGATTCTCAAGAACCTTTATAGGTAGGCAGTTAAATTTTCATAGACTAAACTCCAGTCTCGGTATAGATAAGACCTTGCTGATGGGGGGCAATCTGGCCTTCCCCGCAGCTAATGTAATAGTTGTCCCTTCTTTGGTTATGACCTTGCAATATATTGTACACGAATATGCTTTATTTGAAGCATCGCAGAATCCGTACAACTCTATGTTTTGGTTTTCTCCCATTCCTAACCATCTGTTGGCTTCTATGCTATTTATCTCTGGGAATTCTTGCTTCAACTTAACCCATTCTGAGTTCATTGCCTCTGGTAGAGTGTCATCCCATTTTATCTTAGACAACCAGGCATTTTGAAACAGGAGTTTCTTGGTAGTGCTCAAGGGGGTTAACCACCCTAATTGATCGAACAGCTTAGAAATATCCGAAAGTAGAGCTCTTTTGGTAATAGTTACATTTGATTCAGGTTCTATTTTCAGATTGAAGGTAAAATTATCTTTCTATGGGTTCCAACGGAGGCCCAAGTTTTGGTAGAATTGTTCTGCTTGAACTCGTATGTTGACTGGTCACATTGCTCTCTCTCTAAATCGGTTAATAGCTCTGGTTTGTTCAAGGTCCATTTTATAAGCTAAAATCCTCCCAATCTGCATAATTTTATGAGGTCGGTTTTTTGCTGCTTCCGTTGAATGACGCCATCAAAAAATCATCCATGTAGAAACTCTCCTCTAGTTCTTTTGCTGCGTCAGGAATTTTTTCTCTTTGATCAGATGCTAGTTGTTTTAAGCACATCATCGCTAGAAAGCCTGCGGGTTTTGTTCCGTATGTTAGCGTGACGAGTTGAAACGACTGCATTACTTGGTTATTTGATTCTCGCTAGGCTAGGTTGATGACACAGAACCCTTTCGACTCACAGTTTGCCAGTATTTAACAATCTGCCTAGCCTTTTCTCAACTATCTTGGGGTTGCCTTCCAGTCCAGCTGGATGCAGCTGAATCATCATAATCATCACATCAGCCGAATGAAGTCCACTGCAAGACATAGGCCTCCCCCAAGCTGCGCCACAACGACCAGTCCTGTGCGTATCACATCCATCGGCTACCCGCAACCTTCACCAGGTCATCGCGGATCCACCTTGTGGGAGGCCTTCCAACGTTGCATGTTCCAGTTTGTGGTTGCCACTCAAGAACTTTTCGGCCCCATAGACCATCTGTTCTACGAGCAATGTGCCCTGCCCACTGCCACTTTGTTTAGCGATTCTTCGGGCTATGTTGGCAGCTGAATACCAGTATTTAACTCGTACATGGAGCGAAGCGATACTACTTTACGAGGTTGGCTTCAGATTTTCTGGCTGAATATTTTATTATATCTTAATACATATAAATCACGTGTCACGTTGTTTTTCCGCGATGGACTCCTAAACTACTTAAACGATTTTAATCAAATTTGCACACCATGTGCAGTTTGATCCAACTTAAAAGATAGGGTAGCATACATCTCAAATTTTTGTTGCAATATTATTTAGGAGCGGAAAATATGACGCAGACGAAGTTGCGCGGGTCATCCAGTAATATATACTTTTGGTAAGAGGGTTGCCTTATGTCACAAACACGACGCCTAGGATATTAAAACCAAATGTCAAAGGATGTAACGTTTTGAGCGTCAGAGCATAAATGCATTGGCGTACCCCCACGCCAAGCCACAAATTCGTATTTTCGTCACACATTTTGTTACGTATGCTTTTAGAATAAGCTTACGCTGTCACATATTATGTGACAATGACGTACATAAAAAAATACTAGTAGCTTCTGCCATAGGTTTTTGAAAGTCAAAAAATATCCCAATGGTTTGTACTCCCAGGTTATAAACTCCACCTAAACAAATGTATGCACTAGCTTTTCTGGTTCCCGTATTTCCTTTCTCTTGAATGTGGCTATGACATTATACAAAAAGAGTTTATCAAATCCCACGGGTAGTTCCAGAGATTACAGGTAGTACGCGATTGAGTAACAAACATCCATACATCCAAATATACAAACTTTCGCATGTAAAATTTTAATAAATAAATAAATGAGCAAACAAGTTAATAATTAATCAGAATGAATCACCGTCTCAACTGAACAGTGTATTGATAGCATATTCCAACCCACACAAAGACGCAATCGAGCAGAACTGCAAATAATGTTATTCCCTTTTCCAGGTAGGTCCGACCTACCTATTACCTAACCTCACCTTAGCGAGAGCAAGTTCCACCTACAACTCTTGTCAACTACCCACGTGAACTGACGTATTAATTAGACGTTTATAGTGCATAGGTTAATAAAAGGGTTCTGTGAAAGTGATGCTATAATAGGTAGTGTTGACATGATGTTGTGAAGCTGATATGCTTCACAGGGTTCCTTT
This sequence comes from Ceramica pisi, assembly GCA_963859965.1. Classification (NCBI taxonomy): domain Eukaryota; kingdom Metazoa; phylum Arthropoda; class Insecta; order Lepidoptera; family Noctuidae; genus Ceramica; species Ceramica pisi. Next base: position 1,228,908 of record OY982537.1, on the reverse strand, counting down.
CAGTCAATAATAAGCTCAATAATATTATGTGTTAGGATAAGCAACACTTGAAGTCCGTCCGAGGATGGGTGACAATCCATACCGATGTTTCCTCGCGCTTCGGAAAGCACATTAAGATGTTGGTCTCAACTATAAATTTTAAGGGTTCCTAACCTGAAGGGTTAAACAATAAATACGTGCTCTCCGCGCACGGAGGAAACTCGTTGTTAAAATGGTCACCCATCTACAAACACACCTTGGCAAGTGTTGCTTAACCTTGAAAACCGACCCGTGTGGCTGTTATTTTTAAGTCACGAGCTCTTGAGGTTTAAAACGTTTACAACGACGTAAATTCTTTTTTTAAATCTTATAGCCTGTAGGTACATTTTTTACTGTGACTTGATTTTCTGTAGTTTTTTTTTTTTAATTTGATATCGGTTTGCTCTTGACTCTAGTCTTGGTCAGAGATGACAGAGACAAAGTCGAGCGATTTTGAAAAACTTAATTTAAAAATGCCAAAACAAAAACACCATGAAATCGAGTACTTACAGGTAAATATGAATACCAATGTAAAAAAAAAAAAAACGGATCCCTTCAGCTGCACCCGCTATGCATATCTGTGACCTATTTCAAAGTAAAATTCAGTCCTGAAAAAGTAGAGCTCGCTGAAAGAGCCACTTCACAGTCTGTTTACTGAAATAGGACGCGTCAATTGAATTTTAAATACCTGGAACGTGAAGTTGGTATCACGAGTTTTTGCTTTTTAGTAGGTACGTAAGGGAATTGTAACTCGGTTTTATTGATTTGTTAAGTTCGGCCAATTATTAAGTTATACCCCAAATGGGTAACGGATACATTTTGGATGACCAAAATCATCTTATTCTCCTTGGTATAGTGGGCGACATGCAAAACCGTTGAGCATGAGGTCTTGGATTCGATTTCCGGGTTGGGCCAAGTTTTAACGGGTTTTCTCTTAATTTTAAATTTCTCAGTAGCAGCCTTTTTTTAGGGATAGGAAGTCATCAAATGACTTCTCCTACTCTGGGCGGAGCGAGAGGGAGTGTCAGACTCTTACTGACTAAAACCCATCCATGTTCCTTCAGTGCCCTTTGTGTTCCGGAGCCACGGTATCTCTTTCGAATAGTCCCGCGACTCCGCCAGGCGTCGGCCTTTTCGGGCCCCTCCCAATGCTGACTCTCTTTGAGGCACGCGTGGAACACGAACGCGCCGTCGACACGGCCGGTCGTCATAAGACGGACGGATGGCGAGCTGCCCATAGCTCACCGTCCACAGGTCTCAGTAGCAGCCTGGAGTATCGATTTGTGTCCGGCTGATGGCGGCTGATGAATTTGAAAAGTGGGAGTACATGGATAGGTAAAAAAGATATACCTCTGCTTAAAGTTGGAGGAATGCTGAACTCATTTTATCTTTCATATTATAATTCTTCTATATGTCATTTCACTCCTCCTAAATGGCTCGACCGATTGTAATGTCATTTTATGCGTGTTTTGAATAGGTCCCTGGATGGTTTTAAAGGCTTACAACTGGGCTGATTAGATTAGCTGGAATCGGGTCCTAGAATTTTTTTACTGGCTAAATGATCCAGTAACGTTTTGCTACAACATAATATACTCATATACCTACCCATCCAAACATATTCGCTATCTCAGTTGCATCGGTAACTTAAAACTTTACCTCTTCACCTCCAGCGTCGTTAAACTGGAATGAACTTGGTAAACTATGGTCTGACGACTTTGCCACTCTAATCATGATTAACTATTTATACTCATAACTTGGGTGGAACATATTCCAAGATCCTAGAATCACCAGCCCTAACTCATTTTCTCATTAACCACCAGGATTTTTTGAGAATGCAAAACTACTTCATTGATTTTTGAAATATGTTTTACTAGAGGCCGCCCGCGACTTCGTCCACGTATGAATCTCGTTATTTCCGTGTAAATCCCGATCCCTCGGGAACTCTGGGATAAAAAGTAGCCTATGTGTTATTCTGGGTCTTTAGCTACCTACATACCAAATTTCATCGTAATCGGTTCAGTAGTATTTGCGTGAGAGAGTAACAAACATCCATACATTTTTTTTTTTACTTAATATGGGTTTGCTCTTGACTCTAGTCTCTTGGTCAGTGGTGACAGACATACTCATAAACTTTCGCATTTATAATATTAGTAGGATGCAAAAACAAAAAAAGAAGCGACTAAGAGCTACTGGGATTACAGGAAGGGTGTCCATGACAAAAAATCACGTTTCTTGTATCTTTCAATATAAATTTTAATTATTTCTTGTCATAGCAACAATAGAAATTATAATACAATGAGGTACAGCCCGCCGACAGGCAGATGGACATAGTGATAATATTCCCTTCGGGTGCGATATCCATCAAAATAGGCAGATGTTAATAGTGCACCAAAAACTCAAAACTCAATCATTTATTTCAATTGGACCATTTACAGGCACTTTTGAATTGTCAAGGTCGGTCGGTCCAAAAAAAGAAGATGAAGCTATTTGCACGTTCCTATTCGTAGATCTCTATGGAGAAGAACGTGCAAGAATCTCCACGGACACCTTAATTTTATATTTAACTAGCTATTGCCCGCGACTTTGTACACCCACATCCCATTTTTTCCGTTCCCGTAAGAATCTCGGGAACAAATTATACATATTTTATCAAAGCTTCTTGAATCACTCTCTGCTGAAGAAAACTGCATTAAACCTTGAGTTTAAAATAATAACAGTCGCACGTGTCGATCTTTACGGTGAAGCAACGCTTGCCAAGGTTGGTCTGTGGATGGGAGACCATCTTAACATACCGAGTTTCCTCCGTGCCTCAGAAAGCACGTTAAGCCATTGGTTCCAGCTGTCATTTGTAGATTTTTGGCAGTCGTTACGGATTGTCAGAAGCCAGTAAATCTGACTCCAGTCTTGCCAAGAAGTAGCGAACCGACAGTGGAAGCAATCACTTTATACTATGTTAAAAGGTATCAGAATACCTAATCCCTCTCGTTGAGCAATAAGGCATGTTACCGTCAGCTATCTCTTAAACACACAAAAAAAGGAAATGGAATCCAAAAAAAAATCTCTATTTCTTTTACATAAGTGCCAATATACACACCGGTATAAAGCATAAATTGTAGCTACCTACAAAGCCAGCCAGAGGTGAGCTCACAGATGACATAAAGAGTTTACCGACAAAGGTCAAGTTGGCAATATCGGCGACTCTTTGAAGGTGGGTAACATTTCATTTAGAGTTTTGGATGGGCAATATGTGGCAAGCTTGGGTTGTTATTTTTATGCTGAGGTTATTATGTTGTAGGGTTGTATTTTTGTCTGTTTTTCTACTTTGAGTAATATGCTGTTCAAATGTACTACTAAATTATAATAAAAAATCTACAGCGAAGTTTAATCTAAAACTACACATTATTATTTTTGTAATAATATGATAATATGTGACGGCTAATGGCATAATTGCCAAGAGCCTCGATCAACGTCTCAAGAAGCTCTCGTTGGGCAGCTGGATCAAGGGCTTGATCCAGAAAGCAGTACTCCTGGACACGGCGCGTATTGTTAGGAGGTTCCTCTCTCGGGAGCCCTGAGCACCGGTAGCTTGGACCCTGTTCCCGATACCGGTGGACTACTATTTTTTATATTTTTAAATGGATTTTTTTATGGTAACATTTATAAATTATATGTGGTATATACAAATAAATAAATGGAATAATAACAATAAATAACATTCCGAAAACAAAAATTAATGATTACTGTACAAACCGAAAGCCAAGGTACGTTATAAACAGCTTATCCCCTAATATTTCTTGTCTTTTTAGCAGCCCGCTGTCCCATCATCGTCATTTCAGGCTAAAGAAGTCTGTCGTCCACTTCTGGACATAGGCTTCGTCTAAGTGTCGCCACATCAACCGATCCTGAGCCACGAAACTTCACGAGGTAAACGTTCGGTTTTTTTTGCTGGGCAAAAGACTCCCCACTCAACTCCCTCCTTGCTCTATTAAGGGCTATTGAGACTGGTTCAAATTCTTACTAAATAAGTAAAGCTTCGGTCACCCATTGTGTTGTGAGATTGGCTCACCGATCTTCTGACTTGCGGCGTGTGTGTCCAGCCCAATATTATTTTAGATTGCCAGTTGTTCAAGCGACTGCTTTTTTTGTGATGGAATGTTAGTTATCCTGTTTCTGTCTACCTCTATACACAATTCTGAAATCTATCTCATCATTTCTGACTGACTGACCAACGTCCCTCGGACGACGACAGCTGATCTTTGTACAGAGAATTACCTGATGATGCATACAAAAAAGATGGACAAATGAACTTCAAAATATCCCTCCTGGTATTTTAAGGAAGGATATTTTGAAATTCAACCGCTTGCGTGCTATGGATAGGTATGGAACATTTTTGTTTTTGTGATCAGATTTTTGCTTTACACGAGAGCGAAGCCGCAAGAAGACTCGAATATTCCATATAGTCTTCAACATAGCCTTTCTGAAATTGTATGGCAGCTAGCAAAACCAATAACCTGGTGAGGGTTTCAGGTAGCCGATGGACGCACAGAACCGGTCGTACTGGCGACGCTTGGGGGATCCAGCGCTAGGGTTGCGGAATTCGTTCAAAAGAGTCCCCGCGACCCTGGAACGCAAAGGGCACTAGGAAGAACACGGATGGGTTTTAGTCAGTAAGAGTCTGACACTCCCTTCTACCTCACCCAAGGCGGGAGGAGTCATTTCATGATTTCCCATCATCATCTGTCTAGCCTTTTCCCAACTGGGTACCAGTATTTAACGCGGAGCGGTTGCCTACCAGACCTCCACAACCCATTAACTGGGTAACACGGTACTTCATGGCAAGAGTGGTGTCAGATTAACTGGCTTCTGACTATCCGTAACGACTGCCAAAGATGTACAAATGACAGCCACCAACAAAGGAGAAGAAGACAGGGACCAACGGCTTAACGTGCTTTCCGAGGCACGGAGGAAACTCGGTATGGTAAGATGGTCACCCATCCACAGATCAACCTTGGCAGGAGTTGCTTAACCTGAAAGATCGACCCGTGCGGCTTGTATTATTTAGCCACGAGCTCCTCCCATCCTCATGATTTCCAATCAAACAAAAAAATTAATAAAAAAAAACGCCTATACGTCTTTTGACTAATACTATGATGATGATGAAGAGCTAGACTTTTATATCCACAGCTAACTGAACATCACATAATGTACCTTCAAACACAAATCTGCGTCGGATATCCGCCTGTCATTACGTACTAACTAGATAAGGTTTTGTGCAAACAAGCGTAATGGCGCGACGGACAGACAACCCCTGTAATCAAATGTACCCAGGCCCAAGCGAATTTTAATCAAACTAGACGCTTGCTTTACGTGATTAATTTGTTAATATGACACTTTATGCCTGTAAAACCCTTTTCCCGAGAAGAAAAACGGTTATTGTATGTGTCCACTGTCCTTCTAATATAAACTTTTATCTAATGGATCCACTTAGTAATTTTCCAAACTATGTTGATTCTACTTTCGCCAGATGTGGCTCAATCGATATTATTTTGTGATTATTTGTTTCCATAGCTTCGCATCTGTGACCTTCCCTACAGAACCATACATTTTTCAGCAAAATCGACATTCCGGTCGAGCGCGGGCGAACTCTCTCACAAAAAGTTCGAAAAAAACAGGTTTTTTGTGGCTCTTAATAATGCAGTTCTTGAGATACAGCCCGGTGATAAACAGATGGACGGACGGCCGGATAGCGGAGACTTAGTAATAGGGTCCCGTTGGTTATTATTATTTATTTAATTATTATTTGTTATGCCAAAAGTACAGATCTCCAACTATTTATAAAACCCTAGACCCCACACTAGGATTCCTTTCGGATACGGAACTCTAAAAGTAGCCTATGGCCTTCAGTGTAAGTGTAGCATGTTTGTGACCGGAGCATCCAGACTATACCAGGTAAAAGCCGATATTTGAGTAACATAATTATTTTCAGAAAATGTTGATATTGTAATAGTTCGCTCTTGATTACTTACTTGCTACTGTTTAAAATTGTTAAATGCCCAGTTTGACAATCGAAGACATTTTTATAGAACCTGAAAACTTTGAAGAGTCGCTTCTGGTACCATCTGGTCTCCCATCTTAGGATAGATATCAACTAGTACGGCTTAACTTCATTATTAGTTTTTGACATCTTTTGACTTTATTTTGTTGGCTTTAATATGTTGAGCATTAAATCTAAAGATAATCAAACAACTTTTCGTAAACAAAACAAAAAAATCAAAGCATAATGTATTGTGACGGGTAACCCTTTAGTTTTTCGATGAGTTATTAGCATCTATTTGATAGTGGGCGGGCTTTTGAATATTTTCTGCTTGGAAAGGAATGTAATTTAACTTCCGGGGTAGGAATTTGGTTCGATAAATGCTTTTTGAACCATTTCATTCATATAGTCACTGACCGTGATTATCCGTTCGCTGATCCGTGATTTTTTTTGCCTAAAAATCGTACTTCGTACATTAAAAATTACTATTATATTATTTAATTTATTATTATAGCTAGCCTGAAATGTCCCACTGCGATGCAAAAGCCTCTTTCCACTCTTTCCATTGTCCCGGGACAAAATCATAAAGCACAAAAAATACCATTAAAGATTATTGAACTTGTAATACTTAAGTTACAAAATTTTTGTTCGCAACCCACGGTAAGAGCAGATTTCTGACAGCCCACAACGTCGTTTGCTACGGCGTAGCGGAAACCATTTTGTAACCGCTATAAGTACAAAACTACGTCGTAGCAAGTCTTCGCTACGCAGCTACACCGCGCATCGTCGGAGAACTTAGATTGTTGCCTTTTATATTTATACAGCCGTTATGTTAAAGTGCTAAGTTAAGTTACACGATAATTTTTAAATGCTTTGACTGTCTAGATAGCTCTACTTGAATCTGTGTGGTGATTTTCTCAAAAGACTATCTCAGACATTAAAGTACATTGTTCTCATAAGTTTAGATTATAAATGATTAGCATATGACAGGTTATATATTTTGTGTTCTATTTTGATTATTTATTTTTTTTTGTGACGGGTTTGCTCTTGACCTTAGTCTTGGTCAGAAATGACAGAGACAAAGTCTATGATGGAGCGAGCTTACCCAGAAGGAGCATGTTTACTCTAACTTTGAAGAGATTAGGGTTGTAAGCGTTCGGAAACACAGACGCAGGCAGAGAATTTCACTCTTTTGCTGTCCGCATTATAAAAGACGTTTGGAATCGCTTAGTGCGACTTCGTGGAATAGCAACAAGGTAAGGATGGTAAGCTGCAGTGCGTCTGGATGTCCAGTGGTAGAAGGGTGCTGGTGGAATGAGGTCGTGGAGTTCTTGGGCACATTCGCCGAAGTACAATCTGTAGAAGACCGACAGGCAGGCAACCTTGCGGCGATGAGCCAAGCTGTGAAGCTTGGCATCCACCAGTTTTTCGTCACCGATGAGCCTCTTAGCTCTGCGTTCCTCCGAGTCAAGCGCGGCAAGCTGGTACTTGGCCGAGCCATCCCAGAGGTGGCTGCAATATTCCATGCAGGATGCATTTTCTTTCTTTTTTATTATTTATTTATCTGAGTCGGTCAAACATTTTTTTTTACTTATTTTCTTAAACTTTCTTACGTCAGACTATCTTTTAATCAGTTGTTTTAACGTAATGATTATTGATTTTACTTTGCCGGCCCTATTTTAACACGTGTGGTACGATTTACAGTTCAATCGTTAAACTCTACCATTACACGTGTGGGCAGGCACACTAATTATATTCCTGGCGGCTTATTTAGCTAGGCTGCTTATTAACGCTTGAGTGTGTATTTTGTTTTATAGTATCATAGCTTAGTGTGCTAGCTAACAAGTAATAAATAACATTTTTTTTGTCATGTATTAATTACTTTACATACTACTTATCGTATAACTTCTCCACAGCTAATACACTAAGAAGTGACGGGCTGGCGTTTCGGGGGACTGTCTTTTGTAAAAAGTTGACGTTCGAAAAGTTCAGTAGTAGAAGAAGCTTCAATTAGTGAAAACGTTCCATTTTGGAGCGTTTTCGCTAATTTCGTAAATTCGTTTTTAAGGAATTACACTGCCGTAACACTGTTGTGAAACGTGTCAACGCACTTGCACGTAAGTTTCACTCTCGCGAAGCGGACAATGTAAACTATCTTCAATAAAACTTATGTTAATTATTTGATTTAAGTGCTAATACGAACAGCTGATGCGCACTATAAAGCGTCCGTGACGTCACTCGTATTTACACTTATTTAAACAACCCTGTTTAGGAAAATTTAACGCTAGTTTCTGAGCACCAAATTACAAAGCTTATAATATTAAACACAATCTAAGTTCGCCAAACTTGGCCAAAACTCGTAGTAGATAAGAATACAGACTGTAGTCCATTACCCTTGTTCTTCTGATCTGATTCGTGTTTACATTTACCCCGTGTATCTTGAAGTTTAATTGCTAACCCGTCCGGGGGTAATCGTTTTGGCCTAAGCTAATAATTTTGATATACTATGTTTGGGTGATTTATTTTAAGCGTTTATTTTGAGTCAGTGTTTGAATTTAAAGATCGAATGTAATTCATTTTGTTTTTTGCGAATAATCATCCCCCGAAAATTTCTAATTGATAAAATTGTCGCAATAATTCACGAGTATTGTAAAATTTCTTTGGATGATGTTAAGATAGGTATATAGTAGGTACTAGCTGATGCACGCGGCTTCGCCCGCTTGACAAATTTAATATTTAAACCTTCCTCGAGAACCAGTCTATCCATTGGTGAAATCAACATGAAAATAGGTGTTTATCGCGAACAGAGAACTTTCTTTTATAATTACTTGTGAGTCGGCCGGCTTTGTCGCCGAGCAACGCTTCCTGCAATAATTCACAATCCTTGGTACTGTTACCTACAGACGAGGCAGAAGTGACAAAATTAATACTTTGCCTCCGCAATGACTGTGCTATGGGATGGGATCGAATATCTAATAGTTTCCTCAAGAAACATATAGCAGTCTTAGTCCCGCCTTTAACTTACGTATGTAACCTTGCTCTCGATACAGGCCAATTCCCCAGAGCATTTAAAAAGTCGATTGTTCGTCCGATCTTTAAGGGAGGGGACAGAGACCGTGCCAACAACTACAGACCCATAGCCGTGCTGCCTGCGCTATCTAAAATTCTCGAACGGATCATGAACGGCAGACTAGTTGATTATTTGGAGGGACATAACCTTCTATCTCCCTCCCAATACGGTTTTAGGGCTGGCAAGTCAACTTCAGATGCTGTTCATGATCTTACTAACTTTATTGTCACTAATATGGATGCGGGACGTAAGGTTTTGGGGATTTTTCTGGACCTTGCTAAGGCGTTTGATACGGTTTCTGTCCCTTTACTTATTCGGAAGATGGAATGCCTTGGAATTAGAGGGCTCCAACTAAAACTATTTGAGGACTATCTTAGTGGGCGTACTCAGAGCGTAAAAATAGGAGAGTACGTCAGTGACGAACGACTAGTTACCTACGGCGTGCCTCAAGGCAGCGTACTGGGTCCAACCCTCTTCCTTATATATATTAACGATCTGGGTATGCTCACCCTCCCTGGGGGTAGGGTTGTAACTTTCGCTGACGATACTGCCCTGTTATTCAGTGCGGCCACGTGGAGTGAGGTGTACGGGCTTGCTCAGTCAGGCTTCAATATGGTGTCGGAGTGGTTACGAGATAACATCCTCACTCTAAATGCTGCAAAAACCAATTATGTAACTTTCTCCATTAAACGTAACAGGCCAACCTCGGCAACTCATCCGCTTTCCATCGTAGCTCACACTTGTCCGACACCAAACCGCTCAATCAGTAGTTGCACTCACATTAATAAAGCCAATAATGTAAAATATCTGGGAGTTATTATAGACAGCGCACTAAACTTTCACGAACATATCACCGTACTGAGTGGCAGGCTGCGGAAGTTAATATACGTCTTTAGGATCCTTAGACGGGTGACTGAGGAAAAGGTTAGGAAATCGGTGTATTTTGCACTCGCTCAATCCTTGTTGACTTACTGCATCACTTCCTGGGGTGGTGCCCCAAAATCCACTATCCTCGAATTAGAAAGAGCGCAGAGAGCCATCCTGAAAGTATCATTGTGTCTTCCTTTTAGATACCCAACCTCCCTTCTTTTTAAAGAGGCGAAAGTCCTGACAGTACGCCAATTATTCATACAACATATAATTATGAAGCAACATGGCCTCTTAACATATTCCCCCTCTCTATCGCGTGGTAAAAGGCGTTACAACCCCGTAGACAGTAGTCGCAACCGGCTTTCGACCAGGTTTTCTCAGCGGTTTTTCTGCCACCTCGGCCATTACCTCTACAACAAAATTAACAGCATCTTACGTATTTACGACCTTGGCAAGATTAAATGTAAAATGAAATTAACTCGTTGGCTTCAGGAATTAAGCTACCTTGAAACTGAAAAAGTTCTAAGTGTCTCGGTGTAGTTGCTGATTTGATTAATTTTGTTTTCAATTGATATGTATATTATATTAATTAAATATTTAAATGTCCAAGAAATAGATAATCCTACATCCTCATCACACATAAACACGCACACAACCTACATTACACTTTCCTTCATTCCCACACTATACTAACCGTACTAACACTATATAGATGATTATAAAAATTACAACTTAAGTTTTTATTAAATTACTCACGACCACTGTATCTTAATTAGTAAATAAGGAAGAATGTTATGTAACCTAAGGGGTGGAGACCTGGTGTCCTGAAATACAGGCCCCAAGCCTAGTTTAGGCACCAGTCTCCCACAATATACTTACTGTGTACTATTGTTCCTCGTAAAACTGGTTTATAATGTGTATTGTGGTGAGAAATAAATTAATAAATTAAAAAAAAAAAAAAAAAAAATTAAAATAATATGTAGTGTACTACTGTACTATAATACTAATTTGCGTTCAGATTTCAAAGGTCTACCTTGAAAGAAATCGACTTTTCTGTAGGATACACTTACACTTACACTTACACTTCTATAAGACAGTTATAATCCAAACCCTGAAAAATTACATTAGACCATTTACTTTTAAATAACTTTGTGGATTTTGCAGCATCACGCAGTTAGCACAGGTATTTGGACGCTACTGTCTTAATGCAATTTTACGCAAACATCGTACACTGCCCTTTGCGTTCAGTAAAACTTTGTTTTGAGGGTGTCGATGGGGCTGCCTCGTTTCTGTAGCGCATCAGGGATGTTTGCGGAAATGCGTATTCATTGCTTTTATGTTTTAATGCGCAGGGTGTGAGCCAGTTTCAACAGCATCCTGGGCATGATTGCTGACAGGCTGAACTGCTGTATTATGAGTCGTTGCTCCAGCATTTCAGCTGGTATGCTGCAGCAGTGATTATTTTTTATGTGTATTTGTGTAGTTGTTGTTGTTATTTTGTCACTAACATAGTTTTAAGTGTATTTATTGTTACTAACACTATATTATTATATGAGTCATTAATACTCGGAATGAATAAATTAATAAAATAATTAAATATTAACACTATAAGTACCCTAAAAACATCCCAAATAAAAATAGACTGTTAAAATAGTCGTGTAAAAATCAGTACAGCACCTAAGATGTTTTAAGCGACTGTCCAAAAATTCCCTAAAATGTTTATGAGTTGTTTTCCATCATGAAAAACATTTGCTTAAGCCGTCACTCGCCCAAATGGCTTTCCAGAACAAAGTCTGCAAAGTAATTAACTTCCGAGCTTTCTCTCGGAACTCTGTAGGATGTTTTGTTAACGAATTAATTAAATAATGTCTGACGAAACAATAAAAATATAAGTACAGAGAAACAGGCGAGGAGATTCGTGTTCTTTTTAGGGTTTCGTACGACAGAAGGACACGTCACGGCATTTTGCTAAGGAACTACTAACTAACTTTGATAAATATAATTTGTTGTTGTAAATAACACCCTTTAGACGTCAATCTTTTTTGGTTATTTTAAACTGGATGAGGCCGGTGTTTCCAAGCTGACTGCTCCAAGAAGAAACACCGAAAAAAACTCAGAGGTCGATGTCTCTTATATCCAAAGTCCTTACAATCGTACTGATCAAATCATAGTAACATGAGTTGTTACTTTTTTCTGAAATACATACAGACTTATAAACAACTACACGTATTGTTCACTAAATTAAACAACAAACGCGTATAAAAACAAAATAATTCATTGGATTGATCAGCACGTTAGCTGTTGGTCCTGGCCGTTATTTGGAGATCTTTGGCTGTTGTTACGGACAGTCAGTAGCCAGAAAATTTGACACCAGACTTGCCAAGGAGAACCGTGTACAGTTAATGGGTTGTGGAGGTCTGGTAAGCAGCTGCTTCACGTAAAATACTGGTTTTCCGCTAAATTTGGTTTGACCGGAAGCCGACCCCAATATGGTTGGGAAAAGGCTAGACATATGATTGACCCATATACATATACATACAATTATTGAATTTCTTAATCAGGGCAAAAGCTGTCCTGTATCTTTTCTATAGTGATCCTCTACGTTCTCAAGTAATTTATCATAATTAATCAAGGTATCTACAAAGGGATATTAGGAAAAAGTCAATGTACATTATTGCAAGTTTTATGGTGACTATTATGCACTACACTTTGGTGAACAACCAAACTTAGGCCTTTAACCACCGTAACTCTGGTCAAAGATCTACAAATCACTAGTCAGTACGAGTGGCTTTACGTGCTTTCCAAGATACGAAGTTATGTCTACCCAAGGCCACCCATCCACCAACTGCCCTCAGCAAGCCTTGATTAACTTTGAGAATCGACCCTTACGGATAGTATAATACTTTACCTCAAACCTTCTTGGGAAGTGGTTGCCTATAATCATGTTCGTAAACGGTCGCCATCAGTTGGGACTGGTCATTTTGGCAGCTGCCATGGTTTCTTTTAATTATTTCTTTGAATTCGTCCTTTTTATTCCGGACGTTTTTATCCTGCTCTTCTCTTACATCGTTCTCACATGTATGTATAATTTCAACGCGATGTAAACAAAACTTTGTAACATTTTATTATTTTTAAAAGAGTGTCCGTGGAGTTTCTCGCACGTTCTTCTCCATAGAGATCTACGCTTTGGAACGTGCAAATAGCTTCATATTTTAGGACCGACAGACATTGACAATTCAAAAGTGTCTGTTAATGGTTTAATTGAAATAAATGCTTGAGTTGGAATTTGAGGAACGCTTTCCACGAGTTTTCTTTAGTCAGTTAAAATGCATCTCTCATTCGTATATCCAAGTCGCGCGGGGAACACTAACGCGCGGTCGACACGGCCTGTCGTCACTAGACGGATGGACGGCAAACCACCCACAGCTCGCCGTCCACAGGCCCGCGCCTACGGTGGCCGGAGGTCACCAGGTGGCCTCCGACGCCCGCGGCGTCTACCACGGCGGCCGGGACGAGAGGTTCTCTCCCTCTCCGCCACCTCCTTCGCTAGCATGATTGCTTTGCAGAAGGAGGCGACAGTGTCCCATTCCGTCTCGCTCTGGATCATGGCTTGGACCAGGGCCGGACGTGAGAGGTCGCCGCCGATCGCCGCTATCTGGCGCCTACCATGCACTACACTTTGGCGAACAACCAAACTTAGGCCTGTAACTACCGTTACTCTGGTCAAAGATCTACAAATCAGAAGCCAGGACCAGCGGCTTTACGTACTTTCCAAGATACGAAATAATGTCGGTATTTAATGTATGGCTACCCATCCACAAACTGCCCTCAGCAAGCCTTGCTTAACTTTGAGAATCAATCCTTACGGCTAGCATTACTTTACCTCGAACCTCCTTGGGAAGTGGTTGCCTATAATCATGTTTGGAAACGGGCGCCATCAGTAGGGACAGGACATTTTGCAGCTGCCATGGTTTATTTGAATTATTTCTTTGAATTGTTCTTATTTATTCCCGAGGTTTTTATCTTGCTCGTCTTTTACATCGTTCTCAAATGTATGTATAAACAAAATTTCGTAACAATTTATTATTTTAAAAGAGTGTCCGTGGAGTTTCTCGCACGGTCTTCTCCATAGAGATCTACGCTTTGGAACGTGCAAATAGCTTCATCTTTTTGGACCGACCGACATTGACAATTCAAAAGTGTCTGTTAATGGTTTAATTGAAATAAATGCTTGAGTTGGAGTTTGAGGAACGCTTTCCACGAGTTTTTTTTAGTCAGTTAAGATGCATCTCTCATTCGTACATCCAAGTTAATAAACTTCAAATGAGTCAAAGGAGATGAATTCATTAAGAGCTGTTTCCCAAATTGTTTGAAGTTGAATGTTTCTGGCATCTTATTCTTTCATTATCATAATTTCCGCGTTGATTAGGGGTTTACACAATGCCTCTGGGGTTCTGTTAAAATATTCTCAAAATGCAGATTTTTTAGCTAATTATTTTTTCTAATGAATTATGTTTTTAATTTATTAATAGCTTCTGCCCGCGAGTTTGTTCGCGCATGTATCGCTTTTTCCCGTTCCCGTAGGAATTTCGGGAAACCCTTTTTAGTGCTAACCTAAGGAATCAATGTACCAAATTTCGGTCAGTCAGTCACTCAATTAGTAACGGATGAATTTTCTATATTAATTATTTTATCAGCCGGGTTTTCCATTTTTAGGTTAACGAATTTGGGCTTGTGGAGGGGTCCTGTAAAACGTTACGATGCATTAAAGGGGCGTGAGGGAGGGCTTTGAACTAAGCGTTACGTTACGGAACATAGTTTTTATCAAATTTTAGAACGGTCGCATAGACAGATTCTCTCACACATTTTTAGCGACGATTGGTAACGATTGACTAGGGGGGGAGAGGGAGGTACAGGAATACGTCTCCTTCTGCAAAACAGTTATCGCGCAGAAGGAGGCTGCGGAAAGGGAGAGGGAGATCTCGACCACTCTCCCGGCCCGCAGTAGGCGCATACGCTGCCCTCTCCTGGCCCCCCTAATTGGGTCCAGGGGCGGCAGACTTGGGAATGTCCGTCGCCCCCCATTCATCCGGACCCGAGGTGGCGGCGCGTGGTGTTCCCGTGCGCCCCTCTTTGCGTCGCGAGGGGATTCAAACACCTCACTCCCTCCGCTGACTCGAGGTGGCCCGGCACCAGCCGGGGATTACGGAAGTCGGTTTAGTTCCCGCGATCCCTGGCGTAGGTGAGAGATGGAACACCGGGGTGGTTTTAGTCAGTAAGAGTCTGACAGACCCCTCCGCCCGTCCTAGGGTGGAGGATATCCATGACGATTTCCCCCCGTAAAAAAAAAAAGTTATAAGCGTGATACGTGAATTTTGTAATATTAAAATAAAATCTGTGTAGCGACATCAATGCCAACACCTGTAAAACTAACACCAAATCTGCATCGCAACATAAAGAACCACAACGCAATCTATCCGACAAGCAGCGAACTACTATGAAGAAATCTTGCATCGCAGTATCTTAAATTGGAGAAGCCCGCCACACATTCCCAACCACTGCAACTCCTGAAAGCCAGAATCAACAGTGGCGACCACTAGAAAAACGCCGAGCTAATGAAGCCCGACGAGTCCCGGAGAAACGATTCAACTGTCTTGGATCCTGCATCGAAATTAATCAGAAAGTACAGCGGAGGAGTAGGAAAAAAATAAATATAATTTCCACTTCCCTCCTTATCAAGCAGGAGACAGATTTGAGTTAGGCCAATAGGCACCAAGGGACATATACAACTGGGTTAAGCCCAGTTGCCAGGCACCACGGATTATAATCAACACTGAAATTAATGGGTCCTAAATTGTGAGCTACTTTTGATTCCATCGCATCGCAGTAAATGAGTTTACCGTGCGATTTGAATATATGCAATAGTCCGAATATCAAATATCGGGCAGTTGCCCACGAGGCACAGCAACCGTATAGCCGGAGGATCCTCCCTTTTCAATGGGGCTTTAAGGGACTTTACTCTCAGTACTGCATCCCTCTAAACCTGTTCGTATATCTTTTCTTAAATTATCTCACCTAGCGATCGTTTTACTATCCGACACATGAATATACAAGCGAATGAAGTAACGGGCAACAGCTGGTATTATAACAAAAAAATTACATGCAGAATACTTATCTTTTCACATAACCTCCTGGTTTTGTTTTAATGTAAATGCAAAAGGGTTTAAATGCGACAAACGCCATGCAAAAAAAAACTCTTGTAATTATTAACATACAGGTTGTTACATGTCTAAACGAATGCTTTGACACTAAACATTCTGGACGTAATAACATTTTAACATTGTTTAATTCAACTGCTACAAAGAAAAACTAATTGAATGAAATTAATTCAATTAATTAGTCCTATTGCTCACTAAGAATGAGATGGATTAATTTTACGAAACGCCGACTTCAGTTTAGTGAAATTTAAACGCTTTTTTTATTCAAATAACATTACAAGTATTTTTTTTAACAAAGGAAACCACAATTTTGTTATATATGTATATATAATTGTGTTAAATATTAGTGTGACAAAAAATAAATACAATTAATAAAAAACCTTTTGATTGTCATTAAATATCACTAAGATACCTACAATTTAACTTAGGTGACGCTTAGCGTGACCTAAGGGCTGGATTTTACCTCGGACAGAGGATAAGCATTAGCTTACAACGTGGCAATGACGCGTCTTTTGAGCTCGCTTCGAGTCGATAGCGATGGGGACGAATTTTTTGACGCCATATTTTAGTTAATAGATTTATTTTCTATTTTTAAAGTATATGGTTTTTTCTTTAAATAAATTATACTGCTTCTTCCTAGAAACCTTTCAAGCTCATTTATTTACCAATTCTAATAAATAAGTTTCGTCAAATACAACATCACAATTTCTAGATCCAATTTAGTCCAAGTTTTTGCACAGCCTGTATATATATAGCTTTATATTACGATGAGCCTGCATAACGAGGCCTTTCCTTTCTCTCAGCTTGGGAGCGAGACAATCCAATATGGCGACCGGATTCAGCTCTCCTGGACCCTTCATTTCCGGTCCGGCCGCCGGAGACTACCCTGTATCAACGTCGTTTAATCTGTTATATTAAAAGTGAGGTGCGCTAAGTATTGTTAGAGATTTGAATATTTTATCTTTGTTTGTTTGGTTTTTATGTTTTGGTAAAGTTTTTTTATTGTAACATTAAAATAGTACATTGTTACCCAGGGGTGAAAGTAACTCATTTAGTCCCGAGACCGTAGCGAGGGCGCTAATAGTTCGAGGGACTATATAAGTCTTTCACCCAAGGTGAACACTGTGCTTTCCATTATAAAAACAAGGAAAGTAAAAATAAAAATTTGATCGTAACATAACAAATTAACAATATTATGTAGTAATTGAATACTATGAAATTTCCGTTCAATGCGTTTTGTATATTTTCTAAAGTTTTCGGTAGCTTATTTAAATTTAACACATTTTCTAATTTTTAGTCATCCCTATCGTTCATAAAACGTCATTATTTTTGTACTAATTTCTCCTAGTCCTATCTGTCTCTGTACCAAAATTGATCAAAATCAGTTCGGCAATGTGGGCATGAAAGCGAAAACAACTCACTTTGACATTCATAATTTTAGTTGGAATTCTATTATAAACATTATTAAAATTCATAAATATCTTGTTTTCTTGCTAATGACAGTGAAATAAATTGTTCACTTCAACATGGTATAAAATAAGGTCTTTATTGATCCAAACTAAAATATCAATAGTACCTTCTTTCTTTTGCAGGAATAATCTGAATCCATCGTAACTCGGCTCCCACGAAATCTCCTTGGAACCCGGTTTAAATTTGATACCACACGTGCTACCTAAATTTCAAATCGCTAGGCGTTAGAATAGCTCCTTGGGGAGACCTTTCTATCGCTGTAAATGCGATTTCAGCGATGAAACGAGGTGTTAAAAAGGCAATTTTATGAATTTAGAAAATTATTCTAGAAAAAGAATTACATTCACATAAATGATAAAATACTTATTTTTAACTAGCTGTTGCATTCCTGAGTATTTATTTTTTTGATGGGTTTACTCTTGACTCTAGTCTTGGTCAAAGATGACAGAGACAAAGTCTACGATGGAGCGAGCTTACCTAGAAGGAGCCTATTCACTCTAACTTTTGAAGAGATTAGTGTTGCGTTCGGAAGCAGACGCAGGCAGAGAGTTCCACTCCCTTGCTGAGCGCATTATAAAAGACACGCTTAGTACGAATTGGTGGAATAACAACAAGGTTGGGAAAGTAAGTTGCAGTGCGTCTAGATGTCTGATAGTAGAAGGGGGCCGGTGGGATGAGTATGTCGGAAAGTACTGTTGTCACTAGGTAAAATCTCTATGATAAAATATATACAAACAATATCCGGACTCCTCTTAGATTTAGGAATTTCGATGAGTGTTATGCAAGGCACTGCTTAATATATAAAAAACTTTAGAGATTATTTTTGTTTGTTTGGTTGAACGTGCTTATCTCAGGAAGGACGGGTTCGAATTGAATAAATATTATCGTTTTATTGGATAGCTCATACGAGGAAAGTTATAGGCTATGTAACATCACGTTACGGCCAATAGGGGCGCTATTGAAAAATGTGACGCAGACGAAGTTTCGCAGGTCGGCTAGTTTAAATAAAATACAGGACTATTAAAACTTTAGTTGCCAGAATTCTGTTCGAATTTGTTTCAAATTTCAGAGGAATTATTTTGATTGATTTTCGATCTCAGGTATCGATGGAATCCGTGGTGGACGCCGCGGGCGTCGGGGGCCACCACCTGGTGACCTCCGGCCACCGTAGGCGCGGGCCTGTGGACGGCGAGCTATGGGTGGCTCGCCGTCCGTCCGTCTAGTGACGACAGGCCGTGTCGACGGCGCGTTAGTGTTCCACGCGCGCCTCAAAGAGAGTCAGCAACACAGAGGGGCCCGAAAGGGCCGACACCTGCCGGAGTCGCGGGATTATTCGCAAGAGAAACCGTGACTCCGGAACACAAAGGGCAATGAAGGAACATGGATGGGTTTTAGTCAGTAGAAGTCTGACACTCCCTCCCGCTACACCCAGAGCGGGAGGAGTCATTGGATGATATCCCATCCCTAAAAAAAAAAGGTATCGATGGAATTGTTAATTTTGTGTTTTATTTTAACAGTCAGCAGTAATAAGTTACTTGAAGAGCGCCGATGTTGAAACGTTTTTGGCTTTGTCGCATAAGACAGAGTATTTTAGAATTGGTATTGTGTTTCAACGTGAAAGTTGAAAGCAGCTTCATAAACTGAGAGGAAATCAATTATTTAGCCCATTTGGAGAAGCTTTTGACGAAGATAATTTGATTTCGATTGTTTAACGATGATTTTTTAGGATTCCGTACCCAAAGGGTAGGAACGAACCTTATTACTAAATCCGTCCGTGCGTCCGTCCGTCCGTCTTTCCCGTTCCTGTAGGCATTTCGAGTAACCTTCTTAGTACTTCCCCTACACTCTCCAAGGAACCTACAAGCCAAATTTCAGCTTCCTACGTCCAGTAGTTTTGGCTGTGCGTTGTCTGTCAGTCACTATGTTACGGAAGAATCTATAGTAATAATTATAAAGCAGAAGAGTTTGTTTGTTTGGTTGAACGCGATAATCTCGGGAACTACTGGTCCGATTGAAAAATTCTTTCAGTGTTAGATAACCCATTTATCGTGGAAGGTTATAGGCAATATATCATCACGCTAAGATAAATAAGAGCGGAGCAGTAACGGAAAATGTGACGCAGACGAAGTTGCGCGGGTCAGCTGGTTTTATATATTAGGACTAGCTGTTCCCCACGGCTTTGCTCCCGTCAACTGCCACTTTCTAATTTTTTTTCTATCGTAAGAACCTTCTCCTGGTAATAACAAACACAACAAAAAAAAAAATCATTAGCGAAATCAGCCCAGTCGTTCACGCATGACGCATGATACCAAGGAAAATAGTGAATCATTTTTAAATATACAGATATAGTATTCTTATTTCCAATCTAGCCAGTAATATACCAGCCAAAGATTAAAATAGTAATAAATGCGACA
Source organism: Ceramica pisi (assembly GCA_963859965.1). Classification (NCBI taxonomy): domain Eukaryota; kingdom Metazoa; phylum Arthropoda; class Insecta; order Lepidoptera; family Noctuidae; genus Ceramica; species Ceramica pisi. The sequence goes on along the minus strand of OY982537.1, from coordinate 1,208,814 downwards.
TTATAATATATTTCTTTTGAAATTGCGTCTCTTCCAAAATTAATATTGGCAAGTCTTAATATTGAACACCCTATATTGTAATACAGGGTGAGGTAAAACTCGTCTCCTTTTTGATGTCGCGCCTTTTACAATTTTATTTTGTAGACGCCTTTTCGCGACTTTTCCAGAAAATATTTATGAGTTTGAATGTAGGTATTTCACGTTCAACATACTGTAAGAATGTTAGGTGAAGTTCTATGGCTAACTTCTTTTGTATATTTCTACAAAGTGTATTATTGCTGTTACTGATCTCAAGTGTGATTTTGATAGCCAAACACACTATGTTTGCTGTGTGCTCCATAATAGGGAATATGCATGCGATTTTTTTATTTGCAAAATAAAATACTTACTAGCTCTAGACAATCATGAAATTATTTTTGAAATACCTTCATCATTTATGAAGTTATAAAGCTTCAAAGTCTACAGTTAGAAAGAGAAGTCCGATACGAACTGTGACGTCAGATTACACGACGGCTGTACAGCTGCCATAGAAAACAGCGTTTTCGCGAGAGGGAGGGATATATTTGTTTAAATTAGTTGTACTTCGTTCGTTTTTTGAGCAATTTAGATTCTAATTTTACTGTTAGTATTATATTTTCGAATACTTTTAGGTAAACTATTCAGATCACAAATACTTTTTTCATGAATATTCCCTATTGTTTCCATTATATTCATATTACCAACAGTATGTGTATATTATGGATTGCAATTAACGATTTGAGATTTGATTTGACTATAACAATCTACCTGCCTTTCCGAACTTATTTGTACCTATAGCTTTCCAGTATACCAGAGTGCCATTTCTACTAATTTTCATATTTAGGCAAAATTAAGGAGTTTTTCGAAAGTTGTTTAAAAATTTAGTAGAATTTGCCCTCAGAGTGCCAATTTTACTAATTTTTAAACAAATTTTGTATTCACATGTCAATCGCAATTTGTGAAAAAAGCCATAATTTTCATACATTTTTGACAGTTTGCGATTGAGATGCAAATGCGATGCGAATTTGAAAATTAATAGACTTGGCACTCTGGACAAAGCTGAATATAAGAACCAGTATTTTTTGCTATTCTGAGGTTGTTTGAGCCCTATGTGGAGCAAGCTTATTGCAATCAATTAATTTGTATGGCCTTTTACCTACTTTATTGGGTTTGGTTTCCAGTCAAACCTGATGCAGCCCAGTACCAGTAGTTTACGTGCCACTGTTTATCTGAATTCTATAGCCCAGTAACACTTATGTGTACGATGGGGATGACGTATCCATGTGGATAAAAAACCGTTTTGAATAAAAAAAAAAAGTCGTTTGTCTGCTTTCCGACAGCAATAACAGCCGGAACCAAGCTCAAGGGTGTTACTACATGCCTGTGGACGGTGAGCTATGGGCTAGCTCGCCGTCCGTTCGTCTTATGACGACAGGCCGTGTCGACGGCGCGTTCGTGTTCCACGCGCGCCTCAAAGAGAGTCAGCACACAGAGGGTCCCGATAGGGCCGACGCCTGCCGGAGTCGCGGGACTATTCGAAAGAGATACCGCGGCTCCGGAACACAAAGGGCAATGAGGGAACAGAACATGGATGGGTTTTAGTCAGTAGAAGCCTGACACAAAAAAGCGGGAGAAGTCAGCAATTTGATGATTTCCCTCGATGGTGATGGTGATTGATAGATTGGTGAGGTAGCTTTAGTTTGCTTAAAAAAGGAAATAGAAACAAACTATTGATCGACTTCGAATAATTCATTCTACCATCGTTCTATAGCATCGAACGACGGTCAATCGATTGGTGTAGTGGAAACTATCATCGATCGTCTACTAGTACTAATCATTTTTACCATCGATCGATGGTATCGATCGATTGGTGTGGGAACACTAACTTGCTTTCCGACGCACGGTGGAGTCTCGGTATGTAATGAATGATCACCCATCTACGAGCAGACCTCGGCAGGCAATACTTATCCTTGCAGATCGACCTATGCCGCTGCTATCTACATTAACATTATAAAGAGGAAAGATTTGTTTGTTTGATTTGAATAGGCTCCAAAAATACTGAACCGATTTGAAAAATTCTTTCACCATTAAAAAAATATCATATTTTCAAAAAAGTTAGGGATCCGTATGAATACTTCGATAGTGAAACCCAAGGTGTGAAAAAGGTACCAAAAAAAATCTTATATTGCGAACGCTGCGAAAACTATTGACAATAGAGCAAAGTAATGTAGTACAATTTTGTAGAATACATCCATATCTACAAAAAAACCCGCGAAAGTATATATCTAACTATCATGGTTAAGTCACAATGACCGCTTTTTGTTTAAATTATTCAATCAAAACCCGGGTGGAATGGAATAGTGGTGATTTTGGTATCACGATATTAATCCTTATCCATTTTAATTATTTGTTAATTAAGGTTGCTTATGAACATGTAAATTAAACTTTGAAATATTCAAACGGGACATGTCGTTTAAAAGTTACGACGGGTATAAAAATAGTCTAAGTAAGAAAAATATTGTGTTGTATCAACTAAACCAGCGCGAACGAAGTTGCGGGCAAAGAGCTAGTTACTACACAAACAGACGACAATATTGGTTTAATTAGGCACATTACTCCCCAACTAATTCCAAGTCTAACTCCCAGCCAGAATCAATGTTGATTACTTTGTTGTCTGACCTGGACGTGACACAATCTTCTTATCTTTGGCAATTCCGACCTGTGATTATAGCGAGACGTGACTTAGCACTTAGGACTTGGGCGTTATCTTCAGGTCGATTGTACCTTAGTGCCTGAAATTATTATACAAGTTGAATATTGTGCAGATCAATACTCTAGCTATTTCTGATAGAAGTTCTTAAAAACAAAAGCCATAGACGCAAATGTTATGATTTTATCTATCTTCGATAAAATGATACAGAATGTGGACAAAATATTTATACCGACTTCAGAAATCAAGGTTATTTTATACTTTAATATAGTTTTTTGTTTGAAAGTCAGTTAGTTATATTTCTTCGTAATAAGGTTTTTTATATTTCACTTTTAAGTGGTGATACTTTGAAGAAATAAGCAAAAATGCTCATAAAATAAAAACTGCTGAGCCAAACTAAATATTTTTTTTACGGGACCAAAGGGCAAGTATACCGCATCGAACTAAAAAAGAATCAGTGTACGTATATAAAGCAAAAAAAAAATTCGCTGAATTGAGAACCTTCTCCTTTTTTGGAAGTTGGTTAAAAACCACGTTTCAATTACTTATTCCACCATTTGCTTACTCCACTAAGCCTACTAAGTACCCTTCTGCCGATTCATCCACCTACCTATCTGGTATCGTGATTACTGGAATAATAAAAATTAAGGTCGTTCCTGAGATTTTATTCGAACTCTCAGTATCTAGGGCAAGTTCCTAAGCCTACATCGCCATCATAAACAATGTCTAACTTTTTACCAAACGGAACGGCTACATCGGCGACCTTTCTTGGCTAACGTTTGCTGACTTACCGATACTCAAACTGCGGCCTGCCGAATGTTGCCCACTATGCTGTTCTGTGTACATGTACATGGTGCTAAATTTACTCAGGGCCAGTTTCACCGGTTACGGATAAAGTGTCGGTTAGTTATCTGATGGATAACTAACTGACACTTATAATACTATTTACTTTATAATACTCAAATCTGCCAGATATCACTATCCGACACCTGTGAAACCAAAAGTTTTAGTTCATCTGCCAGATAAGTTCCTAATAGGCTAACCGACATTTTATCCGTAACCGGTGAAACTGGCCCTCAGTATCTCAGTAACAGTTATATTCAGTACTAAACAACGAGCTACGAGCTGTGCTGTACAGAGCGTCAATTTTATTCGCAATATGTCAAAAATGTATGGAAATTGAGGCTTTTTTGAAGTTTGCGACTGACATGCAAATGCAAATTTTGTTAAAAAAAATTGTAGATTTGGCCCTCAGATTGATTTACTGATTCACTCCTAGATAATATGATACTCAACCTACTAGCAAATCGGAAAACGCCTACACCCATGTCGCAAATGAGCATCATCTTGCTTTCTTACAATTTTGGTAAAAAGTAAAAGGTGAAAAAAGTGTGAAAAAGTGTTTTATATTGTAATAGAATTTGTCCCCCTTATGTTCTATTAGGCCAACAAAGCTATAAATTATAGAAAAACGTAAATTTTTTACAAACTCAAAAGTCATTTAAATACTCTTTGTTAAAAATATACTGATGTGTTAATGCGGTCCATCACGATAATGAAGCGCTTTGTGGCCCAAAAATAATAAAGTTTGAGTACCACTCGTCTGAACTATTTGGGTGCGCCAAAGTTCACCGAAATTTTCAACTCCGATAATTGGAAATCCGAAAATGTTCTTCCTAACATTTTTGATCCTAACAATCACAATTCCTAACTACTCTGTCTCTAATGTTCATATTCCGAAGCATTCAACTTCATAATGTCAGTAGCAATAAACATCTATTATACTTTTATTTGTTTTCCTACATTTTCTCAACATAACCATCTATTTACACTAAAATTCAAAGTCATATCTTTTTGTCTAGATTTCCTTTTATTTGCAAAGATATCCATAAGTTCGGTTAGGTTAGAACTGTGACCAAGTACCTCGCAATTGGTCGCGAATTTTTTCAATATTATGGTAATTATGTTTAGGGATAAAAGCGTTATGATAAAAAACAGTAGGAGTTTAAATATATTTACATTAATGATATTATTAATTACAATTTTCAGAAACATGAGTGTGCTATTTGTAGTGCTACCGGCGATGTTTATAAGAACATTATGGATGGAGGATGAAAATTTTTAGGAAGAGTGATCATTCGGATTACAAATCGTTAGGAAGAACAATTTCCGGTAAAGAACTTTAGGTGAGCCAATATGGACCCGAACTATTCACGTCTTTTTTGTTAACTTACCTCACAAGTACGTACCTACCTCCTGTACCTACTCCCAGCTGGTCTGTCCACGTGGAAGGTCGCTCTTAATCAGCTTTCCCCGTACAGACCAAATATCGGTGTAATCGCGTCTGACGTCATCAGCCGTTAAACAAATATTAGTCCGACGTGTCGGTGCAGAACAAACCGATCTTTTTGTGTTTGTTCCTTTTTTCGTGATATTCAACATTATTATGTGTTGGTGATTGGGATTATTTTGCCTTGTTTTGAGTGAATTCGCAAGGAGACTGCTTTTTGTGTTTTGTTATAATAAGGTGGAAAAATGTAACGCAGACAACGTTGCACGGGTCAGCTAGTAGTTTTATAATAGACTAGCTGACCCGCGCCACTTCGTTTGCGTCACATTTTCCATTAATGCTCCGCTCTTTTTTGTCTTAGCGATGATATATAGCCTATAACCTTCCTCGATAAATGGTCTATCTAACACTGAAAGAATTTTTCAAATCGGACCCGTAGTTCCTGAGATTACCCCCTACATACAAACTTACAAACATACAAACTTACAAACAAATGTTACCTCTTTATAATATTACTAACTGATCCACGCAACTTCGTCTGCGTCACATTATCCATTAATGCTCGGCTACTTTTAGTCTTAGCGTGATGATAGATAGCCTAATCCTTCCTCGATACATAGGCCATCTAACACTGAAAGAATTTTTCAAATCGGACCAGTAGTTCCTGAGATTACCCCCTACATACAAACTTACAAACATACAAACTTACAAACTTACAAACAAATGTTACCTCTTTATAATATTAGTATAGATTATTATTATATTATTATTCCATTTATTTATTTTTTTGTACATATATTTTACATTTTTAAATATTTCTATAAAACTAATTAAAAAAAAAAAAAAAAAAAAAAAAAATAGTAGCCCACCAGCATCGGGAACAGGGTCCAAGCTACCGGTGGTCAGGGCTCCCGAGAGAGGAACCTCCTCACAATACGCGCCGTGTCCCGGAGTACTGCTTTCTGGATCAAGCCCTTGATCCAGCTGCCCAGCGAGAGCCTCTTGAGGTGTTGGTCGAGGCTCTTGGCAATTATGCCATTGGCCGTTACGACTATCGGCACAATGACTGCTGTGTTATTATTATTATTATAGTATAGAAGTATTTAGATTAGTATAGACAAGCTGACCCGCGCAACTTCGTCTGCGTCACATTAATTTCCATTTACTCCGTTTTCTTTCCGTACTTTATAATATACTAGCTGCAGCCCGCGGCTTTGCTTGCTTGAAAAATAATGTACTAAAACCTTCCTCAAGAACTACTCTATCTATTGATAAAATTAGCATGAAAATCGGGACAGTCATTTTTGAGTTTATCGCAAACCGACAGACAGTCACGGCGGAAGACTTTAATTTATAACATGGAGTGATACCATTCAATCAATCTTTGAATTTTTTTGATATAACCTTTCCTACTCACAACGGTACCAGAAATCTATCATGAATAGATCACCATGATTTGAAGTGGCCATTTTATACAGAATGATTGAAAACCTTTTTACTTTATTGTCATTCAGACTAATTAAGAGAGAGGGTCGGAGGGTCTGGGTGTTTTTCTATGTATAATATGTATGTATTTACAAAAAAAAAAAAAAAATGTATATAAGTAGTTTATCAGCCATCTCGTTACCATAACACAAGCATTAGGTTGCTTAGCTTGGGACTAGATGGCGTTGTGTGAAATGTCCAAGGATATTATTATTATTATTATTAATTCTAACCGCCTCCGTGGTCTAGTGGTTATACCACTTGATTCAGACCCAGAGGTCCCGGGTTCAATTCCCAGTGGGGGCAAATTTTTTGCTCGGTTTGGTTGGTGGTAGGACTTCTAAGTCCGCCTGGCAAGCTACCACCATCATGTCTAAGTCTGTCGCCATAACAACAATGTTAGCAGCATTGTTGTGTTCCGGCAATTAGAGATATGATAGCCAGTTCCTCTATGTTGGAGGATTCCGGGTGAAACTCGCTTCCATCTTCGGCCTAATCATCACTTTCCATCAGGTGAGATTTGGGCCAAGAGTATCCCCGTTTCGCATAAAAAAAAAAAAAAAAAATTGTTAAAAATACATAATAGTGTACGTGTAACGTGATGACTGTCGGAAGCCATTAAATCTGATTCCAGTCTTGAAAAGAAGGTGGCCTCGTGGAGGTCTGGTAGGCAGCCACTCTACGGTAAATACTGGTTTTCAGCTAAATACGGTTTGACTGGAAGCCGACCCCAATGCATTTGGGAAAAGGCTTGGCAGATGATGATGACATAATAACGTGTAACAAAAAAACCTGAAAAAGGGTAAGTATCGTATAAAATAATAAATGGGTCGTTATCGCTTAAAAGCAATCAGCTGTTCAGTTAATGCGCCCGCAAATACACAGTCAAAATTTTTCAGGAGTTCAGTATTGGTCCCATGATTTAATAAAAGTTATTCCAAATGAAGAGTACAAAAACTATTTTACAGATATTAAGTTTAATCAGTAACACGTTGTACATCATCCCTTTTAACACCAATAAAACCACAAAATAGAATGTCATCGGTACACATAACCGCCTAAAACCAATCTATTTCGTATAATGTGTGTTCAAATGGACTATAAACCGAATTATATGTTCAAAGACTTTCGATGTAATAACTGGGCCTCAATCAAAGTCTTTGATCACAGCTCTGTTTCCACGAAAATCATGTGAAGGTGCCAACACGTTCCTAAAATTGATTGGAAATACTCAAGGACACATTTGTATTAATATTTTTCGAAGTCTTTTTTGCGAATAGCGCTATTTACGAGCCAATGTAAATAGTTTTTTTAGGACATGGAAAAATGCACAGAACAACATAGTTTTATTGCGAAGCACAAATGTAATTTTGGGTCTAATAAAATCTGTTAATCTTTCAAATCTGAAAAATGTAAAAACCAAGACTTGTTTTGTTAACGACATCGTAGCACGTACTACGACGTAGCCAGAGTGCGAAGTTCGTAACTTTTATGCGGAAATCAAGTTCCTTCGTCAGCATTTTGTAACTTTATGTAAAGGGCCTTCGTTGTTTGACGTATAATAATGAAGTAACTATACGTGTTTAAAAAAATCCTAACTAATATTACTTCGAAGTTAAATATGAAAATAAGTATGTAACGATTTCATGCCAAACTCCCTGAAGAAATTTTGATACAGAGAAAGATTGGTCTCAAAAAAAGGTATCTAATAGCCTACTTTTTGCAAAAATAAATCTTCAACGCATACGAAGCCTTAGGTGTATATAATAGTTACCTACATTTAAATTATACTAGATTTTCTAGTATAATTTAAATGTAGGAAACTATTAATCTATCTTGCACATAATTATTGACACACACTTCATACTTTATAATTATCGAGCTAATCACATTTGGTATAACTAATTGCGTAATATAAAATTAATTGCTGCCAATCACCGAACTCGCTCGGAATGTCCGTAATTACCTAATTAGAAGATCGAGGTCGTGACTCGGATTATTAACAAAATCAAGGCTAATAATCTTGTATGTTTCGCCTGTTTTCATCTCAGTGGGTAGACAGATGTGTATTATCTGTACATACCTACGTCAACTTATTTCTGACTAGCTTCTGCCCGCGACTTCGTCTGCGTAAACTGTAGAGCTGGCTTGCAACTTTATTGTTCATAACCTCGGAAATGCATCCTCATGATTCTGGTATCCTGATGATGATATCAGTAAAACTGAACGCGATCAGCATATAACCTACATTTACGAGCTGTCAATGTCATTATTTTCCATGGAATATTGACACTGACAGCTCTTGAACGCAGTTTAGATGTACTGATCGCGTTCAGTTTCATTGGTGTAATCCGCTCTTTGTTAATGCCAGTAAAAATTGACACGGGTCGTAGATAGAACCTTAAAAGGGAGTCAATGTAAACCACATGTACTATGGAACATGAAGGAGCTCGTGGTTTAATAACAACAGCCGCACGGGTCGATATTCAAGGTTAAGCAACGCTTGTCAAGGTTGGTCTGTGGATGGGTGACCATCTTAACATACCGAGTTTTTCTCCGTGCCTCGGAAAGCACGTTAAGCCGTTGGTCCCGGCTGTCATTTGTAGATCTTTGGCAGTCGTTACGGATTATCAGAAGCCAGAAAATCTGACACCAGACTTGCCAAGGCGTACTGTTACCCAGTTAATTGGTTGTGGAGGTCTGGTAGGCAGCCGCTCCATGTAAAATACTAGTATTCAGTTGAATCCGGTTTGACTGGAAGCCGACCCCAATGTAGTTGGGAAAAGGCTAGGCAGATGATGATTTACTAAGGGACCAATCGCAAATAACCTCTTTTTAGATATTACCCCAAAGAAGATTGGCGACTTGGGTACCTCATTAAATCTAAATGTTCCAAAATCTTCTTATATGCAAATTATAGGTCTTATATCCGTAGTTATTTTCCAAGCTAAAATGGTTAATTAGTTGTTGGTAGTAATTAATAAAACATGATTTTAGTGTGCTACCCCGTTACGAAAACAAAACGCATTAATCCACAACAAAACGCATAAAATAGAGCCAAACTTATTTCGATTCAAATTGACAGTTAATATTTGGCAACCCAGTTGTCACTTTATGTCAAATACAAAAAATATGTAGGCAAAACGTCATATTTCTGTGTTGTATGTAGGTGTCCTATTTAGTTCGTCGTTTGCACTGACGTATAAATCATATGGACTGGGCATACCTACAAAAAAAACGTGTTTACCTACCACCGACTTGGGCACTTAAAATGGCTGCCTTTCGTAGGGTTGTAACTGCGAGCAACATGCGCATCTGATATCGATATTCAATTCAATGTTAAAGTTTTTATCTCAATGCGTATAAACCATATGGACTGGGCATACCTATAAAAATAACGTAGCTACCTACACTTTGCTGGGATGATAAAATGGCGGCTAATAGGGCAGCCTATGTCGATATTTCTTTACAATAACATCGATAAAAGATTGTTAGAATGTTTTCAAAATGTCACGGTACAATTTCAACGGGTATTTTTAGCACATTTTCAGCTTCACTTGTACAGTCGCCAGCACATCGTGCTACAACAATCTGACAAATTTCTGTACCTACTAGATTTTCAACTGTATAAGAGAAAAGATTAAGTTTACTTCCCGGTTTTTGATTAAGCTAATACTTTGCGTACATGTTTAGTTTGGATGACATTGTTGCCGATTCTCTTGTTCAATAACTAAACTAAAATTAGATTATCACTATCTTTTTAACCGACTTCTAAAAAGGAGGAGGTTCTCAATACTTAATATTATTATATCAATGGGGGTTTGCGGGACATGTCTCTCTGTACCGCATACCCCCCAAAATATGTATCTATTGCCATTATTAGGATAAGTAACAAGGTACCTACATCGAATAAGTTTTTGAAAATTCAAATGAAATGTACCTAAGCGCTATTCTAAAGCCTTGCGTTAGGTCATTCGAGACGGGGTGGAGGGAACAAAATCTAAGAAAAGAAATGACGCTGCATCCACGATGGGCTGCCGGCACGGACGTCTCCATCACCTAAGTATATTTTCTAACATACCGATGAAATTGGGTTTTAATCAAAAGTCAACAATAATTATTTACAACACCATTTATTTATTTTTACATACATATAATTTACATCCTACTAATTTTATAAATTTATCCTACTAATCCATACCATCCTACTAATTGCTATACAATTTTTGTTTAAAAACATACCAGCATATTCAATGTGGGCACTGCGCCATCATGTAACCTCATCACATCGAGGGTTCTGTTAAAACTAGATTCATCAAAGTGCAGGGAGCAGATATGCCACATTTTGTCTATGGTTTATATTTTTCTTCTATCCATTTATTTTTGAAAATTTCATTTTCAGGAAATCTGTGGGTTAATAGCATTGCAATGTATTTTACACACTTTATCAATATAATAATATCGATACTTATCGTATGCGATGCGAACATCGCACATCACTAACTAAGACATAAAAATTTTATGTAAACAATACAACGAAATTAAGAAAATAATAACGTAATAATAAGCCATACAAATATGACACAGGTTTCAATAATCTTTAAAAAGATCATCTGGTAACAATACATTACACAAAATTCTACAATATTCAACTGGAATAGTGAAAACTAGTAACTAACCTGTGCAGAGTCAAATTGGTCTGATTTTTGTTATTCCTCGCACCATACTGTATTATGCAACACGATGGCATGATTTTTCTCTTATTTTCCAAAGCCAGAACACAAAAAAAAACCTAGCTTTCGACGTATTTATCTTTAAAACAACGAAAATAATAAAAGCAAACAACTGTTTGACAGCTCAACTACCATAAAACCACAGAGTACTTTGGGCACCTAAAATGGCGACCGGCCACGCAAAGGCATGATTTTGACGTCACACAATAGGGTTGCCAAATTTAGTACTTGGCAAACATATACATGTCTCTTTTTTCATATGCAGCTCTTGGCTGGTTAAAAAGAGACAAAACGCTTTTTGACATGTTTGCGTCGATATGATAGATATTTGTATAACTGTTTATTTCTATAGTCAAACGTTTCAAGTCCATATGATTTATACGTCAGTGGTCGTTTGGGATATTTGTAGTGTCATCATATGCGTCTATAAATGAAGTGTGAACCAAGTGAATTTTCAGCCACCATGTTGCTATAACATTACAATTTGCGTTCAGTTGATTATACTTTTGTGCAGGACGGAACTGGTGATAGGAATCTTATTTAACATTGTTTGTACTTCAAATCTGAGAATGTCGATCCCGTTGTGTGCCCAGATAAAGAGAGATTTCAAAATCTTCAGACAAGAATATTCAATCGAGCGAGTCCTCATCTTATGAAAGATTTAAAAACTGCTTGTGCTGTATTAAATGCATTTGGAACTCGACTTCTCGACTTTACTGACCCAGGAAATGCTCAAATAATGTAAATATAATAAATGAACGTTTATTTTTAGAGAACGAATTAGCGATTATAGCCATGGAGCGCCTGAATCGTCGCAGTATTATGTTTCCGAATATAGATGCCTCAGATATACAATAATTCCCACGGCTCTCCTTGGTAGAATTGGTGTTGTTTGCGTGTGGCACATGCTAGATCCGTCAAGCTAGATCATACGTTGGAGAACATTTCCGCTTTCAAGGAATGTACACACCCGAAATAGATCGCGACTAGCTGGATTTGAGCAGTTTAGGAGGACAAAATCCATTTTTGTTAAGAGCAAAAATAAAATCCCGTCATGTGGGGCGGATCACATATTTTGTTTTCATAGCCGTTGAAAGTCAACAGCAAGGTCAAAGCTCCATCATCGGCGACTGTTGTAACTGTATAGTATTTCGCTTACGCTCGACACGAAGGAACAACCCCCCCTGCGGTATTTCTTGACAATGTATTGTTAACATTACAATAAAAAGTTTTATGAATACTATGGTTGCATTTTTTACCTATTCTATTTAATTATTCATTATCTTTTGTCCTGTTGACGACTATCTTGTGGGTGGGTCATGCACCATCTTGGATACAGATCCAAATCCCGCTAAAGGAACGTTATTACTATTACAAGTGACGTCACAGCAACTGGATAGCCTAAAATCATTCAAAATCTTCTTACCTATATTTGCCGTTTCCTTATCTCAACATAGAACAACTTTTTTTTTAAGGATGTGAAATCATCAAATGACTCCTCCCGCTCTAAGTAAAGCAGGAGGGAGTGTCAGACTCCTACTGACTAAAACCCATCCGTGTTCCTCTTAATGCCCTTTGCGTTCCAGGGCCGCGGTGACTCTTTCGAACATATTCCGCAACCCCGGCAGGCAGCAGACTCTTTGAGGCGCGCGTGGAACACAGCGCGCCGTCGACCCGGGCCTGATTCTGATCAGATGGCGAGCCACCCAATGCTCGCCGTCCGCAGGCCCCAGGCGCAGGTACGGCGGCCGGGAATCGCCCTGCGACTCCCGACGCCCGGGGCGTCTTCTTCTGGTGCGGCGGCCGGGGCGCGAGGTCTCCCTCACACGTTCGGCCTCCTCCTTCGCTTGCATTACTGCTTCGCAGAAGGAGGTGACCGCTTCCCATGCCTGCTCGCTCCGGTTCATGGCTTGAACCAGAGCCGGACGCGAGAGGTTGCCGCCGCCGATTGTCTCAACGAGGACACAGCGTTGCTCCACCCACGCAGGGCAGACCTCCACCGTATGCTCCACTGTATCTTCCGGGCGATCCTCGCAGTGTTGACACCCGGGCGTATCCTCCCGCTGAATTCGAAACAGGTACCTTCCGAAACAACCGTGTCCGGTGAGTACCTGCGTCAGGCGGAAGGTGAGGAAGCCGTGGCGCCGCTCTAGCCACTCCTCAAAGAGGGGACTTATCGCCACAATTGTGGCGTGCCCAACGCTGGGTTGCGACAGTCGCTGTCTCCATACCGCCATGAGATCCTGCCGGAGCTCCGTCCGCCGTGCTGCGATTAGCAGCGGCAGAGGAGTCTCGCCCCGGCGTTGCGCCTCCACGCAACTAAGAACACCTTGCTGTAACATCTACTATTAACTCAAAAATCTTTCTATAATTATAAAAGTACAATCTATACACTTTATCTGATTAAAATGTATGATTTATAAGGGTTTTCCTTTAGTTACAAAGTATGTAGGTAGGTATCTTTAAGAATTATTTTTGGTGTTCCATTTTGAGGTTATGTTTAAAATCAATTAAATAACCCCAAGTCTAATGTATGGCTTACCATTACATATTCTGTTGTACTCTATATTAGCATTCAAATCCATATATTCATTCTATGAAACGCTAAGCCTTTATGTGGTACTGAAAATACATGGGTTTCTGCCAATCTCCTTTGTGAAGAAAATATTATCTGAGTGCCAATTCTATTAATTTGAACATTCGCATGTCAATCGCAATCTGTCAAAAATGTATAACAATTACGGCTTTATAAGACACTTTGCGATTGACATGCGAATGCGAAAGTCGTTTTAAAAATTAGTTGAATTGGCCCTCAGATCTCAAAAATCGCATTGCTATAGGTTTACTAGTTTCTGCTAGGATTACATATATCAATATTCAATACTTCCAAGATGAAAAGTATCCTGTGTCCAGGTGTTTATTCCAGGACACGGTTTACTTGTACGCCAAGTTTCATAAAAACCGTTCAGACGTTAGGGCGTGAAAGCTAATTTCTTTCGTATTTACGTTTAATAAGTTTGTCACCGAAAAATGGCTAATTTCGTAAGATTATAAAAGATAACGTTTTTTTTTTCTAAATAAAACACGGTTACATTGGAAACTATCGAATTTGGATGGGATTTATTATATAAAAAGTGATTTTTTTATAAAACATATCGAGATATTATCTCTATCTGATCAAGATTTATTACAATCTTACGAAATTTGCCATTTTTCGGTGACATTTATATTGCAAAAACGAGCAGGTACCTCCTTTTGGAATACAAACGTATTGCATATACGTAAACGTTATAAATGCTGGTATAAAACTGCAGAATTGGCCCTCACTTCAGTACATTTTGTTGCGTTATGCGTATGTATGGAAAGTTTTTTCGCGATATCAGTGTTGGTCGATTAGAGAAAGTTGTCAACAATGATGAGTTCGCACTGGCCCCTTAAGAGATGTTGTGTTTATACTGTTACACTTTGTATAAATAAGTTCACTAACATGTTTGGTTTGTACGGAAAATTATTTCTACAGCGCCTCTACCAAGTTGAAGCGTATCACTATCACTACCTACATACTTATAAAACAAAGTCCTTCACCTCAAAAGCTACTGCACCGATTTTCATTCTGTTTTCTCCAACAGATAGAGTGGTTCTCGAGAAAGGTTTTAGTTTATTATTCGTCAAGCGGAAGATAGCATAGCAACAGCTAATTGGTGATATGTGAGACTATTAACATCGTGCAGGTAGGTACTCATCATCTGTCTAGCCTTTTCTCAACTATATCGGCTTCTAGTCAAACCGGATTCAGCTACACACCAGTGTTTTTACGTGGAGCGGCTGCTTACCAGACCTCCAAAAACCATTAATGGGTAACACGGTACTTCTTGGTAAGACTGTAGTCAGATTTACTGGCTTCTGACAATCCGTAACGACTGCCAAAGATCTACAAATGACAACCGGGACCAACGGCTTAACGTGCTTTCTGAGGCACGGAGAAAATTCGGTATGTTAAGATGGTCACCCATCCTCAGACCAATTGTCAAGCGTTGCTTAACCTTAAAGATCAACCCGTGCAGCTGTTATTATTTAGCTACGAGCTCCTCGTGCAGGTCCTATGAAGGCTATATATATCATCACGCTAAGACAAATAGGAGCGGAGCAATAATGGAAAATGTGACGCAGACGAAGTTGCGCGGGTCAGCTAGTAGGTATATAAGGTAACAAACAAACATATAAAAAGTAGTTTTACATTAAATAAATTTATATATTACCACTTAAACCTAATTGTACTTAACTAAAAACAAAATTACAAACTAATATTATAAAACTTTATACAAGCTTAATTAAAATTTAGACATGTATATAATTAAAGCCTACCTCATTAGAGTGTTATGAACTTTTAAACTGAGCTTATAATAGCTCTGTGCTGAATTGTGCCTATCGCTTTCTGTCTTTCTTTCTGTGATCTTCATTTTACCTTCTAACTTACTAATTGTGACTGAAAACTCACCCTTATTAAGGCAAAGGGAATATATTTACCATCATATTTTTCAGCTCAATAATTAAATAATGAGTTCCTAGTAGGTATTCCATTGTTGTACAAAGGCTATTTAAAGACTTATCAATCACTTATTAAACATTCAAAGAACACAATTTTTTGTTTAAAAATTGAAATTTATTTTCTACCAATAAAACCTACAATAACTTCGTATTATTTTCCGATTCCCAGATTAGTATGCCCATTTAAGGGATAATCTTGTCAATATACTTCTTTCGTTCTCTAAGCTGTTGTGTTTGCTTATTCATTGCTACCCCATACCGCTTCATACATAAACTTTAATTGGTATTCGAAGATTGTACAAACATTGATTCGGATCTGTTGTTTATATTTATGAAATGATTGGCAAACGTTATTGTTACCGTCTCTAAGATCTTGGTGTATTTGAATTGATTTCGAAACTCAAACGGAAACTTCGCGAATTATTGGCTCCAAAATTGACTAAAACTTGTGCTTTTTGAAAGTTTTAGTGAGATAGTGAGATCGCAATCTGTCAAAAATGTATGAAAATCTTTTTAGACAGTTTGCGATTGACATGCGAATGCAAAATTTGTTTAAAAATGAATAGAATTGGCCCTTTTTTGTGTGGATGGTAATCATCCAATGACTTCCCCCTATCTGGGCGGAGCGGGAGGGAGTGTCAGACTTCTTCTGACTAAAACCCATCCATGTTCCTTCATTGCCCTTTGTTTTCTGGAGCCACAGTATCTCTTTCGAATAGTCCCGCGACGTTGAATTGGCCCTCTGATATCGAACTTG
This sequence comes from Ceramica pisi, assembly GCA_963859965.1. Taxonomy (NCBI): domain Eukaryota; kingdom Metazoa; phylum Arthropoda; class Insecta; order Lepidoptera; family Noctuidae; genus Ceramica; species Ceramica pisi. Next base: position 1,192,273 of record OY982537.1, on the reverse strand, counting down.
AATTAAAAATTAAAATGTTAACAACCTTGTTGGAAGTTATTTTATTTGTGCCGTTTGGGGTTGAAACATGGGGCTCGTGGCGTCCAAGTGCTTATTGCTTCTTCATTCTATCTCAATATTATGTAGAGAACTTTAGAGTTATGCTCAAAATTAAATCTCCAATAAAACAAGGTGCTACAAATAATCTAATTGTTTCATAAAGTTTAGTAAATATTTTTTCAAGCGTTTTTATTGGCAACAAAAGATTTTTTCATTGAGTAATTACTAAGGACATTTAAAATTCAGTGTAATCAATTGAAAACAAAATCAAAACCAGATTTATTCGTTAAATTCATTGAAATAATAATTATTTATTTATTTATTTGGAAAAAGAATTCGTTGAACTAGCACACAGCCACTGATTCATAACTATGTATTATTTTATTTGTTTTTATACTAAATCCTGCCTGCGGCTTTTCCCTTGTGTAAGTTGAAAATTATACCCAAGGGAGGATACTAACGGGATAAAAAGTATCCTATGTACTATTTCGAGACATGTGCCAAGTTTCATCTAAATCTCTACAGCTGTTAAGTTACCAGATAAGTTAACAGACAGACAGAGTTAGATTTACATTTTATTTTACAAATATTAGTATGGATCTACTGTATTGCTTAATTATTCCTTTATTTTTTATACACCTATACATCCAAATAAATAAAATTGGATTGTCTGATGATAATATAAATATAGGTTACAGGTTTTTATTAAATGCTAACCTAATGCTAACTAAATGAAAGTACCTACATACGAAAAAACTGCTTAGTTTGACTATCTGTTGGTCTTTCAGTTTGTTTGGGTAATCTAGGTTAGGTTTAAAGATATTTATTCTCAAAAAAGACACAAAGTCACTTACATGAGAACAATGTTTACCTTATGCTAGGTATAATTGAGTTCGTCAATAAAATAAATTTAGTTTTTCACGCATCCAATGCATTCCCATATGTGTAATTATTTGCCTCGTTATTATTTATTTATTTATTAAATATTGGGCTAATTGCTTCTTAAATGCATTGAATGAGTGTACATTTTTTATGCATGACGGTATATTGTTGTACAACTGTGCTCCTTCAAATGTTAAATTTTTCTTACCGAACTCATCACTTTCCATCAGGTGAGATTTGGGCCAAGAGTTTCCCCGTTTTGCATAAAAAAAAAAAAACTTAGTTCTCATTTTTGGTAAGATAAGTAAACTAGCTCGACGTGTGCTACGTTAGGTTACTTGCTTGACTTTAGTAAACGACAGATTTGTAATCTCCGAAACAGTTGGACCGACGAAAGGACTTTCCCACAAGCTGATAGATGATGTTTTAAGGACATCACATGCAATTGTCAATTGTGCTGTTCAGCGAATTTGACTCTCCGAACGAGGTCCCAGGCAGGCATTTAGCATTTATTTCAATTAAACCATATTCTTATATATTTTAATTTTAACACGTCGTTGAAAGTGGATCAACTGCAGTTTATTTTTTGTTAATCTTATATTGTTATATGATCGGGCTATCCCAAAACCTACTTAAACTACCGCTCGACGCAGGTACTCACCGGACACGGTTGTTTCGGGAGCTATACCTGTTTCGAATTCAGCGGAAGGATACGCTCGGGTGTTTGTATTTTTTTACTATTGGTAGGCATACGTTTGACCACTATCTCACCTCACCTCTCTTACGGGAACGGGAAAAAGTCGCGGGCGAAAGCTAGAATAACATAAAACTACACCGCTCGGGCACTGCACTATCTGCCCGCTGGCTTCGAGACCGGTCCCTGCTTTGCTGCGCCGTTCCCCGCGCCGCTGCCGCCGCTACTCTGCGCCCGCTAGCTTCGTGTCCGTAGCCTTACGCTGCTTTCAGACTATGCTATAATATATAACATAGAGTATGTAGCACATAGCACAAACATATCGCTCACCATACATTGTTATGGACATGTTCACACTGTACTGTTGTTGTTGACAATGTATGGTGCGTGATATTTTTGTGCTTCGAGCTGTATACTCTATGCTATTATATTATAGCGTAGTCTGAAAGCAGCTTTATTGTTTGCACCAGAGCCCAACTTAATAGCACTATCTTATAAAGTAAAGCCAGGCAGTTGGAGCAGCTTATAACAGAGACCAATGTACCACAAGTATTTAAACTAGTTACAATATTAAGAAGATATTTTCGGGAGAACATTCTCTTCCGAAAATATCCCCCTGAAAACTCGCAAAGTCATCTTAAGTTTCAGAAAAGGGTTTCAAGTACTAAGTCTTAAATTCCAGAACATCTAAGTAGACCTAAGTTCTAGTTAACATTGCTATTACTTAAACCGAGAGGGCGTTACGTTAAATTGTTTACGAACTAAAGCAATTTGTAGAACCAAAATTATGGGTTAGTTAAAATAATAGGTTCCGTACTGGTAGTTGGAACGTTAGTCTCAATTCAAATCAGCTTTTTTCCGCGACTTTGCTCGCGATAATGTTTATACACACTATGCCGAAGATACGCGACCGAAGTTCGGCTTGATTACGCCTAAAATGCTATTTAAATTACTGACGACACATTATGCCGAAATTACGTTGTGTTATAGCGTTCGATCGGGCGTAAGTTCAGCGGCCATTCGGTGGCAACGTTTTCTATAGAGCAAACATACACGGCCGAAGTTCGGTTCGATTGCCGACGAAGATCCGAGGCGGGTAGCAGCGGGAGGCAGGCATGTCCGCGCATTTTGCGTCTGCCTGCGCATGACGCACGTGCTTAGTTGTGTCATTAAAAAATAGGTACCTACAGCTTGTTTGATTCAGAAGAAATAATTTTCGCGGTTGAGTCACGAACGTGTATTTTTTTCAGCGGTAGAGACATTGACATACACACAAAGTTGCGCAACTGAATTTCTGTAGCGTAAGTTCGGCACTTATGGTGTGTCTTATCAGCCGAATCCGTCAGAATGTAAAATCAGCCGCGGAACTTCCATCACGTACCTCCAACACACAGTGTGTTTAGACACTTACTCTGGTTTTTCACAAAAAAATTAACGCTAAAACCATATTCTGGGTCCCATCTATCTCTTTCATCACAATCGTTACAGCAATTTAGGCGTTAAGGTAATACAAACAAATACATTAATTTTCATCTTTTTAATATCATAGTCTGCAGGATACCAATAATAAGAGATTAAAGGCATAAAGACTACACTTTGTTCGTACCCACTTGTGCACTAAAATATCCCCTGCGTAATTTGTTGATCTCCGTTGAGATTATTATTTTTTTGTTAATAAGACGTATATCTCTGGAAAAGCTGATCGGAGACAATATTTTTATCCTACAAAAACACGTGTGAATAAAACACCGGTCAAGAGCGAGTCGGACTCGCGCACCGAGGGTTCTGTACCTACCATCACATAAAACGACATAGAATTTAACACTGCTGTGTATAGCGCCATCTCTTGACTTCTAGGGGAACTAATTTAACTTTCGTTGTGCTATTCGGATAAAAAATACTTACCTGTTATCTTTTTTTTAACTTCAGTCACACAAAATAATTTCAGATTTTTCTTTTTGGCAACTTTGGAGATAAGGGGAATTTAAAGGAGAGTTCATGGACTCTCCTTTAACTATCTCATGTATTTATTGTATACTTAATTGTACACCAATAAAAACATTAAAGAAAACTACAAACTAAAACACATAATATTTATGTACAATGCCACACAATGTTTGGTTGAAAAGTTTCGGAAAATTTTCAAAGAACTCCTGAAATATTTTACATAGTCAAGCTGCAAATGAGTCAAACGTGAAATACACGTACAATTTTAAATTGAAAATAAAAATTAAAAACCATTTTAAACGATTGTAACTGAACTTGATCTGTTTCAAAGAATCGGAATGTTGGACGCAATGGAGCGTCAACGGATAGGAAGGGTTCGTTCACTGTTTAAATAACTGCAGATTTTACTGAAATACATATCATCATCTGCCTAGCCTTTTTGAAAATATCCAGACCATCAGATCCAGGTTGACTATTATTGAAAATATCCAGATTCTAAACGATGTTTACTACTCAGACCATTTCCCACTAGTAATTACTTGTAATATGGATGCTATTATGCCTAAAATTAACAAATCAGATTGTCAGAAAATTAATAAGGTAATTTGGGGTTCTAGAACTTATGAACAGAAATGTAATTATGTTAAATTATGCGATAAATATCTACACTCCTGTGATTGGCCTACTTTATCCTGCCAAGGTGTCTCATGCCAAAGTAATGCTCACTTCCACTTGATTGATAAGTTTTATTCTCAAGTAATTAACTGTATATCGAGAGCTGCTGAGTACTCGTATCAGGGCAAAACTTATAACACCAAGAAAGCGGTTGTTGGTTGGAACTATCATGTTAAAGATAGTCACATGATAGCTAGACGGTATTACCAATTATGGATATTTTATGGACGCCCTACGCAGGGAAGGATTTATGATGATATGATCCATAGTAAAAAGTTTTTAAAAACAAATTAAAATGGTGCCAGTTAAATGAAAATAAAATAAAAATGGATATTGTAGCTACACACCGATACAATAAAGACTTTGGTAACTTCTGGAAACATACTAACAAATTAAATTATAAATATAGTCTGCCTTTATCCATAAATGGTGATCAGAATCCTGTAAATATTGCAAATATGTTTGTAATTAAGTTTAATCCGGCCCCACCACCACCTCTGACGACTACTGTCAGCTGTTCGAATGTGTCGCTGTCGCGCTCGGCCCATGGTGCCGCGGGGACTGCGCCGCCGCCGCCGCGCGCGTCGCCGCCGGCCGCGAGCGCGGCGGAGGTGGCGCCGCCCGCTCAACTGACCGAGTTACACGTCACAGCTGAGGATGTCTTTCAGTGTGTTAGAGGTATGAAACGCGGCAAGTCCCCGGGTCACGATGGGCTCAGTGTCGAACATGTTTTGTTTGCACCTGCAGTGTTATTTGATAAAATTGCTTTCTTGTTTAATTCTTGTATTGACCACAGTTACTTACCTCATGACTTTATGAAAACCACCGTTGTACCCATCGTAAAAAACAGAACCGGTGATGTATCCAGTCCGTCTAATTACCGCCCAATATCACTCGCAACCATAATATCAAAAATTTTCGAAAACCTGATTATGAAACATTTAAATGAAAAGAACATTCCGCTTAATAATGCACAGTTTGGATTTCGTCAGGGCTTGTCCACTGACCTAGCTATCTTTGTTCTAAAAAATACCATCCATAAATACATAACTAGAAATACAACAGTATATGCATGTTTTTTAGACCTCAGCCGAGCTTTTGATACAATTAATTATAATATACTCTGGAACAAGTTGAGACAAACGCATGTGCCGAATAAAATAGTGGACCTATTTGAATATTGGTATAACAACCAAAGCAATCAAGTCAGATGGGATAACGCCTTATCGGAGTCGTATAGGTTGACGAGTGGCGTCAGACAGGGTGGCCTGACGTCCCCGGTGCTGTTTAACCTGTATGTCAACGACTTGATTGAGGAACTGAGCAGAACCAGAGTCGGATGCCATATTGGCGGTGAATGTTTAAATAACCTCAGTTATGCAGATGACATGGTTCTGCTCAGCCCCTCGGTCAATGGCCTCAGAAAACTCATTTCTCTTTGTGAGAATTACGCAGCTCGACACCAACTAACCTATAATACTAAAAAGACAGAAGTAATGATTTTCAAACACGGCAATGGCCCTGATAAGGTCTTGCCAATTACTTTGTGTGGCTCAGAATTAAAAATAGTTAGACAATTTAAGTATCTCGGACATATTATAACGGAAAACCTAAAAGATGACGATGATCTAGAGAAGCAAAGACGTAGCATTGCATGTAGAAGCAATATGCTAAACAGACGCTTTTTCCATTGCTCGAAGCAAGTAAAAATCCCAGTAAGTAAAGTTCCAGGATGGTTTCGAGGATCGATTGGACATCTCTTCCCCAAGTTTTCTTCGATGACACAGTTATTCCCTTCTCAGAAAAAGTAAAAAACTTGGGGATATTCATTGACAAAAACTTTTCATGGACTGCCCAACTGCAGGAAGTTAGCCGGAAGCTATTTGCATCTGCTGCGTCGTTGAGGAGACTGCGAAATTCACTTCCGATTACCACCAAAATTGCGCTTGCACAATCACTTCTTCTTCCCATCCTTGATTATGCTGATGCCAGCTATCTTGACCTAACTCAGGAACAACTAGATAAACTTGAGCGACTTCAAAATTTCTGTATCAGGTTCATATTCGGTTTACGCAAATATGACCATGTATCCGAATTTCGTCTGAAGCTCAAGTGGTTGCCAATTCGCCTTCGCCGGAATGCTCATATTCTTTTCCTATTATACAATGTTCTTTTTTCCCCTTTCACCCCTCTTTATCTTAAGAAACGTTTTCAGTTTCTTAGCGATTCTCACACTAGATTTCTGAGGTCATCAGATAACTTACGACTGAGGATGCCAATGCATTCCACAAATTTCCTGGATAAATCTTTTACTGTTCAGGCTGCCCGTCTGTGGAATGCTTTGCCAGTTCCAGTGAGACGCGCTCAGTCGTTACCTGCCTTTAAAAAACTTGTCAAGGAACATTACCTGTCACCGTGATTATGTCGATATCCGTAATTTATTTTTACTACCTTTTATTTAGTCTTTATGTATATATTATTAGCGTATTATGTATGTATCTGTGTATCTATTATGTTATATTATATTTTTAGTTTTTTTGTTTTTCTTATGTCACCATAACAGCCCCAATTTCATGTCCAGTCAAATACTGTCTCCATCCCAGGTTGCCTGGAAGAGATCGCGAAATGCGATAAGGCCGCCCATTGTATGTATTTTAGTTCTAAGTTTCCTATTGTATTTAATTTTTGGTGTACAATAAAGTATGTAATAAATAAATAAATAAATAAAAATAACTCTGTTCCAGGCTTACTGTCAGTCGTTCTACACCAGCCAACTTTGGTACAAGTATACGAAGAGTGCATACAACACTCTTCGTGTACAATACAATAACGCGTTTCGGGTCATGCTCAACCTGCCCTGGCGGTGTAGTGCGACTGAGATGTTTGCTGAGAACAGAGTTACCGACTTCTATGCGCTTATGGGGAAGCTCAGGGCGTCGTTCCTTGCGCGTGTCGAGTCAAGCAAGAATGCCATAATAAGAGCTGTGTTTCTTACGGTTCATGTACTGAGGGAGCCAAAGTAAATGTACCTACTCACTGATTTTACGGGGGAGTGCGTTTGCTTTGGCTTGATGTGTTTTATGTAGTAAGTAGGTAGTTTAAGTTTTGTTTTATTAGTAAGTTAAGGTTTTTTAGTTTAAGTTTTGAATTTTTAATGTTATGGGTGCTAATGCCTGACTTAAACGATAAATAAAAAAAAAATAAAAAAAAAATTCCAAACTATATTGGGGTCGATTTCCAGTCAAACCGGATTCAGCTGAATACCAGTATTTTTACGTAGAGCGGCTGCCTACCAGACATCCACAACCCATTAACTGGGTAACACGGTACTCCTTGGCAAGATTGGTGTCAGATTTTCTGGCTTCTGACAATCCGTAACGACTGCCAAAGATCTCCAAATGACAGCCGGGACCAACAGCTTAACGTGCTTTACGAGGCATGGAGGAAACTCGGTATGTTAATATGGTCACCCATCCACAGACAAACCTCGGCAAGCGTTGCTTAACCTTGAAGATCGACCTATGCGGCTGTTATTATTTAGCCACGAGCTCCTCTGAAATACATATAAAGACATAAAATAAAGAAACTACTAGCTCTTGCTAGCGGCTTTAGGTTTGTGTCGGGAACTATTCCAAGCTATTTTTTTTTTTTTTAAATTGATAGGCATACGTTTGACCGCTATCTCACCTGATGTTAAGCGATGATGCGGTCTGAGGTGGAGTACGCTTACCTAGAAGTAACCTATTCACTCTTGACTTAAAGACACCCAGGTTGTAGCTATCAGGAAACACAGACTCTAGCAGAGAATTCCACTTCATAGCTGTACGCACAATGAATGTATTCCCAAAACGTTTTATGCGTATAGGTGGGATGTCCACCATGTACCGGTGGCACATCGCCGTACGTCTTGTGGTCCGATGGTGGAACGGGCTTGGCGGAAGTAAATTATGCAATTCCGTCGCACACATTCTGGCTTCCAATCACTGGTTTCAGCTGAATATTACTGAATAGTGCTTTCCTCAAAAGACCACTTCAGACAACCTACATGGCCTTCATACGACTTGACCAGTAAGATTTTATAAGGAACCTCTGAGTTTGTTTCTCAGGACAGTCAGCTAGGAAACACTGGCCTTATCTAGTTTAAAATGACCTAAAAAGATTGACGTGTAAAAGTGTTATTTACAACCTACTTACAAAATAAATATCAATTATCGTAATATTATGTTATAAATATACATAGTAATCATTTACTTACCATTATCATTACATACAAAAACATCATTTTGATATTAAAATACCACAGTAAGACATGAATGTTTATTTAATTATGACAAATCACGTGGTCGTTAAAAAGGCCACGACCCGTGATAAAAATATGGAGATTTGTTCAGACGCTGGATAAAGTTATTATTTTATCATTTACTACCTACACATCCAATTAAACATAAATAGAATGGATAAAACATTAATGTTCTTTGTCGTAACATTTGTTTTTAATTTCATCAAAAAAGCAATTACTGTATTTTAAAGCAAAAAAGCGTTCGCATTTGCATTTTAGTCGTAATTTGCAAAAAATATCTCTTATTTCCCATTATTTTGACCATTATTGTCGCCAAGATTATAATTGGCCTTGGCCCCAGGTATCTTGCCTACATGTGTAAAAAAAACCATTAAAATCGATTCAAACAATTTCAAGATTTAGCACTTGAAAGTTTGTATGAAACACCTTAGAGATTTAGCACTCTTCTTTTTATTAATTACTAAATCGCCTAACTGTCATCGCCAGATGGTTTTGAGGGAAGTTAAAATAAAACAGCACATTACTATGTTAGATTACAGTTAATTTCTTTTTCAGATTTATTTTAAAACAAAACGTTACAGTGTTCATTTAGATCTATAATTAACACGACGATTGATTGCATTCATACTATTTTTAACGGCGGTTAACTAAGTACACAGGTGTGTTTACAACAAAGGTTCTGGCACAGATTCAAATACACGATCAGTTGACCGGAATTCCAATTAGTCATTGAACCAATTGTAATGACACTTATCACAATCTATATAAAGATCAATTGTTTCGACACAATCTTCTCAAGCACTTAAAGAGGAATGATTAACTAATAATGATTTTGGTTTTGTTAACTAAAATGATAAATGCTAAATAGATGACGATGAAATTTGAGCTGCAGCATAAATCAGTATCACAAGTAGAATCGAGTTCTACACTATTGTAGTACACATCCACGATTGTCACTCATTGCCTATCCGTCAAAGGACTTGGCGAGAGCAGACATGTGAAAAGGTTATGGATTCATAAATCCTTTATCTTTCGTTATTTGATTCAGAATTTTCCAAATTCTGTCCGTCGTCACTTAGAATACTATCTAGTATATTATTGTCATCTTCACTTCTAGATGCACTTTCACCAGTTTTTCCTAGCACTTCATTCAACACGTCATCGTCTTTGATTGCATCGTTAACCTCGACATTGTCATTCTCTAAACCGTTCTCTACTTCTTCACTTTCTTCAACTGGTTGATTATCTTCTTTTATCATTTCTGGAACTGGGATACTAATGTCATTGGGAACGTCATTATCGTTTTCATCTTCTGGTTTAGTGGCAGTTTCTTCAACATCGTTATTATCTTCAACCATTTCCTCATTTGGTTTTTCGTTTTCATTTACTACTTCTTTGACATCTTCATTTTGTTCTACATTATTTTCTCCATTTACATCTTCATTGATTTTCTGATTTCTTTCTTTTTCATTTCTGGAGCCTTCTTCTTTTTCTTCAGACTCATCAATTGTTTCCTGTCGTTCTACTTTCAGAGTGGATCTTCTAGATTTATTTGACTTTTGTCTAACTTCTTTAACTGGTTCTTCATCATCAGTCAAATCACTGTCTGGTGGTTCGTTGGTCTCGCTAGTTCCATTGCTCATGGCTGCTGCTTTTGCTAACCGTTCTTTTCTATCCTTTCTGGCCTGTTGTTTGACTTCCCACAACGAAGGTGTACGCTTGGTGTTATCCTGACCTTCTGGGTTTCCGTCCTTACTGAAATGAACAATGTCTTCGGTGTATCGTATTGATGGTAGAGGAGGATATTTATCCCTGGAAGAGTAAAACAAAAAGTTAATTTTACCACACAGATTAATGTGAAGAATAAAACAGGGAGATTTCGTGCAACACATTAAAGACAGCTTCAAGACAACATTAATAATATTCAAAATGTTTAAAAAATTTAACATAGGAAAAGAGACCAGTAGCAGGAATATTAATTAGGTGCATTCAAAGATTTAAATTGTTGGGTGGATAAAATTAAGATTGAATTAAAAAGGGTCATAGATCCCAAGGTTCCGGGCCGGGTGTTACTGAATACTGCTGGCACCTTTACAAACGCAAGATGACAAGTTGCTGACAGATTGATGATGATCCTAAATTCCTAGTACATCACAGTCGGAGTCCGAGTCCCAGCTAAAAACAAAACATGTATGAGTGAATTAATAATGACATTATTATGTGACTACTTACTGACTATTACGTACTAAACGATTGCGCTGATCATACTGATTTTATTGCGTATGATTTAAAATTAACTCTTCTTTTTGAATTTCAAAGTAGATTGTGTTTATACTTAGTTAAGCAAGGCTTGCCAAGGTTGGTCCGTGGATGGGTGACCATCTTAACATACTGAGTTTCCTCCGTGCCTCGGAAAGCATGTTAAGCCATTGGCCCCGGCTGTCATTTATAGATCTTTGGCAGTCATTACGGATAGTCGGAAGCCAGTTAATTTGACTCCAGTCATTCCATGAAGTACCGTGTTTACCCAGTTAATGGGTTGTGGAGGTCTGGTAGGCAGCCGCTCCACGTAAAACTCACAAGTAGTTGGGACAAGGCTAGGCAGATGGTGATTGTGTTTATTCTTTGGCTTTAAAAATGACAATGAATGTTCTATCAGTGATAAAGATTATCAATAGTCCAACAACCTATTATGCGTATTTCCGTTGCAATATTAATCATTTTTATATAAAGACCAGGCTAAATTCAAGATATTAGACGCGAGTGATGTCGCTGCCAATCTTTATAAATTAAAAATATAAATATAATTTATTATTTTGAGCGTCTTTTCTGGTGGAATAACAGTTTTTAGGGTTCCGTACCCAAAGAGTAACCAACGGAACCCAATTATTAAGCCTCCGGTGCCAGTTAGACAGTTGAAATGTTTCACATATTATGTATTTCTATTACCACTATAACAACAATTCCCTTGGCTGTTTTTTTCTTCTTTCTTTTTCACTTCTTTATTAATATACGAACTTACCACCTGCCATTTCGTTAGCTTTTGATTGTTTGTCAACCTTTAGCACTAATAAAATGTAACTTTCTCTAGACCCTTATGTCAGATTAAACATGACAAATTTCTTTTCGAAAGTTACTCGTATATTTCGATATGGTTTTATTTTATGATTGTAACGCTTTTTTCTTTATATAGAGTAATTTTACTCACCTTCTTGCGTCTTCATATTTGCTTGGTACCATGAAACAGTTGGATTCTCTGTAGATGAATCTTCTCTTACTAACCCAAGGCCATTGTAAACTCCAGTAGTGGCTCTGAAAAGCGATACATAAATTGTTAGTTAAATATTTTAATCCTTGACAAAAGGTTGAAACTCTCATGACGAATGTTTTTCAAGGTTTTTCAGAATAAACGCAATTCCTCTTCAGAGGAAGTTCATCATCTGCCTAGCCTTTTCCCAACTATATTAGGGTCGGCGTTCAGTCAAACCGGATTCAGCTGAATACCAGTGTTTTACGTCGAGCTGCTGCCTACCAGACCTTCACAACCCATTAACTGGGTAACACGGTACTTCTTGGCAAGACTGGAGTCAGATTTACTGGTTTCTGACTATCCGTAACGTTTTTTTTTTTTTTTAATTAAAAACGGGGAAACTCTTGGCCCAAATCTCACCTGATGGAAAGTGATGATTAGGCCTAAGATGGAAGCGAGTTTCACCCGGAATCCTCTTACACAGAGGAACTGGCTATCATACCTCTAACTGCCAGAACACAACAATGCTGTTAACATTGTTGTTATGGCGACAGACCTAGACATGATGGTGGTAGCTTGCCAGGCGGACTTAGAACAAGTCCTATCACCAACCAAACCGAGCAAAAAATTTGCCTCCGCTGGGAATCGAACCCGTCTGCGAAATATCTAGAAATGTCAGCCAGGATCAACGGCTTAACGTGCTTTCCGAGGCACGGAGGAATAGGGCGTTGTAATCACGATAAAAAATCGACTGCCCCATACCTACTTTGTGTGCTTATAACTCGACAAAACAGCTGTACTAAACAGCTGACTTATTTCGTAATTTTGGGGTCGGTCACATATTTGAAGGAGGTGTTTTAAAATGTATGGAGCCTGGGCCAGGTCCTTGTACACGATACTAAAAATAAGGAAATAAATTTAAAACAGTTCTCAAGTATCCTATTTATTTAAAATAGCTTTGTTTAGTGGTAAAACAAAAGAAACTACCCTTGAAATGGCAAGCTGTCATTTTGATAATTAATTAATGAAGTTTGACATTTATTTATTTATTTAACACTTTCAGCACTTATAACGAGATGAAAGTTACTGACACTGTTGTGACAGCTGACAGTTATCTTTCTATGATCTATGGTTCACTGTCATTGTTTTAAAATTATGGTCAGCCATAATGAAAATCGATAAAAGTAATTACAAAACATCAATTAACTACCACAACAGTAAATGAATTATTTGTATTTTTCACGATTTTTACGGATTTCTTTTCTTTTCTTTTCTTTTTTTGAGGTAATGTACATAGACCTGGCCTATTTGGAAACATCTCCTTTGTTCATAATGATTAGAACAATGACCCCTTAAGCGATATTGTCCTTATTCTGGTTCACGTTGTATGAATTTTAGCGACTCAAAGAACCAAGATTTTTTATACAAGTTACTAGCATCTAGCAGTTAATGTCGTTAATGTCGTTAATGTCGTTAATGTCGGAAACAATCCCAAGGAAACACATTCCCGGAATAAAAAGTAACCTTTATGCTATTCCCGACTATAATCTATCTTTATACCAAAGTTTATCCAGATCAGTTTAGCTGTTTTGGCGTGATTAAAGAGCAAACATCCATACATACAAACTTTCGTATAACATGTAAAATAGATTACAAAGAGCGTCATCGAATAAAATGTTTGTTCAGCAATATTTGCGTAAAATATTATGTATGAATAGGAATACAAAATATTCATTCAAAATAAATTAAGAATTAATAAAAATAGAACGAGCTTATGTGAGCATATTGTTGCAAATATTTGAATAGGTATCATTATGTTGGTATGCTTACGGCAATCGAGTGGGCTCAGTATTTTAAGTCCCTGGTGAAATGGTTTTTGTTGTTTTATATTTTTTTACGGTGTGGTATTCCGACTAAATATAAATAATCAGCGATGTATTTCGAAGCAATAAACTTAAAGTCGCTCTCAGAACCCAGTTTCTCTAGCAAAGAGGATTTACTTATGACAAATCGTGTAACAGGCGTGATGTATCTATGATTGGTTCAATGAGAGTGCCAATTCAACTAATATTCACATTCGCATACAAATCGCAATCTGACAAAAATTTATGAAAACTAAGACTTTTTTGACAGTTTGCGATTGACATCCTAATGTGAAAGTTGTTTAAAAATTAGTTTGGCCCTCAGGTGTCAACAGACAATCGCATCAAGTTCAATTTAATTTGTGACGGTTGTTACTTTTTTCCATAAGCTCGTGGTTGAATAATAACAGCCGCACGGGTCAAACTTTAGGGTTAAGCAACGCTTGCCAAGGTTTGCCTGTGGATGGGTGGCCATCTTAACATACCGAGTTTCCTCCATGCCTCGATAAGCACGTTAAGCCGTTTGTTCCGACTGTCATTTGTAGATCTTTGGCAGTAGTTACGGATTGTCAGAAGCCAGTAAATCTGACTCCAGTCTTACCAAGAAGTACCGTGTAGTTAATGGGCTGTGGAGGTCTGGTATGCAGGCGCTCCACGTAAAACACTTATATTCAGCTGAATCCGGTTTGACTGCAAGCCGACCCCGCAGTATAGTTGGGAAAAGGCTAGGCAGATAATGATGATACTTTTTTCCATAATCAGTGGGATAATAAATTAAAACATACGTACCACTCTGGCACACACCTTCCTCTTCTTGGCCTTCTCTTCTTCAATTCTCCTTTCCTCTTCACTGTCGTAGCCATCAATCTGGACAAAACGTGGATATTTTCGATTATTTGGTATTTATTTATTTCTTGATATGGGCTTGCTCTTGACTCTAGTCTTGATCAGAAATGACCGAGACAAAAGTCTACGATGGAGCGAGCTTACCCAAAAGCAGCCTGTTCACTCTAACTTTGAAAAGATTAGGGTTGTAATCATTCGGAAACACAGACGCAGGCAAAGAGTTCCACTCCTTTGCTGTGCGCATTATGAAAGACGCTTGGAAGTGCTTAGTACGAGTTGGTGGAATAGCAACAAGGTAGGGATGGCAAGTTTTAGTGCGTCTGCTTGTCCGATGGTAAAAGGGGGCTGGTGGAATGAGGTCGTGGAGTTCCTGGGCAAACTCTCCGAAGTACAATCTGTAGAAGACCGACAAGCAGGCAACCTTGTGGCGATGAGCCAAGCTGTGTAGCTTGGCATCCACCAGTTTTACGTCGCCAATGAGCCTCTTAGCACTGCGTTCCACTGAGTCAAGCGCAGCAAGCTGATACTTAGCTGAGCCATCCCAAAGGTGGCTGCAATACTCCATGCAGGATCGGACTTGTGCTTTCTATAGAGTTAATAGCTGCTCAGGCTTGACGTATCGCTTCACCCAATTTAGGATGCCTAGCTCTTTGGCCGCAGTTTGGTCTTTGCACTCAATAGTGGCGCCGAAGTTGAGACTGGAAGACATGCCTAGGAGCTCGAGCCGATCAGTCACTGGAACAGATGTACCCCGAAAAGTAGGAGTTTGGTTGAAACATCTCCTTTTTGCGGTGAAGAGACACGCCTGTGTTTTGGTGGCGTTAAAAGAGACCCTGATTTTCGTCACCCCACTGGGAGACAAGGCTTATGGTCAAATTTGTCCGCTCTACCATGGCCTCTCTCAAGGAACGAACTTCATCCCCGCTGGTTGTGGCGCATTACAAATTAATAGAGGGAACCGTACTACCCAGCCGCTGGGTTTTTGTTCAGGATTTGTGCTACACTCCAGAATTTGTGCTCCAAGTGTCCATACATTTGCACTTTTAGGGACTCATGCCTCCGTTGCTGAAATGATCATAACCCCTACTTGCCCCAACCAATGTAAATAATAAAAAACCGGTCAAGAGCGAGTCGGACTCATGCTTAGAGGGTTCCGTATCATCCCATGAAACATCTTTTTTTTTTTAATTTTCATCAGCGAGGCCTATTTTCGTCAGAAAATATTAGCACTGCGGTGTATATTGCAGTTCTAGATCAGCGACGTCTCCTGACTGACAGTGGAACTAATGTGTTTTTTTATGATTTCTGAAAAAGTGTGCTATTTAGAGACATCGTTTTATTTTGTCTGTAATATTTACATAAACTTCTATGACAGAATAATTTCAGATTATTCTCTATGCGATCTTCGGACAGTGGTCAAAATTTTGTAATTTTTCGTCAAAAGTCGAAAATCATGCGGCCTAAAAAATGGTTTGAGAATGTGCAAACGGCGATTTTTTGTATGATACCTTACATGCCCTAGTGGGGCTACTATAATTTCAGTTTTTAACAATTCCTTTCAGAAGCTGTTGCTAAAAATATAAATACATTTTATTCTTTCTTATTTTCAAAATAGTTCTGCAAACGTAATCTTAAACTATTCCAAAATTCCAGTGGATAGCATTAGTAGTTATTTTGATATCTAGCTGTGACAGACGGACAGACTTAGTCACACCAAAAGGGTACCTTTTTACCATTTTGTTACGGAACCCTAACAACGACTCGTAGAGAAGAAGGAATAAATATTATACTTACAAGGGGATCTTCATAGCAGTAATAAGAATCTTCTTCATCTTCAGGCCTGAAAACGAAGTACAAAAGTTTTATCTAAAGCCATCTTTTTAAATCATCTTACAGATTTTATAATGCTGACCTGCCTTGAAGAAAGGTGTCTTCCCTTTTTTTGGGTAATCAACCCGATTGATATACTTATATTGTTAACTCAACAGGAACGTATACTTGCATAACAACATAAAATAAAAAGAATTAAAATAAAAGATTATGTATGACCTCTGAGTTGTTTCACAGTTGCAGTCAAATAGGAAACACCTTCTTTAACAAGTTCTGAAATATTTTTCCAACATTGTTGTAGTAATAACCAATGCATTTAATGATTAGATACCAAAATATTTAAGTCTTGTATTCTTCATTTGGTACTTAGACATTGTTGAAGTATCTATGTGTCCAATTATAGTTTGCGGGTTGCAAGCTATACTTTTTACACGACTTCAGATTCTCAATTTAGAAGTCTGAATAAAGGTTTTTTTTCACTTTTGATAGATTCGCGCTTGACCATAAATTCACCCAGTGGAAAGCAATAATTTGGTCTACGATAGAGCACGCTTACCTAGATGTAACCTCTTTCACTATTGACTTAAGACCCCCGTTGACGCTATCGGAAAAAACTTCAGCAGGAAGTTTCATATAGGCATTGTTCTGTTTTCACGTAAGACCTTCAGGTTGTAGTTATCAAGAAACAAAGACGTAGGGAATTCCACTATGTGGCAAGTACTCACGAAGTAACAGACAGCTTGAGATGGATTCCGGACTCGATGATGATGTCGTGCGCCTGCTGGATGGTGAGGGTCGAGGTGTCCAGGTCGTTGATCCTCAGCAGCCTGTCTCCGGGCCTGATGCCCGCTTTTTCCGCTCGGCTGTCCGGTTTGACCTGGATGGGATAACATTGACGTTGTTTGGACCCTGCTTCTATTTATGTTTTAATAGTTACTACACAAAGTTAATAATAATAAAAGAAAAAATAAAAAAAAATCCTTTTAAAACTACTAAGTTTGTACTTTGCCTTTTATGCAGACAAGGCTTCCGGTCATACATATTTGAAGGCAAGGAAAAATTGCAAAACAAATGACAAAGGTGTGTCGAGTATGCGCAGTCTGGCGCATACTCGCGCATCCGCGAGCATTCTCGGGTAGAAATTCGCCTGTGACTCCTTCGAGGGCATGCTCTGCGTTTCGCTCCACCTCATGTGCGCCGGCCCATACAAACATTATCGGTGGTAGAAATAACCATGCCGAGAACTCAAGATCGCTTTTGCAAAATACTACATTATTATCTCAATACTTACAAAAGTAACTCTCAACGGAGTCTTATAAAATATTCCGCCGGCAAGGTCGAAGCCCCAGATGGAGTCCTCAAAACTGACCCTCTCGTGGATGCCTTCGTTCCTGGACTCCCAAGAAGGCTTGCTGATCTCACCAGCCAGGAGAGCTGCCTCCTCAGCCTTCAGCTTCGTGTGTCTCATCGAGATCGCCATGTCTGGTGGCATTACCCTGGGGAAGAGGAGGAAATGAGTCTTCCTACTTCTATGATATGAAATGGACTGACCAAATCAAGTCCGTTGAGTATCTGAGTATGCCAAAATGACCGCTAAAAATGGTCAGAAATTGTGTAAAAAACACAATTTATTGCCCAGAACATATTATGACGACAATGACTGCTCTGGCAAGAGCGTACCAACTAAAAATAAGACTTTTATAATTGCAAAAGTTTGAATGGATGGATGTTTTATAAAATTGTATCTCAAAGCTGTAAGATATTGCTTTAAAAACTAAGATAAATTTAATAAAACGAAACAAAACCGAAGAATTCACGAAAAATCGAGACATTGTGAATGACCGATACGAATATTAACACAACAAGAAAAAATATTATTGGTGCTGTTACCACAAAAAAATACTACCCCTACATTTATTAAGAAAAAATATTATTAAAAAAATGTTCTATTCGTGATGGAAGTAAACAATTATTTTTTGGTATTACAGATACAATTATCTATGAAACACAACATTTTTTGTGGGGAAATTTTGAGTGTTGCATAGTCATGTTGATTTACACTATTTATATTACACTACACATACATACATACACATACACGCACACACTATTCACACACATGCACATACACACACAATATATACTTTTCACAACATCATGATTAGTTCCAGATCCATTAACGCGCAATCTTAGTTCTGAAAGATAGCTCAAGATAGTCCATTCCAGGTACAAATAGCCCAGTTCTCTTAGATTTCATACTTAATGCCAAAAATCAAGATAGAAATAATAATAACGATGAAAAAACTGATTTCCAGATAATAATAATAATAAATAAAATTTATTTCCCAAAAAACTTAGTTCTATGTTACAAAAACAGAGAGAGATGATGTTAATTATAAAAAAATTAAGTCCTAAAATGCCATGTTCGAAGAGACCCGACTAAGTTGACAAGCAAATAAAGAACATGAATTTAATGAAAATATTCGTAAAAATTATGTTGTTTTACTGCTCGAAGGCTACTTATCAGACAAGGCGTTGTGAACGCTGGCCCTTAAGGCCTGGAGGCGAGTAACCGGTGTGGCCATGCAATGAGCGATTCAGAGCTTCAAATATTTTTAAGATAACCCTGTCTTAAAAATATTTGAGTTTTTAGAGCTATTTTTTCTTCGTACGCAAAACACTAGGAAATGTCGAAGAAAGGGAGTTTTGGGTGGCTATCTTACGCAGTTTGGGAGTTAGCCTTATTTGATTCAACAACTTTAAATTTTCAATAAGCAAGTTTCTTTGATGAATACAATCTTGACCCTGTAGGTCTATGTAGATAAAATAATGAAGGTGTTTCAGAAGTATGTGGTGGTGGATATTTATGGGTGACGATTTGTATCGGGAGGATCTGGATAAGAACCTGGAGCACTGAAATACAGGCACAGTCTCAGTTTAGTTTAGATACCAGATGTATCCCACAACTTAAAACATTCTGCCAAATTATCTTTCAATTTATACGTCTAACACAGGACTTACGCCTCCCTAGAGGGGCGTAGAGAGAGGGCATTTCCGAAAGAATAAATTATTTGACACGTAAATATTCATTTTATTTTTTGGACTTGGCTATAAAAATCGTAAGCTATACCACGGGTAGCGCTAGTGACCGTTGATTATTTTCTTTAATTTGAGTGAATCTACGTAAATTTTGATCATAGAGTCATTATTTTCACACAACTTAAGCCGGGTCCAGACATGTATCATTTGCCCGATCCGATCACCGTATCCGTATCGTCGACGCGTATCATGATCGCATATGTGGATGGGTAATGATATACGTATCATGATACGGGATCTCGATACGCCGTTATGATACGGCCCGTCCCATGTCGTGTCGGTTTTTGTCCGATCATCAAAGGTGATACAGATACGGACGTGGGTCAGTCTGGACGCGTCATTATGTATTGAAATCTTAGGTCTCTCATCAAAGCTCTTCCTCCAAGTCTGTTTCTGTTTCTAAGTAATTCCGTTTGCCACCATCGTCTCTGTTTTGGTTTTGAGGTTAGAATGTTGTGAATGACAATAAAACAGGCACATGAAATTGCTAAATTCTCGTACATTTCAACCAACTGCGACGACATGTTTGATCGAGAGCAGAAACTGAACTGGGCAATTTGATACGCGATCATGACTATTGTGAAAATACGGATACGGAGCAAATCGGAGGCGTCCACAACTTGATACAGGGCTTTATACAATACGCAGATACGGACACGGTGATCGGATACGGTGATAGGATCGGTCAAATGATCATGTGGACCCGGCTTATGTGTTTATCTAAGGGCAACATATTGGCTCGCTTTAAATAATTGAAAAATCTCGAGAAAGGAGTCTTTTTGGTCACACCCGCTAGTTTAATGGCCATACTATATAAAGGTCGGTGTACAAGACAGTCTCTGTTTAACATAAGGTCTACACTCCTGACTCCGGGCAGTTGTTTATAACGAGAATCTTTCGCTTTCACATTCTTGTACAAGTACATGAATTACCTTTGTAGGTCATAATTAGACTTCATTACAATTATTAATTAGTAGACGAATTTTCGTATTAATGACATAAGAACTTACATAGTACCCTTTGAGTGTGATTGTTTTTCATCATAAGTCTAAGAAGTTCTTGACTGAGTATTTTGAGTAAAAAAAATGTCAAAGGACCAAGTCTCTCATTTCCTTCTATGTCTTATTTTTCTATTTGAGATGGGTTTGCTCTTGATTTTAGTCTAGGCCAAAGGTGACAGAGACAAAGTTTACGATGTCGGTCGCAATCTGTCAAAAATTTATAAAAATGAAAGCAGATTAGAAGCTGACAGTCAATTCTACTAAAAGCGAATATTATGAAAAATTAAGATTTTTCTTTACTCAGGCAGCACTCAAGTTAAACTTGTACAAGCAGCTCAAGTAAAAGTTATTGAAACAAAAATAATTACTAACTGTTACGTTTAAGTTATTGCCTGTGTCGTACTTCCTACAGTTATGAAAATAAAAACAAATAAATTCATATTTTTAGGGAATTTACCGGGCGCGCAACGTTTCACACTTTTCGGCGCTTCTTAAAAATCCGATGCTACGCACAGAGCTACGCCGTAGCTCAGCTATGCTACGAGGTCATTGTTCGCTACGAATCCGTTAAAAATTTGCGAAACGAATAAAGGACAACCATGTTCGGGTTGCTTCACCACGTTTTACAACAAAGACTATTAAATTAAATGTTACCAAATATCTAGTTCCAACCTTTGTGGATGAGGTTAAAACCAAATATCTCACAGGCGTGTGATAGACTTTTGACGTTTTGTGTACTGTGCTGCGCTGTGTGTGTATGTGTGTGTGCTGTGCTGATTTTTTTGTGTTCCAATAGATAGAGTGGTTCTCGAGGAAGGTTTTAGTATATAATTTGTCAAGCGGGCAATGCCACGGGACTCAACTAGTTTTACATTTTGATTGATATTTAGATATTGATATCCTATAATCGGCTAAACAGTTATTAGAAATATATTACGCCTACACATTACCGATATTTCTTATACTAGCTGACGCGCGCAACTTCGTTTGCGTCACATTTTCCATTAATGCTCCGCTCCAATTTGTCTTAGCGTGATGATATATAGCCTATAACCTTTCTCGATAAATGGGCTATCTAACACTGAAATAATTTTTCAAATCGGACCTGTAGTTCCTGAGATTACCCCCCTTTTTTTTTTAGGTATGGGAAATCATCCAAAGACTCCTCCCGCTCTGGGTGTAGCGGGAGGGAGTGTCAGACTTCTACTGACTAAAACCCATCCATGTTCCTTCATTGCCCTTTGTGTTCCGGAGCCACGGTGTCTCTTGCGAATAATCCCGCGACTCCGGCAGGCGTCGGCCCTTTCGGGCCCCTCTGTTGAGATTACCCCCTACATACAAACTTACAAACAAATCAATCTTCTAGCTCATTCACTACTAATGGCAATAATATGCGAGTGATATTTATATCCAATCTTATAAGAAGTTACAAATGTGGCGTCTGATTTGTACCAATGCAATTTGACATAGCTTGGACACATGCCCAACTTCAAACGGAAGAAAATGATGACAAATTATAGAATTTATGACTTGAGCCAGATCATTCTGAAAAGAATTTAAAGAGAAGACAGAAGCTATTATAAGTGTTATCGAAATATAATAAATCAAAGGTTTATGTATAAATGGGCTGATTCTACTTCCCAAAGCAATTGAAGGTTTTTAACTTATGTGTTTCACTAGCTGGCCCGAACAACTTCGTCTGCGTCACAATTTTCATTAATGCTCCGCTTCTATTGATCGTAGAGTGATGTAATAGAGCCTATAGCCTTCTTCGATAAATAGGCTATCGAGCCCTAATATAATTTTTCAATTAGATCCATTGGATCCTGAGGTTAGCACGTTCAACAAAACTAACAAAGTATTCAGGTTTATAATAGTTGAAAGCGTTTTTAACCAACTAAGCAACGTTAGCATTTGCATCTCAGTCACAATCTGTCACAAATTTAGGCAAATTGAGATGTTTTTGACTCATTGCTTATGACATGTTGTGAATGCATGAAAAAAATATGAATAACCAGCTGTTGACACGCGCAACTTCTTCTGCGTCACATTTTCCATTAATGCTCCAGTTATATTTGTCTTAGCGTAATAGGCTAAATATTAGCCTACTAAACAGTTTTTTACTATTGATAGGCATGCGTTTGACCGCTATCTAACCTGATGTTAAGCGATGATGCGGTCTAAGGTGGAGCACGCTTGCCTAGAAGTAACCTATTCACTCTTGACTTAAAGACACCCAGGTTGTAGCTATCAGGAAACACGGACTCTAGCAGGGAATTCCACTCCTTAGCTGTACGCACAGTGAATTTATTCCCAAAACGTTTTGTGCGTATAGGTGGGATGTCCACCATGTACCGGTGGTGCATCGCCGTAAGTCTTGTGGTCCGACAGTGGAACGAGAAGTATTTGATTTTGCAAATTTAAAAATCACATGCATATTAAATTGGGCCTCAATTTTGTTTTTTCTTGTAGTCAAAGCACTTAATCGCTCGGTCAGTAACAAAAGAAATTTATATGTTAGGATAAGTTACATAGGTTTCATATAAACACAATGTAGGTACTGAAAGTCAATTTCTAAAAATAGCTTTTATTTACAACGATCTATGAGCAAACATCGGTGCCTGTTGATCAGTAATCTATTTAGGAACGAGATTGATTATGCTCCATCAATATAAATCGCAATGTTTAGTTTAAGCTAGCATAAAGGGTTGTTGTGCCATTGAATTAAGTAAAAATAAATTATGCCTTTCCTAAAATAAACACAGGACAAAACATTTATAAAAAATCTACAATCAATGGGTAGTCTTAAGTATCGCAGAGGGCTGTTTTTTACATGATATGGTTTGCTCTTGAATCAAGTCTAGGTAAGAGCTAACAGAGACAAAGTCTACGATAGAGCGAGCTTACCCAGAAGAAGCTTATAATTCACTCTAACTTTGAAGAGATTAGGTTTAAATTCAGAGACACAGACGCATCATAAAAGTTGTTGGAATATCTCTTACAGAAAACCATGAATTTCCGCAGAGTTCCGGAGGTGGAACCATTGGTTCCACCAGACGCACCTGATTTAAAACTTTATTTTTATGTTTATTAAGGTTTATTTTAATTTCCGAACAGTTCGAGGTTAATCATTCATAGAGCAACTGTGTATATGTATGCTATTCTGTGTCTCGACATCGGAATCCGAGGTGACTATCAAACTCGTATGAACTGAAGAACTTTATGTTGTGTGGAATAAAGTTAACTTTGTGAGCTTTGTCACTCAAATGAAGCTTGATATTGAAATAGTTATTTACAGAAGAGACTAGCAGATCTCCGAAACCCAGAGATGGTACGATAACTGGGTGATACGGGTACTTGGAACGACTAGCGTCAGATTTTCTGGCTTCTGGCTACCCGTAACGACTGTCACAGGTCTTCAAATGACAGCTGAGACCAACGGCTTACCGTGCTTTCCGAGGCATTGAGGATTCTTGATACGTGATGGTAGTTTACCCAGCCAAGGACCAATAACGGCTGCTATTATTTAACTTAAGAAAAATCTTGTTGCTATTCCACCAATTCGCACTGAACGTTTCCATGCGTCTTTCATAATGCGCACAACAAAGGAGTGGAACTCTTTGCTTGCGACTGTATTTCCGCACGCTTACAACCCTAATCTTTTCAAAGTTAGTGTGAACAGGCTACTACTGGGTATGCTCGCTCCATAGTAGACTTTGCCTCTGTTATCTCTAACCTAGACTTGAGTCAAGAGAAAACCCATCTCAATTTTTTTTTTTAATAATGTTTTAAAAAAGTAGAATATTTTACCCGCTTGCTGCGAAACACTAAAAGAAGATTCCCCAAAATATCCACAGAAAAGTTGGAGTTAGTAGCTCTTGTTGAACACAGTCACGGCTTGCACTATTCACTAAGTAACGATCACGGACACAGCGAGCTCACCTCACTACGTCTCAGTCGGATGGGCGCTGAATCACTCGATACAAAGAACGTTAACACACTGAGCCAATTAATATTGATTAAGAGGCAAGTGGGTTGTGTTCGACAACCAATACTCACCGGTCAACCAGGCCAATTGCACTGTCTATGGAACTTTAATCAAGCGATTAGTGGGTTAAGATTAAGAGAGGATTTTGACGTGAACTGGTTAAGCTATTGCGAATATGACTATTGAAATACCAAGATATTAGGAATTGATCACGTGACATTTTATAGCGTTTGTCAGTCCCATAAATTTTTGCCGTTTTGACAATCGCCATCGCCATACTACCACTGACTGAATGATAGTTGTCTAGAGCCTCTGATCAATTATGTGTGCAACACAATATGAAAATTTAGATGCATTGTCATTACAAATTGTCGTTTTTGGAATTAACAGTTTACTTTACGAAGCTTTTACAGGTTTTTTTGTTTCGCTTAACAATATGTACATTCTAACTACGTTCAAAAGCTGTGCCTCTGTTCGGTGGATATTTTCTGCTGACCTTATTTCTGACATAAGAAAAAGAACATAAACCCGGGTGTTTCATTGCCTTCTCGAAGCCTAATAGTCAATTAAATGTTCTGTTAGGTAAAAACAAAAAATTTGTGTTTTGCAAATGGATCAAGATCTATCAGCCATCATTTCAAACGATACATAGTGTAGCCGATGCTCAGCAAAAACAAACATAAACCCATCTCAAGTTGCAACACACAACTTTGTCAGACAAGTTAACGGCCAGTTAAACTTCTAATGTAGTCTTAAGTTACAGTGGTATAACCCGGCCTCATCACGGCGTATTATGAATGGAGAGCGCTACGAAAACATGATCAAGGTAGTACAAAAATAAATCGGTTG
The DNA here is from genome assembly GCA_963859965.1 of Ceramica pisi. Taxonomy (NCBI): domain Eukaryota; kingdom Metazoa; phylum Arthropoda; class Insecta; order Lepidoptera; family Noctuidae; genus Ceramica; species Ceramica pisi. The sequence goes on along the minus strand of OY982537.1, from coordinate 1,167,011 downwards.
TATCGACTCACTCAATCTTTAGATCGTAGGGTGGATACTGTAGTTGATATCTCAAACGATTAAATTACTTTTTAATAGATAAAACAAAATTGATAAGCTATTTCAACTAATATTAGACATGTGAAATTAAAGCTATCACGCCTTAATTTTTGAATCTTTGAACCTAAGTTAATTTTAGTAGAGAGATAGATCGGGCTCTGGAGATGGTTACAAACTAAGCGAGAGAAGTTTCGGGAAAAATATACCTAGTGTTGAATGTATGAAAACGATTTAGGTAATCGAAAAAAATAAGGAATTGTGTTGCTAACTTTAAATTTATTTTACAAGTAAACAAAAAGTAAAAACATTATTATTGTACTAACATTAGTTTGAGTGAGCGGAATATATTTTCATTCTTAAAATTATATGTCTACAGGGCCAAATATCCATTCATCTAATTGTCATCCTTTCGTCAAGTTTGTTTTCAGTTACCAAAACCTTTACATAACCTCAAAACCGCCTCGCGTAACGCATTTAACACAGAACTTCATCTAAATTAATCCTTCAAGTACAACAGTGCTAAATCAAAATAACATTAACTAGACAAAGGACATGGTACCTAAAAACGGGAACAAAAGCCCTAAAAATAGTACCAAATAATAAATTGTAGAATGAAAATGAAATTATTTGTCGCGAGCACAACTGGTTGATTCACCCGCTTGTCAATGTGATGTCGCAACGGGCGTATGTGCCAACAACGTCTACTTTTACCCTCCGGTCACGCGGCCATCTTTGAATGTATTTCCCTATCTGTCATTAATTATTTCAAAACTTATGATGTGACGAAAAAAAAACTATATTTACGTGGAAGTCGTGACTAAGGGATGATTTAAGACCAATTTGAAAGCATGTCTTTGTGTATTATTAACATAACATGGAGTTTATTTCTCTCATAAAAGTACATTTATTCATACCATTCATTTATTGCCTTACGCTAGAACCTTTGTGAGATCAGAGTGCCAATAATAATTATATAATGCCAAAATTTTCAAATTCGCATCGCATTCGAATCTCAATTGCAAACTGTCAAAAATGTATGAAAATTAAGGCTTTTTTGACAGTTTGAGATTGACATGCGAACGCGAAAGTTGCTTATAAAGGAGACTGAGCGAAAGTGGTCTATGAACCAATAGCAATACTGTTATAGTACTTATGTAGGGATACCTCAACTACACCCTTGTGTAAAGGTGCATCAAAATCTGACCCGGCAGTTTTGAGAAAAATAGTACTTTAGAATACACGTATTTTACAACAGTTTGTGATACTTTTTTAATCATGGAGATGTATTTGTGCTGGATGGAGGATTCAGGGACGTTATTAATGAACTTGAGTCATACGGTTTTGAGGCACATATGCCGGAAAGCCTCACTAGAGGCGAAACTCAATATACGACTGCTCAGGCAAATAAAACACGCAAAATCACTTTGTGTCGATGGGTCGTGGAAGTCGTAAATGGACGTTTTAAGCGCGACTTCAAGTTATTTCGCCAAGAATATTTTAATTGCGCGATGGCACATATGTTCGAAGATTTCAAAATAGCAGCTGCTTTAATTAACGCCTTCCATGAACCCATCAGTGATAGTTTCTATACGCCGATATTTATAGACAGAATAAATGAGAGGATGAACTTAGAGAATGAGGGAGTTTTGTGAACGCAAATCGTCTAAATAGGCAACGTGTAGCTTTCCAGAGTATGTCAGGAGAATTGCCAGCACTAAATGATTTCCCGCGTCTTACCGAAAGCGAATTAATTATTTTTGCACTAGGCACTTACCAATTAAAACTAGCCCGAAGTTATTATAGTGAGCACGTGAGAAACGGGATTTATAATGTCGAATTATATAGAGACACTCAACGACTGAGCACTGCCCTTAGAGACCAAGGCATTGAAGGTTCGTGGTTACTAAGAGGCAGGATCCAGTCAAGACATACGCGCGCGCGAATTTATAATTGTTACATTTTAGTTGACGAAAGCGAACGTGGGTTGAATGCAATAAAGCAATATTATTGTACATGCAAGTCTGGCATGCGTACTCTGGGATGCTGCGGTCATATTATGACGATTGTGTGGTTCTTGTCTTGGGCTAGATACGATATCACGTCCTGCTGTATTTTTAGATTCTATTATCATAGACGAACTATAAATAAAAATATATTATGTATAAAAAAGTTGTTTTATTGCCCTGATATACAATGTACATCAGGACAACTTGTACAGTCAAGAGCACATCAAGTTTAAGACCACCAGTGTAAGCTGAGCTCGCATTTGTACTGCGCGTCATAGAATACGCGGCCGGTCCAAAGTTTGAAGTGTCAAGCTGAACGTGCTCTTAAGTGTACCAGTGGAGCACAAAAAGTCGTCCCTTCTTATGTATCGTATTGACTTTGATTAGCAAACAAACACAACAATGGAATATAATACAGTCAGAAGTACCTGACTAAAACGTTTCCTAACTAAAAACTATAGTAAAAAACCCTATTCACACTTAAAAGTATATTACACTAGTAGAAAAGTATTCTTGTGTTCTTCTTTATTTTGTAGTATTTTTTTTTATTGTTGTAGCGTTCCATAGACTTCCTTCCTTTTATAAAAAAATACCCAAAATCCAAAAAAATATGAAAGTAATTATAAATCAATGCCATTTTGCGTACTTTATTCGGATTTTATTTTTGCATTTTTATGTTCTAGATTCCTCATTTATTTGTATTTCATTACTTAGGTTCTTCATTGTTTTGTTCATTAAATAGATACAGATTAAAAAACAAAAAAAAATAAGGAAAATACCTAAAAATCAGAAAAAAAGTATCACAAACTGTTGTAAAATACGTGTATTCTAAAGTACTATTTTTCTCAAAACTGCCGGGTCAGATTTTGATGCACCTTTACACAAGGGTGTAGTTGAGGTATCCCTACATAAGTACCATAATAGTGTCGCTATTGGTTCATAGACCACTTCCCATACAAATATGCCCAGTCTCCTTAGTAGAATTGGCCCTCAGTGGAGTCTGAACAATGTCCCTTTAAACATTATCTTATTTTACAGCATCATTCAGATTATAAATAACACTAGAAGCAAACAGTTTTGATACAGAGGTGAAACTATATAATACAAGTGTGGGTATTTGTAATGTAAAGTGATGTAAATGTGTATATTAATAGTTTTGTAAAATATGTAAATAGTAGGTAAACCATGGACGACCCACATATATGTTTTATCATTCTTGGTCAAAATTATCCAAAGATTGTCTGTTTAAGATCACTTTAGTAATAAAACCGCCCATTGTTGGTTACACACTTCTACTGTTTTAACCGACTTCCAAAGAAGGAGGAGGTTCTCAATTCGGCAGCTATTTTTTTTTGTTTTTTTTTTTAAGTATGTATGTACACCGATTACTCCGACCTTTCTGATCCGATTTGTATGTTTTTAGTTCGAGCACACTTGCCATTTGGTCCCATATAAATTTAATTTAGTTTGGATCAGTAGTTTTTATTTTATAATCATACTAGCTGACCCGTGGAACGTCGTCTGCGTAACATTTTTCATTACTGCTCCGCTCCTATTGGTCTTAGCGTGATGATAATAGAATTTTTCAAATCGAACCAGCAGTTCCTGAGATTAGCGCGTTCAACCAAACAAACAAACAAACTCTTCTGCTTTATAATATTAGTATGGATTTGCTTATTTTACAACACAATTCTCAAATGACATTAACTTCACGTTTAAGTGGTGAAAGTAAACCAAAATTTTTACGGGACCAAATGGTAAGTATGTCGCATCGAACTAAAAGAGAATCACACAAATCGGTTCAGAAACCTCCGAGTAATTGATGTACATACATAAAAAACAACATACTGGCCAAATTGAGAACCTTCTCCTTTTTTGGAAGTCGGTTAAAAAATAATAAACTGGTTCGGAACCCTTTGCACACGAGTCCGACTCGCACTTGGCCAGATTTTAAGCAACGTCAGCATTCAAAACTCAATCGCAATCTGCAAAATGTTGGAAAATTAGAGGTGTTTTTGACATCTGTTTTTTATTTCGATTGAGATCCGAATGCGAACGTTACGTAAAAATTAGTAGGATAAAATTAGCCCTCTGATGATTTCACAAAAAATTCCCTTTTACACACGTACAAAAATTTTTCTACAAAGACTATGTAAGGAGATAAGTATACTTGCCTAAGTATTTATACCTACAGGAGATTGTCAATCAACCGCAAACACGCCAGATATTCGATGCATCTTTCATTCATGCTCAACTTGACGTGAGGCATCAATGGAAAATGTCAAACAACTGCGGACTACGAGGTTTGATTGACAGATTATTTTTCATTCAATATTAGCGGCCCACGTCATTCTACAAAAATCTATACAATGCACCTGATCATGAACCAACGTATGTTCAATTTGAAGCGGAACGACTATGCTCGGATGAAACGATACCCCCCATTGAAGAAATTGATATAATAATTGCGATAAAAAAGCTCAAACTAGGAAAAAGCCCGGGGCCGGATGGAATTACAAATGAACATATAAAAATAGGTTGCCCGCAGCTTGTAGCTCCCATTGCGCAACTATTCAACATGATACTAGAAAGCTCATACACACCAAAAGAAATGGTCTGAGTCTGAGATAATTTTACTATTTAAAAAAGGAGATTCGAAAGATATAAATAATTACCGGCCGATTAGCCTCTTGCCCTCTTTATATAAATTATTTGCATCTATTTTGGAACAGAGAATTGGCAAAACTCTAGAGAAACACCAACCTATAGAGCAGGCGGGTTTCAGAAAAAGTTTCAGCACAGTCGACCATATTCACTCACTAGAATTGCTCATAGAGAAATATCAAGAGTTTCAGCGACCTCTATATATCGTGTTCATCGATTATCAGAAAGCTTTCGACACTATCACCCACTCCTCGATATGGGAAGCTTTAAATGCGCAAAATGTAGAAAAAAAACACATAGATATTCTAAAACACCTATACCAAAACATCACCAGTAGAGTGAAGCTATAGGCAACAGGACCGCCTATACCGATTAAACGTGGAGTAAGACAAGGCGACCCACTGTCTCCGCGAATATTTATTGCTGTACTGGAATATGTTATAAGTAAATTGAACTGGGAAAAATTCGGACTAAAAATAAATAACAAACACATCAGCCATTTGAGATTTGCTGACGATATAGTACTACTATCAGAAAATAGTACTCAACTAGGTTCCATGATAGAGTCTCTGCAAAAAGAAAGCTCAAAGGTCGGTTTAGAAATAAACCTAAGCAAATCAAAGCTAATGACAAATAGTATAAAAAATGTGATCACTCTGAATAATATGCCTATGGAATACGTCGAAAGCTATATCTACTTAGGGAAGCAAATCTCTTTTAAAAAAGAAAGTAATGACCTCGAAGTAGACAGAAGAATAGCAGGTGTATGGAAAAAGTATTGGGCTCAAAAAGAAGTCATGAAAGGCAACCTACCACTACACCTAAAGAAAAAAGTTATGGATTCTTGCCTCTTACCATCTCTAACATACGCCTGCCAAACCTGGAAATTCACTAAACGGTTGAGAAACAAAATAACAACTTGCCAAAGAAGCATGGAGAGAAGCATTTTGAAAATAAGAAAAATCCATAAAATACGGCACACTACCATACGCAAGAAAACAAATTTCACAGATGCATTATCTTATGCTCAAAAATTAAAATGGCGATGGGCAGGTCATGCAGCCCGTTTGACAGATGATCGCTGGACAGCACGAATAACTTCATGGCCAGGACCGGCAGGGACTAGAAAGCGAGGCAGACCTGTAACAAGATGGGCTGACGACATCACCCAAATAGGAGGAAAAGACTGGATAGAAACTGCAAAAGATAGAGAGAAATGGTCTTCACTGGAGGAGGCCTTTACCTTCACAGGAGGGGTTCTCACAGAAACTTGACTAAACATTAGATATCAATTTAGTCAAAACAATAAATTTCTATAATAATGTATTTAATTGGTTAAGAATAGTTTTACTGAACTTAGGACATAGACATATATTAAATTACTATCGAAATGAATGACACAAATTATTAGAATTTATTAAAATATTAAGACATTGAGTAATAATATATATTAATATGTACCTATATCAAATTATAATTGCATGTAAAAATAATTATATAGAAATAATGTGATAGAATTATGATAAAAAAATAATCAAATTTTTGTTTTGTTTATTACGTGGGAAATAAAAAGGCTTTTTATTTTTATTTTATTTTTTATTATTTTTATTATTAGCGGCCCGTTTCAGAGCCAATGCTTGTGGAGGTGTCTCACATGGAGAGAGCACGAACGTTACAGCTATATAGGCGGGTTGGCGATTTCTGACTTGAATTAATAAATTGTATTAATACCGCGTGTATCTGACATCGACGCACAAACGATTTCCATGGGTCCGGGGCATGATTCTGGACACCCTAGACTTAGAATTTTTCGTCGGCTTTTATCTCATTTTTTAATTTTTTTCAAGGGTTTTTTTACTTTAGACTGCTCATAATCGTTATTCTGACCTAACCCAATGAGATTTTTAATAAAAAAATAATGAATTAACTACTTTCACTTAAAAGAGCAATCTGAATAAAACCACAAAACTCTTGGAAAAATTGAAAAAATTAGAAAAGAACCGACGAAAAATTCCAACACTGGTGTGTCCAGAATCATGCCCTGGACCCATGGAAATCGTTTGTGCGTCGATGTCGATAAACTATATTATTACTATAGTTTTTTTTTTTTCATTTAAAAATGCGAAAGTTTAGATGGCTGGAGGTTGATAACACAATCACGCCAGAACGGCTGAACGAATGTTAATGAAATTTCGCACAGATGTCTGGAATAACACTTATGTTCACTTGGGATAATTTTCGACACTCATGCGGGTGAAGCCGCTGGCGGGAGCTAGAGTAGAACACAAGACAAAGCTCCTAGCTAAATATTTACAGCTGCACGGGTCGATCTAGAAGATTAAACATTTCTTGCCAATTTCGATCCTCGGATGGGTGATAATCTTAACTTCCTCATTGAGCTGGTTGTTCGGCTGTCATTGTAGCGGCGACCTCTCGCGTCCGGCCCTGGTTCACTCCATGAGGAGGCATGGGAACTGGTCTTGGATTCTGCGAAGCAATAATGCTAGCGAAGGACTAGGCCGAACGCGTGACAGAGAGGGAAACCTTTTTTTTTTTTGTTTAGGGATGTGAAATCATCCAATGACTCCTCCCGCTCTGGGTGTAGCGGGAGGGAGTGTCAGAATTCTACTGACTAAAACCCATCCATGTTCCTTCATTGCCCTTTGTGTTCCGGAGCCACGGTGTCTCTTGCGAATAATCCCGCGACTCCGGCAGGCGTCGGCCCTTTCGGGCCCCTCTGTGCGCTGACTCTCTTTGAGGTGCGCGTGGAACACTAACGCGCCGTCGACACGGCCTGTCGTCACTAGACGGACGGACGGCGAGCCACCCATAGCTCGCCGTCCACAGGCCCGCGAGGGAAACCTCACGCCCCGACCGGCTGGCGGAATAAAATGAATTTTGTTTATTTTTCTTTTTTAGTACATCTGACACGAATCTTGCCAAGGGGTATCGTTTTACTCAGTAACTGGGTGGTCGAGATAAGATGGGCATTCGCTGAATACTAGTACTCAGCTGCATCTGGTTGTAAAGCTGGTTCTGGAGCGTTTGTGGTGATTTTTATTCATTTAAAGTTCACTAGCTTCTGCCAGTGGCTTAGTCCGCGTGAGCCCTAGGGAACATATTCCCGGGATGAAAACTAGCCTATGTGCTATTCCAGACTATGATCTATCTCTGTTCCAAATTTTATCAAGATCCGCTTAGCCGTTCTGGCGTGATTCAGTCACAAACATCCAAACTTTCGCATTTATAATATTATCTATACTACATACTATATACTATAATATTATAAAGCAGAAGAGTTTGTTTGGTTGAACGCGCTAATCTCAGGAACTACTGGTCCGATTTGAAAAAATGATGCAAACGAAGTTGCGCGGGTCAGCTAGTATATAATACTAGCTGACCCGCGCAACTTCGTTTGCGTCACATTTTCCATTAATGCTCCGCTCCTATTTGTCCTAGCGTGATGATATAGCCTATAACCTTCCTCGATAAATGGGCTACCTAACACTGAAAGAATTTTTCAAATCGGACCAGTAGTTCCTGAGATTACCCCCTACATACAAACTTACAAACAAATGTTACCTCTTTATAATATTAGTTTAGATTTATAATATTAGTATAGATTAGTAAGGTAAGATGTACAACTAGTTTATGCCAACAGCTTCGCCCGCATGAGTTTCGAAACATAAGCCAAGGGAACTTGTCCCTGGAATGAGAAGTAGCCTATGTGTCATTCCAGACCATAGTCTACTTCTGTGCCAAACATCACGATTAAATTTAGGATACTGGTGCATGGGCGGACTTAATGCAACAAGTCATAAAAAATCATGAATACCAAAATAAACAATTTTAGAAAGACACAAGTAAACAAACAAATAGATTACAATTTTTCATAAGACGAACGAATAAACGATTAAAATTAAATTATTTTTTCTCTTGAGATGTGTTTGCTCTTGACTCTAGTCTTCCTCAGAGATGACAGAGACAGAGTCTACGATAGATCAAAAACAGTAAATAGACATACAGCTTACATCAAAGTAATAAATAAAAAATGAATCTAATTAAACAACAATAAAATCCAAATAAAAATATTCTAATACAAATTAGTTGGTATTAAATCAATCGAAGCGATGAGACACGTCAAAATGGCTGCCGTCGAACAACTATGGCATGACATCCGCATTTCTCTGTCACATAACAATATGTACAGCTAGTTGCAACTGAAATATACGTCGTTAAATATATCCTCGCTTTGTACAATCATAGGAGGAGCAGCTTGGCTGGTGAATTGGTGAGTAACTTCTCAACACCCCAGATATACACACTGACCCATTACAATTGGATTTGAAAGAAGTTTTTTTTTTTAATTTTATTTTCTTAAAGTCTAAAATATTCTATTTTTGTTTTTTTTTTCATATGGATGCCTGGAACGCTATCGTCTCCCCTCTTGGAGGTGGGCGTTATAACCGCGACACAGTATTTCTTACTAATGCAGTTGTTAACGAACACAATCTTTTGTAAATTGTTTCTTGTTCCAATAAACATTGTATATCCAATAAACATTACATATGTTTTTTTTTTTGATAGCCTGGTAGAATATTCTTAACTAGCTTTTTAGGGTTCCGTAGCAAAATGGCAAAAACGGAACCCTTATAGATTCGTCATGTCTGTCCGTCCGTATGTCACAGCCACTTTTCTCCGAAACTATAAGAACTATGCTGTTGAAATTTGGTACATAGATGTATTTCGTGACCTGCATAAAGATTTTCACACAAAAATAGAAAAAAAAACAGTAAATTTAGGGGGTCCCCCATACTTAAAACTGAAACTCAAAATTTTTTTTTTCATCAAACCCATACGTGTGGGGTATCTATAGACAGGTCTTCAAAAATTATATTGAAATTTGGAATAATTTTTTTTTCTAAACTGATTAGTTTGCGCGAGAGACACTGCCAAAGTGGTAAAATGTGCCCCCCCCCCTTAACTTCTAAAATAAGAGAATGATAAAACTAAAAATATGATGTACATTACCATGTAAACTACCAGCGAAAATTGGTTTGAACGAGATCTAGTAAGAAGTTTTTTTTTTTGAATACGTCATAAATCGTAAATCGCAACTTCTGCTTATAATATAATTCCTACTGGTTTGTACGGAACCCTCGAAGCGCGAATCCGACTCGCACTTGGCCGGTATTTTTTTTAAGTCGGGGTCAAAGCAAATATTTAAACCATTTTCAGGCACTTCAAGATCAGTCAGTCAAATACATGAAGCTAGTTGTACGTACCAGAGCATAGATCTCTATGGAGAAGAAAGTGCAAGAAACTCCATGGATACCTACTCTTTTAAATCAGTTCATGTTTACAAAATAGTCGTTACAAATCGCAAATTAAAAGAACAATAGTAAGACCACAGATAAAGATAGAGACAGTACATCTTTGGCCTAAAAGAGATAATTATAGATAGATATTATATAAATTATAATACTAAAAACATTGAATCCATACAATGCTTGTGTCCTGAAAAAATCTAATTAGATCCATCAGTTAGATTATCAAAAAATATTTGACCCGTATTTTTTCTTTTATTACGGGAACCAATAGTGACGAAGTTACGACGCTTTTAAAATTCTCAATACTTCACGCCCTGGCATAATTTTTAGCGGGTTTTGACGTCACGAGCCCCCACTCCCGAGTTTTGATGCCTTATATCTCTGTCAATATTCATTAATTTACGAATTAAAAAATACGTGTCCATTATTTTTCAATACTGTAACTGACGGACTAAATAGTTTTGCAATTTTTGGATGATGGAAACTAGCCTATTGTTAGGTCGTAAGAAAACCATACAGGTTTATGGTGGTACTTTGAAGACAAAGTCACACAGATTTGAGTGGACCTGTCCAGACAGTGCAAGCAATTGTCAGTCATCGTGCCGCTCATATCTTTAAGGAGCTCAACGTCCTTTTTTTTAGGGATCGGAAATCGTCCAATGACTTCTCCCGCTCTGGGCGGAGCGAGAGGGAGTGTCAGACTTGTACTGACTAAAACCCGTCCTTCATTGCCCTTTGTGTTCCGGAGCCAAGGTATCTCTTTCGAATAGTCCCGCGACTCCGGCAGACGTCGGCCGCTTCGGGCCCCCGCAATGCAGACTCTTAGAGGCGCGCGTGGAACACGAACGTGCCGTCGAAACGGCCTGTCGTCATCAGACGGACGGATGGCGAGCTGCCCATAAGTGTATTCTGTAGTCTGCAAGACAATCATGAAATGAAACCATAAAATAACGACCTACATAGTCCTCATATTTTCTGTAGGTAATTACAGAACCATGCAGATTAGTGTCTGAGATGGTCGTTAGAAGAAAGAACCAAACAGATTTGAGCGGACCTGTCCAGTCAGTGCAAGCATTTGTCAGCTTGTTGTACAGCTCAACTCAGAACTACTTAGGAGCTCATCAACTTGACGAACAATACCGAAGAAAGGGCGTTTGGTAAGCCGCAAAATGTACTCTTTTCTGAGATGAATGCATGAAAGCAACAAGCATGGAGCACTGATTTAGGTGAAGTAGTATTGTTGGTATCCCGAATACAACTTGGATGAGGTTTGCAATGGAGCGGAGACTTTGAAAAATGAAAGAAAGAGGCCTGTGGCCAGCAGGGTAAAATATAGGGAACGCTTACTACAACCCTAATCTTCCAAAGTTAGTTAGAGTGAACAGGCTACAGCTTCTTCTCGCTCCTTCGTAGACTTTGTTTCTGTCATCTTTGACTTAAACTAGAGTCAAGAGAAAACTTGTCTAAAATAAAAAAAACCCTACGAGGGTTGCGATTTTTTTTCGAAAGAGTCACTGTGGCCCTGGAACGCAAAGGGAGGGAGGGATTTGGAGGGACAAAGTTTTTTTTTTTGTCAGTAAGAATTTTACACCCTTCCGCTCCATCCAGAGTGGGAGGTGAGATTTGATGGTATCCTTATATGGATTATATTTAACACTACACAAAAGTGGACGATTCTGCATCAGATTTCTTCTATTACTAATTTTAATTGTTATATTGAAATGATAAGTTATAATTTATTAAGAAAAGTTATATCCACGAGAACGCTGCCGACAAACTGTACAGCAGTTTGGCGGAAAATCTGTGTATTTTTTTCTAAGTAACTTTTCTGGATTAAATAAATAAGGAAATATAATTATTTTCTCGTTCCATCCCCATAAGATGCCAGTCACGTTTTCGGAGTTCCTATGGAGAAAAATAAGCCTAACGAAAACACAACACGAGTGTCGTATCGTCGTTTTCAACGCACTGTATCGTCCTCAATTTTTGGTTACGTGAAAAAAGATTAAATATGTGTTCATTCATTTTTTATCATCTGAGGGCCAATTCAACTTTCGCATGTCAATCGCAAACTATCAAAAAAGCCTTAATTTTCTTAAATTGCTGACAGTTTGCGATTGAGATGCGAATGTGAAAATTAGTAGAATTGGCCTTTTGATGGAATAATTAGATTTTCCAGTCAAATATAACCTATTGCTTAAAACACGATTGCTAATTCAGAATAAATTTAACTATTATCACAAGAGATTTCCAACAATTTATGAATCATTCCAAGTTCGAGTAAGACTCGCACATGAAAGATTCCGTACCATCATCTAAAAAAACTGCCAAAAACAACACGTTTGTTGTATGGACCCCCCTTAAGTACCTAATTATTTTATTCTATTTTTTTAGTATATTTGTTTGTTATAGCGGCAACAGAAATACATTATCTGTGAAAATTTTTCTTTAAGTCAATAGTGAATAGGTTACTTCTAGGCAAGCGTGCTCCACCTTAGACCGCATCATCGCTTTACATCCGGTGAAATAGCGGTCAAACGTTTGCCTATCAATAGTAAAAAAAAAAACAACTGTCTATCACGGTTAATCAGATACCGCCTGGTAACAGACGGACAGACAGATGGAAGGACAGTGGAGTCTTAGTAATAGGCAGGGCTTTACCCTTTTGAGTACAGAACCCTAAAAACGGATGTGAAATTCAAAACGCGGCCTGTAGTTAATTGATTTTCATTGTGCCCGCGATAGCGGTACGTTTGCATTGAATAATAAGTGTTACAAGTATGCCTTGTTCCAACCGTCAATAAAATGCGATTTCGTCATCGTAGTTAATGAATTAAATTTATTCAAACCGTAATTTCTGTTTGCTGTGTAATCTGATTTAATTATTGTGATTTCGCCTCTCAGTTTAATCTTTAGCGCGAAGGGCTGAAAATGATTAATTAATTTAACTGTGATAAGATACCGCTGAATTTTCAGTTTAATATTGTAAGGTATCATCAGTAAAATATCATCAGGATCTTTGTCTGAATTTGTCTGGTCATAACTGGTTGAACCAGGGGGAGCTCATGTCTAAATCATACGCACATATTGGTCTTGAAGGTTAAGCAACGCTTCTGAGGGTGGTCTGTTCATTGGTGACCTTATCTTAACATTCTGAGACTCCTCCGTACCTCGGACAGCACGTCAAGCCGTCGATCCAAGGTTTTATTTCTAGATTTATTCCAATTGTTACGGATTTTCAGAAGCCAGGAAATCTGGCACTAGTCTTGTCAAGAAGTACCGTGTTACTCATTTACCGGATTGTGGAGGTCGGCTAGGAATTCGCTCCTCGTGAAATACTGGTATTCAGCAGAATTCAGCCTAGAAGCCGACCCCAATATAGTTGGGGAAAGCGTTGACTGATGATGATGACTGAAGATTTATCTGAGGTCTGTGTACCCTTTTTTTAGGGAAGGGAAATCATCAAAATTACTTCTCCCGCTTTGGGCGGAGCGAGACAGAGTGTCAGAATTTTGCTGACTAAAACCCATCCATGTTCCTTCATTGCCCTTTGTGTTCCGGAGCCGCGGTATCTCTTTCGATTAGTCCCGCAACTCCGGCAGGCGTCGGCCCTTTCAGGCCCCTGTGTGCTGACTCTCTTTGAGGCGCGCGTGAAACACGAACGCGCCGTCGACACGGTCTGTCGTCATAAGACGGACGAACGGCGAGCTACCCATAGCTCACCGTCCACAGGCCCGCGCCTACGGTGGCCTCCGACGCCTGCGGGACGATAGGTTCTCTCCCTCTCCCATTCCGCCACCTCCTTCGCCAGCATGACTGCTTCGCAGAAGGAGGTGACAGCGAGGTCTGTATACCCCACAGTATACCCTGTCTTTTTCCTTCATAATTATTAATAAGTTAGCTTCAGCTAACGGCTTCGCCCGTGTTTTATAGCAAATTTTCCAGGACAAAAAGTTGTGTGTTATTCCGAACTATAATTTACCGCTGTGCTAAATTTCATGCAGATTTCTAGCTTAGTTTTTTTTTTTAGCTCTAACATCATTATCTCTTCCGTCAATAGTTTATTTCTGTATCAGCTTTATCTCTTCGTTTCTTTGGTCTGCCCGTACTTTTCCCTCTTCTATTCAAAGTCAACCCTATTTTTGACGACATTATCCTCATTCCTACGCACCCCGTGCAATGAAAGGCATAAAGAATGCCTTTCGTTGTACTGGCAAGACGTGAGGAAAATACGTATATCCTAAACATCGTTTTTATTCTTCTGATATTATTCTAAATCTCGAATTAGTGAGGAATCAGTACATTTTTTGTCCACAACTTGGGGAAATTGACTTTCATTTTCGGGGAATTTGTTGAATTAGTGTTGGCAATAGTAAGAAGTCATAGAGCTAAATAGACTAAACTCCCTAACTCTTACTATACCACCCTAAATCGGGACTCAAGGCCCTGAATACCGTGTAGGGTAATAAGCACTTTTTTGTGATGGGTTCGCACTTGACTCTAGTCTTGGTCAGAGATGACAGAGACAAAGTCTACGATGGAGCGAGCTTACCCAGAAGAAGCCTGTTTACTCTAACTTTGAAGAGATGAGGGTGGTAAGCGTTCGGAAACACAGACGCAGGCAGAGAGTTCCACTCCTTTGCTGTGGTCATTATAAAAGACGTTTGGAAACTATAGTTGGGGTCGGATTCTAGTGTAACCGGATGCTGTTATATACCAGTATTTTACATGAAGCGACTACCTTTCTGACCTCCACAATCCAGTTACTGTGTACGATACGCCTTGGCAAGAATGGTATCAAAGGAGATGTTTCAAAACAAGCCAGGTGTATGTACATTACCAAATAAATTTGTTTCATTTCTTACCTTCAAATAAGAGAAAATCCATAGAATTCGCAAAAAATACAAATAAGAAATAGTAAAAAATAAAGAAATTCATTTAAATTTTAATTGTTGTGGTAGTTAATTGATATATGACTTTTATCGATTTTCGCTATGGCGTTTCACCGATTTCGTTACTCTGTGCTTTATAACATGATCATAAAAACATAATTGTCACCTGTCACAACGGTAAATAAACATGTCAAAAACAAATGTCAGACGTCATTAATCAGTGAATATGCAGCTTACCGCCATAACGAGTTTTTGCTGTGTGTTGCAATTTCAAGAGTGTAGTTTGATGTGTCTTACTAGCAAAAAAAAAAAACATTTTTAATCAATTGGACACTGAATAGAACTGTTTTAAATGTGTTTCTCTATTTTACTATAGTGTTCATTGACCTGGCCCAAACTCCATACATTTTGGAACAACTCCATTTCTATCTTTAACATTTAAATGCTCAAATTAATAAATAACAAAGAAAGAAACGATGACAACTTTCATTCACTCAAACACCATTAATGGATTCGATACTTAAATATTTAATTAGCTCTGATTAATTCTAAATTAATCGTCACAATGAGTCTACTTGTTGGCAGCTATACGCAGTTCGCGTTGATTGACAGGTGGCTGCTCGCCAACACCGCCGCCAATCTTGTGATCGACACAGGCAAACAATATGGTGCTATCACTCGTTTACGCGATGACACGGAAATGAGATGGTTCCCGTAAAAGAAGGACAACATCTCGTTTCCGAGATGACATGGAAATAATAGGGGTTAAAGTATGAAATTGCCGTTTTTTTGTAGTAGGTACTTTGTATTAACATAGAACCTTCGTGGTTTGAGATTTTAGAGTGAAACTTTTTTCAAATGGTACCTATGAAGTTCTTCTTTTAAAAAATGTCCAACAATTGATTATAGATTTTCAGTTGTTTTTTTTTTATTCAGTTTAGACAAGAAATATGGATACTTCGAAAGAGTTCCGTCGCGGAAATAACGCGGCAGAAACAGCTCGCAATGTCAATGTTGCGTTTGTAGAGGTCCCCTCTCCATTGTTATTCCACGTCGACCATAGCACGGACAACGGCCAACAGCGAGAGGTGACTGCCTTCCACAGAAATGAGGGCACGGCGCGGCTCCTCCCAAGCGGCAAACTCTGCCAGCGTATACCGCGCCGTGTCCTCCCGAAAGCCGACGCATTGGTGACACCGAAAGTTTGGCTCCCTGCATATGCAACACAGGAATCTCCCGAAGCAGCCATGTCCCGAGAGAACCTGCGTCGCACGAAACGGAAGGAAGCCGTGTCTTCTCCCGCGCCAAAGGTCGAGCACTGGCCGGATGGCATCGATAGTGACGAGGCCGGCGGAAGGGCGTGAGAGCCTTATCGCAGCACACCTAGACGACTCTTACTGGCAGGACTGGCCCGCAACAGCAGAGGACAGACGGATATGGAGAAAGAGGAGGGTGGCTTATGCCTCGCAGTGAGACATATTGGGCTAGTAAAATTGGATTAGAAAAACTGGTCAATGATAAGATACCGGATCATACTTGATTGAATAATAAGATTTAATCAGTTGTGGGAACACGTTATACATATTTATGTCAATGATTAAATTTGCCTGAACACCCTTGACATAGAACTGCAGTGCGATTATGTAAACCTCTAACTTATTCTAACTCTTCAGATTAGTATGTAATAACTGTTTTGGCATAAATCAGCATGTCTTGACGTTAAGAGTTGTTTGTTGCCTTACATGTATGTATGTTACGTTCAAAGACCGAAAACGCTCATTGAGCGAAAAAAACCTCACAACGCGTTGTGGCTTCATTTCAAACGGTGCGGTCGCAAATTTTGCGTCTTGGCAAATGAGCTTTAGAAAACGTTGTTATTGCGTTATTGAAATGAAAAAATGAAACCACGTGCGCCTCAAAGAGAGTCAGCATATAGAGGGGCCCGGAAGGACTGACGCCTGCCGGAGTTGGGGGACTATTCGAAAGAGCTCCGGCTTCGGAACACAAAGGAACATGGATGGGTATTAGTCAGTTAAAGTCTGACACTCCCTTCCGCTTCGCCTAGAGCGGGAGAAGTCATTTGATGATTTCCCATCCCTAAAAAAAAAACCTTGTTCCCTAAGCATAAATGGTCATTCCATTCGAACCAATCCTATAGGTGTTGGGTTGCCCTAAGTTTCTTCAAACCTGTATGAGTGATTGTATTAGTTACCGCTCAGAACGATTCTCGCGATGACTTGAATGAGGACAAAGCCTCGTCGTCTTACAAGCGTTAACCTGTTAGTGAGGGGCGCCAATAGCAGTCGCGACGCCTATTGCGTACGTAGTCTTATTAAAAGAGAATGATCATCCCCTGAGTTTGTTGACACACACACTCGGGGGATGATCGGGCCCACAGGATATAAACATCTTGTTTTTTTAATATGAGAATTAAACCGGTACCACTGTCCACAAACTCACTTTTTCCCCGCAACTGTTCTCGACACACAACAAAAGTCCGCTCATCGTCCGAGTGAGCTGTAGACCTGCACAACCTCGTGACTATACCTTTCGCTTTACAGGTCTTGACTGGCGTAAGCAGGTCTCGAGTGTCAGTCAAAAAGTTACCGGAGCGTTGCGGTCACTGTATCGACTGAGAAATCTTAGAAAGAAAAGAAAGAAAGAAAAAGAGTTTATTTGCGGTCTTCCTGCTCTCATAAAGGTAATGCTTGTACAGTCCCTAATTTTCCCCATAATTGATGGTGATGTATGCTACTATGACCTGAATGCAGATCTCCTCAATAAACTTGACCGCCTTCTAAATAACTGCATTCGATTCGTCTTCAACCTTCGTAAATATGATCACGTATCCGCGCATCGATCACAATTAAAATGGTTACCCATTCGCCAGCGCAGAGCCCTCAGGGCCTTAACTAGTCTGTTTTCTTTCTTAAATAATCCTTCTTCTCCCTCTTATTTAACTTCACAAATTCAATTTCTTTGTTCCGCCCTCAATAAAAATCTTCGCTCTACCAACAATCGTCTTTTACGATGTCCCTCACACCGCTCTGGGTTTATCCACTTTCTTTGTCCAGGCGATATTCCTTTGGAATGCGCTCCCTCTGAACATCAAGATGGCAACAAGTCGGTTGTCCTTTAAGGTAAAGGCTCGTGAGCATATTTGCAAGAAGTTGGAAGAATAATTACAGTGGTAATTCGTTGGATTCATGTTTTCTTAATAATTTTGGTTATGTGTATGTATGTATTTATGTATTTAATATAGATTGTATTTTTTTTTCTTCCTCTCGGTTTGTCTTTTCTATATGTTTCTGTTACCATGCTGTCTCTGCACCACCCAAGGTCGACTGGTAGAAAATGCCTATGGCATTAAGTCCGCCTTTGTACAGTGTTATTACTTGTGCATAAAGTTTTAATAAATAAATAAATAAAATAGGTGAACAAACGCTACTTAAAATAATTCCAAATTTCAAGTTAATACCATCAGCGGTGCTTGAGATATCCAGCTGTGACAGGCGGACAGAGTTGGTAACACCATAAGGGTTCCTTCTTACTATTTTTTATCACTAGCTGACCAGTGCAACTTCGTCTGCGTCACATTTTCCATGAATGCTCCGCTCCTATGTCTGTCTTAGCGTGATGATTATATTGTCTATAACCTTCCTCGATAAATGGGCTATCTAACACTGAAATAATTTTTCAAATCGGACCAGTAGTTCCTAAAATTATTGAGGCCACTGATACAACCACATCGCGAAATAAGCAAGTAGTACCAGCAGGTCGATTCTGTAAAATTGTCGAAGTGAAGGCGTGGGTGAAATGATGACTTAGTGAGCTGTCAAACCATACAAACAAAGTGGATGACAGCTCACTTGTCGTTCACTCCGCCTAAGTGAGCACTGTGAGATGTCAACAAAAAAAAACACTACAAAGTAAAAAATAACTTTTATTTCGGAAGTCGGTGTTTTTGTTAGTTTCTTCGTATTTTGACATCGACTACCGAAATTAAAGTTATTTTTTACTATGTAGTGTTTTTTTTTGGAAGTCGGTTGTATTTTTTGTAAAAAGTTATTTATTTGACTCGTTTTAGTGATACCCCACACCTAACAACACCACTGCAAAATCGCAGAAAAGCAAAATAAGCAATTTCGATTACTTGGATGACATAAAACCATCATTCAAGTAGACGAATTCCAGCTATTTCGATTTAAAATCCAAAGTTCGTAACCGATTTTGATAAAATTTTAATGGGACCAATTTGCAAGGTATATATAATATCCTTTCAGATAAAACAAGATTTTTTCAAATCGTTTCATAATTCTCGCAGTGATGAGGTAAAAACCATTTTTTTTAAATATAACCCAATTGAAAAGGAGGAGGTCCTTTTTGGGAAGTCAGTTAAAAACAGACGGTCACCTCAAACTTTAGCTAGGTTTGAGGTGACCGAGAATATCAGCAACGACGGATCTATTTCTATCTGCAGGGCTTAGAGGAACCAAACATGAATGGTCATACCATTCGAACCTACCCTATCCGTGGCGGGGTGCACTTTGTTTCCTAAATCCTAACCTTTTTCGCGATATGGTTGTATCAGATAGGACTTAGAGTGATTCTCGCGATGGTTCGTATTTGAACGAGGATTCTTTGAAGTTTGGCAGCTAAATACAGAGAATGGTTAGTCCATCACCCTAACTAACTTGCTCGCCAACACAATATAGACCAGTATGTTGGACGACTAAAACGTCAGATCATATCCTAGAGCTACAAGACAGGCTATAGCTCTGGGCAGCAGATGAGTAGATGCTTCCAATGGGAACCCACTGACTCCGCTTGACATCATCACAAAACAGCTCATAGAAGAAAAAAAGAAAACGACGCTGCTACGTCTTACAAGCGTCTACCCTAGAATACATCCACATATTAATTCCATAATTAAATTATTGTCCCACTATATTTAACAATTTATTTAGGGTATTATTAAATTACAATGTTTACAGTATCTACATTATGTACAAACGCATAAAAAAAAACAAAATAAGTCATTGGGCATCAAAAAAATATTCCACATCGCTGTCAACGGCAAAAGTGCCCAGAACACTGGCAGCATTGCCACGTTGAATGGCAATGCTGATTCTTTGGCCGAAGAAAAGCCCAGCCCTCTGGTCACGTGAACCATCGACAAGTTGTTTGCTGATGTCCCGAAAGAATACTAATAAATAATAATAATTCCATTAGATTAGAGTAATTAGATCCAGGTAGTTAAACAAATGTGAAACAAGCTTGATATTACTACCTTGTTGCTATTCCACCAACCCGCACATGTTCAAACATGGTTTTCCTATTGTGGAGGACTTCTAGGTACCGTAAGGAGGGAAAGGGTTAAAGAAAACACACAACAAAGATTTTTGATAAAGTTAAATTTAAAAAAAAATATATCATCTTATGCTAGTGATCACAAACTTATTTTGATGTGTATAGGTGTGTACTATAGATTTCAGTAATGTTTTGTTTATTTGTTACGTTTTAATGTTTTAGTGCCTGCCTGTACTTACCATCATCAAAGGTGCCACATTCGTTCATCGTTTGGTTGTCGTGTTTCTTGTAACATATGTACGGGAGTGTCTCGTTGCAGAACGAGGTATCCGTGTAGTACTGGTTTTCATTGAAAGACATAGTTAGGCAGTCGGCAGCGGTGTTCACTCTGAGTAATTGATGTGAGCGCCAGTTTATTTCCATGACGGACAGCGGTACTCCTGGAAAATCAACAAAACAAACTAGCTTCTGCCCTTGCTGCTTCATTTGCGTCAAAAATATTTACAAGTTTTTTTTTTTTTTACATTGGCCCTTGTCGAATTCTCTGAATTCGTTTTGGAGATTAACCGGCACTAACAGACAGACATTTTTTTTCATTTAGGTACTACATAGATACTTGCATATGCATTTTGTTAAATTCTATTATTTTATATTAGAAGGGAGCATGTGTGTGAGTTTTGTAAAAACAACTTGTAACAGAATTAACGCAATACCTCAGCGGTCATTGTACCCATCTTTATAACTTTTACTGTGGGACAACCCAGAAATCGCTAAACAAATCCATTTAACTGTTCCGTACATTTTTCCGTGATTTCAGTGTTGGTCCCATAGCCCGTTCATATTAAGAACTACTACTACTAAACTACTAACTGACATAGGAAAGTTACTAAAACTGAACCGACTAAACTCGAAGATTTTTTTTATGTAATATACTTTTTTTATATACAAAACAGGTATACTCTTGGCCCAAATTTCACCTCATGGAAAGTGATGATTAGGCCGAAGATGGAAGCGAGCTTTACCCAGAATCCTCTAACACAGAGGAACTGGATATCATACCTCTAACTGCCGGAACACAACAATGCTGTTAACATTGTTGTGTTCCTACTGTTAAACATAGCCGACCTGCAAGCTACATTAAATGAGGTTCCCGTTATAGCTTTAAGTCAAGCATAGCTCCTAGGAAAACCGTTTCACCTATGAATTCTAATTTCTCCGTGTTCGATTTTATATCAAAGTCACTGTTTTTGAGATTCTTTAACGCAAATCTTACGCCTTTCGTTTTCTTTTTATTTAAAACCAAATTATTAGCAGTAACCAAATTTCGATCGTTAAAGAAGTATCGTGGGCGACAAACACCGTATTGATTTATTTATGCTATAAACGGGGCATATAATTGATAATCGTACCAAATGTGTATAATTATACGAAAAATAAAAAAGGACCGAAAATTGAGCCCTGGGGTACTCCCATTTTTACGCTCAATCCTGATAAATTAACACCGTTTATTTGAGCTAATGAGTTTTGAACTCACAAGTTAGCGCAACTGTCGGGTGAGGTCCTTAATCCTAGCATTAAAGTAGTTTTTACGCGCATGTGAACAAAGCCAGAAGGAAAATAATTTATGATGCCGTGAACGTGCGATTAATACATCGTGGATATCGTCGCAGTGTTACGTGGATTCATGAAGAAGGACAGATTTAATTTCCGTCAAAATCAGTTAATTGCAGTGGTCAGAAGAACCATCTGCTATATTCAGGCTGTTTTAGTAAAATATTCACAAAAGACAAAACAAAATAGTAAATAATCTCTTGTCTAAAGCCAACCAACAATTAAATTTCAGATATCGAAGACCTCACGCTACACTAGCGCCTCTAGCGGCGAAAACAAACGCGATGGCTTCCATTGCTGTCTATCATTTAAAAAAGATTTAACTGTTTTTTCACAGTAAGTAATGCCCAACATCACGCAATCAAACGTCTTATATAGGACGGTAATAAGGTGATAGCAGCGTATTATTTTCTTTTGGTGAAACCATACTATTTATCCCGAAAGATGTTATTCGTATTTAAATGATTAAGCATCACGCTAAACACTTGCAACACGGATACTGGTCAGTAAAATTATTTATATCTTGACTGTCCCTGAATTAATAAACATTAAAGCTAAGTACAGCAATTAGTCTCAATAAGTAACTTACAAACTTTAATAGAAAATCTTCACTTAAATGTCTTGTTGCCAACGTCTAGGCAAAATTTAAATCAGTGAGCCACGCAAATGTCATAACACACATTACAATATATATTACTATAAAAAAATCTAATCTGTATTCCCAAACGGCGGAAATATAGTAGCCTTATTGGCAACTACATTTTTGAGCCGTTTGGGGTTGAAACTCTTGCACCGTGGGGTCGGAGTGCTCACGTCCTATTTAAAGATCTTGTAAAACCGCTTAGTTGACGCTTCGCGTGTCCCAAGAGCTGGCTTTTACCTTGGACAGAGGATAAGCAATGCCATACAACGTGGCAATGCAGGCAGTCTTTTGGGTTACTTCCAGTCGATAGCGATGGGGCCGAATTTTTTGACGCCATGTTTTATTTAGGAGTTTTAGTGTATGTTCTGTTTACTACATGTCTTTCCAGTTTTTTTTGCTTATGCAACTAATTGGAGTGTACACGACATTTCAGTGATTATAATGTTCACTTCAACCTTAAATTATTAAAAAAAAGTTAGACTGACCTTCTACAGAGGTGAAGAGTCCTTTGAAATACAAATCATGGATGCCCAGGAAAATGCGATAATTCTCAGCAAACTCACTCAACTGTGAGTGGATAGCTTTAGCTAGCTCTTTGTTGAGTGGAGAAGCCAACACTGCACCTGTAACATGAATCACATCTGGGTTACTGCCAATGTCAAAACTTGACAAAACGACACCTGCAAGTTATAACATTATAACTCATATGTAATAACTTTCTAGGAGAGCGCGTCAAAGATTTGAAAAATTCTCTCAGAATTTTGTTAATTCTAAATGCTAGCCAAACATGAAAATTTGAGTAAACAAAAGATAGCTTCACTTTCATAGGATTATTTATTTTTATTGAAATGTATGTTATTGGTCATTTTACAAGGTATATTGAATAAATGACATTGAATATTGTAACTCAGACATACAATTGCACAAAGTATGTAAAGGCTTATTTAATAAGAAATAATAATTTCCAGGAACAAAATTGTAACTAGTATTACAATTTTATACTAATAATCGTGAGCTTAAACAATGATGACGATGACGTGTAACTAAATATACCCTTTTATTAACTGCAGTTGTCTCTTACAATGTTTTTACTCTGAAAAAATCTTCACGCAAAGGAATTTAGACTCAGGGGCGAGTTAAAAAAAAAACATTATTCTTTGTACAGCACGAATATGATTGTAACTTGAAATTGCCTAAAAATGAGTTACGATGTTTTTCCTTGCAAATGTCGAAAATGTTGTATTCATTATTATTACTGTCTGACGTCCATTGTTTAGTGATCTTGTGAGCAGCTGTGAGGTGTGTGTACGATAAGTTAATATTGTTGATTATAATCGACTACCAGATTTTGTTTACTAAGGCTAGATAACAGAGGCTCCAGACAAAGTAACATCCTATTGAGAAACTATAAAATGCTGCTGGCCTACTATGACGTCTTTCATCATCATGTATAAGCTGTGGGTGGGAGACTGAGTCATACAAGACGCATGGTGGACGCAAGACTCGTAGTTTTAGAGCAATTATAATCTTCAAATTGAGAAATTTGGACCAAAATGCTTGATGCCCTTTTCTGTACAAAATTGTAATACATAATTATTATAATACTAGATAACCCACGCAACTTCGTCTGCGTCACATTTACCGTTCGTAAATAATATTGCAACATAAATTGAGATGTAAGCTACCCTATCTTTCAAGTTGGATCAAGCTGCACACGGTGTGCAAATTTGATTAAAATCGGTTAAGTAGTTTAGGAGTCCATCGCGGACAAACAACCTGACAAGTGATTTATATATTAAGATATAGCATTTGCTTTCAATATCTTGATAAAAATACGCCAAGATTACTTGTTTGATTTCGCTTGATCTCTGATACTGGGGGTCACGAGTAATGCAGAAATAAGATAACGGAAAATTAAACGGATATTTCCCACAACGTCAGTAAAACACACATATTATAATAAAAGATGTTTTCGAACTATTCACAGCCATCGTAGTCTGTAATCGCCATTTAGATTCTTCTTTGAAGTATGTTTTGCAACTTTCCCCGCGCTAACTTTTCATGCTCTGTTGCTGAAAATGGGTGGGTAAGCGCGGCGTCACCCAGCCGTAGCCGAGTTGACGTTGAGGCGAAAGCAGAGTTTGCTTTCTTTAAAAGCTCGTATATTACACAGCGTAACACTATTTTAAAGCAGTTGAAAACATGAATTGGAATTTAAGATGTTGGGATCTTACCTTCGTAGTGACAGCTCAGGTAGGCTTCCTCCCAAGTAGCGGGGATCGAGTGCAGTTTGAGCCAGCCGCCCGCTTCTGGGTTGTACGAGTATTCAAACTTGCATCGCACTACGTCTGGAATTTCAAGATAATGAAATAAATGGTTTGTCGGATCCCTTGCTGAGTTGATTTAAGTCATATCTGTCAGAGCGGACATTTAGGGTTGTGATGAACGGTTGCAACTCCGATTCATACATAACTACTTCTGGAATTCCCCAGGGATCTCATTTAGGACCACCTTTATTCGTTCTCTTTATCAACGATATCGACGTGTAAAAGGCAAAAGGGGTTTACCGCCATAGAACACATTATTCAGGACCAAAATACAATTTTCTTTCTTCTTAATTAAAATAAGTTTAAGGTCGAAATGGTTTCAAAGATAGATGTCGTTTGACCGTAAGTTTTTACCAAGTTTATCGCTTGTGTGAAGGGTCAAGTAACAATTTTTTATGTTGGATTATTTAGATTTGGCACGATCGGTCAAAGGACTAATTCAGATTTTGCCTTAAGCTAAAGTCCAGTCGCGGAGCAGGAAGAATTTCGTACAATGACCTTTTTACCTACTGACAGTGGTCACAAACATTTTTGTTTTAAGTGCGGTTTACATGAAATATTTGAAGGAGGAAGAAAATTTATCAACTTAGAAAATAAAAAAAATATTATTATTATGTAAATTATTTATTTAGATTTTTTATTATAAGTTATTAAATATCTAGTTACAATTACGAATACGGCAGAAATAAAAAAAAAGAAAATTCAAAAATCAGAATCCGATTTCTCTGTATCGGAGTTACTGCTTTCCGAAGACGTCTCGCCTATCACATAAATTACAAAAAAATCAACAGTTTGCATTCACAGATTCCCTCTGACTGCTCGTAATCTGTTTATGTTGAACATGAGTTTCTGTATTTCCATTTGCTTCTTGTTTGTTATCTTAATCTACATTATCATGTAGTCTCATTTCGATTCCTCTTTTTTTACGTGACATACACATGCAAACAAGAACAAACCTTACACTCTCAGGTAAAAGGTTAACAATCCCTGAGGACGGCGGCCATTGCATCTGTGCGAGCGAGACTCATTCTATTTACGCGGGAGTGACAGAGACGGGTAATAACAAGTCAAAGGACGAAATTCTTCCTGCTTCGCGGCCGGACTTTACAATATGTTAATCAATATATCGACGGGTAAAAGGCAACAAACATGGAGCAGAGGTAGACTTAGACCATTCGAAATATAAAATTTTGTAGAGGTCAATAAAAAAAAAAATAATATCGCAAAATGTGGCGCTTGACCCCTTTTGCCTTTTATTTTTGGATATATACGAGTGCTTTCAAAATTCTCATATATATATCTATTTGCTTGACGATTTTAAAGCCATAAAGTAGTTGCTGACTCGGTTCAGTTTCAGTGCGATTTAAAAAGACTGAGTAAGTTGTGTGAACATTATAAAATATCTTTAAATACAGAAAAGTGTAAGCACATCAAATTTACTAAAAAAACAAATGTTGTACCCACCATATTATTTATTTAACATTAATGGTCAACAGGCGGAAGAAGTGGAATCTATACAAGACTTGGGCGTTCAATTTCACGAAAAGCTCAAATTTGTTGACTGTATTGACAATTTAAACTTAAAGCATCAAAAACAGATTGGTTGCTTTATGAGAGAGTGCAAAACCTTTTTAAAAAATCAGAACAAAATAAATAATGTACAACTCGCTGGTCATAAATCACCTAGAATATTGTAGTGTTGTCTGGTCCCCTAAGTATAACGTGCAAAACAGGTTTTTATGGCATCTCACTTATCACACTACATGAGCAAGAGGCTCAAATCGAACCAGGACAGATTGAAGTACTTTAACGGCCGTTCCCAATAAACCATCCATCGCCAGGTTTGGTCTACTAAAGATAGAAAAATCAATCTATCATCGGTTTTGATGTCCCAATAACATACTGATGGTTATTACAACTAACCGACCTACGCTATCTATCCATGGGAGAGGCTATCACTTACTACTTACTAATTTCATAGCAATATTGCTATGAAATTGCAACTTTATGCGTCCCAATATAATTTTGACAGCTTTCTGTCAGTAATGTCAATACTAAAGATAACCAAATTATTCAATCCGTCGAAAAGCAAGAAGCAAGGTTAAGACATATTTATTTACAAAAACGTGTAGTGTTTTCATCATTCCTAATAATGTCTGAGTCTAGTGAAAGTCGAAGGGGTATCTTGATCCGCAGGTTTCGGCTCCTATTTTCTTCCCGTAGTGTTGCCTCTTCGACGGCAGTGCTGCAACTGTGACTGAACCGAAATTCGGCTCTGCTTATATACGGCCCGTCGTTACCTTACTGAGAACCGTGATTTTTGGACTTCATTCGCGTGTAATTTTTACTTTGAGCCGAAACCTTTGGAGCCTTTTTTTATTGTTTTTCATGTGAAAACCCTTACAATATATATATATATATATTTGGATTCCTTAAACCTTATTCTATAACATCGAACACAAATTGTACCAATATCCTTACATGACAAAAAGTTTCTAGAACAAAAACCTCTAATTTTACATCATAACAAATTTACATTGTAAATTTTTTAAAATATCTCGAAAACTATAAGTCTTATCAACTTAATTCTTTCGGCAAAAGTGGTTTTGGGTCAAGACCTTTATTTTAATACCAATTTCAAAACGTTATCACTTAAAACAAATAATCACATTTTCAATTTACGTAATTCAAAACCTTACATCTAAATTTCCTTACAAACTATCAAAATTCGTTTATATTAGACTTTCATTAGATACATAAATGAAACTTATAAAACTCATTAAAAGGTAATTAAAGCATAATCTCATCAAATTAGTCAAATAATTATGGGAGGACTGGATAGCTGAGCTCATCTACCGATGTCAATGGATAGTTAGACGTTACCGTCACTTGTGGGACGTAAAGTAAGAATAGATAGAAGTCTACTATTTATTGTCGATAACAAGATATCGCTTACTGAGGTTAGGTTATTGGGAATGGCCGTAAGATTGCTTCGTTACAGAGACGAAGAGATATGTTTGATTTAATCTTCCTTAAAAAAACTAGTAACAGGCTATTTGAACTGTCCTGAATTGCTAAGTAGGGTATCCTTCCATGTGCCACGATAGCTACCATCATCTTCATCATCTTCCTGCCCTTATCCCATGTTACCTACTTGGGGTGGCGCAACACGTTTTTTTCTTCCACTCTGCCCTATCAGCCGTCAAACTTTCACTAACTCCCTTTTCTTTCATTATATCTTACACAATCCATCCATCTTTTCTTTGGCCTTCCTCTCCATCTCTATACATCCACATTTATGTTCATTACTCTTTTAGTTGAATGCGTTTCATCCCTCCTCTTCACATGAACATACAAGACAAGCGATTTCCGTTTAACTTTTCAGTCACTGGCGCCACTTTTAAACTACCGCTAATGTAGTCATTTCTCACTTTATCCATTCTTGTTACTCCACACATCCATCTCAACATTCTCATCTCCGCCACATGCAATCTATTTTCATCCGTCTTTTTCACAGCCCAACATTCTGATCCATACATTATAATAGGTCTTATCATGGTCTTGTAGATTTTGCCTTTCAACTTGAGGGGCATCCGTGGGTCGCAAGTTGTCCCAGTGACCTGTTGCCATTTCATTCATCCCGACATCTAGTGCGTTACGTCTCAGTCTATATCACCACGATAGCTACCAAGGAGTAAAAATATGAGGCTGTTTTGCATGCCAAGAAGAAAGAGACTGTTTTGCATGCTAAAAAGCAATAAAAAGGCAGCATTGCTCACTCTCCAAAATATATGATATATATGTCACCGGAAATTGGCAAGCTTCGTAAGATTATATCATAACTTAATAATTTGTAAACTCTCGATATATTGTCAACTGAACATGCGGAAAACTTTTTATCGCATCAAAATTTGATAACTTTTTTTATTTTTCGATTTCGTTCCGAGAAATTGTGAACTGAAATAAAATGGCGACCAATCAGAGCACTTAAGTAACTAAACTTAAATTTATCGAAAATTTACAATCTCTCAAGTTATTTTATAATCTCACGAAGATTGCCACTTTCCAGTGACATACACAAAAAACACGATGAAGACATTGATTTGTTTCTTACATCTGCCGGTCGATTCTGTAAACATGTCAAAGTGAAAACTTAGGTAAAGTGAATGACAAGTGAGCTGTAACACAATACAAACAAGATGAGAATAACAGCTCACTTGTTCACTCCGCCTAAGTGAACACAGTGAGATGTCGACAGAATCGACCGGCTGTACCTGAGATGTAAAGAATCTTAAGTTGTGTTTCGTAAAACAATTGTCATAAACACTATTACTGCCACTGTACATCAATTAAGGGCCCCTTTTCCCGAAACTTTAGGCATTTTACGCACTGAGTCGGCTTGCGCCCGCGTTGCACAGGAGCCGTCGCGATATGAACTCTGGTGACCTATGGCGGCGGACGAGCACGCCACAGTACAAATAAATCAGTAGTTCAAATATTGTCGTGCTGGTAATAAGAGCTAGTTTGCTACAAAAACGTATAGCTTGATGTGCTGCACTATTGACTGTAAACCTTAATACACTTATATTGTTATGAATGTATGACTAAGGCAGGCGATGATCATTCTATAGAATTTAAAGAATGGTGGTAGAAGATTTCGTGAGTACTATAATGAAAGACAAATATGATTAATTATAATGTAATAAAATAAAATATATAGGTACTAGTAGCATAAAAATTAAAATTCAATAAAATTTAGTGGTCGTGGGCTAGGTCTAGGTTCATTTTCATCGACCGATATATTCCTCAATGCTAGGCGCGAGTTTCCTCTAAGAGGGTCAAACCCGGTCGGTACGAGGTCTCAGAGCACTGGAATGGAATAAATTTCATTACTAAATTTCAAAAACCCAAATTAAAAAAGAACAATTACTAGAGTTATAAATAAGATCTAATACATAACATATACAAATATAAAAATCTCGTGTCACAGTGTTTGTTATCGAACTCCCCCGAAACGGCGTGACAAAATTTTTGTGTATATTTGGTAGGTCTGAGAATAGGTCGTAGGCTATTTTTTTTTTAAGTGACATCTTTTTTAGCATCGTTGTGATTTGAAAGTCGATGAAACGAAAAAGCGACAGTAAAAAGAGACAGACACATACTCAATACTCAATACTCAATACTCAATACTCAATCATTTATTGCATTCCATATGTATTACAAAGATGGTTTAAAATGGTTAAAGAACAAATATGGACCCTGTCGGGCACAGCAAATAATAGGAGAGAGGAAGAGTGCTTAGCAGTATGTCAAGGTATGAAATAGTATCAAAAATTATTACAGATGTTAAATTGGATGTATAATTGTAAAAACATGTATATATTTATTTGGTCTGTGTTTATTTGTATAGTATATGTATTGAATAGGAATAGTAACTACGATTTTTTGTAAAAATGGTTTGAATTATTTTTATTATACTTAAATTTTGTTAATAATTATAATGTTTGGTGAATAAGTTTATTGGTATAGTATATTTATTGAATAGGAATAGTAAATAAGAATTATTGTAAAAATTGTTGGAATTATTTTTATTATACTTAAATTTTGTTAATAATTATAATGTTTGGTGAATAAGTTTATTGGTATAGTATATTTATTGAATAGGAATAGTAAATAAGAATTATTGTAAAAATTGTTGGAATTATTTTTATTATACTTAAATTTTGTTAATAATTATAATGTTTGGTGAATAAGTTTATTGGTATAGTATATTTATTAAATAGGAATAGTAAATAAGAATTATTGTAAAAATTGTTGGAATTATCTTTATTATACTTAAATTTGTTTTTATATGTAGGTATTTATATTTGGTTTTTAAAAGTACGTAAGTACCTATTTCAAGTTTTTTTATATATGTTTTATAATGTTTGGTAAACAAGTGAGAGAATCCTTTTACTTTTTAATCGATTTGTCATCAAAAAACTCCTTTACTGAGTAATATGACTTGGATTCTAGAAATTGTTTCAATTTATGAATAAATATGTTTGATTTGTTTATTTCTCTAATATCATTTGGCAATTTGTTGTAAATTTTTGTGGACATTACCAAAGGACTGGTTGAGTGCATTTTGAGTCGGGATTGAGGTACGTTTAATTTGTTTTTGTTGTGTCGAAAATTGAATCTTTTTTGTGTTTCTTCGCAAGTTGTGTACAGATCTGGATGTTTTTTGACAAATTTACATAATTCTAATATGTATAGGCAGGGAAGTGTGAGTATTTTATGCTTACGGAAGTGTGGTTTGCAGCTATCTATTTGATTTATATTTGTTATAATTCGAATTAACTTTTTTTGTACAATGAATAAGGTTTGTGAATCTGTACTGTTACCCCACAACATGACCCCATAGCTGAGCCATGCCTGGGCATATGCATAGTAGGTAACAAGTGCAGTCTGCAGGTTGGTAGTTTTTTTAATTTCGCGTAGGGCATATGCAAATTTCGATAGTTTTTCTCTTATTTTCTGTATATGGGATTTCCAATTTAAGTGAGTGTCTATAGACAAACCGAGGAGAGTAAATTCATTGACTTGTTCCAGTTTTGTATTATTAAAAATAAAATTTAGTTTTAAGGGGGGTTTTTGATGGGGATGAAAGGTAATTAATTTTGTTTTGATGAAGTTGATTTCTAGATTATGGTTATCCATCCAGTTTACAGCTGTTGTGAGAAGGGAGTTTAATTTGGTGTTTATATCGTCATCGCTCTGATACGAGGTGAGCAGAGAGATATCGTCCGCAAATAGAACACAAGGTCCATTTATAATTTTCGGAAGGTCATTTATATAGATAAGGAACAACAAGCAGCCTATTACACTCCCTTGGGGAATTGACGCGTTAACTATTTTACTGTCGGATCTCATTTTAATGATTTCATTTGTACCTTTATCAAAAAATTCAATTTCCACTAGTTGCACCCTGTCCTCTAGGTATGATGCAAACCATTCGTGAGCTTTTCCTCGTATTCCTATCCCATGCAACTTGTCCAGTAGTATTTTAAATTGCACCTTATCATAGGCTTTGGTCATATCCAGCAGCATACCGATGGCATAGTTTTTATTGTTAATAGTAGCTAGAGCCTCTTGTACGTATTTATAGACTGCTAACGTTGTAGACCTGTTTTTACGGAAACCATTTTGGCAGTCGTCAAGTATTTTATATTTTTCACAAAATGAGTACACGCGGTCACACATTGCCTTTTCAAAGATTTTAGACGCAGTTGGTAACAGCGCGATAGGGCGGTAATTGTTAGGGTCGGTTTTAGAATTTTTCTTGTGTATGGGTTTTATTAGTGCGTTTTTAAGTTCCTTGGGAAAAGTTCCCTCTTCAAAAGATTGGTTAATTAATTTATAAAATGGTAGGGTTAGTTCGTCTGCACATTGCTTAAGTAGAAATGGGGGAAGTTCGTCTACTCCACAGCTCTTTTTATTTTTTAGGTTTTTTATTATTTTATTTACTTCATAAGGATCGACTGGACTGAGGAACATTGTGTTTTCTGTGGGGTACACAACAGGGGCTCCTTTTGCTGATGAGGCTTTTTCCCCAATTGAAGCAAAGAAGTCATTGAAAATATTAGCAATTTGCTTAGGTTCAATTATCAATTTATTTTTGTGATGTAATGTTATGTTATTTTTTTCCTTTTTTATTGATTTATTTGTTCTTTCATTTATTATGTTCCACATAGTTTTTACTTTATTTGTTGACTTTTTTATTTTATTTATATATTGTAGTTTTTTTGCTGTCATTACCGATTGTTTTAGGATTTTTTCGTATTTTTTATAATGTTTTGTTATTATGGGATTGTTAGTTTTCATGGTGAGTATTTTTAGTAGTCTTTTGTTTTTGCAAGACAATTTGATGCCCTTTCTTAACCAGTATTTCTTATATAACGTTTTTATTTTTATTTTCTGTAGTGGAATACACGTATTTAGAATTTTATTTAAAGTATTATTAAACGCACTATAGTTTTCATTTATATTATTATTTGGTTGTATTATTTCATTCCATTTTTGATTTTTTAATTCTAATTTAAATTTTTCTACGTTTTGTGTATTATATAATCTTTTTTTTGCGATCCAGTTGGATTTCTTGTTGCTGTCGCTAAGTAATTTCATATGGAAGATGGTTGCACAGTGATCTGAGAAACCTAATTCTTCTACGGTGGTATATGTATGTCTATTGTTAAAATTTGTAAAAATTAAGTCTAAGCATGTTGAGGTTGTTTGTGAAATGCGTGTGGGAACTTTAATATGTTGCATAAATTTATGTTCAAGCATTAGATCCAAGAACAAGTCAGTTTTTAAACAACTTTCTAGGATATTTATATTTAAATCTCCTCCTAATATCACGTTATATCTTGAATATTTTCTATTAATATAATACATCATTTCTTTTAATTGGCGAGTAAATACTTCTTCCTCTCTTCTATTCCAATAAATTGTAACTATAAGTACATTTTCATTTGGTAATTCTATTGCACATAACTCTATACAATACTCAACAGACATATTGCCAATATCACAAACTTCCTTGTACTCGAAATTGTTTTGTAACAAGATACAGACGCCGCCGCCTCCTCGAGTACGGCGACAATAAGATGCTGCAATTTTGTAGCCACTAAATTGTAAGTTACTCAGTTTTTCTGGAGATAGCCAAGTTTCACATAGGCATATAACGTTATACATTGTTTTTTCATGAATGAAGGCTTCAAGTAAATGTTGTTTATTATAGATGCTTTGTATGTTTTGATATAAAATTTTAAAATGTTGTTCTGTGGTTTCGAAAAGTATTATTATTTGTATATTCGTTATTATTAGGTTCGTAACGTAGTGTAGTGAGTGATTTATCGTAGTTATTAATTTGTTCGTTAGGTATGGTGCTTTTGCGGTATGTCAACGCTCTGGTCGCCTCTTCTCCAGTTAGAATTCGTTTGCCATCTATAAATAGGTTGTTGTTTCGTATTACTGCATATTGTCCATTTTTTCGTGCTCTGAGCATTTCCTCACGCATTAGTTTTCTTTCCTTTCGTGCATTTTCGTTTAAAAATTCGGATACATGTATGTTAGTTCCTTGGAAATAGTAACTATTCTCCACAATGTACCTAGCCATTTTCTTGCTTAGAAGCTCAATAACTAGTGGTCTGTTTTTTGTGGTAAGTCTTCCTATACGATTTGTGTCCTCTATGTATCCGGTTAGGTCTACATGCAGAATTTCATAAAACATTTCGATCAGTCTGCTGTGTAGTTCGTATTCAGACTCGTTGTAGTATTCGGCGAAACCATAGATTACTATTTTCTTGGGGTAGTTTTCAGTATCTTTCATATTTAGATTTGGTGATATTAGCTTCATATTTTTTATTTCATTTTTCAGGGTTTCATTTTCTTTGCTTATCTTTTCTATTTTTTTGTTTATTTCTTCTATTTCATGATTTGTTTTATCGTTTTGTTTGTATAAGAAGTCGGTTTTTCCTTCAATATCCGCTTTGAGCTTAGTTATTGCTTTATTTATTTCAACTTCAATTGTATTTTGTAGTTCTGATATTATAAACTTATTGTTTTCTTTTAAGCGTTGAATTATAATTTCGCTCAAGATTTCTAGTGAAAAGGTCGTTTGTACTAATCCCGTGTTAATGCTAATGTCCGTATTTTCCTGGTGGATAGTATCACCCAGAAAGCTTGAGTCTTCTGATGTTGTGGTGTCATTTATGGACTTTTTAGACTTCGTTCTCATGGTAATATTATTGTTGGTAGTATTTTCTGAGGGGGAATTTGGCTGAATGGTTCTTTTGTAGTCTTGAGGTCGTATAGGGGTGTCTATATTGCTGGTTTTCGGAGCCTTGCAGCGGCAAGCCTGACATTTCCATGACTTTTTGTGGTTTGGCGTCATGCTCTTGAAGAGATCAACTGTCGTGTTCGCACATTGTAGATCATATTTATCTTTGCAAAAATGACAGACAAGCATTTCCAAGGCTTGATGCAGTGGGGTTTGTTTACATCCAGCACATACAACAGTAGATGACATCTTGAGTTATTTATAGTAACGCCCTCTAGACTGTAATATCTGTATTACCGGTGGTAATCAATACGTAGGTAGCCGAGCGACGACAACTGTCAAATTATGAAAGTGCTTTTGCTATTCGGCGCTAGATGGAGCTGTTAGTAGTGCAGAATGATTTGCACTTTCTATCGTTTATCAATAATTTTCCACTTAGCTTTTAATATTAGTATCTCACCTCTTTGGGATGCTTTTCGGTTTATTTCCTTTTCAATTGAGCAAAAAGTTTATTTTCACTTTTACTGCTTAACACTCCGATAAATAGTAGGTAGTCAGTACAAAATTGAATTTTGGTCGTTGTCAGTTTTTAATTTGACTTTTCACCACTCTTCTTATTAGATTTTATTAAACTATAACTTCTGTCACTGTTGGTTACTTAATATTCCACTTTAATTAACTTCTAGATATGATTAAAGCACTGTATCTATTTTTAAAGGTAAAAAATACACAGAAACAATGTTTACGTGCGCACTGCAGCGCCCTCTCCTCTCCGCATTCGTTCATAAGTTCATAATATTTAACGTGGGAGAAAATGAGATAGGAAGCATTATACGAGTACTCGTATAGTGTGTCTTATGTTCGTGGTTGTCTTTGTGCTCTTTTTGAAGGTTTCACTTCTCCACCACCTTCACCACGTGTGAATTGCACACATGTTTTTTTTCATACACTTTCAAATTTCCACGCGAACGAAGTCGCGGGCAACAGCTAGTAAATAAATAAATATCGTCGGCTTGTGTCGTGGACACCAGATAGTTGATATGATACATATATACCTTTTTTGTAAATACATAGGTGCTTCTTATGTACAAACATCCATGACTCGGAAACAAAATAATGTCCATGCTCATCACACAAACATTTGCCCCTACCGGGATTCGAACCCGGACCCCAAGATCGTAAGGCGGCCTCACTACCGCTGCGCCATTCGGATCGTCAGTTTATGTAAAAATATGTAAAGGTGAATGTTTCCATTAAAAATATTAAAGACTAGCTGACGCACGCAACTTCGTCTGCGTCACAATTTCCATGATATATAGCCTATAGCCTTCCACGATAAATGGGCTATCTAACACTGAAAGAATTTTTCAAATCGGATCAGTAGTTCCTGAGATTAGCGCGTTCAAGTAAACAAACAAACAAAAAAACAAACAAACTCTTCAGCTTTATATATTAGTATAAGATTTAAAATTCTAGTCATACTGACTTCGCTAGTCTGTGCAGAGAAGCACAAGTAATAATATTGTGACGTATTTATAGACTATGTACTTTCGCAATACACTTTCGGATTTTCTTCACTTCAGATGCCCTTTTTTTCTTAATTTTGTTTTTTTTTTATTTGCCATTTTAATTACTTCTAATACAACACGTTTTTACGCAGGTAAGTAGGCACTATTATGCGCGCGAAGACGATAATGTGGTTGCGAGCAAAAAATGGCATAGGTCCTCCCTCTATGACGTCCGGCAGGACACTGGCGCGGTGCGCGCGAGTCGTTTTTCACGCATTTATTTTATATGGAAAAAAATAAGTGCCATATTATAAATCTATCCAATAATATCCCTGTTAAACCTGATTAGTAAATGAAATGTTAAATTTTCATAAACATTGCGTTCCCCCAAGTCTCATACAGCTTAAAATACTTTCAAAATCGACTTTACTTCTGATTTTTTTTTTGTCGAGCAAAATGTTAAATATTGTGTTTTTAACCAAAAAAGTCGCTAGATTAAACATGTATCTGTACTATATATTTTTTTGCGAATTTAAATATGGTGATTTCTCTGAAAAAAACTCGATCTAGAAACGTAAATTTCGGAAAAGGGGCCCTTAATGATAAATTATATTTATTTTGGAACTGACTGCCCTAAGAAGAAACGCCAAAACAAACTCAGAGGTCAAAGTCTTTTTTAAAGTCCATACAATCGTACTGGTCAAATCATATATGAGAACTATGTAGGTTAATGTCTGAAGTGGTATTTTGAAGAAAGTTTCACACAGATTTGAGTGGACCTGTCCAGACAGTGCAAGCATTTGCCAGTTATCGTGTAGCTCAAACTTAGAACTTAAAGGAGCTCAACGAACTGACGACCAATACATGTAAGGACATTTGTGTAGGCCGCATAAAGAACTCAAACCGCCAGACTAACATTAAGTGAAATAACCCCCTAACATAGCAACCTACATAGTCCTCATATTCACAATACGTTAAATGAGGACTATGCAGATCAGTGTCTGAAATGGTCTTTTGAGGAAAGAACCACACAGATTTGAGTGGGCCTGTCCATCACTCACTAACAAACAATATCTAACTCAAGTGTAAACTTTTCATTGTAATTTTTCATTTTTATTAATTTTAAGTTTTTCATTGTTTCCAAATCAGTTTATGTGTAAACTATAGTGCACGTAGTGCTCTTTTAAGTGATGAGGCACTTAAACTTAATTCTGGAATGCTTTCTTGTAAATGTAATAGTGTTGATGAAAGAGTGGAACTCTCTGCCTGCGTCTGTGTTTCCTAACGCTTACAACCCCTCAATTTTTTTTTAGGGATGGGAAATCATCCAATGACTTCTCCCGCTCTGGGTGGAGCGGGAGGGAGTGTCAGACTTCTACTGACTGAAACACATCCATGTTCCTTCATTGCCCTTTGTGTTCCGGAACCACGGTATCTCTTTCGTGTGAGTACTGTGTACCTTTAACTTTAATAATCAGTTTTAGGTATGTTTTTGACTTGAATGTACCCTGGCGGTTGGGAGTGTCATGCTCACTCAAAAGTCTAGCTGATGGTGGCGTATGCGTTGGATCATTTGGCTCCCTTCAAAATGGTTGAGCCGAATGGTGCTGGCGCATGCGTCATGTTCGTGAACGGGCGCCGTCAGTCGGGACTGGTCATTTCTTAGCTGCCATGGTTAATTTTAATTATTTCTTTGAATTGTTCCTCTTTTATTCCGGACGCTTTTATCCTGCTCGTTTTTTACATCGTTCTCACATGTATGTATAATGTCAACCCGATGTAAATAAATCTTTGTAAAAAAATATTATTTTTAAAAGAGTGTCCGTGGAGTTTCTTGCACGTTCTTCTCCATAGAGATCTACGCTTTGGAACGTGCAAATAGCTTCAACTTTTTGGACCGACCGACCTTGACAATTCAAAAGTGCCTGTAAATGGTTTAATTGAAATAAATGCTTGAATTTTGAATTTTGAATTTTGAATTTTGAATAGTCCCGCGACTCCGGCAGGCGTCGGCCCTTTCGGGCCCCTCTGTGTGCTGACTCTCTTTGAGGCGCGCGTGGAACACTAACGCGCCGTCGACACGGCCTGTCGTCATGAGACGGACGGACGGCGAGTCACCCATAGCTCGCCGTCCACAGGCCCGCGCCTACGGTGGCCGGAGGTCACCAGGTGGCCTCCGACGCCAGCGGCGTCTACCACGGCTGCCGGGACGAGAGGATCTCTCGATCCCTCTCCCACTCCACCACCTCCTTCGGTAGCATGACTGCTTCGCAGAAGGAGGTGGCGGCGTCCCATTCTGTCTCGATCCGGACCATGGCTTGGACCAGAGCCGGACGCGAGAGGTCGCCGCCAATCGCCGCTTCGAGGACACGGCGGTGCTCCGCCCAAGCGGGGCACACCTGTACAGTATGCTACACCGTGTCCTCCGGTCGATCCTCGCAGTGGTGACACCCGGGCGACGCTTACAACCCCTATCTCTTCAAAGTTAGAGTGAACAGGCTCTTTCTGGGTAAGCTCGCTCCATCGGAGACTTTGTCTCTGTCATTTCTGACCTTGACTAGAGCCAAGAGCCAACACATCAAAAATAAAAAGTGTACTCATTATTGAAGAGCTAAATAAAATAAAATAAAATAAAATAAAAAAGTGGATAATATACTTATTGTTTTAGAAAAAAATACCCAAAACGATTAGCTTTTCTGATTACAATTCATAATTAGTCACAAGGTTAACGTTAGATAAAGCTGTTGTAGATATCTGCACTTATAGTAGAATGAGAAAATATTTGTGTTTTGCTATTTTATTTATTAAAGAAGAATTAAAGAATTTATTAAGAACAAGTTTACAGACATAGTAAGCACAAAAGCCTAAAAGTAACAAGATACCTATAATTGAAAATAATAAAAACTTATGCTTAGAGGCATCGTTTTATTTTTCCTGAAATCTTTACATAAACTTCTATCCCATAAAATAATTTCTGATTTTTCTCTATGCAAACTTTGGAGGTAAGGGAGGGAATGGTTAATTTTTTTTTTGTTTGTTGTTAAAATTCAAGACACTAATTATTTTTTTAAACTTTTTTACTAACCGTAGTACAAGTTGTACTAACAAAATTGGTTCCTTATGTTGTTCCTTCTAAAAACAATTTGTATTTCGTATTAAAAACTTTTTACAAAAAAATACAACCGACTTCCAAATAAAAAAAAACAGTACAAAGTATAAAATAAATTTAATTTTGGAAGTTTTGGTTTAAGTAAAAAGTTTTTTATTTTTCACTTTTTAGTGTTACTCCACACTAACAACACCATTGCAAAATCGCAGAAAAGCAAAATATGCAATTCCGATTACTTGGATGACAAAAAACCATCATACAAGTAAACGAATCCAGCTATTTCGATTTAAAATCCAAACTTCGTAACCGATTTTGATAAAATTGGGAACAATCTGCAAGTATATCCTTTCGGTACATAATTGACGGAGTTATGAGGTAACAAATATGAAATAAAAACTACAACCGAATTGAGAACCTCCTCCTTTTTAGGAAGTCGGTTAAAAATATAGGAAACAAAAAGAAATCCGTATGAGGAATTTTATGTTTGATTAAAATAAAAAAATACGAAAATTAGAAGCCAATATTAATAAATCCATCTTTATAACATTGTTTAAAAAAATTTAAAGAGCTATAACAACTTCGCGTGCTCTCACAAAGCATCGCTTTTTGTGTTAGTAATACAGAATATTACTTACCAGTTCCAAATATCATCAATGATAAGCAAACCAAATAAAATGTCTTCAACATTATGCGTCTGTGTCGTTCCACTACAGCAGTTATAATAAACTGGAGATAACGGGCCTTTAAGTGTGTATGTTATTAATTTTTGATAGTTGAAAAGACGTAGCTTTATGGAATAAATTTGAAATAACGGTAGTTATTTTTAAAGCGGTCCCTTATTTCTTTCTGATCACAATACGAATTTAATAGACGCTCTGACGTCGGACATCCAGGAAGAGGCTCTCTGGTGTATACTGTTTGCTGATGACATTGTGCTGGTTGCCGAAAGTTGTGTCGTTGCCTCAAGGTCCAGCGCAAATTGGGGACACGGTGACAAAGACTGGAGACTGGTGTTGGCCTGAAATCGAGCAGAACCAAAACAGGAAACCCTGTTCTGCGATTTCGGCGGTGTCTCCATTCGTATTTCTACAGCTCTCGCCAGAACGCCTGTAACGATCTGCTCTGATATTGGCGATATAGACTACTAACTAACTCAGGTTGTATGAAATGGCGACAGGTCACAGGGACAACTTGCGATCCACGGATGCCTCTCAAGTTGAAAGGGAAAATCTACAAGACCGTGATAAGACCTGTCGTAATGACGTGTGGATCAGAGTGCTGGGCTGTGAATAAGACGGATGAAAATATGTAGATTGCATGTAGCGGATTCCGTATTCTGGCGAACTAAATGAAAAAGAATTATTTAACTCGGCCCAGCCGTTCTCGAGTTTTAGCGAGACTAACGAACGGCAATTTCTTAAAATATAGGACTTTGAGTATACTCAGTATATAGTATAGTAGAGCTTGTGATATATATATCACAAGCTACCTATCTAATCATAAGGTCAAAAAAATATTTGAACGAATGTCATTTCACCTAAACCTTATCAACTATTATCGTTTCGTTTTTTTTTTTACTTCATCGAAGTCACGTCTGCCACTGTATCAGTTGAACTATAATCAATTCGATTTTTTTCGTTACTCCGACATTTCATTTGGTCGAAAAACTTTTTACCGCTTTGCCGAAATAACATTTGAAATCAGTATTATGTTTCCGAACATTAATTTTACCACTGTTTTAATTAGCATATTATTTTCGTTACTATTGTGCTTGTGCTTGACTGTGCCAAATTTACTACAGTGAATAGGCTTGTGTCCTGAAAAAATCTAATTAGTCCGTCAGTTAGATTTTCAAAAAATATATGACCCCTATTTTTTCTATTGTTACGGGAACCAAATTGACGAAATTACGACGCTTTTAAAATTCTCAATACGTCACGCCATGCCATAACTTTTAGCGGGTTGTGACGTCACGAGCCCTAACTCCCGAATTTCGATGCGTTTTATCTTTGTCAATATTCATTGATTTACAAAAACAAAAAATACGTGTCCATTATTTTTCAATACTCTAACTGACGGACTAAATAGTTTTGCAATTTGTGGATGATGGAAACTAGCCTATTGTATGTGGTAACAGACTGATGACGTTGAAACAAATTATATAGGGATATTTGTATAGCTAGAGACTCAATATAGTTTTACACCACACGTAATTGTGTCAGCTCGTGGCTAAATAATAACAGCTGCACGAGTCAATCTTTAGGTTAAGCAACGCTTGCCAAGGTTGGTCTGTGGATAGGTGACCATCTTGATATACCGAGTTTCCTCCATGCATCGGAAAGCACGTTAAGCTGTTAGTACCGGGTGTAATTTTGAGATCTTTGGCAGTCGTTACGGATCGTCAGAACTAAGTAAGTACCTTGTTATCTAGAGTTATGGGTTGTGAAGGTCTAGTAGGCAGCCGCTCCACATAATACGCTGCTATTCAGTTGAATCTGGTTTGACTGGAAGCC
The DNA here is from genome assembly GCA_963859965.1 of Ceramica pisi. Classification (NCBI taxonomy): domain Eukaryota; kingdom Metazoa; phylum Arthropoda; class Insecta; order Lepidoptera; family Noctuidae; genus Ceramica; species Ceramica pisi. Next base: position 1,125,236 of record OY982537.1, on the reverse strand, counting down.
AACCCCATATGAAGATAATTGTGCAAAAAAAAATCTCAAGTATGCATGGAAATTTGAGCATTATTTTGACAACTTGCAGTCGTAATTTTAATATCTTTCTTCGTTTTAAATATTGAAAAAGAGCTTTACAAAAAGTTAAAAAGCTAGATAACATCGAGACATTTCTGATGTCTCTAAGACGTTTGACTGGTAAAATGTAGTCAAAAAAAAGATTTTATTTTCTATTAGTTGACCCGCGCAATTTCGTCTGCGTCACATTTTCCATTAATGCTCGGCTCTTATTAGTCTTAGCGTGATGATATATAACTTACAACCTTCCTCGATAAATGAGCTATCTAACACTGAAAGAAATTTTCAAATCAGACCAGTCGTTACTGAGATTAGCGCTTTCAACCAAACAAACAAACAAACAAATCCTTCAGCTTTTTAATATTAAGTTTTTTTTTTTTTATCCAAAACGGGGAAACTCTTGGCCCAAATCTCACCTGATGGAAAGTGATGATTAGGCCGAAGATGGAAGCGAGTTTCACCCGGAATCCTCTTACACAGAGGAACTGGCTATCATACCTCTAACTGCCGGAACACAACAATGCTGTTAACATTGTTGTTATGGCGACTGACTTAGACATGATGGTGGTAGCTTGCCAGGCGGACTTAGAACAAGTCCTACCACCAACCAAACCAAGCAAAAAATTTGCCCCCGCTGGGAATCGAACCCGGGACCTCTGGGTCTGAATCAGGTGGTATAAGCACTAGACCACGGAGGCGGTTAGTGTCACCTGTTTAGCACCACCCGGGGATCACGTGTAGGGATTCGCTGAAGGGTATTCTCCTACGGACGCGGGTGACTCGGCCCCCAAGATAAGTATAGATAAGTAGAATAGGTGTAGATAATGTAGTAAAATTACTGTTCATTACTGTCATTTTAATCCTGAAGGACAGTGCCATTACAAGAACGATGTACTCGAAATATATTGTAAAATTATGACAAACTGAGAAGGAAGACAAAAAAACAGAAGCGATTAACTGTGACTAGAACACTAAAGATTTGGAGGAAAAAAACATGTAATTTTTTTAATAAAAATAAAAGATTTAATGATCTTAAAAATCATAAAGCAAGCGCTAAAATCACTTTTGTGAATGACAGGAGCTACACAATTCATCAATTTTCACTTCACATAGAATCGAATTATAATCTTCTAACTGCCAGGAAGATTTTTCACATGCAAAATAACGTAAATTTTCCGTTGTTTCATAAATATCGTCTAAGTAACCGTTCCAAAGATAGACCACCCGGCATGCATTGTTTGGCTCGCCGGGCTTCCAATTGTTGTACACATCTTCTATTCTCTCACCTGAAAGTTACAAAAATATTATCACTACAAAATTTGTATAAGTCGGAATCGTCTATCGCGTTACCAGCTATAGCTATAGTTCTAAAATCATTTAATTGTTGGATATTTAATCCATCCCGATTGAGGTGTTGAAAGGTATTCTCTAGACAACGTTCGGAATGCGACAGTGGATGCAAGGTTTGTATCTGGTGATTCAGGTGGCATCGCAGCTTACAGGGTTTGTTGGTATTATTCAATATCATTTACTGATTATCTGGTATAAGAGCATCAAGGAGAACATACGTTGTTTATTCAATGTCGGTGGTATGTTTATTATTTACTTTAATGTTCTGAACGTACACAAGGTCGACAGATCCTTGAACTTTAGAAGACACCACGGACCCGCTTTGTCAAGAAAACAACCAACAATTTTCCGGAGTAAATTACCATTAGTTTTTTCTACCGATGACCTGTAGCTTGACTTGGTAACTGTAAAAGTATTTTAAACAAGAGCAAGGAGGTTCCCGGAAACGTTGCACTTATTAATTTCATTAATGCGAGTGAAATCTTTTTTGTGCCTATGCCCGTTTATTAAACAAATCTCATACCGTGAATGGTAGTCCAGATGTGACCCGTGCCCCAAGCTCTTAGTCCAATGTGAAATCCGTCCCATTCGCCTTTTTCTGTTGAAGCAGTTGCAGGGAACATTTTCTTGACGATACGAGCCTCTGCTTTGTCATTGAGGATGACCAAGTGACTCCCTTCAGCTGCACATATCCCGTAAGCACGGGCCCAACTCTCTTTCTGTTTATGAATCTTGTAACAGCTGCCTGTTTCTTGATTCAGCCGATATGCTGAAACATTTTAAGAAACACAATTACATGTGTGGCGAAATAGTCACGAAAGAGTTACAATTATGACGCAAATTAAAATTTGTATTTAATCATTTTAAATTTTTTTATTGAACTGAATAAGTAAAATATGTTGATAATAAGCTGGCAACTCTCGCAGTCAATACCAGTTTTCATTTCGTTCAAGCAGAGGAGATGGGGAGTAAGTGCATGGACATCGCTCCAGAAGCTATTAAAATCAATTGAAATTCTACCATACTCAATTTTTTTGACGTAATGCTCTGACAGGTGTCAGAAACGCTCATTTAGAAAGTCAAAATATGTATGTGGGTCACATACATATTTTGACTTTCCAAATATCAAAAACAAAATGTCTGTGGATGAAATAAAAAAATAATGTCGAAGAAAGCTATGGCCAAGTCCAAATTTAAGCGTCGCCTCACTGACGCTAACTGGGAATGTAGGAATGCTAATCGCCATCATTTTTATGATTCTGCCCAAAATGGGGACACCCCTAAAGTTTAGAAATTCCTTAAGTCATAAAACCTAACAAGAAACTATCCCTAATGATTTAAACATCGATGCAATGAATAATCATTTTACTGCTTCGTCCACTTTCGATAAGACAATACAAAAGTTAATAATCGTTTTTGGTCAATTTTCTGCATGTGATGTTAAGAAGAGATGTTGATTTTTTATTCGTAATCGAATGGTATTTCAACGCCCAATTATATTATATTAGTTCTCTATAATAGCCTTATAAAAAGCATCCTGGAATACTGCAGTGTGATATGGAGCCTCACTACGTCACCCACTCGCAGCGAATAGAACGAGTCCAAAAAAGGTTTATCCGATACCTAGGGTACTCAAAGTGAAGGCAATTTAAATATCTCTCCTGCGTTGATAAACTAGGGTGCTACGAAATGAATACCCTGGAAGCTCGAAGGAAACATTTGGATTTCAGATTCGCGCTTGAAAAATTTTTATGATTTTTTTTTGTGTGTATTCTCGTAGGTCTGAGAATAGGTCGTAGGCTATTTTTTTTTTGTTTTATTTGGTAAAGCAACGTTTATCGAGTCAGCTGGTAAAATATTTCTATATACATTACTTAGAATTTAACTGAATTAAGTCTTTTAAATTAAATTTATAATTACAAAGAGCATTTTTCATGTGGTGTTTGCCTGTGTTGTGCAGTTAGATTTAAGAGATTCAAAGATTCAAGATTCAAAGCATTTATTTCAAATAAACCATTTACAGGCACTTTTGAAATGTCAAGGTCGGTCAGTCAAAAACATGAGGCTATTTGCAAGTTCCAAAGCGTAGATCTCTATGGAGAAGAACGTGCAAGAAACTCCACGGAGTCGGATACTCTTTTAAATCATGTGATGTTTTACAAAAATCTTAGTTACATGTAGTTACTTGCTTCTTCATGTGAGGACAATGCAAAATAAAAAAATAAAAAATAAAAACTAAAAACAACAACTTAAATATAAAGATGAAAATAAGCCAGTGGTGGTCAAGAGATGACCAGTCTCAACTGACGGCGCCCGTTCACTATTACTAAAATGTTCCTTTAGGTATGATATCTGTAACAACTGTTGGTGAACCATAATTAAATAAATAAATAAAAGAGCATAATGTCAATTACTTCAAATGCAAAGAAAGCGACTGTATCAGCCGGAAAATGTTACTCCCAGTGCTAGACTTAATCTTTCCTGTCATCTGCCACATCCTCAATTTTTCTGCATCGAGCAGTGTTTTTCCATGCTCACGTAAAAATGCTCAAATAATTCCATTACTAAAAAAATCCGATCCGACATCCTTTCCCGAATACCATCCAATATCTGTCTTACCATTCCTGTCCAAAGTCCTTGAAAGGTTAATCGACAACCAATCAAGCACTTTCCTCTCTAGAAATAATTTTCTTTACCTCTTCCAGCCATCATGTCTAAGTCTGTCGCCATAACAACAATGTTAACAGCATTGTTGTGTTCCGGCAGTTAGAGGTATGATAGCCAGTTCCTCTGTGTAAGAGGATTCCGGGTGAAACTCGCTTCCATCTTCGGCCTAATCATCACTTTCCATCAGGTGAGATTTGGGCCAAGAGTTTCCCCGTATTGTGTAAAAACAAAAACGGAAGATATAAGGTCAGCCATGGAAATTGGTAATCTAACGGTTATGGCTCTACTGGATTTCAGTAAAGCGTTTAATACTGTGGATCACAATGTTTTGCTTTGCAATCTTAGCTCTCTTAATGTATATCCATCATAATTGACTGGTTTCACAGTTACCTTTTCGGTCGCCGGCAACGTATTTGAATTGGAGAGACCTTGTCTTCCTGGTGTAATACTTCTGCCGGGGCACCACAGGGTGGCGTTTTGTTTCCTTTACTTTTCACAGTGTTTATTAACTCTATCTCCAACGATTTAACTTATTTCTACTAACTTTATGCAGTTTGTCTGCAGATTTACACACAAGCTCCTCTTGGAAGTCCGTCTGAGGGTATCTTGACCTTTAACCGTGATCTGTCCCGTATATGCAACTGGAGCAAGAGGTACCTACGGACTTAACAGTGAAATCTTTAAAAACCCAAGTTTTAATGGTCGGCAGTACAAGGACGATCTCAAAGATTGATTGGACGACTCTATCCCAAGTTACTTTTCAAAACTCTGTTATTCCCTGTGAGAAAGTAAAGAACTTTTGGATTTTAATTGACAAGAACTTCTCTTGGACTGCCCAGCCGCAAGAAGTAAACCGCAAGCGATTCGTAATTTTCTACTGACTGTCACCAAGATTGCACTTGCACAATCTCTTCTTCTACCTATCCTTGACTATGCAACTGTCGGCTATCTTGACCTAACTGAAGTGCAACTTGATAAACTGGAATGCCTCTACAATGTTTGCACTCGGTTCATAATTGGTTTGCGCAAATTTGACCATGTTTAAACTCAAGTGATTGCCAATTCAGCTTGGCCGATATTCTCATATACTATCCTTATTGCATCATATGCTCTTATCAGCTTTCACTCCTCTTTACTTAAAGGAACGATTTCAGTTTCTTTATGACTGTCATTAGATTTTAGAGTTGCTGGCCTGTCGGTTTTCTATCGGTTACATTTTGGGGAGTGTGACACGGAATTGCATAATTTAATTCCGCCAAGCCCGTTTCACCATCGGTCCACAAGACGTACGGCGATGTACCACCGGTACATGGTGGACATCCCACCTATACGAACAAAACGTTTTGGGAATTCATTCATTGTACAGCTAAGGAGTGGAATTCCCTGACTGAGTCTGTGTTTCCTGATAGCTAGATAACCTGGGAGTCTTTAAGCCAAGAGTGAATAGGTTACTTCTAGGCAAGCGTGCTCCACCTTAGACCGCATCATCGCTTAACGTCAGGTGAGATAGCGGTCAAACGTAAGCCTATAAATAGTAAAAAATCATCTACTCACCTTTATCAAAGGTGCCGCATTCGTTCATCGTATCATTGTTGATTTTTTTGTAACATATGTAGGGTAGTGGGGTGTTGCACGAAGAGTTATACGCGCTTCCATCGACAGACATGGTGAGGCAGTCTCCGGTTCCGTTATCGTGTGGACCCCACTTTATCTCCATGTCAGACAGTGGCACTCCTGGAACATATACAAAAGTCAAAACGATACATTGGATATTATTATCGATAGTAAACATATTTGGTACGGCCGCAGCCATGTGGACAGTAAAATAGTTTAGTAATTTTAGCTTTTTTGAACCCCATTCTGTGGAAAAATTTCTTTTTATCACGGTATTTTTTCTTAGATTACTAAAAATAATCTGGCTAAATGGGGCATCCCAAACGCAGTGCCCGTGCGGAGCTCTTCTTAATTGCCCACCGTAAACAACCACATGCACCATCCAAGATTTGAAAGAGGCCAATACTGCTGTAGTTGGTACAGGTCGCTCAGTACTGCGGGACTAAAAAGGCCACTTTTGCAGAATCAGAAAGCAAATCACACTTCCCATTACTGTCAAATATTCCCAATCAACCTTGAACCTAATGCTTGAACGCTAAAGATGTTAATTTTGATAGATTGTTGTGTGATTGATATTATGATTATTCTAATATGATTCTGCTTAAGTGGCATTTTAAGCCTCACTGGAAAACAGGAAGACAGTGGTTTTAATTTGAAAAATCTACATGAATATCGTGCCGGCTAAAAAAAGTTATTAAAACTTACCTTCTACAGAGCTGAAATGTCCTTTGGAGTTCAAGTCATGAGTACCCAGGAAAATATGATCATTCACACCAGTCTGATTCATCTCTTTACGAAGAGCATCAGCTAGTTCTTTGTTCAGTGGAGACGCCAACACCGCGCCTGTAACATGACTCACTGTGAGCACATTGCACATGAACGAGCTAGTAGGTACAGCTATCCACGGACAGCCGCTCCAGGCAGGCAGCTTGCCCACAACCATACGGGCCGTGCCGAGCTCAAAACAATATCGGTGTGTACATACACGAACGCGCCCAAGATGTGCGCGCGGTATGCGGGGCATGGTCAAATCTATATAAATAAAAATAATGTTGGTAAGCGCATAACTCAAGAATAGCTGTACCAATTTGGCTAATTTATTTTTTTATATGTTCCTTAAGGTTTACGGTTTTAATATAAAAAAACATGCGAACGAAGTCGCAGGCATCAGCTAGTCTCCAATAGTTTTCAGACCGCGTTGTGACGGAGCATGCCCCGGACACGTTGCGGACCTGCTGGTCGATTCTGTAAACATGTCGAGGTGAAAGCGTGGGTGAAGTGATCACGAAGTGAGCTGTCAAACCATACTAACAAAGCAGAATGACAGCACACTTGTTGTTCACTCCACCTAAGCGAGCACGGAGAGATGTCGACAGAATGGACCGGCTGATGTTTGTGGATAAACCTTTGACGTTCAATTAAACTATGGCGAGCAAGTTTTACTAATAGATTAAGAGTGGATCTTACCCTCACTGTGACATTTCAGGAAAGCTTCCTCCCAAACTTTGGGCGTCGAGTGCAATTTGAGTGAGCCATTAGCTTCTAAGTTGAACACGTAGTCAGACTCGCATCGCACTAAACCTGATAAGTTAAGATTAAGATTTAAAAAGGCAAAATTACAAAGTGCTAAAAACAGATCAAGTACGAGTTGGACTTGTATGAAGCGGGTTCTGCATGATTAAAAAGTTGTAATACCATGTCGACAATGACGAGATGCAAGACGGACCGTTTGTTGTGGCGGCACCTGGGGGAGGTGGCCAAAGTATAGAAAAGACTCAATTCTGTCGGACTCTGGGTATGAAATGGTGATGAACACATTTTACCGCTTTCCACCTTTCTGCTCTTCATCATCAGACCCTCGTTATCAACTATGCATAATATGCATCGAGACGATTCAAATGAGCTCAAATACAACCGGCATACTTGTAAAAATGGATGGAACTTTTTGAGACTTCGTCTGAAGAATTATTCAAGATCATATATGTATGGGTTTTTCGATGGCTTATAAGCCATCTTTACTTCTGCGTGAGTTCAATCCATCGCAGACTTTGTTTTTGTCATCTCTGACTTAGACTAGAGTCAAGAGCAAACCCAACTCAAGTTAAAGAAAAAAAACATATATTTTCTTACTCTACTTTAGATAACAAAAGAAATACCACAATAGGTCTCAAATCTGTCAGACTCTGGGTAGTAACTATTCAGTTATCTGTGCTCTGAATCTGGAATTATCAAACTTATCTTCTTTAATTAATGTTTCAGTAATTGAAATTACTGTTAAAAACTTGTCTTCATATTATTTTGCAATGAGTTGTATACGTTAAGGCAGAAGGTAGCGATATAACCAAAGTTATTGTGATGATACCTACAAATAAAATATAAATTTGGATTTTTTAATTTTAATTTTTCTTTGGAACTCATTTTCGAAAAAAAAATCACAAATTTTCAACATTTCGAGGTTATAAAAGTGGCCATATTACTGAAAAATTCACCCAATCAATTCATCATTAAGTAGTCTGGTATGACAAAAAGACGATGGTGGGATCTACAACTAAATAAGTATTAGTTAAAGTATTTCTAAAACAAGCTTGATGAAAGGGGTTTCAATTCATTTCTATGGCAGCTAGAATAATATAATATGCATAATAGAAAGAGGACACTTAATTAGCCAAAAAAAAAATTTAAACAGATATTTCAAGAAACTATGAAAAAAAACACTACAACGTAAAAAATAACTTTAATTTCGGTTTTTTTTTTCGGAAGTTGGTTGTATTTTTTTGTAAAAAGTTTTTTTATCATTCTTACATAGTATCTTGAAATATCTTATATATTTTTTTTTGCCTAATTAAGTGTCTTCTTTCTATTATGCATATTAGATTATTCCAGCTGACATAGAAATAAATTGAAACCCCTTTCATCGGTGTTGGTTGTATTTTTTTGTAAAAAGGTTTTTTTATTTTTTACTTTTTAGTGGTACCCCACACCTAACAACACCACTGCAAAATCGCAGAAAAGCAAAATACGCAATTTCGATTACTTGGATAACAAAAAACCATCATCCAAGTAAACTAATTCCAGCTATTTCGATTTAAAATCCTAAATTCGTAACCAATTTTGATAAAAATTAAATGGAACCAATCTGCAAGTATATCCTTTCAAAAGAATTTTTCAAATCGGTTCATAATTGTCGGAGTTATGAGGTAACAAACATAAAAAAAAATACAACCGAATTGAGAACCTCCTCCTTTTAGGAAAGTCGGTTAAATATCATTAAGAAATGAACTTATCACGCGCGTTGCAGTGTTGATTAAACCATTTTAATGAAACGATAATATTGCGTTGTTGCAAGGTTTTGTGTAGGTATATCTTAAGCTTGATCGACGCGTCTAAAAAGGCCACTAAGGGTGGATTTCACCAATGAAACTGATCGCGATGAAGCTGCGTTCAAGGGTTGTCAGCAATGACGTATTATATATAGACACGTCATAAACCAACATCGCGGCGCTTAAAAACGGCGAAAATATTAAATAGCTACTAATACGCATGAAGGGAAAGAAAATTGTCACCGTACTGCGGGACGCCTGTTGCTAGAGCGAGATAAATATACATCTTCAGCTACGTCACAGGATAAGTAATAGTCAAATTGACAACCAAACAAACGTAGTGTCGCGTGACAGGTTGATGCGTAACTAAGCGCGATGTGGCCAATTAGCTTCATTTCATGTTGTCATTTTAGAGTGCGGACAACGTATCTATAGTTTTATATATCATTGGTTGTCAGTGTCAATATTCCATAGAAAATAATTACACAGACAGCTCGAAACGTGGTTCATATTTTGATCGCGTTCAGTTTCAGATTGACGAAATCTGCCCTTAATTAAGCAGAATCAGAAAGCACATCACGCTACCCGTCAATGTTTAATTTTTCCCAATCAACCTTGAACCTAGTACATTAGCGATATAGATGGAAATAACATATGGCAGATTGTTGTTTTTTTTTAATTCTTTTTTTATTTTTGATGGGTTTGCTCTTGACCTTAGTCTTGGTCAGAAATGACAGAGACAAAGTCTATGATGGAGCGAGCTTACCCAGAAGGAGCCTGTTTACTCTAACTTTGAAGAAATTAGGGTTGTAAGCGTTCGGAAATACAGACGCAGACAGAGAATTCCACTCTTTTGCTGTCCGCATTATAAAAGACGTTTATTATTATTATTATTATTATTCCTTTATTTCAGGCAACAGTAGCCCATACAAAATAAAATACACCTTTACAACAAAATATAAAAATAAACTAATACATATAACATATGAAAAACTAAGACACACGAAGTGACGGCGTCGTGTTACGCTGCGCGGTGTCACATAGCCTGCCACGAAAACGTCGGTAGACTACACCCTTCGGCCAAAACTCTTCCTTAAGGAACTTGTCGAGATGTTGTGTCGGAACCCGCACCACAAACGACTTGAAGTTGGTGTTGTGACGCGGTTCCAACTTCTCGACCCTCAAGGTCCAGTTGGTCTTCACCTTCATGTACTCCACGATCTCCTCAACCTTCGTGGAGTGATGTAGTCGGGACACATACAGCAACGTTGTAGGTACCGCTGCCCGTAACAGCATACTTGGTCCTGTCAGTCCAGTACCGCATTGATTGCGACAAGTAGGCTTCTTCTTCTTCTTCTGCACTTTGGTGAAGCCATCCTCATCACACTCTTGCTTCATTGGACAGCGCTGTGTCGGACTCTTTGGAAGGGTTTCACAGCGACGGTTTTTGTTTTCCCCTTTCTGCTGCTTAGGTAGTGACGCAGCTGGATTGTTTGCAGAAGCAATTGCGGCGTAAGCTAGTTTAGGGGTCGACGTAGCTACGAGTGTCGTATTCTCTGCCGCCGCAGGGGGGCAGGAAGCGGCGGGGCACGGTGCATCGCCCTCGATAATTGCAATCGACGGTGAATCCAATTTCACCGATGCAAAACTGCTGACTGATGCATTTTGCGCCCCATGACGTGTGTTAACATTGGCTTCGTCATTTGCCCTACTTTCCGAAACAGTATTGCGTAACAACACTATCTCGGCACGTAGTTCATGGATGGTAGTTTCCGACTTCTCCAACTTGCACTGCACATCGGCCAGGCTTGACTTCAGCGATGTAATATCCTTGAGCAGCCTGGTGACATCTACGTGATCGAATGTGACGGGCGGTAACTTATGTAGCTCCTTCGCTACGAAAGTTGGCACGTCGTCAGGATCGGTCACCTTTAGAAAGGTGATGATGTCTTGGATGCTCTTTTCTGTGCCGTCTCTCCTCCTAGATGGCATTTGATCGAGCTTCCCAGTTGTCCGGAAGAGTAACTTCTTGCCCATGCTGATATCGTCTTCTTTGAAGCTCGATTTGCAAATCTGCATGATGCTCACCTCGTCCTCGTCCTCGTCGTTTAGAATCGCTTAGTGCGAATTCGTGGAATAGCAACAAGGTAGGGCTGGTAAGCTGCAGTGCGTCTGGATGTCCGATGGTAGAAGGGTGCTGGTGTGGTTTATATTAAGATTCTGCTAATAAACGCCAGGGAGTGTTTGCAAGATGCATTTCTATTCTGTTACCACACACATAGAAATGAATCAAGTTAATATGCATAAATATTGTTAGAATTTCCAAAGGTCACACAAGAAGTTATGAATAAATTAAAGATGTTTATCTAAGATCAATAACAATAATTATATGACATCAAGTTTATTACTATAGAATATATTATATGTATTTTATTAATATTAAACATATTATTTCTAATACTTTTAATCCTTTTTTTTTGTACATCTAAAACAGTGTAAAGGTTGACTGGTAGATAAAGCATTGGTAAAATAAATATTCAAATTTTAATTGAATGACGTACTACGAGCACTAGAAGCTTTAAATTTAACTACGAACTTATTACAAAAATAGATGATGTCAATCAGAAAGCTATTAGATAAACTGAAATTAGGCTCAACACGCCAGCCATCCGTCGGAGTTTCAAACGATCAACGGCCCGAATGTACGACCCTGTAGGACCCCTCACATAGCGTGCATTAACAGTGGTGACGGGATGGCCAGTCTCTAGTATAAACTAGTCTCAAATATACAGTTGAAATAGAGAGGAGTGGCTAAAGAAAAACAGCAGCGTGGGTCAATCTTCAAGGTTAAGCAACACTTGCCGAGGTCAATCTATGGATGGGTGACCATCTAAACATACCATGACTCCTCGGAAAGCACGCTTAAGCCGTTGGTCCCAGCTGTCTTTGTAGATTTTTACTTGATGTTAAGATGGTCACCCATCCACAGACCAACCTCGGCAAGCGATGCTTAAGACGACCCACCGGCTGATCGACCTGTGCGGCTGTTATTAATTAACCACGAGCTCCATTAGAGACCTAAACAAATAAAATAAAAAACATTCTTACGTCCAAACGCAATTCCAGCGCAGATGACAGCTACCAGTATTAAATTCATTTTTGTTTCACTTTGCAGCCAGTACCCTCTGCAGCCGGTTCGTAGCGCCGACGCCAACTGACGACTAGCTATATTTATTCATGTGTTATAAGGAAAATCATTCGGTTTATAAACCTACAAATTGGTCTGCTAATAAAGGGTATTTTTAGTAGATAAATGCATAAATTAAATTAAAAAACTAAAATAACATTTTCCTTACCTTCTCTTAGGGTCCATACACATAGAAACGCTACATAGTTGCGCTGTGTTGTACTTAAGGTAACTGCTCCGTTGTTCTCGTGGTCGTAATTGCGACTTCTGAGCATGGAGTCCTGGGTTCGATGCCCAGGTCAGGTAAAAAGTGTTATTGGGAAAAGTGTTAGTGTATACAATGAACTCTATCTGTCAAATGCCTCTTGAAAACTTCTTCGGTAAAAATAAATATGTCAGCCACCCGACAGAGATAGTGGTGGAATACTCTATAACTAATTTTCTACTATACAATCTATATAAATAAAAATGAATCGCCGAAATGTAAGTACGCGCATAACTTCGTAACGACTGATCCAAATTGGATAGTTAATACTTTTATAGTTGTGTTCGTTATTGTCAGGGCGATGTTTGCATGATAGAAAAACATAAGAAAGTTGCCAGATGACGGGAGCGAAGCCACGGGGGACAGCTAGTTTGAGATAATACTATCAATCATTAGCGCTGGGACTGGATTTTTCTACCTTACTCTTTTAAAACCTTTGGTAACTGAATACATTTCATAATGAAACCAAGGGTTTTGGATTCAAAATTGTTCCAAATCAGCTCTATTTTGCATTTCAAGAAACACCCGCTGTTAGATACATTAAAATTACCATCGAACACGGTTTGCTAATCTAGCTCTCCAATTCCGGCGCACTTAGTGCGCCACAGAGTCAGTGCATATTCGGACAGCAAACCGGGTGCATTCGCCAGCCTATCATTAGCCATAAAAAAAAAAGATAATAAATTAAAATAATTTATTTCATTTTAGCGTAGCTTAAAGTACTAAAAATAAACTGTCTTTCACTAGTGAAACAAAGCGTTTTAGTAGCCATCTAAATAGTCTATACCACGAAGTCGCGACCCCACCACACACAATATCCAGAAATCAAATAAATGATGATTATTGATGATGTTAATTATGTACATGTGTATGATGTGTGTTGGCCCTTACGTATAAACTCAGATATAAATCATAAACAAAAAAAAACCTGTATCTCCACAGTGACTTTGTCTCTGCCATGTCTGACCTAGACTAAAGTCAAGATTTAACCCGAATAAATAAAAAAATAAATGTCAACGATTCATCAATAAGAATAAAACAAAGTAAGCTAAAATAAGTTACATCATTGATATCTGTTATTAAATTTGCTTTTAGGGTTCCGTACTCAAAGGACAACCAACGGAACCCTATTACTTAGCCTCTGCGCGTGTATTCATCCATCCATCCGTCCATCCGAAACTCTAACTCGCACTTGATCAGTGTTTTAAGTTTAAAGATATTTATTCTCAAAAAAGACACAAAGTCACTTACGTGAGAACAATGTTTACCTTATGCTAGGTATAATTGAGTTCGTCAATAAAATAAATTTAGTTTTTCACGCATCCAATGCATTCCCTTATGTGTAATTATTTGCCTCGTTATTATTTATTTATTAATTAAATATTGGGCTAATTGCTTCTTAAATGCATTGAATGAGTGTACATTTTTTATGCATGACGGTATATTGTTGTACAACTGTGCTCCTTGAAATGTTAAATTCTTCTTACCGAACTTAGTTCTCATTTTTGGTAAGATAAGTAAACTAGCTCGACGTGTGCTACGTTGGGTTACTTGCTTGACTTTAGTAAACGACAGATTTGTCTGTATACTTTTGTTAAGAGCTTTCCAGATATAAATACAAGTGTTGTAAATATATAGTTGTCTAATGTTCATTATTTTTGTTTCTTCTTACACTGTGCTTGTTGATGTTAAATATGGATACTTAAAAATCATTTTTACTTATTTGTTTTGTGCAACTTGGAGATTATCTAGCTTTGTTTTGGCCGCACTGCCCCATACTTCAACCAGATAAAGCAGGTGTGGTTTTACTAGGGTGTTATAGATGGTGTGACGCAGTCTATGTGGAATGCATCGAACTATATTTGTAAGGGATCCAAGTAGTGACGAAAGCTTGTGATGTTTTAGGGTTCCTAACATCCGTTAAAAACGGAATTCTTATAGGATCACTAGGGTGTCTGTCTGTCCGTCTGTTACAGCCAGTTTTCTCTGGATTGACTGGACCAATTTTGTTGGAATTTGATATACATAATTATGGACTTAGTAACCCGAATACGAACGTATTACGTAAATAAATATTTTTTTTTCATTTTTAAAGGGCAAATTAGAAAAATAATAATAATAACTGTATCGTGTGACACATCAAATGACCCCTTCATTTGATGTGTCACACGATACAGTTAGGTACTAACTGTGAGGTTATTAATTATATTTTTTTTTTCATAATTTTGAAACAATAAGTTTCGAAGTTATTTAAGAAACTAGACCATAAATGACCATTTCTCTAATTTATCTCCGAAACTAATGACTTTACATGACAATACATAAAGATTACAGAAATATTATAAAAAATCTGTAGTGTTAAAATAATATCTATATACATATAATAAAATGGTAAATCTTGAGCCGTATGTTTACGATTGGCGCGAAAACTACTGAACAGATTTTGTTCAAATTTTGTATAAATAATCCTTATAGGTATAGTCAACACATAGGCTATATATTATCACGCTATGTGCTATGGAGGTCGAGCAATAGTCAAAAATGTGTGTTTTGAACGAGAAAGTGCACATGGTTCGAACCCCGCAAACAGATTTTATTTTTGTATTTATTTTATCTTTTGAACTGGTTTTTTACACCATAATATTGCCAATCTAATAATAAAAATTGGTTATTGCGCACTAAGAGTAACATTTGACTTATAATTTGACATTTTTCCAAATTGCTCAGCGAGGAATTGTTATAAGAAGCCACAACATGTTACAAAATTGCACATACTTATTGATCTAACCTTAGTAATGATTACCATCACGCTATACCTTTGGGGAAGTAAGCAGTGAAAAACCATGACATAAATATGATAGACTATTTTAAACTATTAGCCAACAGCAGTCGTAGCCCGGCGGGTTGAAGACTGCCTTTCGAACGACATGGTGTGGGTTCGTATCTCATCAGTCGCAATTGCTCTTGGATTTTATTTAACTTATGCATTTCCTTACTTTTCTCATTCTTATTATTTTCAAATATTTATAACATATTATTGTTTTATTTTGTATGCCAAAATATAAACGCCAGCGTTTTAAAGTATAACAGAACCAATTTTCTGTCTATCTGTAGGTATTCCTTTTCACATCACGTTAAAAAAGTACAAAATCGCATGAATATAACGTTAACACATAAACCTGATAGGAATTGTAGCAATGTTTTAGAAGGATTAAACTTATCTACTACGTAACGCCGATACCCGTAATGCCATCCTTGACCGAAATAGTACCTACTATCAACAGGTTGAAAATTACACCGAAACATATTTTTTTAGTAAGTAGTGTGGTACTTTCCAAGGAATAAAACACCATTATATTTTGAAGGTATTAAAAAATGTAAGTACTTAAAAGATTTCTTTAGAATGAACTTCTATTTTAATGTAAAAAAAAACCGGAAAAGTGCGAGTTTGACTCGCCCACCGAGTGCAAGGTATTATTTGAAACTAGCTTCTGCCAGCGGCTTCGCCCGCGTGATCCATAGGGAACATGTTCCCGGGAATAAAAGTAGCTTATGTGCTATTCCAGACTATAATCTATCTTTGTTCTAAATTTCATTAAGATCCGTTAAGTCGTTCTGGCGATTGAGTAACAAACAACCAAACTTTCACATTTTTTTTTTTTTTCATTTTTTCTATTGATTGTAGCGTGATGAAAAGTATACTATAACCTGCTCAGGAGTATGAATAATAATTGTACCAAGTTTCGTTAAAATCCGTCGAGTAGTTTTTGTTTCTATAACGGTTATACAGACAGACAGACAGACAAAAATTTTACTGATTGCATTTTTGGCATCAGTATTGATCCCTAATCACCCCCTGATAGTTATTTTGGAAATATATTTCATGTACAGAATTGACCTCTCTACAGATTTATTATAAGTATAGATAGATAGATAAAGGCATTTTTTTAAGTATTTATTAATTGCATTAAATGTGTAGTTTTCAGATTTTTAAGTTCTACGTCAACGGAAAATACCCTATAACTTTTCATTACCTTCAGAGTGTCGAAATGTACATTTTATGTAGCATAAACGGCCGTATCTTTATTTTACGTTGACTTAGAAGTTTGATTTTTTCACAGCTTCAAGGAACTGTAGTTCTGAGTATATTATTTCAACTCAATACCTCCTACCGTTCCCGAGATAAAAAGTCTTGAGACAGACGAACGAACGGTCAACAAAGTGATCCTATAAGGGTTCATTTATTCCTTTTGAAGTACTTACAGAACCCTAAACAAAAAACTCCGTACTTAAATTTGACAGTTCTACATCATATTCCATAGATGGCGTTATACATTTGATATCACTTTTTTATCGTGGAATTTGTTCGAAAGAGTCACCGCGGCGCTGGAACACAAAGTGCATTAGATGGAACATGTATGCGTTTTAGTCAGTAAGAGTCTGACACACCCTCCTGCTTTGTCTAGAGCGGGAGGAGTCATTTGATGATTTCCCATCCTTTAATAAAAGGGGTCACGTCATAACAACCACGATTAGATGGCAAAGTCCCATGGTAGAGGAGTCGAATAAGAGTTGCAATAGCTCCGCTGCTTATATTGGGTTTCTAGGTTTAAAAATAAAAAATTGTTACGATTTGCGTTCCTAGATCGAAATAAATAAAAAATCAACTTGATTCATCAAGATTGGTGTGAGTTTCAAGAGCATGGTTAAGTCATTTTAGATGATAGTGCTGACCGGTTGCTTCATAGCCTGGATCCATTTCTTCTGTGTACAGCCATCAATACGCAGAATATTAAGATTTTTTTTCAGATTAAGTTTTATGATTTCTATTTAGAAATTTCAAAACTTTGCAAAGGCACTCGGCTGAAATTCACATAATATATACAACAAAATGTTCTATTCCCAGTGAGCATATGAAACATCATGACCAGCCCAGGGCCAGAAATTATGCATTGCGGGCTTTACTCTCCAGTGGATCAAGGGGAACTGTAGATCCCTAGGCTTTTTTTTTTAAACGTTGATTAACACTAGGGATTTCTCCTGTATCTTGGGTGCGCTTACAAACATACGAAGTCATATACACAAACAGCCAGACCCGGAACAACTATCTGTAGGTCATACAAATATTTGTTCCGTGCGGGAATCGAACCCACGACACACGATGCAGCAGCCAGTCGCTCAACCACTGCGCCAATCGTGTCGTGCATTGACGACACAGACCAACCCGCTAAAATAGGTTTTGACGTAGTAGAGCTTTATTTTTAAGGATGGTATATCGTCAAATGACTCCTCTCGCTCTGGGTAAAACAGGAGGAACTGTGTCAGACTCCTATTGACTAAAACCCATCCGTGTTCCTCCTAATGCTCTTTGCGTTCCAGGGTCGCGGTGACTCTTTCGAACAAATCCGCAACCCCGGTACTGGCCCGGCAGATAGGGCCCGCTAGCCCCATTTGTTTTAATGAAAACTCCTTGGCACGCGTGGAACACAGCGCACAGCTTGACATAGCTATTTTAGACTGCCTGCAATCTATAGCCGAATTCACGTACGAAACTGAAAATTCAGGTCCAGCTCTACCACCTTTGGGCACGCCACAATTGCGGCTGTAAGTCCCCTTATGAGGAGTGGCAAAAGCGGCGCCACAGCGTCCTCACCTTTCGCCTGACGCAGGTACTAACCGGTCACGATTGTTTCGGGAGATAACTATTTCGGATTCAGTGGGAGAACACGACCGGGTGTCAACACTTTGAGGATCACCTGGATGATACGGTGGAACATAAGGTGGATGTCTGTTCTTCATGGGCGGAGCACCACCGGTCCTCATCGAGGCGATAGGTGGCGGCGACCTCTCGCGACCGGCCCTGATTCAATCTAGGTCCGGAGCGAGGATGCATGGGAAGCGGAGGCGGACACCTCATTTTGCGAAGCAGTAATGCTAGCGAAGGAGGAGGCCGAAAGCGTGAGAGAGAGTGAAATCTCACGGCCCAGCCGCCGCAACAGAAGAAGACGCCCTGGGCGACGGGAGTAACCGGGCGATTCCCTGCCACCTTAGGCGCGGGCCTGCGGACGGCGAGCGTTGGGTGGCACGCTGTCTGATCAAAACCAGACTCGGGTCAACGGCGCGTTGTGTTCCACGCGCGCTTCTAAGAGATGCCAGTATTGTAGATGGGGCCAACTATGGCCAATGCCTGCCAGGGTTGCGGAATTTGTTCAAATAGTCACCGCGGACCTGGAACGCAAAGGGCACTAAGAGGAAAACGGATGCGTTTTAGTCAGTCAGAATCTGACACTCCGTTATGCTTCGCCCAAAGTGGAAGAAGTCATTTGATGATTTCCAATCCATAAAAAAAGGCTGGCTAACTTAGCCTGGACACCTGCGCACAACGCGAACGGACAGAATAGGAGTCTAACATGGTGCGGATACCGGAGTCTGTACAGTAGTATAGTAGTGTCGGTGAAGTACGAGTATCTGTTGCAGGGGTAGATTGCTGTTCCGGTTGGTGTCTTCCCATGGCCAACCCACGTTTCTCATAACGAAAAATTATTAGGGCTGGTGGAACAGAAGAGATGAAACAGCCAGTGCCTTGCATAACCCCCTTCCAAGTTCTTAATGCTAAGAGAAATCAAGCAATGCTAGATATTTTACTGTTCCTATATCTTAGAGATCTAACCTAACGACAACATTTTACTTTCCGACATACACGCGAACGAAGTCGCGGGCAACAGCTAGTTATATAATAATCATAAAAACAAGTAAATCAATGTAAAAGCTAGGTAAACATAATATCAATTATGACACATACTATAAACAAGCATACCTACATGTAGTTTAACCTTAAGGAGTTTATACACTTCACCTCCGGCTATTTAAAAAAAAAATAAAAAAAGTCTTAACTTTTTTTTTTGTTTACGTCTTAGTACAATTACAAATGGCTTGGTTCGATTTTTGTGAATAATGTCTGTTTTGTTCTTTTTCTTGATTCTCGGGACCACCAGCTTATATGTACCTTCCGAAGCACGGAATCAAGTTATTAATACAAACTAGATGCAAAAAAGGACCAAAAATTGAGCCTTGTTGTACCCCAATTTTCACGTTTAATAATGTTGAATTGCTGTCGTTTAAATGAACTAGGTAAATCATGATCACCATGTATGTTTTAATAAATGTACCTAGGGTCTTTTACTCAAACATAATGTATAGATGATAAGATAAAATCAAACCTACCGTACACTTAGAACGAGAGTCTGCACCACACACGAAGTGCACCTGCATTGCGACCCGACACTTCATCACCAAACATGGCAGGTTCGCCATGTAAAGTTGGGTATTAGAGGAGAATTAAACGCTCTGAGTGCTGGTTCATAACTCTCATTTATTAGTAATTATTGGTATTTGAATATATATGGTATTGACGAGTAACATGATATAGGTAGGTAGGCAACCTTAGAACAATCAAGCAATCATAATGAATACATGTGAAGATAAAATCAAACCTCTCCGGGAAAATTACAATGACAACAAAAAAGTTTTGGAGGTAAAAAACAAACTTCCTTGATATTTTATTTAATCTTCAAAAAAACAAACAGAGACAAAATGAACTTTTGTCTATAGGCGATGTACTGTATCTACGTGATTCTGTTTGTGATACAAGTTAAACTTTGCACAACCTCCTTAGCAATGCCATTTTGATTTTGGAGATTTTTCACACACAAACTGAAGTTTCTCAGAACCGACGTCGTCCAAATAGCCATTTTTAAGAAAAGCTCCTCGATTTTGGGTGCCTCCTAAATTGTCAGGCTGTCCGGGATGCCAGTTGTTGTACACCTTGTCCATTCTTTGACCTAGAAGATACAAACATTTTACCAAGTTCGAATTCACAATTTCTTTAGCGAATTATAATACTGTTTGTTTTGTCATTAACTAGCTGATGGCCGCAGCTTCGGCCGCTTGACAAATTATATACTAAAACCTTCATCGGGGACTATCCATTGGTGAAAACAGCATGAAAATCGGTGTAGTAGTTTTTGGAGATGCGGCGGAGGACTTTTTTTTTATAATAGTGATCGGCACGCGTTTGACCTTAATTTCATCTGATGGAAACGATGCCTACCATTGCCTAGAAATATTTAATCAATTCACTCTTGAATTAAAGACTGCCGGAATGTTAAAAACACATATACCAGCAGCCATTTCTACTCCTTAACTGTACCAGCAGTCGTACAATAAAACTATTCCCAAAACGTCTTGTGCGGATGGGTGGGATGTCCAGTAAGTACCGATGTTACCAAAGCTGTACATCTAAATGAATTCTTACGGTAATATTGTGCTAAGATGCCCCGAAGCAGTTTTTTAATTGCCCTGAAGCAAGTATTAGGGTGCTGAAGTGGAAGTGGGCCGGCCATGCCTGTAGACGGACATACGGCCGATGGAGCAGACATGTGTTATAGTGGAGACCGCGTGTGGGCAAACGTAGTGTGGGACGCCCTGCAGCATGATGGACTGATGGTTTAAAGAAGGTGGCTGGCAGCGGATAGATGCGGACTGCTCAAGACCGGGATGGTTTTCGCTCTTTAGGGAAGGATTACGTTTAGCAGCGGACGGCAATTGGCTGATATTCACCATATTCTATATTCTTCGTACCCTACTGTGTAAGAAGAAATGACAGTGTTTAGAGTTAAAAAAAAGATCTCATACCGTGAATAGTAGTCCAAACGCGTTCAAGTCCCCATGCTCGAAGACCAACGTGAAATCGGAAAAACTCATCAACATCCTCCGGGAACATTGTCTTGATGAAGTTGGCCTCTACTTCGTCATTCAAGATGACCAGGTGACTCTCCTCATTTGCACATATCCCGTAAGCACGGCTCCAATTCAGTTTCTGCCGATGGACCTTGTAACAACTGCCTGTACGCTGATTGAGTTGGTACTCTGAAATATTTTAAGAATTTTATTTATATTAACATTAGAGCAACTGTGCTCTAATGTTCTTGGTACTTGGAAATTGTTAGAGTTTCACCCTTTTTAACCGATTTCATAAAATGCGGGGGTTCTCAATGCATTGGTTACCTCCTCCTGTAAGCTAGCAGTTATGCATATGTCAAAAGTACATGCCATTCTATATTTTGTTGATATGTTGTTGTGTTGTGAGAAAAAAGAGAGGTAGCTCTGGGATCTCAGTCTATCAACTTTCTTTAATTCTTTATTGTACACTAAAAACAGCTTAATATAATTATTACATACAGTGATGGAAAGTTCATGTACAAAGGCGAGCTTAACTCAAAAATGAGTTTTCTCCCAGCAAACCTTTGAGTGGTAGAGAAAGATGACAATGGAGGGTAGGATCCAGTGCACATTATTTCAAATTTTATAAATAAATAAACCTACATACATATTACTACAATGATTATACACATACATAAATACGAATATTATGTCAAAACCGAAAGGAAATGCTCTTTCCTCTTGAAGACGTCAAGAAAAGGGCTGTCGTGTATGCAGTGTGGAAGCGAGTTCCAGAGACGCTCTGCAGTAATAGAGAAGGAGCCACCATAGCGACTAGAATTGTGACGCGGAGTACGAAGAAGAAGAGAAGTGGTAGTGCGACATGGTTTACCCCTCGGGATAAGGTACTCAAAGCGATCACGAAGGTATTGAGGAGAATTGGGATTGTGAAGGATAGTATAGAGAAGGGATAGGATATGTGTATCTCGCCGACGCCGAATCGGCAGCCACTTCAATTTGGTCCGAAATTCCGACACGTGGTCGTATTTCCGGAGGCCAAAAATAAAGCAAATGCACAAGTTCTGCAGTCGCTCGAGCTTGTTCAGGAGTACCTCAGTAGCATCTAGAAAACAGACATCTGCATAGTCTATAAGTGGTAGAAGAAGACATTGAGCAAGACTGACCTTAGTGTGAAATGGTAAGAATTTTTGGAGACGTTCAAGAGACTGAAAAGTGTAGAATACCCTCCTACTAACATCAGCAATATGAACCTCCCAAGAGAGGCCAGTATCAATATGAACGCCAAGATTTTTAGCGCTTTTGGAGTATAAGATAGGTACCGAGTCATACAATACTGGCGGCAGAGACTGATGATCCAATAGGCTGAGCATTAGTTGGGTTAAGCAAGAGTCCAAAAGATTTAGCCCACATGTTAATATTTTCAAGGGCATCATTGATGGCAGCCACAGCCCCAGCCAGTTCGCCCACTTTAAAATGTCGATATAGCTGCAAGTCGTCTGCATAGAGATGATAGTTAGAAGTTAGGACCTTAGTGATTAAGTATTTACATTAATAAACACAGAGAAGAGAAGAGAAGAGGAGAGAGGACGCCACCTTGAGGAACACTCGCAGCCAAATCACACCATTCAGAGGAATCCTCGTCAGATCGAACAGACTGCGAGCGGCCCCGAAGATAGGATTTAAACCACTCAATTACTGGTACGGAGACATTAAGGGAGGAAAGGATTCCCAAGAGAATATCAAAATCAACTGAGTTAAAAGCACTGCTGAAGTCCAGTAGAACCAATACTGTAAGACATTTGTTCTCCATAGCCAGCCTAATGTCATCAATAATTTTGACTAAAGTTGTGACGGTACTATGTCCAGGTCTAAAACCAGATTGGTATGGACTCAGCAATGCATTAGAGGACAAAAACTTAGACAGTTGTTTCTGAACAATACTCTCGAGGACTTTGGAAAGGACTGGGAGAATAGATATTGGACGGAACTGGGATGGAGATGTGGGATTAGCCACTTTAGGGAGCGGTAGGGCATGAGCTCTCTTCCAGGCTGAAGGAAAGGAATTAGTGAAGATAGAAAAATTTACTATATGAGTTATGACAGGAAGTAGTTCAATCAAAATAGGTAGGAACATTTGGAGTTGAAGACCATCGTCACCTACCGCCTTAGTCGAGATGGATTGGATACATTTCTTAATGTCTACCTCAGTAACTGGGTGGAAAAAGAACGAAGTATTTGCAGGCAAAGGAAGAATAGAAAGATCATGTAGAGTGGAAGATTTAACATGGGAATCGAGTGTAATAGGTGCCTTAGAAAAGTGAGCATTAAGTGCATTGAGGTCCATTTTATCTGGAGAACTCTTGCTAGGCGATTTACCAATTCCTAGAGACTTCAAAAATTGCCATACTTGTGTTGTATTAAAGTTTTCAATTGAGTTGTGAATGTGGCGTCTTTTTGCATTCCTACACAGACGACTGCAGCGATTACGAAACTTCTTATAATGATCCCAATTTTCCTCAGTGGGACGCTTCCTGTACAACCGCTTAGCCTTGTCACGCTTAGCTATCTGATTTTTTATTAATGGGGATAGCCATGGAGCAGGAAGGTGCTTCACTCTCACCTTTTTAAGGGGAGCATAATAATAATAATAATATAATAATATCCTTGGACATTTCACACAACGCCATATAGTCCCAAGCTAAGCAACCTAATGCTTGTGTTATGGTAACGAGATGGCTGATAAACTACTTATATACATTTTTTTTTTTGTAAATACATACATATTATAGATAAAAAAACACCCAGACTCGGAACAAATACTTGTAGGTCGTACAAATATTTGTTCCGTGCGGGAATCGAACCCGCGACACGCTGCGCAGCAGTCAATCACTCAACCACTGCGCCAACCGAGTCGTCGGCATGAGTCTCGGACAAGTCTAACATAGTTCTGCTGAAGACTGATACCATAGTAACTATAGCCTCGCAGCTGAATACAGAAGACCAGTCAATGTTTTTAAAACTACGAAAAAAGAGAAATTTGGCCTTGCGTTTAGGTGGTCGAATCTTATAAGAAAGATAGATGAGGTCATGGTAGGAAAAGGGAGCAGGAAGCAGCTGTCCATGTAGGGCTACTTTGTTAGGGTCAGAGACTAGAATGAGATCTAAGAGAGAAGGAGTAGAGTGAGGAGCCCTGTGAGTAGCATTGAGTGGAAGAGCGTTCAAATTGACAGAAGAGACATGTGTTTGCAGTTTACGGCTGCGCGAGTCTCCCTTCAGCAGACAAGTATTGAAATCTCCGAGAATAAGCGTGTGGTCATATAGTGGGGAAAGATTTTCCAATTTCGTTTCAAATGAGGAAAAATAGTCGATTTGACAGGAGGGACTGTAATAGACGCCCAAAAGTAACTTTGAATGCTGAAAGTCTATTTCAAGAAACAGGTGTTCAGCAAACTCTGTGTAGACACTTTGGAGATTGGTCTAGAATCTTGTAAGTGATATCACCACGGAGATAAATGGCGACCCCTCCACATCCCTTGCCTGTTCTGTCATTACGCACGATTTTGTATCCAGGCAGAGAATACTGCGTGGAAGGAAGTTCAGGCTTCAAAAAAGTTTCGGATACAAGGACAGCATGAACCAGATCTGAGTCAAAGGAAGATAGTAGATCGGAGTAGTGAGCAGGAATGCTTTGAGCATTTATGTGAATAGCATTAAAGAATTTGCGACAGTTGGAGAAAGTAGAAGACAGATGGTCTCGAAGAGTCAGAGAAATGTCGTCACTAAAAGCACTGGCAAAGCTCTGATCCGACGCACAGGAGGATGAACACGAGAAGAAACGGTCACTAACGAAATCAATTGACATAATAAACTTAAACTAAAATAAATATCAAAATCATAAGCAGTCTATTATAATATATATCTTCTCAATCTTTCAACATTTTTGTGAAATCGCACCCTTAAACTTAACAGCTACTTTCGAATACATACTTTGAGTTAAAAGGAAATGACTAGTTTCTGCCTAGGCGAGTGCGGGATCATGAACAAGATTACAGTTTTTACACAAATATTTTTCTCCATCCTGAAGACCATAGCGGGAAGGTACGACTCTCCTTTGTTAAGGGATGTTGTTCGGAGATGTATCTCGAACAACATCCTTGTCTCTAAATAAATTATAAGTTTACTAACATAGGAATAAGTTATCTTTTTGTTTACTAACACATATGGATGTTGCTTATCCGAAATAAAGTTTTATTTTTATTTTTTATTTAAATATAAAATACGTTGCTGCGCTTCTAATGGTGAGTGAGTGAACCGTAATCCAACGGTTTGGTGTGGAAAAGAGGTGGCAATGCATTAGAAATAACCATGGTGTGTGGATGATAATGGGCAGCTTTGATTGTTTAACATCAGAAGACCCGAATACTCATTTACCCCTTTGATGGTAAAAAACCTATATAAGAAAGATTTAGGTAGTTAAATAGAGGTAAACAATCTTAATGTGAAGTTTTTTACACATAAAAAAATACAACCGGCTTCCAAAAAAAAACACTACAAAGTAAAAAATAACTTTATTTTCGGAAGCCGGTGTTTTTGTTACTTTCTTCGTATTTTGACACCGAATTCCGAAATTAAAGTTATTTTTACTTTGTTGTGTTTTGTTTTTGGAAGTCGGTTGTATTTTTTTGTAAAAGTTTTTATTTTTCCCTTTTTATTGGTACCTCACACCTAATAACACCACTGCAAAATCGCAGAAAAGCAAAAGACGCAATTTCGATTACTTGGATGGCATAAAACCATCAACCAAGTAGATGAATTCCAGCTATTTCGATTTAAAATCCAAAGTTCGTAACCGATTTTGATAAAATTTAAATGGGACCAATTTTTTCAAGGAATTTTTCAAATTGGTTCATAATTGTCGGAGTTAAGAGGTAATAAACATAAAAAAAAATACAATCGAATTGAGAACCTCCTCCTTTTTGGGAAGTCTATTAACAAACAATTAATAAAAAACTGTTTAAACTGATGGATCAATTGATTAAGTAATTGTTTTATTTACATTGGTTTCTGATTTTATTTTATTTTTGAACTGATTTTTTACCAAAGAAACATTATCAAGAATAGTTTTTTTTACTTTAACTTAACTACCTAATCTTTTCTAGTTAAGCACCTCGGTGACGTAATAAATACTAGAAAATCATTCTTAAATTCGATAATTACATAGCGCCATCTCTTATCGAAAAGCAGAGTTATTTAGTGAAAACTTATATTTATTTTTCTCAGTTTCCTTAGCCTTTAGACTCGTGAAACTTTTTTATCTGTAAACTACAGAATGTAAAATTTCCGTAAATATGACAACATTTGCAGCACATTGATGTTGATACCCAGGCACGCTCCCATGGTGTCACTGGTCATGTCTTTTAATTAAGCACTGTCCAGTTTGATCAATGACGGAATCGCATTCATGTTTGCCATAGTTATTTCTAGACACAATCATTTCTCAGTTTTGTAGTGTTTTGCTGAAAGTTGCTAATATATACTAAACTCACCATCATCAAAGGTGCCACATTCGTTCATCGTTCGATTGTCGAGTTTCTTGTAACATATGTAGGGTAGTGTGTTGTTGCATGATGAATAGTACACGCTGCCGTCGACAGACATAGTGAGGCAGTCTCCGGTGGCAGTGACGTCACCACCTGAACCCCATTTTATATCCATGTCTGACAGTGGCATTCCTGGAAAATGCACGACAACAACTTTTACGTTCATAAATTAATACCTATATGTGTGCATGGTAAGTCCCTACGTGGCTTTGCAAAATCATCCACTAACTTTATTAATTGTTGACCAAGAAAAAATTTAATATTTTAATCTAATCTTTGGTAAAATTTATGGTATGATCTAAATTGGGTCCTGGAAAATCATCTTATTTTAATAAGATATGTATCGATTTTAAAATATCATAATCTAAGGCTGTGCTCGAACGGCCCACTCGCAACAACCAATGGTGGCTGTCGCGCACCACGTCCTTTGTCCAAAGGAAGGTGGTCAGTAGATGCCACTAGTAGTCGTAGCGTGTAGCCGCCACTGGTGACATGTCACGGATACTGAGTAACGCATGACCTTCAATGGTGACGTGTCGCAGACACTGGATCGCGTGTGGACAACACTCACTACACGTGTGCGGCGATTCCATACAAAACGTGTAAATAATTCCTGTCGTCATCTGCCTAGCCTTTTCCCAAGTAAATTGGGGTCGGCTTCCAGTTAAACCGGATTCAGCTGAATACCAGTATTTTACGTGAAGCGGCCGGACCTCCTCAACCCATTAACTTGGCAACACGGTACTCCTTGGCAAGACTGGTTTCAGATTTTCTTGCTTCTGACTATCCGTAACGACTGCCAAAGATCTTCAAGTGACAGCCGGGACCAACAGCTTAACGTGCTTTCCGAGGCACGGAGGAGATCCGGTAAGTTAAGATGGTCACCCATCCAAAGACCAAACTCGGCAAGCGCTGCTTAACCTTGAAGATCGACCTATGTGGCTGTTGCTATTTAGCCAAAAAAAAAATAAAAACACATGAAAACACCAAACTAAATCACAAAACTTCAACCAAATCATGTGACTGACCTTCTACAGAGGCGAAGTGTCCTTTAGAGTGCAAGTCGTGGATGCCCAGGAAGATGCGACTGTTTACACCAAATTGTTCTATCTGTGACTGGAATGCATTAGCCAGCGATTTTTTCAGCGGAGACACCAACACTGCGCCTGTAACGTGGCACGTATTCTGTAAAAAGCTCAACGTGAAACTAAGGTGAGGAGAAAATGAAGTGAGCTTCTGTCAACTCATCCAATGTAGATAGTATGACCACCGCAGATCGATTCTGGAAAAATCCTCATCGTGAAAAGAGATAGCTGTGATGTCAATAGGGTATCATATTAAAACAATCTAATCAGGTAGTGACGAATGTTTTGACGCCATATTTTAGTTAGCAGTTTTATTTTATATTTTAAAGTAAAATACAGGGTTATTTGTAAAACACCGCCAATCTCTCATCTCAGGACTATGTTACTAACATCATAATCAACAAGTTTTGTTATAAAAGTCAATAATATATAAAACTATAGGTACGTTGTCCGCACTCTAAAATGACAACATGAAATGAAGCCAATTGGCCACATCGCTCTTAGTTACGCACCAACTTGTCGCGCGACACTACGTTTGTTTTGATTTCAATTTGACTATTACTTATCCTGTGACGTAACTGAAGATGTATATTTATCTCCCTCTAGCAACAGGCATCCCGCCGTACGGTGACATATTTTCTTTCCCTTTCTTCATGCGTATTAGTAGCTATCTAGTATTTTCGCCGTTTTTAAGCGCCGCAATGTTGGTTTATGACGTGTCTATATATATTACGTCATTGATAAAAGTACGAAATCTATGCGAAGCAAAATAAAAAGGAGGAGTTCGTTGTTGATCATGATGTTAGTGACATAGTCCTCAGAGGTTATCGGTGTTTCACGAAAAACCCTGTATAGTTTGTCCTTTATATGTATAAATATTAGGTAGTCCGTCAATTTCCATAAAATATTGACACGTATTTATTGTTTTTATTAAATCAATAAAACGCATCAAAGATCAACCCCCACTCCTAAGGGCTTGTGATCTCACTTTTCGATAAAAAGTGTTGAGGAATGAGTCGTCACACGAGTTTTTAACGCAAAAATATCTGCCCACTATTTTTTTGGAAATCTACCAGACTCATTCGATTTTTTAAGTATAATAACCCTAATGAGGTTAATGATTGTCAGCTCACCCGTATTAGACCGGTGAGGTTGTTAAATAATGGAACTGCCTATGTGGGTTTTCAGGAAAATTTACTCCACCAGTTGGCGCAACTTAGGCGAGAGTTCCTCTTCATTGAAAAAGTGACTTTGACATTAACAACATTGAAATTGACATGGACAAATGTCAGAAAATAAGCGATTTGATAGGTTGTTTGTGTCTGACGCCTCAGCGCTGCCACCTGATGCTCGACATTACAGAGAACCGTCATTCCGTAAAAATGTCACCGTAACAATACTTAAAGGTGAAGGGTGCTAGAAGTCAAATGTCATTCCACCGGGTCAGCGGGTCTATAAAGGCCACTTTAGCAGAATCAGAAAGCCAATCACGATACCCGTCACTGTCAAATTGTCCCAATCAACCTTGAACCTAATGCGTTAGCGATAAGATGAAAATGAAATTTAAGATTGTTGTGTTTTAATAATTATTATGATTCTACAAAAGGGGCCTTTGTTTGTAATTGTGAGTTTATATATGTCAATCTTTACCGTCACGGTAACAGCTCAAGAAGGCTTCCTCCCAAACTACAGGCGTCCGGTGCAGTGTGAACCAGCCATCGATGACAAGCTGACATTGAACAAAATCTGGAAGTAATTGGAAATATGTAGATAATATATGTAATTTAACAGGCAGTTACTGTGAACTCCTTGGCTGCACGTACAAATAATTATACAAAATCCTTTATTTCAAATAGACCAGTTACAGGCACTTTTGAATAGTCAAGGTCTGTCAGTCATTGAAACTCCAAAAACGATGTGGCTGTGCGAGGTACAGAGCTTAACCCTTTATCGCATACTGTATCAAATATGAAACACTACGAGTTTTCACAGATAAATAATTTTTGAGCCTTCTTTGTACAACGTTAGCTGTCCTCTAATGCCCATACCCAGCGTTCGTGGGTACATCACATGTAATATTTTTTGTTTTTATTTTTGTTTTCTTATTTACCTAATTCTGATCGTTTGGAACTTATGTAGGTATTTAGTTTTTTTATTATTATTTGCAGGCACTTGGCACGCAAGCGGGCGTGATATTCCTTTAGATAGCGATGATGAGGAGCTGACCGATGATGAAGATTATACTTTACCGCCCAAAGGCGTAACCATCGAAGAAACAGAATTGGAGACCGATTTTTCTGATAAAAGTGAAGATGAAGGGAGTCACACTCAAGATGCATTGGAGACAATATATCTTGAAGACGATATTGAATATGAAAGTATGAGAAGTGCTGAAACTATGAATGGCATCCCAGAAGCGTCAACTTGTATAACGGTATAACGGACAAAAACAGAAAAACACAGGGACAGACAAAAAAAAAAGGCAAAAAAAAGAAAAATTTAGTTGGACCGACAACACAATTACTTATAAGAGCAAGGATGTTGCGTTTATGGGCTGCACCAATCTACCCGATAACATAATGAGCCCAGAGTCACCAATACCTTTTTTCAAATATCTGTTTCCAACCAGTGCTATTCATCTCATACATGAACAGAGTAATCTGAATGCAGAGCAGTTGCAACCGGAAAAAGCAAATTCTATAACGTGTGACGATATATCCAAATTTGCCATCTACGCGACACTACTGGGGCGAAGGTACTTAAATCGAAAAAATAGCTTCTCTCCTTACTTCAACAAGTTTGAAGAAATCAAACGGTTTTTGCACTTTTTTGATAAAAACCAAAGAACTTCCTAAAACTGACCCAAATTGCGATCGACTGCAGAAATTAAGACCGCTTCTGGACATTCTGAGAGCACAATTATTAACAGTCCCTATATAAAGAACAGGACCTAGCAATAGTTGAGCAAATTATACCCACAAAATCCAAAACATCTGGTTTTCGATAATACAATGCAAAGAAACCCCACAAATGGGGATATATTACAATGTTCTGAGTGGCGCTTCTAGATTCAGTTACGACTTCGACGTATTCACTGGACAACACAAGGCCGATGTTCCACGTAACTGTCCAAATTTTGGAGCCACTGGCAATGTGATTACAAGATAGCCACGGTGGCACAAAATTTAAACCACTAACTGTTCATAGATAATTTTTATACGAGCCTTCCGCTCATGGCACATCTGCATGGCATTGAAATTCTACCATTAGGTACAATCCAACTAAACAGAGCGAAAGACATTGATCTGCCTAGCAAAAAGGCATTGCTGAAATGTGAAAGAGGTCACTGCATTGAAAAATCCACGGAAATAGATGGAGTTCAACTAAGCGTGACTACATGGGTTGACAATAAAGTCGTTAGTTTCGTCATACGTTGGAAAGGAACCTTTGACTCCTGTGAAACGATTTTCAAAAAAACAAAAGTGAATAATTGAAGTTCCTCGTCCAAAATCTGTAGAAATGTACAATAAATATATGGGAGGGGTTAATTTATTAGACGCAATGTTGGGATTCTACAGAATAAAAATCAAAAGTAAAAAATGGTATCATCGCATATACCGCGCTGCCGTCACTACTTGACGCTGGCAGAATATGGCTATTCTGGCTCAGTCCAGCATTATCATCAAATCAGCTGAAAGACGCCTACTGCTAGACTAAGGCCTCCCCCAAATGTCCCCACAACAACCGATCCTGTGGGTCTCGCATCCATCGGCTGCGACCCTCACCAGGTCATCAGTCCATCTCGTGGGAAGTCGCGCAAACGGTGCGTCTTCCGTAACGGAGTTCGGCTGAGTTGCCAAAGAACAAAAAAGCCTCGGGACTTTTTTCAATAGGCTAGATTCCATCATCCACAAATTGCAAAATTATTTAGTCCGTCAGTTAGAGTATTGAAAAATAATGGACACGTATTTTTTTTGTTTTTGTAAATCAATGAATATTGACAATGATAAAACGCATCAAAACTCGGGAGTGGGGGCTCGTGACGTCACGACTCACTAAAAATTATGCGAAGGTGTGACGTATTGAGAATTTTAAAAGCGACGTAACTTCGTCAATTTTGGTAACCGTAACAAAAAAAAAATACGGGTCAAATATTTATGGATAATCTAACTGACGGACTAATTTTTTCAGGACACAAGCCCATTGTTTTGAAGTCGGTATACTGTCTTTTATAAAACTTAAAATAATATTACTCTTACCAGTTCCAATAAACAAGAATGATAAACAAACAAAATAATACGTCTTTAACATTTTCGTGACTGTATTGTTGCACTGCAGCAGTTTTATTATCTTGAACTGAAGAGAGAGCTCCTTTAAATACTTACATACGAGTTGGGTTGCCAGGTCTTCAAACCGAAAAGCCGGATAGACCAACCAGTTTAGCCGGACATTTGGGTTAGAAGGCCGGCCACCCTTAATTTTCTCACCCTAAATTCTAACTGTAGCATAACTAACCACAATTAATAGTTAAGTTGGTTTAGTATATTTTTAGTTTCCTGTCTATATGTTTCTTTTCCCACTCTCCTGTCGCAGGTCTGCTGGAAAAAAAATCTTATGAAATAAGCAGTACATTTGTGCTCTGTTTTCTGTATTCCTTTTATTTTTTTTTATGTTTCTTGTGTGTACATAAATAAATAATTAAATATTTTTTTAAAGGTAAAACAAGGCTTATCTTACGTTGCATAAATATTTACAACTTTCTAATGAAACAACAATCAATCATCATCATCAATTTATTATTGTCTTTATTATTTACTAGCTGTAACACGCGGCTGCGCCCACTTGTTTAATTCTAATTATAATGAAACCTTCCGCGCGAACCACACCATTGATGCAAACAACATGAAAATCGGTGCAGAACCCATGCGAAGTACGTCGCAATCGATTGCGCAGGATGTCAATTTGAATAGAAACATAGAAAAGCGCATGCGCGGGTACGTCGCGTATGCCGTCTCAGTCACTCGTATACGTTTGATGCATACTTGTGCCTCGCTTCCTCAATGCAATACGACTGTTGGTGCGAAAAGTGTTAAACGTTGTTATTTTTTTTATTAATTATTCTGGTTTTTTCTTACTGTTTGACTTGTATTTTGTGTTTTCTTGTAGTGTATGTGTTTGTTGTGTTACTTTGTGATCGTGTTATTGTTATTGCATGCATTTTTTCAAAATTCAAACATAACACGTACACAAAAAAAACATAATCTACGAACGTAACACTTTTTTACGCGATGGACCCTGCGCGGTCGTCACTAACAGCCAACTTCGCATGGGTAAAGTTAGAATATTCGTACTGTATTTGAGTTTATCACGAACAGACAGACGCTGCGGTGGACTTTGTTTTATAATATGCGTGGCGTATACGTTTGATCATTTGGCTCCCTCCAAAATGGTTGAGCCGAACAGTGCTGGCGCATGCGTCATGTTCGTGAACGGGCGCCGTAAGTTGGGACTTGTCATGGTTGATTTTAATTATTTCTTTGAATTGTTTTTTATTCCGGACGCTGTTATCCTGCTCGTATTTTTTACATCGTTCTCACATGTATGTATAATTTCAACCCGTTGCACAAAACTTTGTTGCAATTTATTATTTTTAAAAGAGTATCCGTGGAGTTTCTTGCACGTTCTTCTCCATAGAGATCTACGCTTTGGAACGTGCAAATAGCTTCAACTTTTTGGACCGACTGACCTTGACAATTCAATAGTGCCAGTAAATGGTTTAATTGAAATAAATGCTTGAATTTTGAGTTATAATATACTAGCTGACCCGCGCAACTTCGTTTGCGTCACATTTTCCATTAATGCTCCGCTCCTATTTGTCTTAGCGTGATGATATATAGCCTATAACCTTCCTCGATAAATGGGCTATCAAACACTGAAAGAATTTTTCAAATTGGACCAGTGTTTCCTGAGATTACCCCCTACATACAAACTTACAAACAAAATAAATGTTACCTCTTTATAATATTAGTATCGAAGTATAGATTATGTTGTGATCACTCATTACTATATTAATTTACATAATTGCAAAAGTATTAAGTAGTACATATCTAGCGATACAAGGTGAGGTAGACAGGCCGGAAATCGAGACACATGACATATTAAAAAATAAAAGCACAAATTTAAAAACTTTAATAAAAGCCGGACCGTTCGGACACCGTCTTATTTGGCCGGACACGCAACTGAAAATCCTGGCTGAGTCCGGATACATCCGCAAACCTGGCAACACTACGAGTATGTAAGGTACCTACGAGCTGGATCACCCGTCGCCCTTGAAACTTATCAGAAGAGGTCAGCACTTTTTAAGATAACACAATGTTTGCAAACAATGATAAGGTCAATAATTGAATAACCCTTCTTTGCCGCTGGATATCATGTTACTTGTGGAATAGGCTAGATTCCATCATCCACAAATTGCAAAACTATTTAGTCCGTCAGTTAGAGTATTGAAAAATAATGGACACGTATTTTTTTGTTTTTGTAAATCACTAAAAATTATGCGAAGGTGTGACGTGTGTATTGAGAATTTTAAAGGCGTCGTAACTTCGTTAATTTTGGTTCCCGTAACAAAAGAAAAAACACGGGTCAAATATTTTTTGATAATCTAACTGACGGACTAATTAGGTAGATTTTTTCAGGACACAAGCCCACTCTTCATCATCACAAAAAAAAAATACGGGTCAAATATTTATGGATAATCTAACTGACGGACTAATTTTTTCAGGACACAAGCCCACTGTTTTGAAGTCGGTATACTGTCTTTTATAAAACTTAAAATAATATTATTCTTACCAGTTCCAATAAACAAGAATGATAAACAAACAAAATAATACGTCTTTAACATTTTGATAATCTAACTGACGGACTAATTAGGTAGATTTTTTCAGGACACAAGCCCACTCTTCATCGTTTCTCCATAGATAACCTTATACAAATAAATCAAATTTTGGATATAAAAAGCCTGCTTTTTTATGCACTTGACAAAATAGGTTATAATTATTAATTTAAACAGAAGAACAGAAGCCATAGATGACTTCCGTTATTAAAATAATAGTTAAGATTAATGAAAAATACTGTTTAAAGTGTAAATCTAGCCTATTAAAATACTGTTTCATTTTCTTCTAACATTTTTAATATTTTTGCTCTACAATTTATAGTTTGTTATTAGTTGATCAGTTGACAAATGTCGGTTAGCTGTTAAGGTATAAAAGCCAAGCACAGTTACTGTCTGGGCACCCAAAACGATGCCGCTGAGCCGAGGCCCGTACCCCACAGAGGGTGCCCCCAGCGAGCGGAGTTGTAGTTTTTAGTTTTGTTGCCTTGGCTGGGGGCCTTAAATTCATTTGAGGCCACCACAGGTTAGCCTGGTTCAGCAGTCCCCGTCCCTCAGAGGGGGTGAACTGCGAGTGGACAGTCCGAAAAAAAATAAAAAATAAAAAAATTCCGGGCACTTCTTGTTTGGCTGTCGACGGGGACACATCTCTGTACAAAGTTAAGCACCTTTATTATTTTGTTGGAATT
Organism: Ceramica pisi; assembly: GCA_963859965.1. Taxonomy (NCBI): domain Eukaryota; kingdom Metazoa; phylum Arthropoda; class Insecta; order Lepidoptera; family Noctuidae; genus Ceramica; species Ceramica pisi. Next base: position 1,089,759 of record OY982537.1, on the reverse strand, counting down.
ATTATGTAATTATAAATATGTTATTTATTATTGTGATTATGAGAATAATGAACTGATTGAATTTGTTATTGTAATTTCATTTATACTTGTAATGCTAATAAATATAAAATACATAAGACTTTGATAAGTTTGATTATACACATTGCTAATGGTATACGATACTTTATTTAACATATATACCGCGTGTATCTGACATCGACGCACAAACGATTTCCATGGGTCCAGGGCATGATTCTGGACACCCCAGTGTTGGAATTTTTCGTCGGTTCTTTTCTCTTTTTTTCATTTTTTTCAAGAGTACCACAAATAGGTATCAGCTCAGCTGAGCTGATATCTATTTGTGGTTTTATTCAGATTGCTCTTTTTAGTGAAAGTAGTTAATTAATTATTTTTTTATTAAAATCTCATTGGGTTAGGTCAGAATAACGATTATAAGCAGTCTAAAGTAAAAAAAAACCCATGAACGAAAATGAAAAAATGAGAAAAAAGCCGACGAAAAATTCTAAGTCTAGGGTGTCCAGAATCATGCCCCGGACCGGACCCATGGAAATCGTTTGTGCGTTGATGTCAGATACACGCGGTATATACATAAATCTATATTAATATATGTGTTATAAGCTTATATATATTGAATCGGTAGTGATAAATATAAACAGTAAAATATTCCTTGTAGTTTCCCTTACTATTATCCACTTAGTTGGATTTTCAGTTAAAGTAAATAAATAGTATTTTGTTTGTTAAATTACCTTTCCGTTTACAACACATTCGACTAATATTTAAGAGCGTGTATTCCGTCCACTAGCGCCGCCAATCGTTTTTTATTATTTGTGGTAAATTTAAGACACGTAGATAATTCAATTCAATTCAATTCAAAACATTTATTTCAGACTTTTCGGTCCATAGAGTGTTAGTACATCAAGATAACTTAAAACTATGTTAGTAAATTTACACATACCTAGAAAATAATAAACAAAAACACAAAAAAAAAAAAAACGCACAATGGCCTACATCACATGCAAACCTATCCAATGCCTCCAAATAGGACTATGGATGTAACCCGCAATAACACTCAGGTAGCTGTTGGGACTGCCCCTCACCCTTCGCATCAGCGATGCTGCTCTCTTTCGCATAATGGCATGAAAGCCATCCACTTGAGCATCAGCAAACATCCCTGACGCACTGCAGTAGCGAGGCAATCCCATCAGCAACCTGAAAGCATTATTATATTGGACTCTCAGGGCGCTGACGGTTCGCTGCGTGTAGCTAGTCCACAGACTGCAGGTATAGAAGGACTGGCAATATGCCCTAAATAGTGTCTTCTTTACCGCTTTGGAACATCGGGCAAATCTGCGCGCCAGCATATTACAACGAATCGTCAGCCCCCTGCGTTCCCTCTCAATGTCTGCCTCATCGGTCAGGTCTTCATTCACTACGTGGCCTAGATAAACAAATTGAGTAACTCTCTTTAACACCTCCCCCGCTAGTGTCACGGACGGTACGTAAGAAGGACTCCTACGCCCCGCCCGAAACACCAGCAGCTCACTCTTTTTGACATTGTACGCCAGGCCATGTATCTCAGCAAACACTTCACACACGTTCAATAGTTTTCTCAATGCGCTAATCGATGGGCTCAGCAGCACCATGTCATCAGCGTAACTAATGTTATTAACCATCTTACCATCTATTGAGCAGCCAACTCCGGTGCTGCTGAGCTCACGGATCAGCCCATTTACATAGATGTTAAAGAGTGTAGGAGAGCTTAATCCCCCCTGCCTCACACCACACTTCAATTGATATGCGTCAGAAAATGAGCTTGACCATTTCACACTATTGGTCTGATGCTTGTACCAATACTCCAATATATTTATTATTCCGTCAGGTACCCCATTATTCTGCAGCTTTTCCCATAGCCTGTCATAATCTACCAGGTCAAATGCTTTTGAGAGGTCCAGAAAGGCGGCATACACCGGTGTTTTACGATCGGTATAGTATCTGACGGTGTGTTTCAGGACCAATATCGCACTCTCAGTCGAGAGACCGGGCCTAAACCCAAATTGGGCATCTTCAAGGTTAGCCGACTGCGCGAGGTAGCCGTTCAACACACCGTCCAACACCTTGGCGGTTATAGTAGCTAACGTAATAGGTCTATAGTTACTTATTTCACCGATATCACCTGTTTTGTTTTTTACAATAGGTACAACCACCGCCCGGGTAAGATCCTCCGGCAAATAAGCATGCCTGATGCAGAAGGTGAAAAACATCGCCAAGACTCTACACAGGTGTGGACCCGCATACCTCAGATGCTCCACGCTCAGCCCATCGTGACCAGGAGACTTACCCTTACTCATACACTTTAGAACCTGTGATACCTCTTTTGCGGTTACTCCGACTGGTTTTTCTAACAAAGGAACCCTAGCCTGGCGCATCTTTCTATCAACAGATTCCCGTGGTTCGGTCGCGAAGTGCTTCCTGAATAGATTGGCGATGTCCACAGCTTCTGTTTTACCACCCACACTGACTGGAAGACTCGGCCTCAGATTGAGTTTACTGGTTTGTTTCCAGAATTGGCTGAAAGACTTGTTCTCTATGTGAGTAGCAAGAACGTCCATACGGATCGACGATCGGACGAAATGTATTTATTATGTTTTGAGAGTTATGTTTTGTACTTTAGAACATAAATAGTTACCAGTCGATATTTTTGCTAAAAGTGGCCACTTTTAGCAATAATTGCCGTTTTGGCTATTTAGCCATTAGTTATGTATTAAAAATAGCTGTCAAAAAATAATAGATACATTTCTTCAGTGCACTACAGAGCGGTTTTTTATCTACGTGTCTTAAATTTACCACAATTAATAAAAAACTATTGGCGGCGCTAGTGGACGGAATACACACTCCTAAGAGCGGCTGAAGTGAGCTCAATACTTTGGGACACCCCGACACACAAAAATGGGAGCCCCATTGCGTTGATGGTACTTATAGAATAGCGCAAAAAATTTAAATGTATTCAATAGCATGACATTATAGTACTGGCACTCTACCTGGGCTACAGTAGCAGCGGACCGGTTAAGCGGTGTCATTACTCATATAGAGATATGGAGAAGTTATCAAAACAAGTTGACCCACGTGGTTTAATCAGACAACTTATTTATATACTAGCTGACCCGCGCAACGTCGGCTGCGTCATATTTTCCATTAATGCTCCACTTCTATTTGTCTTATCGTGATAATATATGCCTATAGCTTACCTTGATAAATAGGCTATCTAACACTGAAACAATTTTATTGAATACGGCTTTCGCCGAAATCGGTCCACAGGGGATCTTCTAGCGTATACCATTCAGATCTGGAGTGAGACTATAGAGAAGCACGGGGAAGCACTTGTGGTCGCCTTGACATCTCGAATGCCTTCAACAGGGTCTGGCACGATAGCCTTATTAGTAAGCTTCCTATCCTTCCGTCTGATTTCCTGAGGGATCGGTCTATCCGAGTGGTCATAGATGGCCCCTCATCTGGACTGCTGGATATTAATGCCGGTGTTTCTCAGGGGTCAGTAACTTCGGCAACACTATTCTTGCTGAATGTTAATGATTTTGATGAAGTTTTTTGTGCTTATCCGGTATCTATGAGAATCGGCCAACATCTATTTTTCATCCCCCTAAATGTTAGGGGTAGTCCACCCCTAAATTTCTTTTTTATTTTTTAGACAAAATTTTTAATTTCTATTTTTTTATGATACAACATACAAAAATACTCAATTTTCACCCTTCCACGATCAACCCTTATTTTTTAATAGTCATTTTATTAATGAACAATGTGTCGCAAATGAAGTTGCGCGGGTCAGCTAGTATAATAATAAATTGTGACTTCTCTAAACTGTGTGAACTTCTGGTTGTTGTTACGTTTAGGTTAATTTACTTGTATAGTAATCTGTGGAAACTGTTTCTGGATTGTGTTTAACTAATTGTTTACATAAGTTTGTTATGGGACACGACAGTGTCTTACGGAGTCCCCCAAGGGAGCGTATTGGAGCCCACTTTGTTCCTTATTTATGTGAACGAACTCTGTAACATGCGTATTGCAAACGCAGGAATTTTTTCGTACGCTGATGACACTGCAGTAGTGTTCACGGGTAACTATTGGCGAGACGTCCAGCTTAGCGCAGAATTGGGATTATCTGAGATTGCTGGATGTCTGGGGCAGAATTTGCTCACACTGAACATATCTAAAACTAACTACATATGTTTTAGTGTGTACAATCGTACACAACCCAGTACAGACTTTAATCTTAAAGTTCACCTATGCGATGCTGGGACTCACTCACACTGCAGCTGCTCCACTATAAACAGAGTAACTCATATCAAATATTTGGGTGTTATCGTCGACTAGAAATTATCTTGGCATCCCCACATTGATCAAGTTGCTAACAGAATCAGAAAACTAAGTTGGATTTTCAGGACACTTAGACATATAATACCTATAAATGTATGTACTCCTTCAAGCAGGAACAAAAACTTCCTAAACAGGATATACTTAGCGCTGGCACAATCAGTATTGCTATATTGCATCCCTATTTGGGGGGGGAAGGCTTCTAAAACAAAATCTTTAGAATTAGAGCGAGCACAACGGGCTCTCATTAAGTGTATGTATTTTAAACCACGGAGATATTGTACTGAAAAACTTTATTAAATCAGTAACCTTTTAACGGTCCGGAAGCTTTACATTGCTCAAGTTGTTCTCACAAAACATAAAGCACTAACCTATGATCCCAAAATATTGGCTAGAAGAAGAAAAGATATTATATTAAGAATACCACAAACAAGAACACTATTTGCCAGTATTCAACTTTGGAAACGGTCAGCTCAGCTTTATAATGCTATTAATAAACACATTTACATCTATCCTAAGAATTGTTTTGAATGAATGCAAAAAAAATCTAACGGAATGGATAAGAAGGCTAACCTATAGTGAGACTGAATCACTTCAAATTCTTAATTCTTTATTCTTTGTTGTCCGTGCCGCTTCATTTCATGTAGGTACATCCAGTATCAACAATTGTTCGTTTCGCGCCGTGCACGACCCTCACATCGTCCTAACATCAAGAAGACCGAGAAGAGCGCATCAAGGTCGCAGCAGCGTTGGCACGTGGAGCGAGGCCCTGAACCGGACCGCCCGCCGTGGTGCTAAGGTTAGTCAACTTTCTTTCCTTTGCTGCGAGACCAGCAGCTTTTCTCAATCTAATGTTCTTTTTCCTTTTTCTGTTTTTTAATAAAACCTATGGAGATACAACCACCAGCCAGCTAGTAACCGCGCTCTCGTTTTTTTTTTTTTTTGTAATACTAATATTATGTCAAAACCGAAAGGAAATGCTCTTTAACTTTCCTCTTGAAGACGTAAAGAGAAGGGCTGTCGCGTATGCAGTGTGGGAGCGAGTTCCAGAGACGCACAGAAACACTAACATTATACTAACACAATAGGTACTCCACACAAATACACACACAACCTCACTTACACACACGCACCCTCATTCACTCAAATCACCTTGTTTTTATTATATGTACTCGTATTGTAAAGTTTACACTTCTTGTTTTTGAAAGAGCGGAGTCTCCTAAAACAGGTATCTTTTGCTTAAAAGGAGGCTCCAATCTCAAATTTGTTGTACTTTAAGGTTATCGAATAAAGTTTTTTTTTAATTTTTTTTATTGCATCTGTTTAGAATAGTTAATATCGGGATTGCTACCATGTACCTTTTTATTTGCGAGTTTCCGATATTTCGGCACTGTTGCAAGCGCCATGATCACGGAGTAACTGAAGATCTTGCGTGTGGGATGTTATTGGCAGACATATCGGTCTACCCTCTTTCGTAGTCTTTTATTAGGACCTGGATCTCCGGTACCACTGTCCACAAACTCACTTTTTTCCTGGACACAACACTAACCGTATCTGACCACGAAGTAACACTTTGTTGAAATTTCCGTTAACCGGAACCGGTACCGGTACTATTCTAATGTTAGTGACCATGAAAGTTTAAAACAATGCATCTGTTTGTTTCTCAAATAAAATAAAATAAAATAAATAAAAACAATTACGGCTTTTAATATTTAAGCCTTTAGCAAAGTGAGTCCAATAACGGCCGTATTTTTAATCTTCTTCTTCCATTACTCAATGACTGACAGACAACGCACAACCGAAAGTACTGGCCGTAGAAAGCCGAAATTTGGCGTGTATGTAGGTTTCTTTGAGAGTGTTGGGGAACACTCAGAGAAAATTTACCGAAATTCGTAAGGGAATGAGAAAAAACGGAATAGGCGCGTAAGAAGTCGCGGGTACAAGCTAGTCAATATTGTGATGTGCGTATATTATAAAGAACATCAAATAAACATGTCAGAGGCCTTTGACGTAGTTTAAAAACTCTGACACTAGGGTGTGGGGTCTTTATACCTTACTAACAACAAATAATAAAAATTAAATTAAATCATAAATGAAAGTGGGCTGTTTTTTTATTCCGGTTTTTGTTAAGGAACCCTTCGTCTGAGAGTTCGACTTGCTCGGTTTTTATTTTTTTTATTATAGTTATATTTATATATATAAATTATACTAGCTGTCCCTCACCGCTTCGCTCCCGTCAACTGGCTACCCTGCAACTTTCTAATTTTTTCTTTCATAAGAACCTTCTCCTTATACTCGTAATAACAAACACAACAAAAAAATTTGCGAAATCGGTTCAGCTGTTCTCGAGATTTGCGCTTAGCAACACATTCAGCGATTCATTTTTATATTACAGAAAATAATTATAGTTATATAACTTGTAACCCAGTGATTGCAATCTCTTCACGCCTTAACGGCTTCGGATTTTGATCGACCTTTGCACATGGATTAACCGTATCCTGACATAGGAAATATGATAGGTACTTATTATAAACTGATTATGGGAAGTGTGTTCCATTGGCATAATTTCGAAAAGAACAGTGCCCACTTCCCATACATTTAAAAACCTGAAAATGAAAGTACATGTATAGTTATAAGGTATAGAGGAAAGACTACCTTTAAGTTTAGGAAATAATGTCCAACAGTCATTTTTACGATTTAAAAAAAATCAAGACGTGACCAAGCTGTAGGAAACGAGGAAATGGAGACAGTTTCGACTCCTGAGATTCAGAACTGGATGACATCTATTGAACAGTGCTTGAATGAGGTATGTGCAATTGCTTCTGATGGGAAGTTGAATTCTGAGCAGAAGCTAAAAATAAGCACTCTATGCCGTAAAGTGGGACATGGAGTTTCGCAAATGGCCGTTCAATACCAGTCCCTTAAGCAATATGCTTATAAGACCCACAACTCCCTGAACCAATTTCATGAAGACCGCAACCTTAAGGACTATGTAATGGAGATGAACCGGACCATTAAGGAGTCTTGTGCAAGGCCAGAAACAGGAACAACATCATTTGCCGAGATGGTGAAGAAGGGGTCCAACAACTTTGTTCGTCCAAATACTTTCAGTTCCGTAGCGATTTTTCCTAGCGACAATTCAAAGACCAGTGACGAAACCAAGAACTTAGTCCAAAAAATCATATGCCCTGGTGAAATGAAACTGAAAGTCAGAGGTGTACGCAAAATAGGAAAAGGAGGACTCATAATCAGCACGGAGACTAAGGAAGACCTGGAAAAGCTGAAACAAACAGTCCAATCGGCTTCGTCAGCTCTCACCATCGATGAGCCTAGAAAGCGCAAACCTCGTGTAATAGTTATAGGAGTCCCTGCATCTATGGCTGAAAACGAGGTTTACAAATGTATTTATGACCAAAACTTGGCCGACAAACAGCCGTCTATCTCCAGTGAAACTTTATTGTCCTCAATAAAACTAAGCCACAAATCGGGCAGAAAGGATGCAGAGCACTGTAACTATATAGTTGAAGTTCCAGCTAACATCCGTAAGGCACTCATCACACAGGACCGTTTATTTATAAATTGGACATCCTGTCCGGTTCGAGACTTCACCCTGGTAACGAGATGTTACAAGTGCCAGCAGTACGGTCATGCAGCTAAGACGTGCAAAGTTGCTGCCTCTACATGTGGACACTGCGGTGAAGAAGGACATGCTATTCAAGACTGTACAAAAAAAGCCGTTGCGCCAAAATGTGCAACATGTTCGCGCTTCAAAAAACCAGCCAACCATAAGACGGGAGATTCAGAGTGTCCTGCTAAAAAAGCTGCCGAAAACAGGTATCTAAACTCGATCGACTATGAAGGCGCCTAAGAGCGCCAATAATTTATTCATATTTTAGACTTATTTACTGTTTATATTCTTCTTATACTAGTTATGGATAATCATTTAATTACCGATATAGATAACACATTTGTACCCGATTCAAAGTCATGCCAGGTTGAGGATTGCATACAATATCTTTCAGTTTACCAAAAGTCACTAACGGTACTAACCCAAAACATTCGCAGTATTTATAAGAATATAGATAGCTTCAACATTTTTCTTCATAGACTCAATTTTGATTGTGATATAATAATTCTAACCGAGTGCTGGCTGTCTAATCGCCAAGATAACCTCCCAGTAATTCCAGGGTACAACTTATTGTATACCAAACAAAATAACAACCAAAATGATGGTGTCGTGGTCTATTATAAGGAAACATTAATGGTCACTTTGGAAGAACCTAGTTTACAAGACTGTATGACTAATTGTTTGATCATCAAAATTGGTACAACTACAGCAATAATCGCTATGTACAGATCTCCTTCCGCTAGAAACTTAGATTCTTTTAACGCTTCCCTAAATCAAATTTTTCAAGACCTCAGCTCATTCAAGAATGTTATACTAACAGGTGACATAAATATAAACATAAACTCTGAAAACCTCGATGCAGGGACCCAAGAGTATCTTAATATCTGTTCGTTCCATGGTTTTCTACCGGCACACACCTTACCTACACATGATAGCGGTTCCTGCCTCGATCATATGATCATCAAATCAAGTCTATCGTATGTTACGCTTGTTACTAACTCAACTATTACTGACCATCACGCTGTCCTACTAACCCTAAACTTAATGCTGCCTAAGCTAAATCGTTCCCAGACCAAAACGCAATTAAACATAAACAAACTCGAATATGATTTATGCAAACTTGACTTTAGCCCAGTTTACAATACTGCTGACGCAAATTTTGCTTTATCGCACTTAATAAAACATGTTCAATTAGCAATATTACGTAATACTACTGTAATTACGACCAACAAGAAACTTCATAATATCAAACCTTGGATTACTCCTGGCCTTATCCGGTGTATAAGACACAGAGACAAACTTCATCAGGCCTCAAGAAAAAACCCAGGGGATGATAACCTTAAAACCATCTATATAAGATACAGAAACTTTTGTAACAACCTCTTAAAGAGTTTAAAAAATAACTACGATAAAAATGTATTAAATCAAGCAGGAAAAAATAGCAAGCTACTTTGGAAACACATTAAAAACGCTACTTATAGGTCAAAACAGCGTGAGTCAAATTCGAGTTTATTGCTAACTAATAGTTCACCTCTTTTATCAGCCAACCGTGTCAATAATTTTTTTGTGAATGTCGGGAAAACTCTTGCCGATCAGATTCCTAAGAATAACTGTGTTCAACCTTCCCAAAAATTCAATAATGGGCGCACGTTAAAATCTTTTGGCTTGCTAGGCACTGACGAGGAGGAAGTAACCAGAATTATTAGTGGTCTAAAAGATGACTGTGCAGTGGGATGGGATAATATTAGCAACAAAATCCTAAAACAATTCAAGCATATCCTGGTACCTCCATTAACACATATTTTTGGTATTTGTTTTTCCGAAGGAATTTTTCCTAGATGCCTAAAAAAAGCAGTTGTAATCCCTATTTTCAAATCCGGGAACAAAAACTTAGTTAATAATTTTAGGCCAATATCGATACTCTCATCAATATCTAAAGTGCTCGAAAAAATTGTCAACAGCAGGCTAGTTAACTATCTAGAAAAAAATAATTTAATATCATCTGCACAATTCGGATTTAGAGCCAAATTATCCACAGCCGACGCGGTGCACCATCTGACCGACTATGTCTCAGTGGAACTTGGCAAAGGAAATCAGACCCTGGGGGTCTTCCTTGATCTAGCAAAAGCCTTCGACACAGTTTCTGCTTCTAAGCTCCTTACTAAATTAGAGGCCATGGGAATTAGTGGTACGCCGCTTAATCTCTTTGCTGACTACTTAGACGACAGATATCAATGTGTTAAAATAGACAATATCACGAGCGATGAGCAAAAAAATACTGGTTTTGGTGTTCCTCAGGGCAGCATTCTGGCCCCAACCCTTTTTCTGGTTTATATTAATGATTTGTGCAATTTAAACATTAAACATGGCAAAATTATCTCATATGCTGACGACACGGCTTTAGTATTTACTAAAACCAATAAAGAATTGTACGAACACGCTCAATTAGATTTCAATACTGTGACTAATTGGCTTCAATGCAATTTACTAACATTAAATGCTGACAAGACAAAATATATTCACTTTTCCATGCGCAAGCCTCAATTTAACGGTACTAATCCTGAGCTGTTTGTTCATAAATGTGGATCCCACTCAATCAGTACATGCGATTGTCCATTTATCCTCCAAACATGCAACGTTAAATATCTCGGAGTTATAATAGACGAAACACTCTCTTTTAGACCACATATTGAAAGTCTGGTTAAAAGAGTGCGCAAATTAATCTATGTTTTTAAAACACTGCGGACGATTGCAGATTTAAAATTAATCACACAATTTTATTTGGCCCTTGCTCAATCTGTTATCCAGTACTGTATCACCTCATGGGGTGGGGCACTCAAAACCCACTTACTCCATCTCGAAAGAGCTCAGAGAGCTATTTTAAAAGTTGCCAATTTCCATCCCTTTCTCTATCCCACAGATCTCCTATACAAATCCTGCAACGTACTAACTGTTCGCCAGCTTTTCATTATGCACTTGGTATTAAAACAGCACACCTTGCTTTCATACAACGAAGAAAATACCAATAAGAGACGGAATGACATTGTATGCGACTCTAATGCGATTTCAAAATATGTGTTTGTAAAAAGATTTTTTTCATTTTTAGGTCCATTTCTGTACAATAGATTAAATAGAAAACTAAGTATTTATAAGTTCAATTATTATAGCTGTAAAAAAACAATTTTACAATATATACAAAGCATTTCTTACGTAGAGACAGAAGATCTTCTTTCGGTCTGTAAGTAAAACTTGTTGTGTCCTTTTATTTTAATTTTTAATTGTAGTAATTTGATTTATTGTTAATTTATTATTTTAAGCTAATTAGGTTTAAATAAGCACTTTATAGCCTGAAGCACAGGTTTATCCTAGTTCAGGCAAATTAACTATTGTGTTCTTATAAATGTAAGTCATCTTTAATGTAATGTCGCTTGTATAAATAAACGATATATATATGTAAAAAAAAAAAAAAAAACGCCACGAATTCCAAAAAATACGTTGCAGTTTATGCAAAGTATACGTCGACTTTTTGGTATAAGCGGCATTGTCAAGAGGTTTACAACGGTATGGTAAGCAAAGGTCGTTTGATGAGGAAGATATCGACGACCAGGGGCGGTAAACAAGGTCATAAAGAAAAGAAACACACACAAAATCGAACATTACACAACGAAACGCAAGCACGACAACCATAGACAACAACGAAGGACTGCGCCGATGTCAATTGCAGAACTGTCAAATGTCAAAAAAAATCCGTTTCACTCGTGCGATCTCAATTATATGCTGCGTGATTAATTAATTTAATTATAATGTTATTTTTAATTAGCCTTCATTATACAAAGACTAAAACGTAAAATAATGAATAAAACTTTGAAACAGAGTTGAATAAAGTCAAGCATCAGTGTGTAAAATGGAACGTCGTAAAAAAGGCTAGTTGAGATGCGTTCAAAACATTGTAATACGTTACCTTGAGGTAGAATAAGCATAAAGAAAAACTAAAAAATATTTTTTTCCTGCGTTTCTTTTAACATTGTGATAAGTGTATCTAATATACATAATAATAAATAATAATAATAAATAATTTATTCAAAAAAAAAAAACCCTTGAACACAAAAACAGATTTATAGGTTTACAGATTTACAGGTTTAACATAAATAACTTAAGCATAAGCAATCGGTCACATTACTGGTACAAGTATGTATACATTGCACAATTTGGTAGGGCTTATTTATATTATAGCAGTACATTTGTTGAACTCTGGCTCTGAAACTAGGCAATGCCTGTATCTTCAGAGTCAGTGATTCCTCTAGGTAGTACAAATTAGCTTGGGATAACAATGTGACGGAAAGTAGTGTTTAACAATTAGGTAGGGTTTACGCTGTTAGGTGATAATTGTAGAGAATTGGGTGTGAGAGTGTGGTGAGTGTAGTGATGAGTGCGAGAGTGTATGAGTGTGTGGAGATGTTTGTCGAAATGAGATCTTCGTGTGAACTCCTAGAATGATATATTAAACAATACGAATAAGGAGGTTTTCAGTTTCGTCATAAGATAGTTGTAACAAGTAATTCGTTACTTTGTTTCTTACTTCGAATTGATTCAGGGAATAAATGGATAATAACTTATACAATTCAACAAGCTGAATTTTAAGATTTATTTCAGATATATACAAAGTCAGGTCAAAAATGGGCATTCTTCTTTATGTAAGCAAAGCCGCTGGCAGAAGATAAGTAAATATATAACCTTTAAATTACCACCGGTGTATCTATTCTCCACAAATTCGATGTTTATTAAAAAATATGTATATGAGAAAATTCAAAAATCTAGCCGCATTTGGCTCTCCGCAATACGATTACCTTTTAGTTCGTACAATTTTCAAATTCATTTGCGCTGTAATTATGAAATGAGATTGAAAATGTTTTTTTCAAATCGACCCGTTTTCAATGTATTTTTATGTTTGAGAAACTAATATTATTTCGTGTTTTCACTTTCACTTACCACTAGAAAAAGATGTATCCCTCATATTTATATATTTTTTGGGCCTAAATTCATCACTTATTTGACCATTGCCAATTGATTCTCAATCAGTCGAAATTCAAGTAGCAGGCCGTTAATGTTTTTAGTTTTTTTCCTTTTTTGACCCGTAAAAAAAACGGGAGATTTCCACGAGCCAGCAAGATATAAAAGTACCAATATTAGCAGGGCAATAAATAATAAACTGCATCAAAGTACAAGATAAACTATTTAAGTTTTGCTTAAAAGGCCAATCATCAAAATAATAAAGACTGGTATTTCCTTTCAAAATAAATATTTAAAAGGAAAAGTTACACTGTATGATCTCAGTCTTACGTACACGCTAAACGTAAATAATAAGAATCTATTTATTTAACTGTTCACCAAATAATATAATAACAGTATTTTATTCGTTATGGGAAAACCAATTTCTTACCGTAATAAGATATGACACCAGGACCGAGAAGGCCACGCTAAATGTTAGATTGATGCCGAAAGAGTCACCGCGGAACGCATAGGGCATTAGGAGGAACCCGGATGGGTTTTAGGCAGTAAGAGACAGACACTACGTACCGCTCCAAAAAAAAAGTGTGATATGGATGCAGTACTTATGGCTCGGAGCCAATAGACTCAGGGATCTCATCCCAAAGTACCTAGACCTTATATTGTCACCACCAAAATAATATATGTGATAGCTAGCGTGGATGAGCGTGCGTCGGTGGGTGGTAGTATTATTAAACACACACTCACAACTCACACACACACACAACACAACATAACACACCACATGCACAATACATCACACACACACTTTCATTTTTTGTTTATCGAACCGTCCCTGGAGACCCGGTCCTATGGTAGGCGTACGAGGGGCCGAAACCAACTCGCAGAGACCCCGTTAGACATTTCAAATGTAATGGGGCACCAAACGGTTATTAATCGTTTATTTTCTTTTATTATTATTTTCATTTGTTATTTTCTTTGTAAGTTAAATCATTTCTTTATGCTGGAGCACTGACGCATAAATCTTTGTTGTGTGGGCGTTAATGGCTGCGACACGATTTTTAGCTAATTCATTATCGTACATAATTTTATTGTAATCTGTGTTTTAGTTCCAATAAATATTATCAAAATTTTCAACTATTATTATACTTTTAACATACGCATACCTGCAAGCTTTTCAACGTCCAATTTCCGAGTAAGTAATAGGTGCTTAGCTGTCATTTTACTTCTTTATTTCTGGGTGCTGATTCACACATTTTGTTACAGTGAAAATAAAGTAAAGTCTGTAAGCTCTGGGATTTTAGTCGATAATGATCAATGCTAGAAAACAAATTGTAAACAGTTAACGGTTTCTGGAGTACACAGAAAGTTGCTGGAGCTGGTGGGTCTTTCAAATGACAAGACATACTCTCTTCAGTTAGCAATACCAGGTTTATGCGAAGACTTCCAAGCAAAATTCATGTTTGAACTCCCAATAACAACAACTGCCTTAGAGTTACGGGATATAAAAAATAATACGTTTTATATAAGGAAAGTAAGAAAGAAAAAACATAACATATAATTTAATGACATAGTCTACACTAATATTATAAAGAGGAAAGATTTGATTGTTTGTTTGTTTGAATTGAATAGGCTCCGAAACTACTGGACCGATTTAATTCTATCACTAAATTCTATCACCTATGCGTAGAATGGACTGTCCGTATGAACATAGGCTATATTTTATCCCGTTACAATAAAGGGTATACCCGTAGGAAGTCGGGACGTGCAGCTAGTTTATTGATACAATTTCTGTGACATAGCTCAACGGAAGAGGCAGTGGAGTGCATCTATGATTGGATTGTGCGCACACGTTTGCACTTTAATATGTCTCTCGCCGATGGCTAATCTCCGCTGAGTTTGGCCTGCTAGCCTGAAATTTTCCATTATTATATTGAATAAATCAAATGGCAAGATACCAAGAGAAAACTCATCAGCTGGTGAATTTAGGTAGGCGATAGATGCCACCTTCAGGGCGATAGCTGACGTCCTTCCCATCGAGATACAACCGGCTGACGTTTTGTTTTCTGCAACATATTAGGTTAGCTACAATCTGACACAACTTTCAACGAGACATGACTAAAAAAATTTTTTTTTTTCAACTTTTTTGGGAGGTTGCCACTGCTTAATCCACCCATCAAATCGCAGCTGACGATCACAGAGGTCCATGATAAAGCTCTCTTAACTATTTTACATGTCATTTTCCGTGAGGAAATGACAAAATTTGAGCCTGGCTTGCGGTCTATAATATTATGTTTTCTAAATCCATCTTTTCTTTAACTTATATGATGTACATCTATCCTCCACATTGCTCCACATCACTTTAACTCAATTTCAGTAAGTTCAGTTGATCAACAATTCTTTTTGAGCTAGCGGCACTGGCTCAAACTGCATTGATGTAGGAGATTTTTCGCACACGAACATAGCTTTGTACCCAGGGTCGATATCGTCTAAAGAGCCTTTTCGGACAAATGATACTCGATTCTGTATATTCCCCCGATTGTCAGGCTGGCCATCATTCCATTCGTGGAACACGTCTTCAAAACTTTCACCTGGAAGAAAACACATATTATGTATGTTTAATTACTTTTGCTCATGACATGACTCATGTCCTTTTTAATGTTGTTTTCCGAGTTGATGAGCTCCTTAAGCCGGGTACTCATTAGCGAGCTGTAACCGTAACTTATGTGATACAGTAACGAGGTTCTAGTGTGTACGCGTTTTACAGTTACAGGTTTAGAAAGGAGTACGTTGTAAACGTCGGATCGCTGCAAGCCGCACGCGTCAGGTTTGCGAACCGCGTACACACTATGTTTTTTGGTTACAGTAAATGCAACGGTTACAGTTACGGCTCGCTAGTGAGTACCCGGCTTTAGTAGTTCTAAAAGGAGCTGCACGACTACTGACAAATGCGTGCACTGTCTGGATAAGTCCACTCAAATCTGTGTGGCTCTACCTTTCAATGACAATCTCAGACATTAACCTACATGGTTCTCTGCGGATTAACTATTGCATTGTATAGACTCAATGTATTTAGCATTATATAATTTTTTGTGATAATTTTGTAAATATTTCTCTTTTGGTAATCGTTTCATATATAATATAATATATCCTTGGACATTTCACACAACGCCATATAGACCCAAGTTAAGCAACCTAATGCTTGTGTTATGGTAACGAGATGGCTGATAAACTACTTATATACATTTTTTTTTGTAAATACGTACATATTATAGATTGAAAAAACACCCAGACTCGGAACAAATACTTGTAGGTCGTACAAATATTTGTTCCGTGCGGGAATCGAACCCGCGACATGTTGCGCAGCAGTCAATCGCTCAACCACTGCGCCAACCGTGTCGTTATATGTATATATTTTTCTAGCAACATGCTTTTGACTGATCGAATTTAATCATTCAAAAGTGCCTATAATTTACTTTGCTAAAACAATACCATGGATGCTGGTCCAGACACGGTCATTGCTCCAGGCTCCCAAACCAACGTGGAATCGATCCCACAGTTGTTCCGACCGCACAGGAGGGAACATTTCCTTTACGAAGCGGGCCTCTTCTGCATCATTCAGGATGACCAGGTGACCCCCCTCAGACGCACATATCGCGTAAGCACGGCTCCAAGTCTGTATCTTGCGATGGACCTTGTAACAGCTGCCGGTATACCGCTTAAGGTGATATGCTGGAAAAAAAAAGATGTATTTTTTTCTTGAGTCCCATTAATAATGTCTGGCGACATTGCTGCACACTAAGATGAAGGTGGAGAGATAAGCTTGAGTCTTACCGAAAAAACTGACCAGCAATAATAGACGGACGTGTACGGGGAAAGGAGAGGGAGGCATATGCCCGGCAGCGGGACATAGTGAGTTATTAAGATTGGATAGATCCTTGATTCAATAGGGAATCGTCATAGCCTAGCCTTTTCCCAACTATATTGGGGTAGGCTTCCAGTCAAACCGGATTCAGATGAATACCAGTGTTTTACGTGGAGCGGTGGCCTACCTGACCTCCACAACCCATTAACTGGGTAACACGGTACTTCTTGGTAAGGCTGGAGTCAGATTTACTGGTCTCTGACAATCCGTAACGACTGCCAAAGATCTACAAATGATAGCCGGGACCAACGGATTAACGTGCATTCCGAGGCACGGGGTTAACTCGGTATGTTAAGATGGTCACCCATCCATAGACCAACCTTGGCAAGCGTTGCTTAACCGCAAAGATCGACCCGTGCGGCTGTTATTATTTAGTCACGAGCTCCTAGATCGATGATGATGATTCAATAGGGAATATGCAATAAGAACATATTTTTTATCTATGCCGTTTATCCGAAACTAGTTATAATACTTACTAACAGTGAAAATGGAATCAAAATTACTCGAAAAACAAAGAAAAGGTAATTATTTTAAGCAAACATATTATTAATGTAAGGCAGCTGCATAGACGCCATGGATTTTGACGTCAAAGTCCATATCGGACTTCTCTTTCTAATTGAAATCTTTGAAGCTTTATAACTTCATCGCTGATTAAGGTATTTAAAAAATAATTTCATGATTGTTTACTAGAACTATAGATCTGTTTTTTATATTTCTGTGACTAGAACTAATAAGTATTGCATGCATATTCCCGGTTATTAAAAAAAAAATTGTTGTGATGACAAGTTTTGAACGTTTGTCATTGATTTGCCTGAGCACATTCTGAGCACCCTTTACGCCTTTGACAGGGAACTGGTATCTACCAAGAGAAGGTGACGGTGCGGACTGTCGTCCCGCTCTGGAGGGTACTAGTTCCCCGAAGAGTTTGTAAAGGATCTTGAAGAATCATGCTCAAGGCATCGTCTTTATCCAATGCGATCATCGCGACGAACGAGTATTTGCGTTGCATTTGGGACGTAGCCGGGCCGTGAAACAACACAACGTGATCTTCACACACGTCGCTCGTGACACCTCCCGGCCCCGTGCTGGTCGCGGCTCGTCCGAATATGTGTGGATCAAGCTTATTTAGTATTAGGAATACGATACCACGCGAGCCGATCCGTGTAGATGCGGCTCGGCTATAGCCGAAAGCAAGCCTACTCGTATACACCACAAATTTTTAATTAATACAAATACTTAAAGGGCTTATTAGAAAAGGTCTTGTTATTATATATGTAAAGTCTCAATAAATAATATTCATAAACAGCAAAGTTACGTTAACGTTTGTTTATATCCCAAAATGTCACTCAATTTATGGTAAACGAAAAAATAAGCAATCCAAACTTTTCTTTCGCACTTTAATTGGGCTTAGGACCAACAAAATTATCAACTTTTTACAATTAAGTTATTTTTAAGAAATCATTTAAGATACTCAAGTAAAAATAAGTCAAATTAAACAATTTTGGGATTTCGTTTTTTTTTTTACTTTTGACTCCAAAATTATGATCAGTAATGGGTACGGGAACAGCCCCATTTTTTTTTGTACTAATTAAAAAATAGTGTTGTATACACAGCGCGTATCAAGCGACACGGATCGTACGAACTTTGCCGAGACGTGCCGAGCTGCGCCAAGCGTAGGTTGTTTAAACGGCGCAAGGTGCGCTGAGCTTTGCTTGTCCCGCGTGTTGGCGCGCCTTTTAAAGCCACCTTTACAAGTTTCCGCCAATGACTTCATCTTCATAATTATCATCCATTTCAGAAATGTAGTGTTTTTTGTTACGTTTGAATGATTCAGTAGCCGCTTGTACTCACCATCATCGAAGGTGCCACATTCGTTCATCGTTTGATTGTCATTTTTCCTGTAACATATAAAAGGTAGCGTTTCGTTGCACATCGAGTAATGTATGTAGAACCGATTTCCATCGACAGACATAGTGAGGCAGTCTCCTGTGTTCGCTCCGGGACGATGTGGACGCCATTGTCTTTCCATGTCAGACAGCGGTACTCCTGGAAAATTAAGCATACTTACATTAAAAAATAATCATACACATCAGCAAAAGTGCAAACGCAGCTTACGAAATATACTGACTGTATCAAAGTCAATGTCTAAGCGAAAGCTTAATCAATGAGGCACTCAAGTTTCTTAATTGAATTAGTCTGTCAAAATATGTTCTTTACAACTTAATCACATTAAACAAAAGTTAGACTGACCTTCCACGGAGGCATAGTGTCCTTTGGAATACAAATCATGGATGCCCAGGAAAATTCGATCATTCTCACCGAACTCCCTCAACTGTGAGTGGAAAGCTTCAGTTAGCTCTTTATTGAGTGGAGACGCCAACACCGCACCTGTAACATGAGATACACGCGTTGAGTAATGTTCATTTATCAAATCTATACTAATATTATAAAGAGGTAAAATTTGTTTGTATGTTTGTATGTAGGGGGTAATCTCAGGAACTACTGGTCCGATTTGAAAAATTCTTTCAGTATTAGATAGCCCATGTATCGAGGAAGGATATAGGCTACATATCATCACGCTAAGACTAAAATGAGCCGAGCATTAATGGAAAATGTGATGCAGACGAAGTTGCGTGGGTCAGCTAGTAGGTTATAAAAGTACAAAGAATCAATGTTAAAAAACTTGTGAAAATATTTTATTCTCTTCACTCAAAAATTCTTGAAACAAAATTAATTGTTTGTGGGACTTGTACAGTCGCTAGCACAACAAGCTTGAAACTGTTAAAATTACCCAATCAATTTTGAACCTTTTTGTTATATTCATAAAGTTGAAAATATTTTGAAGAAATTTGATAGATTGTTGTAGCTTGATGTGCTGGCTGGCGTCTGTACAACAAAAATAAAAAAAAAATAAGTGAAAGATATACTACTACTACATGTGCTGCAATAATAAAATAACGCAGTATAAAGGCTAATGCACAAATATCCAAATATCCGGGCCGTACCCGAGACGTTGATGGACCTTGGCCCGTCAAGAGCTCAAAAAAAATTATTGGTGAGCACAATTTTTATGAAGATGTAGACAATACAGTGCGTTGACAACATGCGTGACGTCACTACTGTGGAATAATGTTTACCAGCGATACTTCTTTATCACTTTATCGCCTTATTTATTTTTTACGTAAAAATAGATGAAATACGTGTCCAATATTTTTAGGAAATCTAACGGGCGATTTAAATTTTTCTATAAACATTTGCACGAAAACGCTCAAAGTCCTTTCCCGCACAATATACTAACACGTATTTAATCTAACATTTACTTTCAATACGCTAATTTGATGAATACATAAAAAGTGCAAGTATTATTCGGAGCTCATTCGCTTGACCCTTGATATTCAAGGTCACAAGTATCGCGTAAGAAAAACTAGGGGAATTAAACGGAACGGGAAAACCCCACCAGGTCAGTGAATGACAATTACTAAGTTAATTTAATTTTAGTTGTAGTCATGCCCGAGACATTTTTATAATGTTTTTTCTTCCATTTTCAGTCTCTAGTTAATTACTGGAGCGTGACTATAAAGTACTAGCTTTTTTTAGAATTTTGTGAAATTTTCTTAGTTTTCCCCTACACTCCTTAAGGCCGTACCCTGAGCAAATAACCTTGAGCATTTTTTCCCTCAATAACAGCGCAAGAGATACAATAGCGAATGCGCTCAGAATGTTGAATAAAATCGTTATAAAATCGAATTTCGGTCGTTTGAAAAAAATACTTCTACCAAAATGTTCATAATTAAATTGCCTATAGTGTAAGTACAAAATCAAAATAATCGATAGTTTTCGAGAAGATGCATGTTTTCAGTAATTTTTTCTCATTTCTGTGGTTTCGTTGTGAGGAGATTACTTAAACATTAAACTTAGTAATAAAAAAATAAATCTATCATTTTGAAGCCAAGATTATGTAGAAATTTAATGTATTTTTTATTAGTTGATATTTCTTTTGGATAAAGAGTAGATGGCTCCAAAAAACTGCACAAGAAACGGCTAGCGCTGCGTTTTGCTCGGGGACGCGCCTTAAGGAGCAGCAGCAGTTTCGGCTGTGCGTCTGTCACTATGTCAATGATTACTACCAAATAATGTAAAACTTGAATAGAGGGCACTAGAGAGACTTTTATGCGTTTTTTCTCCAGAAGTATCTACCTTTATAGGAATTAGAGCCTCTATAGGTAATATCACCATCAAACAATACACCATCACTATCACTATATATCATCAATACACGGAAAAGAAAAGTTTTTCCGTTCCGTGCATCCTATACATTGCCATTCAACGTGGCAATGCTGCCAGTGTTCTGGGCACTTTTGCCGTTGACAGCGATGTGGATTATTTTTTTGATGCCCAATGATTTATTTTGTTTATATACGCGTTTGTACATAATTTGATGCCCAATGATTTATTTTGTTTATATACGCGTTTGTACATAATTTAGATACTGTCTAACATTGAGTAGGTACCTACTTGTAAAATTATTTCTTTGTATTTTCTATGACTATAACTCTTAATCAATGTTTCCAACGTCATAATAAATGAGTATATCTTATACATATTATAAAAAAACGAATTCCCCCGCCGTGTCTGTCTGTCTATCTGTCTGTTCGTGCTAAACTCAATAGCTACTAAACGGATTGTCATGCGGTTTAACCAATAAATAGAGTGATTCACGAGGACGGTTTAAGCGTATCATTTGTCATGGTTTTATGTAAATTGGCCGAAGTATTGCAACTATTATTGAAGAGGTTGGAAGAAAATTACCTTAAAAAATTCCTCGATCGCGCGCGCTGTGAAAACTATTGATGATAGAACACGACAGTGTATGTACTACAGTTATGGAGGACATATCAATTCCTACAAAAAAGTCTGAACTAGAATTAGTCTAGCTTTAATGGTTAACTCACAATAACTATTGTTATGATATTCAAATTTGGTATAAAATATTTCTTTAATTGCAAAGTCGTTTTCACGCCGCAGCCAGTTTTAGGTAGTATCGGCGAGTATTGACAAAAAATGGATTTTATAGCAAGAAATACCCCGGCATCACTTCCTTATACCTAACATAATTTTGCACAAAAAAGATGGAACATGACGTACAGTTTTTATGAAAGCTCGTCTAAAAAACAGCGGAACACAACTTTAAGGCAACTCAAAACATTTTCAACTTTAGATGATGGGATCTTACCTTCGTAGTGACATTTCAAGTAAGCTTCCTCCCAAGTAGCGAGGGTCAAATGCAGCTTGAGCCAGCCCCCCGCCTCAGAGTTGTACAGGTAGGTAGGCTTACATCGCACAACGTCTGGATTGCAGAGATAATTCAATAAATAATTACACCGGGAGCATTCAAAAGTCATTTATTCAAATTAGGCTGAGAGCCAGCACTTTTTGAACGTCAAGTTCTACAAAAGACAGTCCCCCAAAACGCCCGCCCGTCACCACTTCCTAGTGTTTTAGCTGTGGAGAAGAAGTGACCAACTAACTTCCCAGAAACACATCTGTCTGTTACGTTTTAGGAACTATAATTTATACACTGAGAAGAATGCAAAGTAATTAATACATGACACAAATCAACACACATGTAACCTGTCATAAACGAACTACGTATAGAAAAAGAACATGATACTATCTCTTGCGTTCAACACAGCGATCAACTATTCTTATCTTCTAAACAATCATTAACAGAATAGTATGCCTTCGAACAGAGGTTAGATTTTACTTTAGCTTTAAATGAGTTAAAAGGCAGATCAAGAAAAGAAAGTGGAAGTTTATTGTATAAACGGATACCGAGCCCCACAAATGAATAATGGACCTTACGAAGTCGGTGTGAAGGAGCATGTAGTTTGTGCTTGTTTCTGGTATTAAAGTTATAGATGTCACCCGTTTTACTGTATAAATGTATATTTTGCCTAATCTATACTATATAATATTATAAAACAGAAGAGTTTGTTTGTTTAGTTGAACGCACTAATCTCAGGAACTACTGGTCCCATTTGAACAATTTTTTCAGTGTTAGATAGCTCATTTATCGAGAAAGGTTATAATAGGCTTTATATCATCACGCTAAGATAAATAGGAGCGGAGCATTAATGGAAAATGTGACGCAGACGAAGTTGCGCGGGTCAGCTAGTATAATATAAAATTTTCGTATTCTCTACCGCTGTCAGACGCGCAAACTTATAAGCTGTCATTTTGAGACGCCAAACGAATAGTAGAATACCGATCATATTGCGTTCCGAAGCACGAACCAAAGACGCGCAACAGTAGAATGCCGTTATTGCGCTCGCGTGACGCGAACTTGACGCGAGCGTGTCTGACAGTGGTTGAGAATACGAATAGCGTTGTTTTGATCTAAACTTTTAACTTCAACTGCACTGCAATAGCACTTATTTAGTTACGTGAATTAGCCTACTGGTCGAATCGGACTGTGAAAGAAAGGGAAAAGATTATGTATGTACCTAGTTCCTGCTTAGTACAAAATAACCCGCTTAGTAAACACTACAAACTTTGACATCCAATTAAAAACGCTACAAAGAATAAAATAACTTTTATTTTGATAGTCGTTGTTTTGGTGTTGCTTCGTCGTTTCTTGAGACCGACTTCCGAAATGTTTTATACTTTGTAGTATTTTCAGTGTTTTTTTGGTTTTTGTTGTTTCACTTTTTAATGGTCACCCATTACAGATCAGTTATAGTCTACAAGACTAATACATATTATTGATTTAAAGTTGAGGAGGTCACTGGTGTATGTTTAAATCTCAACATTCAATAGAAATGCAATATAGCTACAAATAAACCCAACGCAAAAACTATGATTAACCTGACTTTATTTTGCTTCCTTGGATGATGTCATCATCTAAAAATTACATCATCCAAGTAAGATTTTTGCTTACTTGGATGATGTAATTTTTAGATGCTCATAGAATAAAAACTACAGAGCCAAACTGAATAAAATATTTACGGGACCAAATGGCAAGTATCAAACTAAAAGAATCACATGCATCGGATCAAAAACCTCATATAAATCGATGTACATACATATAAAATATCAACCGAATTTAGAACCTCCTCCTTTTTTGGAAGTCGTTTAAAATGGTGTTTTTTTTTTATATTGTGCTGTAAAAACAATTATTTTATTTATTTACTAGCTGAGCAACGTCGTCTGCGTAACATTTTTCATTACTGCTCCACTCGTATTGGTCATAGCGTGATGATATAGCCTATAGCCTTCCTCGATAAATGGGCTATCTAACACAGAAATATTTTTTTAAATCGGACCAGTAGTTCCTGAGATTAGCGCGTTTAACCAAACAAACAAACAAACTCTTCTGCTTTATAATATTAAGTATAGATTGATAGACTGCTGACTGACCAAATTTTCTTCTCAATCTCTTTCATAGCCAGATGGAAAACGAAGATGTAGTCGACAATGGAGCACGTACTGCTTAGAAGTAACTTATTCAGTCCTGACTTAAGACCCAGGTTATAGCTATCTGGAAAGACTCTGGCAAGGAATTGTCCACTCTTAAAGCTGTACGTACAATGAAAATATTCCCAACGCTTTTTACCAAATATCGGTACTTAAATTCTTTATCATCTCATCTGCCTAGTCCTTTCCCATACTATATTGGGGTCGGCTTCCAGTCAAACCGGATTCAGCTGAATACCAGTATTTTACGTGTAGCGGCTGCTTACCAGACCTGCACAACCCATTACTGGCGGGTAACACGGTATACTCCTTGGCAAGACTGGTGTCAGATTTTCTGGCTTCTGACTATGCGTAACGACTGCCAAAGATCTCCAAATGACAGCCGGGACCAACAGCTTAACGAGCTTTCCGGAGCACGGAGGAAACTCGATATGTTAAAATGGTCACCCATCCACAGACCAACATTGGCAAGCGTTGCTTAACCATGAAGATCGACCTGTGCGGCTGTCTTTATAAATAATTTAAATAAATAAAAATCAAACTCCGAAAAGAATTATTTCGTAACGACTGACCCACATTGTATAATCTTTTTTGTGGTGTTCGTAACTGTCAGGGCAAGATAAAAAAGAAAGAAAAATTTTAACACAGCAAAGGAGTGGAACTCTCTGCCTGCATCTGTGTTTCCGAACGCTTACAACCCTAATATTTTCAAAGTTATAGTGAACAGGCTACTTCTGGGTAAGCTCGCTCCATCGTAGACTTTGTCTCTGTCATCTCTGACCAAGACTAGAGTCAAGAGCGAACCCATCACAAATTAAAAAAAAACTGGACAAGTGCGAGTCGGACTCGCGCACGAAGGGTTCCGTACCATTATCGTTTTATACGATTTATAACGTATTAAAAAAAACTACTAACTAGATCTCGTTCAAACCAATTTTCGCTGGTAGTTTACATGGTAATATACATCATATATTTTTTTTTTAATTTTATCATTATCTTATTTTAGAAGGTACAGGGGAGGACACATGTTACCACTTTGGAAGTGTCTATCTCGCAAACTATTCAGTTTAGAAAAAAAATGACATTAGAAACAAACCTCAATATCATTTTCGAAGACCTATCCATAGATACCCTACACGTATCGGTTTGAAGAAAAAAAATGTTTTTGAATTTCATTTGCAAAATTTATTTTGTTTTTTTTTAAATTTTTGTATGAAAATCTTAATGCGGTTCACAGAATACATTTTACTTAACAAGTTTCAACAGCATAGTTCTTATAGTTTCGGAGAAAAGTGGCTGTGACATACGGACGGACAGACAGACAGACAGACATGACGAATCAATAAGGGTTCCGTTTTCGCCATTACTACCATGGCTACGGAACCCTTAAAACATCGGGGTAAAACCGGGGTGAGCGACTAGTTTTATATAAAATTAAATAATAGTTAAATAATGTTAATAACAGCATTGTTGTGTTCCGGCAGTTAGAGGTATGATAGCCAGTTCCTCTGTCAGTGTAAGAGGATTCCGGGTGAAACTCGCTTCCATCTTCGGCCTAATCATCACTTTCCATCAGGTGAGATTTGGGCCAAGAGATCCCGCTTTTGTATAAAAAAAAAAAAAACTTACCTGTCACTGTCAACAAGAATGATAAAAAAGCTAAATATATTATGTTCAACATTTTATTGTTCTCTATAGATTCACTGCCGAACTTGTTATGAACGAGTACCGAAAATACTTGCACACTGCGTACCGACTTGAAGTTAGCCGATAATTTAAAATAGTGGCCAACTTCATAAAAGAAGTCAATGGGTTTTTTGGGGTTTAGGTACAGTTGCCAGCAGATCAAGCTATCCGAAACTGTCAAACTTTAACCTTAAAACTTTGATGATAAGGTTGAAAATCTACTAAAGAATTTTGACGGATAGTGGCGTCTGTACATATCTATCGGAAAATGCGTCGAGTGTATCATCAGTGCCGTTTATTTGCATGAACGTAACATCGATTGAGTGTGAAATGTTTACTTTATTTTAAAATGCATTTCTTGCTTTCAAACAATGTACACACATCAAAAAAACGTGATCACTAGGATAAACTTACTTATATATTTTTTTATTTTAACTTTATCTTTGAAAAAATCTTTGTTGTACGTTTTCTTTAAATAGAAACACCCTGTTTTAAATTAAAAAATAAGACAATTTTTTACTAACAGTAATTGAGTAATTAATCAGAATGTAATTTTAACAGGAATTTGAATGAAAGAAAAAGACTGTTTAACCAAACTTAAACAACAATTTATTAATAAAAGGTTTATATTATGTAATATAATTTAACTCCTCCCCTGGCTAGAACACATGCGGAGATCCTCCTGGGCATGCTGAAGATCAAGTTATCCAGCATTTCTTGGGGTAAAGGCACCCTCATACTTTTCAAAAAAAAATATCCTAAGGCTGCCTGTCCATTAGCATGGAGCGAGGCACCGGAGCGGAGAAAAGCAGAATTATTAGCAATGCATGTCAGACAAATTAATGTCAGTCTGTGTGTGTTTTGTGTCTGTACGTGGTGTAGAGATTTTATTATTTGTTTATTTATTTAAACTTTATTCACAATAGTGTAACAAAATTCAAAATTCAAGCATTTATTTCAATTAAACCATTTACAGGCACTTTTGAATTGTCAAGGTCGGTCGGTCCAAAAAATTTAAGCTACTTGCATGTTCCAAAGCGTAGATGGATAACATGGGCGGACTTGTAGTTCCATTGGTTAAAATTTCTCTGTTTCTCCGCTCTGCTGCCTCGCACTGCTGTAATGGACAGGCACTCTAAGAGGGTGTATATTGACTGTATAGGTAGTTAATGTAAGTGTAATTTTTTAACAATTTATGCCCATTTAATTCAAATTTTAAATACATAAATTCGTCCATAACCAAAACTATACATAAATATTGTTTTTATTTTTCACAAGTACTTATTTATTCGCGTATAGCGATTAAATTATTTCTGGGTAATTCTGGAGGCGTTTACAGGCTATTTTTTTTAAATGTAGCTATATAAACGGAAGTGGCTTCAGAAAAGCTTGACAAAAACTTTTGATCAATAATTAATTAAGGGGAATTTTAATTGCACCTAATAGAGGTGCAAAGGTATTCAAGCAAACTAAATCTCCCAACTAGGGCATGCAGAACCGCATTCGGTTCCAGGTTTTTGAGAACCGGGTCTGGTAGGCTGTTAGAACCGGGGGAACCGGTTCCCCGGATCCGGCAATTTTTAAAAAAGCTTTTTTGTGTTATGAATAAATCTATGGAGATTTTGTCAGGGTAAGCAATTACCGCTAACAATATGAAATAAAATAGTTTACATTTGTCTAATCAACATAATAATTATTCGCAAGTTTTGTAACAAATCAGTTTTGCAGTTTTGATAACAAATTATAATACTAGTCTCAGTTATAATACTAGTACTTTTCTTTATAATTTTCTTATATTAGTAAAGTAAATTCAAATCTTTTATAACGCTTCAAAAACATTAATAAAATCTAAAAAATCTAACATATACATATAACATAATACACGCATATAACCTATCGAAAGAAATAACGTCTCCCTCTTCCTAATAAGAGATTATATATTTTAGTAACTATAAGAAAAAAGATGGTTAATAAAGATAACAGTCCCACCACAGCCACAGCAGCACTCACAACACTTGTCTTTTAAAATCTGTTTTCCTGATAATAGGATCTTAAATAGCTAGTAACGTCCAAACTCCGGTCGCTCAGTGAGCTGCGCAGGCGATTGCAAATATAACCTGCTGAGGAGAAAATTCACTCAGGCTCCACGCTTGTCGGCGGTATAACTTTTAGGTAGTTATGTGCAGTCGAAAGATTTGTACCACGACTACCACAATTTTCAAAAAAGTAATTTCAATTTTAACTGTTGTTACACAATCGTAATTATCTTGCCGCCTGGTTTCGCCTTGTGTGGATGTAGCTTTAAGGATTTCGAGATCTAATTCTTCTTTTTTTGACGATGATGGGGTTGGGGTTGAAGCGAGAACGACTTCACCTTCTACTTGTTGCTGAGTTTCGTCTATACTAATATTATAAAGAGGTAAAATTTGTTTGTAATTTTGTATGTAGGGGGTAATCTCAGGAACTACTGGTCCGATTTCCAAAATTCTTTCAGTGTTAGATAGCCCATTTATCGATGAAGATAAGATAAGATATCATCACGCTAAGACAAATAGGAGCGGAGCATTAAAGGAAAATGTGACGCAAACGAAGTTGCGCGGGTCAGCTAGTCGTTTATATTATCATAACTTGGCACAGGCTGTATCAGATTTACAATACCCTTGCACAATTCCGCTTATTTTTAAAGAACCGAGGGAACCGGGTTTACTCTTTCTGGAACCGGTTCTGCACACACATTGAAAGAACCGGGTAGAACCGGGTGCATGCTCTACTCCCAACTAATTACCCACTGTATAACAAAAATACTGATTTGCACACTAAATTACGACCACATTAAATAATTACGGTCAACGTCAGGGGCACCCCAAGGTTCGGTTAGTTAGGCTCCTTTAATTAAACCCTGCAGACAGAAATAGAAACCCCGCGCATCGGGACTCCGTCCACCTGCTTACGGAAACGCTTACCCTAGGTGGTCGAAGTCACGGGGATTTAGATAATTTTTAGTTAACAGAATATAGTCATTCAGTAAAACATTAGCTTTATAGATCAAAAGTACAATAGATTTGATTTATTTGATGAGCAAATTTAGTGCTCAATTTAGTATTTTTGGTGGTAACTTCGAATATTGGTCTATCTTTTTTGAATGGATTGTTTATGGATGTCACAGGAAAGTGACAGACTCCGTAAGATTGTAATAAATACTGATTAGATTATAATTTCTCGATATATATAATACATCCCATCCAAATTCAATAGTTTCCAATACATCTGTGTCTTATTTGACGACACGGTTGGCGCAGTGGTTGAGCGATTGACTGCTGCACAGCATGTCGCGGGTTCGATTCCCGCACGGAGCAAATATTTGTAAGACCTACAAGTATTTGTTCCGAGTCTGGGTGTTTTTCTATCTATAATATGTATGTATTTACAAAAAAAAAATATGTATATAAGTAGTTTATCAGCCATATCGTTGCCATAACACAAGCATTAGGTTGCTTAGCTTGGGACTATATGGCGTTGTGTGAAATGTCCAAGGATATTTAAATATTATATTTATTTATTTAGAAAAAATAGTTTACAGTTTCACGCGATATTTTACAATCTTACAGATATTGCCATTTCCCGATGACATGGACACTACATCTTCACATCACTTAAGTTTATCCGGTATGTTCGACCTAAGATTGTTTTGTTCTCAACTGTATGTGCACGGTTGAGGCTTCAAATCATATTCGCTTATTTCGGAAATTTTTCACAGACGAACATAGCTACGGTCCATGGCTGAACGTCGTCCAAATAGCCGTTCCTAAGATAAGTGGCTCGATCCTGAGTGCCGTACCAATTGTCTGGCTGGGTGGCGTTCCAGTGGTTGTACACATCTTCAATTCTCTCACCTGAAAGAAAACTTCTATTAGGGTCCAAAGAGCATAATTACATCTTTTATTATATTTAGGTCTCGCTTGTAATTACAAGGGCCTGCAAATAGTTGGAAGGCATTCCAAGCCAACAGAAAAAAGATCAGACGCAGGTCTGGCAGCTTTAAAAGTGCCCGAAAGACGTCTACTGGGGTATCGAATCTGTTTAAAGATATTAGACGAAATTAATAAGGTTGTTATTTATAACTAGCTGACCCGCGCAACTTCATCTACGTCACATTTTCCATTTATGCTCCGGTCCTATTTGTCTTAGCATGACGATGTATAGCCTTCCTCGATAAATGGGCTATCTATAACTGAAATATTTTTTTTCAAATCGGAACACTTGTTCCTGAGATTAGAGCGTTCATGCAAACAAACAAACTCTTCAGCTTTATGATATTAGTATAGATTATGTTATCATTATATCGTGCCCGAACTGTCCCACTGCTGGGCAAAGCCACCTCTCTTCCTTCCATCATTCTCGTATCTTTGCTTCTTTCTACCAATCCCCAAGGAAGACTTTCAAGTCGTCCTACTATCTCCTTCGCGGTCTGCCGTGGTCCTGTCGATTTCAGGGCACCAATTTTGTGTTTTGTGGGCTCACCGCTGGCTAGGCGTGCGGCAGACATGTCCAGTTCAGCCCCATTTAAGCTGGGCAGCCTTCTAAGCTACGTCAACTATCTGTATTCATAATTTACCGTGTATGGAAGTCCAGATACGCTGGCTGCCCCATGCTCGTAGACCTATGTGAAATTGCATCCCTTGGTTTACAGGAAACATTTCCTTGACGATGGCGGCCTCTTCTTCGTCATTCAGGATAACAAGATGTCCTCCCTCAGATGCACATATCTCATAAGCGCGAGTCCAAGCTTGCTCCTCAACATGGACCTTGTAACATTTGCCTGTCTGCTCATTGAAGTGATATTCTGAAATATTTGAGAATTTATTTAATGTGTCTACTCTGAAGGTCATCAGGAGGAGTTCGTGGCTAAACAATAACAGCCGCACGGGTCACGTTTGCCAAGGTTGGAAAGCACGTTAAGTTGTTGGTCCCGGCTGTCATTTGCAGATCTTTGGCAGTCGTTATGGACTGCCAGAAACCAGTAAATCTGACTCTAGTCTTTCCAAGAAGTACCGTGTTACCCAGTAATTGGGTTGTGGAGGTCTGGTAGGCAGCCGCTCCTCGTAAAACACTGGTATTCAGCTAAATCCATTTTGACTGGAAGCCGACCCCATTTTAGTTGGGAAAAGGCTAGGCAGATGATGACTGTGAAGGTCGCATGAAGTAATAAACCTTGTCGCTAAATAACTTCAGAGGACTAAATCATACTAATTTATCAGCAACGTTTGCATGCACACCTCAGTGTCAATCCCTCAAAAAAGCCTCAATTTCCACACATTTTTGACTGATTACGGCTGACATGCGAATGCGAACGTTGTTTATAAAACTGGCCAATTGCGTGTCGGACTCACGCGCATAGGGTTCCGAGCCAATTTATAGGTCTCCCTGTAATCTCCTATAGATTACAGGGAGACCTAGAAATATTACTTAACATTGTATAATTCCAGCCATTAACAGCACATGTGTGAGTACTGTGTACCTTTAACTTAAACTTTAATTATCAGTTTTAGGTATGTTTTTGACTTGAATGTACCCTGGCGGTTGGGAGTGTCATGCTCACTCAAAAGTCTAGCTGATGGTGGCGTATGCGTTTGATCATTTGGCTCCCTTCAAAATGGTTGAGCCGAATGGTGCTGGCGTATGCGTCATGTTCGTGAACGGGCGCCGTCAGTCGGGACTGGTCATTTCTCAGCTGCAATGGTTGATTTTAATTATTTATTTGAATTGTTCCACTTTTATTCCGGACGCTTTTATCCTGCTCGTCTTTTACATCGTTCTCATATGTATGTATAATTTCAACCCAATGTAAATAAATCTTTGTAAAAAATTATTATTTTTAAAAGAGTGTCCGTGGAGTTTCTTGCACGTTCTTCTCCATTGAGATCTACGCTTTGGAACGTGCAAATAGCTTCAACTTTTTGGACCGACCGACCTTGACAATTCAAAAGT
The DNA here is from genome assembly GCA_963859965.1 of Ceramica pisi. Lineage (NCBI taxonomy): Eukaryota > Metazoa > Arthropoda > Insecta > Lepidoptera > Noctuidae > Ceramica > Ceramica pisi. The sequence continues at coordinate 1,057,666 of OY982537.1, read as the reverse complement.
GCCTGTAAATGGTTTAATTGAAATAAATGCTTGAATTGAATTAAATTGAATTATTACCTGAAGTTATTTCATAATTTTAGGCTCAGTAGTTTCGGAGAAAAGGGGGGAATGGTCAATTTTGGTTTAATTTCTTGAATAAATTTGTATGTTTTTTTTTCTTGTTTGACCCTCAGTGACCCTCATGCTCAAAATTTATTTGTTTGCGTAACGCGTCCGTGTATACCGAACAGGGTAACAGAAGTCCATATGTATACCAAATTGCAACAGAATCGGTGAAATCAGAAAACTGCTTGTGACAGACAGACAGACACTAGAGTGATCCTATAAGGGTTCCGTTTTTCACGGATGTTCGGTACCTTATAAATGAGTCCAATTGGGCCTTTGGCTGCTTTTGAAGTGACATACAAATCAAGAAGATAGCTGACTTTAGCCTTCTTTTGCAACTGCATCGGTCCCATTAAATTGTTATTAATAATTCAATTGCATATAGTTCAGTAATACTCGCTAAAACGTTATTGACTTACCATTATCAACGGTGCCACATTCGTTAATAGCTGGATTATCGAGATTTTTATAACATATGTAGGGTAGTGAGTCGTTGCACGACGAGTAATACGTGGTGCCGTCGGTAGACATAGTGAGACAGTCTCCGTTGCCATGTGGACCACATCTTACCTCCATGTCAGACAGTGGCACTCCTGTAACACACACGTGTTAATAAAGATGAGATTTATTTGATCTTATACTAACCTTTTTTTTTAGGGATGGGAAATCATCCAATGACTTCTCCCGCTCTGGGCGGAGCGAGAGGGAGTGTCAGAGTTCTACTGACTAAAATAAAATAAATAAATAAATAAATCTTTATTTCAGACTATTAGTCCATAATTAAGTTAATATTTAAAAGTTAGCCACTAGTTTGTGCGTTTTTTTTGCTCAAAGCTCGTCTGGCTTCAGCACCGGAGTGTGACTTGTTTGCTGGGAGATGGATAGATTTGTGTTGTGCATTTTAAAGATTTTGTTAGAAGATGGATGAGAGATGAAGTGTTTTTTTTATTTTTTTTTCTCTGATTGAACATTAATACTTTTTTTTTCAATGTTTTATAATATTCTTTTATTTGAATGTGTGTTTATATTCTTTTGATTTTACTGATTTGTTAGCATTTTTTTTACAAAACTTTCTATTATGTTCCTTTTTTTTTACATGCACTATCTGTAATGTTGTACGTGTTCTTGTAAATAAATAAATAATAAATAAATAAAAGTTATCCATGTTGATCTCAGCATAATATGACATTGTATACGTATTCATTTTATTTTATGACATGCATGATTTTAGTGATTTTTTTTTTAATTGAGTCCTTGGATATTGATGGAATTGTAATAATTTCTTATTATATAAATTAATAATAATTTTGCATGCTTTTTTTTTATTTAGTGATGGGAAATCATCCAATGACTCCTCCCGCTCTGGGTGTAGCGGGAGGGAGTGTCAGACTTCTACTGACTAAAACCCATCCATGTTCTTTCATTGCCCTTTGTGTTCCGGAGCCACGGTATCTCTTTCGAACAGTCCCGCGACTCCGAAAGGAATTTTGCATGCCTAAATTGGTAAAATACAGTGAACTGCGCATTCACCCAACAGCTAGAATGTATAATTATGTACTGTATTTCGCAATAAAGGGTGAAATTGAAATTAATTGGATGTTGTGGATGAATGATGATGATGAAATGGTTTGTAATACGACGATGTAAATTTTATCAGTTCCGAATTTTGCGTCAGCAATAGAAACTATCGCGCTTTAGCTAAAAGGAGTTAAGCAGTTACTCATGGCATTTAAAGAAACGGCTATTTTTATCAAAAACCCAAAAGGCTGGACGAATTAAATTGAAAAAGGCTGGACGAATTAAAGTGAAAAAGGCTGGCCCGTAAAAGTAAAATTTAACTAACCTTCTACAGACACAAAAAGACTTTTCGTGTACAAGTCATGGACTCCCAGGAAAATTTGACCATTCACACCAGACAGTGCCATTTGTGTGCGAAGAACATCAGCCAGGTGTTCATTCAGAGGAGACGCCAACACCGCACCTGTAACATGAAGCATTGTGATCGTACATTGCACATGATGCGCAAGCTTGTAGGACTCCTTCTTAGTTGAACAATCCACAAGAGGAACGCTAGAGCATGCTTTACTAATAATAAAACTTTTGTAGGTAACAAAAAATATAAATGATTTCAAAATGTGCTGATTCACAGCCTAATTTAAATAAATTACTTTTGAATTTTGAATTAAAACCGACTTCCAAACAAAACACTACAAAGTATAAAATAACCTCAATTTCGGAAGTCGGTGTTAAAAAACAAAGATATATAAAAACACCGACTTCCAAAATTAAATAGATATACTCTGTAATTTTTTTTTTTTATATATTTTTCAAGTTTAAGTGGTAGTACTTAAACGCGACGTCTTCGTCTACGCAGAAATTGAAATAGGCAAAAATGTTCATAAAATAAAAACTCCTGATCTAAACTGAATTCAGTTTTTACGGGACCAAATGAAAAGTATGCTGCATCTAATTAAAAAAGTTTCACACAAATTGGATCAGAAAACTCGGAGTAATCGGTGTACGCATACTTAAAGAAAAAAAACCGGCCAAGTGCGAGTCAAACTCGCGCACCGAGGGTTCCGTACAAACCTGTAGGTATTATATTATAAGCAAAAGTTGCGATTTACGATTTATGACGTATTAAAAAAACTACTTACAAGATCTCGTTCAAACCAATTTTCGCTGGTAGTTTTCATTGTACATCATATATTTTTTTTCTCCTGTCAGAGCCTGTCAAGTGAACTGACGTGAAAAAAATTTCATTTACGATTTTATCTAAATTTTACAATATAATCCAATTTATTTGTGTTTACTAACCAAATGTTAGTTATTTACCGGGATAATGGATAGTTTTGGACGATCTACAAGTATTTCTTCTAGTGTATCGGATACCATACCGAGCCGTGAAGAAATTGGAATAGATTTTCAACGAGGCGACATGTTAATAGGAAGTATTGAAGATAACCAAATGATGGAGTCTCAAAAGGGTCCGAAAAAGAGAGTGAGAGAGGACAGTGAAGAAGATAAAGAGGAAAATGATGATGGATTCATCACCGTTAATAGACGACCTAAACGGTTACTGAGGAGAATTTCCGATACAAATAACCGGGATGATAATACAATAATTGATAAAGACGAAATTTTGGAAGGTTGGGCTATAAATATATCATCTAAGGAAGTGCTTCCAAAGGCATTTGGTATGGCAAAGCTTTTAAAAGCCGAAAATATAAGTAACATTTTAAAGATTAAGTATAAAAGCCCATTCAAAATTAACATCATATTTAAACACAAAGAGGATGCAGACAAACTTCTAAACTGTCCAAAATTTCAAGAACTCGATTATAGATGTCAAAGCATAGATGAAGTGAATCTCTCATATGGTATAGTAAAAAATGTGGATCTGGATATCTATGAAAAAGAGATAATCGAACAATTTACATGCGAGTATGAGATTGTATCTATGAGAAGACTACAACGCTTAGCTGAGGATAAAAAGTGGGTCGACAGTTCGGTAATCCGATTGGCTTTTAAGAGTTCCACTTTGCCCTCGTATATATATGCATACGGGTGCCGGTTTATAGTGGAACCATACGTTTTTCCTGTTACCCAATGCTCCGGATGCTGGAAGTTCGGACACACAAGGAAAGTATGTCCTACTAGGAAAATAAAGTGTCCCAAATGTGGTCAAGATCATGAAAACTGTGAGGCAACCCAGTTTGTGTGCATAAATTGTAAAGGGCCACATATCGCACATTGATAAGAAGAGTGACACTAACCAAAAAAGCTATTTTTTCAGTAGACGCATTTGAAGTTTTACCAAACAGTAATTACGAGTTTTGCACCAGAAAGTATAGAAAATCTTTATCATGTTCAGATTTATATTACAGAGAGCATTAAACACGACTGGAATGTACTTTTATTTTTGTAAAAAAGTGTTTTTAAGTAACAGATTTTTTCAAAAAAACCTTTTTAGTGACGTTATACTATTCATGAAAATGTTCAACATTTCCTACTTCACGACAACCAACCGACACAATAACTATACAAAAAAATAATTCTGCAAAGAAAAAACGGTTTTTATACATAAAATAAATTTATTCCAAAGTTTAATACAAAATAATTAAACATTAATTTGTTTGCGATGGTCACAGCTAGGCAAATCACATTTTTATAAACATTTTCAGACTTTAATTTTTTGTTACAAAACTTCAAGTCACAAGTGATAAATAATTAACTTAATAATTGTATTAAAAGGTCATGGTAAAGATTAACACTAAAATTAAGGGTCTTGTTTTGTTTGTAAAAGGCTTTTTTGCATCAAATAGCACAGAAAATAAAGTAGATACCTAGTCCTAAAGACAAAATAACTATCAAAATAGTATCAAAGTTTTATGAATATCACAACCATTGTGTAATTACTTAATATAAATTGTACTTAATAATATTGAGATCAAGAATATTACTTTATCACATAATTAAACTTATTTCTAAAGGATTTTATCAAAATAGGAAGAAACGTAATAATTAGGAATGAGATTTTGATCAATCAACGATTTGATGTCGTTTTTCTTTCTATCAGCCAAAGGAAGCTTATCTGCATAGAGAGGTGTCAACAGATTGTTGGCACTAACTTGGTACCTATTACCTGCCTGTTGCCTACGAGTAGCTACCCTATTAGCTTCTAGTCTAATCTCTTTAAAATTCTGTTCTAAGTAAGAATTCTTATAAAATATTTTGACTGTAGCAGGTTCATTTAAATCTTTCATCATTTTTATGATTTTAATATCACCTAACTTAACCTTTTCTCCTTCTGTATTCTTTGAAAATGCATTATTTTCAGCAAGACTTTTAATGTCATAAAAATCACGATGACTCATCGGATTAACAATGTATGCATTTCCTTTTTTTCTTGCGTTCTTTATTGCTGAAATATATTGGTCTGGAACATAGATAGGACCGGATTTTAAATTTTTTTTTATTTCCCTTTCAATCGTTGAATGCACCGCGTCACCCTCATTTTGAGTATGGCCCTTTATAAGGAATTTGTGGGTTATTGATTTTAGTTTCAAGGTTTTTACCGCAAACAAATATAGAGAAAACATGAATTGGTTTTTTTGTTGCCCACAACAATTGTCCGAATAAAAGATGAAATCGAACTCTGGATATAAAGAGGACATTTTTTCTAAATATTTGAACACACACGTCCCAATTTCGTTAACACCTCTGTGTCCTTCTACTTCTGTCCAAAAAAAGCATTCAGTGTGGTCTTTTCCCAGTTCAGAAATCGTGAAATTTAAACAATTCAATTTGCTTTTATAGTAAAAAATTGATACTTCTCCTTTAGGCAATGTCATAACCGCCTGCAAGTCATAACAAGATAGTATGCAATTATTCATTTTTTTATCATTTTCCTTTTCTATTCTACTTTCATCTTTTTCCTTTAAATGATTTTGATATTTATCTTCCAAATTTTCTTTTACATCTGCAATCCTGTACGCTGTGCATAGATCACATTGATCTTTTTTGGGTGTGAAAAAACTGATGTTAAACTCTGTATTAAAAACTTTTCTATAAATATGTATTTTTACAAATTGAATGTTTTTTTCGATGCAATCAGCTTTATAATCTCTGTATAAATCTGCTAGAGTCTTTCCTCCATCGATAAATTCTCTTGAAGTTTGTTTACGTAAATAATGACTTGGTAATCGTGGTATACTATTGATGTGACGTCGTACTTGAGTTAATGTGTCTTCAGCAATAGTTTTTTTATTTGTGTGTTTGCCCCTTTGTTCAGGGCCTACAATACCTTGATCGTTCTTCTTGTCTAGAACTGTTCTAATAGGTCGATCACCAATACCAAGAGTATTTTTAAAGAATATTTTGCACACTCTAGTTTTTTTGCCATTTATTTCGAAATGAAATGCATTCTTTGGTTTTCTGTTACTATTAAGCCTCTTGTACTGATACTTAGGATATATGTTAACTAAATTATGGGCTATATAATCTCTTTGACGTGTTAATGAGCCCAGATTCCAAAACGAGTCGAATAAGATTTTGCGGTATTCTTCAGTAATAATATCACGACATTTAAGCCGGCACTTTTCATTACAGGGTCCTCTCATCACCCTTTCTGCAACATTTTTTGATGATGAAGATACGTATGGTTTTCCTAGATTTCTTAGGGTTTGAGCTGCTTTTTTTTTATTAATTCGTCTACTTTTTTTTCGACTATTTCTTTTGCTTTCATCTACGACGGAGTTAAATAAGTTAACACTGGCTGGCCCAGAAACTGACGTGCCATTATTGGATTCCAAAGAATGCGTGATAGTACTTCGACCATTTTCATTGCAGTCATTACTGTTAGTAGTAGTAGCAGGTTGGACTGTAGACATTTTGTCTACAACTGCAGAAGCCAATGTCGCCAACGATGGAAAGTGATTATTTCTAGTTGAAAGACATTCAGAAGAAGAACTTGACGATGAACTTGACGAGGAAGAGGAACTAGTTGAAGAATTACTCGATGATGAGTCTGAAGAAGAAGATGAGTCTGACCGCCGATGGTTTGCAGTGGGTGGTTTAAATGGTAAGTAACTTGGGTCATCGTCAGAAGCAGGTGAAAAATCACGTAGAGATGCACGACTGGAGATAGATGACATGGAATTTCTTCTTTCTGCACGAAGTTGTTCATTTGAAGGTAAGTTTGCATCTACATACAGTTGTTTATCCTAAAAGAAGTAAAAGAGATGCATCCTTAACTTAAGCAGAAATAATTTAAGCTGGGTAACTAGCAGAGGAACAAGTAAAAGACAATGAATTTTTAAAAGGTTATTGAATCAAACAGTGGTAATTAGATTGTATTCAAATTGAAAATTACAAGGTAAGAATCTAATACTGTTTTAGACAAGGTACACCAACCTGTTCAGCTTCCTGGCAATCTCTGGAGATAGATGACCTGGAATTTCTTCTTTCTGCATGAAGTTCTTTATTTTGAGGTAAGCTTTCATACACATAAAGTTGTTCATCCTAAAATAAGTAATAATTTCAAGTAAGAAAAACATTCATCCCTTAACTCATGCAGTAGTAATCTTAGCTGGGTGACCAGGAGAGGAACAAGGAAAAGACAATGAATGTTTTAGATAATTAACAGGCTACTGTTTCCGATAGTGTAGTCTGAGTAGTATTCTTAGTTTGATATTACAAGATAAGTATCTAATATATTTTAGATGAGGTATATGTCTTAGATGAGGTAATAAGTAACCTGTTCAGTTTTCTGGGTATCTTTAGGAGTAATTTTTTGGGAAGACCCAATATCAAATCCGATATTGTGGCATGAATTATCTTCATTTTCATTTTGGTTAACATCATCTTCATTGCGGGTTAATTCACAATGATTATTGGAGGTCTGGTGTGTCATTGGTATACTATTTGCGCTTTCTAAATGGACAGGTTTAGTCTCAATACCATGACACATTCTTTTTTTATATTTTTCTCTATCATCTAGTGTGTCCTCAAACAGTTTTCTAGAAATATTCTTCAGTTTGTTTATTCTCGCATTTCCAGCATTTCCTAAAGGCATTTTAAGTCTGAAAACAAGCAAATTATGGTCTTAATTATTCATGTTACTAAAAAGTATCGCGAATAATTACTAACACAGATGTACCTTCATAATAAAATTATTTACTTAATTTACTATAATAAGTATTACATTATTGTTGAAAATAACCAAACTCAATGTTAAAATTTATCCCAATTAAAAACGACTCTAAACAAAATTCTTAGTTAATCTTGGTGTTATTTTACGTACTTTCTGTTTGGCATAAAAGAAGAATGACACTAAAAAAATAATGACAATCATCAACTCAAATATTTCAAATACTGTAACACGAAGAGTGACACTAAATAAAAAATGTCAGTATGTCGTTCTAATTGAATAAGAACCCGCTGTTTGGTTTATAGGAAGAATAGCACTAAAAAAATAATGACGTTTTGAGTCAATCATCGACTCAAATACTTCAAATTCTGTAACACGAAGAATGACACTGAATAAAAAATGTCAGTATGTCGTTCCAATTGAACACAAACCCTCTGTTTGGCTTATATGAAGAATGACACTAAAAAAAAAATGACGTTCTGAGTCAATCATCTACTCAAATACTTCAAATTCTGTAACACGAAGAGTGACACTAAATAAAAAATGTCAGTATGTCGTTCCAATTGAACACAAACCCTCTATTTGGCTTATAGGAAGAATGCCACTAAAAAAATAATGACGTTCTGAGTCAATCATCAACTCAAATACTTCAAATTCTGTAACACGAAGAGTGCCACTAAATAAAAAATGTCAGTATGTCGTTCCAACGTAGCAATATTTACTAAGTAAAATAGCTTAATACACGACGCTTAACAAAATGTGACGGTATTCGTATTAAAGTTAATTCGTACTTACGAATTATGGTCAATCCAAATCGCCTTTAAACAGATAATGTCACTATGAAATACACCAGATGGCACCGTTTTTGTTCGCTTCACAGTCACGAATGAAAAAATGGCGGTCTGTCATAACAGATCGTATCAACATTGTCGATAAAGCAGTTCGACACTAACACCATCTACCGGTAAATATTATAGTTACAACGATAGTGTCTTTTTGGAATAAATTAGTATCTTCGGGCGCTAAGAGATGGCACTGATAACAGAAAACTAAAATGTTTCGTATAGTGACAGTCTTCTTATCAATGTGCGATATGGCACTTGATAAAATTTGTCCGATTTTTGTGAAAGAAAAAAAGATAAAAAATATAATGAGTCAAAATAATTGCACCTACAAAAAGGCTTTTGCATTATATCATGAAAGAAGTGCTCAACAAAAAAATATTTGTCAAATATCAGAGTGTAAAGATTCCAAAGAAGTAAGTAATTCGATATCCTACAAAGATATCTTAATGGGTAATAATAAGAATAGCCTGAACAAAATGACTGTGGACGAGAATAAAGAAGAAGAAGGAAGTGTAAAAGTAAGAGTGATTCGTGGTCAATCGACTTCCAAAAAAAATAAAACAAAAGGAAAACATGTACACAGGGCTACTGAAGAGTCAGAGGAAGAAGAATTAATGCACAACCATCAGGAAAACTCATCAGAATCAGAAGAGAATACAAGAATAAAAGATAAGAGTCCCAGGATTATGAGAATATTACACAAAGTAAAAGAACTAATTTTATCAAAGAAAACTTTAGAGGAGAAAATTTGTTTAAGTGTACAGTATATAATATAAGAAGTGATATCGATGTTTATTGAAAAGCGTGGAAGCATAATTATTAAGGACTTAATCAATAATATTGTAAATGGGTGAAGCACAAGTACAACATATTAGACTTAACATAGCCCAATGGAACGCACAAAGTTTTATGCCAAAATTAGTAGACGTTGATACCTTTTAAACAGAGAGAAAATTCATATTGGCATAATCAGTGAAACTTGGCTCAAGTCTGACTTACATTTAAACTTAGGAGGTTACAATATTTATCGACGAGACAGGGCGGATTGTTACGTAGTATAAGGTACGATGGGATTGTCATCGTCATTTTCATGTACAAAAATCCCTTAAAATCAATAAAGAAAAAAAAAAAAAAAAATTTTTTTTTAATTTTATCATTCTCTTATTTTAGAAGTTACAGGGGGGGGGGGGGGGCACACATTTTACCACTTTGGAAGTGTCTGTCGGGCAAACTATTCAATTTAGAAAAAAAATATACTATAAATCTCAATATCATTTTCGAAGACCTATCCATAGAAAACGTATGGGTTTAATGAAAAAAAAAACTTTCGAGTTTCAGTTCTAAGTATGGGGACCCCAAAATTTTTTTGTTTTTTTTCTATTCTTTTGTAAAAATATTAATGCGGTTCACAGAATACATCTACTTACCGAGTTTCAACAGCATAGTTCTTATAGTTTCGGAGTAAAGTGGCTGTGACATACGGACGTACAGACAGACAGACAGACATGACAAATCTATAAGGGTTCCATTTTTTGCCATTTGGCTATGGAACCCTAAAAATATAAGAGTATCTCACCGTCATTGTGACATCTCAGGAAGGCTTCCTCCCAAATTGCAGGCGTCGAGTACAGTTTGAGCCAGCCCTCCGCTTTGAAGCTGAACACGTAGCCATTCTCGCATCGCACAAAGTCTGGAGAGATAACATTGATTTTAACAGTTCATAATTTTCATTTCCCCTAAAAAACTCCCGAAGGGAAAAGTAATACCTTAATAGTACTTAGAATAGACAAAACAATTATTAGCAAACAAAACCTAAAGCTTCAGCGATATAGTTGAAAATCTATTAAAGAAAGACAGATTGTTGTGGCTTGGTTTGCCGGTGTCTGCACAAGCCTTTGGTCACAGCTACGCTAACCAAGCATAGGATCACTTTGTCAGCCACTGTCACGTCAAGCCTCCTCTTTTTCTTTACGGGGGGAAATCCTCATGGATGTCCTTCACCGTGGGGCGGGCGGAGGGGACTGTCAGACTCTTACTGACTAAAACCACCTCGGTGTTCCATCTCTCACCTACGCCAGGGATCGCGGGAACTAAACCGACTTCCGAAATCCCCGGCTGGTGCCGGCGCGGCCCGCCTCTGCGGTCCACCTTGAGTCAGCGGAGGGAGTGCGGTGTTTGACTCCCCCTACGACGTCAAAGAGGGGCGCCGGGAACACCACGCGCCGCCAACTCGGGTCCGGATGAATGGGGGGCGACGGACATCCCCAAGTCTGCCGCCCCTAGACCCAATTAGGGGGGCTAAGAGAGGGCGTCAAGCCTCCTCCACCACAACTTAAGTGACATTAAGATAAGCTGAGTTATGGATGGAGTTCCATAACTTAGACTAAGCTCTTTAAGTTCTAAGTTGAGCAATACGGAGACTGATAATTGGTTGCACTGTCTGCACAGGTCCACTCAACTCTGTGTGGTGCTTTCCCCGAAAAACCACCTCAGACGTTAACCTACATTCTGGTTCTCATAGATCTGAGGGCTTAGCACGAATACTTTTGACGTATAGTAACGTGACGTAAAATTTTACCATAGCTTCAATACTCGTTTCGCACATAATATTTATTTGAATTAGAAACTATATTCATATTTTTGAATTATATAATTGTGTAAATGTCTCATCAAATTAAACCAAAATACTATGGGGTTGTAGTTTTTCACATTCAAAATCCACTCAGGTTAACGTTACTATACGTCAATATATTCGTGTCCCTCTGAACATTCCATTTTTAACATTAGACTTTAAAAATACAACTGAGTTCCAAAAACAAAACACTACAGAGTTAAAAATAACTTTAATTTCGGAAGTCGTCGTTGTAAGTTTCTTCGTATTTTGACACCGACTTCCGAAATTAAAGTTATGTTTTACTTTGTAGTGATTTTTTTTTTAGAAGCCGGTTATATTTTATTGCATAAAGTTTTTTATTTTTCACTTTTCTTTAGTGGTACCCCATACCTAACAACACACACACTCCTCCTTATTGGGAAGTCGGTAAAAAAGAGACGTTGACCTCTGAGTTTGTTTCGGTGTTTCTTCACAGGGCAGTCACTAAGAAAACCGGCGCCTCATCTCGATTAAAATGGTCCAAAAAGCTTGACGTGTAAAACAATTTCTTTGAATCTACAAATTACAAATATATATAAAACTTGCTAACAGTCCAATAGGTAAAAAAGTAAGTAATAAAAAAAGGACACTGTCCACTGGAGTGGAGAAATATCAACCAATGGAATTGCATAAAATCTGCGCTCACTCCGCTGTAATGGACAAACACAATAAGTTTATTTTCAGCAACGTTGCCAAATAGATGCTGCCTGACACTGGTCTTCCAATAAACCTTTAGTGACGAGTGACGCAGCAAAGAGTTTCAAACATAATAGAGATTGAATAACAATGTAAAAAATCAAAAATAATAATAAGTGTAATACTCACCAGTTATAATTGACAAAACCAAAAAACAAACAAGATAAGTCTTCAACATTTTTGCGTCTGTTTAGTTCTGTTGCGGCCTCACAATAATTTGAAATGTAGATAACGTGCCTTTAAATATCTTCTCTTGCGAACAATACCTACATAAATGAGCTTGAATATTTTGATATAAAACAAACCCTTCCATGCAGTATGGATGGTTAACCTGACCACATCATACTTTATGGTGCATCCTGTTCCTGTAATAGAGCCCTGCACACTTAGTACAATAACGCGTTCAGGGTGTTGTCGGGTCTGCCATGGTGGTCCAGTACATCTAAGTTGTTTGCTGAAGCGCGCACTGTTGGTTTCCAGGTCATCATGTGCAAAAAAGCAGCCTCCCTGCTGGCCCGGCGCGTTAGCAACAAGGGCATTCTGAACGCAATATACTGTACGATTTGACTGTCCCTTTCAAAATCAGTGGGTCACGTCTTGTGTACATACAAATACAAAATCCTTTATTTCAAATAGACCAGCTACAGACACTTTTGAATAGTCAAGGTCTGTCAGTCGAATAGATGAAGCTACTTCTGTCGCGAAGATGAAGCTAATTCTGAAGCTCACCAACCATGTCTCCAGCGCGGCAGTTGCACGTTTCAAAGAGAAGATCCTACGGAGAAGAACTTGCAAGAAACTCCATGGACACTCTTTTGCAGGTGTGGCAAGTTTAGGCAAATAAAAATGTGTAATGTGCTAGTTTAAGGTTTCTATGGGTCTAAAGTCACCCGAAATAAAGTTATTCTCACTACATATAATAAAACAAAGTCCTTCGCCATGTCTGTCTGTCTGTCTATTCGCAATAAACTCAAAAACTACTGCACCGATTTTCATGCTGTTTTCACCAATTTGTAGAGTGGTTCTCAGGGAAGGTTTAAGTATATAATTTGTCAAGGGGGCGAAGTCGCGGGCATCAGCTATAGATTGCCATCGACCGGTCATGTCGAGACTCTGGACTACTGTGAAATTTCAAACGGAAAAAACCAAATAACTCTGCGCGACCGACCCGGAAATTGAACCCAGGATCTCATGTCCGGCAGCAGCGCTTATGACTACTGAACCATTGAGGCATTTCTAAGCCTCAGTCATAAATATACGCCTAAAATTTTGTTGACTTTGCAATAATTCTTAACTCTGTATTTTTGCCTTAAACGGGTAAGTTATTGTCAGGGAAGTATGTTAAATTGTATCTCGCAAAGAGTTAACCCCCAACGTTTATTGATGTTTTTTTCTTTTATAAACATGTTATTTTAATCATACCGCGATGAAAAAGCATATTTTGTTTTGAGCATTCGTGAGATGATTGGAGTTGTAAGGGTGTAGTCAATGACAAGTCAGGTTGGCTGCCAATTATATGATAATCATAAAAACAAACTGATTCCCCTAATTGTGAAGTGTGTGGTGTACTTGATGATGTTCAACACTTATTAATGGATTGTACTAAGTATATGAGAGACAGGGAATCACTGATGCGTGAATTTAAACTAAATAATATGATGGATGTTGGGATATTTTTAGTAATATTAGCAAATCCCCTTTCGTCTGCGGCTCTCAACCTATTTAATTAAGATGTACACGCGTCAGTGAGGTCTTGTTATTTTTTTGTTATTTTATTATTATATACTTTATTGTACACCAAAAATTAAATACAATAGGAAACTTAGAACTAAAATACATACAATGGGCGGCCTTATCGCATTTCGCGATCTCTTCCAGGCAACCTGGGATGGAGACAGTATTTGACTGGACCTGAAATTGGGGCTGTTATGGCTGTCTTTTTTTGTTATTTTATTATATTGTTGTTGTATTGCTCAGTTATGTATGACTCAACGGGGCTGACATGTTCAAAGAACAAAAGTCCCTAAAAAAATAGATTAAAAAAAAAACAAGTAAATCAATGTAAAAGCTAGGTAAGCATAATATATATCATAAAATAAAATAATAAAAAAACTTATCACGACAAAATAGTAAATGCTATTAGCCAAAGCTTGCAAAAAGCTCGAGAAAAGGGCAGAGAGCCACATAGACACCACAAAATACTATCAGATCGCACCGCTTTATTACTGAAAAGAAGAAAAGAACTACAAGAAAGAATAAATAAATCGAGATCAATGAGAAATGAGCTTTCCGCCCTCTACAAAGTAACAAATAAATACATAAAAAGAGATTACGCTAAATACAGAGAAGATACTATAGAAAGACATCTACAACACACAGGAAGGACAAAGAAGGCCTTTAAGGAACTTAGAACGAACAAGACCTGGATAGAAGGATTAAGAAAAGACAACAGAACTTTGTGCAAGCGCACTGCCATTATCAATGCGGCGACAGACTTCTATAGAAAGTTATAAAGTGATATTCCACGTTTATATGGCGTAAACTATAGCATACAAATGGCTTGGTTCGATTTTTGTGAATAATGTCTGTTTTGTTCTTTTTCATTATTTTAACATTACATCTCAAATAATAGTTAGTTTTATATTTATTTTCTCTCTCCCTCCCCATTTCTCTGTTATTTGCATGCCTATTTATATACCGTAAAGTTCACTACTAAATACTTTTCTGTTTTAATAGCTTAGAATAGCGCACTGTTAAGTATTACTTTTAATATGTTGTGGAAAATGTCGTAGGTTATACATTTGTCATTCTGATGTATTTATAACTTTGTATAACATTAATGTATAACTGTTTATTTTCCCGAACAAATAAAATAAAATAAAATAAAAAATAAAATCTTCTAAAACAGTAAATGGACCATCAAATAATGGGTCTAATTTTTGACCAGTTTCATTTTGAATCAATATTAAATCATCTTTCTAATACTGAATTGGGTTCATATATTTATCATTATAATTGTATTTGCGGTTACATTTGCTTAAAATTAAATTATTTCTAGCATCTGTATTGGCTAGTAGAAGCTTATACTTAAGTACACCCGTATAGGTAGATAATGATCAGAGGCCTTAGTGTGAGTTTTTTCGACTCACGTTCGAACGCGATCGATTGCGAGCGCGTTAGAATTTAGTATGGGAATTTAGTTATAGTGCCACCTGGTGGTCACTCGTAGAACCTAATTTCCCATACTAAATTCTAACGCGCTCGCAATCGAACGCGTTCGAACGTGAGTCGAAAAAACTCACACTAAGGCCTCTGGGATCTTAGTGCATTTAATTTTAAAATTTGACTTTGAGGCAAACGAGCTCCATCGTTGAACACATCATCGCTGTCGATCAAATGAGATTGTGGTTGAACGCGTGCATATAGAAAAGTAGTATACTGAGTGATAAAGTTATTATTTAGTTGAGTAGAACTAAATAATACTTGCCTGCTACCCTGAGGTAGGTACGAGTACAGTAGCAGCCGGCCGGTTAAGCGGTGGCCTTGTTTGTTTCTAGATAAACTTAAACTATCGTCAACTGGAATTACCAATTTTGATAACATTTAAGTTATTAAAAGTAGATATCTCGTATGCTATCGTGGGTTTTGTTGTAGGAAAACCCGGCTACAATAAGTTAATAATAACAGAGGGCCAATTCTACTAAGTTATTTATTCACTTTTTAGTGGTACCCCACACCTAACAACACCACTGCAAAATCGCAGAAAACCAAAATACGCAATTTCGATTACTTGGATGACTTAAAACCATCATCCAAGTAGACGAATTCCAGCTATTTCGATTTAAAATCCAAAGTTCATAACCGGTTTTTATTTAAATTAAATGGGACCAATCTGCAAGTATATCCTTTCAGATAAAACAAGACATTTTTCAAATCGGTTCATAATTGTCGGAGTTATGAGGTAACAAACATAAAAAAACAACCGAATTGATAACCTCCTCCTTTTTGGGAAGTCGGTTAAAAATATGAAGCACGTTGCGCGGGTCAGCTAGTATATATACATAAATTTTCTGATCCTAGAAAAACCCACGTGGGTTTGTTTTGATAACTTCTCCATATCTCTGTACGAGTAATGAGACCGCTTAACCGGTCCGCTGCTGCTGTAGCCCAGGGGCCCGAGTCTGCAATTTTTATAAATTTGTCATTCCGACACGATCCCATTGTCATCCCATTGTCATTTTGCTAAAAGTTCGTAATATGCTAAATTCATAATCGCACGGTCACTGGCACGTCAGTGGCCGGTCACTGGGACTTCAATGGTCTCGTAATAGAATTGCGGTAGGAATGCCGTATTGCCATTATTATAAAACCGAGCTAAATTTGAGCATCTAATCATGCCAGATTTTATTTATATTTAGTTTTACATATTATTTATTAGTGTTATAAGCAATCTGAAGTAGTGAGAAGTTCGTAAATACTAAATCTGTCATTATGTACGAGATTACCATTCATATGGCTTTCTTTCAATGGCGTGTCAGTGGTTGATCATTGGAATGTCATAATGACGCCATTATGATGCCATTATGTTAGTAGATTACCAAAATTGTCAAAATCAACCATTTTGAAATCAGTGATCGACCATTCTGACACTATTGTAATAGCAGACTCGGGTAGAGTGCCAGTACTATAATTTCATGCTATTAAATACATTTGAAATTTTGGCGCTATTTTCAAAGTACAGTTACCAGCACATCAAGATACCCGAAACTGTCAAATTTTCCCAAACTATTTAGAAATAAAGTTGAAAATCTAACAAATAAGACTGTACCATCAACGCAATGGGGCTCCCATTTTTGTGTCGGGGTGTCCCAAAGTATTGAGCTCACTTCACCCGCTCTTAAATTTTAGTCGAGTGCATAAAAATAGCAGGCTGTTTATATCTAACATATTTTATTTGTATAAGGAGAAACGATGAAGAATTCCACAGGTGACGTGATATCCAGCGGAAAAGTAGGGTTATTCAATGATTGTGTCTATTAATTGTCCTTATCATTGTTTGCAAAATTGTGTTATCTTAAAATGTGCTGACCTCTTCTGATAAGTTTTAAGGGCGGCGGGAAATCCAGCTCGTAGGTACCTAACATACTCGTAGTGTTGCCAGGTTTCCAGATGAATCCGGACTCAGTCAGGCTTTTTAGTTGCGTGTCCGGCCAAATAAGACGGTGTCCGAACCGTCCCGGCTTTTGTTAGACTTTTTGAATTTAAGTTTTTATTTTTTAACAGACTTCCCAAAAAGGAGGAGGTTATCAATTCGATTGTATGTTTTTTTATTATTATTTTTGTTACCTCATAACTCCGACAATTATGAAAAGATTTGAAAAATTCTTGTTTTATCTGAAAGGATATACTTGCAGATTGGTCCCATTAAAATTTTATGAAAATCGGTTACGAACTTTGGATTTTAAATCGAAATAGCTGGAATTCGTCTACTTAAATGATAGTTTTATGTCATCGAAGTAATTGAAATTGCGTATTTTGCTTTTCTGCGATTTTGCAGTGGTGTTGTTAGGTGTGGGGTACCACTAAAAAGTGAAAAATGTCATGTGTCGATTTCCGGCCCATCTACCTCACCTTGTATCGCTAGATATGTACTACTTACTACTATTGCAATTATGTAAATTAATAATTAGTAATTAATCTGAGTGATCACTACATATTATTATAAAACAAAATCCACCGCCACGTTTTTCTGTTTGCGATAAACTCAAAAACTCTGCACTGTACCGATTTTCATGTTGTTTGCATCAATGGTGTGGTTCTAGAGGAAGGTTTTATTAAATAATTCGTCAAGAGGGCGTAGCCGCGGGATACAGCTAATAACTAATAAAGAAAATAATAAATTGATGATGATAATATTCGATTGATGATTGATTGTTGTTTCATTACAATTTTGTAAATACTAGCTGACCCGCGCAACTTCGTCTGCGTCACATTTTCCATTACTGCTCCGCTACTATTTGTCATAACGTGATGATATATAGCCTATAGCCTTCCTCGATTAACCCTGCAGTGGTCGCGTACCTAAAAGTGACATGTTTGGTCGCGTGGTCTACATGGGTATGCCATATTTAAACCGAAAAAAAGTAGACAATAAATTCAAAATACCTGTTTATTTGTTTTTAAATCTTAATATCTAAGTGTTTTCTATTAAAAATAATCAACAAAACATAATTGCATAAGTTCTATGCTCAAAAAATCAACTAGAACATAAAATGCCTCTTTTTTTAACAAAATACCACAAAGTTTACATTAGATGAGATAAAAAGAAAACTATATATATTATTAGTGTAATCTAATTGCTATTTTGTGAACAAGACAAACACAAAATCTTGGAATGGTCAGGACATATAAACTTTCTGCATGTATTGCACATCTTTCGAGTGCTTTTGTTACGAGCTCTACCGCAGTCATGGCAACGACCAACGTAATTCGTCCGTATCGGTCCTGGTGTCGATGGCTGATTTTATTGTTGCAAAAGACCCAAAAGATCTTTTATTTTGAAGAATAGACTTCGTGGCAACGTTTTTTTGTCCAGTCTTTGCTGAGCCAGAGGTTTCATCCAAGCCAAAGCCAAGTCAATGAGGAAATCACGGCGTCGAACAAATTCAAAGTTTTTATTTGCCGAATGTATGCATAGTGCGCATCACCTGTCTCGGCATCAATTGCTGCGTCGTTTTGCATTGTTGACATCTATATTACCACTTCTTTATGTTTTGCCTTGTAAGACACCAATGATGTACCTACATCATTGGTGTCTCGTACATGGTGGGTGGAAAACAAATGTTGATTTCCTCTCGTCTCTCGAAATAGCCGTGACACCATTTCGTCCTTCCGTACAGTACCAACCATGGTGGTTTCATTTTCTCAAGATGATCCTCTGAACTTGAGAAACGTCATGAAGATCGTCTCGGCTATCATCTTCACCCAGCCATGCCTCAATCTGAGCAACTTGTCCATTCTTAATTTTCTCCTAAATTTTATAGTAAAAATTACCTGCAAAATAAACGAAAACATTACATACATAATGCAATAAATAATAAATAAACTGACAACTTTTACAATAAAATCTAAATGTAATACTTGCATAAAATAAAAGTAACAAGTATAGCAAAAATACTTTCGTAATTGGTCGCGCGGCATACACTCGTAGACCCCGAACTTTGCGCTGCTCCTGTTTCACAACCACGCGCAACCAAACGCTTGCGCCGCACTGAGTGGGTGCGTCAACTATTCAACTTAAAGTACCCGAAGGATCAAATAAGTGGCGCTAACCGATTTTTGGAAATTTAAAATTTTGTATGATTGGATTACATATGTAGACCACGCGACTACTGTAGGGTTAATGGGCTATCTAACACTGAAAGAATTTTTCAAATCGGACCAGTAGTTCCCGAGATTAGCGCGTTCAACCAAACAAACAAACTCTTCTGCTTTATAATATTAGTATAGATTTATGCAAACGTTAGATAAGCTTTGTATACCTTTAAAACATTGTAGTAGCCTTTTAAGAATTTAGGGTGAGAAAATTAAGTTTGAATGGCCTTTTTACTCAAATGTCCGGCTAAACTGGTTGGTGTCTTTTTTTTTTTTTTTAGGGATGGGATATCACTTCTACTGACAAAAACCCATCCATGTTCCTTCATTGCCCTTTGTGTTCCGGAGCCACGGTGTCTCTTGCGAATAATCCCGCGACTTGGTTGGTCTGTCTAGCTTTTCGTTTTGAAGACCTGGCAACCCAACTCGTATGTAAGTATTTAAAGGAGCTCTCTCTTCAGTTCAAGATAATAAAACAGCTGCAGTGCAACGACACAGACGCGAAAATGATTAAGACGTATTATTTTGTTTGTTTATCACTCTTGTTACTTGGAACTGGTAAGAATAATATTATTTAATAAAAGAGAAAAGAACACCGACTTCATAATAATCGACAAAAGCCTGTGGCTTTTTTTTTCTTAATTGAAAACGATATTTTTTATATATATTTTGGGGGCCGAGTCACCCGCGTCCGTAGGAGAATACCCTTCAGCGAATCCCTACACGTGGTCCCCGGGTGGTGCTAAACAGGTGACACTAACCGCCTCCGTGGTCTAGTGGTTATACCACCTGATTCAGACCCAGAGGTCCCGGGTTCGATTCCCAGCGGGGGCAAATTTTTTGCTCGGTTTGGTTGGTGGTAGGACTTATTCTAAGTCCGCCTGGCAAGCTACCACCATCATGTCTAAGTCTGTCGCCATAACAACAATGTTAACAGCATTGTTGTGTTCCGGCAATTAGAGGTATGATAGCCAGTTCCTCTGTGTAAGAGGATTCCGGGTGAAACTCGCTTCCATCTTCGGCCTAATCATCACTTTCCATCAGGTGAGATTTGGGCCAAGAGTTTCCCCGTTTTGTATAAAAAAAAAAAAAAATATATCGCGACCAAGTAAACCGATGACCTGATGAGGGTCGTGGGTAGTCAATGGATGCGAGACGCCCAGGACCCGCCGATGTGGTGGTACATGGAGAGGTCATATCTAGAAGTGGACGTCTGATCTCTGCGATTGCTCCAACAACGACGTGCAATGAACTTATTCCACTGTGTGTCTCTCATGTTGCAGGTGCGGTGTTGGCGTCTCCTCTAAACAAAGATCAAGCTTACGCTCTCCACTCACAGATATCTTACTACAGAGAGGACGGCCGCATTTATCTTGGCACTCATTATTTGTACTCCAAGGGATACTTTGCCCCTGATTCTTCAGGGGCAAAGTATCCCTTGGAGTACAGGGGTATGGTAGGTAGGTACTTGGGGTCAGTCTAATTTTTGATAATGTTTAACCGACTTTCCAAAAAGGAGGAGGTTCTCAATTCGGTTGTATTTTTTTAATGTTTTGTACCTCATCACTCCTTTATTTATAAACTGATATGAAAAATTCTTCTTCTATCTGAAAGGATATTCTTGTCGATTGATCCTATTTAAATTTTATCAAAATCGGTTAGGAAGTTTGGTTTTTAAATCGAAATAGCTGGAATTCTCTCGAAAATCGAAAAAACTTTTTTACAAGTAATCGAAATTGCGAATTTTGCTTTCCTGCGATTTTGCAGTGGTGTTGTTAGGTATGGGGTACCCCTAAACGTGAAAAGTAAAAAAAAAACTTTTTACAAAAAAATACAACAGACTTCCAAATAAAAAAACACTACAAAGTAGAAAATTACTTTAATTTCTAAAGTCGGTATCGAAAGTACGAAGAAACTAACAAAAACACCGACTTCCGAAATTAAAGTTATTTTTACTTTATATTGTTTTTTATTTAAACGTATATTAAATGTTAAGAATGGAATGTAAAGAACTACTGGGTGTTTTTCTATCTATAATATGTATGTATTTACAAAAAAAAAAAGTATATAAGTAGTTTATCAGCCATATCGTTACCATAACACAAGCATTAGGTTGCTTAGCTTGGGACTATATGGCGTTGTGTGAAATGTCCAAGGAAATGTCCAATGTCCAAGGATACTACTCAATATTGATATCTATCAAAACTGAGACACATTACAACTGACTATTTACCGACTTCACAAAAAGGAGGAGGTACTATGTTCGGATGTTTGTATGCTTTTTTTTTTTTTTTCTATGTTTGTTCATCGAATACTCCGCCAATTGTCGACGGATTTTCAAAATTCTTTTTTTGTTCGAAAGTAGATAGTTCTGAGGTGGTCCCATTGTCACCAAATTAGGATCTGATGATGGGATCTTAGAGAAATCGAGGGCAAACCTCAAATTTTATAGGCTTACTCATTATTTTTTGCATATATTATGAAGTATCTTGTGTATTTGCGTATGGTTGTTACCATGTCAGGTAGCTGGGCTGATGATGGAAGGTACAACTCCTTAACAGTAGGTAAGAAGTTACTCGAACAGGCAAGGATTGTTTTAGTAAATTGTTTTGATGTTTGATAGGGCATTTGCCACATTTGGTCTCATGATCATCAAGTCATGACCTGATGCTGCAGAGTACCTAACTCTTCGACAACTAACAGCAGATATATCGTGTTTAGGATCATTGAAAAGGGTGATTCGTGGGCTCGATGTGTGGATAAACGTACTGTTAATGAGGAACACCGAAGTACATAGAGACCTGATGCTGAAGCCAGATGCATCAGAAAAAGTACGAACCTTGAAATTACAGCACCATAGTCGTGTTTGGGCTCATTTTAAACAGGACTAAATTTTAAGTTCAATGCAATTGTGACATAAGTCTGGCCTGATGCTGCAGCCTGGATTATCAGCATCTAGTCTAAAAACTAATAAATACTTCTTAAAGTGAGCTTCTTTTGCGAATTTTCTTCTGTATAATTATTAACCGACTTCAAAAAGGAGGTTGTTAGGTATGGGGTACCACTAAAAAGTGAAAAATAAAAAACTTTTTACAAAAAAAATACAACCGACTTCCAAAAAAAAACACTACAAAGTAAAAAATAACTTTAATTTCGGAAGTCGGTGTTTTTGTTAGTTTCTTTGTATTTTGACACCGAGTTCCGAAATTAAAGTTATTTTTTACTTTGTAGTGTTTTTTTTTGGAAGTCGGTTGTATTTTTTTTGTAAAAAGTTTTTTTTTCATTGATATTATTATTCGCTTATATTCCAGGAGTGCCACTATCTGATATGAAGGTAACTCGGGGTCCTAATGGCTACGTACCGGACACCGGAGACTGCTTCACCATGTCTGTTGATGGCAGCGAGTACTACTCCACGTGCAACGACCCGCTACCCTACATATGTTACAAGAAACCCGTCAAACAACCGATGAACGAATGTGGCACCGTTGACAATGGTGAGTCAATTATCTATAAGCATTGAAATCCTACAATATTGGAAAAATCTCTACTTCTTTATTGTTAACGCTACACACACACACATTCGTACACACACACACACACACGCGCGCTTGTTGTTGTTGTTGTGTGTTGTGTTAACACTCTTGTATTGTGGTACAAATATTCAATACCAGCTTTTGCCCGCGACTTCGTCCGCGTTTCTGTCGTTTTTCGTAAAAAAAAGTAAAAAAAGCCTATGTCCTTCCTCACGGTTCAGTGGTTTTGATGTGACAGGCAGATTCACTTTCGTATTTTAGTAGGGAAAAATATAATTTGTCAATCTACAATACTGTTGAAAAATATCGCAATACGGAACCGCACAATATTATTGTTTAATAGCTGTGCCCGCGACTCCGTCAACGTGTTACTCCTTGTTTGTTATTAAGTTAATGTATTGGTAGTAATATTGTTTAGATCACGTTCACATGAGGCTTAAGTACCTATAGAACGAAAATACTTCAGCGCAAAGCTTCCGGGTAAACTGTGTTGGAAGTTGACCCGTCCGGCACGTGACCATAAAGATTTCTTAGAACTGCTAACCCGGGAAAGAGCGACGTACAACTGACCATGCGAGAAACAACTGACACCGAGATCTACTCCAGCAATACGAAAAGTCTGCCCTTAAGCCTTATTAATTGTAATTGCATAAGACACCGATACTGGGAATTGTGTTCTTTTAAATTGGAATGGAAAATTATTTGGTATCATGGGAATTCTGGAAATAAAGACGGTTTCACCTGCACCGCAACCTGTTAAAATTTGAGTCTCGATTATATTTTGTTGTAACTGGGTTACTTTCAGCCGAGTTCCATTGCAAAGTTGTGGTGGTCTTAAATTTCGGAGTAGAATAATGGAATGCCAATTTTTTAACAAATTTCGTGAGAAGGAAGAATTATATATTATATAAAGAATTTTTAAAAATTCTATCGTGTAATTAGTGGCTTCTTGTTCATCGACCAGCATGATTCACGCGCGATGGCTTACTATTAGCGTATTTCATGTATAATTTTGTTTTTTTTTTTTTTTTTTTTTTATTCAAAACGGGGAAACTCTTGGCCCAAATCTCACCTGATGGAAAGTGATGATTAGGCCGAAGATGGAAGCGAGTTTCACCCGGAATCCTCTAACATAGAGGAACTGGCTATCATACCTCTAATTGCCGGAAAACAACAATGCTGTTAACATTGTTGTTATGGCGACAGACTTAGACATGATGGTGGTAGCTGGCCATGGTGTTTCTGTTATACCGATTACTATGATCCTTTTTTATGGAATAGTTAATAACGCTAACTTTTTTAATTAACGTTATTAACTATTCCATAAAAAAGAATGGGATGACTGAGAGTGTTATAAACGTAAGAGTAGACAATCATATATAATCAGAAAGCTTCGAACTGCTAAGCTGTCGGGAGTTACACGTGGTATTGTGAGTCAATCATAAAAGATAGACATATGCTGTCATGGGATATTTTATATATAATTTTAATGAGAACATTTCCGTCATACATGATTTCTGTGTAGCTTTAACCATTAAGGTTGCACACGCGACGCAAGCTTACAAAATGGAGTAATTTCTCCCGTTTTCCCAACATTTCCCTTCACTGCTCTGCTCCTATTGATTGTAGCGTGATGAAAAGTATACTATAACCAGCCCAGGAGTATGAAGAATAATTGTACCAAGTTTCGTTAAAATCGGTCGAGTAGGTTTTGTTTCTATAACGGTTATACAGACAGACAGACAGACAGACAGACAGACAGACAAACAGACAGACAGACAGACAGACAGACAAAAATTTTACTGATTGCATTTTTGGCATCAGTATCGATCCCTAATCACCCCCTGATAGTTATTATGGAAATATATTCCATGTACAGAATTGACCTCTCTACAGATTTAATATAAGTATAGAATAGATAGATATAGATAGATGGTAAAATTTAAATATTTTATTTTATAGCGTTGAAACAGTTTTTTTTTGTCCTAAATCAAATCCTAATCAAAAGACATTTATTGAAACTAAACTGATAATCAGCACTTTTTATACGTCAAAATTTACTTGAAGACAGTCCCCCAAATCGCCCAGCCCGTCACCACTTCCTAGTGGTTTAGCTGGGAAGAAGAAGTGGAGGAACAAACTCCTCAGCAACACAACTGTCTGTTAGGGTCAAATTAAAAATACATTGACCCACACTAGGAATTTCTACTGTGTAGTTGGTTTGGTCGACTCTGTAAATATTTGAAAGTGAAGGCTTGGGTGAAGTGATCACAAAGTGAGCTGTCATTCCATCTTGATTACTTGGATTGACAGCTTCCTTTGTGATCACTTCACCCAAAACTTCACTTCGACATGCCTACAGATTCAAACTGCAGACATATAAACCCTCATACTCAAGCAGCTAGACAGATTTAAAGCTCAATATTTAGATGCGCACTACTAACATTTTATTTTTGAATATTGTAGAATATCGGCTCAATCAGCGTACAGGCAGCTGCTACAAGGTCCATAGAAAGCAGGTCATATGGAGCCGTGCTTCCGAGATATGTGCGTCTGAGGGGGCTCACCTGGTCATCCTCGATAATACAGAAGAAGCCAACGTCATCAAAACAATGTTCCCTCAGAATGTCGATCAGTTTTCCCGGTTCCACGTTGGTTTCGGATCATGGGGAAAGGAACGCATTTGGACGACTATTGATGGTATGAGATCATTGTAGTTGGTAAAAAAACATTTTGTATTTTAATTTGCGGGGCCTGACGGGTTGCGTTTAAATCAAATTCAAAAGTCATTTATTCAAATTAGGCTGAGAGTCAGCACTTTTTAAAATTCACATTTACATAAACACAGACCCCTGAAACTCTCGTCACCACTTCCTTGTGTTTTGGCTGGTACAAAAAGTGGCGCAACATCCAACCCTGCAAGATAATAAAACAATTTTATATTTCAGGTCGGAGATTAGAAGATGTGTACAACAATTGGAATCCTGGACAGCCTGACAATTTAGGTGGCATCCAAAATCGAGGAGCTTTTCTTAAAAACGGCTACTTGGACGACGTCGGTCCTGAAGAGCTTCCGTTTGTGTGTGAAAAATCGCCTAAATCGAAACAGAATTAAAGAACGTGTGTGTCTAACATGAGTCATAAAAGGAATCAAATATAAACAGGCAGTTCATCGAAAACTAAAGTTCCTTTTATCACTGAATTCGGATGTATGAATGGCGCATTCTATCATTATTAAAACCTATAAACTATCTTGGAAGTTTATTTTCTTTTCCTACCATTCCTTTAACAAATCGTATTGAGGTCGGTTTTTTTGTACTTTACCCAGACGGAGTTGAATGCCAGTATTTTACATGGATTGACTGACTGTCTGAACTCCACAATCCAGCAATAGGCCAATACATCGCCCCTTGGCAAGGCTGATTGGAGTCCCATAAATACTTTTTGAGAGAGGTTATCCCACCGGCCCCCTTGTATCATCGGACATCCGGACGCAATGTAAGTTGTCATCCCTACCTTGTTGCTATCCCACCAATTCGCATTAAGCGACTTTCATAATGCGCACAACTAAGGAGTAGAACTCTCTGGCTGCGTCAGTGTTTCCAAACGCTTGAACAGGCTTCTTCTGGATAAGCTCGCTCCATCGTAGACTGTATTTGTCATCTCAGACCTAGACTAGACTCAAGAGCAAACCCATCTCAAATAAAATAAAAAAGAGGTGAACAATGCAGATAGCCACTGGCACGGGGCTATCCATCCAATTCAATCCATGGATGAGGTTTTGGAACTTCTGCGTAAATGCACTCGAGTGTATTACCAGAACGTTTGAGGTTTCCGAAAAAAACAATTTAATGATTCAATCTATGATGGCGAACTTATTCCACCGGATTGTAAAATATATTTTAATTTTTTCGTTAAATTGGCACTCGTTTGACCTCTATCTCACCTGATGGTAAGCGATGATGCGGTCTAAGATGGAGCACGCTTGTCTAGAGGAAACCTATTCGACTTTGACTTCAAAAAGGCGTTTGATCGGGTTCAAAATGAAGTCTTACTTAAAAAATTATCTGCGATAGGATTCACCCCTAAGCTGCTTTAACTTTTCATTAGCTATTTCCCTGACCGCTTTCAGTACGTCCAACTCTTGGGGCATAAATCTGGCACATATGCGACTTGTTCTGGTGTGAGCCAGGGGCCCTTGGGCCGACACAATTCATCGTGATGGCAAATGACCTGCCTAAGGTTGTCAGTACGGCTCAGTGTCTTATGTTCGCTGATGACCTGAACTTATTCTTGGGGATAAATAGCGTACAGGACTTTGAGGCGCTTCAGAGAGATATCGATATGGTAGTGAGATGGTGCGAAGTCAACCATTTAAAATTTAACGTCTCTAAATGCAAGACCATAACATTTACTCGTTCTCGAGCGCCCATTCAGTACAAGTACCACATATCGGGAGTCCCCCTGGAGCGCGTCAGTGAAATTAAGGATCTGGGACTGACATTGGACGTGACCATGGCTTTTAATCAGCATATAAATAATATTTGTGCCAAGGCCTTCCAATCACTTGGTTTTGTCATGAAGCAGGCCCGTAAACCTACTCGAGGTTTACGGGCAGGAATGCTATTCTACTTACCAAGTTTCAACAGCATAGTTCTTATAGTTTCGGAGAAAAGTGGCTGTGATATACGGACGGACAGACAGACATGACGAATCTACAAGGGTTCCTTTTTTGCCATTTGGCTACGGAACCCTAAAAAGAACTGTATTAGAATTTTCGTTGCGTTGATGAGTAAACAAGAGTAAAATACAGCATTGGGTGTACTACAGGGATTTACTTTTAAAAAGGGTTGTTAGCCTTAACAGCATAAATCTCTTTTAATATGACTTTAGAATATACACACTTGTAATTGCATAGATAGCTATATAGGGTGTTTTAGCAGTGCGTGATCAAATTACAGGGTTCGTTCCTGTTGAAATCAATTTAAAAACCTTTTGAATGTCGGTGGCTATAAAACTGCACTATTAAGGAAAAGCGTCATTTGTATGCATCCAATCATATTTAATAAATTACCAGATAATATAAACCAGCGGCCAAGTGCGAGTCGGACTCGCGCACGATGGGTTCCGTACCATTATCTATAAAAACGGCAAAAAAATCAAGTTTGTTGTATAGCAGCCCCCTTAAATATTTATTTAATTCTGTTTTTTTAGTATTTGTTGTTATAGCGGCAACAGAAATACATCATCTGTGAAAATTTTAATTGTCTAGCTATCGTGGTTCTTGAGATACAGCCTGGTGACAGACAGACAGGCAGATAGACAGCGAACTAAAAATGATACATTTCAAAACCAAACTCAAGGTTTTTCTTGTAGATAAATTTTATTATTCTGTTAATGATTTTCTAAACTAACGATATAGAGCTTGATCTTGCTAAATAATTATTTTGAATATGACGATTTTCATAACATTTTAATTGAAGTTGACATTTGATTTGTATCTTGACATTTTAATTGTATGTTGACATTTTAAAAGTATTTTGACACTTTGATTGTATCTGGACAATTTACCTAAATTTTGACATTAGTATTGTATATTTACATTTGAATTATATATAAACATTAATAGTGTATTTTGACATCTTAATTGTATTTCGACATCTTAACTGTATTTTGACGTTCGAACTTAATTTTGATATATGTATTGTGTATTGTCATTTGATATGTATATGTACTAACATTTTAGTTGTATTTTTACTGAATTTATTTTTTAACTGCAACGAACTGTTAAATTTTATCTGATATTAAATATCAGATAAAATTTAACAGTTCGTTCGTTCGTTGGTTCGTCCGTTTAAATGGATGGAACATTACAAATTGTGTAATGTTCCATCCATTTAAATTTTGCATGTCAATCCTTGGGCAGAATGTATGGCTTTACTTTTATCCTTCACGATCTCATTTGTATACATTCTAGCAAATAAACAATTTGTTTCTGATATTCAATAAAGAAACAATACAAAAATTCACTTGACAAGCAGTCGTGCATGAAACATCTTGAAAAGTTATTTTTTGGGACTTATATTTTTTTTTGTAATAAGGTTTTATTTGAAAACTAGCTGACCCGCTTAACTTCGTCTGCGTCACATTATTCATTTTTCCTCCGCTCCTATTGGTCGGTAAATGGGCTATCCAACACTAAAAGATTTTTTCAATAAATTCAAATCTGTAAAAAATAGCTCCTGAGAATAGTGCGTTTAACCAAACAAACTCTTCAGCTTTATAATATAAGTATAGATTAATTCTATGCCAGCTTATTTAGTTTTTACTTCTTCTATTTTTTATTAATTATAATATGCGAAAGTTTGGATGATTGGACTGGTTTTGTTACTCACGCTAATACGGCTGAAAGGATCTGGATGAAATTCAGCACAGAGGTAGATTTATAGTCTGAAATACCACATAAGGCAATTTTTTTCGTGAGTAGGTATATAGTACCTATCTTGAGATTTTTTCAAGATTCAAAGCATTTATTTCAAACATTTATTTCAAATAAACCGTCAGTCAAAAACATGAAGATATTTGCAAATTTTAAAGCTTAAGTAGATCTCGAAAAATAACGTGCAGGGAACTCCACGGCCACTCTTTTATATTAAGTTATGTATTACAAAAATACTGGTTAGGTTGTCCTTGTTGCTTCTGAACACAATATAAAGTAAAAAGAAAGTACTTCAAACAATTTAAATATCTATTTATTTTATTTAAACTTTTCGCACAAAAAAGGTACAGAGGCGGACTGAATGCCTTATCTATATACATAAGCTAGATAATTTGTGAAACGCGGGCGAAGCCACTGGTTGGTAGAACTTGATTAAATAATTCACATTAAAGCCTCTCTGTAAACTATATTTGAAGTTAGATTAGGATTGGCATATAAATTATGTGAATTGCTAATGCGGGAAAGAGCCACGTACAGCTGACCGTGGGAAAAGCAACTCACAGTCAGATCTAGGCCTGCTACGGAAAGAGTTTGTCCTTGGGCTTTGTTTACAGTCATGGCGTAACATAAGCTTACGGGAAATTGAACCCGTTTACAACTAAATGGTAAGTTATTAAGAATTACAGGAATTCGGGGTATAAAAACGATTTCTCCTGTGCCGCAACCAGTCAAAATCTCAGTTTCAATGACGTTTTGCTGCAAACTCTTGACTTTTAATCTGGTACCGTTACATAATTTAGGTGGACATAAATTTCTTAAAAGAATGATTGGCACTCCGACTTTTAATTTAATATTATGTGATGGCAGACCAGGTGCACTCAAGGAATTTAAAAATTCAATAGAATAGTTGGTAAGCTTCCACCTTAAGAGCCAGTTCGATTTGCGAAATTAATCGCAAATCGAACCGTTCGTTATCGTTGCTTCGCTCTAAACGGATTCAATCGCGGAGGCTTACTTAGTAGGGTCCCGTCTGCATCTTTAGTACGGAACCCTACAGGCCTAATCCGCAAGTTGGACCGTCCAAGGCTTCGCATTATCACAATCGCAACAACAGAACTACGAATCTAGTAAGTTCAATCTACGATAACGGACGGACGGACCACAATTAATTAGAGTTTTGAGAATTTCGACCGACGTCTTAAAATGTTCACTATTATTTTGTCGCGTAGGTATTAAAAGTTTCATAATTCTTCAATGTTATTTTCATGCTTTCGTGTATTTTATTTTACTCAATAGATGGCGCTGTGATTGATCAGAATATAATAGACAGTTTCCAACTAAACTAAAAAAACAATATCTTTTGATTTTGTGGATCGATTTTGATCAAACCTACCTACCTCGAATCAAAATCAACAAAAACAAAAACGACTATCGAACGAATTATAATTTGTTTTAACAATTTATAACAACGTAAACAACGTAATTGAACTGTCAAAGCTCACACGTTACGATAAATGATAAGATAGTAACATGTTCACTTTACTTTTGCTAGTACATATTAAATTTTATTTAATTATAAGATAACTCAAAAAACATTGCTTTGATTCTTCACAACTTGTTCACACACTGTTGAGAAAAGTTTCTCAACAGATGGCACTGCAAGTATCTGAAGTCACAATGAAAACAATCGATTTGTAACTACAACTTTTCTCAATAGATGGCATTGCAAGTATCTGGAGTCTCAATGAAAACAACCTATTTTAGCGGTCGATGAAGTTTCGATTCTTTTAATTTTGTGGGTCGATTTTGATGAAATAAACACTAAATGTTACTCCGGTTATCACTTAATATTTTGAAGTACCTGCATTTTGAATCTAATCCGTGGTTTATGCGTGATTAAACGCACAGACAAACAGAAAAGAATTTCAAAAACTGCTTTTTGTGTTCTATGTTATTTTTCTGACATTTCTATGTATTTTTTATGCGAAAATATTCAATGTACAGACACGGCAACTCTACGATTTTATTACATGTATAGAACAGACTATCTGACCCGCGCAGCTTCGTCTGCGTCACATTTTCCTTTAATGCTCCGCTCCTATTTGACATAGCGTAATGATACATAGCCTATAGCCTTACTCGATAAATGGGATCTAATATTGAAATAATTGCATCAGTCCAGTAGTCCCGTAGTAGATTAGCGCGTTCAACCAAACAAACAAACAAACTTCTACTTTAATAAGTATAGATAGGTCGTTATATTTTTGTTTTTGCTACGGTAGAGTACGGTAGGTCAATCAGAGCTTTGACTGAGGTTACACTGACAGCAAAACAGGTTGACCGGTAGGATTGTTGCCTTGCTGTATTAAATCCGCCCATGCACCACTGTTGTTCATGTAGTCTAAATAAGTAAATAAAACCTACCGTGTAATAGGCGCCTTAGAGATTAAGTGGAGTGGTGTGGTGCATGTACTAAAAGGACTTACCTTCATTATACTATTTATAAGATATGTTACGAATATGTGGGTAAGACTATAAAAGTAACAAAGCAAAGGCAAACGGCAGGTTTGTATGGGAGTTTCGTACAGCTAGTAAATTTTCGAATTTTGGAATCGTGTTTGTTTTAATAGGTAGTTAATACGATAGAAACGCCTATTTAAAATCTTAGATTTTTAGATGTTGGGACGTAAAAGTTATACCCAGTTTTATTTTTTGTGGTTATTTACTAGTGTACCCAATACTGTACCAACGTAGGTTGTAAAACACAGGTATTGTTATGATGTTAAAATATATGTTCTAGATTGCTTCTCGCTATCTTTGTTGTGTTTTACTTACTATTAAGTAGGTAGACTGAGATGAGGATCGTACCTACTCAGTGGGGTGCATTAGGAGGTACCTATTGTCTACACACACTATTGATAGACACAGTTTGATAATAATGAAGTTCTGATGGACACTTGATAGATTAACTTTACCGGTCAATAAATAATTGCCAGAACAACAAAAAAAATTGATGAATTCATTCCAATCATTACCTACATCGTTTACTATTATGATTTTATGCAACAATTATGTATATATGTGTTTAATTTAATTTACTATTAAATCTATTTTTAAATAATTAATTGTGATTTCGATGTTTGTGATATTTTACGTATGGCAACTTCGAAAAACATAACTGCGTTTAGTTTACTGTTTTGTTTGGTATAATTATTGAAATATTTGTAATGATAGTATTAATTAATCCCATGTTCTAAAAATAGTTCTTTTAAATGAAAATAAATAGCTGAGTGGTATAAATAATTTAACCAAAAAAACAAAAAAAAGTTGCTGTACCAATTTTGCCGTTCGCCTTTGTAGAATCATTTGTTAGTCGGAATATACGCATAACCGTGACCAGCTGCTTTATTGATGACATTTGGCATGTATGTACCTTAGGTAGTGTACGGGAGTTCGCTTATATATAAAGGCCGGTTATCAGTTCAAGACAGTAGAATTTCGGCAGTGAAATGATTCAGTACCTACCCTAAACACACTAAAATGTTGAAGTCATATTATTTTGTTTGTTTGTCAGTCTGGTTGATTGCCACTGGTGAGTATTTTCTAGTTTTTTGGGCACTTTGAGTTATGAAAATTTTGGGCTTGGCTTGGCCCTTTTTAAATGATTAATTTAAAAAGCATGTTGTTCTTTAAAAATTGGTTTTAATGATATGTTTCTTTGGATTTGTTTTTTCTTCAATATTTACCCAAAAAAATACAGTGCTAAAAGACCACTTTGAAGGCATTTTGAAAAGACTTCAAATCGTTTAGGCTTGACCGATTTTTATGAAATTTTTGTGTAGGTCAGTGAATAGGTCGTAGGGTATTTTTATTTTTAATTTATTCATCTTTATAATGTGCAAATACGAAAATGAGGTAAACTATACCTAATTTTATCGAAGGAAAACTTAAAAACTAAAAACTTTTTTTTATGGATTTTTAAAAAGTTGTTGTTCACAACTGCGATCCCAGTGCATACAAAACTGTGTAGCTTTTTAACTAAATGATGTATCGCAATGAAACTCCGTAATGATTGCAAGTAATTAGCCCTACTTATAAAATTAAAATGTATTAATAATCTACCCTCAATTAAAACTAAAAAAATTTTTTGTGCAGGTATGTTTTATTTTCTAAAAATTTACCAATACACGTAAAATTTCTGAAAAAGACGTCCATATTACTTACGTTTTTTTATTACTTTATTATTCTTCATCGTATAAGCTATCAAATAGGAGGAGCTCGTGGCTAAATAATAACAGCCGCACAGGTCGATCTTCAAGGTTAAGCAACGCTTGCCAAGGTTGGTCTGTGGATGGGTGACCATCTTAACATACCGAGTTTCCTCCGTGCCTCGGAAAGCACGGCTGTCATTTGGAGATCTTTGGCAGTCGTTACGGATAGTCAGAAGCCAGAAAATCTGACACCAGTCTTGCCAAGGAGTACCGTGTTACCCAGTTAATGGGTTGTGGAGGTCTGGTAGGTAGCCGCTCCACGTAAAATATTGGTATTCAGCTCAATCCGGTTTGACTGGAAGCCGACCCCAATATAGTTGGGAAAAGGCTAGGCAGATGATGTATAAGCTATCAAGTAGTAAAAATTGCATGTTTATGCAGATTCTTTTTAAACCTTAGAATAATAACGCATAGAAACCTAGTACGAGTGCAAAAAGTGAGGCAACTAAAACTTAGCCTAATCCGTCAAACTTAGCCACCAGGCCGTCAGTCTGTACTCAATGTCACGTTCCGTCGAACACAGCTCGCGAGTAAATAATTGAAAATGACAGTTTGTTGCGTGAAAGGATGTTATAGCACATCAGGAAAACAAAAAAACGTGATAAAATAACATTTCACAAATAAGTACTCACATTCTATGCACTATTTTTACGTAAATCGATAAATAAAACAAAATTCTAATAACCTAACTTGTCATAACACAGTGTTGCTATTTGTGAGGAAAAAATACCCACATTGCTTTCATTCATGTTTTTCATTTTTGTAATTTTAAAATACAATACTTACTGTTAGTTCATATCAAACCCGATGTTTTAACATTGTTTATAATTATAACCCATCAAGCATTCTAAACGCATTGAACAATATCTCATTCTTTATGCGATTTATTTCCTTTTATTTTGAAATAAATTGAATTATAGCTTCCGAAAAAATATGTCATATTACATGAAAAATCATGTTTACCTTTTCCAGTTCCCAACAACATAAAATACTTGCCTTGATAGCAAAACAGTAATGCGTCTTCCCATATTTTGTGGGTAACGGCTTAGTAATGGTATCACTGAAAGCTATATCTGTGTGCGTTAGAGGAACGTAGACACATTCGGCTCACGCACACAAAGAAAATGAAGTGGACACACGATTTTGCTCGGGTTTTGTTCTAGACGCGGCTTCTATGCGTTATTATTCTAAGTTTTAAACTAACATGTTTATTTTAAAGTGAGGGTAGTTTTTTTTTAAACAATTATCTTTGTATGAGGATTTTTAGTTGAAAAGTTACACCGTTTTGTTTGCACTGGGGCACAGTTGTGAACAAAATTTTGAATACATTTATAATTTAAAAAAAATAGGTTTTTGAAAACATTTTTCGTCGATTAAATTAGGTATAGTTTCCTTCATTTACGTATGTGCACATTAAAGACTCGCACTGTATTGTCTTTTAAGACACATTTGTATTTTTAACTCGCTGCCCAAAAAGGAGGAGGTTCTCAATTCGTATGTATTTTTGTTTTGTATATTACCTCATAACTCCGTCATTTATGAACCGATTTGAAAAAATCTTATTTTATTTTAAAGGATATAATATATGTCGATTGGTTAAATTTAAATTTTATCAAAATTGGTTCAGAAATTTGGATTTTAAAACGAAATAGCTGGAATTCATTTAATTGGACGATGGTTCTTTGTCATCCAAGTAAACGAAATTGGGTATTTTGCTTTCCTGCGATTTTGCAGTGGTGTTTTTAGGTCTACAACTAAAAAGTGAAAAATAAATGATTTTTTTTTTCAATCCAGCCTTAGCACCGTGCACAGCCGATTACGTGTTCCATAAGGATGCGGGGGGTTGGATCAAAGTGTACCTGATCCCCGCCACTTGGGAGGAAGCCTACCTGAAGTGTCTCAGTGACGGTAAGATGTGCTTCTCTATCGTCTGCCCGGCGCCGACACTCCTGCAGGTCACGTCCTCTGGTCTCCTGTGGTGAATCTGGGCACTAATAGGCTTTATCAGAATATCAAAGTCATCCAAAGAGTAATGGAGAAGACGACGGTAACAGAATCAGGAATAAAGATATCCGCAGATTCTGACATAAACCAAAGAGTCGCGAAACTTTTCTTAAGCTTGATGTGTTTTTTTTAAAATTCAAAATTCAAAACTGTCGATGAATGATGATGATGTGTCGTCGAACTTCTTTGAGGAGCTTGTGGCTCAACAGCCAAACGGATCGATCTTCAAGATCAAGCAACGCTTGCCAAGGTTGGTCTGTGGATGGGTGACCATCTTAAAATGTCAAGTTTCCTCCGTGCCTCGGAAAGCACGCTAAGTCGTTGGTCCCGGCTGTCATTACGGATAGTCAGAAGGCCAGTAAATCTGACTCCAGTCTGGGCAAAAAATACCGTGTTACCCAGTTAATGGGTTGTGGAGGTCTGGTAGGCAGTTGCTCCACGTAAAATACTGGTATTCAGCTGAATCCAGTTTGACTGGAAGCCAATACCAAATTAGTTGGGAAAAGGCTAGGCAGATGATGATGATTCTTCGGACTATGTCAGCAGTGGGCAAGGCTTATTCATATGAACAGATAGTCGATGTAGTCGTAAGGTCTTGGACTGGCGACCGTGTACCGAAAGGTGAACTGAGAGCTTGGTGAAGGCTGCAGCAATCCGCTGATAACGAGACGCAAGGGACCCGTCGATGTGGCGACACTTTGGAAGACCTATGTCCGGCACCCGAACTCTTCCAGCTGGAATCATACGCACACGAGGTGACATGCTGTCCTGATCTCTGCGATTGCTCCAAAAATGACGTGCAATGAACATGTTCCACTGTGTGCCTCTCATGTTACAGGTGCGGTGTTGGCGTCTCCTCTAAACAAAGATCTAGCTGACACTCTCCACTCACTGATTTCTCACTACAGAGAGGACAGTCGCATTTATCTTGGTATTCATGATTTGTACTCTAAAGGACACTATGCTTCTGTTGAAGGTCAGTCTTATCAAATAATATATATACCTACAAATCAATTCAATAGTTTAAACATCAAACTGACATTCAATAAAAAATCGTGACTATTAATTCTAATTTCAGAGATACACATTTTTTTTAATAATTTTGAATTTTATTAAATTTTATTTTAATCTTGGTAATTTTATGTGAAATCGTTTGGGTATTCGTTTTTATTTTGTTTTGTCTAATGTGTGTGCTATGACCCCTTGTTGGTCAAAATAAACGTTTTTTTTTATTTTTTTTATTCCCTTTTATTCCAGGTATGCCACTCTCTGATGTGAAGGTAACTTGGGGTCCTAATGGCAACGTACCGGACACCGGAGACTGCTTCACCATGTCTGTCGACGGCAGCGTGTACTACTCCACGTGCACCGACCCACTACCCTACATATGTTACAGGAAACTCGACAATAGAACGATGAACGAATGTGGCACCTTTGATAATGGTAAGTTAGTTATATCTAAGACTGCAATTTTGGAAAAAAAGGGTCTACCAAACTTACTGACGGGGTGGAGAGAAAAAAATATTAGTCACTAAATAATCGAATATCGTTTAAGTTTCAATTAATATGATGTTATTATAATATTATATTGAAACTTAAACTTATAAGCTGCCATTATAGGACGTCAAACAAATAGTAGAATACCCATCATGTTGCGTTCCGAAGCACGTACCAAATACGCGCAACAGTAGAATGCCGTTATTGCGCTCGCGTGATGCAAACTTGACGCGAGCGTGTCTGACAGCGGTAGAGAATACGAATAGCGTTGTTTTGATCTAAACTTAACTTCAACTGCACTGCAACAGCACTTATTTAGTTAGCCTACTGTTCCACGTAAAACACTGGTATTCAGCTGAATCCGGTTTGACTGGAAGCTGATGATGTAGCGTTGAAACATTTTAAACCCTTTCAGACGTTCACACATTTCATACTTAAATTTCTCAGAATACCGCCTCAATCAGCAAACAGGCAGCTGTTACAAGGTCCATGGAGAGAAAGTCCTTTGGAGCAGTGCTTACGGGATATGTGCGTCGGAGGGGGCTCATCTGGTCATCCTGGATAACGCAGAAGAGGCCAACGTCATCAAAACAATGTTCCCTGAGAATGTCGATCAGTATTCCCGATTCCACGCTGGTTTCGGATCCTGGGGGAAGGAACGCATTTGGACGACTATTGACGGTATGAGATCATTTAAAAGCAAGTCGGCACTCGATATCGTTATTGTATTCCACATGTATTCTTAGGTGGTAAAAACAACAAAATTAGTTCTGGCTTAGCTTTTCTTTGACAAGAACTTGACGAAACCCTCATTGATTCTAGTACAGAAATTGGCCGAAATCGCGTAGACTTAGATAAATTCATTCTAACATTGCAGCAACAAAAATGCTATTCAATTTGATACCGGTATTTACCGATCGTTAGCTTCAATAATAGGTAGATAGTTACATGGAAATTGTTATTATTTAAATATTGCAATAATCAAATTACTCATTCTATTCAGTATTTGATTGACAAAAATAAGAAAAACGAACTTTCACTACTTAGGTAAGAAACAAGTACAAACTACACACTTGTTACGAGTACAAATAATAACAAAACTAAAATATTTTTTCTTGGGATGTTGGTTGGACTCGGATTTGTTTTACCTCTGCTATGTTTAATCGAATGAGATAACAAATACAATTATCTATGACGATGTTTTCATTTTTTTTTAGTTAGATCTGATGTATTTTTTTTAAGTAATGCAGATTTAGAAGGACCACTCTCATCAATTTCCAAAATATCTAATAAATTCTAGTCTAGTTAGTCTAATAAATTCATATCGCAAATCTTCATAATTAATATGGCGGTGAGCCTCTACTCGACTAGGTTTTGTTCGTACGTAATGTTTGAAAATATATCGACAAAAGCTTCTGTTTGAGTGATTATGTATAATACAGCACTAGGTTTTGTCCGCGCATTTTCTCTGAAAATATCAAGGCAAAAGCTAATCCTTTGGAGTCAATTTTTTTACTGAGATAGATTAGGTATTGTAGAGTAAATTATGCATAAACAAAAGATTTTCTATTAGAGTCCAGACTCGTGACTCTAATAGTATAGCTTTTGTTATTTTGCTGTCGGGCACAGCAATTAAAGTAGAAGAGAGGAATCATTTTTAATATAAAATTTACTTATATCTACTGAGAGATGTAATAAAAAGAACATTTCCTATAAAATAAAATTTAAAAACTTGGGTAGGTATGCACACTATGCACTCATTTTATGATGGAAGTTAATCACTTAGGTATTCGTTTATCGAGATTTATCAAAAGTTGTCGTATTTTCTCTTCTTTTTTATTGATGCGGGTAGTTAACACACTACAAAAAGTTCCAAACAAGTCGCTTTTCGTGCAGTTGGTGGCATCAGATCTGTGATTGAACTGCATCAAACTGCTTGAAAAGCGACTTGTTTGGAACTTTTTTGTCGGTTTTAGCGGTCGCATTTTCTGATGGTAATTTTTTAAAGTCATTTTAACATAAACACAGACCCCCAATACCCCGGCCCGGCATCAC
The DNA here is from genome assembly GCA_963859965.1 of Ceramica pisi. NCBI lineage: Eukaryota > Metazoa > Arthropoda > Insecta > Lepidoptera > Noctuidae > Ceramica > Ceramica pisi. Next base: position 1,018,540 of record OY982537.1, on the reverse strand, counting down.
TTCCTTGTATTTTGCCTGGTATGAAGAAGTGGCGCAAATTAGTCCCCAGCGAGGTATTAAAGGATTGTATTTTTCAGGCCAGAGATTAGAAGATGTGTACCACAACTGGAATCCCGGACAGCCTGACAATAAAGATGGAAACCAAGATCGGGGATCTTTTCTTAAAAACGGCTTTTTGGACGACATCGGTCCTGAGGAGCTTCCGTTTGTGTGTGAAAAATCTCCTAAATCAAAACGTTTCGAAGACTTGCCACCTTGCATGACAGTATTATAGAACTTGTGTAATGTTTAACATGAATCATATACTTCGCACAGATAGTTTATCTTTGAATTGAAATTTCTTTCGTCACTGAAACCTGATTTTGACACGAACTTTCAATAAAAATCTATTAGCTTACTTGGAAGTTTTTATTCTTACATCCAAAACTTTTTTTTATGAATTGCCTTTGTTTTTCTCAACAATATTGAGGCCTCTCAATCTAATTAGATTCAGCTGAGTACCAGTATTTCACAATCCAGTAGCTGGGTGATACGACACCCCCAGTCAAGATTGGTGTCATTTTTTCTGACTACCCGTAACGAGCTGCATATTTTTTTTTTTCTATAACGTATACACTGTGTTCTTCACTTTATCCATAAACATTAGCAAACGCTTCTATAGTTTTAACAAATCAAATCAAACACAGGAAGTAGTACTTAAAAAGGCTTCGTTACAAAGATATTTGTAATTACATTTCATTGAGCCACTTTTTTGTACCTCGTAGAACCAAAACAAAATATAAATATGAATATGCGGTATGAAAGGGTCTAAGTGCAATTAAAATCAAAAATGTGTGAAGAAGCTATTTGAATTTCATTTGTTTTTCGTTGTCAATTCGAATAAAGAGACATGAATATCGGATATAAATTTATGATACGATATGAATACGTCATAAAATTAGAATTAATTAATGTGTAAATAATGAAAAATGCTTATTTCCATATTCTGAATATCCGTTCGAAGTTTATGTATATCGTCCGGAACACTGTGTATAAAACATTAACAGCTATAACGCCAATGAGATGTCACTATGTACCACAAACACAATTCAAATACGACACTACCACAAACACAATTAAAATACGACTAAAACTCAGGCCGCCCATTGTATGTGTATTAGTTTTCAAGTTTCCTTTTGTGTTTAATTTTTGGTGAACAATAAAGTATAAAATAAAAAAATAAATATTTATTGATTATAAAAAAGCGTTTGACACTTTAGAACATGAGATCTTATCGAATGCGGAATACACGGTCCCACAAATATTTGGTTTAAAAACTATCTTAGTAATAGAAAAATAAGCACAATTATCTCTAGTGTGGTTGGAAAAGAGGTTGATGTTGAATTGGGCGTGCCTACTGGATCGGTGTACGGTCCCGTAGGATATATATGCATAATGCACGTAAACAGTGTGTCAAATATGGTAAATAAATGTAAGGTGTTCAGGTACGCCGATGACATGTGTTTTGTTTACGCCTCCAAAGATATAGCTGAGGCACAAAAGTGTAAACAAGATGATTTCAAAAATATTAACAAATGGGCACACGACAATGCAATCATATTAAACCTTTCAAAAACTAAATGCATGTATCTACACTCGCCATATAACCCCAATGCTAAATATGTAAATCATGAATATCTCACAGTGATAGGACACACATACAAATGTTTGCATGGAAATACATGTTATTGTAACTGTACAAAATTGGAATATGTAGATAAATTTAAATATTTAGGTCTGACAATAGACAAGAACTTTAGCTGGAGATTACATGTTAATTATATTTGCAATAGGTTAAGATCGGTGCTAAGTAAGTTTTACCACTTAAAAAATGTATTAAACAAAACACGTTAAAAATAGTTTATTTTGCAGTTGCCGACTCGTTAATAAGTTGTGGAATCCTTGTATACGGGCAAACCTTTACTACATATTTATGAGATATAAAAGACATACAAATAAGATTGATAAAGTTTCTAGTTAGTAAAAATGTTAAAGATAAGTGCAACAAAGAGTATGATAAGTTATTTCTAATTTGTAAAATATTGCCCATAGATAAAAAAGTAGATTATTTGGTAGGTCTGGAATATTATTATAATGACCAATATAAAGTCAATGTTAAAAATAAGTACAACACACGTAGGGTCAGATAAAATAAACTAGTCCAACCACAGATAACAAATTATTATGGTAAGAGAACATCCAAGTATCTGGTACCTAAAGTGTTTAACAAAATAGATATTTTAAGGGAAAACGTAAGAATTTTTAAATGATCTCTTAAATCAAAATTAAAAAACTTTATACAGAATTGCGAACAGTACTAAGAAAATAAATAAGATTAAACCATAGCGATTTAATTTGTAAGTAGATAGTAATAGTATGTGCATAAGGTGGTTTACTGCTATGTAAAAGAGCGCCTCTCGCCATCAAACGTAAATGTTTGGCGAGTTTAGATATAAGTAACCTCTGTACTACGATTTTGTTAAATAAATAAATTAAAAAAAAAATTAAAAAATGGGCGCCTTAGAGATTAAGTGGAGTGATGTGTTGCATGAATCAGTATGACTTACCTTCATTATACTATTTATAAGTTATGTTACGAATATGCATACAAAAAGCGCCTCTCGCCATCAAACGTAAATGTTTGGCGAGTTTAGATTTAAGTAACCTCTGTACTACGATTTTGTTAAATAAATAAATTTAAAAAAAAATTAAAAAATGGGCGCCTTAGAGATTAAGTGGAGTGATGTGTTGCATGAATCAGTATGACTTACCTTTATTATACTATTATTTTATAAGTTATGTTACGAATATGTGGGTAAGACTACAAAAGTAACAAAGCAAAGGCGAACGGCAGGCTTGTATGGGAGTTTCGTACAGCTAGTAAATTTTAGAGTTTTGGGATCGTGTTTTTTTAATAATAGGTAGTTAATACGAGAGAAAAGCCTATTTAAAATCTTAGATTTTTAGATGTTCGGACGTAAAAGCTATACCCAGTTTTATTTTTTGTGGTTATGTATTAATGTACCAACGTAGGTTGTAAAAGACAGGTACATTCAATGACGTATTATATATAGACACGTCATAAACCTACATCGCGGCGCATAAAAACGGCGAAAATACTAGATAACTATTATACGCATGAAGGAAGGGAAAGAAAATATGTCACCCTACGGCGGGATGCCTGTTGCTAGAGGGAGATAAATATACATCTTCAGTTACGTCACAGGATAAGTAATAGTCAAATTGACATCAAAACAAACCTAGTGTCGCGCGACAGGTTGGTGCGTAACTAAGCGCGATGTGGCCAATTGGCTTCATTTCATGTTGTCATTTTAGAGTACGGACAACGTATCGATAGTTTTAAATATCATTAGGTACATTAACATTGTAATGATGATAAAATATATGTTCTAGATTGCTTCTCGCTATCTTTGTTTTGTTTTACTTACTACTAGTTGACCCGTGCAACGTCGTCTGCGTGTCATTGTTCATTACTGCTCTGCTCCGCTATTGATCTTAGCGTGATGACATATAGCCTATAGCCTTCCTCGATAAATGCGCTATCTAAAACTGAAAGAATTTTTCAAATCGGACCAGTACTTCCTGAGATTAGCGCGTTCAACCAAACAAACAAACAAACTCTTCTGCTTTATAATTATTTAAGTCCAGATTAAGTAGGTAGATTGAGATGAGGATTGTACCTACTCAGTGGGGTGCATTAGGAGGTACCTATTGTCTAGCAGCGGATAGAAACAGTTTGATAATAATGAAGTACTGATGGACACTAGACAGATTATCTTTACCGGTCAATAAATAATTGCCAGAACAAAACAAAAATTGGTGAATTCATTCCAATCATTACCTACATCGTTTACGATTTAATGCAACAATTATGGGTTTATAGGTATAATGTTATAGTGTTTAATTATATTTACAATTAAATCTATTTCTAAATAATTAATTGTGATTTCGATGTTTGTGATATTTTACGTATGGCAACTTCGAAAAACATAACTGCGTTTAGTTTACTGTTTTGTTTTCAATAATTACACCATTAATCCCGTGTTCTAAAACTAGTTCACTTAAATGAAAATAAATAGCTGAGTTGTTATAAGTGGTACAAATAATTTAACCAAAAAACAAAAAAAGTTGCTGTACGAATTTTGCCGTTCGCCTTTGTAGAATCATTTGTTAGTCGGAATATACGCATAACCGTGACCAGCTGCTTTATTCCTTGCTCCGTACCTGGTACTTCCAAGTGTTTCAAATATAATTCTTCCGTTAACTGACTGACTGAGTGACTGACTCGCCAAACTTTGTGACCGCTCTGAAGTTAACTACAACGGGGGCGCAGTAATAAATCTCATACAAAAACAGCACCGCGCGAGGCTTGCGCATCGGAAAAACTAACTTCAGGGCGGTCATAAAGTTTGGCGAGGGCTGTACTGGTCGTAGAAAGATGACATTTTGGCATGTATGTACCTTAGGTAGTGTACGGGAGTTCGCTTATATTTAAAGGCCGGTTATCAGTTCAAGACAGTAGAATTTCGGCTGTGAAACGATTCAGTACCTACCCTAAACGCACTAAAATGTTGAAGTCATATTATTTTGTTTGTTTGTCAGTCTGGTTGATTGCCACTGGTGAGTATTTTCTAGTTTTTTTGGCACTTTGAATTATGAAAATTTTGGGCTTGGCTTGGCCCTTTATATATGATTAATTTAAAAAGCATGTTGTTCTTTAAAAATTGGTTTTAATGATATGTTTCTTTGGATTTGTTTTTTCTTCAATATTGCCCCAAAAAGTGCTAAAAGACCATTTTGAAGGCATTTTGAAAAGACTTCTTTAAAAATCTTCTTTTTCTAGATGTTTTAGGCTTGACCGATATTTATGAAATTTTTGTGTAGGTCAGTGAATAGGTCGTAGGGTATTTTTATTTTTAATTTATTCATCTTTATAATGTGCACATACGAAAATGAGGTAAACTATACCTAATTTTATCGAGGAAAAACTTAAAAACTAAAAACTTTTTTTATGGATTTTTAAAAAGTTGTTGTTCACAACTGCGATCCCAGTGCATACAAAACTGTGTAGCTTTTTAACTAAATAATGTATCGCAATGAAACTCCGTAATGATTGCAAGTAATTAGACATACTTATAAAATTAAAATGTGTTAATAATCTACCCTCAATTAAAATTAAACATTTTTTTTTAGCAGGTATCTGTTTTATTTTCAAAAAATTTACCAATACACGTAAAATTTCTGAAAAAGACGTCCATATTACTTACGTTTTTTTATTACTTTATTATTCTTCATCGTATAAGCTATCAAATAGGAGGAGCTCGTGGCTAAATAATAACAGCCGCACAGGTCGATCTTCAAGGTTAAGCAGCTACCAAGGTTGGTCTGTGGATGGGTGACCATCTTAACATACCGAGTTTCCTCCGTGCCTCTGAAAGCTCGGCTGTCATTTGGAGATCTTTGGCAGTCGTTACGGATAGTCAGAAGCCAGAAAATCTGACTTCAGTCTTGGCAAAAATACCGTGTTACCCAGTTAATGGGTTGTGGAGGTCTGGTAGGTAGCCGCTCCACGTAAAATATTGGTATTCAGCTCAATCCGGTTTGACTGGAAGCCGACCCCAATATAGTTGGGAAAAGGCTAGGCAGATGATGTATAAGCTATCAAATAGTAAAAATTGCATGTTTATGCAGATTCTTTTTAAACTAACATGTTTATTTTAAAGTGAGGGAATTTTTTTTTTTTAACTATTATCTTTGTATGAAGATTTTTAGTTGAAAAGTTACACCGTTTTGTTTGCACTGGGGCACAGTTGTGAACAAAATTTTGAATACATTTATAATTAAAAAAATAGGTTTTTGAAAACATTTTTCGTCGATTAAATTAGGTATAGTTTCCTTCATTTACGTATGTACTGTATTGTCTTTTAAGACACATTTGTATTTTTAACCGACTGCCCAAAAAGGAGGAGGTTCTCAATTCGTATGTATTTTTGTTTTGTATATTACCTCATAACTCCGTCATTTATGAACCGATTTGAAAAAATCTTATTTTATCTTAAAGGATATAATATATGTCGATTGGTTCAATTTAAACTTTATCAAAATTGGTTAAGAAATTTGGATTTTAAAACGAAATAGCTTGAATTCATTTAATTGGACGATGGTTCTTTGTCATCCAAGTAAACGAAATAGGGTATTTTGCTTTCCTGCGATTTTGCATTGGTGTTTTTTGGTGTACAACTAAAAAGTTAAAAATAAAAAAAACTTCTTACAAAAAAATACAACCGAATTATTATCTTTTTTTTTTTCAATCCAGCCTTTGCACGGTGCACAGCTGATTACGTGTTCCATAAGGATGCGGGCGGTTGGATCAAAGTGTACCTGATCCCCGCCACTTGGGAGGAAGCCTACCTGAAGTGTCTCAGTGACGGTAAGATGTGCTTCTCTATCGTCTGCCCGGCGTCGACACTCCTGCAGGTCACGTCCTCTGGTCTCCTGTGGTGACTCTGGGCACTAATAGGCTTCATCAGAATATCAAAGTCATCCAAAGAGTAATGGAGCAGACGACGGTAACAAAATCAGGAATAAAGATATCCGCAGATTCTGACATAAACCGAAGAGTCACGAAACTTTTATCAAGTTTGATGGGTCGTCGGACTTCTTTGAGGAGCTTGTGGCTCAACAGCCACACGGATCGATCTTCAAGATCAAGCAACGCTTGCCAAGGTTGGTCTGTGGATGGGTGACCATCTTAAAATGTCAAGTTTCCACCGTGCCTCGGAAAGCACGCTAAGCCGTTGGTCCCGGCTGTCATTACGGATAGTCAGAAGACCCGTAAATCTGACTTCAGTCTTGGCAAAAATACCGTGTTACCCAGTTAATGGGTTGTGGAGGTCTGGTAGGCAGTTGCTCCACGTAAAATACTGGTATTCAGCTGAATCCAGTTTGACTGGAAGCTGATACCAATTTAGTTGGGAAAAGGCTAGGCAGATGATGATGATTCTTCGGACTATGTCAGCAGTGGGCAAGGCTTATTCATATGAACAGATAGTCGATGTAGTCGTAAGGTCTTGGACTGGCGACCGTGTACCGAAAGGTGAACTGAGACCTTTGTGCAGGGTGCAGCAATCCGCTGATAACGAGACGCAAGGGACCCGTCGATGTGGCGACACTTTGGAAGACCTATGTCCGGCACCCGAACTCTTCCAGCTGGAATCATACGCACACGAGGTGACATGCTGTCCTGATCTCTGCGATTGCTCCAAAAATGACGTGCAATGAACATGTTCCACTGTGTGCCTCTCATGTTACAGGTGCGGTGTTGGCGTCTCCTCTAAACAAAGATCTAGCTGACACTCTCCACTCACTGATTTCTCACTACAGAGAGGACAGTCGCATTTATCTTGGTATTCATGATTTGTACTCTAAAGGACACTATGCTTCTGTTGAAGGTCAGTCTTATCAAATAATATATATACCTACAAATCAATTCAATAGTTTAAACATCAAACTGAGATTCAATAAAAAATCGTGACTATTAATTCTAATTTCAGAGATACACATTTTTTTTAATAATTTTGAATTTTATTAAATTTTATTTTAATCTTGGTAATTTTATGTGAAATCGTTTGGGTATTCGTTTTTATTTTGTTTTGTCTAATGTGTGTGCTATGACCCCTTGTTGGTCAAAATAAACGTTTTTTTTATTTTTTTATTTCCTTTTATTCCAGGTATGCCACTCTCTGATATGAAGGTAACTTGGGGTCCTAATGGCAACGTACCGGACACCGGAGACTGCTTCACCATGTCTGTCGACGGCAGAGTGTACTACTCCACGTGCACCGACCCACTACCCTACATATGTTACAGGAAACTCGACAATAGAACGATGAACGAATGTGGCACCTTTGATAATGGTAAGTTATATCTAAGACTGCAATTTTGGAAAAAAAGGGTCTACCAAACTTACTGACGGGGTGGAGAGAAAAAAATATTAGTCACTAAATAATCGAATATCGTTTAAGTTTCAATTAATATGATGTTATTATAATATTATATTGAAACTTAAACTTATAAGCTGCCATTATAGGACGTCAAACAAATAGTAGAATACCCATCATGTTGCGTTCCGAAGCACGTACCAAATACGCGCAACAGTAGAATGCCGTTATTGCGCTCGCGTGATGCAAACTTGACGCGAGCGTGTCTGACAGCGGTAGAGAATACGAATAGCGTTGTTTTGATCTAAACTTAACTTCAACTGCACTGCAACAGCACTTATTTAGTTAGCCTACTGTTCCACGTAAAACACTGGTATTCAGCTGAATCCGGTTTGACTGGAAGCTGATGATGTAGCGTTGAAACATTTTAAACCCTTTCAGACGTTTCAGAACACATTCACACATTTCATACTTAAATTTTTCAGAATACCGCCTCAATCAGCAAACAGGCAGCTGTTACAAGGTCCATGGAGAGAAAGTCCTTTGGAGCAGTGCTTACGGGATATGTGCGTCGGAGGGGGCTCACCTGGTCATCCTGGATAACGCAGAAGAGGCCAACGTCATCAAAACAATGTTCCCTGAGAATGTCGATCAGTATTCCCGATTCCACGCTGGTTTCGGATCCTGGGGGAAGGAACGCATTTGGACGACTATTGACGGTATGAGATCATTTAAAAGCAAGTCGGCACTCGATATCGTTATTGTATTCCACATGTATTCTTAGGTGGTAAAAACAACAAAATTAGTTCTGGCTTAGCTTTTCTTTGACAAGAACTTGACGAAACCCTCATTGATTCTAGTACAGAAATTGGCCGAAATCGCGTAGACTTAGATAAATTCATTCTAACATTGCAGCAACAAAAATGCTATTCAATTTGATACCGGTATTTACCGATCGTTAGCTTTAATAATAGGTAGATAGTTACATGGAAATTGTTATTATTTAAATATTGCAATAATCAAATTACTCATTCTATTCAGTATTTGATTGACAAAAATAAGAAAAACGAACTTTCACTACTTAGGTAAGAAACAAGTACAAACTACACACTTGTTACGAGTACAAATAATAACAAAACTAAAATATTTTTTCTTGGGATGTTGGTTGGACTCGGATTTGTTATACCTCTGCTATGTTTAATCGAATGAGATAACAAATACAATTATCTATGACGATGTATTCATTTTTTTTTAGTTAGATCTGATGTATTTTTTTTAAGTAATGCAGATTTAGAAGGACCACTCTCATCAATTTCCAAAATATCTAATAAATTCTAGTCTAGTTAGTCTAATAAATTCATATCGCAAATCTTCATAATTAATATGGCGGTGAGCCTCTACTCGACTAGGTTTTGTTCGTACGTAATGTTTGAAAATATATCGACAAAAGCTTCTGTTTGAGTGATTATGTATAATACAGCACTAGGTTTTGTCCGCGCATTTTCTTTGAAAATATCAAGGCAAAAGCTAATCCTTTGGAGTCAATTTTTTACTGAGATAGATTAGGTATTGTCGAGTAAATTATGCATAAACAAAAGATTTTCTATTAGAGTCCTGACTCGTGACTCTAATAGTATAGCTTTTGTTATTTTGCTGTCGGGCACAGAAATTAAAGTAGAAGAGAGGAATCATTTTTAATTTTTAATATAAAATTTACTTATATCTACTGAGAGATGTAATAAGAAGAACATTTCCTATAAAATAAAATTTAAAAACTTGGGTAGGTATGCACACTATGCACTCATGTAATGATGGAAGTTAATCACTTAGGTATTCGTTTATCGAGATTTATCAAAAAAAAATCGTAAAAATATGTTAATTTTCTCTTCTTTTTCTTTGATTTCATTGATTGTAGTTAACACACTACAAAAAGTTCCAAACAAGTCGCTTTTCAAGCGGTTTGATGCAGTTCAATCACAGATCGGATGCCACCAACTGCATGAGACTGCTTGAAAAGCCACTTGTTTAGAACTTTTTAGTCGTTTTTAGCGGCCGGGTTTTCTGATAGTCAATTTTTTAATGTCAGTTTGACATAAACACAGACCCCCAATACCCCGGCCCGGCATCACTTCCTTGTATTTTGGCTGGTATGAAAAAGTGGCGCAAAATACTCCCCAGCGAGGTAATATAGAATTGTATCTTTCAGGTCAGAGATTAGAAGATGTGTACCACAACTGGACTCCCGGACAGCCTGACAATAAAGATGGAAACCAAGATCGAGGATCTTTCCTTAAAAACGGCTTTTTGGACGACATTGGTCATGAGGAGCTTCCGTTTGTGTGTGAAAAATCTCCTAAATCGAAACGTTTCGAAGACTTGCCACCTTGCATGACAGTATTAAAGAACTTGTATAATGTTTAACATGAATCATATGCTTATGCACAGATAGATAATCTTTGAATTGAAATTTCTTTCTGATTTTGATTTTTTCTTTACTTTCAATAAAAATCTATTAGCTTACTTGGAAATTTTTATTCTTTCATCCCAAACTTTTTTTTTCATAAATTGCCTTTGTTTTTCTCAACAATATTAAGCCCTTTCAATGTAATTTAAATCAGCTGAGTACCAGTATTTTACACTAGCTGACCCGCGCAACTTCGTCTGCGTCACTTTTTCCATTACTGCTCTGCTCCTATTTGTCTTAGCGTGATGATATATAGCGTATAGCCTTCCTCGATAAATGGGCTATCTAACACTGAAAGAATTTTTCAATTCGCACCAGTAGTTCCTGAGATTAGCGCGTTCAACCAAACAAACAAACAAACTCTTCTGCTTTATAATATTAATATAATATATAATATAATATAATAATACATATATAGAACTTCACAATCCAGTAGCTGGGTCATTCGGGCGGGAGGAAACGCCCGGGTGTCACCACTGCGAGGATCGACCGGAGGACACGGTGGAGCACACTGTGCAGGTGTGCCCCGCTTGGGCGGCGCACCGCCGTGTCCTCGAAACGGCGATCGGTGGCAACCTCTCGCGTCCGGCCCTGGTCCAAGCCATGGTCCGGAGTGAGACAGAATGGGACGCCGTTGCCTCCTTCTGCGAAGCAGTCATGCTAGCGAAGGAGGTGGCGGAGAGGGAGAGGAGACCCTCTCGTCCCGGCCGCCGTGGTGGACGCCGCGGGCGTCGGGGGACACCACCTGGTGACCTCCGGCCACCGTAGGCGCGGGCCTGTGGACGGCGAGCTATGGGTGGCTCGCCGTCCGTCCGTCTAGTGACGACAGGCCGTGTCGACGGCGCGTTAGTGTTCCACGCGCGCCTCAAAGAGAGTCAGCACACAGAGGGGCCCGAAAGGGCCGACGCCTGCCGGAGTCGCGGGATTATTCGCAAGAGACACCGTGGCTCCGGAACACAAAGGGCAATGAAGGAACATGGATGGGTTTTAGTCAGTAGAAGTCTGACACTCCCACCCGCTACACCCAGAGCGGGAGGAGTCATTGGATGATTTCACATCCCTAAAAAAAAAAAAAAAAAAAAAGTAGCTGGGTCATACGATACCCCCAGGCAAGGCTGTTGTCAATTTTTTCTGACTACCCGTAACGAGCTGCATATTTTTTTTTCTATAACGTATACACCGTGTTCTTCACTTTATCCATAAATTTTAGCAAACGCTTTTATTAGATTTTAAAACTTAAAAAGGCTTCGTTACAAAGATATTTGTAATTTCATTTCATTGAGCTACTTTTTTGTACCTTGTAGAACCAAAACAAATAAATATGAATATGCAGTATGAAAGGGTCTAAGTGCAATTAAAATTAAAAATGTGTGAAGAAGCTATTTGTTTTGCTGTGCCCGACATGGTCCATAATTTGTTCTATTTATTCTTTTACCACCTGTATGTGTACATTATGGATTGCAATAAACAATTTGAGATTTGAATTTCATTTGTTTTTCGTTTTAAATTCGGATAAAGAGACATGCATATCGGATGAGTTAAATACGTCAAGGTATTTAGTTTGTATAAAATTAAAACAAAAATAAGAATTAATTAATGTGTAAATAATGAAATATGCTTATTTCCATATTATGAACATCTGGTCGAAGTTTATGTATATCGTCCGGAACACGGTGTATAAAACATTAACAGCTATAACGCCAATGCGATGTCACTATGTACCACAAACACAATTAAAGTACGACTAAAACTCAGGCCGCCCATTGTATGTGTTTTAGTTTTAAGTTTCATTTTATGTTTAATTTTTGGTGTACAATAAAGTATATAATAAATAAATAAATTCAATTATAAACACAGTCAAGTTGTGACATTGATGATAAAAATGCTTGGCTCAATGCTTGCCACTTCACAGCGACTAAAGCGCTAAAACTTTGAAAACATTGGACATGATGAAGATTGTAAGACCATATTTGTAAGGACTCGAATATCTTTTTTATTGTATAACTAGATGACCCGCACAACTTCGTCTGCGTCATATTTTCCATTACTGTAGTGCGATTCACTAAAGCAGAACATCTTTACAACCAAGAAATCATCGTTGAAACATCTGATGTGGCATATATTTATCAGATGTTTCAACGATGATTTCTTGGTTGTAAAGATGTTCTACCTTAGTGAATCGCACTACTGCTCCGCTCTTATTTGTCTTAGCGTGACGATATATAGCCTATAACCTTCCTCGATAAATGGGCTATCTAACACTAAAGAATTTTTCAAATCGGACCAGTAGTTCCTGAGATTAGCGCGTTCAACCAAACAAACAAACAAACTCTTCTGCTTTATAATATTAAGTATAGATTTAACGAACATCTTGTCAATTTTTTTTATCAGGAAGATTCATAATAGTATCAAGCTCCTTTTTTTTTTAGGGATTGGAAATCATCCAATGACTCCTCCCGCTCTGGGTGTAGCGGGAGGGAGTGTCAGACTTCTACTGACTAAAACCCATCCATGTTCCTTCATTGCCCTTTGTGTTCCGGAGCCACGGTGTCTCTTGCGAATAATCCCGCGACTCCGGCAAGCGTCGGCCCTTTCGGGCCCCTCTGTGTTGCTGACTCTCTTTGAGGCGTGCGTGGAACACTAACGCGCCGTCGACACGGCCTGTCGTCACTAGACGGACGGACGGCGAGCCACCCATAGCTCGCCGTCCACAGGCCCGCGCCTACGGTGGCCGGAGGTCACCAGGTGGTGGCCCCCAACGCCCGCGGCGTCTACCACGGCGGCCAGTATCAAGCTCCTAACACTATTATCCTAATATATAAAATTCTTCCTTTACTGCTTGAGTGACTTACAGACACAGCCGAAACTACTGGTCGTAGAAAGCTCCATGTAGGTTCCTTGGTGAGTGTAGGGAACACTAACAGAGAATTTCCCGAAATTCCTACGGGAACGAAAAAAAAACGGTATATGCGCGTACGAAGTCGCAGCGCACAAAAGTTATTCTATATCTATACTATATACTATAATATTATAAAGAGGTAACATTTGTTTGTAAGTTTGTATGTTTGTAAGTTTGTATGTAGGGGGTAATCTCAGGAACTACTGGTCCGATTTGAAAAATTATTTCAGTGTTAGATAGCCCATTTATCGAGGAAGGTTATATATATAAATATCATCACGCTAAGATAAATAGGAGCGGAGCAGTAATGGAAAATGTGACGCAGTCGAAGTTGCGCGGGTCAGCTAGTATAATATTATAAAGCAGAAGAGTTTGTTTGTTTGGTTGAACGCGCTAACCTCAGGAACTACTGGTCCGATTTGAAAAATTATTTCCGTGTTAGATAGCCCATTTATTGAGGAAGGTTATAGGCTAATATATATCATCACGCTAAGACAAATAGGAGCCGAGCAATAATGGAAAATGTGACGCAGACGAAGTTGCGTGGGTCAGCTAGTGTTTAGATAATTTAAAATTATGGTAATTATTCTGATTAAATTAATATGATAAATGAAAAAAAAAAACACTTGAAATTTTTCAGTACAAATCAGCAATTTCATACTTTAACCCCTATAATACTATAAAGCTGAAGAGTTTGTTTGTTTGTTTGCTTGAACAGGCTAATCCCAGGAACTACTGGTCCGATTTGAAAAATTCTGTGAAAAGTGTTTCATAGCGCATTTATCGAGGAAGGCTATAGGCTATATATGACCACGCTAAGACCAATAGGAGCGGAGCACTAAAAAAAAGTCAAGTCCTGTCAAATAGTCAAGGCCTGTCATTAAAATAGATGAAGCTAATTCTAAAGTAGTAGTAGTAGTTCCTGAGATTAGCGCGTTCAACCAAACACGTTCACTATTTTTTGTATGTATTACTTTTTATTTTTGAACAACCATAAACTATCATATTTTATTTATTATATTAATATTCTTAGTGTTATTTATATCATATTTCGCATTTATATATTTCTAGTCATGCGTTCCGTTTAGGTGCCCGTGGCATCATTTTCAGGCCCTGTCAGAATACCAGCGCTGTGATATTTATTTATTTAAATATCGCAGCATACGCTGAGACAGGGACCTTTTTTGGCCTCGCACAGATAATTATTATCATTATTAGGATGTAGCTTATGTGTCAACTTAAATTTATTACAGTTAGTTTTACATATTTTTACTTTTATGTGTACTGTGCGAGTCCTGAATAAACATTTTTCTTTCTTTTTTCTTTCTTTCTTTCAAACAAATAAACAAACAAACTCTCCTGCTTTATAATATTAGTATAGATAAAAGTATAGATTGCTGCCATCTAATAGGAAGGTCATTTATGCCGTTGCGATAGAACTCGGGTTATCTAGATTCGACAAACTGTGTGAAAGCATTTCGTACTGCCTCCTGAGAATAAAACTTTTAATCACGTAGAGAATTGTCCAAATGACGAAAAAAATGCTAGTCCGTTAGAGCAAGGTCTGGCGAATACGGAGGTTGACGAATGATTTCTAATTGCAGTTCCTGTAGAGTTAAAATGGTTTCTCGTGCTGTATGAGGTCTCGCGTTATCATGGAGCAATAATGGTGAAGTCATGAGTCGGGGCTGTTTCACAGCTAGTTTTGCTATCATTGTTTGGAGTTCGACACACTAGACATGTGCCATTATTGCTTGACCAGTTCGGAGAAAGCTATAGTGAATAGCACCATGCTGAGACCACCAAACAGTTACCATTACTTGTTTATTTATACTTAGTCTGTTTGTTGTTGTCTGTTTGGACACTGTTGCGGCGTTTGACGCAGTGCATCTGGATGTCCGATGGTACAAGGAGGCCGGCGGGATAACCTCTCTCAAAAAGTATTTTTGGGACTCCAATCAGCCTTGCCAAGGGGCGTTGTATTGGCCTATTGCTGGATTGTGGAGTTCGGACAGTCAGTCAATCCATGTAAAATACTGGCATTCAACTCCGTCTGGGTAAAGTACAATAAAGCAGACCTCAATACGATTGGTTAAAGGAATGGTACTAGGGTGAATTTCAACAAATGCCATTTTTTTTTATCACATCGGTGAACTTTTTCATTTATAATTTTTTTGTATATTTTTCAAGTTTTATGTAATCTTTAGGATATAAAATACCCTCAAATTTAATATCATCATCGTATCATTTAGGACTAAGGAGAAAATTCAGTTTGAATTCTGGTTTCCACCGATATGACAAACCGGCACCGATTATTTTTTCTGTGCACCGATATGATAAGTTTATCCACAGAAATGATGTACATATCCAGCGATATGATAATCTATAAACCTTTGAATATCAAAAAGGAAATAGTTAGTAGGTACCTATATATTTTAACAAGGATGACTTAGAACTGAAGACCTGAACTGAGGGTCTTATGTAAGTAGATCACATCCAAAGAGAACTGAGAAATCCAATTAAAATATATTTTTTGTTATTATACCGCGTGTATCTGACATCGACGCACAAACGATTTCCATGGGTCCGGGGCATGATTCTGGACACCCTAGACTTAGAATTTTTCGTCGGCTTTTTTCTCATTTTTTTATTTTTTTCAAGGGTTTTTTTTACTTTAGACTGCTCATAATCGTTATTCTGACCTAACCCAATGAGATTTTTAATCAAAAAATAATTAAATAACTACTTTCACTAAAAAGAGCAATCTGAATAAAGCCACAAATAATATCAGCTCAGCTGAGCGGATACTTTGTAGTACTCTTAAAAAAAATCAGAAAAGAACCGACGAAAAATTCCAACACTGGGGTGTCCAGAATCATGCCCTGGACCCATGGAAATCGTTTGTGCGTCGATGTCAGATACACGCGGTATACCTATTTTATTATATTTACTTTCTTCTTTTTTTTATTATAATATATTTACTATAGGTACTTAGAATAAAAAAATAGAAAAAATCATTTATTTATTTTTCTATACATATAATTTACATTTTTAAATATTTCTATAAAAATAATAAAAAACATTTAATAATATAAAAAAGTAGCCCACCGGTATCGGGAACCGGGTCCAAGCTACCGGTGGTCAGGGCTACCGAGAGAGGAACCTCCTCACTGTATGCGCCGTGTCCAGGAGTACTGCTTTTTGGATTAAGCCCTTGATCCAGCTGCCCAACGGTCACATACCTATAGTACGGTACTTCTGATATGATAAAACGACTCACCGAGATGATAAAATGTTCTACCGATATGATAAAGCAATCCACCGATGTGACAAAACTGTGCGTTGATCATGAATCAAAACACCGATATTAGATATAAGACACCGATTGATTTTTTCTTATCATTTCGGTGTAAATTATCACATCGGTGGTAATAAAGACCACCGATTACAGCGATATGAGAACAGCGACGTGAGAAATAACACACTTTTTAGAAAATTAGAAAAAATGCATAATATCTAGGATAAATTCAATAACAGTCAATGAAGCTAATTCACTTACTACCTCTGTTAAAACCAAACAACAATAATAAAACTACTCATTACACTGGAAAAATGCAACCACACCGATAGTATAAAATAATTGTCCGGGAGCAACTGAAATGGAGTACTTACGTTATTTGCGGGAATATGCAGCGATTTGACACATGTCCATACTGACTGTGCACTAGCACACACTAAAGAGGGACATAAAATTGGGGTGGGGACGCTGTCGGACTCGTGGATTTAAAGTTAGGTTTAAATAACTTTTGTCCAGCGATATGAGAACATTTTGCAGGACAAGTACGTTTGTGCCTCTCAGTAATAATAATCGTTAATTATGTTATCACATAATTAACGTAAAGTTTTGTTATAAATATATAGCATATTTTATCAAATATGCTATATATTTATAACAAAACTAATATTCTATGAAATAGATTAAGTTATATACTTAACTTACTTATTTTTATTAGTGTATTAGCTTTTTTGTTTGTAAAAAAAGTAGAGGGACAGCACCGATTTGAAAAAAATACGGGGTTTATGTATTTATTTCTACCTTCGTAATAGTCCTAGGCAAATTATATTTTTGCCACAACCCAATAACTACCTATTGAATACTAAAAAAAATAATTCAGAAAAATATTCTTTTTTTGAAATATTAATTTCACCGAAGACAAAAAAATAAGTCATTTTGGAAATTCACCCGGTAGCTGAAAAGAAAATAAACTTCCAAGATAGTTTATAGTTTTAATAATGAAAGAATGTGCCAACATAAGAATTCGTGAAGTGTCTGTATATATGTGATTGCTTTTATGAGTCATGTTAGACAGGACACAAGTTCTTTAATACTGCCAAGCAAGCCGGCAAGGCTTCGAACTGGTTCGATTTAGGCGATTTTTCACACACAAACTGAAGCTCCTCAGGACCAACGTCGTCCAAGTAGCCGTTTTTAAGAAAAGCTCCTCGATCTTGGTTTCCATCTTTATTGTCAGGCTGTCCGGGATTCCAGTTGTGGTACACATCTTCTAATCTCCGACCTGAAATATGCAATTGTTTAATTATCTCGCTGGAGCTGTATGTTGCACCACTTTTTTGTCCCAGCCAAAACACAAGGACGTGGTGACGGGAGTTTCAGGGGTCTGTGATTATGCAAAACTGACATTCAAAAAGTGCTCTCAGCCTAATTTGAATAAATGACTTTTGAATTCGAGTTAAACGCAAATTAAAATACAAAATGTTTTATTACTAACTACAATGATCTCATACCATCAATAGTCGTCCAAGTGCGTCCCTTTCCCCAGGATCCGAAACCAACGTGGAACCGGTAATACTGATCGACATTCTGAGGGAACATTGTTTTGATGACGTTGGCTTCTTCTGCGTTATCTAAGATGACCAGGTGAGCCCCCTCAGACGCACATATCCCGTAAGCACTGCTCCAAATGACTTTCTCTCCATGGACCTTGTAGCAGCTGCCTGTTTGCTGATTGAGGCGGTATTCTACAATATTCAAAAATAGAATGTTAGTAGTGCGCATCTAAATATTGAGCTTTAAATGTGTCTGGCTGCTTGAGTATGTGAGTTTATATGTCTGCAGTGTGAATCTGTAGGCATGTCGAAGTGAAGTTTTGGGTGAAGTGATCACAAAGAAAGCTGTCAATCCCAGTAATCAGAAAGAAAAATTATAGAAAGAAACATTTATTACCAGAATTATTGCATGGAATTTTACATTGGCCCCCAACTAGGCAAGCCTGTATCTTGGGTACCAATATCGAGGGTTTACCATCAAAATTTAAACATAAGTAAACATGTTCTGTACTAAACTTTGTGATTTTTAAGATAATTTTAAAGGTAAACTATTTTTATTCTTCTTAAAATAAAATTATCAAAACAAAATAATCAAAATAAATTAATCAAATCACAATAATCAAATCAAAATAATCAAACAAATTAATAAAATAATCAAAACAGAAACGACATACAGAAATTATAAAATTGATAAAAAATAAAAAAATAAAATGTAGATGGAATGACAGCTCACTTTGTGATCACTTCACCCAAGCCTTCACTTTCAAATGTTTACAGAATCGACCAGCTGTAACCGCACCAACTACACAGGAGAAATTCCTAGTGTGGGTCAATGTTTTTTTAACTTGACCCTAACAGACAGTTGTGTTGCTGAGGAGTTTGTTCCACCACTTCTTCTTCCCAGCTAAACCACTAGGAAGTGGAGACGGTCTGAGCGATTTGGGGACTGTCTTCATGTAAATTTTGACGTTTAAAAAGAACTGATTTTCAGCTTAGTTTGAATAAATGTCTTTTGATTTGATTTAGGACAAAAAAAAAACTGTTTCAACGCTAAAAATTTATAATATTTTTTACATTATTGAAATGTTTTACCTCAATATAAGTGTAAACCCCCTAGCGTTAACAATAAATAAGTAAAGATGCATAAGCACAACCTTATGGCCAGGATTATCCATCAGCCACTTGCTCTGAAATACTCTCTTGTGCAGTCGGAGGTGCCGTACTACAGATATGCGCCCGACCCAGTTCTCGATACTGACGATATCACATTGCACTGGGATCGGTCCATCATCACTGACAGGACTATTGTTGCCAATAAGCCTGATATAGTGGTGGTGGACCGAATAGTGAGGCGTGCAATGATTGTAGACATAACCGTCCCGCATGACGAGAATCTCGTGAAAGCCGAGAAGGATAAACAAATCAAGTGTATTGACTTGGCCCGCGAGGTTGTCTAAATGTGGGAAGTGGACTCTGCAATCATTGTACCGATAGTTGTGACAGCCAATGGCTTAATAGCCAAGAGCCTCGACCAACACCTCAGGAGGCTCTCATTAAGCAGCTGGATCAAGGGCTTGATTCAGAAAGCGGTACATCTTGACACGGCTCGCATTGTTAGGAGGTTCCTCTCTCTGGAGCCCTGACCACCGGTAGCTTGGACCCTGTTCCCGATACCGGTCGGTTACTGTTTTTAATATTTTTAAATGTTTTTCTTTTCTTTGTTGTATTTTTTAAGAAATATTTAAAAATATTTCACGTAAAAGAAGATGAATAAACGGAATAATAACTAGATATAATTTTTCCAATATTGTAGTATTTCAATGCTTATAGATATAATTGACTCACCATTGTCAGCGGTGCCACATTCGTTCATCGTTTGTTTGACGGGTTTCTTGTAACATATGTAGGGTAGTGGGTCGTTGCATGATGAATAGTACACGCTGCCATCGACAGACATGGTGAGGCAGTCTCCGGTGTCCGGTACGTTGCCATTAGGACCCCAATTTACTTTCATATCAGAAAGTGGCACTCCTGGAATGTTAGCGAATTTTATAATCTGTTTAAATAGTCAGTTGCAATGAGCCTCAGTTATGACAGTATTTAAAATAATGAGCATTTATTTATTCCTTCTTAACATTTTATTTCATGTACATTAGTAGGTATACGATTTAATAAAAACTTTTTACAAAAAATACAACCAACTTCCAAATAAAAAAAAACACTACAAAGTAAAAAAATAACTTTAATTTTGGAAGTCGGTGTTTTTCTTAGTTTCTTCGTATTTTTTTATTTTTTACCTTTTAGTGGTACCCCACACCTAACAACACTACTGCAAAATACGCAATTTCGATTACTTGGATGACATAAAACCATCATCCAAATAGACGAATACCAGCTATTTCGATTTAAAATCCAAAGTTCGTGACCGATTTTGATAAAATTTAAATGGGACCTATTTGCAAGTATATCCTTTCAGATAAAACAAGATTTTTTCAAATTGGTTCTTAATTGACGGAGTTATGAGGTAACTAACATAAAAAATATACAACCGAATTCAGAACCTCCTCCTTTTTGGGAAGTCGGTTAAAAAACCATCATTCAAGTAAACGAATTCCAGCTATTTCGATTGAAAATCCAAACTTCGTAACCGATTTTGATAAAATTTAAATGGGACCAACCTGCAAGTATATCCTTTCAAATAAAACAAGAATTTTTCAAATCGGTTCATAATTGACGGAGTTATGAGACTTATGACTATATGAGAGTTATGACTGACCTTCTACAGAGGCAAAGTATCCTTTGGAGTACAAATCATGAGTGCCAAGATAAATGCGGCCGTCCTCTCT
This sequence comes from Ceramica pisi, assembly GCA_963859965.1. NCBI lineage: Eukaryota > Metazoa > Arthropoda > Insecta > Lepidoptera > Noctuidae > Ceramica > Ceramica pisi. Next base: position 997,483 of record OY982537.1, on the reverse strand, counting down.
GTAGTAAGATATCTGTGAGTGGAGAGCGTCAGCTAGATCTTTGTTTAGAGGAGACGCCAACACCGCACCTGCAACATGAGAGGCACACAGTGGAATAAGTCCCATAAAGAAAAAGTACTCTGTGGAATAAGTTCAATGCACGTATTTGTCGCAGTAATCGCAGAGGTTCGATGTCTGCTGCTGGATATGGCCTCTCCAAGTACCGCCGCATATCGACGGGTCTTGTGCGTCTCGCTTCCAGCTAATTTCCCGTAACACCAGGATATCGGGTTCACCTTCGTACCGGAATATTTTCCATTGCCTTTTGGGTGATTTTAATATTCTATTGAGGCCTATTTGTGCCCAGAGTCACCTCAGCAGAGACGACGCCGGGCAGACGATACAGAAGTGGATCCTACCGTTACTGTGACACTTTAGGTAGGCTTCCTCCCAAGAGGCGGGGATCACGTTCAGCTTGAGCTCGCCGCCCGCGTCCTCATGGAACACATAGTCGGCTGTGCACCGTGTAACGTCTGTATAGAAAAAAATAATAATTTCATGCTAAAAATCTTGAAAAATCAAAATGCAATCTTGTCTTAAAAGAGAATCTTCATTAAGTCCGCCTCTGTACATTTGTGCTTAAAGTGTTAAATAAATAAATAAATCTGTTAACAAATTCTTAAAAAAGAAATATCTTTAAAGAGTAGTTTTTTTTTAAATTAAATATTGTGTTTTTAGTAACCATGTAATTGTAGCAATATTTAAAAAAAAAACCCAAAAAAAAATAAATTTTATAGTAAATATTTTTGAAAGAACATGCTTTTAAAATAAAATTATTTTTAAGAGCCAAGCCCATCCCCAATAACGATAGTTCAAAGTGGGGCGAAAAATCCAGAAAATACTCACCAGTGGCAATCAACCAGACTGACAAACAAACAAAATAATATGACTTCAACATTTTAGTGTAGGTAGGTACTGAATAGTTTCACTGCCGAAATTATAATGTCTTCAACTTTGGATAGCCGAACATTAAATATGAGTCAGCTCTCCCTTAACGTCGACTTTTCCATTCTTGTTAAAGACATAATTTAGATAATAATTAGTTTTATTTACTAGTCATTTACAGTTCGGCGCGCGCTTGTATCGTTCGCACGTTTATGTTTGATCCCTATCCATTTACTTCGCATCACCATTAGTGATGAGAATACGCTCGATAAAAAGTTGTCGATATGGATTGTTTTCTGACATGCTACAACTCTGTTGGCAAACGCCTTCTCAATGGCCCCATTAAAGCTACAGAATGGATTATTCCCAAAAGAACTGCGCGTCTAGCGCAACAAAGCCTACTGGAGCTAAATAACAACAGTTTCAACAATCTGCCTGGCAACGAATCAATGCTCTTCCTGGGGAAGCTCACTCCATCGTAGACTTTGTCTCTGTCATCTCTGACCAAGACTAAAGTCAAGAGTAAACCCTTAACATTGAATGATTTGAGATTGATGGGAAAATTGTAAAACAATGTAAAATATTTTGTCTTGTTCCTATTAACATAGATTGTAAGAAAAATTGTTACTAACACTTATGGATTCTGTCCGAAATAAATAGTTAATAATAATAATAATAATGGTGCCCCATTACATTTGAAAAGTCTAACGGGGCCTGTGCGAGTTGGTTTCGGCCCCTCGTACGCCTACCAAAGGACCGGGTCTCCAGGGACCCGAGAAAGTAAAAAAAAAATAATAATAATAATAATAATAATAATAATAATATCAAATAAAAAAAACAACATCGGCTGCTGACTGTAGCGCAAAAATCGTGATTCCGTCACAAAAAAAAAGCTATACGCATTCCTTCTACCGTCATGAACGACATAGATCCCACATGGACGCACGAGTTCATCAGAATCACAAGCATAAAGAAAAAAAAACTTTCTCGACCAGATTATTCCTGGCTTTCGTTTCCTTGTGTAGTAGTAAACGGAAGTTCCAAAACCTCACCCCTGGATTGAATTGGGCGTTCAGTGGCCTGTGCCAGTGGCTATCTGTATTGATTAACTCTTTTTTATTTTATTTGAGATGGGTTCTCTCTTGAGTCTTGTCGTCTTGTCTAGGTCAGATATGACAGAGACAAAGTCTACGATGGAGCGAGCTTACCCAGAAGTAGCCTGTTCGCTCTCACTTTGAAAAGATTAGGGTTGTAAGCGTTAAGAAACACCGGCACTGCCAGAGAGTTCCACTACTTTGCTGCGCGCATTATGAAAGACGCTTAGTGCGAATTGGTGGAATAGCAATGTAGTGTTAGGTAGGGATGTTAACTTGCAATGCGTCAAGATGTTTGATAGTACAAGGGGGCCGGTGGGATAACCTCTCTTAAAAAGTGTTTTTGGGACTCCAATCAGCCTTGCCAAGGGGCGTTGTATTACCCTATTGCTGGATTGTGGAATTCAGACAGTTAGTCGATCTATGTAAAAACTTTTGACAAAAAAATACAACTTATTTCCGATATTAAAGTATTTTTTTACTCTGTAGTGTTTTTTTTTATTTATTTGGAAGTCTGTTGTATTTTCGTTCGTGTTCTGTTATTCCAGATTATAATTTGCCTCTGTATCCAATTTCATGAAGATCCTTCTAGGCATTCTGACGTGAAAGAGTAACAAACATCTATCCATCCTCACAAATCTCACAAATTTTCAACCTGAGCCTAATTTTTACAAATTACTTTTGAATTTGAGTTCAGGCCTCACAAATGAAAATACATACTTTTTTATTACTACAATGATTTCATACCATCAATAGTCGTCCAAATGCGTTTCTTTCTCCAGGATCCGAAACCAACGTGGAATCGATAAAAACCGAAATTAAAGTCAGTTGTATTTTTTGTGAAAAGTTTATTTTTATTTTTCACTTTTAAGTGGTACCCACCTAAAAACACCACTATAAAATCGCAGGAAAGCAAAAAACGCAATTTCGATTACTTGGATGACAAAAAAATATCATCCAAATAAATGAATTCCAGCTATTTCAATTTAAAATCCAAACTGCCTAACCGATTTTGATAAAACTTAAATGGGACCAATCGACAAGTATATCCCTTCAGATAAATGACGGTTCAAAAATGACGGAGTTATGAGGTAAAAAACATAAACAAATACAACCGAATTGAGAACCTCCTCCTTTTTGGGAAGTCGGTTAAAAATACTGGTGTTCAGCTCCGTCTGGGTAAACCGGAAGCCGACCTCAATACCGTTGGTAAAAAGAAAGGTAAGAAAAGAAAATAAACTTCCAAGATAATTTAAATAGGTTTTAATAATGAAAGAATACGCCATTCATACATCAGAATGTAGTGACAAAAAGGAATTTCAGTACGATAAACTGCCTGTATATTTAAGTGATTCCTTTTACGATTCATGTTAGACATGGCACAAGCATTAGGTTGCTTAGCTTGGGACTATATGGCGTTGTGTGAAATGTCCAAGGATATTATTATTATTTATTATTTTTTGATTTCCTCGGCAAGCCGGGGAGGATTGATGGCACGGGCCTAAGCCAAGTGTTCATCAATTGGGATAAATGTAGATGCAGTATCCTGTGCGATAGATGGGGGTGTATTGGTGTTGCTGTAGGTGTTTTGGTGCGGGTTATCGGATTCACACTGCAGGAACTTTCTTACTACCCTGCAAGTGTTTAGTATCACTGCTTTCTGCAGTAGTTGGTAAGTGCTTGCAGGAAGGCTTAGGGAATTAAGGGATTGATGTAGTTGTTTGGGTATTACTCCGGTTGTAGATAATACTATAGGAACTATTGTAACCTTTTGTAGATGCCAGAGCCGGGTAATTTCGTCTTTTAATTCTATATATTTGGATAATTTTTCTGCGATCGTAGTTTGCAAGTTATGTGTATTTGGTACGGCTATGTCTATTAGAAATCCTGTTTTGTTTATTTTATTTATTAATGTGATGTCCGGCCTGTTAAAATGAATTGTTCGGTCGGTGAGAATGGCACGATCAAAATATAGTTTCGTTGTTGAGTTTTCCATCACCTTTTTGGGGTTATATTTGTAGTAAGGTAATAAAGAATCAATAAATTTGGATTGGTGGGCTAGTTTTTGGTGTATTATGTTAGCTACTTGATCGTGTTATGTTTATAGTCTGTCTGGGCTATTGACTTACACGCGCCTGTAATGTGTTGGATCGTTTCTGGAGAGCTATTGCATTTTCTACATGTATCAGAGGTTAAGTTCTTAATAATATACTTTCTGTAATTTCTGGTTTCAATTACTTGATCCTGAATCGCAAGCATGAAGCCTTCAGTCTCTGGGAAAAGTTCACCTCGATTAAGCCACGCGTTCGACGCCTCTGTATCGACATTTAATTGGCTATCTTGGCGATGTCTTCCGTGTAGAGACTTTTGGTTCCATTCAAGAATTTTGGTTTTGTCATGGGTAACTTTTGCATTATTTTGTTCATTTGTATCTTTTAAATTAAGAGGTGTTGAGTGTTGGTCATTTTGTACTATTAGTTTATGTAGTATGGAAGATGTAGATTTGGCAAAGAAGTACTGTCTGAGACTTGTGATCTGTCTATTGTGCAAATTTAATATATCTATAAGACCCCTGCCTCCTTCTTTTCTCGGTAGAGTTAACCTTTGCAGGCACGATCTTGGGTGGTGCTTGCGGAATTTAGTCATTGTTGTGTGAATTTTTCGCTGCATGGAATTAAGGTCTGTTTTGATCCAGTTGATAATTCCGAAAGAATATGTCAGAACAGGTATAACAAAAGTGTTGATAGCTTTAATTGTCTTTTTTGAATGCAGTTGTGTTTTTAATATTGTGTTTAGTCTATGTTGAAATTTTTGTTTAAGTTTTTCTTTTGTGTCCTTATAGTGTATCTGACGTGATTGTGTGTACCCTAGGTATTTATAACTGTCATGTTGATCTAATGGTTCTATGTGTTCTCCTGTCTCTAAGGTGTATTGGTGCTTATAGTTCTGTCCTGCTCTAACTGAATTTATTTTGCATTTATCTATACCGAATTCCATTTTTATGTCGTTTGTGAAATGTTCTGTCAGGTTAGCTAATTCGTTTATTTGATTCTCAGTTCTTGCATATAACTTAATATCATGCATATACAGCAGGTGATTTAAAATGCTTGTTTGTGTGTCAGTATGTTCGCTGTCGGTGATTGTATCTGTTGCTTTTAAAGGAATTCCTAATGATGTTGTATTTAAAATATTAGAAAGGGGGTTAAGAGCAAGGCAGAACCATAGTGGGCTAAGCGCATCTCCTTGGAAGATTCCTCTCTGTATTTTTATTGGGCTGGTATCTACTGTTTCGGTTGGGGTAGTGAGTCTAAGCACAGTGGTCCAGGTGTTCATTATGACCTTCAGGAAAGTAATTAATTTTGGGTGTATTTTATAAATTTCTAAAACTTTTACAAGCCATGAATGAGGTACAGAATCGTAAGCTTTTTTGTAATCGATATACATGGTAAACAGATCGGATTTAAATTTTTGGGTTTTCTTCAAAATTACAGAATCTATGATTAGTTGTTCCTTGCATCCTTGACTAAATTTATTATTATTAATACTGCCAAGCAAGCTGGCAAGGCTTCGAATTCTTTCGATTTAGGAGATTTTTCACACACAAACTGAAGCTTCTCAGTACCAACTTCGTCCAAGTAGCCGTTTTTAAGAAGAGCTCCTCGATTTTGGATGCCACCTGCATTGTCAGGCTGGCCGGGAGTCCAGTTGTTGTAAACATCTTCTAATCTCTGACCTGAAAGAAACAAAGGGTGGCGTGAGTTTCAAGGGTTATATGTTTAAGTAAGACTAGATTTTGCCCGCGGCTTCGCCCGCGTGTTGCCTAGGGAACATGCTCCCGGGATAAAAATTAGCCTATGCGTTCTGTTATTCCAGATTATAATTTGCCTCTGTGTCCAATTTCATGAAGATCCTCCTAGGCATTCTGACGTAAAAGAGTAACAAACATCTACCCATCCTCACAAATTTTCAACCTGAGCCTAATTTGAACAAATTACTTTTGAATTTAAGTTCAGGCCTCGCAAATTAAAATACACATTTTTTTATTACTACAATGATCTCATACCATCAATAGTCATCCAAATGCGTTCCTTTCCCCATGATCCGAAACCAACGTGGAATCGGTAATACTCGTTGACATTCTGAGGGAACATTGTTTTGATGACGTTGGCCTCTTCTGCGTTATCCAGGATGACCAGGTGAGCCCCCTCAGACGCACATATCCCGTAAGCACTGCTCCAAATGACTTTCTCTCCATGGACCTTGTAGCAGCTTCCTGTACGCTGATTGAGCCGGTATTCTAGAACATTCAAAAATAAAATGTTAGTAGTGCGCATCTAAATATTTAGCTTTAAATCTGTCTGGCTGCTTGAGTATGAGGGTTTATATATCTGTAACTATATCTGTGTCAGCTTGTCGCGCTTGTCTCGGTGGAACGCAGAGCTAAGATCATGCTCATCGGTGACGAAAAACTGGTAGATGCCAAGCTTCACAGCTTGACTCATCGCCGCAAGGTTGCCTGCTTGTCGGTCTTCTACAAATTGTACTTTGGTGAGTGTCCTCAAGAACTCCACAACCTCATCCCACCGGCCCCCTTCTACCATCGGACATCCAGACGCACTGCAACTTACCATCCTTGCCTTGTTGCTATTCCACCAATTCACACCAAGCGTTTCCGAACGTCTTTTATAATGCGCACAACAAAGGAGTGGCAGTCTCTGCCTGCGTCTATGTTTCCGAACGCTTACAACCCTAATCTCTTCAAAGTTAGAGTCAAATGGCTCCTTCTGGGTAAGCTCGCTCCATCTTAGACTTTGTTTCTGTCATCTCTGACCAAGATTAGAGTCAAGAGAAACTCATCACAAATAAAAAAAACCGCACCCAGGACACAGGAGAAAATCCTTGTGTGGGTCAATGTTTTTTTTGGGAATTATTATTTTTCCAATAGTGTAGTATTCCAAGCTTAAAGATTAATTGATTTACCATTGTCAACGGTGCCACATTCGTTCATCGTTTGTTTGACAGGTTTCTTGTAACATATGTAGGGTAGTGGGTCGGTGCATGATGAATAGTACACGCTGCCGTCGACAGACATGGTGAGGCAGTCTCCGGTGTACGGTACGTTGCCATTAGCACCCCAAGTTACCTTCATATCAGAGAGTGGCATTCCTGGAATAAAACCAAATAATATTAACAGTGCAAATAGTCAGTTTTTTTTCTGTATCTCAGTTTTATGTTAAAATTATTGACTAGGTCTTTGTTCGTTTCTTATTTATTTATTTTTGTATTATTAACCGCATAGATTTTTAGTTAATAACATGATTTTATTAGACTGACCTTCTATAGAAGCAAAGTGTCCTTTAGAATACAAATCATGAATACCAAGATAAATGCGACTGTCCTCTCTGTAGAAAGATATCTATGAAAGGAGAGCGTCAGCTAGATCTTTGTTTAGAGGAGACGCCAACACCGCACCTGCAACATGAGAGGCACACGGTGGAATAAGTTCATTGCACGTCGTTGTCGGAGCAATCGCAGAGACGAGACGTCCACTTCTAGGTATGGCCTCCCCAAGTACCGCCACATCGACGGAGTCACCTCAGGAGAGCAAACGACATGGCCTGCAGGACACACGACGCCGGGCAGACGCGACAAAAGTGGATCTTACCGTCATTGTGACACTTCAGGTAGGCTTCCTCCCAAGAGGCGGGGATCACGTACAGTTTGAGCTCGCCACCCGCGTCCTCATGGAACACATAATCGGCTGTGCACCGTGTAACGTCTGGATAGAAAAAAAAAACATCATGTTCAAAAAATTTCGATAAATCAATATACAACCTTGTCTTAAAAGAGAATATATTAACGAATTCTTGAAAAAGAAATATCTAGAAACAGAGATTTTTTAAAATTAAATATTGTGTTTTTAGTAACCATGTAATTGTAGAAATATTAAAAAAAAACCAAAGTAAAAATTAAATTAGATAGTAAATATTTTTGAAAAACATGCTTTAATAATAAAAATTATTAAAAGAGCCAAGCCCATCCCAAATTACGATAGATCAAAGTTTGGCGAAAAATCCAGAAAATACTCACCAGTGACCAAAGACTATTAAACCACTTGACTGCGCATACAGTGCCCCGACGCACGAAAACTATTAGTGTTTTTGCTCAGATGTTAGTCAACGGCACTAGTAACCATTTTAGTTGTGACCAATTGTTAGACCTGTGGGCATGCTAAGTTTTTACAAATCGTTTTAATTTTTATGCAATTTATAACGCATAAAAATGCCTTCAAACCCGGTGAATTTGTGTGGAAAACATTCCAAGACCTTTTGTTACAAAAATGATGGCATAAGTTTTCATCGGAGAGTAAAGACTACGCAAAATATTTTTGATTTGAATCAGATGATGAGCCACTGCAGGGGTCTATATAAAATGGTGGTTAGGTGAACGAGCACACTGTGAGAAGCGCGCGTTGATGTCTTTTGGAAAAGTCTCTTTCTTTCATTAGGAAATACTTATATTTTTATCCCTTTCTTCCCCTTTGTATTTTTATCGTAAAAATCTGTGCTGTTACGTTTAATGATTGAAGTCGATTTATCGATGATCATAAAATTACAACTAATACAATTTTTAATCAATTCACATACTTACATTAAACACGTCTACTTTTAAACGACATTAAAAATAGGAGGAGGGTCTCAGATTTTTCATCTGTGTGTTTGACATACATGTTTTCATTATAAATTTTCGAAGATTTCAGAATTAAAATAAAAGTGGAAAGATAAGGTTAATAGGGAAACTTTGTTTAAACAAGATATAGCGCTGTTTGTTTGGATTGAGTATTTTTATAATGTTAAAATCCATTTTATCGATATCGACTATTTTCCTTTAATCAAGTAGTGCCACCACTAACCATAGGCTACCTATGCAACTTGACCTTGAACGGACCAATTGCAGCCGCGCGTTGTTCCTCGTCCCCCGGCCCGCTGTAGTGAGCCGCGTACTTAGAAGAAATCGGCCTATACGCTCTCTAGTGGTTATATACTCTATGCCAGTGACAATCAACAAGAGTGACAAGCAAACAAAATAATGTGACTTCAACATTTTAGTGTAGGTTAGTACTGTATCGTTTCACTGCCGAAATTCTAATGTCTTAAACTTTGGACAGCCGAACATTAAATATGAGTCAGCTCTCCCTTAACGTCGACTTTTCCATTCTTGTTAAAGACATAATTTAGATAATAATTAGTTTTATTTACTAATCATAAACAGTTCGGCGCGCGCTTGTATCGTTCGCACGTTTATCTTTAATGGCTACACAAAAAAACCGGCCAAGTGCGAGTCGGAATCGCGCACCGAGGGTTCTGTACAAACCTGTGGGTATTACATTATAAGCAAAAGGTGCGATTTACGATTTATGACATATCAAAAAAGTACTTACTAGATCTCGGTCAAACCAATTTTCGCTGGTAGTTTACATGGTAATATACATCATATATTTTTTTTTAGTTTTATCATTCTCTTATTTTAGAAGTTACTCTCTATCGCAAATAATTCAGTTTGGAAAAAAATTATATTTGAAACCTCAATATCATTTTCAAAGACCTATCCATAGATACCCCACATGTATTTGACGGTTTGATGAAAAAAAGGCCCATGATAGAGGTCGATTTAGGACTGCTTAATGTCATTATTTCTGTTTCTTGATATTTGGAAAGTCAATTAATGTATGGGGTCAATGAATGTAATTGCCCGGGTATCTGATGTTTAATATAATTACTTTCCCGTACTAATAAAAAAAAATATTTATTAGTTTAGCCTACAATTGTTTACACATAAAAAACGCAATGTATTGCGATTGACAGATATAAATAAGCAAGTATAAAAATTACCTAAAGGCTAATACCGCATGCAGCAATATAGTAGAATGTTAGTTTAAATTCAATGTAAAGTGCATGGAAATAAAAGGCTTTATTATTATAACATCACCGTACGCCTGCACGTACTAACGATACCGACTGCCCCATCACTATTTCCTCCGTGAGTCGTGACGTATCATGACGGTAGCTCGCTCACTAGCCGACGCCCTCGCACGGCCGGAGAATGCATGATCATTTTGCAAACTACCCGCTACTAACTCTAATATTATTATTATATCCGTATTCTGCAATAGTCTTGCTCCAACCGGGGATTGTCCTTGGGAATACTTTCACAGTGCATACAGGGATAATCGCTGGTTGGTGCCCTATTACATTTGAAATTCCTAACGGGGCCTGTGCGAGTTGGTTTCGGCCCCTCGTACGCCTACCAAAGGACCGGGTATCCAGGGACCCGAGAAAGATAACAAAAATCAAAATAATTATTACTAGCTGACCTGAGAATTAGCGAAATCGATGCAGCCGTTCACGTACGATGTTATGCCATCTTGTAACTTAAACATTTTAATTTGGATCCATAACAGACTTGCACATACCCCATAATAGGCTAGATTCCATCATCCAAAAATTGCAAAACTATTTAGTCCTTTAGTTAGAGTATTGAAAAATAATGGACACGTATTTTTTGTTTTTGTAAATCAATGAATATTAACAAAGATAAAACGCATCCAAACTCGGGAGTGGGGGCTCGTGACGTCACGACTCACTAAAAATTATGCGAAGGTGTGACGTATTGAGCATTTTAAAAGCATCGTAACTTCGTCAATTTTGGTTCTCGTAACAAAAGAAAAAACACGGGTCAAATATTTTTTATAATGTAACTGACCGACTAATTAGATTTTTCAGGACACAAGCCTATTAAATAATAGGTATCCATATTAAGTAAAATCTATGTCAAACAATACTTAGTAACAACATATTTTGATGTTTGTAAAAGCGATAGCCTATGTCAACTAAATTAAATTGTGATTAGTGTACTCACAGATTAGGATTTTTTGTAAACTATATTTTAAACCTTATGCACTTATAAATACCTTGTAAAATCGTAAGATCTATTATTTACACTCATTCGTTAAACTTGTTTATATACCCTCGTCTTCGGTTCCATACAATGGCTTTTAATGGAAGAAAGCCTTTTTACCCTGATTAATAAATCGGTTTTGGAAATTATGTTAATGTACAAAAGTTTTTTGCAAAAAATATAGCTTCCTAAATTAAGGTAAATTAAGGTTCTCTTTGCCTGCGTTTGTGTTTCCGAATGCTTACAACCCTAATCTTTTCAAAGTTAGAGTGAACAGCTAGTCTATTCTGTAAATAACCATTTCGATATCGACTTCACCTGAGTGACTAAGCTTACAACGTGAACTTTATTTCACACATCATAAGGTCTTATATTTATACGAATTTGAAACTCACCTCGGATTCCGCTGTCGAGACACGAAAATGTTGTTACAGAATAGCACTGCAGGCTACTTCTGGGTAAGCTCGCTCCATCGTAGACTTTGTCTCTGTCATCTCTGACCAAGACTAGATTCAAGAGCAAACCCATACCAAGTAAAAAAAAAAAAAAGGTTATTAAGGTTATTTAATACTTAATAGTGTTATTTTTGGAAGTTGGTTAAATTTTTTGCAGAAAAGTATTTTATTTTTCACTTTTAAGTGGTGATACTTCGACAACGTCTTCGTTTACGCAGAAATTGAAGTACTGGAACTACTTTGTGGGGTATAATGGGTGATTGGAAGGACTTCGGATTAGCTAACTGCCGTTTTTTATAGTAGGTATTTTTTTTTGGGTAGGATGCACCTTTTCTATAGTAAATTTGAAAGTACCAAAACGCGCAAAACCATAGGGGCTGAAAAAAAAATCGCCAAAACTTTCTTTCGGGATTGGTGGGATAGTGGGAGTATTAAGGGTGGGGAAGATTACGTGGCGACTCTATATAAGCTTTTAATCTAAATTTAGGTCAGGGGCATCTTCAAGGTCAAGGTCAAACTCGTAAAGGTCAAGGTCAAACACTTCAAGGTGAAAATATGCCTAAAATCGTAGAATATTGCCCTCTATCAAACTCCAACGTCAAGAATATACTGAAGGTCATACTCGAACCTCTCAAAAATGTTAATTTAAAAGAAAATGTCGACGGAGCCCCGCTGCGCGGGGCTCCTACTTCTGAGTGGTTCATAAAAAAATAACCTCGAAGGGGATGGCGGGGTCTATTCGCTTGCTTCGCTCGCTCACTCGACCCCGCCATCCCCTTCTAACCTAACCTATCCGAGTCGGGGTGCCCCCAAGTCCAGAGCTCGCTCCGCTCGCTCGTGCACAACACTCGAAGACGCAATCCTTGGTGTAGTACGCACAAGTGGCTCACTTGAGTCCAACACTTGCACAACACTTAGCACTTCGGGATCGCGAGATGACGTATCAGAAGCCGGGGACTTCGGAGACGCCATGGTGTCATTCAATCGTTGAAACAAACGGGAGTACGATAGACGCTCTCGACTGTGAGTACAAACGATGAATGAATGACAACTGTCAAACATAAACGTCGCATACATCAAATATTTTGAAATTACGTTTCGTTACCCACAACCGCGAATTTTTTTAATTTTTTTATTTAATTAATTTTATTATTTGCTTTTTATTTGAAAACACAATACTTGCGCAACTATTTAAAAATAAAATAAAGTAAAAAACTATAATATTTAATAAAAAAAAACATTTAAATGTCACTTAGTCTGACCGTAAAACGAAACGACCTTGGACCGATTTTTTTAAGTTATCTGTGGCAAATTATGTCATTTTTTCGTAAATAGGTTAGAGAAAACTGAATTTTTAGGATTTTTTTTCTCTAAAACTGTGTGGTTGCGCGCTATAAAACTTTGTGATAGTGTTCTACAAGAAGAGTACTCTACCCAAAAAAATAATCAAGCTCCAAACCCATAGTTGCTAAAACGAAGTTGAGCCGTCGGTCCTCACCATGCAGACAACTTCGAGCCTCATCGAAGAAGAGTACTTTACCTAGTGTACAAGATAGGTTAACGAACATAAACAGCCAAAGTTACCATGATCCAAACTTCATATACGGGGGTCGTTCACACCTGTGTTAGGGACAAACAGAGAAACTTTCAGCATTTATAAAATACCGTTCGTCTGATCATCGCTGGCTGTAGGTACTATATGACGTTTTCTTAAGGTAAATGATGGTTGTGTAAATCAAGAAAGAACAATGGTGAGATCTTAGCTGAATTTGATTTAAGCGTCTAAAAGTGACTTATATACGAAGGCAGTTCCATTATTTTTCTACGTTTTTTCAAATTATCACATTAACTAGTTAGCCGGAAAAGATACTTTAAATGAAAAGTAATTTGATTTTTTCATTGACGTTTAGTGTCGCCATTTTATATTTATTCGGCTAAGTGACAGTAAGCACAGCATTATTCTAATAAAATCAGTTTTAGTTTGTTATTTTAATTAAACGTAATAAATAAATTAATAGTACTGTTTATTTCTAAGTGGAAATGTACCTTACAAGGAGGTAAAAATATTGTAGTGTAAAAATAAATCAATTACTTTCAATTAAAACGGAAAAGACTAGTATCCCAAATCTAAAAAAAATATAAGTTGGCTTGACAACTGTTGATTCGTTGTGAAACACGTGTCACAAATGTGCCGCGGTTGTTTTCGAATTGGAATTACCATAGATATAACCTACAAAAGTTCATGACTGAATTTCTATTAATCTCGGCCTTCACAAATAAAAATTCTTGCACAGACTATTCAGTAGTTGACGCCGAGTTAAACAAAATATTTTTTCATTAAAAGACGCAAGAATTTAATCTCAACTAAATTTATGAATGGGTGGCTGCCATTGTTCTTTGATGAGAAAATAAAAACATGTTTATTTTCTAATTTTATTGATTTATTCAATAACTCTAAAGAATCTGCTCAAATCACAACTGTGATTCATCACAAACGTTACACAGTCTTATTAGTTTCTCCGAGCATGGCGGCAGGTCTTCAAACCGTTTCGAATGTGGAGACTTCTCGCACACGAACATAAGCTTCACTCCAGCAACACTGACATCGTCCAGATTCCCGTTCCACATCAGAGACCCTCGGTTCTGGATGCCTTCATAATTGTCAGGCTGTCCGGGGTTCCATTTGTTGTACACATCTTCTATTTTCTCTCCTGAAAGATAAACATAACATTATGGTTAATTATTTTACTTGAACTGATAAACATAGCTCACATGTATGTTGGTATAGCCACAGGGCAAAATTTCAAGCAAAATTTGTATTGCAACAAAATGAAACACAACGCCATCTATCCCAGCAGCAGCGAACTGACATAAACTATCGCAGTATCAGAGACTTCCGTGCGATTTGAACATAATTATATACATCAGTCCGAATATCAACTATAGGGCAGTAGCCCGCCAGGCACAAAAACTGCCTGATCGGAGGATCCATCCTTTTCAATGGAAAATTGCGGGACTTCACTCCTTGTTATGCAATACTTCTTCATTACAGGTACAAACAAAATTTCTTCACCGCATACTTTCACTATATAGGTACATCAGCCCAAATATGAACTATCGAGCAGTAGTCCGCCAGGCACAAAAACTCCCTGATCGGAGGATCCTCCCTTTTCAATGAAGGTTTCCGGGACTTTACACTCTTAACTGCATGGCTCCAAAAAGTGATTGTTCTTAGTTAACTGATCTCATACCGTGAATGGTGGTCCAGACGCGCTCCTTGCCAAAGGCTCCCAGACCAACGTAAAATCTGTCCCACGGGTCCGACTTCTCCGTGCGAGGAGGGAACATGCCCTTGACGATGTTGGCCTCTACTTCGTTATTCAGGATGACCAGGTGACCCCCCTCAGCTGTGCATATCCTGTACGCACGGGTCCAAGACAGTTTTTCGTGGTGGACCTTGTAACAGCTGCCTGTTTGCTTATTGAGGCGATATTCTGAAATGGAACAATAAATGTTTTGCAGTTTTCATTTAAATCATAATCATATGCCCTAGCCTTTTCCCAACTATATTGGGGTCGGCTCCCAGTCAAACCGGATTCAGCTGAATTGGCACCAGAATTTTACGTGGAGCAGCTACCTACCAGACCTCCACAATGACCACAAACCCATTAACTGGGTAGCACGGTACTTTTTGGCAAGACTGGCGTTTGTTCTGGCGGAGTTTTCAGTTAAATTTTGGTATTATTAATAGGGGAATTATTTTGATTTTATTAAAATCTTTGCACTTCGTAGTTTAATTAAAGGATGAAACGGGTAATTTAACCCCGCGTTTGTTACAAATTATTTCGTTCACTTCGAATCAAGAAAGAAGCGTTAATTTTTACCCAACGACGCGACATAGAGGTGGGTAATGTGTTTTATTCTCGTTGCTAGAAGATATTACTGACCGTTATCAAAAGTGCCACATTCGTTTATTGTACCATTGTCGAGTTTTCTGTAACAAACGAAGGGTAGTGGGTCGTTGCACGACGAGTAGTATGCGCTGCCATCGACAGACATGGTGAGGCAGTCTCCAGTGTTCGCTCCAGTATGGTGCAGTCCCCATCTTATATTCATGTCAGACAGTGGCACTCCTGGAATATACACACAGTACTTAACAGAAAAATAAATGTTGAACCGTTTTTATTACTAGAGAACGTAAAGGATTCCCTAAGGGGCTAACATCATGACGCGTGACGGTACCTTGTCAAAACATTTTCGAAAACATTATGTATGTTCGAAAAATCTTCATCTTTTTAACAAGATTAGTGACAGGCATCATCACCCCGGTTCAGATTGGCTAAAGTACGCACCTCTTTTATGGGGTACTGTGTTAAATTTTATAATAAAATACCAGTTGATATTCTCGAACTGAATGAGAGAAAATTTAACGCACACTATGTAAATAGTAAAGCATATTATAAACTGGAAGTTACATTCTCGATAAAAATGCTTGGCTAAATGCCGGTCCTGCTGGTCGCGGTCCTGGTCACAGCCGCGGTGGTCCACTAGTTAGATTTTGATGTCTGGAAGAGATGCTCACCCTCTTTTTTGTTTTGTTTTATTTTTTTGTTTTGTACTCATAATACAATAATTTATTTATTCTTTCTTTACAAGAATGTCTGTCTTATGGTAAGAATTGAATTGTTTGTTTTATATCTTTCATTACTTGGTCATTGACAACCATATTTTTGTGTAAAGTAGAAGCATTTTTTTCATATTTTGTAAATGTGAGTACCATGGGGCCATTTACATAATATATATGTGATTAGTAATTTTACTTGTTTGACATGAACGAGCATGGTGATTGAGAACATGTCATGCTCACTCAAATGTTTTGCTGATGGCGGCGCGTGTGTTTAGATCATTCGGTTCCCTTCAAAATGGTTGAGCTGAATGGTGCCGATACATACGTCAGGTTCGTGAACGGGCGCCGTCAGTTGAGACTGGTCATCTCTTAACCACCACCGGCTTATTTTGATCTTTATATTTTAAGTTGTTGTTTTATGTTTTGCATTGTCCTCACATGAAGAAGCAAGTACATGTAACTAAGATTTTTGTAAAACATCACATGATTTAAAAGAGTGTCCGTGGAGTTTCTTGCATGGCACATTCTTCTCCATAGAGATCTACGCTTTGGAACGTGCAAATAGCCTCATGTTTTTGACTGACCGACCTTGACATTTCAAAAGTGCCTGTAAATGGTTTATTTGAAATAAATGCTTTGAATTTTTGAATCTCTTTGATCACGATGGAAGTCTATTCAGGACAGCTTTACCTATGTCATTATTTCATTTTTGATATTAAGCAAGTCAATAAATCTATGATGGTCAAATTAGCTAACTTTGACCGACCTTCTACAGAGGCGAAGTCTCCATCAGCATACAAAGCATGGGTTCCTAGGAAAATGTGTCCATTCACAGCAAACTGCGCCATCTGTGAGTGCAGAGCGTTAGCTAGCTGTCTGTTCAGCGGAGACGCCAACACCGCATCTGTAACATGACACAGACATTTTAGCAGAATGTCACCGTAAAAACACACCATGTTAAAGTGTCACCGTGAACACTTTGGAGAAGTAAACTTTAAATGAGCATGAAGTAAACTGTCATTCCATTATATTTGTATAGATTGACAGCTCATTTCAGTTTCACTTCACTGAAGATTACACAGTGAGATGATTACAACATATATAACTAAATATAATATAACAGGATGATAAATGATATTAATTCTGTAAGTAGGTTGTAATAACACTTTTAAACGTCAATCTTTTTTGGTAATTTTAAACTAGATGAGGCCGGCGTTTCCTAGCTGACTGCTCTCTGCAAGAGCTGCCAACGAGCACTCATGCTAAGAATCTTGTTGTAAATATGGATCAGCTCACGTCAAGATAACCACGCCGCGTACACTTTTCAAGGTAGCCATACAAAATGGTACCTACTTTACGTCCTTCATGAAAAGGAACACAATAAAATTTTGACACGTACTGTGGGTGTGCGTTGGCCCTTAGTGGTTTTAAAAAACATAATATAAGTCTAATTGGCATTGGTTTTAGTCCAGAAAATCATCAAATGCGGAAGGAGTCATTTCGTCAATCGAAAGGGAGTTTCAAACTCTTACTGACGAAAACCCACCCGTGTTCTTCCTAATGCCCTTTGCGTTGGCCGCGGTGACCCTTTCTGTTCTGCAACTTGGTTTTAGTCATAAAAATTGACTTTTGACTATCTTGCTGTCTGAAATTGTAATAGATTTAAGTGGAACTCAAAAGGAACAATGGGTGTTACCTTCATCATGACATCTCACAAAAGCTTCCTCCCAAGTTTGAGGCGTCGTGTGCAGTTTGAGCCAGCCTCCTGCCTCGAAGTTGAACAAGTAGTCAGGGTTGCATTGTACAACATCTAAGTAAAGATGGATTAAGATCATTCTTTTTATAAAAGCTTAAATCTATATCCATACTTGAATTTAACAAACCTGCGGCCACGTTCTCGATTGCGCTAAAGCAACACCATTTGTATCTCAACCGCAAACTGTCAAAAATTTAGGAAAATGAAAGCTTTTTTGACAGTTCGCGATTAACATGCGAATGCGAACGTTGCTTAGAAATTAGTAGAATGGGTCCTAAATTCAGGAAGAAGATGATATTAAAATGTTGGCGGCGTGCTTTCCGAGGCACATGTTGTCATCAACAGCTTTCAAACTCTAGATTATCATAAATTGAATTAAAATGAATGGAATTGAAGTTAGTTAAGTTGAAAGAGAGTGAAATTACATTAAATTGTTAGTTCTAAGTTGTAATTTGTAATATTGTATTTATTATTTGTATCTTTATTTAATTTTAATTATAATATTGGGACTTGGTGCCAATAAAGATTTTTTTTTATTTTCTTTTATAAATTCCTGGAAAATCTTATTCACACTTTTTTTGCCCAATCCAGAAATCCTACCCACGCTCAGCAGTCACGCTAGCGACAGTTGACCAAGTACACTGATAATAATTTTTATTAAATTATTTATTCCGAGTAACAATGACTCATATAGTGTAAGTAACAATAAATAAACTTAAAACTATGTTAGTGACACAATAGGTTAATTTCCATCATCCACAAATTACAAAACTATTTAGTCCGTCAGTTAGAGTATTGAAAAATAATGGACACGTATTTTTTGTTTTTGTAAATCAATGAATATTGACAAAGATAAAACGCATCAAAACTCGGGAGTGGGGGCTCGTGACGTCCCGACTCGCTAAAAATTATGCCAGGGCGTGACGTATTGAGAATTTGAAAAGCGTCGTAACTTCGTCAATTTTGGTTCCCGTAACAAAAGAAAAAATATGGTTCAAATATTTTTTGATAATCTAACTGACGGACTAATTAGATTTTTTCAGGACACAAGCCTATTCCAACAAAAAAATCACTGCTGCAGCATCCCAGTTGAGATGCTGGAGCAACGACTCATAATACACCAGTCCAGCCTGTCAGCAATCATGCCCAGGATGCTGTTGCAACTGCTCGCACCCTGCGCACCAAGGACGCACATCTAATCATATAATGAAACATTGAAAAAACATGCCGAAGTCAAGTTTAATAGTGGTCTTCAATCAGACCACTTTGTTCAAAACAAAATAATAATGAATGACTCACCAATAATAATAAACAAGTATGATAAAGAAACAAAATATAATATCTTCAACATTTTTGCTATCTACTGTGTTGTTCTACAGCTGGAGATATAATGTGTTGAATTGAGGATAACTCGCAATTAAATATTGTGGGGTACCGTGATTGGTATCAACGATATGTCTATGTCGCAGTAAAATAGATAAAGCCGTAATATAGTTATATCCCTAGGGATATAATTATATACCGTAACATAGTTATACGAAAGCGATTCTTAGCGTATTCGTCGAAGTTTAGTGATATACTTATATTACTAGATTAAGGCCCGTATTAATAAACGTTACTCAGCCCGTGAGACCGCACTTGATTTGAATGTTGAGATGCTGATCGTATTAATAAACGTGATTCTTTATGTTCTCAAGTTGTGGATTAGGCGTACGTCATCAACTGAGTGATGGACTGATTATTAAACGAAACTCGACCCACGAGCGCGGATTGCTGAGATGCTATATCGTGAGTGCAGATAGACCGTGACTTGAGGAGTGATTAGCGTGGCGCGAAACATGGAGTTTGAAAATATTGAAGTAAAATTAATTATTACGATGAAATAGATTACTATGTCGATATTTTGTTGCCTTTGCAATTTCGTTTACCAAAAGTTTGGGATATTTCAAATCCTTTTGAGTTACCTAGTGAAAAATAAAAAAATACCGGCCAAGTGCGAGTCGTACTCTCACAAAAAGGGTTCCGTACCTTAAACATTTTTTTTTATTTCATTTCATTTTTATTATTTGTTGTGTGTCTATTATGGTTTATGAGATACAGCCCGCTAACAGACAGACCGACGAACGGACGAATAGCGGAGGCTTAGTTATAGAGTTCCATTGGTTACCGTTGGGGTACGGAACCCTAAAAAGTATAATTCATGATAGTTAAGTAGGTACTAACTAATACTTCCTGATATATGTGGGTACCTACCTATAACACATTTAATTTATTTATATTCGTGCGATGTTCGTGTTAGTAAACAAAGTAAACAAATGTTTGGCGTTCCTTTTTTGACACTGATGCTACATTGCGTTAGCGGAGAAGCAAGGCATCGAGCGTCCGCCACCGCGTACAACAATTATGTCATATTGGGAAATAAATACACAACCTCAATCTTCAACCTCTATTCAATTTAACGCTTTCTTGGGTAGCAAATCCTACTAATATTATAAATGTGAAAGTTTGTATGTTTGTATGTTTGTATGTTTGTATGTTTGTATGTTTGTATGTTTGTTCGTCAATCACGCAAAAATGGCTGATGGGATTTGAATGAAATTTGGCACACATATAGTTCACATTCTGGAATAACACATAGGCTACTTTTTATCCCGATAAAAGGCATAGCTTAATGGCGGCGGAGGAGGAAGTGGAAATTAGACATTTCTGCTGCCTTAGTACTTCAGATTCACAAGTACCAGGAGAGCATAAACATGTCGAAATATTTTCGGGTCTGAATTTGTGAGCGCCAAAGATTCTCGAGTACCAGGAGAGCAGACATATGTCAAAGTATTTTTGGTCAGGTTTTTTTTTTGCTGGAAAATAGATTTGCTTTCATTGCAAGCGTTCATGTTTGTATGTTTGTATGTTTGTCCGTCAATCACGCAAAAACGGCTGAAGGGATTTAGATGAAATTTGGCACATATGTAGGTCACATCCTGAAATAACATATTGGCTACTTTTTATCCCGGTAACATACATGACTTAATGGAGACAGAGGAAGAAGTGGAAGTACAAAGTTTCTGCTACCTTAGTATTTCAGATTCAAAAGTACCAGGAGAACAGAAACATGTCGAAATTTTTTATCGGGCTGGAATTGTATTACGAGTGCTAAAAGATTCACAAGTACCAGGAGACCAGCAACATGTCAAATTATTTGTGGGCAAGTTTTTTTTTATTAGCGGAACAGAAACTTTTCGAAGTTTTTTCGGGACTGGAATTCCGAGTGCTACAGATTCACCAGGAGAGCAGAAACATATCGAGGTATTCCGGGGCCGGAATTATGAGCGCTAAAGATTCAAAAGTACCAGGAGATCAGTAACATTTCGGAAGTTGTTTTGGGGCTTGATATGAGCGCTTTCGATTCACAAGTACCAGGAGATCAGAAATATGTCGAAGCAACGCTATACATTCACAAGTACCAGGAGAGCAGAAATAATATGTCGAGGTATTTCGCCAGAAAATTACGAGCGCTACAGATAGATTAAAATACCAAGAGAGAAATATCTGAAACTTTTTAAGTTGCTGGAATTATGAGCGCTATACATTCACACGTACCAGAAACATGACGAACGAAGTTTTTTCAGGGCTGCAAATTGTAAATGCTATAGATTCACAAGTACCAGGTACGCAGAAACATTTCGAGATATTTTCGGTACCGGAATTGTAAGCGCTAAAGATTTACAAGTACTAATAAGTAATTAGTAGGATAGTAGGACTTGAATAGTCCAGTTTTTCTTGAAATTATTCGAGATGAGATGAGATGAGATTAGATGAGATGAGATGAGATGAGATTTTTCTCACCACAATCCTAATAATATTATTAAAAAACCAGTCGAAGTACTTTCGAAGCTGGAAATAATAGTGCTAAAGATTCACAAGTAACAGGAGAGCAAAAACATGTCAAAAATTTAGGGTAGCTTTTTTACTGGAAAATAGATGGCTTTCATTGCAAGCGATTCAAAAGAACCAGTATAACAAAAACATGTTGGAGGCTGGAAACATGAGCGCTAAAGATGTACCAGGAGACCAGACACATGATTAAGTATTTTTGAGCAAGATTTTTTTTACCAGGAAGGAGTACAGAAACATGTCGAAGTTTTTACTGTGCTGGAATTGTGAACACTATAGACTCACAAGTACCAGGAGAGAAGAAACATATCCAAATAGATTTGGGGCTGATATTGTGAGCGCTAAAGTTTCACAAGTACCAGGAGACCACGCACATCAAAGTATTTCTGGGGCTTTAATTGCAAGCGGTTTCGATTCAAAGGCACCAGGGAACCAGAAATATATCGAAGTATTTCTGAGTCTGTAATGGTGAACAATTAGGATTTAAAAGATACCAGGAGAACAGAAACATGTTGAAGTAATATCGAGGCTAAAAATATGAGCGCCAAAGATTCACAATACCAGGACTTATTCAAAATATTTTGCGCAAGAATTTTTCTGGTCTGGAATGGTGAAAGCTATAGATTCACAAGTACTAAGAGAGCAGAAACATGTTGAAATTTTTTCGGTGCTGAAATTGTGAGAGGTTTGGATTTAAAAGTGCCGGGGGAGACCAAAAACATGTCAAATTATTGCCAGGGCTGGAATCCATGAGCGCTACAGATTTACAAGTAGATACCAGAATACCAGACAATTGATATATTTTTCGACCAGAATCGTGAGCGCTAAAAATTCACAAGTACCTTCCAGGGGACAACAAACATGTCGAAGTAATTTTGGGACTCACACTATCTGGATACCAGAATCATGAAGATGCAATTACAAGAATGACAATATGAGGCAATTAAGTTGCGCACCAGTTCTAAAGTCTACGCAGACGAAGTCGCGGGAAGAAGCTAGTAACTTTATAAATTTACTAGCTTCTGCCAGCGGCTTCGCCCGCGTGATCCCTAGGGAACATATTCCCGGGATGAAAAGTAGCTTATGTGCTATTCCAGACTATAATCTATCTTTTTTCTAAATTTCATTAAGATCCGTTAAGCCGTTCTGGCGTGATTGAGTAACAAACAACCAAACTTTCACATTTATAACATTACTCGTTTGGTGTAAAGAACCACCATCTTCCCCTCGACATTATAATTATTAAAGGATATTGCAAACTGTCGTAAGCCGTTTTCCGAAGCTACTCGCTAGCCTCTAGGCGCCAAGCTAGCCTGCCTGTGCGTTCGCGACCACAAAAATAATCCTTATAGCATGATTTAGTATTCACGCGCGATGGCTTATTATTAGCGTTTTTCATGTAAGTATAACTTTTGTGTTTCTATACCGATTTCTATGATTATTTTTTTATGGAATAGTTAATAATGTTAACTTTTATTAATGTTAATTAGGGACGACTGAGAGTTTTATAAACGTAAGAGTAGACAAATACAATCAGAAAGCTTCGAACTGCTAAGCTATCGGGAGTTACACGGGTTATTGTTCGTCAATCATAAAAGACAGACATGTGCTGTCGTCGGATATTTTTTATATAATTTTAAGGAGAACATTTCCGTCATACATGATTTCTGTGTAGCTTTCACCATTAAGGTTGCACACGCGACGGAAGCTTAAAAAATGGAGTAACTTCTCCCGTTTTCCCAACATTTCCCTTCACTGCTCTGCTCCTATTGATTGTAGCGTGATGAGAAGTATACTATAACCTGCTCAGGAGTATGAATAATAATTGTACCAAGTTTCATTAAAATCCGTCCAGTAGTTTTTGTTTCTATAACGGTTATACAGACAGACAGACAGACAGACAGACAGACAGACCGACAGACAGACAGACAAAAATTGTACTGATTGCATTTTTGGCATCAGTATCGATCCCTAATCACCCCCTGATAGTTATTTTGGAAATATATTTCATGTACAGAATTGACCTCTCTACAGATTTATTATAAGTATAGATAACGTGTACCTATTACCGCTATTCATTTAAAGATTTAATGAAATACAAGTATTAAAATCAAAAGTTTTACATCTAATAACATGGCAATAACGAAATGCGACAAGTCTCATTCAAAACTTCGGTCAATGTGACGTCATCGTTCACGCGATCAAGGCATCAAGTACAGCTAGGTGAGGAGCTGATCTAGGTAACTGAGATACTGTATTTATGTGTCTATTAATAAGGAATAATCTTGAGATGCTGATGACGTCATAATGGCGTATCAAATGATAACGCATTTGAGTACGTTGTTGAGAGACGTTTATTAATACGGGCCTAAGTTTAGTGAACATTATAACATTACAATTTGCGTTCAGTTGAGTACCTATACTTTTGTGCAGGACGGAACTGGTGATAGGACTCTTATTTAACATTGTTTGTACTTCAAATCTGTGAATGTCGATCCCGTTGTGTGCCCAGATAAAGAGAGATTTCAAAATCTTCAGACAAGAATATTCTATCGAGCGAATCCTCATCTTATGAAAGATTTAAAAACTGCTTGTGCTGTATTAAATGCATTTGGAACTCGATTCACTGACCCAGGAAATGCTCAAATTATCTATACATATAATAAAATCGTAGAGTTGCCGTGTCTGTACATTGAATATTTTCGCATAAAAAATACATAGAAATGTCAGAAAAATGACATAGAACACAAAAAAGCAGTTTTTGAAATTCTTTTCTGTTTGTCTGTGCGTCTGTATGTCTGTGCGTCTGTATGTCTGTGCGTTTGGAGGAGCATCACGCATAAACCACTGATTGGATTCAAAATTTAGGTACTTCGAAATATTAAGTGATAATCGGAGCAACATTTAGTGTTTATTTCATCAAAATCGACCCACAAAATCAAAAGATATCGAATTTTAAAGTTTACGAAGAAACTTCATCGAGCGCTAAAATAGGTTGTTTTCATTGAGACTTCAGACACTTGCAATGCCATCTATTGAGAAATTTTTTAATAAGAAATGTGTGAAAAGACCCCGAAACAATGTATTTTTGAGTTATTTTTTAATTAAACACATAATGTTTATAATTATGTTATTATATTATCATTATTTATCGTAACGTGTAAGCTTCTAAGTTTGAACTTATGAGTAGTTATGAGCATAAAGACAGTTCAGTTACGTTGTAGATCGATAGATGGCGTTGTACTTATGACGCGTTTTTCTGAATCGCGGTGTTAAGATTCTCCGCAGTAGCATAAGGTCAGCCCCATGTTTTATGTTGTTTAACTTAAAGACGTATAATGTTGAAATTATTAGCTATGGAAGTATGGATTTGATTGAAATACTAGATTGTTTTTCGATTTACTGGGAGGAGAGGAGAGTCTCCTCCGGAGTCCGGAGTTACCTGTATCCGTAAACTGTTTTACTAACAGAAGAGATGAATATTTGGTATTATGTTTCAATGTGGCTAAACTATATCAGCCGAAAACGTCGATCTTCAAGGTTAAGCAACGCTTGCCGAGGTCGGTCTGTGAATGGGTGACCATTATAACAACCTAGCCTTTTCCTTACTATATTGGCTCGGCTTCCAGACAAACCGGATTCAGCTGAATACCGGTATTTTACGTGGCGCGGCTGCCTACCAGACCTCCACAACTCATTCAATGCAAGATTTCAGTCAGATTTTACTGGCTTTTGACTATCCGTAACGACTGCCAAAGATCTACAAATGACAGCCGGGACCAAAGGCTTAACGTGCTTTCTGAGGCACGAAGGAAACTCGGTATGTCAAGATGGTCACCCACCCACAGACCAACCTTCGCAAGCGTTGCTTAACCTTGAAGATCGATGCGTTCGTCTGTTATAGTTTAGCCTTGAAGATCGGCCCGTGCGGCTTTAGCCACGAGCTCCTCTATAATAAATCGATTCTATGAACCCAGTAAAACTTTTTTGATATTATAAAATCTTAAAACAAACTATATTTATCAGTGGTCTACGATCAGCAATATTGTCAGTAAAAATCGGAGAAAATGTGTTTCTTTTTGGACTGTTCTGGACGAAATTAAGAATCCACTTGATTCAGCACCATTCGTTCGATAGTTGGTTTTGTTGATTTTGATTCAAGATTAGTTTGTACCAGGAGATTAGGTACCTGGGCTGGTCGGCATTTCAACCGATAGAGATGATACAGTGCCCTGCATTAGGTACCCTCTTCATAATTATATTCTTAATTCGAGAGAGAGATCAGAATACGTAACTGAACGTAGATTTTGTATATTAATGTAATGCAATCTATACTAATATTATAAAGCAGAAGAGTTTGTTTGTTTGGTTGAACGCGTTAATCTCAGGAACTACTGGTCCGATTTGAACGAGCTCCTCTATAATAAATCGATTCTATGAACCCAGTAAAACTTTTTTGATATTATAAAATCTTAAAACAAACTATATTTATCAGTGGTCTACGATCAGCAATATTGTCAGTAAAAATCGGAGAAAATGTGTTTCTTTTTGGACTGTTCTGGACGAAATTAAGAATCCACTTGATTCAGCACCTCTACCACCAGCAATCTATACTAATATTATAAAGCAGAAGAGTTTGTTTGTTTGGTTGAACGCGTTAATCTCAGGAACTACTGGTCTGATTTGAAAAAATCTTTCAGTGTTAGATAGCCCATTTATTGAGGAAGGTTATAGGCGTATATATATATATATATATATATATATAATCACGCTGAGACAAATAGGAGCGGAGCAGTAATGGAAAATGTGACGCAGACGAAGTTGCGCGGGTCAGCTAGTGTAAAATATAATAAATGAACGTTTATTTTTAGAGAACGAATTAGCGATTAGCCATGGAGCGCCTGAATTGTCGCAGTATTATGTTTCCGAATATAGATGCCTCAAATATATAATTCCCACGGAAGAATTGGTGTTGTTTGCGTGTGGCACATGCCAGATCCGTCAAGCTAGATCATACTTTGGAGAACATTTCCGCTTTCAAGGAATGTACATACTCGAAATAGATCGCGACCAGCTGGATTTGACCAGTTTAGGAGGAGAAAATCCATTTTTGTTAAGAGCAAAAATAAAATCCCATCATGTGCGGCGGATCACATATTTTGTTTTCATAGCCGTTGAAAGGGAACAGCAAGGTCAGAGCTCCATCATCGGCGACTGTTGTAACTGTATAGTATTTCGCTTACGCTCGACACGAAGGAACAACCCCCCCTGCGGTATTTCTTGACAATGTATTGTTAACATTAGAATAAAAAGTTTTATGAATACTATGGTTGCATTTTTTACCTATTCTATTTAATTGTTCATATTATGTTATTTTAATGGATTCTTAATTTTTTTTTTTTTTTATTATATCCTGCTTAGCACAGCGATCTGTTTTAAATACATTTAGCTGCTAATTTTTCTGATCAGAGTCTGGGTATGTCATTTAGCTTTGAGGAGAATCCATTGACCTCTCTCACTATAGTATGGTGAATCGGTTTTTAAGGGTTGGAACATCCTCAGTCTTGAGTATGTAATACTACCAGTACCAGTGAGGTTTGTTGCTAAAGCATTTACATGATCTGATAGCTTGTTTTGGTATTTCAGACTTCTGATGGATATTTCTTGCTTAACTGATGTGAGATTCAGATCTTGCAGGATGTATTTGTTACTGATACATTTCGGGACATTGAACATGGATCTCAAGGTTTTTGTTTGGAATCTTTCCAAGATTTCAATGTTGCTGTTGGAGGCCGTGCCCCATAGTTCTATTCCATATGTCCATACCGGTTTCAGTATAGTCTTGTATATCGCCATTTTGCTTTCGTTAGACAAATGTGATTTCCTCCCAATTAGCCAGTACAGGCTTCTTAACTTTGTATCAAGTTGCTTCCGCTTATTCCAGATGTGCTTTTGCCACGTCAGTCTCCTGTCCAGGTGCATGCCTAGGTATTTTGCACTGTCTGATTGGGGTATTTGGTCACCGTTTAGCATTACAGGAGGACAATCACCTTTCCTAAGAGTGAATGTGACATCACGTGATCTCACGGAGGGACTGCAGTAATAATTAAAAATAACATTAAACATCATGTTCTCAACTTCTACAAAACAGATAAAATCCAAGCAACGTCAATCAAAATTAATCATAAAAATTCAGAGACAACTATAGCTGCGGTATATTGCCCACCAAAACACTCAGTCAGTGCGGGTGAATTTCAACAATTCTTCAATGACCTTGGACCCACCTTCATATGTGGAGGCGACTGGAATTCTAAGCACACTCACTGGGGATCAAGATTGATCAACCCGAAGGGTAGGCAACTCTACAGAGTCACACAAGATGAAAACCTTGAATGCATTTCTCATGGGGAGCCGACATATTGGCCAACAGATCAAAATAAAATACCGGATCTATTAGATTTTTTTATTACAAAGAACATTGGCCGAACCTACACTAAAGTAGAAAAATGCGAGGACCTGTCGTCAGATCACTCTCCTGTCATCCTGTATTTAAGCAAATTGACTATCTACTCTGACCCACCCACTAGAATATACAACAATAACACCAACTGGGACACTTATAAGAAAACTGTCTCTTTCAACATAGACTTAAATATGAAGTTGAAGACAGAAGATGACATACAGAATGCCATAGAAAAGTTTAACTCAATTGTCCATCTCGCAGCCAAAGCATCATTAAGCAAGAGCAAAAACGCTTGGATCAAACTTAAGCAATATCCAAGAAACATCATGGAGAAAGTCTGGGAACGGCGCAGACTAAGAAAAGAATGGCATAGATCGAGATATCCATCTGACAAAACTAGTCTTAATAGAGCTAAGAATTGAAGAACTAAAGAGCATGATCAAAGAACATGAAAACCTCAGCCTACAGAATAATTTGGCTCGTCTCACTCCCCATAAGGATACAGACTACTCACTCTGGCGCGCAACTAAAAATCTCAAGCGACCTAAAGAACATATTCCGCCAATAAGGAAACAAGACCGTAGCTGGGCTAGGACAGATTATGAGAAATCCAGAGCTTTTGCTGAACACCTCCAAGGTGTCTTCACACCCCTACCTTGTGCTAACCCAGAAAATGATAAGGAAATAATCGAATTCCTACATTCACCTAACCAGTTATGTCTTCCTCTAAAGGCGGTTACTCCCAGAGAAATATCCAGAGAAATAAAGGCGCTTCCACTTAATAAATCACCTGGTTATGACCAACTAGACTCTACTCTATTAATGAATCTACCGAAAAAAGGAATAATGTACTTAGTAATCATTTTTAATGCCTGTCTAAGATTTTGCTATTTTCCATGTCAGTGGAAGATTGCTCAAGTAGTAATGATCCTGAAACCGGGCAAAGTTGCAGAGGATCCTTCATCCTACAGACCTATCAGCCTATTGCCCCTGGTTGGTAAACTGTTTGAAATAGTAATACTTAACAGAATGCAGTCTTACCTAAATGACATACTCCCCGAACACCAATTCGGCTTCAGACAAAAACATGGTACCATTGAACAAATACATAGATTGTCCAACTCCATAAGTCAAACATTGGAAAACAAACAGTATTGTTCAGCCGTATTTCTAGATATAAGTCAAGCCTTCGACAGAGTATGGCACACGGGTCTCTTATTTAAGATAAAAAAGTATCTACCACACTCATTCTACTTGATTTTGAAGAGCTACTTAGATAAAAGATGTTTTGAAGTGAAAATCAATGGGGAAACCTCAAAACTCCATGAAATCCACTCAGGTGTACCACAAGGCAGCATCTTGGGGCCAGTTTTGTACCTTATCTTCACAGCTGATATTCCTGATAGTGATGATACATTAATAGCTACATATGCTGACGATACAGCTATAATGTCTATAAACTCTGACGCAGCGTCCGCATCCGCAACTCTTCAAATACACCTCACTGCAATTGAGTCTTGGCTTAGATCATGGAGGATAAAAGATTCTTAATATTAATAAAAACATGAAAACAACTAAACCTAACTATATACAAATAAATATACAAAAACAAGATATGCTTAGGCGTCGGAGAATTCCTCCGCATCGTCGTCATCCGGAAACGTGTCCAGAAGACTGGCAGCATTGCCACGTTAAATGGCAATGCTAATTCTTTGAGCAAAGAACGAGCCAGCCCTCTGGTCACGCAAAGTGTCGATTAGTCGACGAGATATTTCCTTAAAAAGGAGACGCGCACTCGGACCCCATGACCCAAGCGTTTCGACCCCAAACGGCTCAAAACTGTAATTACCGATAAGGTACTTTGTACTACAGTATTTGCGCCGCTTGAGGGCCTCAGCAGCCGCAGCGGCAGCGCCGGCACAACCCACCGTACTTGGAACATGTGATGGCGCAAGGGTGTCGACACATGTTGCATCCCACACCAGAGGGCTACCCATCTTCCACGGCACCAACGTCATACCATCTGGTCTCTTCCCATCGTCACGTACCAAGCCACTAGGTTCTAATACTGCCGGTAAGCGGCGGTGACAGAAGCCCGACGAATAATATCGTTGATGCTAGCATGTCGCGCTATGCGGCCTGCGCTCTTGCAGCAGGAAAGGCCATGGTGTCCGAAGCTGTCGACAGCAACTCCGCAATGACACCGATGCGGAGCAACACATGGTGCGCCCAAGCGGAGACAGACCGCGATCCGAAACGATGCGTCATCCATCATAGTACCTATGGTGGATGACGGGAGTGCTTGAAGCCACAAACCCGACTCCCACTCTCCCACAGCCAACAAACGCGCGATTATTCATTATCTTTTGTCCTGTTGACGACCATCTTGTGGGTGGGTCATGGACCATCTTGGATACAGGTTCAAATCCCGCTAAAGGAACGTTATTACTATTAGAAGTGACGTCATAGCAACTGGATAGCCTAAAATCATTCAAAATCTTCTTACCTATATTTGCCGTTTCCTTATCTCAACTTAGAACACCTTGCTGTAACATCTACTAGTAGGTAACTCAAAAATCTTTCTATAATTATTAAAGTACAATCTATACACGTTATCTGATTGAAATGTATGATTTATAAGGGTTTTCCTCTATTTACAAAGTATGTAGGTATCTTTAAGAATTATTTTTGGTGTCCCATTTTGAGGTTATGTTTAAATCAATTAAATAACCCCAAGTCTAATGTATGGCTTACCATTACATATTCTGTTATACTTTATTGTAGCATTCAAATCCATATTATTATATTCATTCTATGAAACGCTAAGCCTTTATGTGGTACTGAAAATACATGGGTTTCTGCCAATCTCCTTTCCTTTCGTTTCTGGGCCGCGGTGACTCTTTCAAACAATTTCACAACCCCGAAAATATGTCCAGTTTATAAATATTTTGTTAACAGGCAGGTTTATTCATGAAACTTTCTACAAAGCAATTAAATTTATAAACTTTTTTATGAATAGGGTTGTGAATGTCACAACCCTTTTTTTTTTAGGATGGGAAATCATCAAATGACTCCTCCCGCTCTGGGTAAAGCAGGAGAGAGTGTCAGACTCCTACTGACTAAAACCCATCCGTGTTCCTCCTAATGCCCTTTGCGTTCCAGGGCCGCGGTGACTCTTTCGAACAAATTCCGCAACCCCGGCAGGCACTGGCCCTAGCGGGCCCCATCTGCTTTGCTGACAACTCTTTGAGGAGCGCGTGGAACACAGCGCGCCGTCGACCCGTGCCTGATTCTGATCAGATGGCGAGCCACCCAATGCTCGCCGTCCGCAGGCCCACGCCTACGGTGGCCGGGAATCGTCCTGCGACTCCCGACGCCAGGGGCGTCTTCTTCTGGTGCGGCGGCCGGGGCGCGAGGTCTCCCTCACGCGTTCGGCCTCCTCCTTCGCTTGCATTACTGCTTCGCAGAAGGAGGTGACCGCTTCCCATGCCTCCTCGCTCCGGATCATGGCTTGAACCAGGGCCGGACGCGAGAGGTTGCCGCCGGCGATCGCCTCGACGAGGACACGGCGTTGCTCCACCCACGCAGGCCTCCACCGTATTCTCCACCGTGTGTCACAACCCTACACACACATTTTTGCCTGCTTGGTACCTACACAGTATAGAGCTCGTCATGCTCACACAGTTGTTTCGCTAATGGTGGCGCGTGTGTTGGATCATTTGGTTTCTTTCAAAATGGTTGACCTAGATGGTGCTGATAACACGTCATGTTCATGAACGGGCGCCGTCAGTCGAGGCTGGTCATCTCTTACCTGACAACGGCTTTTATTTTTTAATCTGTACTTTTTGAATTGTTTATATACTTTCTTTTTCTTTGCATTGCCCTCACGTATAGAAGCAATCAAAGATATTGTTAACATGATTTTTGTATAACATCACATGAGTTAAAAGAGTGTCCGTGTAGTTTCTTGCACGTTCTTCTCCATAGAGATCTACGCTTTGGAACGTGCAAATAGCTTCATGTTTTTTGACTGACCGAACTTGACAATTCAAAAGTGCCTGTAAATGGTTTACTCTTTGCTTGAATGCTTTGAATCTTGAATCTTGAAACATCATAAAATTGCCATAAGCGATTTATACATTATCAAGTAAGTATATTACCGTACCTAATATTTAAAATTTACTATTTTCATTTTAGCTTTTTAAAACTTTTGCACACAATGTCTACATCTCTTTCTATATACTCTCCTTTCGCAGGTATGCTGGAAGAGATTTCTTTAGAAATAAGCATCACCTTTGTACCTATTTTTCTGTTTCCTTTTTCTCTTGTTCTTGTTAAATGTGTGTACATAAATGGTTAAATAAATAAATAAATATATTTTTAAATGTTTGGAGTCACAGCTATCGAAAGCTCACGAGGTCAATCCCTTACATTTTAAACGAATAATACTTGAAATATTGACTTTTTGTTTAAATTATAAGGTCTAGCTATCTTTGGGACTATTAATTCCGTCCAACCAGTGACGTAGATAACGGGGGTGACACCCGGTGCAGGTAATAATTCACCCGAACGCCTTAAGTGTC
Source organism: Ceramica pisi (assembly GCA_963859965.1). Taxonomy (NCBI): domain Eukaryota; kingdom Metazoa; phylum Arthropoda; class Insecta; order Lepidoptera; family Noctuidae; genus Ceramica; species Ceramica pisi. Next base: position 964,732 of record OY982537.1, on the reverse strand, counting down.
ACCCCTAAACGGGTATTAACCGGAGCGAGCCGCACCCCCCGCACCCCCTAGGGATGGCAATATTTTAAGTAAACTGATAACTTCAAGTTGGTGCACAGAACACATAGATGCATTACATCTTCGTCAGTGAAACTGTACAGAACACTACAATGTTAAACATTTTATACTTTTTTTGTTTATCATACTTGTTGATAGTGGCGGGTAAGTTTATTTAACCATTGTTTTATTTTATATAATTTATGTACAAAACGTTTTGGGAATACTTTCATTGTACGTATCCACAGCTTTAAGAGTGGATAATTCCCAGCTGGAGTCTGAGTTTCCTGATAGCTATAACCTGGGGTCTTAAGTCAAGAGTGAATAGGAGACTTTTAATCACATCTTCGCTTTCCATTAGGCGATGAAAAAGATTGAGAAGATGGAGCTTTTGTCAAACGGGAGCCTATCAATAATACAAAATCTAGTATTTTAAAATATAACCAAAGGAAGCACCATTTTGTATAATTATATATGACACCGGATGAAAAACTTTTTACAAAAAAATACAACAGACTTCAAAATAAATAAAATTGCAACCGAATTGAGAACCTCCTCCATTTTGGGAAGTCGGATAAAAATGGCAAACACCGTAAGATTGTAAAATATCGCGTGAAATTGTAAACTATTTTTTCTAAATAAGACACAGATGTATTAAATTTGGATGGGATATTATATATTAAAGGAAACTTTTTTTTCATAATTTATCGAGAAACTAATCTAATCCAGATTCATTACAATCTTACGGAGACTGCCATTTACCGGTGACATATATACTCTTGTACTAGGCTCTAGGAACCTACATACATCAGGAAATATATAATCTAGCAAGTGCGGTCTCTCTTCCCTTCCTCTCACAGTCCGAACTGGCCAGCCGGTTGAGTCTGTAAATATGACAAAGGCTTGGGTGAAGTGATCACGAAGTGTGCTGTGATTCCATCTCGTGTGTTTGATTTGACAGCTCACTTGGTGGTCACTTCACCCCAGCGTTCACTTCGACATATTTACAGCGGCTGATTGTGATCAGGCGCAAGACCAACACTGAACATGCTTGCCAGGCACGGGGGTGTCACACCACTAGCCCCCAACTCCGAGACGCCACTGAGAACTTGTGTAAAACTGTAAAAATCGCTGGCAGATTAATGCTCCCAGTGTAATTACTTATTTAATTATCTTCACATTACATTCCAGACGTTGTGCGATGCAAGCCTGCGTACTTGTACAACTCTGAAGCGGGCGGCTGGCTCAAGCTGCATTCGATCCCCGCTACTTGGGTTGAAGCCTACCTACGATGTCTCAGTGAAGGTAAATTCCCAACATGTAAAGTTCAAAATGTTTTGAGCTACCTAAAACTTGTGTTTCGCTGAGTTTTAGACGAGCTTTTATAAAAATCTGCGTCTATGTTCTTACTTTTTCATAGATATAGAAGAAGTTTGACACCTAAGTAGGTACTTCTTGCTTGCCATGAAATCCATTTTTGTCAATACTTGGCGTCACTTAAAAATCGACATAAAACTGGCTGCGGCATGCAATGATGATTTTAAAAGAATAATTTACGACAAACCAAATATAGAAATATTTGCTCCCAAACTTTAGGGCACTATTTTTGAAGTCGAAGTCAATTAATTCGTTTCAATCGGACCAGGGACCAAGATTACGGCATTTTAAACATCAACAATTACAATTTAAAAAAAGAACTCGTTCGATATCGCATGACCTCTGATATTAAGGGTCACAAGTAACATGTAAAGATAAGGAGATTACACGAAGCCATAGTGGCCATTGAACCAACTTACACCTATCAAAATTGACGGGAGGTTGGTAAGTATTTAAATTATTCTTCAAAGTAACATAATGGAACATGTACCTGTTAGTAACGGTGGTGTTAATTTAGGTGCATTCGATCATCTTCAAATAAATGGTTTTAATTACTCGTCAATTTTAATAAATCGGCATTCTCCTATCTTACACGTGCATTGCACAGCCGCACACAGGATCACTTAACAATGGATGCCAGAGGGCAATCTCCGTATTCTTAGTACAGTTAAAAATACCTCATAAGGTTGATTCACCCATATCCGGGCTGTGCCTGAGACGTGTTCGTAGTTGTCTTCTTAAAAATATTACCCAATGCACATTTTTTTGAGCTCTTGGTTGAGTGAGCAAGCATTAGTTTTTAATCAGTTTTGTATGTTTTTTTAGCAAGTCCCAAAACAGTTTTTTTTCTTTCTTTGATTCAACGTTTTGACAAGTGGTTTAACATGTTTTTGTGTTTAGTTTTTCAACCCTAATGATAAATGCATATTACTCAACAATTGTCTCTCATGTTACAGGTGCGGTGTTGGCATCTCCACTCAATAAAGAGCTAACTGAAGCTCTCCAATCACAGTTCAAAGAGCTCAGTGAGGACGAGACCATTTTCCTGGGCACCCATGATTTGTATTCCAAAGGACACTTCGCTTCTGTAGAAGGTCAGTCGAACTATTTAATGATTTAAGGTTTTAAAGAACATATCGATGGTCTAGATGCCAAGTGCAAAATTATGATTTTTTTACATCATTTAGATGTAAAAAAATCATAATTTTATTTATTTATATATTTTATTTTATGCTAAATGTATTATTAGTTATTAGAATATTATAAAGCAGAAGAGTTTGTTTGGTTGAACGCGCTAATCTCAGGAACTGCTGGTCCGATTTGAAAAATTCTTTCAGTGTTAGATAGCCCATTTATCGAGGAAGGTTATAGGCTATATATCATCACGCTAAGACAAAAAGGAACGGAGCAGTAATGGAAAATGTGACGCAGACGAGGTTTTTATTACATTTAGCATTAAAAATAAAAAATTTGCACTTACCACGTTTATCTTCTAAACCATCTATATTTGAACAGAATAATTTAAATAAGACACTTACGTGGATCATTGATTAAACTTTCGCTTAGACATTAATTTGATACCTAAGTGTGTGATTAGTTTTTAGTGTAACTTAGCTTGATTTTCCAGGAGTACCGCTCGCCGACATGGAAATAGAATGGCGTTCAAATCATTCCACAACAACCACCGCAGACTGCCTCACTATGTCTGTCGATGGAAATCAGTACTATATGGACATCTCGTCATGCAAGGAGCCACTACCCTTCATATGTTACAGGAAGCTCGACAATCGAACACTGAATGAATGTGGCACCTTTGACAATGGTGAGTGCAAGTAGAATAATTTTAATGTAACAAATAAACATACATACATTTATTAGTTTATTGTTTTAACATATTTATGTATTTTATCTATACTAATATTATAAAGCAGAAGAGTTTGCTTGTTTGTTTGTTTGGTTGAACGCGCTAATCTCAGGAACTTCTGGTCCGATTTGAAAATTTCATTCAGTGTTAGATAGCCCACTTATCGAGCCTATAACCTTCCTCGATAAATGGGCTATCTAACACTGAAAGAATTTTTCAAATCGGACCAGAACTTCCTGAGATTAGCGCGTTCAACCAAACAAACAAACTCTTCTGCTTTATAATATTAGTATAGATTATGTGTTTGTTGTACATTTATCACACTAGTCTAATTAACCCAAAGGTTGACTGCTAGAGAATGTATTGTTGCATTAAGTCCGCCCATGTACCACTATCGTGCATAAAGTTTAAACAAATATTAATAACATTGCAAAAATATATTACTATGACAATTAAAAAAATAACAAGTTTTTTTCTGGGATCTATGAAGATGAAGTCATTAGAAAAAGCTTCTCAGACGATAATAACGTAACGCTTAATATTAATTAAGATCGATCCACACATCATCTGCCATTTCCTAAGTATATTAGGGTTGGCTTCCAGTCAAACCGGATTCAACCAGATTCTACCAGACCTCCACAACCCAGTAACTGGGTAAAACGGTATTTCTTGGCAAGACTGGAGTCAGATTTACTGGCTTCTGACAATCCGTAACGACTGCCAAAGATCTACAAATGACAGCCGGGACCAACGGCTTAACGTGCTTTCCGAGGCATGGACGAAACTCGGTATGTTAAGATGGTCACCCATCCACGGACCAACCTTGGCACGCATTGCTTAACCTGAAAGATCGACCCATGCGGCTGTTATTAATAAGCTCGATCCACACACATCCGGGCTTTTCCCGGGACAGGGCCAGATCCCGTTGTGTTGTACCACGGCCCACCCTGTTCCCTTTCGTGGCCCTGATATGCGCAAAAACTCGATCGTCGCGATGATTGCTTTGGTTAAAAACGACGCTGACTTGGTGAGGGTCGCGGGTAGTAGATGGAGACGTACAGGACCAGTTGTTGTAGAGACACTTTGGGGAGGCTTATGTCCACCAGTTGCCGTCTTTCGGCTGATATGAAAATGATGAAAAACGACGCCTTAAACAGCATGATTCTTCAAGATCCTTTAGAAACTCTTCGCGGAAAAGTGCCCTCCAACAGTACGATAGTATTGTCACGGTCGTCTTTTTGTGGTGGATACCAGTTCCATGTCAAGGGCGTGAAGGATGCTCAGGCAAATCAATGACAAACGTTCAAAACTTGATATCACACCTTTTTTTATTATTCACTAGCTGACCCGCGCAACTTCGTCTGCGTCACATTTTCCATAATGCTCCGCTTCTATTTGTCTTAGCGTGACGATATATAGCTTACAGCCTTCCTCGATAAAATAGCCCATTTATCGAGGATACACTGAAATAATTTTTCAAATCGGACCAGTACCTAGTTCCTGAGATTAGCGCGTTCAAACAAACAAACTCTTCAGCTTTTTAATATTAGTAAATAAATAATAATAAATAATTATTTTTTCCTGTGGCAACACTACAGCTAACAGCTGTTTAATTGTAGTTCTTTATAATTTTAATTTTTAAATATTAATTTATTTTATTTGTAAGGCCTATTTATTTCCAATAACTCTTCTAGTAAATACAATTTAATTGTGCATTTTGTATCAGATTTGTGTAATTTTGTGCAGATCTCATAATCTGCCATTAAATTCGGAGTGCAAAAAACGTAGCTGTTTAAATAAAATTAACTATTACTGATTAGAATCATGCACTCATTTTACAGATTTACATTCCATTAAACTTAAATTGTTGAATTAAAAAAAAATGTTAATATAACTATGAAAAATTATAAAAATTGTAATCATAAATGTCAATAATAATTACAAATGTCCATAATAGTCACAAATGTCAATAATGATTACAAATGTTACAGCCCTCTATGTTCCATTGCTGGGGCTTTCTTTCCTTTTCCCACACACATTCTGTCCTCTACTATTGCGGACCAGTCCCTCTGGTCAGTTCATCTTTTCAGCAATAGACTAAGCAATTAAGAGGCCGAAAAGAAAAAAAAAACTTTTTTTTTTTTTTCAGAATATCATTTTAAGCAGTATACCGGCAGCTGTTACAAGGTCCATCGCAAGACACAGACTTGGAGCCGTGCTTACGCGATATGTGCGTCTGAGGGGGGTCACCTGGTCATCCTGAATGACGCAGAAGAGGCCCGCATCGTCAAGGACATGTTCCCTGCTGTGAAGACGGAACAACTGTGGGATCGATTCCACGTTGGTTTGGGAGCCTGGAGCGATGACCGTGTCTGGACCACCATCCATGGTATTAAAAAAAAAATGAAATGTTGAATTACGCCGCGCCTTACCTAGTATTAACGGTTTTTAACCGACTTCCAAAAAAGGGTTCTCGATTCGGCGGGTATTTTTTTATGTATTTACACAGATACTCCAAGGTTTCAGATCCGATTTGAGTGATTATTTTTTAGTTCGATGCTAAAGGTTGCGAAGCGAAATAAAGGTTATTTTATACTGTTTTGTTTGGCCGTCGGTTATTTTTTTTTATAAAAAAGTTTTTTGTAACATGGTACAACAGCGTATATCAAGAATACATCTAAACAATTGTATATTAAATAAAATGATAACTTCTAGACGGATCATACTAATCAAGGAACATCTTTCAATAAAGAACCAACCCAAAGTCTGCTGTTTAGTAGGGGTCCATATTGGCTCACCTTGAGAAACTATAGGAAAACAAATAAAAGTATAATAGATGTTTATTGCTACTGACATTATGAAGTTGAATGCTTTGGAATTATGAACATTAGAGACAGAGTAGATAGGAATTGTGATTGTTAGGATGAAAAATGTTAGGAAGAACATTTTCGGATTTCCAATTAATTATCGGAGTTGATTTAGGTGAACTTTGCGCACCCGTTTAGTAGATAGGTGCGTTTATGTTTGCATAACTCGACCAAATTTAGAGAAAAAAAACACTTTTTAGAGACTTAAGCAAAAGAAATTGAAATATAATTGCGTTTTCTTTCAGGTGAGAGTTTTGAAAATGTGTTCAACGTATGGAATTATGGCCAACCTAACAATCTTCGGAACATCCAGAACCGCGGATCTTTTGTCCGAAACGGCGCGTTAGACGATATCGACCCTGGGTTCAAGGCTATGTTCGTGTGCGAAAAATCTCCAACATCAATGCAGTTTGAAGCTGTGCCGCTAGCTCAGAACGAAACTTCGTTTAAATAAACTTACTGATATTTAGTGATGTGGATTCCATACTCTACTTCAAATTCATAATTCTGTAATCTGTTGTAACGTCGTGGATTGTAAATTAGCCTAATTTTAAATTTGTTCTAATAAAAAATAAAAAAAACATTGCTGTAAAATACTTAATTGCTTGCTTTATTATTTTTACTATAAATTACATTGTACAATTATTGTTTGTTTACCCTAAATAAATAAATCAATTTTGAAAGGAGTAATTGCGTTTTTGTTTATGGGTGGTAAGGTTACATACAGAGTGAATTTTGCAATGTGCCTTCAGGGCCAAATACGAAACAATTAGGAATATCAAAAAACACTGAAAGGAGTCCATAGCCTGATTTTGATGAAAAGAAAAATGGCAACATTGAATTTTTGAAAAATCGTTGTCCTACTCAGGAATCGATTCCTTAGTTCCGATACCAGTTGATATTGAAAGAAAAACACAGAAACATTCGACTTTTTTATCAGTTATGGTTTACGGCTAGGTAGCTATAGTCAGTTTTCAAACTATTTTGCTAAAAATTTGAGCTTTCCTTTAGTTTGCCATGAGTTATTACTTCCCAGAATTTGATCCTTATTAGCTACACTTTCAAATGGTGTAATAATACAGAATGTGTTTTTTTTTTCAAAATCTACCGGTTCCATTACCGGTTGAGTAGGTACAACGATTTTTTAAAAATCCAATGATGCAGTTTTGTTTTTATCAAAATCGGGCTCGAGTCTCCTTTCAGTGTTTTTCGATAGTCCTCATAGTTAAAAAAAAAAAGTTCAAAAAAAGTTCCTCATACTTGAAAAATACTAACGTTCCGCTTACTAATCTAAACATTCGCGCACATAATTGTTGCACGTATGCTGACACCGCATGTTCTTGCCCCACTTTAGCTAAAGCTGACCATTTAAAATATCTACACAAATCTAAATTTCCGTAAACATGTCGACTTACTGTGTACGAGAGTTCGTAAATTAATATATGTTTTCAAGAACTTAAGGAATATTGCCGACTTTAACTTAATTAAACAGGTCTATTTAGCTTTGTGTCAATCCATTCTCACATATTGCGTAACTTCTTGGGGCGGTGCGTCTAAAACAATTTTACTCCCATTAGAGCGTGCTCAAAGAGCAATTCTTAAGGTTGCTACATTTCGCCCTTTTAGATTTCCTACGCACCAGCTCTACACTGCATGTAAGGTGCTTACAGTGCGGCAATTATTTATTTTAAACATACTACTACTTCAGCACACTGCACTTCCTTTTGACCCTGTACCTTCTGACAAGAGAAGGAAAGACTTGGTTTGCATAAAGCCTCAAACTAGACATGCGTTTGCTCATCGTTTTATTCCCTTTTTGGGACCTTTTTTATATAATAGGCTTAACAAGTTACTAATTTTCTATAGTGTAAGGTATAAAATATGTAGTAAAATGTTATCTGAATATTTAGTGACACTGCATTACTTAGACACAGAACAACTTCTAGAAATTTTGGAATGATGATATTTTTGTTCCCGTAAGGGTTTATTTTTGTTTTGTGACATAGACTTTGTTTTTAGATAATTATTAAGGTACCATTAAGCTTATTCTCATAGTTGTTAAGGCATTCTTTAATTTTTAAGCATTAACTTTATATTATAATAGAGACCAAAGTAATTGATTGCAAAGTGGTGGCCTGAAACACAGGTTTAAAATAACCTAGATCGGACTGGTCGCTACCTAACATTGCAATTCCGAACAACCATTGCTTGCACCTATAATAATGATATCTTAGTTTTAGTTATTTTTAGGCGCTATAATTTTATGTTAACGTATTACTGTTAGCTAATTGTACACTTTTTGTAAATGTTTTTAATTGAATAAATTTATTATACATTTTTTTATTATAATAAATTTTTTATTATAAATTTAGTTATGGATTTGGCCTAGAAAGCACACTTAAAAAAATCATTCTGTATAAGGTTATACCAAAATAGCAGTGCGATTGTGAAAACCTGTCGAACTGAGAACTACGGTGAAGTGAACGACAAGTGAGTTGTCAAACCATACAAACAAGATGGCATGACAGCTCACTTGTCGTTCACTCCACCTAAGTGATCACGGTGAGATGTCGACAGAATAGACCAGCTGGTCACATTGATGCGGGGTCACATTCACCCACCACTTTGGATATGACCACCACGCACTTTTGGAACGCCCTGTATTTTCGTAACGTTTGTTCGTAATACTTTTCTCATTTTAAGGCATTTCTATTTTTGTATTCTGCTGTTTGTTTACTTTTGACACGAATGTTTACTTTGTAAAGTATATATTCAATTCTTATTGTGTTTACTTGATAAAGAAATTATTGACATGAATACTATTTAATTATTATATGAGTATTTTATAATTATTTATACTTTTTGAAGGAACACGGTCATGTCAACAAGGTCATTTGAAGGAACACAGTCAATAACCGAGTTATACTGACTTAAAATAACAAACCTAAGGGGTGCTTCACACATAAGCGGGTGATGGTTCTCTGCCCTTTCGCCGAAAATTGTTTGCCAGATTTTCACTTGCTATTTAACGTTCGCAGAATTTTATTTCGCCGAATAATCATTTACCAACTTATCATCTAATTTTGTTTTATATCCCAACCTCACAGTTACCAACTGTACGTTTGGTCTGCTTTTAATAATGACAATTTTTAAATGCTAACTTTATTAAACACAATATTTTACAATTTTTTTTTTTACTTTATCTTTCATGTGACCTAACCTATCTTAACTGTTTCCTTTTATAAAAGCGATTCGCTTCTGACACATCACCGGCCGCTGCCGTAGCACGCTCGCTTCGCTCGCTCGGCTCGTGCGTTGTTGTTGCTGCTATTTTGGTATAACCTTTTTTTTGTTTACAGGGGGAAATCCTCATGGATGTCCTCCACCGTGGGGCGGGTGGAGGGGTCTGTCAGACTCTTACTGACTAAAACCACCCCGATGTTCCATCTCTCACCTACTACGCCGGGGATTGCGGGAACTGATGCGAATTCGGTAATCCCCAGTTGGTGCCGGCCCGCCTCTGCGAGCCACCTCGGTTTAGCAGGGGAAGTGAGGTATTTGACTCCCCTCGCGACGTCAACCCCGTCCCTCTCCCTTTCCACAGCCTCCTTCCGCGCAATAACTGTTTCGCAGAAGGAGACCACCGCGTCCCAGGACTCCTCGCCGACGACCATAGCACGAACTACGGCCAGCAGCGAGAGGTCACTGCTTAACACAGAGATGAGGGCACGGCGCGGCTCCTCCCAAGCGGCACAATCTGCCAGCGTATGCCGCGCCGTATCCTCCCGACAGTCGACGCAGTGGTGATACTGAGCGTCCGGCTCCCTGCCTATGTGACACAGGAACCTCCTGAAGCAGCCATGCCCCGAGAGAACCCTTGTCACACGAAACGTCAGGGAGCCGTGCGTTCTCCCGAGCTCATACTCTAACCTAACCCATTGTAACCTAAGAGTTCTGTCTGACAAAAGGTCATTCGTCTAATAGTTGTGTGGTCTAGTGAAATGTTTGACAAATGATAAATGTTCCAAAGTTTTGTGTCATAATAATAATCAGCTTAACAAAAATTCTACCAAATGAAACGTTGTTATACAAACATTTGCTAATCGTTAGTTGTCAAAGTGAAACATCGCCCATCGGCGAAACGTTGGTTGGCAAGTGATAATCTGCGAAACAATTTTCGGCAAAAAGGCGTGTGATATTTGTTGATCGATAAGGCTTGCCCTAATCAAAGTACCTGCTACACTTATTCGGCTAGTAGCAATCGTGAATATAAACATACAAGTTTAACCATTTGGTAGCTTATATGATGAAAAATAACCTTACCCGGGTGTATTTTGAGAAATTTTAAGATAATTGTAAAAATTTATGAAAAAAGAACAGATTCTAGCTAAAATAACATATTTATTTTCAATTGAGAGAGAGAGTTTATTTCCAGTATTTCATTTTATTAAGATGGCTAATTACTTCCTATCATTATGAAGTTTGTTTTATTGCGATGGATCATTTACATGAAAAGCTACACATTTTTGTTTGCAGCGGGGTCACAGTTGTGAACAAACTTAAAAAAAATAGGTATAGTTTCCCTCATTTTCATAGGTGCAGATTATAAAGACTCGAACTGTATATCTTAAGGGGTCATGGAACTCATTATTTTACCGTAGGACCAATCCCAAATCCAATGCCGAAATCGCGAAAAATAAATCAGCTGTTAATTTTGTTGAGCTATGCGCACACAATGTATGGAGCAGTCGTTTTTTTTTCGCGATATCAGTTCCTATTAGTCCCGAAGTAAAAGTTATTCATAATTACCTCTCAAGAGTTATTGCGTTTATTCTGTCGCACGTTTTATAATATGTAATATTGATTTTGCCGCCCGGCTGTGCCGAAAAATGCTGTCTGCCTAAGTGTGTAGCGTCCCTAACAAACACACTGCGGCAGTATAAGTAATAACAATAACCTAACTCAAGGCATTCGTCCTCCGGCTGTGAGGCGATACAGCAGACAGTAATGTTGAAGTTATATCTAATTTGTTTATCGTACCTTGTACTCGTGACTGGTAAGTTTTTAATTTTATTTGATTTTTGGGATGGATCTGCCAAAAACCAGCTTGATGCTCTTGAGTCAATTAAGAAACGATCCAAGAGGATCATTGACAATGATGGGCTCGTCGAGTCGAAGCTCCAAAGTCTTGAGCATCGACGCCGAGTTGCTTGCCTGTCGGTTTTCTACCGGTTGCATTTTGGGGAAATAAATAAATTTAAATTAAAAATGTGCGACGAAATTGTATACTTTAATTCAGCTTTGTCCGTTTCGTCATTGGACTACAATACGAACGGCGATGCGCCACCGGTACATGGTGGACATCCCACCCACATGCACAAAACACATTCATAGTGCGTACAGCTAAGGAGCGGAATTCGCTGTCGGAATCGGTTTCCTCATAGCTACAACCAGGTAGTCTTTAAGTCAAGAGTGAATAGGTTACTTCTAGGCAAACGTGCTCCATCTTTGACCACATCATCGCTTACCATCAGGTGAGATAGTGGTAAAACGCGTGCCAGTTTATAGTAAAATAAATTTTGTTCAAAGCTTGTAGTAACTGCCAATATTCATAAAAATAATAGCATTATGGTAGACGCCAGGTATTTTTGAAATCCCTTCGTCGTAGATACCTGAATAATAATTTATGAACCGGTTTTTTATTACTACAGAACGTAAAGGATCACAATGGAAATCGATTCAGGACGGCTTCATGTCATTATTTATGTTTTATTGTTTGTGATATAAAAAAGTCAATAAATGTATATAATTCAATGATCGTTATTGTACACTTATCTGGCGCCTACCATAATATCTGCTTCTGAATTGTATGATCTGTTCAACAGGTAACAATAAATGTATCACTATAATCCGTAATATTTCCTTCATCCAGACGTTGTGCGATGCAAACCTGACTATCTGTACAACTATGAAGCTCGCGGCTGGCTCAGCCTGCATTCAGTCCCGGCTACTTGGGAGGATGCCTTCCTGAGATGTCACTACGAAGGTAAGATCCTTTTCCCACTAGTGCTAAGGGGAGCTGTTGCCCCCTTAGTGCTACGTACGCTTCATTTGAAAGACCACTGTCTCCATAAACTTTTTGTAGACTCCGGGACCCGTAAACTGGTTTACAATGTATTGTCTAGCATTGATTGCTAGCTCCAAGCTGTACCTACGAGTACTACACCAATATCGCACTTGTCGTGGCCTTCTCGATCGTATTACGGCGAGAAATTGATATTCCTGTATCGCATTGGTTCCCAACCTGTGGTCCGGGGACCACTGGTGGTCCACAAAAGCTTAAATATGGTCCGCGGATTTAAAATATCAAACTTACCCATTGGAAAGTAACATTAAACCGAACTGATGTTTAGTTTCGATCAGGAATAATTGTATTTTCTATGTTTATGATCGTTACTTTTGAGTTTAAAGAAAAGGTTTACGTTAACAAGTTTTTTTTTATAGATTTAAGAATTACTTCAGGATTTGTGGTCCCTGATAACAATAAAGAAACCAAAGTGGTCCTAGATCAAAATAAGGTTGGGAACCACTGCTCTATCGAATAAAAGACAGTACAAAGTTAGAGTAAACAGGCTCCATCGGGGTAAGCTCGCTCTATCTTTGACTTTTTCTCTGTTATCTCTGACTTAAACTAGAGTCAAGAGCAAACCCATCACAAATAAAAATAAGTTATTCAATCATTTTGTCAACATTAAGTTTCTTTTAATACCATAAAAAAAACAATGTATTGTTATATTCGAAAATTAAATTAATAACAGCCGCACGGGTCGATCTTCATGGTTAAGCAACGCTTGCCAAGGTTGGTCTGTGGATGGGTGACCATCTTAACATACCAAGTTTCCTCCGTGCTTCGAAAAGCACGTAAAGCCGTTGGTCTCGGCTGTCATTTATAGATCTTGGGCAGTCGTTACGGATCGTCTGAAGCCAGAAAAAGCTGACACCAGTCTTGCCAAGGAGTACCGTGTTACCCAGTTAATGGGTTGTGGAGGTCTGGTAGGCAGCTGCTCCACGTAAAACACTGGTATTTAGCTGAATCCGGTTTGACTGGAAGCCGACCCCAATATAGTTGGGAAAAGGCTAGGCAGATGATGTAACAATCGGACTTATAAATATTACTCTAATAAATGGATTATATACGAGTTTGTTCTGATAACCATATACCTCTCCACTCCATTCCTCTAGCAGGATATCATTGTTGCCTTCTTTGCGCTAGCGACTGTTTTTGGCCCATTATTGAGAATAAGATTATGCGCACGTATTAGGTATGCGTAACTTTCTTTTTTCAAGGCTATCAATCCATTTTCAATTTTGTTTTTTTTTTATGTTTCTGACTAATCTAGGCGTTCCCTATCTTTTTTATAGTGTGACTCCCTTTAAATGTGTTTTTTTTACGGTATGCTTGTAAAAGCAGATACTGGTTGACACCATTTGGAAAAAAATCTAGGTGTATGTATGTACAATCAACGAGACGGTTGAATTTGCTTTTCTGATTAACACTCACTGTAAAAGATATATAACATTGTGTGCTTAAGGTCGATAATTTTCGACCAATATCAATTTATTGCAAACGAAATTTCTGATCAGATCTTCGGTTTTGCTTTGCTTCTGCGACGCCTTGGGAAGTCCGGGGAGTCGCGACGCACAGTTTGGGAACCCTGACACCCTGACAGTAATCCTAGTATATTAAATTCTTCCCTTGCTGACTGATCAAGTGAATGACAGTCGTAGGAACCTGAAATTTGTCATGTAGCTTCCTTGGTGTGTGTGGGCACTAAGAGAGGCTTCATCTAAATTCCTTCAGGAACGGGGAATAATCGAAATATGCACGTACGAAGACACGCGCAAGAAAACAAAATAATGCTACAGTAAAGACTACATAGCGTCTTTACTGTAGCATTAATTATGTTTTTATACTTGGTACTAGCTGACCCACGCAACTTCGTCTGCGTCACATTTTCCATTCATGTTCGGCTCCTTTTAGTCTTAGCGTGATGATATGCCTATATCCCTCCTCGATACATGGGCTATTCTAATACTGAAAGAATTTTTCAAATTGGACCAGTAGTTCCTGAGATTACCCCCTACATGCAAACTTAGAAACAAATGTCACCTCTTTATAATATTAGTATAGATATAGATTAGCTAAAAATATATTGAAGTGTCAAAGATACCTTGTACTTTAACGCAGTCTCTGTGAACTCCATTGTATTTATTTCCTAGCAAAAATTGCTACTTTTATGCCTTGCTGGCTTGAGGAAATCCCCTGTTTTATTATCGAAAGACTGGCCAAAAAATAACCAAAAAAAACTAATTAATATGTCTGGCACGTTAGTAGGTAGTACCAAAAGTGGTTGACCTCAAATATCAGCGGTCAACGGCTACCGGATGAGGACAATGTGCAAAAACGAGAAAACAAATCGACCAACATATATTTTCCCGCGACTTTGTACGCGTATATCTCGTTGTTTCCCGTTCCCGTAGGAATTTCGGAAAATTCTCTCTTAGTGCTTATAAACCCCAAGGAATCTACATGCCAAATTTTCGCTTTCTACAACCACGAATATTTACGCGCCGTAACGGAAGAATTTTATATATTAGGATTGCGGGTACTCTGTAGGTCTATCTAAACGTATACTTATCACTTCGTGTGATCCAAGGACTACTTTTTACCCTGGACATGCGAACATTACCATTCAACGTGGCAACGCCGCCAGTCTTTTGAGCACTTTGAATATTTTGACGTAATTTAAGGTTTATCTAGTTTTATAGTTATATACAGGCCGTTCCAGGACTGCCTCATGGGGGGAAATACCTACCTTAAATAATGTGGATAGAAAAAAAAAATTGAATGAAGCCTCCTTTTATGCTTTAAAAACAATACGAACTGCATTCAAAGAATTTTAAATAATCACACATCAAGGTACTTCCCCCCATGAGGCAGTCCTGGAACGCCCTGTATATCTATAGCAACTACCGCGCTGGAGACGGGGTCGGTGGGTGTGTTATGTTGCAGAACAACCCGCTGCTCTTGACGCTAGCGCGGCAAGATTAGCTTCATTTATTTGACTGACAGAACTTGACTACTCAAAAGTGCCTGTAACTGGTCTATTTGAAATAAAGGATTTTGTATTTGTATATTTGTATTTGTATACTTATCTATACTAATATTATAAAGCAGAAGAGTTTGTTTGTTTGTTTGTTTATTTGGTTGAACGCGCTAATCTCAGGAACTACTGGTCCGATTTGAAAAATTCTTTCAGTGTTAGATAGCCCATTTATCGAGGAAGGTTATAGGCTATATATCATCACGCTAAGACAAATAGGAGCGGAGTAGTAATGGTAAAAGTGAGGCAGACGAAGTTGCGCGGGTCAGCTAGTCTATACTAATATTATAAAGCAGAAGAGTTTGTTTGTTTGTTTGTTTGTTTGTTTGTTTGTTTGGTTGAACGCGCTAATCTCAGGAACTACTGGTCCGATTCGAAAAATTCTTTCAGTGTTAGATAGCCCATTTATCGAGGAAGGTTATAGGCTATATATCGTCACGCTAAGACAATTATGAGCGGTGCAGTAATGGAAAATGTGACGCAGACGAAGTTGCGCGGGTCAGCTAGTAATATTATAAAGCAGAAGAGTATGTTTGTTTGTTTGTTGGTTGAACGCGCTAATCTCAGGAACTACTGGTCCGATTTGAAAACTTCTTTCAGTGTTAGATAGCCCATTTATCGAGGAAGGTTATAGGCTATTTATCATCACGCTGAGGCAAATAGGAGCGGAGCAGTAATGGAAAATGTGACGCAGACGAAGTTGCGCGGGTCAGCTGGGAATATTATAAAGCAGAACAGCATGTTTGTTTGTTTGGTTGAACGCGCTAATCTCAGGAACTACTGGTCCGATTTGAAAACTTCTTTCAGTGTTAGATAGCCCATTTATCGAGGAAGGTTATAGGCTATATATCATCACGCTGAGGCAAATAGGAGCGGAGCAGTAATGGAAAATGTGACGCAGAAGAAGTTGCGCGGGTCAGCTAGTAACTTCATAACTAGGTAAAGCTACTGAACCGGAAATTGAACCAGCTAAATGTGAAAAAAATGACGTAGTAGTCATTTTTTTATTACTTTAATGGTTTGGTTGCTAGGACCTTTTTAGACTGAGAGACCTGCATGCCACAAGATGGCAAATGTCACCGAATTTGTCTGATGTTACAGGCGCGGTGTTGGCGTCTCCGCTGAACGAGCAGCTAGCCAATGCTCTCCACGCACAGATCCCTCTGCTCGGTGCTCGTAGTCAGTTCATCTTCCTGGGAACCCATGATTTATTTTCAAAAGGAGACTTCAATTCTGTTGAAGGTTAGTGAAGGTTTTATTAAAGTACTGTCCTATCTATCTATCCTTCTCCTACCTGATCCGGCCCATGGGCCGTTCAAGAACAGCTGTAATTAAAACCAAAGCTGAGATTTTAACTATAGTGAACAAATTTTTTACAACCCCCTCAATATGGGTATCACAATGAAAGGGCTTGACTAGTAGAATAAAGTACTAGAAAAAAAAATGCGAATCCAAAATGGCTGCCGACAAAATTGTGGAATGCATATTCTTCCCAACCTGCTCAATATGAGCATCAAATGAAAGGAGAAGGTGAAAATTTCACCCTGAATACTATGAAAATACCCTAAAAAGGAACATACAGAAAAAAAAAATCTTTACCAAAAAAAAAAAAGAAAATTATCTTGATTACCATACAGTACCTACATTATTTATATCAATGTTAATGTTTTGTGTGTTTTAGGAATGCCGCTTTCCGATATGGGATTACAGAGGATAGAGATGGGAAACCCAAAAGGTGATTGCCTCTACATGTTCTCTGACGGAAATAATTATCGGATAGATCGTACTTTATGCAAGTATGCACTACCCTACGTGTGTTACAGGAGACTCGACAATCAAACTATGAACGAATGTGGCACCTTTGACAATGGTAAGCAGATCCATGCAGAACTATCAATGTAATCGACAAATATTGCATTGAATATAGTTAATCCTAATTTACAAAATTCTTCCGTTACTGCAGTGCGATTCTGTAAACATGTCGAAGTGAACACTTAGGCGAAGTGAACGACAGTGAGCAGCTATCAAACCATACAAACAGCAGTGCGATTCTGCAAACATGTCGAAGTGAACACTTAGGCGAAGTGAACGACAAGTGAGCTGTCAAACCATACAAACAAAATGGCATGACAGTTGACTTTTCGTTCATTCCACGTAAGTGATCACGGTGAGATGTCGACAGAATCGAGCTACTGGATTGCATGACAGCTCACTTGTCATTCACTCCACCTAAGTGATTACGGTGAGACGTCAAGAGACGTCAACAGAATCGACCGGCTGATTGATGGAGTGACTGACGGTCAACGCACAGCCGAAAATAATGGTCGCAGGAAGCTGAATTTTGGCATGTAGGTTCCTTGGCAAGTGTAGGGAAGCACATAGAAAGGAATTTTCGAAATTCTTACGGGAATGGGAAATATCGGGATAGTTATGCACGTACGAATTTTGCTGGCAAATACTAGTACTTAGCTTGTGACAGCAGCTGCTTGAATTTCGAAAATAATTCAAAGGGAATATACTCCCGGATACAAGTCTTTTTCCAAATTAAAGTGTGGAATAGCATATTATGCCAAATTTCATTCTGATTCGACCCTTTTTGAGGCAAAGGGAATATATTTCCCACCATATTTTACAGCTCATTAATTAAATAATGGGTTCCTGATAGGTATTCTATTGTTGTACAAAGGCTATTTAAAAACTTATCAATCACTCAATAAACATTCAAAGAACACATTTTTTTTATAAAAATCTGAAATTTATTTTCTACCAATAATACCTATTATGCTTATTTCGCATTATTTTTCGATTCCCAGAACATTATACCCATTAAAGGGTTAACAAACATCCATCCTTCCAAACTATTACATTTCATAATAACTAGTGGTCGCTCAGTGGTTAAAATTCGACCATATTTTGTTATTAATTTAATGTACTCCTTCTCCGTATAAACTTTAACTGTGCCTTTCATACTCCTCCGTCTGCATATTTTTTTTTTAAGAAGATAAGATGATTAATGTTGATGTTTGTTTATAGAATATCATCTAAATAAGCGCACAGGCAGCTGCTATAAGGTCCATTTCGAGCTGCAGACTTGGCCCAGTGCGTACAGGATATGCGCAGCTGAGGGGGGTCACCTGGTCATCCTGAACGACAAAGAAGAGGCGCGCATCATCAAAGACATGTTCCCTGTTCAAACTGGTGAAGTGAACGAGTGGGAACAATTCCATATAGGCTTACTAGCCTGGGGCAAGGATCGCACTTGGATGACTATTCACGGTATTAAAACACATATTTTTAAGTGAATGAGAACATTTCTTTAAAAAATTTGATGGACAACACGTGGTCGCTCACAAATGGCCTCATCAAAGGGCTAATTCACGTAATGTTATGACGCACCGATTAAGTTTTAGTCCAGTTGCAATTAAGTTTAAGATAAACGGTATTCTTGTAATCTTTGAACTGCGCGTAAATTGCGCGTGAACTGCACGTCAATTGCACGACAACCAAACTACCAAACTTACTGACGGTGGAGAAAAAAAATATTATTCACTAATTAATAATCGACTAGAAACGAATAAATTTCAATGAATAAGACGTTATTTTAATATTAAAAATTAAACTTAAGCTTATAAGCTGTCATTTTGGGACGTCAAACAAATAGTAGAATACCGATCATGTTGCGTTCCGAAGCACGCACCAAAGACGCGCAACAGTAGAATGCCGTTATTGCGCTCGCGTGACGCAAACTTGACGCGTGCGTGTCTTTCAGCGGTGGAGAATACGAATAGCGTTGTTTTGATCGAAACTTAACTTCAACTACACTTCAACAGCACTTATTTAGTTACGTGAATTAGCCTACAGAAGGCGTACATTCACTCAAAGGGCAATGGCTGTGACATAGCCCGAAGGATCGCCAAATTGAAGTGACAGTAGGCAGGGGATAATTGCTCCCAGAACAGATGGTCGATGAGGCTGCAAGTTCTGGACTCCGCGTACCAGAGGACGCAACGTTGGAAGGCCTCCTAGAAGGTGCACCAATGACCTGGTCGTGGACCAATTAGGGTCGCGGGTAGACGATGGATGCGAGACGCAAAGGAGCGGTTGTTGTGGCGACACTTGGGGCAGGCCTATGTCCGGCAGTGAACGACTTTCGGCTGATACGATGATGATGATGATGACTGGACCAATTTGACATATTTATACCAAAAGTTTGGTTAAATATCAGATTTTTGAACATTGTAGGCATTTAAATAAACAATTTAACCTTTAAATTCTTGAACCTAAATAGCTTTTTTGGGTTCCGAAAATCCGTAAAAAAACGGAACCCTTATAGTAGCACTCCGGTCTGTCTGTCCGTCTATCACAGCCAGGCTTTTCCGGTATCTGCTGGACCGATTTTGCTGTAATATGGTAAATATTTGGACTTCTGTGACCCAAATACGAACGTTTTACGTAAATAAATCCATTTTTAGTATGGGTGACATTATTGGGGGTTAAACTAGAAAAAAAAATTAAAGGTCCCTGTGAGGATTTTTACTATATTTTTTCATAATTTATATACAAATAGTTTTCAAGTTTTTCTAGAAATTGGATCAAAAATGATAATCCCCCCCCTTATCTCCGAAAGAACTGAAACAAAAATTTTGAAAAAAATGCAGATAATAGTTTAATACTTAAAAATTAAAGGAAAACCTATAAGAGTTCTGTAGGTAGTGTTAAAAAAATGCAATTGGTTCGGAACCCTTTGCACGCAAATCCGGCTCGCACTTGGCCAGTTTTTGTATAGGTCGTCATTGAATGTACTGATTTATAGCCACGCACTCCTATCTCGAAGTACCCACAAGGGGACAATAATGACTTTAAATTATAACTGTTACTAATTGGCTGACTTTTTTCAGGTGAAAGATTAGAAGACGTGTTCCACGATTGGCGCCCAGGCCAGCCTGACAATTACGGGGGGATTCAAGATCATGCGACTTTCCTCAGAGCTGGTGATTTGGATGACGGCGACCCCAATACTAAAGCTAAGTTCGTCTGTGAGAAATCTCCTCATTTTATACGTTATGAATCATTTATACGCACCACACAACAATAACTCATCGCCAGTAACGAGTATAAAAATATGTAAATGTTATGAATAAACAAATAAGAAATAACTTAGTTTAATTTTCTCTCCTGGCATCTATCTTACCCCTGACGACGAAGAAGCTGACCTGCCGGTGAAACTAGCCCACATTGCCTAGCCTACATTGTAGGAATCCGTGTGTGCCAAATAAATTGGATTTCTTTCTTTCTTTCTTTCTTTTAGCCTTAGTTAAATGGATTGACAGCTCACTTGATGCTCGCTTCACCTTAGCGTAGCGTACACGGTGAGACGATTACAACCGGTATATTGGGACCCACTTGTCGTTCACTCCACCAAGTGTACACGGTGAGATGTCGACACAATAGACCCACTGCTCACTTGTCGTTCACTCCACCAAGTGTACACGGTGAGATGTCGACACAATAGACCAGCTGCTCACTTGTCGTTCACTCCACCAAGTGTACACGGTGAGATGTCGACACAATAGACCAGCTGCTCACTTGTCGTTCACTCCACCAAGTGTACACGGTGAGATGTCGACACAATAGACCAGCTGCTCACTTGTCGTTCACTCCACCAAGTGTACACGGTGAGATGTCGACACAATAGACCCACTGCTCACTTGTCGTTCACTCCACTAAGTGTACACGGTGAGATGTCAACACAATAGACCCACTGCTCACTTGTCGTTCACTCCACCAAGTATACACGGTGAGATGTCGACACAATAGACCCACTGCTCACTTGTCGTTCACTCCACTAAGTGTGCACGGTGAGATGTCGACACAATAGACCCACTGCTCACTTGTCGTTCACTCCACTAAGTGTGCACGGTGAGATTTCGGCAAAATAGGTATTGTGTGGTTTGTGGTGATGGTGAGATGTTGGTGTGGTGGTGTGCTGTTTTTTTTTTAAATAATCTCTAGGGAGATTAAAAGTATCCCTTATCTTAACAGTCTCCCGTGTGCCGACCTTCAGCCTTATCCATTTATTAGCGATTACTCGCTAATAAATGGATAAGGCTGATGATAAAGCTAATGTGAAGAGGTAACAAACAAACAAACTTTCCCATTTATAATATGAGTTATGAACGGATTCCGCAATGATGCAGAATTTATTAGTGCTGTCTGGCCTTGATGTGACGTCAGTTATAAAACCATTTCCCAGACACTTCTTCCAAAAACACAGTATTGTATATGACAGACATTTTGTAAATGTTTCACAGTGAATTAGCCCGTCAACTTGCTTGGATCCATCAAGAGATAAAGGGCGTGATCATGGACAGTACTCTACACCACCCCAAATAAAATTATACCTTATGTGTTTAGACTGAGAGTTGATTTTGTACTAAAGAGTTTTGGTATATTTGGCATCCTCAAGCTTGAGCGAGTTTAATACTCTTTTGGGGTACATACTCGAATATTCGAGTGAATGTGATTTAGTGTGAATTGCTTATCACGTCAATGTCAAGTCACGTTCAACTCGGTTTATCGTTTTTAAACGTTGGAAAATGGATGTGGGTTTGCGCTTGTCTTATTGTAGGTCATAGCTAGACAGATTCACCAGTGGTGGTTTTTACCACCGCTGGTGAAACAAAACTAGAGTCTAGAACAGGGGTAGCCAATTTAATTTGGGGACCGTTTTAGGGTTCCGTACCCAAAGGGTAAACGGGACCCTATAACTAAGACTTCGCTGTCTGTTCGTTCGTCTCTCTGTCACCAGGCTGTATATCAAGAACCGCGATAGCTAGACAGTTGAAATTTCACAAATTATTTATTTCTGTTGCCGCTATAACAACAAATACTAAAAACAAAATAAAGAACTATTTGAGGGGGGCTCCCATAGAACAAACGTGATTTCTTTTGCTCATTTTTATAGATAATGGCACGGAACCCTTCGTGCGGGAGTACGACTCACACTTGGCCGGGTTTTTTTTTTTAAATAATATGTTCTGCGGTCAGTTTCTTCATTTTTAAACCTAATATGGGAGGGAGCTATCTACATCATTGTCATTCAAACAATAAAAAAATACGGTTCAGTTCCTGCTCACTGTACCTAAGTTTACACGGTAAGATGATATGATGACAGTATAATACACACCGAAGCCATCAAGTGAAAATCCTGTATTACTGTGTGTACCCTGTGTGCGAAGCTATGGTCTACAGGACACGCTTTAACTTATCCTATGGACTTATAGTGTCATGGTGCCCCAGTTTGCCAGCAATCAAGAGTCCGCGTCCGACCCTCGACCATTGAGTCGCTGTCTCTATTGACGACGGAAGTCTTGGACTTGTTGTGAATGGATAAGACTTTTTGTTTAGTCTGGGCTGCGAGACGTATAATAAAATCATCAAATTCCAGTGTTGTTCAGTTTGTCCAATTACCGCGCGTTGTTCAGTTTGTCCAATTACGCACACACGATATCCATGGGTCCAGGGCATGATTCTGGAAACCCCAGTGTTGTAATTTTTCGTCGGTTCTTTTCTCATTTTTAATTTTTTTCAAGAGTACCACAAATAGGTTGTTTTATTCAGATTGCTCTTTTTAGTGAAAGTAGTTAATTATTTTTTTTATTTTAATCTCATTGGGTTAGGTCAGAATAACGATTATGAGCAGTCTAAAGTAAAAAAAGCCTTGAAAAAAATGAAAAAATGAGAAAAAAGCCGACGAAAAATTCTAAGTCTAGTCTGTCCAGAATCATGCCCGGGACCCATGGAAATCGTTTGTGCGTCGATGTCAGATACACGCGGTATATAGAGGTAGCCGAAGATCGGTGTTGTTTGAAGATAAAACTATGTACTAGCGTGCCAGCTTACAAGTGTCGAATGGTTTTTAGGTTGAATGTGTTACCCCTGTTTTTTTTTTAATAATACTTTGCATACTATTGCATGAATGCAAGTCCTTCTAACGCTGGGGAGTTTTTTGGCCACTTCTTCTCCCCAGCTAAAACACTAGGAAGTGGTGACGGGCGGGCTTTTTTGGAGGACTGTCTACTTGTAAACGTTGACGTTCAAAAAGTGCTGGCACTCTGCCTAATTTGAATAAGTGACTTTTGAGTGTTGTACGGGAAAATTTCCCTTCGAGGGTGCCAAAAGGTGCTTTACAGAGATTTGTCACCCATATGCATTAAACTAAACCTAGACAAAAAAATATAACTCGTCAAGAACTAGGGTCTGCGTCGTATACTTTTCCAAAATGTATTTTGTCAGCAAACAAAGAGAATTGAACTGATGGTTTGCATAAGTAATTATAAATAGATCAGCAAGGTGAGATGTGTTGTTGAGCATTCTTAAAATTAATATCTTTGGCATTTCAATATATCCTACGTGACATTCATTATAAACAACTCATACTACTCATATCTTTGACCCAAAATCATGAAAGAAACATCTGCTGTTCAGTACAATTTGTCGAGATATTTGCACATAAACGTACCTCTGGAGGAGGATGAGTAGTCTATTGTTTTTGCGATTTTAGTGTTGGTCTCTTAACCCAGTCGAGGAGCTCGTGGCTACATAATAACAGCCGCACAGGTTGATCTTCAAGGTTAAGCAACGCTTCCCGAGGTTGGTCTGTGGATGGGTGACCATCTTAACATACCGAGTTTCCTCCGTGCCTCGGAAAGCACGTTAAGCTGTTGGTCCCGGCTGCCATTTTGAGATCTTTAGCGGTCGTTACGGATAGTCAGAAGCCAGAAAATAGAAAATCTGACTACAGTCTTGCCAAGGAGTACCGTGTTACCCAGTTAATTTGTTGTGTAGGTCTGGTAGGCAACGGCTCCACGTAAAGTACTCATATTCAGCTGAATCCGGTTTGACTGGAAGCCGACCCCAATATAGTTGGGGAAGGCTAGGCAGATGATCTCTGCACAGCCCATTGGCACCTTTATCAAATAGTCTACAGTATTATAGTACCTAGATCTGTCATGCTGAAATAGCCGAGGCA
Organism: Ceramica pisi; assembly: GCA_963859965.1. Taxonomy (NCBI): domain Eukaryota; kingdom Metazoa; phylum Arthropoda; class Insecta; order Lepidoptera; family Noctuidae; genus Ceramica; species Ceramica pisi. Next base: position 940,393 of record OY982537.1, on the reverse strand, counting down.
CACGTACCCCAGTACGTGTGCCTCGGCTATTTCACACGCACTTGTGCAGGACTTATGCTGGACTGCGCGTGCCTCTTCGTCGCCTCGTTGATTCCTACAACATTCACTTTACGGAGCTTGATATATTTATTTACTTTTTTTTTATGTAAAAACTCTTACTCTTTCCCAACATCGTTTCAAGGCAAGAGCAATAGATTTACTAAATTCTTAAGTAAATAATATATGTATTGTCTCTTTCTTTCTTATTTTTCTTAATAGTTTAGATACACACTGTACGTCTGTTTTCTTTTAACTTTTTTTTGTGAATCCGTGGTTAATGATGGGTTACATTGTGTAGTAATATAAATATGGAATAGGTTATGTAAATTTATTTCTAAGTTTTATGCTAGTTTAAGGCTCCTTAGTTAAGCTTTGCATGAAACTGTTTTTGTCCCTAACAAATAATATAAAATAACGGGAAACCATACGAATGTTTTCGAGAAGGTAATTAAAACCTATTACTACAATCCATATCCACTATTCTGAATTCTTGGTGCCCGGACGCAGTATGCAGTCTCCAAGATGGGCCGTGCATATTTTAAACACCATTAACCCTTGCTGTTCACTAAAGACCTATTTCAAAGCTGCCCTACATTCGACCCAGATCACCAGTTAAAATGAACCTTGGCAATACCGCTTTAGAGTCTGAAATGCTTCGAACAACTTACGGCGGTTTGGTTGTTCTCAAAATTAAAGCTGCCCACGGAGAGAAGTCACGTCGACGTGTGCATGTTGAGGGATTCTTATTGATTTTGATTTCGCATACATGAACAGATTAATACACTGCTGGTTTGATATAAGCTTTGTAATGTCGGCAATGTATGTGTCGGCACTAAATTAGGTCGTAATTAGCGTGTCGTTTGACCTTCTCTGCTTGGATTGGATTTTGGCTGTGAATAGATAATGAAGTCGTTGGAAATGAAACTCCTCTGACATACTCGTGGTTCCGCTTTTTAACCGACTTCTTCAAAAAGGAGGAGGTTGTATGTTCGGGTGTTTTTTTTTTGTATGTTCATCGGTATCTCCGCCAATTGTGGAAATGTGAACCAATTTAAAAAAATCTTTTTGTAATCGAAAGTATACAAAAATAATTTTTATATTCGTAAATTATACAAGTATAGTATACTCCTGAAGTGGTCCCATTGTCACCAAGTCAGGATCTGATGATGGGATCCCATGAAAATCGAGGGAAACCCGCAAATTTTATAGGCGCATATAATGTTTTACATTAAGTTTTTAACACAATTTGTGTCTGTTAATCATTATCTCATATTGATGAGCTAATGACGGAAATAAGCTAGGATCTTATGATGAGGTCCCATGAAAAATGTTTCTTCAGCAATGTTTTCGTCAATAGTGAACCGATTTGGTTGATTCTCGTTTTGTTTGGAAGAGTATCTTTCCAGACAAGACCCATTTTAACATGGTGATGATCTGATGAAGAACTTCGGAGGTAGGCAACGGAACTGTTCAATAAATGATAGCAAATGGATCGGGATTGCTGAAATCGCATCTCTGTTTATTGTTTAATACCAGTCCATAACATCACAGTACGCTGTGAATGGGTAAAAAGAGAAAAAAAAGGGTAGTATTTAAACGCAAATAAAAAAATATCCTATTTCTATGCAATAAGATTCCGAATTCCCATTAAAATTACAGATTGCACAGCAAAATATTCAACTCAAAATATCACTAAACACACTACAATTTATTTTCGCAGCGTACAGCGATTTTTCCTAAAGTAAAAGCTTTTTCATCAATGCACAGCTAATAATCTTAATGCACATTATACATGTTAGCTCTTTTTCTTTTAAATATAGCTTCTATTTTTATATTATTTACAGCAGTTTTTCTAAATACGGTTCTAAATGGGGAAAAATATAATGACCACCATAAAATGCTTTGATACCCTTCGTTTTGTAACCAAAAATATCTACTTAACACCAGAAAAATAAAGTCTAAAAATACAATAGTACCAGCTATTTTAGTCACGACTCTACTTTAAATTGTATTCGACCACCAAATTTAGTAAATGATCACCAAATCTTAGCGAGCAAATTAATATTTAGTTAGTATAATATTCAAATTCTATAGTAACGTGTCTGCGTCAGATCCCATCTATGGCTAGTGAAACATGTGGGTTAGGTTAGGTTAGAACCATGACCGATTGGTTTAATTTTGATGATCATTTACTATTTTTGGGTTACTCATGATTTACTTGGAGTCATTTTACTTAAATAGGATAGCAAAGTGTTAAAACTTTGGTTATAATTTTACATTAAAATGCGAGTTTCATTTTGGTGATCATTTACTACTTTTGTCTGCTATTTGTTACTATATCTAGTGGTAAGTTAAACATATATCTAAATATCTAAATTTGCTTCAAATCAATACTAATAAAGGCGTCGTGGACGGAGCGGAGGACGGGTGGTTTATATATTATCTTATTTATAGCAAATTCACACGTACCACAACCACACCACATTACAATGACGAAAAGTGGTCAAAGCAATAAATATAAAATGTAAAAACTCTTCCATTACTGAGTGAATTACAGACAACGCATAGCTCTATTGGTCGTAAAAGCTGAATTTTGGAACGTATATAATCAACAAAAAATACATTTTACTGTTGCATGATGCAACAGCATAATAGCTCTAAAAACCATAAAACTGCTACATGCAACTTGCATGTAGCAGTTTTATAAATATCATTGTCAAGCAGTGCTTACGTGTAAATAGTATACAACTAAAGCTTCTTGCAATTGCGTTGTGGTTATGTAAAACGCCGATGGGGTTGCGTGGTCGCTACGTGGTACAGACCACATTTTGTCGTCACATTCAAAAGAATGTGACGGCAAAATGTGGTTTGTGAGAATCAAATTCTTCCTTTTCACACAAACGAGTGCCCCGCTCTTGTGTTATTATTGGTGTGGTTGTGGTTCATGTGATTTCCTCTTTATTATCAGACAAAGGCAATTAATAAAGAGGCTTATTGTCTTTATATATTCTGGAAGGCTAGCACTGGCAGATAATAAACTCAATGACAGAAAATACATTATTATATTTAGAAGAAGCATTCATAAACTCAACGTCAAACATAGCACTGCAAAAGCTGTATGTCTCATTTTAATACTGAATAATTTTGTAATAAGATATTGATTAAGAAGCTCGTAAAGCTAGATAGGAAATTATTATTTAATAGTTTGTTTACTTTTTCTTTATAAATGTCGTCCAGCAAATTCTTTGATACCTTTAGCATTACAAAAACTTCGGAGAGCTCCGGTGGTTCTAAACCAATTGAAGTGCCCAGTGATTTTGGCGATGCATCCTGTGGGGAGCCGGCGTTTGCTCAGCACCTCGTCCTAGACTTCACGCCTGATGCTGAAATAGACAATGAGATTTCACAGAAGAAGATCTGCGATTTTTGGAAGTTTATCAACAATATCCCTGAGATAAAGAACTTGATGGTGAAGCCGGTACGTTTAGTTGAACTTAAAACTTAAGGCGGATTTCATCATTCTGAAACTGAACGCGATCAACAATATTATATGAACCATATTTACGGAATGTCAGTGTCATTCTTTTCTATGGAATATTGACACTGACAACTCTTGAACGCAGCTTGATCGCGATCAGCCGTTCTGTTGAAATCTCACCGTGTTTACTTAGGTGGAGTGAACGACAAGTGAGCTCTCATTTCATCCTGTTTGTATGGTTTGACAGCTCACTTCGTGATTACTTCACCCACGCCTTCACTTCGATATTTTTACAGCTGGTCAATTCTGTAAACATGTCGAAGTGAACACTTAGGCGAAGTGAACGAAAAGTGAGCTTTCAAACCGTACAAATAAGATAGAATGACAGCTCACTTGTCGTTCACTCCACCTAAATGTACACGGTGAGATGTCAACAGAACAGACGGATTTTGCTCGTCTCATTAGTGAAAGCAGTCGCACTGCAGTTTCATTGGAATTCTCTAGATGAACATGAGGTCTGTATACAACTCTCCGACCCTGTGTTATTGAGGTATGTATACAAGACTTCTGGGGGGCTACTCTCTAAGCCCGATGTCCGTAGTTTCGGGCTTAGTTGCGGGCGTATTCTACTACGTATTAATTACGGACTTACGATCGGTTCCAAACCCGAACTAAAAATGAATGAGAACACGATTTCACAGCGACTTCCAATAGTGTTGACATTAATTCTTATTGGTTAGGTAATACGGAGCAGAATACGCCAGCAACTAAGCCCGAAACTACGGACTTCGGGCTTAGAGAGTAGATACCCTGGTACGTGACCATAGGCAAATCTACGCTAAACCGTGTCTTTATTAAAAAGTGAGTATTTTAAGATATAGTTTGTACTAGTATCGCCAAGATAGACCTTGTCTTGCAAGCAGATACAAATGGATGGAACCGTTGAAGGCACGCACCTTGTTTCCGCCTGCTACAAGACTGTTAAGTACTTTTGAATATGCATTATTATTATTATGTACATTTTTGTAGTTGTTTGTTTTGATGATATTTATTGTCGTTTTGTATTGTGTTATTTTGGGTATAATATGCAACGAAAATTTGTTGATTTTTTAACCGACTTCCCAAAAAGGAGGAGGTTATCAATTCGGTTGTTTTATTTTTTTTGTTACCTCATAACTCCGACAATTATGAACCGATTTGAAAAATTCTTATTTTATCTGAAAGGACATACTTGCAGATTAGTCCCATTCAAATTTAATGAAAATCGGTTACGAACTTTGGATTTTAAATCGAAATAGCTGGAATTCGTCTACTTAGATGATAGTTTTATGTCATCCAAGTAATCGAAATTGCGTATTTTGCTTTTCTGCGATTTTACAGTGGTATTGTTAGGTGTGATACCACTAAAAAGTGAAAAATATAAAACTTTCTTACAAAAAATGTTTTTTTTTTGGAAGTCGGTTGTATTTTTTTTTTCATTAAAAATTTAATTTAACCCGGAGATGTCAAAGGGATAGTCGTTTCATAGTAGAAATAATAGTACACAACTGCATCAAAAACCGATATTTTCGAGAGCATTCTTTTTTTAAAGGTCAAGGTTTTTTATCTTGATATTGTTTCTTTGCTCTATAGCAGCTACAGGACACCATCCTTGAATATGTCCAAACACTTTTGGAACACTCTGATGTTACTTGCAGGGGCGTAGCTATCGCTGTATCAGCCGTACCCAAGATACGGGGCCCCGGACTACCAAGGGCCCCAACGCGTTGACGCAAAGCTATACATTTAGTCCCGCCATCTCCGCGGCCTGCCAAGACTGACCTTGGTTAGCAAGGCCTAATTTTTTAGGGATGGGAAATCATCCAATGACTCCTCCCGCTCTGGGTGTAGCGGGAGGGAGTGTCAGACTTCTACTGACTAAAACCCATCCATGTTCCTTCATTGCCCTTTGTATTCCGGAGCCACGGTACGTCTCTTTCGAATAATCCCGCGACTCCGGCAGGCGTCGGCCCTTTCGGGCCCCTCTGTGTGCTGACAGTCTACCAACTTATCTGTGAAATGGCGAAAATTGGAACTGCGGCCGTCATGTTGAAATGTCATTCGATTGTCATTGTCAGTGTATACTACATTCGGGTTCTCTGGTTGTTTAATCGTGATATTGCTGAATTTATAAAGTTAAATATGCCGAATGCTATTAAAAGTGATGCTCGAAACATTATTCTAAAGGTTAAAACCTTTTTTGAAGAAGAAGCTCGGCCGGGGTCTCCGATTATTCCATTTAAATATACAAACGAATTTCGGCAGCGACAGGTTAGTGTTGTCAACTTTCTTGTTATAAATTACTCGATACTTAACTAATTATTAAAGTCCACGAAATATTCGTTTCTATTCTTGCTACGTGTCAGCGTAATGGTAACGTACATCTAATAGGTAACCTGCTAAGTGAGTGAGCAAATTAACCTGCCAGATTTCAAATTTCTATTTATTTTATTATTTTTATATAGGTATCATTGTTTTTAATTTGTATAAACCGTAATTCTTAAACGATGCATTTCTAATGTGAAATTACCTTCTTGAAAACTTACTCAATTTTGGGCACCTTATATTAATTAGCAACACTGAATCGACAGTGCCGTCCTCTTTCAGTTCACAGATAAGTTGGTAGGACTGTAATCGTTTTAGAGAAAATATGAACCACTGACATGATACTGGCATGTACAAAGCCTTAACAAAAATCATGTTCTTTTTACAAAATTACTGTCAAAATCAATTTGATGTTCCGATTGACAACTTACTGTGATTGACAATATCAGGCAACAATTGAAAATATTTTTATAGTCCTAGGACGTTATATTTTCTAAATTCTATTTTTTATTACTTTATATAGTATTTATTTTATATAATGAACAACGATGCTACTTCCCGTTTGTACCAGTACAGTGATAATACGTCATGTAAGCTGTCTTCAAGTGGCACCAGTAACCCAAAGCCTTTAGAGACGTTTAGCGAGTTCGGAGAGGAAGCTTGCGGAGAACCGTTATCAGCACAACATATAGTGATAGACTTTACTCCAAATGCTGAAGATAAGGAATGCACACAGAAGAAAGTCCGTTCGTTCTGGAAGTTTATAAACAGTATTCCGGATATACAGAATCTTAGGGTGCAGTCGGTACGTTTTATTACCAGTCAACATCATCTGTCTGTGGTGTTTTATCGATGATTGGATAAGCTGACCTTCTACTACCCTTTTACTCATGTGCATAACTTCTAGTCCTTTTCGTCCTTATCTATACATCTATACACACATACATACAAATTCATAATATACATACATATAAATAAAATATACTTACCACATCATCGCTTAACATCAGGTGAGATAGCGTTTAAACGTATGCCTATCAATATTAAAACGAAAAAAATATGTAACAAATTGAGTGTCTGTTTGTAATATTGAAATAACGGTTTTTTACAACATTTTTATGAATATATACGGCACATACACCAAAATATATATTTTTTTTTCAATTTTTGTCTGTCTGTTTGTTCCGGCTTATCTCTGAAATAGCTGGAGCCATTTTGACGGGACTTTTACTGGCAGGTAGCTGATGTAATAAGGAGTAACTTAGACTACGTTTATTGTAGGAAAAATAAAACTAACATATTTACCTTTATATGTAACAACAACTTATAAACTACGTGAATGACTGTTAGGCGGAACGAAGTTCAGCTAGTATTATATATATATATATATATATATATTATAATTAATTTGTTATTTATTATTTTTACAAGAATGTCCGTGGAGTTTCTTGCACGTTCTTCTCCATAGAGATCTACGCTTTGGAACGTGTAAAAGCTTGCATCTTTTTGGACCGACCGACCTTGACAATTCAAAAGTGCCTGTAAGTAAATGGTTTAATTGAAATAAATGCTTGAATTGAGTTGAGTTGACTTATACAAAGGGATATTGTGTTAAACTGATCTCTTCATAGTTGCCCAATCATCTTTAATTTTAAGTCTGTAAATAGCATATTCATCCACCGTATGTATCTGCCGTGGATAACTATTATTGGCTACTCATGTAATATTAGATAAGTACTTAATTAAGAGTTGAAAGCTGTTGTTATCCCTAAAAATAAATAAATAAATAAATAAATAAATAAAACTTTCATGGTCACTAACATTAGAATAGTTCATATCGGGATTAGCAATCCCGATATTTCTTACACACTCCTTTCCAATTTTCTCAGGAAAAGAAAGAGTTCACTGGAGATTCAAAGACTGACGTCGCTCCGGAGTCTTTCAAATCTGAAGAATCTGAAACTGATGTCAGCAAAGTCGGGGACACCGGCCTCGGCCAAGCCGTACAAATGCTGGGCTTAGCGGAAGAGAAAAGTAAAACTTTATAATGAGTTCTCCTATTAAAAGGCTAACCACACACATCCCTGACGGGACAGAAAACGGGACGGAGATAAAGCAAGTTCGTACAAATCGTATTTCTCCGTCCCGTTTTGTGTCCCGTCAGGGACGGGAACCTGGATGTGTGTGGTTAGCCCTTAAGTCATGCTTATCATCACCATCATTTCACCTGGAAGATGTCCACTGCTGGAAGTAACCTCCTAGTGCCGCCACTTGAACCGGTCCTACGCCCTCCGGTCCACCTTCCTTATTGAAGAGGATCCACGTCCTTCCAACGAAGATGCGTTTTACGATATCGCCACTCCAGAACCTCGGTTAACTGTTCTTCAAGAAATAGCGAGATGAAGGGCAACGCCGAGAGAAATTAAATAAATTCGGGCAGGCCTAACAGTGGTGGTACCGATCACGTAGATCCTCTTGTATTGTGATAATCTAGTATCATGCTTTTCTTTTTTCAGATCTCATTAACACGCTGTTCGAAGCCAAGTTGCCGCAGTCTATGTGCACGCTGGGCTCACGCGAGTACAAACAGAGCGAGGTCGTGCCACAGCCGAAGAAGAAGAAGGAGAAGAAGAAGCAGCATGGTAAGGTTTGGACCCACCTATGTTGCTATACCGCCACATATGAACTGATGAACGAACACGAATCCTACATCGCTGTATCAAAGTCGATTTAAAAGTAATATACAATCATGCAGCCGCAACCATAGTAGAGTTAAATTGCCCACCAGACTCAACCCCCTTCTGATCGGAGGATATCCTTGTATTAATGGACGTTTGCAGGACTTTATATCCATTCCGTGTACCTCTATTATATCGACTCTTCAAGCTCACGCATGAAATAATTTCCTCTTAGGCCAAGTCGGCGTAGCACCTTTCGCTAGGCTAGTGTAGCGAGCGTAGCCGTAACGTCACTATATCGGCTACGGCGTAGCAGAGACGTCACGGTATGGGTCACTGTTTAATTAAAAAAATATCATTTTTAAAAGATCAAATAAACACAAAAAAAAAACTGTTGGTGGGGATCGAACCATTGTGATAATAATTATTGTCGTTCAAAACAGACATTTTTTTATTTTTTAGACAGCGCGATAATATATAGCCTATGATCACACTACACAGCACAGTAACACATAAATATGTGCACACATTCACGTATGTTAGTAAGTAATTAATTTTAATACTTTGCACCGCTCGTAAAGGCAGCTCGACTACGGTGGTAATGGAATAAATTAGTACTTATAGCACAGGAATCCTCTTAGTTTAAGTCCAGTTGCACATGTTTTGTATCTGGCCACTACCTTATTTAAGGGTAGTATTTAATCCTACAACTGTAAATCCAATTTTTTCTATTCAAATGTTCGAAGCTACCACCAAAAATACTGAATTGCACACTAACGCTCATCAAGAAAATCAAATCTATTATACTGTTTGATCTATAAAGCTAAACTGTTTTACTGAATGACTATTTGTTAACTAAAAATTATCTAACTCCTCTTGACGTCGACCGTCGGGTTAGCGTCTCCGTCAGCAGGTCGACGGAGCCCCGCTGGGCGGGGCTCTTATTTCTGTGTGCAGGGTTTAAAGGAACCTAACAAACCGAAACTTGGTTTGCTCCTGACGTTGACCGTCATTATTTAGTGTCTTCGTAATTTAGTGTGCAAATCAGTATTTTTGTTATACAATGGGTAATTAGTTGGGAGATTTAGTTTGCTTGAATTTTAAATAGAGGTGCAATTAAGAATTCCCCCTTATAAAAGTCTTACTAGCTGGCCACATTCTGCGTCACATTATTCATTAATAATATCGCTATTAAAAAACAGGGGATGATAGAAGAAGGTAGAAAATTTAGGGTTAAGTATTTTAAATGCCGCCACATCATAAAAAAAAACTGTCCGAAAAATTAAATTCAAATTTTTGGGGTGGGCCACCCTTATCACTTAGGGGGATAGTTAGATAGCAACCTATTCTCAGACCTACTAAATGTGAATATAAAATTTCATCAAAATCGGTTCAGCCGTTTTGGAGAAGTATTGTAACAAACGCTGTGACACGAAATTTTTACATGTTATATTGTTTAGGTTTAAATCTTGAACAAATAATTATTGTTTATTATTGTTTGTTTATTATAAAACTGTACGGATAAAGATTATTTATGCAAAATCAAAAAACAAAATCTGTTCAGTAGTTTTCTCAACAATTGAAAACGTACCTACCTACACCTTACGATTTACTATTTACAGAGCGGTTTTTTATCTACGTGACTTAAATTTACCACAGTTAATAAAAAACGATTGGCGGCGCTAGTGGACGGAATACACACTCTTAAATAAAGAATTTTAATTTCAGTTTGCAAATGCATTCCCTGTCGGAATCCGGAGTGTCGTAACAGGAAGCCTTGTAAAACCACCACTGAGGAACTCTCGCCGCTCAAGACACTGAGCAGGAAGATGAACGAATGGGACGCCAAACATCCCAAGTAAGATATGCCCAGTAGATTGATTTTTAGGGTTCCGTACCCAAAGGGCAAAAACGGGACCCTATAACTAAGACTCCGCTGCCTGTCCGTCCGTCTGTCTGTCACAAGGCTGTATCTCAAGAACCGCGATAGCTAGACAGTTGAAACAGAATATTATTATTATTTAAGGGGGCTTACATACAGCAAACGTGATTTTTTTGCCGTTTTTACAGAAAATGGTACGGAACCCTTTGTGCGCGAGTCTGACTCGCACTTGGCCGGTTTTTGAGACTAAGCAACATTTGTTAAGGTCTATCCGTAAATGATAGACCATCCATTATGTGTCGTTCGAAAGCTGTTGTTCCTGGCTGTTATTTTCAGTTCTGACGTGGCTGCGATGTCGTTGGTATCTCACACGTGGTCGATAATGACGGAAAAATTTAGTCCGTATGAATTTAAATATTAATTTTCATACAGATTGTACTTCGGTGATAGTGCCCAAGAACTCCACGACCTCATTCCACCGGCCCCTTTCTACCATCGGACATCCAGACGCACTGCAACTTACCATCCCTACCTTGTTGCTATTCCACGAATTCGTACTTAGCGTTTCCAAACGTCTTTTCTAATGTGCACAGCAAAGGAGTGGAACTTTCTGCCTGCGTCTGTGTTTCCGAACGCTTACAACCCTAATCACTTCAAAGTTAGAGTGAGTCCTTCTGGGTAAGCTCGCTCCATAGACTTTGTCTCTGTCACCTCTGACCAAGACTAAAGTCAGAGCAAAAAAGAGGTGTGGTTTGGTTGTGGTAAGTGTGCAACAAGTCTATTAATACTCCTGTTTATAGACTTGAACCTATTACCTAATATATTATATTACATATCTCTATAAAAAAGAGGTGTGGTTTGGTTGTGGTAAGTGTGCAACAAGTCTATTAATACTCCTGTTTATAGACTTGAACCTATTACCTAATATATTATATTACATATCTCTATAAAAAAGAGGTGTGGTTTGGTTGTGGTAAGTGTGCAACAAGTCTATTAATACTCCTGTTTATAGACTTGAACCTATTACCTAATATATTATATTACATATCTCTATAAAGGAGCTCGTGGCTAAATAATAACAGTCACACGTTTCGATCTTTAAGGTTAAGCAACGCTTGCCAAGGTTGGTCTGTGGATGGCCGGCCACGAGTTTCCTGTGTGCCTCAGAAAGCACGTTAAGCCGTTGGTCCCGGCTGTCATGTATAGATCTTTGGCAGACGTAACGGATTGTCAGAAGCCAGTAAATCTGAGTCCAGTCTTACCAAGAAGTACCGTGTTACCCAGTCAATGGGTTGTGAAGGTCTGGCAGGCTCTACGTAAAATACTGGTATTCAGCTAAATCCGGTTTGACTGGAAGCCGACCCCAATATAGTTGGGAAAAGGCTAGGCAGATGATGGTGTCAGATTTTCTGGCTTCTGACAACCTGTGACGACTATCAAAGATGTACAAATGACAGGCGGGACCAACAGCTTTACATGCTGAGACACAGAAGAAACTTGATATGTTATGGAGGCCATGCACGCTATTCCACCCAAAGCGGGAGGAGTCATTAAATGATTTCCCATCTATAAAAAAAGTGTATGTTATAAAAGTGTATAGTTATCGATGCATGTTTTGATGCGTAATGCGTGTAACAATACAATACAATACATTTTTTTTATTTGTTGAACATAGCTACCATAGGTAGGTAGATTAAGTACAGATGTTAATAATATTTATGAACGCTATGTCTAGCCGTCATCGGCGTACAAATATTATTAAGTACAATTCAAGTTTACTATCAAAAATGTCAAGAGTTAAAAAAAAATAACTAATATTACTATCACACATTATTAAATCATTCCAATTAACGCCCAAAAATTAAATAAAAATAAAAAAAATACATTCCAGTAAGATAAATTATATAAATTGTAAACAAACAGGAACAAAAAAGAGGTAGTCACAGTGTGTCAGTTAGGTATTCGTTCACCGTATTTTGTCAGTTAATATTTTCAGGAAAGCCTTTTTAAAGTCGTGTATGTTTTTTATTTCTACAATTTGTCTAGGGATCTATTTATAAATCCTAGGTGCCATTCCTAAAAATCTTTTTCTGAAACGAGCAGTGGCATGTGGCTTTGCGCATATCTCTCTGTTGCGTCGTTTAGATCTCAATGTTTCAAATAAATGGAAGTTGGGTTTGACAAATATTGCTGTCTCAAAAATGTACATACGAGTACATGGCAATGGCATGGTGACGGGCGGGCGTTTTGGGGGACTGTCTTTTGTAAAACTTGACGTTCAAAAAGTGCTGGTCCTCATCCTAATTTGAATAAATGACTTTTGAATTTTGATTTTTTTTTTACTGAATTTTCTATGTTAGGAAGCTTATAACCATCATGCAAACCCTACAGAGTATGGCCGCCATTATAGTTCCTCATCTAAGAAGACTGCCTAGTACGACGAGCTCCGCCTAGGATGCTAATGCTGTATAATTAATGTGTCCCCTCCTCCTCAGGTCCATGGAGCCACCAGGTCATCCTCCCACCCTGCAGCACTGCCTCATCCAGAGACAAATATTCCCGCGACCTTTGGACACGGTTCCCCCTCGCAGTATTCGTTTTTAGTAGCACTTCGTGTGTCGGAATATTTTATTTATAGATTTTTTTTTTGTATTTGTAAGTATTACTTTGTGTATTTTTAATTAATTATACAGGTTTGTTAAATACGTTTGAGTTTTTTTTTACCAGTTTTCATCTCAATTTTCTGATGATTTCACTTTTTAGTACCATTGTATACTATATCATACTAACTTATGTTGCAAAGCATTGCAACAAATACCATCTCAGACGCTCATCAACTTCATTCTACTTGTACTAACTTCGACGCGCAGTGAATACAAGATTTATTCAAACTCGTTTTTTTTTTATCGAAGGAATTACTTGAAAATTACTACTAAAATAATAATTACTACTTACTAATAATTGCTTATTTTTATTGAAGGAATTACTTGGAATGCGCTACTTTTGATTTTAATATTTACAGTAAAAATATTTAAAAACTATGTACCTATTTTTTATTGAATGAACCATATGCTGAAAACCATGAAAAATCTTCATGGTTCAGGCCAGTTCACAGTCGATAAATCTTCCTCGTTATTCCAAAAGGCTTTGTTTCCACTAAAGATGTGCGAGGATACGTAGCGGTAGCGAGGGATGTGTAGGCCTCGCACAGCACAAGCGAATCTATAGGTTCTTAACGAACATCCCTCACTACACATCCTTACACCGTCTGGTAGAAACGCAGCCTTACCTCAACTGATAAGCGAGATGCTCCGCGAGAGAACAACAAAATTCCATTGGCCAAGTTCCTCCCGGACGATAACATGTAAAATGTTTTCTGCAAGATATTGGGTTAGCCAAAATCCGACATAATTTTCATTCGGGAGGAAATGACTGAAAAAAAAATTGTTTGCCCACCGAGATCTTGTGATTTAACACCTTGCGACTTCTTCCTTTGGGGCCAGGTGAACGAGAAGGTCTACGCCAACAGCCCAGCGTCGCCGTCGATTCAAGACCTTAAAGATGGAATTCGTGAGGCTATCGAGGACATAGGGCAGCCTCTTTGCGATTTGGTTATGGAAAATTTCATGAAAAGGATATGGGCCTGTAAGCGTGGTCGAGGTGGTCACTTGCCTGATGTTATTTTCCACTATTAACGGCATACATTTCTCTTTATAATGAAATAAACTGTGTAAACATCCGATAATTTATTTTTCTTTTAACATCAAAATAACACCTCTTATTGGAAAACCCTTTATAACAAAATTTGCCTGCCTTGCGGTCCAAGAGGAGATTCGTTCTCTATGGCCAACCATACTATAGGCAGCTTGAAGCAGTCCGTATAAACCCAACTGCTTCAAAGTGCGACTGCTAGTCTTTTATTTGCTTACATCTGTCTACGTTACATACGTATGGAACCATTGATCCAGTTGCGACCTGCTCCGGGCGGTCGGGAGCATTTTTTTATGACTGTCCTCTCGCAGGTCAACCTAAGGAGGTCAAAAGTCATTTATTCAAATTATTCTGAGTGCCAGCACTTTTTGAACGTCAACGTTAACAAGAAGACAGTCCCCCAAAAACCGCCCGTCACCACTTACTAGTGTTTTAGCTGGGAAGAAAAAGTGGCCAACAAACTCCCCAGCTTCACATCTGTCTGTTGCGTTAGAAGAACTTGCATTCATACAAAATTATGCAAAGTATTATTACAAAGAAAAATAATAAAACATGGGTAGCGCCTGTGGGTAACACATACAACCTAAAAACGTAAATCATTCGACACTTGTACTTAGCCATCGCCTGCTTAACTGGACTTGACTGTGAAGGCCTTAATACAGTATTAAAGCCCAGCTAGGCTTATTTTAATAGCGGAATTTTTATCGTGCGGTCAAGCTTGAAAACCTTTAGACTGCTCTCGCGCAGTTATCCCCTCCACGCGCGCTCTACCCCCACCTCTGAGTCGCAGGCACTTCCCGCTCGCCTGCCTGACTGATACTGACTGATCTAGCAGTTGAAACCGACTGCTGCAACAGTTAACAATGGCAGCTACAAGCTGTTGACTACGACTGCACGAGTGGTCCGTGCATTTTGATTTCTGGATAACTGCTTGAGTAGCCCATGTGTGCACGTCCTACGTCGTTGAAAGGGATACATGGAATATTGAACATAAAGGTCCGAATCCACGGCCACGCGGCGCATTTTAGCTGCGTGGGTTCATTTGTTTGACAACGTGGGTCTACGTTTCCTCTGCAGTACACGCTACACACTCCGCCACGACTATGTACAACTGTAGCGCGGCCCACCGTGGCTCACGCAGAGGCTATGCACGTTCTTTTGCAAGAATATGGTTTTGATATAGTCGTGGGATAATATTCGTATTTTATAGCGTGTACTGCGCGTGCACAGCGTCCACCATGGCGTGGGCGCCGTATTTGAGCAAGCCACGCGTGTGCTAATGACGTCAATTGATGCGTAGCGTGTCCGTAATCGTAGAGTGGGACGCCCTGCGGCACGATGGATTGAGATAAAGAAGGTGGCTAGCAGCAGATGGATGCAGACTGCTCAAGACCGAGATGGTTGGCGCTCTTTGGCTTACGTTCAGCAGTGGAAGCAAATGGTTGAAATGATCAGGGTGATCGTGTGTCCGTGAGTTGCAGTGGAAACAACCTCATACATTTTCATGCAAGGTGAAGCCTCACACACGTGCGTTGCGGTGGGTTTTCGCCTAATCGGTTATCTCACACAAAGACGAGACGCGAGGTAACGAGGCGCTTTAGAAATTGTGTTACTATAAAGCTGTCCATTCGCAAGGGTCGCCGCGCTGCCGTCTACACGAATCCTCATTTTGAAGAAGAATAACTGAAAGCATAACTCCGTAGTGAAAGTAACGCGAAACTCTTTTTCAACAACTTTATTCAACCCGCTCCATAGACCAGCACTCGTCCTGTCACCATCTTTAATTGACAACGTCTCTTACCAGTCACTTACTATCCTATGAAGCGATTTTGATAAATTCATCCATCATTTGCAACCAGGGACCTCCAAACTGGTCATTAACTCCTCGATCCCTGGTTGCTTCCAAATGCCATCTATATGTTAACGGTGAGCTGCTACACGTTCCACCCCCTCATCCAGAGGTTCGTGCGGCTCTGGAGGTATGTGCAGGTGGTGTCGGACGTGATCACCTTCGCGCTGTCCATGCTTTGCTGCCAGTGCAGTGACGCCATGCCTCTCTCCAGCTCTGCGTCTGTGGAGACAAAGCCGTCTATTCAGGTTTTTGAAGTGAGTTTTTGCAATTTATTTTACACTTCCTTATTACCGTTACCCAGTTAATGGCTTGTGGAGGTCTGTCAGGCAGCGGCTCCACGTAAAATACGTATATTCAGCGGAATCCGGTTTGACTGGCATATTGTGATTTTACAGGGGTTTGAAAGGAGTAGGGTTTTGTAATTTAAACAAAAAATGTCATCTCTTTATGTAACTAGATAAAGATTGTAATGCGCGCTGCCTCCCGCGGTTACGGTAACAAAATAAATTTCCAAAAATCAACAATTTCATAAAATTCATATCATTTAAATTCATAGCATTTTATGAAATTCTAGGCTACCAAAAATACCTAGGTATGTTAATTCTACTAAACTTTCGGTCGAAGATATTCGAAGTCTTATTCGAGAGATCACACTGATTCAGATAAATGCCAAAGCCGTATAAATCCTTATAACTGAACTTATTAACCAGGGCCATAGGATAAATGAACGGAACCCGACGGAGCTAAACCCAGGGCTGACCAGAGATGGTTCGATGAAGGCCCAGCACGCGGTGATTGACTTCGCTCCTGGCAGAGAAGATACGCCAGAGGTGCAGGCGAGGTGCCAGCAGTACTGGCAGTCTTCCAAGCACCAAACAGAGTTTGAAAGTATGCTGGGGCAGCCAGTGAGTTTATTTCTTAAGTTTCCTCTGTTTAATATATCTCTGTCTAAAAGTGTTCCCAATATGTCGCATTTAAAGAAATAGTTTTGCATTTGATAGCCCAAAGGAAGGTTATAGGCTATTTAACATCTGCCAGGGATGCGGAATTTGTTCGAAAGAGTCACCGCGGCCCTGAAACGCAAAGGGCATTAGGAGGAACACGGATGGGTTTGAGTTAGTAAGAGTCTGACACTCTCTTCTGCTTCGCCCAGAGCGAAAAGAGTCATTTGAAGATTTCCCATAAAAAAGAGCCCTACGTCCCTTAGGAGCTGAGCAGAATAGTCAGAAAGATAGCAAAGCAAAAACGTCCTTATATAACGAGCGAGAGAAACCGCAGGGAACCGTCAGTTTTTATCATCACATATTATCAGCCGAAAGAGGTCCACTGCTGGACATAGGGTTCATCCAAGTGCCGCCACAACAACCGGTGCACCTTGTGCAAGGCCTAAGGCCTTCTAACACTGCGTCTTCCAGTACGCTATTTTTTGCTGTTTGCTGGGGAGTTTGTTGGCCACTTCTTCTCCACAGCTAAAACACTAGAAAATGGTGACGGGAGGGCGTTCTGGGGGACTGTCTTTTGTAAAACTTGACGTTCAGAAAGTGCTGGCTCTCAGCCTAAATGGATAAATGACTTTTGAATTTTGAAACGCGGTCGCCTGTCCAGCTCTTTCCCATCGACCCTCTGTTCTGCGAGTAATATGCAATGTTTTAATTATAATGTGGTAAAAATATTTTTTCGAATATCTTTCAGTCAGCGGCTAGTCGACCGGGACCATCGACGCGACAGCTGATAGATCTGTCAACAGATTCTGTACATCCAGAATTAGTCGTAGAACAAAGTTACAGTAATGTACCAGGTATACACATGGCGAGGAAAATGAATAAAACAGGTAACGTTACGGTTTTTGGTTTTATCCCTAAATATTAACAGTGTTCATGCTGTCGTTGATGACTGATGATCGCTTTCTATTAAATCAACGCCATTGGCTTCAACGTCGCAGGTTTCTTGACCAGAATCGGTCCACAAAAGCTGAGATGGACCAGCCATATGTTGAGGTCTAATGTTGAGAAATAATAACAGACTGGTGCCCAAGCAACAGTAAAAGGAGCAGAGGAAAACAAGTAAAGAAATGGGAGGATGAGCCAAAGCCTACAGTGGGCCCTCATTGTAGGAGAGTGGCTCGACAGAGCTCAGTGGAAAGAGCCAGAGGAGGCTGTGCCTTTGCCAGAAAGCACACTGAATAGGGAATATGCATGAAAAAAATATTTAGTATCTATACAGTTTATCTAAAAATAAACAAAAATATAATACTAACAGTGAAAATAAAATCAAAATTGCTCTAAAAACAAACGAGATATAATTATTTTAAACAAATATATCTGTCAATCTCACGAAAACGCTGTTATCTATGGTAGCTGTATAGGCGTCATGGACTTTGACGTCAAAGTCCATATCGAACTTGTCTTTCTAATTGTAATATTTGAAGCTTTATAACTTCATTGCTGATGAAGGTATTTAAAAAATAATTTCGTGATTGTTTACTCGACCTAATAAATATTTTACTTTGAAAATAAAAAAATTGCATGCATATTGCCTATTCGTAGACTTTTTATAACAATGCATCGAAGAACCAAATTCAATTCAGGATATCAAAGGCATTCTTATTATAGGCTTCAACACCTCTCTGCTGCCTTCGCTGACCAATCTGAAGAGTTTAATTGTGGCTCCCTTCTTCTTTTTTCAGGTCGCGTCGCTTGAAAGAAACAAACCATATTGCAGTGAACTCATGTCGTGCTTGTAATAATTTGCATTTCCTATTTAATTTTTTACTTTTTATTTTAATGTTACAGTATTTTACTATTTTTGCTTTGTTTCTCTTTTGACAATTACAATAGTAACTTGTCAGTATGTAGTGATCTCATTGTAAATTGTTAAATATCATCAGTCTAGATGTGATATACCTCGTAGCTACCAGTTTTGGTAAAATTTGATCTTTATGCAAAAAGTTTCTTTCAATAATACTAGAGTAGGTAATCCATCAGGTAGGTAGGTAGGTAACACATCCTCAATGAATTTCAGTGACCTCTCGTAACAAGCATATATTAGCAACCATAAGGGACTACTGACACTAATTCAGCACCATTCCCGTTTTGCTGAACGATTTTGGTCACACTTATACAGTTCTGCAGTGCGATTCTGTAAACATGTCGAAGTGAACACTTAGCCGAAGTGAACGACAAGTGAGCTGTCAAACCATACAAACACAACGCACAAAACGTTTTGGGAATACATTCGTTGTGCGTACAGCTAAGGAGTGGAATTCCCTGCCTGAGTCTGTGTTTCCTGATAGCTACAACCTGGGAGTCTTTAAGTCAAAAGTGAATAGGTTACTTCTAGGCAAGCGTGCTCCACCTTAGACCGCATCATCGCTTAACATCAGGCGAGATAGCGGTCAAACGTACATCTATCAATATTTTAAAATAAAAAACAAGATGGCATGACAGCTCATTAGTCGTTCACTCCACTTTAGTGATCACGGTGAGATGTCGACAGAATCGACCGGCTGCTTCCATCAGCCGCGTACAGCGTCGTAAATAAATGAGAAGGCGGCAGTGGCAGAACAACGCTGAACTCCATCTATAGCACGCGCATGATAATAACAGATTTGTCCTCATTTTATACTTGTTTGCTCCGAAAGCTAAATAGACGCGGAAAGCTGAACGAACGCGTACGCGTCTCCAAACAAAAACGTTGTTTTCTATGGGCTTAAGCTGAATAAGTGTGATAAGTCCCTAATTTGGTGTAACCTCATAAGATATTGTAGATCTTACAACCGATAAAATTAATAAAAGATGTAAATCATTCCTAATTTGTAAATCAGTTTTTGGCTCTCTTAAAAACTTCATCAGTTTGCAATATACGAGGTACCTATCACATCTAGAGCGACGATATTTATTCCTCATTTTTGTCAATGAGTTCATTCGGATATAGTCGAGTATATACCTACACTGACTGCTTGTGTGACTACAACCCTGTAACCAATACCACTTTGCTAGGCTGGTGTCTGATTTTTGGCTTCTGACTCTCCGTACAGACTGCGAAAGATCTACAAATGACAGCAGTTTTCCAAGGCAAAAAGGGGTCTCGATTTGTGATTTGTGTGTGGATGGGTTACCATCCACACACAAATCCTCGAGAAGAGTGACCTCGGCAAGCGTTGCTTAACCTCGATGATAACACAT
Organism: Ceramica pisi; assembly: GCA_963859965.1. Lineage (NCBI taxonomy): Eukaryota > Metazoa > Arthropoda > Insecta > Lepidoptera > Noctuidae > Ceramica > Ceramica pisi. The sequence continues at coordinate 920,205 of OY982537.1, read as the reverse complement.
GGTGGCTGTCACAGTTTGACCACAAGCTCCTCACTTTGCTCTGAACTTAAATCATAAGATAAAATGTTAGGAACAAAAGATTTGGCATGCAAAGATTGACAAAAACTCAAAAAGTTCTTTAAATTTACTTTTACTTATTAAATACAGTTTGTTTAAAATAAATAAAATAAAGTAAACAATGTTATTGAGTTAGTTGTTGACACCAATCTATGACAGTGAACGGTTTTTTTTTTTATATTGTAAATATTTTAAAAAACCAACCAAGTGCGAGTTTGACTTTCACACGAAGGGTTCCGTACCATAAACCGAAAAAAAACAACGATTCTTGTGTGGGAGCCCCCATCACCCTTGACGTCATCGCATCTTGTGTCGTACATGGTGCGCATGCGCTGGTGGTCGGTTTAGACGCGCCTGTCGAAGCGGTGCATGTCGCCCTGGCGCTACAGAGCGTGGTGTGTGTATGTGTTACTCGTGGTGTCATCACATCTTGTCGTACATGATGCGCATGACCTGGTGGTCGGTCTTGACGCGCCGGTCGAAGCGGCGCATGTCGCCCTGGCGCTACACAGCGTGGTGTGTGTGTGTGTTTCTCGTGACGTCATCAGCATCACATCTTGTCGTACATGATGCGCATGACCTGGTGGTCGGTCTTGACGCGCCGGTCGAAGCGGCGCATGTCGCCCTGGCGCTACACAGCGTGGTGTGTGTGTGTGTTTCTCGTGACGTCATCACATCTTGTCGTACATGATGCGCATGACCTGGTGGTCGGTCTTGACGCGCCGGTCGAAGCGGCGCATGTCGCCCTGGCGCTACACAGCGTGGTGTGTGTGTGTGTTTCTCGTGACGTCATCACATCTTGTCGTACATGATGCGCATGACCTGGTGGTCGGTCTTGACGCGCCGGTCGAAGCGGCGCATGTCGCCCTGGCGCTACACAGCGTGGTGTGTGTGTGTGTTTCTCGTGACGTCATCACATCTTGTCGTACATGATGCGCATGACCTGGTGGTCGGTCTTGACGCGCCGGTCGAAGCGGCGCATGTCGCCCTGGCGCTACATAGCGTGGTGTGTGTGTGTGTTTCTCGTGACGTCATCACATCTTGTCGTACATGATGCGCATGACCTGGTGGTCGGTCTTGACGCGCCGGTCGAAGCGGCGCATGTCGCCCTGGCGCTACACAGCGTGGTGTGTGTGTGTGTTTCTCGTGACGTCATCACATCTTGTCGTACATGATGCGCATGACCTGGTGGTCGGTCTTGACGCGCCGGTCGAAGCGGCGCATGTCGCCCTGGCGCTACACAGCGTGGTGTGTGTGTGTGTTTCTCGTGACGTCATCACATCTTGTCGTACATGATGCGCATGACCTGGTGGTCGGTCTTGACGCGCCGGTCGAAGCGGCGCATGTCGCCCCGGCGCTGTGCCGCGCGCTCGGCGTCGTGCAGCACGTACTCGCGGATGCCACACGGGCAGCACGCGCCGCACTGACAGAAGGCACAGCATGCCTTCACGGCACCCCACGCTCCTGACACACAAAATGATCTTCAATGAAATGGTCTCTTTCTCTTGATTTTGGATACAATATTATAATGTACTAGCTGTCCCCCGCGGCTTCGCTCCCGTCAATTGGCTACCCATTTTTTTTGCTTTTAAACCTTCCCTGTATTCTGACGAACTAAACAAAAAAAGAATTACCGAAATCGGCCCAGCCGTTCTCGAGTTTTAGCGAGACTAACGAACAGCAATTCATTTTTATATATAAGAAGAAGAGTATAAAATAAATATGTATGTATGTGTATTATAAGTTTATAACTTATTTATGTACTGTGTACCCATTCTATTTATCATTATGACATCTTTTATTATTATTATTTTTTTATCATTGTTCCTCTCGATGAGAGCACCTGCCATCTAATCTCTTCACCACCCTTGGTTGACTGGTAGAGAATGCCTAAGGCATTAAGTCACCTTTGTACCTGTTTGTGCGAGAATTTTAAATAAATAATAAAGTGATAATATTTATTATAATAAGTATATAAAATTCTTCCGTTACTGAGTGATTGACAGACAACGCACGGCTGAAATTACTGGTCGTAAAAACTGAAAGTCATTCATGAAATCGCGGACAAAAGCTAGTTTGTGGATTAGATCTGATGATTTAACTGGATTTTTGGGCCACTTTTCCACACATTCCCAACCACTGCAACTCCTGAAAGCCAGAATCAACAGTGGCGACCACCAGAAAAACGCCAACTTAATGAAGCCCGACGAGTCCTAGAGAAAAGATTTGACTATCTTGGATCCCGCAACGAAATTAATCAGAAGAGTACAGCGGAGGAGAAGGAAAAATAATTTATATAATTTCCACTTCCCTCTTCATTAAGCAGGAGACAGATTAGAGCTAGGCCAATAGGCACCATACCATACCAGAAATATAGGCATGTACACTAAGAGACAAGCACTATGAGAGGGCTTCCCGGAATTCCTTAAATCTCTAACGATACATCAAAAACATTAGTGCTGGACATTCTGTTCTTACCGACATCCTGAGCCAAGTGCGCGTATTGCACGTAGGGCGTGTCCACGGTGTCGTCGATGGGAGCCTGGCAGATCCTCACCACCTTAGGCTTGTGGATCTTGTAGCGCTCGTTCACAGTGATGCGGCGGGTGCGACCGAACAGAGGACAGGGGCCGTTGGGGTATACTTTCTGAAATGAAGGAGTACACAAGTTAGTACAGAACTCTACAGTGTGTGACAATAGTTCCATTCTTCTTTATAAAGCCACCGGTACATGGTGGACATCCCACCCACACGGACAAAACGTTTTGGGAACACACTCATAGTGCGTACAGCAAAGGAGTGGAATTCCCTGCCGGAGTCTGTGTTTCCTGATAGCTACAACCTGGGAGTCTTTAAGTCAAGAGTGAATAGGTTACTTCTAGGCAAGCGTGCTCCATCTTAGACCGCATCATCGCTTAACATCAGGTGAGATAGTGGTCAAACGCGTGCCTATAAAAGGAAAAAGAATAAAAAAATAAAAGCCGGCCATTTACAAATCAGACTTTCACACTAAGGGTTGCTTGTATTTTGAGTTTACAGTAAACGCAAAAAAAAACGTTTATTTTATGGAAGCCCCCTTACCGGCGCCGGCGCCGCCACCGCTACTTGCCCGCCGATTTCGTGCCCGCGGCCTTATGGTTCTTGAGATACACCCCGCTGACAAACATACGGACGGACGGACAGCAGAGGCTTACCTTAGGGAACCCTATAAAGCATGTCTATATGCACTTCGCTGGGTCATCCACCTTGCATGACCGATGCTGTGTCTGTCGGCACGTGTTCGCCAAATTGGGACATCATATTTCTTTATTTAGTTTTACAGGTATGAAAAGATTAATTTTAGGGCTCTTAATCAGTGTACCGTTGGCCATCTTCTGAAGCAGTCTGGGAGAGGTTTCCTCTCCAGCAGCAGTTCTGCGGACGTGTTCTGGATCTCACCCTTCCACTCGCGTCTGCGACTCTTGCAAACTGGACGGCATCTGCAGGACAATGATATGGTTATGAAGTAGAGGATGGCTTGTGATGGTAGATGAACGGAAAGGAGGTTTGAGCCGAAATTAATTGTTTTTTTTTACTATTGATAGTCACGCGTTTGACCACTCTTGACCACCTGTAGCTTGGACCCTGTTCCCGATACCGGTGGGCTACTGTTTTTTATCTTTTAGAAATATTTTATTAAGAATATTATAAAACAAAGTCCACCGCCGCGTCTGTCTGTCTATCTGTAATATAAAAATAAGTCGGGTTTTCCTTCCTGACGCTATAACTCCAGAACGCACGAACCGATTTCCACGGTTTTGCATTCGTTGGAAAGGTCTCGGGCTCCGTGAGGTTTGTAGCAAACGAAATTCAGGGAAAATGTGACGCAGACGAACTTGCGTAGGTCAGCTAGTTTGAGATAAAATCAAAAACTACTGCACCGATTTTCATGCTGGTTTCACCAATGGATAGAGTGGTTTTCGAGGAAGGTTAGGAAGTTTAGTATATAATATGTCAAGCGGGCGAATTCGCGGGCATCAGCTAGTAATAAATAAATTAGAGCCTCGACCAATATCTTAAGAGGCTCTCGTTGGACAGTTGGGCTTGATCCAGAAAGCAGTACTCTTAGACACGGTGCGTATAGTGAGAAGGTTCCTCTCTTGGAAGCCCTGACCACCGGTAGCTTGGATCCTGTTCCCGATACCGGTGGGCTACTGTTTTTTTATCTTTTAGAAATATTTAATTAAGAAAATTATAAAACAAAGTCCTCCGCCGCGTCTGTCTGTCTATTTGCGATAAACTCTAAAACTACTGCACCGATTTTCATGCTGGTTTGCCCAATGGATAGAGTGGTTCTCGAGGAAAGTTTTAGTATATAATTTTAAAACGGATAGTTTAAAATATAACTGATATGTTTAGAAAATAAATAAATCAATACTAATAATAATATTATAAAGCTGAAGAGTTTGTTTGTTTGCTTGAAAGCGCTAATCTCAGGAACTACTGGTCCGATTTGAAAAATTATTTCACTGTTAGATAGCCCATTTATCGAGAATGGCTAAATGCTATATAACATCACGCTACGACCAATAGGAGCGGAGCATTAATGAACAACGTGACGCAGACGAAGTTGCGCGAGAAAGAATAAAATTATGTACTTAAATAAATAATTACACTCACTTGCACAGGTGTTCAGTCTCTTTGGGGTTACGTACAAATTTTGGTAACTGTAGCATGGCAAAAAGGTTTTTACGTTGACGTTTTACAAAATCCGAAAAGAAATCAACAGATATTACTTATTAAATTGGAAAAAATTGTGATTTGCGAAACATAATAACATTTAAAAAATGTTTATTTTGACATTGTGATTGGTTGGTGTTTTTTTTATTGTTTTAACTGACATAAATAAATGCGAACTCTTTTCACTGGCTTTCCTTTGACATGTGATTAATATGGCATTATTAACAAAAAATAATAATACCAAAAGAAAAGCTTGTTTGACGTGCAGAAAAAATTACTGAAGAAAAAGGTTTTGCCATAGCTAATCTATCTATATTCTACATTTATAAAAATGAATCCCTATTTCCCTTGGTCATCGCATCACGCGTGAACGACGGGGTCGATTTCTGTAATTATTTTTTGTTGTGTTTGTTACTGTTAGTAGAAGGTTCTTATAAAAGAAAAAAATAAAAAAGTTGCAATTGACGTGAGCGAAGCAGTGGGGGACAGCTAGTCTTCTAATATTTAATATTTAGGGTTCCGAACCCAGCCGTGTCGACGGCGCGTTCGTGTTCCACGTGCGCCTCAGAGAGAGTCAGCATTGGGAGGGGCTCGAAAGGGCCGACGCCTGCCGGAGTTGCGGGACTATTCGAAAGAGACACCGTGGCTTCGGAACACAAAGGGCACTGAAGGAACATGGATGGGTTTTAGTCAGTAGAAGTCTGACACTCCCTCTCGCTCCTTCCATACCTAAAAAAAAAAGGGTTCCGAACCCAAAGGGTAAAACGGGACCCTATTACTAAGACTTAGCTGTCTGTCTGTCACCAGGCTGTATCTCAAGAACCGTGATAGCTAGACAGTTGAAATTTTCACAGATGATGTATTTCTGTTGCTGCTATAGCAACAAATAGATACTAAAAAACAGAATAAAATAAATATTGAAGGGGGCTCAAAAAAGACGATCCTATGCAAACAGCAACAAATAATAATTTAACTTCGTTACTAATACTTCCTCTTTAAATGTAAACAGAAAGGCATTTGTTATCCCATTTAGCGCAAAGTCAAGTCTTCCCTTTAATAAGCGAAGTGTTGTTCAAAGCAACGCCGAATTCGTAATTAAAAAGTTTTAATCCTTTCCGTTTTAAATTATTGTTACTAGGCGCATTACCAAGTTTCAAAACTCTGTTTTCACTTTCGAAATTTCATCGGAAAATTGGACGGACTTCAATCGACGTGGACTTTTAATTTTTTCAATGGAATGGCTTAAGTGAAATGAGTTTTTTCATCCTCGGTTCTCGATATAAATAATCTGAGTGCTTTCAATATTCGTTATTTCCTTAGGTAAAATGGGGGCCATTTTCAATGGGAAGCTAAAACATGTAGTGTTATTTTGCCTAAAGCATCATCTGCCTAACCATTTCTCAACTATATTGGGGTCGGCTTCCAGTCAAACTGGATTCAGATGAATACCAGTATTTTACGTGGAGCGGCTGCCTACCAGACTTCCACAACATATTTGCTTATGAAAGCAAGTGTAATATAAACTCAACACACGTGGTACAGGACCCTCCTAGTACAGGCATCTAGCATTCTTTTACCTACATTATTATCTAAGATTTATTGTTCTATTGTACCGATTTGAATTTTTGAATAAAGATTTATTCAAACGCCGCTTTCAATTCGACGCTTTTCTATGCACGTAATATAATAAATAATAATAATATCGATGCCTTACGGTCAAAAAGGGATAAGCGACATTTTTATGCGCAATCGACTTATTTGAATCGGCTTTTTGATTTCGAGTCTAACCAATTTACGTCGATTTTACAAAAACAATGTCGCTTATCCCTTTTGGCCGTAAGGCATCGATATTATTATTATTAATTATATTACGTGCATAGAAAAGCGTTGATCAATTTTAGCCCACAGAGTATTTTTTCAGTGATAAAGTTATATTTTACTTCCTGAATAATTTATCATTCAATTGGTGAAAATAGTTAAAATCGGTCCAGCAGTTTATTCGTACAAACATACAAATCTTTCCTCTTTATAACATTAGTGTAGACGCCTAGCACTTCGCCTGTGGCTTCGTCTGCTTGGATTTAGTAAAGAATTGTCCACTTTAATATCCGGTCCAGAAGATATACTTTTGTTTGTGCTAACTTTGGACTCTGAATAAACTTCTATCACGCCGACATTTGTCTGCATTGATTTTGTTGCACAGACGAAAGTCTATTGTTATGGAAGTCTGTCTGTAATTCTGTATCGTGTGAACCTTCCATTATGGGACAGGCCATTATAGCGAAGCGGAAAAACGAAGAAATTTTACAACCAATCTTGTCAGTCAAAATGTCAGTGACTTACGTGCTATGTAGCGTGCGTGCATGTTTCCATTGATTAAAGTTTCTCTTTTTTCCGCTCCGCTGTAATAGACAGGCACCCTAGTGGTTGTATTCCCAAAATATCCTCCTTAGTGCTCTCCTACTTTATAAAAGGACGCCTTGTGCAAATTACATTTTACTAGTAGTTTCAGCTGAGCGTTGATATTACCAGTCATACACTTTCCCTTTTATATAAATATTACTAGCTGACCCGCGCAACTTCATCTGCGTCACATTTTCCATGAATGCTCCGCTCCTATTCGTCTTAGCGTGATGATATAGGTAGCCTATAACCTTCCTCGATAAATGGGCTATCTAACACTGAATGAATTTTCGTAACTAAATCGGACCAGTAGTTCTCAATTAGCGTGTTCAAGCAAACAAACAAACAAACTCTTCAGCTTTATAATATTAGTATAGATAATAGAAGATAGATAATTACGGTATCCTTTCACCCACATACATGGAGCTGCATTGTCATACCCTCATAGACTCTCGTGTTAATGAAATTTAATCTCTCATAATTACAGTGGAAACTAGTCTGCGGCGTTCCCGCCAATTTCCCACAATTATCGGGCGGGAGCGCGGGAAATCAGGTTTGCGGTTGCCTCCGCCGGCGCCACCCTCGCGAGAATTTCATTTGCGCGTGAGATGCCAAGGAGGATGCACGCGTTCCAGGACGCACGCGTTCCAGCTATCTTAATGCAATCATTGTAGTAGTGTCTGTTTTGGACTTCTATGAATTTGCTCTTATTTCATAGACACGACGATTTTCTTAATAGCAGGATTACTAAATGCCTTTCTTAAAACATAGGTACTGTTTATTAAAGCCACAAACTCTAGTCAGTCTTGTCTATTCCTGTGCTAGCACAATTAAAAGTACCAAATTATTTTAGAGTCATAAGCTGAGGAAAAATGGCGTGTAAGAAATCCCATCTCAACAAGATTGGTGTAGTCTAAATTCCATCATATTATATTTTACTCCTACGACTAATAAAACATACCATTTAAAGTCACGGGCATAACAACCAAGTCACGTCAACAAAATAAAACAAAACACGAGCGCCAGCTTCATAAAATACACGAGTACAGCCACCACGCCACAATACACAAAAGAGTCCCTTTCAATTCAAAATGTGTTTATAAATACACGGTTTGAAATCCTCGGTGGGTAATACACAGACCACGGTTCACGCGACCGAATCCCTGGGGCTGGCTTGAGGTACAGTGGTTACCGCACATCAATTTGCGCTGAAACGGATCAAACGCCTTCCCAAACTGTGTATCCTGCGGAAACTTGTTTACATGTTAACTGGCTTTTACCGCGACTTCTGCTGCGGTTTAGGATTCAGGAGTTTAGGTAATTTTTAACCGACTTCCCAAAAAGGAGGAGGTTCTCAATTCGGTTGTATGTTTTTTTATGTTTGTTACCTCGTAACTCCGACAATGAACCGATTTGAAAAATTCTTCTTTTACCTGAAAGGACATACTTGCAGATTGGTCCCATTTGAATTTTATCAAATTCGGTTACGAACTTTGGATTTTAAATCGAAATAGCTGGAATTCGTCTACTTGGATGATGGTTTTATGTCATCCAAGTAATCGAAATTGCGTATTTTGCTTTTCTGCGATTTTCAGTGATGTTGTTAGGTGTGGGGTACCACTAAAAAGTAAAAATAAAAAGTTAAAAAAAAAATTTACAACCGACTTCCAAAAAAAAACACTACAAAGTAAAAAATAACTTTAATTTCGGAAGTCGGTGTCAAAATACGAAGAAACAAACAAAAACACCGTCTCTTTTTATAGGCTATATATCATCACGCTAAGACAAATAGGAGCGGAGCATTCATGGAAAATGTGACGCAAACGAAGTTGCGCGGGTCAGCTAGTTTATGATAAAGAACGCACTTCTATATAGAAGACGACACATTTTCTCCTGAAAACTCGTAACAACCCGAAACTCTAATTAATGAAACAAACAAACCTATCAAACAATAATACAATGAAACATTGCTGACGACACAATACCTCACGAGTCACGTGAAGTCATTGAAATACGTAAATTAAACCTTTCCTGGAACGCAGATGGGAATGAAGCGTCGACAAAGCCTCATTGTCCTGCTCCGGGAGGTTCCCGCGAAATAACTCACAAAAGAGATCCAATCAAAAATCTTATTACTTAAGTATTTCGATGGCGTTTGATTGTTCGGCCTGCAGATTATTGCGATTGCTGTTTTATAGAATTTTGGATGTTCATACATATATGTAGCATGACGATGGATGAAGACTATTTTGATCAGTAGTCATAATAACAGAGCTTAAAACTAAAACGGTAATTGTATAGTTATTTATAAAATATTTTTATACTAGAACGTTTAAAAAATAAGATTATGTCTATGGTTAGTATTACAAATTTATTTAGGTTAGCACCGCATGCCGCATGATGTGTTACAAAAATCAGCAAAATTAAAATTAAATTAAAAAAGAAACGTCAAACTTTAAAACCAAAATAAAAACTAAAACTACCATCAAAATTACAGAAATAACTTAGTAATAAAAAAATAGATTATTAATTAACAATCACAGTAATAATCAAATCAAAAATCATTAAAAAAACAACACAAAAATCAAATTCACAAAACAAAACAAAACCAAAATCACGATAAAAACATAAAATCAAAAACAATCATCATCATATATAAATATAAAGCTAATGTATAAATACGTAATGCGAAATTATGTTATTCCTATGTTCTTGAGATAACATAATTACATAATACAACAGTCATAGTATCATAGCATGCCATGCTATGTAACGTTAACTTCTGCTTCATCAAATGAAGATCGAAGCTCTCTCTTCACATTATCTGCTGTGACAAAATTATGGTTTATCCTTATTGGGGAAATCCTTAGTTTTCTTCTTTTTTCACAGTCTATGACCTTTTGCTGACATAAGACTGATCAGTCTTGTCAAAATAACATGTCTGATAAGAAATGTATGTGCATTCTTTTGCGTACACCTATCTTGTTATTTTCGCCTCAATAACACACGAAGTTCTACCCATTATTACAGTATTAGACCAAGGTATAATTCCTCTAGTACGAGAGTCAATAGGTATACAATTTTTTATTGACATTGAAAACAGTCATCATCTAGGCACGTGCAGAGTTACTTCGAAGCCAAAAATGTGTTGTTTATCTGACGAAGAATACAAAGACTGTAGTTTAGATAACATTCACGGTGACATCGTGGAATTGATTAAGCCTCACCAGAGAGAAACATTAATTCATGTGTATCCTACCCTATATCAATACGATCAAATTGGGTACTGTGATTTTGTCATCGACTTCAAATGTAGTCACACACGAAGACCCAGACAGTTGGCTGTTAGTATACCTTTCGATACACTATTAGAGTATAAAAAGAAAGCCCAGCATCTGAAGGCGTATGCTAGTCTGAAAGGTAACAACTGCGGCTCTCTTGATGAGGACTCTCTACGTGAGTGTGAACCAGTCAATTGTGACTTAAAATACTCTGGCAGAAGACCGTACTATGAAAGTGGACGTGACAAGTGTATGAGTGCTCCAGTATGCGAGACAGATATCATTAAGCAGCTTCCGGACATAGTATATGTACCTGCAAGTAATATTTGTAGAGACCTCGACCATCCTTTAACCATTGCTGACATATACGCAATCAACTCTGGCTTAGGTGTTGTTACTGAATCAATAAAACCAGCTGCTTATGACTACAAGGTAGTTTTAAAATCAAACTGCTCAACTATATCCGAAAATATGAAAATGCTTAGGGATATGATGTTTGGAAATCTGTGCGTGCTCAATGGAGACACGTCAGACTACAAAACATGTTGTCTGCATGCGATACTCTCGATTATACTTTACATCATAGCTATAAGTGGCTTAATACTGTCGCTCGTCTGTTGCCTTGTAACCACGGCGTGGTGCTTCAAGAAGTGGTCAAGAGGAGAACTAAAACGATCATTAATGAAATGGAGATCAGATAAGAACAGAGATAAACGGCCATCGAAAGAGATTTCACGGATCGACAGAGACGTAACTGAAAATTTGTTAAAAGAAGTAATTGTGCGGGACCTACCGTTAGAGATGAGGGACAGTGTGGTGGACATCTGCCAGAGAATTGAACAGGAAATAAAGCAAAAGAAGAGATACAGAATGCTGGATCTCGGTAGTCATGTCAACTTTCAAGAAGCTGATAGTCAGACATCTGAAACGTCTTCTGAAAACTCTATACTTGACGCTGATGATACAGCAAAACTGATGAAATAAATGTAAAGGGAAAGCAAGAATTTTGTTTCTGTAAATAAATAAAAAATCTTAGATTCATAAGATTTTTACAAAAGAATTGGAATAAAATAAAATATAAAAATAAACGTAGAGCATTTTTTATTAAATATTAAAAAAAAATAGCTTTTGTCACGCAACTGATAATACAAACCGTTGTATTAGCATGACTTGGGACTGACTAGCATAGCATTTATAATATAACCCACAAATTAAACTACAGTTCATCTTTTTTGTTTTCTTCTTTTAGGTAATCTTCTTTAATGAAGTCTGCAGCCCTTTCAGCAATCATCATAACTGCTGCATTAGTGTTAACACTGGGTATCGTGGGCATCACGCTAGCGTCTACCACTCTTAAGTTCTTCACTCCATAGACTTTAAGTCTACTATCAACTACTGCCGTCGAGTCTTTGACCTTCCCCATTTTAGCCGTACCCACGGGATGGTACACGTGGAAAGTTACAGTTCTAGCCATACATTCCCAATAGTCTTCACTTTCAAACTCAAAGTCATCGCACCCTTCGAAATTAATCCTTTTTATTTCAGCCTTCATGTTTTTAAATGTGGGAGTGTTGACGATCTCTGTCACTTTCTTAACACCTTTTACAAACGTTTCTATGTCTCTTGTGTCATTAAAGTACTTCGTGAAAATTTTAGGATGCTCCATGGCATTATTTCCTCGTATCTCTATATATCCCCGCGAGTGCGGCCGGCAAAGAGCGACGAAGAATATAAACAGTTCTTTTTCTTTGTTAAACTCCGTAAACTGATCACAGATGCTGTCTTTGAATGACCAGGAATCTTTACAAACAGAGTTTACGTACGAAGTGTTTGGCAAAAAGTAGTTGTGATCTATTTGCACGTCAGGAAGAGATTTGTCGCCAGATACGGATAAGAAAGCATTTACATTAGGCTGATCATAGTTTGTAGTGAGCGGTCCGGTTTGATCGACCAAGTATTCTGCAGCAGCTTTCTGCCAAAATTCTTCTCCCCTCCTTTCAGCTCCTGTATCTACTGTTACCGGAATAGGTATCCTTACATGATCTTGGAGATTCTTTCCGACATCTAAGTCACTGACCACGCCAATATCCTTCTCTTTAAGAAGTGCTCGAGGACCGATGCCTGACAACATAAGTAGTTTAGGAGTGTTCACTGCTCCAGCACTTACTATGACCTCTTTTGTTGCAAAGTATGATTCCACGTCACCATATAAAAGCGAAATTCTGACTCCAATAACGGTTTTGTTTTTTTTATCGATTTCTAGCTTGTTAACGTAAGTGTACTTCATAACTTTCAAGTTTTTGCGTTCCCTGACGGGATTTAAGAAAGCTGTAGCAGTGCTAACTCTGCGGCCCTTGTGAATTCCACCTCTGAGTTTTCCGACGCCCAACTGTGTAGGACCATTCAAGTCATCCAGGTATGTTAATCCCAATTCTTTGTAACCTTCTGTTAGTTTCTCAGCGATGCCTGCGTGGGTGAAGTTCAGCTGGTCGACAACAAACTCTCCTTCAGTTCCGTGTTCTTTTCTTAATTCAGGATTGGTAAGAATGAAAGGGTCTACCATTTTCTCGCTCTTTTTAAAGTATTCTTTTAATGTAGGCCAGTCCCAGCCGTCGCCATCTTTGAGGTGCCAAGGTTCGTAGTCTCCAGCACTGCCGCGCATGTGGAGGTGTCCGTTGATGGAGCCCGTTCCTCCGAGGACCTTGCCTCGTGGCCAGAAGGATCTGTCGTCGACGCTACCTCTGTTGGAGTTTTCATCTTGCTCGGTGTAGTATTGGAATGTGTTTCGAGTTCTGTGCGTTGCGCTTGAGTAGTTGGGAATCTGTGAGTAACGTAAAAATATTTTTCAGTATAAGTACTGGTTTTGAATTGAGTATTTAAAGTTCAGAAGATTGACACGTTCTTAACTAAACCAAATAGTTTCAATAGTGAATTTTAACAGGTTCAGGGTAGTAGTAGGATAGTAGTAGACTTTGATATAAACTCTAAATTAAATACTTGATTTAGAAAACGGAGGATAAAGTGTTACGATTTTGGAGAGAGAGATCACACAATACGATTCTTTGTGGCATTGAAAATAGGTTAATTTAGAATAGCTTAATAATTTCAAGTTACTTCTATCCTTATCTAAGGGTCGTCTTTCTATCGATTAGTTTTTAAGACGGTGTAAGCAGGCTACTCACAATGCTCTCCATAGGCGGGTCTCCACCAGCTTCAATCAGCAGCACCTTCCATTCGGGTACTTCTGACAGCCTGCTGGCTAGCAAGGAGCCGGCTGTGCCGCCGCCAACGATGATGAAGTCAAACCTGTCGCCACCTGGTGGGAAAATGCATTCTCATTGTTAACCGATTTCCCAAAAAAGGAGGAGGTTCTCAATTCGCTTTTATTTTTTTAATGTTTGCTACCTCATAACTCCGTCATTTATGAACCGATTTGAAAAATCTTGTTTTATCTGAAAGGTAACTTGTCGATTGGTCCCATTTAAAATCGATTAGGAAGTTTGGATTTTAATTCGAAATAGCTGGAATTCGTTTACTTGGATGATGGTTTTTTGTCATCCAAGTTTTCGAAATTGCGGTTTTTGCTTTCCTGCGATTTTGCAGTGGTGTTGTTAGGTGTGGCGAACCACCAAAAGTAAAAATAAAAAAAATACCGACAAAAAAATACTACCGGCTTCCAAATAACAAAAAACACTACAAAGTAAAAATATTATAGTTTTATATAGTGTCATAAAAATCGTGCAAAATAACTTTATTTTTGATTTAGGCACGATATGTTACATGCGACTTTCCATGCTAGTACCAGCTCAGCCTTTCAGTTTTCTGTCGACTACATTTCGAGGAGTGCACAATTTAATTCTGTCAAGGCTAGACTACAAGACGTACGGCGGTGCGCCGTCGGTACATGGTGGACATTCACCAATTCGCACAAAACTTTTTGGGAATTAATGATGCGTACACCTAGGGAGTGGAATTCCTAGTCGCAGTCTGTGTTTCCTGTTAGTTTTCGTTTCCTAGTTTCATTATATTTTACCTGGTGGTCTTTAAGTCAAGATTGAATAGATAACTTCAAGGGAAACGCTCATCGTAGACTACACGATTGCTTACTTACCATCAAATAGAATAGCTGTGACTGTGACACGCGATCCTACCGAATACCAGTCGGTCTCTACTGTCAATATTTGACAGTGAGCTAGACACTAAAGACTCGACCGCACTGTGCGACACTGCGCGGCAGCGAAGCGACGCGACACGTAACAATGTTCGCACTTGAAGTATCGCGGCGCGTAGTTACGCTGCTGCATAGTGCGTTATACCTCATACAATTTCTTACAAAGAATATTTTGCCGTTGCGTGTCGCGTCGTTTCGCTGCCGCGCAGTGTCGCCAAGTGCGGTCAAGCCTTTAGAGTGAGCTTGAAGTGAACTGTCATTCCACTTTGGATGGATGAATTTACAGCTATGGACATGATGTCATGTTCACTTCTCATAAGTTATCACTATATGTAAGACTAGCTGAAGACATAATCCCCAGGGAACATACTCTCGGGATAAGAAGCCTATATGATATTCCAGACTAAAATCTACCTCGGTGAAGATCCTTTCAGGCGTTCCGACGTGAAAGAGTTACAAACATCCATCCATCTTCACAAACTTTCGCAATTATAATATTAGTAGGATAGTAATTTAACTCACACACTGATCCATTGCTTTTAATTAGATAAATCAATAGTAGCAACATTTGTAAATATGTGTGTGTTTGCATTGTACAGACTCAAGTGGGTACTTGAGTCTGTACAATGGCGGTTGGGAGTGTCATGCTCACTGAAAAGCCTAGCCGATGGTGGCGTATGCGTTGGATCATTTGGCTCCATTCAAAATGGTTGAGACGAATGAGCCTTCTTTTCTCAGCCGCCATGGTTTATTTTAATTATTTCTTTGAATTGTTCCTTTTTTACTCCGGACGTTTTTATCATGCTCGTCACATCGTTCTCACATGTATGTATAATTTAATTTTCAACACTATGTCTTTTAACAAACAAACAAAACTTTGTAACAATTTATTAATTTTTAAAAGAGTGTCCGTGGAGTTTCTTGCACGTTCTTCTCCATAGAGATGTACGCTTTAGAACGTGCAAATAGCTTAATCTTTTTGGACCGACCGACCTTGACAATTCAAAAGTGCCTGTAAATTGTTTAATTGAAATAAATGCTTGAGAGTAGCATTTTCAAAAAATAACACTACCTATAGGAATATTTATTATTTATACTAGTAGAAGATACTCCACTAACTCGTAAGTCCGTAAGAGTAGTCAGTCGGCCATTGCTCGGTGATGAGGCACTGCGCAGCTAGGAACTGCGTCACCAGCTTGGTGAAGGCAGATCCAGCCGTACCCTGGCTGTACGCGTGGCACCCCACTGGTAAACACCTCATGGTTTCTGGAACAATTGGAAAATATATTTTAGAAGTCAGAAAATAATAGCATGATCTTTAACGTGGATAGACGTCTTACAACCCTAATCTCTTCGATCTTAAGGTGGAAACTCCAGGTAGCCCGCGAAATTCAAATATTTTTATGTTTTTTGCAATATAACCCTCTAAGTTCATACAACTCGATTGAATGACTTTTCACGAAATAACATTCAATCGAGTTCTATGAACTTAGAGGGTTATATTGATGATTCAAATGGTTATAATCCTTTAGATAAATGCTCTTTACGATCGCGAACCGTATTTTGTTCAACATACAGCTTCACACTAACCGGCAAATTGCAAAAAAACATAAAAATATTTGAATTTCGCGGGCTACCCTGGAGCTTCCACCTTGAGAGAGTACAGACTTCTTCTGGGTAAGCTCACTCCATCGTAGACTGTGTCTCTGTCATCTCTGACCTAGGCAAGAGTCAAGAGCAAAATCGTGAAAGTCATCTCATCTCAAGTATAGTGCTTTCCGGAATAGTTTTCCGGAAAGCACTATACGTCTTCGACAAAAGTAACATTTTAGCTGATCACTCGCATAATACCAACTCAGGAACATAATAGTTGAATAATGGACAAGTCATGAGCTTGGTCGTATATTATGAAGCAGCTATTTCTAACAAATTCTGAAATGTATCGTGGCGACATCTATACCGCCTCGTACGAACCACAAATAAATAGAACAACCTCAACAACCATTAATAGTAGTAGACTATGACACAATACCCATGGCTCGCTGTCCGATCCGAACCAGTCCCCCACAGAGTACATTATACTATATTGCAGTCCCCGGTCGACGGCGCATTGTGTTCCACGCGCGCCTCAAAGAGATGTCAGCATT
This sequence comes from Ceramica pisi, assembly GCA_963859965.1. Taxonomy (NCBI): domain Eukaryota; kingdom Metazoa; phylum Arthropoda; class Insecta; order Lepidoptera; family Noctuidae; genus Ceramica; species Ceramica pisi. Next base: position 903,427 of record OY982537.1, on the reverse strand, counting down.
TAACGGCACTAGGAGGAACACGGATGGATTTTAGTCAGTAAGACTCTGACACTCCCTCCTGCTTCGCCCAAAATGGAAAGTCATTTGATGATTTTCAATAAAAACAAAAAAGACAATACCCATTTTGTCGGACGATCTTCTTTTTTAACCGACTTCCCAAAAAGGAGGAAATAACTTTTATTTCGGAAATCGGTGTCAAAATACGAAGAAAGTAACAACAACGGACGATCTTCTTTTTAAACAGACTTCCCAAAAAGGAGGAAATAACTTTTATTTCGGAAATCGGTGTCAAAATACGAAGAAAATAACAAAAACACCGACTTCCGAAATTAAAGTTTTTTTTTTGGAGTTCGTGGCTAAATAATAGCAGCCGCACGGGTTGATCTTTAAGGTTAAGCAACGCTTGCCAAGGCTGGTCTGTAGATGGGTGACCATCTTAACATACCTAGTGCGGAAAGCATGTTAAGCCGTCCCGGCTGTCATTTGTAGATCTTTGGCAGTCGTTACGGATTGTCAGAAGCCAGTAAATCTGAATCTGTCTTACCAAGAAGTACCGTGTTACCCAGGTAATGGGTTGTGGAGGTCTGGTAGGCAGCCGCTCCACGCAAAAAACACTGGTATTCACGACCCCAATATAGTTGGGAAAGGCTAGGCTGATGATAACGTGTTTTTTTTCGGTTTATGGTTTGGAACCCTTCCTGCGAGAGTCCGGCTCGCACTTGGCCAGTTTTTAAAAGATACCTGACCTTCCACACTGTTTTGCATGCCTTTATAATAGTATACCCCTTAATAAGGCAAAGGGAATATATTTCCCAACATGTTTTTCAGCTCATTAATTAAAAAATTAATTCCTGGTAGGTATTCCATTGTTGTACAAAGGCTGTTTTAAGATTTAGTAATCACTCATTAAACATTCAAAGAACACAATTTTTAACCGACTTCCCAAAAAGGAGGAGGTTCTCAATTCGGTAGTATTTTTTTTTTATGTTTGTTACCTCATAACTCCGACAGTTATGAACCGATTTGAAAAAAAAATGTTGTATCTGAAAGGATATGCTTGCAGATTGGTCCCATTTAAATTTTATCAAAATCGGTTACGAACTTTGGATTTTAAATCGAAATAGCTGGAAAAGCGTCTACTTGGATGATGGTTTTATGCCAACAAGCAATCGAAATTGCGTATTTTGCTTTTCTGCGATTTTGCAGTGGTGCTGTTAGGTGTGGGGTACCACTAAAAAGTGAAAAATAAATAACTTTCTACCTATAAAACCCCATTTAAGGGTTAACTAAGATATCCTAATGTAAACCAACTCCCTTCCGTGAGAATCCAAATATTACAAAAATAACTAAACTCTTTCGTAAAAATTTCATAAGTAGCAATAAATATTTACCTATCAAAAGTTAGTAACTTGAATATTAGCATGTAAACAAACCAAGTTGCGATCGTTAGCCGGCCACTAGGAAACATTCGCGATGAATATTTAAGTGTTTACTTCAAAGGACTCTGTAGGCTTTGAACTAAGTCAGGAGCAAAACAATTAAACTTTAATTAGAGTTACAGGATTAAATCTGGTTTACTTTAGCCTGCCGCTATGGGACTACACACACCTACTCATTCGCAACTGCCGCGCTGAAGATAAGGTCGGTGAGTGTGTTTTGTTGCAGAACAACTTGCTGCTCTTGTCGCTAGCGCGGCAGAATTAGCTTCATCTTTTAGGCAGACCTTGACTATTCAAAAGTGCCTGTAAACTGGTATATTTGAAAAAAAGGATTTTGTATTTGTATTGCTGAACCATTTTGGTCTCACTTATATTATACAGTTTACTTCCATCAGTCGCGTACAGTGTCGTAAGAATGAGATGGCGGCAGCGGCAGAACAGCGCTGAACTCAATCTATAGCACTCGCATGATAATAACACATTTATGTTCATTTAATACTTGTTTGTCACGAATAACGCTGAATAGACACGGAAAACTGAACGGATGCGTACACGTCTCCATGCAAAATCATTGTGTTCTATAGCCAAATCTTCTTCTTGTATATAAAAATGAATTGCTGTTCGTTAGTCTCGCTAAAACTCGAAAACGGCTGGGCCGATTTCGCTAATTCTTTTTTGTTTAGTTCGCCAGAACACAGGGAAGGTTTGAATCCAAAAAAAAATGTAACCTGCAGTTGACGGGAGCGAAGTCGCGGGGGACAACTAGTGCTCAATAAGTTTCAGTAGTGCCTAAGACTTAGGTTAGGAGAGACATCCACCAAGGGTTCCGAAATTGTTTTAAAGAGTTTCCGCGGCCCTGGAACGCAAAGGGCTTATGGAGGAACACGGGTGATTTTTGCTCAGTAAGAGTCCAACACTACCTACCTTATGCTCCGCCCAGAGCGGAAGGAGTAGGAAGGAGTCATTTAGAAAAAAATTATAGGTTCCACAAATATAAATGCATGCCCGAGTCTGTGTTTCCTGATAGACAACCTGGAAGCCTTTAAGTCTTGAGTGAATAGGTTACTTCTAGGCAAGCGTGCTCCATCTTAGACCGTATCATCGCTTAACATCAGGTGAGATGGTGGTCAAACGTATGCCTAACATTAGTAAAAAAAACACTTGATTTGATCATTGTATAGTCGGTACCATAAATCCGGTTACAATACTTCGCAAATTTTTCTGAGTTCACATTCTCATGCATGGTCTCCGTGGGTGGGTGTAGTAGGATCTCTGACTCCTACCGACGCGACGGGTGGTTTCAATCAGTAAGAGTCTATGTTCTGATTCTGACCAACCCGGGACCTGGAGGGACTATCTGGTGTTCGCTTACACAATTGCGTCCAGGACTATGGGTTTATAGGTTAAGTTTAGGCCTCGTCTGTTAGCCTCCAGTGAGGTGGTAACTTCCCCATAACGTCTTCAAAAGGCGCTCTGAACCCTACACGCTGCCATATGGGATTCAAATTGATGGCTTACGACAGACGTCCCCAAAATCCCATCCTCGAAAAAATAAGATGCCACAGCAAAATATTTGTTCCTAATATTACTACTTGGCCGGCCCTCTATAATATTTATTAGCTTTTGTCCGAGACTTCTTAAGACATATCACGGGATACCGCGTGTATCTGACATCGACGCACAAACGATTTCCATGGGTCCAGGGCATGATTCTGGACACCCCTGTGTTGGAACTTTTCGTCGGTTCTTTTCTCATTTTTTTCAAGAGTACCACAAAGTATCAGCTCAGCTGAGCTGATATCTATTTGTGGTTTTATTCAGATTGCTCTTTTTAGTGAAAGTAGTTAATTAATTATATTTTTATTAAAAATCTCATTGGGTTAGGTCAGAATAACGATTATGAGCAGTCTAAAGTGAAAAAAAAACCCTTGAAAAAAATGAGAAAAAAGCCGACGAAAAATTCTAAGTCTAGGGTGTCCAGAATCATGCCCCGGACCCATGGAAATCGTTTGTGCGTCGATTTCAGATACTGCACGCGGTAGAAGAAGTGTAGTCGTATTTCTCGTTCCCGTAGGAATTTCGGGAATTCCCCTCTCTCACCCCAAGAAACCTACATGCCAAATTTTGGCTTTCTACAACCAGTATAGTTTCGGCTGTGCGTTGTCTGTCTGTCAGCCACTCAGTCAGTCAATAACGGAAGAATGTTATATATTAGGATTAACAAGCCATTTACCCATGCTGTTAGCTACAAACTCTTCAGCTTGGTAAAACCCACAAAAAGAGTAAAGTTTGATAAAGAGACACAATTGGATGATTAAAAATAAATCACTATGAATGATAAGCTTATCTAATTCATTGATAGATGTGAATATCGCACGCCTTCTCCTAATCGCTGTAAATACCCATGAAATCACGAATTATGCCGTAAATACCCAGGAAGGAGTCTCGGATTTAATACTTATATTATAAACTAGCTGCCCCGTGCTGGGTGCCCACTTAGTGGGGCGGTTTCGGGTTAATACATAGCCTATGACACTCACAAATAAATTGGCTTTCTATTGGTAAAAGAATTTTCAAAATCGGTTCGGTAGATCCAGAGGTTAACCCTTACAACCTCACAAACTGGACCTCTTATAACTCTAGAATATACATAATTAATATAGATAAAGAAAAGAGAGTTAAGAAGCGTGACGTCTGGCAGGATCGAAACGAAGAAAAAAACGTGTTGCACCGACCCCAACGTAACATGGGACATGGGCAGAAAGAGCAAAGCAAGTATATAAATTACTAGCTGACCCCACGCAACTTCGTCTGCGCCACATTTTCCATTAATGCGCGGCTCCTTTTAGTCTTAGCGTGATGATATGTAGCCTATAGCCTTCCTCGATAAATGGGCTATCTAACACTGAAAGAATTTTTCAAATCGGACCAGTAGTTCCTGAGATTTCCCCCTACATACAAACTTACAAACATACAAACTTACAAACAAATGTTACCTCTTTATAATATTAGTATAGACTAGAGGCCGCCCGCGACTTCGTCAGCTTATAAATTCTCGTTATTCCCGTGTAAATCCCGATCCCTCGGGAATTCCGGGATAAAAAGTAGCCTATGTGTTGCATCGTAATCCGTCCAATAGTTTTTTCGTGAAAGGGTTACAAACATACATACACATACATCCATCCTCACAAACTTTCGCATTTATAATATTAGTAGGATGGACACAACAACAAAAAACAATACAAAGATGTCATTTTCCTGCCCTCGACCTGCTCCTTGAAGTCGACGCAGCTCACGCAAAATATTTTCTTCTTCGATTCAACTTTGACGCTATCGTCGTTTACTCCCTTTTCTATCTTATCATTCCATTCCTCACAAAATTCACCCAACTTTTCCTAGACCTCCATTTTCCTATTACTCCAGCCAAACACGTCATAAAGACAATCATCCGCCTAGCCTTTTCCAGACTATAATGGCTTTGGCTTCCTTTTTAACCGTCTGCAGTTTAGAACCAGTAATTTACATGGAACGAATGGCTAATATAATATAATAATATAATATCCTTGGACATTTCACACAACGCCATATATATTTGACCTCCACAAGCCAAGAACTGGGTAAAACACGATACTTAAGACTGGTTTCAGATTTTCTGGGTTCTGACTACCCGTAACGACTGTCAAAAATCTACAAAAGGCAGGCGGTGCCACGGATGAATTTAAGTACTAGTTAAGATGGTCACCCGTCCACAGACCTCGAAACGATTTAGCCACAAGCAAAGTTAATAATAATAATCGTAACTCAGTTGTATACCTATGTCCCTTGGTGCCTATTGACTTAGCTCTAATCTGTCTCCTGCTTGATAAGGAGGGAAGTGGAAATTATATTTATTTGTTCCTACTCCTCCGCTGTACTGTTCGATTAATTTTGTTGCGGGATCCAAGACAGTTGAATCATTTGTCCGGGACTCGGTCATTAGCTCGGCGTCTTTCGGGTGGTTGCCACTGTTGATTCTGGCTTTCAGGAGTGGCAGTGGCTGGGAATGTGTGGCGGGCTTGTCCCAAAAAAGTTTGGGGGCCGAGTCACCCGCGTCCGTAGGAGAATACCCTTCATTAAATCCCTAGACGTGGTCCCCGGGTGGTACTAAACAGGTGACACTAACCGCCTCCGTGGTCTAGTGGTTATACCACCCGATTCAGACCCAGAGGTCCCGGGTTCGATTCCCAGCGGAGGCAAATTTTTTGCTCGGTTTGGTTGGTGGTAGGACTTCTAAGTCCGCCTGGCAAGCTACCACCATCATGTCTAAGTCTGTCGCCATAACAACAATGTTAACAGCATTGTTGTGTTCCGGCAATTAGAGGTATGATAGCCAGTTCCTCTATGTTAGAGGATTCCGGGTGAAACTCGCTTCCATCTTCGGCCTAATCATCACTATCCATCAGGTGAGATTTGGGCCAAGAGTATCCCCGTTTTGAATAAAAAAAAAAATAGAAAATTAGAAATACTCACATTTTAAACCCCAGCACAGTAAATAATATAATTAAATCGAGTCAGAATCGTCTAGTATCACGGTTGCCGCACGACTGACCGGCAATATTATCAATCTGGAAGCACATCGCTATCAGTCACCTAGTATGTACTGATAGCAGTGTTTTCCCAAATCCTCACTAATACGATCAAGTCAATAGATAGAGTGCTAACTTCTGTCGTTTGTATGTTTGTTTGTGCATTTTAGGTGACATGGTTTGACTTTTTATGAATATGAATACATTAGATAACCATTAATTTATGCCGACTGTGTAATATATGTATAATATATCAGCGTGGTTGGTATATTAAGTGTACCTATGCATTGAAAATGTTGAAAAAAAATGGTCAACACAAAATAATAGGTTGAATACAAACACTTGGGCGTTCGTGTTAAAGAAAGATCAAAATATATCCACGTCCTACTATTATGGATTATGAATAAAAATACGGGCGACGGCATTCTTCAGAAGTTCAGAACAACATCCTTTCCAGTCTAACAAATTAAAAATTGCTATGAACTCTCGTTCAGGGAAATCCTTCTTTAGCAGCTTAAAGCTAAAGTGAGTTAGCAGTTTGTAAAAGTTAAACAAACAGCGAGCACCACATGTGGTTTATTTATAGGACTGTGAACCGATAGTCAACTACAAGATAGAAGGTAAAAGTATTCCATTCTCCTCTAAGAACAGCATATTTTACATACTCAACAAAACTGATGTATATGGATAGGTACTTACAAACACACGTGTCACCCCCTCCATTCTCCTCTAAGAACAGCATATTTTACACACTCAACAAAACTGATGTATATGGATACTTACAAACACACGTGTCACCCCCTCGCCAGCAAACCTATAAACTACTGCCCACTATGCTAGAGAATAGTGAGTACAACTGACAAAGTAAACAGACACGACTCCACGAGGCAGCCAGACGTCCACACTGCGATGTTACCCACTCTTAATACACTTTATATACCTGCTAGAAACTAATATTTGCGGGAGCTTTTACGCTAATTTGTATTATACTTAACGAGAGAACGCATACAGGGTGTGTGTTCAGGAGCAAAGGAACTGACCAAGAGCGAGTCGGACTACGAGTCATAATTTTTAGCTTGTTATTTGAGTTTGAGCTATCGTGGTCCCATCACAAACGCAGTGCCAGTGTGGAGCTCCTTCACAGGACATGCATCAGCTCCTTATTTGCCCGTCGTGCGCTACTACATGCGCCATTCATGATCTAAACGACGCAAATGATAGAGCTCTACCTACAAGTTGCTCAATCCTATGATTTCGAATGATTAAATAACATATTATTTATAAACCACAATTTTAATAGGTTTTTAAATAACTAAGGGTCGATTTCATCAATCTGCAACTGAACGCCATCAACATATGAACTTAAGTCGTTGTTATGAGTTTATAAGCTGTCAGTATCATTATTTTCTATGGAATATTGACACTGACAGCTCTTGAATGCAGCTTCATCGCGATCAGCAGTGCGATTCTGTAAACATGTCGAGCTGCAGTGCGATTCTGTTAAAATGTCGAAGTGAACACTTGGGCGAAGTGAACGACAATTGAGCTGTCAAACCATACAAACAAGATAAGAATGACAGCACACTTGTCGTTCACTCCACCTAGGTGATCACGGTGAGATATCAACAGAATCAACCGGCTGAACACTTAGGCGAAGTGAACGACAAGTGAGCTGTCAAACCATACAAACAAGATGGAATGACAGCTCACTTGTCGTTCACTCCAACTACGTGATCACGGTGAGATGTCAACAGAATCGACCGGCTGCTTCGTTGGTGAAATCCACCCTTAGTAATTTGTTAGTAAAATTAATTAACGTAACATGTAAGAGAAGAATATTATAGAAGTGACTTGAAATAAATGTATGACCGAGGTATATACTTCAATAAAATAACAAGTGACGACAAACAACTACACATAACGTTCCGATAAAGCTGTTATCTAATAATGCGTATTATCTTGGGACACGTCGGTGAAACCGACTAATTATATCGTAAACATTCGATAATGCAATTACTTTATATGGCAACAATACTGTACTCTTCGCAAATTATGTCAATATCATTATAGTAATTATTGGAAAAGTATTGGTCCATCAACCTTAAGAATAGTCATTAGCATAATATACCTGTAGCATTATATGGTTGTACACTCGGGCCTATTGCTCATTGGTATAATGACACATAATATTATACTATAATAATCAATATACAGTTTGAGAGCGGACTTCACCAATTAAACTGCAGTGTGATTCTGTAAAAATGTCGAAGTGAAGGCGTGGGTGAAGTGATCACGAAAGTGAGCTGTCTAACCATACAAACAGGATGGAATGATAGCTCACTTGTCGTTCACTCCACCTAAGTGAACCCGGTGAGTTGTCAACAGAATAAACCGGTTGATCCGGATCAAGCTGCGTTCAGGAGTTGCCATGATCGCGTTCAATTTCATTGATGTAATCCGCCCTGAGTCTTTATAATGGGCACATCTATACTTAATATTATAAAGCAGAAGAGTTTGTTTGTTTGTTTGGTTGAACGTATAAATATATCATCACGCTAAGACAAATAGGAGCGGAGCAGTAATGGAAAACGTGAAGCAGACGAAGTTGCGCGGGTCAGCTAGTATGAATATAAGGGAAACTATCTATACCTAATTTTACCGACGGAAAACATACATTAAAAACATCTTATTATTTAATGGGTTTTTTTTTTTAAGTTTGTTCACAGCTGTGACCCCAGTGTAAACAAAACTGTAGCTTTTTTACTAAATGATCTGTTGCAACAATAAAACAAACTCTATAATGATCGGAAGTAATTAGCCAGCCTCGTAAAATGAAAATAGTGGAAGTAGGTAAGAACATATATTTAAGCTAGTAGGGCGACTAGCTTGCTAACTTATTCCTCGGGTCAGGATCTATATGCAGGGGTGCAAGGGTTGCCAAAATCCTGGGCGCTTTTACATACAAATCTATCCTATTTTGTGCCAACTGCCAAATAGAGAATATAACTTGCTTGCTAGTTTAAAAAACTAGTTTCAAGGAAATTTATTTAACAGTTTATGTTTAAACATTTTAAAAAACCGGCCAAGTGCGACTCGGACTGGCGCACGAAGGGTTCCGTACCCTTATCTATAAAAACGGCAAAAAAATCATGTCTGTTGTATAGGAGCCCCCATAAATATTTATTTAATTATGTTTTTAGCGGCAACAGAAATACATTATCTGTGAAAATTGCAGCTGTCTAACTATCACGATTCATGAGATAGGTACAGCCTGGTGAACTGAAATGACGGACAGACAGACCGAAGGACAGCGGAGTCTAAGTAATAGGGTCCCGTGTTATCCTTTGGGTATGGAACCCTAAAAAGATAAGAAGAAGAAAACACCAAAACAAGTTAGAAAGTTGATCCTTTTTTCTGCAGAAGTCCTTTCCAGCATACCTGCGAATGGATAGTCACCAGTAATCTAGTAATCCAACACTTTTTTTTTGTTTCTGCTGGGAAAAAATGCATTACGCATACCCTCGAGGAGGACTGGGAGATCGGCGCAGCCTTTGCGTCCAGTCCACCTCCGACGGCCTTTACAGCGAGCCCTTCACACCCTCCCCCCTGGGGGAGGGCTGGGAACGACTGACGATGATGGTGAAGTGTGCAATGTGGGCGGAGAGGTGCCCCGCGCCTGTCGCCCACCCATCACCACCACGAAGAAGGAGAAGAGGACGTCCTCCGTCTAATGGACGACGATGGCGTCCTGCGCCTCCCTCCGCACTGCCTCCCGCTCCTCCGCGACAGGGCGCTCCCCGAGCGCTTTTCGGCGCGCCGACCATTTGTACACTCTGGCGATCCACGCCTCCATCTCCCAAGGAGGGGTGCAGGCCAGAGCGCACACCGCCGAAAAGCCTACCGACCGATAGGCCCTAGTAATCCAACCCTGGACAATCTAATACAACCTGGGTGTCCTCAAGTCAAGAGTGAATAGGTTATTTCTAGGCAAGCGTGCTTCATCTTCGACCACATCATCGCTTAACATCAGGTGAGATAGTGGTCAAACGCGTGCCTATCAATAGTAAAAAAATACCCTGGGTTTGTTAGTTTTATTAATTGGTAGATCGTGAGGTGGTCAATTCTGTAGACATGTCGAAGTGAAGGCGTGGGTGAAGTGATCACCAAGTGAGCTATCAATCCATACAAAAAACCTGCCAAGTGCGAGTCAGACTCGCGCACCGAGGGTTCCGTACAAACCAGTAGGTATTATATTATTATAAGCAGAAGTTACTATTTACGATTTATGACGTATTAAAAAAAAACTACTTACTTACTAGATCTCGTTCAAACCAATTTTCGCTGGTAGTTTACATGTTAATGTACATCATATATTTTTTTAGTTTTGTCATTCTCTTATTTTGGAAGTTAAGGGGGGGGGACACACATTTTACCACTTTGGAAGTGTCTCTCGTGCAAACTATGCAGTTTAGACAAAAATGATATCAGAAACCTCAATATCATTTTGGAAGACCTATCCATAGATAAGATACCCCACACGTATGGGTTCGATGAAAAAATGTTTTTTGAATTTCAGTTCTAAGTATGGGGCCCCCAAAATGTATTGTTTTTTTTTCTATTTTTGTGTGATATTCTTCATGCGGTTCACGGAATACATCTACTTACCAAATTTCAACAGCATAGTTCTTATAGTTTCGGAGAAAAGTGGCTGTGACATACGGACGGACAGACAGACAGACAGACATGACGAATCTATAAGGGTTCCGTTTTTGCCATTTGGCTACGGAACCCTAAAAAAGATGGAATGACAGCTGACTTCGTGATCACTACACCCAAGCCTTCACTTCGAAATATTTACAGAATCGACCGGCTGTTCAATTATAACATTCCAGGGTCCGGTTATATTATTCTAAGCTGTTTAAGTTTTAAGGCATTTAGTACTGTACATAGAGTACTACTTTAATAGTAGCGTCGCTTGTGTGTCACGTAGTTATAATATTAATCTGTGGCTCGGCTGTCAAGTCATCAATGGAATGAATAATTCTCTCTATTAACATAATAGGGAATATGCATGCGATTTTTATATTTGCAAAATGAAATACTTATTATCTCTAGTTAACAATCATGAAATTATATTTTAAATACCTTCATCAGCGATGAAGTTATAAAGCTTCAAAGATTACAATTAAAAAGAAAAGTCCGATATGGACTTTGACGTCAAAGTCCATGACGTCTATACAGCTACCATAGAAAACAGCGTTTTCGCGAGAGGGACAAATATATTTGTTTAAACTAATTATATCTCGTTTATTTTTCGAGTTATTTTGATTCTATTTTGACTGTTAGTATTAAATTTTTGTCTATTTTTAGATAAACTATATAAATAATAAATATTTTTATCATGCATATTCCCTATTCTGTTTTCTTTCTCGGGTCTCTGGAGACCCGGTCCTTTGGTAGGCGTACGAGGGGCCGAAACCAACTCGCAGAGGCCCCGTTAGAAATTTCAAATGTAATGGGGCACCAACCGGCGATTATCCCTGTATGCACTGTGAAAGTATTCCCAAGGACAATCCCCGGCTGGAGCAAGAATATTGCAGAATATGGAAAAAAAAAAGATGAAACGCTATGGGTTTGGGCGGTTTAGTGGACTGATATTCCCTATTCTCTTTATTAACATATGTTAATAGAGAGAATTATTCATATTTCCGTCATTTAAAAACAGATTTGAAAAAAAAATGTTTTCCCTGAAAGGATATACTTGTCGATTGGTCCCATTTAAGCTTGATCATAATCGGTTAGGAAATTTGGCTTTTAAATCGAAATAGCTGGAATTCGTTTACCTGGGTGATGGTTTTCTGTCATCCTAGTTAAAGAAATTGCGTATTTTGCTTCCCTGTGATTTTGCAGTGGTGTTGTTAGGTCCGACCGTTTGTTCCCAACGAGTAACACCCTCAAATGTCACACTGTTACTCGATGGGAATGTTTTTAAGAAAAAATTCCCAACCAGTCACACTGTTACTCGATGGGAACTTTTTATTACTAATTTCCCAACCAGTCACACTAAAGGGGTATAATTTAGACGGTCACCAAAATGGATCAACGGTCACCAAATTCTATCCAACTAAAAGATTAATATTACTACCAAAAATATTATAGGTTAGGTTAGGTTAGGTTAGAACTGTGACCAACTACGCGCGAGCCGAGCGAGCGAAGCGAGCGGTGCCGCGGCAGCGGCCGGCGAGCGCTACCTCGAAATTGGTCGCGATTTTTTTCTTATATTATCGTTATTTGGTGACCATTTATCCATTTTGGTAACCGTTTAGAATTTTTTTGGTAGTAAAAAGGTACTTTTTTGGGATTTTTTTCTGAAGAAATTCCCATCGAGTAACAGTGTGACTGGTAGTGTGACCGGTTGGGAATTTTTTCAGAAAAAAATCCCATCGAGTAACAGTGTGACATTTGAGGGTGTTACTCGTTGGGAACAAATGGGTCCGACCACTAAAAAGGTAAAAATAAAAAAAAGAAGATTTTTTTATTTTTCACTTTTTTGTGGTCGTCTCTTCCATTCTTCGAACTGTTTGTTTGTGTATGTGTGGACTTATACAGTAAACACCGTAAGTGCACTTAGAGTTTTATTTCCATAAGACTTACTTCAGTAGGTACCAAAACTGCTTGAAACTCTGAACAACGTTTCCATTACTTGCGGGTAGTAATCAACTGTACGGTTGGGCCTAGACTAGATTGTAGATCAAGCCGACGATTGGCTGGATACTAAGCAATTAGCCCCAGGACGAAGCCGTTCGTTTCTGATAGCTCGGCGCTGATTGCTCGGGACCTCTATGATCATATACTGCGGGATTGAACTATTTGGAACTGATATACGTGTAACAGAATAAACCTAATACTTCTAAGAGGTCACTGTACTCATCATTACGAACAACTTTTACTGCGAGACCAATATAGAACGCGAAAAAAAATCAGCTGTTCATGCCGCCAGTCTTTTGGGCTCACTCCCAGTCGATAGCCACGGGGACGAATTTTTTGACGCCATATTTTAGTTGGGAATTTTATTTTCTATTTTAAGTATAGGTACCAATATGTCCTTTAAATAAAACCAAGCTGTTTAGTATTTTTTTTCGAGTTATGCGCGCATACCTGTAAATGTATGGGGCAGTAAATTATTTTTTCGCGATTTTAGTGTTGGTCCTAATTACGAAAGTTGTTCATTATGATAAGTACAATGATCCCTTAAGAGGTATCGGGTTTATTTTGTTACAAGTTGGGTGTTGGGTTGCCTACCGTACTCGAATTTAGAGTGTTGTATCTACTCTATTTCGCGTAGGCGTATTTTATAATCTTCGAAAGCAAGAGTACCAACGCGAAAATAGATACTTACCTAATCTAAATATTTGCAAGGCTTCACCATCCAACATTTTTTCAAGCAATTAGCTTAAGATGCTACTTATATTGCTTTAGTCTTGTCTTTAATTAATTTCCAAGACCTGAAAATTATTGGATACCAGCTGTCCGACGCACCCGTCAACTACAACTTTCTTATTTTTTCTTTCATAAGAACCTCTCCCGACAGTAACAAACACAACAAAAAAAGAATTAGCAAAATCGGCCCAGCCGTTCAGGCGTGATGCGATGACATATTATTATTCTACATAGATTGAGAAATACCTAAGAAAATAGGAATTCATTTTAATACTTAATTAGCTGACCCACGCAACTTCGTCTGCGTCACATTTTCCCTGAATTTCGTTTGCTACAAAGCTCACGGAGCCCGAGACCTTTCCAACGAATTTAAAACCGTGGAAATCGGTTCTTGCGTTCTGGAGTTATAGCGTCAGGAAGGAAAACCCGACTTATTTTTATATTATAAGTAGAAGACTAACTGACCCGCGCAACTTCGTCTGCGTCACATTTTCCATGAATGCTCCGCTCTAGTGTTGGGTAACTCAGCACATGTGCTAGCACAGTTGTAGCTACTCACTTGGCTAAAAAGAGTCACTCACTCTTTTTATTTTGATGTGCTAGCACACACCACAGATTACCTACACCACAGAACATTTTTACTCACTCTTTTGCCTCGCCATTTGAAATCTTTTCAATCGAAACTATAATCAAATTTCTGTTTCATTGTAACGTAATAAAGCCGAATTTCCAGTAATGAAATCTCTCAGCGACTCCGTCCGATCATTGCCGAAATGCCGATTCGTGAGGGAGCGAGCGAGACAGAACAGCGGTGAGCCGGTCAGCCGGCGAACACACACGATTTGACCCGAGTGTCTGTGCTCAACTGTGCTGTGCGAGTCTCCACGCCTCGCGGGCTCGCGGCCCTCAGCCTCGCCTCAATTGTGCTAGCACAGCACACTTGAGAAAAAGAGTGCCTCGCACGATACTCTTTATAAATGTGTGTGCTACCCAACTCTACTCCGCTCCTAAATAATATTGCGACTATAAATTGAGATGTAAGCTACCCTATCTTTCAAGTTGGATCAACCTGCACACCGTGTGCAAATTTGGTTAAAATCGGTTAAGTAGTTTAGGACTGGAGTCCATCGCGGACAAACAACATGACACGTGATTTATATATATTAAGAAGATAGATAGATTAATTATTAAAATCAAACTATCGTACCCAATGCACTATGTCTACTAAAAATTCTTAGGTAGGTAGATGAACTATTTTCTTCCAAGATTCAAAAATTTGCCCAAGTTAATGCCGAATGCTCGACATATGTATATCTAGGTAACATTTAGAGCTGCTGTCTCCATTAAGTCTAATAGGGCGTGAAGGTAATTACGATATCGCACAATCAGCCCGCAGCATTGCCAACTTGTGCCTCAGCTTAGATTGAAACGGTCTGGCCTGATTACTTGGCAAATCGCGTACCTAGGGATACCCACGGGATACGCGGATTATGTAATAGGGAAAATGCATGCATTTTTTTTATTTGTAAAACGAAATACTTATTAGCTCCTCTAGAAAAAATCTAGTAATTATTTTTCAAATACCTTCATCAGCGATGAAGACATAAAGCTTCAAAGATTACAATTAGAAAGAGAAGTCCGATATGGTCTTTGACGCCAAAGTACCTACATGAAGTCTACAACCTACTGCTTTCGCGAGAGGGACTGATGAGTATCTGATTAAAATATTTATATCTCGTTTGTCTTCCGAGTAATTTAGATTCTTTTTTCACTGTTAGTATTATATTTTTGTGTAAGTATTATTAGATAAAAAATCATATTTTGAATATTCCCAATTACGAGATTTAAAAGCAACATATTATATCCAAAAGGAACGGAGAATGAAAAGTATCCTACGTCCTATTTTGGGACATATGGTCTACGCGAGTGCCAACTGCCAAATTTTATTCAAATCTGTTCGGAAACCTGCTGCACTTCATCATCATCATCATATCAGCCGAAAGACGTCCACTGCTGGGACACAGGACTCCCCCAAGCGTCGCCACAACGACCGATCCTATACGTCTCGCATTCATCGACTACCCGCGACCTTCAACAGCGCCTCACCTTACCTATAGAAATGTAAAGAAAACAGTCGCCAATCCATTAGGTTAAAGTGTATGTAAACGATTGTTAATTTGTTTGGCCTCCAGTTCATGAAAATAATTTTGTTTACAGTATATTTTAGAGATTAAATAAGATGCCATTCTGACCTTAGAGATAAGGATGAAATTAAGTCATACGTAGATAATTAAAAAATGCTTGTCATTTTTCTGGAGGACAAGGCATACCGGATACGGATACTTTACGAAAACGGCCTCGTATTAGGTCTAGCAGTACTATTCTGCAAATAACTCGTGTCGTGGGTTCGATTACCGCACGGAACAAATATTTGTATGGCCTACTGATAGTTGTTCCGAGTCTGGCTGTTTGTGTATGTGACTTTGTATGTTTGTAAACGCACCCACGATACAGGAGAAATTCCTAGAGCGTGGCAACGTTTTTTTTAAAACCATCAAACTATTTCGATATCGAGCTTCACCTGAGTGACAAAGCTCTCTAATACTAGGTAATACGAATTTGATACCACCGCGGATTCCGCTGTCGAGACACGAACATTTTGTTACAGAATAGCGCTGCAAGGTGCGATTCCAGTGTTGGTTAGTCGGTTTTGCCATTTTGAATTTCACAACAGCGGCGCAGAGTCTGGACGTGAGCGCAGTAGATGGCAAGAGGCTCCCCCTATTACGTGTGACTTAAACGTGACTGACGAACTGTGGATCTTGTATGTAGCTCTGAAGCGGCAACAATGCCACCACAAGAAAAACCAACGAAACAAATCTACGTCGCAACAAAAAGAACCGCGACGCCATCTATGCAACTGGCGGCGAACTAAAATCCTACATCGCGCAATCAGAGCTAGCAATGCGATTTGAACAAATATGTACATCGCTCGAATATTATGTACTATATCGCCATTATGTCATTACAAGAATTGGCAGCCCCGAATCAGACACTGTAAGCAAAACCTATGGGCCCTTACGGTCAGGACATATTCCACTAAACCATTTTGCTTATCTCATATGAAAATCTGACTCCCATGAGGTTTTTAATAAAAAGGAGGACGTACATAATTTGTTGGTGGAATGTGTCCGATACAACAACAAAAGAATCGCCCTGATGATTTTTTTTAAACTGATAGTTATGGATGTTGGAATATTTCATGGCATTCTAGCCAAACCTACTTGTGAAGCAGCAAAAATGTTGTATTCCTTTATAGTTAACAAATAAGCCTAGTTTGTAATTTATTAAGTAGTTTATATGTAGTAGTACGAAGGGATTGACATCGTCACATAAGTGTACAAAAATCCCTTAAACAACTAAAGAAAAAAAAACCTTTGGGCTCGAGCGATACTTAAAGTTGCGGCCCGCGAAAATAGAGCTAGAGCAGATACGGTTTTTGACCAACCATATTCAGGACTAGCAGACCTGCGCAGCTTCGTCTGCGTCACATTTTCCATTACTGCTCCGCTCCTATTTGTCTTAGCGTGATGATAGATAGCCTATAACCTTCCTCGATAAATGGGCTAGTTTATTGTTATGTATAAAAGTTACGTGAAGTAATAATAATGAGACTAAGTGCACATAACCCTAATTTTACTTCTGGAAAACTTTAAATTTAAATATCTTTTGATAGACTGAACCGATTGCAATGAAACAAAAACTAAATGTTACTCCAAGTTACGCTCAATCCTTCTGTGTAAAAGTTATTTACATTGCTTTCGGAGATTTTACGTGATGCCCGAATAAATAAACAGACAAACAGACACAAATTCTAAAAATGCTGGAAATCTATTGGTTGTTCTTTAACACCCTAGCTATTTTTTTTGGATTTTATTTTCATGTACAAAAACCACTTTTCTACAGTTTTATTATATGTAATATAGATAGATGAAAATTTGATATCTCGATAGGCCTGCTGAAAGAATGACGATAATATATCTGAAACTTTTCAGGGCGAAAAGTTTATAGCTGAGCTGGTGCGTCTTGCTAAGAAAACACCAGAAATCTATACTAATACTAATATATATATATATATATATATATTATATTATATAATATTATAAAGAGGTAAAATTTGTTTGTAAGTTTGTATGTAGGGGGTAATCTCAGGAACTACTGGTCCGATTTGAAAAATTCTTTCAGTTTTATATAGCCCATGTATCGAGGAAGGACATAGGCTACATATCATCACGCTAAGACTAAAAGGAGCCGAGCATTAATGGAAAATGTGACGCAAACGAAGTTGCGCGAGTCAGCTAGTATATAATAAACATATATCGGAGAAGTTTTAGATGCGTTCTGAACAGTTGCTTACAGAGAAGAAAGGTTAACTTGTTACCTACGCGTGATCTACGTGCGGGGTGTAATGCATAAATCAGCGCTCGATATGTGCTCGATGCAGAAGGCGCTCGTAACTCAGGCCGACAGCGAGCACAGTGAGCGTGAGGTGAGCATTTATGTATGTACCTAGGCTGCCTAGCTCTTGTTAGGACGGTTACACACGTGCTAGGGACTTGACACGACCTTGACGACTGGTGTTTGAACTATCCAGTTGATATTGAATTCTGTGGAATGAGTTTCGTGTTTCGCCTCGTACAGGGAAGGGTTCCATCCATACCATTAATTGAAAGAAATGCAATGAAGATAGATATCTTTTTATATTGTTATTTCTTTATATACTTAGCTGAGAAAGTTTCAACTGTACCTACTGCCAATTACGGTTCAAGCAAAACAGCCCGCTCACCTAAATATGGACGAACCGCGGAGGCTTAGCAATTGGAATCGGGTTCTACGTAAAAATCCTAACAAATATTGACCCACAAATTATAAAAGATTTGACAAGCTTTTTTTAATTTGTATTCTGATGACCAACATACTTTTCCGATGAAGAACAGATGAAGACAAACTGTAATATTACAATACTGTGTGACGTGTGTACTCTGGTTGGCGCAGTGGCTAAGCGATTTGCTGCTGCGCTGCGTGTCACTGGTTCGATTCCTGCATAGAAGATTTATATCTGTATGACAGTCTGACCAGATATAGCTGTTCTAGTTCTGGCTAATTATGTACCTACGTGAATTAACATGTTTTTAAAAGCACCCACGATACAGAAGAAATTCCTAGTGTGGGGCAAAGTTTTAACGTTATTCTTGCCTATTTAAAAAAAGGTACTTATTAAAACATGTTACACCCGTGTGCCCATCACTAACGATGCAACGCTGAGTAAGTAAGTATGCCTCTACAAAGCATATACATAAAACATCCTGTTACGCGGCTTAGAACAGGATCCAGTATCTCTTATTTATGAGATCGAACACGTAGCTATTGGGCACTGTATTGTGGCAGCACGTTTTGTAGCTTTCTTTTTAATATGAAACTAACTTCTAACCACGGCATCAACCGTGAGAATGTCAGAAATTATCCCATAGGAGCATACTCTCGGGATTATGCTCGCACACCTCATTTTTTGGAGGAGAAAAATGGAACGTACCTACAGCAGTGCGATTCTGCCGGTCTATTGTGTTGTTATCTCACCGTAATCACTTAGGTGGAGTGAACGGCAAGTGAGCTGTCATTCCATCTTGTTTATATGGGTTGACAGTTCGCTTGTCGTTCACTTCGCCTAAGTGTTCACTTCGACATCGACAGCCTTCACTTCGACAAGTTTATAGCAGTATAAACTTGTCGAAGTGAAGACTGTCAATCAAAGTACCTTGTCAATATGGAACGACAGATCAGTTCGTGATCACTTCACACAAGCCTTCACTCCGTCATGTTTGCTGATTGCAATAGTGTAGGTACCTAACGCACTCGTCCTTAAAAAAAATCGCATACGCAAGGTAAAATCGGACCATTTATCAGTGCTACAAAAAGTTTGACGTGGGCGGGTAGCGTTAAGGAAAAGTTGCTATCCCAGACTAAAATCTATCTATGGGCTAAATCTCTTACAGATCTGTTCAGCAATGTTGAACAGAGCCATGCGCCATGGATGATTGAGTAACAAACAAGCTCCAGGAATATTCTTTTCTGTTTTTTTTTTCCTAGGCCTTTATTAACTTGGAGGGTTGTATTGGTGATTTTGATGATTATAATTCTGCAACTACATACGTCTTACAGCCGCGAATTATATTTTAATCAACATAGAGTCATGTGGGTCAAGTGTGCGCATTTAAACTTTGACGCTTCAAAAACTCCAAAATTATTTGTAGAATGAAACAAAACTGTGTTAATTAGTAAGACTGTTTATTTGTAATCAACTTAGACACAACAATAGTATTGTCAGTAGCTTATATTTTAAGAAACTATAGAAAACAAAAACCGTTCCATATACGCACACTTACCCCAGTATAGGGGTATGTGTGCGCAGCACTGAGGGTAAGTGTACGCAACAACAAAAAAAAGAAATATTGAGCTATATTTTTAGAACATAAACAATACATAAGTATTAAATAATTATTAAAATTTTCATCATAGGTTCTTGAAGTAATCAACATAATTATCTTCATAAATCAAAATATGAGATCAACTTGAGCTTAGAAATCCTTAGTTACTTGGTCATACATGTATCACAAATAAAAGTGCCGTGTTCGAAGCTGGTGCACTGTTCGTGCCACCAGGCTTCACAAAGGCCACATTCAATACAGTCTTCAGTCAGTGGCTCAGAATACTTTTCGCCACATCCTTATGCGAAAATGAGTATTACTGCCCCTTGGCAGTAATACTCATTTTCGTCATTCTTTGGTTTCTTCTTTTTTCTCTTTCCTTTCCTCAGATAATTTCAATTAAAGCTTTCCTCAGATAATCTCGAGGCATTTTGAATTTATATTCTTATTCTGAAACAAAACATAGCATCACATGTACAAAAATATGCAAGCGGGATAAGTGTGCGCATTGCGCACACTTACACGACAGGCTTCTGCGCACACTTAACCCAAACCTTAGAAACAGAATTGTATGAATGTCGTTGATTATTGCGTCATTGTAACAACTTAAACACTGGCAAATAACAAACTAGATATTATGTTGCACTCGATAGCAAATAGAATATTTTCAAAAAGTTTAAATGACTACAAAAGATTACGCGTCAAATGTGACAAAATATCGTAAATATTTTAGCAAAAAACTTCATTTACCTGTCAAATCAAAATGGCGCGCGAGCAGCCGCTGTGCTACGAGCGCTTCGCAGGACGTCCTGCGGGGTACTGGAGAGGGGGGTTGCCGTTCCTTAGCTTTAAATAGTTTTCGAGATATTTTGAATGCGCACACTTAGACGCTGCGCACACTTGACCCACATGACTCTACAACCTAGCACTGGCCTGCAAATTGCAAAAAACGCAAGAAATTTTGAATTTCGTGGGCTGCTTGGAGCATGATTAACCTAAAGTAGTTGCGTATCGGCCATCAAAGATACGAGGCCCCCGGAATACAAGGGCCGCGAAGTGTGGACTCTATATTTAGTCCCGCCGTCTCCTTCGTCGCCTGCCATGACAGTCCTTAGCTAGAAGGGACTAAAAAAAATACGCTTAAGAAATGGCCCCCCAAAAATGTTTGATACAGGGCCCCTTTGAGCCTAGCTACGCTACTGTATTTAAGTAACGATAGAGGAACTTGTTATAATATCTACACACTTTTATTTTAGTAGGTATAAAAGCCAACGGTGCCACATTCCCCTGTCCTCTCCTTTCAAAACGCCTTTGCTTCTAAAACTGACCACAACCCCTGTGGTACTGAAGCACAGTACCGATTTACTTGGTAAAAGTTAATCTAAACAGAGATTAACTACGAAGGAAACTAATAGGTACCTACGCGATTCATTCCTTAAACATCATTTCGGTCGAATTCAATCATAAACTTAAAACTAAGTTCGGCTCAGTAAAACAGCGTATTAAGATAAGGTAAGCTTCCCCTTAAAGGTTACTAACTCTATTTAATTTCTAATAACTTTAGTTTGCAAACTTACTTAGTTTACGGCGCAGTTCCTTTGAGATGAAACCACATGACTTATTTTAATTAAAATGGATCCATTGACCCGGATCGTAGTAACTATACGTCTAGTGATTCAATGAGTTTTGTAAAATATCCAAACAACTTTTTACAGTATGTAATGTTAAAGTTTTAGTATTTACTTTTTCACTGAACTACGTAAATCTCCTTTTATATTGCAGCTCCGACCGACCGAAAATAAAGATGATGATTGTATTCTAACATTTCTAACCAAAAACAAAAAGAAACTAAACGTGTTAACAATCAGCTGACAGATTGAAACTTTGACAATGACAGTAACATTGACAATATGACCATTATGACATTGACAATCGATCAGCCGGCCGGTGGTGGTTGTTTTACTTGTTTTGTTGCTGAACTGTGTATTAATCAAAGAGATTTTTGTGATAAAACCAGTCTGATTTCCGCTTCTAACCATGCTTGTGAAAAAATTGTTCACCCTTGTCTTCATACATAAAGAAGACCAGATTTTATTGGGTCTGAAAAAGCATGGATTCGGTATGAACAAATGGAATGGTTTCGGCGGGAAAGTGGAACCCAACGAAACAATACCAGATGCTGCAGCTCGTGAATTAAAGGAAGAATGTTGTTTGAGCGTTAAACCTAGTGATTTGAAGAATATCGCACATCTTGAGTTCACGTTTGAGGGGCAGCCGACACTGATGGATGTTAGAGTTTTCTCAACAAGCATTTTTGAAGGAACTGCGAAGGAAACTGAAGAAATGAAACCGAAATGGTTCAAAAACGACGGTATACCTTTTGATGAAATGTGGCTTGATGACAAGCTGTGGTTTCCCTACATGCTGCAAGGCAAAAAGTTTTTTGGACATTTCCACTATGAAGGCTTTGACAAGATTTTTTTTTTTTTTTTTTTTTTTTTTTTTTTTCTTCTCTTATTACAATCTGTCACAGAGCTAATGGACAATAAGTAATTTTTTTTTCTTTTTTTCGTTGGTAGTGGTGAAGGCTAAACACGTGCTTTTGTCAGTGCTACGAATATTTTCGATTTTTGTGATCTTTTCTGGTTTAAAACTCGATCGAAAGTGTTCTCTGTGTCTGTGTTCTTGGTGTAAGGTTTGTTTTTTGTTGTAAGTGTCCTTCTTTTTAACAATAATTCGAGATGAACTCGAAAAAGCCCCCTGATCCTGACCCCCCTGATGAATTATTTGATCTCTCACCCGGACTAACAATTACCCTCCCCCATGACATCGAAATAACACAACAGGACCCTATTATGGATACGGATACCCCTAATCGCAAGAGGGCCGCTAGTTCGCCCCTGGTTTCTTCCAATGTTAAACCCAAGATTGCGAAAAATATTTTAGGCAGGCTTTCTTATACAGCAAGAGATAATCCACCATACATTGTGAATGTTTCGCTCAAAGACGAACAAACTTCAGGCACTGTGCTACAACCTATCAAGTTTGGTATGTTTTTGACGATAAATAACGTGAATAACGTACATCTCGGTGGGATCAAACGTATAGGCAGAAATCGTGTGTCAGTTGAGTTCAAGTCGCACCAGGATGCAAACAGTTTTCTCAACAATAAAATTATTTCCCAACACAATTACATGGCTGCCATTCCACAATACAACATAACAAGAATGGGTATTGTTAGGGATATACCAGTTGAGTGGTCAGAAGAGGAAATCATTAAAAATATCCAGGTTCCAGAGGGATGTGGCTCTGTTATCAAGGCCAGAAGGATGAACCGAAAGGTGTCCTCTTCCGGTGTGACAGAGTGGAGACCCACACAGACTGTTGTGTTAACTTTTGACGGACAATTCCTACCTAAACGTGTGTACAGTTTCTACTCGGCTCTCCCAGTTGAGCGGTACACTTACCCAACGGTTCAATGTTATCATTGTTGCCGCTTTGGCCATACACGCACACTTTGCAGATCGAAACCTAGATGTTTTAAGTGTGGTGAAGATCATCCAGGCGATGGATGTGAAGTCACCCGTGAATTGAGTCTCTGTGTTTCGTGTAGTGGCAACCATTTCGCAAATGACAGTGCTTGTCCTGAATTGGGCCGACAGAAGAGTATCAAAGCTCTGATGGCGGATAAATCGATTTCGTATGCGGAGGCAAGTCGGGTCTTCCCACCTGTTTCCAGATCATATGCTGAAGTCTCCAAGTCTTTCCCACGGAACAAAGTTACTGCAAATAATTCGCAATCCCAGTCCTCAAGTCCCATCCCAGTAACCCAAAAATCATACCGTAAAACGGTATTTTTGAAACCCAAACCCCATATCTCCCTTTCACCCGGTTATGATAGACAAGCTCACCTGAACCTCACTCAAAATTACTCCTTTTCCCCATCAAAGAACGGCTGTGCCCTTCCAATGGAAGCTCCAGAGCCAATGCTTCACAGACAGGATACCTCAACCAATATTTTAAATTTAATTACTGACATGCTAATGTCTGCTCTTGCAAACCCATCCCAAGCTATACCTGACCACGTTGCATCAAAATTGACCACTATTCTAAATTATATCCATAACATTCCATCCCCTGACATTTCTCCAGTGGAACGTGAGGAGTATTACTCCCAGAAAGCCTGATCTTTCTTTTTTAATTAATAAGTTTAAACCATCAATCTGCGGCATTGCTGAGACATGGCTCTTACCTGGAAGCAATTTCAGGTTGCCGTGTTTTACCAGTGTACGTCATGATAGATCTGATGGATACGGAGGATGTGCCTTGCTCATCAATAGCAAGGTATCATTCTCTCAGATTCCTCTAACCTTTGTTGGCGATGACATAAATGTTGTTGCTGTGAAGGCTGAGGGTATAAATATTTTTTCTTTTTATATTGCGCACCCACATCTAGAATATCTTTCAATAATTAGGAATTTATTATGTAGTGTTAGCGGTCCAATACTTGTTCTGGGTGATTTTAACTGTCACCATTATCGTTGGGGATCAGATACTTGCGATAACTTTGGCATTGGCTTACTTGATATATTGGATGAACTCAATCTTTGTCTCATCAACGATGGTAGTGCTACACGTAGATCTGCACCTGGTCAGAATATTAGCTGTGTTGACTTAGCATTCTGTTCATCCAATATAGCTAGTCTTCTCATTTGGCGTCGCTTGGATATGACCTATGGAAGTGATCACTACCCCATCATAATTGAATTTCCTTCCAAAAATATTCCTTTTAATGTTTCCCCCCCTCTTTTAAAACACCAACTAAATTCAGCAGACTGGGATTTATATGCTAAAATTCTGGACCTAAGAATATCTTCCCTTCCAGAAGTTAACAGGGATAACGCCCAGGATTGTTTCTTATCCTTCTCTTCCACCATTCTCTCCACTGCTGATGATTGTTTCCCATCCAAAAAACCCCATTCTGGTAAACTTCCCTCCCCGCCATGGTGGGATAGGGAATGCACTAACATGGTCAGGGCCAGGAATGAGGCCGAAAAGACAGTCAACGGCAATATGAACCTGGAAAACCTCATTGCCTTCAAACAGATACTAGCCAAGTCCAGGAAATTCCTAAAACGGAAAAAACGCGAAGGTTGGTCAAAATACTGTAGTTCGCTGAGTCCGTCCACCCCGGTTTCGATGGTTTGGCGAAAGGTGAAACGTTTTAGGAGCAGTTTAGCACCTGCCTCCTCTAACAACCTCACGGAAGAGCTGGGATACCAGTTTTTCTCAAAAATCGCTCCAGCTTATGTCCCAGGTGTTGAGGAAACCAGTGTTGATATTTATGACACAGACAACATTGACGAACCAATGAACATGCCATTTAACTTGGAGGAGCTAAAAACTGTGCTATCCCACGTCAAGGACTCCGCACCGGGAGTGGATGGATTCCCGTACTCCTTTATTTCTAAAGCTGGTCCAAAAACCCACAAATATTACCTGGACCTGGCTAATTTCTGTTTTACTTCTGGCTACATTCCCATAGAGTGGAAGGTTCAAGTTGTCATTCCGATTCTAAAACCAGGCAAAGATCCTAATGATCATTGCTCATACAGACCTATTGCCTTATCGTCCATACTCATCAAACTTTTAGAACACCTTGTTAAAAACCGATTAGTGTGGTTGGTGGAAAACAGGAAACTGCTCCCAACGACTCAATTCGGCTTTAGGAAATGTCTGGGCACAGCTGATAGTGTGGGTATCCTCACGTCAGAGGTCCGGCTGGCCCTTAGCAGGAACGAGTCTGTGGTTGCTGTCTTCCTGGATATATCAGCTGCCTATGATTCAGTTCTCCTCCCTAATCTCAGGCAAAAGCTGCACGAGCTGAGAGTCCCGGCGAGGATTTGTCGCATCATTGGTAGCATTTTTACCAATCGCACCATTCAATTAAGAATACCAGGGGGTGACTCTGAACAAAGATCGGTCTGGAGAGGACTACCCCAAGGATCAGTTCTTAGTCCCCCATTATATAACATCTATACAGCTAACCTGCCCTCTTGCCTTAATTTCAACTGTAAAATCCTTCAGTATGCTGACGACTTTGCACTAATGGTCTGTGGCAATTCCATTCAGGATGCCGCTTTTTCGATGAATGTCTCTCTGGCCTCATTAAACCAATGGCTACTTGACAATGGTTTGTCTTTAAGTGCTCCAAAGAGTAAAGCTGTCATTTTTACACGCAAGCGGTACGCAATCTGTACCTCCAATAGATATTAACATTAATGGTCAAAGCATTCCAGTCGAAGATAAGGCCAGGTTTCTGGGAGTAACTCTAGACTCAAGACTGTCTGGGGTCGATCACATCAACAACACGGTCAAAAAATGTGAACGTTCTGTGTCGGTCCTTAAGGCTTTGGCTGGGGTATGGTGGGGAGCTCACCCCTACACCCTTAAACTGGTCTATAATGCGCTGACCAGAAGTGCTATGGATTACTGCAGCTACCTTCTTGAGCCCTGTAACAAAGAAGCGCTTAAACAATTAGATAGCATACAGTCCAAATGCCTAAGAATTGTCGTTGGGGCTATGAAATCATCTCCCATAAATGCGCTACAAGTGGAAAGTGCAGACCCACCCCTACACCTTAGGAGACAGTATTTGGCAGATCGCTTCCTAACTAAGGTATTTTCCCTCTCATCCCATCCCTTGATCCCAATTTTAGAACTAATTGACCTTTCCTTTAATAATTCTTCCTATTGGAACCATAAAGTGGTTCCCCTATTGTTAAATAGGTACAGAGAGCTTAAACAACTCTCCGCGCCTATTTGCCAATACCCTACTCTTCCGGTCTTCTCCGCCGCATACGAGGCGATTCATTTCGAACCAAAAGTCGTTTTGGGATTAGGTTTATCTAGGAATTCTCAAGACGCTAGACATGACTTTGAGTCAGCTGTCAAACGTTATTGGGAAGGATGGAATCTCTTTTTCACGGATGCTTCAAAATTCTCTGAAACCGAATGTACTGGTGTGGCAGTTTATTTTCAAAATTCCAAAATAGCTTTACTTTTTCAATGCCCACCAGAAGCATCAGTCTTTACAGGAGAGTGTATTGGTATTTTAGAAGCCATACACTATATTAAATCTCATCAGATAACAAGGTCAGTAATTTTCTCAGATTCCCGTAGTAGCGTTCAGGCCCTTAAACAAAATCAACTTCACAGTAAAATTAATAGTCAAATCATTATAGATATAAAGAACTTGTTATTTGATTGCTCCCAAAACGGCTTGGACATCGAGATAACCTGGATCCCCGGTCACTCGGGTATTGTTGGCAATGAGTGCGCTGATTCGTTAGCAAAGTATGCCACATCGAATCCGGTTGATCAAAAGCACTACGTAGCGCATAACTACGATTTGCGGAATGGTGCCAAACCCAAGTTATTTAACTCGTGGACTGAAACATGGAAGACGACTTCTAAAACCAAGGGCCTCTACTACGCTGCCATACAGCCTGAAATCCAGCGTAGGCCTTGGTTTATTAAATATCCTAAATTGTCGAAGAGAACTGTTTCGTCCCTCTGTAGACTCCGACTCGGACATTGTTGTAGCCCTGTGTTCCTGAACAAAATCCACATCCGGGATAATTCCCTGTGCGAGTGCGGCCTTGCGGATGGTACTTTAGACCATATTTTCTTCTGTTGCTCCCTAAATAATAAATCCTTTGACCTATATAATAAAATTCCCAAACTTAACATTCCCCTCCCAACCAACTTTCATACCCTCCTTTCCCACTTCTCCCCTAAACTAATCAACATTTTGGCCACATTCATTATCGAGAATGACTTAAAATTTTAATTAGTGCGTAACGTGTGTGTAAATAGTCTGTAAATAGTATAAACTAGTAGTGTTGTAGTGTGCTTGTAAATTAGATTATATGTTTTACTAACCCATGTGTTCGTTTCAGCTACACTAACACCTACCACGAAGTAAAACGGAAAGTTTGACGGACTGCCTCTCTGTGCTACCGTCACCACGTGACACTGGCAGAATAGTCGGAACCGGCTCAGTTGCCAAAAAAAAAAAAAAAAAAAAAAAAAAAAAAAAAAAAAAAAAAAAAAAAAAGTAATTTTTTTGACCAATAACACATCCTAGATCATATGGGTAGTGGTGAAGGCTCAACACGTGCTTTTGTCAGTGCTACGAATATTTTCGATTTTTGTGATCTTTTCTCGTTTAAAACTCGATCGAAAGTGTTCTGTGTCTGTGTTCTTGGTGTAAGGTTTGTTTTTTGTTGTAAGTGTCCTTCTTTTTAACAATAATTCGAGATGAACTCGAAAAAGCCCCCTGATCCTGACCCCCCTGATGAATTATTTGATCTCTCCCCCGGACTAACAATTACCCTCCCCCATGACATCGTAATAACCCCACAGGACCCGATTATGGATACGGATACCCCTAGTCGCAAGAGGGCCGCTAGTTCGCCCCCAGTTTCTTCCAATGTCAAACCCAAGATTGCGAAAAACGTATTAGGCAGGCTTTCTTACACAGCTAGAGACAATCCACCATATATTGTGAATGTTTCGCTCAAAGACGAACAAACCTCAGGCACTGTGCTACAACCTATCAAGTTTGGTATGTTTTTGACGATAAACAACGTGAATAACGTACGTCTCGATGGGATCAAACGTATAGGCAGAAATCGTGTGTCAGTTGAGTTCAAGTCGCACCAGGATGCAAACAGTTTTCTCAACAATAAAATTATTTCCCAACACAATTACATGGCTGCCATTCCACAATACAACATAACAAGAATGGGAATTGTTAGGGATATACCAGTTGAGTGGTCAGAAGAGGAAATCATTAAAAATATCCAGGTTCCAGAGGGATGTGGCTCGGTTATCAAAGCCAGAAGGATGAACCGGAAGGTGTCCTCTTCTGGTGTGACTGAGTGGAAGCCCACACAGACTGTTGTATTAACTTTTGACGGACAAATACTACCTAAGCGTGTGTACAGCTTCTATTCGGCTCTCCCAGTTGAGCGTTACACTTACCCAACGGTTCAGTGTTATCATTGTTGTCGCTATGGACATACCCGCACACTTTGCAGATCGAAACCTAGGTGTTTTAAGTGTGGTGAAGATCATCCAGGTGATGGATGTGAAGTCACCCGTGAATTGAGTTTCTGTGTTTCGTGTAGTGGCAACCATTTCGCAAATGACAGTGCTTGTCCTGAATTGGGCCGACAGAAGAGCATAAAAGCTCTGATGGCGGATAAATCGATCTCGTATGCGGAGGCAAGTCGGGTCTTCCCACCTGTTTCCAGATCATATGCTGAAGTCTCCAAGTCTTCCCCACGGAACAAAGTAACTGCAAATAAATCGCAATCTCAGTCCTCAAGTCCCATCCCAGTAACCCAAAATTCATACCGTAAAACGGTATTTTTGAAACCCAAACCCCATATCTCCCTTTCACCCGGTTATGATAGACAAGCTCACCTGAACCTCACCCAAAATTACTCCTTTTCCCCATCACAAAACGGCTGTGCCCTTCCAATGGAAGCTCCAGAGCCAATGCATCACAGACAGAATACCTCAACAAATATTTTAAATTTAATTACTGACATGCTAATGTCTGCTCTTGCAAACCCATCCCAAGCTATACCTGACCACGTTGCATCAAAATTGACCACTATCCTAAACTATATCCACAACATTCCATCCCCTGACATTTCTCCAGTGGAACGTGAGGAGTATTACTCCCAGAAAGCCTGATCTTTCTTTTTTAATTAATAAGTTTAAACCATCAATCTGCGGCATTGCTGAGACATGGCTCTTGCCTGGAAGCAATTTCAGGTTGCCGTGTTTTACCAGTGTACGCCATGATAGATCTGATGGATACGGAGGATGTGCCTTGCTCATCAATAGCAAGGTATCATTCTCTCAGATTCCTCTAACCTTTGTTGGCGATGACATAAATGTTGTTGCTGTGAAGGCTGAGGGTATAAATATTTTTTCTTTTTATATTGCGCACCCACAACTAGAATATCTTTCAGTAATTAGGAATTTATTATGCAGTGTTAGCGGTCCAATGCTTGTCATGGGTGATTTTAATTGTCACCATTATCGTTGGGGATCAGATACTTGTGATAACTTTGGCATTGGCTTGCTGGATATATTGGATGAACTCAATCTTTCCCTTATCAACGATGGCAGTGCTACGCGTAGATCTGCACCTGGTCAGAATAATAGCTGCATTGATTTAACATTCTGCTCATCCAATATAGCTAGCCTTCTCATTTGGCGTCGCTTGGATATGACCTATGGAAGTGATCACTACCCCATCATAATTGAATTTCCTACCAAGAATATCCCTTTTAAAGTTTCCCCCCCTCTTTTAAAACACCAATTGAACTCTGCAGACTGGGATTTATATGCTAAAATTCTGGACCTAAGAATATCTTCCCTTCCAGAAGTTAACAGGGATAACGCCCAGGATTGTTTCTTGTCCTTCTCCTCCACCATTGCCTCCACTGCTGATGATTGCTTCCCGTCCAAAAAACCCCATTCTGGTAAACTTCCTTCCCCGCCATGGTGGGATAGGGAATGCACTAACATGGTCAAGGCCAGGAATGAGGCTGAAAAGACAGTCAACGGCAATATGAACCTGGATAACCTTATTGCCTTCAAACGGATACTAGCTAAGTCCAGGAAATTCCTTAAAAGGAAAAAACGCGAAGGTTGGTCAAAATATTGTAGTTCGCTGAGTCCGTCCACCCCGGTTTCCGTGGTTTGGCGAAAGGTGAGACGTTTTAGGAGCAGTTTAGCACCTGCCTCCTCCTCTAACAACCTCACGGAAGAACTGGGACACCAGTTTTTCTCAAAAATCGCTCCAGCTTATGTTCCAAGTGTTGATGAAACCAGTGTTGACATTTATGATGCAGACAACATTGACGAACCAATGAACATGCCTTTTAGCTTGGAGGAGCTAAAAACTGTGCTATCCCACGTCAAGGACTCCGCGCCGGGAGTGGATGGATTCCCGTACTCCTTTATTTCTAAAGCTGGTCCAAAAACTCACAAATATTACCTGGACCTGGCTAATTTCTGTTTTATTTCTGGCTACATTCCCACAGAGTGGAAGGTTCAAGTTGTCATTCCGATCCTAAAACCAGGCAAAGATCCTAGTGATCATTGCTCATACAGACCTATTGCCTTATCGTCCATACTCATCAAACTTTTGGAACACTTAATTAAAAATCGATTAGTGTGGTTGGTGGAAAACAGGAAACTGCTCCCAACGACTCAATTCGGCTTTAGGAAAGGTCTGGGCACAGCTGATAGTGTGGGTATCCTCACGTCAGAGGTCCGGCTGGCCCTTAGTAGGAATGAGTCTGTGGTTGCTGTCTTTCTGGATATATCAGCTGCCTATGATTCGGTTCTCCTCCCTAATCTCAGGCAAAAGCTGCATGAGCTGAGAGTCCCGGCTAGGATTTGTCGTATTATTGGTAGCATTTTTACCAATCGCACAATTCAATTGAGAATACCAGGGGGTGACTCTGAACAAAGATCGGCCTGGAGAGGATTACCCCAAGGATCAGTTCTCAGTCCCCCATTATATAACATTTATACAGCCAACTTGCCCTCTTCCCTTAATTTTGACTGTAAAATCCTTCAGTATGCTGACGATATTGCACTAATGGTATGTGGCAGTTCCATTCAGGATGCCGCTCTTTCGATGAATGTCTCTCTGGCCTCATTAAACCAATGGCTGCTTGACAATGGTTTGTCCTTAAGTGCTCCAAAGAGTAAAGCTGTCATTTTTACACGCAAGCGTTCTGTGCCTCCAATAGATATTAACATCAATGGTCAAAGCATTCCGGTCGAAGATAAGGCTAGGTTTCTGGGAGTAACATTAGACTCAAGATTGTCTGGGGTCGACCACATCAACAACACGGTCAAAAAATGTGAACGTTCTGTGTCGATCCTTAAGGCTTTGGCTGGGGTATGGTGGGGAGCTCACCCCTACACCCTTAAACTGGTCTATAATGCGCTGACCAGAAGTGCTATGGATTACTGCAGCTATCTTCTTGAGCCCTGTAACAAAGAAGCGCTTAAACAATTAGACAGCATCCAGTCTAAATGCCTAAGAATTGTAGTTGGGGCTATGAAATCATCTCCCATAAATGCGCTGCAAGTGGAATGTGCAGACCCACCCCTACACCTTAGGAGACAGTACTTGGCAGATCGCTTCCTAACTAAGGTATTTTCCCTCTCATCCCATCCCTTGCTTCCAATTTTAGAACTAATTGACCTCTCTTTTAATAATTCTTCCTATTGGAACCATAAAGTGGTTCCCCTATTGTTAAATAGGTACAGAGAGCTTAAACAACTCTCTGCGCCTATTTGCCAATACCCTACTCTTCCGGTCTTCTCCGCCGCATACGAGGCGATTCATTTCGAACCAAAAGTCGTTTTGGGATTAGGTTTATCTAGGAACTCTCAAGACGCTAGACATGACTTTGAGTCAGCTGTCAAGCGTTATTGGGAAGGATGGAATCTCTTTTTCACGGATGCTTCAAAATTCTCTGAAACCGAATGTACTGGTGTGGCAGTTTATTTTCAAAATTCCAAAATAGCTTTACTTTTTCAATGCCCACCAGAAGCATCAGTCTTTACAGGAGAGTGTATTGGTATTTTAGAAGCCATACACTATATTAAATCTCATCAGATAACAAGGTCAGTCATTTTCTCAGATTCCCGTAGTAGCATTCAGGCCCTTAAACAAAATCAACTTCACAGTAAAATTAATAGTCAAATCATTATAGATATAAAGAACTTGTTATTTGATTGCTCCCAAAACGGCTTGGACATTGAGATAACCTGGATCCCCGGTCACTCGGGTATTGTTGGCAATGAGTGCGCTGATTCGTTAGCAAAGTATGCCACATCGAATCCGGTTGATCAAAAGCACTACGTAGCGCATAACTACGATTTGCGGAATGGTGCCAAACCCAAGTTATTTAACTCGTGGACTGAAACATGGAAGACGACTTCTAAAACCAAGGGCCTCTACTACGCTGCCATACAGCCTGAAATCCAGCGTAGGCCTTGGTTTTTTAAATATCCTAAATTGTCGAAGAGAACTGTTTCGTCCCTCTGTAGACTCCGACTCGGACATTGTTGTAGCCCTGTGTTCCTGAACAAAATCCATGTCCGGGATAATTCCCTGTGCGAGTGCGGCCTTGCGGATGGTACTTTAGACCATATTTTCTTCTGTTGCTCCCTAAATAATAAATCCTTTGACCTATATAATAAAATTCCCAAACTTAACATTCCCCTCCCAACCAAATTTCATACCCTCCTTTCCCACTTCTCCCCTAAACTAATCAACATTTTGGCCACATTCAT
Organism: Ceramica pisi; assembly: GCA_963859965.1. Classification (NCBI taxonomy): domain Eukaryota; kingdom Metazoa; phylum Arthropoda; class Insecta; order Lepidoptera; family Noctuidae; genus Ceramica; species Ceramica pisi. The sequence continues at coordinate 870,094 of OY982537.1, read as the reverse complement.
AAACGAGAATGACTTAAAATTTTAATTAGTGCGTAACGTGTGTGTAAATAGTCTGTATATAGTATAAACTAGTAGTGTTGTAGTGTGCTTGTAAATTAGACTATATGTTTTACTAACCCATGTGTTCGTTTCAGCTATACTAACACCTACCACGAAGTAAACTGAAAAAAAGTTTGACGGACTGCCTCTCTGTGCTACCGTCACCACGTGACACTGGCAGAATAGTCGGAACCGGCTCAGTTGCCATAAAAAAAAAAAAAAAAAAAAAAAAAACACATCCTATTTATTTATGTAGCATATGTGGATATGTTTATCTTACGAAGTCTTGAGGTATTTTGTACTTAAGCCTTCTGGCCCCTGTTCCATCCATAAGGTGGCTTGCCAAGATGTTTGGGTGACGCGTAATTCGCTCCTTATATGACTGGATGTGGTTCTTAACTTCTTCTTTGACTGAGGGAATCGTCAGATCACGGTGTAGAGCCTCATTTGGGACATACCAAGGCGCGTTTGTGATAATTCTTAGTATCTTGTTCTGAAACCGCTGTATGATTTCAATGTTGGAGTGTGATGCTGTTCCCCACAGCTGGATGCCATAGGTCCAAATAGGCTTGATTATAGTTTTGTATAAGAGGGTTTTATTTTGCAGGTGAAGCTGTGAATTCCGGCCAATTATCCAGTAGTAGTTTCTCAATGTTAGTCCAAGCTGTTTGCGTTTCGTGAAAATGTGCTTTTTCCATGTAAGGCGTCTGTCGAGGTATAGACCAAGGTATTTAACATGTTCAGCTTGAGGAACTAAGATATTGTTGAGTCGTACCGGTGGACAAGTATCCTTTCTTTTAGTGAATGTGACATTTACTGACTTAGTCTCATTGGCTTTTATCCTCCATTTCTTGAGCCAGATGGCTATGTCGTCCAAACAGGTCTGTAGCATATCTGTTGCTACTTTGTGGTCACTATGAGACACCAGAATAGCTGTGTCATCCGCGAACGTTCCTGTAGTCGCTAGATTTGATATTGGTAAGTCAGCAGTATGAAGCAAATATAAAATCGGCCCAAGTACACTTCCCTGCGGAACTCCAGCAGAAATAGGATATAGTTTTGAAGAAGCTTCGCCACTTTGCACGAAAAAATATCTGCCCTTTAAGTATGATTTCAAAATTAGGAAGATGTCCCTTGGGAAACTAGTTTTAATTTTGTACAGGAGTCCCTCGTGCCAAACTCTATCAAATGCTTGAGAAATGTCAAGGAATGCAGCTGCACAATATTCTTTATTTTCAAACGTACTATGAATTTTAGCAACCAGCCTGTGGACTTGATCTATTGTGCCATGTCTCTGTCGGAACCCAAATTGATGGTCGGGTATTAAGTTTTTCCTGGATTATTGGCAGTATCCGCGATAGGAGGAGCGATTCAAAAATTTTTGAAGCTGTTGGGAGCAGACTTATAGGTCGGTATGACTTCGGATCTTCAGGTGGCTTTCCTGGTTTCGAAACCATTAATATTTTAGCTGTCTTCCATTGAGGGGGAACAAAGTGAAGTCTTGACATAGCATTGTAAATGGATAACAAGAAGTTCAGTCCGGAATCCGAAGTTGTCGTAGGATCATACCGGTTATCAGATCATAGCCCGGGGCTTTTTTAGGTTTTACGTTATTTATAGCTCTAACTAGTTCCTGCTTCGTAAACTTTCTGATAGGGCTTTTAGATGTATCACAATCTAGCTGTATTTCACGAACAACTTTTACTTTGTGGTCTGGAGGCCCTTCATAGGGGTGGGGCTGAAAAACATATTTTAAGTGTTCGGCGAATGTTATACATTTTTCCACGTTACTTCGAGCCCAGCTCCCGTCGGGTTGCCAAAGTGGAGGTGACGCTGTTTTGGGTCGTTTTAGTTTTCTCGTGGCTTTCCATAGTGAATAGTCAGTGGCAGCTGTAGAATCCAGATTACTCAGACAAGATTTTGAATTATAAACTAGAGGAGCAGGAGTCTATGGAAGCTTTTTATGCAAAAAGAAATTCAAAATTGGAATAATTAGTTATTCTATCTTTTTAATTTGTTTTTTTTTTTAATATTTTTGTGATTATGGCTGTTGTGCCACTCTTTGGTAGTTTTGTGTCATTTGTTTTAATTATTATCATGTTTTATTTAGTTTTAAAACTTGCTGTGATCAATGTGTGATTAGATTTATATTAGATAAGTGTACAATTCAATTGCATTTATTATGTCTTTTAATGTTGAATTTAAACTGCGAGAATGTTCAATTAGGTAACCCAAAACATTCTTAATTTCTATGTGAGAAAACCATCAACCTATAACAAAGAGTTACACTCTTATTTTATAATTAAAATTTATATAGGCATCCATTACATCCATTTCCTGACTCATTACAATGTTGTTTTATCTAAGGATTTAAAGTGTACTTCCAAGTATTAAAGTTCCAATTTGCCTATTTCATTGTTTAGAAAAAGAGTTAACACTCTCAGACACAATCATGACTGTATGCTAAGCTATTATTTTAATAGAGGTCTAGTTAGCATCACATTCTTTCAAACTAGGTATAAATCATTTAGAATTTAGATTTGAAACATACTCAATGTAGTCTGTATACATATTATCTATAAAATCTATATTAGAACTGGAGTATTTTCCATAACTACGACAATACCTTGTACATAGTAATCTAATTGTTTCTGTCTTATTAGACAGAAAAGTATTATAAATACTCATTGTAATTTTGCCAAAATGTAGGACATAAGGAAATAAAAACCAACTCAGAAAAAATATTGTTTTATTATTAGTTTATTACAAACAATTATGATAACACACATACATTAGGTACTTACATACTGGTTCTAAATTATCAAGTGGTCTACACTTGCCAAAATTCTTGTTATTTACAAATTGAAATTAATGAATGGCTGAAGAATTAAAACAAACATTTTTGGTTTGATTTTAGTTGCAAAGAGAATTTACTTAGTTCAATTGTTTCGATTTTTTTCTTTTTTCACAACTAAATCTTGAAGTTATCAATTTTGATCTTATATTTTATGAATTATGATGTTATATTTGGCTAGGCACTGACAGCCAGAGGCAACCCAGGCTAAAAGACCAGGCTCTATTTTTTTTTGTCAAATAAGATTATCAAATCATTTATTTGCATACCAAAGGTTTATCACAATTTATTTCAACAGATTGTCACAGACCAGTGATCAGGTATACTGGGGCTTATATATTTTCTAGTTACAATAATACTTTAGTTCCTTACAGCCTGATATTACTAAGGAACTTTGGGCAGTGAATAAAAAAATAATGGTTATGTTAATGTAACCTATAGACTGTATAAAAATGGAAATTATTCACTTGCAAATTGCATTATCATCTTACAACATTTTCAGTTATTACTAATATTCCGTCAATGTGTTTCTTTTTACATGGTATTTAAATTTTTCATGTCTGCTTACCCTTCAGGAAAAAACTGATGACTGACACTCATACAATTTACAATTACATAGAAAAATTACAGTAAAACGTTCAACAAACTTTATATAAAGTTTTTCATCACAAGTTACAAGTTTTTTTTTCCTTTTGGGTAAACATGACCCAGAACACAACATTATTTTACTTTTACTTAGCATTACATTTCTTATTTCATAAAAATAACAGATTAGAAATCACCATTACAAATTATTAGAAAAACATCCTTACTATTTTCTTCTGAGATTTGATCATTTTTCATTCATTTGTAATATTCCTTCATTTGGAAAATATTAAAGAGTCCAAAAACAAGATTGCAATAATGGTTACATAGATATCACATAGTTTGGTTATCAAAATCCCAAACTACTATAGTTATTTATCACCAACAAACAGTAAAATACACTCACATTTGGTCCATCTTGATTGCATACCACACAATTTGACTATCCTGGTGCATAAGCACTGAGTTCCAAGACCAATGTCTTGTGAACAATCACTGAGCTTCTTCTGCTCCGTCCCCCTCTGCCAGAGCTGTTCTGGCCAGGTTGCGGGCCAATGCTAGGCGGAGGAGGTCAGCTTTCTCTCCATCTAAAGTTGAGGAACGGAGCTCCAGGCACAGCATGATCTCGTATGTGTCGTTTGATGTGAAGACAGGTTCATCGGATTCGAGAAGTGGTAGTGTGTCTAGGAGTAGGGTTTCCCAGAAGCTAGAAAATATTACAAATATTGTTAAAAAACTCTGTAATTTCTTCCAGAACCTAAGTTTAAATGGGGTTCTGAAGCTTTAGTTACAAGCTGTATAGGGACAAATGGCATTGCCAAAATTTTTTTTAAACTCAATTTGAATTTTCAGCATCTTATGTAATTAATTAAAAATAAGTATTCATTACTTTTTTAAAGTGATAATGTAAAGATACTCACTATTCAGGTGCAATTTTCGATGTTATCAAAGAGACTAGTAGCTGAGCAGCTTTCTTGAATTCTCTTGTTTTGTACAATCTGTGGAAATCACAGTATTTACCTGCAACAAAATACATTTACAATAAGATCTGAGAGATGGGTATCCAATGTTAAGGCGTTTTCCTAATACTGAACGATCATCGCATAAATACACGATCGTAGAGTCGTCGCGAGATCGATTTTGCCATACAAATGATGTATGGCAAAAACGATCTCGCGTCGACTCTCCAACAGGGGTTGCTTTTCAGTTTATTGTAACAAATTAATACGGTGATTATTTTTCAATTAGGGGGACGACTAACAATGGGTCTGTGGTAGTGGCAACAGGTTTATCAGAAACTAGCAAATTTAAATAGCAATCTACTACCTTGTTACCTAGGAACAGCAGCGTATCGGACAGCAGCATGGCGGAGCCGGCGGTGAGCAGCAGGTCCTGCGCGGGCAGCGCCTGCGTGGCGCCGTAGTGCGCCAGCGCGGCGTGCGCGGCGCGTGTGACGGCCGGCATGCGGCAGTAAAGCTACATACTATATGTTACCTAGGAACAGCAGCGTATCGGACAGCAGCATGGCGGAGCCGGCGGTGAGCAGCAGGTCCTGCGCGGGCAGCGCCTGCGTGGCGCCGTAGTGCGCCAGCGCGGCGTGCGCGGCGCGTGTGACGGCCGGCATGCGGCAGTAAAGCTACATACTATATGTTACCTAGGAACAGCAGCGTATCGGACAGCAGCATGGCGGAGCCGGCGGTGAGCAGCAGGTCCTGCGCGGGCAGCGCCTGCGTGGCGCCGTAGTGCGCCAGCGCGGCGTGCGCGGCGCGTGTGACGGCCGGCATGCGGCAGTAAAGCTACATACTATATGTTACCTAGGAACAGCAGCGTATCGGACAGCAGCATGGCGGAGCCGGCGGTGAGCAGCAGGTCCTGCGCGGGCAGCGCCTGCGTGGCGCCGTAGTGCGCCAGCGCGGCGTGCGCGGCGCGTGTGACGGCCGGCGCTGAGCGCGCGCGCACGGCCCACGCCAGCGCGCCGCCCGCGCGCGCCGCCGACAGGTGCCGCGCCGACATGCAGCTGCACACTGACGCCGCTGGAATTAAGGACGGTGTTACTTACAATACCACGCTACATTGTATAACATTAAAACGGTGACACGGTTACCGACAGCCCGAAGGATCGTCAAACTAAAGTGACAGACAGTTCTGTGAGCAATGGGCAGGGCACATTACTCACAGAACTGTCTGCCACTGTTCTAATGTGAAATCTTCGCACTTACCAACTCCCACCAAGCCATGCTTCTTGGCTTCAGCAATGATTCTCATAGCCTTAGCCTCAGTATCCACCGGCATCCTCTCGAGAATGAGCTCGGCTCTCCGCAGTCCCTCGGGAGGACAAGAGGCCAGGTAGGAGAGCCCTACGGACCAGAGGGACTTGTGCTCCATGAGGAGACAACCATATTCTAGGATTAAACTGTCGCGGAGACGGGAGGTGACGCTGAAAATAGGGAAGAAAATAATGTTATAACTATGCAGGTGACTGCTATACTACAATTTTAAATGATTAGTTTTTCTAGCTATAAGGATGTTCTTTTTGTATTGCCATTTTTTTGTTGTGTTAATTGATTATTCATAATTATTTCTTTCTTAAAATAATCATGTGGTTTCAATTTTAACCCTAACGAGCCTAATAGTTTTAGTGTATGTTTCATGCCTTATTAGTTTGACTCACTTGGTCTGGTGCTTATCCATGATGCTCAGTTTGCCGCAGTGGTACAGAATGTCTGTGAGATGCGTCGCGAACCAGCCGTTGTCAGATATCTGTTGAATTTCGTGGATCACCTGTAAAACGTGCGATGTTAGTCACCACTTCAAACCAACAACTCTCTAGTCGATTTTTAAACTACTTATATGAGGTTTGACTGAATTTTAGTATTGTAATCAGTCAGACAAGGCTATGTCCTGGGGCTGTGGGGCAGGTCCTACGCCTACGGCTAAGCCCGCTCCGAGGATCAAGTTATGGTCTTACCCTAATCTCCATTTTTAACCGACTTCCCAAAAAGGAGGAGGTTATCAATTCGGTTGTATGTATTTTTTTATTTTTTTTATTAAAACCAGGGTGGCATGTTTTCATCATCATTTCACCAAAATACATAAATGGTTGTAGGCCTCCACCAAGTGTCGCCACATCGACTGTCCTGTGAGTCGCGCTTTCAGCGGATTCCTGCGGCCTTCGACATTGTTGGCCTTCCAACGCCTTAACTTCAGCAACATCAGAATCTTTTGAACCAATCCAGTACATATTCAGTATATGCCAGAGACGAGCAAAAAGATCTGACATCACACAAATCCTGCATCGCAGTATCAGAGTTTGTTGTGCAGTTATTATACAACTGATCAAATACCAACTATTGGGCAGTTACCCACAAGACAACAACCATCTGGTCAGAAGATCCTCCCTTTCCAATATAACTTTGCGGTACTTTATACCTTATTCCGAATACCTCTTAAGTATTATAGGGTTTTTAGTAGAACATTAGAACTACCTGATGCAGATCTCCTTCAAGCAGCGCGCGCACCATATCGTCGAGATGCGAGCGCGGCTGCGGCGCCATGCCGGCGCAGGCGGAGGCGGCGGCGCCCAGCTCGTGGCGCCGCGCCCAGGGCGCCGTGAACATGACCCAGCCGCCCAGGAGGTCGAACCACGACGAGTACTTGCCGCGGATCGACTCGAATGCACCGTAGTCGCCGATTATTATCTGGGGGAGAAAGAATGGTTAGAGATTTGCGATTAAACTGGCTAGACTGAAGGGATCAACTATATTGCGGTCAGCTTCCAGTCTAACTGGATTCAAAACTTCCATAACCCATAAACAGGGTAACACGACAGCCCTTGCAAGAATCATGTCAGATTTTCTGGCTTCAGACTAACCATGAGAAGTATAATGTAATATTTTCTGGATATTTTAATTGCAGTTTTCAAGACTATAGTATCTACATTGCCAAGGGAGAGTCCAAGAAAATTTTAAAATTTCATGATGTTTTATTTCAATTTTGGGTTAAGATCAATCTAGTGAAACATGATGCTCTAACTTTTAGTTTTTAGAATATTCTTATTTTTCCAACTATATTGGGATTGGCTTCCAGTCAAACCAGATTCAGCTGAATACCAGTACTTTATATGGAGCGACTGCCTATGTATCGGACCTCCACATTTAGTGACTGGGTAACCTGTACTTCTTAGCGGTCCTTCTGACAATTTATAGTTTGGATCATTAATTTGTCAGTTCAAGCAAGGAAAAGATGACCATTACCCTCATAATAAGCTCCAGGTTAGGTTGTAAAGCCAGCACACGGCTGCTGAGCTTAGACCTGCACTCCGCCTGCCAATGCTTCCAGGATATTGTGAATTCCCCTGTTGATATGCCTCCATACACCTGCAATTACAAACATGAGTTCTTTTTTATTCAATTGGGTATAATATAAGTATACTGGCATTAGCTTCTTATTTGTTGAATAATTTTTCAACAGCCCATGTGGCCGTGTGGTTTAGGCGAATGCCTTGTGACCCAGTGGTTGTGGGGTCGATTCCCTAGGGAAGCATGCTTTATAAAGTTGTTTCCAGTTTGCCTAGGACATTGCAGGCTTGAATCACTTGATTGGCGGATAATTCATTTCATTCATCAGATGATTCCATGCTTCAGAAGGCACTTAATAAGCCGGTGGTCCCGGCTGCCAAATGGCGATCGTTAAACCATGTCAGAGGACTTTGAAATCCTTAACCTTACTACCCACACAATAAGAAGAGGAAGACAGCCAATGACATTTTTAATTGTATTAAAATTATGACAAATAACTAAATTATGGTAGTTGTCTACAAACTCAATATTCATAATGAGTTGTAAAAGAGAACAAATAACTATATGAAATAAAAAAATTAAATAAAAATTTGAAATCAAATTAATTAGATTAGTAAGCTACTAAACTAAAGTTTAAAAGAGTGTCCTTGGAGTTTCTTGCACGTTCTTCTCCACAGGATCTACTCTTTGGAACGTGCAACGTCTCTGGAGGCGGGGTTGGTGGGTGTGTTATGTTGGAGAACAACCTGCTGCTCTTGTCATTAGCGTGGTAACTGGTCTATTTGAAATAAAGGATTTTGTATTTGTATTTGTATTTGTAAAACCACAAAAAACTTACACTGTAAACTGGCATACTCCTCAAAGAGTTATCAACCAGCTTGAATTCATTACTGTCTGTAGCAGAATGTAGTTTCAGCAGAGCCCTCGCTACATCCACGCGACCTTGTACCACCATGCCCAATACAGTGTCCCAGTAATCTGGTTGCTCTTCTGACCCCCTCTCACAAGCATCTAACAGTCGGGCAGCAGTCTGCTCGTGACATGGAAAGTGGAACCGCACCCATTCCAACAAATACGGTAAAACAATGTCTCCCGGAACATTGTCTATGTACATAATCTCACATAAATGCCAAATACATTCTATGGAATAGAATATTGTTATGTAGGATAGCAAGTTGTTCTTCTCTATACCGTTTTCTTCAGTGGAGGCAGCTTCCTGAAGGTTTTCTATACACACTCGGATGATTGAGCGAAACTGGCGGGAGAGTTTGAGAAATTCAACATGATTATCTGAAAGTTTGGCAGCTTCAGCAGCTTTTTGTAATGATAGGTATGTTCCATTCGACTCGTTGACTAATTTTCTGAGGATTGGGGTGAAAAGGAGAATATCTTGGCGGGTGTTTAGCAGCTTGTCATCTGTTTTCGTTGTGTTTGTTGATGTTTTGTTGACTATTTGGCTTCGTGGGTATATTGTAAACTTGTTTCCTCGCCCCCACGCACATCCCACATTTTTTTTAAAGCATTTGTCTGGTAGAATCTGTAAATAAATAAATTTATGTTTACAGTGCTATAGATATGTACTCAGATTTAATTAGTTTAGACCTGTAGTCAATATAATGTTTACGATCTGGGTCAGTGGGTCGTCTTAGGGGCGGATTTCTGGAATGTTTACTACCAGTAACATGATGAGTCCTCGTTAGGATCTCACTTTTTACTATGCAAACATGAGCAGAACTTTAGGCGGCACCAAAAACAAGACGGTTAAATACTGGGGAAATCTCTTACCACTACGGATACCATATCAACGGGCTGACGAAGAATCAGGGCAATAATCAATATAATATACAACAAGCATATTCACATAGTTTTTGTGTTTTTAATCTAATTCAAGAACAAACATAACCTAAATGTTTTCAAATTCTACTTACAAATGTTTTTACTGCTTCTGTTACTTTCCCATGTGAAGGGTCTGCAGAAAAACTTGAGGTATTCATATTTTCACTAAAAGAAATCCTTATAATTGTTTGAAATTCTTAAAACTTTTCAGAAAGACCGTTTCATTTCGTTCAACCTTTCAGATTTCATTTCAGTCACACTGTCACAGAACCACACAAACACAGACAGTGTTGCCCAGTGTTGCCAGGGCCCTTGAGTCGTAAGTTACTTTTCGATTCCTAAAATGTTACATTTTTGCTCCAAATGTTACATTATTGAATTGTTTTAACAGACTTCCCAAAAAAGGAGCAGGTTCTCAATTCGTTTTATCTGAAAGGATATACTTACAGATTGGTCCCATTTAAATTTTATCAAAATCGGTTACGAACTTTGGATTTTAAATCGGAATAGCTGGAATTCGTCTACTTAGATGATGGTTTTATGTCATCCAAGTAATTGAAATAGCGTATTTTGCTTTTTTGCGATTTTGCAGTGGTGTTGTTAGTAGGTACCACTAAAAAGTGAAAAATAAAAAACATTTTACAAAAAAATACAACTGACTCCAAAAAAAAACACTACAAAGTAAAAAATAACTTTCGGAAGTCGGTGTCAAATTACGAAGAAACTAACAAAAACACCGACTTCCGAAATTAAAGTTATTTTTTACTTTGTAGTGGCGAAATATAATAGAATCTATGATGTGTAATGGTGTATTTAACCTTAGGATAAAACTTTGTCATCTCTCTATGTTGTGTATTAAATACTGGTGATCTCTTTCTTACGGGCCCTTCATTATTTTTTTTTCTATTCTTTTTTTCTTCAATCACGAATTTGAGACAAAAAAATCATCGCATTCGCCAACCTAAACCTGGCATCAGTTTTATTTTTAATATTGTAATGTAATACTCGTTGAGGTTTCAATCACAGTTATTTGTTTCTGTTTAGATATTTTACTTGTTTGCATCTGCAATTAAGGCGAGGTTGCAGTACTGTGTGTTTTGACGAACAACAGCGACTGTCCGGCGAGCAAAATAATGCATAAATTTTGATTGTTTTTTCTTCTTGGCGAAAACTGATAAAGAAATAATACAATATGGTTTCAACATTTACTTCAAAATAAAAAGCTCTATCTATTGATATAACTTTCGTGATAAAATCTCTTAGCAGTACACGTTTAAAATTGTAATTTAGTGTCATGTTTGATAAAAAAAGTATCGAGCCAATCATTCTAAATCACGTTTCTATATTTACGATTTACTTGAGGGTATGTTCAATTTTATGTAATGATTTTTATTTATTAAAAAACTCACAATTAATTAGATTTTCAGACGTTCAAAAATCTTAAAAAGTACTGCAACCCCGCCTTAAATACAGATGTTGTATTTTTATTAGTAAACTAGCTGACCCGTGCAACGTCGTCTGCGTAACATTTTTCATTACTGCTCCACTCCTATTGGTCTTAGCGTGATGATATATAGCCTATAGCCTTCCTCGATAAATGGGCTATCTAACACTGAAAGAATTTTTCAAATCGGACCCGTGGTTCCTGAGATTAGCGCGTTCAACCAAACAAACAAACAAACAAAGTCTTCTGCTTTATAATATTAGTATAGATAATAGTATAGAAGTTGCAAACTTTGACATGCAGTTTGCCAACAAAATAAAATTTTAGTTCGAAATAAATGTATTCATCAGAACTTCACTCACGGACATAATACAACAAAATGCAAGGAAACAAAACAAATCACAATCAGTCATTTCTGGTAGCTACGAAAGCGCGTAAGGCGGGAACTTGCGAAGTACGAAAAGTGCGCGCACACGCTCAAGCAAAATCAAGTTTTAAATCATAGACGTTACGATTGATTTTGTCGTGGCGCTTTCCGTTCAGACCCACCATCTCTGAGTGTAATATGGAGTGAAATACTTTCTAGATGCGCAGTTTTAGGTGCGTTCAATTTTGATGCGTTAATTGAATTGCGTTCGTAAACTGTTTGCAATAAAAATCTAGTGATATAAATCTAGTTGTTCTCAAAAGTTACGGAAATTGCCTTAAATACCAAAATTACTTACATGTTACGCGAGGGGGTCAAAAGTTACGAAAAATGTAAGAAATGTAACCTTCTGGCAACACTGGTGTTGCCCCCCGCTAGGATAATTGTGTTCTGTGGTGTTGCCGCTTAGGGAAAAATAAAGTCACCAAACGTCTACCAAAATGTCACTAGATTGGGGGAAAAATTAAATTAAAAAAGTCACTAGAAATCACTAAATTAACTGATTAAAAGTAATTAAAAAACTAAATGAAAATCAACGAACAATAATTTGAATTAACCAAAAACACTGTTAAATTAATTAGTTGTATTCAATCTTCATCTATTAACACTGTATCATTTTCGTCCAGCATGGTGGAAGTGGACGGTTGCTCTGTAGTTGCCGTGGAAGTCGAAGCTTGCGGTTGTAATATGGAAGTAGATGGCACAGTATTCTTATTTATGTTAGGTTTTCATCATTTGGGACAAGACTTCACTGGGTAAAACAACTTTTGCAGGTTTCTTTTCAACATTTTAGCTGATTCCGTATCATTCGTATTGAATTCAGAGTTGTTGTTGCTATCTATTTCGTAGTTTTGATTTAACAGTGATCTCAATTTCGTCCTCATTAAAGCTAAGTTCAACACACAGTGCACGTCACCGTTAGGTCTTAATAACTACACAATTTTCTGGCTAATTAAATATAACAAGATAAATAATATGTACTGTTGTGTTGATCATGAAAAAGTCGCTAAAAGTCACCAGACTATTTTTTGTCACTGAATCGTGAAAAAAAGTCACCATAAACATCAAAAACTCACTAGATCTAGCGACAAAGTCACTGAAACGGCAACACTGCAGAACACAATTATCCTAGCGGCACACAGAACACAATAATCAGTGTTGCCAGGGCCCTTGAGTCGTAAGTTACGTTTCGTTTCCTAAAATGTTACATTTTTGCTCCAAAAGTTACATTATTGTATTTTTTTTTATTTACGAGTTTTTGGGGTCGGCGGGGAAAATGGCTGAATATTATGGAATCTATGATGTGTAATGGTGTATTTAACCTTAGGATAAAACTTTGTCATCTCTCTTTATTGTGTACTAGCTGACCCACGCAACTTCGTCTGCGTCACATTTTCCATGAATTCTCGGCTCCTTTTAGTCTTAGCGTGATGATATGTAGCCTATATCCTTCCTCGATACATGGGCTATCTAATACTGAAAGAATTTTTCAAATCGGACCAGTAGTTCCTGAGATTACCCTCTAAATACAAACTTACAAACAAATGTTACCTCTTTATAATATTATAGTATAGATTAAATGCTGGTGATCTCTTTCTTATGGGCCTTCATTAATTTTTGTTCTATTCTTTTTTTCTTCAATCACGAATTTGAGACAAAAAAATCATCGAATTCGCCAACCTGAACCTGGCATCAGTTTTTTATTTAATACTAGCTGACCCGCGCTACTTCGTCTGCGACACATTTTCCATTATTGCTCCGCTCCTATTTGTCTTAGCGTGATGATATATAGCCTATAGCATTCCTCGATAAATGGGCTATCTAACACTGAAAGAATTTTTCAAATCGGACCAGCAGTTCCTGAGATTACCCCCTACATACAAACTTACAAACAAATTTTACCCCTAAAACAGTATAGATAGGTAATAAAATTCTTTATTTGGCGTATGCTTAAATTATTGATAACTAGCTGTCCCCTGCGGCTTCAGTCCCGTCAACTGGCAACTTTCTTATTTTTTTCTTTCTTTTTCAATAACAAACACAACAAAAAAATAATCAGCGAAATCGGTCCAGCTGAAAGACAACTGACATCCAGATTTCTTTGCTTTTCACTCTGTCTGCAAAATGTTTACGTCCCATTTTCAAGCATTGAAGATTGCCAGCGTGTTATAAGTCTGTTACTACTGTACGCGCTACTAGCGCCAGTGGCGTGAGTTTTTATGTTACTAGTAAACTAAAAAAAATGCTATTACAAAAATAGTTTACGTTCTATAGTTGCTAATTGAGAAACTTTCAATGATGTGTTTGTAACTTTAAATACTATACTACTGCAGATTTATCTTGTGCTACAAATAAAAACGGAAAACTTTTAAAGGTAATTTTTGTTGCTTAATTTATGATAATTTTGTATCAATCAAGTAAAATTATGACCGGATGACCTGTTGGAGGACATGTTGATTTTGTCACGAATAAAAACGATATTTGTCAATTCGTCAAAAACTGTTTTGTTTAGACGAAAAATTAACAAAATTCTACAGTAAATCGTGGTGTTGTGTAAAGTGATAACAGTATAATGTAACATATATATTTACGTAAATAAGTCTGACTGAGGGATAAACATTCATTACAACGTCAATCCTTGTTATTTGGTAAGTTTTTGATATTGCACCAATGTTTGCCCGTCACTAACTTTCTATGTAGCGAATGCTGACTGTGTGACTGTGCAAGTTAGACCTGCACTGGCTGCATCAGCGTAGCCCGTAGTTAGTAAGTGTAGCGCGCCTGGGCTGACGTAGCGCGCCGTTGTCGTATTTAGGCCGCGATTAGCAAGTTTATCGGATATGAGTGTTGTGTATTTGCGAATTGGGTGGTTGTTTTGTGACGTCACGTGTATGCAAGTTGGATATTCTTCGTGGTAACGTTGCCTTTGATATGATAAACATTATCTACACATGATAGTAGTATCGAGTAGTCTCCAGTTGATTCCGTTATTCGTGTGCACACCGTACGTTTCGTACGAAAAAAGTGTCAAATTTAAGTGTCTAGTGTAGTTGCTAGCCCCTGTTTCAATATTGTGTAAGTTTTTTATGTTTTACTTCATATAACCTTAGTTTTTACAGTTTCTTATTGGAGACCTTGCTAGTAACCTTGTCCCAGCCGCTATTTACTTTAGCACAAGTTATATTCCTCTCCTAAATTAATGCTTGAACTTTTTATTTGCTCAAGTCATTAGTGTTACAAGTTTGTAACCACAAATATTATTTTCTAACAGTTTAATTGATGACTCTAATTAGACTAATTAGCATAATATTAAGTAATCATTACTAAAGTCTGACATTAATTTATCATGCATACCTGTAACAGTAAAATTCTAGAGCTACCATGAATGTTTTATCCGAGTATTACAAATTACCATTTCTATGAACCCCTACATATGTAATTGTGATTATCACAAAAGAATTACTTAGAACAATAATCAACAAATAGCAGATGAAAATTTCCTCGGGAATTTCGAAGGAAACTAATTTAAACTGACTTAATAAAACTAATCACTAATCTATTATTTTCTGACTCGGTGATACCTCAATTTTATTCAGAATGCTATCTGCCATCTTCAAACTCTTTATTTCTCTCTTTATTTTTTTTTATTTTTTTTGAAAGGATAAACTTTTCTATGTAAGAAACTAACCAATTTTATCATAGAATGCTTTCAAATAAACAACTTTCTAACTTTACAGACAACAAAAACGAAAAATTAATTCTCCAATCACAATTTTGTTTTGTTATTTCAACTTTTATTGGTATAACATGATAATCAAAAGATTAATATTTTATCGTAATGTTATCTTATCTTGACAAATCATGTTTTTCAGAAAGCAACAATATTTAATTTGGTTTGGAAAAATTAAATTACTATTGAAATTCGAGCCTGAAATTCTGCAGTCATGATAGACATATTGATCTTGCTTGAATTTATAATTTGAGTGTATTGCCACCAACTCAACCTATCAAGTTAAGTTTCATGTTATTGAAAGTGAACATTAATTCTTTTAAATATGCCCTAAAAATATGAAATGCAATCAACTTTTTCTTGTGTGACATAGAGTTTATTATTCCAAAATTTGATACTTGTCTTGAATGCTGTATTCAAAAAGAGTTCAATAATACAAAACCAACTCTCAAGTCAAAATTACAAATGATTACACTACCAGCATCTGTAGTGACTAGAACTTAAAAGTAAAAAAAAAATACTTAGTCCAATCGCGTTTGCAGAGTTTTGCCAACCAATTTGATTTCACTTGTAGGTTTAGTATAAACACTAGGCACCTATTTGAATATGACATAGTATTTGCATACAACAAAATAGGTAGGCTGGGCAGCCTTGATTCACACGCCACACACAGCAAATCCCTGTTTATCACAATGAGATGGCTACTGATAATTTATTTGTAAAGTCATTTGTTTCAGACGTCATTGTTTAAGCTCTGTTGACCTTTATAACTAAACATCAGAACTCTGGGCTATTTATAACTAAACATCAGAATTTAATTGTTTACGGATAAGTACAGGTTTTTAGATTTTTGGATTGTTATTATTGTTAGATACAAATAAGGTCATCATCATCATTTTATAGCAGTCCACTGTTGGACATAGGTGCAAAATAATGTCATTGTTTTTTAACTAATTAATCAATTATTTCAATCCATTCAGTACTTTTAATCAAACAAACTTTTTCCTGTTAACTTTCATACAGGAGCTCTGCATTTCCGGTGATAGAAATAATGTAGCCCATTCATCATCTGCCTAACTTTTTTCCCAACTATACTCTCTGCTACCAGTCAAACCGGATTCAGCTGAATACTAGTATGTTACATGGAGCAGCTGTCTACCAGACCTCCATAACTTATTAACTGGGTAACATGGTGCTTCTTGGTAAGACTCAACTGGAGTCAGATTTATTCAATTCTGACAATCCATGATAGCCCTTTGAACTCTGTGATAATACCTACTATGAAAAAGAGAAACTTTTTACTGGTGAAAGAGTTCTTGAAATCATATCAACTCTTCCAGAAATCACCTCCTACCAGATGAACAAACAATTTTGCATCTCTGTAATATGCCTTAAGATGATCTTGCTTGTAATAATTTTGAAACAGAGCATAGGTCTCATGTTATCTTTTCATTGAAAAAATTATGACCAGTAAGTAAGTAAGCACTTGATTGATAACTATTAATATTAGGATTGCCTTGTTTAGGGATTCCCAATAAAAGTTACCCAATTGATATGGAGTATGTTTTCATAATAAAACTACAGTTGGTAATACCCACTGTTATTATAAAGCAAAGAAATTGATAAGTACTAATTGACAGGTCCCTGGGCTAAATGGTGTTTAGCAAAATGCCAGAGAATTACAAGTGACCCTTGGTTATTAGGATTGTACAGAAGAAGACAAAAATGCATAATGTCAGATGTCAATTGTAACAGCAGCTTTTTTTTTTTTTAAATATTGGTAGGCGTACGTTTGACCGCTATCTCACCTGATGTTAAGCGATGATGCGGTCTAAGGTGGAGCACGCTTGCCTAGAAGTAACCTATTCACTCTTGACTTAAAGACTCCCAGGTTGTAGCTATCAGGAAACACAGACTCAGGCAGGGAATTCCACTCCTTAGCTGTACGCACAATGAATGTATTCCCAAAACGTTTTGTGCGTATAGGTGGGATGTCCACCATGTACCGGTGGCACATCGCCGTACGTCTTGCGGTCCGAGCTTTACAGTAAAAAACTGTACATAAATAAGTTTAGCCCATAGACCAATGAACAGCATCATAACAGGTAGTAGAGGTCGTTTCCTCCATCCGCCATATCGCTCGCGACGCGATACCATATCAGGGACCAGTTTACTATTTTATCGCCGCGGAACTAACACAGTTAAATACACGGAAAAGTAACTGTTCATACTTCTTTAAATGGACCAAAGAAGAAATAACTTTTTGAGGAAACATCTTAATTGAAAAGGTGTGAGAAACATGCAATAAGTAATTTGATAAGTCTCGGAGAGTTCCCACAGCTCGTTACGGCAGAGCGAGACAGTAATTGTTTTGTTAACTTTTCGTTTAGCAATAATATTCTTCATCCGGTTATAATCAAAGACGTATTTTGAATGGCCGGTTTTCGTACTTATGAACGTTCAGTATCAGATCGTAATGTCATGTTAACGACAATCTATGTTAAAAATATGATAAACTGGCTGACCCGTGCAACGTCGTCTGCGTCACATTTTCATTACTGCTCCACTCCTATTGGTCTTAGCGTGATGATATAGTCTATAGCCTTCCTCGATAAATGGGCTATCTAACACTGAAATAATTTTTCTAATCGGACCAGTAGTTCCTACGATTAGCGCGTTCAAGCAAGTAAACAAACTCTTCAGCTTTATAATATTAGTATAGATGTGTTTTTTTTTTAACCAATGATAACTTAGTTTGGGCGGTCAGGTTTTGCAGCCGACATTTTCTGTAGTAGAATTTCGTTTCAACACAAAACCGTACTTTCCAGCTCAATCTTGCGCAACTTGGCCCTTCCCCTTTGGGCTTACGCACCTAGTCAAAATATTTGCATCCATCCCCGATCCTACAAGAGGTCAACTGATTTGCGTGGCGCCAGTTTCCTCCTGGTAACATAAACAACAAGGTTGCAGCCAATGTCAATCTTTGTCGTCGGAACAATGTCGTTTCCTTAATATGAATGTCAAATAAGTTTATCACCTTATTGTAACGTAGTATCTTCAAGCCTTGTTGAGAAGGCAAGCAGAATTACTTCGTTTAGAAAGCAAGTAGACGCATTGTTTCATGACAACGACGTCTATACGGCTTTAAGCTTATTAAAAATCAATACCCTTTGCTGCGCTGTAGTCGGGCAAAAGATATCATTTACTGAATAAGCACAGCTTAGTGTAAATTGTGATGATCCCTCAGCTTTTCAATAACATCGTCGGTCTAAGAACGTTTCTCAAGTTCTCAACAACAAAAATTCACTTTGAATCGTTCGACTCGCAAACTCGGCTACACTTTAGCTATTGGTTACAGATATTGCGACAGGTTTTGTAAATGCACAAAGCTGCTGCAGTGCACTAAGAGCTTCAGGAAAGACCCCATATAGTCTTCCCAGGGATGTGCTCTAAAGGCTTTGCGCAGAGGTTTCTGAGTGGTATTTTAAGAGGTACCAGGGTTCTATGAGTTGATCTCAATCATCGAGGTGGTTTATTGAGGTAAAAACCTTGCAGATTTCTCACCGAAAACAAAAAATGAAAAGGTGTAAGTATAAGGGTAAATGCTGAGAACTGATTTAAACAATATTTTGGCTTCGGGTTTTATTTATTTTTTAATCATATTAACATATTAACAATCGTATTCCCCATTAACTTTCGACTTTTCCGGGCTAAAAAAACGTTGTTCTTCCGTAGTAAGGATCATACGTGCCCACACTACAAACACGACCGGTAGTACTCTAACGTGAATATAAAATCTCTAAATTGACTCGGCCAAAGTCCTTGATAATGAACTATGTAAGTCGATTCAGAATTTACTTGTACATTTTATGTGTATAGCCTTTAAACCGGCTCGGAAATGTGTGTCAGCTGTGCCCCGAAGTAACCACGTGGTCGGATTTCATTGAGGAGCGTTTAGTGTGCAATCTTGTGACTCGATTTTGTAGAACTTTGTGATTTTTGTTTCTGGATTATTTTCGAGATCGTTTCTTGTCTGCCTGGATCTTAATGGCATGTGGAGAACGTTGCTCTGGCATAAACCCCTGACAGTCTAGAAAGACCAAACATCTTTGCGAACTACGGCTTTGGCATACGACCTACTCTTAAATAATGGAAATGCGATCCTACTAACATCTTTGTAATTTCTCATCAATGTCTCAAAATCTAGAACGAAGTTCTTTGTTTACTATTCTCTGATCAATGAAACAATAAACATCAGAGATAGGGAGACAAAAGTTAGGGTCTTGAACTTACCAAATATTATCAAATTCGTTGACCCCTGATACGCAGACACTACGTTCTTTAGGTTTTATCTGAATTATCATAAGTAGGACAGACGGTATTTGTTGACACAACACTTAAAACTTTGGAATTATCTTCGTGATCTCGAAAGAAAAAAGTAGTTAGGAAATTGATCCATTTGTAAGCACCTATGCAATTTTCCTAAAGAAGACAGTAAAAAAATTGCCTGATTTGAAGCGATATCCAGATCCACAACAGTTGCGGAGACTCATGGTGGTTCCGTCGAGGTTTTAACCCAAACAAAAGCTCAGTGATCAGGAGAGTCATAACACCATGGGGTTCCTCGATCCATTTTCTAGAACCAGTGCCGTTAATGAGTCAGTCTTGGCAGATTCTAGTCCATCGCCTACACTAAAAACTTTCTCTCACTTCTGACTTAGAAACTACGCTGTTTCGTAGAATATACATCCGTCTTAATAAAATCGACGAAGTCATTATGTTATTTACCTTTGGTTATCATCGCTAGAGACGTTATCAACGTCCTCTCTCTGATAAAACCTAAAATACCTCGCAATTGTCACAGATTTGGCGCCTTTATAGTGTTTGTTAATGAAGTCAATAAAAGATAATGAATACCTACGTCAGTTTTCTTTCAAGAAATTGATTTTCCTGGAACTTTAGTGGGGAAAGCTACAGTGATCATTGCATAAATGGGTGAATCATAGTGGTCTCATCAAAATTAATCATAACTTCATAAGCTCACCAACTCTAGACTTACGTGAGTGAGATCTAGTTAGTCTACTGCCAGACCACCATACACTATGTTCATAAATCAATAAACTTGTGTTTTTTTTTTAATTTGAGAAATTCCCAAATATGGCCTCTTTTCTAATCTGTAAGCCACTAAAAATTGGTCCTTATTTCCCCGCGAGATGACAACTTTTATAGTTCATCCATTTACCTTCTCTTAACAATAATCTGAAATACGATTTTCGTAGAAACAGTAATGTCGTTTGCGTGAACAGTGGCATGCATTAATGTGTTTTCAAACAATCGCATCACCAAACATAATACCTCTGATTCGTCACGAGGTTCAAACATTACACGAATGTCTTGAGCCAATCCACGCCTTTGCTCTCAGTTACTAGCCGACGAGGTAAAGTTTATATCCCATGACGAATTGATGATATGTAGCTATTTCTATGTGGAACTGTTATATTTATAAGTGATGGTAATGTCTTGAAGTTCTAATAGTTTTGTATTATCGAGAAGATTAGAGCGGTTCTCGATACTGTCAAATATACTTCAGAACCTTTACTTAAAAAGACACTTGCTTCTTATGTCGTTCACAAAACTCCTGAGGAACTCCAATTATAGTCTATTCTGCCGGTTTCAACATCGGCCAAAACCTAATGACTAATTTAGCTATCTCTACTGACCCTGTTAGGGACTTCGGCGTGATATCTCGCGCATAATTAGCATCATTACAATAACATAGGATGCGTGCCACACAAGGTCGACTGGTTAGCAACGACGGTCTGCAGACCTTGTTCAATACGGCTTGAATTGATTGCATCAACTGGTGTTAGTCCCAAAGGGTCCGTGTGCAATCGAACTTGTTCCGTCACTTGAATGACGTCATAGTAAGGAGTTCTTATAGTATGGAGTTGAAAATCTGCACTTATGAAATGAATTCTTAATTTTTTTCACCCAAATGGTTTTCACCGCTTCCTAGTGTTTTGTGTCCAATTTCCCAGGTTCTCTATACCTATAGTGCAACTGCCTCTAAAAAACAAAGAAATGGTTAAGCTAAATAAAAAGTGTACATCCTTTTCAACCGGCTACGTTTTAACCGCCACAATCTGCTACACTGGTCTAAGGCCTATCACCGTTAGGCAGACAACCGGTCAGCTATTTGAGCAGTTTTATTTTTTTGTCTTTATTTCGCTGACCTAATGACGGTGTCGGCCAGTTCTTTTTATGCAATGTCTTCTGTCGCCAGTTTCTTATGAGTGTAAAGATCGGCCTAAGTAGATCAAAAGTGAAGTTTATGCTTTTGGTGATACGTTATGTCATCATTTTCGATGTAAAACTTTTTATTGTTATATCTGTCAGGTGACAAACATGTCATAAATGTTTGTATAGTTGTAGTCTCACATAATAAATTAAAACATAAAGTAGACACAAGACAAGACGTTCACGCCAAGGTCTACAGCTACACCATAGCCTTGCCTTGCTGATTATGTATGCTTTTACGTGCTGTATCGATCTGCAGGCAATAGAGGCTATTTATAGACCATGGTGGTCGTAGGGGTTCGAAGTGAAACCCATTATTATGGAGGTTAAAGCGAAATTGATGGCTTCGTCACCTTGAGTGAGTAGGGTGAGAATTCTATCAGATACTATCGCGAAGTTTGCAACGTGTACCTGTAGTATGTTGTCAACTGTGCGATATTTGCTTCGAATTTCTATGCTTTCGAAACTGGAACGAACTGATATTTACGTTGATTAGCGTCAAATTAAGAATACGTTGAAACCGTTTGCAATGTAGCTGCCGAAGTTGATGTAAAAGGAGAATTTCGTATTAAAGTTGCATCATTGGTTGGTACGGTGATGTAAGCGTATCAGCAGTCTTAGTTGAGACATGGTCCATAAATTAATTCCTTAAACACGTACTCATAATTTATTCTTTCTCTGCCGCTTCGCACCACTGCTGGTGGCGTTTGAAGAGTAAAGGTGTCGGTCGATAACATTGAATGAATACAGTCACAGGCACCCGAGACTTGATCTCTGACCTGTTTGTATAGAGCAATACAATTACTTGCAAAGTGAGAATAACTTTCAAAGTGATGCAGTTTAGTAGACAGAGGTAACCTTCTAACATGTAATAGGCCATCAGCCAAAACCATGACCTAATCTTATAAAAAAATCACGTACATGTCTCTACCTTCTGATGCAATGAAGCCTCTTAGCCCACATCCTACGCCCTTAATCTTGACCCCCTTGGCGGCTGACCAACCCCATGCGACCTGATTCACAGTAACTGTGGGTAGTTCAACATTCTGCCAAAAACATGGCGGGTGCGTGACGTCATCTACATTAAACTTTCATAGAATGGGCCTCATAAGTTCAGCTATTTTGAAAGCTTCTCGTGTTTTGGTAAAGTTTATGGCATTTTTATAGGGGTTCCTGCTGTAGCGATGTTTTAGGGGGACCATTTTGTGTAGTGGACTTAACTATAATACTACGTATGCTAATTAACACATTACCACTCCATTGTGTCGCGCAGTCGGGTAAAAAGTAGCTAAATTATTACGAAAACAGAGTAATGAGAGTACAATGTTGTGATGATTATTTTGTATTAACTGGTTTTATACTTGCTAATGATCTAATTCATAATTAATTAAACAGTCATGTGTGATAAATTTCGTAATCTTTTTTTAGGATACGTCCGTCTTGTCCAACGATAGTATGTAATCAATAGGAATCATAATTTTTCAAAGAAATATGACTCATGGTCTACGTGTTGGAGATTCAAGTCCGAACCAAACGCACAGTCATGGCCTGCGTGGTCCTTTATTCATAAAAAAACCTACATAACTACTAGGTTAAGAATTTATACGTCATCTTAACTAATAATATTAAGACGAAAACGAGGTGTGTCTGTTTATAACGTTTGTAAAAGATTGGAAGTTCTGATCCAATACCGAATTTTTTTCACTGATAGAGATCTAAACTGTAGCCGAGTATTTAGCTGTTAGTCTTCGATAGTCTTTAAATAAATAAATAAATAAGCTGGGAGATTTAAAGTCATGACTGAGTGAATAGGTTAGGTACTTATAGGCCAGCGTTCTCCATCGTCAATCGAATCAGGAGAGATTATGGTGAACTGCCTAATAAAAAGCTACTTTAAAAATACACATTTCCTGCGCTGGCTGATATAGCGCTGGAGTGGTTTGGGGCTTGCCCTAGGTCTGGCACTGCGTCCAGACCAGGGGGCAAGCGACTGAGGAGCGAAACTGTGAGAAAGAACTAGTAGCAATAACTTGACCAGGTTAAGAAGTCCAATTCCTCATGATTTACTGAAGGATAATTTACGTGATTCATCCAATCATCTGGGTTTTTCTCTGTCTAGTGCAAATTAAAAAAAAATATCCGTCTTCCGTTCTTGTAATCTGGTCCTTCTGTACAAACTTACAAAGTCAGAAGGACCAACTAGTTTTTTTTTTTTTTCTTAGCCTAGACACATAATTGAATCTAGTTCTAGCCTATCTTCAAATGGCTGGACTGAACTGGGATGGTTATCACACTATCTAGTTTTAACAAGTAGTGTTCACAATGTTGTACCAGTTCAAACATTGTGAAAGTGAATTAATTTAGCCACAATATGATGTAACCACAAAAATATGTAGATGAACGCTGATGCAACTGCTCAAACGATCTTAATCTCGGAAACAAAACAAAGCGTCGAGTTGGAAAACCACAGGCACCATAAACTAGCTGGTTGTACGTCAGTGCGATCGTAGATACTGAGATAGTTAATTGTGTGCTACTTTTCACATGTAGTTTAGGTTGTTTCTGGCAATGAAAGTGAAGTTACAGGGGGTTTTGGACTTGAGACTTTGAGGAACAATTTTTTTGTTCAAAAAGAGTAATTTGCAGATGTGATGAATATCGATATTTAATCACGATTTTACAAAATCGTCGTAACTTTTAAGATCAAAGAATTACGGCTGAGTCACTAATTGCTTTAAGCATTACAAAACTTAAAAAAGCAGCTATCCAGTATATCTTTCCTAACTTGCAATATGTAGGCAACAAGAGATTTTCTATTTTGAGAGTTAGTGTATATATGTCACCGGAAAATTGAAAACGCCGTGAGATTGTAAAATATCGCGTGAAATTGTAAACAATTTTTTCAAAATAAGACGCGAATGTATTGGAAACTATTGACTTTGGATGGGACATATTATTACCCAAACTTTTTGGGTAAATAAATACTATATTATAGAAGTACAAAGCGATTTTTTCATAATAAATCATTTCACAATAATCTAATTGAGATTTATTACAATCTAACGAAGTGTGCCATTTTCCGGTAACAAACGTATATCGTGTCCATGATTGATATACCAAATGCCTGGAATAAAGGAGGAACATGATAAAAATAGTAAAACACCGATATATCCTCAAGTAGACGTCACGGGAAATAATTGTAATCATATCAGTGCATGGCCTTGTACTCTTCAGGCTAATAGCCTATGTCGATCAGCTGATTCTTACGCGCGTGGGATGGCTGATAAACGCGAAACGAATGAATGTTTTCCTTCTCCGCCGGCATTAAACAAAACAAGACTAAAAATACTACCGTCAAAACATGTTTACGTTAAAATTCTAACGTTGAAACTTTTTTTTGTAATGTTTGCCCAAAATTTCCCCAAAGCTTTTTAGTAAAATAGTTAAAAATTCTGTCATTTGAACTGAGACTTTCATTTCCAAGTTCCATAAAAGGACCAGAGATGGCTCCGAGAGTGTATATCAAGTGGATAGATTTACTGCAAATTCGGAAAGATAATACATTTCATATTTATGACTTTTATGAGCAGTCTGTGACGCCCACTGCAGAATATTTCAATCTTTTGAAGAAAATTACTTGAAAGATGATAAAAAAGGACAATTTGAAACAAATAAGTACTTCAAAATGTCATTCATCATCATTACAGCCGAAGTTAGAT
Organism: Ceramica pisi; assembly: GCA_963859965.1. Taxonomy (NCBI): domain Eukaryota; kingdom Metazoa; phylum Arthropoda; class Insecta; order Lepidoptera; family Noctuidae; genus Ceramica; species Ceramica pisi. The sequence goes on along the minus strand of OY982537.1, from coordinate 844,865 downwards.
TAGGTTGTCGAGCAGAGTTTGTGAACAATGGTTTTCAACACTAATGAAGAAACATTCTCAGTAGAGTGTACACATATCCAGAACCAGCCCAAAGACAGCAACATTGAGATAACACAATCAACACATCATTCATATTCAAAGTCGGAAACAATATCCCGCTCCGATAGGATGCGTCGGTCAACGACCTCGGCTGCGCAGGAGTGTCCCACCTGTACTACACGAACAAACAGAAGTTCCAATGCGCGCGAGATAACAAGGTCACGCATGCATTGACACGGCTTTGAAAAAAAATCGCGATCTGCGAGCAGTGGTCTTTTGTGGTGTGCGGATTTCCGGGATGGGTTAAAAGGGTATTGAACTATTGACTGTTGCCCTATTGCTACATTGTCCTACTCTGTATGCCCATAAAGACCAAAACAATGACTTCAAATGAGTCAGTGATCTCTGTGTTGATAAAGTTTCGGTGTTCCTTCTCAAAGTAGTCGAATAGGATACGCCGATCTCATCTATTCCAAACCATATTTTCTGTTTGAAGAGTAAATTTTAATATGTTTGTTTGAACCGATGTACAGAAATAAATATCATTTAAATAAGCAACGTGAATTATTTTCGTTTCTGCCCGGTTTCAAATATGCTCTGGTGATGTAAAGTAACGGGATATGACACAAAATTGCCAGCTCAAGTGCAAAATTAAGAATTTCAGATTATCGCGACTGAGGTCAGTACTGTATAAATAAATATATTCAGGAAATAATGCCCATTTTCGACTTGTGTAATATTTATTTAGAAAGTAGGGTATGTGAGTTAACTCGCAAATAGAAAATACTACCCTATTTCACTGACGCGTAGCAGTAAGGATCAACCACTCCGCCGTATTAGTTTATTGGTCCTTTCGTCTGCATAATATGCTCGTGTATAGAACTTCTGTAATCTATTTAGTGTTAGAACATTAACGTCACAATGACACTACGTCATTCCGACGTCTCTCAAAGTCACAACTTGTCATTCCGGTCAAATTTTTCGACTTAATATTTGACTATTAAGTTTGTCTAAAATAGGATTCATGCATATGCAAATGTGTTGCCATCTTAATTGCTAACTGTAAACGACTAACTGGGATTTGTCACATACATGTTGATTTTCCTTACGGTTCATTTCCTAGAATATGGATCAGCTGGTTTAGTTCAGTTTGTATTGCCAGATTGGTTCAAGGTTCTCGTTCTTATGGGTCTTCAGCAGGTGTCGTTTGTCAGTCATCATTTAGACACTTGTGTGTAGGATATAACGGCTTCGTGTAATCCACTTCGTGACGAATTAAAGCCACGTTGAAGTTCGTCACAGAATATATCAAGCGGTTGTAAACTTCCATCAATAATGCATTTGCAAGTTAATTAACGATCATAGCACGTGATTCGCTTCCTTCTGTTTCCTCTGTGTTATAGAAACAAGTATACAGTTTGTTTATGGCGAGACTAGTTCCTTTGTCTGTAATGTCAGTGTATGCTGCAGTGTGTAGCTGCCGTACTGCCTATTTGGGAATTAAAAACTTCCTTTTTTTAAGAGTAGCCTGTCGCAGGTCAGCCTAGGAGGTTGTCGCCTGCTTTTCTATATACGACTTGCCTGTGGCGGCCCTAATATAAATTGAAACCCTGTAGATAAATCTTGTCTCTAATATCCAAAGCACTTTAGCACTAGCAACTGAAGCTATGAAATCATAGATCATGCTACAAACAAATCATCAGACCACCTCCCTTCGCATCACCGCATTGGAACAGAGCAAACCATTGTAAACGAAAGCCACACATGCAAATCTGAACCATAGCTAAATCATAAGTTCATTGAACGCCTCGGTCCACGGCCAAGCGCACTATCATTACCATCTAACATCTTTTACGACCATAGCCACACAATATTACACCTTACTGTCATTGATATAGGAGTTAGTGAGGAGCTGAGTGAGAGAATAGTCGGTGTTGTCAAAAATACAGTTAGGAGCGTGCAGAGCGAATTTTATTAATATTTTTGTATAGATTTTTGGTCGGATTTTGGGATTTCGATGAGGTTGGTTGATTTATCTTTGGGCTTCTCACTGGTCGATGAAGATGAAAGATGGTGAAATTAGTATCTTACTACTGATGGATGTTACTTAATCACGCCAGAACGGCTTAACGGATCTGGATGATATTTGACAAATATAAGAAAGGAAAATGTTTATTCGGGAAAATAAGAGAATAAAATATAGATTATAGTCTGGAATAGCACCGCAGAGTATACTTTTTATCTCGGGAGTATATGTCCTGGGGATAATTTTCGACATTCACATGGGCGAAGTCCCCACACGCAGAAGATAGTTACTAATATCTTTGGAATCTATGAATATACCTAATGCTGAAAACCACCTTGTTGGAGGTTCCTTTCTTTAATTCTTCAAGATCGAAAGAATAAGGACCAAAATTTGCGATTCATATATCTTAGGACTTTTAGTACCTATTAGCAACAACATTTTTTGCTGAACACGGTCTACTTTTATCTCGGTCTTATCCTTATGAATTTATGAACTACCAACGTGACCATTCTAGTAGGTCGGCAAATATGACCAATATCATACCTCTATGATATTGGTCATATTGCCAATACTAGCTGAGCCAGGCAGGTAATATTCGCCGACAAACTGCCCGCACATGGCGTTGACCGTTGACAACGGTCAAGTACACAAGTAATTTGTTATTTCGTCCTCCAAACTTATTGTTAAATCTTTAGCATTCATATGGCTTGATGGCAAATTCCTTGTATACTGTCGAATATTATTGAAAATAATATTTTTTGATGTAATAAGAACCTTGACAACGCAAGTAAAGGACAATTTGAAATGCGATAAAGGACAGACCTAAGCCTGAAACTTAGTAGATTGGTCTAACCTTTTGGATTTAACTAGCCTCTAGTAAAAGTAATATGAAAACGGAGTAGAAAATAGTAAATGAAATATGAATATTAAATTCAAACATAACTGGTCGTATTAAGCGATTATTAGGAGATTTGATCAGGAAAATGCCGAGATCTCAGGATAGAGTTTTTTTTTCTAGCTATCAAGAAGGATACTTTAACGAACTACAAGTTGAAAATAGACTGCACAATGCCACTGAAGTCAAGAGTGTAATCCACTCTTCAGGCAAAGCCTTTCTAACTCAATTATATAATATTGACACCTGTACCTAGAACGTTCTATGCAACAATAAAATACTCCTTGGAGCTGTATCTGATAAGGCGTGACGTCAGCGCCTGAAAGCGTAGCTGTAAACATTCATTGTCTTAATGTACAAAAACAAACAGATGTTACATTACATGCTTGTGCCGACTGACTGCTGTAAAGGGGACCTTTATTCGTGAACTGCAATATTAAAATCGTTAGTACAAGAGACTTCAAAATTATAAACCCTTTAGCTGCTTTCGAGAAGTGTTTTGAATAATGTATGTCGATCTTATAGCCTTTGTCTATGACTATCTTAGCTTGTCATCCTCAGTAATATTGATTTGGAGCGACAATCTATACTAATATTATAAAGCAGAAGAGTTTGTTTGTTTGGTTGAACGCGCTTATCTCAGGAACTACTGGTCCGATTTGAAAAATTCTTTCAGTGTTAGATAGCTCATTTATCGAGGAAGGTTATAGGCTATATATCATCACGCTAAGACGAATAGGAGCGGAGCAGTAACGGAAAATGTGACGCAGACGAAGTTGCGCGGGTCATCAAATATATAACGTCTCTTCCTATCAATCGATCCGCACCTAAATTTATTTTTATTGTTTCCAAGCTGCAGTGCACTACATGACCACACTGCAATATTCTATGATTTATTTATATTGTCTGTATAAATCCAAGTCTAATATATCAGGTATCATGACTCAACCAAATCCATAAATAGTACCTACATAACAGTATAAGATAATAAACTTTTCATTAGTGTACATGCAAATGAATAAATTTCACAGTCTTCCCAATACATTACACAACATCTCATATAGGTCGTGTTTTAGCCGCGCGTAGTGCTTCCTCCCACCTTGTTACAACCTACCCTCTTTGTTAGTGCCCCTGTAGACGAACCAACACGCACATAACGACTGTCAGAAGTTATATTCTGTAAACTTCTCACCGTGAAAACATACATAGGTGAAGTGAGCTGTCATTCCATTGCTTGACGACCAATGATTGTTCAGTTAACCTAAGATTTTACGATCACATTTAACCCTTTTTTGCTATAGAATTTCAGAATAAAACTGGCTGTTGACATTGCTATCTAATCGCAATCTTATGTGACGAAGTGCGATGACACAAATAGGAGTCATGACATGAGTTTGCTATTTGAGTTGGAATTAGTTAGTGTTGCTTGTTTTGTGTATTTGTAGAGCGATTTTGTTGTTTGTGAGTATTTTGCAACTATCTAAAACTGACGTAAATTTGTCTTAGCTACGCATTCCCTAGTAACACCTACGCAATCGCTAGTTATCGCTGTTACTTAAATTCTGCAGAATTTGGCATTGTTTTTATTATTATTTCCCTTCAAATTTGCTTGTATATTTCCCCCGTTCCCCGAACAAATAGTTGTTTCCTCGTAATTATTCACAGGTTGAGTCATGTGCGGGGGCTCTAACAGAGGCACATTACCGTCTCGCTTAGACAATGGCGAGCCGTGCGCGCCGCGTGACGCGTTCCTCGCGTCTTCTCTAATATCCTACTCTTTGTCGAGATTACTCTTTGAAGTGTGTACTTAGAGTGTAGCTATAAAGTTATTAGTAAAATAACAAGTGTGATAGCGTAGCTTCAGTTGAAAGTCCGTAGCGTAGGAAGTTCATCGTCTCGGTTGCAAGTCTGTAGCGTTGTGTCTAGATGTGATTTTTCAGTTGAAGTAGTGGTGTGTGTTTTAATTAGATTTATTCTCGCTTATTAATATTTAAGTGTGCGATAAGTGGGAAAGTGCAATATCGTGTTTGTGTTGTTGTGAATAGGATCTCAAATTGATTGGAGAAGTTACTTTGCTAAGTGGAAGTGATCTCATAGCCACGGTGGGTACTTGCTTACTTTCTGTTTCCTTTATAATATTGTTTTTAACTAGAAATACAAATGTGTATTTAAAAAACGATATTGCACTAAAACCGAATTGTTTATTTTTCTCTTTAAGCATGAATAAGTAATTTTGAAACTGATAGAAATGTAGAGGTAGTTATTGGTTTCTATTGTTATAAGTAATGAAATATAATTTTGATGTTAAATTAAATTTATCTGATGTACTTGTATCTCGCTAGCAAACTGCACATTTGACAGTACTTATTGTTGAACATACCTGATGAACAATTCGATTGTTTGTTTGATTTGGCAAAAAGTGAATGGACAATAGGATGAGTATAGCATGCATACTCAGTAATACAGTAGATTCTTCATCGTTTTTCCAAGATTTTAATTAACACTAATTGCCTTATTGTTATGGTGATATGCAGTATGTTTTCAAACAATTCATATTAGAGAAATGAAGTTCCAAGCAATATTACACATGGCTAAATTTAATTAGCTAGCGGAACTCCACAAACTTTTTGAATGGCCTTGGTAAGGGACCGATGGGTTTGCTCTTTGACTCCAGTCTTGGTCAGAGATGACAGAGACAAAGTCTACGATGGAGCGAGCTTACCCAGGAGCCTTTTCACTCTAACTTTGAAGAGATTAGGGTTGTTTAATAAACAGTCGCTGTTAAAATGCACACAGTTTCGCCAAAAATACTTGTTTCTCAACAATATGCATGATTGTACTAACTTGAATAAGTTTGTATGTATATCTGTATGTATTTATTGTCGGCAGAAAAGGCGACTAACCACGCAATCTACGCTGTTTTTGTCTAAAATTTAAACAAATACAACACTATTGCACATCAAAGTAAGTTTTAGTAAATAAAGGTTAATTTTTGGATTTTTTTTGCTTGCCACATTAATACTCGGTGAAGCCAGCAGTTTCTGAAAGCTCAATCAATTTTATTTGTTGACAAATCTCATGTAAACCTTTTGATTGATTGGTCGACCAATCATAACATTTGTCATGAGTTTGTCATCAAATTTATTGATCAGTTTTCCTGACATCGGAGATTGAGCTTTGTAAATTTGGACAGTACTCCTGTGGACTTTTTATATTCGAGTTAATTCGCTTTTACAAAACCAACATTACTTTTAGTTGGATTGACCAATTTTTTGCGAATTTATACAAAAATGCTAATTGGAGTGCCACTAGCCAAGTCTTACTGCCAAATTTTAAAACAAACACTCGAGGTACATTATTTTGCCACGCTTGGTTTGACTTTACACGAATTCTTTTGGTACATGTCGTCATTCAGTGATCCTGGTTACCGGTCACCGGTCATGCCTATGATGGGCCGGATACGCCTCATTTTGACTTAAACACCGTTTTATTTCACATACTGTATGCTCGAACGTATGTTATCGACACATGAATGAACATACCTTTTTTTTGACAATGCCATTGATCCTTTTACATTTTTTGGTCCTTCCATCGCATGATTTGAGTTTATATTTTTTGAAATTATTTATGGTAGCATTATGCATATTTATTTGAAGAGTGATTGGCTGGAGTGCGCCAGCATCAGGAAAATGAACAGAGACAGGTATTTATGCAACGAGAATAATACATCTTAGTAATAAATCGTCTCTTTGAAATAGTCGTCGCAAAGGCTACATCTGAGTATGAGGTCCTTGTGGTGATTCGCGATTTCTAGGATGATCAAAGCGCTATTGGGGCTTTCCATCTGAAATGACTCAGTACCAGTCCATAGTTTGAATTTGTGCACGGCTGATGCCAATAGATAGGGGCGAACCTATTGGTGTGTTAAACCTGTTGAGTATATAAATATAACTATTGAAATGTCGATGTGGTATATAGACTTACGTGTACCTTTGCTAACCTTACCTAACCATTCAGGAATACAGGAGCGAATAAATAAAAATGTGAATAGTACAAAATTCTTATAATATAAACGGGCATGTTTTGAATGAAAACACGCGAAAGTCGATACAATGTAAATTAATCACGTTCGACATAATCTTGTTTGTTCATCACGTCGTCGTTTTTCCGGCCGTTTTCAAGGTCTGCTTTACATAAAGAATTTGACGGAACTTTACATTCATTGATGAGTTATTCGATAAACACGAACCAATAGCCATTAAGGAAAAAGCAATAAAAAAAAAAGTAAAAAGAACATCTAACTAAATGGCAATAACAATACTTTGCTCACTGTATTTTTTTCCTCACGTAAGTATTGGGATTTGGGAATTACAGTTAAATTCCCAAATCCCAATACTTAATTTCTTTTTAAAACAGTTTTATCTTAGCTAAAAAATACGTAAACATTATCAATTCCCAATGACTCATATACTGTAATATGTGCTAACATGACTGATTCAGTGTTATCACTAGATACTGATAAGCCGCCCATGATTTACGTCGCAAACCAGCAGGTTATGATAATATAACAACAAAATTGATATACTTTGTGTTGCGTATCTTACGTATTGTGATTAGATTCTTTGACAAATATTGTGAGTGAATAAAAATCCCCTTACTCTGTTAAATGGACATTTTGCAATCAGCGTAGAATGCGGAACTTCCTTGAGTGATCGAATCAGGAATATGACATCCGCAAGAGAACCAAGGTTACCAGCATAGCCAGAAGGATCGCCAAACCGAAGTAGTGCCCTGCCCAAGGGCCCGAGTCTGCTATTACAGTAGTGTCAGAATGGTCGATCACTGATTTCAAAATGGTTGATTTTGACAAGTTTGATAATCTACTAACATAATGGTATCATAAGGGCGTCATTATGACATTCCAATGATCAACCACTGACACGCCATTGAAAGAAAGCCATATGAATGGTAATCTCGTACATAATGACAGATTTAGTATTTACGAACTTCTCACTACTTCAGATTGCTTATAACACTAATAAATAATATGTAAAACTAAATATAAATAAAATCTGGCATGAATAAATGCTCAAATTTAGCTCGGTTTTATAATAATAGCAATACGGCATTCCTACCGCAATTCTATTACGAGACCATTGACGTGCCAGTGACCGGCCACTGACGTGCCAGTGACCGTGCGATTATGAATTTAGCAGATTACGAACTTTTAGCAAAATGACAATGGCATGACAATGGGATCGTGTCGGAATGACAAATTTATAAAAATAGCAGACTCGGGCCCCAGAACAGATGGTCAATGGGGCCGAAAAGTTCTGGAGTAGCGACCGCGTTCCAGAAGAAGCAAAGTTGGAAGGCGAGGGTCGCGGGTAGCCGATGGATGCGAGACGCAAAGGACCGGTTTTTGTGGCGACACTTGGGAGAGGCCTACGTCCCGCAGTGGGTGGCTAATGTGATGATGATGACGATGATGATGTAGAATGCGGCAGTCCAAGACGCAAACGAAGAGACGAACACGTTGCTTATTTGGCTTATGGCTTTCGGCCCGTATAAAGTATGTGGGTCAAGCCATGGGAAGGCATTGGAGTCCATACATTCACATCAAAAAGACAACGTCGATTCGTAACTCCTGTTAGTTGCCCAACTATTTACCTATCAATTTAAAAAACCTGTTATCAGGGTACTAACTACTATTGTTATCGGTGGTACTCTTATCTTGCTTAGTCACTATCACTGATGGTCACACCGCTGACATTGACGTAAATCATTTTCAACTTACTGCCTTTGTGTAACAAGGTCATTATTTTAAATCTTTCAGTCATCGCTATAAGTCTTGAGCAGGATTTTTTAGGAAACGGTTCTTTTGAAATATTGCTATGATGGGTCCTAAACATATTGCCATAAATGCCAAAAGCATTTGAGAATAATATATGGTGCTTTTTTTATATACAAAACGGGGAAACTCTTGACCCAAATCTCACCTGATGGAAAGTGATGATTAGGCCGAAGATTGAAGCGAGTTTCACCCGGAATCATCTTACACAGAGGCACTGGCTATCATATCTCTAACTGCCGGAACACAACAATGCTGTTAACATTGTTGTTATGGCGACAGACTTAAACATGATGGTGGTAGCTTGCCAGGTGGACTTAGAACAAGTCCTACCACCAACCAAACCGAGCAAAAAATTTGCCCCCGCTGGGAATCGAACCCGGGACCTCTGGGTCTGAATCAGGTGGTATAACCACTAGACCACGGAGGCGGTTAGTGTCACCTGTTTAGCACCACCCGGGGACCACGTGTAGGGATTCGCTGAAGGGTATTCTCCTACGGACGCGGGTGACTCGGCCCCCAAAACAAATAGAAATACAAATTTTGCTTATAGTTAACGCGACTTTGTACGCGCGTATCTCGTTTTTACCCGTTCCCGCTGTCATTTCAGGATATATCCTCTTATTGCTCGCCTACGGAGTGTAGGGATGCTTCATGAAAAATTTCAGCTTTCTACGACCAGTAGTTTCGGCTGTGCGTTGTCAGTCAGTCACTCAGTCACTCGATCACTTAATCAGTCAGTAACGGATAAATTTAAAATATATTGATATTCGAGAACATGTAGGTAGCACCCCTCTTCGTTTCGCTCGTCTTGGCCGGAGCACTGCCGTGCCCTCAGATATCTTTATCAGCATTTCATGCAAAACGAAGGCGTATTTGAAGATGTTAAAGCACCTCTGGCGCAATACACTTATCACGAAAAATTATCTTGGTAATTCAAACAAAACATAAAGCAAACACCCAAAATGTCTTTGTGCGTCGGGTCAATCGCCGCAGATAAAAATATATTGTACCGAAGCGTCACATATTTACGAGACAGCGTCCAAAATAACAGCTATTGTGACGAATAAAGACCAGTGTTGGTCCACTTGGTCCTTTGACGCTCAGGAACAATGGCGTCGGCAACAAGGACCAGCGTCCTGCCAAGTTTAGGTGCTTGGGAATAATGTGCGTTGTCACTTTTAAATACAAATTTTGTAGAAACGGAAGTGAACTCTTTGTTTATTCATTCTCATAATGATAAATGTTGGTGAACTTCTTGACAGTAAAATTTTGAAAATCCAAGGAATGTTCTTGCAAGTCATGAAGAAGGGTTTTCGGAAATATGCCTTGGAAAATGCAGATGCTGAATTTTGTTTACGAGGTCATAAAAAACTACGATGTGAAATAGGATTATTCAAATGTCAGCAACATCCCTCATCCTAATAAAATCCTACTACAATCAGCAAATAAGTTTTCCAACGTTTTTATTACCAACATTCTGACTTTCATCTATCAGAATGTGCAAAGTTTAATAGAGGTTGCTTCGTTGTGATAAAGAAGGCGTTTTATTAGCAATCCATTAGCACAATCACTTGCTGATCATTCAAGTGCGATCACGAGTCCATACGCCACATAAGTATGATAAGTATACAACGTTTGTATATATGTACAATCGAACAAACTTGTATACAGGCAACGCTACAGTTATGAGTGTAAAATTTTGTGTATCACTCTTGAGTTAAGCTTACATTAGATAGTCCCCTTATTTCACTGTTCGTTGGTTTATTGGTAGCAACGCAACTGCTAAGCATGAGGGTCTGGGTGGGATACTCAGGTCTTGCAAATATATTTTAAAAGTTAAGCAACGCTTGCCGAGGTTGCTGTGGATGGGTGACTATCCTAACATACCGAGTTTCCTCCGTGCCTCGGAAAGCACGTTAAGCTGTTGGTCCCAGCTGTCATTTGGAGATCTTTGGCAGTCGTTACGGATAGTCAGACAGAAGCCAGAAAATCTGACACCAGTCTTGCCTGAGAACCGTGTTATCCAGTTAATGGGTTGTGGAGGTCTGGTAGGCAGCCGCTCCACGTAAAATACTGGTTTTCAGCTTATTCCGGTTTGACTGGAAACCGACCCCAATATAGTTGGGAAAAGGCTAGGCAGATGATGACGTCTGAAATTACTGGGTAGAAGCCCAGCGTGGTTTTGCTAGCTTGATTGTAATAGGCTATAGCGGCTTTACATGGGACTTGAAGAAACGAGTAGCGAAAAGTGGGTGCACAATTAAATAGGTAATCCTCGACCTACCTCATAACCCTTCAGAAAATCATGGACGGGATATAACATGACGCCATGTTGCTTTATTTATTTGATTATTTTTACCCTATTCTGTCTCACTGCTGAGCAAAGGCTCCCTTTCTGCCTTCCATTCATCCCGGCTTTGGACTAGTGTGGATGTGGACCAATCCTGTCGATAGGCGTCAGGCTCGTCCTACCATCTTCAAAAATGTCCCTGATCCCACCATTGCCCTTTTACTACCGGAATACCAGATGTACTGCTTGGTCGATATCCCGACTATAACTATAGTCGTACCCAGCGCTTCTCATCCACATTTATTATGTGCAAAGCCCTGAAGAACTCTCTGCCAACGTCTGTGTTCCCGTCCACATATAACCCGTCTGCCTTCAAAGCAAGAGTGAACAGGCGTCTTCTGGGCAAGCTTGCTCCATCATAGACCTCATCCATCGCTTTCCATTAGGCGTGATTGTGGTCAAGAGCAAGCCCATTCAATAATATAAAAAAGAAGTTCACAGTGTAGTAGAAATATAAATATTTTTGCCAGTATACCAATCAGATAGTTCAGCTGTCCGGCCATGTTGTGTCACGCCGGTTTGTATCCAATTAGTGCGCGCGCGTAAATACGAGTTGAAGTCAATTAGATGGCTACCGTGTCACTGGCCCCGTTTGTTCACTGAAAACATACATGTGTTGTGTAGATCTACTCGTTCGGCTGTGATTTAAGGTGACAGGCTTTGTCATTAGAGAATTAGAAGGACGAATACTTTGACTGAGGTGTGGTTTGATAGTTTTGATAAAATTATATCTGTGAGTGCCCGAAAATGAAAAAGAATAATTGTTACAATACAACTTTGATGGGGCTTTTTCCCAACGATGCGGGCCTTCCAATAAACTTGGATGCAGCTGAATTTAAAATGCGATGCCCCTTAGCTTAGACTTGAGACAGATTTTCTGGCTTCTGACTACCCGTAACGACTACAAATGACAGCCGGGACCACCGGCTTAACGTGCTTTCCTAGGCACGGTGGAGACCAGGGTGTGTAATAGACGCTCACCCATCCAAAGGACGACCTCCGCAAGCGTCGCTTAACCTCGAGGTTTCAATCATGTGGCTTTATTATTTAGCCACGAGCTCACACATTAAATATTGAAATAATAATGAGCTTTTATCGGAACCTAATTAATTATTGACACGTTAAGAGCGTTAAGGACAGCTGGTATGCAAACAGGAATGTGCTCAAGATGTTTCCGACACGCAAAAACTATCAGCTGTTCGACTGCACGTAAATAACCTTAGAACACGCTAATTGCAATTTAATTTTAATTTCAAAGGTGTACTAATAAGCTCCCTATGTCTGGAAACGCCCCGTCACAAATTAAAACCAAGTAAAGTATTTATTTATTTTTAGGGATAACAACAGCTTTCAACTCTTAACTAAGTACTTATACTCATAGAGGTAACATTTGTTTGTATGTTTGTAAGTTGTATGTAAGGGGTTATCTCAGGAACTACTGGTCCGATTTGAAAAATTGGCTATATATCATCACGCTAAGACTAAAAGGAGCCGAGCCGAAGTTGTGTGGGTCAGCTAGTCTAAGATATGATGAGTAGCCAATAATCCAGGGCAGATAAAAGTAATGCAATTGACTGTTGAAAAATCATTCAACCAATGGCAGCTAAAAACTCGGGTCGCAATTTAACATAATAATTTTTTCATCATTTTCATTCGAGAAACTGAACCTAAATTAATTTATTTTTGGTCTAAGGTTTCGTAATGCGTTTCTGAAACACGTACGGGTTATTCGACGTAAAGTACACAGTAAACAATTTTTCCTTGAATTACACAATAAATACCTAGTTTTCCTGCTGACCGTGTAAAATATGTAATGCAGAATGCAGAGCTTACATAATTTTGTCACTGGAAAATTGCAAACTCCGTTAGATTGTAATACACCTTGATAACATTATTATATCTCGATACATTTACTTACACATTACATGAAAAAATATTCAAAATCAATAGTTTTCAGTATTTCCGTGAATTATTTAGAAAATATAGTTTGCAATTTCACGGGATATTTACAATCTTACGGCGTTTGCAATTTTCCGGGGACATATACAAGCCTGTGGTAAAACCTGTAACCATTATCTTAATTGAATCAATAACAGTAAATAATGTTTTGCAGATGTCAAAATGGTTTTAATAAGGACAAAAATATCCGTGAGATCTAGCTGTTACAGCATCAATAGCTCGTTAGTAAACGTTGCAAAGGTCAACTGTGTATGCGTCATGCAATACGCCATGGTTTTTAGATGCTTTAAATAGAACACTTTACATAAATACACGTGTTTAAACACAAGTTGAACTCGGATTATAATCGCAAAAGCTGTCAAAGGCTGCTACGATTTTAAATTTTGTATAGACATCGCCATAAATAATTAATATCTTTTTCTAGAGAGCTCGACTCTCAGCAATTACTGATTTATTAATTATACAGATGACATATTAAGATTACAGATTCTGTGTCCATTCCTTCAGTAAATCCGAAATGTAATCGCTTTTAATTCTCCATGTTGCTCCTACCGCTATTCTCTGCATTACCCAAAGGTTGACTGGTAGAGAATGCCTGTTGGCGGCACTAAGTTTGCCTCTACATTTATGTGCGTAAAGTGTTATAAATTGTAAAAGATTGCCCTGTGCGATTTAACCGCCCATTCTACACTTATCTGTGTTCACTGCGCTATGCAACAAAGTTTTTATTAAAAAGGAAGACTGTTTACTCTGTAAGTTATTTAATATTAAAAGAAAATTGTTATTGTGGTTATTGTACGCACTAGTGCGGACACAAAGACCAAACCGTTACTAATGCGTGCATTTGCAGCGGGTACCGTTGCTACGCTACCCGGCTTGATAACTTCTTTAACTCTTGGATTCCGTATGCTCTTTAATATACACTAGCTGATGCTTGTGTCTTCGCCTGCTTGACAAATTAATTATTATGTACTAAAACCTTCTTCGAGAACCATACTATCCATTGGTGAAAACAGCATGAAAATCGGTGTAGTAGTTTTTTAGTTTAACGCCAACAGACAGACCGACAGACGCGGCGTAGCACTTTGTTTTATAATATGTAGTGATTTCGTATTGGTTCTATCACTAGTTAAAATATACTAAACGCCACGTTGTATATTGATCTGATGCTGCATAACAATATTCGTTTCGAATTCAATTATAATTCGCATTGCAGGTACCATCTATTCGTTTCGAATTCAATTTATAATTCGTCACTACAAAAAAACATCACTTTTTGCAGCCAGAATGCAGTTAGTTATTTTCGTTGTCACAGGAAATGGATTGAACAAAACAAAATAGGAATAAGTACTCGAAAGAGCGTCTGATCTGTCTTTTTGATTTATTCTGAGCATTGTCAATTGTCATGGACAACAGCAATTTTTAAAATTTTCTATATATATATATATAAAAGGCAAACCTGACGCACTGACTTATAAATATATCAACGCACAGCCGAAACTACGGGTCCTAGAAAGCTGAAATATGACATGAAGCCTAAGCCTTACACCGTAGGGGTGCACTGACTTCTCACTATAATTTTTCTTCTCCTTTCCCAATTATATATTTGATATTTAATTGGGAAAGGAGAAGAAAACATTTTTTTTATTAGTATATTATATTGTATTTGTTTATTTTATATTATTAAGTGGAATTAATATTATTTATGATGTTTGTACACTGACCGCCCTAAATCTAACTTCTTTAGTTAAATCCATCCTAAGGTTGTCTGTAAGAGATTGCCCTGTGCGATAAGACCGCCCATTGTACACTTGTTTTTATAAGCGTTTTTTCCTGTACTTGTTATGAGGTGTACAATAAAGTATATAATAAATAAGAGGATTTCCTGAAATTCCTACGGGAGCAGGAAAAATCGGGATATGCGCGTACAAAGGCGCGGTCGAAAGCTAGTATTCAAAAAAACTCACCGTTACACCATGTATAATGATTATGGGTAATCTTAATAATTTGCATTTTTGACCTTACGTTAGCAAATATCAAAATTATTAGTTTCTAAACAGATAAAGGTATTATAATAAAGATCACCATTATTGATGTGATGTTTATTGTTTACGAAAGGTCTTTATTCAAAAGCTTTATCTTTGCCACAAATGTTTTGCACGATAAAAGCTTATCAGTCTTATCAATATTTGCTGATAAACAATCTCTTTGTGTGTAAGATCAACGGTAAAAAGTGCACGAAATATCCTAGACTATGTCTTACCTGTTACCTAAGTTTATTGCCTTGATAATGATTAATTAAAAAACAAAAAAAAAAAAAACATTTTGAAGCCGTTAATTCATCTTTTCGTCGGTTGACCCTCGTGAGAAAAGATGAATTAACGGCTTATGTAAATACTTTATACAAGGTGTAGCCGAAATGCAAATCCTGAAAGAGGTCATTGTACTCACCATTTTATTTTGAACTATTGTATTATTGTGTTCAACCCTGAATACGAGTAAAATTCAATCGCCCCATTCCTTTAATGATAGTGTAGGGGCATCAATCCACAAGAAAAACCAATGTAGCAAAATCTACATCGCAACAAAAATAACCGGAACGCCATCTGCCTCGCCAGCAGCGAACTACTAACGAAATTCTGCATCGCGGTATCAGAGTTCTCCGTGCGATTTGAACATATGCAACAGTCCGAATATGAACTAACGAGCCGTTGCCCACCGGATACAACAACCGTCCGGTCAGAGTATCCTCCCTTTTCAATGGAGGTTTGCGGGACTTTACTCTTTGTACTGCATAGGTACCTCCATAATAACTTGCAACAACAACCACAAATTGCAACACTATTTAGTCCGTCAGTTGAGTATTGAAAAATAATGGACACGTATTTTTTGTTTTTGTAAATCAATGAATATTGACAAAGATAAAACGCATCAAAACTCGGGAGTGGGGGCTCGTGACGTCACGACTCACCAAAAATTATGCGAAGGTGTGACGTATTGAGAATTTTAAAAGCGTCGTAACTTCGTCAATTTTGGTCCCCGTAACAAAAGACAAAACACGGGTCAAATATTTTTGATAATCTAACTGACTGACTAAATCGATTTTTTCAGGACACAAGCCTATTGGTCCCATATTAAAAGTTGTTCATAATGATGAGTAAAATAAGAATTTTTGGGTTATGCCTTTTAACTGTTACTTTCTGTCCCGATTTGTTTGCATAAATTGAAAAGGTGCTAAATCTGGTTTGAATGGATGAATCCAATTTGATGTTGACCCCAACATAGTTGGGAAAAGGCTAGGCAGATGATGTAATGATGCTTAGTACATTCAGCCTGGAATGCCAGGGGTGCGAATATGACTGATAACCACATAGTTTATATATATGTGTTTGCATTTTTCATCATTTTATTTATGTCATGAATGAGCATTTTTCTGCTTGAATTTTTATAGATATTGTTAGCGTTGTGTTCTTCTAGCTAATTATTCGTGTTTGTGTTTCAGATGCCCCGTGGTCGGGACGAAATGCAAGTAAACGTGGCGGGGCTCAGGAGAAACATTAAAAACCTCGCGCACAACTATTCCGATGCCCAGGTATGGCTCAAGTTATTCCTATATTATATGCTAAGAAGAATAACTACGCGTTTCGTCTCTAAATACTTCAAACTTAACTTGCCCGTACATATGAACACCAGATTCTAATTTGAAGAAGTGTCAAACCCTACTTTCATGACTTTAGACAAATTTTCAAGTTAAACTAGAGTTTTAACAACTTGAAATTCTTCATTCAGAAATCGCAAAATTTCTTAAAGTATCCACAACATTTCAAGTGTGGCTTTCGAGAACATACTTTTTTTGATGATCTCACTACTGATAGCACATTGATAAAATCTCAGTCCATGCTCAAACAAGCCCCAGAGGTTTGATAATGTGACTTGATTAAAAAAAGGAAGCTTAAATGAAATGCATGAATTACACTAAACAATTAAACAGGCTTACTAAAAAAATAATCATACCCTTAGTTTAAATGCTGATATGATCCTGAAAGTCTTAATCCAATTTAAAATAATACGCCTTACACGATCTTCATAACACAAAGTCCGTCACGCCATAAACAACTGTTGAACTGTGTTCTGTTGTGTCTGTGGTGTGACCAGAGACTTGTGGTAGGTTATAGGGATGAGATATACTTGCAAATATCAATACCCCGAGTTAGGCATAGTTTCATAGGAAATTAACCCGTGACTTTATAAAAATAAGGAGCACAATCGCATCTGCAAATTAAAAAATACTTTGAACTTTCAAGTTTTTTTTTCTTCTCATACGATAATTTTCCTTATTGCTGAGGCAATACGAATCAATTTCCTATGCAAGTATTTTCACATCGGAAGTTCAAAGTACAGCTGCGTGCAGCGAGGGGCTCGTGTTAGCGGCAACACCAAAATACTTGCCACAGGAAACTGATTCGTGTCCCTAGACGAATTAGGATCATAATCGCATCATCGAAAAATATACTTGGATATTCAAAGGTTTTTTATTTGCAAACGCGATTGTGCTCCTTATAATTAAGGGGAAAATGGATCAATTTCGTATGAAAGTATTTTCGAGCTCTGCCTGTGCCCGATATCCATACTTGCAAGTTTTGTTGCCTCGTACCAGGGGTCCAGGGCGCCGTACTTTGAAGCAAAGCCCTGGTTTACAAACCTCGTATGGTAAATACATCTCATCCCTAGTAGGTTATGCCGACTTATGCCTGGTTCTGACATAGTGTCAAGTAAAATGTAACAGGTTTTATTTACATACAGTACGAATATTCTAACTTTACCCATGCGAAGTTGGCTGTTAGTGACGACCGCGCAGGGTCCATCGCGTAGAAAAGTGTTACGTTCGTAGATTATGTTTTTTTTGTGTACGTGTTATATTTGAATTTTGAAAAAATGCATGCAATAACAATAACTCGATCACAAAGTAACACAACAAACACATACACTACAAGAAAACACAAAATACAAGTCAAACAGTAAGAAAAAAACCAAAATAATTAATTAAAACAATAACAACGTTTAACACTTTTCGCACCAACAGTCGTATTGCATTGAGGAAGCGAGGCACAAGTATGCATCAAACGTATACGAGTGACTGAGACGGCATACGCGACGTACCCGCGCATGCGCTTTTCTATGTTTCTTGTCAAATTGACATCCTGCGCAATCGATTGCGACGTACTTCGCATGGGTAAACTTAGATTATTCGTACTGTAGTTAGTAAGTTGCTATCTTTTAATTTTCGGTTTTGTGCGTCATTTATGGCGGAATAAACGAATTTTTCTTTCAAATTCCCTCACTAACCCAATCACTGGAACGTTCCAGGTAAAAGTGCGCGAGGCAACATCAAACGACCCATGGGGCCCCTCCAGCACGCTCATGGCGGAGATCGCCGACCTCACGTACAACGTGATGGCGTTCACGGAGATCATGCAGATGATCTGGAAGCGCCTCAACGACCACGGCAAGAACTGGCGCCACGTATACAAGGCCCTGGTCCTCATGGAGTATTTGATCAAGACGGGCAGTGAGAAGGTCGCGATGCAGTGTAAGGAGAATATCTTCGCGATACATACCTTGAAGGACTTTCAGTATATGGAAGAGGGGAAAGATCAAGGTGAGTTATTCGGTTTTTATTATTTTATTGCTAATGGTGAAGAGTATTCTTCCCAGTGTGCAAACAACAAGTACAATGCTATTCAAATAAGAATAGGATCGACTTAGCGCCATAATTATTGTGACGTCATAGCTTTCAATTCAAACCAGTTAGGTAGGGTTAGCCAAGCATGATTATTTTTTTAAATTATTAGTTATAAGCATTGAGGGAAAAAAGTGTTATGGTATGGTTTAAAATAACTAAAATGAATTTAAATAATTAAATATCGTATTTAGGTAATTTACTACTATTGAATGTTTTTATTTACGTTTGATTTAAGACGTACAAAATAAAATAAACCGTTATTGATATGCAACTAAGTTTTCTTTGCAAACCGTACTTTTCAAGAGACATTTGACAGATAGAGGTCACTGACGTTCCTATTCTTATTTGAATCGCATGGTAGAGAAGACCAAAATAGCTATATAGCGCTCATAAAGCGATAGTACATAGGCGAGAGAGAAACCACAACAGCCATTTATAAGTATGATTAATTTAGGTCCTAGCAGCATTTAACTTCCTCAAATATTAGGTTATCAAATGCAAAAAAAAAATAATCTAATCCGATTGTCCAAAACACAAAACTTGCTTGGGAGTGTCGGATTCCTCCTGACAAAAAAATAAGGAATATGCATGCGATTTTTTTATTTGCTATATTAACTACTTCTTATCTCTAGTAAAAAAATAATGAAATTATTTATTAAATGCCTTAATCAGCGATGAAGTTATAAAACTTCAAAGATTACAATTAGAAAGAGAAGCCCAATGTGGACTTTGACGTCAAAGTCCATAACGTCTATACAGCTGCCATAATAAACAGCGTTTTCGCGAGAGGGACAGATATATTTTGTTTAAAATAATTATATCTCATTTGCTTTTCGAGTAATTTTGACTCTTTTTTCACTGTAATTATCATATTTTTGTACATTTTTAGATAAACTATATAGGTAATAAATATTATTCCTTATTGACTGCAGCATACCATGTTCAGAATGTCAACGATACGACGAAATGTAGGCGTCGCGTTATCAGGCCAATGTGATACACCACAGGGATTCTGAACCTGTGGTTGGCGTTAAAACTAATTAACTCGTTATGATAGTGAGAAATCTTACGATTCTGAATTTTTTTTATGAGTAATAGGTAGATCCTCGGTGTCTTCCAAAGGGCCCATAAATGGTGACTTTTTTTTTGTATGGCTCACATTTTCCTAATTCAATACGCTTTTTGATGTACGTTAGAACTGAGCTGCTATAGTAACTATTGTTATGATGGAAATACTCTACTACACATCAAACAAGGTGGTGTTGCCATAAAAAAAGCAATCGGTTGCTCAAACATTCAGGCAAAGAAAGCTCTTTTTCAGTGAATTTATTGATTGATCATTGGTTCCTATCCTCTATGACTTATAATAAAACTTAACTGGTGCAATGTGGATTGTCCTAATTTTTCGAAGAATATAGCCCTGAAATAATGTTGTTTTTATCAGCCTAGCAGTGAAACAAAAAAGATTGTGACCATTACCGGTCAGTTTTAGAAATAGTTGATAAAGGGATTGTACCTTTTTATTTACGAGTTTCCGATATTTCGGCATTGTTGCAAGCGCCATGATCACGGAGGCGACGGCTATTCAATGTGACCATGAAAGTTTAAAACAATATGTAGTTTTAGAATTTGTAACAATAGTGTAGGTTGATTATCCCTGTGTCAGATGATACCAGTGTGGGATGTTTCAGCTCTGCCCAGATTAGGTCCCAGTTTGATAGTGACCATGGTTCTGTTCACACGATTTTAATTCGGTAGTTCTGTGATATAAAAAGTAAGCAAAGTGTTCTTTGTGTAGAGCCCTGTGTGTAATAATAGGCGTTTAAGTGTTAATACTTAGTTACATAGTCAACCGTTATTGTAGATGTCGAAATTCTGGCCCCTAACTGAAAACGAAATCTCCAGTTTTCTATATATTATATCCGAATTGCCAGAAGGTCCTTCCGTTTTCCTAATACCATTTTTTATTATCGAATCTCGTATATCGTAATAAGACTAACGATCAGTATTTTTTAAATGTCAAGTAATTAGTAGGCAGTCCAAAAACGCCCATTTTTCATACGTCAATAACGCCCACATATTTTCTGCGTTTTAATCTCGGGGCTAAGGTTCTAAGCTCAACCCGCGTTTACATAGATAGAATGTTATTTCGTACACTAAAAACTAATATTTTACACAAACTTTGTTCTACGGGTACAATGACAGAAATATCTGCCAAAGAAATTTTAATGGACAATGAGGACTCTTCCTTCCATAACGTTATATTTTCACATCAAACTGACTGACTGACATATTGACGCACAGCCCAAATTACTGAGGACAGTCTTATGACAGTCCTCACGATCCAGAACTCCATAAATTTACTAAAGAATTTTGTCAGGGCAATCAATATAGACAAACGTTGGTGTAATAGATTTTTTTTCCTAATTCAATCTGTTCCTGGTGTACCCCAATATAAGGGCGAAAATCGTTTGTACTTACTATATGCAGACGAAGTAGCGTGCAAAGTGCTAATATTTTAATAGTTTTTTTTTATTATTTTCAGGTTTAAACGTCCGTGAAAAGGCGAAGTCTTTAGTAAACCTATTGAAGGACGAGGAGAGGCTAAAGAACGAGCGAGCGCGCGCGCTGAAGGCCAAGCAGCGGTTCGCGCAGAGCGCCAGCGCCTTCGGCAGCGACGGCGCGCTCGACACGCCCAGCTCGCCCTCCTACCCCGCCGTGAGTGGGCTCGTCACCGATACCGTGAGCCTCTGCTCTGCTCCGCCCGGGTTCTGTGTCGCCGCTGCTCAGACCACGGGCTGCCTAACACTAGAGACGGCTAAGGGACCACTCACATTTATTCAGCTCCTTTCGCGTGTCGCTTAACGTTGTCGGTCATACTTATACAGTTCTGCTTCTATCAGCCGCGTACAGCTTCGTAAGAATGAGAAGGCGGGCAGCGGCTGAACTGTATCTGTAGCACTCGCATGATAATAACACATTTGTCCGAATTTTATACTTCTTTGACGCAAAAGCTGAATAGACACGGAAAGCTGAACGGATGCGTACGCGTCTCCATACAAAATCGTTGTTTTCTATAGGCATAAGCTTAATAAGTATGAGTAGTCCTTATTCGTGTTTGCGTTCACGCAATGGGGTGCTTAATTGTTTTTTTTTTAATACCAAAAAAAATAACTGGCCACATGGGAGTCGGACTCGCGTGCAATGGGTTCCGTACGAATTTTGTTTTTGTAACATAGTATTTTAACATCATAGACTTCGTAGAGGTTTTCTTTTAATCTATAGTTAAAGAACTATTTTTTTTTTAATTTTAGACACAGTAGTTTCAGAGATGAGGGAGAGAATAGAATAGTTTTTTTTTATTTAATTAAAACCCTCACAATAAGCTCTTTCATTTGTCACACGGTACAGATAAGTTTTTTCCAAATACTGTATTTATTTACGTACCGCGTCAATATTTGGGTAACAAAAATTCACATGTGTACCAAATTTCAATAGAATTGGTCCAGTAGATTTGGAAAATTGGCTGTGACATACATACTTTTCTTACGGATGTTTGGAACCAAAAAAAGAATTATAGTAGATTGGCTCTCTGGTATCTCTAAATTAGTTGTTCGCCAAAGCTAGAAGATATGCAAAATACATACTCATACTAATGAGTAGGATTGAACCAGTCATTTTGTTGCTCAGAAAATAAGTAACGTCTTTTGGCACTGGGATCTTGGATGATTGGTTTCAGGAGCGTAGCTACCGACGTATCAAAGATACAGGGCCCCCAGTGTGGGCGCAAAGCTAAACATTTAGTCCCGCCGTCTCCTTCGTGGCCTGTCAAGACACTTCTAAGCTAGTAGGGCCTATTTAAAAAAAAGACAATACCCATAAAAATGGGGCCCCAAAATGTTTGATACAGGGGCCCCTTTGGGACCAGTTACGCCACTGGTTGGTTTGTTTAAAAAATGTATATCCGGTAAATGCCAGACTCTGTAAGATTGTTAAATATCGCGTGAAATTGTAAACTCTTTTTTCTAAATAAGATACGGATATATTGGAAACTATCAAATATGGATGGGAAAATGATTTTTCATAATATATCGAGAAACTATAATCTATTCAAGATTAATTACAATCTTAAGGAGTCTGCCATGTGCCGGTAACATATACAATGCCGTCTCTAGCAGCGGCCATCCCGAGGCATCCTGATGCTCTGGTTGTTTCATGTGTTCAAAGTTTTGCGGGCTTCAGGAGTAGTGGAGAAACACTCGAAAACGGTTTTCTTCTCACCACTTCTTGTGTACTGTTACTTATATGCTGGCACCTCACTTCGCATGTATTCGCCGTTTAAAAGTGATCTTTATCCCGATGTTTCTAAAGCATATTTTGTATAATCCAAGTTACGCGAATATTTTGACGAATACTCTCAAGTGAAGTGCCGCCTTTATGTGTTTTGTTGTACGTAAAGCCCACCACGTCAGATTTAACATTTTGACCTTGAGCTGGCCTACCGTAGTTAAGAGTTCCAGTAGAATAAGAGGCCAACTTATACTGGTTATGTTACAAGTGACGTGTTCGGGTCGTACTTTAAAAAAAATGTGTTTGTGTATAAATGTTTTTCTATCTTTCTTCACTGTGCAAATGCTTTTGGTTTATTGTTTTAAACATTCATGGTCACTAACATTAGACAAGTTAATAACGGCATTGCTACCACGTACCTTAAAAAAAACCGCAAATAAAAAGGTACATGGTAGCAATCCCGTTATTAACTATTCTAATGCTTTTGGTGTATAATTAAAATCGCGCCGATTAAAAAATATAATTATATTGCTCTTACGTCGAGCCTTTTGATCCGTAGTAAAGTCACACAAATGTAAAAAAAATGCGGGTGAAGTTTGTTAAATTGCGATTTTCAATCAAATGATAGTTACAAAGAAACAGTTATTTATTTGACTATCTATCAAGCTAACAATTGATCGGAAAAAGCATTTAAACAATATTGAACCACTTTGTTACTATTGGTTGTTAACAACGGATCTAAATTTCACCCTGAGTGACATAAATTTATTATTGGCGATAGAGATTCTCAAAATGTCATAATGTAAATACAATAGTAACTGAAGTTTTGGCTGCCGCTTTGACAATTTACCATCGCTGATACGTTATTGTCCCTTTACTTTCAATCTAACAACTATTATCATCTACTCTCATCATTACATTTTCTGATATTCTGTGGATATGGCACCGGAAAATACAAACATCCTAATATATGTTATCATTGTATCATTACGTGTGATCACATCATCTGCCTCTCAGCCAGCCCCTGCTGTGACGTGCCAATGCGATCATGATTAAGATGTGAATGAAAGACAGTGTTATGCGTCTTTAGAATAGAATATAATATAATAGAATACTCTTTATTATGTACACCATATCAGTTATAGAAAAGATCGATGAAGAAAACATCGCTAAAAGCGACTCTTTTTCAAGACAAATTTTGGGTGGATATTAAAGATTCAAGAGTCAAAGCATTTATTTCAAATAATCCATTTACAGGCACTTTTGAAATGTCAAGGTCGGTCAGTCATAAACATGAAGCTATTTGCACGTTCCAAAGCGTAGATCTCTATGGAGAGGAACGTAAAAGAAACTCCACGGACGCTCTTTTAAATCATGTGATGTTTTACAAATAAACTAGCTGACTCGTGTTGTTTTGCCATTTAATAAAAAGTAGCCTACGACCTATTCTCAGACCTAATGAAAATACTTACACAAAAAAAAAAAAAACATAAAAATCAGTCAAGCTTTTTCGGAGGAGTTCGATAATAAACACCGCGACGCGAAATTTTTATAATTAAGAAGACTAGCTTTCTCGCGCAACTTCGTCTGCGTCACGTTGTTCATTAATGCTCCTCTTCTATTGGTCGTAGCGTGATTTTATATAGCCTATAGCCTTCCTCGATAAATGGGCTATCTAACACTGAAATATTTTTTCAAATCAAGTTCCTGATATTAGCGCGTTCAAGCAAACAAACGAATAAACTCTTCAGTTTTAAAATATTAGTATAGATTAGATACGTCATAATGTCAAATAAGTATAACCCTGTCTCACTCCCTCACCGTAATGATGACCGCTTGAGCCGTCCCAGCAGGCCGCTGGTCCCGCTGCTAACGTGTCCCCCTTACAGTTCGGCAGCGACGGCGCGCTGGACGCCACGTCCAGCCCCACCTACCCTGCGGTGAGCACTACTACTAATACTGCACTTACTCTATAATGCCGCTATTACATTTGCTCGTTAGCCCGCATTCGAGTGCACGAAAGACATTTCCCGAATTCGGGCACCCAATGTATTAATTACATTGTTTTACTCACGTTCGATTAGTCATATCTCATAGTTAAAAGGAAAACAGCGTCGTGTTACCAAAACGAAAGCTGTTCGAATACGGGCGTACTCGACTCCTTCAGTCGTTTGTCCGAATTCCATAGGCAATCGAATACGAGCTAACGACCAGTGTAATTGCGCCGTAACTCTGTGTGGCACTGTGTTTACTAATGTCACGCCATGGTGTGGTAGCAAACAGTCGGTTATGAAATGAGCTGTCCTGCGTTCGGAATTTATTTTAAATACGTGTCTTTTAGCCCACGTAAAAAAAAGCCCTTAGCAGAATTACTAAATTGGAACTTGGATCATCCAAGCATAGCACTCCAAACATGTATGAGTTTATGGTCCTACATCTTTATAAAAGTATTAGCTGACTCGCGCAACTTCGTCTGCGTCACATTTTCCGCTCCTAAATAATTTTGCACCAAAAAATTGAGATGTAAGCTACCCTATCTCTCAAGTTGGATCGAACTGCACACGGTGTGCAAATTTGATTAAAATCGGTTAAGTGGTTTAGGAGTCCATTGAGGACAGACATTGTGACATGAGATTTATATATATTAAGATGTATGGTATGTAGGCCACCACTCAAAATTATTTGGATACCCCAAAGAAGTATTTTGTAAAAGTTTGAATAAATGAAAGAACTTCCTACAAATTGTAATTTTTCATGTCGCCTACACAAGCTTTGGCCCCACAAACTGCAGGTGGCTAAATACTTTTGAGGGGTAGTGTATGAATGGAATCAAGGATTTGAATGTAAAAGAGAACTTAGAAGCGACGCCAACTGTATTCGAATTCGAAAGCGATGGTATGGCCGCTTGGTAGTTGATGACCTTAGTGGATAGCAATGACTGACTGTATGCTTATCTAGGGTCTAGTCTAGGCTGTGGCCACAGTCTCCATTCTAGACTGTCGACTGTGATCACAGCTGCATTGCTCTGGCGAAGTTTAGATTTCCTCCTGTGAAATGTTCGTTGCTTCGTTTCCAGCTAAGCGGAGATTCAGCGGAGTGGTCGGGTGGCGGGCGGGAAGCCGAGCTCGCGCGACCTCTCACCGCGGGCGAGGAGGAGCTGCAGCTGCAGCTGGCTCTAGCGATGTCGCGCGAGGAGGCGGAGCGGGAGGAGAGGCGGCGCCGCTCTGATGATGTGCGGCTGCAGCTCGCCATCAGCCAGTCGCAGCAGGACTTCCAGTGAGTAGCGTCCGCCCACAGCTACGGACTTGATACACTTCCTGGTCTGTCGAACAAAATATCTCAAGTTCTCAAATCTAACACCGAGATCTTAGACGGTATGACCTGAACCATCCTTCGCATACAATCCATCGCGGATCATCCAACGCGAACTATTCGCCGCTGATCATCCGACGCGGACTTATATCCGTCGCGGACCATCCGTCTCGTACAATCCGACGCAGACCATCCGTCTTATCCATTTCCATATCCTACGCCACACTATACCACTGACCCCCCTACCTTTGATCCCAACCGTATCCCATCCGCCACAGACTAGTAGCGTACCTGCGCGAGGAAGCATCCCGCCTGCACACGTACAAGCGGCGCGCGCCCTCCGCGCCGGACTGGTCCGTCGTGGACGCGGCCCGCCTGCCGGGCTGGGCCGTGCCGCCCCCCGGGCCGCCGCCCCCCGGCCCGGCCTGGGCGCCCCCCGGGCCAGCCTGGGCGCCCCCTGCGGACACGCCGCCGAGCTGCTGGTTCTACGGGTGCATGGAGTGCCTCAGACCGAATGTAATACAGTCAGTGCCGAAATCGTCACTTGTAGTAGTACTTGCTGAGTAGAGGGACGAGAAATGTACTTGAGAGGGTTTGAGAGGGATCTAGACACGCGAGGCATTGTCAATATATTGTGTAAAGTGTAGTGTTTGAAAATAAGTTTTATGAAGATAGTGCCAATTGACCGACATATTCGAGCAGTTTTTTTAGGATCAAGTTCAAATTACTCCTTTAAATATCATATGAAGTTCCTGTTTTTCCTGCGTTTTTCTTGTATTTTTTTCGTATTATTGTCATGCTCAAAAGTCAACTATATTGGTGTATCTACGTTAAAGTCAATCCACATATCACTGATATAGGTCACAGTCGATGACGGCTCCAAACACTACGTGTGTTGCTACGCAATAGCGAATTCACGTGACAGCGGGTTGAGTGGAGTACTGCGCATCGTCAATCTAAACCAATATTATAAAGTTGGAAGAGTTTGTTCGTGCTAATCTCAGGAACTTCTTAATAGGATTGAAAAAATATTTTAGTGTTGAATAGCCCGTTTATCGAGGAAGGCTATAGGTTACATAATATCACGGTACGACCAATAAAAGCGGAGCATTAATGAAAAATACTTAATGTATAAATGTACACGCTCTTATTCCGAGTGAAACTAACGATGTTCCCCCCCCCCCCAGGACAACAGACGGCCTGCCGCCACCTAAGACACAGAAGAGCCAGCCGGCGCAGCAGTCGCACCTGCTGGACCTGCTGGACGTGACGCTGGCCAGCCCGCCCGCCGCCCTCTGGGGCGCCGCCGCCCCGCACGACCACCCGCGACCGGTACGTATCACACCTGCTGGACGTGACGCTGGCCAGCCCGCCCGCCGCCCTCTGGGGCGCCGCCGCCCCGCACGACCACCCGCGACCGGTACGTATCACACCTGCTGGACGTGACGCTGGCCAGCCCGCCCGCCGCCCTCTGGGGCGCCGCCGCCCCGCACGACCACCCGCGACCGGTACGTATCACACCTGCTGGACGTGACGCTGGCCAGCCCGCCCGCCGCCCTCTGGGGCGCCGCCGCCCCGCACGACCACCCGCGACCGGTACGTATCACACCTGCTGGACGTGACGCTGGCCAGCCCGCCCGCCGCCCTCTGGGGCGCCGCCGCCCCGCACGACCACCCGCGACCGGTACGTATCACACCTGCTGGACGTGACGCTGGCCAGCCCGCCCGCCGCCCTCTGGGGCGCCGCCGCCCCGCACGACCACCCGCGACCGGTACGTATCACACCTGCTGGACGTGACGCTGGCCAGCCCGCCCGCCGCCCTCTGGGGCGCCGCCGCCCCGCACGACCACCCGCGACCGGTACGTATCACACCTGCTGGACGTGACGCTGGCCAGCCCGCCCGCCGCCCTCTGGGGCGCCGCCGCCCCGCACGACCACCCGCGACCGGTACGTATCACACCTGCTGGACGTGACGCTGGCCAGCCCGCCCGCCGCCCTCTGGGGCGCCGCCGCCCCGCACGACCACCCGCGACCGGTACGTATCACACCTGCTGGACGTGACGCTGGCCAGCCCGCCCGCCGCCCTCTGGGGCGCCGCCGCCCCGCACGACCACCCGCGACCGGTACGTATCACACATTCATTCAGAACTAGCTTTGCCGCGTTATCCTTAGACAATTACTCCCACAGGATATATATATGTGTTATTCCAGAGTATAATCTACCTCTGTGCCAAACTTGAAGATACTTTGAAACGTTTTTACGTGAAAACGAGTGACAAACATCAATCCAGCGAAAGTTTGTTAGGATATCACAAACTTTGGCATTTAGGCGATTCGCACACTGCCCCGCAATACGCAGCTTCGCACGGGAGTGCGAGATCTTAGGTTGCTTGAAAGTATCTCTCTTTGCATTGAAAACGCGCATATTGCACACACTGAAAACACGCGTAGTGAACACACTGAAAACACGCGTATTGAACACACTGAAAACACGCGTAGTGTACACACTAAAAACACGCGTACTGCACAAACTGAAAACACGCGTATTGCACAAACTGAAAACACATGTAGTGAACATACTGAAAACGCGTAGTGAACACACTGAAAACACGCGTAGTGCACACACTAAAAACGCATTCACGCGCAGTGCGATGCATTCGTCGCCACGCAACCCGAAGCGTATAGCAGAGCAGGTTGTGAATCGCATTATAGTAGGAAATAGAAGTGAAAATTTTGTGCAAAAAGATTATTTTGTTAAATATTTTGTGACGCGTTCTAAATTCATTTCAAACTAAATTCGGTCTCATTATCTTCAAAAAAAAAACTATCAGGTGGAGTAGCCCTTTACATGAAAAGACATCCTGTCTGACCGATTCTGACCTCCACAACGCAGGAACTGGGTAACACCTTTTGTCAAGACTGATGGAAGATATTTGGCTACCGGTAATAACTGTCAAACATGTAAAAATGATAGCTGGGACCAATGCACAGTGGGACGAAACTATGATTTTAGTGACATAGAGTCCAACTTATTTTCTTTTTTTACTTTTTCTTTATGTGCATGAATAGATCTCATTAACTTCAATACTGTTCTGATGGTATTTTTCCTAAACTTTATATTTTGGGTGGAAAAATGTGTTTGTTTTTAATTTATTTTTTGGAGCACTTCAAGTTAAATTACTGCTAATTAGCTTGTAATCCCGCTTTCATTGTGTGTAATTACTGTCATTTGATGTTATGAATGTGTGCATAAAGTTGCAATTTTGCCAAATAAATGGATCGGAAAAAATAAAAAATACATAGAATAAAAAGCTTATTTTTTTCATCATAAGTTATTTTCCTTGAGGAGAATTGGAAGGAATGGAGGGAGGCTTTGCCCAGCAGTGAGACAGTACGGGCTAATAAATATAATAAAAATAAAAAAAATATATATAAGTAAAAGTACTTAACAATTCACATAATTACTCAACAGTTAACAACAACACATTAAAACCTCACTAATTTGCTTAAATTGACTAATTATGCATTATTTAAAAATTTATTTACATGTCTCTAAAATCATTGTCTCGACGCACTGTGCGACGTCGAGCTTAACGTGCTTTCCGAAGCACGGTAAACTTTCAGTAATATAGTTTGGAAGAGACACTTTTATTCCGCCCAAAATTAGCCACAAAATGCAGACCCGCAGAAACCGGGCGATTATTTATATTCGCCTAGCTTTTCCTCAGCCTTAAACTTAATTTATGTTGTTTTTATTTTATCTGTCTATGCAGTTGGAATTTGGTATATTTGCCGACTCGATGGTAAGATAATTGGAGCACCACCACAAAGGGTTCATCAGAATAGTAGTGCTAACTGTGTGGCGTTATAAATTACAAATAACTAATAAAATGGCAGATTTTTATTACGTAACTTACTTACTTTTTGGCACAGTACTTAAATAGAGTATTGCTAGGTTTTGAGTGAACTTATTTTTTGTGATTGGTTTGCTCTTGACTCTAGTCTTGGTCAGAGATGACAGAGACCAAGTCTAAGATGGAGCGAGCTTGCCCAGAAGGAGCCTGTTCACTCTAACTTAAATAAAACGAATATATAATGCTATATTATGCTAGTTGATTAAATTACATTGTATTGTTATATTATCGCCAAAAAGTTAAAATTTTCGGAGCAAATAGTAACAAGAATGGGTATAATGCACAGGAAACATCATCAGACGCGTGGTCCGCAGTGGGCAGCCCCGCCAAGGACCCGTGGGCGCCCGCCGCCGCGCCGCCCGACCCCTGGGCGCCGGCAGCAGCCATGCATGTGAGTCTGCTCTGTCTGTATCTAATCTAACTAGCAGTACATACTACTCTTTACCACATTTTGTTACTGACAGAATAAGAGAGGTCTCGCAGCTCTGGATTCTTAGTCTTTTACAATTAGGGACTGCAAAAGCAGCCAAAATTAAAACCCGTTTTTTTTCGGGTTTTGTAAAAAACCGGTTTTCTGTGAAACCGGTTCTTTATTGTTTTTCTAAATGACATTAAACTGAAGCAAGATTTCAGCGGTCTTACAACCGCTAACATCTTGCTTCTTTTCAGTTATTAAAAAAACTTACCTATTATAAGAAATAAATAAATAATTTCAATAACAATTCTTTTCCACAAAAATCTACAACTAAAAATATTCTTCCAATAAAAAAAGTTAATAACCTTGATTTCGGAAGTCGGTGCTTTTGGTTGTATTTTTTTTATGAAAAGTTTTTTACTTTTTGAAATGAGAATGATTTTCATTATTTGCAAAAGAATTACAATAATACAGCTGTCAGACAGTTTAATTTCGTACAAATTAAAATACTGCCTAAACGGACAGTCTGTTATTTTACTTAATTATATATTGCACAATTTTTTAAAATTATTTTGTTTTATCAGTCTTCACATATGGATTTTGGTATATTTTCTGATGCAAGGGTAAGATTTACAAAACAAGTTGTTCGAATAAAGCTAGAAATGTATGTAATGCTATGTTGTAACTTGATTGAGTACAAGTACGCAGGCTGGTATAGAACTTGCAGAGTTGTCACCAACCACTACTAAAGAGTTTTCAATTTATTGACGAATTTAAAACTGATACGAATACAGGCATATCAATACTAAAATAATGATGTGTGTTTTGTATAATAATTATGTGTATTGGAAGACAAAGCCTACAAAAAGAAATATTTATTGATACTTTAATAATCGCCTAAGTCAGACCGATACATAAAACCGACAACAATACATATGTTAGTAATAATCGTCCTATATTGTTCTTACCTTTTATTTCTAAAATATACGAAACAAAAAACATTTATATAATAAAAAACTTTTATTTCCAATAACCAATATTGCTTCCGCATGAGAAAATATTGGCTATTGGGAACTTCTTTGATTTTAAAAAAGCATTTGACACCGTAAATAACAGACTTCTTTAAAAAAAAACTGGAAAGTATCGGTATCTGGCTTTGAAATAAAATATTAAATACTCATCTTACCAATGGGTACCAAGCAGTCGGTATTGGTGTACATCGAAGTGAACCCAAACCCATTATCTGTGGCGTACCACAAGGTTCTATACTAGGGCCTCTATTATTCCTTATCTACATCAACAATATTAGTGAAATCGGACTTCAGCAAGTTATTTCAGCAGTAGTATAGAAGGAATCGTTAAAGAAGCATATAGTGATTTGAATAGCTATCTGGTTCCTATGCTAAAATTAAAAACTTCCAACACATGTCATAAAAATCGTCAACGCTTTAAAATCATATATTGAGATGTTTTTTTATTTGAGTTGGGTTTGCCCTTGACTCTAGCCTAGGTCAGAGATGACAGATTAAGGTCTTACTCTTGATAAGAAACTTACAATGATTGCTTACATTGAGAAAGTAAGAAAAAGATGGCATTACTGACTGGTGCTCTTAACGGAATTGTAGAAGTCCCCCACTATGGGTCCGATATTTTTATTTTTTGTATGTTTGCTAGAATATTACTACACTGTGTAAGCTATTTCATGGCAGAAAAGTGCATGGTTCCGTATGCAGCTTGATAGTAACGTGACAACATGTGTGTTACAGGGCAAGTCCCCGGTGTCCGTGCTGTCGTCTCCGTCGTCCTCGGAGCTGGAGCAGTTCGACGCGCTGTCGCAGCGCCCGCGCACCGCACACAACAACCACGCCGAGTCTGACCCCTTCGACCTGACTGCCTTAGGTGAGGCCTACCGTGTACTATGTAGCATTCACGCCGGTGACCTGGTGAAAACTCCGGGTATCCGCTTCTTGAGCCTATAAGCTGCAGACCTAAACCTAATCAGAAATCGAAATTTAATTTCAGGCGACAACCTTACCCCCAAGCCGTCATCCCCTCTAGTGGGCAGCGGCGGCGCCATCAAGAAGTCCCCCTCGGCGTTCCTGGGCGAGAACTCGTCCCTCGTGAACCTGGAGCGCCTGCTGCAGCCCGCGGCGCCCGAGCCGCCCGCGCCCAACCCCTTCGCGCTGGAGCCCGCGCCGCCGCCCCGGCCCGCGCAGATGTTCGCGCAGCCGCAGCCGGTACGCTACCACGCCATCGTACGCCTCGTCGAGACGAATGTACTAAACTACTACTACTAAACCAAATCTTGTATTAACAGGCACGGCTAACAATGAACGAGCTAAAGCAGCAGCAAATGGGTCTAACGGGCCTGAACTTCGGCACAGCCTCCCCGTCGTTCGGCGCGCCGGCGTCAGCGCCGCAGGCGGGCGCGCCGCTCGGGCTGGCGCCCCTGGGCGCCCCCATGGGCAACGGCTTGGACCCGTGGGCGCCGGCGCCCCTGCCCCCCCTGCCCCCGGTGGCGGCGCCCCGCTCCACGTCGCCGTGGTCTCCGCCGCACACGCGCCACACTCCCAACCCCTTCCTCTCCTAGCCACTCACCACACAGGTATCTACTGCTTTTTTATATAATGTATACTTGCTATGTACAGACGACGCAAGCACATCAAGCTACCGCAATCTGTCAATTTATAGTAGATATGATTATAGTATATATAATATATACTGAATTTAAACGCCTTCTAGCCTCTTTACTAGCCAAACATCGTATACCCCAAACCTCGATAACGGACTCCTCTGAAATAGAAACCACGGTAACAAAACTAACTGACTACATAATAGAAGCGTATCATGCCTGTTGCAAACTAAAGCCGACAAACGCCAGGGGTCAGGGTAACCCCTGGTGGAATGCTGAGCTTGGCAAACTCAGAAGCACATTACGCAAACAATTCAATAGAGCAAAAAACAGTAGACTTCCAGAGGACTGGGAAACATACAAAACTACCCAATACACTTTCAAAAAGCATATCAGAACCGCCAGTAAAAAAGCCTGGCGGAACTTCTGCGAATCCATAGAATCAAACAATGAGGCCGCTAGAGTGCGGAAAATTCTATCAACTGAACACGACCGCACTCTCGGCGCACTGAAAAAACCAGATAACTCCTACACACAAACAGATCACGAGACAAGTAGGGTGCTTCTGGAAACGCACTTCCCAAACTGTAACCTCTTAGAGGACAGGACGTGGACGCGCGACTCGGGACGGCCCCCTACTGACCAGGACTGGTCTACAGCACGTAATATAGTGACAAAAGAACGAATAACATGGGCCATAAAGACCTTTCAACCATATAAATCCGCGGGTTTAGATGGCATTCTTCCCGCCTTACTACAATGGGGGGAGAGTGTCATAACACCATGGTTGATAGCAGTCTACCAAGCCTGTATAGCACACCGATACGTACCCTTAGTATGGCGCGAGGTCAAAGTCATTTTCATTCCCAAACCTGGAAAAACAGATTACACACAACCCAAAGCATATAGACCAATAAGCCTAACATCTTTCCTACTAAAAACCCTGGAGCGGCTCTGTGATAGGTACATTAGGGATGGGCCTTTGTGCAAATATCCGCTACACAGACAACAACATGCCTACTCCACGGGGAAATCCACGGAATCTGCACTGCACAGCGTAGTCTCAAAGATCGAATGTGCGATAAACCACAAGTGCTCTTCACTAGCTGCCTTCATTGACATTGAGGGCGCCTTTGATAAAACCATGTTTAGGAGTATTAGCGCGGCCCTTGGAAGGCACGGTGTAGACACAACCCTGAGTGGATGGATCACAAACATGCTCAAACAAAGAGCAGTACAAGTCACAATAAATAACACAACTCGGGCCATCGTGGCGAAGGGTTGCCCCCAAGGGGGCGTCCTATCGCCACTACTATGGAACCTCGTCGTTGATAATCTTATCAGAAGACTCAACGATAAAGGCTACTTTACCGTTGGCTACGCTGATGACATAACTATAATAATAAACGGAAAACATGAGAACACACTATGTAATCTCATGCGCCAAGCCTTGAAAATAGTAGAGGATTGGTGCAGAGAATATGAACTGGCAGTGAACCCCACCAAGACTGAACTAGTTCTCTTCACCAAAAAGAGGAAGTTGTTACCACTAACATTACCACACTTCTTCGGAACCACCCTAAGCCTCTCAACTGAAACCAAATACCTGGGAGTCTATTTGGACAAGCAGTTGAACTGGGCAAAGCACACTGAATTCACCACCACAAAAGCCAGTATTTGCATGTGGCAATGCAAACGCATGCTAGGTAGGAACTGGGGGATTAGCCCCAGAATCACCTACTGGCTATACACCACGGTTATTAGACCAATAATCACATATGGCTCTCTAGTCTGGTGGCCCAGGACCGACTTGAGCACGGCACAAAAAGACCTTGAAAAACTGCAACGTCTTGCCTGTGTGGCAATCACTAGCAGCATGAAAACAGCACCCACTGCGGCCCTGCAGGCCATGCTGGGACTACCACCACTGCACCTTATAGTGCGTGAGGTGGCGGCCCTAGCGGTCTTCAGGCTCAGCGCATCTGGAACCTTAGGTACAGACTCTAGAATAAAGCACACGCGCATCATGGAAGATGCTGTTAAACGACAACCCATGATGACATCACCCAACGACAGAGTTCAAAAAACGCACCACTTTAAGAAACATTACAACATAGTCCTAGCAGAGGAATTGGACGACCACTCAGGTCCCAATGAGCTAAGAATCTATACTGACGGATCAAAGACAAGCACTGGTACGGGAGTTGGAATTTACTCCAATGACCTCAATATTAAAATATCAAGATCGCTAGGTAAGCTCAACACCGTCTACCAGGCGGAATGCGTGGGCATTATCCTGGCAGTTCATGCCATAGAGGCCAGGGAAGTCACGGACACCCACATCCGGATACTTTCCGACAGTGCCTCAGTCCTCCAATCCCTAAAGAAAAACTACACTACCTCGAAACTCATACAAGAATGCCACAATGCACTCGAACACGTCACGGTGGCCAACCGCAACACCGTGACGCTGCAGTGGATAAAGGGGCACAGCGGATCACTGGGAAATGACGCGGCCGATGAACTGGCCAGGAGGGGATCTGGTGCCGTGGCTGTTGGACCCGAACCCATAGTACCACTCCCCTTCGTCCAACTGCGCACATGGCTGCGTGAACACACCCACAAACAAGCGGAACGCTGGTGGACCTTGGCACCAGGCTGCAGGCAGTCCAAGGAAGCCATGCCAAACCTGGACCGAAAACTAACCAGGCGCCTTCTGCGACTGGATAGGCGGAGCCTGCGAATGGTGACGGGGACCATCACCGGTCACTGCTCTTTAAATAAACACTTGCACACGATAGGCATAACGGACAGCCCTCTATGCAGAGCATGCATGGAGACGGAAGAAACGGTACCGCACGTACTCCTTGATTGTGAGGGCGTTGCCGAAATACGGAAGCAAACTATAGGGTCATCAAACTTGCTCACAGATATCCTGAACACGCCGAGAAAACTTATCTGTTTCTGGAGGGAGGTTGGATGGTTGGAGTAACGGCCGCCATGGCTCACGTACAATGGTCCAACGTCAGGACTAAGTGCGGAAACCAAAACCCCCTAATAGAATAGAATAGTAGATATTTATAGATTTACAACTGTATCGCCAAAATATTCCTTCTATATATAGCCTTCATACACGTATCATCGGAGGCATTATCACTCACTTGCAGAGCAGGTCATACTTATCAAAAAAGGTATGTCAAGCAATTAATCCCATATTAGCAGTGCTGTTTATCTTAGTCCGCTTCAAACTCGTAAAAAACCAGTACATAATTTTATGACAGTTAAATTGATATTTTTACCCGATACGATAACAGCTATTTAATTTTGTCAGTGCCGTCAAAATCGATCGATCATTTTCGACAGTGAGACCGACAAGCATAAGTTTTTTTTTCTAAATTTAATAGGTGTTTAATTAAAGCTGTTATTTTGAGTTTACAAAAGAGTGTGGAAAAAGGATTTCTTTGCTCAGTAGTGAGACAGAATATGCTTAATAGATAGATGCTCTTTGGAGGTATGCGGTACAGAGAGTAAAGTCCTCAAACTTCCACTGAAAAGGGAGGATCCTCGGCCAAGGCGGTTGTTGTGCCTGGGAGGCTACTGCCGGTGCCGGTTCAAACTGAACGGTAAACTCTGTTTGCACGATGTATGATTTTTAGTTCGCCGCCAGTTGGATAGATGGCGTCGCGGTACTTTTTGTTGCGACGTAGATTTGTTTTATTGGTTTTTCTTGAAGCGGAAGTGATTCCGCTGCAGCTCAACTTAAATGATGACCCATTCTCAGACCTTTATCAAATAACACTTCTATAAAAATGTGATCTATTGTCTTGAAATGAATATGTAGGTATTTTTTTGTTTGCAGGGTAAAAGGTAACGCGGGGCATGGTGGGAACGGGCCGGGCCGTGCGTGCGGCCCGCTCGCTGCCGGACGCACGCGCGGGCCGCAGGCGCCGGCCGCATGCGGGCCCGCACACAGTCCCGGGCGCCGGCCGCATGCGGGCCCGCACACAGTCCCGGGCGCTCGCGCCGCCCGCGTGCTGTCGACCAAATCAGAACTGTCCGCGCGCACGTGTGTGCCGCACGCGAGTGTGTGAACTGACGTCATCGCAATGACGTCACGTCTGCGTCTAACGAACCATAGTTTATTCCTCAGTCTGTGCTTGTTTGTACGGAATTATAATTTTTGTTTCTTTTATATGTCCTATATACGATCACCAATTTTGATTACCAATAAAATGTATGTATATTAACTTTATTCGTTGTAATAACTAATTTACGCAAACGGTGTGTGGTATAATCATATTTTGTGAAATTATGTTCTAATATAACGTGGACTCAATACGGTGGCAGGTAGAGGTCGCGGGTGTCGGCGCACTCGACGGACTTTTATTGACATAAAAACAAAGATTTTGTTTTATAAAAAAAAATATAAAATGAATGACGATATTTAAAAAAAATATATAATATAACGATGAAAAAATTATTAGAAAATATGTTTTGCTTGTTTTGCAAAAGAAATGTTAAGTTAGTGTCGATGTGTCGATACCCACTAACTATAACGCAGTATACATAATGTAAAATGAAATGTTTTTTATTAAATAGACTGGATAATGCTGTGAGCTGTCGTGTTTATATGTAGCTGACGAGTCTGTGTGCTTGTGTGTGCGCGTCGCGGATACATGTAACTATAGTAAATTATTCGTAATTTTATATTGTACAAATGTCTGATTAATTCATATTTCGATATTGTACAGATTCCAATTGAATAAAGATATAGTTTAATAAAATTATAGTGTTTTTATGCTTTTTATGTATTATCGTAAGGATTGCGTGTCGGAAAGAGATGTTTATATGTTATGAACTCATGAACTTGCTAGTAAATTAACAAGTGAGCAATAAAATTAACTGTAATCTACATAGATAGAATTATCTACATCTAATTAATACGCAGGCGAGTCTGGTTAGATCAGAGTCGTGCGCTAGGGTATAACTATGAAATGGAGTGCACATACAAGCATACAGATGAATAGACCGTAGCATAGAGAAGTAGCGTCAATAGAGAGTTTGGGGCCGTCGATAACCGCCCTATTCGCCCATGGAATATTCTCCAATACTTGTATATCGGTGAATATAAATCTGACGCGAGCAGTGGGGATGCTGGTAGCTAAAATGAATATTCATTCGCCTATTTTGTCCAAGAATAACAAACAGTAAATGGACTCTGACAGTAACAGTGTAGGTATGTCAAAAACTTATTTAAATAACACAAAAGCAAAAATTTCACCGAAAACTCGAGGTTTCAAACAAAATTTTGGCTATGAGCAACATCACTGCTGAGGCCCCAAACTAATTTGGGTGTTAAGGGTTTTGGTAAAGTCCTCGGTGAGTTTCACAGAGTGATAGAACTGGAACATACCTCATTGATCAAGTAACAAACGACATTGATACATTTAAATACGTTATCACACATTGTAATGTTATCATGGGACTCTGGTCATATTTAGACCTATTTTTGGATGCAAAATCTATCTTCCTAGCTCCACCTACTCAGGTACCTAACCTCACTCTGTGGAACTGGCGAGGTGTTGTCGCGACGACTAAGGTGACAAGTTGGTATTCGTGCCTTAGTAAAGTTTTGTATTACAGTAATTGTATGTACGTCGCCCTCCACTTCTCTTCTCCCCTTCCTCTTGTATTCACGGTCATGGGGTAACTCGCTGGCTTCTCGTAGTCATTATAATAAGGGATGGGTGTTATTCGGGATGTATTTGAGAAGCTGCGGAGGGAAACAGTCTACTACATAAGTCATCTTAATCAGGGGCGGAACCAGGATTATGGTTTGGGGGGCTTGATCACGCCGATGGAAGGGTTTTTAGCAAAGTAAACACTAAAAAGCACATTTTCTTTTGCTTATGCATAACAAGCCTAACTGGATTACTTGTCTTAGATTCCTCAAGGACTTCGTTAGGTTGTAGACTACGAAAGATATCTCAATATTTGGGGGGGGGGGGGTTGAGCCCGTTAGCCCTCCCCCTGGATCCGCCCCTGATTCTAGTATTAGAACTTCGTTCAACTTACTAACATTAACTAACGACTCCTGAGCCTCTAGGTATAAGCCTCTTCCTAGTTACACCCATGATCGAATATATCTGTCCATAACGTTTATTTAGATTACCTAAATGTCACAACATTAACTTCAAGAGTTACTTCTTGAAGTCTGCTTGCCCCGAAAGGGGAGCTAAGCGTTAACCTATACGATTTCAAATAGAAATACAAATGTTATTTTGTCATACAAAATATGTTGACTTCTATTTTTGCATTTTGTTTACAAATTGACGAGTTTTGAAGTGTATTTACATTGGACTGCTTTCCCAAAAAAAAAACTAATAGGTACAATTTGTAACTATAAAAATTGTATAGAGATTGGGAGCTTAGAACCTGAATTAAATGTTTGATGTTACTTTCACAAATTGAGTTGAATGTGTTGTTCCCAAATATACTAAGTTGAGAGCAAAGTAAAGCCTTTTTTGCAATACTGGGGTGTAGCGGCTTGTTTTACATTTTGATTTGAGCTGTGTCCAATCAGCGTTCGTCTAACGTTCAACGTGATTTCTCTATAAAAATGAGCTGAAGAACCATCATCAATATGTATTTTATAATTTGCTATCCTCATTATTGTATTATTCAACGTATTAGATAAATTATGTACGATTAGTTTACACGCCAGCTGTGTTGCCATGCGTGAAGCACTATCCCTTGCCAGAAAAGTTTCGCATTTATTTATATAATTAATTAATTACGAAAATATCCATTTGATAATAACTGCAGTTTTTTTAAACGGTTCTTTTCGCGCTGGCAACATGGCTGGCGTTTGTTTTTTTTTTTCGCTAATAAAATAGCAGGTTGATGTGTTTATTGTTTATCCGTTATTTAGATAAATTATTATTTTTAATATAATTCCTGACCATTTAATGCATCGATGCTAATTCAACGTGTCACTAGCTAGGGAGAAACTGTAAAGATTAATGTAACTATTTAATTAAAATATATAAGTTTTTCAATACATCTATGTCTATTATTTAACGTTACTTTATTTCGCGTTCGTCAAACAGGCGAGTATTTCCTATTCCTTATTTATTCGTAATCTTCTGATGCGAGAAATTAACAAATTAACACGATTGAACAATCCTCTAAAACAACCGTGCGCAGTGTAGGCCTTCCTGATACGTACGATTTTCTGATTAGGAATTCCGTGAGACGTTCCATAATCCATTTTTTTGAAGGCTTGTATAATAAGAAATAAAGGAATATCAAGTTTATTTCCCATTCGGATATTATATAAAAGTTCATGTAACTTTATTAAGCAGGCTGGTTCAAACTGTTTGATCAAATAGAAATTCCGTATTTCATGCCATTTGACGTAATGCGTACATGGTCGTGTACGCATTCATTATAACTAGATGGTAATAAAATTCTTTTTATTTATACTATTTTATACCACTAATTAGAAATATTATACCTAAGCTATCAAATTCTAGCTGGAATAACAGTTGATGAAACGGGAGCATGCCTAAAAATTATTACTCAATATGTACAGACGCCACACATCAATCTACAACAGTCTGTCAAATTTCTCCAATAGATTTTAAACTTTATCACTAAAGCTATAAGGTTCAAGGTTGATCGGGAAAAAATGACAGTTTCGGGTAGCACGATGTGCTGGCGACTGTACTCTTAATTAATTACTGGTATATTGTCAGAAAAAAAAAATATCTGCCTGTAAGCCTATATATGATTTTATACTTGACATTAAATGGCATTAAATGCAAAACAAAAATAGAAACAAATCAGATTTATTAACATCTGTATTGTTATATGAAACCAGCGGCTAATTGCGAGTTGGACTCGCGCACGAAGGGTTCCGTACCATTACCTATAAAAACGGAAAAAAAATCAAGTATGTTGAGAGCCCCCTTAAATATTTATTTTATTATGTTTTTAGGATACCGTAGCCAAATGGCAAAAAACGGAACCCTTATAGATTCGTCATGTCTATTGTGTATCTGTCTGTCCGTATTCACAGTACAGCCACTTTTTTCCGAAACTGTAAGAACTATGAAATAAACTATATAACTATAAATAGATTTTAAAACTAAATTTCAAGGAATTTACAGATCTAATCTCCGAACGCTTACATATGGTGTTCCCCAGGGCAGTGTTTTAGGGCCTCCTCTATTTATCTAATATATGCAATAAGAATAATATGCAATATTTTAATTTAAAATCGAATTCAAAGAAGAACATTCGCAACCAATACAAATATTTTGCCTAGAGTTAAGAATATGATGTATTATAAAAGTACTTACATAACTGCTATTCGTGTATACAATCATTTACCAACAGCTATAAAGCAATTAAATGGAAATATGTATAAAACCAAATTGAAAAAAATGTTACTTCATAATGTTTATTATAATCTGCATGAGTTTTTTGGTAAAAAATGATGTGAATATTTATGCAACTAAAACTTTAGAACTTTATAATAATAATCAATATGCTTTTCTTTGTCTAGTATTGCATATCCGACTTGGATAAACTGTTGATTCTAAAAAATGTTATGCTATTTATTATACGGTTAAAGATTTTTATTTCTCAAAAGAATCACAAATTCACTTATAGAGAAAACATAAATATGTTTATAACAATGTTATCTGCCAGTAAGCGTAGACAAAAACAAAAGCAAATACATATCTCTAAAACTAACATCTGAACAATACTTAACTTAATACACATCGTTTTAGCATAACAAGTTCAAAATAAACAGACCAAAAGAAGGTAGGTTACACATAATCAGCACAACAGGAACAATTTTGAGCGATGAGGGTAGGGTGCAAATTAAGAGTTGCTGCGTGTTTACTAAGGCCTACGACACAGTGCAGAACATGAGCGATTTATTAAATTGGTTTGGGTTATTATTTGTACTGTATACATGTATGTGTTTATTTATTTTTGCATATTTGCCGGTTTTCTGTTATGATTATGTTTATTATTTGTACGCATAATAATGTATTAAGTTGTTTTTGTTTATGTAGACTATAATTATTTATTTATGATTAAATTTGCTTGTATGTGTTTTATTTATGGTTTATATTTGTATACATATATACATTATAAGATCAAAATGTACACAGTTACGCAATAAACAATTCT
This sequence comes from Ceramica pisi, assembly GCA_963859965.1. Lineage (NCBI taxonomy): Eukaryota > Metazoa > Arthropoda > Insecta > Lepidoptera > Noctuidae > Ceramica > Ceramica pisi. Next base: position 802,228 of record OY982537.1, on the reverse strand, counting down.
TATTCTTATTCTTATTCGTGTCACAGTTTTCGTTGCCATACTCCTCCGAAACGGCTTGACCGATTTTGATGAAATTTTTTGTGCTTATCCGGTATCTATGAGAATCGGCCAACATCTATTTTTCATCCCCCTAAATGTTAGGGGTAGTCCACGCCTAATTTTTTTTTTTTTTTGGCAATATTATTCATGATTAATGTGACGCAGACGAAGTTGCGCGGGTCAGCTAGTAATCTATATAAATGACATGCCGAAAGTCACAAGTCACCCTATGTCATTATTTGCTGATGATAGCACGGTGACGATTAGTAGCACAAACGCCGAAACATACAACGACGAAATTACTAAGACAAAAACCTCTATAGTACAATGGTTAGAAAATAATCATTTAAAAATAAATATTGAAAAGACAAAGTTAATGATGTTTAGCCAACGTTCAAACACAAATATGAATATATACTATGACAGCCAATGCATTACACAAGTAAACACAACAAAATTTCTAGGTTTAACAATTGACATTAAATTAGATTGGAAGGCACACACGGAGGAGCTAACCATACGAATTAGTAAGTCTGCCTATGCCCTTTACAAACTTACCTCAGTGATGAGTGTGGACGCTTTAGTCCACACCATCCATACCATCCATGCCATACCATGGCTTGGTGGGTTCTGTTCTGAGATAAGGTGTTATATTTTGGGGAAATTCAACCAACAAGGAATTAATCTTTAAAGCACAGAAAAAGTGCATCAGGACAACGTTTAGATTACAGGTCATATATACGTGTAAACCGTTTTTTATTAAATTCAAAATATTTACTTTTCCATGCATGTATATTTTTGAGGTGGCTGTATTTGTCAAGACCAATCCTAAGCTGTTTAAAAAAATGTCAGAAATTAATAGCCGAAGTCGAAGGGTTATCAGTAGCTTATGTGTAAGAAGGTCCCACACGGCATTAATGCATAAAAGTTTATTTTGCATGGCTTCAGTGATATTTAACCACTTGCCACGGTCAATCAAAGAATTGAACGTTAGCTTATTTAAGAAACGTCTAAAATCCTTACTGGTGACCAAAGCATATTATTTATTTAGTATTTCGGAATTTTTAACAGACAATAATCTTATCATTGAATGTTGACATGCTAATAAAATACAATTATCGTTTGATCTTGATTACATAATAATTCTGTATATTGACATTCATATTGTATAAAATTATAATTTAAATTGAATTTAGTATACTATTTATTTTATCTGGCTTTTGGCAGATAATAATTAATAGTATGTTTAAGTACAATGTTTACAGTATCTACATTATGTACAAACGCATAAAAAAAAAACAAAATAAATCATTGGGCATCAAAAAAATAATCCACATCGCTGTCAACGGCAAAAGTGCCCAGAACACTGGCAGCATTGCCACGTTGAATGGCAATGCTGATTCTTTGGCCGAAGAAAAGCCCAGCCCTCTGGTCACGTGAACCGTCGACAAGTTGTTTGCTGATGTCCCGAAAGACTCTATGTGCACTCGGACCCCATGGGCCTAGTGTTTCAACGCCAAAAGGCTCAAATATATAACTCCCAATAAGGTTATTATATTTGCGCCTTTTGAGATTTTCCGCACCTGCAGCAGCCGCCCCAGCACAGCCCGCCGTGCTAAGAAGATGGGATGGCGCAAGGGTGTCAACACATGTTGCATCCCACACCAAAGGCCTACCCACCTTCCAAGGCATTATGGTCATCCCATCTGGCCTCTTCCCATCGTCACGTGCCAAGCCGTGGGGTTCTAAAACAGCTGGCACCCCGGCGGTGACAAGAGCCCGACGGATGATGTCATTAATGCTGGCATGCCGTGCTAGCCGACCAGCGCTCCTACTGCAAGACAGGCCATGGTGTCCGAGGCGGTCGACTGGTTCACCGCATTGACACCGATGTGGGGCTCCGCTAGGAGCACCCAGACGCAGACACGTAGCGATCCGGAAAGTACTGTCACTCAGCATAGTACCTATGTTGGGTGACGGTAGTGCCTGTAGCCAAAGACCCGACTCCCATTCACCCACAGCCAGCAGGCGGGCACGCTCCGCAGTATTGGTGGTCGTGTTTAAGAGGTTATTCCGTACCAACCTGCAGAGCGGCTCATCCCATTGCCTCTGGGAAAACGGGTTATCGGGCAACGCCGTGTTCGGGCAAGCCACTTTCCAGGCGTTCACAGCATCGGTCAAGCAAGGCACTTCACAGTTAACCAAAGTTGGAGTTAAAATCCTTTTGGTTAACTTTTCAGTGCTGTTGACCGAAGACAGGAACGCCGGTAGGCTTATACTAGAAATTTTGCGGATGCCGAGCCCACCAAAGCGAATGGGTAGTGTGGCTTGGAGCCAGGCTCGGTCATCCAGAGCCACATTTAAGATAGATGTTAGTGTGCATTGAATTATTCGATCAATTTTGTCCAAAAGGTGTGACTGCTTCCATAAAGGGGAAGAGCGGAGAAAATAAATAAAATTTGGCCCAAAACAGCAATATCTTATGAGGGTGAAAGCCGAATGTAAACTAATTTTAGAAAGTCTTTCCGAAATATCGTTAAAATGTTTAATTTTGTCGTCAATGAATGAAGAAAAACTGTCTTCCAATATTGGTGATCCTAGGAGGTGCAGAGAACTGTTATCTAAAATTTTGATGTCTGGGGCTATAGAATTGAATTTCTGTAGAGTCATTGGTCTGTCGGTATTGTCACAAATAAAAATTTCACACTTGGAGTGGTTGAGGTCAAGGCCGATGGATTGGAACTGCTTTTTCAGGTAAATAAAATCTTTTAAAACGGTGTCTACGTCACCTCCTAGTGTTCCATCATCTAGATACCAGACGTTAAATTTTGAATTTAGTTTTTCAATGATGGGATGGATAGCCAAGCTGAAAATGACTGGCCCGAGGGGGTCACCTTGTTGGCATCCAACTGCAGATTCTAGAACGTTGTCTTTGTATAATAATTTTGAAGGGTTCCTGTAACATTGCCATAAAAAGCCGTAAATCTCTGGTATTTCTTTTTTTGCTTCTGCCAACAAGGTGTCCCTGTTAACAGAATTGAAGGCGTTTTTAACGTCAACCTTGAGGATAACCTCACTCTTCCCAGAATTTAAAAAAGTTGAAAGGGCATGTATGGCAGCCTCACAGCCCCCTCTGGATCCAAAGCCAAGCTGTAGGGGCTGAAATTTATTGGTAAGTTTAAGCCTGTATATTCCACAGCAAATTTTGGCTGCCATACGCCTGTAGGTGCACCCGACGGCAATGGGACGAATGCCGCCGTCTTTCTTGCGCAGGGCACAGAGGTTAGCCCCGTACAAAACATCGACGACAGCATCGTTCACGCCGCCGGAGAGCATTAGGGAGACAAGAGCCGAAAGCTCCTTCAACAGCGACTCACCAGCATCCCCGGCGCCTGAACTTAAAAGATCCTTTAAATGTTGAGGAGTCAGACCGTCAAGGCCGCCGGCGGAACCGCTTTTGAAAGAGCTCATGGCTGCCATCAACTGCGAGGCTGAAATTTGAAAAAAAGGTGAAGCCGGATTTGTGGTGTCGGGGGGGTCAGGGAAGTTGAGGTCATCTGCAGGCGCAGGATGTTTACTCTCCAGAGCTGAAATAGTATCTGGAGAGTAAAGCGCCACCACATCACTGCTGAATAACAGCCTGGCCGCTCCCCTAATGTCACCTTCACTTAATTTGGATTCCACATATGAACACACGCCTTTTTGAGGAACGTTATTAAAAGCGGGCAATTTTGGATCTAAAGTGTAGGTCGAATTAGTGCAATTGTCTTTAATTTGGGTCGTCAATGTTTTTTTTGTAGCCAAACTTTTTTGCACATGTAGAATCCTATAAGGGAAGGTGAGTAATTCCTCCCAAGCACTTTGGGTGTTCTCTTGAGTCGCAAGACGGACGCATCGCGCTAAACTCAACGCAACAGACCGTCTCGCGCCCCGAGGAACTCTCTTTATCAGAGGTGTTGAATTTTTCAATTTTGATAACGTTGTCCAAAGTGGTTCCAAATGAGTTGATGTTTGTGATGTGGATGGGCTCTGGGGGCACAAAGGTACACTATGAGGTTTGTGAACCTTGCCATAGTGTATCTTCAACCCCCGTTCGCCTTTAAAAAAGCGTGCCTGGGAGCAATGGGGGCATCTCACCAGCTGTGTGTCGAGGGATGTGGCAGGTTGACTGGCACAGGTTCCGGCATCGCTACAGCCGGTATTTAACATAAAATATATTTAACTTACCAAATAAAGTACAAATATAAAAACACAATGTAAAAAATCACTACACTAGAAATATTTACACTTTACAAAAATATTAAACACATATTCAATTAAATAAATTGTCACTGTCAATTAATGACGACTGCGGCGCAGTCGCCCTCGGGCCGGGGGCGCGTATATTATGCCACCTTTTCGGTGGTTTTATAGGGCTGCCTGCAGAATTATGCCATATCATATGATTTTGGAATTTCCACTTTCTCCAATGTCCTCCACTGTCCGTCTGAATTATATATTTGAAAGTTTCTTAGAGTACCAGCAACCGCGTAGCTTCTTTTTAGAGTATCTTGGCTGACTTTTCTATCCAGCAGAGATAAACGAACAGCATTTGATTTTTTTGAATTTTTACATTCTTTCAATGTAATGCTATTTATTTGGAATTATTATAAGGAATATTCAAATATATATAGATATATTCATATTAACGAGTTGAGATTTTTATCCAACGAGTTTTGGATAAAAGGTTGTCGTTATCACTCTAGCTTTTGAAGTGAGTCTCCAAAATAATCCGTCTTCATTTAATTTAGTATTGTATATTGACATTTGATCTGTATTTTGACATTAGAATGTTTGTATTGACATTAGTATTGGATAATCTTATTATTTGTTTTCAGGCGCTCTGACATTGTACTGAATTGACATTTACTTTTTTATTCTTATTTTTATTGACATTAATTTCTTTGCGATATTTTTTAATTCATTTGTATTAGGCAAACCTCAATTGTTTTTTTTTTATTGTCCAGACTTATTTTAATTTATTTAATAACTATCAAAAATTTGTACGCCCTCTGGCATAACATAGCGCTCTCTTTATTAACAATTAACAACTATAACTGTACCTATGTTAAACAAATGAATAAATTACTTATGACTTATGCTGTTGGTGAACCGCATAAAATAGAAAAAAAAAACAATAAATTTTGGGGGTCCCCATACTTAGAAACTCAAATACCTATATTTTTTTTTCATCAAACCCATACGTGTGGGAAATCTATGGATAGGTCTTCAAAAATGATATTGAGGTTTCTAAATTGAATAGTTTGCCACTTTGGAAGTGCAAAGTGGTAAAATGTGTCCCCCCCCCCCCTTAACTTCTAAAGTATGAGAATGATAAAACTAAAAAAAATATGATGTACGATTACCATGTAAACTTCCACCGAAAATTGGTTTGAATGAGATCTAGTAAGTAGTTTTTTTTTAATACGTTATAAATCGTAAACCGCAACTTTTGCTTATACCTACAAGTTTGTACGCCCTCGGTTTGCGAGTCCGACTCGCACTAAGCCGGTTTTTAGTATTTGTTGCTATAGCAGCAACAGAAATACATCATCTGTGAAAATTTCAACTGTCTAGCTATCACGGTTCTTGAGATACAGCCTGGTGACAGACAGACAGACAGCGAAGTCTTAGTAATGGGTCCCGTTTTTACCCTTTGTGTACGGAACCCTAAAAATCAAAGTTTCTCTGCGCCCATAAAAAAAATCCTTTAGGTGATATGCGCGAAGATAAAGTTTTGCTAATATTTTTGAAGATTTCTCTTCCACAAGGCGGTAGCTTATCACTATCACGAAAATGTTCCTTGTAATTTCGAAATTCGAAAATAGTTTTAGTTCCTCCAGAGACACAGCTAACGGTCTTCCGCGTTTCATTGTAGTAAATGAACTAAAAATATTATAATCGAATGATAATACCCACTAGAGGGTAGAATGAGAAAACTTATCTTCTTACTTAAAAAAATATTCATTAATTTGTTGTAAACATGAAAGTTCTCCCAATGATTTTATGTAAATATTTTTGCCTTAGGTACAGACGCCAGCTGCAGCACCTCAAGCTACAACAATGTGTCAAAATTTAGTAGATTTCCAACTTTATTGCTAAGGCATTAGGTTCAAGGTTGATTGGCAAATACAGTTTCGGGCGACGGGCAGCTAGACGTCTGTACATACCTACATTTGACAAGTTTTTGTTGACATCATGTAGTGATTCTGCTGGCGGAGCATACGGCGATATTTAAATAAAACACCATGTTACAATATGATTATTATTTATTCATTAATAGTTTACAAAGACGTTATCGTACAAATATTTCAGAATCAGCATTGCATACAAAATACCCTAAAAAAAATCATATTTCTCGTTTTGTTCAATATAAAAAGGAGTCAACGCTTCCCAAACGTTTTCGTAAGTACAGACTTATACGCAATTGGAAATCGTTTATATACAAGACTATGCACCAGTTACAAAAATCTCCGTTTTTCATGTAAAAAATAATAAAAAAATCCCATGTCGTAATTCTAAAAGCATGGAATGGACGATTATATAGTTGGGAGCGGATCAAGCTTACCCTAACGTGATAACTTACAATAACTTACCTACCTTACATGTTCATTAATTAGAGGCCAGACTCAGTGCGTACACCTCCAACACTCCGGCGCCACTGTAGCGTACTGTCGCAAGTCTACACGAACTACTTCAGTTAACTCGCGCTGAGGTCGCCTCTGTGTACTAAATATTCGAGTCTGTCAAATTAACTATGCACAACGTTTTACGGCTGAGATAATCAACTTATGTGAGTTTAATATGATAACTTAATTAGTTGACTTGCACTCGAGTGTTAGAGCACAAAAATCATGTGTTTAATTAATTTAGAGTGATGAATGAGTTGCATTGTTATGCAGAGTTAATGTTGTCAGACCATGATATTGAGCAATGTACGGTACATGTGCGGGCGAGGGAGCCCGGGCACTCGTCTGGTATTGCGTCAATCCCTGTTTTAACTTAAATTAATTACGGTACAGTGTTACTGCAGTTATGTGTTGTGTGTAGGTATCAGTCTCACGGTGTTCTCGCTCACTAACCTACAGGAAGCGACGGTAGAACAGTACTGGGGGCTGATAAAAATTGTATAAAAACCATCGACTAGACACTACAATATCCAGTAAATATTTTTCGAAAAATTTCAGAATAATGTCTTCCATACTAATTTATATACCATACAATCTAGAATAAATAATTCAAGCGATATGAGTGACGGTCACAAATATTTTAATATAAAAATAATTCGACATAAGCAACGTGACGGCAGATCTACCAGTTATAAGAAAAATAATCTATGATTACAATAATAAAGTGAAGCGATATTTTCATTATGATCACATTCGCGTTACATCGCGCGACATTTATCATCTTAATCGTACTAAATGCAAACAGGGCGCGCCTCGTCAGTGACGCATTTTAAATTATGTTTTTTTTTTAGTACGAAATGTGTATCATCAATGCAGGGGCATTGACTAACATTCCTATTTTATAATAATTTAATATAAACCATTGGCAGCGGATTCCGTCTCAGAATTGGCTGATTGGGTCGTTCGTCGCCGCCACGCTTCGACAAGATGGCGGCTAAAGGAAAGTAAAATGGCGTCAGTAAAGCGCGCCCTCCGACTGACATACGATGTGAAGTTAGTCCCACGCCGAGTGTGACGAGACGTGCGGCTGGTGGAAGAGTATTGCGAATAGGATTTGTGAGAGATCCTTTTGAGCTGATGAATGATGAGATGATGATGATGTCTGTCTATAAATTAAGCCGCACAATAGTCACAGAAACCTAAATAGTTTAGGACGATTGGCAGTGTCATGAGACAGTTTGCCGCTCGTGGGCAGCAGCATGACGATGATGTGACGTCAAAAGGATCCCCGTAGAGCTGTCGCGCCTAGTACTCCCAGTGCGTGGCGCTGGCGAGGTCGGGCCCGGCCAGGCGGAAGTTCCCGTTCTTGGCGGCCTGCAGGTAGGCGCCGCCCGCCGCCGCGCGGATGGCGAGGCGCGTGGGCTCGCGCAGCTCCAGGTGGAAGCCTTGCGGAGCGTCCGCGTCGCACTGCACCGACTCGCTGTCCGCGTGCCAGTACTTGCCGTTTTGTCCTGGAATTAGATATTGACTCTCAGTACATACTGGGAAGTCTAGTTGACCTTTTATGGACCAATAACAATCGTTTTTGGATTTTCAAGCTTGCCAGTACCGCGACCACTGCAACAGCTATTTCTAAGGCAAATATTATGCCAGGGTTGTGGTATTGTTCGAAATAGTTCCCTAGTCGTATGATGATTTTCCACTCAGAAAAAAAAAAACAGCTGTATAATCCCAACAACTGCAAACCATGGAATCCACAGTATACCTATTTGACATCATGACGACGTACTTATCTCTCAATAATTTGCTGTCCCAAAAACGGAAAACAATTTTAAACAGTAGCATAGAGATTGGCAGAAGAAAAGATGACTATGTCCAGCTGAGATTCTTATAATGTGGGCAGTAAGGTCGAATGACCCCACACCCCCTACTGTCAGAGTTTCTAAACGGCCTCAAGGGCCTCTGACATGGTTTAACGACCGCCATTTGGCCGCCGGCAGAAAGAAGAAATCTTCTTTCGTCGTCGAAGAAGAAATGAGCGGTGTCAGACTGTGTATAGTAATAATATACTGCAGCAACGTGTTAACGTGCTACTTATTTCGATCAATTGCAAAAATCAAAAATACCTTTGAAGTAGACGGCGCCCTTGGGTCCGCGGATGACCTGGATGGTCTCGTAGTTGGCCTTGTTGCACTCCAGCCGCACGCCCTTGGGACCCACGAAGCCCTGCTCGCACTTCAGCACCAAGATAGGCCTGCAGACAGTTCCTGAGTTAGCGACTTTACGAAATGGACGCATAAATACAACTGTAGGTCGGTATTTTAGTTTTTCTTCCAGTTTCAGGTTAGAAGACCAAAAAGAAGGCTTGGCCGAAACAAAATAAGGGCTAATTTTGTTTTGTTTCTTTAATGGGCTTATGGGACATGGGTCTATTTGGTACATGGGAAAAATAACCAATTTTATCATGCTTTTTACTTCCGCGTATGAATTCTTTTCATAAATATTGACATTGATTATTCAAATGATATTTATTTCCTTGTTTTTCTATCATTTTTGACACAATATAACATTGTTTAGTCCTGATAATATAATCATTGCCCCTCGTTTCATAATTTATAGTAAAAATTTACCTTCCTTCATGGAAAAATTGGTTCGTTTTGTTGAGTCTTGCTATTTGGGAAATACCTACATATATTTCAGTAAATAAAATTGAACTGAATTTTATGTTTACTCAGATGCAATATGGAGAGAGTACCTACTTGGTTTTTTTTTTTCATATCAAAAATAAGATAAGTAGTTTCTTGTAGGAACATATGTACTCTGTATATTGTCCCTCGTGTAACACTGGCACCCACCTGTTGATAAGATAGAAGTAGTATTTGCAGTTGTCGTCGATGGCGTCTGCGTTGGCGTACAGGTGTCCGGAGCGCTTGGTCATCAGGTACTTGCCGTTGTTGGCGCGGAAGGCCACGGCGCCGTCGCCTTGCCACTCCAGCTCGAACAGCGCGTTCGACGACCTGCCACCAACAGACGATGGAAAATGTACCTTATTGATACGATTTAAAGTGCGATTTAAACCAAGGATAGAAATATCTAAGGTTGTTTTTAACTTCACAGATAGAAGAGAAGCTTGGATACTTTATGAGCTTGGGAACTAAAGATGAAGGATGTAAGGCTCTAGACAGACGGACCGCATTTCAACTGCAATCCAACCGCAAATTGCAGTTCGGATGCAGTTTGAATGCAGTTGACACGACTGCAATAGAACTGCAAACCAACCGTGCAGTTCTATTGCAGTTGGTGTGCAGTTCACACGATTGATTGCCGCCTTTCAATATTTATTTGATAGAAAGCCCTCCGCCCTCCCGGAGCTTATGACAGTCACGAAGCTTCAGACGGGCACAATGGTCTTGTGTCCTGAAAAAATCTAATTAGTCCGTCAGTTAGATTATCAAAAAATATTTGACCCGTGTTTTTTCATTTGTTACGGGAACCAAAATTGACGAAGTTACGACGTTTTTAAAATTCTCAATACGTCACACCTTCGCATGTTTTTTTAGTGAGTCGTGACGTCACGAGCCCCCACTCCCGAGTTTTGATGCGTTTTATCTTTGTCAATAGTCATTGATTTACAAAAACAAAAAATACGTGTCCATTATTTTTCAATACTTTAACTGACGGACTAAATAGTTTTGCAATGTGTGAATGATGGAATCTAGCCTATTACTGACAACTCTTGCTTAGTTTATTGCTGTTCAGTAAGCATAATCGGTAATTGTAAATATCCCCCAATTTTTATATGCTGTTGTTTTAGTATTGCTATAGAATAAAGTGCGTAAAAGGTGGGGGTGTACGCACTTGTTGTCTCCGGAGGCCTGGATGCCGCCGCCGGTCTCCAGCGTCCAGTAGCGGTCCTGCATGGTGCGGATGTACCAGCGCTTCGTGCCCCAGTCGAACTCCAGCTGGAACGTCTCGTGCGACGAGATCTCGTCCTGGTTGGCTGTCACGTCTACACCTGGAAACAATAAAGGAAAGAGGTTAGGGTCTGACGTCGGGTAGATAAAAATTGTGTCCGCTAGCTTCTGCCTGCGTCTTTACTTGCGTGTTATCGGTTATTATTCCAAGGGAAAATATTCCCAGGATAAAAACCGATGTGTTATTCAAGACACTATATTTATCTGTGCCAAATTTTATCCAGATCCATTCATCTGTTCGTGACGTGATTGAGCAACAAACAACAAACGTCTATCCATTCATCCACTCTTTCGCATTAAGTAGTAAGATCTTATGGTCTCCAAAATTGTTTATATTGTTTCCACACGATTAAGGTGATGGTTTTTTTATTAAAATAGGAATAATTATCTCTGAAAATTCCTGCGTACAGAGGAAATTGAAGCCCATAAATAAAGACAATGTTACACCTACTTGTCAGATTTCAGCATAAAATTCCCAGGAGTACCTACACCTCTTCGTTTTCTAACTAAACAAACTGTCCCACTCGACCTTTGTGGGCCACTCTCTGCCTCAAGTGGACAGCTGGCCGGCAGCAGACTGTTGGCCGAGCACTCGAGGCGAATGGGCCACAGTGCGGCGGTAAACACTACAGAGTGGCTCGAGGTATGGCCCAACTGGGATAGGACTTATCGGCCATGTCGAGTGGCTTTAATCGTGTTTGGATGAGGAGATTTAGTCGTCGAATTTGTTTGGCTACACTCCGAGATAATAAACATCAACATCATTTGGTGGATAGAATTCAAATATGGGATTAAGAAAGGATACCACACTTTAAAAATAAAATGTAAGTATAGTATGTTTAAGTTTTAACACAAATAAAACCCAGAAATCCCCGCGATTCCTAGATTAAGCATTAAAAGCTGAATGCTTTCCGAATTCGGCGTTAGCCTGACACAATTCAATAATTAAGAACTAACGAAGGCTATCTTCTGTATTTAATATGTTATCATAACCCTGTCTGAAGTTATTGTAAACATTTCATTCAGACATGTTTAACATTTTCATTCATAACAGACTCTTGGACTAATCAGTAAACACAGCAGGGCCCTGGTCAGCCTCCCAAGGGACATATCGTAAGGAGTATAGTTACACTTCAGCCCATGGCACAGGACTCATGTAAGTATAATCTCGCTTGTGGCCCAGGGGGTTGGGTAGAGAGCGTGATTGAGCGGTGCATAGTAATGAATTGGTTTACGACTTCTGTTGTTACGGTAGACGGTTGTAGTTTCGATTAGTTTTAGATTGTATTCATCGTAATGTTAGTTGGTTGCAATCCAGACTTGTGTGTTGATTCTATTTAAACATTTATCAAAAAGAAAGGCGGGTCGAACATGTCTTAAGAATTGCTACTACATCTATCTACTGTGTTGTCTGTAGACATAGCCCATAATTGAGTCACATCATAGCATGTATGGAGGGAGGCCCTTGCAGAGTGGTGACCCATACGGGCTTTTTTAAAAAGGAGTGTATAAGTCCTATTTTCAGCGTATCTATGAACCGTTTCAGTACCTTTGTGCTCTTTTCTCTGTACAATCTTTTTAAGTATATTGTGTGTACATAAATAAATAAATATCAAGGAAACGTTGTTAAAGTAGCAATGTCAGAAAATTCATTTCACATAGGTATAATCACTATCACAGAAATCACAAATAATGGCAAAAACACAGCAATTTCTGAATCCTATCTCCCGGAAGCTTAGCGTTAGAACGTAAAGTAATGTACACTGAAGCCAGGAAGCAGCGCGCGCGCATCAGTCGGTGTGAGTTAAAGATTTGCCGCGCGCCTGACAGGCAATCGTGCGCAACCACTGCCTGGGGCTAGGGGTGGCGGACTCGCAAGATGCAGGTTCGGTTAATAAAATACTTATTTGTCCACATGTATTGATTTAAACCGTTTGAAAGCCAAATCATAAACGCATACACCCCACGACAAGTCACAAATTCACCGTATTCTTTTGTCACATATTTGTGACATTGGCTTACAAGGTAAACTTTCGTTTGTCACATTTACATGTGACAATTGCGTTCAAAAGGTTTAATGTTATGGGATCTTGTAGAGTGACCAATATTTATGTTGATAGATGCAGAGGGAGAGGAAATACAAGAAAAGGGAGTGAATGATAAGAGTCCAGATGGACTAATGGAAAAAGAAAACGTGTTTTGCCGACCCCAAGTAACTTGGAATAAAGGCAGGACGACGATAATGCAAGATAACAGCACGTAGGTACATAGCTTACAGACAAAATTAGGCGAATGAATTAGATTTCCCTATTTATGAGCGACTCCCTTCCAATTCCTGAATGCACCAGTGGCTCCCGCCCCATGGCCTGAGGTAGTGGAAGCAACTTAGGATTCCTGGCATGAGTTCGACAGAGCACTTAGGGCAGTGGACAAACAAACGGGAATAATAACCACTAAACTAAACTTTTAGTAGCAATATTATCTTAGCGGTCATCACACGCAAAAACTTTTATCTTATCGTTAATCAATGTTAAAATATATGGAAATTACAGGTGTTTTTGACAGTATAAGTTTGTGACTCCGATTTGAATGTGAACACTCAAATTGTTACGAATATTGCCTATCTTTTGAAAAAAAAAAAAATGATAACGGGAATTTTACTGCGTTGGAATAATGCAATGAATATTGTGGGCGATTGAATCATGTATTATGCAGATACCCTTGTATTGACATTCGTTACGGGAACAGTACAATGGGGAATGGGAATTAAACCATTTATTGTGTAACTGCTTCGCCACAATCGAAGCAATGAACCACGACCAGTAACCGCTACTGCTGTAACCGTTATTTTAGTAAACAACTTGTAACTGCTATAATTAGCAACCATTCGTTTTGATTGTCTATTGTAATAAGACTTTATATGTTACTTAAGTCTCATTTTTAAGTGTCCTAATCATATTTTTTTTCATATTTCTGGGCCATAATTTATTAATCAGCAGTTTTAATGACTTCAATTTCGATTAAAAACTTAACTATTTATTTGCTGGCATTGGTACATAGGTACCTACCTATATCAACAAATCTTTTTTTTGTACTGGCCAAATAATTGTGACTAAAATACTTAACTATGTACCCGTCAACCTCTCAAGAGTTCTGTTAATTACGTAAACTATTTCAACGCACCAAAATAAGATTACTGACCAGGAAAACCAGCTCAATAAACAACAAGAACTTGATTAGCTAAGAATAGATTTACAACGAACCAGCTGTATCCAATTAATTAATCTACCTAGCCATTTCCCAAACCTGTTGAGGTCAGCTCTGGATGCTGCTGAATACCAGCATTTACAAGGACGATCTACACAACCCAGTATCTAGGTAACACGAAACGCCTGGGCAAGACTGGTGTCAGATGTACCTACTACCTTCTGAGTTTCTGACTGAGGTACCCGTAACGCACGGCAAAGATGTACAAATGACAGCCGGGATCCGATTTCTCTGATCCATGGTCTGAAACATTGAAGATCAACCTTGAAGATCATCCCGTGCGACAGTTATTATTTAGCTACCCGTTGAATTACATCGGGTAGCCCATGGATGCGCGACGCAGTCCAGCAGTAACTTTCGGTTGATATGATGAGAATAAATAAGCTTTATCAATTCCAAATAATGGAATTACTGAGGAAAATGAAAAGGAAGCTGTAGAACATTTTAGCATTTAAAACTCCCTCTCGAAAGAAAATAAGACAGGAAGTGCAGTAGTATTGCCAGCCCTGTCTCAGTACGTCGTGCTATCACCGGGCTACGACCGGCTAGGTACCGCTAGCGGCCGCGCAGATGCATCGCCCGCCATTATTTGTTGTGTAACGGACACGCTCAGCCAATAGCCGATGTTCCACTAAATTCGATTTATCTGATGGAAGCGATGTGAACGAGAATATGGTAGCTGTGGATCTAAAGGTGCTGCTAGCAATAGGGAATTTAATATGCATGCGATTTTTTTATTTACAAAATGAAATACTTATTAACTCTAGTAAACAATCATTAAATTATTTTTTAAATACCTTCAACAGCGATGAAGTTATAAAGCTTCAAAGATTACAATCAAAAAGAGAAGTCCGATGTGAACTTTGACGTCAAACTCCATGACGTCTATAGAGCTGCCTCATATATAAAATAGCGTTTTCGTGAGAGGGACAGATACATTTTTGTTTAAAATAGTAATATCTCGTTTGTTTTTCGAGCAATTTTGATTATTTTTTCACTGTTAGTGATTTATTTTTGTATATTTTTTCCATGCATATACCCTATTGTCTTCATCAAACCAATTCTAAGATCACAAAAGGCTTTGTTAGGAGCCTATGTAGAAGCTAATGATGCAGAATAAGGCCCCAACCAGTTCACTGCTAGTAAAATATTGAGTTATGAATTGTAAACAACGCACTACCTGACATCAAATTCCTGACCGTCCTCTGGCCGCTCCTATCCTATTTGAAGAAGGCCTTTTTTTGTTTTAGGGGTGGGAAATCTTTTAGGGATGGGAAATCAAAACCCATCCATGTTCCTTCATTGCCCTTTGTGATCCGGAGCAGCGGTATCTCTTTCGAATAGTCCCGCAACTCCGGCAGGCGTCGGCCCTTTCGGACCCCTCTGTGTGCTGACTCTCTTTGAGGCGCGCGTGAAAACGAACGCGCCGTCGACACGGCCTGTCGTCATAAGACGGACGGACGGCAAGCCACCCATAGCTCACCGTCCACAGGCCCGCATCTACGGTGGCCGCCAGGTGGCCTCCGACGCCCGCGGCGTCTACCGCGGCGGCCGGGACGAGAGGTTTGAAGCAGGCCTTACGCAGTCTTTAAAGTAACATTAAAAACCTTGCTAACTGCTTACTAAGTTCTAAGCAAGGAGAGACATAACAGCGACAGCCATATTAGGAATGACACTGGATCAGCAGATGTAGACAAGACCTTTATTCCAAGAAGTGGGTTTATAGCACCAGCTTTCCGTATATAATTAGACAGCTAGAATGTCATAGCATGCACCCAGGGCTCTTGAACATCCGCTATCCACCCAGGACAGCTATATGACGTCATTGTATGGCCCCCCTGCTATCCATCATCGATGGTATTGTACAGCGGAGGTGGTGGAGCGTGTAACACAGCCGCGCCCGCGCCACCGCCGCACATTACTGCTGGCGCGGTAATTACAGATGTTATCCGCTGCGCGTGCGCCGCTCCGCTGCCGCCCGGCGGTGACGGTCTGACGGGAGTGGCGACACATCATGGCAATCGCGAATACTACTGTCATGCACAATAGGCTACATTCCATCATCCAAAAAATGCAGAACTATTTAGTCCGTCAGTTAAGAGTATTGAAAAATAATGGACACGTATTTTGTTTTTGTAAATCAATGAATATTGACAAAGATAAAACGCATCAAAACTCGCGAGTGGGGGCTCGTGACGTCACGACTCAGTAAAAATTATGCGAAGGTGTGACGTATTGAGAATTTTAAAAGCGTCGTAACTTCGTCAATTTTGGTTCCCGTAACAAAAGAAAAAACACGGGTCAAATATTTTTTGATAATCTAACTGACGGACTAATTAGATTTTTTTAGTCATCTACCCATCTACCCTATTGTACAGGTCACGAAATTGATCAGTATGCAGGCAAATGCAGCTATTACCTTTTTGTGTGTTCTGACTGAACTGGATGATTTGAGACGCTCAGCTCAGAACAGCTATTTTACTCAAGATGATTCTAGGTCTATGGCATCGACGTATGAGTATGCTATGCATATGCATGGGTACTCTTAGGGAACCATACATTCGTAAAGTTACAATAAGTTGTTGTCCGTGTATTCAAAGTTGTTCCTTGCACACCAATCTCGTCTGCACACAGTACAGCAGTGTGTAATTACCGCCGTGTGAGAGCCGCATGCCACACGACGTGACTAGACTTAAATAGCCGCGGAGTGCTCGGCTATGGGCTGGGAATGTGAAGATGTAGCCAGCTATACTTGCAGCCAGTTCGGGAGGTGTACACACAATATTTATACAACAGCCTATGGTTCACAACAAGTTCTAATTGTTTTCGTTATATTTGTAAGACCTTGAACGGGCTTCCAGATATATTAAAACTAGCTGACCCGCGCAACTTCGTCTGCGTCACATTTTCCATTACTGCTCCGCACCTATTTGTCTTAGCGTGATGATATATAGCCTATAACCTTCCTCAATAAATGGGCTATCTAACACTGAAAGAATTTTTCAAATCGGACCAGTAGTTCCTGAGATTAGCGCGTTCAACCAAACAAACAAACAAACAAACTCTTCTGCTTTATAATATTAGTATAGATTTATATTCGAGAAATATAATAGCTCAGAGTAATTGCTTTTAATTTTAAAATAAGTCCGAAACGGGCTTTTTAACAGCCAAATTATGGTTATTATAAAATTCCACCTTTTACATAGGCTACTGCCACTGCTTCTTGCATAGCTAAGTAATCACCTAAAATAAAACGGAGTAGCCAAACTACCGTCCAATTATTTTTAATTTAAATGGAAAGAAATCACGAAAATAACAAATTTACATTGAAACCCGTTACCGCGAGCTACTTGGAGCATAAATTTAATTAAAACTATAAAGTTTAGTGATGTGGCGAGCTGCGCGCGCGCCGAGAGCCGAGATCACACGACGCGGTGCAGGCATCCGTGCAGTAGAAACGGTAGAGAAAGCATCGCGCACGTTTTTTGCGCGGAATATCTGCGCGCCGCACTACCAGCCAATTCCGTTGACAATTTGACGTTCCTGAATACCTCTTAATTGGCCCGCTTTTGAATGGAAGTCATCATGCATATCCGATTTTAATATGCGTTTTTCTTCGTGTAATAGATCTCGGTATGGACGGTTAAGCCGGCAGACGTGTGATCAATAACAACGACACCTCTACCATACGTAATTTTAAATCTAATTTGTTTGAGATTTAAATAATACTGGAGATTAGCATACATAGGTACACGAAACAGTCGTGGAAAGTTTTGACTAAGGTAATATCAGGTGCTACACATTATGTAGATTCAAATAATCTGCATGCGTGCACCTGAGCATGTACTTTTTATTCTCTACAATAAAATAGAGAAGACGCTACGCCCAATATAGCACGCGACTCTAACGAGCAAATTATTATAATTTAGCATCTTAACTACGAATTACGCGGTCTTTGCACCTTCGAGGAGGCGAGCTCGAATGTAAATGATGCTCCGAGTGTAATTAGTGCCGCGGCCTGGCTACAGACCATCTGTCACTGTGTTGTACCGTTACGCACAATAACTCTAGATAAAACGGTAATATTCACGTAAAACTTAAACAAAACTTCATTATAAATACAGATCGAAACCTGATATTTTAATTTTGGCGTAGAAATTCGAGCAAGGTTTGTTTTACGGCATAATAAACTTTATACATGGAAATGTTTTTAAAACACTCACTGCTTTTATCAATACATAATATTCAATTTGGTCTGCGAACGACACTCACAATAAAATTTCCATACTAATATTATAAATCAAATCTGTCTGAGTGTATGTTTGTTACCCTTTCATATCTTCACGGTTGAGCGTATTTGGATGAATCTAGGCATGCGAGTTGTTCTTAATTAGGACATAGGATACTTTTTATCCCGAGAATATGTTGCCTTGGGTTAAATTTCACGCAGCTAAGCCGAAGCTACCACAAGCTACTGTAAATATTTCCAGTGCTGTCAGTAAGCCGATAGCCGCGGCTCGTGGCCGAAGGATACGTCGCGATAGTGAGGTCTAGATCGTGACGAGAGCTATACACTACACCACAACAAACTATCTAACTATATGGCTTTAGTGCAGGAATTGACTACAAAGTAAGTAGCTGTGGGTTGGAAAGACAATAGGTTGTTAAACAACGGTATGGTGGATTGATTAGAACACGTATTGCCAGTCAGATGGCTCGAGACAAGTGACCTTTTGACAGCAGTCACAACGTCAAAAATGCATGGGCTTGATAAACACTGCCGAAACATGTGATCAATCCGTTTTGACAATGGACTTCGTTGATAGAGCCTCTATATCATCTACGTCGCTGACTAGTCAATCTTTTGACTATGGTTGTAGCTAAGTTAAGACTATTCAGTAAACTAAGCTATGATTAGGCTAAACGCTATCAATGCGCCGAGCCTTTTGACAAGTAGGTATGTTGGGGTTACCTTCCAGTCTAACTGGATGAAGATGACTATCAGTAGTTTACATGGAACTACTGTTAATGTGACGTCCATAACTCAGGAACTGGGTCAGATTCTCTGGCTTTTGGCTGTTATCCATAAATACCGTCAAATATCGAAGAATCGGAAGAATTAAGCTACTATACAACAGGCTAACCAATCTAGGCATTCAATTTACGCTAAATAGATATGTTTAAAATTTGACTGGGCTCATAAGTTCACGCATAACTGTTTAGTATCAAGCACGTCTATATTAATGGTGATAGTAGCTTTGTACTTTTTGTCACTTGACATTTCAATATTTCGGAGACTAACATTGTGATTGGCGTGATTCAGCTCGGCACAAAAACTGTGCCACTTACGTGAATAAATCTTATCGTAGTTACAAAGCCGTTATTTTTCGAAAATAGCAGTTATTTTACAATAAAAGCAATTTTGTCTTGTTTGCCCTGGTTTTGAAGATTGAACTGTCAAACTCACTAAAAATAAACAATGTTTTTGATTGAAAAGGAATCAGTGTCATCAAATTCTTTTGAGACACTATTTCACCCCATGTCATTCTGACAGACCCATAATTATACAACCTTTGTATCTAATTTAACTAGCCTATATGGTTTCACTACAGAACAAAGGCCACATTCTCCCTTTTCCACATAATATCTGTCTTTTGCTTGAGCGGATCAGTTCTTTCGGTAGGAGCTGAGCCATTCTGCCATCCATTTAGGTTTTTGAATTGCCGCCGCATTCAAAAACTTTCTACTGCAAAATTTTCCATTTCTTTCAAACGCAGTATCATTTCCAACGCTCCCCTCACTACCTATCCATACCTCATGGCTGCCGTGACTCTGCATATAGCAAGCTCTTCATTAACGCCACGCTAGCTCTCGTATCATTACACAGATACAGCTATTCTTTCCTGTGTACTTACGTACACTGTCGTTCACAATAAAGTGCACAGTTAGCGTGACGCTGCATAGTGCGGCGTCTTTATTAACGGGCTGTGTTGCCTTCCTTTCAGATTTAAGTTCAGAGGTCGCTTTTGAGGTCGCAGTTAGATGAAGTAAAAGTCATTGTTATTATGTAGCTTATAGTCCCGAATTTCTTATTACTGACTATGGGTAGAGCTGTTGGATGGGAAGATACAATGGAATAGAACTTAACTAGAAGAGATTTTTTCTGGGACATCGATTTTTGGCTGGGGCTATGTAATCCAACCCAACCTAGGCTATATTGTAGCTTGTAGTTACACAGCAGAGCCCCTATAGGCTTGCTTGGAATATAATGTACGTGAGGTGAAGGCAGGTCGAGACACCGTTATCTCCTCAGTGATCCTGACCGCCTGGTACTTGAGATGTGAGCACCGCAGCTTCCTTATAGCCTCTCAACGACTGCTAGCTACAACGTGGTGGAAGGAAATGCTTGTTAAAAGATAGGTAAAAGCTTTCTCGACATGAGTACTACTAAATAGTTCTGAGAAAACTTGTAAAGATAGGTATACTTCTACGCAAGCCCAAGTACTTAGTTGAAACCAATCATAAACCATCGAAATCATTAGATTTAATTATGTAAAAAGCAACACATGTATTTATCAAAACTTTATTTATGTACAGTAGTGGTACACAGGCGGACTTCATCAGCGGAATCAGCGGAATGCAACAAACATTACTCTACTAGAAGAACCTTCGTGTTTAAAAACGACTAAAAACTCCAAACAAGTCAGTTTCCAAACAGTCTGGTAGGTAGTTTTAGGGTGTTAATTAGATGTCAATTGAACAGAGAAAGGAGATAAATGTTGGAAAGGCCAAGAGAATGGTGATGATCATGTCGTCATCTCCCGTGTTCTCCAGTTTCAACCTTTCAACTAAGTTATTCATGGATTCCTTATTTTTTAAAGACAATTGCGTAACAATATTCTGTAAAAGCTTCTACCAGCAGCTTCGTCCGCATGAAACTAGAAAATTATCTCAAGGGAATCTATTCCTCGAATAAAAGTATATATTATTATCTATCTCCTTCTGTTATACGTTGAGCCGTTAAGACGTAAAGTTAACAAACAGACGGTAGTAGTACCAAATGGACCTTGACAGGCGAACCTCCGCCGGCTCGGTATTAGTACCAATTGGACCTAAAAGATATGTCATACGACATCCTTGGACAGTATGGACATCCCAAAATCTTTAACTCTAATTGTGAGACTGCTCTACATGACGTCACAATGCCAAGTATGCAAACACGGCACACTCCAAACAATAGGGGTCAACAGTCGCGACTTCTCGCGTATTGGCTCACCTCTCACAACTGTCAGCACAACACACCGCTTCTGAGAACGACGGAACAGTCCTTGCACGTCAGCGAGAGCCTGAGATGGCGAGATGGCACTACTGCGATGTTGAAATAAGACGAATCGGTTTGAAAACAATTTTTATTCGTATGGTGGTTTCTGTCAGGAGCCGCAGATTAGATTAGTTTTGCTTTTACGCTTTCACCATAAAGGTGCTCTCGAAGATAGCTGACCGGTAGACAAGTTCGCTTCGGGATACTAGGCCTTATTTGTGGCATTAAAAATTCTGGGTAATTGGCATTTTTTTTAAAGTTTCCCCGCACTAGGAATTTCTCCTGTATCATGGGTGCGTTTACAAACATACAAAGTCACATACACAAACAGCCAGACCCGGAACAACTATTTGTAGGCCATACAAATATTTGTTCCGTGCGGGAATCGAACCCACGACACGCCAACCGTGCCGTCAAAATTATTATTATTACATACTTAAATTGGAATCTACCTTCCCGAATGGACAGTAGAGTCTTTTTTTATATATCATTTTAAACGTTATCGAACACGTTCAAAAGTGTAATTTAATGGCCTAATTGAAGTAAAGATTTTGACTTTGACTGCAATGTATGGCTCTGTCTTTAACGCGGCGTACAAAGGACAAAATATTTACTCACAGTAGGTATTATAGAAAAACTTTAAAAAAATGGTGGCTAAAAAATCTGAGACGAAATACTGCATTATCATTCCGTGCATATACTCTGTTATTTCTGGCAGTATTAACAATTTTGTTAACAGTTTATTCCCATTGTAGACGAGAAATTAGATAAGCAGAGAAGCAACACCTACACAACTATAAAGAGAAGCATCTTCCACATTGATATCAGCATCAAACTTCAACGGCAGTAGGAAGCTGGTGCAATGCCGGCCCTCGCACCAACAAGTGGCGAGCACTACGCGATGCCATCAACTTTCACTCAAAGTACTAGCCAGAAACTAGGAACTGACACTATAAAGGAAGTGCCCATTAACATGATGCAAGTTTACGAGCGATACTGGAGCGATATTGTCCATTCCGCGTTAGATTCGGAAGCGACTGTGTCTTAATATCTTATGCTTGTTTGTTTTCCTACCATCTGTTCTGTTGTTTTGGTATCTTACACAGTGTAAACACTTCAATAGTTCTTTTTGAGCGTATCTGTCTTGAAATTTTTATTAAGCACGTTTGCAAATTCATGGACAGTGAGTCCTTGAGTACTAAACTTACTGATTTTAGTACTTGCGACTGTTGTTCCCGCGACAAGACAGAAATGCATGTTACCTACAATCTTATTACAAACATCACTTTGTTCATTTTCAATCTATTAACAGCCTCAGTGGTTGAGTCGTTTAGGAGCTTGTCTTTTAACCCGGTGGTCTAGGGTTCTATTCCCACGGGACGCATACTCTGTAAAGTTGTTTCCAGTTTGACTAGGATATTGTAGGCTTGAATCACCTGATTGTCTAATTAAAAGATAATTCCGTGCTTCGGAAGGCACGTATAAGCCGGTGGTCCCGGCCGCCAAACCAAACCATGTCAGAGGCCCTTGAGGCGGTTTAGTTTAACTCTGACAATAGGGTGTGTGGGGTCCTTAGACCATACTGCCCAAGTCCATACGATAAGAAGAAGAAACATTCTATTGTTACGCATGCTTACGTTCAACAGTGGGTGGCAATTTGCTGAAATGATAATGATGATTCTATTGTCCTATTCTAAATTGATTTGGGGTCAACGCAACATATTGTCTTCCTTGCTTTTCTCTATAACTAATGTCTACGTATATAATCTTCTTTCACACAGCCCATCCTTTGTAACTCTTCTGCTTCGTCGGTTTTAAAAGTTAGTTTGTTATGAACTCACCTTGCTTGACTGACACGTATTTCTCGTTGAGCGCCGCGATGAAGGCCGCCTGCGGCAGACTGTCCTCGAGCGAGAACAGCTCGTCCCTGGTGACGGCGGTGGAGCGCGTCTTCAGCACGGCCTTGGAGCCGATGGGCGCCAGGTACGCGCCCGCGCCGTCGCGCAGCGCCAGCGCTCCGGCGTGGTACTCCGCGCTGAACAGGCACGTCGATGTGCACTGCTCTTGCAGCTGCGGAGAGGAAAGACGGTCAGAAAAGACAAAATATGGGTTCTTTAATGGTAAGAACTTAAACACAAGTATGTTCGGGAGGTGTGGTCGGCGACTCAGATATTAGGGTTGCAATGATCTTGAACGGATTATATCCTGTAAAGCTGTTTTGTGATAGCTATAACCTTGAGATCTTTAAGTAAAAACTGAACAGGTTACTTCTAGGCAAGCGTCCTCCATAATAATGATAATATAATATCCTTGGACATTTCACACAACGCCATATAGTCCCAAGCTAAGCAACTTAATGCTTGTGTTATGGTAACGAAATGGCTGATAAACTACTTACATACATTTTTTTTTTGTAAATACATACATATTATAGATAGAAAAACACCCAGACTCGGAACAAATACTTGTAGGCCGTACAAATATTTGTTCCGTGCGGGAATCGAACCCGCTTGTGCTTAAGCTTTAAGCTTGTGCATCAACAAGCTGATACAAATCACGGACAAGTCTTTTAGCATATTGACTTGTCCGTGATTTGTACCAGCTTGTTGTGAAACCGTTTTGTACCCAACACAGGCAAATGCTATCTGAATTAGTTCCCACACAAAGAAATAAGCGTTCAATGGACTCGTAAGCAAATAAAGACATTCAATAGCCTCTTCCTAAGAGGATTTGGTATATTGCAACAATTTTATTCTGCGTCATGCATTTCTTACTAAACATAGTAATCATTGGCAATTCATTCCATCCTAGTTAGGTCTACTAAAGTACTCAATATAGTTTCTGCGGTAAATGGAAGCAAGCGGCTCTTTAAGTAATTTGTCCGTCGTTCGGCAGTTTACGTCCTAAACAGTTTGGTTCGTCCGCCATTTGTCCATAAAGAGCTATAAGTCAGCGGTCTCACGCATCGACGTAAGTTGTCGATGGTTCCCACATGTCGTGTACGCCATGGGAAGCTACGGTCGGAGTCATTGTTTGCAAAATGAGCTAACTGGGATGTCGTTAGGGATGCTAAGTACTGTGTGTAGGCTTATCATAGGCCTGTGACAGTAAATGGGACTGAGTATCGAAATTGTGGTCTAGCAAACCTGGCCCTACTAATGATCTGTACAACAAACAAACCTGAAAACCTTGAAGCAAAAAAGTTGCTCTAGATCGCGCATCATACCAGATCTATACAGACAGTCATATTAAAAAATATTAAAATGCATTGTTTTCAGTGTTTCAGTAAGAATGCTAAGTCTCTAGGATATGAAAAATATTTGATCTCAGAAAAATACTTGACTGACTGGCGGGTCTTTCCAATGTTTTTAAGAAAACTTTCTAAATTGTAATGACGGACATTGGTGTTAACTAACTTTTGTATAATCTTAATGAATTCAGTGTTTAAAGATAGCCATAAATTTTAACAAGCTCAAGGGCAACTAGCGTCAAACTAAGTATGCCTTTCATGCCAACCCTATATTACATAGTTGCGCGTACGCAATTTGCGGCTACAAATAAGTGATCGCACAGTGTTAAGCGCTCACACTTTGTTCAGCGACGCCGAGTGTGTCAGCGAGTTGTATCCCAACATTCACACTTATGGACTCTGAATAATTACCGTTCTCTTTTACATAGTCTACTTGTATGGTAATCATTTGCCAGTTTTTACTAACTCGTTGAGTATTAATTTATCGTATCTGGGAATTAAGAAGCGGTGAAGAAGTGCTAGATTGTCATCGCTTGCTAATTAGTGTCGAAGACTTGGCGTGTAATTAGAGACATAATCTGCAAAACGTTTTCTTGATCTGCTTAGTCATTTAACGAGCGGTAAATCGGACTACGCCTAATCTGTATTGCGGCACTAATCTTTTTATGGATGAGAGCTCCCGAAGTCCCTATTCGGCTGTGATGATCAAAAGAAAATGAAAACGGGTGGGTCCTCGAATGGTGACAAGTTTAGTTTTTTGTAAATATTCGCTAATGTTTAAGTTTCAGTTATTTTATGAATTGAATCATTTGATGAAATAAAAGAAAGCCCTCTGTCATGACACTGTTCGACAAAAACCACTGATTTGTGCGCCCATGCAGATCGAATTAAAAATGAAGGTATCTGCAGGAGAATCAAGGTTACCGACATAGCCCATAGTGGCACTGGGCAGGCCACATTGCTCTAAAAACAGACAGTCGATGGATTCGAAAGCTTCTTGGGTGGCGACCGCGTACCGAAAGATGCAGCGTTGGCGCGGCCTCCCACAAGGTGGACCGATGACCTGGTGGTGAGAATCCGACAGAAACGAGACGCACAGGACCGCTCGATATGGTGAAGTGTCGCCATATCGAGCGGTCCTGTGCAAGTGTGGTCATGTCCAGCTGACGTAACGTCTCATCATCGAAGACGTCTTTCGGCTGAGATGATGATAATAGGGAATATGCATGCAATTTTTCATTTGCAAAATAAAATACTTATTAGCTCTGGTAAACACAATCATGAAATTATTTTTTAAATACCTTCATCATTTATGAAGTTATAAAGCTTCAAAGACTACAGTTAGAAAGAGAAGTCCGATACGTAATGTGACGTCAAATTACACGACGACTATACAACTGCCAATGCCATAGAAAACAGCGTTTTCGCGAGAGGGACAGATATATTTGTTTAAAATAATTGTATCTCGTTCGTTTTTCGAAAAATTTAGATTCTAATTTCACTGTTAGTATTGTATTTTCGAATACTTTTAGAAAAACTGTTCAGATCATAAATACTTTTTTCATGCATATTCCCTATATTGATTTGATTTACATATTTGGATATATTATTTTTCTGTGTCATGTAATTTTTGTAAATTCGTTTGCACATTACTGTATTAATTCAATATTTTTAAACTTAACAGACAGATGTGTTGCTGGAGAGTTTGTGGCGCCACTTCTTCCCAGCTTCTTTCCACTAGGAAGTACTTGTCTGTACAACTTCGACGTTCAAAAAGTGCTGGTAATCAGCCTAATTTGAATAAACGATTTTTGATAATAAACGTTTTGGGAATGCATTCATTGTGCGTACAGCTAAGGAGTGGAATTCCCTGCCTGAATATGTTTCCTGATAGCTACAACCTGGGAGTCTCTAAGTCAAGAGTGAATAGGTTGCTTCTAGGCAAGCGTGCTGCATCTTAGACCGCTTCATCGCTTACAGGGTACATAGGTGTGATAGTGGTCAAACGATGCCTGTCAATAATAAAAAAATAATGTGTCTGTAAGTTCTGTAGTGTGGACTGACCTTGCCGCCGGCGCTCAAGTACTTGTTGTTGCAGGTGTGCAGCGCGTACTTGCCGCCCTCATCAGCACGGAACTCCAGCGTGAAGAGCGTGTCCTCGCCCCACGGTACGTTGGCGTCCACGTGGATCTCGTCCAGAGACTCCGACAGGTGCGCGAAGCGCTTGCGCCCGATGGAGCGCAGGTTCACCTGGAAGGAGGGGACTTGTTACAATGTGGTTGTGATGTGAAAATGTAGAAGACTGGTTCTGCGGGTCCAAAATGGGTCACTGTCAAATTTTCCCAATCACAACCTTGAACCTAATACGTTTGCGATAAAGATAAAATTGAATTTGACAGATTGTTGTGTTAATATATGTATAATTACTAGCTGACCCGCGCAACTTCGTCTGCGTCACATTATTCATTTAATATCGCTATTAAAAACTAAGGGTTAGTGATAGACGGGTAAAATTTTAGGGTTGTATGTATTTTTATTGCCACATTATAAATAAAAAATGTTGTTCAAAAATTTAAAAAAATATATGGTGGACAACCCTTATCACGTATGAAAAATAGATAGTAGCCGATTCTCAGACCTACTGAATATGCATATAAAATTTGCTAAAAATCGGTGAAGCCCGGAGGAGTGAGGTAACTAACATTGTGACACGAGAATTTTATATATAAGATTCTCCTAAATTGCCCTTTTAAGGCCCCCCAGAACTCAAAAATCTTTGTTGGTAGTAAGTTCTTGCAGTCAATATGAGTGAAAATTAAATATTTGCTTGTCGGAGATTAACTGATAGTGGTGTTTGCGAGAATTCTTTGACTGAGTAAAAATTCTAAGCTAGTCCTTGCGGATATATACGGCGTTGAATATGCAAAAGTTTAAGGAAAGGCTTCGCCTTGCAATGTGACTCTATATTCACAAACATAGCTCATGGCTAAATTATAACAGCCGCACAGGTCGATCTTCAAGGTTAAGCAACGCTTGCCGAGGTTGGTCTGTGGATGGCTGACCACCTTAACATACCTAGTTCCCTCCGTGCCTCGAAAAGCACGTTAAGCTGTTGGTCCCGGCTGTCATTTGAAGATCTTTGGCAGTCGTTAGAGATGGTCAGAAGCCAGAAAATCAGACACCAGTCTTGCCAAGGAGAACCGTGTTACCCAGTTAATAGGTTGTGGAGGTCTGGTAGGCAGCCGCTCCACGTAAAATACGTGTAATTATATTAAGTTATTCATAATTCATAATATTTATTCATTACTAGCTGTCCCCCGCGGCTTCGCTCCCGTCAACTGGCAACTTTTTTTTTACATAAAAACCTTCTCCTGATGATAACAAACACAACAAAAAAAGAATTGGCCAAATTGGTCCAGGCGTTGTTGAGTTATGCGCTTACCAACACATTTAGCGATTCATTTTTATATAATAAGATATAATAGATAACAGATTGTAGATTTACAACTTTTACAGAAATAATAACGGGTAACACAGAATCTCTACAATAATGTGGGTGAAGCTCTGTCCTCCTAGATAGGCTACAATTATAGTTAAGTTATAATAAGTTTTCAGCTTAGTCAGGTTTGACTGAAAGCCGACCCCAATATAGTTGGGAAAAGGCTAGGCAGATGATGAATTCACAAACATCAGCACCATGCAGCATTAATCCATGTAAATTTTTGCTTAATTTTGTTTCTTATGAGCAGTCTTTCTTCCCTCATACCCAGTTCATTCCCCTCGTGCATGGAACAGTCTGACCGGCCAGATCGTCGATACGGCACGGAGTCAATCCGGCGCACATTATCTCATGATATGTCATTGAGATGAAATTACGCAGATTATACGTCTGAGAAACTGGGGCGGGATATGACAGTACTTGTACTGTTTTCTTATTAGTAAAGCAATGTTTTATGAGTTTCTTGGTTGGTTTTGTTGGACTTCAATAGTGAATTATCTATCATTAGGTAGGCATTTATATTAAAATAAAGAACTAGTAGGTATTACGAAATACATTGCTAAATGTTCTAACTTGAATTTACTTTCTAATATTAACATTTACTTCCTAAACAAATCGTGCAGTTTTACGATATTCATAAAATTGTATCCTGTGGCACTGTGCAGTTATAATTTTCGTAATCGTATCAATATTTCCAAAAATTATCTTCTAGACACAATCCATTTACCTCTTTTAAATACAGTTTACATGTAAAGGAAACTTAAGTACCTACTTGGGTTCTTAAATCTGAATCCGAATAAAATAGAATTCAATTCCCCTTTAAATCCTATTCTCGCTATCTCCTCGCAAAGCAAACCACTATCCCTCTGAGAAATCTTATTCGACTTGAATGCCTGTGTTTGGCAAGTCATCGACCTAGACGTCGAACAGTTTGGCTACTAAACAGTCTGGGGGGTTCGCGTCCCTTGGAATTTGTGGCTAAATGTATTTCGTTACTGGGAAAATAAATGGCCAGTCTGGGTTTATTTTGTTAGGACTTTAGCCCCTACAAGGTGGGATGTATGAGGGGAGCTTAGAAAGTGACGTTCTGCCTGTCTAGCCTTTTCCAAACTATATTGGGGCCAACTCCCAGTCAAACCAGATTCAACTGAATACCAGTATTTTACGTGGACGGGCTGCCTACCACAACCCTTAACACGGTAATACGGCAGTTCTTGCAATGGCAAGACTGTTGTCAGATTTACAGATTTACTGGCTTTTGAAAATCCATGACGACTGCCAAAGATCTATTAATGGTAGCCGGGACCAACGGCTTAACGTGTTTTCCGAGGCACAGAGGAAACTCTATAGACATGAGGAGGCCAGATGGTCACCCCCCATCCACAGACCAACCTTGGCAAGCGTTGCTTAACTTTAACCTTAGCCACGAGATTTCAGCGATAACGATTGTCAAAATACATAGATTGATAACCTAGCTCGTTAGCTAGGCATTTAAACGTCAGCTGGTGTTTCGAACGTGAAACACTTGTCAGTCGTTATTGCTGATAAATTGTCCTTATGTCCTAGGTGGTTGTTACAAAAATCAGAAAGCCCATTCTTCTAATTTTTAAGCAACATTCGCATCACATCTCAGTCGTCGCCCTCTGTCAAAAAAGCCTATAATATGTCCGTACATTTTTGACAGATTGCGACCGACTTGCAACCGATATGCTTCTGCGGAGTTTGCTTAAAAAAAAAAACAAACGCAATGAGAACCTCCTCATTTTTGGGAAGTCGGTTAAAAAATTAGTAGAATTGGCACTCGATATAGATACAAAGGAGGTACGAAACTTAATAGGGCCGATCGATATAGCAATGCTTGGCTGAGGGATAGGTACCAGCAAACGATGACTTCCGGTTAAATTATGACAAGGGTATGTAGGCAAGAGACAGTCGACGGGTTCGAAAGGTTCTGGAGTGGCGATCGCGTACCGGAAGACGTGGCATTAAACGGTCTCCCACAAGGTGTACCTATGACCTGGTTAAAACCTCGGGAATCTGCTGGATACACACAGGACCTCTCGATATGGCGAGATTTGCTCCAGCAGTGGATGTCTTACTGCTAAATGATTTTTGATGATGTCTGTGGGAGCTAGGTGCTCGTGTGTTACCTGCGGCCTGGCAGCCAGGTGCACGTGCCACAGCTCGGCGTCGCCGGGCACCTTGGCGGTGCAGGTGAGCTTGTCGGAGCTGGAGCCCAGGAAGTAGCCGCGCTCCACGTTGCGCAGCGCCCAGCGCCCGCTGTTGTCATCTGACACACTGGACAAACAGAGAACACTATTAGAAAGGAAAGTTGCAAGGAGATAATAGCAAAGAATTCGTTGTTGCAGCGACGTTCGTTCGATTCGACGTTCGATTCGTTGTTGTATCTATACGTGCTAAAAATCTGCTTGGGAGCCGATAGTGAGTTGTTCTTTTTAGTGATTCTTCTTGTAATTTTCAATAAGAATTACCGTTAATTATTAGAGATCAAAATTTCAGGCAGTTTGTTGTTAAGTCGAAACCAGAAAGGACTAGCTGTTATCGTATTTGCAAGTTTAAAATCACAATAAAACATTATAAATTACCAGTAGCACATTTTATGCTCAACGTGACAACCATTCAACACCCACACACATTTTGATTCCACCTTATTAATTCGCGAAATGAGCATGAAAACGATCCATACACTTTTATGAACACTTTCCATCACAAATTCTAATACAGTTTCATCTGAACACCAACCTTATGTTCCTGGCAATAAACACTACATTCCTATACAGTTTTAGAGTTATTTTCTTTCCAACAATGGATGCCTGGGCCGGCTTCGCGGAAAAAGCGCGGCACCGAGACGTCGCCAATTAGGAGTGCCGTGCAATTATTTAATTAGTGAGTGGTATAAACAAGGACTTATTGGGCGATGAGGACGGAGTGCTTAGAATTGAAGGACAAAGAAACTGTTTAAATTCTGTATGAGATATGAAAGAGAGTCATAAAAATGGATAAATTCAAAGATGACAGATATATGAGACCGATTTTGCTGCGCTAATTCTCTTGTTTTGGCACGAATGGTCGGAGGGAGGCCACAGGCGTCCGGATAAAGCCGGACCCAGTCACGCTTTCTGGTTGTGTGTCCAGCCAAATTAGATGGCGTCCGGCCTGTCCGGCTTTTGTGAGGTTTTTTAATTTGAGCATTTATTTTATATACGTATCCTCACCTTATATCGCTAACTACGGACTACTACTATTACAATAATACATATAGAAACAATTATAGTAATGAATATTGACACATTCAATTTTAATGTTGATACTTTAATGATCTTCTATCGTCTATCTTCTTCTTCTTTATATGATGATCTTTTAATGTTGTTGTTGTTATTAGAATTTATGGTAAATTTAATGGTAAAATGATAAAAAGCCTTTACTTAAAAAAGGGTGTCCAACCTTTTTGCCCAAATGTCCGACTAGACTGGCTGGTCTGTCCGGCTTTTCGGTTTAAAGACCTGCTCATAGCCTGACTACTTATCGGAAATACCAAAATGTGTTATGCAGACTTACGAAGCAGAACTTGCGCAATAAGATTATATTGCGCAAATACTAATAAAGACACCTGTCACAAAACAGAGCATAATTATTCAAAAGACACATTAATATACAAGACGCATCCGCAACACATAAGGGGAAGGAGCCACGAGCCACCCTTCTCAATGGAGGTGCATTTTAATTAACCACTAGACTACAAGACTAGGGGAGACGGCGACTGTCTTTTGTTTTAACTGCCAATACCTCTTCGCAGCTTGCCTGTTTGAATAAGGCGCAATGGCGAATGCATTGCAGGTAGACGGAATAGATAATTTATTATATTAATTTTTGCAAATAGGTTACAAATTACTATTTTACACGTCAATGTTTTGTTTTCGAATTGAACTAGTTGAGGTCGTTGTTTCCCTCAACATATTCTGATAAGAAACACCGAAATAATCTAAGTGTTCAAAGTGTCTTTTAATCCCATCCAATTAATTTAATGGGAAAAAAGAGAAATAATTGAAAATAGACTATTTCATGTTGGACCTAAAAGAGAAGTACCTATAGCTACTTCAGTTCCTACTCAACTTTCTCACCTCTCTCGGCAACGCTTTATCAGTAACTAGCTTTTGCCCGCGGCTTCGCTCGCGTAGAATTTGGTCTGCCACATTAAGTTACGTGACATTTTTTTTTTTAAATGTAACTACACATCGTACATCCCAGATTCATAACTTCAAAATTAGATGCCTCGCCATTGCTTAGATTGCATTGTTCGCCCCTCCCCCGCGACCGCGACGCCGCATCGCGCTCCGCCCGTGCTGCCGCCGCGCCGCCGCTTAGGCGCTCCGTTCAAGTCAATCATATCGTGATAACTTTTAAACTTTTAAATTCGGCCAAATTACTTAGTGTGAAAGACAAAGTTTATCTACATTAAATACTTAATGCGAGAAATGTATTCATTTTGATAAGAATTTGATAATTATTACTAATATATGCATTGTAAAATAGTACCAAATTTAATTTAATTTATGGTTCACAATTTTGGTCGTACTGGCTTGCACATAAAAGGTAGATATATGCTGTCGCGGACTTTTATTTAGATCTACTTAAGAGCGTGTATTCCGTCCACTAGCGCCGCCAATCGTTTTTTATTATTTGTGGTAAATTTAAGACACGTAGATAAAAAACCGCTCTGTAGTGCACTGAAGAAATGTATTTATTATGTTTTGAGAGTTATGTTTTGTACTTTAGAACATAAATAGTTGCCAAAGTTGATATTTTTGCTAAAACTGGCCACTTTTAGCAATAATTGCCGTTTTGGCTATTTAGCCATGAGTTATGTATTAAAAATAGCTGTCAAAAATAATAGATACATTTCTTTAGTGCACTACAGAGCGGTTTTTTATCTACGTGTCTTAAATTTACCACAATTAATAAAAAACGATTGGCGGCGCTAGTGGACGGAATACACGCTCAAGACAAACAATCCTGCGGTACATCATCTTTATGTAACTCCATTGGTTTAGGCAGCGCACGCCAAGATAGCTCTCAGATGGAAGATTTTTTTCCGACTTAATTGACACGTATCGTTATATTATGACCAAAATTACATAAAATCATTATAAATTGTAGCCTATGTGTTATTCTGATGAATAACCTATATTACTGTGAAGTTTCATCCAAATCCGTCCAGTAGTTTTTTCGTGAAAGGTTAACAAACATACATACACATACATCCATCCTCACAAACTTTCGCATTTATAATATTAGTAGGAAGTAGGATAATGATAGTTGAAAGTTCAAAATGTCATCGACTACCGAACCTGCACGCGCCGCCCCTAAGTCCTGACACTCGGTATAACGGACTGAATGTCACGTCATCTAGAGCTTAGCTAAAACTAGTAGTTACCGGTGTTCTACTTACAAATATCATGAATTAAGATATTTCAGTAGAGTTTAATTTTATTTAGGTGGCATTTTAGCATCTTTACTACTGCATAACGCACTCACATACCAGAACGCATCCGAGTCAACCTGACTAGCTGCAGTTTTATGGCTTCTAAATTCTTCAAGTTATAACTGAACTAGTCACCTTTCATATGGCCTAGATTAACAGTGAAGATTTAACTAAATACCGAGCATTTCAAATGTCAAACAAAATACAGAATTAAAATAAACGAAAATGTTTTCTGTGTGGAAAGTTTGTGCTCACAGAAACAATTTGTAAAGAAATAATAGTGTAAGTACTTGAGAAACTTTTCCTTTTAGACCATCAAGCACTAAAACGTGTGCAAACTTAAATGTCAATGGGTAAAACTAAAGATGTTAACTCAAACAAATGGTCGAGCTTGTTATAACATTTAACATTTACATCAGAAAACAAACGGTTGAAAGCGACATTCAATTTAAATGCCAGGCGTTTGAAAGCTCAGGGGACTTGCAGGTTGCACGATGAAGTATGGTATGTCGGTGTAATTACTCGCAAATGGGTTAAAGATTATTGTAAAGGAACAAAAGGTAAGAGAGTAGTAAAATAGAAATGTGACATTTTACGGGAACATTCAGCTTTGATTTAAGATCTTCAAAAATCATAAATGAAAGCCACAGAGAAAATGCTAATAAAAGTAACAATAATTAAGTTGTGGAACTTTGGTTTACTTCCATTTCGGCACCCATGAATTTATTTTGCACTAGCTGACCCGTGCAACGTCGTCTGCGTAACATTTTTCATTACTGCTCCGCTCCTATTGGTCTTAGCGTGATGATATATAGCCTTCCTCGATAAATGGGCTATCTAACACTGAAATAATTTTTCAAATCGGATCAGTAGTTCCTGAGATTAGCGCGTTCAACCAAACAAACAAACTCTTCTGCTTTGTAATATTAATATAGAAGTAATGATACCCACGAAACATCTATACTAATATTATAAAGCAGAAGAGTTTGTTTTTTTATAAATTATTTCGGTGTTAGATAGCCCATTTATGGAGGAAGGTTATAGGCTATAATATCATCACGCTAAGACAAATAGGAGCGGAGCAATAATGAAAATTGTGAAGCAGACGAAGTTGCGCGGGTCAGCTAGTGATAAATAAAATAAGTCAGGCTAAAGAATAAAAAAAGTTGAAATAAACTGCTGCATCATTTAATGCCTTGTGGAGTTTTTTTTACATCGATCCAAAGAGATGGAGATTCTATTATTAGCATGGAACCCCTCAGAATAATTTACGGATCTTATTTCAACAAACGAAGCTTGTAATTCTCCGGAGTTAAATAAATATCCTTGCTTTAGTTCGCATATCTCCTCCGTATCCCTAGCAGGTCATCCTAAGTCAACAAAAACAGTGCTAACATAATAATAATTTCCATAACAACTGTGAAGACCCTTCAAAACAATTTAAAGACGTTATTTTGGCACGCGCTCTTACCAGCCTAACAACCTTCATGTAACCTTTTCTTTTACAGGCTGAAATCAACTTTATTGCTGTAGTCTAAGGTTAAATGTCCTCTGGGGTCGTCTCGTCTGCACCCTCCCACGCAGTCACTCCCCTCTAAACGGCCGGTGTGTGTTGTATTGAAAGATCAATAATTTTGGGGTTACCTCCGGTAGAACGGTGGGCAACATGCTTCAGAAGTCCATTAAAATATTTTGTGAAGCTTTACAAGTGTTCCGATGATTGAGAGCTTTGTTTGTACAAGATTTTTGAGTACCGCAGTTATAGGCTATTAAAATATTGACGATAAAAATGTACAGGACTTTGTTAGCCACATTGAATTAATCCAATTTTAGTTTAAGTGAACAAAGGAAGAGGAAACCACTCTAACAATACTCGAAGACAAACAGCAAAGAGAAACACTGAATCCTCTTTCAAAAGTTCGCTGAAAAGAAACAAACGCTGGCGATCAAGACATGGGGTATCTCTCCAGGATCTGAAAGTTCGCCAACAAACAATTCCAAGTTATTTATGTGACGGCTGAGTCATGAGCTTGACTCACGTTTCATCCCTTTTATTTGGAAAGCTGCGAGCAATGTGACTCAGGGTTTGTTTTCTCCTGAAAGTACTCTATGTCGTCATTACGCTCCCGGAACGATTCGTTTTAATTTGACAGTTCCATGATTTATATTTCAACAAGATATGCTTATAAAATTTACCAATATAGACAGACAGAAGAAGCATTAAAAAAAAAAAACTTTATTTTCAGACCAACGATAACTTCCTTCAGTTTGTGAGTCAAGCTATTGTTAACTAGAAACACAGCCAATAGCGTTCATACAACAAACTAATTTTTCTTACAACTTATTATCTGATCTATCATCGGGCAATCCCCAAACATGAACGTGAGTAAAATGATAATCGTAATCTTTTTATCTCATCACTGATACGTGGTTCAGACAAGATCAACTTCAGTCTCTGCCTCTTTTGGCAACCTAAAATGTGTGAAATAACTTGGTCGTTTGGGAAGCATGTTTATGTCTTTTTCTTCCATACTTTTCTTATTGTCGCCATCTCAATATCACAGCCATCCTAGCAATAGTACATAGATTTTCTTTTGTTTTCCTCTTCGCCTAAAACCATCTACATTTGTACACAAAACTTTGCTCACGACTTGTTTTTTTTTTTTCATTTGAGATTGGTTTGTTCTTGGTTCTAGTCTAGGTCAGAGGTGACAGAGATGAAGTCTACGATAGAGCGAGCTTACCTAGAAGTAGCCTGTTCATTCTAACTTTGAAAATATTAGATTCTAATTTCTCCTCATCGAATATCCACGCTTGTAAAAGCCACCGCAGAAGTTTTCAACACAGCTTCCTTTCTTCCATAAATCGTTTGTCCATAAAGCAAAAATCATAGACTATAAAAAAGGTAAGATATCTGCGGCACAAGCTCCCCGGTTCCGGTGAGTCACGGGGATTACATTAGTATGCGAGGGGACAGCGCCTTTGTATGGCGTCTTAGACAACAGCGACGAGGTTGTTTGAACTGCATAGATTTGTGTTCAGATTGGTTAGATCAATGATTTGTTCTGAAGGGGTTTTTTATGTCACAAATAAGCTTATAGTTGTTATGTTTTTTTTTCTTTGAGATACAGGGTTTGTAGTGCAAGGTCTTAAGATCAATGACGTATTCTGAAGGGTTGTTTTTTTATGCCACGGTTGGGAAATATTCTAATAGTCCACCTGATTATGCAGAGTTTGTGAGTTAGACCTTCTATATTACGGGGCTTGGCTCGGTTCGATGTCTGATAGCGTTATAACAGCAACATGAGCTCGGGACTCTGCGGCGACCATTTTATTTAGTAAACTTTTTTGGCGGTGATTTCAATTCTTATTTATGTCTTAGTGGTTATAGCTCCCTTTGAAAATTTACGAATTACGATTCCGGCTGATCCGGCTTCTAAAAATCAAGCTTAAATGTTTTTTCTCAAACATGCTTGGAAATGTGAGCATTATTTTGACAACCTTCGAGATAAATCAAAATTGCCGTACTGGCCGAGCAGCGGCCGGCAAAAGTTGTATGACAAAGGTGGTGGTTTTGTTTGTAAGTTGTTGTGTTTTGCTGACAAATAAATTACATACCTACCAAACTCATATCTATCGTGTATTAAATGGAACAATCCTATATTGCGAAACATGGCAACCAAGGAGGTAACTTATTAAAGGTTTTATTTAAATTTCGAACGCTTGCTAATAGAAAGCTGTTTATTGAAATAAAAATGAACACTTTTACGCGGGAATGATTATTGTTGTTGATTGTTCGACATTGATTTTGAAAAGTAATTGTATTTTAATTTCCGAGCATTTTTTGAGAAAAGTACTATACAAGCCTTGGCCACAACTAGGCATTGATGAACTTACGTACGTGGGCCTCGGCTTCGCCTCGGCCCACATTTACACGTCGTCCATCAATGCCTTTTTTGCTGGCCGCTGCACTAATGTACTAATACGTGTTCCCCTTAACACATGATACATTTCTTATTCAGAAGAAGGTGACCTCATTAGCAGTTCTTATGCCGGTTCAATGTATGCAAGTGCCATCACCAATATCACATCAAAAATCAGAATGAAACAAATTCTTTTAAAAACTCGTGTTGAATAAAAACCTGGTATTTCACGTCGGTTCTGTTCAAAGCAACATCGCAGCCCAGTGACAGGATCTGATGAATTTTAATAAAGCTCCGTCAGAAATGCTTGGGGCTTGTTAAATTACATTCTGTTAGTGAATGTTAAACACGAGTGTTTTGTTTAATGAGAATATACAGAAATATAGCAGCAGTTACTGTGCCTTTGATCCCACAGGGGTTTTTAATTCTACCCACAGCTTATTACTGGTAGATTTAATAAAGACTATCATTGTTACTTTCTACGAAGCTTGGTTATCAATTCCGATATGTGGCTATTTGTTAAACACTTTAAACTAATCCTAAGGTTGTAAGAATAGGGTTGATTATTAACTGTTTTTCTTTACTTTTTATACTTCATTCAACGAATAAAATATTTTTTTAAATGGTTAAATTCGTAGCTAACATAATGTCATATATCCTCACGGACTTCTGTATTGGTAATTAATAATGAGTACTTTAATTACAGTTCACTTTTATGAATGATCAGTAGTTTTCCCAGCGCACGCCAAATAATGAATTTTATAGGCAAAATTTAGCTATTTTCGGTTAGGTACATTATTGCAATTTTCTTAAGGATCTCGAGCTATTTTTTTTAAATCTATTATCTAAGACGGGTTTGTTACAACACTTATAACTCGAGATCTGCTGAACCAATTTTCATGGTTATTGATTCGTTGGATTTGTCTCCGACCCAAATAGCAGAATACATCTTAAAAACAATGAAATCTCGATATGTGCAATGAATACTTAATTGACGGGAGCGCAGCCGCGGGGGACAGCTAGTACAATATAATATAGCCTACGTTCACCCGGGATTATATTATATATTCTAATGGTGAAAGAATTTCGTGTCGGTCAGTAGTTTCAGAGCCTATTCATTTCAGACAAACAAATAAATCTTTCCTCTATATAATATTAGTGTAGACAAAAAGAACATGGACTCGGAACAACTATATCTGTAGGCCATACAAATATTTGTTCCGCTCGGGAATCGAACCCACGACACGCAGCGTAGCAGTCAATCGCTCAACCACTACAACAATCGTGACTTCAAATATGATAGATGGATCTAGAATCGAAACCGTGGCTGCACTAAATGCCAATAAAATTCGCCAGCAATACGTAGAAGAGTATGTTGTCAGCTTACCTGATGTGGAACTTGCTGCCAGGCTCCTTCTCCTCTGACTCGCAGGTGACGTTGCCGAACGAGTCCACAGCCAGGTACTTGTCCAGGTGGGAGCGCAGGTAGATCATGCCTGGACAAGATATAACACAACTTATTATAATGTTTAGAACACGTGTCGGAACCCTGGGTGTCTGTACCTTGGGAAGGCGTGCGAAAGGCCGAAGTCACCTCGGAGAGGCCACATTATATTGGGTCAATTTGGTACGATATTTTTGCTGTACAGACTTTGATTACTGAATTAAAAAATCTATCACGACGACATTTTTTTTTTCTTTTGATAGGCACGCGTTTGATCACTATCTCACCTGATGGTAAGCGATGAAGCGGTCTAAGAGGGAGCACGCTTGCCTAGAAGTAACCTATTCACTCTTGACTTAAAGACTCCCAGATTGTAGCTATCAGGAAACTAAGATCCCGACAGGGAATTCCACTCCTTTGCTGTATCGTGTGGAATTGTAGAACGTATCTTTTCAACGTATCGCTTTCAAAGGTATAAAACACCAACCAACGATTATGCTTTATAAAGATCATCAAGAGGTTTGCGTTATTGCCTCTTTTAAGAGATTTCGATGCAGGGGATCATGTTGAAAATAAGGCGCTTAAAAAAGGTAGCATACGTTGACACTGTTATGAATTTATCAATAAGAATAATGTATAACTGTAATCATAATAATAATTTTGTTTAAGTAAAGCTATGTATGAAACCCATATATGGCAGCAAGTAACAAGGGAAATCAGTCTTCATTAGCAAAATGCTTGAACACTGCAATAAATGAAGATAAAACGTTATTCCATGAAGAGCCGTAGGTACCCTCAAAACACGATTAGCTAAGCCTAACCCAATAAGCTGAAGCACTACTTTGTTCAGGCACTTAGCTATCGGAGTAGAAAGCTTTGATCTGAGCGCTCTGCTAGATAACAGAGATTAATCGGGCCGTCAGTGAACTAAGTCGGGCGGCGAAACATTGCACCTGCCCCGTTGAGTCGATTGATAGTACCGTTCGCAAACGGTTTGCGATGAGGTATGTATTGAGATGTAGCGTATTAGCTCTTGCGAAGAGGCGACGATAATATTGATGATTTGCATCTTAGGAATACTAACGTAGGCTCGTAAGTTCTTGTATAATTTAGAGGTTCGTGGAGTAGTATGAGATGCAGTAGATAGGTCGTTACTCGTTAATAGGCTAATTTCCATTATCCACAAATTGCAAAACTATTTAGTCCGTCAGTTAGAGTATTGAAAAATAATGGACACGTATTTTTCGTTTTTGTAAATCAATGAACATTGACAAAGATAAAACGCATCAAAACTCGGAAGTGGGGGCTCGTGACGTCACGACCCGCTAAAAATTATGGCAGGACGTGACGTATTGAGAATTTTAAAAGCGTCGTAACTTCGTTTATTTTACAAAAGAAAAAATACGAGTCAAATATTTTTTCAACAAACTAACTGACGGACTAATAGATTTTTTATTTTTACTAGATTTTTTCAGGACACAAGCCTATTCACCCGGTAAAGATATTCACAACATCAATCCTACTATATAAAACTCTTCCGTTACTGACTAATTGAGTGACTGACAGACAGACAGAGGATTTCCCGGGAACGGGAAAAAACGAGATATGCGAACTATAAAACAAGGGGTCATCATCTACCTAGCCTTTTCCCAACTATATTGGGGTCGGCTTCAATTCAAACCGGATTCAGCTGAATACCAGTATTTTACGTGGAGCGGCTGCCTACCAGATCTCC
Source organism: Ceramica pisi (assembly GCA_963859965.1). Lineage (NCBI taxonomy): Eukaryota > Metazoa > Arthropoda > Insecta > Lepidoptera > Noctuidae > Ceramica > Ceramica pisi. The sequence continues at coordinate 761,605 of OY982537.1, read as the reverse complement.
ACAACCCATTAACTTGGTAACACGGTACGCCTTGGCAAGACTGTTCTGGCTTCTGACTATCCGTAACGACTGCCAAAGATCTTCAAATAACAGCCGGGACCAACAGCTTAACGTGCTTTCCGAGGCACGGAGGAAACCCGGTATGTTAAGATGGTCACCCATCTCACCTCGGCAAGCGTTGCTTAACCTTGAAGATCGACCTGTGTAGCTGTTGTTATTTAGCCACGAGCTCCTCAGAACTCCTCAGAACTATAAAACAAGGGGTAAACGAAATCCGTACCAAAAGTGAAACAGCTGAAGATAATAAGGCAAGTAAATAATGTTGTCGATCGCTAATCACACGAAGTGACACCGATCAGGTGAGCGGTGAGGGCTCACAGCTGTTAGACCTTGAAACCTGACAGCCGGCGAGGGGAGCCACCCTCTGATTGGATCGCAGTTTGGCAATCGGTGGGGAGGTAGATATGCAATTATATATTATGCTGTTTTTGTATGGCATTATAACGAGCTTTGAATGGCATTGGAAAGGACTGCGATGTTTGTATTTGGAAGGATTGGTTTGGGACGGATAGGTTTAGGTACTGTAGTATATCCTCAACGGTCTTAAACTTAAAATATACTTTTACTGTTTTTATCCTGTTCGAAGTAGCCAAAACTCATCAAAATCGACACTTTAGTGTCACACAATATTAAGTAGTGAAATAAAGAAAGAAAGAAAAATGTTTATTCGGGACTCGCACAATACACATAAAAGTAAAAATATGTAAAACTAAGTGTTATGAAAAAAAGTTGACACATATAAGCTACATAGTGCATAGTGTGTATTCGAAACTGCAATGCTATTTTGTAACTAACTATTTCGATATCGTACTTCACCTGAGCGACAAAACTCACTATACACACGATAATAAGTCTTATATTAATAGAATTTGTTACCTCACCTCGGATGCCGCTGTCGAGACACGAAAATGTAGTTACAGAATAGCATTACTGTTTGGCTCACACAAGCAGACAGTGGATCAAACTAAAGAAGACTAAGGTACTAGTGCTGCAATACGACGACGATTTTAAAATAGCTGCTAGAAATTTAGGCTCTTGCAACATAATTCAATTTCAGAACAATTGTTTTTGACCCTCGCCTCTCGTCCGTGTCTCCGTGCCCTCTGCACACCGCTGTAATTAAGGGCTGTGCAGGCTGCAGGGGACTTTTTGCGACAATTAGTGGGCGAGGGGAGCGCGACAAAACTGTCGCTATGGCGACATACCGATGTTTTTGTCACTCCAATTATATTTAGGTATCATGGTTAACATGCAGCGTACATAATTGAGATGGTTTTGTACCGAATATGATTGAAATCAGGTAAAATATTTAACCTTTGAGGGATTTTTTAAGTCAAGAGTGAAAAGGTTACTTCTAGGCAAGCGTGCTCCACCTTCGACAGCATCATCGATTCATCGCTTACCATCAGGTGGGATAGTGGTCAAACGTATACCTCCAATATAACCATCAATAATAATAAAAAAAATCGATCATCGAAACGATTATTATAAAAACTGAAGAGAGTTTGTTTGTGTTACGGTTCCACGCCTATTGCCAAACTGATTTTGATGAACTTAGGTACAAAGATAGATGGAGCCCTGGAGATGTCTACTCTGTCCCTGTCGCGAGGGGCCTATGCTGTGGGCAAAACATAGTTTGACCATAAAAGTAAAAGGTTAAATTCATATCAATTAGTTTAATTATAAACAAAGCTAAGAAAAACTAGCCTTTACTATAATGGTCATAATTGAATCTTAAATATATAGGCATAAAGCCTTATTGGGGTAAGAAGTAGTAAAAGTATTAAGTTTCCAGGGTTTACTGCTTCCTTCCTGGCACTAATAATAGGTGTGAGCGATTCTAGGCCTTATAGGCAGACCGGAAGTCGGGGTTTTAAAAAGAATAGCACCTGAAGTGACTCATGGCTTGCTTTAGGATTACTAATGGTATTGTTAACGACTGAGGTCAATGATCTGGCGCCAGTGAAAAAACAGAACGATGAAAAAGATTATAGGTTGCACAGAGAATGAAGGTTTTAAAACTTTACAGTACGTGTGCGAGATGATGGTGGTAGAGGAGCTCGTGGCTTTATAATAAAAGCCGCACGGGTCGAACATTTGTTAAGCAACGTTTGCCGAGGTTGGTCAGTGGATGGGTGACCATCTGAACATACCGTGCCTCGGAAAGCACGATAGGAGGTCCAGACGCACTGCAACTTACCACCCCTACCTTGTTGCTATTCCACCAATTCGTACTAAGCGTTTCCAAAGGTCTTTTATAATGCGCACAGCAAAGGACTCTCTGCCTGCGTCTGTGTTTCCGAACGCTCCGGAAACACAGATCTTCAAAGTTAGAGTGAACAGGATCCTTCTGGGTAAACTCGCTCTATCGTTGACTTTGTCTCTGTCATCTCTGACCCAGACTAGAGTTAGGAGCAAAGCCATCACAAATAAAAAATAAAAAAGAGGTCTCAGCTGTCATTTGTAGATCTTTGACAATCACTACAGGTGATTTCTTTGTTTCTGACAAATAAATCGGACCAGTCTTGCCAAAGCGAACCAGTGTTATGCAGTTACTGGATTGTGTAAGTGAGAATCAGTCAGATATACATTCGCCCCATGTAAAACACTGGTAGTCAGTGCATCCGGTCAGACTGGAAGCTGACCCCAATATAGCTGCGAAAAGGCTAGACAGATGGTACAAGACGATGGTCGAGGTATTAGCAATTCAGAACAAGCCGAGCAAATTAATGATATTCCCCCTTGATTGGAAAGCTACCATGATGTAAATTACAATAAATATATTAATACCCACTGATTGCGGATGAAATCTTGCAGGACCACTAACTGCGTATAAATTACAGCGCAGACGCATCGCACTAATAATAAATCAAATGTGTAGTATTCGTTAGCGATAGCGGAAACTTGATTTAACTATCTCGGAGTATGATTTAATTAGTTTTAAAATCAACTCGCAATTCATACTAATGTTACAAATGCGAAAGTTTTTCTTTCTGTTACGCTTTCACGTCTAAACTGCTGAACGAATTTTGATGATACTTGGACACACGGAGAGCGTGTGACCTGGATTCGGGCATGGGATACTTTTCATCCCGGTAGGACGCTCCCTTGGTATAATAAAACATTTTTCCCGAGGCTGAAACCGCGCACAGAAATAAACTCGATATAGAAATACATACATAGATATAATAACCTAACTGTTCTTTATATTTCTTTGGGTACAATTTAATATTATATTGTATTCAGTAAGGAGTTCCATTTTGTGAATGTAACACAGACCACCCAAACCATAACACTGGCAAACAACACACAAGGCTATAATAATGTGTAACACCATAAAAGATAACAACCATTAATCTTATGGCAACACATCAAACCCGAACACAAATCGCTCATAAACCGATTCAGTAAACCATCAGACTACGCTATAACCGGCCTTCCTTGGAGACGCCTCGTTACCCCGAACACGTAGCGAATTACAATTTCACGAGCGAGATTACAAATTGCTTAAGATCCCTTTATTGGCGGACACCATCGAGAATCGATAGACTTAGCCAGTCTGTTCGTATTGTAAGCGGATAGATTTCAAGAATGTCGGATATTTTTTTCCGGAGAGCAATATCAACATCGTTCGGTATCTAAAGCTTGTATCTGTTTTAGGACTGAAGGTTACGGCATCGGCTTTGAAAAGGCAAAAGGATTACAGTTTATCGGGCTTGTTTCGAATTGTTATCGTGGTGCTCCTAAAAATGGTTCTTCACTATCTGGACAAGTATTTCCTGAATAAAGGAAACTTTTAGCAGTTTTTCTTTGTGGTTATCGTACCATTAACACGAAATATACACTGTTGGTTATGGATATTACATTGACCATTATCGTAATCAGACTATGATGCTCTGCTTCTGGCTGCTAGGACACTGGTCTTCTGTCAGGAAAGTTAACCGTTATCCACCACGCGGGCCCAGTGCTGGTTGGTGGGTTATGGCTTACAATTGCAAAGTAATAGTAACCTCAAAATGGCTGGTCACATGGACCTTGGCACGGCATTATTACAGCCACAAATCTACTCACTATCATTAGCGTTCCCTGAAGCAGGCTCCAATGTCCATATCTGCTTCTTCTTGAGGCTGGTGCCGTTGGCGTTGATCTTGAAGCCAAAGGTCTCGGCGGTGAGGTAGCGGTAGCGCGAGTTGATGAGCCCGATGGTCCACCAACCCCGCTGCTGGTTCTGCGTGATGATGTCTCCAGCGCCGTTCATGTCGCCGTTGCTGTGGCCGTTCATTGTTTAGTCTGCGGAAGAAGAAATGGTGGTGGTGAGAAACTGTAAATACGTCATGGGTAGATAAAGCTAACGCACTTCAACGCAATCAGAAAAGACAATTCCGCATTAGAGAGAACGACCATTATGAAGTGGAGTCGAAGACAATATAATTATAACCTACGTTACTTAGGTTCATAACAATACTCTTGCCATCTCCGCAAATCTAACAAAAGGAAATCGTTATACCAAGCTCCAAAACGCAGACCATTACAAAAGTACTTAATACCACATAACAACTACAGTCTGCGAGTAATCTTCTGTCGGTTGATATGAAAGATGACGGGCGCGAAATCCGTGAGGAAACAATTCATTCGCCTCGCAGGACCAAAGGCAAATAAAGCAAGAATCGTTCATCTCACAGCTGTCTGACAGCTCATTTGTTTCGGAGACAATATAGCCGGGACAGCGGAGATTTGGAAGTGCCTCGTTTGTTAGCGTTCAACTCGTTTTGGTACAAGTAAGTACGCAGAATAATAAAGACTGCTCGAGAAGTCGAGAGTAAAAACGGTCTAATAAGCTGAAAGTATAACTGGTTTATAAGAGAGATTATCATGTTAATTAAAATATTTGGAAAGGCACTGCTTTGCATGTCTTCCAAAGACGTCATTTGCTTATCAAGCACCGTATCAGAAGTTATGAATTTAGAATCACCAGATGAATTTTCATTTGCATGAGCATTACCTTCCCTGTCTCTCACAAAAAATTATATGGTCCAGTGAGTAGTATGTCAGATTAAAATATTTCGCAAGATAGTGCCACGCATATTTTCTAGACAGGTTGTCATGTCCTGCTGGTCGTTAGCCAGGCAGCTTTACCCCTGACATATGCCAAGCTGTCCCATTACCATCCTATCTGCCTCAAGCATCTGATTCATAGCTCCTATCGGTAGGGTCATCAGCGCGGTCTAGACGAGCAGTTGGCCCATTTTACGACTATTTTACAGACTCTCTGCCGAGATCAGCGTCCGGCATTATCTGACCGGTTTGCTTCCGTATTACTTCGGCTTTTAGTATCGGATTTCGATTAGGGATTAAGAGATCTACGCATTTTACGAGCTGAAGACGAAACTATGAGAGTAGATTGATATTCTAAAAGAGTATCAAAGCTATTACATCAGTTATTGAATAATAGGCTACAAGGTGAAGTCATATAAAAAGCATTCAAGAACTTTTCGTAAAAGCTTGTATGAGTCTTAAAATATGCGCCAACACGTACAAGATGTCGAGAAAATGATGCTCGGGAACGAAGACGAGCAAATCAGAGTAGATGTAACTCGAACCAACTAGTGCGACATGAGGTTAAGAGGCAATAAACATCAGGTTTCTGTTTCAAGCTAGTTAGTAGTTTTAGCAGAAGACTTAATTTATTCTACGCAACAGCTGCAGTACATGGTAAATTTAATCCAAATGAGTGCTTTGTTTGTAGTTTCACAATAATGGTAATTAAATTCTTCAATATAACGAAAATACGAATTAGCTCGGCTTACAAATGGCCATAGGCTGGCAGGATGCAACCGTCACGGTGGCAGCCCAAGGTGCCCAAGGTCTCACTAGGTCAAAGCCACCGCGCCTCGTCCGTATCGAGTTACTTGCGCACACGCAGGAGCGGCCAACGTGAATGAACATACGACTGTTGTGATTTTAGATTGACATGTTAGTTGCTTCATTATTAATTGTATGTGAATAGAGAACGGTATAGGAAGGGCCCTTAATTATGTTGTGGGTAACTTGGTCATGGTCATTGAGTTGGACCTCATTAGTCCTGCTTGTAGTTGTATCTGCTTCAACAAGATTAAGTGGAAGATTAATAATAATATCGTCTACAAAACAGTTAATAGTCTAGACAGAGATAAATGATTTGCTCGAATGGAACTGAAACGAAAATCAGTCCTCAACAAAAAATAATTTGTAAACTGCCGTCAAATATACAATAGCCAGTTATCTCCGGTTCGAGCATCATTTACATACTCGCAATTGTTTTGGCGGCATTCATCCGAACGTAATTGCTGCGACATCCTTCATCGTCTGAGGTAAGGCTAGCCGTGTCAAGGCGCACATAGGAGGAGCCATGACTATCCCCAGTCTAAAGCAGACCCCGTAAGGTAATAAGCCCTTTACAGAAGCTATGATTGATGTTTACGCCAGTGAAACGTTTGTGACAAGAGATATATTATCCTGCCTATTCGTCCCTTGTTTGGTTGTATGAATATTGATGAACGCAAATGGAGCAGTTGCATGTCAGTTTATAGATGCAGCTATTTAATTGTCAATGCTGGAAACAGTGACCTTGCCTTTGCTGTTCCTGGTTTATCTATCTATGGTCACTAAGTATCAATATAAACATAACTTATAGCTGTTCTAAATTAAATTATGTCTATAGTCTCTTTTTTAATCCTTGAGACTAAATTCACAAGTGCAAATGTCAAAACTCACTTAAATGCTATTGTAATTTTTAGTTGTTTAGTTGTCAGTTTGCAATTTTTACTTGTCAATTTAGTATCACAATTTCATACTATACTTTCAAGTAAATATTTTCTACGCCAAGGAAGACTGAACCATTTCTTGCTTGTCAGTAACTTAAATTAGCAGTTGTGATTACAGTAAGCACTATGTATAGGTACGTTAACTTATCGTCTAAATATTGTGACAGTCCGACATCTATAAACAATAACAGCGTTGTTTGCTTTAGAAAGTAAACGGCTGTAGACAAAGAGCTTCCTGAGAGAGCGGACGGTATCTTGATCGAGATGACAGATATTGACGTCGCAAATACTAGGCCAAGTAGCTGCTCGTGTTTTTGTGATTAAGATAATACATACGATGAAGTTAGCGATGTTCTTCAGGTTTGATCTTATGCCTTTTACTACTACTACTTTAGATGGAGCTTTTAAAAGTTTTGAATGTAGAAGCAGTGAGTTTTTTACTACTGATGAGTCCGCTCCTGACCTGAGTTGACTGGTATATATTTTGTCCGTATTATTTGATCACATCCTGGTACAAATAATAAATTGCTATTGCTAGTACGTTCTACAGGCAATATCTAGCATAATAGGAAGCTACTATCAGTGACTCAATTAAAATCACGCGTAGTTTAATGGTTTTAACAATCCTCTTACTGTAAGGCTGCATATTATTATAATGTATGTTTAGCCGCTCCTTTCCATTGTTAGGAATCTACTTAGATGATGATGTCAGGCTATTACAGCAATTACTATGAATTTGTTTCGTAATTCGGCCGTACATCATCGTACTGCTTGATGATTATGTGTTGTTTTAACATGATTTCTAAATCAAGGAACAATGGATTTCCCACCAGAAGATTGAGCACTTACGTCACTAAAAAATACAAAAATTCATACACATCCTCAAAAATACATCAAGTTGCCGGAGCCCCCGAAGCCCAGACATTACTTATTTCCTCTATAACATTTTTTTTTTTATAAAGTAGTGGTTTCGTACTTTACGAACATAGGAATATCTGTGTTTGTTCGAAAGAGTCACCGCGGCTCTAGAACGCAAAGGGTATTAGGAGGAACACGGATGGGTTTTAATCAGTGTCTGATACTCCATTTGCTCCGCCCAGAGCGGGCGGAGTCATTTGATGATTTTCATCCTTAAAAAAAGCTTGTGCCGACGGGCTCTAACTTCTTGAATAGCCTAAAACGTTTACTTTCATTCTCAACCTTACATGAAATCTACACAAAGCGAAATAAGCATCTAAAGACGAGACACAACCGCAGCCGCGTGATTCTGTAACACTATCCCGTCCATCGCGAGATGATTCAGCGACTGACGAGACCACCTAGGACATATATTATGTGCTAGGTTGACTGTGTACATACTTACATGTAAGTTAAATGTAAGTACTGTAAGTAGCTGCAAGTAAAAAGTCATGTAGCTTTGAGCTAACACAACGACCTAACTTCTTGGGAATGTGTTAGTCGGGTGAATGTAATGGGGTAGGCCTTGTTTGCCACGTCTAGTATGTTGTGACTTTTACTTTTGTACCGCGTCTGCTCGATTAATATTCGTTGTAATGTGTATCGCCTACCTGCTATTTTTTTTTTTTAGTTATTTTTTGTAATAAATTATTTAAACATAAATTGTAAAACTTGTTTCTCAGTAAGTGAATTATTCTTAGAATCATGCGGGACCCAACGTGACCCTATTACTGAGCCTCCGCTGTCCGTCCGTCTGTCTGAGAGCGGGCTGTATCTCAAGAACCGCAATAGGTAGACAGTTGATATTTCCACAGATTAGAATAGTTCATAATCATCGGGATTGCTACCATGTCGGGGGGGGTTGTTGTGTGTCGGGATTGTTCCACAGATTGTGTACCTATTCCTATTGCCACTATAACAACAAATAATAAAAATTAAGGTTTATGGCACTTGGACGGTTTTATTTTCAATTTTTTTTTAACTCTGAGCCTTAGAATAATAACGCATAGAAACCTAGTACGAGTGCAAAAAGCGAGGCAACTGAAACTTAGCCTAATCCGTCAAACTTAGCCATCAGGCCGTCAGTACTCAATGTCACGTTCCGTCGAACACAGCTCGCGAGTAAATAATTGAAAATGACAGTTTGTTGCGTGAAAGGATGTTATAGCACATCAGGAAAACAAAAAAAATGTGATAAAATAACATTTCACAAATAAGTACTCACATTCTATGCACTATTTTTACGTAAATCGATAAATAAAACAAAATTCTAATAACCTAACTTGTCATAACACAGTGTTGCTATTTGTGAGGAAAAAATACCCACATTGCTTTCATTCATGTTTTTCATTTTTGTAATTTTAAAATACAATACTTACTGTTAATTCATATCAAATCCGATGTTTTAACATTGTTTATAATTATAACCCATCAAGCATTCTAAACGCATTGAACAATATCTCATTCTTTATGCGATTTATTTCCTTTTATTTTGAAATAAATTGAATTATACCTTCCGAAAAATATGTCATATTACATGAAAAATCATGTTTACCTTTTCCAGTTCCCAACAACATAAAATACTTGCCTTGATAGCAAAATAGTAATGCGTCTTCCCATATTTTGTGGGTAACAGCTTAGTAATGGTATCACTGAAAGCTATATCTGTGTGCGTTAGAGGAACGTAGACACATTCGGCTCACGCATACAAAGAAAATGAAGTGGACACACGATTTTGCTCGGGTTTTGTTCTAGACGCGGCTTCTATGCGTTATTATTCTAAGCTCTGAGCCTTGTGTTCTGGCAATACAAATTACCTAACTTAAAACAATTTGAATGAAGTGAGTTACCTTACGAGGAAAACAACACAGGGTCTAAAGAATAGTGTGTCGTAACTGTATCCTATTCACAGTGGCACTCTTAAGAAAAGGAAGGAAGACACTCCTCTTCCTTCGGTGATGTAAGAGGAGCAGAATGGGCAACAGCATCCGGTACGCACCGCCAATTCGTCCAATAAACAGATGAGCTAACAATTTCACAAGAATCACGAAATACTTAAGGAAAATCAACAGAACGACCGTAAACGCAGCGATTATCGCTAAATCGATTATAAGTCTTTGTAAAAAGAGTTCCTGATACAGTTTTTTCCGATGTCTAGACGAGCACCGTTATAATTATAGTATTTATGAAGAACGCCGGAGTTTCCGCACCACCGCTCCTCAGTACCAGTGGTTTATTCTGCAAAAATCTCTACTTGTAAACTTGACTGGGTGTGAAGTGAGCTCTGAGCCAATTCCTAGTATCAACTACAGTGCAATTTTGTAAACATGTAGAAGTGAAGGCATGGGTGAAGTGATCACTAAGTGAGCTGTCAATCTAAGGAATCAAGATATAATGACAGCTGGACGAATCTGTAAACATGTCGAAGTGAAGGCGTGGGTGAAGTGATCACTAAGTGAGCTGTCAAACCATACAAACAAGATGGAATGACAGCTTACTGGCCGTTCACTCCACCTAAGTGAACACGGTGAGATGTCAACAGAATATACCAGCTGGTCTATTCTGTCAATTCCCCGTGTGAACTGGTTTTTACGATTTTGACAGCTCACTTCATGTAAGCCTACAAGGTAAGCGCAAAGCATATGGCAATTATCGCAATTAAAGACTAAAAAAGTCAAGTAACGTCGGAAACTTGTCAAAATTGACATCAATTTAAAATAAAAATAGAGTTTAACAGGTTTCGACTGAACTTTCTCAAACAACGGGAATTGCTCCTCGGCTGGATTGACATATTTTAACTCACTCTTCACTTGCTTTTCCAATTTACTTTTGACATTGGCAGAATAGTCGACATCGGCTCTACTTGCCATTAATAAAAAATAGAATAGAATGAACACACATCAACCTCACTTCACTTATGTCTCATGGCGAGAATTTTTGCAGAATTGACCTGTAGTATTCAATATTATCGTTGATCTGCCGCCGGCAATTGTTTGAAAGTTCATTAGGCTTTTGTTTTATATTCAAAACGAAAACAATGATAATTTTTATTATGGTAATTTGTGACAGGTTTTTGATGGATGGTGATACGATAAACAATGACAAAAAGTTAAAAACCTGGTTTCCGCGCGTTGTGCCCGTGAATCGTGACTGTTGAGTTTTTGGTTAGTCATCTTTTTCGTAGATTCTAAATTATTGTTACAAAAAATAGCATCACGAACACGAATTCACGACGGTATTCACTTTTGGGGTAAACCTATAGATATAATAAACAACAACATATAAACAACTGTTTTTATATGCCTATGGGTAAAGTCCGAACTGTTCAAATGAATAGAATGAGCCTAATTTATTTAACTCCTCGTTTCTTTATATAAAAATCTCAACGCGTTGTAAATTAACACGAAAACTGACCAATCTTTCGTTGAAAATGGTTTCAACCAATCCCATCAGCTAAACCGCGCATTTGACCATTTTGATTATGATGATAATTTTCGTTTCAGAAACTGGTATTAGTTTGATTTTTGTTTTTTTTTAAACCAGTACCTAACCAATTGACCATTTCTCGTCTCCCAGCCACAAGGTGCTAAAGATAAGACATGTGTCACAGAAGCCTGTGAGCCGCTTTGATAGCGCCCTATCCAGATTACTTAGAAGTGACGTCACCAGACTAACAGCTGTGCTATCACTGAACATCCCGGAATGGATTTTAGACAAGCGTAAAAGGGCATGATAAAGTTTTCTAAAAATAGTTTATTATCTCGTAGTAATTTTTTATAGTTTTTTTTATTTTTATAATATACATAATATACTAAGTGATAGGCAAATCAAGGTTGAAAGCTTTAGATAAATACAAGCTTGTTCTCGCCTGTAATAAGGTTACAGGCTTTTCATTTACTACTAAGTAGACTGAAATCAGTAAATACACAGCCAAGTAGGTAGTTAAAATTAAATACTTCTTGGCAATAACTGGTTAGTTTTTCTGTCGGTCAAAACGAGGCTGGGGGTTATTTGTTTGGGTAAAAATCTAAATAAATGAACTGAATTAATTATTCTGTAAACAATCTACATATGGATGACCTAATAAAAATATTTACGTACTTAAATTTACATTCCTTGGCAGGGGGCTAATCACCGCGGTCAGTTCAGTGACCCTCTCCCGCGCTTTTTGCAGATGATAATAATTGTACCACACAATATTATACATTTGAGTATAAAGTTGAATAAATTTATTGTAATTTAATTATAATAACATTAATTAAGCAGATAATAAAAGTTATTAATTAAGCAGATAATAAAAGAACTGGTGGCCTAGATATTTTTTGTTACTTTTATTGAAGTCGTAGAATACTGGATTTAAGAATAACAGAACATCATAGATTAACAATGACACACATTTTTTTAAACACTCATTGCATTAAATTTATCATAACTCTTTGAAAGAAAAAAAGTTAAGTATAAAGTTTTAGAAAATCTTTACCTACTCATTTATATGGCAGCAAATTAGCAAAAACCCGATTAATTAATATTCAACAACCATTTAAAAGTGCACATAGAAACTTTCCTTCCTAATCAATTTATTTCAAAATCTAATCAAAGACCATAAAGTTTTATTGATGAAAAAAAAAACCGAACATTTTTGACACCGATAGAAGGCGACCGACTGTCCTTTCGGATTTCGAAAATGGAATGCAACCGACTGTCCTTTCAGATTTCGCAAGAAGTTCCTTACAGAAACCAGCTGAATTAAATGCTGTTGACCTCAAAGCTTGTCAATAAATGATTCATGATTTATAAATAAGTTTATCAATCAAGCGCGAAGCTCGGTTCAAAGGTCTTCGGCCGCGTAAACTTGCAGCCAGTACATAAATCAGCATAATATAAATAAACAAAGTGCAAGCAAGGCTGTGTGGGCCGTGTTGCCTGTGCCTACTGCCTGAGCCAAGACCAGTTCAACTTCACTTTCTTGCAAGTTCACTATACTCGTGCCAGAGACGACAATTCCGACAATGTTACCGGAACTACGATTTAAACCTGTTTGGTGAAATGTTTTTTTAGCTATGCAAAACTTGTGTTTACTAGGTATCTAAATTTAGTTCATGAATATTTTAATGAAGTGGCTAATACGAAATCTTGTTTTGATTTCTTTTAAGATTCTGATTTAACCGATAAATAAATAAACACGAAATGTTTATGGCTTATTTGACTCTAGATTACCGTTCTTATTCGCGTTTTCTCCTTATTTGAAGAGTAAGTTGCCATAAGCTAAGAGTTCAAATTCCTTACTGAGTTTATACAAAGTTATCGCAAACTCGTTTGGTCTTCCGTTGAACCGGATTGTTATACTTATCGGTATCGGTACCGAAAATACGGTATTTGCAGATGCCGTTCATTTATTGTCTGTGGTTAGGTGCCCGCTGAGCAACTGAGCTTAGTGTACAGTATGACTGGCCACAATGATGAAAACTAAGCTCTTTTTATAGCTTAAAAAAAAACCGGCCAAGTGCGAGTCGGACTTGCGCACCGAGGGTTCCGTACAAACCTGTAGCCTGTATATATATTATAAGCAAAAGTTGCGATTTACGATTTATGACGTATTAAAAACTACTTACTAGATCATGTTCAAACCAATTTTCGCTGGTAGTTTACATGGATATATCATATATATTTTTTTAGATTTAACATTCCCTTATTTTAGAAGTTACGGGGGGGGGGACACATTTTACCACTTTGGAAGTGTCTCTCTCGCAAACTGTTCAGTTTAGAAAAAAAATATTTCAGAAACCTCAATATCATTTTTGAAGACCTATCCATAGATACCCCACACGTATGGGTTTGATGAAAAAAAAAAATTTTTGTGTTTCAGTTCTATGTATGGGGACCCCCAAAATTTATTGTTATTTTTCTATTTTTGTGTGAAAATCGTAATGCGGTTCACAGAATACATCTACTTACCAAGTTTCAACAGCATAGTTCTTATAGTTTCGGAGAAAAGTGGCTGTGACATACGGACGGACGGACAGACAGACATGACGAATCTATAAGGGTTCCGTTTTTGCCATTTGGCTACGGAACCCTAAAAACTAAGTTTAAAGTCCATCAAATATGCTTTCAGTTGTTTTTCCAAGACATAAAATTGAACCTACATTGTGCTTGTATTTTGAGTTAACATCAACATACCTACTTAGTACTTGTTCACAATGTTCACCCAATTATCATATAAAACGTTCTGAGAAAACAAATAAATTTCTGAATAATAAAAACACAGCTTTTATGAATGGCTTTCTGGGAATCTAATTCTTGTTTACAACTTAAAACTTTTACACTGCAGTCAGCTAGCAGTTATTCACCTCGTTTTTAAGGAAAAAAGACATACCTATAACTAAGTATTGATAAAAAACCTGCTCATGTTTGATTCAGATTTCAGCTACTAACTTTATGAACTAATGTCAAGTGCAAAATACTCGTATCTAGTTTTTTTTTTCAAGATTTTACCAAAGAGTAAGTACTATAATTAATAGGTACAAGTAGTAATACAAGACAAAATTCAAACTTGGTAAGTAACTACACAATAATGTGTGTGCTGTGATGCATAGTATAACCACAGCTTAACAGCACATTATTGAACACACACGTCATGCTCCGAACTCAATATCATGTAAATAAAAATATTGGCCTAGTTGTCACATCCCTATGGGGTGCGGCTTTAGCAAGTGCATTCTGTACTTAGGTAGGTCATCTGCCTAGCCTTTTCCCAAATATATTGGGGTCGGCTTCCAGTCAAACCGGATTCAGCTGAATACCAGTATTTTACGTGGAGCGGCTGCCTACCATATCTCCACAACCCATTAACTGGGTACCACGGTACTCCTTGGCATGACTGGTGTTAGATTTTCTGTCTTCTGACTATCCGTAACGACTGCCAAAGATCTCCAAATGACCGTCGGAACAGCTTAACGTGCTTTCCGAGGCACGGAGGAAACTCGGTATGTTAAGCTGGTCACCCATCCATAGACCAACCTCGGCAAGCATTGCTTAACCTTGAAGATCGACCTGTGTGGCTGTTATTATTAGCCACGAGCTCCTCTCCTCCTCATTCTGTACTTTGGTAGGTAGTGTATAAAATTTTAGCGTCACAACTTTATCAAAATGCCTAAAGAATGTTTAATCCTACTACAGGCTGGTATATTGGTTATTTTAATTCTAAACTAATCAAATTAATTGATGCGTGTTCCAATCTATTAATGCCTATCTATCTAAATACGGAAGTATTACTGTAATATGGACGAACTAACACTAATTAATGAAATGCAAAGGAGTGGCAGCAAAAATAAAACTCGTTCTTTATTACCACTACCGCACACTACACGTTTGTTGACAGTTTACGTCGCATCGTAGATTTAAATTTACCTTAATTTCGTACACTGGGCCGCACGTGAGTTGTAATAACCAGAAAGAAGACCATAAACATATTTCTTCGGGTAATAATAAAACCAGTACTAGCTGACCTCATATCCTTTTGAAACACTACAAAATACTGCCTTTGTTACTTTTGACATAAGGCTTTCTATAGGTACCTACAGGGTTCACTGTCCCTCGAATACAGCAGACCTTAGGACCACGACACGTAACGGAAGACCACGTCAAGATAACGTCATTCTGTGTACAACAGCTCCGCTGGGAAGTGTTGATTATTAGACACAATCGTACTATCGTAGACTGCTGCTGTAGTTGCTGATTTCAGCCAGACAACAAATAAGTTGCTCATTCTGTAGGTAGGTATTTTGATATTTTCGGAGAAATGTTGGCCAAAAATAAAACAACTATTTATATTATTACTTTTTTTTTTTTTTTTTTTATATATCGTAGTTTTACAGCTAAAATCAGTTTCGCAATGTTATTTTTGAAGTGTATATTTTCGAATACCTAATGGTAGCCGGATTGGTAGGAATTTATCTCGGAGAGTAGTTCAGTGAAAGTCGGAACTCTTTGTGTTCGGTATAAATTTAACTGTTATGTGAATCATGTTTGCATCTGTAACCTAAGTAGGTTAGAGATTCGCAAGTGCGAATACTTGCGATCTGACTATTTTAATCGCCTTTCAAAACTAGGTCTCTGCAATAAAAGAAAATAGTAAAAATACTGCCATTGGTAAATTTTTGACGCTCTTTGAAATGCAAGAAAATCGAACGGTAGCAATATAAAAATTATTTATTTCTGTTCATTTCCGGTCTACTTGATTTTTATTGCTTTATTTATGAAACCGGTTTTTATTTTGTATCGGTATAAAAAGAATTACTTTTTCTTCAGCCTGATGACAGGGTTTAAACAGTATTGCATGAAATTACCGAGTAACGCCGCCGGTCAACAGAGCTGGCCCACCAGTGCGGGAACACTCCGCGGTCACCAACCTTATTCTGAGAGCGAAGAAAACTGCCTAAAATTAGTTCCATTATTTTTTCCGTGTAAAACATAACACTTATGTTAAATAATGTATTCGCAGCGTGTGGCGGGGTGCTGTGAAGCTGTCCCTTCACGTGTGGTGCGAAGGCGATCACGCGAATGTGAAGCGCCGTTACCGCGGTTCGACGACCCGGTTCGGTTCGCTCATAACGGACGAACGGAGGAAGATGCACTTCAACATCTAGAATATAGATACTTAATAACAAATAATTTGAGGTTAAATTAATGCTATTATACATGTCGTGGATAAAGAAATCATTTAATAATTAGTTGCTGATTTGAGTATTGTAGTAGTGGGTAGTGGTAAACGCCGTGATGTCAGTTGACAGTTGTAATGGCGGCACGTGGACAGAGACGTATAAATTGGAGAGTTGGGACTTTGCCGGGACCTTTTGGGCTCGAGACACCAACTACTGTTGGCCAACAAACTCCATAGCAACACATCTGTCTTTTGAGTTAGAAGAACTCGCATTTATAACATTATTAAAGAAGTCTGTTTAATTTAATTAAAATAGGTAAACCGACAGTTTCGTTCTGGACGAGTGTCCTAGTTGGTGTCTCGAGCCCAAAAGGTAAAGTCCCAACTCTCCAATTTATACGTCTCTGTCCACGTGCCGCCATTACAGCTGTCAACTGACATCACGGCGTTTACCACTACCCACTACTACAATACTCAAATCAGCAACTAATTATTAAATGATTTCTTTATCCACGACATACATATTAATTGGTCTACTGTTACACTCACTTGGGTGGGCTATCCCAAGTGTTGAGCGGAAATATGTGCAGTAATTAGAAAATAATGGACGCAAAGCGATTAAAGAAAATAAGCAACCATCCCGAACAAATGGTGGTATTATGCCGTATTTCATCTTGATTATTAAAAGAAATAAAGAGTTATTTTTTACTTGAAAGGAAGTTTACATGTCTAGACGAAGGAAAGTCTATTTTTTATTGAAAAGCATTCGCAGAACATGAGTAATGCTTGACCATTTGCAACAAAGAACAGAGTGAACAGACCAAAATCTCGGCTTGACCAGCGCGGGCACTCGGGTAGACTCGGGCAGACTCGTGCAGCGTCGAGCAAGCGGTGCGTGACAGCACCTCGTCTCGCTTGTTACACACACCAACAAAAAACATCGTGGTAATCTAGCAAAACATAATTCTGGATTAATTACCAGACTTCGTAAGGTCGCTGGTCTTTGCCTTTTACTTTGTGAATTAAAATTAGATAAAACTGCAGCCAAGAAGTAAGTGCCGTTGAATCTTATTGGTTCGGCCTTTAACGGAGGCCAAACTTCCGTCAGATTTCTTGAAAAAGAAAGAAAAGATACATTACAATGTATTTAGCACGGCAGGTAGAAATGACAAAAAATAGCATGCCAAAACCTGAATGTCTCACGGTTGTTGCATTTGAGCGATAATTGTGTCAAACTCACTAAGACAACAAGACAACTGAACTATTGACACCAAATTGTTCAATCTACAAATAGAAGAAGCCAATAGCATGCCAAAACCTGAATGTCTCACGGTTGTTGCATTTGAGCGATAATTGTGTCAAACTCACTAAGACAACAAGATAACTAAACTATTAACACCAAATTGTTCAATCTACAAATAGAAGAAGCCAAACCAATCACAGCCTACCACAAAAAAAAACATGTCTAAAATAAAAGGAACACAAACAGACAAGCTGCTTGTCTAATTAACGTTAAACGTAACTGGTTCCGGGCGTGTGTCGACTATGTAATTAAATTATCTTAACTATAGCGGCTGATGACAGACGCCATGTTGTGATTTAGTAAGCCCAACGACGATTTAGGGGAGCTTGAGATTAGTATACAATTATACATCAATGATATATTAAACTAGTATACATATTATGTATAAACTTCTGTGTTACATGGAAAAAAGTGATGTATAAGGATTTTAAGGTACTTGGAAGCTAGAAGCTTCTTTTAATTATTTATTTTAATTTTGAGGGACAGCAAGAAGACGCCTGAAGACGCTTAGGACTGATTGATGTACCTTCAATTAGGGGAGGCCTATGTCCATGTCCAGCAGAGGAAGTCTATCGGTTAAGGCGCGTCCCCGAGCAAAACGCAGCGCTAGCCGTTTTTTGTGCAGTTTTTTGGAGCTATCTACTCTTTATCCAAAAGAAATATCAACTAATAAAAAATACATTAAATTTCTACATAATCTTGGCTTCAAAATGGTAGATTTTATTTTTTAATATTAAGTATAATGTTTAAGTAATCTCCTCACAACGAAACCACAGAAATGAGAAAAAAATTACTGAAAACATGCATCTTCTCGAAAACTAACGATTTTTTTGATTTTGTACTTACACTAATGGATAGGCAATTTAATTATGAACATTTTAGTAGAAGTATTTTTTTCAAACGACCAAAATTAGATTTTATAACGATTTTATTCAACATTCTGAGCGTATTCGCTATTGTATCTCTTATTTGCTCAGGGTACGGCCTTAAATTATGGATGTTGAAGACAGGGCTTTAAATACCGGTAAAAAATTCGTAACGTTACCTGTATTTGACAGAGTTACCGTTAATTTGAAAATAACGTTAACCGATTTAACGTTATTTTCGAAACATTTTATCGTTAATCTTTTTTACCGTTAATTGTTTTATAACGTTAATTTTATCGTTATTTTGTAACGGTTAAGCTTGTGAGGTGGGATAAGCGTGGGGGCAGAGAGACGATCGGCGGGCCGCCAAAGCTAAGCAAAGCCACCTTATACGCCGTTGCGTCGTGCCGTCTCGCTCGACCAAAACGTTGCCAGATTCATACGTGTGAGACGTGCTGGTAGTACCTACAGTTAGCTGATTAAGTTATGTTGTCCAATAATTTATTTTCTTTTGTCAGTTGCTTGAGATCAATAACGGGTAGTTTTCATAGTTAAAATTTTCGATATAATAATAGTGATTATGTCAGTACGATTTCTAGCACTGTATTCAATGAGTGTGAAAGAAGAACATCGACACAGTCCGACGCGTGAAACAGAAGATTTTGTATGGGAAATTAGCCTAATCTGGAGCGCCGCTTACGCGCGGCATTGCCAAATCGTGCAAAGCGGCGCAGGCGAGGCGGCCGCGCGCAAGAGACGGAGTCAGTTACTTTAGGGTAGAATGTAGATTCTTCGCAGTTTTTCTTTTAATTATGGATTAAAAATAATTTTGCGCGACATTTGTGTCTGACAAAAATTGTGAAAAGACTCTTGAAATGCGTCTCGAACTCACAGCTAAGAGGCCACCAGTCCACCACGTCCTAAAATTGCTTTTACTCAAAAATGTGGTACGAAAACTACATCTTTTATGTATTAAATGGTAAGCTCTAGTTTTACTTTTTTTTTTGTGATCCCCTATAAATAAATGTCACGAGCCGCCTCTGATAGTAATAGGAGTTAAAGTATGAAATTGCCGTTTTATTGTAATAGGTACTTCGAATTGACATAGAAACTTGAAACCAGTGAAACTTTTTTCACATGGTACCTATTAAGTTTTTCTTTAAAAAAATGTGCACAACTGAAAGTCGACAATGGATTATCGACTTTCAGTTGTTTTTTTATTCAGCTTAGACAAGAAAGATGGATACTTCAGAAATTCAAGTAATTTTTGATTACGAGTTCCGAGTCCGACGCGGAACTAACGCGGCAGAAACGGCTCGCAGTATCAATGTTGCGTTTGGAGAAGGGACTGCTAATGAACGCACCGTACGATTTTGGTTTAAACTCTTTCGTAATGGAAACTTTGATTTGAAGAACGAACCACGTGGAAGACCACCCACACAGGTGAAAAACAATGAATTGAACGAGATGTTGGAAGCCGATCCGAGTTAAACTACCCATGAATTAGCGGCATGGTTTAACGTTATCTTACCAAAAATATTGCCTTATTTGCGTAAAATCAATAAAATATGAAAAATGGGTACTTCATGATTTGACTGATCTGCAGAAAGAAACGCGTGTTGAAAGTTGTGTTGCCTAGTTGAATCGATACAGAATTGAAGAAATATTGAATCGAATTGTGACATGTGATGAAAAGTGGATTCTTTACATTAACCTTAAGCGAAAATTGCAATGGCAGACCCCAGGTCAAACGCTGAAACAGTGTTCTAAAGCAAAGTTTACCAATAAAAAGGTAATGGTAATTGATTTTTCTCGCTTCGGTATTTGAACGGGTAAATACAAGTGAGGCTTCGAAGCAGGAAAATCTTGGAGCGAAGTAATAAAAATGCAGATTATTACAATTAAAATTGGGGACATTAATGTTTGTCCTTTTTTTGTGAACTTTGAATGATTAGAAGAAGACAAAAAATACTAAGAATGGACTGTGTGAAAGATTATAGCTAGAAAGGGAGTGACTACCGAAATTACGACTTTTACTTACGTGAGATTAAGACATGTTGCGTTATCTAAATTAATTGGGGTCATTTTCATCATCATCTATTTATTTTATTTTTTTTATTTATTTAACTATTTATGTACACACATTTAATAAGAACATGAGAAGAAGGAAACAGAAAAATAGGTACAAAGGTGATGCTTATTTTTAAAGAAATCTCTTCCAGCACACCTGCGAAAGGAGAGTAGAGTAAAAAGAGATAGCTATTTATAACTTTTGCACGTAGACATTGTGTGCAAAATTTAAAGCTAAAATGAAAATAGTATAAATAAAGTAAGTATATATAGTATTAATAAAATATAGATATTAATATATACTTATATGCAAATAGGAAAGATAGTGTTCTTTCAATCTTCTTTTAAAAATAGCAAGAGTTTGTCACTCCCTAATGTCAGGCGGTAGCGAATTCCATAACAGTACCGCATGCACAGTGAATGAGTAGGAGTAAAAATCGGTAGAGTGGGGAGGGGATTTAAGGAGATTTTTAAGATGTGACCTGCAAGGCGCATTCGAAGGACGGGAATAGGAGAAGCATTCTCGCAGGTAGGAAGGTGTTTTAGGGCTGTGAAGGATGTTGAATAGCAGACACAAAATTCGATTCATTATATTAGCTGAAAGACGTCCACTGATAAATATAGGAGACATAGGCCCCCAAGTGTGGTCACAACAACTGGTCCCCTGCGTCTTGCATCCATTGGCTACCTGCAACCCTCACGAGGTCATCGGTCCACCTTGTGGAAGGCTATCCAACGCTGAATCTTCCAGTACACGATCGCCTTTCTAGAACCTTCCAGCCCCATCGTCCATCTGTTCTGCAGTGCGATTGTGAGGGGCCAGACAAAGAGAGATACAATCCGCAAGGCAGTTTTGTGGCGAACTGTTGGGCAGTAGCGAACCCACGAACCTTATCTCCGGAGAGAAGTCTTGTTCCTCATCTACGGCTTGCCTTTATTGGCTGGCCAGAGTGAAAACTGACGAGGAACAGAGCTCCCACCTCTTTCTTGCCTTAATTGGCCGGTCTGAGTGGAAATTCGCTAGAGCATACGTGCTCGGGAGAAGGATGTATAATCCAGTAAGATGCTGGTTGGGATCTTGACCGTACTTCCGGGATTGTCCTGATAGCCGTGGTATACCTCTCCACTCCTCTAGCACTTCAGTAGGCTAATTCACGTAACTAAATAAGTGCTGTTGCAGTGCAATTGAAGTTAAGTTTCGATCAAAACAACGCTTTTCGTATTCTCTACCGCTGTCAGACACGCTCGCGTCAAGTTTGCGTCACGCGAGCGCAATAACGGCATTCTACTGTTGCGCGTCCTTGGTGCGTGCGCAAACGCAAATGATAACGCGTCCTTGGTGCGTATGAAAACGCAATATGATCGGTATTCTACTATTTGTTTGACGTCCCAAAATGACAGCTTATACCTTTAAGTTTAAGTTTTAATATTATAATAACGTCATATTGATTGAAATTTAATCGATTCTATTCTATTATTTAGTGACTAATATTTTTTCTCTCCACCGTCAATAAGTTTGCTGTCGTGCAGTTGACGTGCAGTTCACGCGCAGTTTACACGCAGTTCAATGATTAAAAGAATACCGTTTATCACTCAAACTTAAACTTAACTGCACTAAAACATAATCGTTGCGTCATAAAATTACGTGAATTAGCCCTCTGGCTATGTTGCCTCCTTGGCGCTACGTCATTTGTGCTAGCGACCGTTTTCGGGGGCCCATTCATTGAGAGTGCAAGTCAACCCCTGCCATTTAAAAGCCGTGTATATTGTTAGTGGTCAGGCAGGAGCCAATAGTTCTTCTATAATAAACGATTATCAGTCCACTAAACCACCCAAACCCGTTTCATCTTTTGTTTCCATATTCTGTAATATTACTGCTCCAACCGGGGATTGTCCTTGGGAATACAGGGATTATCGCCGGTTGGTGCCCCATTACATTTGAAATGTCTAACGGGGCCTCTGCGAGTTGGTTTCGGCCCCTCGTACGCCTACCAAAGGACCGGGTCTCCAGAGACCAGAGAAAGTAAAAAAAAAAATAATCAACATCCATTACTAAAATAATATAAAATCACAATCTTGGACTCCAAGGTCAATTTAAATAAAAAACGATAACAAAATAAAATACTTTCAATTCTAAATATCTATAAACATTATTTTGTTTTTTACGTCCCATCTTGTAAGCGTCTCGCACAAACCAACTCACTGTAGGTATTACATACGACTGAGGCACGGCGGCGCGGCGCGATAGCGGCAACAGTGCATCTAAAGATCTAATATTAATAAAGCAGAAAGCAGTACTCCTGGACACGGCGCGTATTGTGAGGCGGTTCCTCTCTCGGGAGCCCTGACCACCGGTAGCTTGGACCCTGTTCCCGATACCGGTGCCGGTGGGCTACTATTTTTTATATTTTTAAATGTTTTTTTAATTAGTTTTATACAAATACAAGTATATAATAAATAATAAATAAATAAATAAATATTTGAAATATTTAAAAATATGTACAGAAAATAAATAAATGAAATAATAATAATATCCTTGGACATTTCACACAACGCCTTATAGTCCCAAGCTATAGACAAGCAACTTAATGCTTGTCTTATGGTAACGAAATGGCTGTTAAACTACTTATATACATCTAAGCGAGTTGCACGACGCCATGAGCGCACAAAAATGTTTACCTACGCGGAACGGCAACGCGCGGCCACAAATTCGCAATATCTCTGTACTGTACGTCGCTGGATTACGATGCCCCCTACCACTCAGCCTTCACAACGCTGCGCTCGCCCAGCACGAGTCATACCTATGTTTAGACCGGGTTGTAACAGAATTAACGGTAAAATTAACGTTATTATCGTATTTTACGTTAGTGTTAAATAACGTTAAATTACTGGTAATGTTATCAAATAACGTTTTATTTTTGTAACGTTAATTAGGTATCACATTGGAATTAACGTTACGTAACGGTTATTATTTTGTTAGTTGGTAACGTTAACAAGCCCTGGTTGAAGATGTAACAAGGATTGAAATGAAACTAAAAAAGTGAGCCGCCGCGGAACGCCTGGCAGATGTGAAACATCGAAATTATTTTGTACAGAATATGCATAAAATGAAATAGGGCTTGGCCGAATTAGATGTTTCACATAAAAAGGTTTGAAATAGAAGATTACCAAAACAATCTGATGAAAATATAGAAACAGAAATAAAGAGAACGGCAGCTATTGATTACTTGATGTCCCTTCAACCAAATCAAATGATTTATGGCACTTTTTTAATTCATATCAACACTTCGATTTTCCCATCACTCGACCATTTGATTACAGAAAAACAGCTGTTTCTAATTTCCGCTTTCCAACCGGTAACTTCTCAGATTTATGTCAAATATTGTCGTTGAGTGCATTCCTGTGGTGCATTCTAATCCGGATCGAAAGACCATAATGCCCGTCTAGTTAGGATAGGTCCGAGTTATAAAATAGATTGATGGCTTGTTTCTCCATTATAACCGTTATTTATAGGCTGGCATGCCACAGAACGGTATGAATGACATTTACGACTTGTCGTTGGAAATATCCATCGATAACACTGAAAGGAATGAGAGAAATATAATGAAGTTGTCGTTTTTATTGTGTTCAGTGACGTGAGGTTTTCTGAAATTCCACAAATTCAAGTAGGTTTCTAAATGTTAGTTTAATTCGCTGGCAGAAATTATAAAGCGAAAAGAAGAGCTATTTCGGCTTATTGGTATCCGTATGACGCATAAAAAAAATAAAAAAAAGAACAGATGGGGGCGTACATTTATTATAAACTGATCAGATGGCCAGCGTTCACATTACTTATCACAAGCAATTTAAAAAGAAGGAACTAAATATTCTTTACCCAAAACTGCAGATGACTAACTCAAAAAACCCTAAGTAGGTTCCAGTATACCAAAATAATAATAAAAATACTCAAGTGCAGCTGCGTTCGAAGTTCGAACTTGTAAAAATAAAATGTTCGATAGTGCGCGCTGCGGCGGCGCTGCACGCATGCGCCCGTGACCTTGACATCGACGCGGCGCGGCGCGATGACACCACCGAAACCGAATCGACACGCGTTCACGTATTCCAGACGCATATGGACAAGGATTCTTTTTTCAAAACGGAAAGTGTAGGTTTATTGTTGCACTTCCTATAATTATGATGATGATTCATGTTATTTTAATTTATGTGAGACAAGCGTAAGCACTAAGCATCGACCTTAAGAGACTCATGACTTCATGAGAGACAGAAGAGCCGATTAGAACAAATCATGTACTTACTTAGCAGTCAAAATCAGATCTACCATACCACAAAGGTTCAATAAATTTGGAGACTAAAAATAGAAATTCCAATTTCTAATGACACTCGATTCATTCAAAACGAGATTATGAAAATACCCGATATTTAATAGATTCGAACGTAAGTGAAACTGCGGAGACGATTTATGGCGAACTTTCGCTTGTTACGACCAAACTGTGGAAGTGGAAGTTTCTGAACGAAACGAGAGCGGACATGTTCCGTGTCGATTATCATCATAGAGCGACCGTCACGAAGGTCGTAAACTATGTCTATGTCACATAAAATATGGAAATTTATGGTCTGGTGCGCCACAACAGTTCATTAGCAGCTTGTTGCGCTGAGATTATTTGTTTAGTTGAGATTTGTTTTGGCTTGTAGTTTCTGCTAACGGTTTCGTCTTCAAGTTGCAAATAAGTACTCAATATTTTCAGCCAGCTAACCTGGTCCCTCCAAAAGCGCCATATTGTTTTCATATCCCAAAACCACTTTTAGCTTATTTATTTTTAGCTTATTTATTAAAAAGTAAAACGCTACTCAATTTTGGTAAAGTAGCGAATAGTAAACCTAAAACAATTAACCTAAGTATATTAATAACTAGCTGAACGCAACTTCGGCTGCGTCACATTTTCCATTACTACTCGACTCCTTTTGGTCTTAGCGTCCTTCCTCGATACATGGGCTATCTATATCTAATACTGAAAGAATTTTTCAAATCGGACCAGTAGTTCCTGAGATTACCCCCTACATACAAACTTACAAACAAATGTTGCCTCTTTATAATATTAGTATAGAAGTATCTAGATTTATGGGTCCGTACTGCACTTTTAATTACTCGGTATTTTTTTGGTCCTATTAATATTGGTATTTACCAACGAAAAACACTCCTTACAAAATATGAATGACGAATCAACATCGGATAATGTACCTACCTACACATAAAGTAAAAATCATAGACAAGTTTTTCTTCGACCGAACATTCAAAAGCATGTCCTGTCCCATCCGCTCCCGTGGCGTCGCACTCACCACTCGCCTGGCAAGTCCTGCATCACAATGAAGGCATTCATGCTAAAAATGCATTGTGGACGCGGAGACGATACACGGGGAGATTAGGGCGACACAAGTGTTTTGTATATTTTGTTTTTTGTTTTAGTTGGCCATATGGTATGGAGAACATTTCAATGTCAACTAAATTGAGTAGCTTGCTCTGCAAATTGTCAATGGATTGTTTTTAGATTGTCGAAACAATTTGACTATCGTCAGGTTTTGGGGAGCTTTCTTTGGAGAGGAAACCCCGACGGTCCTAAATTTTAAAAAATACAGTTCAACACCTTGATATTTCAAACCCATAAAACCAAATTCCATAACTAATTCGTTGATCTATCTTACCTATGGAACTTATTATTCATATTGGATGGAACCACGGAACAAATAGAACGATGTAAAGGGCAATTTTGTCTAAATTTTACATCACTACTTTGCTACATTAAATAAACATACTCACAGGAGCATACAAGATGGCACCCGCAAAAGGAAAACCACACAATCCAGGGCCATCGTCTGTGCTAAAATTAAACTCCATTGCACCAATCAGTGTTGCCAGCCGCAACGCTTTGTTTTGCTTTATAAGACATTCTATTGCGATTATCCAGATAAAGTATTGGTATTATCTGTGCTGGATCGATTTTAAAGTCCGCAAATGGTGAATTCGGACTACCAGTCTGACACGATTCTCTCGGACTACCAGTTTTAGTATAATAATTGAGCGTTGGTAAAAATAATACTTTTGACTTGAATCGGCAGTGATTGTTCCGTGGTTTTTACGACTACATGACGGCTACCATTATAAAAAATATCGCTGTGAACGAAACCAACTGATTTTGAGCACAACATCAACTGTTTAAAATCATAACCAACTTAAATCGCCAACGCCAGCCATAAAACTGTCTGCTAGAATTCAAATTGTTTATTGTTCCAATATTAAACATCGCTATCTTCCTCATGCATTAATTAACGAAGCTTACCAGCACTTCATTAGTGAGCAGTGACTAAACGGGAAGATACGATACAAAGTGTATGCACGATACGACTGCGGAGCGGACTGATGGCGTCGCGTCTCACTTGAGTCAACAACTAAGCATACATACAGCACACACTTGCCGCACAAATATAGCTTCTATTCCTTTACAAGTTAGTGTGTCTCCGGTATCTGCATTGGCAGACACGATCTACGCTGAAATGGATCTTACTGTTGATTTGCTTAAAATTCTACTGTTTTGCATTCGTTTTGATGGATGAAACACGAAAGTCATCTTCTATTTTCGAATATTAAATTATTTAGAGACTGTTGAACATACTTATGATTTATGAATATACAACAATAATATTATGCATGAAAAAAGTATTTATGATCTGAACAGTTTATCTAAAAGTATTCGAAAATATAATAATAGCTGTGGAATTAGAATCTAAATTACTCGAAAAACGAACGAGATACAATTATTTTTAACAAATATATCTGTCCCTCTCGCGAAAACGCTGTTTTCTATGGCAGCTGTATAGTCGTCGTGTAATTTGACGTCACAGTACGTATCGGACTTCTCTTTCTAACTGTAGTCTTTGAAGCTTTTTAACTTAATAAATGATGAAGGTATTTAAAAAATAATTTCATGATTGTTTACTGGAGCTAATAAGTATTTTAATTTACAAATAAAAAAATCGCATGCATATTCCCTATTATGAGGACTGATGATACAATCCGAATGCCAAACGAAAAAAACTTTGGTATGTTCATAGAAATATTAAATACAGTAATCAAAAATTGAGTGTGTGCGCGACTTTTAATCGATTGAATTGGAGATAATTATGTTCCACTACTACGCATATTACTGGCATAACTCCTTCTTTCTTATAAATATCTATGGATACTTATACACAGATAAATAAAATAAGAAGAAGAAAGACGGAGTACAACCCTTATACTAAAGCTAGACACCTTAGTGTCTTCCGATTAAAAATTCCTATGAATGTAACTATATGAGTAAAGATATACTTACTAAAAATAATGTTTACTACCTACCTAAAGTTTTGGAAGGATAACTAAAAACGGATGGATTTACTTTCTTACGCATTTAACGTAATTAATCTGCTTAACTCGGCTAAATTAAGCTACATGATAGGCGACATTATTCATGAATTAACAACGATATTAATAGACGTCTGCATACGAAATGAATATGAAGCAGTGTTATTTATTATTCTAAGAGTGTTATCTTGATACACATTAATCGTTTAATAAAAGTTGTAAGAGGATTTGAGGATAATCTTAATTTGAATTTAAGCAGTCAAATCCATCCATCCGTCTTCGACGTCAGAATTGGATATTTTAAAAATATTATTTTTAAATTGACTTGATCTAGAAAGTCGGAATTAACCTAATACTGATTACTTTACAATTCAAGTGATAAGTGATGAATGTATTTAAAATGTTTGTTAATGGAGAACAAGTCGCCCAAGAAAAGACTGCTGGATTGTTTGAGGA
This sequence comes from Ceramica pisi, assembly GCA_963859965.1. NCBI lineage: Eukaryota > Metazoa > Arthropoda > Insecta > Lepidoptera > Noctuidae > Ceramica > Ceramica pisi. Next base: position 733,032 of record OY982537.1, on the reverse strand, counting down.
ATCATAGACAAAGGGAGAGAGTGACAGCTTGAAGTAAACAGACATCAGTATTACAGGACCAAGTAACATGGGAAAAGGGCAGGCAGATGATGGCAAGACTAACTATAGTAATAGAAGCCGAAGCTGTAAATCAGGTCAGGTAATGTGAATTCCTGCCCAAGAATTCACATTAAGAGAACAGAACATACAATACAATAATCACTGTTATGTTGAAGGACAAGTGTCTCGCTATCCAAATATTTTGAAAACTGTGTGACAGCCACAACAGAACGCTAAAGACCAAAAAAATGTGTCTTTTAGTACGAAATTTCTTGTATTTGTTTTAATTCTACCCACAATTTTCACATGGTCCGTACAGAGCTTGTGAGCAGTCAGCACGGACACAGCGGCGCATACGCAAGTGATGTGACAACAATGGACGGATGTCTGGCTGTAATCACGGGGCATTGTCGCCTGCTGAGCATGGCAGGACCACGCCATGACATGCTCGACGCTCGCTTATTGATGAGCAGAGGAAATTCGGCGCTCTAATGTGACTACATTATAAGTAGTATGGTATTGTCGACGTTGTTGTAAGTTATAATAATGACTTGTAAACAATCGTAAAGGAATTGATGCTTATGATGTTGTAAAAAACTAAATAATGAGAAGCGATGAGGTTTCCAAAAAGCCGGTTGGCCCAATTAATTGAAAGAGTACCAGACCTGTGCGATATCAAAACGGCTCGTTCCTTAGCATATTTATAATATGCTGCGATTTTTAAAAAAATAAAATACCTCTATTGACAATGATACATGAAAAATGGCCAGTTGTATCTTTCAATTTATCTGAGACTATGATGTATAAAATGCAGGTTTTTTTTATTAGCCAACCTAGACAATTTCTAAAGAGAGCTTTAGCACGGTAATAGATAATATTACCGTGGCTTTAGCATGACCTATGGAAGAATTAAGACCAGCTAATTTGAATTTCGAAAATTCATTAATAGTATGAACGCAATCTAGAAAATGAATAATCCTATTAAGCGCCACACCATTGAATCACTCCGCGATATTCCCAAAAGCAAGATAAGTTAACCTCATTGTTGATACTATCCATCAGTTGATACAATCCGACTGTATCGCTCCGAAAGCCTCTCGAAAACGCTAATAACCGACGTAACAGATGAACTGATACCACGATAGCTTATCAGTGGATATCGACATGTCAGACGCGGTGGGAAACATTCGAGATGAAAAAGACTAAACAAATAATTTGGATATCAGAACCTTATCGGACAAACAAACCGATAAGGAAATATAAGTCATTGTGCTGTTGACTGAATTTGTTTCCGTAGAATGCAATATGCATAACATTTTAGCTTGATAGTAAAATAGCGCACGTCTTCAGACACAATTTTATTAAATCTGATTATATGCAATTCCATTGAAACTAAGTGATAAAGATGATCTTAAATCAAACTTATAAATCAGTGTAACACAGGCCATTCACACAAGAATCACTGAAAGCCGTTTTAAAAATTCTGAATTTGGAATTAAACACTAAGTATCATGGCGGATGGCTACGTTGCTTGGTCGGATACACGTTCCGGTGTCCGCGTTACAGAATAATTAAACCAAAGCGCACTTAATTACTGAAATGGCCACATATCTGTTGCTCGAGCTAAATGAGCCTCATTTTTATGAAACAGATAACATCGCCGCCGTTGGAAAGTCGGCGCGATGCCGTGTCTATCACGGATTTGGGAAAGTATAGCAATAATGTTCGAACGCATTCTTTAATATTAAACATTTATTTTAAATTGTTACGTGGCTTTCTCCTAGCAAATAATATAGCTAAAGTGATGACTCGTATTACAAAGCACTATTTTAATGAGCACAAGCGGTGATCGCAAGATGTTTTCCTCTCAGTCCCACTTCTGATTTCGGTAGGTAGGTACACTAAATGATTTTGCAGACTTATTTTATCATAAATAATCGTATAAAATATACTTATTTATTTCGAACGTATCTTTTAAGAGGATTTAAGAAGTGAATCTTCCTTCTACATTTTAAAAGTAATTCCTGAAATCGTTTTTAAAAAGATACTTAAGTTAGATAGTTTTGCATTTATAAGATAGTTAACAAAGAGAAAGCGTCGGCAAACGGAACTTGTATTAAATAATGGCGTCTAGACGTAAGTTCGTATTCTCTATTGATTCAAGCCAGACGAGGAGCAGTGAGCTCACAAATGCAGCAACTCCATGTTGAAAGCTTACAGCAAATTGCTTTGAAATTGATTCAATATTTACTTACCATGAGTGTGTCTTTTACAAAGAAAGCTCTTTGAACGGGATATTATTAAGTTTATTATGTGCTAGCTAAACATCAGTTATTAATTAAGGCACATATTACCATCTGCTTTTTTAAATACGATACAGTCACGATCAGCTCCACACATCACGCTCTCCTCAACCTAACAACTCAATTTGTCATCAAGTCTAATCGTTACTAGCCCCAACAAATTGAATTAACCAGTAATTACAGTTGGATTAATTGGAACTGTCAACACACGTTTTGTTTTCACTAATTGTTTGGACGTAGACATGAAAACTATTGTCAGTTGTCTCTTCGAATGTAAGATGTCACGCGACGTATCTCGGTAATGAGGTGTGAACAAGTCAGATGGACACCTGAGCCAGCGCATGAGGACATGCTCACGCGCCGCGGTCTGATTCTGCGCGTGCGCTTACGCCCGTAAATCACACAGGCTAGATCCGAGCTCAATTTCTCTGGCCATTTATTAGTCTCCCCAGCCATTTCGTGTCTGCTCAAATAATTTGTGTACACGCAACGGTAATTTGATAAAAATGTGCCATCTTTGTTACTGAGTTGTAGTCACGTCAGCGGATATGTAGCGTTTTTGTAAGCGATCATTAGAATTCTTGGAGATGGCGATTTTGATTGTTCAGTGGTAGCATTTAGTTAGGATTGGTTGGTATTTACGAGCTAAAGGCTGGATTTTCGAGGCTGATGTATTCATGCGTGGGCGATGCTCGAATACAAAGCAAAGGACTGGGCCCGGTCATGGGAGCGAGACAGTCGATGGGACGAGACTTGGGAGTTATAAAAACTGTGATTGTAGCTTAAAAAAACAGAGCTTCTCTAAATAAGTTCTTTGCGATAAAGCATACACCCGTTTGGACATACGAATTATGGCCTAAGTCCAAACTTTGCGAAAGCTTGATTTTTTTAAGAAACTGACTTCAATAAAATCAAGTATTCGCTAAGTTCATCAGGCTTCAACTAGGCTATTAGAATGATAGAATGTAATTTTTTCTCCGAAATAACATTTCGTAACAATTATAATTCGTAACAGTTTGTTACTCATTCAACCAAATACTACCAAACGTTTGTGTATTGTTTTATGCAACCGAATACAATAGGACGGTGATACTGACAACTTTGTTTACGTTTATTTTCTTATACGACATCGAGCAGCAATCAAATGTTAGCATATCAGTCAGTTTAGTTTGCGGTACAAAGTGCAATGATAAGGAGAGAGTGATTGTCTTTCTTATATTAAAGCTGTAGGTCCTGCACCTGACCTTCCGGTCATGTCGGGTTGCCCTCCCATCGGAACGTGTGTCACCTGTGTTTGCGCACACTCGCCTGGTCTATAATGTCCTGCGCAGATGGCTAGTCTCCGTTGTGATTGACCGCGATGATTGACGGATATCAGGAGGACGGATATATTTGTAACTAAATTACGCCGAAGTTTGGCACAGAGATAGATCGTCTGGACTAAAATATAGGCATTTTTGTGCCGGGAAAATTTCCGACAATCATGCAAAAGCAGCAAGGCCGCTGGTAGAAGCTAGTATAATGCATACTGTACATAGTAGTAATAACTTAAACAAACTGGATAGAGAATGAGCCTAATCGTCCTAATGAACAAACAAGACGTAATATTGTCACAGTGACCATGAATAATTCAAAACCGAAAGTATAGGAATCACATAAAGCACTGACAACGTTCTATAAATATTCATCGCAGTATAGGTATTATGATTAATACTTGTGCGCGGGTATTAAACTCATTATTCACTGTAAGTAATTCATATACTTTCACGTCAGTAGCATTATTATAATTTGAGAATGTTATTTCAAATGGCTTCTTGTGTTCATTATGTTTAATTTGGGTGACTTTGTTTGAACGGGATGTGCTCGAAACTTCTTTTGAGAGCACTCAATAAGTTAAACCTTTTGTTATTTTGATTATGGAATTATGGATTTTCGATCGTCTAAGTCCAATTACGCGAATTTCTCTGTACTCTTCATCTATGTAGTGGATTTAATTCTGGACGACCGAAGTGTCAATTTCTCATTTGCGACTTGCAACCAAATCTCCGCTTTTCCCTCTTATTTCGCAGTCCAAGCGTTTTAAAATGTTGGTCTACTCCTTTCAACTATCTTAACTTGGGCCGCTCACTGCTTCAGCTTTTCGATTTATTATCAAATTTTCTTATTTCTACGATATTTCATTTTCGAGAGATTAATTTTTTTTTATATACATAATTATGTCCTTTCTGAAGACATCCTATGTCTTACCTTCTTGATCTTCTAATACTTCGTGTCGATGGCAAAACATGCGACAGTTATCTAATTTTGGGTGGCCCAAAACTTTGCCACTTCCTCGGCATCACAAGTGTTGGGGCATAGAGGAGATGGATAGGAGGTGGAGCATGGTTTGTAACTCGGCTCCATATCCACACCCTGCAGTTGACTTCTCACGAGTCACGGTAGCCCCTTGATGACTTCCCCCATCTTCTTGATGACTTTAGGCATACCAAACATACAACTCGTAGGGGTCATGGGTGTGCCGCGTTTTCCATCAGTGCAGCAGTGCACCGAAATGCGGGTCAGTGGGTCGTCTTAGGGGCGGATTTGCGTCTTAGGGGCGAACGGGCGACACTACATCTATACTAATATTATAAAGCAGATGAGTTTGTTTGTTTGTTTGTTTGTATCTCAGGAACTGCTGCTCCGATTTGAAAAATTATATCAGCGTTAGATAGCCCATTTATCGAGGAAGGCTATAGGCTATATATCATCACGCTAAGACCAATAGGAGCGGAGCAGTAATGAAAAATGTTACGCAGACGACGTTGCACGGGTCAGCTAGTGTCTATATATACGCCGAATTTCAGCAGCCAGTCTTTTTTGTTTTGTACCCAGCATTCCCAACCATGTGTCAGTGTTGGTTTTAGCAGTCGTGAATGTATCGAAACATGTTAATGTTTCTTGGGTGCATTTTTGTACCATATTTCTTTCTTTCTGTCCGTAAGCTGGCTACAATTATTGCATTTATACTGTACCTATTCAGTTAGTATCTAACTTATTTCAGGAGGCAATCGTGTATATCAAATATTAACTACCTACATATTTGTCGACTTTCAATTTCATCTGAATCTTTCGATTTAGAAATTACAGCCTCACTGCGTTTAGTCTAGTCATTCAGTTAATTAGTTCATTGTAACATCAGGGTTTGCAGAAACTTGCCGTATTTAAATTTCCGCCCCTTCTAGGTACCAATATAATTATGAATTCTTGTGTAGGAACTTTTTTTACAGGCAGGTATTTCCCATGTACGCTAAAGTCCCGTAAGAGTAATACGGGACTTTTTTGGTACCTAGATACTTAATTTGTCGTTTTTTTTTTTTGTGAGATTCAGATACCAATGTCATTTGTCATTTCCGAAAATTCAGATTGCCCCACGGAATTAAACACACATAATTTTCCTGTCAACTCAATAAATCAGGAAAAAACAGATCAGGAAGGAAAATAATACGTTCCAGTTGTTCCCGCTAATGAATCAATCAAGACACATTATTTTTTGAAATAAATACAAAGTTCTGCGTTTGCGATGGAACGGAACCAATGCGCGAATCCTCGCACTTGGCAGATTAGCTAAATGAATGAAGTTAGTTCATCTACGAATAATTATTTATTAGGTATGCAGCTTTTTATGTGTCGTTGCTTCTCTGTTTATCGTCATATATTTTACAAAATTTCAGTTTCATTATAGGTATTTGCACTTAGGCTCTCATTTGCATTGTTTGTTCCTAGTGAATCAGCATCCTTATCATCAGCAGTCAGGAAGAAATTGAATAGGAACCTACATAAATGAGATTCCAATAAAGATATGATAATAATAAAAATGCGGGTAGTATGAATCATCAACAACGCCATGGAGTTCATCCACGTAGATAACTTTACCACCTGAGTGCAGCTGAAAAAACAACAGCGGAGTAAAGAAGAATGTTTATAAATAATTCATACACATATCAAAACCGGCGCGCCGTGTCTAGCAGTCTGTACTAGTTCAAGATCACATGAAACGACAATACGCGGAGTGGCGGGCACGAGGGAGCGAGGGTGTGAGTGCGCAGCCCTAGAGCTCCGGCTGTACGGCGTACGTAGCTATACCTACCCGTCCCGCGCCGGGACAATCGATTCGCGGGAGTCGCGCTCCCCCAGCCGCGCCGGGCCACAGCCGCCGGCCACCCGACCGGCACATTCTACCGATGATAACATAAAAACTTACCTTTTTACACTTCAGCAAACTCCCACCACCAAAGAAATGCAGCCACGGAGATCGCGAGATCAAATCACAGGTTGCACTATATTCGCGAACGGCAGATTCAGTCTAGCACTTCATCAATTAACTTGACACTGATTTTTATTTATAATAGCTAATTTATATATCTAATAGTGTATACCGGTACGGTTTGGTCCGGTTAGATTAATTACGTGAATCGTTGCAACGACAACGTTACCCCCACGGTAGTTCGCGGCGGACTGACCGGTTTGAAGATGGCGTTCAGCGTGCGGCGGCAGGGACGCGAGTGAATGCAGCTGCGGAAGCCCCGTTACATACTGCTCCAATAAGAATCCAGTGAGACTCCGAGCGACTATTATCCACCAATCGGTAGCGGGCTTTATCTCTAAGATTTTGCCCGTGAAAGTTCAAAAAGGCTCATCATTATTCTAGTTTTAATTTATTATATGATTAATAATCATAAAGTGGAAAGAGTCGTCGTGTAAAGTAATTAAGTTATTAACGGTTTATAAACGCGCTTACAAAAAAAATCGCGATTAGAGAGTTCATAAAATTGTAATAATCTTTTTCAAGATTACTTTCACAGCTTTATTCCATTGTGCAATTATTTACGTCTAACAAGATTTAAATTATTTCCGCTGAGTGCTGTAACATGTTTACAGAATTTCACAGCAGCAAAAATCAGTGTCAAAATGTTTCGTCGTTTTGTGACTGCTACAATGGGATACGTTAAGTACCGACATACTTAAAAATAAAAATTTTGCTCCTAATAAATTGTTTTTGCCAAAGTTTCACCATTCGCGATCTTTCAAAAATTTTTGTTGGCTCATAATTTATCAAAAACTTATTCAGTACCTCGTCTACTTCAGTGGGTGATAATAATAGATACCGAATAAACAGCTAGAAGCTTGAATAATCACTATTTTGTCAGTAGGACAGCCTTAGAATAATAACGCACAGCATTAGGTCCCCTCGACTTACCATAAACTGAAATGAATTTGTTTTAGTCACGTCACCATTGCGGCATCGCCTAAAATCTACGCAGCGTTTTTTTTTAATTTGGCAAAGGAAACGTGCGTGTCTAAAGCTAAGAGGTAAGTTATTCCGAGCTTTTAATCGGTTTCATGGCATTTTTTGTTGGGTATGTCGACCTGAAATGTCAATTTATATTTTGGGAGCATGGCAATACGTAAAGATTCCAATTTTAAGCAAATATTCATTACTGTAAACTTTTATCATAGATGTAAACTGTGACGTGTTTCCAAACCTCCGCTCCGTGAAACCACTATTGAGCGCAGCTTTGGAAAGCCGTGAACACTCAGTAAATAGTAGGTTCTTTATACCCATTTGCATTTGTTTAGTGGCAACTGAGAAGTGGATACTAGTGGTCGGTAATAAACAGCCTTTGTGATAGCAATCGCAGACAGACCTCCCTAGTTGAGAGGACAAGTTGCTTGAAGTTCAAGGCTGTTCGAATTTCATTTTTTTTTTTTTTTTTTTTTATACAAAGCGGGGAAACTCTTGGCCCAAATCTCACCTGATGGAAAGTGATGATTAGGCCGAAGATGGAAGCGAGTTTCACCCGGAATCCTCTTACACAGAGGCACTGGCTATCATATCTCTAACTGCCGGAACACAACAATGCTGTTAACTTAGCTGTTAACATTGTTGTTATGGCGACAGACTTAAACATGATGGTGGTAGCTTGCCAGGCGGACTTAGAACAAGTCCTACCACCAACCAAACCGACCAAAAAATTTGCCCCCGCTGGGAATCGAACCCGGGACCTCTGGGTCTGGATCAGGTGGTATAACCACTAGACCACTTAGGCGGTTAGTGTCACCTGTTTAGCACCACCCGGGGACCACGTGTAGGGATTCGCTGAAGGGTATTCTCCTACGGACGCGGGTGACTCGGCCCCCAAAAAATAATCGAATTGAGTTTGTCTAAATGTCTAGTCAGCCATTTTGTTGGTTGGCGCAAGCCAGGTAGGTACGCATGTACGAAAGTTTAGGGTCTCAACGGATTTTCCTACTTTTCTTAGAAAATTTTACGTCCCATTTTTCGATGCTTGGCGCCTTTTCTTTCTTTTTTACTAAGCTAATTCTACTACGTAGTTGATCGCATTCGCATCATCATGAAGGTAATTAGAGGTGTTTTTGACATATTGCGACTGAGATGCGAATGTTAACGCTTCTTTAAAGGTAGTAGAACTGGCCCTCCGGATTTACCTTTTTTTTGTGGATGTGGGGGGTGTCTTAGACTCTTACTGACTAAAACACACCAATGTTCCTTTTAAATCCTTTCGCGTTCCAGAGCCGTGGTAACTTTTTCGAACATTTTTGTAACCTTGGTATTCCCTCAGAATTCTTTTAGTATAAAAAAACTCTACAAAGTAAAAAATAACTTAATTTCAAGTTATTTTTTACTTTGTAGTTTTTATTTTTTATTTGGAAGTCGGAATTGTTTTTTTTTTTATAAAGTTTTTTATTTTTCACTTTTTAGTGGTACCCCAGGCCCACACTTAACAACACCACTGCAAAATCGCAGAAAAGCAAAATACGCAATTTCGATTACTTGGATAACAAAAAACCATCATCCAAGTAAACTAATTCCAGCTATTCCGATTTAAAATCCAAACTTCATAACCGATAATGATAAAATTTAAATGGGACCAATCTGCAAGTAAGTATATCCTTTCAGATAAAACAAGAATTTTTCAAATCGGTTCATAATTTTATTGTCGGAGTTATGAGGTAACAAACATAAAAAAAAAATACAACCGAATTGAGAACCTCCTTCCCTTCTCCTCTCCTCCATCCTTTTTGGGAAGTCGGTTAAAATGTACCTTGTTTCCATACCTTGCAGTAGGTACGTAGACTATGACGTGACGAGCACAGTCTCGGGCCGCTGCCACTCCTAGGTTTACCGCAGCTAGCCTCAGCTTAGCATAGTAACGGCTGCCTAGCCCACTCCACACCTCCAAAGAACCGCATTTTAGGTTGTTCATTACTATTCATGGGAATTATATGGCTTTTTAACGTTTGATACAATCCTGTTTGGATGTCCCGTTTTCCTTGTTCTCTATGACAACTAGGACAAATAATGTTATGATAATTTATGTTGGTAAACCTAAGGAAAAATAAGCAATAATAAGAGTGATTGATATAATTACCTAATGGTGTACATACGAGTCCAACGACTACGTACCTAATTTAAGTATTTATGGATGGCAATATTATTTTAGGGAAAATACAAATGTTTTGATAAGCAACTACCTATATTTTAAGCTACCAATCCAAGTTTACTATAGAAGGTTCAAACCATAGATAGAAGAAAAAAGAAGCCTATGGTTCGAGCTAGATTCTTCTTCTTAGTCGTATCACTCTTGTCAGAGTGGTCGTGGTTATCACGTCCTGGCAGGTTGGGCAGCAGACAGTACTGGCCGCACGACGTCCCGCCACCGCTGCCTGTTGGCCGACAATCGCGTACACTCGTGCACGGGAGCGTCGAGCGCCCACCGCAGCCTTCATCTGATCTGTCCACCTTATGGGGGATCTTCCCCGTGGTCTTGTGCCTTCCACTTTCCCTTGAACTACAAGACGTTCTATGGAGGTGTTACTACGCCGACTAACATGCCCAAAGAATTTTAGGATCCGACTTCGCACTTGAGTAGATAGGCGTTCTTTTATGAGAAGTTGTACCTACTTACTTAACATTTATTTACTTCATAATGGCCTAACTTAAAGCCAGCCAAGCAGAACGGTGTCTAAGCTAAACGGTAGTCCTGTTAACAGCTGCGGACCGAGGCGGTTACCTAGTGGGAATGACCGCAAACATCTGCAGTTTAGACTAACTTGCGGATAATTATGTATTCTGTGCTATGGGAAACTGCTTCCTACGCGACGGCCTGTGGTCTTAGAGATAATTATACGTGTTTATCGTTAACTGTTGGAGCTAATTGAGAAAAAAAGGACGCAATGGCGCGTGAAGATACTTAGATAGTAGCCCGGTTCATCAATTCAGAGATCTTCGGATCTAAGGCTGGATATAATCGAGAACTATGAGACCCAGACAAAATACCTGTTATGGGGACCTTGCGTGAGGAATTTACTGACGATTTTAATTTAAAAGTCAAAAGCTTTCTTAGGAGTAAGTACCTATCTAAGAAAAATGTGTTTCTTATATCCGTCGCTACAAGCGCGTCGAGCTTTATTGAATCATCGTTGATTTTGGTGGTCACCGCTGTTGATCCCAGCTCTCAAGAGTTGCAGTGGTTGGGAATGTTGTGACGGGGTTTTCATAAGGCCATGGGCACAGCAACACGAATCCACGACCCAAAACTATACCCACCCACTGAAACATATTTAAGAAGGCAAGAAATTAACTTCCTTCTACGTACCAAGAGACCAGGGAACTATAACTTGTAACAAGTCGTGCAAAAACTGCGTAACAGCCAGAAGGCCATTGAAGCAAAGCACGTCTGGCACCGCGGACATGGGCTCGATGGAGCGTGCTTATTTACGGCGGTGTCAGCCTGCCGCGTGCAATTTGCTTAGTACTATGTTATGGTAATAGGGAGATGCAATATGTGAGGGTATTGTAGCGAGCTGACTGGGTGGCTCGACGGGTTTGATGTGCAGAAAATAGTGTGCGGTGTTGGATTTCAGTTTGTTGGTGTAGGCCTATGGACGTTATCCAAGGCTGCTTTAAGAGCGTGTATTCCGTCCACTAGCGCCGCCAATCGTTTTTTATTATTTGTGGTAAATTTAAGACACGTAGATAAAAAACCGCTCTGTAGTGCACTAAAGAAATGTGTTTATTATGTTTTGAGAGTTATGTTTTGTACTTTAGAACATAAATAGTTGCCAAAGTCGATATTTTTGCTAAAAGTGGCCACTTTTAGCAATAATTGCCGTTTTGGCTATTTAGCCATGAGTTATGTGTTAAAAATAGCTGTCAAAAAATAATAGATACATTTCTTTAGTGCACTACAGAGCGGTTTTTTATCTACGTGTCTTAAATTTACCACAATTAATAAAAAACGATTGGCGGCGCTAGTGGACGGAATACACACTCTTAAATGATGAATGTTTAGATTTGACTTGGTGATATCTGTACACCGAGAAAAGTTTTACGAAATATTAATTTCTAAACCAGCGTAATCATTAGATACTAGACTTTTGACAGGTTTAGGAATCTATTTATTTTGAACAAGATTTTGCTTGGGACTACGGCTTCGCTCACGTCCATGTTTTATTTTAGTTAAAAGGTAGTCTATGCCTAATTTCTTAATGGTCTTCATTGTGGGACCCTGCAGACGATTATCCATCACTGTACCAAAATTCATCATAATCGGTTCAGCCATTTATGTGTGAAAGTCTTCCTTCGTGAAAGCATACCAAATACCAAACAAACGAACATACTTATTTTCGCATTTATAATATTACAAGAGAAGTAAAGATGATTCCTTATGCTTTATCAGCTCCTAAGATCTAGGCTGTGTCTAGGCTTAGCTATAATTATTTGTACTTAGTTATGGCTTAACCAACACCAGCAGGTGATTCCGGAAATAAAAAATTGCGCAATGATTCAAAAAATCTCTCCACGTACGCACAGATTCCTGGGATGCTCAGTAACTTGGACCATTAAGGCGAATTCCTCTTCCTCAAGCGTCGCAAGATAAATCAGTGGCGATCGGCCATCAATCGTCGCGGTCATGCTCTGTGAGTCTATGGCCGGCTGCACACGTCACCCGCCGCCTTCGGATTTCAAACATCGCACTTGTTTTTAAATCGTACTTAATGGTCTGTATTTTTTTAACTGGTCGCGCACTCATTAGCAAGTTTACCCCGGAAAGAGTAATGAAACTCTAATTGTAATGACGTTTTAAATTACGTTTACGTGAGCTGTCATAGAATCTTCGTTTCCATTCATGACAGCGGCAACAGTTGGCCGATGATGGCATCAAGTTCTTTGTGATTCCCAATTCAATCGCCTTCAATACTGCTTTCTTTTTCGCCAAGAATTTCTAAACATTATCGCATTTCTAGCATTCCAGGAGATCGTATTTGAAGCTAGACGATCTGCATTCGTGCTGGCACACTCCTAACCTACATAACCCACCTGCGTAAAGATAAAATAACAATAAATTAATTTTACGAACCAATTATACAAATCTCGGGCTGATCCGGCAGTTTCTAGCGCGGTGCGTGCGATGGTATCGCCGAGCAGTCGCCACGTGGCTGAGCGTGAAGATGGGCAGATAGCACGCAGCCGGCTCCGATGCTGCTGATACACGGGAATGCAAGGCGTGGACGGAATGAGGCCGGCGGTTAAGCAGGCGACAATGTGAACTGACTGAGTATTTACGGTCAGAAGAGCAGATAAAACGTTTTGCTACAATGTATTTGGCAATTTGATGGTAAATCTAGGGATTTCACTCACAAGATGCTGGCATAATAGCAAGAATCTGATAAGGTCCTTGATATTAATCCCGCGACCTTCCTCAAATAGAAATTTAAGCCTTGTATCTCAAGTGGTTGCAATAAATACAAGGCCAGATCGTTTGACCGGAGGATCTCTTTCGGCTGAAACCTCATCTTCCTGCCCATATCCCATGTTACTGGGGGTCGGCGGAACACGTTTTTTTCTTCCATTCTGCCCTATCAGCCGAGATGCTGTTACTAACTACCTTTTCTTTCATATCGCTCCTCACACAATCCTTCCATCTTTTCTTTGACCTTCCTCTTCCTCACCATCCATCCACATTTATATTCATAACACTTCTAGTAACATGCGTTTCATCCCTCCTCTTCACATTGCCATAAGCGATAGTGACTGCGTCATCAGCTCTTTCGGCTGAATATGACTTATGATAATAGAGACAGACTTTATAGGCACAGACGCTCCTAATGGTATTGGACAATTTCAAAGCTCGACGTATGGGAAGTAAATTATGAACACGTCAAAGTTCTAGCACAAAGGTTACAAGCCAAGGTACTGCAGTGAACCTCTGACATTTGAGTTCTCGACAATATCCCAATAATTCGCCTTTCACAAAATCCGTTAGATTTGTATCGCATGCACAAGTTGAGCAGTGCGTGTTAGAGCAACTAAACATCACCCTGCAGCCATATTCTCGCCTTCATCATGCAAATGTCATCAATTAGACGCCACGAGTCTTGATGCAGAACAATAAGTAGTTGTAGCCGTAGAGAAAGGTGCTAATTACGCAATCTGTTATTGTTTCCATCGAGAATGGCGCGCATGGTGCGAGGGATATCATTTGTGTGTCAGCGGCTGTCTGTAATTGGCGTCTATCATTCCGCAAAATGTTTGCCTGTTGCAAGATGCTTGATGTTTCTCATCGCTGTTTTTCGACCTGTTTGGCGTGGAACAATGAGATCTTCCTGCTGAATCTTTTATGAGTGTTCTTCAAAAGATGTGTTTTTGGAAGTCCCAAGCTTGTTGATGCATACTTATGATAGTATGGGAGTTAGCTCAGAAATACCCATTTACGTGTTACGTAGCTACGCATGTTGTATTTACGTAGGTCGGAGCTAACTCATCATGAACAGATAGAAAATTTCACAACCACATTTGATTGTCTTTCAACGTCATTTAGAAGCCAATTTAAGCACCCAAGCATGATATAGTAGGACCCTATCAAAATTTTATGATTATTTGATGTACTTCGAAGCCCAAAATTACCAGAGCGTAAAAGAAAGTTTAAGTAACAAAGTAGAACATTTGATAATTTGTCGATTGTTGAAGTGTTGAATAGTGTTACCGTCGCGTAAGTAACTGACCTATGTTGGTGGTTAAATTACACATTGTTTCCGAGCCTGGGAAGAACGGAACGTGTTATGAAACCCGACATATACGACACTACTTCAACTTGACGACTTGTTTAAGGTACTATATCGTACCTTAATAGTTTGGAAGCAAAATAAAACGTGGTGAGTCGACTCCAAGTAAGATGGCACAAGGGGCAGGAAGATGAAATAGTCTCAAAATAAATGGGCCATACGTAATTGTTACTTAACATTAGTTCGTGACCCGCGGCCTACACCTGTTGTTGATGAATGTACACACGTTGTGTGAGTCATATCATGCCAAAAGAGCGGAACATTTATACCTCAGAACGTCTTGTTCGGCGTTGATCTCCGAACCCAGTTAAACCACACGAGTCGCACATCAGCCCAGATAAATAACAGTTGTATCAAACAAAAACTCCATATAAACTGCAGTTCATTACCGAACAATGCACCCGATCTCATTTGCGAGTAACAAAATAAGCAATAAATACTACCGAAAGCGTAGCGGGACATATACAACGTCTTCATCAGACGCCAATTATCACTGCTACCTCTCCCGTTAAACTTGTAAAATGTTCTCGTTTCTCAGTAATTACAACACCAGCGAGCGTAGCTTGGTCTTCCTCACCTCGAGGGAAGAGACTGTTGAAGACGGTAAAGGGGGTAGGCAGAGCATTTTCATTGGTCAACTTATTCCCATTTATTGTAGGCCAAGCAACAAGAGCGTGAAGACGCCGCAATTTCGGTATGTGAGCGATTTAATTAAGAATGTATAATGTTCACAATATTAATTTCATTATGCGCTTTCATTTTGGCTTTGGATCATAGAAATGTTTCTACGCTTGGAAAGCGGAGAGATGGTTAATATAACGTTTACATAAATTATATTTGTTGTAAGTCGTTTATTCTAATACTGTTACCTCGCTTGCGCTTGCGCACGGTTCCATTTAATAAATTTTGGTTTGTAGGTAACTTGTACTGAAAGTTTATCGCCCATTACAAAACCGTTAAAGTACAGCTTCAGTCGTAATTTCTTAAGGAAAGTTAGTAAATACCTACTTTATTGAAAATCAACAGTTTCAGCCCGACATTCGCAGCACTAGTTCCCAACAGTGACTTTATGACTAACATTTTGATTCAAATCCGACCACACTAAAAGCTAAATGACAACCAGATTTCTCGATACTCTAGAAATCATGACTAGAAAAGTTTCAACACATTTTACACAAGTCATCGAAAAATAATACACTCTTTCTCGCTGCCAATAATTTAGAAATCTACTTAGAAACAAATGTGGATATTCGTGACTTGCAAAGTTGCAAACCACTCCTTATTCTTCGCCTATTAACACCTTTACGACAAATCTCATGCAATTATAATCGATATGAACATCGAATTTACGATGACAAGCTTCGTTAGGCGTCGGAATTAGGAAAGCCGAGCGTGCTGTCGCGTGCACCCGCGCACCTCACAGAAACATTATCATAATTGATGAAAGCAGTATCGTAGCTATTGTAACGTGATTTTGTGGCGCACACACATACGCTACAGATTTAATTGTCTCTTAATTGGAGCCGTAATGTCAAGTAAACTTCAAATTGGATGGTTTTGATACTCCGGTGGTTTGCCAATTTATTGAAATTGAGTTGATCCAGTGCGTGACTTTTGACCATCCTTGGGCAATGTGACTCAAGTGGTACGGGAATCGGTAGGACATTCCGGTGAGAGTTATGGGCTCAGGATTCGGAGTCACAAAAATTTCCGTAGGTACAAATTATGGCAGCATAACAAGCTACAACAATATGTCAAATTTCTTCAATAGATTTTCAACTTTATTTTAAAATGGATAACATTCAAGGTTGATTGGGAAAATTTGACAGTTTCGGGTAGCTTGATGTGGTGGCGACTGAACTTATGCCTATATTTTTCTTCTTTGTCACCACACCCTAAGTAATTGGGATGTGGAGGTCTGATAGGGTGAGTCGCGTCATGTAAAAACTCTTATTTAACTGCACCTGGTTAGACTGGAAGCCGACTCCAACATAGTTGAGAAAAGGCGCGGCAGATTGACTGTCACATATCTCCAATCCGCTTTAAAAGTCTTTCTTTCGGTAACTAGTTCAATGTCAACGGTGAAAAGCGGCCCAGGTAGGGGTGGGATGGAGCCTCGTCCTGGATGGCTGACGTAAGAATGTTAGAAGTTAGAACGTCCTTTGTTACTAGGGAGAGGTAGAGCCGCAGAGGCTGACCAGAGAGCTCTCGTGTACTTTCTGATAGAGAGAGGTAGATGTTTGAATTGTTTGATGTCTTCAATGCTTCATCAGATTACTCCTTTCAGCTAATATTTTAGTTTGCTATTGTATAACTATAATTAGATTTGAAACGCTTAACTGTAAAAAAAGAAATATTAATATTATAATGACCATAGACAATTTACTGTATAAGCTTCTATGCTTGAAATAATTACGAAGCATGCAGCTTAAACGAGTGTGGGCTACCAGTGCAATTTAAATCAATTAGCGAGATGATTGTACTGTACTCTTATCTGCTTAGTAAAAAATTCTTTGACGCCTCGCGCATTCATTAGTCGATAGCTAATTGCTAATAATAATCCACATCGACTATGGATATAATGTAGAATCAACAAGTTTGGCCGTTGGAACAAAGTGAATAATTTATTTTTCATTTCTAACTTTCTAAAAATAGTTGCGCTTCTACATTTTTTCTGGGATAAGTGGGGATAAGTATAATAGTTATATATAATTTGGTGCCCAGTTTTAGTTACTCAAAGCTACTAAGTAGGTATAAGTAATTAGGATTCCATCACCAACTTTCTCATTTTATTTACTGCTGATAAATGGAGCAATTTTATTTATTCGATAATGACGGCTCGTTAACTATTTACACATAGGTTAAATATGCAGTATTATTTTGCATTTTTATTCAGTTTTTTTTAAGAGAAAATAATAAATTTAAATATATTATAATATAATTAAGAAAATTAAATAAAATTATGATAGGGATCAAATTAAATATAAAATTCTAGGTGCGAGATAATTTCTTACTTTCAAATGAAATGGTAGTCTATATCTATACTAATATTATAAAGAGGTAAAATTTGTTTGTAAGTTTGTATGTAGGATTCAGGTAGGTAAGGTAGGTAATCTCAGGAACTACTGGTCCGATTTGAAAAATTCTTTCAGTCTTAGATAGCCCATTTATCGAGGAATGCTATGGGCTATATATCATCACGCTAAGACAAATAGGAGCGGAGCAATAATGGTAAATGTGGCGCAGACGAATTTGCGCGGGTCAGCTAGTGTCCAATAAAATAAAATAAAATATGAACGGCGCAGTGTCTATAGTAGCGATTAATAATAATAATAATAATAATAACCCTGCCGCAGTATCTCTACGTTGACGTCGTGGTGGGGCTTGCGCGTCCCGATGAACCTTAGGTCATACCTAGGGTGAGGGGCCAGACAAAGAGAGATACAATCCGCAAGGCAGTTTTGTGGCGAACTGTTGGGCAGTAGCGACCCCACGAACCTTATCTCCCGGGAGAAGTCTTGTTCCTCATCTACGGCTTGCCTTTATTGGCTGGCCAGAGTGAATACTGACGAGGAACAGAGCTCCCACCTCTCTCTTGCCTTAATTGGCCGGTCTGAGTCTTGACCGCACTTCCGGGATTGTCCTGATAGCCATGGTATACCTCTCCACTCCTCTAGCACCTCAGGCTATGTTGCCTCCTTGGCGCTACGTCACTTTGTGCTAGCGACCGTTTTCGGGGGCCCATTCACTGAGTGTGCAAGTCACCCCCTGCCATTTAAAAGCCGTGTATATTGTTAGTGGTCAAGCAGGGGCCAATAGTTCTATAATAAACGATTATCAGTCCACTAAACCGCCCAAACCCATAGCGTTTCATCTTTTTTTTTTTTCCCATATTCTGCAACTAGCTTCTGCCAGCGGCTTCGCCCGCGTGATCCCTAGGGAACATATTCCCGGGATGAAAAGTAGCTTATGTGCTATTCCAAACTATAATCTATCTTTGTTCTAAATTTCATTTAGATCCGTTTAGCCGTTCTGGCGTGATTGAGTAACAAACAAACAAACTTTCACTTTTATAATATTACTCGTTTGGTGTAAAGCGAAATTATAACCATCTTCCCCTCGACATTATAATTATTAAAGGATATTGCAAACTGTCGTAAGCCGTTTTCCGAAGCTACTCGCTAGCCTCTAGGCGCCAATCTAGCCGCCTGCCTGTGCGTTCGCGACCACAAAAATAATCCATAAAGCATGATTCGGTATTCGCGCGCGATGGCTTATTATTAGCGTTTTTCATGTATAACTTTGGTGTTTCTATACCGATTTCTATGATTATTTTTTTATGGAATAGTTAATAATGTTAACTTTTATTAATGTTAAATTAGGGACGACTGAGAGTTTTATAAACGTAAGAGTAGACAAATACAATCACAAAGCTTCAAACTGCTAAGCTATCGGGAGTTACACGTGTTATTGTTCGTCAATCATAAAAGATAGACATGTGCTGTCGTTGGATTTTTTTTTTATAATTTTAAGGAGAACATTTCCGTCATACATGATTTCTGTGTAGCTTTCACCATTAAGGTTGCACACGCGACGGAAGCTTTAAAAATGGAGTAACTTCTCCCGTTTTCCCAACATTTCCCTTCACTGCTCTGCTTCTATTGATTGTAGCGTGATGAAAAGTATACTATAACCTGCTCAGGAGTATGAATAATAATTGTACCAAGTTTCATTAAAATCCGTCGAGTAGTTTTGTTTCTATAACGGTTATACAGACAGACAGACAGACAGACAGACAGACCGACAGACAGACAGACAAAAATTGTACTGATTGCATTTTTGGCATTAGTATCGATCCCTAATCACCCCCTGATAGTTATTTTGGAAATATATTTCATGTACAGAATTGACCTCTCTACAGATTTATTATAAGTATAGATAGATATTCTTGCTCCAACCGGGGATTGTCCTTGGGAATACTTTCACAGTGCATACAGGGATAATCGCCGGTTGGTGCCCCATTACATTTGAAATTTCTAACGGGGCCTCTGCGAGTTGGTTTCGGCCCCTCGTACACCTACCAAAGGACCGGGTCTCCAGAGACCCGAGAAAGAAAACAAAAAAATAATAATAACCCTACCGCAGTATCTCTACGTTGACGTCGTGGTGGGGCTTGCGCGTCCCGATGGACCTTAGGTCATACCTAGGGTGAGGGGCCAGACAAAGAGAGATACAATCCGCAAGGCAGTTTTGTGGCGAACTGTTGGGCAGTAGCGACCCCACGAACCTTATCTCCCGGGAGAAGTCTTGTTCCTCATCTACGGCTTGCCTTTATTGGCTGGCCGGAGTGAAAACTGACGAGGAACAGAGCTCCCACCTCTTCCTTGCCTTAATTGGCCGGTCTGAGTGGAGATTCGCTAGAGCATACGTGCTCGGGAGAAGGACGTATAATCCAGTAAGATGCTGGTAGGGATCTTGACCGCACTTCCGGGATTGTCCTGATAGCCGTGGTATACCTCTCCACGCCTCTAGCACCTCAGGCCATGTTGCCCCCTTGGCGCTACGTCACTTTGTGCTAGCGACCGTTTTCGGGGGCCCATTCATTGAGTGTGCAAGTCACCCCCTGCCATTTAAAAGCCGTGTATATTGTTAGTGGTCAGGCAGGGGCCAATAGTTCTATAATAAACGATTGTCATTCCACTAAGCCACCCAAACCCATAGCGTTTCATTTTTTGTTTCCATATTCTGCAATAGTACTGCTCCAACCGGGGATTGTCCTTGGGAATACTTTCAGTGCATACAGGGATAATCGCCGGTTGGTGCCCCATTACATTTGAAAAGTCTAACGGGGCCTCTGCGAGTTGGTTTCGGCCCCTCGTACGCCTACCAAAGGACCGGGTCTCCAGGGGCCCGAGATAGAAAAAAAATAAAAAATATTAATAATAATAATATCCTTGGACATTTCACACAACGCCGTATAGTCCCAAGCTAAGCAACTTAATGCTTGTGTTATGGTAACGAGATGGCTGATAAACTACTTATATACATTTTTTTTTTCTAAATCCATACATATTATAGATAGAAAACACCCAGACTCGGAACAAATACATGTAGGCCGTACAAATATTTGTTCCGTGCGGGAATCGAACCCGCGACATGCTGCGCAGCAGTCAATCGCTCAACCACTGCGCCAACCATGTCGTCGTGATTCTGGCTGTTGACTCTAAATATTCTCTTAGAAACGTGAGAGGGTGCTGCTGAGCGGAACGGGATCCTAATTAAATTATCTGGAGCATGACATGCGCGCGCATTTTATGCCTCATGTTCTCCTGGACGATAACTAAAACTGGCAATTTGGTTGCTATGAAAAATAATAAGATACCTACCTATTAGTACAGACGCCAGCAAATCAAGCTACAACAATCTGTCAAATTTCTTTAAATTTTCAACTTTTTTATTTTTATTTTTTTATTCAAAACGGGGAAACTCTTGGCCCAAATCTCACCTGATGGAAAGTGATGATTAGGCCGAAGATGGAAGCGAGTTTCACCCGGAATCCTCTAACATAGAGGAACTGGCTATCATACCTCTAAATGCCGTAACACAACAATGCTGTTAACATTGTTGCTATGGCGACAGACTTAGACATGATGGTGGTAGCTTGCCAGGCGGACTTATAAGTCCTACCACCAACCAAACCGAGCAAAAAATTTGCCCCCACTGGGAATTGAACCCGGGACCTCTGGGTCTGAATCGAGTGGTATAACCACTAGACCACGGAGGCGGTTAGTGTCACCTGTTTAGCACCACCCGGGGACCACGTGTAGGGATTTGCTGAAGGGTATTCTCCTACGGACGCGGGTGACTCGGCCCCCATACTATATATCAACTTCATTTTCGGAAGCATAAGAGGGGCGTATTCCGTCCACTAGCGCCGCCAATCGTTTTTTATTAATTGTGGTAAATTTAAGACACGTAGATAAAAAACCGCTCTGTAGTGTTCTGAAGAAATTTATTTATTATTTTTTGAGAGTTATGTTTTGTACTTTAGAACATAAATAATTGCCAAAGTCGATATTTTTGCTAAAAGTGGCCACTTTTAGCAATAATTGCCGTTTTGGCTATTTAGCCATGAGTTATGTATTAAAAATAGCTGTTAAAAATAATAGATACATTTCTTCAGTAGGTACACTACAGAGCGGTTTTTTATCTACGTGTCTTAAATTTACCACAATTAATAAAAACGATTAGCGGCGCTAGTGGACGGAATTTCACGGAATACACACTCTTAAGGTTCAAGGTTGATTGGGAAAATGTGACGGTTTCGGGTAGCTTGCTGTGCTGGCGACTACTAGTGTAGGTACGCTATTCGATTTATTTTCAAGTATAGCTTGTGGCGATAGTGTATTCAGACTTAGGACTTGAGATCAGCTTCTAGTCAAACCAGATTTATGTATCGCTAAATTGTTAGGTTTGATTCTTAGTGGGATTTTACAGTTTTTTGGGTATTTTGATGTGTTGCAGTCTGTACTGATGTTTTGACACTGACAGTACATTTTTTTTCTTAGTCTGTGACTTTGACAGTTGGGATTGGGACGCTGACACTGACATTAACATAAGACATTCGATTTTCGGGAAATTGTATTTGTAGGTTATTGTTGAAGCCCTGTGATTTCGAGTAAATAATGAACTAGTAGCTGTATAATTGATGTTGGTTTGTCAGTGATTTTAAATAGCAATCATGGCTTTTGCATCGCTACGTTTAAATGTCTTGCGAAAAGTAGTGCAGTCAGCCTCCTACACAACTTTGTTGAAGAGGCCCATGGCATACAAGAGTTCAATTTCCTTAGAAACTCTGTATCCTAATAGCTCCTTGAAGCTAACCACGCCAGCATTTGTAAGTTGTTTAAAAATTTAGTTAATCATTCATGTAAATTGGAGTCGTTTATTGATAACCGAATTTCGATTTGTTGTAGCAACCAGCTGATCCCAATGAAAAGTTCTCCGGATTCATACCGATCGACAAATTAGATATTAAATACAGTGCTAGCTCGGGGCCTGGAGGACAGAATGTTAATAAGGTACACTAATAAATTGCATTGATTATCTGTAGGCTATTAAAGGTGAATACTAAAATGTAACTCAAAACCAAATATTTTCAGCTTAGAATATCATAAGCGAATTCAAAGTTCTGCTTAATACACTTAAGATTTGTACAGTAGGCGACTCAGTAGTTTGCTGTATTGCACCCCATCACTGCTATCACAAGAATTTGCAATTGTATATTGATTCGCCTCAT
Source organism: Ceramica pisi (assembly GCA_963859965.1). Lineage (NCBI taxonomy): Eukaryota > Metazoa > Arthropoda > Insecta > Lepidoptera > Noctuidae > Ceramica > Ceramica pisi. The sequence continues at coordinate 710,262 of OY982537.1, read as the reverse complement.
ATTCTGAGCTGCCATTCAGTTTTAATTTACCTATAACTGGATGAATAGACAATAATCTGATTGTTTCAATATATTTCAATAATGATTTTTCTGTTGGGAATTTTGCAGGTGCACACCAAGGTAGACCTGAGGTTCAAACCCAGCGAAGCAGACTGGCTACATCCTGACATCAGAACCAAACTGATAGAACTGGTATGTCATAAATCTTCTAACTCCTACCTCAACTATTAGATGAACTCAATATATATAGACAAATGATCTCATAACTAAAAGCCTGTGTTAGGTAATGAGATGATTTAGATACCATGATGTTGTTGTATTGTAAATTGGGCTGGTTTCCACAACTCCATGTTTTACATACAGGTCTGACAATGTATGTATGTATGTAAATTGAGCTGGTTTCTGCAACTCCAGAACTAAGCAATATTTTGCATGCACATGGGACAAGTGTGTCATTTGGTGGGTTTCCAAAATAGTTAGCCCTGTATTCAGCAATATTGGGTCGCTTAAAACCAGATATGCTTCTGTCTCATCCTGCTCCATGCAGGTCTGCCTGCAGAGCGGGCTGTCTGTTACTCCTATGACAAAGAGGTGTTTAATAAAGGACCAGTGGCCAGTTTCCATAGTATTACTAAGTATTCTTGTTTTAATATCTGCTTCAAATATAGAATCATGTTTCCCTTTTAATTTCAGCATGGCAACAAACTTTCAAAAGAAGGCTACTTGATCATCAGGTCGGACACCACTCGGTCCCAACAGTTGAACCTAGCTGACTGCATGCAGAAGCTGCGGAACATGATCCGAGATGCTGCTGTGACCAAGAGAGAACCCGCACCTGAAACTGTTGAGAGGATTAGACAAAGGTAATTAAACTACAGTATGATTATTTTATCTTTGCCCATGCGAAGTTAGCTTTTAGTGACGACCGCGCAGGTCCCATTGTGTAAAAAGAATATTTTTCTGATTTATATGTTTTGTATTATTAACAAGTTACAAACACAACCAGTAACAATAACAAGGTCACAAAGTAACACAACAAACATATACACCACCAAAACACACAAAACACAAATGAAACAGTAAGAAAAATCAAAATAAATATTTTGAAACAATAACACTTTTCGTACCAACAGTCATATTGCATTGAGTAAGCAGGACACAGGTATGCATCGAACGTATACGAGGGACTGAGACTACATACGCGACCTACCCGCGCATGCGCTGTTATATGTTTCTTGTCAAATTGACATTCTGCGCAATCGATTGTGACGTACTTCGCATGGGCAAAGATAAAATAATCGTACTGTATTCACAAATAGCTTAAGTAAATACGTTAAGTAGTTGACATAGCAAAGGTGGTCAAAACTTTGGCTTATCATATTTTTCAGACCAGTAATTGGCAACTTAGAAACATTGTGTTGATAAGCTAAGGTAAGAGTACAAGAGTATTGTACTCTATTGATATATGGGCTCTAGCTTCTGCCAGCATGTTCCCTAGGGAACATACTCCTGGGATTTATAGCCTAAGTGTTATTCCAGACTATTATAACCTTCCTCTGTGCCTAATTTAATGAATACTTTCAGGCGTTTTGACCTGAAAGAGTAACAAACATCCATCCATCCAACCTCACAAATTTTCGCATTTATAATATTAGTAGGGTAGGATATGAGTAGGTAGGATTCTTTAGATAGGTCATGATGGCCAATATGCTAACAACTTGATGGCCAGGAGAGTAGAAGTGGCATAATAATATTGTGTTATTGGGTTACCATTGTATTGCAGTTTTTCTTTTTATGTTTGACCACTGATAAGATTTTTATTCTGTGTCCAACTTCTGATTGTCATTAAGCGCTTGTTGAAATCTGTTTCAGACACCTGAAAGCAGTTCGCATGCGCGTAGCAGTCAAACGGGAAGATTCCCTGAAGCGCGCGATGAGGCAACCGCCCACTCTAGACTTATGATTTTTCTATTAAATTGGGCATGCACGGCTTGACTTGTGCTGGAATCTGAGAAACAATAAATTTTTGTTGTTTGTGGACCTCACTTTTGCAAAGCCAGGAGTATTATGGTGGAATTTTTAAATCTCATTAACTATTGCATGTGTAAATCTATGCTGCATTATTTTGTTTTCGCTTGTGAGAAGCGAGGTCTACAGTCGATTTCCTCAGATGTCCAGTTCAGCCGTAAAGTTTGACTGTTTCTATAGTTATTTGTAATTAATATAATATAGTTGTTTAGTAATCCGAGTCTTTATTTATAAATCAAAAAAAGATAAATGTCTAGTGCCATCCTTGTCAGTAAAATAAATAGAGGAATAATCAGGTGAAATTGGGATTGATTGATTGGAAGTGTACTTGTTAAAGTATGGTAAGTAAGTTGCTTGTAGGCAGGTAAAAAGCGATTATTTATTAGGAAATATAGTATATATTAGGAAATATAGTATACACAGGTCACTTACTTCGAGGTTTTTTTCAAAAGCGCCTGATGAAAGTTATTGAGCAATCTTTTATTAAACATTTTTCTTATTTCTCGGATTTCGTAGGAACTTATATTATTGTGTGAATAGATGATTATTTAAACAGTCAAACAACATTTATACGAAATTAATGAACGTATAAATGTTTCGTATGCCCAATTTACTATTGGAATAATGGTATTCCAAAATCAAATTGTATTTTATTAGATTTAGGTAATCTTTAAGTGAACATAATTATACCTATATAATATTGTAAGCAAGCGTGTGTAGGCGCTGGTGTTATGATAATATTGCTATAATCTTAGTCAAAAGTCATGAAAGTTCTCATTGTAATAATCGAAATAAATAGCACTTCTAGATTGACTATTGTGTTTTATACTTTTTTACCCAGAAATCCCTACTTATCTATAATTCATTAACTGCACTATTTATATAATTAGCAAACCTCCTTTGATGCATTTTAGAACATTTTAAAGACTGCAATGAATTTAAAGAATTAAAAAGTGTTTTACTATGGTCTTTGGTGGCACCATAGTGGCATCGCCGTTGTCATAGCAACGCAAAAAGACAAATAAACAGTAAAGCATAGCAGTAAAGTCTCTTGGCCAGTCACATTGCTGTGAAATTGTAAAATTTCGACAGAGTTAAATAATTTAACTTTTAAAAATGTCTTACAGAGATTTGAGGAGTAAGTATTTTTGACGCTGTTACTATTATAAAGCTTTTGGTGCTGCTTTTCTGAAAATATGTTCATTTGCGAAGATTTTAGCGAAGCCATGCGAGTCCTGGGGTTTCCGAAGGCGATATCTCTGGAGAGCTTCAGGACGCCGAACTGGGAGCTGCTAGAGGAGTGTCTGCGCTGGCTGGCAGCGCGCGTGGAGCCCGACGCGGAGCTGGGCGGAGGGCGGCAGTCCGTGGAGCAGCGGGTGGCGCTCGTCACGCACGCTATAGCGCTGTTTGTGAGTGTTACCTTACTGGAGGAGTGGCTTTCCTTCTGTCTTCCGGCATTCTCACGCCTGAATAAATTTGGACGGCAAGCGTTTAGATGACGAAGGTGGCTTTCCTGCTGCCCTCAGCACTCTAGCCTCCTCAGCCAGCATGACACAGCAGTTACTGTATCCTCTTACAGCACTCCCGCGCTAACATCAAGCTGAACGGCAAGCGCGTGTACGGTGCTGACGGCTACGCGGTGCGCGAGATGATGAAGGTGGCTTCCTTGCTGCGATCAGCCCTCGAGACTCCGTCTACTGACGACAACCAGCATGAGAACACGCCCATGAACTATGACTTTAGCAGTCGGGTACGGAACGAGTTCAATTTTTCTTAATTCAGCAGCATTTGATATCCAGGACGGGCAAAAAGTCTTAGTGAGTTTATCGATTATGAATATGATTGCCCTGAGTTTGGAAGTTTTTTGTGTGGCACTCCCGTGCCTGGGAAAGCACGTTCAGCCATTGGTTCTGCACCGCGTTTGTCTCTGGTCGTCTTGGATCCATTCTAGTGGACTATGAGAGTCTAATGGAACCACCAGAAAAATAGCCTGAACTGATGAAGTAGTGTCCATAACGACAATGACACGTGCAATATACAACAGGATTTAACTGACTGTCATATTAATTATGGCATATCTACCATACATCAAGCATATGCTTACAGCTGGGTGAGATCAAGCAAGCTCGAGCTCTGGCGACAGACATCACAGCCCAGGGCGCCTTCCTCTACGACCTTTTGGCTAAAGAGCCAGAAAACAAGGTGAGTTTACTGCTTTTAAGAGTCGATGGTAAATTACTAGGGCCCAATAGGTCGTCACGCCAAAGACGGCGTCAGTGGGGGACATTAGTCACATCGAAAAAGCTATTTTTTAACCGACTTCCCAAAAAGGTGGAGGTTCTCAATTTGGATGTATTCTTTTGTGTTTGTTACCTCATGTCTCCGTCATTTATGAACAGATTTGAAATATTCTTGTTTTATCTGAAAGGATATAATATAAATGTACTTGTCGATTGGTCGCATTTTAATTTTTATCAAAATCGGTAAGGAATGTTGGTTTTGAAATCGAAATAGCTGGAATTTGTTTACTTGGATAATGATTTTTTGTCATCCAAGTAATCGAAATTGCGTTTTTTTCATTCCTGCGATGTTGCAGTGGTGTTGTTAGGTGTGGGGTACAACTAAAAAATAAAAAAAAACTTTTTACAAAAAATACAACCGACTTCCAAATAAAAAAAACAAAAACACCACAAAGACGGTGTCAAAATACGAAGCAATTACCAAAACCACCGACTTCGGCGGTTGTTTAATGACCTCTTCGTGCTAAAAGAGGAGCTACTTTGTTTCCTATCCCAGGAACAACGCGAGCAAGCGCTCTCCCGTCCTCTGGACATGTCGGCGATGGAAGCTTCCCTCCGTCGGGCTCTAGACACCGTCGCGGGCAAGGTGTCCTCCGGTCGAGAGCAGATCGACAACGTGGCCGCCAGTGAGGCTGCGCTCGACGCCAAGCTGGAGCGGAAGCGAGCCGAGCTCATGAGGGCGGAGAAGAGGCTGCACACTGTGCAGAAGATCAAGTTAGTCGAAGCTTTCTGTCACTCTGACAGCATCTTGGAATCTCGAAGGACGTTAAGATTTTCTCAAGTACGCTTCACTGATGATGTTTTATGTGCTTTGAATGATGCACATTGACCATTATTTCCAAAAATGCCTATGTAGAAACTCCATGGGGTTTGCAGACATTTAATGTTAAGTGGTTTCTAGGAATGATCTGTGGGGTCCTGGAGCAAAACAGTGCGATACGTCTGTGTCTGAGGCATATTAATTAAAGGCGAATTTCTCAATATTTCTAGACCAGCTTACCAGGGAGAGCTGACAGCGCTGGAGATAGAGATAGAACAGCTGTGGGACCAGTACGTGCTGCGCTACCGCTGCGTCGAGGCACTTAAGCACCAGCTTAGCGTGCTCGAGAGTGCTCAGGCTGAGGTGAGTCTCTGCAGTGTGCCACTCAGCTATGAACCATTTCATACTCCAATAAGGTTTTTAGCTGAGTTTTGGTTCTAAAGCCGATATCTAGAAACCCTACTAAGCAGTGTGGTTTCGCAAACTGTAATTTTTGTAACGGTCCCGGCGCAAAACCACTAACAGAAACGTTTTGAAATCAAGCCAAACCGCGTGCTCGGTGATGTGGCCAATAATGAGGATAGTGGTTGTTTACAGGCAGCCGAAGAACAGCAAGCTGCGATCATGCAGCTCATTCACAAGTACGAAGCAGAAGATGTTCTGGGCAAACTCAGCGACTCTGGTGAGTCCTCTGCAGGTGATAGTTTTATAAGCTAATCATCCTTCTGCCCGGTTGTCTCTTCTACAATGGCAAAAATGATGAGCTTACCAAGTTTGTTCGAAAGCTCTTAATTTCTTGGGAAGTAATATCTGGTCAAGCTGTTTCCCGAAGTGTTGAGGCAATTTCTGAACTGAACAAGTAAAGAGAGCAAGGGGTCCAATTAAGTGGATAAGACGGAATACTTTATTTATTTTGTAGATGACATGGACTCGAGCGATGATGGCAAGGACCTGAGCGAGGTGAAGCAGCCGAGACCGGCCACCAGACCCAAGACACGGCTGAGGATTAAAACTGCAGGTAACCTTCTGACCCTATTGACACCAACATTCTTTAGCAATCAAAGGATAGAGGTACATGTTTGAAGATTTCATATTTCATCTGATCTCTAGGTTTGATCTCCAAAACAAAACCCTAATCAACTCGCCCTTGAATGAACGATATGCCTGGCAATTACTTGCTGCACCACTTTCAAGTAAATTCATACGAGTTAGTTCTTTAGAGTTCATTCTTTCAAGTTGATTCTTTCCAGTTCATTCTACCGAGTTCATTCTTCCGTATTAATTCTTCTAAGTACTTTCTTCCGTATTCATTCTTCTGAGTACTTTCTTCCGTATTAATTCTTCTGAGTACTTTCTTCCGTATTAATTCTTCTGAGTACTTTCTTCTGAATTAATTCTTCCGAGTACATTCATTTGAATTAATTCTTCCGAGTACTTTCTTCCGAATACATTCTTTCGAATACATTCTTCCGAATACATTCTTCGGAATACATTCCTCCGAATACATTCTTCCGAATACATTCTTCCGAATACATTCTTCCGAATACATTCTTCCGAATACATTCTTCCGAATACATTCTTCCGAATTAATTCTTTCAAGTACCTACATTCTTCCGAGTTTAGCTTCCGAGTTAATTCTACCAAGTAAATTCCACATTATTATACGCCACAAACGTTTTTCCAAAACTTTTTTCGTCCATGGTAACAAATAAATGTAAAATTTAACGATTAAAAGTCTCTGTTTTCTCTTCAACCACATCCTTGTAGGCACAGCAGCAGCGGAAGCTCGTCGCGCATTCGGCAGCATGGCGGCGCGGGACTCGCTGGACGAGATCCGCGACGAGGACGACTCGCGCTCCGACTCCGACTTCTCCGACAGGCAGGGCTTCGGGGACCTGTCCGTCTCCAGTAAGTCTTCATGGGTACCTATTGATGGACCCTGGCTCCGGGCAGTGGCCACAGCTAATGAACCCGTGACCACAGTACGGTCTAGACTGGAACTTCCATCGAATAGTTCCCCCCTGGCTTTCAATATTACGTACTGAAAGAAAATGTTTACAAAAATATTAGACAAGCGGAATGTAGTAAAAGAGACCTACCCGAGGCGAAGTACTTCGAGCTCCGTCGCGTTTGGCATTATATCAGTCTTCTTTAGTTTTGGGCAAAAGAAAACCTATCCTATTCGAGGCGGGGTTTTGAAGATGTACCCCCCTGAAATTAGTCTGTAATAGTCCTGCCGGCGCCCGTGCACACCAGTGCGAGTACAACTGGCGATACAACTGGTCTTGGCTCATGGAGAGCCATGATAAGTCATGGCTCTTATAAGATCAGGAGTTTTAACTGGACATGCATTATTTTCGACTGCGAATTGATCTTATTTAGCTTTGTATCTAATAATATGCGTGCTTGTAAACAAGAACCGAGAATTAGACTATCGAAAGACGTATTCCATATACTGTTGTTTTCTGTATTCTTTTTAAAACGATGGACCCTGATCAGTAAAATGTTCGAAGTTCCTGTTCCATAAGTTTGTAGCCACTGCAGGAGCCAGGGTAAGGAAGCATGAAGCCAGTTCATCAGCATCAGCTTCAGCATGAGCATTGATTGCATCTAAACTGTTTGAACGCAGGGAAGGGACCCGCCCCCAGCTCCGACGTCCGCCTGATGTCTGCTGCCACTTCGTTCGGTTTGTCATGCATTGCTTATATTCATATTGCTAATTCATTTATATATTATTAATATAATAACGTTTGGTATTAATTTAGGGGTGGAATAGTAAGTACAGTACCATTTTCTTAATTCCTCTCGGCAAACTTCGTGTTTCGTTAATTGTCGGATTTGTATCAGCCGTTCGATTCTGTCGACATCTCACCGTGATCACTTAGGTGGAGTGAACGACAAGTGAACTATCATGCCATCATGGCGTAGTGAACGATAAGTGAGCTGTCAAATTTGTATGATTTGACAGCTCACTTATCGTTCACTTCGCCTAAGTGTTCACACATGTTTACAGAATCGCACTGCAATTGACCTTTGCACTTGTGCAGAGTGGACGCTTTCAATCGATTTGGAAGTATATAGATTTGGTAATACTTTTTCAACTCCATGTAATTTTTTTAACCGACTTCCCAAAAAGGAGGAAGTTCTCAATTCGGCCGGTATGTTTTTTTTCTCTATGTATGTACATCGATTACGCCGATTTTGTTCGACGCGAAATAGCTGCCAGGTGGTCCCATAAAAATTTATTTCAGTTTAGTTGAGTAGTTTTTATTTTATAAGCATTATTGTTATTTGGACGATGTAATTTTGACGATACTTTGTATATTAGTATGTCGATAACTTTAACATTTCTAATCCAATTTGCGTAATTCTTTGTTCGTTAGGGTACAGTATTTCGTATGTGCTACCTACAGATACTTCAAACGTATCTGTAGGTAGCACATACGAAAGAATAGTTTTTTAGTAATATTATAGGTAGTTTCGCATTAAATCCTTATTGAGTTATTTTTTGCTTTTTAGTTTTTTTAATTCATAATACTTATATGCACTTACTTCGTGGGGTTTTTGAAGTCGGTTTTTTTAAACGCAGTTTTTTATTTATTTTAATGGTAGGAAAACTCGGCTCACCCTTTAGGAGATTAAAGGCATTATGTTATGTGGAAAGTATGTTGCCAGTGACAGGAAAGTGTCCCATGGTATGAATATGTGACTCGAATTACGAAGTAACGAAGGTGAAGTGATGCGAATAAAAGATGGAAATTATTTTTTAAAAAATGTCCGTGCTTGTCCATTTTCTAAACTTTAAGGAATAACCAAAAATACAACGAAAAGACTCGTTCCCGATTTTGAAGAAAACTAAAACAACATCATTGGATTTCTTGATAAAAACAATATTTCTCGTGGTAATGATGAAAAAATAAAAATAGTTTTATTATATTAGTTTGCCATTTATGTCACTTTATTACAGTCCTAATTCTTAATTCTTTTTCTCTAAATTCACAGGTTCTATTCCAATGACGCATTAAAATTTTTAGTTTTCATCAAAATCGGGCCCTAGTCTCCTCGTTGTAATTTTATTGAATGGTGTAATTATACAGTGTGATTTTTTTCCCAATATCAACAGATTCAATTCCAATGATGCAGTTTTAGTTTATTATTTTCTTCCTGTTATCCTGAACTTGCTTAGAAGTTCCATCACTAAACAACAACCGACTCCTGAGGTTTAGTTTAAGACTTGACTACGAAGATGGTTGAACTCTGTTAATTGTGGAGCAGGTGGGGGAGACGTGCCATCTCGCTGGTCCCGAGCGCGGCCGCGGCCCACCACGCGCACGCTCGCCACCGCGGATGATGACGAGTTCGCTGATCTTATTGAAGGTCAGTTGTCAAACTTATAATTTAACTGTATTAGCTGTGGAGATGGAGTAACGGCATTTGTAAGTTTGGGGTTTTGCTTTTGCTCCAATCTGACAAAATTGGAGTCACCGCAGACCTGGAACGCAGAGGGCATTAGGAGAAACTAGCTATCAGCGGGAGGAGACATTTGATGATTTCTCATAAGTTGGAATTTGGTGCAGTGCTTACCGCCCCAACTTACAAGTAACAATTTCATGTCACTTATTTCATCACCAAAGCTCACGGTGAAGGCAACAGGCAAGTCGTAGAACTAAAAATCTTGAAGACACGTGAGAAGTTAGATCACTGTGATGGAATACAGCTTACATCCTCTAACAGAAGGTAGGCCAGTTCCCAGCAATGGGAACATTATTGGCAGCTGGATTTTGCTTATGCTGAGTTGGAAGTTTTACCATGAGTCAGGCGAGGCTTGTGAAAGGTTGCTTGATTACTACTTTCTGCTTAACTATTACATTTCAAGTGTTTGTAGCACCCACCATCGCCCGACTTCCTGAACCTCAAGAACACCGGCCACCTCTGTGTGACCAGAGCCCTATATGTAAAAGCGCTCAATCGTTCAAACTGCTGCAAATAAGACTTGGCGGAAGTGGGGTTTTGCTGATTCACTAGTGGATCACACACACAAAATATGAGTGTGGTGATCCCGTCTAAAATATGGCCCTCTTGTTGGAGCGCCTTAAGTGACTTTAAATCTGCACTATTGAGGATCTAAAATGCCAGTGATGCCGTTATAAATATGGCCACCTACGGGCGCAATCTGCTTAACTCGAGAAGATGGGTTTGTAAAGACAAAATAGGTAAAAATCCATATAGAACCGTCATTGCCCCCAGGAGTGGAGAGCGGCGAGGCGGGCGACTCGTTGGGCAGCTCGTCGGAGAGCGAGCTGCGCGTGACGAGCGCGCGACCCAGCGCCGCGCCCGGCCGCGTCTCCGCGCTCAGCGACAACGAGTTCTGAGCCTTAGCGCTGTGGAGTACGGTGCACTTTTCTTTGTAGATGTTTAGACTTTTGGTAAGCTTTCGGTTGTGGCGTAATAAACATTTTGAAATTGATATATTATGATGAGCTTATTTTATTACTGCTATGGTAGAAATCAGATACTGACCTTAGATACTAGAATGTTTAGGTAGTTAAATATAGGTAAACAATCTTGATGTGTCCTTATAATAAGAAACTCAGTTTTAAAATAAAATACAACCGAAAACCAATGTAAATACAATAATACCGATTAGATACTAAATCAATTGAACTGTTAGTTTTAGCTGTAGTTTATTTGTTAAATATGTGTTTGTGTAAAAAGTGACTTTTTGAAAGTCACATTTTGATGTGACTTTTTGAAAGTCACATTTTGATGTGACTTTTTAAAAGTCAAAGTTATTTAATTTTAATTTTTCCGTTTTTGTTACATTTCCCATGTGAGTACTATGGATTTTTGTCATCCGAAATAAATAATTTCAATCATTTATTTCAGATAAAATAAATCCATATAATGTTAGCAGATGTATGACTGTGTGTGATGTGTGTGTGTGTGTGTGTTTTATTTTACAATCTTACGGCGTTTATCATTTTCCGGTGACATATAAAATTTCTGACTGAGTGACAGACAGACAACGCACAGCCGAAACTACTGGTTGGAGAAAGCTGAATTTTTGGAGTGTAGGGGTGAGAGGAGAAATTCCTACGAGAACGGGGAAAAACGACAAAAGCTAGTTGGAAATAAAACAGCATTATTTTATAAAAAGTAATTTATTTATTCGTCTCGTCATCCAAGCAGTATCTATCCACAATAAATAACCTTTGCTAGCCGTACACCATAGACTGCAGCCACAATACATCTTTGGGTCTAAAAAGGCCACTTTAGCTGAATCATATTTGGATCATACAACAATTTGACAAAATTCATCTCATCTTTATTACCAAAGCATTAGGTTCAAGACTGATTGGGAAAATTTGACAGTGACGGCCGACGGGTAGCTTGATATGCTTTCTGGTTCTGCTAAAGTGGGCTTTTTAGACCCGCTGCCAACCGTAAACTCTAGCTTAAAGTATATGATACAACTCTAAGGAGTATAGCTCTATTTACAATATATTTTACAGTCTCTAAGTATTTGTTTACGTAGATAATTAATTGTTAAAAAAGTATAAATTCTTATCTAGAAAAGTATTTGTAATAATCTCTAAGGATTCTTATAGCTAGTTTACGTATAGTTTGGAATACCGGATAGACTGACACACTAGATTTAGGACGAGGCAATATATATTTTTTGTTAGACCAAAAGCCTACTTAAAGTATGCTGTAGGGAAACTCAAATCGTGCCAGCCGAGTGTGTCAGCAATTAAAAAAAAACAAAAATAGAAATAAAAATTATGAAAACAGGAAAGAGAAAAACTGACATTAGTAAAGATAGCTCTTTTAAAAAGTAGTTGAAAGATAATATTATAACACTACATTAGAATAGAAAATACAAAAATACTTTAATTTTAGCATAAATTAGAAGTTGTTTGTTCTGATTTTTAAATCAATTGAATTCAAACAAAATTGAGCAACAATTTGGATGTTAATATTTACACCAATCGTAGGTTGACAATTTGGCACCGTTTAGGTACATAGGACTTTCATTTTTATATATACAAAAGTACACTTGACATTAATTAATATCTAAGAATATACTTAAACTAAACATTAGGTATTTGTGAAGTATTTTCCATGAAAATCTTTAGTTTTGCGACTATTAGAAAAAAAAGCTATCTCCAAAGGAAATAGCTGCATCAAATAATATATTTTTCTACAATAGATACATTAAAACTATCTTCACAAATAAGACATCATAAAACTAGATAAATAAGACTTAAAATAGAATATAACACAGATATTTGACGATACGTACAAGTTTACAATTTGTTATTAGTTATGTTAGTTAAAGTAAAGGGAACTAACGAAGTAATAATGAAACAAAACTTACATTTAGACAAAGACTGGCCAATTTCTTGCCGAAACCATGATTCCAAATGAATAAATGATCTGCATGACGTAAATGTAATGAATGAAAGTGAATCACAAAATACTAACGGAAATCGAAGTAAACAATAAGAATTATGACAATGATGTCTAACCTAAGCAGTGATTCGAGTACCGCAAACATCACCATGTCATCTAAATAGCAAAACTAAACATTGCAATAAAAGGCAATTACACCTACCATGTTTGTCAGTAAACGAATACTGGAAACATTTAGTACAATTCCTTGCTAATAAATTGCAAAATATTTTGTTCCCTTTGATCAGTTGACCTGGTTATTACGTAATTATGCCATCAATCGGTACCTGACAGTAAGCGTAGGGCAAGTCGAATGAAATGACGACATAATAAACGATTTCTAAGAATTAGTGAAACATCATAGATCCATAATTCGTGTTCTGATTAATGTTTTACTTAAGTTATTGGACATATTTACAATTTATCATAACGTATTGCGACCTTATAAAGCTATATTGTTAAGTTTGGTATGATATGCTTAGACAGTTAGTTTACTAAAACGAAGAGTATTTACTGACTAAAGTTACTAATCATTCGTATTCATTTACATGTTCGTATAAATTACTTGACGCTATTTTATGAACCGCTTAACCAATAATTGATAGTTTAGATCTCGATTGTTATATCGATGTAGGATAAAAAATTAATTTTGACTTAAAATGTGTCATACATTTTCTTGGGTGTGAAATGTATGAAAGCGCCACAGTGGGGATTAGGACAGCTCCTGGTGCGAGTGGCTGGTGTCACTGGTGGCAGACGTGCTCGCTAAGGAGTCGTGTTGCTCGGCTGCGTGGCGACTCTCGTCGCATACTGCGATGAACTGCTCTGCGTAAGCCCTGGAATATATACAATTTATTTTATACTCATTGACTAACTGTTTTTTGCCAAGGATTATTATTGTTAATATCTGAACTTGTTTAGGAGAGTACTCGTTGCTCTTGAGCACTATTGTGATTTCTGTACGCCAAGCAGCGAAGCTGACTGCTGTATTCCATCATGGGGTTCAGGGTATGGGTGTACTATTTCGGTGTATTTTCTATTCACTTCTTAGGAGGGTGTCATTACATTCATATAATGTAGGTTACCTATCCAGGCCGGTGTAGGTCCTCTTGAGGTCCGCATCGGTGATGTGGTCGCGATCAGCTCGCCGCTTGCGGTGGATCCTCTCCAGAGACCTCGCCAGTTGCGAGTTTCGCTCGCGCCCCTCGCGACGACGCCGCTCTGTGGTCGCGCGCGGCGATCGACGACGGCGCACGCGCTGAAAAGTGACACATTTGTGTTACAGTTTGAAACCAAAGAACAACAACAAATAGGATAGACGGACTAGAGTGAAAAAACTGCTGATTTTCAGCCTAGTTTGAATAAATGACTTTCGTTTTTTATTTTGATGGTGTATAATTTGTACTCCTTTCGTTATGACGACGAAGTGGTCAATAAATTCACGCTCAGGTTCAAAAGTAAACAGCACACTTACAGCGTCATGCACGGGGTAGTACACGGGTCCGGGCGCGTAGGACGCCGGCGGCAGAGGTAGCGTCGCGTACCGCGGTGGCATCACCATGCACGCGGCGGGCATGCGGCCCAGCTGGAACAATGTGAGAGAGAGGATTGATATGATGATAAGAATAGTAACGATATCAAAAACTTCGTAATTTAATATTGTGCGAGACCTCGTTTTAGGAACTAACTTGAGTTAAGTTTTTGGCGCAATTGGGCCTTATACTCGTAACATTATAGAAACGCAAGACCCATTTCTAACCGTACAGTTAGCTATCATTCAACAACACAGATCGAAATTACAAATAAGGAACAAAATAATAAGTATTGAGCTGAATAGTCAGCACGCAGAGGTCAGCAACTCTCCGGTCAGCACACAACGTTCGCAGAGCACACAATACGTTCCTCAGTTAAAGAGAAATGCTTGCGATTGTGTGCGACCATACAAACATGGTGAATAGGGCTCACGGGCGAAAGAAGATTAAGCTTGACCTTAAATTGTTAACTTATTGAGTTGTACGTCGAATGTAGGTATGTGAAGGTATACTAATTGCGTACTAAAAATACATTAAAACCATATTCCATTAATTCTCTGCTACGGAGCAGATATTATGAATACCGTACCGGAGTCATGCTAGGGCTGTATGTCTGGAACTTCTAAATTGAATCGACATTTAAAGTGTCGACATCGACGTACCTAGTAGTTATTTATTTCGTTTGCCAAATATGCTCAGATAAGTTCACTTATTTTTCTTGATGCCTAGTTCTTCCCACTTTATAGGGGATAAGCGCTTCCAACATTCGTAGGAGTTATAAACAAAACCATGAATGGAAGGGTAAATTGTCTTTGGGAACTTAGACTCCATAATCCTTATCCATCTGAAATCTTCAAGGTGCGAACTAAAACGTAATCTCAAGTACATCAACCCTACATTAACGGCTTGAATCTAAAACAATAGTCCATAATATGTGTGCCAGCGAGCTTCCTAAACCACTGACACACAGACGACTCTGAATAATTCACGTCGCGTCTGCTGGAAGCAAGCAGATCCTATTGTTCCACATTCACTTCTCACGTGAGGGTCTATATCCTCACACGTCGTCGGAGGAAAACCCCGCGGTCTATTTACATAAAGTTTGTCCTATGAGATTCTATCCACACGCAAACTAATGATCATTTAGCACGATATGTCATGTCTTCGGGAAATTAGTTAGTAGATATATTTATTAGGTACACATTCATGAAGATGAAGTTCTCGGCCTTTCAATTTATTTGTTACTTGTTCTATACTCTTTATCTATTTGAGGTTTTCGTGATGGAATAGATTGTGTTTTAGTGTTGCAAAGTGTTACACAAACACATCCTTGGCTTGCTAACTAAACATTGGAATGCAACGTTTTGCAAAGAATGCGCGTTCGAAATAAATAATTTCAATTTCAATCATTTATTTCAGATAAAATAAATCCATATAATGTTAGCAGATGTATGACTGTGTGTGATGTGTGTGTGTGTGTGTGTGTGTGTGTGTTTTATTTTACAATCTTACGGCGTTTATCATTTTCCGGTGACATATAAAATTTCTGACTGAGTGACTGACAGACAACGCACAGCCGAAACTACTGGTTGTAGAAATCTGAATTTTTGGAGTGTAGGGGTGAGAGGAGAAATTCCTACGAGAACGAGGAAAAACGACAAAAGCTAGTTGGAAATAAAACAGCATTATTTTATAAAAAGTAATTTATTTATTCGTCTCGTCATCCAAGCAGTATCTATCCACAATAAATTAACCTTTGCAAGCCGTACACCATAGACTGCAGCCACAATACATCTTTGAGTCTAAAAAGGCTACTTTAGCTGAATCATATTTGGATCATACAACGATTTGTCAAAATTCATTTTCATCTTTATCACCTAAGCATTAGGTTCAAGACTGATTGGGAAAATTTGACAGTGACGGGTAGCTTGATGTGCTTTCTGGTTCTGCTAAAGTGGGCTTTTTAGACCCGCTGCCAACCGTAAACTCTAGCTTAAAGTATATGATACAACTCTAAGGAGTATAGCTCTATTTACAATATATTTTACAGTCTCTAAGTATTTCTTTACGTAGATAATTAATTGTTAAAAAAGTATAAATTCTTATCTAGAAAAGTATTTGTAATAATCTCTAAGGATTCTTATAGCTAGTTTACGTATAGTTTGGAATACCGGAGAGACTGACACACTAGATTTAGGACGAGGCAATATATATTTTTTGTTAGACCAAAAGCCTACTTAAAGTATGCTGTAGGGAAACTCAAATCGTGCCTGCCGAGTGTGTCAGCAATTAAAAAAAAAACAAAAATAGAAATAAAAATTATGAAAACAGGAAAGAGAAAAACTGACATTAGTAAAGATAGCTCTTTTAAAAAGTAGTTGAAAGATAATATTATAACACTACATTAGAATAGAAAATACAAAAATACTTTAATTTTAGCATAAATTAGAAGTTGTTTGTTCTGATTTTTAAATCAATTGAATTTAAACAAAATTGAGCAACAATTTGGATGTTAATATTTACACCAATCGAAGGTTGACAATTTGGCACCGTTTAGGTACATAGGACTTTCATTTTTATATATACAAAAGTACACTTGACATTAATTAATATCTAAGAATATACTTAAACTAAACATTAGGTATTTGTGAAGTATTTTCCATGAAAATCTTTAGTTTTGCGACTATTAGAAAAAAAAAGCTATCTCCAAAGGAAATAGCTGCATCAAATAATATATTTTTCTACAATTGATACATTAAAAATATCTTCACAAATAAGACATCATAAAACTAGATAAATAAGACTTAAAATAGAATATAACACAGATATTTGACGATACGTACAAGTTTACAATTTGTTATTAGTTATGTTAGTTAAAGTAAAGGGAACTAACGAAGTAATAATGAAACAAAACTTACATTTAGACAAAGACTGGCCAATTTCTTGCCGAAACCATGATTCCAAATGAATAAATGATCTGCATGACGTAAATGTAATGAATGAAAGTGAATCACAAAATACTAACGGAAATCGAAGTAAACAATAAGAATTATGACAATGATGTCTAACCTAAGCAGTGATTCGAGTACCGCAAACATCACCATGTCATCTAAATAGCAAAACTAAACATTGCAATAAAAGGCAATTACACCTACCATGTTTGTCAGTAAACGAATACTGGAAACATTTAGTACAATTCCTTGCTAATAAATTGCAAAATATTTTGTTCCCTTTGATCAGTTGACCTGGTTATTACGTAATTATGCCATCAATCGGTACCTGACAGTAAGCGTAGGGCAAGTCGAATGAAATGACGACATATAAACGATTTCTAAGAATGAGTGAAACATCATAGATCCATAATTCGTGTTCTGATTAATGTTTTACTTAAGTTATTGGACATATTTACAATTTATCATAACGTATTGCGACCTTATAAAGCTATATTGTTAAGTTTGGTATGATATGCTTAGACAGTTAGTTTACTAAAACGAGGAGTATTTACTGACTAAAGTTACTAATCATTCGTATTCATTTACATGTTCGTATAAATTACTTGACGCTATTTTATGAACCGCTTAACCAATAATTGATAGTTTAGATCTCGATTCTTATATCGATGTAGGATAAAAATTTAATTTTGACTTAAAATGTGTCATACATTTTCTTGGGTGTGAAATGTATGAAAGCGCCACAGTGGGGATTAGGACAGCTCCTGGTGCGAGTGGCTGGTGTCACTGGTGGCAGACGTGCTCGCTAAGGAGTCGTGTTGCTCGGCTGCGTGGCGACTCTCGTCGCATACTGCGATGAACTGCTCTGCGTAAGCCCTGGAATATATACAATTTATTTTATACTCATTGACTAACTGTTTTTTGCCAAGGATTATTATTGTTAATATCTGAACTTGTTTAGGAGAGTACTCGTTGCTCTTGAGCACTATTGTGATTTCTGTACGCCAAGCAGCGAAGCTGACTGCTGTATTCCATCATGGGGTTCAGGGTATGGGTGTACTATTTCGGTGTATTTTCTATTCACTTCTTAGGAGGGTGTCATTACATTCATATAATGTAGGTTACCTATCCAGGCCGGTGTAGGTCCTCTTGAGGTCCGCATCGGTGATGTGGTCGCGATCAGCTCGCCGCTTGCGGTGGATCCTCTCCAGAGACCTCGCCAGTTGCGAGTTTCGCTCGCGCCCCTCGCGACGACGCCGCTCTGTGGTCGCGCGCGGCGATCGACGACGGCGCACGCGCTGAAAAGTGACACATTTGTGTTACAGTTTGAAAACAAAGAACAACAACAAATAGGATAGACGGACAAGAGTGAAAAAACTGCTGATTTTCAGCCTAGTTTGAATAAATGACTTTCGTTTTTTATTTGGATGGTGTATAATTTGTACTCCTTTCGTTATGACGACGAAGGTCAACGGTCAATAAAGTCACGCTCAGGTTCAAAAGTAAACAGCACACTTACAGCGTCATGCACGGGGTAGTACACGGGTCCGGGCGCGTAGGACGCCGGCGGCAGAGGTAGCGTCGCGTACCGCGGTGGCATCACCATGCACGCGGCGGGCATGCGGCCCAGCTGGAACAATGAGAGAGAGAGGATTGATATGATGATAAGAATAGTAACGATATCAAAAAGTTCGTAATTTAATATTGTGCGAGACCTCGTTTTAGGAACTAACTTGAGTTAAGTTTTTGGCGCAATTGGGCCTTATACTCGTAACATTATAGAAACGCAAGACCCATTTCTAACCGTACAGTTAGCTATCATTCAACAACACAGATCGAAATTACAAATAAGGAACAAAATAATAAGTATTGAGCTGAATAGTCAGCACGCAGAGGTCAGCAACTCTCCGGTCAGCACACAACGTTCGCAGAGCACACAATACGTTCCTCAGTTAAAGAGAAATGCTTGCGATTGTGTGCGACCATACAAACATGGTGAATAGGGCTCACGGGCGAAAGAAGATTAAGCTTGACCTTAAATTGTTAACTTATTGAGTTGTACGTCGAATGTAGGTATGTGAAGGTATACTAATTGCGTACTAAAAATACATTAAAACCATATTCCATTAATTCTCTGCTACGGAGCAGATATTATGAATACCGTACCGGAGTCATGCTAGGGCTGTATGTCTGGAACTTCTAAATTGAATCGACATTTAAAGTGTCGACATCGACGTACCTAGTAGTTATTTATTTCGTTTGCCAAATATGCTCAGATAAGTTCACTTATTTTTCTTGATGCCTAGTTCTTCCCACTTTATAGGGGATAAGCGCTTCCAACATTCGTAGGAGTTATAAACAAAACCATGAATGGAAGGGTAAATTGTCTTTGGGAACTTAGACTCCATAATCCTTATCCATCTGAAATCTTCAAGGTGCGAACTAAAACGTAATCTCAAGTACATCAACCCTACATTAACGGCTTGAATCTAAAACAATAGTCCATAATATGTGTGCCAGCGAGCTTCCTAAACCACTGACACACAGACGACTCTGAATAATTCACGTCGCGTCTGCTGGAAGCAAGCAGATCCTATTGTTCCACATTCACTTCTCACGTGAGGGTCTATATCCTCACACGTCGTCGGAGGAAAACCCCGCGGTCTATTTACATAAAGTTTGTCCTATGAGATTCTATCCACACGCAAACTAATGATCATTTAGCACGATATGTCATGTCTTCGGGAAATTAGTTAGTAGATATATTTATTAGGTACACATTCATGAAGATGAAGTTCTCGGCCTTTCAATTTATTTGTTACTTGTTCTATACTCTTTATCTATTTGAGGTTTTCGTGATGGAATAGATTGTGTTTTAGTGTTGCAAAGTGTTACACAAACACATCCTTGGCTTGCTAACTAAACATTGGAATGCAACGTTTTGCAAAGAATGCGCGTTCGACCTGGACGGATAACGAATAAGCAATTTCTAGGTAAACTATAAGTAAAGTGCTTGAGTGTGTCTTATATTCAAACGGTTAACTACTTTCGAAAATAAAATACCCTTTTTCTGGGCCAGTTGGGTAAAAATACGCTATTCATGTAGGCAGTTAGTATCTACTATAATTACTCTGCATGATTGAAAAACACTTCTACATACACAACTTAGGTACAGCTACCACATCATGAATTTCTAAAAACTTTCAGCTAAAGCTAACATATAGGACATGCTTTAAAATTGTTAATGAATTTATTAATTTTATGTTGTATTAATTTTATACTTTTTGCTGTGCCCTACAGGGTCCGTAATTGTTTCCTAGCTTTAAGCCCATTATAAGATCTTCACACATTACATTATGGAATGCAAATAAAGAATATGAATATGAATATGAATATGAACATTGTTATGGCAGCATCATCATGGATGAGGTAAGGCCAATGTATATCTTTCCCATTATCACTTATTAGGTTGACATACAGCTTTCCCAAAAACCAGCTGGTTACGCTAAGTTTCACATAAATAGATGAATGTCCGCGCCATATTGTAGATGTGAATGTAGTCATAAAAGTCAAGATAAACCAAGAATATCTACATCTCCATAACAGCATCAAGTACGCTTCGTAAGTACCCATTACTGGTGTTGCGGCATTAATTCCTCGTTGGACAGATACTTATCGCCGAGATAATATTTTTTCTAACAGCCGCGGCGCGGGAGTGGAATGCAGGCGGCCTCAGCTGTTGCCGTCGTAAAAATATGGATCGCTTTTACCTGCAGTGTGGTTCTTGTGCTTTATGTTTGACAACTCTATTTTTCTCTTACGATTTATGTTATATGGGTTTCAAAGTTTCTTCACAACAAGTTTTTCAGTGTTGTCGGTACGTTATGATAGGTTTTTTGTTTCCGATCTGATAATAGCAAAAATAGTAAAAAGTAAGTTATCAGCATTGTCATTCACAGAGATATTACCGATAACATGTCTTTGTTTACTTGTGCCAACTTGCCTAGCTCATCCAGGTTCTACCCGCGTTAACAGCAAAAAGTAATTGGGTTTTAGGAATTTCCGAGCTTTTTAATAGTTCTCTTTAGTGTTCAAGCTTCAATTCAAACCACCTAAAAAAAACTGTGTTTTCGAATGCTTACAACCCGTATCTCGTCCTTAGAGTGAACAGGCTCCTTCTGGGTAAGCTCGCTCCATCGTATTTATCTCTGTCATCTCTGACCAAGACTAGAGTCAAGAGCAAGCCATCTCAAATAAAAAAACCTACATCATTTTACATGGTACCTCAAATACATATCTTCAACCTTCACATTTCCATCAACCGCAGTATCTTCAACTATCTTCGCGAATTATGAAATACTTTTTACAACCGCCATGTTTGTGTCTAAGATTATAGGAGTCCTTTGATAATAAGGCCTGTTCGAGCAAATTGCGATTGAGAAATATTGTAATTTGTTGATTCGAGAAGGTTATGGAGGTCATTTGATAAATCGGCACTATGGCCTTTGGCATAAATATTAAGTGCAATTTCGAACAGCTTAAAAAATTAGCACATGGGAGGCCTATTTTGAATTTAGAACTATAAAAGCTGTCGGTTAGGTGGCTGCACCGGCTTGAATGTTGGAAATTATCCCAAGGGTAGGTACATCAAATCTTGGGATTTGAAGTAGCCTATGTGCTATTCCAGACTGTAATCTATTTCTGTGCCAAATTTCAGCCGTTTTTTCGTGATTGAGTAACAAACATCCATCCAAACTTTAGCATTTTTATGTAAGATTTAAAAAAATCATTCATAAAAAAGACGTGAGTACATAATTGTTTGTTTGTTCCATGTTTCAGCTCATACATGATACTTTTTACTACGTGTGATGGCATTTTCTCCTATCTCTAAACATATATCGATAAACGTAGCTTAGGTGTGCTTTTTATGCCATCCATCTCGTTGATATCCCCTCTACAACATTCAAGGATAGTGTGAGATGTCTTCTATTATATGCAACCAGGCATTAATTATAGCATTATCTAGATACAGGTTTCAGAACTACATGGTATGGGCTCCCACGAAGCAAAACCAATCATCCTTGATACATTTCCAGACATGCCACTGAGACCAGATCATTATGAATGATTTACATAAACGTTTCGTGACAATGCATAATATCGAAGTGTACGAGTGGTTACAATTAACTATGCAGTCAATGTATTTATGACTAGATCACATTTCCTGAACTCTGATTGAATGATCGACATTCCTTTGTAACGACAGCGGATTGATTTATTGCTGTTTGTTGTCTTCTTTGGTTTTTAGATTTGGTGATCTAATTTTTTTTTTGAGTCTTCTTTGTATATTCTCAGAGTTCTCTCAGCAAGTCTAATATGGTGGTGGTTTTTTGTATATTTTAATTTTGTGTATTTTTATCTATGGGCCTCAGTTGTCTGATAATAAAATGATTATGATTATTATGATATGAATAACCATGTCAGCCTCCCGTTTACAGAAGCGATAGGACAGGTTGTAACGTAATTTTTGCAGGCCTTGACCGAATTTTAACACGCTCCCTATTATATTCCTTACGGAATGAACAATGATTTAACGGCTAAAACCTGTTAATTCTAATTTCTAGATAATTATGGAAAGCTCTTCGTCCTCTGAGAGACCTTGCGACAAGTGCGCTCGCGCCGCCAGCCAAACCGGTCCATTGTGCGGCGTGATCATATTATAATCTGCGCGGGCGGCGACTGTTGTACCATTGTTTGTTTTCATCCAGTACGGGATTAGATGCTCTGTTGGAGAATGTTTAGGTGATGAATTTAAGAAAAGAGAGAAATAAATAGAGTTTCACATTCCATGATTAAACAAAAAAGAATAACTGCTTCCGCTTTGGGCGGAGCGGAAGGGAGTGTCAGAAACTCTTAACTCTTAATGACTAAAACCCACCGGTGTCCCTCCAAATGCTCTTCCGCTCTCTTTCGCTCCAGGGCCGTGGTAACTCTTTCAAACAAATTCCGCATCCATGGCAGGCACTAGCCTTAGCCTTAGGGGAGATTTTGTAATTGACGGTGGCTACAGTGACTTAGTTCTGTGTATCTTCCAACATAACTTCATTTGTCTGTCCACCGTTAAAGCTAACGTTTTTCGCTGCTTATTAATTAAGTAGGCCTGAGGGCCTATCCTACAAATGAAACAACTTTCGCATTCGCATGTCAATCGCAAACTGTCAAAAAAGCCTTCCTTTTCATTAATTTTTGACAGATTGCGATTGAGATGCGAATGCGATGCGATTGTGAAAACTTGTAGAATTGGCACACTGATTATAATATTAATTTTAGTGATAGCAAGATATTTTGGATGTCAAATGTCAACACCATAAACCCACTGAGATGTCTCCACTTCGAATATTTAAGATATAAACGTGAAAACAGACATCTTTAAAGAACAAACGAGTCTCATAAATATTTCATCAACACACTTAAATTTGTTGTCTCCGACTTTCTTTTCACTTTTAACGTGAGGCCAAACTTTGGCGGCATCCATGTGAAAAGTGAAGGCACAAGGTCAGAGTGATGCTCTCGTGAATATAATATAATGGGTAGCGGAGCGCTGTCCCACGTTCACAGAATAGCAATTAGCGATGCGTTTGTGACATTGTTTTGTGAGGAATTTGTATATTTTTGAAGCGTGTGGCTTACTTCTGTTAGTAAACGAAAGCTTTGAAAAAAGTGAGGCACGTATAGTGTGGTTTCTTTGCGTGGATTTGCCCCGCCTTTTGTTGCAGTGGTACAGTTCAGAAGAGGCTTGCAGAAGTCGAAGGATTGTCTTGTTGGTTGCAAGAGCAGTCGTTCTTGTCTTGCAACTTGGTTTTCATACTCGATTATGAGAGGCGTCTTAAATGTTACTTGCTATCGTACTTCTCAATATCCCCGGGACCCGGGCCAATATTGAAACTCCGGCCTGGTCTCCAGTCTGAAGTTGAAGCCGGTAATTAACTCGCTTGTTGTCCAATCTGTTTGCAAAATGTGGTCAACTAGCAAAGTTGGTAAAAATATACCGTTTTTATTAACCGAAGAAACGTCTGGTCTGTGGTCAAAACCAACATAAGATCGTGCTACAAATAATGTGATGTAGAAATTGAATTCGACTATTTAGTACAATGTAGGTTCATAGGGCCAGTGCAGGTACTTTGGTATAGAAACATTGCAATTTCCAGTGTTTTGCAAGGTAGTGCACGTACACACCCGACCTGAGCCGGCACTGAATTGGCAATTTGTAGGTAAACCCGTAAGTAACACACGATTTTAAAGTGTTTTAGTGTGCCTAACATAAACACTATGGTCGACGCCTGATAAATTTGCAATAATGGTCACCCACTTGCATTTATCGACATCAAGCTGTCCTGAATCGACTTAAGTCGTGATCCTTTACGTTATCTATTAATGAAAAACGATTACTAATAATTTAGTTTCTAGGTACCTACGAAGAAATATTAAGGAAAGGGCTATGATCGTTATTGCCATTTTATCTGGCGTCGACCATACATTGACACACTTTAATACAGAACATTTTTAGAGTTCCGAACGTCCGTCATAAAGGAAATCCTTATAGAATCACTCAGTTATCTTGCTGTCCGTCTGTCACAAACAATTTTCTCCGCATTTCCTGTATGGTCGGTACAAACTCAAACTCAAACTCAATAATTTATTTCAATTAGACCATTTACAGGCACTTTTGAATTGTCAAGGTCGGTCGGTCCAAAAAAAGATGAAGCTATTTGCACGTTCCAAAGCGTAGATCTCTATGGAGAAGAACGTGCAAGAAACTCCACGGACACTCTTTTAAATCAATTGATGTACTTAATACAAAAATCATGGTAACATTATCTTTGATCGCTTCTATATACTCAATACTCAATACTCAATCATTTATTGCATTCCATATGTATTACAAAGATGGTTTAAAATGGTTAAAGAACAAATATGGACCCTGTCGGGCACAGCAAATAATAGGAGAGAGGAAGAGTGCTTAGCAGTATGTCAAGGTATGAAATAGTATCAAAAATTATTACAGATGTTAAATTGGATGTATAATTGTAAAAAACATGTATATATTTATTTGGTCTGTGTATATATGTGAGGACAATGCAAAGAACAAGAAAGTATATAAAACAATTCAAAAAGTACAGATTATAAAATAAGCCAGTGGCAGGTAAGAGATGACCAGTCTCAACTGACGGCGCCCGTTCACGAACATGACGCGTGTATCAGCACCATCTAGCTCAACCATTTTGAAGGGAACCAAATGATCCAACACACGCGCCACCATCAGCGAGACGTTTGTGTGAGCATGACAAGCTCTCAACTGCCACGCTCGTTCATGTCAAACAAGTTTAATAAACAAAATCTTAAATTAATTACATATGCAAATGGTTCCATAGTACTCACATTTACAAACATTTGAAAAAATGAATCTACTTTACTACAAAGTTTTCAATGGCCAAGTACCTAAAAAACGAAAAATAAAAACAAAATGAAACTGCATGAATGCGTAACTTACTTCTTAGCAATTCAATATTGCAAAGAAAGAATAAATAAGTACATTATACTATAGGAGAACAAAAAAAGGGTAAGCATTACTTCCAAATTTTATATATAAAAAAAAAACAAAAAAACTATATAGTGGATCCATGCGGCTATGGCTGTGGAGCAAGACCAGCATTTAACCAAGCATTTTTATCATGGATATAATCTTCCAATTTATAATATGCTTGTCTACATAGTGTGCGTTTTATGCATGTTTAAATTTACTCTCATTTAGTTCGAGAATAGCGAGTGGTATTTTATTATAAAATTCAACACAATATCCCATAAAAGAAGTGTGTACTTTAGCTAATCTGAATCGGGGTTGATCTAATTTGTTCCGATTTCTAGTATTAAAATTATGCCTATCACTAATTTTGCTAAAAAGATGAAGATTTTTCCGAACATACATTATGTTTTCATATATGTATTGACAAGGTACTGTCATGATATTAATATCCTTAAACAGTTCCCTTAGGGAATCTCGCCGACGGAGATTGTATATGGCTCTGATAGCTCTTTTCTGCAGAATAAATATAGACTCGATGTCTGCAGCACGTCCCCATAATAAGATACCGTAAGACATGATACTATGAAAGTAACTAAAATAGACCAGCCTCGCGGTATCTATATCAGTAAATTGACGGATTTTTCTGACAGCATATGCTGCTGAACTCAGCCGTCCCGCAAGAGATGTTAAATGAGGACCCCATTGTAGCCTTGAGTCAAGCGTGATCCCCAGGAAAACTGTGTCTTCGACGAATTCAAGTTTCTCTTTGTTCAATACTATGTCGCAATTTTTACTTTTAACATTCGGTAAAGCAAATCTGATACACTTCGTTTTTTTCCCATTTAAAACTAAATTATTAGCAGTAAACCAATTTTGGACCTGCTGAAGGGCGTTATTTACGACGTCAAGACTTGTGGCACGCCTATCTATCTTAAAAATTAAAGACGTATCGTCAGCAAATAACACCATTTGAGGTTGATTTTTTAGAAGATGGGGTAAATCATTAATATACACTAAAAAGAGAAAAGAACCCAATATTGAACCTTGTGGTACACCCATTTTGATTTTTAAGCCCCGAGAATTGACACCATTTACTTGAACTTGCTGTTGTCTGTCATTTAGATATGATTTCACTAGACTGAGTGCAAGTTTACCTAGTCCGTAATGTTCTAGTTTTAAGAGCAAAGTTTCGTGATTAACACAATCGAATGCCTTGGAGAGGTCACAAAAGATTCCTATGGCATCTTGCGCCTCTTCCCACGCTGCATAAATATGTTTTAACAACGTGACTCCAGCGTCAGTCGTACAACGACCTTTGGTAAAACCATACTGTTGTTGGTGTAAGATTTTATTGGTATTAAAATGATTGAGCATTTGATTGAGCATTACTTTCTCAAAAACTTTGCTGAAAATCGGCAATACGGATACAGGTCTATAATTATTGGTGTCTTTATTATCACCAGATTTAAAAAGTGGTATCACCTTACTATATTTCATTATATCCGGAAAGACACCTTGGTCCACACATAAATTAAATATTAAAGCCAAGTAAGGTGCTATGGTCTCAATAATGGACGTACACACTTTGATGGACATTCCCCATATGTCTTCAGTTAATTTAATTTTGATTTGCCGGAAAGCTTTCATAACTATCGTAGGGTTGACATGTTTGAATTGTAATTCAACCGTACAACCTGGAACGTTTGCTTTTAATAAATTAAATGAGACCTCGGGTGAAGAATTTAAAGCTCCAGTCGTTTTTGATGGTATATCGGTGAAAAAATTTACAAATTCTTGAGCTACTTCTAAATTAGAACTTATGGTACCATGCTCAGTCTCCAGCAAAAAATCAGTATTTCGTACCTTATTTCTGTTACTTTCAGTATTGATAACTTTCCAAACTGTCTTTATTTTATTATCTGCCGATTTAATCTTATTGATAATGTACAGGGCTTTAGCTACTTTGCAAGCATTTCTGAAAACCTTAGAATATTTGTTTACATACTTATTAAAGGTTTCAGTGTTTATGAAAGGCTTAAGGCCATATAGCTCATATAGTCTTTCCCTACTTATCCTAATGCCTCTAGTCGCCCAATCACTAAATACAAACTTAGGGAAAGTATCTTTTGATTTCTTTTCAAAAGTTGCATTAAATTCCTTTAGTACCACCGAAAAGAAGTTACCATAAAACTTATTCGCATCCTCAATATTATGGCCAAGAACATTTAACTTGTTTTGTAAGGCCTCATTGAATTTAGCTAGTTTACCAGTTGTAATTGGCCTAAATTGTATTTGAACTTTTTGCAAGGGTGCTTTATATGTAAATGTTACCAGTTGACCACTGTGATCAGACTGAAGGTAATTAACTATGGATTTATCTAAATAATCGCAATCGCAGAATACATTATCAATACAGGTTGAAGAAGTTGGTGTCACTCTAGTTGGTTCTGTAAAAACATTAGACAGGTTGAATGATTTAAAAAGACTTAAAAATCTACTGCTATTTAAATTATTTTCTAAAATATTAATATTAAAATCTCCGCAAATAATTACGGATTTGTTGCCTGCTACAAGTTTCGCAAGGACATCTTCCATTGTGTTTTCAAATAACGTAAAGTTTTGAGGGATTGGGGGTCTGTACACGCACACTATAACATGCTTATCAAGCTCAACACAGGACACATATGAACATCTGTGTTTGAACAAGCAACAGTCAAGGCAAGTTCAATAAACCTTAGAACTTAAATGTTAAAGCACCCAAGCCAAACAATAAATAACCATCCCACACGATTCCAATCAAAACAACATTCTATTAAAATTCCTAATCCACGTAATAATTTAATCAATTTCGTTAGGAATGCTGCAATTTGCCCGCAGTTGCAGTTTTTGTGAGACTGATAGTGATCTTGGAGACTTGGTATGACTTCTTGCGAGGAACTGGGAACTGAGGACATAAATCATGGACGCCCCCTGGCGGAGGTAGCGAGAAGCTCGCGAGGTAACGGGACTCTTTATGTTACACCCACGGGGCTAGGACTATGTTTTTTTATGGATTGTTTTACGAACTGAAGTCTGTAACATTGTTTCTAATTTGAATGTACTGTTTCCGTTTCCGGGTTCCGTTTTTTGCCATTTGGCTACGGAACCCTAAAAACAGCTAATACACTCTGAAAATAACAACTTACTTGACCTAACCTGCATTCATGGTGTGTCCTGATTGTTGAAGCGAAACCATGCAATTACGCTTTGATCAGTTTAACTTGAATTATTTGAAAGACCTTTAAGAGTTTACACTAACTTCATGAAAAGCTGTCGACAGCTGTTCTGGGCTGGCCCAGAATAGCAGCGCATTTCACAGTAATCGTGAAATATTTTGAGATAATTTCAAGAATTACGGCAATATTAAAACCATAACTATTAACGGCGTAACTGCGTAGATAATTTAAATGCCTGAACTAGATGCCCAAATACAGCCAACGTAATGCTCGAGCTTAAGCGAGAGTCAGCACAGGAAATATAAAGATTAGTAGAAGGTTCAGGGTAGGTAATATTATTAAAGCTGCAACGGAAACTTGATGTATTCATGAGATGGAGTTGTGTTAGATTACAAAAGAGCTTTGAGGGCGCGGGCTTCTGCAGGATAATTTTAAGGAGATGCATCTTCAAAACCTCGCGTGGAATAAGATACTCGTAGGTTTTTTTTGCCCTTCATAAAGAGCCACCTATTCCTAAAATTACGCAAAACGCAGGTTGTGTGTTAATGTCAACATAGCTATGATTCCCTAATACAGATATGAGAGATTATTTTCTAAGAAACGTTTATCTTGACATACCTAATCACATAATGAAAGCCACATGTTCTATACTACAACTATTTCAGAATGTGCGTTTATTAACAAAACAGGCCTACTCAGTCTATCTACAACATGTTGAATAGAGTTGCGCAGCGGCTGCACGGAAGGTCGGCCGGTCGGCTGCGCTTGCGCAAGGCCTGTCGCGCATCGCACGCATCTGCAGCTTGCACAGATTTACGTGAATGCGTAGTTTCTATAGTGCATAGGTGCAGTGCGTTTGTGAGGTGAATACGCTTATTTAGAGACAGGTCAATCACTTTTGTAGCACACTTTAGATTGTATACGCTGAGTCTTATGCAAATGTTCTTAGAAGTTGCACATCACTGTATTGTGTGATGGTTGTCGTTGACTATCTATTGCTAAGCCTACTCAATACATGGAACATTCAAATATTTACCGCAATTTAATTTCTGCGTAGATTTGTCCATTGCAAATGTTGGCACAGTTATACCTCGGTGCTCTGCCACGCAGATTTCGTAACTTTATGAAAAATATTTGCTTAGAAAACATAGGCGTGATCTCGTTTGTATTTCTACATTTAAAAGGTTAATGCAAAGGTTATCTATAACCGTTAAATAATACATTGTTAACCCACGAATGCGGATGTTTGACGGGCGCCGCATACATTACCATAAGCCCATAAAAATGTCTATTAATCCATATAAAACTATATTTTACACTTTCGCTTTCAAAGATGGTGGTCTATTAAAGAGAACTGAGTGTAATCGAGTGTAATTTGTATTAATTTACTAGAAGTTAATGGCCGTAAACCAAGTTTCTTGTTTATTAATATTGAGCATTACCGATTAGGTTTGTTTATTAGTGATGTTTGCTCATAAGTTTCTTTTTGTGGTGAAATGCTGTTAAAGAATGCATAATGTGTGTTTTATTTGTAGTTTCCCGTAGTGAAATGGTGTGTAGCATATTTTCGAGCAGGTTTAAATTAGAAAATTTCAATGTGTGTACAAATTAAAAAAAAAAAAAAGTGTAGCGTAATAATATTGGTTGCAGACGCGTTGGATAGGTATTAATTTTAAAACTATCAATTATATTGTTTTTATCAGACCCATCTTCATTTTTCTATGAGTGCTAAAATAAGGACTTCAATGATTGTTTCAAGTCCATATTATAGGAACTGAACTGCTTTAGTTAAACACTTTTCTGAAAAAGAGTGTAGAGGTGAAAGGGAGTTCATTCATTTCCTAGAATAAGGCTGCATGTCCATCGACGAAGAGCGAGGTAGAGCGGAGCGAAGTTGTGGACTGTGCAGAAATGCCTCGCTACGCTTCCTGTTTTGTATGAATTTTAACTAGTTCGCAAATCACTGTCCACTGAAACGGAGCGGAGATTTTTCCAATTCCCTTGGTAAATACTGACACAGCTCCGCTTCGCTCCTCTCCTTTCCGCTCAAGTGGACAGTCAGCTTATCGACTTTATGAACTGAACTGGCCAATCAAAACGTAGTTTATTTTTCTCACACTGTCTATCGGAGGTTAAAATATTAGTGATTAATGACCACATAAAACGCCTCTAACTATAAACTAATTAAAATATACTTGTCAGTTAGACATACAACTACCGGCTTAGCGGAAACAGGAACCAGGTTGTGCAACTTAACCGCACCGGCACCGGCTGATAACCGGTGACGTGCAGCATGTAACCGTGAGCCGAGGTTGCGCAACCATCGCATCGGTTACTGTTGTAGCAACCAGTTAGAGATGAAAGTCACTTTCAGCGAGTGTGATGTTGCGTTTCAGCGTGACATTGTAAGTTTGCTTCACGTTGAGCATGAGACTCCACTTGAACATCTGTTAATGCGGAAGGTTGGTAGTGACCGTTGCAAAGAGTTAGTACTGATCCCCGAATTCATGACAATAGCTATGGGATATATAAGTGGGTATATGTGTTTATGTGATATGATATGATATGGTAGAGTACCTATAAATGGCCTTTTTTATGGATGGAAAATCTTCAAATGACTCCTCCTGCTCTGGGCGGAGCAGAAGGGAGTGTCAGACTCTTACTGACTAAAACCCATCCGTGTTCTTCCTAGTGCCCTTTGCATTCCACGGCTGCGGTGACTCCTTCGTACAAATTCCGAAGCCCAGGGTATAAATGGCCTGCAAATTGATTAGGTCTACAGATTTACCAATGAATCCAATGTTCAAGATCCCTGGGATGTTAGGTTTCCTTATTGACATTCAAGGGAATAGAATGGCATCAGTAAGTGACCCACGACTCACATATTATAAATCCACTAAACCAACATGACTGTGCTCGTATGTGTCCCGCTGCAGGCTTTTTATTATAGGTAAAAACGCTTAATTTGAATCGATGAAAATGTCGTGTGTTATAGATTTGGTAATCAATACAAAACCGAACGAAGCTATCGAATGTTTGTTAAAGGCAAACAATTTATATGATAGATAACAATAAAATAACAAAATCCATAACTTTCTCTAGCGAACGGTTTGTGTGAAAGTGACCAGCACGGCCGTATCGATCGAATTGAGAGTATCGGCCGGCGCCTGCGCCTGCGCCTGTACGCAAGCCGCTAATAATCATTTTACTATTGTAATGACATCTATTCGCTTTGACAAAAGACATGAACCGTGCAGATATCCGACTGTTTTTAAATCATCGTAAGTGCCCAGGCCTGCCTCCGGCTACTGAAATTAAGAAATTATCGATTCGTCACAATTAAACCCGAGTCAAGTTGTGTGATTGACTGTTGAAATTGCATTCAACCAACCAGAGAATCTTATACGCGTTTGACAATTTTTCATATAGGTATTTGTTAATATTCGTTCCAACAACGGGGCCTTCAAATGCCAGTGTCCGACTTCCATTGCCCTTGAAAGGTAGGATTAAAAGAGAAGCGTAAAGTTATAGGTCACATGAATCTGAAAATTTAGGCCAGTCAATTGCCAAGTCAAAAGGTAGGTGCTTTAAAACAGCAAGGTGCAACAAGCACAGCAATCTGACTTGTTTGAAAGCTGATTTCATCGAAATTAGGAAAAGATTAACTTGATGTGATCATTATCACATTAGCTTAATCTTGCGTAACTGGCAAAAACTGTTCGATATCAACATACTGAAAGTGCCAATATTGACTAATACTTGATGACTTTATTATAGCCAAGACCATTATGGAAATGAAGCTTTGAAAGCGGTCTTAAAAATACTCCCAAGAATGACATTATGCCGCATTTTTATAGCTTCACTAGCTGACCCGCGCAACTTCGTCTGCGTCACATTTTCCATGAATGTTCCGCTCCTATTTGCCTTAGCGTGAGGAGTAAATGGGCTATCTAACACTGAAATAATTTTTCAAATCGGACTGTAGTTCCTGAGAGTAGCGCCTTCAAGCAAATAAACAAACAAACTCTTCAGCTTTAAAATATTAGTATAGATCCATCAAATACAAAAATAACCAATAATAATTATATTTTACCTGACCTCCCCGACCTCACGACATAATGGCCACCATCGTCTCCCCCATGTTACGCCATGCTCTATGGCTAGTAATGGTCAATGTTGGCCGATTGGGTACACCAGCTATGCGACCTTTGCTATTTGCTGTCGGTACACAGTGTTGCCAAATAAACAGGTTGCTCAAATAGTTGTAAGAGTAGGGTCAGCATGATAAAAATATTTCAAAGTATATTTAGATAAATGAGTAGTAGTAGTTCTGATTCTCCAAATTATGACACTTTACTTGTCTTAAGCGCAATTATTCTGCTTTGATTTATTCGAATGATTTCAATAGTAATATGTAATCAAGTTTCGTGTCAATAAAAATTCTTGCGATTGTGAGGTTGACGAAACGTAATTTATTCGTTTGTATAATAAGTAAGGCGTTCTCGATATTATTCTCATTCTTATGTTAATATGCAAACTGATTGAAAAGCATCGACTTGTGCATTAGCTCCGTTGTGACAATTTTAGCAAACTTTCCTTTACAACACTAGAAAATAAGAGAATGGGGTGACGTCATCGAATAGTTTTGTCTGAACCATTGGTAGGCTGCACCTTTCAACATTTAATCTGAATAGAATGGGAAATATCGACGATATTAGTTGCAGAATAGAAATATAAAAAAAAAAACAACAATAAGAACAATACATTTAAAATCAGAGGGCCAATCCTGATAAGTTTTAAGCAATGTTCGCGTTCGTATCTCAGGCGCAATCTGTCAAAAAAATTACCACTTTTAAACGTTTTTTTTTCACACTGAGATGCGAATGCGAATGTTGCCATTGCTTGAAAATGTGTAGAATTGGCAATCAGGACGGATTTCAAACGTCACCGATCGAGCTTTTGCCACTTGGTCTTGATTGTAGATATCCTTTTGAGTCTGTTATGATCGTAGATATATAAACAATTTCTATGTTAAAGTTATGTTAATGACAATGAATGACTAAATTGACTATACGTAATTCAGGGTTTTACATATCCTTGGGCCTTTTAACTCTTTCACGATATTAGCAAAAGTTTATGTTATTTTAGTTTAATTTCGTCTATTGGATCATTTTCTTGATTAAGGAGCAACTAAAACTATCTGACTGTTTTATCAATTAGCAAAACACATGCCAAGAATGCCATTTTCCCACTTGGTTCGCGTGATTGGGAAACTACGCGTTTCCACTATTCACGCAATCGGAAAACGAACGATAAGCGTTGTAATTGTTACTGTGTTTTTACATGGCGGGGTTTAAATAGCAGTAGCTACAGTAACAAGAACGCAGCGTGATGGGTGTACTTACCTACATGTACAAGTGATGAAGTGACACATGGCAGAGTACAGTAGATTGGCTGCAGTAAAATAAATCTTCTTCTTACTAGGGCTGTGGAATTTGTTTGAAAGAGTCACCCTGTCCATAGACCGCAAAAGGCATTTGGAGGAACACGTACGCATATCGTGGGTGCGTTTACAAACATACAATTTCACATACACAAACAGCCAGATACGGAACAACTGTCTGTCGGTTATACAATTATTTGTTTCATGCGGGAAACGAACCCGCGACACGCAGTGCAGCAGTCAATCGCTCAAACACTGCGCCAACCGTGTAGTCAAAGACATTTGAAGATTGCCCAAAAAAAAAGGTCTTCTTAGTGTGAAGATGGCAAATGGTGTTATAACATTTTATGTCTGGCACAGTACTCAGCAATGGTATCGCTATTCGCTGTCGCAGCCAAAACGCGACGGTCACTAACGGCAGAATTCTGCCGTGCTCCGAACATCAATACATCTAGTATCAATACTAATAAACGTGTTAAAAAAAGTAAAACTTTCGTAAAACGTAATAAGAATGAATTGTCGACGTAACTTTTTGTCTGTCTGTACGTTACGGTGCGCGTGAGAAATAATTGTACGAAACCCCCTCCCCTCCCCCCGCACAGGTGCGCCCGCGCAGTGCCGTACTACAAAATATCTCATTATTGTTCGTTTATTGCTCTTTATTGTTTACTATTGTTGCTGTACTGTGTGTGTGACGATCGCGAGGTGTTTGCGAGACAAAATGGCTCGTAAGTTATGAATGTCTATTTATTAAATGAAACTTTATTGATGCGTGTAATTGAAGATGCTGAAAAATTTACAGAAAAATGCTTTTTATAGTATTAACCACTGCTATTCACTGTTTAGGACGAAAAAAGTTCTCTCGCCCGTTAGAATTTCTACAACCTAAATATCTCGAGAATTATTTATCACAAGAAAAAAATCGCACCCAAAAAGGAAAAAAATAACTGTATTTAAGGTCGGATATCGTCAATCTATATAAAAAATGAATCCCTATTTCCGTTGGTCATCGCATCACGCGTGAACGGCTGGCCCGATTTCGCTTATTCATTTTTTGTTGTGTTTGTTACTGTCCAGAGAAGATTTTTATAGTAGAAAAAAAAGGAAGTTGTAGTTGACGGGAGCGAAGTTAGCATGTTTATATTGTTACTAGCTGTCCCCCGCGGGGGGACAGCTAGTAACAATATAAAAATGCTCATAATTTCTCTGATTTTAGTATTTTCCGAGCTTTAGGCTACGTTTCTGCGTTTAAAGGTAGAGCATGTAGCATTGCGAATTTACATAACGTTTAAAATATTTTCTCATTAAAAGTATCCTTAGGCTGCGTTTCTACCAGAGATGTGCGAGGATGCGTAGCGAGGGATTTGTGTTTGTTAAGAACCAATAGAATAGTTTTCGCTGAGCGAGGCTAGGTGAATGAAGCGATTCTATATTGGTTCTTAACAAACACATCCCTCGCTACGCATCCTCGCACATCTCTGGTAGAAACGCAGCCTAAGAATACTTTTAATGAGAAAATATTTTAAACGTTATATAAATTCGCAATGCTACATGCTCTACCTTTACTATCATGTCCTAACTCATGCAGCACTATAATTATGTTGATACGACATTACGACATCGCGACATGTCTGTAAAACGTTTATATCTCAAAATTAAGTCCACGTTCAAATGATCGAGTTGAGATATCTTAATTGATTTTCGTAACGTGCAGATAAAGTTCTAAGTAAATTCATTAATTTTTAGAACAAGTTGACATTGGGGCACTATAATGATTTATAGATTCAGATGTCAGGATCAGTAACACTACTTTCTGTTCTCCATTAACAGATACTTAGTTACTGGTTTTGGCAACTAACTGCAGACTATTATTCTTCTAGTCTAAGATATGATAATACCGGTCATGCATTTTTAGGGAAATGATTCGCGATACTTTGCAAGAGTAAAGGACACTTCTAAGTCGGGACCTCCATGAAGCTAGGCTCACATCGCTGTGTTGTGGTGCGGGTTACTATAAACAAACGGATCTCTTGAGGCTTTGGTCATAAAACTATAAGTTTTGTAGCCAATCAACTGCGCCCGGAGGCGGCACGAGCATGACGCAACACAGGTGGCCCAAGGAACTTTAATTTCCTTTAAATTTTAGAGGAAATTCAAGTTCTGACGGAAAGAGGACCTAGGAGGAGGTCTGTGATGATTTAGACTTTAATTCATCACTATTGGTCCTCGTAAAAGAATAATATTGTCAAGTTTTCCTGTGTAGATGTAGTAACCCTTTGCCACTTACCGTTCTTAAGACGAGTTTTTCGATTTGACTGTAAGTTGTTAACTCACTTATAGTCAGTTTGTCACCGAAATAATATGTAATTAAGCTGTTTAGTTACATTTTGAGACTTCGAATTAATCACAGAATACATCAGTAGGTGTGAAACAAGATTCTGCATTATTTAAGGGGTTTCCTCAGAACCTTGTGCCAGATCTGCTGCCTACGTACATGGTGGTAGTGTATGGGAGGTGTCCCCGCGGCGCTAGTGTTCTAGAATGTTGGCGTGTGCAGGTGAAAGGGACGGCCCTTCGAGGTACGCCCGCACCGCCGCACCGTCGTGCTCTGGGCGTAGATTGGACACGCCGCGTACAGGCCCACGGTAAAGTGGACACTATTTGTCTATTAAATTAAAAGGGGGAGGCGAAATAGCTCGGAGACGAACCTGGATAAGTATGTCTCATCAAATTAGCAAAACTTTTGTTGGATAAAATCTTGTTATTCTATACTTTCTTTTTAGCTTACCAATATGACTATCTTACATTACGTGATGGCTAGAAAAGTGGCAATTTAACAGCTGACAACAAGCAGCAACCGTAATACTAGTTCAACTGCAATTTGACCAACAACCATTTTTCGTCTTTCCTTTTCTGAGATTAAAATCGCTTCCTTTCAATTCTAACGTTAAGAAATATTTGTTTTTATGCACCTGTTGTATTTCCTTCCCAAGAAAACCTTCCAGTACCTATAAAAATCTATAACTTTATAGTATGTAGGTTAAATCGGTAAATAAAAGAATCAAATACGAGTTAATGAGTACCTACAAAGCGTTGTGTGATCACCATTACTAAGGTCGTGACGGGCTCCACCGTACGTACTGCGCAGGCGCACCGCTTCGAATGTTTCACAAACAGAGCCCGACACTGGCTGTACCTATAGAACGTTTTCTTTTACTTTAACTACATAATGGTATAAATATTTTGCCTCTGCATACCTTGTTGGTTCTGAGATCGCTACTACTGACTATGAGGTCTTGGTTCAATTCTCGGATCGGGCAAAGGCTCCTGCGTGTGCTGAATAAACACCCTCGCCCTTCTGTATGGGACTTCTACAAAAATTATTGTTCACTATTAGTATTAGTGAAGTACTTCCTCTTCTATCTTCTCCCTTCGGGGTATACAGGCGTGATGTAATGTTATGTTCAATATTATTTATTTCATTCTGATGGTACTGAAGTCTCCTACATCTTTATATATTCAAACAATGGTAAATGTTCCTCAGTTCTATTTGAGACTGTTCAGTACCAAAGTTAAATCTTCACTAGCTCGATAAACCCTTCTATTGTTTCTGATAACATTTGAGTCAATGCCTTTACAGCCTCTTGGTCACTGATC
The DNA here is from genome assembly GCA_963859965.1 of Ceramica pisi. Lineage (NCBI taxonomy): Eukaryota > Metazoa > Arthropoda > Insecta > Lepidoptera > Noctuidae > Ceramica > Ceramica pisi. Next base: position 672,340 of record OY982537.1, on the reverse strand, counting down.
TACAAAGATTAACCTTTTGTTTAACTCCGGTTTAACGTTTGCACGTTACGAAAGCTTTGCTCGCGGTTTAACCACCATGTTATTAACCTTTCAAGCGACATCGGTTTGGCGGGGTTTACTCTGAATTTCGTGCATTATCGGCCAAGTTGGAACATGATACTGCTAATAAAGACAAGTCAATAAGGTAACAACATACATCCGATAGCAAGATTTTGTCTTGTTACTTGCTTTCCCCGCGGCTTCAGTCGTCTTAAGTAACCTATTACCTGTTCCCAGTTAAGTAGCTTGTACCCTGAGATGGTCCCATCTATCTCTTAACCAAATTCATCAAAATCACTTCGACAGTTTAGGCGAAAAAGGTTAACAAACAAATTTTTTTAAAGGTTAAAAAAGGTTAAAAATTCCTTATTAAGTAGTTGGTTTTTTACTCTTTCTTTATGTTGTGTAGAATTAGACTTCCATCTCAACTTTTGACGGAAGTCTTTTGGAATTCGGTGTGAACTTGTAATTTCTATGCCGAAGGTATGTGTATACATACTTTCGGCATAGAAATACCAACAAGAGGGATAATAAAATAAACAAACGTTCTAAACAACGTTTTAGCAAACATATTGCCATTGTCAATACTCATCACTAAATAGGCATTACAGCTTGCCGTAACAATGTTTTACGAGCCCTTCCCAACAATTTACAAATTCTCGAAACTGTGCAGTAAATCATTTGTAGCGTGTCAAGCGACGCGATGACTTCACACCAACATTTAATATTAAGTTGAGGGGCCCCCGACTACGATCATGCATTATTTAAGCCTGCAATATCAATTTGACCTTACAGTTATTACTGGTAATTAGTCAAGGTTAATTCCGGTATTTTTGAGTAATCGCAACCTGACAAACATTATTATCTCGATGTCTCTACATTTTGATGAGTTTTGTTTCGCATTGATACTAAGAGCGGATTTCACCAATGAAATTGATCGCGATCAAGCTGCGGTCAAGAGTTGCCAGTGTCAATGTTCCATAGAAAATAATGACACTGACAGCCCGTATATGTGGATCATTTGTTGATCGCGTTCAGTTTCAGATTGATGAAATTCGCCCTAAGTTAATTTGAATTTGAACGTATTTTTGGTTCGAAAATTGTCCTTCAGTTATGCTTAAAATTTTTCTTTTTTGGATGTGTTGTGAGAAAAATGACATGGCTAGAAAAGGGGGTGTGGCTACTGACACGGCGACTGATAAAGAAGCATGGAGGATGACGTGATGAAGAAGAGAGAATTAACACAAACCTAGAACAAAACGGAACTAGACAAGACAGAAGATATCTGTGTTAACTAATAGACAGAAGTGTTGCTGTGGACCTTGTGAACCACTTCTTCCCAGCTAAACACTAGGAATTGGTGACGGGCGAGCGTTGGTAGGGGACTGTCTTAATGTAAAACTTTGACTTTCAAAAAGTGCTGGCCCTCGGCATTATTTAAATAAATAGCTTTAGAATTTAAAATGATGAAGTATCATCAAAAAGATAGATCAAAATAGAAACAATGACGTGTATACGGGCGTAGTGTAGGTAGGTATGATCAGGTGCAGCCTCAGGCCACATTGCGCATACTCGCCACCAATTCGACTCTTGCGCAGACAAAGTTCATAAGTCACCTTAATATCGGTCAGAGTATGATTGTTCTGCACCGAAGACATCTTTGTGAAGTGCCGAATGTTTCATAACGTTTCAACGACGAATAGATGGAGATGAATAGTTATTGTGGTCAGAGCCAAAATGTGCATGAAATATTAGGTTTAGTGTTATTTCTAGTATTTGTGTTGCTTAAGAAAGTTTGGTCACTAGGTATTGTATGCTTTTGGCTATGGCGAGGTTTGGACTATTGCGTGATTTGATTATATGCAGTGAGTTATTTACCTAAGCTTTGTTAAATGGTCAAAGCTAACTTGCATTTTCAATTCCTGCCAGTATATGAGTATGTGTGGATGCTATATACCTAATGGTACCTAAGTGGATGGATATTTAGTTTGTTTTGTCAGCAGAAACACAGTCGTTATGTATTTGGCACGCAGAAATCGCAGGTCAGATCCATGATTAAACACAGAACCAGTCGTAAATCTCTAGGCCTCCGCACATCTTGGTTCGCGTCAGTCCCGTGGCACCGATACGACACGATAGATCGTCCTCATTCTAAAAAAAAAACTTTAAAATTTAACACACGTTCCGACTACAGTTATAATAATAATACCATTCAAATCATTGACATTTTGTTAATATCCATCAAATAGCACTGACCGGGCCATACGATACCGGAACATTTTCATTTTATTATAAACTTTATGGCTCAGGTACAAGATTTGTTTTCTGTTGTGAGAGGGTTTGGCCAGAGCTTTTCGGTAAAACGAAAAATGATTATAAGTTTTACAGCAAATCTATCATTAGTAGAATGGTTGCGTACCGTTAACATTTGGTTGGAGTCGTATCACGTTTTTATGATATTTAATTTTAGTGATTTATGATAGAAAAGCAAGGTTTTTGCGAAATTGAATTGATGTTTGTCATATATTTGGGTCAGTGAATTAGTAGATATTTTATTTATGTTGTTATTTATACCTACCTTACTATTTTCGCGAAATATGATCGTAGTATCCTAAGTAGGCATATGCATGGACCTGTTGTTGAAAATTTCATAATCATAACCATTTTTGCCAGTAGACATGAAACTGCTTACTATTCACGACAATTTGATGCATTAAAGACTAAGCTACTGCGGTGGAACGAACTGATGACACAAACAAAGAAACAGATGGGTTTGAAAGACGAAGGCAGGCTGCGTCGATGAGGGTTAATGATGAAGGACCTCTCGACCTGAAGCCTATGTTAAAAAAAAAACATTGATACCCAGAGTACTTCGGAGAGTCTGCCCAAGAACTCCACGACCTTATCCCACCGGCCGCAAAGGAGTGGAACTCTCTGCCCGCGTCTGTGTTTCCGAACGCTTACAACCCTAATCTTTTCAAAGTTAGAGTGAACAGGCTACTTCTGGGTAAGCTCGCTCCATCGTAGACTAATAAAATTGTCTCTGTAATCTTTGACTTAGACTAGAGGTAAGAGCAAACCCATCTCAAATTAAAAAAAAGTGGTGAGTACAAGATACTACTGGTCTCTGTGGCGTCTCCTAACAGTACGCTTTCAATATGATGAACTTCCAATGTCATTCCAGCACGTATGATTGGCTAACTAAATTTGGCAGAGGTGCTAAGATTGGCACACGTAGTTGGCCAGGGTCTTACTTAATTGTAAAGGGTTGCCCGAGGCGCTGAGCCAAAAAATACCTACACATTTTTTACTTGTCAATAAGCAACTGTCACAAGAAAGTGTCATAAACTCAAGTAGCTTAGCAAACGATATTGCAGTTTAAGTGCATTTTATTGTAGTCTACGTTCAAACACTGTACCAACACAAATTGTGGAATGAAAGAAAACATATACTTAACGTAGTTTTTTATCTGGTTACTCCATTCCATGGTATTCACAGAACGAATGAAACATTTCGTCAGCACAGCTTTCGCTACAAAACATGATATTCTACGAAAGTGTCGAAACGAATCGACGCGTGCGCAGTGTGGGACTCCATGTTCCACAACGCGGTTCCCTGCGGTTTTTTATCGCATTCGCAACTCTTGCGCAACGCGACGCACAGCGGTAGAAACCGCATGTTTTTAGTACATAATTGTACCTTTCCTGTGGGTTGCCTTACTGTTGGCAACACTGCAATAACTACATAAATTATTAGAAGAAAGTTAAGGCGTGTGTTGGCGAATTATTCTATCGATTGTAAATATATACTTACGTAGGTATGTGTTGATTTATGTTAGATGTTCAATAACTCAGCAGTGTTTCACTTACCTGTAACAAAAAACAAAACAATTATTAGTATTTAATTCACAGCGTGAACGTGGTACTAGGTACATATTGAAGGGTCACCTTCGACTCGAAAAGAAGAAGAAGAAATCACAATCAGCAACAAATATGAGAGAATTCAGTACTACTATGATGCAAATAAAAGAGAAGTATGGCGTAAAGAGCTTTGTCTCTATATATAAAATGTCCTTTAAATATAATAATGATTGTGCGCAATAATTACTTAATTAATGTATTGTATCTGAAATTAATGTGTGAAATTATTAGTTTTCTATGGGTTTGATGGCCTGAAATAAATATTTTTATTTTTATTTATTTATTTATATATTTTGCTAGGACCCGCCAATGTTCATTTTATTTCTCCAGCACGAGTCACAACCATATACATTTCCGCCAATCCCATACTCGCTTCCTACCCAGCGCGGCGCGGGCGTGCAGTACACAGTAGGTAGTCACAGTGGTTGTAACTCACGGTAGCTGCAGGTAGCTGGTTCACTCTCGCTGTAGAAACCGAAAGCAGTCGGGTGACGTGCCGACTACTGCCGCTTGTTGCCCGTGCGCTTGCGCCGGCCGGCGCAAGAGCAGCCCAAGCCCTCACACGGTCACATCTGCTGCCCGGCACAGCTTCCCAAGTTACGTCAAAAACTATAAGGCTATTGAAAAATGGCCTATGTGAGCCTAACGGTAGTTCCAGAATCGATTCAGGACCGTAAATACGCTTTTTTTTTTTTTTGTCGATGGCTTCTCGCAGCTACTAACTCTAGAAAGTTGCAGCTACTTAACCGGACTTGCCTGTGGTGGCCTAGGTGAATTTAAGGCCCCCAGCCAAGGCTATGTAATATATACTAAAACTCCGCTCGCTGAGGGCACCCCCTGTGGGGTACGGACCTCGACTCAGCGGCATCGTTTGGGGAGGGCAGCAAGGGACTGGCTGGGTCATGTTTCCATTATTTGGGGAGTTTAAGGCTATTGGCTCAGCTTCGTGGGCTGGCTCATTTGGCAAAAGACGGGGGGGAGATTTACAGGGTCACCGTAAATACGCAAAGTGCAATTTATATATTTTGGAGTCTTTGTGTTTCAGAATTTGTGCGAAAGAGTTACCGCGGCCCTGTGGAACAAAGCGAGCAGTAGGAGGAACACGGGTGGATTTAGTTAGTAAGTCTTATACTCCTGCCGCTCTAGGCGGGGCAGGACTCATTTGATGATAAAACATGGGGTCATTGCACTCAACATACAGAGCAACCAACATCATTAACAGTAAAATAGAAAAAAGTGCAAAGGAGCTGTCTTTTTTAGTGATTTAAAACTTACTAGGTTGTCAGTTATATATATTTAATTTCTACATTGGGTCCTGTTGTATCGATTATATCTACCTGAATTGTTCTGATGCCAATACCGGCAAGCCAAACTGTGACAATCAATTCTATAGAATTTTCTTCCTACTGCCATTTTAAACTAAAGAATAAACAGGTCAAGGCTCTTTTTTATGAAACTAAAGAAAACTGTAGTAAAAATCTACAGTATGTTATTTTGCATATTGCAATAATCAAAGCCACGAACATTTTCTGATTTGTTGTGACTTTCATATCAACACGTATCGCTTTCCCGAACTGAATGACGGCCTTCCAAGAAATAAATACCGGTCCCTCGAGAGTAGCGTCTCTACACTCCGCAATGAGTCCACATGCTTCCATTTGAAGAAACGTTTCAACTAGACGAGCTCTTTCATTTAGGTGTGCCTTCATTCTTTGTTATCATACGACTAAGTTGTGACATTAAGATGAATAGAAAAATCAAATAACCCCCGTAAACTTCAGACAAAAAGGATTTTTAATTACGTGCTCGGTAGACAGGCGATAATCTGGTTATCTTAGAATCTTTACACACGCTAGTGCAATACTAGAAACAAAATTAAAAACCTAATAAAACAAATAGATTTAAAACTGTCACAATAGCCACTTAGATCTAAGATATCAAGTGAAATAATCAACGTTCAAAACATTGTATTTGATGACAAAACTAGCGGGAACTGGACCAAGCACACAATATTATCATAATCTAACATTTATAACAATAGAAAAAGCATTTTATTGTTCAAAAATTAAATGTACCGTTATGTCAAAATTATAGCGATGGCCGACAACCGACAACTCTATGGTTATGTCAAAATATCAAGATGGCCGTCATGTTCCGTGTTTGATAATAATTAGTCGTTGCGCAAAATTAATAAGTTTAGTTGCGGGGCCGCGGTGATTTGCCGGAAAAATGGCCGGTCACTAAGACAATAAATACAGTTTATGTAAGCAACTGTGGGATTTGGAGAGGCATCGACATACTCACGTTACGCAGTGAGTTTATGAGTATGGCCACATTGGTCATGGATAGTTAGATACGCGTATGAAACGCATATTATGTATGAATGAGAATTTTGGCAACTTTTATAGACGCTAGATAGTCAAAGTCAGTTATCATTTTACTTAAGTTTCATAAAAATCAGCATATCTGAGCATTTACATAAAATAATAATAATATAGGTACGTTCAAAATAAATGTAGGTTCAGCACCGAACTACCCAAAACAATCTCTAATCAAGGCTTTTCGAAATCAGCTAAACCATTTTCCATAACTATCAGTATCAATAAGGGACAGACATGAATGCGGTGAACGGACATGTCCTTAACTCCTTATGTATTGAAAAACCATTAGGTGTGCTAAGTGTGTCAAACCTTTCAAGTGTCAAAGCCCTCACACATTGGCTGTGTATGGCCCATGGGTTTGCCACTAACCCAGTGTGCACACGTTACATCACACACGTGTTTTTGCCGGACCATTGTGAGGTAATTACCTGCAATTAGCGGCACAATGATGGTCACACATTGACATGTCCTTTTGTGCGCCCGCGCAGGTTTTGCGACGATCGATGAATGGGGGAGAAAAAGTCGATAAATGTCTGTAGGGCGACCATGGGATTGAAGTGAAGATTGACGTGCTTATGGGAAAACATAAGACTGACTTTAGTTCTCTATCACCATCATTTGTCTGCCTTTTTTAAACTGTGTTGGGGTCAATTTCCAGCCTAGCCTCATGCAGCTGAATACCAGTATTTTACGTAGAACGACCTTCTTTTGGGTGTTTCTGGAGGCCCTGGACCCAAATGATCAGGAAATCATTTTATTTTGACTTGCCAACTATGCGGCAATGAAAACTTGGTTCGAAAGATTGCGTTAAAACTCTGTACCTTGCATATATGTGATTTAATTACAAAATGTGAAACCATTGAGAGGAAGCCGGATCTACATCAGCTGTGGAACACTCTAGTGACCCGTTTCCCTCGGTTTGTGCCATAACTAGCAGTTGTTCCTATCTATTAGTGGACAGCGACGCATTACTAGCACTTACGCATAATCAATGTGTTTAGCGCGACGCGATATTACTGGGCTGCGCTAAAGCGGCTGTGATGCTACTAAACGCAAGGTCAGGGTTACAGAGACACGAAAAAGATCTAAAAGATGCGAAAATGTGGCTGATACTATCACATTCTACCTAGTTTACTTTTGAATGGATTCGCATTATGTTAGATCTATTTTTCTCTCTCTGTTTTTCCATGAAGTTGCACCATGCCATGCCATGCCATGTTCTGCCTCTCCACCAACCTAAGGTCGATTGAAAGACAATACCGCAATAAGTACGCCTTTGTACGGTGTTTTACTAGTGTTAGTGCTTGTAAAATTGATTTATTTTAATTTCAGGTGCTCGGTGATAGTTTTGGAAGCCAACGTCTGTGTTTCCGAACGCTTCAACCTTAATCTCTTCAAAGTTAGAGTGAACAGGCTCCTTCTGGGTAAACTCGCTCCATTGCTCCATTGCTTGCTCCATTTGTCTCTATCTTCTCTGTCAAGAGTCAAGAGTCAAGAGCAAATCCATCTCAAATATTAAAAAAAAGCCAAAGACATTGACGAAAAAAGAGTAGAGTAGGAAGGAAGTCTTTCCCACACTTAGACTCGCATTCGGTCCGTTGTGCGAGGGTGTCCTGGCTACGTCAGCCAGCCTAGCTCCGCTCAGAAGCATTATTTATCATAAAGAAGTGTTGTAATTAAGACAGATAAGCCATTCATCATGGTGTCCGCGCGGAGACTTTCCCAGCGCGCGGCCGTCGCCCCCCATTGTTCACATTTATTGATTTGTGCGCGCCAAGCACGAACGCACTCTGATTGGTACACTGCACGAAAACCGCACTAGTGCTGGTGGATGTTATGAGCGATCTTCCTAATTGCGTTATTGCACTTGCTTACAAGGCATTTCATAGAAATTACGAGGGACAGAGCCCAGTTCAAAATCGTTTCATCATTTCAAAAACGTAGAAATTACACCATTTTATATAAGATTAATTAATAAATTACCTAATTTAATGTTAAGGAATTAATAATAAGAGTAATGATTTAATAATGAGAAATACAGGTCATCTCTTTCTCAGGATCTGAAATACTTAGAAACAAAACTTTAACGGATTGCCTATTCACCTTCAAAACGTCCACCACGTAAGATTATTTCAGACTTCAGAATAACTGTATCTCGAATAGTGTCCAGTACGTGCATGACTAACTGTTCAAAGTTTTTACGATCAGTTGACGAGAAAGATTGGTAGTTTTACAGCCTATAAAGAATATTGCCTGCAACAGATGATGACAGCGTGCACCCACTGCACAACAATGCACAACAGCTCCATCAGTTTCGGTACATATTGCTCCGGATTGCGCGACGCTGCATTTTCATAATTCGCATGATGCAAACTAGACATTGAGGGGTTTACGAGTAGACGCGCTGTTTACAGTGTTGAAACGCATTTTAATTCACGAAGTAGTGCACAATGAATCCGCGATTTTAATTAAGATAAGGACTAACTTTTTCACGGCGTTATTTTTAGTTTAGGAAACGGAGCGTAGCGTAAGCACTTAATCAAAACTAGAAGTAGTGAAATTGAAAATGGAAAATATTGTTATTTTTATCTTTTCTTAATACATTTTCATAGTCATACATCACTCTGTATACACGATAGTTAAGTTTCAAAATAAGTTTGATGTCAACTCAACTCAAAGGATTTCATGTCATCACCATCACATCATCGGTTATACTTTTGCCATTTACATAAAACACAAATCTAGAAATTGAAGTGAAGACACTGTACATGTAACTAAGATTTTCGCAAAACATAACATGATTTAAAAGAGTGGCCGTGGAGTTTCTTGCACGTTCTTCTCCTTTGAGATCTACGCTTTGGAACGTGCAAATAGCTTCATTTTTGTAACTGACCGACCTTGATTTTTCAAAAGTGCCTGTTAATGGTTTATTTGAAATAAATTCTTTGAATCTTTGACATTCTCTGAAATACCTACTCATAAAAGGCTGTGAAAGCTCAACGAAGAAGCTTTTGATAGAATATAAATGCTAAGAAAGTTATATATCAATGAAAGAGCAAGTTGTGTATGTAAGAGTTCAAACTGTTACATTACAAGGTAAAGAGAAATGCAGTACTCTGACGCAACGAGGATGAGTCAGCAAGTCACATAATTACAATCACACAGCCCCCGGCGACATCTTATTCTGACCACAACCATTCCATCTTGGGGAGGGTCGTAATTGTTGCGTAAGTCTATCTGAACGCGCTATTATTAGCCTTTCTATCAATCAGACAAGAGTTTATTTTTTATTTTTATAAATGCTTTTGAACTTTACGTGACTAATCATTGAGTTGATTGGTTTGCTAATTAGTTATATCAGAGTTCATTAACCCGTTTGTTTAACAGTGAGATTTAGAAAAATCATCTCTCATTTAGGGAAAGCGAGCTCATTTTCCATGAAGAAGTAAAGTACGGTTCAGGAAGGAATCATATCAATCATATGTATGTAGGTTTATTTATTTATAAGATTTGAAATAATGTGCACTGGATCCTACCCTCCATTGTCATCTTTCTCTATCACTCAAAGGTTTGCTTGAAGAAAACTCATTTTTGAGTTAAGCTCGCCTTTATACATGAACTTTCCATCACTTATGTAAGCTGTTTTTGGTGTACAATAAAGAATTAAGAAATGAAGAATCTTCAATTATACTTTAAGCTTGGTTTACAAAATGATTTACGAACGAACAAACGATTTTAAGATAACCCTGTTAACTGGAAATCTGTGACACGTTTAAGCTAGTATTATGATTTTTTGTAAGTTTTTCCACTTATATAGCTCTGATACGCCTCAACCTCAGAGTCATCAGCTTTCAAGAAAGGCTCAACCCATTAACACATTACACAACTCTGACACGTGACAGTCCTGTCTATAAATAGAAGCACACTAAAACCGCTAATCGGTATGCGGCTGGCGAATTGACACTATTATCTAATGACGTAACTGATATTATGAAACAAAAGATTATGATCTATGGTCGTTCGTGTTTACTCGATAAGTTCTCTTGTTTTGCTGTCGTAGTGTTCCTTTTTGGTTATCTGTTGGTGTTTTGTTTTCGTAAGTTTGGTGAAAGAATTTAGAGAGTGTGTTCGGTTTATAGACATTCGATTTCGTTAAGAGTCGAAGAGTCAAGTGGCTGTCCATCAGACCATGAGTATGTCACTTAAGTTTTACACAATAAATATCCTTTTTAAAATTTGTGATGAGTTTCCTCTTGACTCTGGTCTTGGTCAGAGATGACAGAGACAAAGTCTACAATGGAGCGAGCTTACCCAGAAGGAGCCTGTTCACTCTAACTTTGAAAAGATCAGGGTTGTAAGCATTCGGATACACAAACGCAGGCAGAGAGTTCCAATCCTTTGCTGTGCGCATTATAAAAGACGTTTGGAAACGCTTAGTGCGAGTTGGGGGAATAGCTACAAGGCAGGGGTGGTAAGTTGCAATTCGTGTGGATTTTCGATGGTAGAAGGGGGCGTATTTTATTAATGCAGGTGTCGATTTGATTTAGGTTCGTTTTCCGTGTTATAAATCCAAGTTCAATCATAGTTTGCAGCAAGTTACAAAATGAAACCAAAGAGCGGTAATTAAGCATGTAGCCAGAAACAGAAAAGTCCGGCTGAGCAGACGACAACCTCCTTGGTTGACTTAAAATAGGTTACTCACAAAAAAAAATTATACACTATGGCTTATAACTTGTGTCAATAACTGCAAAAGTTTTACTTATACTATAGTTGCAGATCTTGCATCTATCTACACTAAAGCAGAAGAGTGTGTTTGTTCGAACACGCTAAACTCAAGAACTACTGAAATAAAAAATTATTTTAGTGTGGTATAGTCCGTTTATCGAGGAAGGTTATATAACATTGCGCTACGACCAATAGGAGCAAACATTTACGAAAAATGTGAGTGGGCTGATGTTGACGGGGAACCACTCATAACTTTCATCCGACTGCACTTGCCCTTCGCAGGTAGTGCGCACGCGCAGGCTGACCGGGGGTCACACACGAGTGGCGGCCGCGTGTGCTGTGTAATGGCGCGTTTTCTCCGCCATCGGAGAAAGTGCTGTAATCGACGCGTTTCTAACCGCCCCCGCCCTCGCCCCGGCCCATACTCACTCGTCACCGATAACTACCACTTTTTCCATTAATTCGAGGAGATTTGTGATATGGAGCGTTGTATTAGAACTAAAGTTAATGGGGTATCATATTGTATCTACTAGATTGGTTCTGCGGCTTTGCTACTGAGACCAATCTCACTGAAAATTGCGGAAAAATGCAAAGCCGCGCATTAAAAGTGACCTGTTGTAATTATTGCATATACTTGATATTTACAAACAGTTTCTATTGGTGATGTAGGTCATTTTCATAACGGGAGAGATTATCACTAATAAACATGTAAATAAACGAACAATCTTTTACAATTCATCATAATTTCCTCTTCTTCTTCTTCCTCTCCTTATCCCATTATTTGGGGTCGGATCTCCTCACTTTCCTGAGTCAAGCGATCTTGGGTTGTTGTTTTCTATCATAATTTCCTCAATTTTGCAATCAGAGAAGCATTTAAAGACCCGCCACGATTGATGCTTTTTTTACTATTGGTAGGCGTTTGGCCGCTATCTCACCTGATGTTAAGCGATGATGCGGTCTAAGGTGGGACACGCTTGCCTAGAAGTAACATATTCACTCTTGACTTAAAGACTCCCATGTTGTAGTTTGCTACCGAACGTTTTGAACTTGTGCACCTTTCAATCACATGAGACTTGTTGCTAGAAATGCTATATCTATTAAATTTACATAAACTGTCTACTTCATTCGTAAACAAAACATTAGGTAGGTACAATCTTCAACATTAACATGCATTGTCTTCTAGAAATATTTCAAGGTTACGACCCGTTGACAAGTAATAAAGTTTTACGTAAATTAACAGAATTAATTTACCATCATTAAAAAATCCGTTTTAAGAGAAAACTAGTTTCTAAAAAGGAAGTCAATATCACATGCATATTTATGTATGTATATAAATGTTGATACTTGTTCTGTTCTCAAGTTAAAATAATTAATTAACATTGAAATTATTGTAGAATGAGATCTCTTAGATGTTTAATCTTGTTGGAAAGTAAACGAAACATTTGCAACATGAGTTATTTAGCAATATTGCGGTTTCAGTGTACCGGGAAGTCAGTCTTATGATAATAAACTTGGAGAAAGAATGACTGTTGTCCTGAATTTGTAATAGTAATTTAAGTCTGAATACTGTGTATATATTCTAGCCCTCATTCCCTAAAACCGATCAAATAATTACCCAGAATACTCTAATTCTCTCGAGGCTATTTCCAAAGAAATTCGACATTGACTCTTGTAATTAATAAATCATCATACCGATCAGTAGTGATCAGCATTTGAACTAAAGATCAGAGATGTCAGAGTTGCTACTCAAGCTTACAACGCTTTCCTAGTACGACAAAGCCATGAATAGATCTACAATCTGCTTCCGAATTGCCAGATAGTCTCAACCAAGCCCCAGACAGCTGAACCAAGCAATGCATCATTGTCAAAAGCAAGTAAGCTACTTAAATCTCCAGCAAACGTTACAAACTGCAGCATCCATTGTGTTCCTTAGCGGGCTACCGTTTAGAAAGCACTCTTGCCTCCCAGGCCGCGAAATTAAGATGTTTGCATTAGAATTGCAGATGTCGGTGAAAGCAAAGCCCTTATGTTAACATATAATAACTAATTTGTATGTATTTATGCGGTTGTGGCCCGTCGTCGATGTTCGCGGATTGACAGGCGAGCCCGGGGGTCGGCAGTAGTATGTACTGATTATGGTGATTATGTCTGTTTATACTGATTATACGGAGGATAGTTGGGATGACGCTCTGAGGGTCGGATTGTGGGCTTTATACTGTCGAGCTATCAAGGCTACCCTTCTTATTATGTCGGCCGCTTTTGTATGATTGTTTGATGACTAGGTACTAATTGGTGTGTTATAGATTTATAGATGAAGATTTGTGTGCCTTCGTTGAAGGCAAAGGTTGTCTGAATCAGGTGACTTTTAAAAGTTATGGTTTACATATCGTACTCGCAACAGCAGCAGAAGAACGTGTCGTCCGTTAAATTTTGAGTTAGCGTTTCAAAGTTTACTCAAAAAAAAGACTCGGCATTTATTTCAATTAAAACATTTGCAGGATCTTGAACTATCAAAGTCGGTCAGTCAAAGAAGTGAACCTATTTACTTGTTCCGAAGCATAGGAGTCTCAATGGAGAAGAACGTACAAGTAATACCACGGACACTTTTCAACATCAAATAATGTTTGAGGCAGTGCATATTCTCTCACGAACACAACATTCAATAAAGCATCACCACAACACAGAAACCCATCTAACTTATCAAACATCGATCGATAAAATGAAACCCTTTCCACAAATCGCGGAAATGTTCGTCTAGGAGACCATAACTTTATATTAACCACGATCATTGCGCACGACCTGCAACACGCTCGGACGAACCGCGGGAGTAAAACAAAACACTGGCGTGTATCCCTCTCTGTTGTTAGAGAGGGAGACGAGATTCTCTGTCTCTGTTTTGCAACGGCCGGTCCTTTTGATCCGTGGCTAATTGGCGCTTTCCCGCAGGAAGGCTCCGATTATCGTGTTAATGTGAGGAATCTAAGCGGTAGCTGAACATTGCCATCAGCATGTATCGGGCTGGTATTGGAATCCATGGTCTGTGTTTATGTGCGCTTCTCGTTTCTTTATATGTTTGTCCTCTTTAGTAGTGTTTTATTGAAACGAAATCTAGATAAATCTTTGTGAAGCTGAGAAAAGGCTTTCTTATGAGACTTTAATAGTTTCAGAGATTTCGTATCAGTTTTGGTGGTCTACAATAAAATAATTGTTTGCAATCGTTATGTTTGATACTGAATATAAAAATTGAGTATTTTTTCATAAGAAGACTAGACAGACAGTGATATTTGAGTCTTTCATTGTGACTTTTTCAAAATGAAAACAATATTATGTTAAAGTTTTTGCGCTTCATGAAAAGTTCATGATTGAAACTTTATAGATCCGTTGTTTTAAGACATGGTTTGTATAGTGGTGATGACTGTCTGTCTGTCTGTGTTATGTCTATTGAAATACGTTTTTGACACAAATTCAGTTCGTGTCTAGAACTGATAGCTGATGAGGATCTGATGAATGAAACATAGCACGTACACGTACCAGCTCGGAATCACAACATTAAACCAATCTCTGTAGCGCACTTAATCACTTTACTTCATAAATTCAGCATCCTCGCTCCAGTTACCATGGCAACGAGCACGCAGGCGCGTAAACAAGAGACCAACAAACCGATTATAAATCTTATCATAATTGAACAGAGTATGATTTTGAAAGACCGTCGTAGCTGAAGCTGGGTATTGTTGACAGTGGAAAATCTATTTTACTTTATGAGATTAGGGTTTACTTTTCAGCGTGTTTGTAGTGAATAATTGTCAAAGAGTGCGCACACGCACTACGCTCTAGTTCTGAGCAGCGGATACGATGATAATCATTGTTTTAATTGTGCGAACAACTCCGGCATTCGAAAGACTACAGGGTGGAACTCCGGGCCCCGTTAACTTAAGCATGGCTGAAACCTATTAGTAATGTTTATCTCATCTGTGTGATCATGGGAATCACAGATAAAAGACGATTACTCTTTAGTAATATTTTAATCTTGATGCTACGACGTCAAACGTCATCTATCAATCAATGTTCAGTTTTACACTTTGCAGAGGTAGGGTAGTAGTACACTATGTAAAGTCACACTTAAGCATTAGATTTAAGGTCTGTAAAGATACTTCGTTCTAATCAGTACACAGAGGTATAAAACTCATCAGTTACTGAGTGACTAATAGAAAACGCACAGTCGAAACTATTGCCGTAAAAGACTGTGGTATGTAGATTAGGGGGAACGGGGAAAACGGAATATACGCATCCAGAGTTGTGGATAAAACCTAGTAAGAATATAGAAAAAAGTCTGTATTTATAATCGTCATGCTTTAGTGTCACCTTTCGCATCAAATTTTACCTCATACTCAAGTTCCAAGCATTTATTTCAATTAAACTATTGACAGAAATTTTTAAAGGGTCGGTTAGTGAATCTATGAAGATAGTCGCATGTTCCAAAGCTTAGATCTTGAAGGAAAAGAACGAGCAAGAAACTCAACTTACAATTTTTAAATCAATCAATACGTGGTAAAGAGGACTCAATTTGTTTTTAGCGATTGCTCAATTTTGGCAAGCAACACACTTGTATGTCAAACGTGTAGCGTGCACAGCTGTACAAAGCAGCAGTTTTGGCACTAGCTACTAAGGCCGCGCCACACCTTGCAGGGCGGGCCGGAATGTGGCCCAAGGATGGACGCTCGAGAAGCCTCTGACAGCTTTTAGTACCTATAAGTGCGATGGGCCGATTGCTATAACTTTTAAGTATTGATGTTGTCTGGCGCTGTAGGACTCATTACTAGATTCTCAAGTATTCTCAATTGATTTGCTCTGCTCAGCTTCTGAACTAACTTTATAAAGAGTTGTATTTCTGGTAAGCTCTTGAAGCTAATTCTATTAAATAAGCAACTGATTGCAACTGAGGTGAAATGTGCAAGTTGCTTGAAAATTTGTAGCATTGCACTCTGATCTGACGAGAAAACACATTCTGTTTAAAAGCAACACTCTCGCTGACTGCCTACTACTACTTTTATTTCACGGGAAGGAAGGTGAGGGTAAAAAGTTAGATTTTTTATTATTGTTCTGTCTAGGCTCACGTCTGACCACCGCCTCACGTGATGGTAAGCGAGGATGTGGTCGACTATGGAGCACGTTTGCCTGGAAGTAATCTATTCACTCTCGACGTAAAGTCTCCTTGGTTGTAGCTATAAGGAAACACAAACTGTGGAATCTGTCTACGCCTACTAATCATATAGGTATATAAAAATAAGTCGGGTTTTCCTTCCTGACGCTATAACTCCAGAACGCACGAACCGATTTCCACGGTTTTGCATTCGTTGGAAAGGTCTCGGGCTCCGTGAGGTTTGTAGCAAACGAAATTCAGGGAAAATGTGACGCAGACGAAGTTGCGTGGGTCAGCTAGTCTATACTATCTATACTAATATTATAAAGAGGTAACATTTGTTTGTATGTTTGTAAGTTTGTATGTAGGGGATAATCTCAGGAACTACTGGTCCGATTTGAAAAATTCTTTCGGTATTAGATAGCCCATGTATCGAAGAAGGCTATAGGCTATATATCATCACGCTAATACTAAAAGGAGCCGAGCATTAATGGAAAATGTGACGCAGACGAAGTTGCGTGGGTCAGCTAGTAATATTATAAATGCGAAAGTTTTTGAGTATGTATGGTTGTTGGTTAGTCTTTCACGCAAATACTACTGAACCGATTACGATGAAATTTGGTATGTAGGGAGCTGAAAACCCAGAATAACACATAGGCTAGTTTTTATCCCGGAGTTCCCGGGGGATCGAGATTTACACGGGAACAACGAGAATTTATACGCGGACAAAGTCGCGGGCGGCCTCTAGTGTTCAATAAATCCTTTATTTATAAAATTCTTCCAACGCACAGCCGAAACAACTGGTCGTAGGAAGCTGAAATTTAGCTTGTAGGTTCCTTGGGGAGCGTAGGGGAGCACTAAGAAAAAAATTCGCGAAATTCCTACGGGAACGGGACAAAACGGAGTATGCGCGTACGAAGTCGCGGGAAAAAGCTAGTAATACTTATAAGGAGAGAATAAAAACATGAAAACTGGTTAGAGTCGCAACTAAAAGTAGAGTAGGCCATCATCAGTTATGTTTGACACTATAGTGATGACTGAGCAGTTTTAAAGTGACCCTCATTTGTCAAGAGCTCGTAGCAGACATAATATGTGTTTAACCTCCCAAATTAGTAACATCTTCTAGAAATGTCTTCGCCACAGAGCAACAGTGGTAGACGTAAACAGATAAAATGTATTTAGCATATACAGGAAACACTCACGGAACATAAAAATTGACTGCTGCGCAGCGTGTCGCGGGTTCGATTCCCGCACGGAAAAAATATTTGTATGGCCTACAGATAGTGTTGTTTCGGGTCTGGCTGTTTGTGAGTGTGAAATTAAATGTTTGTAAAAGCACCAACAATACAGGAGAAAATCCTAATGTGGCTAAAAACAAATTAAAAAAGGTTTTTTTTTTAAATGCGGCTGCGCTACTAAAGTCCGTTTCAGCGATATTTCAGACATACTAGGAACTTAATGCCGTCCGCGACTAAAGATGATCTTACCCACCGCCAACCCTTGCTCCCAACTCTGCCGGTACATATATATGTGTCAATATTAAGATATCTCTGCCAGGATCAACACTGGGCAGTATGAGCGAGTACAGCTGGGTGTGAGGTCGCGAGTCGCGGCACACCTCGCGGGTAACGCCCGGTATCTGGCACAAGGATCCACTAGCTCACTTTATTTTAATGCAGTCTCATGCTCATGAGAACATTCACACTTCTAGAATTCAACAAAATATTGTGTGTTACTGAGAACACTTAATTATTTTCTAACTTGTTAAAATTTGACGACACGGTTGGCGCATGGCTGAGCGATTGGCTGCTGCGCTGCGTGTCCCGGGTTCGATTCCCGAACGGAACAAATATTGGTAATGCCTACAGATAGTTGTCCCGGGTCTGGCTGTTTGTATATGTGAGTTTGTATGTTGGTGAACGCACCCACGATACAGGAGAAATTCCTATTGTGGGGCAATGTTTTAAAAATAAATAAAATCACTAATGTTTAATCAAATTACTCTGTGAATTAGCATTTTTTGATAGTCATTAGTTACAAAAGACAGTCCCTTAAAGAGCTTGCCCATCGAAAAGTCAGGAAGAAGAGTGGCGCAAAACTCCCCAGCAACGCATACTATCTATTTAAGTTATAATAACTTGAATCTTTACAATTCGCAACAGGCCCCCAGAATTCACCGCAAAAAGCAATAAAACCAACTAATTAACATATCTTTAAAATCAATCAAGTAAATATTACCAGTAAAGTCGTTTATGACCCACTTCGAGTCAGACTAGATTAACGCTCAAAGACCTCCATTTAGATATTTTAGCGAATACCATGTTTGACATTTAGTATATTTCAAAAGTGTGTTGCCAGCATCGCGAATTATTTCTGAACTAGTAATTTATATTCAAATTGAGAGCCAGACTGTCGGAAACGAGTTATGGAAATGTCGAAATAATGCTGATGTGTGATTGATAAAGTTAATTAATCGTTGGAATCAATCAATAAATCATCTCCAAGGCTAGTGATTAGCGGCGTTTGTGCCAGTTATCTGATGCAT
Organism: Ceramica pisi; assembly: GCA_963859965.1. Lineage (NCBI taxonomy): Eukaryota > Metazoa > Arthropoda > Insecta > Lepidoptera > Noctuidae > Ceramica > Ceramica pisi. The sequence continues at coordinate 653,590 of OY982537.1, read as the reverse complement.
AGCAAGCGGAGCCGCGGGTTCGAAGTTGTATCGTAACGTTATCGGTTGAACGGTGTTATTATCGGGATTTAGCTACTAGTTGATATACGATAGTTAGTGTTATAATCAGAAATCGATTTAGATTCTAATCTGTTGCAGCGTTGCCCTACGAGATCTCTTGAGATGTATTGAGCTGGTTTCAAGTGGGTATTTCATTAATTGAGGGCTACATATTGCCTTGCCAGTTCCCGATTACAGAACTGCCAAACGCGCTAACTTTTCACTTCTACAATCGCGCTAACTTTTCACTTCAACACGCTAACGACACTTCTATATTTCTCCAAATTAAATCAGATTAGCTGTAAAATGTATTGAAATGAGTCTTTTTATAGGAAATTGGCCCTCTCAAAGAAATGTTTTTTTTTTTAATTTCTTTAAACATAACGTCACTTCTATATATTTCCAAATTAAGCATTAGAATCACTAAATAAAATATCATAAAACAAAGTCATCCACTGCGTCAGTCCGTCTGTCTGATCGCGATAAACTAAAAACTACTGCACCGATATTCATGCTGTTTTCATCATATAGATATTCATGGATAGAGTGGTTCTCGAGGAAGGTTTTAGTACATTATTTGTCAAGCGGGCATAAGCTAGTCTGAGATAAAATGACACCAAGGGCATCTTAAGCGCTGGATAAAAGATGGCTAACAATTACATGCGTTCAATGATAGACATGCGAATAACAAACAAAGCTAACGCCGATGAACTATCATCTGCACTAATACCACGATCGGTTACAAGCAATGAAGCCGGTAATGAAGTCTCGCGCTGCGCCCGCGCATGCACGTCCGGCGGCGCGGGCGCATAGCGGCGCGCTTTTTATCCGTTCCGCTCTCATACGCACACGCGAATTCTCCGTGGGGATATCTCACTGACCAGTGAGTACGTGGAGTTATAGATAACAATGCTATGCATAGCCAATCTTAGTATTTACGTTTATGACTTCGGGAAACTCGTAAAGCTGTCGGCTTCTCACATTTCTGGTCGTTATTTGTGATTGATTGGTCAGCCTGCCTGTTAGGCGGAAATATTTTACATAGCCAATTGATACAGAAATAGAATATCTAGTGATGACCGATTTACTAGAGTTTAGGTTTCATGAAAAACTTAAAATTAGGTTTGGTACTACAAATATCTGAAGAGTAGTTTAAAGTGACTCGTCAGACGCCCATACTAGTACCTAAATTTTCCCTTAGCTATTAATAAGCATGATCTACATCTATTGACCTGAGATTCTATAAGGGACAAAGATACCCCAGATATTTGTAGCTTAATCTATACCAATATAAATGTAACGATTGTAACTCTGCCTTTATTTAGGTCTTGATGTCTGTTTTTTACCTCTACACGTCTTAAAGACTGAGCTGATTTGGATGAAACTTAGCACACTGGTAAGGTAGACCATAGTCCCAATTCTAAAAAAAAATCAGAAAATTCGCATTTCAATCGGAATCAATTTACAACACAATATGAAAATTAAAAGGCTTTGTTGACAGTTTGCGATTAACATGTGAATGTGAAAGTTTTTAAAAATTAGTAGTTTGGCACTCGGGCCTTACAATAGGGCATGATGATGTTCTTTTCTCAAGGGCAAATTCCTTCAGGGATTATTTTCGCCTTATTACCTTCGGACAGCGACGTCACTGCGTCGCCGTCAGAAGCTTGTCGGTAATAAAGTTATCAAAGTACATAACAGTAACTAGCGTGAACTGTCTCGGTGACAGATCTGATCGTTTATTTCTCATAGCGGTCGCGGTGCTCACTCACTGGTCAGTGTCTTGTCTCGGGCAAGGAGCTGCGCGGGCGCTACGCTCCGGCGCACAGTCGCTAGGGTTAACAGTTCCCTATTTATTTGTTTTGAGAATTTTTCTTCTAGTAGTCGTGGTCTGTATTTTGAGAACAAACTGCAATACAGTTCAACTGACGGACCACAGTGCCAATAGGCTTGTGTTCTGAAAAAATCTAATTAGTCCGTCAGTTAGATTATCAAAAAATATTTCAGCCGTGTTTTTTCTTTTGTTACGGGAACCAAAATTGACGAAGTTACGACGCTTTTAAAATTCTCAATACGTCATACCTTCGCATAATTTTTACCCCCACTCGCGAGTTTTGATGCGTTTTATCTTTGTCAATATTCATTGATTTACAAAAACAAAAAATACGAGTCCATTATTTTTCAGTACTCTAACTGACGGACTAAATAGTTTTGCAATTTGAGGATGATGGAATCTAGCCTATTCTAATAATCTTTAAGCAACGTATGCATTCACATGTCAGTTGCGAGTACGGAAGAGGTTGAGGCTTTTTTGGCAGATTGCGACTGAGATGCAAATGCAAACATTGCTTAAAAACTCAGGCACTAGACAAAGTGCTATTCTTTTACCGAATGCGATTACCGAAACATGCCTAAGTTTAAGGGATTCTTCTTGTGAGTCGTAAGGTCTAACGACTCCCCACACCCTAGTGTCAGATATTGTAAACCGCCTCAATGGCCTCTGACATGGTTTAACTACCGGCTTACACGTGCCTTCCGAAACACAGAATCAACTTTTTATGCTTCCCGTGGGAATTGAAACCACGACCATCGTGTCACAAGGCAAACGCAAAGCATTGATCACGTGACAGTTTGCCACCTTTTTTATAGGGATGGGAAATCATCCAATGACTCCTCCCACTCTGGGTGTAGCGGGAGGGAGTGTCAGACTTCTACTGACTAAAACCCATCCATGTTCCTTCATTGCCCTTTGTGTTCCGGAGCCACGGTGTCTCTTGCGAATAATCCCGCGACTCCAGCAGGCGTCGGCCCTTTCGGGACCCTCTGCGTGCCGACTCTCTTTGAGGTGCGCGTGGAACACTAACGCGCCGTCGACACGGCCTGTCGTCACTAGACGGACGGACGGCGAGCCACCCAGAGCTCGCCGTCCACAGGCCCGAGTTTGCCACCTTTAGTCGATCTCGTACATTTCTGACGTTTTGACAATCGCCTTCACCACGCTACCGCTGACAGAATGTCACTTGTCTAGAACCTCAGGGTTTGCTGGACGTTCGCTAAAGTATATCGCAGCTGTTGTGGATTCTTTTCGTGTTGTGTTCACTGTGGCTTTTCGTTTTTCATCTATTATAATTAAAAACAACCTGCAACGATCTTTATATAGGTACTCCTTTAGCTCCAACACCGTTTACAGAATTACCAACAGACTATAATTAGTGGTTGCAGGTTTTTTTTCAGCAGTCTTGATTTCGTCGAAACAGACAGCCCTGCCCGTGTTCAATGGGCGTTTGTCGAAAGTGAGCAGTTATTGTGCGTACGCGCCGACAGTGGCGCGAATCATTTCATATCTCTTTTTATGTCAACTCCTGAATTTATTGGAGCAATAAAAACTATGGAGCGGCTAGCGGTTGATGTTGTACAAACTTTTTACTGCAAATAATGTTTAAACATAACATGACGGCTGTATTTCCTGCCGGGTAAGGTAGAGCAGTACTCAACAGCTCTATTACTCCTATTTGTTCTAAGGTCCAGGTAATAGAAGAAGGGCCTATTGCCATCACTGGAGTGACCCTGAGAAATTTCAGGTGGAAAAACCCAATAACCTTTTGCCCGACCCACAAATCGAAACCAAGACCTCATGCTCAATAATAATACAATGAGAGAAGTTAAATTTTAATTTCGATTTTGTTTTTACTTTTCTGTCGGACTAAGTAAACGCTGCCAAATAAAATAAATACCCTATTTTATTTATATTATTATCCTTCTTGGCAGGAAATCCTACCAAGCCTTTACATATACAAACCAAAAATATAATATGTCTACGCAAGGTGATGTAAAATAACTAGATGCCTGAGTATAATAATCTCGTCAAATAGCGTTAAAAGAAGCTGTCATGTGGTGTCACTTTTTGTAGAAAACACAGTTATTTAACTGACACATTTTGAAATCACGTAACATGCAGTTAGAGTAACAATAGTCTCTAACAAAAAATCTAATTCGTCTAAACAGTGATATTTAAATTGTTTCTAAACTAGCAACCAGCAACCATTTCTTTTTCAATTACAGAGAGATGTAATTCTTTCTCAATTAGATTCAAAGATACGCGTTATAATTCAATGCGCGTGTTACGTTCAACAGAAAATAGATACTTACAGAAGGTTTAGTCTATACTAATATTATAAAAAGGACATTTGTTTGTAAGTTTGTATGTTTGTAAGTTTGTATGTAGGGGGTAATCTCAGGAACTACTGGTCCGATTTGAAATTCTTTCAGTGTTAGATAGCCCATTTATCGAGGAAGGTTATAGGCTATATATCATCACGCTAATACAAATAGGAGCGGAGCATTAATGGAAAATATGACGCAAACGAAGTTGCGCGGGACAGCTAGTAACGAATAATATTGAACATTGAAGGCTACCATTGAGTCTCCATTTTCTTTTTGTTGTCAAATGGTGTTCAGCTTGAAAATTAGCGTTTAAGTACTGTTTTATTTGAGACAGGTTAAATTTGCTTTGACGCTACTCTAGGTCAGAGGAGACAGAGACAAAGTCGACGCTGGAGTGAGCTTACCCAGAATAATACCGTTACCAAAAAAAAAAAAACGAGATGCCATCGCATACCTAAAACTTTGATTCGCCTTTCAAGTTTAGCAGAATACCATTTTTGACGTTTTGAGTTTTTGATGTGAATGCGAATTGAATGTGAACCCTGGACGTTTTATTATAAGTGCTCCAGCGGGGTTAATTGAGCGGTGAATATTAATTGTTTGATTTAAGTTCATGCGTTGATTTTTGGCGTATTATCGAACCGCTGCTGTCCCTCATCGTGTTGCGCAAGTGATATTATAATTTGTTAATGTAAGCCTTCTGTATGTTGCTTTCCGGGTCCTGTGCGTACGCCGCGATCTAAATATTTGCGGGCGTTTGTTCTTTTTTATTTCGGTTTCTACCAAAATTACCGTTTCTCAGCGAAACACGAAGTGAAAAGAGAAACAAGCTGCAGATTTATGTTAATTTAATACAGAAAACAAAAGTGACTAAACTTTTAAAACAAAAAGTGTGTAACAATGTTAATCCGCAAAGATCGGAAGATGGGCGATTTCTAACTATGCATCGAAAGCCTGAAGAAGGCAGTTTTAGTTTAGACTAGACGTTTTAGTACAGATAACTACCTCCGTGTTTCAATAGTTTAGGCGCTTGCCTTGTGACCCGGTGGTCGTGGGTTCGATTCCCACGGGAAGCATACTTTGTAAAGTTGTTTCCAGTTTGGCTGGGACATTGCAGGCTAGAATCACCTGATTGTCTGATAAAAAGATGATTTCGTGCTTCGAAAGACCGGTGATCCCGACCGCCAAATGGCGGTCGTTGAAACATGAGGCCCTTGAGGCGATTTTGAAACTCTGACACTAGGATGTGGCGTCGGTAGACCGTACTACCCACACGATAAATCATATCAAAATCAAATAAGAAGAAGACTAGACGCTGAAGGCTGAATGTTGTATTGATCAGCGAAGGACCATCGTAGACCGAGTTGAATGAGCTAGCACCCTCAGACCTTAGTACCTGTCACGATGTTTATGGGATGTATTATTCTTAGAGAAGTGCACTACGCCTGTCATGGAATGAATTTCTAACAACAGAAAAAAAACCTAACCTTTTTTCTGCTGCCGCTGTCGGAACCGATCGTATTTTATGAACTTTTAAAAGTAAACACTTGCCAACAATTATTAAACATGTTTTCACAAAGAGGCCTGTTTAAAAAAGCTAGTGATTACATAAGGGGCGTGTCAGTATATCAATCAGTTCAGGACGGACTTGCGCACGCGCAATGCGGAACACGCTTGTAACTGATGGCTGTACATACTTAACAAGTTTTTGTTCTAAGTTCTGAATAACTTAGCTAGTTTTTGTTACCTGTATCTAAATAAATATGACCATTTTATAACTGGTTCGTTTCTAAAATATATCTTAATTACGTATGTAATGCGTGACTTGATTAGGTCGCAGTTATTTTAAGAACCTGATATCGAGTTACCTGGAAAAAACTGTGCGTGACATGAATTAAATATTTTAAGTAACCTTTACAACGTTTGATTAGCTAAAATCATTTGTTTATTAAAAACACGTTTAAATAGGATATTCATAGACATAGGTAGACGTGTTAAAAAATGTTTTTGCGTTATAAGATTTTATCGAACCTTAATCAAATGATAAATGGTATTTATTTTGCCACTAGGATACAAATAACTCTGTTACACTACGTCTATCTTTATTTTAACCTCAATGAAACTAGTGTTTCCTAGCCGACTAAACTTTTTTTTTTTTTTAAACGTTTTTGTAAATTTACTGTTTTCTTTTTCTATTGTAAACGAGGGAGTCAAAGGTTTTAGCGGTAAGGTTTTTACCCTAGTGGGTTGCTTAGCTCTGAAAACCGTAGCAACCCACTAGGGATCCTAAGCAAAAGGTTCAAGTGCCAGCATAATGTTGACGCTTGAACCTTTTGCATCCGGTATTTTAAGTTTTGTGTATTAACCCCAGTATTAACCCGAGAAGAAACACTGAAAAGTACTCACAGATCAAAGTCTCATTTAACATCCATACGACTCATTTAATGGTCAAAACGTTTACTATAAAAGTCAATTTAATTGAAATAACTCGTGCATCTTCCACAACATTAGAACTTTGACCTCACGATGTTCAGTTATTTATAATAATAACAGTTGTGGATATTAACAACGTGCGATCATTACTGCGTTATCACCGTCGTGACTCGTGTTGGGCAACCTGACCGCACTAGCCCAACGCTGGGCACGTCCCCCCACAGCAACCACGACATGGCCACGTAGAGGATATGCGCGCAATCATGATTGAGTCCTTATTTTAGTTTTAAAACTTACTTATTTTATTTGGAGTAAGATAAACTACAAGTACTACAACTGCGACTAATCAATTACTTTACGTAATTTAGAAACATGATTAACGTAATTGTAGCTAATGAAGTAAGACAGTAATGTCCTTCACTGTAACGTGGTGAACGTGTTCCGTGGCAATTCCCATAGCCAATGTGTAAGTGTGCGGCCGAACGCGTTGATGTCTTTTGTACGGCGCTTAGTGCGTAGCGGTGTTAAAAGTTTGATTTTAACGAAAATGTGCGAAAATGGATTTCGAGGGGCCAATTTATTCTACTAATTTTATTATTAATGGATTGGTCCTCAGTGTAAAATAAAAATCCATTTGACAAAAAATAATGTTTCTCTTTTGTGAACTTAAGGCTCTCGGTTATTTTATTTGGCTTAGATCTAACGATACATTATTTTTGTTTGTATTATATTTTTACCATATTTGCTCGCTTGGATACAAAAATACTTTGTAGGCTGAAGTTTCCTTTCGAAGATTTTGTCAAATAAGTGTAATGTTACATTTGCGTCTAAATTAAGAAACATAGCCCCTATAAAAACACGATATCATGTCAGTTCCGCGTCACTAAGCGCTACTAGTAGCATAGAAACCAAACGATATGCCTACAAATATTCTTGCTGTGTGACTGTGCTTATTCAGCTAACACATAAAATTGAATAAAACTGTTGAACGTTACGGTTTCACAGCGTTTTAAAAGTTTCAGACAATAAGGTAGCCGGAAAACTAATTCAGTTTAATGTTGATAGGTTAACTATTTGAGTAGGTTAACGTTACTTATTATTTAATTGCTGAATAATCTCATCAAATTGATAGTGGTCATTCATTTGAATGTGTAGTATTTAATAACTAAATCTGATTCGGGGTTCCAAAAACATATATTTGAAAAACCAATAGTAAATCTGTGTGCATCGTTTATGGTAGGTTTTTTACGTGAAAGCCTTTGTTAACATCAACGAAAACTGATCACACACTCGCTGGCTGTAAAATGTCAAATGCATTAATAAACATTCACACTAAACTCAAAACTAACCACTCAGTGTCCCTTGCCGTTAGCGTTAAGCAAACACCCTAATACTTTGAATATGACTGACCTGAAAACACATTCACAATTACCAATTACATGCCAAAGAGTAAGTTACTCACCGTGCTAGCAGGATGTGCAGGTAGCAGAACGAGCGGGGGCGGCTTCCGCTGCTTGCGCACCCCGCGCCGGGGGCGGGTGGAGTGCGCCCCCGCCACCGCTCCCGGGCCGCCCCCCGCCCCCGCCGGCGCCGCGTGCCGCCCCAGCCAGCGCGTCACCAGCTTCTCTTTGCTGTTGGCGCTCCCGTACTCCGGCTCCTCCTGGGGAGTGAGGGTTGCGTGAAAATTGGCAGAGCTATTGTAACGACTTGGGTACAGACAACACACACGTCCATGGAAAGAATTTGGCTAACGTCTTTCTGTTGACGTATTGTTGGACAAATTAGGTAATATTGACCGATTCTATTGATAAAATGCTCTTGTAATGACTTAGTTCAATGTAATAGCTGTAGTTCTATTTTATCAGATTTCCAATACTTTTTTGGTTTGCCTGCTTTCTTTAAAGACCATGTCCCTAAATTACTATTCTCTCTCTATGCTACAACCTGCAGATACTCCACCACAATCTACAGCAATCTCCCCACTCACAGCATTTAAACAGAATTCCACTACATCATCACAAAGCTTGGCGCTCAACTCATCAACAATTCTGTCTTTCTATTCTTTAACAACCACTCACCTTCTTCTTCTTCAAAGTCTCCCCCTGCAGCTTGACCTCCAGCTCCTTGCAGAGCTCGTGGTTCCTCACGCGCTCCACGTCCGCGCCCTTCTTCAGCTCGTCCACCTTCACGACGAACTGCTGCTGCGGCCGGAAGGCGGGGTCGAACTGGTTGTGGTCGTAAGGCTGCTTGGCGCGGAAGCAGGGACACACGCGCTTGGACACGTGGTAGATGCTGACGATGCAGACCAGGCAGTGCACCGACGCGATGATCAGCAGCGCGATGTTCGTCAGCACGGGTGTCCACGCTTCCATCTCATCCTGTCGGGGAAGGGGGCTTGAGTATTTTGTTAAGGAACTATTTAGACTAAGTTTGCAAGAACAGATGGTCGAACGTTGGTAAGTGGAAACGATAGACGTGATATTTTAAATCTATTTACAAAGTTTAGAAGCCTCTTTCGTTATCAATTGAAATATACTTAATATTTTTGTCTTGAAACAACAAAAATATAGGCCTACCATCTTTTTATCCTGTTGATGAAGTGCTCAATTGTTCATATGATTAGTCATTAAAATTCGAATAATTTTGTTTTACTTTAAAAAGAAGTAAGATTATTTGGAAGCCGGTTGTGTTTTTTTGTAAAAAGTTTTTATTTTTTATTTTTTAGTGGTACCACCTCAATACCACTGCAAAATCGCAGGAAAGCAAAATATGCAATTTCGATTACTTGGATGCCAAAAAACTTCGATGCCTCACATCTCAACAATCTATTATATCGATAGAAACCGTTAACTAGAACCTACACCACCAACCGCGACCCCACACAGCCTACAACTAAGACCAGCTGACCTCTAACTCTGCTGACCCACAGGCCGTCGTCACTAGGTACCTCCAGCTAAGCGACCCATCACTTCATTTGTCAGCATTGTTTAGTTATCAAGCCGTATTTAATATCTATTTTAATGAAGCTGCTATTAAAGTATCGTTATTAAAATTTCGGTTCTTAAGAGAAGTAAAATTAATGAGTATCTGTTTGATTGACAAATTGACGTGTTATGTGTTTTTATGTACCGTTCAATGTTAGACATAAGTATCTGTGTGCCTCTCGCAAGTTGGGTAATTACCAAAAATAAAATAAAATAGAATAGGAAGAATAGTATTGCTTAATACTTTTTATTTCACACCATAACTAGTATGTATTTATATATAAAATTTTAAAATACGAGCTCAAAAAAAAAATTGACTCTGAATAAGCTTTTATTATCTGTATATTTTTCATTCAAACCAAAAAGCATCATGAACAACAGTTGAAAAGAAAATTACTCACAGAAGACTTACCTAGATAATGAGTAAACAGTTACTAATTACGAAATTAATTAAAAACGTATAAGCCCGTTCAGAACAATAACATTCTTTCAGTTATTATGAAACTGTAAACTGGCTGTAGGTACAATCTTTTGTTCAAGACTTCATTCACTATACGGAGCGTGGAAAAGTGCTCCTTCGTGAACAATATCGTTGTAAATATCGTTTGACTTTATTACTCGCGCGACAATATAATCAGCCCCATAGATTTTCACTTCTCCGTTATTTGGACACATCTGGGAGAACTTGTTACCCCATGCGTGTCGGTTTTATACGTTCCCGTTAGCAATAAAATGCGTCTTACATGATATAGGTTGCAATTATGCGGATTTAATTCCGCCAAGCCCGTTCCATCATCGGACCACAAGACGTACGGGGCGACGCGCCACCGGTACATGGTGGACATCCCACCTATACGAACAAAACGTTTTGGGAACACATTCATAGTGCGTATAGCTAACGAGTGGAATATTCACTGCCGGACTCTGTGTTTCCTGATAGCTACAACCTGGGAGTCGTTAAGTCAAGAGTAAATAGGTTACTTCTAGGCAAGCGTGCTCCATTTCAGACCGCATCATCGCCTACCATCAGGTGAGATAGTGGTCAAACCCGTGCCTATCACAAGTAAAATATATCTCTTTATAAAGGCCTCATCCTCCGTGTCTCGGAAGCTTGTCAAGGAGTAGGTCCCGCCTGACATTTGAAGGTTTTCGACATTTGTTACGATAGTCAGACACATAAAATCTGCCAATAGGCTTGCCAAGGGGTAAATTGTTTTCCAGTTAGTGGGTTGTGGAAACTAGATAGGCAGTCGCTTCATGCAAAAACTGATACTCAGCTGGATTTGAATAGACTGATGGAAGCCGGCCCCAACGTAGCAGGCTAGGCATGGTATGGATAGATCGCTTCAGAGGTCTCATGGAAACTATATAACTTATGCAGATTATTATTAGTGGAGCTCGTGGCTAAATAATAACAGCTGGACAGGTCGATCTTCAAGGTTAAGCAACGCTTGCCGAGGTTGGTCTGTGGATGGGTGACCATCTTAACATACCGAGTTTCCTCCGTGCCTCAGAAAGCACGTTAAGCCGTTGGTCCCGGCTGTCATTTGGAGATCTTTGGCAGTCGTTACGAATAGTCAGAAGCCAGAAATTCTGACACCAGTCTTGCCAAGGAGTACGGTGTTACCCAGATAATGGGTTGTGGAGGTCTGGTGGGCAGCCGGTCCACGTAAAATACTGGTATTTTGCTGAATCCGGTTTCACTGGAAGCCAACCCCAACATAGTTGGGAAAAGGCTAGGCAGATGATGAGATTATTATAATAACGTCGAGTAGCTGACAATAGGTTACTGATATATAGGGAGACACTGTTGTTTTCTTCATTATATATTTCCCATTGTTAGGGTAACCATAGGAACCCTATTACTGAGCCTCCGCTGTCTGTCAGCGGGCTGTATCACAAGAACCGTAATAGATAGACAGTTGAAATTTTCATAGATTCTGTATTTCTATTGCTGCTACACAAGAAAAAAAGTTTTGCCCTGTAGTGCTATTCTATAACAACATTTTCGTGTCTGGACAGCGGAATCCGAGGTGAGTTTCAAATTCGTATTAATAAGACCTTTATATTGTGTGTAATAAAGTTCACTTTGTGAGCTTAGTCACTCAGGTGAAGATCGATATCGAAATGGTTATTTACAGAATAGACTAGCTGCAGTGGGACAAAATGGGCTTAAAATAATAAATAATAGTCCGGAACCCTTCGTGTGTGAGTCCGACGCGCAAATGACCAGTTTTCCTGGTTATCAAACACCCATTTACTATTTCTATACTTAACTTTAGTACTTGTCACCTTGTCAGCGCGAAAAGTAAGCTACTTAAATATAGCGGATCCTACTGTATTCTCAAAATAAATGGTTGTTTTACTTTATTTCTGTTCACCGTTACGTTTTGTGTAGTTAGTCGTAATTGTAATGAAGCTATAACAGTGCATTGAACTCTGCTGTACTTATCTCACGAGGAAATTTTCTAACATATTCCGACAGATTCTACTAACTGTGAGTGTAGAAAACAAAGGTGTTAATATGCGACTTTGCTTGCGGACAGTCACTTAAATCATTGAAAATGATTAGAAATGTTTAACTTGCAAACTCATCACGTAATTTGGTCACCGACCGTATAGCTCTTCAATCTAAACTGATATTATAAAGAGGTAGGTAATAACAACTTAACATGATAATGTACTCTTAAAACTTTACAATAAATACATCTCTGACTTTTTTAACATAGACAACAACTGTACCTACCTAGGTAAATCATATAGCTACAAACTTAACAACTGCATCAGTGGTGCAGCTAGTCTCAAAGGGGCCCTGTATCAAATATTTTTGGGGGGCAAGTTTATAGGAGTATTATTTTTTTTTTAAACAAAATTAGCCCTATTAGCTAAGGACTGACTAGGCAGGTCACGAAGGAGGCGGCGGGACTAAATGCATAACTTTGCGCCCACACGTCGGGGTTCTTGTAGTCCGAACTCAAGCATTTATTTCAGTTAGACCATTTACAGGCACTTTTGAATTGTCAAGGTCGATTGGACCAAAGAAAAAAGATGACGCGTGTATCAGCGCCATCTAGCTCAACCATTTTGAAGGGAATCAAATGGCCCCATATCTATACTAATATTATAAAGCAGAAGAGTTTGTTTGTTTGGTTGAACGCGCTAATCTCAGGAAATACTGGTCAGATTTGAACTGACTGATAGCTCATTTATCGAGGACGGTTATAGGCTATATATCATCACGCTAAGACAAATAGGAGCGGAGCAGTAATGGAAAATGTGACGCAGACGAAGTTGTGCGGGTCAGCTAGTCGGTTCATAATTGTCGGAGTTATGAGGTAACAAACATAAAAAAATAAATAAAAAAAACATACAACCGAATTGATAACCTCCTCCTTTTTGGGAAGTCGGTTAAAAAAAGATGAAGCTATTTGCACGTTCCAAAGCGTAGATCTCTATGAAGAAGCAAGAAACTGCACGGACACTTTTAAATCATGTGATGTTATACAAAAATCATGGTAACATTATCTTTGATTGCATATGTGAGGACAATGCAAAGAACAGGAAAGTATATAAAACAATAAAAAAATGACAGATTTAAAAAAAAACAAAGCCAGTGGCAGGTAAGAGATGACCAGTCTCAACTGACGGCGCCTGTTCACGAACATGACACGTGTATCAGCACCATCTAGCTCAACCATTTTGAAGGGAACCAAATGATCCCACACACGCGCCACCATCAGCGAAACGTTTGTGTGAGCATGACAAGCTCTCAACTGCCACGCTCGTTCATGTCAAACCAGTAAAATTATAACTAATCACATATCCGAGGGCCCCATATCCTTGATACGGCGGTAGCTTCGCCCCTGAACTACATGTTACTGTAAGTTTTGGCGAGCACGAGAGTTGGTCTGCAGCTGCCAGCGCGGGCTGGATTGTGCCGGGTGATCGCAATTAGTTTGCTCCTTTGCTATATAGGGGACTTTAACATAAGTGTCGAACCCTTCGGGACATACAAGCGTGATACAATGCTGTGTTACTGCAATTAATACGCCGGGACAATGTTTTCTATTCTCCGTATCACGCGTGCTATACAATCGTTACATCGAACTGTAATGAGTGTGACCACATATTATAATTGACGTAACATTCGTGTGCCAGTCATTACGCGTAATAGCCGCCAGTGCTTCACCGGGCAATGTCAGCCTTGACCGGGGAGCATCCGGTCGTTTGCACTCCATTAAACTGTTAACCTTATAAGCTGTGAATTACTGAAATTATGTATGGGTAAGTTATAGTGAAGATATTAGTGTGTGACTTTGTCGCGTGGATTGGTAATCGTGATCACTTAGGTGGAGTGAACGACAAGTGAGCTGTCATGCCATCTTGTTTGTATGTTTTGACAGTTGACTTGTCGTTTACTTTGCCTAAGTGTTCACTTCGACATGTTTACAGAATCGACTGGCAGAACAATGCAAATATCTTTTGGTTATTAAATTTTATGGATATTTAAAATGTCATTTTACTTAATTGTGTCCCGAAAGAATGTATGATCGTCTCTCTTTATTGAAATTAATCATCGGTATGGATCGTTATGGATTAATTGCAATAAAGATTTGAGGTTTAATTCGATATATTTTTGTCGAAAACATTCCAGACCTTTTTTTATTAATCCATGCTGTTCCATTGCTAAGTAAAGGTTTCTTCCAAGTAGTTCCAGGAATTTTCCAGACTACATAATAACATAAAACCGGCCAAGTGCGAATCGGACTCGCACTCGAAGGGTTCCGTAACACAAACCGAAAACAACGTTTCTTGTTTGGAAGCTCTCTTTAATTTTTAATTTAGTTTAATTTTTAGTATTCGTTGTCATGGTAACAATAGAACTAGACACTTACTAGACGCTTCTTGAGATAGCTATTACGGTTCTTGAGATACTGCCCGCTGACAGAAAGGCTGACGGCTGGATAGAAGGACGGACGGATAGCTTAGTAATAGGGTTCCTTTGTATACCCTTAGGTACGGAACCCTAAAAATTAAGTTCTTTCTATAACTAAAACTTTCTGTAACTAGAGGTAAGATACAACTGTTCCTTTAAAGATATTTATTAGGTACTATTTAAGGGTTCATAATTGTTGGCCGGATGAAACTGTCATCAAAAGTGGAGTACATCTTTAATTAAGCGTTCTCAAACGTTTATGTATCTCTAACTAACAGTAGTACATAGAAGTCACGTCTCCCACTATGTAGAACAAGGCTGTACCGCGCATGGCTGCAGTACAGTCTGTCGCACGTACTCGCGCGCTCTGTCAGGCGCTATTCATTAGTGCAGATGACAGACGGCGACCTTCCAACATCCTCGCACGAAGTAAACAAGTGACACAGCTATACTATTTTATTAGTGATCAAAAGTTGCTTATTATGTATGAAAGAGTGTGAGAAGAAATCGATTGAAAGCCTTTCTGATTGAATTCGAAATGGATTAATTAAATTGGCTTCCAGTCTCACATGCCATTATGTATTCTGTTTGTATTAGCTGTAAGTCATCCATAGTGATAAATAAATAAATAAATAAATAAATAAATAAATAAATAAATAAATAAATAAATAAATAAATAAATAAATAAATAAATAAATAAATAAATAAATAAATAAATAAATAAATTATCTTCTACAAGCCGAGTGCCAAGCCTAGAACTCCACGACCCCCTTCAACCATTCGGACATCCAGACGTTCTGCAATTTACCATCCCTACCTTGTTGCTATTCCATCAATTCACACTTAGCGTTTCAAAACGTCTTTTATAATGCACACCGCAAAGCAATAGAACTCTCTGCCTGCGTCTGTGTTTACGAACGCTTACAACTCTAATCTCTTCAAAGTTAGAGTGAACAGGCTCCATCTGGGTAAGCTCGCTCCATCGTAGACTTTGTTTCTGTCATCTCTGACCAAGACGAGAGTCAAGAGCAAACCCATCACAAATAAGAAAAGAGTGTACATTTTATTTCCTATCGACTTAAGTGACGATGCCCTATTAAACCCCTACAGACTTGTTATACTTAAGTGACGATGCCCTATTAAACCCCTACAGACTTGTTATACTTAAGTGACGATGCCCTATTAAACCCCTACAGACTTGTTATACTTAAGTGACGATGCCCTATTAAACCCCTACAGACTTGTTATACTTAAGTGACGATGCCCTATTAAACCCCTACAGACTTGTTATACTTAAGTGACGATGCCCTATTAAACCCCTACAGACTTGTTATACTTAAGTGACGATGCCCTATTAAACCCCTACAGACTTGTTATACTTAAGTGACGATGCCCTATTAAACCCCTACAGACTTGTTATACTTAGTGACGATGCCCTATTAAACCCCTACAGACTTGTTATACTTAAGTGACGATGCCCTATTAAACCCCTACAGACTTGTTATACTTAAGTGACGATGCCCTATTAAACCCCTACAGACTTGTTATACTTAAGTGACGATGCCCTATTAAACCCCTACAGACTTGTTATACTTAAGTGACGATGCCCTATTAAACCCCTACAGACTTGTTATACTTAAGTGACGATGCCCTATTAAACCCCTACAGACTTGTTATACTTAAGTGACGATGCCATTAAACCCCTACAGACTTGTTATACTTAAGTGACGATGCCCTATTAAACCCCTACAGACTTGTTATACTTAAGTGACGATGCCCTATTAAACCCCTACAGACTTGTTATACTTTCGGCCTGAAATAATCTTTTGGACAAGAATGCAAGCTTCATTTGTGAATTCTAGCATTATTGTATTTTTTTGTAAAATACATAAAAAACTTTTTACAAAAAAATGCAACCGACTTCCAAAAAAAAACACTACAAAGTAAAAAATAACTTTAATTTCGGAAGTCGGTGTTTTTGTTACTTTCTTCGTATTTTGACACCGACTTCCTAAATTAAAGTTATTTTTTACTTTGTAGTGTTTTTTTTTGGAAGTCGGTTGCATTTTTTTGTAAAAAGTTTTTTATTTTTCACTTTTTAGTGGTGCCCCACACCTAACAACACCACTGCAAAATCGCAGAAAAGCAAAATAAGCAATTTCGATTATCAAAGAATCATCTAAATAGTAAAATTCCAGGTATTTCGATATAAAATCCAAAGTTCGTAACCGATTTTGATATGATTTAAATGGGACCAATCTGCAAGTATATCCTTTCAGATAAAACAAAAATTTTTCAAATCGTTTCATAATTGTCGGAGTTATGAGGTAACAAACATAAAAAAAAAAAAAAAAAATACAACCGAATTGATAACCTCCTCCTTTTTGGGAAGTCGGTTAAAAAGGGAGTTTTAACTTCCGTGCTAGTTGAGCCTCTTTCGAACTAAACTATGTTTATCTTATACTCCAAACACCACACCACGAGAGGCGGCGAGCTATTCTCAATAGCAGAACTGAGAAGCCATCCACCACCCTTGATTGCCTTCCGAAGTAGAGGACTATTCCTCCATGAATGGAAAACCGGAATCCATCAAACACTTAGACATCGAATAGCTATTTACTTAACTGTAAGTCAATAAGTGAAGAAAGTAAGGAAATACTAAACGCAAGCACTAAAAGTTGAGTTATTCGTATAGCCGCTGATTCCTAGAATAAGTTAGCAGTAAGTGCTGTTGGGCAATACACTAATACGTGAGATATGTTAACTGCTATATGTCAGAGTATGAGCAGTACAGTTACGTCTTGTGCACGTGTTTAATTATTGGGAGGCTTTAAAGCTTGCTGTACGTTACACAATAGGGCATAAATAGCATTACATATTAATACGCCTGTCTTTCCCCGAAGGCTTAGGCAGAGATGAATACCTTACAGCACACACAATTCGCAAGGTAATACTATTATTTTTTTAAAAACGTTGCCCCACACTAGAAATTTCTCCTGCATCATGGGTTCGTTTACAAACATACAAAGGCACATACACAATTACCCAGACCCGGACCAATTATCTGTAGGCCATACAAATATTTGTTCCGTGCGGGAATCGAACCCACGACACGCGACGCAGCAGTCGATCGCTCAACCACTGCGCCAACCGTGCCGTCAAAACTACGTTAAGAAATTTTGAAGCTATATAGCTAGCTAATCCTCCCAATTGTGTTAGATAAAATATAGACCTCCTAGATTTCTAAAACTACTTAGGATAAAATAAAAAATAATAATTTTCTGAGTGCTCAGATTTTAAAGAAGAATGTAAATAATAAGATTTGTGTGGAACTACATATTTACGCGAGAATCCGACTCGCACTTGGCCGGTTTTTGTAAAATAGTAAAAAGGCTATTTGAATTTGAGTGGCGAACATTTTCCTCAGTAATTGAACGAGAACTATCGCAAGCTTACATAATGATTGTCGAGGCTATAATCAACTATGATGGAGTGGCGTGTCATTCTATTAAAATATCTATGTTACTTCACAAATTGCGAGGTTGTCACATTGAAAAAACAGTACAGAAGTGCTAGTCTTACAAACATTTTGGATATAGACCAATACATAGTCGGACATAGCCCATCATCATTATATCAATAATAAAAACTACTTGCATGACGAGACCATACACTCATTATTCTAGGACACCAAACTTTGCTGCCCATCCCCTTGGTATGTTGTTAGTTTTTGAGATAAACTCTATAATGCATTCATAGTGCGTACGGCAAAGGAGTAGAATTCCCTGCCGAAGCTTGTGTTTCCTGATAGCTACAACCTGGGAGTCTTTAAGTTAAGAGTGAATAGTTTACTTCTAGACAAGCGTGCTCCATCTTAGACAGCATCTTCGCTTACCATCGGGTGAGATATTGGTCAAACGCGTGCATATAAAAGGAAATAAAAAACTTTATTTCATTGATTTATGGTACAGGGTATCAGGGCAGTAAGTGATAGTGGTCTTAGGTGGGATGGAGAACAAAGCTTTTATTTTAAGAAAGACACCGAACTAAGACTTAGTTCACAAGTGCACCTTTTTAACTATCCAGTTATTTGCAAACATCTTGAAATACAAATAAGCGCGACTGATAGCAAGTTATTTATGCAAGCAAGTGTAGCAGCCACTAGCCGCCAGCACTATCCGCCAGCAGCTTGCCCAACAGCCGGGCAATAAATAGCTCGAGCCGATGTGATGCCAGATTGTATGCTAATTCGATAACGTTTAATTGAGTCAATTATTGGAGGACGCCGACTGGAAAATATTTTATCTGCTTCAGTTAAAAGTTTCACTATTCTTGAGTCGTATAGAACAGATCTTGATTAAGTATAGGTTTAGTTTATCATGTGAAGTGGACTGTGTTCAGTTGATGGTGTGTGTTCTACAATTGCGTTGACATAGCCTGCATGGCTGCCGATCGTACTAAACTAATTGTCAGTTTCTTAAAAAAAAAACTTGTTTATTTGTTAACAGCGCTAATTAAAATACTTACTTTAATTTCTATTCAATAATACAAAGAGCTATCGCTTGCTTGTGTGTGTGTTATTTATATAAACATTTGGTACTGATCGTAATTACCGATATTTGCTAACGTGTCCAATTAATGCATCATAAACCGATAAAATTGCGCAAGTTCTTTGAGATAAAGTAACACTTTTATACGTCAATATTTTTAGTCAGTTTAATCAAGCTTAGACCGGTTTCCTAGTTATCCTGAGAAGAAACATCACAGCAAACTCAGAGGTTGAAATCTCTTTTACCATCCATACAATCCGCACTGAGCTTCTAGAAAAGTGACACTGTCAGCAGCGGTAGCATGGTGAAGGTCATTGCTAAAACGTCAAAAAGTATGGGATTTTCAAACGCTGCCGAAATATAACTTATTGTTCAATCCCTTAATTATTCTGGGATTTCCAAAATCGCAATCGCTGATAGAATAGCACTTTGTCCAGAGCCCCCCTCTAGTCCATCGTATGAGAACCAGGTAGGTTAATTGTTAGGGCAGGGTACACAAGTAGGCACTCACCTCGAAGCTGGCGTGCGTGGTGGGCTGCCTCAGAGAGTCGCGCTGCAGTCCGGTGGCCGCCAGCACTGCTGCACTGTTCCCGCATGCCAGGCACAGCAGGGACAGCGCCAGGAACGCGGTCAGTAGGGGACTCCTGCAACAAGAGCTAACATTAGCCAAGCGTTCTGGTAGTTAGTCACCATGACCCTGTCACGCAAAGAGTACTAGGAGAAACACGGATAGGTTTTAGTCAGTAAGAGTCTGACACTCGCCCTTTTACTCCGCTCAGAGCGGGAGGAGTCACCTGATGATTTCCATCCTTAAAAAAACTGTTTACAAAAAAATACAAACGACTTCTAAAAAAAAAAACACTACAAAGTAAAAAATAACTTTAATTTCGGAAGTCGGTGTTTTTGTTACTTTCTTCGTATTTTGACACCGACTTCCGAAATTAAAGTTATTTTTTACTTTGTAGTGTTTTTTTTTTTTTAGAAGTCGGTTGTATTTTTTTGTAAAAAGTTTTTTACAACACCACTACAAAATCGCAGAAAAGCAAATACGCAATTTCGATTATCAAAGAATCATCTAAATAGTCAAATTCCAGCTATTTCGATTTAAAATCCAAAGTTCGTAACCGATTTTGATATGATTTAAATGGGACCAATCTGCAAGTATATCCTTTCAGATAAAACAATTTTTTTTTCAAATCGGTTCATAAATATTGTCTTAGTTATGAGGTAACAAACATAAAAAAAAACATACAACCGAATTGATAACCTCCTTTTTGGGAAGTCGGTTAAAAAAAGAATGATCTTAATCTCTAAAAATAAAATCTTTGATTATGTTAAAACCAGAGTGCCAATTCTACTATTTTTCACATTCGCATCGCATTCCATCTCAATGGCAATCTGTCAAAAATTTATGAAAATCAAGGCTTTTTAGTCAGTTTGCGATTGACATGCGAATGTGAAAGTTGTTTCAAACTTAGTAGGATTGGCCCTAAGATTGTTTTTTTGGGTGAGGCTGGCGTAATGGTGTTATGTTTAGTTTAAGGTAAAAGGTTAATATGTAACTAACTGCTCCTCACAAAGTTATTCGCTACTATCGGTGTGCATACACAATTGCCTTAATATGCGCTTAGTATTTTTTCAAAGTAGGTATCGTTGGTAGTAGGTAGTCGTTGCATAATAATAATAATGAATAACGGAATAATTAATAATAACTTATTAATTCATCTTAAAATTGTTACAAGTTATACAGTATTATAATTGAAATGTTGATATTGGCAAAATAATAAAAATGAGCAACTGCGCCTGAGCTAGGCCCAGCCTGTATTTCAAGACACAGTTAACTTTCCAGAATTCATGACCAGTAGTAACAGTAGTTAGGTTTCACGTTTACACATATCAGTGTGACAGAATAAAATATAACCAGATAACTTATAATAGCATATAGCGTAACTATTGTGTGAGTATTATGCGAGTGTTATGTGAGTTTTGTGCTGGAGTTGTTCATATACTTATTGGGAAACGTTTTCTGAAGTTAATACTATAAAGTTTCAATAGAAATAATTTCACCTTACTTCTCCTGTATCCCACATACCTTTCTGTTGATATTTAGTCCTATTTGAAGTCGTGACTTGGACTCGACCTCGGTGACCTCTCAGTAATTGAGAAGCGAAAGTTTGTACGTCTGCAGTTAATCTATTCTATTATATTTAACTAAGCAATAAAATGTCGATGTAGCGTTTAGTGAAAACTTATGGCTTTTTAATAGCAGTTCAGGCATACATAGGTGCTAACCCCAAGTTTCTTCAAAGAAATTATTGATAGATCACAAATTAAACTCAAGTCAGTTTATGACATTGGCTGTTTGTAAATTCAGCCAACCTCTCTCAGCAGCTAATGAGTGTTTGCCAACAATTTGTAACATTATTTTGCATTAACTTAGGCCCATTTTCTCGAATGAAATTATAACTACTAAATGGAGATTTTGGCAAAAAAAATCTAATTAGTCCGTTATAGTCCAAATAAATATTGGACAGGTATTTTTTTCTTTTTTGATGTAACAAAATGAAGATGAATACAGTGCGTTGAAAACTCGTGTCACGTCACATTCCAATACATTTTTAACTGGAAAGTGACGTCACTCCTGCGGGTGTAAAAAGGCCACTTCATCAGAATCACCACTAACTAACTTGACTAAGGTCAAGAGCAAACCCATCACAAATAAAAAATAAAATAAAAAAAATCTTATAGATCACTAGCTGACCCACGCAACTTCGTTAGCGTCACATTTTCCATTAATGCTCGCCTCCTTTTAGTCTTAGCGTGATGATTATGTAGCCTATAGCCTTCCTCGATACATGGGCTATCTAACACTGAAAGAATTTTTCAAATCGGACCAGTAGTTCCTGAGATTACCCCCTACATACAAACTTACAAACAAATGTGACCTCTTTATAATATTACTAGTATAGAAGTATAGATAATATTAACCACACAACAATCTGTCAAATTTCATTTTCATCTTTATCGCTAACGTATTAGGTTTAAAGTTGATTGGGAAAATTTGACAGTGACGGGTAGTGTGATGAGCTTACTGATTCTGCTAAAGTGGCCTTTATAGACCGACCGATCTTCGATGTGTTTCATCTTCGTCTATTTTTATTGATTTGATAAAACAAAAGTATCCAATATTTTTCTATAATCTATAGACTAAATAGAATCACCTATGATTGTGAAAAATTGTCAAACGCGTGTTATTCAGCCATGATTGATTAAAGGAGAATTTCATCAATCTGAAACTGAACGCGATCAACATATGAACCACGTTTACGAGGTTATTATTTTCTATGGAATATTGACACTGACAACTCTTGAACGCAGCTTAATGGCGATCAGTTTCATTGGTGAAATCCACTTGATTCGCGAATAATTAATTGTGACGGGTCGATAGTTTTTTTCCCAGTAACCGGGGGTTAGTCTTTTAAAGGTGTCATCCGTCCATCTTACTTGAAAGTGATTTCCTTCAGTAACTTTCAAGCGGATGTGAAAATCTAGGCAGAGCCAAGCGTTGTGATTATACCACTTCCTATACGAACAAGGTGTGAGTAAGGTGCCTGGTTGCAATTATGTGCCGCATGCCTTTTGATGAGGTTTCTTTTGTCGGCACTCATTAATGAGTAGTGCCTCTTCACACCCTCAGGGTGCACACCCACTCTACCGCTCATCGCTATCCTAATTAAATGATACCGAGCCGTCGATACTTTCTCTATCGCCAGCTGTTAATTATTGGTTTTATATCGTTGCGATTGATGGCAATAGCTCTGGCCTCGATTGTCTTTCGCCAATATATAAGCGGAATATTATATTAGAAATTGGCGGCTTTAAAAATAATGAAAGACGAGCTAGATAATCTGATTCTTCTTTTTTAATTAAACTAGATTTTACTCGCGGCTTCCCTGGCCTTAATATAGATATTTGAAAAGTCTTAAATCGTCTCCAGGGTCCTATCTATCTCTGTCCCAAAATTCATTAAAATCGAATAGTTAATAACGGGATTGCTACCATGCACCCCGTGTGTGTCCCATTATTAACTATTCTAATGTTTGTGACTATGACAGTTTAAAACAATATTTAATTAAAATCGGTTTAGCGATTTGGGATTAAATACTCAACAAACATACTGACTATAATACTATTAAGGATAACAGACAAACACATCAATAGTGACGCCTATAAAAAACAGTGAAGTTTATTATTATTCTTAAGCTTGATTGATCAGACGAGAACTCGTGACGTAAGAACCGACAGCCCACGTCAATAATACAACTCAGTCCCAGCCTCCAGCACAACCAACACATCTCACTTCGTAAAGAAACTCGTTACAGATAAATAGAAACCCCGACTCGAGCCAGCACCTATTACGAGATTCCATTACAGCCTCCGTGATCGCTGGACCAATCATTTAACAGTTTATCTTAACTAAATCGACGCTGCAGCATCAATCATCGATGGCCAGTCACCACTATCCCCTTTCGGCACTTTACAAACTAATTATTTTCTCTCGCGATTGTCACTTGAAAATGGACCGTGATGCGATGACGTTATGACACAGATTCGCTCGGTGATGCAACTCGCGAGTGAAAGCATGTGATGCGCTACATATACTTGTCTCGAGGCATCCTATTTAGTTTCATGTTGGTACTAGTGTTATGTTGTTTCTTGTCAAATACTAGACCAAGCTGAGAAAATTGGTAGATTAAGTGAAATCGGCAAGTATGACACCAAGATCTGCCCTAGTAATGCCCGTACGTTTGTACAGTTTAGAGATCTTTAAACCCTTTTATTGAACCTAATACTAGCACAAAAGTCTAAATTTAAGCTAATTTGATAGATTTTCAGTCATTCTCGGAAACAGTATTCAGACTTATTCTTGACTATTTTGAACAGTTCCTCGTTAGCGAGTCCATGTGAATATTTGAATATTGTGAATTGAATAGATTTATCTTAGGAAACTTGGGGCCATTCCGGAATGTTCTCGTTAGCACCTACTGCAACTAACATCGCTCGCGTGAAAATCGAAAAGTATCCCAATGCGACATAGGTAGGTACTGTCGGGATGAAAAGTATCCTATATCCTATTCCACTACATGGTCTATCCCTGTTCAAAGTTTCATGCCAATCTATTAAAACAAATAGATACTTTCGCATTCATAATATTAGTACGGTTTCTGGCTATATGTTACTGCCTGAAACTTTTAAGAAGTGCGATTCTGTAAACATCCTGACGAGTAAGCTTAGGTGAAGTAAACACGGAGTGAGCTGTCAATTCATACACAAGTCACATCATGCTCGCTACATCTAAGCTCCACAGTGAGCCGTGGACATACACCGGCAGATGTGACGTATCACATAGTTATATAGTATCTCAGTAGTTTCACGCAGTTAAAGTTGTGGTACCGGTATAGTTAATGACGTCAAAATGAAATACACTTTTATACGAAGTAGGTACAGCTGAACAAGGGTCAAAGAACTCTAGTAGCGTAATTACTTGAGAACATTACACATCTATCGGCACCCATCACGTCTGTCCCACTAGTTAATTTAATTAAAATATGTGATGTGTCCTGAATTTACATGACCTACAACAATAAGGACAGCCTGATCAGAGTTTGATCTTTTGTCCTAGTTTAATTAAAAATTTATCATTATAGTAATAATTGGATTCAGTTGGTTACAACTGAATCCAATTACTATAATGATAATTTTTATGATGATATATTTATATATAATTTATGATTATAAGAATAATATGATATATTTATATATGATATTATTCTTATAAATCCCTTTGGAAGGAACCCTAAAAAATCTAAACTGATTGATTGAATTTGAAGGCCCCAGTGCGTAGAGATCACTGCTTCGGTGCGCAAGAGTTGACAACCTGTCAGCGACTCACCGTACGAACTCGATAATAACTTGTTTCCCTCCGAGCTGAGCTATGTGACGTCATGTCGCATGTCGTCGGCTTCAGTATTACGTGGGAATACAAGATACCGGCTCTTCCTGTGGCAACAAAAGATTGTGTACACAATAATAATGTAACTCAATGTCGAATTACCTAAATCACAATATGAATCGATTGTGTGAGGATGATATGAATGAAAAGAAAGTCGGTGTTAACGTGATGATTGATAGGTCTGCATGGAAGAGATGGTGAGGGAACTCAACATCAGTCTCCTTGAAGTATGCAGAAATCAATTATTTAAAGTGTATTTGACAACTGCAGGTGATTTCTATTCCAAAGTGCGTACAGCAAACTAGTGGAATTCTGTTTCGGAGACTGTGTTTCCGGATAGCTACTTCTAAACAAGCGTGATCCATCTTAGACCGCATCATCACTTACCATCAGGTGAGATAGTGGTCAAACGATGGCTATCAAAAGTAAAAAAAAAACTCAATAGATCGTTTAATGTTTAATGTTCAAGCCATCTAACACCTGTCCAGTACATGTTATCTAAAACTTGTAAACACTTGTTGTTGTTGTGTTCCGGCAGTTAGAGGTATGATAGCCAGTTCCTCTGTGTAAGAGGCCTCCGGGTGAAACTCGCTTCCATCTTCGGCCTAATCATCACTTTCCATCAGGTGAGATTTGGGCCAAGAGTTTGCCCGTTCTGTATAAAAAAACTTCGGTAAGTGGGCACTAAATCATAACAACATTACCGGAACTTTCTTAACAATAATCAACATGCAATAAATCTTAGTACATAAACAAGCTCAGCTAGCTTCGACATGTTAAATCTCAAAACATTTCCAATCTGCTGTCGACCTGATCTGTCTCTTCAGCTCGACAGTGACTTGTCCAAATCGTAGCGAACAGCTTATTTCCTGCGACAACTTGACGCAGTTAACATAACCGTATCGGACGGTGACGAGACAACAGACTTGCTACAATTTAACTTGGTGCCGAGATAACTGAATGTTGAAATTTAATGATTTCACCATTTGTTAGCTGTGTCTGTGTATAAACAGACACACGACATCTTAATTAATATTAGGAGCTCGCTAAATTAATTCGCGGGAGTGTGTGAATCTCACGACACGCCTGCTTGCGCAAATGCAGTTACAGTAAATGTACACAACGACGACGACGCAACGTATTAGGGGCTCACTGAAACGCTGAAGATGTCGTCAAGATAAAAATGCTGTAATCCAATCCTCAAGAAATCAGGAGAACTAAATTTGAAAAATCCAATAGTCATATATCATACTCTACGAGTACATTTCCACAGAGCAATATTTCTAAACTGTAACATCTCCATAAAGAGTCACCACCAGTAAGGAAACAGCAGCAAAAACAAACGAATGCAAATCAATGATCATATCTCACAGCTGCCAGAAGCAGTTCCCAGCTGCAGAGACACAATGGAGGTGTTAACAGTACTAGACACGTGACTGAACGGCGCGGATGAACACACAGCGACGAGGAAGCGGCGCCCGCGCAACGGGACCCACAGCACCGGAGACGCAATGATGCGGCTCAGGTGCGCGTGTGTTCCAACTAGACACACTGTGTCGTGTCTTCTGAGAGTGGAGAAAGATCCAGAGTTGTGCGGAACAGTCTGGCTAATGAATTTGGTTTAGGTAGTCTAATATGTAGGAATATAATAAAATATAGTATACTATAGTAGTATACTAGCCTATGAAGGAGCTTGATAATGATACTTACCCATGGATGAGGAGAGGAAAGTGAGATGAATGAAAGGCAAGTTAAGCTGATACCTAATAAATAAATGAAAATAAAAAGAAAGGTGAATAAAAGTTTTACAATGACATTTTGGAAGGAAGGTAGTCTAGTTCCTAAGTTAGGAGCCTAATAAAGTTTCTTAACATAGTGCCAAGTAACTACTTCTTAAGGATGAGATGGGTAGCTCCAATGCTGTATATTACAACAGTTAACCATATAAGTTGACAAACAGATCAAATTGAAAAATGTTACCAAGGGGGCTGAAAAGGCCACTTACGGAGATTCATGTTAGAATCAGAATATTAATCACACAACAATTTGTCAAATTTCATTTTCATCTTTATCGCTAACGCATTAGATTCAAGGTTGAGTGGGAAAATTTGACAGTGACGGATGGAGTGATTTGCTTTCTTATTCGGATAAAGTAGCCTTTTTAGATCTCTTGAACTTTGATGCGTTTCATCTTCGTCCCCTCCCCCCCTGTACACAGTATGTACGCTGATAGTACACTATTATAGTGCATGGTGTCGTATGCGCTCACATCTGCGCGCGCGCAGCGGAACACGCCACGCTCCGTTGCGCACACTCCCGCGCATACGACTAGATACCGCCACTTCTTGCAAGGAAACGTATGGACATGAGGAATTGAATAGATATCATGTTAAACATGAGGACGTATTAGGCTTTTTGTAAGAAATGTCGTTGACCTAGGAAGACGAACATGTAGTGCGATTAATATATCTGTGAGTTGATGCCATCTGAGTTTGGTAGTGCCATTTTCAGAAATAATTTAACAGCCTTTAAAAGTCGATTATAAAGATCATGGATATGTTGCGTCAATGATACAAAAGTAAATACACAGAAGCAAGGTTTACCAATGATCATCACTATTGCGGTGGTCCAAAAAAAAAAGATAAAGATCAGATAAATACTACAAACGATGACTGGTCATAGGATCCTAAATTGAGAAGACTCACTACATTAAATTTCGCACCAATTTATATAACACTTGTAGCTACTAACACTTGCTTGTTTCTCTCATAAATTAATGCATTTTTAATCTCTTTCCGCTATAGATAGAGTCCGACGCATTCTCACCGAGATCTCAATCACTTCGCTATTAATGTTTTTTTTTATTTTATTTTTACGTGAGTTTAATGTACATAAATGTGTAAAGATTGTTGTCTGTTTCCTTGGTTATAGCAGAAAGTTTATTAAAGGAAACAATAAAAAACAAATCATGAAGAAATGAACTTAATCGTTTAATACCTAAGGTCATTGAACATTATTTGAATTGCGAT
Source organism: Ceramica pisi (assembly GCA_963859965.1). NCBI lineage: Eukaryota > Metazoa > Arthropoda > Insecta > Lepidoptera > Noctuidae > Ceramica > Ceramica pisi. The sequence goes on along the minus strand of OY982537.1, from coordinate 625,442 downwards.
TGAAAAGTTGAATAACTATGATCAAATCTATACTATAATTTTGTAATATTACAAAGCTTAAGAGCTTGTTCGTTTGGTTGAACGCGCTAATCTCAGGAACTACAGGTTCAAATTGAAAATTATTTTAGTGTTGGATAGCCCGATTGTTTTGGAAGGCTATATAACATCACGCTACGACAAAAAGGAGCGGAGCACGAAAACTGTGACGCAGATGAATTTGCGCGGGTCAGCTAGTCATTATGGGCATTATTTTAAAACTTAATTATCTTGAAGATAATGCCATGTTTCCTGCAAACATTATTTTATGTCGTTGTAAACCTTTTCACAATTGTGTTCCTCATCTATATAAGGTTCGATCGTTTTTTTAATTACGGTTTGACAGCTTTGGTAAAAGAATGAAATATTATAAATTTATTTTTCCCTCGTTACTTATTTCAGTTGTTTGCAACACTTAGACAAATGTTTATTTTTACGTAATCTTAGTGCGGAAAAACAATAAAAAAAGCATTCTTTCTATATCGCCCAAATTTTTCGCACCCAATCATCCAAACGCGGGCCCACATCTCGACCTTCTTACATAACACAAGTACATACTACATAACGCACAAGATGCAACTGAACGGAGAGAAAGCGCTGGACATTCATCAAACAGCCTGGTTGCCATAGCAACGGGTTTGCGGAATGCTGTCGATTGATTTCCTATTTCCTGCCTGAAGGATTTATGGTCTGTCGGGGAAGGCGAGAGGAGACGCTTTCGCGTAGTTAACGACAAGTGAGCTACTATATTGACGGCCATAAACGCTGCAATACTATTTAAAACGTGTTACAACCGAGCGCGATCTAGGTACAAACTTTGATCCACAATTAACCTTCAACAAGCACAAAATTCAAACTTGTAAGAAGTCCCGAAAAATCTCAGGTTTTGTCTTATGACAGGCAAAAATTTTTAGTAATAGACAAGCCACAACCCTATTATACAATTCATACATTCGCATTATACTTGAAACTAATAGTGTAATCTGGAACTCACACGAAAAAACCCATGCATTTATAATTGAAAAAGTCCAAAAGCCTCTACTTAAAATTGAAATTGAAAAAAGTATGGTTACTCTCCGTACTTATATCCAACACCATTTGTGCTAGGTATGGCTGCCTACCAAAGTTTAGAAGTCCGAAGAAATCTTGCAACGGTTAAATATTATATTTCATTCTCCTTATTCGTGGTTCCCACTGCAACTCCTCGCTTTTACAGCACATTCCCTTCAATTTACCTTTTCCTATCCGTCATACCTACAATTCGCCCTCGGCAACGTCCTTTATTTTCAGTTCCTCAAATCGGTTCCAAATACCTCACGACCAGTCTACTTTATGTAGTGAGAGCTATAAACAACATATTATTATTTGACGATAAATTAGATATCTTATCGCTACTGCTGAACTGGGATTCCTGAGTACTGCTACTCTTTAGAGTCCATTTCTGCCTCTAGTACAATATCATGATTATTCTGTATGATTCTTAAATAATTGTTTACTTTTGTTTCATTTTTGATTTAAAATCTATTATTGTTTTGTTTTTATTGTATATTATAAATTTTATTTTAATTCAGTGGCATTGATAATTTCTGTTTTTTTTTTCTGTTTTCTGTTTTTTTTCTAATTTCTGTTTTTCCTATTTTATTTTTGTATAAAGTCACGTTGTTTATATTTTTTTTTCTGTTCTGAAATATTGTACGATATCTTTAGTATAGACCAATAACTTGTTTGTGTGATGTTATACTGTGTTGTTTATAATAAATAAATAAATTAAAAAAAGAAAACTCAATGTTGAAAAGGGAGTTAGTGATAGTTTGACGGCTGATAGGACAGAGTTGAAGAAAAACACGTGTTGCGATGACCCCAAGTGACATGGGATTAGGGCAGGACAATCTTTTCTAACTAATTTCTATTATATTTATTTTCTTTTTACTGTTTGAAAACTTCTTCAATAGTTATGAAGTTTTTAGTGGTTCATTTACAGACTGTTTTGCATGGCACTGTATTCATCGTCAGTCTCAGGACCCTATTTAAATTAGTTTGAGACTGAGGGCCAGTAAAACTGCGTTTGCATTCGCATGTTGCTTTATAATTAGAAGAATTGGCACTAATGTTAGACCAGTCTCAAGTGTCAATGTCTTTTACCCGACAGCGCCAGAAGGAGGGTTATATTTTTCAAGAGTACGTATTTTTAATTGTTTGGCACGCTCTGCAGCCTGAACGGCTTGATGGATTTTAGCTTGAGAGGTGTCGTTAGATTCGTATTTACTGTGAAAGGTTCACTGGGTATATTAAAAAAAATGGCGGGTTTTTGGCACCATATCATGTCTTTAAAAAATAATTCCTCAAAACCTATCAAGTGGGGTACCAAAATAAGGGGCTTACGGAGACGATAACTAAAATGCAAGAAATAAGTCTGATGCAGTTCAATCACAGATCTGACGCCACCAACTACATCAGACTGCTTGAAAAGCGACTTGTTAGGATATTTTTAGTAGTTTTAGCGGTCGATTTTTTGACAGAGTCAATTTTTTCTACCACTCATACCATACTTCTCTAGTATTGCCATCTCACACACACACAGCCCCGTCGCAAGCATTAAAGAAATATCATCTTACACACAATGCTGCAACAATACGTTGTTAGGGTTCCGTACCCAAAGGGAAACCAATGGATCCCTAGTACTAAGCCTCCGCTGTTCGTCAGTCTGTCTGTCAGCCGTCTATCTCAAGAACCGTAATAGGTAGGCAGTTGTAATTTTCACTGACTGTGTATTTCTATTGCCTCTTTAAGAACAAATAATAAAAATCAAGTTTTAGGTACGGAACCCTTCATGTGCTAGTCCGACTCGCACTTATCGGGTACTTTTTTCTTTTGTCAAACTTTAGCTGCTTACTAGTCTAGCTGTACTTAGTGGTTCGCTATTTCAACAAAAATTACTTGAGTTTTCATCCTTCGCATTTCCGTTGCCCGCGACTTCGTTCGCGATTAATTTATTTTTGATATTATAATTATAATATATCTATATATCTATCTATACTAATATTATAAAGAGGTAACATTAGTTTGTAAGTTTGTATGTAGAGAGTAATCTCAGGAACTACTACCGATTTGAAAAATTCTTTCAGTGTTAGATAGCCCATTTATCGAGGAAGGCTATAGGCTATATATTTATTTATTTAGTTTATTTTGAAGAAAGCTTACAGACTAATAATTACAAACATAAATATCATGCTTAGGTAATATAATTTGCTAATTACAAGCTTCCACATATATATGACTACTTAGTTATGGTGCTTGCGTTGACCAATTACAGCGTAGGTAAGTAAACATATTGAATGTATCTAAGGTATGTAGATACATTTATATCATTTTATCATTTTTTATATCATCACACTATGACAAAAAGGAGCGGAGCAGTAATGGAAAATGTGACGCAGACGAAGTGGCGCGAGTCCAAGAATGTGTATACAAAGTTTTATGATGATCGGAAGTAGTTTTCCCGTGAAAGCGTAACAAACATATTTTCATTCACATTTATATTATTAGTAAGGATTCGATTTCAGTAGGAATGCTAGATTTCCAAAATATAATTTACTGCATTTTCAAATAATTATGTAATTAAAATACTCATTGTTTCATTGAACCACATTTTCGCCCTCTTTGTTTGTACGAGTAATGTTGATCGCCGAGTGAAAGGTCACGAGTTCAAAGCTTGTTGAACCGCTGTTATTTGTTATGAAAGGAAACCGCTGTTGCGTCACCAGTGGCCGCGGTATACGCTGATGGATGGCTGTTCATTAAGAGCTGCTTGCTCATGGAGGTCTTCAATACAGATTCACAATTAATTTGGAATCATCTTTGACCTTGCTTTAGGTATTCGTACGAGTATCATGTTTTAGAATGGGATTTTTGGTACTTTGCATAAACTTAGCAATTGACAACAAATTAACTATTTTTAACCGATTTCCAAAAAAGGGGGAGGTTCTCAATCTGGCGGTTAAGTTTTTTTTTCTCTCTTTTAACTGGTGATACTTGGGCGACGTCCTCGTCTACGCCGAAATTGTAGGTTTTGTTTGGAAGTCGGTTATTATTTTTTGTTTGGTGTACAATTAAGTATATTTTTAACCGACTTCCCAAAAAGGAGGAGGTTATCAATTCGGTTGTTTGTTTTTTTTATGTTTGTTACAATACGAAGGTGTCAAAATACGAAGAAAATAACAAAAACACCGACTTCCGAAATTAAAGTTATTTTTTACTTTGTAGTGTTTTTTTATGGAAGTCGGTTAAATTTTTTTGTAAAAAGTTTTTATTATGAAGAGGTTAAAAGTGGCTCAAAATGTAACATTGTACACGGGTGCTGCTCGCCAGCTCTCTTTGTGTTAAGATCTATCGATAATGATGTTCCATATTGCATCTATGAAATTGTGAATCATTGAGTTTTTTATGAGTTCCGGATTTTTTCATTATGATCGTAACTGAGAGGTGAAACGACTTCCAATCAGTTATTAAGTCTTTAATAATATTAACTTTAATATCTAAGCTGTCATGTTCAAACACTTTAGCAACTAGGTACTTATTATTTTCTTTCCACTTAATTAGCGAAGTTAATTAATGCAGCTTGCCTTTGTTATAAGTACCTGCCTGTTTAAATTCCATGTCTCGAAATTTATTTGATCACTTACATAATAAAGCATAGATCACAATGTTTGCATACGGATGAAGTATGATTGCGCCACGCGACCGATACCGATCAGCTAATGATGCGCGTGAGCCGGTCGCTGACTGCGAGGAAGCTCTCTTACGTCACTAATTGGATGGCAATTGGTTGAGCTCTAAATATACACATTTAAATTAAGATATTTAAGATTGTCTGGAAATGGAGTGACTACCGAGATGACAACTAAGGAAAGACATAGAGAAGCAAAAATGTGGCGCCGACCTCAAATAAATGAAAGGAATAAATAAAGGACTGATGAATGATGACTTCAATCATATTTTTTTTTTCCGAAAGTGGTAGAATCAGTTTCTAAGGCTCATGAAATAGTGAACACTGAAATAAAAACTATATTTCTAAAAGGCAGGTGAGAATGCTAACGAAGTAACTTCCCAAGGAATTGTACGTGATCTCGGTGAGAGATTGAAATCGGGAGTACATTTCTTGCCGGGGATTCATTTATAAAAAATAAAATTTTTAAAAAAATATTTCTGACAAAAACTGATGGTCGTGCTCGTGCCACCGCGTTATCCATTTGCTTTGATTTGTAGAAAAAAGCTAACTGGATTATAGTTCACGATCCGAGATGACACACATTTAAATTTTGGTTGTAACAAACTTTTTGTATCGTTCGTCGTGATTTTGATGAACTAGTTCACAGTCTTCAGTAAAAGTAGTTCCTTGCGCCAAATAATTATATTAGTTATGCAAAAACTACCGCGAGATAACCCGAATATTGTAGCGGTCGAATATTAATATATTATTGACATCAATTTCTGTGTCGTAAAAGTCTAAAATGTTAGCATTTAGTCTAGTCTTTCTAGCGATATAGTCATGTTTGTTTATTTATTTCGCAAATGATAACTTTCTCTTTAATTTACATCTAAGTTACAAGAATATAATGAACAAAAATTTCTCTTTTACTAACACAAACGCTTCTAGATCATTTACAAGTTTAGCAACGCATGCAATCTAATGTTTTATTTTGTTAATTTTTTATTCATGTGTCATTATAATATTATCTTTATTGCAAAAGTCGTTCCGCAGTCGCGAATTCATGCTCCGTTGCGTCAAACATATCGCTTTGGTAGAAACTTACAACTCGGAATATATTCACTGAAACGAGCTCTCTCCCAGTTTATTGCACACACTGACATGCATGATGCAGCACTGCTCTCTCCTGACACTCACCCGTTGCCTCCCGCGTTGAGTCCGTAGCAGTCGTTGATGCCGGCGAGCACGCCGACCACCCCGGCCACCACGGCGACGCAGCCCGCCCACAGGCCGGCGCCCACGCGGGACAGGGCGGCGCCCTTCACCACGGCCAGCGCGCCTGCTCCTACCAGCAGCGCGCCCAGCACCACCTGGCCGAGCCCCAGGAACACCACGAGGCGTCTCCGGGCGGGCTCATCACTGCCGGCTTCCACACTCTTAGAACTCACACTCTTGTCTTTGGTCACTTTGCTGAGCTTCTTCTGCGGGGTCTTGCAGATGAGCTGCTCGGTGGAGTCCTCGGACTTGAGGCTGGACACGGTGGCGCTGGTGACGCGCGCGTCGAACTCGGCTCGCTCGGCATCGGCCATGTCGTGCGCGCATAGTGTGCGCGTGCGCGGCGTCGGCTCTGGGTCGCGACTGGCGCGCGCGGCGCAGCGCATGCGCGGTGAAAGTCGCGCACCTGTCCGTGTTGTTGTTGTCCACCGCTCATTGATAACAGATTCGACGTCGCGGCATTATGTACGAGTATTGTTCCCACAGTCTGGTATGCGTCGGCTCGACTGTGGATTTGTAGGTCGAGATCTTCAAAATCTCGCACAAAAAGTAGAAACTGAATTACTACAAAGTGTGGAATGTGTTGGTAGTATCGGACCTTTGTTAAATGTTTTTTCATGATGAATTGTATACCAATGACGATGATGACCAAATCTTCAAGTACTAACAAAAGCCTCAGACTAATGAAGATGATCCCTTCACCCCGTTGAACAACAATTACCTACTAGTAGGTACTACTACTACTGCAGGACAGCTCACAGTTGTAAGCAGCAGATGAGCCGCACGCGCAGAGAAAGCCGCTCTCACGGAAGCGCTGGACATTACCGGCGACGCGCGCGCAGCTGCCTGCACTAATCACAGCTGTGTTTACGTCTGATGCATGTGTTCGAGCACACTGCATGGGAACTGAAGATACGACTATAAGGATTAGTTCATTGTAACAGTTTTGTTAATTCGGTCCAGTGCAAGCAGTTTTGTTGAAACTCTTCAGCGAAATCCGCTTCGTACCTAGTGGGTTAAATAAATGTACGTTCAAGTAAGTTGGAAGAACTTCAAAATAAATAAGAGACTACGAAAGATACCTAACTATCAATAGATTAAATGAACAGTAAATGAGTGTCAATGTGATAATTCGAAGAGGAGTCGTGTTGGAGAACATTCTAGGATTCAGCACAACTCAATCAAATCCGGCCGGTCGATACTGTCGACATCCCACCGTGTTCACTTAGGTGGAGTGAACGACAAGTGAGCTGTCATTCCATCTTGTTTGTATGGTTTGACAGCTCACTTCACCAAAGTATTCACTTCGACATGTTTACAGAATCTCACTACAGGACTTATTTACGCTTTCACCAGGTATCATCAGCAGCTTCCGCATATGAGTAGTAAGTATTAGAGGCAATGATAATATCCTCTGTTTTATAGCTGAGAACCATCTGAGGGCATTAAGGTACCGCTCAGCACTTACCTACTGTTCAGCGCTTGCCGCTTGAAACGACATGCAAGTGTAACGGTAGACGTTGCTTCCCAGATGACAATTGTCATTAGTTATGTAGAGACGAGTGGGAAGTTCAGTGTGCTATGGAGAATGCAGTGCAGCAGTGCTATTCTGTAACAACATTTTCGTGTCTCGACAGCGGAATCCGAGGTGAGTTTCAAATTCGTATAAATATAAGACCTTATGATGTGTGAAATGAAGCTCATTTTGTAAGCTTAGTCACTCAGGTGAAGTCGATATCGAAATGGTTATTTACATAGCTGGGCACTCTGCACTCTAGAAAATGCCGCCCCAATACTAAGCTTTGATATCTTTCTTTTTAGCGCGCAGTTGCCAGTTTATTAGATTAAAAACAAATAACATTTTTCTTTTAAAATAAAATGAATGGATCATCATCATATCAATCAATTGCCGTCCACTGCTGAACATAATTTAGATGTAATCTTTTTTTTAATTAATTGAATTTTTCTAGTTTATTTTTTTTTTAAATGCAGAAAATACTCAAAAATATTTTTAATAAAAAAACTAGTTACTTTTTATTTATTTTATTTTCAGAAAAAAAAAACAAACATTACCAGTATAAATCTACAAGGAACTGCATTAATTAAAATATTTTGATTATTAATTTTAACGAAAGTGGCAAAATTATTTTACAAAAAAAAAAACCATTTAAAAACGATTAATTGAGTGAGTGAATTAATTACATTGAGCCATTTTGATAACACCAAAAAATGTTTTTTTACTTTACAAATTTTGCCGCCCTGGGCACTAGCCCCGACTGCCCCTAGTGTAAATCCAGCACTCGGAGGATGTTCCACTTGTACTTACTTATGTTCGGGAGATGCACACGAACGGTCGTTGTGGGAACGGTTACGGAAGGCTAATGTCCGGCAATTCAATTCAGTTCAATTCAATTCAATTTATTTATTTCAGATAATTACAAACAAACACATTTAGCAATTGCAACCATCCATAAAATATACAAAACACAAATTACAACAAACAACACAAAAACACAAAACAATAGAAACATTGGATCAGGACCGCTCCACCCGTACATGTAGTCTTGTCCAATGCTCCATGAATGAAGAATCTACAGCCATTCTCCCTGCAATGAGTTGCAGGAAGCCGTTGCAATGGACTTCTCTCGGGTGAAATGGTGACGGACGAAGGAAGGAATGACTTGCTGATCACTACATATTATAAAACAAAGTCATCCGCCGCGTCTGTCTGTCTGTCTGGTCGCGATAAACTCAAAAACTACTGCACCGATTTTCATGCTGTTTTCACCCATGGATAGAGTGGTTCACGGTGGTTTTAGATAATTTTTCAAGCGGGCTAAGCCGCGGGCATCACATAGTTATAACTATAATACCTGTCCAAAACAAGATGAAAGTCAATATAGTTTTTAAGAGCTTACAGGGAGGAAATATGTCTTAATTTTCCGGGGCAATCCAATGTTTGATCAACCTCGAACTTTTTATAGCTTTACCTGCAGGATGCAAAGCCAGGCTAGCTCCATCAGACTAGGTAATAAGTATCGCCTTAAAAGTTAAACTGCTATCGCATGGATATAGGAAAGTGAAATATTTACTTTAGTCACATAACTTTCATATAGAAACTGTAGATATTTAGCATGCCTGCACGTTATGGTGACTCACTCTAGTTAGCTCACCACCCGCGTCTTTATTGCTAGATTTTTATATAAAAATCTAATTTCAATGGTTTTTATACAGCTTTGCCAAAGCTAAATCGACATGAAAGAAACTATCAGGATCATATTGTAAACAGTCAAATGGGTATTCCAGATAAGGGTAAGTTCAGGTAAAGCTGTCAATCCATTGTAACACTTTATCATTATTATTATGGTAGACTTAATGAATGGTTTCATCACTACACCAGAGAGATCACGACCTCACTTCGCCTAATAACATGATTTTTTGTTATGTGAGCACGACTAAGACAAATAGGAACATCCTACATTTGTCTTCATTAATCAGTAAAGCAACAGTTCGTGGCTCAATAATAACAGCCGAAAGGGTCGATCTTCAAGGTTAAGCGACGCTTGGCGCGGTCGGCCCGAGGCTGGGTGACCACCTCAACATATCGAGATTCCTCTGTACCTCCGAAAGCTCGTTGAGCTGTTGGTCTTGGTTGTCATTTGTAGATCTTTGAAGAAATTTGAAGCGCTATCAATCATGTTACGCAGTCACTGGTGTCTTTTTGAATATAGAACGTTGTTCTATACTAGGAATGTCTCCTGTATCGTGGGTGAAAGAAAGAAAAATGTTTATTTGTGACTCGCACAAAACATAAAAGTAAAATAAGTAAAACTAACCGTCACGTCATAAAAATAAGTTAACACAGTTAAGTTGTAACCTGAAATAAATTTGTGCGAGGCCAAAAAGGTCCCCTGCATAAATATAGATTTTTATATTTCTAGATGGTGTCCTGACTCAGCACATGCTGCGATATTAAAAAATAAGGTGTGTTCAAACATATGAACTCACATACACAAATAGCCGTACAAATATTTGTTCAGTGCGGGAATCGAACCCGCAGCGCTGTAGCCAATCGCTCGACCACTGCGACAACCGTGTCGACAAATGTGGAAGTGGAGTCCTCCACTTCCACATTTGGCGACATAATATAACCAGTCGCTTCGTGTTAGATACTGGTATTCATCAGCTGCATCTCGTAAGATTGGCCCTCGGAAAAGTGATCCGATGACGAGTACAACATTAGCCGGAATTTCTTATCCATTCAACATGTACATCTATAGTTTGTTTGTTTGCTTGAACGCGTTAATCTCAGGAACTACTAGTCCGATTTAAAAAATTATATATTCAGTGTTAGATAGCCCAGTTATCGAGGAAGGTTATGGTTTTATAACATCACGCTACGAGCAATAGGAGCATTAATGAACAACGTGACGCAGACGAAGTTGTGCGAGAAAGCTAGTCTAGTAGATATATGATTACCCAGATGTCAAGTGAATCTACATCAGCCTGTTTGTGCTATTACCTGCACGATATTTATACTGAGCAGTAGGCCAGCAGACAGTCTCCACAACCCACTGACTGATTTCCTTTCCCGTCGTACAAAAGTAACAGAAGCCTGGTATCCACCGGAGACAGTTACTTATTAACCGTTACCGCCATCAGCTGTCCTGCCTCTTGTCTCTGGCTGCACTTCCGGCCGCCACCGGTCTGCGCCGGAAGCTGTAATACTAGAGGGGCGCGTGCGCACGCGCAGGTGCGTTAGAAAGTAAATAAACTTGGTGTATCAGGTGTCTGTAGTAAGTTTTTGTGGTTTTATTAGAAATCGGCGGTTTTGGGAGTTCTCCTTCAAGTATGTCCTCTTTATAGCAATTCTCAACATGCTTACAAGCTAATCCAAAATATTGATTACTAATTAAGCTAGCTTTTGCCTGCGACATAATTCTCGTGTTAAGTTCATGTGTTTACAATAAAACATATTTTATTACATTCGGTGTTAGTGTAAGCTTTCTGTATTTTTCAACACACTTTAAAACTAGCACTACATAACAGCTCGTAGGCAGGCAAAGATCCAGAGAACAAGGATGTAAGAGCAGGCGAAACGAGCTTGAAAAATGTTTTTAGTTCTAGACTAGGGTAAGAGCTGCTTTTTACTAGCCTCTTCTTCAGCCTGTCCACGTCCTTGAATATTTGGGTTGATTTGAATAAATAACAAATACTAATCCTAAGTGAATTTAAACTAATATTATAAAGAGGTAACATTTGTTTGTAAGTTTGTTTGTAGGGGGTAATCTCAGGAACTCCTGGTCTGATTTGAATTCTTTCAGTATTAGATAGCCCATGTATCGAGGAAGGATATAGGCTACATATCATCACGCTAAGACTAAAAGCAGCCGAGCATTAATGGAAAATGTGAAGCAGGCGAAGTTGCGTGGGTCAGCTAGTTATAAATATTCACTTAGGATTAGTGGATATAATGTTCCAGGTAGGTACCAGCATCATTACATCCTAGCCAGGTGGTGTGTGGTGCTCGCCTCGCGTCACCACCACAGCGTGACGATGAGTGCTACGTATACCGATCACTTTCCGCCGACTATTCGGTTAGCACTCGTTTCCTCGCGCCATCAGTGTCACCTAACATTTGAGGTGTGCAGCGAATCGCTTCGGTGAAATGCTGGTGCATGTCCGGCTTCGTATTTTGAATGTTTTAGATTATAATGATGACATTGTTATTTTTTTCTAATGGTTGTTGCTATATTATAGTTTGACAAACAGATTTTGACATTATCAGATTGTGTAAAGATTATAACTAGCAGTAACTGCATGCTTGCCCACTGATGTGTACTTACCTAATTCGTTCCGTCTATTATCTATCTTAACAATTTGTATCAATAATGTAAACATTTCCTATGTGTGACTATTGCATGCCCTAAGGGCGGGACATAGCTGATTAAATTATAATTATAAGACCTGTATCATGTACCTACCTATGATCCACAATAAAGACATTGATTGATTAATTGATTGATTGATATACATGTAGACTTTTTTACGTCGAAGATAGTGGGACGAGCTTTTTCTTAACGAAAAGACTGGCTCGAACTAGAAAATGACAAAGTTGAGTAAATAAAGTGTTTTTCGTCCCAAACCAGGGAGGGTTTGGAACAAAAAAGGCTAGATAGATTAGACTGATACCTACTCGAATGTAGATACATTCCCTTCTTCTTTTTATCGTGAGGGCAGTAAGGTCTACCGACCCCACACACCCTAGTGTCAGAGACGTCAGAGTTTCTAAACCGCCTCAAGGGCCTCTGACATGTTTTATTGACGCCAGCTATTTGTCGGCCGGGACTACCGGCTTTTACGTGCTTTCCGAAGCATGGAATCATTTTTTTTTTATCAGACAATCAGGTGAGGTGGTTCAAGCCTGCAATCTCCTAGCCAAACTGGAAACAACTTTGCAAAGTATGCTTCCCGTGGGAATCGAACCCACGACCACCGGGTCTCAAGGCAAACGCCTAAATCATTCGACCACGGTACAACTTACGTAAACCCAGTTCTAGTTAAATCATTCGACCACGGTACAACTTAAGTAAACCCAGTTCTAGTTAAATCATTCGACCACGGTACAACTTAAGTAAACCCAGTTCCAGTTTAATCCTACAGTAGTCTCGCTCTGGATTCAAACATAAACTCAACTTCGGCCAAACCTATTCCCAACTATGCTGGGGGGAGGGGCCGGGCCTTCTACTCGAACCGGGTGGAACCGAACACCACTCTTTGTGCCAGTTTTAAATGAAGTAACCTTTGATCTTACCAAACTAGTTACTGAGTACTTATAATTTTTACAACTCCTCTGCTGTTTTCTGTTTTTTTTTATATGGGTGTGCTTTTTTTATATGGGTGTGCTTTTTTTATATGGGTGTGCTTTTGACTCTAGTCTTGGTCAGAGATGACAGAGACAAAGTCTACGATAGAGCGAGCTTACCCAGAAGTAGCCTGTAATTATTAATTGATTAATTTCGTTGCGGTATCCAAGAGAGTCGAGCTACACTGACTCGGTGTTATTCTGGTGGGTGCCTCTGTTGATTCTCGTTTTCAGGAGTTACCGTGGTTGGGAATGTGTGGCGGGCTTGTAGCGCATGTTACTAGGTAACACTATTCCCCTTACCACGACTGGTACCGCCAGTCGCCACAACTGACAAAGTTCTACGAGACAGTGTCAAACAACTGCGAAGCTTCCTTCAATCACGGAGGAGACTCTATGTTACGTGACACATGGTCCGTCCACCGATGGCCTTCGCAAGCGTTTTTTAATGTTGAAGATCAATCCATATCGTTGGTCACTAAGCCACGAATAAAGATATGAACGGAACTAATATCTTTCTATTCGTAGTGCATAACACCTCATCATGCAATCATATTTCGATGACACAACCTCATCGCTCATTCCAGTCACATGACAACGTGTCACGTTACGTTAACGTTACATCGCGTTGCATTCCCTCGCCTGTGATGGGGAGAAACGATAACCTGACGAGTCTGTAACAATTAGGTGCTAGTATCGTAATCTCATTAGAATATTCTTGATTAATTTTGCGTAGTTAGAATAATAATTGGAGTGTGTAAGAGGGAGGTGTTTGTGACACTAATGACACAACAGCTAACGTCTCTTCAGCCGCGTTTACTTCTGCAAGCAACTGGCATGCTAGTTGCATTACCTAGATAATTAGGTATACATTATTATAATCAATCGCTCGGTTGTGAATATTGTGCATGTAATTAAATGTGACCTGAGAGACCCACGTGTCTATCAGGCATGTTATGGATATGAAACTTCTGATCTGCATACGGACACGTATATAGGTACCAGTTTCAAAAGCTTCGACGACCATCTGTCGATGCTGGCGTTGCGCGGTAAAGGGCCTGACACAGAAGGGGTCCTGCCTTCGATGTCAAGCCCTTTATAAACCCAACCGCGATGCGGCTCGTATTGTGAGGTTCCTTTCTCCGGAGCCCTAACCACTGATAGCTTGGACTCCGCTTCCAACGTCGGCGGAATACCTACTATTTTTATATTTTTAAATGGTTTTTTTCTCATTGTCTTTTTTTAAGTTATATTGAAAAATGTTGTACCGATGTTAAGAAATTAATGAACGTTATGTTTTAAATAATAATCACAATACCAGCATAGAATTCTTCAGCTGGTCAAAGACCGCTCCCAAGCAAGATGGCCACTCTGTTATGCTACACTGAGGTCTCTCTAACAAACGGTCTTAACAAGAAGACTCAAACAAAAAAAAAATATCTTTGAAGATAAATGAATTGTACTATAGGTATGTGATAGTATCTCAACCGGTATCGGACTGTTTCCAGACATTGAATCAACGACAACGATCATTATGCAACGAGTCAGCGACCTCTGTGTACCTACTACATCCTGACACATACGAGTATGTACACAGTAGGTAGGTACATACATGGGTGCGTACAGAGAGAGCGAAACTTACGCAACGCTCCAATCGAAAGTATCAATTAAACAACAATCAATTATTCTATTACATCATTTATTGAAAAATTCTAACATACTGCAGAAACTATTACTATAGGAAGTACGTATATCTATTTAATTATAAGTACAACATGTTTATTTTTATTATTACTATAGGTACCACCTCGTAGCGCTATGTACCTACTGGTAGGCACAGTTAGAGATCTTACTCTTACAATTTTCAAATTACAACAAAAAATTGTTTTAAAAAACAAAATTATAACATACAGGTAATAAAGTGCATTTCTGATTAGATGGGTCATAGTAGAGGATTCGTAACGATTTTGACCCCGAAAACTTGAGGTCCTCACTGAGTGGTTTTCGAGTTATCGATGTATTTAAGTTTTTTTTTTTTTTTAATTTACTACCTTACGATCCAAAACTGTAAATGCTGAAAAGTCTGTCCCTCTCTGGATAGTCAACTGATACTTTTCGGATAGCACTTGATAGAATAAATTCTTCAAAAAAAAAGTTATGGGTACGTTTAAAATGTATGACAACGTTGACTCTTGGACCGTGGGGTCCGAGTGCTCACATGCTATTTAAATATCTAGCAAAACGCTTAGTTTAGGCTTCGCGTGACCCAAGAGCTGGCTTTTTACCTTGGACAGAGGATAAGCATTGCCATACAACGTGACGATGCCGCCAGTCTTTTGGGCTCACTTTCAGTCAATAGCGATGGGGACGAATTTTTTGACGCCATATTTTAGTTAGGAGTTTTATTTTCTATTTTAGTGTACCTATATAGTTTGTCCTTTAAATAAATTATTTTATAACATGAGATAGTCCCTTATTGAATAAACTTCTAAAATGGTTTAATAGTACCCGAAGTGAAAATATACGTGAATTACTGCTTGCACCGTTTGAAAACATAAATGAAAAACCCTTGGTGGTGACAGATCTTGCCAGATTTGAACGACCGCAACCAGTCGCATTAAGACAAATAGCCATCATCACATACCGAAATTAAGAAGCGCAGCAGGCTACTGCTTCTGGGTAAGCTGGCGCCATCGTAGACTTTATCTCTGTCATGTAGACTAGCGTCAAGAGCAAACCCGTCTCGAAAATGTGTAGGTACTACCAAGTACTATCAAAGTACTATCTTGTCGAAACTATTGAGTTTATTGTATATTCAACACGTGCAAAAAGAGGTTACTATTATACCATTATAGAAAACTTATTAAACTAGGAAGTGTCTTATGTAAGTTTCACAAGTACCATACATAAATTTTGAGTAATCTGACTCAATAGTCAAGAGATGTTTAAGAGTCCTATTACGAATCGTCAATGCTCGTTTGCAATAGACGAAGTTACGTTGGTCTGCTTTGGGAGTACATCTATAGTCCGCGAAACAATTTTTATACTTACTAGTCTGAATAGGATTATAGTTTATTTGGGCGCTCGCGCGAGACTGAGGAGCGCGCGCGCTGAATTGATGCAGAATATGTAGTACTTTAATTTTATTTATTGTAATTTTGTTTTATTATATTGACAAACGAAAACTAATTAAACGTATTCATTGTAGATTGAAATTTTATATCATATTAATTTATTTGATAAAATTGTTTTTATTTGGAATATAATGGACGCTGAATCAAGACATTTCTGGTTTAAATTAGGTTTTCTTTACGTATATTTCGTGAAAACTCAAGGAATTTAAAGAAATTCTAGAACTCCAATAAACAAGTAAAACATTCAACCTACCTTTTAGTAATTTCAGCTTTTAAAAGAATTGATTGTAACAATGTGAATTTGACCGTCAAAGTTCCATCGCCGACATTTTTTCTTGCAAACTGAGTTCGTAAAATATTTATAGTAAATTACACGAAAAGAAAAATGAAAATGTGTAACTCTAACTTACAAGAAAGAGACTGTCACTATCGTTATTCAGGATCAAATAATTAAAATATCTTACTGCTGCTGAAAACTACAGCGTCAAAAATCATGAACTTCCGTAAAAAATGTAATAGGACTCTTAAGAATCATAATTATCTTGAACTTTACGACGCTTCGTTTCCAAAGTTATGGCTATTCATTTTTTATAAATTGTTTTCGGAGGAATTCATTCGTTCAAGAACCATCGGAAAAGTATCAATTGACTGTCCAGAGTTCTCACCATTTTCAGTATTTGGTCGTGAGGTAGAAATTTTATAATAACTCTTAAAAACATTGATAACTCGAAAACTACCCAATATTATTATGGACCCGAAGTTTCCGGGGTCAAAATCGTTGAAAATCAGCTCTAGTACGAAAATAAATAATATAATTTAATAATATACATATTAGCCCATTTCAAGGAATGCACTTAATTACCAATCACCCTGAATAGTCAATTCATTGGTCAAATATATCTGTCACATTACAAAAAGAGGATGTAACACATTGGTTTTTGAAAATAAAAAGTTAAGTATATTACAATTCACTGCTTCAATACAATTTTCACATTACAAATAGATAATGGTACACATTGGTTTTAAAAATATAAAATCATGTATTAATATTTAGTTAATTCAAAGGTCAATCACAATTTACACATTACAATAAAGAAAAGTTTAGCAAATTGAAAGTAGACATTTCTTTACCAAATAAATGAAAATATCACATTTAATTAATTCACTGGTCAAATACAAATTGTCACATTACATAACAAGCAATTTTTTTTGTCAAAACAGACACTTCAATTTACATTTAATTTTTTTCATAAAATTGTCACAATTTAAGTACTTTAGATTTTTATAGGTAGGTACTTGCAGTATAGAGGGCATGCTCACTAAAAAAATAAATCGTCTTATATTTATCTAAATGACAAATTCATCAAAAGAATCGTCAAACACACAATACACAAAAAAGAAATACGTACCAAAAAAAGTATCCTAAAAACGAAAACTGAAAAAAATACTATGATATCATAATCGATATCACTGCAATCTCAGAGTCGACTACTCGACTCCGTAAGTTTGCTTGATGAAGTGCGCGGCCTTCTCAGCGATCATGACGACGGGTGCGTTGGTGTTCCCGCGCACCACGCTGGGCATCACGCTGGCGTCCGCCACGCGCATGCGCTGCACGCCGCGCACGCGCAGGCTCGCGTCCAGCACGCTGCCCAGCCGCGCCGTGCCCACCGCGTGCCACGCCGTCATCGCCAGCGCGCGCACCTGGCATCGGATCATCTCGTCCTCTTCCAACCCCTTACAAGTCTCGGGAGTCATATCCACCACGTGAGCTTTTAAATTCTTAAAGTATTTCGTCCCAACCAACGACAGAGCCGCTTTAACGGCTGCAGGATACTGCTGCATATCAGTAGCATTGCTGAAAGTGCCCGAGTGTATGAGAGGCGCGTGCAGCGGGTCCGCGGAGGCCAGCGTCACCGTCCCGCGCGACAGTGGCTTCAGCAGCACCACGGCCAACCCTATCAGCTCGTGTCCCTCACTCGCATTCGCCAACTTCGTACAAATTTCATCCGCGAACCCTAGGCTTTGCATGCAGACGTCATAAGATAGCATTCCTTGAGGCATGCATGAAGGGTAAATTGCAAAATAAGGTATGTTAGGGTTTTTGTCATGTTGAGGTAGATAGAGACTGATGCTGTCAGTATAAGAAAATCTTCCTGTACCATGTAAAAGATATTTGTTTGCGTCGGTGCAGACATCATTTCCAGTTAGCGGACAAGTGCCGCTGTCTGCGGCCATGTAGTACAGTGCCATGACGTGGTCGTCGAGACCCTCGCCTACCGGCAGGTCTTGTACGACTTCGATACCCAACTCTTCGAGGCGAGCTCTCGGCCCGATGCCCGACAACATCAACAATTTGGGTGTGTTAAACGTCCCGGCTGATACAATGACCTCCTTTTTAGCGAAGAAGGTAAACTCTTCTTCATTCGAGAGAGCCTTGACACCGACAGCTGTGTTGTTCTCTATTAAGATCTTTGTCACCAGGATGTCTTTCAAGACAGAGAGGTTTTTGCTCTCAACTTTATTAAGCAAAGCAGTCAACGAGGAATCTCTTCGGCCGTTGTGCACCGTGTGCAACAGCTGGCCGGCTCCTATCATGTCAGGGTACGTCATGTCATCAACTTTTTTATAACCTAAGTCTAAAATAGCATTCAGAATCTTTGTATTGGGGCTGTCCGGTACATCGAAGCCGGAGACTTCAATTTCTCCGTTCGTTCCGTGGTATTTCATGAGCTCACTGTTGTTCACGATCCTAGGGTTGGTCATGTGCTCGGTTTTCGTGAAGTAGGGGAGCACTTTAGTCCAGTTCCAGGCGGGTCCTGCGATGTCGGCCCACTCATAGTAGTCGGTGGGGTGCCCGCGCGCGTACACCATGTCATTAAAGCTGCCGGTGCCGCCCAGCATCTTGCCGCGCGGCTGCTTCGCGTGGCCGCCCGTTAGCGCCTGACTCGAGAATCCGTCGTTAACGGTCGTGAAGTTCCAGTCGTAACGGGTCTCCTTGAGAGTAGAAGGTAAGCCTGGCACCTGTAAATTTATTTTAAGATACCTGTTAGAAAAATTGTATATTGTGTCCTGATCATTTCTTCGTCATAGGCAAAGCAGCGTAAAGTAAGTGCATCAAAATCCAATGATGCACGTACCTTGCCGCAAAGAATTTCGTGACCTCCCCGCCTCCAGCAGTAAGTCGCTGTGACATGGTCAGCTGATGTAGTTGTGATGCGGTGGATTAGTACAGATGCGCCGCGTACTCACCAGGGTCTGCTGCGGCGGATCGGGCCCCGCCTCCAGCAGCAGCACGCTGAAGTGCGCCACCTCTGCCAGGCGCGCCGCCAGGGCAGAGCCGCCGGTGCCACCACCCACCACGATAAAATCGAATGTAGACGCATCTGGAATAGCAATCATGTCATATCACTTTCATATTATGAGTAATAAATTATAATTTTATAGCTTTTAGGGTTCCGAACCTCTATAGAGAAAGCATGACCCTTATAGGATATCTCTGTTGCAAATATATCTGTCTGTCCGTCTGCCACAGCCGATTTTCTCCGAAACTTTTCAAAAACCGATTCAGTTGAAATTTGGGTCACATACCTTTAATCTTAATTAACAGGACGTAAATAATCAAATTTTGAAAATGGTTTAATTTTTGGGGGGGCCATCTCCCTTATCATAGTTATATAATAACAAACTTACTGCGGACATGAGCCTGTTCGGGATAGGGGGGCTTCTGCAGAAGACACGTGTTGTCGAAGAACTGCACTATGTCTGCCAACGACGCGGCCGCCGACACGCTGCCGCCCTGCGCGCATGCGATCTGCGCTACATAACCAGTATTCCCTGCAAGCAACAAACTCATATCATAGTTATCTAGTACTAAAAGGCAGGCGAACACGGGCTGCTCGAGCAACTCGACTGGCTAACTAGCCAGTGATCGAAATACGCAGACCGCTTTTGTAGTCATAGTGAACAGGTTGAAGCAGCCATAACTGCCGCAGCAGTCGGTATCAAATGCTAGACCAGTCAGACAGGTAGCGGGAGGCGCGCGCGGGCGGGGGATGAAGGGCGCCGCCGAGGGATAACTGCGTGAGAACAGCACCGAGTGGCTGCAGACGCACCTACTCTCAGCTTCAGTTTGCCTAGCGGAGTTCGCAGCTGGAAGCAGTCGATCGTGGCTGCTTCGAACTGCGGGTGTATGGCGGGACTTCTAACAGCACCTATACGACGTGATTTATCTATTAATAACAAACTTACTGGTGACATAAGCCTGCGCGGGGTAGGGCTCCAGCAGCAGACTTGTGATGGCGAAGAACTGCAGCGCGGTTGCCATCGCCGCGACCGCCGACACGCAGCGCGCGCGTGCGCACAACGCTGACCAGTACATGCTGCCTGGAAACAACGAAAAAGTTATCTAGGTCTAAAGGGCAGGCAAAAACAGGCTGCTCGAGCAGTTAGCCAGTGATAAATACACGGACCGCCAGTGCAGTCATAGTGAACAGGTTGAAACAGCCATTGATAACAGTTGCTGCAGTCATAGGCAACAGGCAGTGGGAGGCGTCGCAACGCGAGCGAGGGATGATGACGAGCTCCGCTGGAGGGGATATTTGCGCCAGAATAGTACCGTGTAGATATTTGCGCCAGAATAGTACCGTGTGGCAGACGGCCCGGAGCAGCCGCAACGGCTCGGCTTATTCCATTCATCCATCTTGATACAATCATCAAGCAGGATCATGGGAGAAACCACCATTCGAAGGGCGTTTAAAACATTTGTCCCCTTCTAGAACCTGCTTGTTGAATCAGCTGCCTTACTACCTACTTTAACCCGGGGAGTATGTCAGAGACAAAACGTCGCACCGCCCACCACTGACCACCGGGGGGCGCCAGCGACGAGCGGGGAGCGGTTGCGCGCACACTACTCAACGAACACGGACCAAAAGCTCGCGTTCTTATGTTCAATAAACCGCACCTATATTATAATCCGCGCGCGATCAAAAAGGGATGGAACCTTATCAAAGTAAATAGAAACTGACAGTTCTCAAGTCAAGTAGCGTTAGCGAAAAAACTCTATTAAAAGAATAAAACGGATCTCCTCCAGTCGTCCGATGTTTGTTGGTTTTATTTTTGAGTTAATTATAAATTAGCTATTTCTACGATCTATCATAGGATTGTGTAAATATACAGAAAAGTTTCATGGTTGCAATCTTTTTAATAACAATGATTAGATATAAGTACGAGTATGTTATGTACATTAAAAATCGAAATTCATTGACCATCTTCGATAGTTTTGTTTTCCAATTATATGGATTAAACTGAATTTGAATGAATGTAAGTGATTTCAATTAAGAGCTATAATAAAACAATAAAAACAATTTCATTTTAAGAATTAGGAGGACTAAATTCAACTTCAAAAATAACAATTTGAATTAACAATATTAATTGATGGAAACTGGCAACACTGAAGGACGAGTAATGTAAATATGTCGAAGAATAAAACAATTAAATTATTTATTAAAAAGACATCGTAGGCGCAAGTTGATACAAAAGTATTGAATAAATATGCGTTTAAAAACAAAACATGATTTTTGATTTATTTGTATCTTTTCAAGCATCGTGTGCACGCGAAGCCGAGAATGGACAAACCCTTTGATAGTTTCGGGTAGTATGAGTTGCTGGTTCTGCTCGATTCTGCTAAGTGGCCTTTTTAAACCCACTGGCAACTTTTGCCGACGCTACGGCTGGCCGGCGGACCGCGCACATCTCAGTTCCAAAAGGTCGCATCCCATTCTGATCGCGCGCGAGTAATACAGTCCGCGATTTCATTATACTTCTACACCTCTGAGAAGCCCCAACAGCCACCCTGAGGTGACTGACTGAAGTGCCTCTCTTGGGTGGCAGAACCGTACGTACAGACGCTAGCACATCAAGGTACCCCGAAACTGTAAAATTTTGCCAATCAAAATTAAACTTATTCGCGTTGAAAATTTAATACGGAAAGATAGAGTATTGTAGCATGATGTGCTGGTGACTGTACTTACATTCTTGTCATGCTTACAGTTCACAGTCCCATAATCCACATGTGGTCTTCTCTGATTGTTTAACTATTGGCTCTGCTGCTATTGGACCTTTCTATAAAATCATCAATTCACCATCGTCTTGCTCTTTACACCCATGCACCAATTCACCTCTAGTCTAGCGCAGTCGCAGACATAGCAATAATGTCGTCCTATTTTCAGTAGGTATCCATACATTGAAATTGAATTGAATTTATCCTACCGTAAAATTGTTGTAATACACGCTTTTAAAACTGTCACACGTCACTCAATTCCAAAAGTCATTATTGATGGTGGGTGAGTGACGGAATTGAATCGACATCTAGGTACCTCAAATACGCGACGATGATTAAGACAGCATTCGAAAAAGGACAAGGACGGAATCCATTCCATTCCATACACATATAAAAAGCGACCCATTCACTTAAGAGTCGTGACTAATAAAATCCATTACACGATAAGGTATCTGTCAGTCACAGCGTTGACTGTCGACTGACAGCAAAACCTACCGTGTTACGGGCGCCTAAATATTTAAATGTAGCAACTCACCTAACTCCGCGAGATAACTCAGGTAACTCCGGTCGATGCCCCACACCTTGAAAGATATCAACAAACGTCAATTAAACATTTCTAATTAGTCGTCAAAACAGCAAAGTTCGGCGACTCCTCTGAACGTACCTAATTGAGTGCTAGTTCTTTATTATAACTAAGTTTTACGCGTGCTTTCTCTACGCCTAGTCAGAAACTGACCTTGGTTCCTATAATTGTGTAGTGTCAATATTCAGCTAGCTTTAGGTATTATCAAAAGTGAAAAATAAAAAACTTTTTACAAAGAAATACAACCGACTTACAAAAAAATACACTACAAAGCAAAAAATTACTTTTTCGACACATTGGCTCAAAAAATGCATTTACGAAGCCTGTATACATTGTTCGAAAGTTCAAAATTACAGACCATACAATGGAGCGTGCGGTAAAGTACGTACTCTCACCTAAGTACCTACTTTACCGCACGCTCCGATGTATGGCACCGTGCGTATTCTTTACGGTATTGTTTTAAATGTCCATAAACAATATAATTATAAGAGTTCAATCCGTTTGCATCCATCAGCAAAAAACGCTTCCGTCTGCGTCTGCGTACATACGCTGACAAGCGTTTTTTTAGCGAAGACCTTTTTGCTCAGAAGGTTTGTCGCACTTTAATATTGAAGAAAAAATGAGACAATAGATGTAAATCTAATTACCCGACTATTACACTTAAGGTTTTTTCGAGTGTATTGATGTATATTTCTTTGGCACACTCTGCAGCCTAACCCTGTGGCTTGATAGATTTTAGCTTGAGAGGTGTCGTTAGATTCGTCTAAATAGTGAGAATGATACTGGATAGGTATATAAAAATTAAAATATCTGAGCTTCGGTGCCATTTTAAATGACTTCAACTTTTTTTAACCTATTGAGTGGGGTATCAATTTAAAGGGCTCGAGGAGACAATTTAAAAAATGTAACTTACTAAAATGTAGGAAATAAGAAAATTACAATAATAATATGTATAATTCAACTAATTATTTATAATTAGTTGAATTATACATACTTTTATACTATTATTATTCACGCAGACGCAGACATAAACGGAAGCGCGTTCTTATTTTAAAATTGCACACGTTTCCCCATTTGCAAATTCGCGCCATTTTCAATTAGAAACGTCAAAGATAGTTGCGACTTTTTATTATATTAATTAGAATATGTGTTCAAGCGAGGAATCAGATATAAATATGAAATCTACTTCACCTGATCCTGAATGAGGCGCCAATTAGAGAAAATGGTATCTTGCCGCCAAAATCGCGAGAACGCTAACAACAATAATTTTAGAAAATGAAAAAGTTTGTTTCATTATCTATTTATATAATGTGTCGAAAAACGTTGTATGACACACGAGCGGATATTGGTATTTACAAACTCGTGACTATGGTAAACCCTCGACTTCGTCTCGGGCTTACATTTGTCTACTCGATTGTAAAGACCAACTTACCGCTCTTGTATCATAAATAACTATAATTTCGGAAGTCGGTGTTTTTGTTAGTTTCATCGTATTTTGACACCGACTTCCGAAATTAAAGTTATTTTTTACTTTGTAGTGTTTTTTTTTTGGAAGTCGGTTGTATTTTTTTGTAAAAAGTTTTTTATTTTTCCCTTTTTGTGGTACCCCACACCTAACATCATCATCATCATCATCATCATCAGCCTATAACAGTCCACTGCTGGACATAGGCCTCTCCAAGTGCACGCCATTTGGCTCGATCACCGGCAACTCTCATCCAGCTGCTACCAGCCACCCTGCGAAGATCGTCGCTCCACCTAGCCTGAGGGCGTCCTCACCTTACGTTTGCCGATTCGCGCTCTCTACTCAAGAACTCGTCTACCCCAACGGTCATCGATTCTACGGCTAATATGGCCGGCCCATTGCCACTTTAGCTTGGTTATTCTATGAGCTATGTCCTCAACTTTGGTAACACACCTAACAACACCACTGCAAAATCGCAGAAAAGCAAAATACGCAATTTCGATTACTTGGATGACATAAAACTATCATCCAAGTAGACGAATTCCAGCTATTCCGATTTAAAATCCAAAGTTCGTAACCGAATTTGATAGAATTTAAATGGGGCCAAATTATTCTTTCAGATAAAACAAGAATTTTTGAAATCGGTTCATAACTGTCGGAGTTATGAGGTAACAAATATATAAAAAAACATACAACCGAATTGAGAACCTCCTCCTTTTTGGGAAGTCGGTTAAAAACCAATTAAGTGAGCCGGTTGGACGAGTACACTAGGAATCTCCCAAGATTGCAGTATGACTGCATAGATGTTATACCTAATTACCTACTGGTTCAAATAACAATAACGTCACTATCACTGAACCTGAGACAGAGTACCTACCTACCTATAATGAATACAGAAACATGCCGTCTGACATATTCAAATTAACCTGTTAATTGCTACAAAAACAAAGATAATTGGAAAAACATATTAAATTGCTTATTTAAGGCCAGTTTTTTTCAACGGTTAGAATTAGAGGGTAAAATTCATATAATGATCTATTCCTAGTAACTAACATATAGGAATCAGCCATTTTTTAAAACATATTTTGACCCCCTTATTTTGAAGATAAAGAACTCCTTACTTTCCTATGCTAACCGTCAAAGGGATGTTCATTTAGTTTGGATACCTACCTAGTCATTGCGGTATCAAGGGCTGATGGTTTGGCTAAAGATGCGTGCTCATCTGTAGTGGCTGACCTTTCACATAGTACTCATCTGAGTTATGATCATCACAAAATTCGAACTCTAGTGTTCTTGGCAGGAACAATGGAATATATCCGAAAAGAAAAAATGGTCGATTTTTCTATATTGATCAACCAACATAATATCTTGGTTCAAAAAGGCTTCCAAAACTTTACAAACAAATGTTACCTCTTTATAATATTAGTATAGACTAGCTTCTGCCACCGGCTTCGCCCGCGTGATCCCTAGGGAACATATTCCCGGAATGAAAAGTAGCTTATGTGCTATTCCAGACTATAATCTATCTTTGTTCTAAATTGCATTAAGATCCATTTAGCCGTTCCGGCGTGATTGGGTAACAAACAACCAAACTTTCACATTTATAATATTACTCGTTTGGTGTAAAGCGAAATTATAACCATCTTCCCCTCGACATTATAATTATTAAAGGATATTGCAAACTGTCGTAAGCCGTTTTACGAAGCTATTCGCTAGCCTCTAGGCGCCAAGCAAGCCGCCTGCCTGTGCGTTCGCGACCTTATACAAAAATAATCCTTATAGCATGATTCAGGATTAACGCGCGATGGCTTATTATTAGCGTAGGTATTTCATGTATAACTTTGGTGTTTCTATACCGATTTCCATGATTCTTTTTTATGGAATATTTCATAATGTTAACTTTTTTAATTAGGGATGACTGAGAGTGTTATAAACGTAAGAGTAGACAAATATAATCAGAAAGCTTCGAACTGCTAAGCTATCGGGAGTTACACGTGTTATTGTGCGTCAATCATAAAAGATAGACATATGCTGTCGTGGGAAATTTTTTATATAATTTTAAGGAGAACATACATGATTTCTGTGTAGCTTTAACCATTAAGGTTGCACACGCGACGGAAGCTTAAAAAATGGAGTAACTTCTCCCGTTTTCCCAACATTTCCTTTCACTGCTCTGCTTATATTGATTGTAGCGTGATGAAAAGTATACTATAACCAGCTCAGGAGTATGAAAAATAATTGTACCAAGTTTCGTTAAAATCCGCCGAGTAGTTTTTGTTTCTATAACGGTTATACAGACAGACAGACAGACAGACTGACAGTCAGACAGATAGACAGACAGACAAAAATTTTACTGATTGCATTTTTGGCATCTTAATATACATATATTCCTCATATAGCTTATAACTACAGGTCATTGCTTTTCATACTAATAGGTATATACACACACTTGCTTTTCCAATCTACTTTGGACATTGGCAGAATAGTCGACATCGGCTTTGTTTGCCATTTAAAAATATAGAATTTAATAGAGCAGCCCTTAAAGACGACCCTAGCTGACCCGCTCAACTTCGTCTGCGTTACGTTTTTCGTTAATGCTCCGCTCGTATTTGCCTTAGCGTGATTGACATTTATAGCCTATAGCCTTCCTCCACTGAAAGAATATTTCAAATCGGACCAGTGTAGTGAGATTAGCGCGTTCAAGCAAACAAACTCTTCAGCTTTATAATATTAAGTATAGATAAGTAGTTAAATGTACCTACTTGAGCAGTGGTCAAGCTAACAATTAATTGACCTAAAAAGCATTTATCGAAATTTAACCCATTTTAACTATAGGTTGAGTTATAATAAAAAACTAAAATATCGTTGGCCCTTAGAGAAAGAACTACTTACGGCAGACTACATTGTGACTTAGGTAGGTACTCCATAATCTAATCTATCAAATAGTCATTGAAGAAACTCTGATACTTTTAGCCCTCCTGCGCACTCGGTTGGCCGCGGGGGCGGCTGACTGCAGGCTGGCCGCTTTTCCAGTTTAATACGCAACCGCTAGTAATAGGGAATATGCATAAAAAAATATTTATTATCTTAACACTTTATCTAAAAATATATTACTAACAGTGGAAATAGAATCAAAATTGCTCGAAAAACAAACGAGATATAATTATTTTAAACAAATATATCTGTCCCTCTCGCGAAAACGCTGTTTTCTATGGGAGATGTATATGTCGTAGGATAATTTGATACTTCGAATCTTCGCGGAAATCCTAGGGGTTTTGCGAAAACGCGGATAATTAGACATAGGCGAAAAATTATCAAATCTTACTGGACAAAGTCAGGATTTTTGCGAAAATACTCGTTATTATAGCAATATTGCGAAACGAAACGCTGGCTGTTATCAAATAAGAACGCTGATTGGTCGGTCAGCGCGTTCAATAAGAGATCGTCTCTGATTGGTTGACGTCTTAAATGTCAATCATTTGTTGCCGCACGTTATTCGTTTACGTTTGTGTCTGAGTTAAATTGCAGAAGTGTGTTGTTTTTTATCGTAAATAGTGTACCTACTTGGACTTAAATAAAGTGGTAAATAAAAGTGCTACACGGATGTACATAGTGTCATATATCATAAAAGTCTTAGTCAACCACTCAACAACAACAATGCTTTCGAGATTGGTTTAGCGGTGTTTTGTTTGTCATTGTGTTAAAAGTGGACTATAAAATTGGACTTGAACTAAGAAACGGTGTGAATAGGAGGTTTGGTTTTCATATAATTATGACAGATTCGACAGAGAATGATGTCCAACCTTCAGCAGAATCGGAGAACTAGGAACTACAAACTAGGAACCAATTAGAAGTCAGCCAGCAAAATTGTAGCCAATCAGTGTTGAGCACATCAAATCTTACTATAGTAACGAGTATTTTCGCAAAAATCCTGACTTTGTCCAGTAAGATTTGATAATTTTTCGCCTATGTCTAATTATCCGCGTTTTCGCAAAACCCCTAGGATTTCCGCGAAGATTCGAAGTACTTATCAAATTATCCTACGACATATAGACGTCATGTAATGTGACGTCAAATTCCATGTCGGTCTTCTCGTTCTAAAAGTAATCTTTGAAGCGTTATCTTCTTCAGCGAACTTCATCGCTGATGAAGATATTTAAAAAATATTTTCTAGAGTGTTTACTGGAGCATATAAGTAATTCATTTTATAAATAAAAAAATCGCGTGCATATTCCCTATTGTACGCACTTAGCCGCCACAAAACTATTCCAACCGCTGGTCGTTCAAGTCAACCGCCGAATTGCTAGTTCGTAAGAGGACTTATTGTTTTAGTTTAGAGTCATCACTTACCAGTTTGGTTTTATTTTCCGCACACAATGTCAACAAGCACTTTGTACACTGTCACTGAAGGTTTATAAAACAACTAACGATTTACAAAATTTCTTGCTTTTGTTTTTATATTAAACGAGTACTTTGTAGATTCAAACCAATCGAACACCAACGTCTTTTGCTATCGTTACTTAATTCAAAACTACCAACATTTCTTGAAAGTTAGTTTTAGTTGTTCAGAAGTGGGTACATAAGACGTTCTTACTATTTTAGTACCTATATTATTTCGCTGAACAAACTGCTTACACATAACTACTTAGGTATCGTCACATCAAATTGAGCTACAAGCATACAGTACATTCTATACAGATGGAGCATAGCTAGCGGGCCCTTGAGCCCTCGGTGTGATCTTGTTGACCCTATGAATTGTTGTCAATCCAGATCTGTTATTTTTTCGCATTTGAGTTGGTTCAACTTGGTTCTATACTTGGTATACTCTATGCTTGGGACAGACGAGCGACACTCCAAAGAGGTTTGAATGCAGTTTCACTTATTTTGAACAAAAAAACTAGTAAAAATCCATTTGACTCATTTGACTAGTAAACCTAAACATAGGCCATCATCCAGCAATATTTAGCGTCCGCCTCAACTATCATCCATTTGTATTTTAGTTATTGAGATAGGGTTTGCCCTTTGAACGTGTTTAGATCTAAAATGAAAAATAGGTACGTGATTGATTACATAATACGTAATAACCGTAAAAGACATGAATGATTTAACGTTAATTACCTAATTGTGTACCTGTAGGTACCTGTACCCTCACGAGAGTCACAAATCGCAAATCATAAAAATTAGGGTTCTACGGTGTGTGGAGCCGTTATAACTTTACTGCCCACGACACGATAAGAAGATGGGTTCTGTTATTCCGTACCAGATTGATTTAGCTACTTTATCGTTATAATCCTACAGCAATGTGCTAGATTCCATCATCCACAAATTGCAAAACTATTTAGTCCGTCAGTTTGAGTATTGAAAAATAATGGACACGCCTATTTTTTGTTTTTGTAAATCTATGAATAAGTATTGACAAAGATAAAACGCATCAAAACTCGGGAGTGGGGGCTCGTGACGTTACGACACAGAAAAAAATATGCGAAGGTGTGACGTATTGAGAATTTTAAAAGCGTCGTAACTTCGTCAATTTTGGTTCAAAAGAAAAAACACGGATCAAATATTTTTTGATAATCTAACTGAAGGAATTTAGATTTTTTCAGGACACAAGCCTATTGAAGACGAACGAAGGAAGACGCGTTATGCCATTCATGATTGTAATCTTAATGTATTTTTATTTCATGAGACGGCTGTTGCCGTAGCAAATTCATGCAAGTTCCGGGCCGCCGTTAAGTTTGAACCTATCTGTAGTAGCGGCCTACTGAGGGCTTAGCACGAATCTTTTTGACGTATATATACATAGTAACTTTACGTAAAATTTTACCAGATCTACAATAGGTAGGTACCTACTCGTTTTGCACATAAAAATTATTTGAATTACCAAAATACTATAGGGTTGATGTTTTGCACATACAAAATTCACTTCGTTAACGTTACTATACGTAAAAATATTCGTGCCAGCCCCTCTGATCTAGGCACAAACGGGCCTTCGGCCAGAGCTGGCGGAGGGCGCACCGTTACCTCCCTATCCTATCGTATTCACTGACACAACCGATGAATGTGTTAGGTACTGGCGATAAAGCAATTAGGTAAAACTAAGACTATACAACCTGCGCACTGTGTCACACCTGCAGACTTAATGAACGTTACGCTGTCGGTCATTGCTTTTTAAACTCATTCAAAAAACCCAAGGAGGAAGTTAAAATTCGACTTGTTTAACTTATGTTTTGAATATCTATGTAATTCACCGATTACACACAGCAGATGACATAAACGATAGATTTAGTAGGTGTGACGACCTTCCAGGTACAATGACCCCTTGATGATTGTGTAGTCAATAGAATTGTACGAAATTTGTTTGAATAACCTGCTTCACACGAATTACTTGACGCACATAAGAACTACGATGCTCAATTTGTTGATCCTAGTTTTTTACGGTTCGACAAACTCGTGAAAAAAATGGCCTTGACCTCCATCAACACAAGTATACGAAGATATCTTAGATCATAGGTCGAAATAACCATGTACATGATTCGAATTTTATTATAAGATAATTATATTGGAGACACCTACCGATACAGGACTACCCTACTATTTTGTAATGTACCTAGTTGGATCAAAATAAGACTACAGTTTTTCATAGTCTAAATAGATTACAACCAGGTATTATTTTATGAAACTTTTATACACCTTTTCTCTTTTTTTTTGTTTTTTTCTTTTTTTTTTTATAAATTGTATTGGAAGGCATATCAAGGTGCATCCTTTAATAATATGCATTCCCTCGCCTTATTACCAACTAGCTGACCCGCGCAACTTCGTCTCCGTCACATTTACCATTAAGGCTCCGCTCCTATTTGTCTTAGCGCGATGATATATAGTCTATAACCTTCCTTGATAAATAGATCATCTAACACTGAAAGAATTTTTCAAGTCAGACCTGTAGTTCCTGAGATTAGCGCGTTCAAACAAACAAACTCTTCAATGCATTGTTTTGAACAAATTTTCCATAAAAAGGGTTATAGTGAGTTAACCTAAAAAGATAGACATATGCTGTCGAGGACTTTTTTTTGGAAGTTTAAAGAGGAATAATTTCGTAATACTTACTTGATTTTTGCGTAAGTTAAACCGTTTACGCAGCGCACGCAACGGAAGCTTTTTTCCCGCTTGCAACATTTCATAATGCTGCTCCACTCTTATCGGTCAGAGCGTGAAAAAAGATTTTTTCAATTCGAGCCGGTAGTTCCTGAGGTTAGCGCGTTCAACCAAACAAACAAACAAACTCTTCTGCTTTTATTAGTACCTATAGATTATGAACGCCTGGCGCAACGTTGATAGCAAAACACAACAAAAACCCTGCTATCGGAAATTTTGTAGGCACATCCCACGAGTCGCACCATTCTCCCAGAAGTAAGTACCTCCAACTCCTCCAAGTAAAATAAAACAATGACTTACCTAATGCAACAACGTCAATAACCGACTATGGCTGTGATCATCGACCTCCGAGTATATATGAAGGCGATATCAGCCAAATAATCTGTACGTTTATCTTAGAAGTTTTACATAATACAGTCATAGTACTCCAAAATGACCGATAGTGCAACCGTAGTAAGATCAAGGCCTCAATGTATTGTAACAGTACCTACTTACTACATAGTATGAAGTTTCCTCATGTGAGCTAAGCAGATAAACCGCCATGTCACAATACACTCTCTTGTCATTCGTTTGCTGCTCCGTTTTTAGAGTTCCGTAACCGAAAGTTAACCAACGGATCCCTATTACTAAGCCTCCGCTGTACGTACACCTGTCTGTCAGCGAGCTGTATCTCTAGGTAATAAGTATTAGATTACCTAATTGAAATTTACAGAGTGTATTTCAATTGCCACTATAACAACAAATAAAAAATAAAAAATTTAAAAATTAATACATAGAACCATAGAAGGAACGTGTTTTTTTTCGGTTTATAGTACGGAACCTTTCGTGTGCGAGTCCCATTTGCACTTGGCCGGTTCTTATTATAGGTTTCCTGATAGCAAGTAGATACTTAGATAGCCATCAAGAACTTTTTAGGTGAACGGGGAAGGGGACTGTCTCGGTGCAGTGGCCGCAAACGCGATAAGTGAATGTGCGGTCCTGGATTTGATAGAAAGATAGGCTAAAATGATCGAGACTTTCTCCGAATGAACCTTGTATTTGAATTTTTGTCTGGTGAGTAGTAATAGGCTCGCCCTAATATCTTCAGTCTGACAAAATATACGCGTACCTTTGAAGGCACTCCTCTGCTTACGTCTTTGGGGAGCACAGGTGACCTTAGTTAAAATGAGCTTTCAACCCCTAGGTACATATAAACCAAGTTTTTACGGTGAGTATTTTTCCAGAATCGACCGGCTGGTCGCAGTTGTTCTTTAAGTTCAGTCTGACTCACCATGGGCTTCTCGATTAATCTGCAGATATTTCTTATCGGTGGATAACATTCGGTTGCATTGACTTCAGAGTAGGTACCTATCTCTGAAGTATGACAGATAATAATATGCATACTGCTGCAAGTGACATGTTGCATAATGCATTCTGCTGTTTATTATTTATCAGTCACAAGATAATCAGACAGGTTTTCATAAGATAGGCAGGCGCTTGACGTCTTGAGTATGATGAACTGATTTCTCGCCCGCGTGGATTTCGAAAATTGTCCCTAGGGCATGTATATCCGGGACCTAAAGTATCATCTATCCCATTCCATGTAAAGTCTACACGTGTGCCAAATTTCATTCAAATCCGTTCAGCAGCTAAGCCGTGAATAGATCACAGACAGATTTTCGCATTCATAATATTAAACTACTAGCTGACCTGTGCTCACTTTCGGGTTGATATATTGTCTATAACACTCACAAATAACGTGGCTTTCTATTGGTAAAAGAATTTTCAAAATCGGCGCCGTAGATCCAGAGATTAGGTATTAGGTACCTACTCGCGCGCGATCAGAATGGGATGCGACCTTTTGGAACTGAGACGCGCGCGGTCCGACGGTCAGCCGTAGCGTCGGCAAAAGTTGCCAGCGAGTTTAAAAAGGCCACTTTAGCAGAATCAACCAGCAATTCATACTACCCGAAACTATCAAAGGATTTGTCCATTCTCGGCTTCGCGTGGACACGATGCTCGAAAAGTTACAAATAAATCAAAACTCATGTTTTGTTTTTAAACGCATATTATATTATAAGTATAGAATAATTTCTATACTTTTGTATCAACTTGCGCCTACTAATGAAATTGTTTTATTCTTCGATATATTTACATTACTCGTCCTTCAGTGTTGCCAGTTTCCAACAATTAATCGTACCTATATTTTGTAAATAATTATTTTTACAAATCGATTCAAATTGTTATTTTTGAAGTTGAACTTAGTCCTAATATTCTTAAAATAAGATTGTTTTTATTGTTTCATTATAGCTGTTATTTGTAATCACTTAAGTACTTACATTCATTCAAAGATGTTTTATCCATATAATTGGAAACCAAAAGTATCGAAGATGCTCAATGAATTTCGGTTTTTAGTGTACATAATATAGGTACCTACTCGTATATCTAAACTATATTATTAAAAGGATTACAACCATGGAACTTTTCTGTATAGTTACACAACCCTATGATAGATCGTAGAAATAACTAATTTATAATTAATTTAGAGTTTTTTCGCTAACGCTATCTACTTGTCTTGAGAACTGTCATTTTCTATTTACTTTGATAAGGTTCCATCCCTTTTTGATCGCGCGCGGATTATACCCTCTACAACCTCACAAACTTTACCTCTTTATAATATTACTAGCTGACCCACGCAACTTCGTCTGCGTCACCTTTTCCATTAATGCTCGGCTCCTTTGAGTCTTAGCGTGATGATATATAACCTATAACCTTCCCGGATATATGGGCTATCCAATACTGAAAGAATTTTTCAAATCGGACCAGTAGTTCCTGAGATGACCCCCTACATACAAACTTACAAACATACAAACTTACAAACAAATGTTACCTCTTTATAATATTAGTATATATAAGTAGTACAGATGGAATTAAAAACTTAATGGGGACAACTAAAACAGCGAACGATAACTGTATAAAGTATTTATTGTTCATTTTTACATGTTTAATAGGTATAATAATTCGTATCACATAGTATTTAATAAGTACGTTACGTTGTTTAGAATATTATGTACATGTGTATAATATAGGTAGGTGGTGTGTTTGTACAAAGATTACCTACAACTTTTAATTACAACTACAGTTGCACTTGTGCCCTCGGTTGGACTGAACTGCATCGGGAATAGCAGGCCTCACGTATTGTTGCTGCAAACAAAACAAAATATTACAAAATGAAATTTGTCATTAAGCAGTAGGTAAGTAGATCTACTTAGTTTATCTACAATTTATATCTAAAATCGCCGTGTATTTGATTTTTTCTATTGTCATACGATCTCAATTAATTAATTTGGCTAACCACCGGTTTCCGAGGTATGTTATGAGTAGTTTATCTGTCCGTTAACACACATAAACAAATAGCATTAACGGATAAATAAACAGCTGATAAAGTACCTACCTCAAAAACCGGGCATAGCTATTTCATGGCAATACAATGGGTATGGTAATTTCATGAAGTATCGCTATTTAAACGAACTGTCCAAGTCTACGATCTAGCTAAACTATAAAAGGAATCGTCTTACAGCCAATTCACATGAGACGTCACACTTGCACTACCTACGAATATCACGCTTAATCGGCGTTGCTAGATTATTATTTTTTGCCAATTCGGGATTTTGATACTTTTTGAGAGAGATTCTTTCATCGAAAGCGGGACATACCTAGTAATAAAAACGTACCTTTACATCAGTTTAATTTTTTTTAATATGGTGTCCTTGTATTTGAATTTTAAATTACGTCTACATTACGGTAGATAGCAAAAATGAAAATGAAAATTTATTTGATTAAAAACATATTTATAATCAGATTTGCCCTATCTTTACGTACTTAGTTGAGTATTCTTCGTCTTCTGAATAAAAAACAAAAATGAAAGTCAAAAGGTTTCATCCATTATGTCCCCTGGCCACGATTCCTCAGCTGGTCGCACGATCAAATTATCCCCGAAAAGCGGGACTGAGCCTCATCCCGCCCGACAAATAAAAATCGGGACATCTCGTCAAAATCGGACGTCTGGCAACGCGGTTAATGCAGCGACAGCAGCAGTCAAATTATTTAACCTACTGACTGTTTGTTAGTCGAATGTCTAATGACTCTAGGTTCTAACCTTTACTTAGGGCGGGTTGTTTCACGTACACTTTACGCACGCGTAAACGTCAAATATGGCGCTAACTATCGTTAAATCAAAAAATTGGGTTGTTTCACAAAATGTCAGCGTTAACGCACGTCAAATATAACGTTTACGTTAACAGATGGTCGGAGCACTGGTTAACGTTACTTTAATTGCGTCAAATTGAACAATAATGTGAAATTTCTTTTGAATTCCTCAATACCAGTTCTTCTGATGACAAAAATAAGTGGTGGAATGCAAAAAAGCTATTTAGGTAGGACCCGTGACAATAACTTAGCTATTGGGATGAGCAGGAATTTATACCAGAATGTTTTGAAACAACGCTTCTTATTTAACGAACGTCAAACATCGTACGTAATCGTAACTTTTTGACGTACGTATGTTACGTTAACCAACTGTTTTGTTACAACCCGCCCTTAGAGTTGAAGATCGCGTACCGTTGTCCACTCCGATGCTCTCGCGCAGTTATGAAAGTATTTATTTGTAACTTTATTTACGTCAGGCATAATATTCATTGTTTACCAGTGTAAGGCACTTGTCTCACTGCCGGCGATCAGCGAGTAGCGAGTAAAGCTTGAAACTCAAAACGAGTTGGCGAGCAGCGAGTGAAATGTTTCGATAGTTTTAGTCGCTCGGCTTTAAACGAGTCCTTTTGTGCGACGGGCGATTACTCGCAATACTCGCTCATGCCCGCAATATAGGTAGAAATTACCGCTGGTTGGTGAGTTCTGACCGCCAGCATCCATGTGAGCTAGCCCTTCAAGATCCACAAATCACAGTTTTGACTTAGCCGAGTGAAGTAAGCAGTTCATACGAATGTGTGGAAATATTTGATCCATTATTAATAACGGATTGCAATTTAACTTAACTTCGCTGAATAAAATATGCGAATAAAAACTTTAAATGCCAGGAACGCTTCAAACGAATTGCGAAACTTTCTTTAGTCAGCAAAGTTATAATAAGTATTTTCAGTAATACTTGGATCACATATTTTCAGAAAACATTATTACGTAACACAACTAAGCAGAAAACTTGACACTAATTTATATGTAGATAAGAACCCTATTCTGTTTTGCAGACGGTGTAATGATCATGATGGACGGATGAAAGCAGTTAATGGGATAATCACAAATGTAAGCATACCTTAACTCTTCAAAATGTCCTCTTGATAAAAGCCTCAGTAAAATAAAACTCAGTAAATCCAATAAATTATTAATTATATATTAATTCTACGTAACACCATAATTAAAAGACTAGAAAACGTTAAATAGGAAGAGTTTTTTGTACAGATTGGTCGTAATAGTGATAGGTTCGAGTGGCACGCGGCGTGTGGAGCGTGGCGCGTGGCGTGTGGCGCGTGGCGTGTGGCGTGCGCTCACTGCGCCACACACGTGTCCCGGTACCCTCCCGTGGAGCGCCCCGTGGGACGCAAACTTCGTATACTTTCCACGACACTAGGCATTGGGAGAGTACTCTCAATGACCCCCAGCCAACTGTTGTCTTGTCTGTTCAAACAGTTCGCTTTATTAACTATCTAGATCTACATGAAAGCATCACTCATGACTCTAAAGGAGATGTTTCAAAATAGGCCAGGTCTAACTATCTACCTCAAAAAAAAAGAGAAAAATCCGTAGAATTCGGAATTTCCCTATTTTTTGTATAGTGTACCAAGACCTGACCCAGGCTCCATACATTTTGGAACATCTCTTTTATTAAATGTAAGGGTTAACTGTCTCTTGACCAAATTTTGCTATCAAACTAAACTTTTGACAAGAAGGCAGGACTAGTTATATATTTTTTTGGTGTTATCTAAATCATATTTGAATGAAATATCAAATTTTGTCATAAAAAATTATTTAAAACAGGTTAAATGAGATATTTAGGAAAACGGTAATCTCTCTCAAGGTAAAAACGTTGCCCCACACTAGGAATTTCTCCTGTATCGTGGGTGCGTTTACAAACATACAAAGTCACATTCACAAACAACCAGACCCAGAAGAACTATCTGTAGGCCATACAAATATTTGTTCCGTGCGGGAATCAAACCCACGTCACGCGGCGCAGCAGTCGATCGCTCAACCACTGCGCTAACCGTGCCGTCATAATTTAAATAGTTGGAATAAATATTTCGAAAAAAATAGAAAGCAACCGCTAGTGCTACCACCCAAACAACTAAAACCGTGAATTGGGTTTGCTTTTGACTCTCAGACGTATGTATAGAGTTTCACTTATTTGCTGAGCAATTATAAATGATGTTTGGATACGCTTCGTGCGAATTGGTAGAATAGCAACAAGGTTTGAATGGTTACTTGCAGTGCGTCTAGATGTCCGATGGTAGAGGGATGAGGCCGTACAGTTCTAAGGCAACTCACCTAAGTACAATTTCTAGAGGACCAACAAGCAGGCAACCTTGCGGCGATGAGCCAAGCTGAGAAGCTTGGCATCCACTAGTTTTACGTCGCCGATGAGCCTCTTAGTTCTGTGTTCCACTGAGTTAAGCGCGGCAAGTTGGTATTTATCTAAGCCATTCCGAAGATGGCTGCAATACTCCCATGCAAGATCAGACTTGTGCTTTGTATAGGGTTAAAAGCTGCCCAGGCGTGAAGTATCGCTTCACTCTATTTGGGATGCCCAGCTTTTTGGCCGCAGTTTGGGCTTTGTACTCAATGGAGGCGGCGAAGTCAAGACTGGATGTCAAATAGCCTAGGAGCTCGAGCCGATCAGTTTCTGGAACAGATGTACCTCGAAAAGTAGACGTTTCGTCAAACGCCCTCCTTGCGATAAAAAGACACGCCTGTGTTTTGGTGGCGTTAAATGAGTCCAGACTGTCAGCACCCCACTGGGAGACAAGGCTTAGGTCAAATTTGACCGCTTTACCATGGCCTCTCTCAAGGAGCGAACTTCATCCCCGCCGGTTTTTGCGCTGGATATTTATGTCTCTGAAACCATGCCGTCATCTGCGTACCCAACAAGACCAGGCTGACGTAGTTCATTGATGTGCAGTACTAAAAGAGTAGCATAGAGAACAGACCCCGGAGGAACTCCGTCAGCAGCAGCATAATGGCAGCCGTCAGCGGCTACTCGGATCAGCAGTCAGCGTGCCAGACCCTGTCAAATGCCTTCAAGATATCAAACGACACAGCAAGTGCTTCGCCGAGTTTCTCGATGGCTTCGCCCCAGCAGTACGTGATATACAACACATCGCCGGTTGACCGTCTCCGGCAATGCCATTTTGACGGTCACTGAGGAGATCATTGTCTTCAAGACAGGTCAGCAATTTACTCTTCTTTACACAGAATGGAGGTAATGGCGATAAGACTGTAATGAGGGTCTGCACAGTCGACCTTTTGGGCACAGGTTGTACATTTGCAAGCTTCCAAGATTTCGGCACCGTTCGCTTTTCAAGAGAGAGGCGGAACAAGCATGTCACTACAGGAGACATTTTAGGCACTCACTACAAAGTTACGCTTTCTGGCTTAAAGCGGACGACTCCTATGGTGGAGATTAATGATACTGAAGTACATACACTGTATACAAAGTGTTGGTAACTCACGTCTTGTTCAAGATGGCCAGGTGGCCCAGCAGGATGGGCCCGATGGGCGCGCCCGTGCGCAGGTTCACGGACGTGATGCGCGAGCCCGGCACGATGATCTCGTAGTACCTGCACACAGAGCGGTCACAAGGCTGCAGTCCACGGTCACCCCAAGTAGCACATGACAGCAGCACAGTGGCTCGTTTATACATTTTTTGACGACTCTAGGCTGTTTTAGTTTTCTACTTAAGAGCTGCATAGCCTACCACACAGCTCTTGTACATCTTAAATGGGCAACAAATTAATCAGCCTTGAGCTGACAACGGATCGTTAACAGCTGTATTATATGTGAAATAGCTGTACAATGGCTGTATATTGGCTACTGCAGCTATGTTAGCCTTTGTTGGAGCTACTCAAATTCTCTCTACAGCTTTTAGATGTTTTGAGCCAAGTAAAAATAAGCATTTTTTTTTTTATTTCTTTTGCATTACGGAGACGACATTAATTACTGTTGGGCAAAGTGCGCGAGCGGACATATTTAAGGTCAGATATTTTTAATAATTTTCACGTTGGAGTTGTGTTGTGTCCCTGCATGTAAATTTAGTTGCGAGTACCATTTTGCTGTAAATGGGTTTAGGTTATTACGTCAAATATTTCACGCGCAGAATAATATCCCTTTAACAAAATTATTTCACAAGATAAATGGTGAACGAATACTTAATAGATTTAACACTCAAATTATTGACTTCTAGCTTATTGTATACTATTAGGAAATATGTGGAAAATGTACTGTTTGAATTAAAAGCTATCAAATGTCCTGAAATCAAAAAGAAATCATTTTGGATTTTTAATAACAAATCGTTTCTGTAATGCTAAAATGACATATATTTGTTATCCAGCACAAATTCTCCATAAATTCTTTTGACAAGTTATTTGTCTCTGTCTCTGTAAAGTGGTGTTACCAAATTCTATTTAACAGCTTATAGCATTATGCTGGCTGGACAAAGGATTTTGATTATCGAAGCGAAACATCGAACGAGAAAATCTCTGAAAATAATAATTTAGAACCCGAAAGTGTTAAACCAAACTCAGATGTTCAAGATCAAAATATCGAAAATGTAGGCTTAGCAGAAGAATCACTTTGTTAAAATATCAATTTATTAAAAAAAAAACAACTTGATACTAATAAGTAGTTTACCGGTGTGTACCAACAAAAGTGTCGTGTTTCCGTACTGTTTTTCAGTAGTTTTTTTTTAAGTATTTTAAACTTTTTGCAATCGACTTAGCAAGTTGATGTACGATGCTGTGATAGCATATTTTTTATGTCCAGGCTAAATATTATACTGTGTATTATACTTGTATGGAACTCCGTTAGCGTTCACGCCGCGTTCTTTTTACTACAGCTTGGTTCATGAAAATCAAGATTATCAATCAAATCTTGATGCTAATAGCATCAATATTTGATCAAAACCTGCTTGTCCAGGGCCCTCACCATGCGTAAACGACACTAACTCGTAAATATTAACTGCATCAGTACTGATCCTTTGATCTCCATCTGAGGTAATTTAAACACCGATAATCTAGATTTACTCATATATAACGCCGAAAGCTGTAAAATTGCTGTCAGCTACACTTTATGCATTGGCATTATAATGGAGTACACCCACTCCAATGTACAACTCTAAGTGCCTAATGATTCTCTTAAAAAATGTAACGGTGTTTCGGTGGTCACTTTTAATCAACTACTAACCAGCTTGTTGAAGTGAAATTATAATAGAATTAGTATACACCTATTAAAAGCCAGTGGCACTATTCGATATTTAATGCAGCCCGCAGCATTACAAGAGAAATATCGCATAAAGTAGTCGTTAACAAGCTTTGGGCTTCTAAACCAGCTAGAAGTATGACATGCAGCCAGCACTAGATCGTTTTAAAATTCTACTCCAAAGCTTTTAGTATCCTTTTTTCCATCATAAAGTAATTGACAAATATGAACTATTTAATGAATGTGCAAGTTGGAACGTCTCGTCAGCGAGCGGCAGTACAGTTACAGCGCACTCACCTGACGGCCCAGCCGAAGCGGTTGTCGACGGGCACGTAGTGGGCGGGCTGCGTCATCAGCAGGTAGGTGCGCAGCTCGCGCAGCACGGGCTCGCTGGCCGTGTGCAGCGGGTACACGTGCACGATGCCCCTGGACTCCACGTTGAGCAGGGAGGACATGGCCAGGTCGCGGCCCGTCAGCACCACGACCAGCTCCTCGTCCGCCGCGTTGCGCATATACAGCTTCACGTTGAGCGTCTGCTCGGGGTGGTCGCGGAGCGTCTTCGTCACCACGCAGAAGATCAGGCCCTCCTCGCACCTGAAGTCGCAGTGGAACAAGCGCGTGATGCGGTGCTCGGGGCACAGGTGGTCGGAGGGGTGCACCATGAGGCAGGAGCCGCCCGAAAAGGCGTCGCCGCTGTGCAGCTCCAGGCACTGGCGCTCGTCAGGTACCAGCGCCAGGCCGTAGCGCTGCACCGCATTGCGCGACAGGTGCAGGCTCACGGACGCCTGCCCCACGGAGCCGTGTTCGCTGGCGCGCTCCTCGACGCCGGCCGGGCTGGCCGCCGAGGGCTCCTGGACCTTCACCGGCTTGTGCTTGAACATGTGCTTGATGGCGTCCACCGCGGACGAGGACGGGCGCGGCGCGGGCTGCTGGTCGGGCGAGGCCCTGGGCTCCAGCTGCAGCGCCGCCTGCACGCTGGAGGAGGGCTGCGGCTCGCGGGTGACGGCATGCAGGTCGGCGCGCGTCTGGATGAAGGAGTTGCGGATGCGGATGATGCCCTTCTTGTCCTTGTACTGCACCTCGTCCTTCAGCTTGTTCAGGTTCTCCGCGGCGGTGAGCAGGTAGCCGTGCGGCCCGTGAGCCGAGTTGGGCTGGTACTGCTGGTGGCGCAGGTTGAACCACGGCGACGGGCACAGCATCTGCCAAGACATCTCGCCGTCAAACAATATAGGAG
Source organism: Ceramica pisi (assembly GCA_963859965.1). Classification (NCBI taxonomy): domain Eukaryota; kingdom Metazoa; phylum Arthropoda; class Insecta; order Lepidoptera; family Noctuidae; genus Ceramica; species Ceramica pisi. The sequence continues at coordinate 583,470 of OY982537.1, read as the reverse complement.
TGGAGCGCAACGCATACACAGAGCGGGTCGACATACCTCTCCGTAGAGCCAGCGCTTCTTGCCCTGTCCCCTGCAGAAGGAGGTGGCGAAGGGGATGTGGCAGGGCATCTTGGTGTTGAGGAAGGGCCAGATAGAACCCCAGAAGGCGCGGTCGCGCAGCAGCCAGACGCCGATGGTGTCGAGGTCGTCGCCCATGGCCACGTGGTTGTGGTCGTCGCTGTCCAGCGACAGCCCCTCGTGCGTCCAGGCGGGCGCAAACAGCGCGATGGAGCAGCCCTCCGCTTGCACCACTTTGATTGCCTGTCACAACAGATTCCACTTCTTTACTATTTTCCGATAAGAAAACGATAGTAGACTACTCAGTAACATACCGTAGTTTTGTAATAGTTATTTATAGTACTAGTGCTGTAATTAGGTTTTTACAAACGAGTAGACGAATGTCGAGGGCTTAACATAGTTACGATTTTGTTAATACCAACTTAAACTTTAAATAACTATTACTACACTAGTTTTCAAAAGATTTGCGAGAAAACAGCACATCAGATAATGAAACAAACTTTTTGTTTTTAGATATCATTCGGAAAGCCGCAACATTCTTTGACGTTTCAAATAAGAAAAATCTTTTATATTTTTTCTGAAAATTTAAAATAGTGTAAAGCATACGCACGGCGCTATGCAACGCAGTATGCGGTAAAATAGGTTTTAAGATGAGAGTAAACAGTTAAGCAGTCCCTTTGTTCAAATCGCGTGAGAGTCAAGAACCCAATAATTATAGGCTTTTAATTAAAAATCCTTCTATCATCAACAGCAGTACGGTTTCACCAAAGGGCGTTGTACAACTAACGCCGGTATTCCCCTCATATGGAACATCTAACGCCTGGGAACTATTAATAATAGCACATTGTTATCCAGAAGTGAAATTAGTGAATTAGTCCCGAGACGCCAATAGTTCGAGAGACTAAATAACTCTTTCACCCGAGGTGAACTCTGTGTTTTTCATTACGAATGCAAGTAAGAAAAATAACACAAATCTGAATCTGATGAACTCATCGTGTTAATCAAATCTCTGCTATACGACACTATGAACAAAGCTCGAAAAAAACAAATGAAGATCGGATTGCCGCTTTCCCAACTAAGTATTTTGTTTTTTTCTGTGACCGGCCAGCTATTCAGCCATAACATATTTATCATTGTTTTCTTTATGATTTGATGGCTGTCCGTAGAAAACGATTTTCCCTAGGGCTGCAAAGTAATACTTTCAACCCGCTCGACAGGCAACTTCAGGCCTACTTTCCGAGCATTGAGTAATGAAAAATATTTAATGGCATGCAGGCAAATGTACTAATGATCTTGGCAGTGAAAGAGTCCTGCAGTAAACTGCAGTTTGATACCAGAATGCAGTTTGGCAAGGCGATGTACCTCCTGCGTGTTGAACTGTCCCCCACCGAAGAAGTTCCGTCCCCAGACATCGACGCCGATGTAGAGGTCGGTGAGCCGGCCCGCCGCCGCGGCGCACTCGGCGCTCTGCGCCACATCCTCGGGCGCCCACGAGTAGTTCGTGAACAGGCCGTCGCACGCCTCGAAGAACGCCCTGCCAACGAGGAAATAGGACGCAATAGTTACATGACAGATTATAAAACTACTGTAAGTACTTTTTTCACAAACTAAACTAATATTTGTTAATTTGCTTGTTAATTTAATTTGACTTAGCCATAATTGATGTAACCCACTTACTTTGGTACAGTTACCTAAATTTAGTAAACATTTTAAGTTCGTGTTTAAACTGCGTTGCACAACTATTTGGATTTCAGAATCTAAATATATAAAAGAAAGTCGTGTTAGTTACACCATTTATAACTCAAGAACGGCTGAATCGATTTAGCTGAAAATTGGTGGGGAGGTAGCTTAGAACCAGGAGACGGACATAGGAGTATCCCAGAAATACCACGGAAACGGGAACTACCTATGCGGATTACACGGGAGCGAAGCCGCGGGGGACAGCTAGTAGAAAATAGAATAAAAAGCCTATGTATTCGACACAGACACACACAACAGCAACAAACACATGTCATTAGAGAAAAAGAGAGAAAAATGTCCATATAGTATTAAAAATGCGAAAGTTTGTGAGGATGAATGAATGGATCAAATGGATGTTTGGTACTCTTTCAAGTCAGAACGCTATACTATGTTGTTCATACACTTGTAGATTAACGATATATTTTTTCCGTGATAATGCACGTTTCCTATGGAAAAGCGGTAAGCGACGGGAGCCGCGGTTATAAAACTGTTTATTTTTTTCTTTTTTTACTATTGATAGGCACGCGTTTAACCACTATCTCACCTGATGGTAAGCGATGATGTGGTCGAAGATGGAGCACGTTTGCCTAGAAGTAACCTGTTCACTCTTGACTTTAAGACTCCCAGGTTGTAGCTATCAGTACATTGTTTAAACTTTCATCGCCACTAACATTAGAATCCCGGTATTAACTATTCTAATGTATCAGCAAGCAAAGTCCGGTTGGGAGTTCCACTCCTTAGCTGTAGGTCCGGAAAATACGCCTGTTTATGCGTTTGTAAACTTATCAGGCAATGCGATACTGATAACGTTCGATATTATCGGTCGAACTAAAACAATAGAAAATAAAGAAAAATATTTCTGTGATTCTCAGATTACATTGCACATTCGCTCTTACGAAATAAGTATTGTATCTACCTAATACATTAAGAAATCTAATCAGTTAGGCTAAGTACACATAGAAACAAAACAATCTTTATCTATATACATATAATAAAATCGTAGAGTTGCCGTGTTGAATACATTTAATATTTTTGCATAAAAAATACATAGAAATGACAGAAAAAAGAGAGTAAAATTTTTGTCTGTATGTCTGTTTGTCTGTTAGTTTGGAGGAGCATCACGCTTACGCCACGGATTGGATTTAAAATGTAGTTACTTAAAAATTTTAGCGTTTATTTCATCAAAATCGACACACACAATCAAAAGATATGATATTTTAAAGTTTGAAAGAAACTTTATCGAGCGCTAAAATAGGTTATTTTCATTCAGACTCCAGTTACTTGCAATGCCATCTATTGAGAAAATATGTAGTAAGAAATGTGTGAGAAGACCCCAAAACTATGTATATTTGAGCTATGTTTTAATTAAACTTAATATGTAGCAAAAGAAAAGTGAACATGTTATTTTCTTCAGATTCAGATTCAGATAAATTTATTTGCTCAAACATGTGTGTACATACAATCTATCTATACTTATAATAAATCTGTAGAGAGGTCAATTCTGTACATGAAACATATTTCCAAAATAACTATCAGGGGGTGATTAGGGATCGATACTGATGCCAAAAATGCAATCAGTACAATTTTTGTCTGTCTGTCTGTCGGTCTGTCTGTCTGTCTGTCTGTCTGTCTGTATAACCGTTATAGAAACAAAAACTACTCGACGGATTTTAATGAAACTTGGTACAATTATTATTCATACTCCTGAGCAGGTTATAGTATACTTTTCATCACGCTACAATCAATAGGAGCAAAGCAGTGAAGGGAAATGTTGGGAAAACGGGAGAAGTTACTCCATTTTTTAAGCTTCCGTCGCGTGTGCAACCTTAATGGTGAAAGCTATACAGAAATCATGTATGACGGAAATGTTGTCCTTAAAATTATATAAAAAATATCCCACGACAGCATATGTCTATCTTTTATGATTGACGAACAATAACACGTGTAACTCCCGATAGCTTAGCAGTTCGAAGCTTCTTGACTGTATTTGTCTACTCTTACGTTTATAAAACTCTCAGTCGTCCCTAATTAACATGAATAAAAGTTAACATTATTAACTATTCCATAAAAAAAGCATAATAGAAATCGGTATAGAAACACCAAAGTTATATATGAAATACGCTAATAATAAGCCATCGCGCGTGAATACTGAATCATGCTATAAGGATTATTTTTGTATAAGGTCGCGAACGCACAGGCAGGCGGCTAGCTTGGCGCCTAGAGGCTAGCGAGTAGCTTCGTAAAACGGCTTACGACAGTTTGCAATATCCTTTAATAATTATAATGTCGAGGGGAAGATGGTTATAATTTCGCTTTACACCAAACGAGTAATATTATAAATGTGAAAGTTTGGTTGTTTGTTACTCAGTCACGCCAGAACGACTTAACGGATCTTAATGAAATTTAAAACAAATATAGATTATATTCTGGAATAGAACATAAGCTACTTTTCATCCCGGGATATGTTCCCTAGGGATCACGCGGGCGAAGCCGCTGGCAGAAGCTAGTTATAAATAAATGCATGCAAAGTGATACAAGTGGAGTTGTGCTAACATGTTTACCATATTGTCATGGTGTGCAAATATTAATATAATATAATATAATATAATATAATAATTTATTTGCATCAAGTTTTACATTTTACATTAAATCATGGTAGTACATACAGATTAATTAAAGTAAAATTATACAATAGTGTGGCGACACCAGCACCCTTGCTAAGTTGCCAAGACAACTTGTGTTAAAGATGCTGGGCCCGACCCTTTATTAGATGTTCTTAATTTAGGTACATACATGCAATTTTGTAATTATACGACTGTTTCATTATGGCATAGGTAAACGAACAAATAAACTATTTAAGAAAGGAAATAAAACAAAAAGAGTAGTGTGTGTAAGGGTGTGTGAAAGAGTATGTGAGGGTGTGAGAGTGTGTGAAGGGGTGTGTGAGGGTGTGTGTGTGTGTGAAGGGGTGTGTGAGGGTGTGTGTGTGTGAATTGTTATTCCTATATTTGTGGGTAATGGTAGCGAGCAAATGAGGTTTAGCGGGAGCTGTATGGAGTCAATAATAAGCTTTCTGTGTTGCTGTAATTAAGGGTTTGTAGCCAATTATTTAGTTTCTTTTTAAATGATATTACAGGGAGTGAGTAAAAGTTCAGTATTTTGTTAAGACTATTGTAGAGATGAGGACCTTGGAAACAGGGAAATCTTCTTGTAAAAGAGTATTTACAGCGAAAGGGTTGACATATCTTGTCTTTGCGTCTTGTGGTGATTACTTCATACGAGGTTCTTTGATGCTGATATAGTAGTATGTGCAATACAAATAATTGTCTGACTGTAAGGACTTTACAGTTCCTATATAGTTCTTCAGTTGGGAAAAGGATGGGCCGAAAGGTACTAATTTTTAGCACGGCTCTCTGAGCTCGTTCTAGTTTCAAAAGTACCGTCTTGGGTGCACCACCCCATGCACATATACAGTACGTTAAGAGAGACTGACAAAGAGCAAAATACGTACACCTGATAGTTTGAGGTTCTGCAATGTGGCGAAGACTACTAAATGCAAAAATTAGCTTTCTGATTCTTTTTGTTAGTAGCTCTATATGAGGTGCAAAGCTCAGGCCATCATCAAGAGTCACACCGAGATATTTTAAGGTTCCACAACGTTCTAATTTTGGACATGTACATATCGCAGAGCCAGACAGTAAACATGAGTGCGCTATCAAAGCGTATGAATCTGGAGGTTGAGTGGCATGTCGCAAGCTGTACGTAAGAATTTTAGTTTTATCGGTATTTATTGTGAGAATGTGTCTTTTGAGCCACTGTAGAACTTTATTTAGTCCTTTTTGTGCGGAATCGAAGGTGTCATTCCAAGTCACGCCAGAGAAGGTTAGGACGGTGTCATCAGCGAACGCCACGATTCTTCCATTTTCCAAACATAGATTACATAGTTGGTTTACGTAAATCAGAAATAGGGTTGGGCCAAGCACACTGCCTTGGGGAACCCCGAATGTCACTGGTTCCTCTCTACTGAGGTAATTTTGTATTTTTACACACTGAGTTCGGTTTTGAAGATAGTCCCTAAAGATATTAAGTGTTTGGTCACGAATCCCGAGTTGCTCTAGCTTTATTAATAAGTCAGAAATCGAAACCGTATCAAATGCCTTTTTTAGGTCCAAAAAAATTGACAAAACTTTCTTTTTCTTGTCAATATTTTTTGTGACATGGTCAATTAGGTCAATTACCGCACTGCTAGTAGATTTGTTGCGTCTAAAGCCGAATTGGTTGGGAGAAAAAAGCTTTTTATCTTCCAAATAAGTCACAAGTCTTTTGTTGATTAGTCGTTCTAGAACTTTAGAAATGGAAGGTAAAACTGCAATAGGACGATAATTATTTAGAAGCTTTTTGCTTCCATTTTTGTGAATTGGGTGTATGATGGCCTTCTTGAAGTACAAAGGGAAAGTGCCGGTATGGAAGCAGAGATTAAAAATATGTGTGAGTATTGGGACCAGTGTCAATGAATAGCGTTTCAAAAACTGTGTTGATATATTGTCCCAGCCTATAGCAGAATCTGATTTCAATGACATTAGTACCTCCCCAACCTCCGCTTCATCGGTGTCTAACAAGACAAATGATTGTGAAGGTGAGGGTGTGGAGGAAATGTCTGGTGGGATTTTTTGACTACCAGGTGGACAGGAAAAGTTATCAGCAAGTTCCTTGCCGATGTTCGCAAAAAACTTGTTTACTTTGTCAACCGAGAGCTGAGGTGAAGTAGAAGAAGCCAATAGATCAGTGTTGGGCATGTTTGGCTTGTCTGTATTTGTTACTCTCTTTATCACCTTCCAAATCTTTTTATTGTCTCTTGAAGCATCACTCAATTCTCTCCTGTCATAATCTCTTTTTAGTTTTTTTAGGATTTTTATGCAGTAGTTCCTATATCTTTTATATGTAATACTTAATATAACATTGTTCGGAGATAGTTTGAGTTTTTTATGCATTGCATCTTTATTACGCATACAGCGGAGCATACCAACGGAAATCCACGGTTTGAGTAAACGTTTTTTATTTGGAATCTTGATTGTAGAAGTGTGAGTATTTATGAGTCTGGCTAGAGTGGTAACTAAACTTTTTGTCGCTTCATTAGCGTCGGAATGTTCGTAAACTAGTTGGAAATTAGTAGTTTTCATCTCACTATCAAGAGTTTCGTAATTAGTCTTCAAAATGGTGCATGGCCGTGGATTGACATTTTGTTTTAGATTAAGGCACAGGATTGCAGGGTTATGGTCGGTGACGAAGGCATGTAATACTATGGTGAGTGCAGTCAAGTTAGTTTTAAGCATGATGTGGTCAAGACAGGCATTTTCTCGAGTGGGAAGTGAGTGAGCAGGTAGCATGCCATGGGAAGCTATGAGATCGAGATAGTCCGAGGTTTGGTTTGAAGATATAGTACATGCGATGTCAAGGTTAATGTCACCAACTATAACTATGTTTTTATATGTAACCAGGCTTGTTAAAAGAGTGTTTAGGGATTGTAGGAAGTTACTTACGTCTCTAAAAGACGGAGATCTATAGATACATATGATTGCCTTATCGGTGCCGATTTTTAGCACTAAACAACTGGCATCTGAGAAATCAGGTTCTTCGACTGTGTAGTTTTCTATGTTTTTTACATAAATGACTACTCCATCATTCTGGTTTAGGTGTTTTTTTGTTTGATAATAGGAGTAGTTATCGATAGTTGGTATCGAATCATTATAACGTTTCAGCCAGCACTCAGTCAGTACTAGTATTTCGCAGTCAAGATTTATTCTATGGAGGAGGGTTAAGAAAGAGTCGAAGTTTGCATGAATAGAGCGAATGTTCTGGGTAATTATTTTTAATTGCTTGGAAGGGTTAGTGACATAGCTAGTGCATTCTTCCGGGTCACAATTAAGTGTAGTAGAGACTGAGAGCTGATCTATATTGCAAATAGTTTCTGACACGCTATCCACTGTTAAATTGTTTTTTATTGGTGTACCAGACAGGGGGGGTCATAAGGTATTCTGTATATAATTCATCTACAATATCGATAACGAGTTTAAATAAACACAAAGTAAACAAGCGTGTATGGTACCGTGCAGTAATATTTTTAATACTACAAGTGAGAAAGCCTGTGAAAATTAGTGGAAATATGGATGGATGGATGGTTGCTACTAAAGAAAGTTGGCATACAGACATTCTACAACCTAGAACAATACATGGGCTACCGTTTATCTCGGTTCCACGCGTGTGGAACCATTGGTAGGAGCTAGTGATGTATAATTGAATGTTTCGTAGAAAATACAGTGAAATAACTGTGAATGTGTGTAGTAAAAACTGATATAATGTATTGTGTTTGTTTATTGTTTTTTTGTGTAGTGATTGCTTGTATAGTGTGAATGGGGTTCTAATGTACCTTGGTTTTAGTGTGTTGGCATACACGTATAAAAACATAAAAAACAGAAGAAAAAAACTTAAAACTATGTTAAATAAAGGAAATTTAACATGGCATGCAATTTTCAGACGAAGTTTCAATGTTTTAGGTAGGTCGCGTGGTTGGGTGTTCTTAAGTGTATCTAGTCATTTTTCTTGTTGTTTCAGACCTTCAAAGTCGGATTCGTGAGATATTCTCTTTGCCGGCGCTCCCTCTTCCTTTTTTATGTAGACTTTGCCATGTGATGTCCAGTGGTACGCATAGGCATTAAGCTTTGTGAACTCTCTTGCTTGATAAAATAGCCTCTTGCCTTTAGTTGTAAGAGACTCAGAGATGAATACGGGACTATTTCCCGGCATTTTAATGTGCGAGCTGTTAAGTCGGTTGGTCTTGTGGTCGCGATTGTAGGTTTTAATGTTAGTTAGTAGTTTATCCTTGATTATGGTTGACGTAAATTCGACGGTAATAGGCCCAACAGTTTGGGGTTTTCTGTTACTAGTAAGACGATAAACATCTCTGAGCTCACCTGTTTGTATTTCGGTACTCACAGCAGTTCCAAGATTTTTTACAATATTTATAAGGTCATCCTTAGACTCATTGGGTTTTTTAGGTACATTGCGAATTTCTAGGCTTGATGATTTTGAATTTCGTTCCATGATTTCGACTTTTTCCTCTAAATGTCCTACATACTCCAGTGTGTTCCTCTTTTCATTTTCTAAGAGGGCCAATTTTGTCATGAGATCGTCATATTTACCACTCAAAAACTCAACCGTTTTTCTCAATTCCGTATTTTGAACCTTTATTTCGTCTAAATTACGTTGCATCAAACTAAATTTCTCTTGTTGCTCCTTTCTCAAGGTATCAAGTGATGACATAATGTCTTCCCGGAGAGATTTCATCTCAATTGATTGTTCAGAATTATGTTTACGTTTCTGTCGTAAAGTGATTCTGTCAAGCGTTTGTTCCGAAACTGGTGTTGTCAAATCGGGCTCAGAACTGTGGTGAAGAAGAGGTACACTGCCAGATTTAGGTGGCGTACGTTTCATCATTTGAAAAGATAAAAATATGTACCTTACGTCTGGAGTTGACGAGTGATTGACGCGTTGACACACGTTGCTTAGTGCAATTTGTTAGGCGCTTGTAATTGCTGGTAGTGTAGAGGGCGGAGTCAGGTGGTAATGACTCACGCGCAGTCGACAGAGAAGGGTAGCGTGGACACCAACTTGCTTTCTCGCCTCGCTCGCCGCGTGACTCGATCTCTTGTAACACTTTGCGCGCCTAGTACTTTTTGGAAATTAAACTTTATGATTTAATTTAATTTTGGTATTTAAATAAAATATTTATTTTATTAAATAGACTATTTGGGTAAACACGTCCGTGCGCAATGGCTGTCCGAGGGGAAGGGAATATGTACAAGTTTAGAATAAAAATTAATAACATTCATTAACAATGAAAATTTTGACACAATAAATAAATTACATTTAAACGATTTATCACATAATTAATTTTTATAGAAATAAATAGTTATACACATAAAAAATGTCAAAGTATTATCATTAAATAAGAATAGAAAAAATAAATAAAAAATCATTGTAGTCAAAAAAACCATTATCAGACCATTATTACATTAAATTACAATAAAATAATACAAAAAAAATAAAAAGTAGAAAAGAACATGTCCATTTAAAATGATTCTATTAAAAATTCATTTACATCATAATATGCTTTGCTAGCCAAAAAATGATTTTACTTTCCTTTTAAATTGTTCTACACTTAGCTCTTTCCAGTTACTTGGAAGCTTATTGTAAATAATGGGAGCCATACAAAAAACACTCTTGCGCATAAGTGCAGTCCGAGACCTATGTTGACAGAGTTGACTGTTATCACGTCTATTTCTAGGAAACAAGTCTGCCATGCTGGGAAATAGATTAGGGTTAGTTTTAACAAATAACGCTATTTCCAAAATGTAAATTGATGGTAAAGTCAGGATGTTGTGGCTTATAAAGAACGGCTTGCAGCTATCCGTCATTTTTAATTTAAATATTGATCTAAGGCATTTCTTTTGGGCTTTAAATGCGATATCTCTATCCGTAGAGAGTCCCGTATCTGACAATGGGCTCAGCTATCCCGTAATAGGCGGTTAATAGGGCATCAGTATTTAGTATCCGCGATAGTTTATACAGTGCGAATGCACTGTTACTTAGTTTTTTGGTAGTGACCTCTATGTGAGCCTTCCAATTTAAATTTCGATCTATGGTTAATCCTAAAAATTTTGTGGAATTGACTGCTTCAATTACATTATTATTATATTTAATTTTAAAAATTGGAAATTTTAACTGCCTTTGGCTAAAATGCATTATTACAGTTTTGCTCAAGTTGACATTAAGGTTATTATTTTCTAACCATTGAATCGCTTTGTTTAATGTATTTATATCATTTTCATACATATGCCTATTATCACAAGGAATGGTTATCGTTCTCTTATCATTATTTATCGTAAAATGTGAGCTTCTAAGTTCGAACAGTTTACGAGTATATTTGACAGAACAGTTCAATTACGTTGTCGATAGATGGCGCTGTACTGATGACGCGTTTTTCTCAATTGCGGTGTTAAGATTTTCCGTAGTAGCATTTTCCGCAGTAGCATGACCTCAGTCCCATGTTTTTTGTTGACATTGTTGATTATCTTGAATTTATAAGTTATATTTAGATAAGCTATGAAAATGTATGACTGGATTGTTTTTCGATTGAAAAAGGGAATATGTATGCGACTTTTTTATTTGCAAAATAAAATACTTATTAGCTCTAGTAAACAATCATGAAATTATTTTTTACATACCTTCATCATTTATGAAGTTAAAAAGCTTCAAAGACTACAGTTAGAAAGAGAAGTCCGATACGAACTGTGACGCCAAATTACACGATGACTATATAGCTGCCATAGAAAACACCGTTTTCGCGAGAGGGACAGATATATTTGTTTAAAATAATAGTATCTCGTTCGTTTTTCGAGCAATTTAGATTCTAATTTCACTGTTAGTATTGTATTTTCGAATACTTTTAGATAAACTGTTCAGATCATAAATACTTTTTTCATGCATATTCCCTATTATATCGAGTTTACTTGGAGTTGGAGGAGAGTTGTAAACTGTTCCATCCATATGTAAACTGTTTTACTAACATACATAAGTGGTGTATTTTTGGTATTATGCTTCAAAGTGCCTAAACTATAACAGCCGAACGCGTCGATCTTCAAGGTTAAGCAACGCTTGCCGAGGTCGGTCCGTGGATGGGTGGCCATTATAACATACGGGGTGATCGGACCTTGCGACTGTTATTATTATTTAGTTCAAACTTCTTCACTCAATTAGTCTCCTCAGTCAGTACCTACTAAATATCGATTTAAAAAAGCGATTATTCTTCACAATAAATCGATTCTATCATTAACATCTATCCAGCCTTTTCCTAACTGCATTGGCTCGGCTTCCAGACAAACCGAATTCAGCTGAATACCGGTATTTTACGTGGAGCGGCTGCCTACCAGACCTCCACAACCCATTGACTGGGTTACAAGGTACTTCTGTGCAAGACTCACCGTCTTCTGACCGTCTATCCGAGCTACCTTCTATCCGTAACGACTGCCAAAGGCTTAGCGTGCTTTCCGAGGTACGAAGGAAACTCGGTATGTTAAGATGGTCACCCATCCACAGACCAAGCGTTGCTTAACTTTGAAGATCGACCCGTGCGGCTGTTTTCATTTAGTCACGAGCTCCTCTATAGTAAATCGATTCTATGAACCGAGCAAAAGTTTTTTAAAATTATAAATGTTCTAAAATCAGCAATATTTTCAGTAAAAATCGGAGAAAATGTGTTTCTCTTTGGACTGTCCTGGTCAAAATTAAGAATCGGTTTTGTTGATTTTGATTCAAGATAGGTTTGTACCAGGAGATTACCTGGCCTGGTCGGCATTTCAACAGGTAGAGATGATACAGTGCCCTGCATTCTGAGAGAGATCAGGATACGTAACCGAACGTAGATTTTGTATATATTATGCAACACATCACATCATTTTCCGACGTCCACGCGAACGAAGTCGCGGGCACAGCTAGTTACATATAAGTTCATGCTTGTTTAAATAAAAACATGAATTAATTCCGCGATATAAAAGGAGGAAGAGGTACCTACCCTAGCGTCCCCAGACCTTGGTTCCAGTCTAAGAAAAAAGCCTCCTAAATATTATCAAAGAACTTGAAAATTAAAAAATCACGGACATACTACATGTCGAATTTAGAAACTCCTCTTTTTAAACTCATTTAAAAATAATAAAAGGCTCACATATTCTTGTCATTAAGTTTGTTCTGCCAGCTGAGGTTGCCGGCGACGGTGACGCTGTCGTACCACAGCAGCGTGGCGTGCGGCAGCTCGGCGTGTAGCTGCCGGTGGAAGTAGCGCACGAACGCCAGCAGCATCTCCGGCTCAGACACCTGCCCGACACCAGAACCCGCCAGTCAAAATGAAAAGTCGTTTATTCAAATGGAAAACTCTACTTTCCCATTTATAATATTTGTAGATGGTATTTTATGTACACCTCATAAATAAGCACAGGGCAAACAACTATACAAATAAGTGCATAGTGGGCGGTCTTATCGCAAAGGGTAATTTCTTTCAGCCAAGCTTACGATGGACTGAATGGAAATAGATAGAATCTAATTCTATCTCATTCCATTCAGTCCATCGTAAGCATGGCTGAAAGAAGCAGTTGTCAAATGTTAGACGGTGACTATGATCCCATGCAAAATATGACCTATTTTTCTTTATTTAAATTTAATTTATATGTTGCCAATGATTTCTGGTGATGAATATGATAAAAAAAAAATTAAAAAAAACCTTGTTCTCAATGTTAAGCAGATAGCCATCAAACTTGAGAGTTTTTGCGATAGCAACCAGTGCGCTGGCTACGTTCTGGTATTGTACCTCTGAAGCTAACACCTCTTCCCAGAATGTCACACCGTCAGCCCACTCCGTTATGATAGTCCCTGTGTTATCATAACATTTTTATTCTTTTATTGTACACTTTTCATATTTAAATTATAAATCTAAACAATCAAATCTTCGGGAAAATCCTAAACAATAAAGACTTATATGCAAATACAAATACAAATACAAATACAAAATCCTTTATTTCAAATAGACCAGTTTACAGGCACTTTTGAATAGTCAAGGTATGTCAGTCAAATAGATGAAGCTAATTCTGCCGCGCTAGCGACAAGAGTAGCAAGTTATTCTGCAACAAAACAAACTCACCGACCCTATCTCCAGCGCGGCAGTTGCACGTTCCAAAGAGTAGATCCTATGGAGAAGAACGTGCAAGAAACTCCATGGACACTCTTTTAAACACTGCCTTTTTACAAAATCATGGTAAGATTATTTAATGAGTCTATTCAATGCAAAGATAATCTTACAATCTTCAGCAGGTCCAACAATGTTTTCACATCTTCATCAAAGTTCGGGCATTTTAGTCGTTGTGGAGCGGACCAGCATTGAGCCAAGCATTTTTGTCGTCAATGTACTCCCCTAATTTATAATATGCTTGTTTGCATAGTGTGCGTTTTACACAGTTTTTAAATTTCGTCTCATTTAGTTCTAGTATATGTGGCGGTATTTTGTTATAAAACTTTAAACAGTATCCCATGAAAGATGTTGCTACTTTAGCAAGTCTGAAACCTGGTTGAACTAACTGATTCCTATTTCTAGTGACATAGTTATGTCTGTCGCCTCGTTTACTGAAAAGATGTAGATTCTTTCTAACGTACATAATATTTTCAAATAAATAAATAAATAAATAAATAAATAAATATATTGACAAGGGACCGTCATGATGTTAATTTCTTTAAACAGTTCTCTTAGAGAATCTCTCCGGCGCAGATGGTAAATGGCTCTGATGGCTCTTTTCTGCAAAATGAAAATAGACTCGATGTCAGCAGCCCGTCCCCAAAGTAAAATACCGTAAGACATTATACTGTGAAAATAACTAAAATAGACTAGTCTAGCGGTGTCAACATCTGTAAACTGGCGAATTTTCCTAACAGCATATGCTGCTGAACTTAGCCTTCCTGCAAGAGATGTTAAATGAGGACCCCATTGTAACCTTGAGTCTAGCCTAATCCCCAGGAAAACTGCTTCTTCGACTAATTCTAGTTTCTCCTTGTTCAATATTATGTCACAATTATTACTTTTGACATTTGGTAAAGTGAATCGAATGCACTTCGTTTTTTTCTCATTTAAAACTAGATTATTAGCAGTGAACCAATCATGTACCTTCATTAGAGCGTTATTTACATTGTCAAGATTGTTTGCATGTCTATTTACTTTAAAAATCAAAGATTTATCGTCAGCAAACAACACCGTATTGAGTTTATTTTCTAAAATATAGGGCAAATCATTTATATAAACTAGAAATAAGAAAGGACCCAAAATTGAGCCTTGTGGTACCCCCATTTTCACGATTAATCCTGTTGAATTTTTGCCGTTTATATGAACTAGTTGCTGTCTATCATTTAAAAACGATTTTAGTAAGTTCAAGGCTGTTTTACTTAGTCCGTAATGCTCTAGTTTCAGGAGTAATGTCTCATGACTCACACAATCAAACGCTTTCGATAAGTCGCAGAAGATACCTATGGCATCTTGCGCCTCTTCCAACGCATTGAAGATATGTTTTAATAACGTTACACCAGCGTCAGTTGTACAGCGCCCCTTGGTGAAACCGTACTGTTTGTCATGTAAAATATTATTCTCATTAAAGTGACTGAGCATTTGATTTAGCATAACCTTTTCAAACACCTTGCTGAAAACCGGCAACACAGAGACGGGTCTATAGTTATTGGTATCTTTACTGTCCCCGGATTTGAATAAAGGAATAACTTTACTGTATTTCATAAGGTCCGGGAAAACCCCTTGATCTACACAGAGATTGAATACAAAAGCTAAATACGGTGCTATAGTGTCAATAATGGAGGCACAAACTTTTACAGACATACCCCATAGATCTTCTGTCAATTTGACCTTGACTTGCTTAAAAGCTTTTATTAATACAGTTGGGGTTATATGCTTAAAGTTAAACTCAATTGGGCAGGCTGAAACATTCGCCTTCAATAATTCAACAGAAAGTGAGGGCGACGAGTTTAAGGCAGTAGTTTTAATTGGAATACTGGTAAAGAAATTTACAAATTCTTCAGCAACTTCTTTGCTTTCGCTTATGAGTCCACGTGAAGTTTGCAATGTATAATCATTATTATGTTTTTTGTTCCTGTTCGTTTCATTATTGATAATTTTCCAAACTGTTTTAATTTTATTCTCTGCTGATTTAACCTTGTTGCTTATGTATAAGGCCTTAGCTGCCTTACAAGTATTCTTAAAAATTTTTGAGTAACAAGCTACGTACTTATTAAAAGTTTCCGTGTTGATAAAAGGCTTAAGGCCATAAAGTTCATAAAGTCTTTCTCTACTTTTTCTGACTCCTTTAGTTGCCCAGTCACTAAATACAAATTTAGGGCATATATTTCTAGTCTGCTGCTTAAAAGTGGCATTGAACTCAGTTTGTACTAGTGAAAATAATTCTCTATACAAAATATTACCATTGTTCATTGTGAAGCCCTGGTCAGTTAACTTACCGATTAAGGTGCTATTAAATTTATTTAATTTGCCGGTTGTAATTGGCCTGGATTGTATCTGCACTTTTTGTATTGTCATGTTGGACTCAAAAGATACTGTTAGTCCACTGTGATCGGAAGGCAGATAATTAACAACAGCTTTGTCTAAGAAGTCACAGCAACAAAAAACATTATCAATACATGTAGCAGTATTAATAGTTATACGGGTTGGTTCTTTGAACATATTTGACAAATAGAATGATTTAAATAGATGTAATAACCGACCACTCTCTGAATTATTTTCTAAAATATTAATATTAAAATCACCACAGACTATCACTTGTTTATTATTACTTGCAAGTTTTGCCAGCACATCTTCCATTACTGACTCAAATATAGAGTAGTTTTGATAATTAGGGGGTCTGTAAATGCACACTATGATATGCTTATCCAGCTCAACACAAGACAGCTCAATGCTATGTTCCACTGACAGTTCAACAATGTCTTACGCGTTTTAAATTTAATACAGTTTTTAATTAATATTAGTGAACCACCACGCAGCATTGATTTTCGATTAAAACAACTGCCTATACTATAATTGTCATAATTAATTAACATTTCAGTATCCTATGTTAAGGATACATGCCCACGTAGTTAGGATTTAACACTGTTTAAGTTATGTGGATAATATAAAATGAAATAAGCAAATCACAGGTGCAAACCCTTTTGATCACATGCATTCATGTGAAGAATTGGAAAACAGTCACTTAGAGCAATACAGAACCTTGATAGAGCTACATTTTTGGTATGGAGAACTTAATATTTATTTTTTCTACACAATATAGTTACAAAGATCTCAAATATATTTATTAAATTTCATCTAAATAAAAATAAACATTAGGTGGTTATGTATCTATACTAATATTATAAAGCAGAAGAGTAAACTGGGATGACATACCAATAACTTTAACACCATGTGCATGTCCAATATTAATCCAGCCCACAGGGGGAATAGTGATCAAATGGTGACTGAAGTAACAAAATATGTCTATTGCGCCCCAGTTGTAGAATGTGTACGCTGCTGGGTTATTTGTCCCATCAATAATACTGAAAATAAAGAAAAAACATGTAGCTAAGTACAAATTTTTTTTAAATGTATTTATCTAAAGATGAATAATTTTTTTAAAGATTTTTATGCTTACAACTAGTATTTGTAATGTTTATGTTGTAGTCAGATCCCGAGTAAATCCGCAAATTATGTCTTTTTGGTGTGTTGTTGTGTTCATGCAACGAGAAGTCCTCAATTTACAGCAAACTCTTGTCTCTCAGACAATACCAGCTTTAAATCCTTTAGTAGTTTTAATACTATTTATACAATTAATATTTACCTGTCATCATGATATCCATTGGCCAAATCATGACATACCAAGGTCTTGGGTAAACTCTTGGCTTCATGACGTTGGACATCAGCTGAATCCGGGTCGAAATGGCAGAAGTTCTCTGGTCTATCGAGCGAATGAAACTCAGAACGTTTGTTTACGTCTATATTTCGGATACCAAAATCACTATGTGGCGTCAATTCATGACACAAAGTCCTCCAAGGTGGTGGATTCTCTAAAAACAACATTATTTCATGTAAGGAATCCAGAGGTTTACAGACCAAACGTAACTCATTCTTCGAACCGAATTTCTTTCGGTCACCCAAGACATCGGATTTTGATCTCGTTTTAGGCATTTCTAAAACTCTTTGGTCGCCCACTGATCACAAGTTCACTGAAGAATAATATGTAGGTATGTAAACTTTGTAACTTAATTATTTTTAATATAAAAATACGAATTCAAAGTTGTTTATTTACGTCCTGAACGTCAGTCGTCACTTTGACAACACACAACTGTCAAATCGTCACAAGCAGAAGCAATAGTGGGCTTTCTGCACAGAACGACCTATTTATTGGATGGAGATAATGCGCTCCTATCACTACGATATGATTCGCTACGTAAACTAGAACATGTGCCAAGGACACTGTGTGCATTACGTTTACTAAGTATAATTAGCAATTAATTTGGGCTTACAACAAAAGGCTCACGTAGGTACAGTTTGCATTTTAATTTACAGAACCTATTACAAAAGTTTTCAGCATCACTTCAGCCGAAAGAAGCTGACCGCAGAAAAATAAGCCTCACCCAAGGGTAGATCGCCATATTCACTGGTCTATTCCTTTTCGCATCCATATCTACTTATGAGTTCAAATTGTAGGTACCTACCTATACTAGACACCTGTACTAGATAGATCAACCTAACAATCAGCTAAATACAAATTTTGCAGCACTTTACTAGGTACGCAAAACAAAAAGGTTCACAGGCAACAAGGCGTTGGCCACCAGCGCTTCAGAAAAAAAGGCCAAACAACTGTATCATGTGAAATACTTGTGCCGACATTAGTTGCAAAAGGCTAAGCAAGCAGTTTGAGTAAGTAATGGTCAAAGATGCGGGATGAAGAAGTTAAGAAATGCGTGTCGAGTTCAATTCGTGGGTGGCTGACATCTATCCCATACCGCGACCGCTCTGTGCCATGAATAGAGCATGCAATACCGTAATATCGTTAATGGCAATTTCGCGAAATTCGCGCTGTTTTTCAGTACCGCAA
This sequence comes from Ceramica pisi, assembly GCA_963859965.1. Taxonomy (NCBI): domain Eukaryota; kingdom Metazoa; phylum Arthropoda; class Insecta; order Lepidoptera; family Noctuidae; genus Ceramica; species Ceramica pisi. Next base: position 564,931 of record OY982537.1, on the reverse strand, counting down.
AAGCAAGATTAGAAATGCGAATTTCGCGGTATTTAAAAACGAACCTTATAGATAAAATCCCCGCTAAAAATCCTCGTTTGTTTGTCCTGTAGTGCTATTCTGTATCAACATTTTCGTGTCTCGACAGCGAAATCCAAGGTGAGTATCAAATTCGTATTTATGTAAGGTCTTATAATTATTGTGTTTGATTGTTCTGTCCCTCATGTGAAGCTTGATATCGAAATAATATTTACAGAAAGGGCTACAGCGAACTAACATTTGTTTATAGTCTTACTCAGTCTCACTCGCAAGCCGGTTTTTTTAAATGAATACCACAATTAATGGTATTGAATTCAAAAGTTCTAATAAAATGTGTTTTTTGACGTGACAACGTCTTATAAATTGGTTTGCCGGGTGACACTTCAAGAAACTGCGTTATTTTTTATATACAACTCCAAACAGATATATCAATTACAATCCTAGGTTAGATTTGATCCGGCGCCCTGCGGACTCTCCGTCCGCATTCCGGCCCGTGGTGTTGCTCGACGAGGTGGGCAAGCTCTTCGAGAGAGTCATTGCGAACCGCCTCGCCGGGCACCTAGCGGGAACGGGGCCGGATCTTGCGGACAACCAGTTCGGTTTCCGCAAGGGGCGCTCTACGGTGGACGCCGTCATGCGCGTCAGAGCCCTCACGACGGGGGATGCGGTCTCCCGGGGTGGTGTTGTCTTGGCGGTGTCTCTTGACATCGCCAACGCCTTCAACACCATGCCCTGGAGCTGCATTGGGGAGGCACTCCGGTATCATCGGGTGCCGACCTACCTTCGTCGTGTGGTCGGGGACTACCTGTCCGACCGGGCAGTAATCTACCCAAGTCACAGCGGTGAGTGGAACCGGCGAGAGATGTCGTGCGGTGTCCCACAGGGTTCGGTTCTGGGGCCGCCCCTGTGGAACATCGGTTACGACTGGGTGCTGCGAGCCGACCTCCCTAGCGGCGTCAACGTCATTTGTTACGCTGACGACACGCTGGTGCTGGCACAAGGGGGGTCGTACGCGGAGGCGGCCGACGTAATGACACGCGGGGTTGCGATAGTCGTGGAGAGGATCCGGCAACTGGGTCTCGAGGTGGCGCTGCACAAGTCCGAAGCCATGTGTTTTCATGGCCGAGGCATTGCGCCACCGTCGGGATCCTTGCTGACGGTAGGAGGGGTTTCCATCGGCGTCGAATCGACGCTGAAATACCTGGGGCTCGTCCTAGACAGCCGATGGAACTTCGTGGAGCATTTCCGACGTTTGGTCCCCAAACTGGAGCGGGCCGGGGCTGCTTTCAGGCGGCTCCTGCCCAACCTGGGGGGACCGAACGCCTCCTGCCGTAGGCTATACGCGGGGGTCGTGCGGTCCATGGCCCTTTACGGGGCCCCGGTGTGGGCGCGTTCATTGAGGCAGCGTGCTGCGAACCACTTGAACGCGCCCCAAAAGGTGGTGGCCCTCAGGATGACCCGAGGGTACCGCACGATCTCGCGCGAAGCGGCGGGTCTCCTTGCCGGATTGCCGCCATGGGATCTGGAGGCGGTGGTCCTCGCGCGCCTGCATGATTGGCGCGCGGAGGTACTAAGCCGGGGGGAAACTCCGCTGACGCGGCAAATTGTCGCGCAGCGGACGGACTTCCGGCGCGATCTCATGGCGTCATGGAGACGACGACTATCGCAACCCAGCGCAGGGCACGCCACAATAGCGGCGATAAGTCCCCTCTTTGAGGAGTGGCTTGAGAGGCGCCACGGCGTCCTCACCTTCCGCCTGACGCAGGTCCTCACCGGACATGGATGTTTCGGGAGGTTCCTGCACCGAATTCGGCGGGAGGAAACGCCCGGGTGTCACCACTGCGAGGATCGACCGGAGGACACGGTAGAGCACACTGTGCAGGTGTGCCCCGCTTGGGCGGCGCACCGCCGTGTCCTCGAAACGGCGATTGGCGGCGACCTCTCGCGTCCGGCCCTGGTCCAAGCCATGGTCCGGAGCGAGACGGAATGGGACGCCGTTGCCTCCTTCTGCGAAGCAGTCATGCTAGCGAAGGAGGTGGCGGAGCGGGAGAGGAGACCCTCTCGTCCCGGCCGCCGTGGTGGACGCCGCGGGCGTCGGGGGCCACCTGGTGACCTCCGGCCACCGTAGGCGCAGGCCTGTGGACGGCGAGCTATGGGTGGCTCGCCGTCCGTCCATCTAGACAGGCCGTGTCGACGGCGCGTTAGTGTTCCACGCGCGCCTCAAAGAGAGTCAGCAACACAGAGGGGCCCGAAAGGGCCGACGCCTGCCGGAGTCGCGGGATTATTCGCAAGAGACACCGTGGCTCCGGAACACAAAGGGCAATGAAGGAACATGGATGGGTTTTAGTCAGTAGAAGTCTGACACTCCCTCCCGCTACACCCAGAGCGGGAGGAGTCATTGGATGATTTCCCAGATTTGATCCTGAAAAAGGAAATAGCTTTAGGTATATGAAACGGGAGGCACAAGATGAAAATATCTGGAGACTGTTCTGTATATAACTATCTGGCATTTTGAGAATTTTCGCTGCTGGATACTTTTGCAAGTTCTAATGATGATACTTAATGTTTTATGCTTTTTATGTAAACATTTTCAATTAATAAATAAAGATTAGAGTTATGAGTAAGTATAACTTTTGGTAGTTTTATTTAAAACCTCTTTTTAAAGATTTACGAATTTTGCGGTATTACATATGCAATACCGCGAAATTGCGGTATTGGATATATTCTGCGGTAGGTATTGCATGCTCTAGCCATGAATCTTTGTGGTCGTACCTAACCTTACGGATAGTCATAAGCATGAAACTTATACAGAACTAGCACTTCGCCCGCGACTTCGTTCGCGCGGGTTTAGTTGGTAGGTACTGCACGAACTTCATCTCCCCACTTTATCTTCTTATTGTGTGGGTAATAAGGTCTAACGCACACACACACCCTAGTGTCAGAGTTCCCCACTCATAAATAGATTAAACGTAGGGCGGTTCGCTCAAACCACAATATTTTTCTTACTTGGAGTATTTTTATACCCGCCGTAACTTTTAAACGTAAGGTCCCATTTGAAAATATTTAAAGTGTCATAACTTTGCCCCACACTATGAATTGCTCCTGCATCGTGGGTGCGTTTACAAACATACAAAGTCACATACACAAACAGCCAGAACCGGAACATCTATCTGTAGGCCATACAAATATTTGTTCCGTGCGGGAATCGAACCCACGACACGCGGCGCAGCAGTCGATCGCTCAACCACTGCGCCAACCGTGCCGACCACGGTGCCGACAAACCAACCTTAATTATAAAACAATTTTAATGGATGAGGATTAATATCATGATACCAAAATTAGCACTGTTCCATACCGCCCGGGTTTTGATTGAATATTTTGAACAATAAACGGTAATTGTGACTAAACCATAATAGTTAGTTTTTTTTTAATCAGGGTTATTTTTCATCAGACATAATAGGGCCTATTCAATTCAAACAAACAAATATTTCCGCTTTATAATATTAGTGTAGATATCTTGCCAAAACAGTTGTCAGTATTGGGAAATAAGTTACAATAGGTAGGTAAGTAACTATAGTAGCTGGCACGCACGAGTCATGAGCACAGGGGCCCGAGTCTGCTATTACAATAGTGTCAGAATGGTCGATCACTGATTTCAAAATGGTTGATTTTGACAAGTTTGGTAATCTACTAACATAATGGTATCATAATGGCGTCATTATGACATTCCAATGATCAACCACTGACACGCCATTGAAAGAAAGCCTTATGAATGGTAATCTCGTACATACCTAATGACAGATTTAGTATTTACGAACTTCTCACTACTTCAGATTGCTTATAACACTAATAAATAATAAGTAAAACTAAATATAAATAAAATCTGGCATGAATAAATGCTCAAATTTTGCTCGGTTTTATAATAATGCCAATACGGCATTCCTACCGCAATTCTATTACGAGACCACTGACGTCCCAGTGACCGGCCACTGACGTGCCAGTGACCGTGCGATTATGAATTTAGCAGATTACGAACTTTTAGCAAAATGACAATGGCATGACAATGGGATCGTGTCGGAATGACAAATTTATAAAAATAGCAGACTCGGGCCCCAGATCATTGGCGTATCTGCACGGGCTTTCCTCCAGTGGGGCCTGGCCCCGCAACCTGAAATGCGACGCCTAATAAGAGCAACGATTTTTCTTATTGGCTTTATATGATGTAAATATTGAGAAAAGGCTAGGCAGATCGATCCTATTGATCGCAGTCGCAGTGCTACAATATACAGTGGCCTGTCCTATCCTGCCAACATTTTGTAGAACAGCGCAACTCAGTACTTACCTGCCTATCAAAAAACGTTAGAAAAGAGCACTACCTACCAGCTGAGAATTGATTAAATTTTTAAATCAATTGAAAGTTAGGTTTTGAGATAGGTAAGTACAAACTACTCTGTGCTACTTATATAGGTATTAACAAATTGTAACGTGCGCCGGCTGTTGGTAGCAAAATGATTTTTTAAATACATTTCTATGTAACTATTATGCCCTAAATATGATAAGCAATTATGAATTCAGGGCGCTGTTGATAACGATAGTTCAATTATTTTGTTTTGTGTAATTAAATATATTATTCCGTTTGGGAATTTCCTTAAATATTAATAATGTCTGACCGCGCACTGCGGTTTCACTGGTAGGATTGGTAGGGAGATTTTTAAGGTAGGTAGGTCCTACTGTGTATTGTCGGCAATGACTATTGTCGGGCAAGAATAAACTAGGTAAGCACCTTCTTGCAATGCTTTTGTAATTGATCCTTCCGAATGTTAAAATTAGTAATAATAATAATAAAAGAAAACAGACGAAAATGACTGCTTACACCGTTTGATAGCATACGTAAATTCCAAAATTATGAATATTCGCAATATGCAAGGCGTTCTTACATCGAAAAATCTCACCTGATGATATGATGAAGTGGTCAAAGATGGAGCACGCTTGCTAAAAAGTACAGTCTATTATTATTTAATTTTCTATGGGTTTTATGGCCTGAAATGAATAAATGAATGAATGAATTAAGTAAATTAGGTAGGTACTACCTTGTCGAAAAATAATGAGTTAAATTTTCCCACACGTGCCCTAAGTGGATACGATCTTTAACTAATTCTCCCAAGGAATCCTTTCGTTAATCCTTACAACATTATCAAAAGAGTAGAAGAAAAAAAAAAAAAAAAATGTCTGACTATGTATTCGGAAAGATTCGGAACTTAGGTAATTACTAACTATAAGACCCATACTGTACAAATACTTAATGCAAATAAATGATTATGATTATGATTATTATGATTATGATAATGTTGTACCTATATATACAACATTATGAAAATTTTCTGTTCCGTGTATATACCTACTTATCATTAAAAAAGCGGCCAAGTGCGAGTCGGACTCGCCCATGAAGGGTTCCGTAGCAGCAAGTAACATAATATAAAAGTTCTTGTAATTCGTTGTATCTTTGATCATTTTTTTTTTTTTATATATATTTGAGTTGTAAATGAAAGGTAAATTGCGGTTTACGATTTATGTGACATATTAAAAAAGAAACTAAGTACTTACTAGATCTCGTTCAACCCAATTTTCGGTGGAAGTTTACATGGTAATGTACATCATATTTTTTTTGTTACATCAGTCTCTTATTTTAGAAGTTACAGGGGGGGCACATTTTACAAATAAAAAAAAAATCAAAATTCAAGCATTTATTTCAATTAAACCATGTACAGGCACTTTCGAATTGTCAAGGTCGGTCGGTCCAAAAAATGGATGCTATTTGCACGTTCCAAAGCGTAGATCTCTATGGAGAAGAACTTGCAAGAAACTCCAAGGACACTCTTTTAAAAATAATACCTACATTGTTACAATGTTTTGTTTACATCGGGTTGAAATTATACATACATGTGAGAACGATGTAAAAGACGAGCAGGATAAAAGCGTCAAAAACATACCTAAAACTGATAGTTAACGTTTAAGTTAAAGGTAAATAATAAATACACACAGTACTCACACGTGCCGTTAATGGCTGAGATTATACAATGCTAAGTAAATTGATTCTAAACAATGCAAATTTTTCTTACAATCTTCAGCCAGTCCAACAATGTCTCCAAAATATTTACAGATTATTGTGCTCCCTAGTGGCTGTGGAGCAGGACCAGCATTCAGCCAAGCATTTTTATCTTCAATATAATCCCCCAACGTATAATATGCTTGCCTGCATAGTGTGCGTTTAATACAAGACTTAAATTTCATCTCATTTAGTTCAAATATATTAGGAGGTATCTTATTATAACATTTTAAACAGTAGCCCATGAAAGATGAGGCTACTTTAGCCAGTCTGAAGCCTGATTGAACTAACTGGTCCCTATTTCTAGTACCATAATAAATTATGTCTCTCGCCTCTTTTACTAAAAAGATGTAGATTCTTTCTGACATAGGTACATGATGTTTACGTAAATGTATTGACAAGGTACCGCCATGATGTTAATAATATCTTAAACAGTTCCCTAAGAGAACCGCGCCGGCGGAGATTATGTATCGCTTTGATGGCTCTTTTCTGCAGAATATAGATAGGTACTGTGAAAGTAACTAAAATATACCAGTTTCGCGGTATCGACATCCGTTCGTTGGCGGATTTTTCTAACAGCATAATTATGCTGCTGAACTTAGCCGTCCGGAAAGAGATGTTATATGAGGGCCCCGTTGTAGCCTGGGGTCAAGCGTAATTCCCTGGAAAACCGTTTCATCGACTAATTCTAGTTTTTCCCTGTTCAATAATATGTCACAATCACTGCTTTTGACATTAGGTAAGGCAAATCTTTTGCACTTTGTTTTCTTTTCATTTAGAACCAAATTATTCGCCGTGAACCAATTTTGGACTTGCATTAGGGCGTTATTTATGTCATTAACGTTGTTCGTCCTTCTATTAATCTTAAAAATTAAAGAGATATCGTCAGCAAACAACACCATATCAAGATTTTGTTGCAATTAAATAAGGTAAGTCATTAAATATACCAAAAATAAGAAAAGACCTAAAATCGAGCCTTGTGTGACGCCCATTTTTACGTTTAATCCCGACGAATTGACACCGATTTGAACTTATTGCTGTCTATCATTCAAATAAGATTTGACTTAGTTTAACGCTGTTTTGCCTAGTCCGTAATGCTCGAGTTCAGGAGTAATGTATCGTGATCAACGCAATCACACGCCTTAGAGAGATCACAAAAGACACCTATGGCATCCTGTGCTTATTCTCACGCATTAAAGATGTGCTTTAGTAAGGTGACACCAGCGTCAGTTAAACAACGTCCTTTGGTGAAACCATACTGTTTATCATGTAAGATGTTATTCATGTTACCACTTTGGAAGTGTCCCTCGCGCAAACTATTCAGTTTAGAAAAAAATGATACTAAAAACCTCAATATCTTTTTTGAAGACCTATCCATAGATTTTTTTAAACTGAGTATCAGTTCTAAGTAGGTATGGGGAACCCCCAAAATTCATTGCTTGTTTTTCTATTTTTGTGTGAATGCGGTTCACAGAATACATCTACTTACCAAGTTTCAACAGCATAGTTCTTATAGTTTCGGAAATCAGTGGCTTTGACATACGGACGGACAGATAGACAGACAGACATGACGAATCCATAAGAGTTCCGTTTTTTGCCATTTGGCTACAAAAATAAAAATACTCTGCAAACTGCAACGTCGATCGAGTTGGTACCTTATATGTCTGTGTCACAGACATATATTATATGTCTGTGGTCTGTGTACCTATAGGACTTCGGTTTTAAAGTTAATAACGAAGTAACACCGACTTCCGCGCGGAATCTGCTGATTCACGTACTTACTTAACAGTAACATGCAATTACTAAATCTCGGTCTTGCTTTAAAAAAAAACTAAAAGACTATAAGTAAATAGTAGTGGTGTTCTGTAATTCTGTAATGTAGGTAAAGTTTGTAGGTACTTAATACTTCCATAGAGCCCTGGACTAAATTTCAACGTTCAGTCTACCCCTCCCATATTATTTTTACGTATAGGTACTTACTCTTTGGCACGGCATGCCAGCATTAATGACATCATCCGTCGGGCTCTTGTCACCGGGGTGCCAGCTGTTTTAGAACCCCACGGCTTGGCACGTGACGATGGGAAGAGGCCAGATGGGATGACCATAATGCCTGATGCAACATGTGTTGACACCCTTGCGCCATCCCATCTTCTTAGCACGGCGGGCTGTGCTGGGGCGGCTGCTGCAGGTGCGGAAAACCTCAAAAGGCGCAAATATAATAACCTTATTGGGAGTTATATATTTGAGCCTTTTGGCGTTGAAACACTAGGCCCATGGGGTCCGAGTGCACATAGAGTCTTTCGGGACATCAGCAAACAACTTGTCGACGGTTCACGTGACCAGAGGGCTGGGCTTTTCTTCGGCCAAAGAATCAGCATTGCCATTCAACGTGGCAATGCTGCCAGTGTTCTGGACACTTTTGCCGTTGACAGCGATGTGGATTATTTTTTTGATGCCCAATGATTTATTTTGTTTTTTTTTTATGCGTTTTTACATAATGTAGATACTGTAAACATTGTAATTTAATAATACCCTAAATAAATTGTAGTAGTTCTCTTTGGTCTACCCATAGATATAATAAACAACTAACAAGGGCTTAGATTATATACCTCTAGATGTAGCCATGAGACTGTAGGGAAGTGTGGAAGTGAGAAGCATATATACGAAACAAGTGAGAAAATTGAGGCAAAACATAACATGCTCTGTCTCATACGGCGTGCCGGTTTTTTGCTTGGCGAACTTTGGAAAGTTAGCCAAACAAAGGCCTGTCACTGTCACTGAGAGGTCGACTCGAGTCAGTTTTTTATGTTTTTAGATAATTTCGGCAATTGAAGTAATAGTTTTAGTGCATTTATGAGAAATAGACTCCAATAGTTAAGTGTTTTGTGCATTTTGTGTGCTATATAATGGGATGGTGCAGTATTTTAGGCTGCAAAAGCCGCACAGAATGAAAGGAAGATGAGAATGTTACTTTTCACTCGTAAGTATGCAAATGTTAATAGTTATTGTGCACTGATTGAAGAAATACATTTGTGTTTATGTAATGACATGGCTTTCGATGAAAATTAGGCGTAATTCTAGCGATATCGTTTATTTTTCTTTCCACATAACCTATAACTTGATATTCGTTGTGTTGCCATACCTTGTCGTCTTTTTTTCCCTTAACTCTGTAATAAAAAGTGCAAGTAGTATAAATAAAATTCAATAAAATAAATAGTTTGTTCACCAGATTACTTTGAGATATATAGTAAACTTCATATATAAAATTCTCGTGTCACATTGTTTGATAAAAAAACTTCAATTCAATGTACAAACAACGAGGCAAAAATATTTCATAAAATAGACCTCTCTCTCGAGTCTCTGCGATTAGTTTGTTCAATCAAATAAACCATCAAAGTTTTAATTCTGCTTTGTAACAATAGTTACGTAAGTATTAGTATCATGTAACATGTTCCAAGATTGTTTTACTAAAATATTACTGTTAATATCATTAGAATCCTGTTGGCAATTTTATATGTTGAATAATATAAATAATTTTGCACTCTTCATATGAATGAAATTATGCGACTCATATTAGTACATTAATAATAATTTAGTATGTAGTTGTTACAACGAAACAACCTCACGTTTTTGGTCATATTTAGGGAAAAGTTTCCATAATAGCAACATTGAAGTTTTATAGTGCTGTCTCATGTGCGGCCACGAGGTGGCTACATCTAGAGGTATATAATAATCTAAGAACAAGGGTCTACCCTTGGTCTACCCAAATCTACCCCATAGCGGCAATAGCGGCATCATAACGTATAGACTAAATTAACTTGAGCCCACAGACATATAAATAGTAGTAGGTAGGTACTATTACTACTATTAGTATTATTACTAGTAGTACTACTATTTATATGTCTGTGCTTGAGCCTAGCTTATTGTCTAGCTGGAGAGCTGGAGCATAAATCTTTCTACCGATAGTTTTTTCTATGATATTGATACCATTCCTCTATTATTTATATTACGCCATGATTGATACTGTCAAAGTCAAATAAATGTCGACTCGTCCGTTATACCGTTGGTCAAATTGGTAATTTCATTGCGTGGTTTGAAAATTCATAAGGCCTGTGTTTTTTTTATTTAAGCCCTAAGTAGGTACTCATTTGTGATTTAAGCAACGTTAGGAAGGAAAGCGCGTGACCCCAAGGATTTTCTTAGAAAGAGCACCTACCGTAAGCAATATTTTAAGTATTCGCGAATATCTTTTGGATTTTCTCATTTCTCATCATTTCTCCTCACCTCATTCGCAAGTTTAAGTATTAGATTTCCACAAATCCTGTTTTTACTTCAGTTAAAAGGATCAAAGGACACACGGCAGTTGGAATGTTTTCATTATATCATAAAGTATTAAAAGCGACAATAAAATCTAAAATGCGTACACGCTCTCTAGAATTCAGGTAATATTTATATTATAAGATAAAACAATATATAATATTTAAAATAAGTAACTTATTATTTTAAGGTAAATTGCTTTTATTTATGATCTGCTTATCTAATTATCATCTTACAGCTACAATAATGGCATGCAATAAAATTACCTATTTGTCATAGACATGCAGCATTGCTTTTTCTTAACAGTTTCATACCTTATTAGGAGTCCTGTGAAGAACTCTAAACTGTTTCCAGGATGCTTCTTCGTGTGATAGCTTGTATATTTGTTATCGTAAGTGTCAAAATGGTAATGCACTACAGAATAATATACAGGAAGTACAACTACCCGCATCTACCAGCTGAGCTCATAGAAACACAACTGTACAAGGAGAGATCACAAGAACTAGTGCCCCACAAAACTAAGCCTGATTGTAAATACGATGAAATACTTAGCAGCACTACTTCTCTACGCCCTTCGGAAGTGCCGAACAAATTCGACTATTTTACAGCGAAGGGCTTAGTGAACGGTAGCTACGTGCCTGAACACTGCAATCCGGTGTTCAGCGTCGCTATTATAGTACCATACAGAGACAGGCCAACTCAACTAGACATATTCCTGCCGTATATGCATAATTTTCTAAGAAAGCAAAACATACACTACAGGTAAGTAATTTCAAACATAGGTATTCTGTCTCATATTAATCGATGAATATTTAGTTACTCAGCACATTTAGGTGTTGTCTGTATTGAAACTAGCATTCAATCACAAATGAGAAGCAAACAATAACACAGTTATTCTCTTGTAGGATATACATGGTAGACCAGCAAGACACCAAGCCCTTTAACCGAGGTCTGTTATTGAACATTGGAGCGAAGAAAGCAATCGAAGACAAGTTCCCGTGTCTGATCCTGCACGACGTGGACCTGCTACCGCTGGACGCCGCCAACCTGTACGCCTGCGCCCAAGACCTACGTCACATGAGCGCCAGCATCGACAAATTCGGATTTGTGCTCCCTTACCGATACATAGTGGGTGGAGCACTCGCCGTCAAATCTGAAGATTTTGTGGCCGTCAACGGGTTTTCTAATAAATTTAATGGATGGGGCGGCGAAGATGATGATTTTTTCTTTAGACTCAAAGTGCACCGGTTGAAGGTAGTAAGGTAAGAATTTATATTAAAATATTGATTCATTGCTGCCTAGAGATATCTCGCCGAAACTGGTTTGCGAAGCTGCACTAGAACATTTCTTCCACACAACCAAATGGCGAGATCATTCACCTTTGATATGAGGTTGATCTCAGTTAAACTTCCGGAATGGAAGTATATAATGAATAAATAAAAGGGTGTTTTAGATAAAATGCCTTCGTAACACCCGTCTCATCAAGATTTAAGTCTACGCTCGAAGTTACTAAGGAAAGCCATAGGTAACTTCGAGTAGGTAAGAGGTCAATCGTCGATTCCAATTTGCCTGGGCCATACCTGGGCGGCATTCGCGTTAGGGAAGTTGTGCGACAGCATTGTCTCACATTCTATAGTTGACAAGTGCGTGTTGCCAGCGAACACTATAAAACTGAAACGGCCCACACAGTGGGCCTTATGGCATTGATCTAAACCTCACCCAATGGCTTCAAGATATCCCATCAGAAACGAAGGGAAACTGTAACAGACATAGTCCGAAAAAAATCCAAAACGTCCGTATGGAAAAACGAAACCCTTATGACTGCGAATCTAATGGGTCGATTAAGTTAAAATCTGGTTCGCATATCAACTTGTGACCAAATCTCGGACGGGTAACCTAATTATAAAGTGAGCCTATAGTGAGGGTCTCAAATGTAAGTGAAGTAATTTAAGTTATTTAAGTGAAGGTATAAAATTTCTTAAGGGTTCTTTACTGACAGAGACAAGAAAACCAAAGAAGATAAAGAAAGAAGTAGTCAATGTTTTCAATGTAACATGTTAAAAAATATTCGTTCGTAACGGAACCTTTTGCGCACGAGTCCTGACTCGAACTGATCGTGCAAGTTTAACCTGTATTAATATAAATAATCGCATGTTAGCTGTTTTCGCGAATTTGTTTTAATTATTATCACAAAACATAAGTGAAAACTTGTTAATGGCCATTTTTACTTTATATTGTTATGTATTAGCTGTAAGTTTTCCTAAAATTAATAAAATAAAAAATAAAAATTAAGAGCATTGATACTTCTATAATTATGTTAAAGATTTCCACGGCAAATGTCCCGCTACACAATGATGGCGCACCCGCAAGCGCAGCGCAACAGCGCGCGCCTGCACATCCTGAGAGAGAACCGGCAGCACAGCACCGGCAGCGCGAGCGACGGCCTCAACTCGCTGCCGCAGCTCACCTACCAGCGCATCAGAACCTACAGCCTGCTTACCGTAGTGGGGGTGCAGCTCTAACGGTACGCTGAGCACTAGTCTACAACCTAGCGCTAACTGTGCGAACCGACAAGAATAGTGAAGAAGTCTTGTATAGTGTGATCACGAGTTTTTACTTCTTTACACGAATGTATGCTATACCCATCCTGTCAGCGGGAGTCCTATAGCTAACAAGGTCGCAGCCAACTTCACACTCCACGTAGAAGTACGGAAGCTTTTACTTTTTGGTCTCAAACTTAATTTTAGTTTAATTTACTAAGTTTTTATGTTACCCATTGAGTAGAGCACGGTCCTTGTAGTATTGCAATTCCACCACAACGTCAAAATAAACAAAATTATTAAATAAGTATTCGCTGAAGTACAGTTATTGAGTACCTAATGCTTTATTTCGAATTTACATTGGACCTACAATAAGGCCCGGTATCCACCAAAGCGGAGAGGAGAGGAGACGAGAGGAGATGTGCCGCGAAGCTGGCAGGTTATTTCCACCAAAGCGGAGAAGAGATGCGTTGCGGAGAGGAGATGTGAGCTGTGTGTAGCAGAGATGTGAGCTGTGAGAGATCGAAAACAGTCAAGTTCTGTCTACGAAAGGAAGACGTCATGTCGTTACAAAAATTATATCTGTATTTGCTTGAGGAAGAAGAATTAGAGGTTGAAGAAACACAATTAATTCTCCAACATTTAAATTATCGACGGCAACATAGATTCTGGATAAGAAACCATATAAAATGTCACAGTCATGGCGAATATGCCACACTGTTTCGAGAGTTTGATGATGAAAGTTTTCATAAATCTTACAGGGTAACAAGGAATAATTTCTACCAGTTACATGATTTGATTAAACCGTATATCCAAAAGCAAGACACCAATTACAGAAGGGCCATCGGAACGGAAGAGAAGCTAGCAGTTTGCTTGAAGTAAGTAAAACAATTTTTTATCAAATTATGTCTTTATTATTATAAAAAAGTTATTGATTATATGACTGTGGTACTATTTGAGCAGAATTTGGGCAGAGTTCTTTTAGACTAGTCTAGACCTTCTAAATGTTTCATGAACGCTGGCACACCTTTATTATTATAGAATACAGAAAAATCAAATCGACGTTTCAAGGACATATTTATTAGTTTAATTCAATTCAGTCATGTAATTTCAATTTTCTTGTGTTGTTGAAGTATAACCACCTTCAGAGGTCGAATTTTGATCCAATGCAGCACTAATATCATTATTGCCTTGAGCACTTGTACTCGGTGCTGAAGTAAAACCGCTCTCAAACACGGAATTTATACCCGTTGCAGCACTAATATCATTATTGCCTTGAGCACTTGTACTCGGTGCTGAAGTAAAACCGCTCTCAAACACGGAATTTATACCCGTTGCAGCACTATTATCATTATTACTTGTACTTGGTGCTGAAGAATAACCGTAATTCTGGTACCACGTATTCTGTATTTCAAATTCTTCAGCTTCCTAAACTATATTAACAATTTTACGCTTTGCTTGAAGTTGAAGATAAGGTGACCGCTTTTTTAAATTTCGTGCCATCGACAGAAAAAAATGATCCATGTCATCTAGGCTTTCTTCATTGTTTTTCGATAGTATCATTGTTTTTAGTTCTTCTCGTTCTCTTTGCAATTTCTCGCGATTTTCTTGGTTTAGCTGAAGTAAATCTGTAATATCATTCGATTTTCTTTTATTTGTTTGGGATGCAGATGTTATACTTGATATTTCCGAACGTTGTGGGGAATTCACTTGTGGTGTACTGGGATCACTATCGCTATGTTGCTGTATAGAGCGCGAACTGCTATGGCTATTTTCATCTTCGTTGGATTGTTGCATAGTTGGGGAAGAATGATAACTTGATGAATTAAAATTTGTAGACCGCTCTCTGTTAGTCATGTAGGGTAACAAGAACTCCAATATCTTTTCATATTTCCACGCTCGGGTTTGCTTTGTAGCCTGCCCACTTCTGGTCGCATTTTTTCTCTTCAATGCATCTCGGTGACCATCCCGTAGCCTTTTCCATTTAGATTTAGCAGTTTTAACTGAAAACAAAGCCTTAATTTAATACATAATAGAGAAAAATGAGAAGGATGTGGTGGTGTGTAGGTGCGGATGAGTGGAACTGTGTGTGTGTAGGGGTAGGGGTATATTCTGACCAATTACTAGGAAAAAAATATTTCAGTATTTTTATCAAAATATTTGGATAATCGCCACCGTCAGAATGGCTGGATGACAAGCGGCTCTGAAAGTATATTTGCCAGGGCCCATAGGCAACCAGCCATTTTGAAGCTAACGAATAATCCTTTTTTATTAAATGTTTATCTTATTTTATTACAGATACATGTCAACGGGAGCAAAATTTTCAAGCATAGCAGAAAATTTCAGAATTGGTACATCAACTGTTTCAAAAATTGTGGCTGATGTTTGTGATGTTCTATGGACTAAACTGCAGCCCCTGGTTATGCCAGAATGTAAGACGGAAGATTGGAAAAGAATCGCTAGAGAATTTGAAGAAATTTGTCAATTTAAAAACTGTGTTGGTGCCATAGATGGTAAACACGTGTACATGTTTGCACCTCCACGGTCTGGGTCGTAATTTTTTAATTATAAACACAGATTTTCAACTGTGATGATGTGTGTAGCTGACGCCAAGCGAAGAATTATTATGTTGGATGTCGGATCCATGGGGAGATTCAGCGATGGAGGTATTCTGAGTGATAGTGTGTTTGGCATACGTCTCAAGGAAAATAAACTAAATTTGCCAACGCCGCAACCTTTGTACGAAGGTGGTGAACCAGCACCATTTGTGTTTATCGGAGACGAAGCTTTTCCCTTAATGCCTAACTTAATGCGGCCATACCCACGGGATAACCTAAATTCCCAAAAACGGATTTTCAATTACAGACTTTCAAGAGCCCGTCGCAATGTCGAAGCTACTTTTGGGATATTAGCAAGAAGGTGGTACGTATCATAGAGAGTTTGAATGTAAACTACAAACAGTGGACAGCATAATAAAGGCCACCTGCGTACTACATAATTATTTGATTGACAAACAGCCCAGTTATTTAGATAATTGTGGGACAGATAGTGGCACGAATATGTTTGCCGATACAAACTTTGAACAAGAAACACAAAATGTCGGTGTAAATGAAGGATATAACGTTCGAGAAAAATATTGTGCCTATTTTAATAATCAAGGCACTGTACCTTGGCAAGACACACGTATAGCATCCTTACTTAATCGGAATTATTAGCAAAATAAATTTCACTTACTGTCTGGAGTATGAGTTTCTTTCACAATTTCTTCCCAAGCTGCATCTTTAACATCAGTGCATTTATAAGTGCTTAAAAGTGTATTCCAAAGACACGGATATTTTTTAACCACTTCAATGAAATGTTCGTCATCCATTTTGCAAACTGAAAATATAAAAATATGGACGACACTCGCTTGCATTCAAAGCCAGTCAATCGAATGACGTTTCGGGACGTGCGAGGCGCGCGGAGAAGGCAGCGGGGTGAGGGGTGCGCGAGCCCGGCCGCCCGACTAGACACTTCTCCGCTCTGCCGCGCCGCTTGCTCGCTCGCTGCACAAAATTCTATAGAAAAATGAGACATCTCCTCTCCTCTCCGCTTGACCCATTTCCACCAAAGCTAAGCGGAGAAGAGATGTGTAAATAACGAAATCGGATTGGTTTATTCAAACACATCTCCTCTTGTCTCCTCTCCTCTCCGCTTTGGTGGATACCGGGCCTAAATGTCGTGTTAAAGTTGAAACATTTTGTTGCGCAATCTCACCCTCGTTCTTTACTAGAATCGAACAAGCAAACTCCAAAGAAACTCAAATTTTTTAAATATGTATATGTTTGATGAGATTGCAGCAGCAGTTCATCGCCTGGCGTGTATGGCGGTAGTAATATCGGTGATCACAGATTGTCTTCGAGCTATTAATTCATTGTCTCTGTATTAATTCCTAAAATTTACCGTGTGAGTGCTAGTTAAATTAGAATTAGAGATTATCACAGATCAGTTCGGACTTTTACCAGTAAATCTTAGGTTTCACCTGTAAAAAAATTAGGTTTCACCGTAGTTCGGGCTTTTACAGTAACAGGTACTGATTGTATTTATTTGAGTTAGTGTGCCGAAAAACATTGTTTGATGCACATGCCATTGCATCTACCTACCTAGCTATTTATAAGTATTACATTTATATTACATATTTCATTTAACTGATGGCCATACTCTATAAAGTTGACACGGAAGGAAGAATTATATTATTAAATCAGTTACAAAATCTATTATGTCCGTGGCACTTGTTTTCGGGGCAAAAATATAACAGTTATGGCTGTGCGCTTGGGAAGCATATTTTACAACTTGCCTCCCGAAGAGGAGCCCAAACTGAAGTACGATAGACTGGAGAACGATGTTCAAAATATCTTGTTGAAAGACGCAGTGAGTTGTATTTGTGTGCATACCAAGTTTATATGTCTAGGAACAAAATTGGGAGTAATACATCTGCTGGACCATGAAGGGAACACGGTTGCGATATCTCAGGACGGCAAGAGTAAGGAGCTGCAGGCCCACGCCACAGCCGTGAACAGAATCTCGGTGGACCTGAATGGGGAGTACATCGCCAGCTGCTCGGACGACGGCAAGGTGCTGGTGTACGGGCTGTACTCGGACGACAGCGCTCACCACCTCGCACTCGATCACCCTGCCAAGTCAGTCGCCTTGGATCCCTGTTACTTCAAGCCGGGCTCAGGAAAGAGATTTTTAACGGGTAAATAATCTTTTTTATTACTGAGAACTTAGAGGATTGTAGCATTAATGTGTTTTTTTAGTTAGTTAATAACGAGAGTTTTACGAAACACCGTGAAGTAGTATTGGCATTATCTGTAAATCTTCAAATTTTGCAGTCAGTTCTGAAATTGAAGACGCAATTTTTAAGTATTGGGCAGTGGAAAGCAGATATGACTATCTCCTCCCCTACTCCAAAATCTGCTTTGAAATGTTTAGATAGATACGATCGTAAAATATATCCAAATATTAACACTTTGTTACAAATATTGGCTACCATACCTGTTTCCACTGCTACACCAGAAAGTACTTTTTCAAGCCTACGGAGACTAACAGCTTGGCTCTCATGAATATTCACTTTCAGTAGTTTAATTTTCTTGAACCCCCCTCCCCCCGCGTTACTAAAACCTGGCAACGCCCGTGGTTCTACCTACATAGAAAACTGAATTCCTTAGCCACAAAGAGCGGTTGTCCTGTCAGCTGAAGCAAATATTAAATGAAATATTAAATTTGGATAAACCGCAACGTAAGGCACTTGTCTCACCGACGGCGAGGAAGCGATTGGCTTTCGACTATTTGCTCGCTGAGGAAAGTGACAAAAGATATGGATCTCGTTTGAGTTTAAAGAGACACACACATACATATTGATAGCTGGCTGTTCACACTGCCGGAGGTAAGAGCCGCTTTACCTCAAGTTGACCGCAGCGACAAGAGCTATCAAAGATCGTACTCGCTCAGCGACACTCGCTCGGCGATGCTCGCTGGGCGGCCAGAACTCGCCAACCAGTGGTAATTTCTTTTCGCCGGAGCGAGTATAGCGAGTAAAAGCCCGTCGCACAAAAGTAGTAACTAATTAAAGCCGAGCGTCAAAACTGTCGTTTTTTACTCGCTACTCGCTGCTCGCCAACTCGGTTCGAGTTTGAAGCTTTACTCGCTACTCGCTGATCGCCGGTGGTGAGACAAGTGCCCAAGACACAGGCTCGAAGAGGACAGAATGCCCCAGCCTGGAAACGATGTCAAGAGAAAGAGAATTAATTAGCAGGTGGTTTGGAAACGAGACAGATAAGCATATCGTGCCGGCAAGGGACGAAGCGGCAGGATGCTAAAGTTAGATAGATCGGAGAACGATATGCCTAGTTATGTATAATTGCGCCGCCGCGCGCCGGCGACCGGGGCGAATTTTAAAACTTAACTGTTTTTACACATGCCTCACCTCCTTTAAAATATGTATTCTTTTATATTTTTCTTCGATCTTACAAAGCTTAACAGACCTTGCCTTGAAGATAAGACGGTTCGACACAATACACTTAAGTATGTGTGTAGAGCGATGAAGGAAAGCGAAGACGTCAACCTTCACTTACCCCAAGTAAATGACGATGAGGGATTGAGAACATAGGTACCTACTTAATACCTATTCCTTCTTTCTATTACAGGCAATACCAAATTAACGTTACATGAAAAGACATTCCTAAACCGCCTTCGCAGCACAGTGCTGTGCGAATGTGAGGGCTACGTGCAGGCCATGTCTTGGCACGAGCGCTTCGTAGCGTGGGCCAGCGAGGTGGGCGTGCGCGTGTACGACCTGGTGGCGCGCTGCTCGCTCGGCCTCATCCAGTGGGAGAAGGTTCCCGGCCGCTCCATCGAAGACTACCGCTGCAACCTGCTCTGGTGCGCGCCCAAAACACTCATGATCGGCTGGGTCGACACCATCAGGATCTGCGTCATACGAAAACGAAGTCAAATCGAACTCCAAACACGAGATGTCACCGAGTATTTAGTCGATCCCGTGTACACTTTCCAGACTGACTACTTCATCAGTGGTTTAGGACCCCTGGACGACCAGTTAGTAGTGCTGGGAGTACATAAAGAGTGCAATCCTGAAACCGGTAAGGCGCAACGACCTGTGTTTATCGTCGCTGACTATCAAAACTCTCCGCAGTTGAAAGTTTGGACCAAGAAGAGTTTCAAAATGACTGGTTACAAGGAGTATTCCTGCAATGACTATTATTTAGACATGCTCTTAGAGGAAAAAATATTTTTCATAGTGTCGCCCAAGGACATTGTAGTCGCTAGTCCTTACGATATCGACGACAGAGTCAAATGGCTCACAGAACAAGGGCGATTCGAAAAAGTGATTACAGTCCTTGAAGAAGTTGGCGGGAAGACATCGAAGCACTCGGTGGTGACCGTCGGCGTGCAGTACCTAGACCACCTGATGGCGGAGCACCTGCACGAGGAGGCCGCCATCCTGTGCGCCAGGATCTGTAAGAACGACAAAGTGCTGTGGGAGACACAGATACTCAAGTTTGCTGAAGTCAACCAGTTAAGAGCTATCAGTCCCTACGTGCCTAAAACTCCTGAACAAGCACTGAGTTCTCACATATATGAATTAATATTCTACGAGTATCTGAAGTTAGACTCTCAGGGATTCTTAAAATTGGTTCAAGAATGGAACCCTGCGTTATACAAGACTGGGGTCATCGTCAAGAAAGTCTTGGGACGTCTGATGAACACAGAGGTCGACAAAAATATTTATTTAGAAGCTTTGGCTCTTTTGTATTGCTACCAAAAGAGATACAAAAAGGCTTTGGCGACGTACTTGACGCTCCAGCACAAAGACGTGTTCACTCTGATCACTAAACACTTGATGCATAACGTGATACACGACAAGATACTGGACCTGATGACTGTCGACTGTGACAAGGCTATATCGATACTCTTAGACAAGCCCAGGGTACCTGTCGAGGTGGTGGAGAAGCAACTCGCAAGCAATGACATGTTGCTGTTCAAATATTTCGATGCCTACATTGAAATTGAACCTAATGACAAGTATCATGGAAAATTAGTTCCACTATACGCTAAATATGCAAGGGAAAAGCTTCTCCCATTTTTAGAAAGCAGTGATAATTACCCAATACAAGAAGCATTAGACGTGTGCCAGAACAATGAATTCTACCCTGAAATGGTGTTCCTATTGGGACGTATTGGCAATACGAGAGAAGCTCTGCAAATCATCATAGAACAGCTGAAGGATATAAACCAAGCTATCAACTTCTGTCAGGAATACAACGACAAAGAATTGTGGGTTGACCTTATCAAGCAGACAGTGGACAAGCCTGAGTATGTGACATTGCTACTAAAGGGAATAGGAAATTACGTTGATCCACGAATATTGATACAAAGTATACAATCTGGATATGAAATAAAAGATTTAAAGGAGTCGTTAGTAAAGATGATGCGTGATTATCAGCTTCAGTTGTCAGTGCAAAAAGCTTGTAAAATGATCACTTTGAGGAACTACTTCGAAATACATCAGAAGATAATCGTCATTCAGAAGAGAGGTATATCTGTCACAGACGACTTCATGTGCTGTGTGTGCCACAGTCGGATCATATTGAAGAACGTACCCAAAGTTGCAGATTTGGTCGTATTCAACTGCAGACATACATTTCATAAAGCGTGCCTTGCACAGGAAAAACAGTGTCACACATGTACGGTGTGCAGTGCCGTCAAAATGTGACCTGCTTCTCTTAACTAACGTGTTTGTGTAGGGTTAGTTCTTTAATAAACTTCTAATTTGTCCCAATTTAATGCTGTTTTTAACCGACTTCCCAAAAAGGAGGAGGTTATCAATTCGGTTGTATGTTTGTTACCTCATAACTCCGACAATTATGAACCGATTTGAAAAATTCTTGTTTTATCTGAAAGGATATACTTGCAGATTGGTCCCATTTAAATCATATCAAAATCGGTTACGAACTTTGGATTTTAAATCGAAATACATGGAATTTGACTATTTAGATGATTCTTTGATAATCGAAATTGCGTATTTAGCTTTTCTGCGATTTTGCAGTGGTGTTGTTAGGTGGGGGCACCACTAAAAAGTGAAAAATAAAAAAACTTTTTACAAAAAAATACAACCGACTTCCAAAAAAAAACTACAAAGTAAAAAAAAACTTTTTACAATAAAATACAACCGACTTCTAAAAAAAAACACTACAAAGTAAAAAGTAACTTTAATTTCGGAAGTCGGTGTTTTTGTTACTTTCTTCGTATTTTGACACCGACTTCCGAAATTAAAGTTATTTTTTACTTTGTAGTGTTTTTTTTTTAGAAGTCGGTTGTATTTTTTTGTAAAAAGTTTTTTATTTTTCACTTTTTAGTGTTGCCCCACACCTAACAACACCACTACAAAATCGCAGAAAAGCAAAATACGCAATTTCGATTATCAAAGAATCATCTAAATAGTCAAATTCCAACAATTTCGATTTAAAATCCAAAGTTCGTAACCGATTTTGATATGATTTAAATGGGACCAATCTGCAAGTATATCCTTTCAGATAAAACAAGAATTTTTCAAATCGGTTCATAATTGTCGGAGTTATGAGGTAACAAACATAAAAAAAAATTAAAAAAAACATACAACCGAATTGATAACCTCCTCCTTTTTAGGAAGTCGGTTAAAAATAACTTTAATTTCGGAAGTCGGTGTCAAAATACGAAGAAAGTAACAAAAACACCGACTTCCGAAATTAAAGTTATTTTTTACTTTGTAGTGTTTTTTTTTTAGAAGTCGGTTGTATTTTTTTGTAAAAAGTTTTTTATTTTTCACTTTTTAGTGGTGCCCCACACCTAACAACACCACTACAAAATCGCAGAAAAGCAAAATACGCAATTTCGATTATCAAAGAATCATCTAAATAGTCAAATTCCAGCTATTTCGATTTAAAATCCAAAGTTCGTAACCGATTTTGATATGATTTAAATGGGACCAATCTGCAAGTATATCCTTTCAGATAAAACAAGAATTTTTCAAATCGGTTCATAATTGTCGGAGTTATGAGGTAACAAACATAAAAAAAAATATACAACCGAATTGATAACCTCCTCCTTTTTGGGAAGTCGGTTAAAAATAACTTTAAATTTCGGAAGTCGGTGTCAAAATACGAAGTAACAAAAACACCGACTTCCGAAATTAAAGTTATTTTTTACTTTGTAGTGTTTTTTTTTAGAAGTCGGTTGTATTTTATTGTAAAAAGTTTTTTTTTTATTTTCGGTACCTTAATAATAAACCCATGTAAGTACCTATAAAATAAATCAAAAATAAAGATTGCTGTGATAACTTTAATTACGAATTAATTAATATAATAGCATTCGCACTGAAAGCTTGTCGTCCACTACCTATGCGGTGTGTGTGGCGACCGCCGCGTGCGGCCGCATGCGGCCCCAGTCCCGGCCCACACTGACGGCTACCGGCAGGCTCACCGACATGCCGCACCGCTGCCCGCAACCCTCCATCACTTGTTTAATTATCGCTGAAATATTAAATACGTCTTGTTACATAATTATGTTTTTATTGCGAGGAAGCCACCCTGTACATCCCCTGCACAGGACTGCCTCAAAGTTCAGAATGAGGCCAGGGTTCTAGTCAGTAAGAGTAATTTGTCTCTCCCTTTTGCTCCACCTAAAGCAGGAGGAGTTAATCGGCCGCCATTTTGTTTGTTTTTCAAAATCACGACGTAGGTGTGATGAAATATCTAATATATAAAATTCTCGTGTCACAGTTTTCGTTGCCATACTCCTCCGAAACGGCTTGACCGATTTTGATGAAATTTTTTGTGCTTATCCGGTATCTATGAGAATCGGCCAACATCTATTAATGTTAGGGGTAGTCCACCCCTAATTTTTTTTTTAATTTTTTGGCAATATTATTCATGAATAATGTGACGCAGACGAAGTTGCGCGGGTCAGCTAGTGTATTTATAGATAGAAGAAACTTAAACAATTAAAAAATGTTAGAGTCACGTTGCCGCGATATTTCGAGGTAGTCTCCATTGACTATCATTATACTGAATTTAACAATCAAGTATACCTAACCGCATATAAGCTCGTTGTTAGTTATTATTTAATATATTTTTTTATATTAATTAGATTAAAAAAAAAACACAAACTTGGTGGCGGTTGGATATAGCTCCCATAGAAAATGTTCGAACCCTTGGTTCGAACCCCTTTACTCTAAACAAATTTTTGTTATCGAAATCATCAATCATCAATGTAATATATAATGTTTGTTTCTTGATTTATTTAATTTTGTTATTTATATTTAAATGATTTTCCTACTAACATAGTTTATAAGCTCCCACTGTTACTAACCATAATGGATCATGTAATCTGGTAAATGAATAAATAATAATAAAAATAATAATTATATAAAATTCTTCCGTTACTGAGTGAGTGACTGTCTGACAGACAACGTACAACCGAAACTGCTGGTCGTAGAATGCTGAAATTTGGAATGTAGGGTCCTCGGGCGGTGTAGGGGAGCACTAAGAGAGGATTTCCCAAAATATCTACGGGAACGTGAAGAAACGGGATTATATGCGCGTATGAAGTCGCCGACAAAAGGTAGTAATCAAAATATTGATTGGTAATATTGGAAAATATTGATACACTTGTTTAAGGTAAAATCCGATGCCGCAGCTATTATAGTAATCGGTTAGGGAAAATTAACCAAAGCATAGTGCCTACGCGTTGCTCAGCGCGCTGACTGACCACCTACTGGTCATTTTGCTGATTATGATAAAAATTTAAGATAAAAATACTTACTACTTCGTACAAATATTTAAATTCATACACCCACATCAGTTACGTTTGGATTGTATGTGAACAATCCTATCGTTGGCAAACTTTGAAGGATTGCACATGAAATAAATCTAACTACTAGCCAGTCCAGTGTGTGTAGTGTCAAGTCTATCTATTTGGTTTCCGTCCTTAGTCATGATGTTGGACGAGCCATGGTGGCCGTTACTGCAACCAGCCAACCTCCCTGCAGAAACAGATCAGTTTTCCTACTGTGTTTGCTTGTGCAGTTAAGGAGCACGTGCGATACCGTTTCTTTCGTCCTCCATGCATGCTCTGCGCAGAGGACGGTCCGTAATACCTATCGTGTAGAAATGTTTATCAATGACGGGTGCCCGGTGATGGACCCCGCCACCACTCGCAGGCTGCCCTTATCCAGTCGCAGAAGGCGCCTGGTCAGTCTTCTGTCTAGAGATAACCTCCTTGAGCTTTCTGCAGCGTTCCGCTTGTTTGCCACAGCATAAGATCCTTTCCTAGCCAGCTCATCAGCCGTGTCATTTCCTAGTTGTCCACTGCAGCATCACAGCGTTGCGGTTGGTTACCGTGACGCGTTCTTGTGCACTGCAGTGGCATTCTTGTATGATTTAGAGATCACAGATGAAAGAGACCTCCTTATTTTTCTGTGTTTGAGATGTTGTAATTCTTCCCTAGGGATTGGACAACTGAGACGCTGTTGGAGAGTATACGAATATAAGTATTTAACTCTCCGGGCTTCTATGGCAATGGGCCGCTTGGGTAATGCCAACGCATTCTGCCTGGTTGACGGTGTTGAACTTTTCCAGCGGTCTGGATATTCTGATATTGAAGAGCACTGGCGGCTCCTAGCAATGAACTGAACTATGTGGTACCCGCGGCTCTGTCCACGTGCTGGTCGTGCACCTCCCACACGAGCTCGTCGTGTATCTGCAGCAGCAGGCGCGCGCGCACCGGCGGCTCCTAGCAATGAACTGAACTATGTGGTACCCGCGGCTCTGTCCAC
The DNA here is from genome assembly GCA_963859965.1 of Ceramica pisi. Classification (NCBI taxonomy): domain Eukaryota; kingdom Metazoa; phylum Arthropoda; class Insecta; order Lepidoptera; family Noctuidae; genus Ceramica; species Ceramica pisi. Next base: position 539,577 of record OY982537.1, on the reverse strand, counting down.
GTGCTGGTCGTGCACCTCCCACACGAGCTCGTCGTGTATCTGCAGCAGCAGGCGCGCGCGCACCGGCGGCTCCTAGCAATGAACTGAACTATGTGGTACCCGCGGCTCTGTCCACGTGCTGGTCGTGCACCTCCCACACGAGCTCGTCGTGTATCTGCAGCAGCAGGCGCGCGCGCACCGGCGGCTCCTAGCAATGAACTGAACTATGTGGTACCCGCGGCTCTGTCCACGTGCTGGTCGTGCACCTCCCACACGAGCTCGTCGTGTATCTGCAGCAGCAGGCGCGCGCGCACCGGCGGCTCCTAGCAATGAACTGAACTATGTGGTACCCGCGGCTCTGTCCACGTGCTGGTCGTGCACCTCCCACACGAGCTCGTCGTGTATCTGCAGCAGCAGGCGCGCGCGCACCGGCGGCTCGCTGTCCCGCAGCTGCCGCTCCGTCGCGATCATCGCCGTCTTGCACAGGTCAGCCGCAGAACCTGCCAGGGGACCAGGGGACACATGGTTTTTGTGTTTGTTCCTGACTAAAATAGCCTCTGCTAGCTGTGTGAAGGTAGACAGTATAAAAATTATCCCCAGTATGTAATAAGTATACCCAGTATGTAAATTAGCCCGTCTCCTATAAGGGTCATTCTTCAGGACACGTTTTTTAAGCGGCATCACCTTAAAAGAATTGAAATAGAAAAGTCAGCAAGCGACTTTTTTAAGGCAATCCTTTAATCCTCTCTTATCCGGGTCATTAATTATTTTTCAATTATATTTAATATCATAAAAAAATAAAAACACCCCTATTATTTGATTTTCGTGGAGTGTCCCAAACCCCGATCTAGTCACTTAGTAAATTATACATATATTTTAAACTAAATTGTACATGCTTACCAAAAAAAAACATTAAGTCCTAAGAAGTAGACAATGCTATGAAAAAATAGATCATAGTTCTAAAAGAATTACAGCATCTAAAAAAAAATAATATGTAACTGTCCCGGGGTAGTTACTGATTTGCGTGGATCATTGTAAATTCACTTGCACATCCCTAACTTCGAGGCCCGATGTTGCCTCATCCTAATTCACGTTACAACTAGTCGCGCTCCGACGGCCGGGCAGAGTGCTTTTGTGATGAAGCGTCGAGTTTCCGAAAAATTAAGGTAAGAACCTCGTTTCACGGGTATGGTTTCTCAAAACTTTGATTTGCGTGGTACAATTTTCTCCGGTGGCTGTGAATTTTTTTATTGAATAAAATACTGTAGCGAACAAATATAAGGTAACGCAAAACACAGTACATATAGTACATGTAGTATATTTAAAATTTACTATTTTCATTTTAGCTTTTTAAAACTTTTGCACACAATGTCTACATCTCTTTTTACTCTACTCTCCTTTCGCAGGTATGCTGGAAGAGATTTCTTTAGAAATAAGCATCACCTTTGTACCTATTTTTCTGTTTCCTTGTTCTCTTGTTCTTGTTAAATGTGTGTACATAAATGGTTAAATAAATAAATAAATACATTTGCTTAAATAGTTTTTATTTATTTTTAGAATAAAGGATTTATTTTGATTTCCGTAGTCGTGATTTGCGTGGTTTACGTGGTAGTTTTGACCCCCGCAAATCAATTATTGGTCATGCAAGTGAGATAACTTTTTTAGTTTTTGAAATTTTTTATCAATAATAAATGATTGTGATAATTAAAAGACCTACTGATTATGTTCCTAACAAATGACTGATTTTATAATCAAATATGTTTTTAATGTCTTTAACAAAGAATAAATAATGTTGACTGATTTTATTATACTTAAATAAAAGCTTAAAAAAACGATTTCTGTGTTAGTTACTTACCTATTCTTTTACCTGATAAATTAATCACTTATTTGAGAAAGTTAAATTTAACAAAAAACCTTTTTGGGGGTGTTTTGTGATTTGCGTGGCCTCCAATATTTTAAACTCGATTATCTCTGTAAGTATATTGCTCTCTGAGGTGCCTCTTCTATAAAAAATATTACTTTTACGTATATTTTAAGAAACAGAAGTCGATTTAAAAAAAATATTAATTTGAAAAATTGCCACGCAAAACACCAAAGAATGCCTTGCTCGAAGAATCACCCATAACATTCCAAATCCGGTCAGCCATTATGATTTTCATTTTAATTTATTGGAACAGTTTCATTTACTTCAATAATTGTATTGTATTGGAATAATTTTAAGTCATTACATTAGGTAATTAAATTTTGTAATGATTTTATTCTTGGTTTTTATTTAATTTTGTGAATATGTTATTTTTAATTAATATTAACCTAGTTATATATATGTGCATGCTGTGGTCTCCTATAACTGAAGGAGCAGACTTAGATGAACCACTGTATTGGACATCCAAATCTATACGCTATATATCATTACGCTAAGACCAAAAGGAGCGGAGCAGTAATGAAAAATGTTACGCAGACGACGTTGCACGGGTCAGCTAGTAAATAAATAAATAAGAGGTAACAAGCAAAGTCACCATTATGTACTCTATCTATACATATAATAAAATCGTAGAGTTGCCGTGTCTGTACATTGAATATTTTCGCATAAAAAATACATAGAAATGTCAGAAAAATGACATAGAACACAAAAAAGCAGTTTTTGAAATTCTTTTCTGTTTGTCTGTTTGTCTGTTTGTCTGTGCGTCTGTATGTCTGTGCGTCTGTATGTCTGTGCGTTTGGAGGAGCATCACGCATAAACCACTGATTGGATTCAAAATTTATGTACTTCGAAATATTAAGTGATAATCGGAGCAACATTTAGTGTTTATTTCATCAAAATCGACCCACAAAATCAAAAGATATCGAATTTTAAAGTTTACGAAGAAACTTCATCGAGCGCTAAAATAGGTTGTTTTCATTGAGACTTCAGATACTTGCAATGCCATCTATTGAGAATTTTTTTAATAAGAAATGTGTGAAAAGACCCCGACAATGTATTTTTGAGTTATTTTTTAATTAAACACATAATGTTTATAATTATATGTTATTATATTATCATTATTTATCGTAACGTGTAAGCTTCTAAGTTTGAACTTATGAGTAGTTATGAGCATAAAGACAGTTCAGTTACGTTGTAGATCGATAGATGGCGTTGTACTTATGACGCGTTTTTCTGAATCGCGGTGTTAAGATTCTCCGCAGTAGCATAAGGTCAGCCCCATGTTTTATGTTGATTGACTTGAAGACGTATAATGTTGAAATTATTAGCTATGGAAGTATGGATTTGATTGAATTACTAGATTGTTTTTCGATTTACTGGGAGGAGAGGAGAGTCTCCTCCGGAGTCCGGAGTTACCTGTATCCATAAGTAAACTGTTTTACTAACAGAAGAGATGAATATTTTGGTATTATGTTTCAATGTGGCTAAACTATATCAGCCGAACACGTCGATCTTCAAGGTTAAGCAACGCTTGCCGAGGTCGGTCTGTGAATGGGTGACGATTATAACAACCTAGCCTTTTCCTTACTATATTGGCTCGGCTTCCAGACAAACCGGATTCAGCTGAATACCGGTATTTTACGTGGCGCGGCTGCCTACCAGACCTCCACAACTCATTCAATGCAAGATTTCAGTCAGATTTTACTGGCTTTTGACTATCCGTAACGACTGCCAAAGATCTACAAATGACAGCCGGGACCAAAGGCTTAACGTGCTTTCTGAGGCACGAAGGAAACTCGGTATGTCAAGATGGTCACCCACCCACAGACCAACCTTCGCAAGCGTTGCTTAACCTTGAAGATCGATGCGTTCGTCTGTTATAGTTTAGCCTTGAAGATCGGCCCGTGCGGCTTTAGCCACGAGCTCCTCTATAATTAATCGATTCTATGAACCCAGTAAAACTTTTTTGATATTATAAAATCTTAAAACAAACTATATTTATCAGTGGTCTACGATCAGCAATATTGTCAGTAAAAATCGGAGAAAATGTGTTTCTTTTTGGACTGTTCTGGACGAAATTAAGAATCCACTTGATTCTGCACCATTCGTTTGATAGTTGGTTTTGTTGATTTTGATTCAAGATTAGTTTGTACCAGGAGATTAGGTACCTGGGCTGGTCGGCATTTCAACCGATAGAGATGATACAGTGCCCTGCATTAGGTACCCTCTTCATAATTATATTCTTAATTCGAGAGAGAGATCAGGATACGTAACTGAACGTAGATTTTGTATATTATGCAATCTATACTAATATTATAAAGCAGAAGAGTTTGTTTGTTTGGTTGAACGCGTTAATCTCAGGAACTACTGGTCCGATTTGAAAAAATCTTTCAGTGTTAGATAGCCCATTTATTGAGGAAGGTTATAGGCGTATATATATATATATATATATATATATATATATATATATATAATCACGCTGAGACAAATAGGAGCGGAGCAGTAATGGAAAAAGTGACGCAGACGAAGTTGCGCGGGTCAGCTAGTTTCTAATATTAGTTAGGATTGCAAAAACCGGGAGCAGCTGATTATCATAGAAGCTACCTTGTACCTTGCACAACGAAGTTGACAGCCTGGCGCTCGGCGTGCGACTTGAGAGCGAAGTCGTCGCTGGCGATGTGCTGGAAGCGGCGCACGCGGCCGCACAGCGAGCCCAGCCGCCCGCGCGCCGCCGCGCAGCGCGCCACCACGCCGCGCCCGAACGACTTCAGCGACGGAAACGTTCCTGATAACGTAACAACGTCATATCGCGCCTGTATTCCCCACCCTCCACCGATTTATTTACCCCCACTGGAAATCTTTCAGGGGGGAAAATGCAACTTTTACTATGGGGCTTGATCCACACACTAATTAAAGCCACACACACAAGAAACTACACTGAAGTATAGTCCAGTCAGTGTCAAGGCAAATTTGTCAACCTCAGCAGAACTCACTGTTGAAGCTAGCGGCGACCTGCAGCGCCTGCGCGTAGTCCACGTCGAGGATCTCCATGAGCTTGCGCGTGCCGGCGCCGTACAGGCTGGCGTACACCAGCCGCTTGGTGCGCTCGCGCTCCTCACCCGATACGTCGCCCTGCGGTTTCTTCAGCCTGTGGCGTGCCGACACTCTCATTAGTGCTGGGGAGCGACTCTACTGTCTTGCAACAAAGATGACTGGTAAGCCAACACTTGTGCTACTGCTTGTCAGCCTTCGGTATCATTCTGTGATGTTAAAGAATCACACCGAGGGCTATTCCCAACGAACAACAGCACTGCCTATTGTTAACTAGGAGTCGGTGCTGTTTTTCGGTTGGAGTAACTAGAACAAGGTGTATAGTTCTGCAAACCTTCGTTGAAAAGGATGTTGTCCTTGTCTGCTGCCAATGGTTGTTATCAAGAATTTTTCAGTTCGTATGTGGCTGTATAAATGCCACTACAGGGCCACAGCACCGCAAGTTTTATGAGCCGGGTAATATATCCTCACCACTGAGCAGCCAGCACCCTGAACAGGTCGTCCTGGGCAGCGAGCGCGCGCAGCAGGCCGGCGTCGTCGGCGGCGTGCGCGAACACGCGGCACTCCACGTGCTTGAAGTCCGCCGCCACCAGCCAGTGGCCGGCGCGCGCCACGTACACCGAGCGGAACATCAGCTGCGACTGCGACCCGTCTGCTGACACACAGATCCTAGCCTATTATGTTCCCACTGCAGGGTTTGGGACAGAGGCCTCCTTTCGCAATGAGGTGTTCCTTCAAAATGCCCTTTGGGTTTCAGTTTCCTCTGTATTCTTTCGGACAATTCCACAACCCTGGCAGGCACTGGCTCTAGCTTTGTTCAGCTTGCTGTTTCATCACCAGTGCTCTTAAAATCGTAAACCGGCTTGTCACCAATTTGAGAGCAAGGAAGATGAAACAAATCATACAAAGTAAAGCCTACCTGTGTTCAAACCTACGTGCTCCACCGTTACTACTAGGTCATCACTGAGTCACCACGTTCATACATACAATTATATTGTTTTACACTTCGACGTGAATTTAAGAACATTAACGATGTTCTTCTGTGTAATAGGATAAGTTTTGATATTACAATTTGTACTCAGAACCAAAAGGACAGTTAGTTACCATCATCGCCAGCTTCGGGGAACATAACGAGACTAAAGGGAGTCTTCGGTATAGCCTGCAGGTTGGGGTTGTTGGACGCAATGCGCCCCGTCGCCGCGGCCGTCTGCACCCTGCAGGGATATTACAGTGAAATACTGTGAATTTTATTGGAAGCAGGCCAATCTCGCCTCCAGATTAATGGGGGGGCGCTGGACATAGCAAAGTCCGCCGCCCCTGGACCCAGTTAGGGGAGCCGGGAGAGGGGAGTATGCCCTCCTCCGACGCCCGGTGCGCCTGGTACGGGCCGGGAGAGTGGTCGTAATCTGCCGCTCCCTTTCCGCAGTCACCTTCTGCGCGTCCCAGGACTCCTCGCCGTCTACCATAGCTCGTAGTCCGTGCTACCTGTTCGTGCCGGCCGGCAGCGGCGCGGCTCCTCCCAAGCGGCACACTGCCAGCGTATGCCACGCCGTGTTCTCCCGACAGTCGACGCAGTGGTGACACCAAGCATCGGGTTCCTGTCTATGCGATACAGGAACCTCCCGAAGCAGCCATGCCCTGAGAGGACCTGCGTCACACGAAACGACAGGGAGCCGTGCCGTCTCCCGAGGGTTAGCCTAACCTAACCTAACTCACCATGTAGGCCTCACAACACCGTCTTTAACATGCTGGGCGATGCCCGTGAGGAAGGTTGCATGCGCCTTGTGCAAGTGCCGGTACTCCAGGATTAGCTTCGGCAGAGGATGCTCGGACACGAGGCTTCGTAGCTAAAAACATTAAACGGTGTTCACATTTGCTGTCGTCTTTTCAGGAAAAATAGTAGATTATTAACCAAGAGTATAAATTTCGGTAAGTATTCCAAATTTAAATCACATTCTCCCCCTAGAGGATGAATGAAATTCAGTACAATTTTCTTTCCTTGTTCCGGTCAGCCATTATGATTTTCATTTTAATTTATTGGAACAGTTTCATTTACTTCAATAATTGTATTGTATTGGAATAATTTTAAGTCATTACATTAGGTAATTAAATTTTGTAATGATTTTATTCTTGGTTTTTATTTAATTTTGTGAATATGTTATTTTTAATTAATGTTAACCTAGTTATATATATGTGCATGCTGTGGTCTCCTATAACTGAAGGAGCAGACTTAGATGAACCACTGTATTGGAAAAATAGTAGATTATTAACCAAGAGTATAAATTTCGGTAAGTATTCCAAATTTAAATCACATTCTCCCCCTAGAGGATGAATGAAATTCAGTACAATTTTCTTTCCTTGTTTTTAACAGATTAAAAATGACTATTGCCATGTTCGCTTTTTGTGGCATAGAATGTCACTTTTTAACCGACTTCCCAAAAAGGAGGAGGTTATCAATTCGGTTGTATGTTTTTTTTTGAGCAAGTGGTACGAAAAAACCATTAGCTATCCAAGAATTTAATAAAAAGCGATTCCGACATGCTGCTGTTATTGTAAGAAATGGGACGTCAGTTTCTAGTTAGAAGCTCACCATAGTTTCAGACGTGGACTTAGCGCCCTTGCACACAGTCTCCCTGATCTTGACATTGCACTTAGTATCCAGCTGCAGCTCGTCGTACAAGATGGCGCGCACTTGCATGGCGGAGTTTATCTGGAATGTCCTCCCGGCCGCCTTGTAGCATTGCTGCTCGACTAACTTCATTCTAGTTAAGAGGACCTCTTCCATCTCATTTAGCTTTTCCATGTCGATGCATACGCCTAGACGCTCCATATCTACAATTTTAGAAATTATTACATTTGAGGAGTTACGAGTGTTACGACTTACCGACTTATCAACTTTATAAAATTAGCAATCTAGGTATGCAAAATAATCTACACAGGACCTAGAAGATAACCCTTTGGAACACCTAAACTGCGAGGCTTTGGTATTATATAGTGTTCTGTACATTGTACATTTACATTTACTGTTCTTTCCGTTTTTGTAAAAATCGGATTTGTGGAAAGTAGATACTATGGCAGATGTTCAATTACTAAGAATTATAGATGAACAAAAGTTTGAGTTACCAAAGCTTAATTTATTCTTCTTGATTTAGATTAACACTAAAGATATTTCAGTAACTTACTTGCAATAATAGGTAACAATTTCATTTCAATCTCAACGAAGACCTTCCACAGGGAGTCTTCCACAAGCATCTCACAGAGCTTGGCCCAGCATTCCTTCAGAAGGGACATGTACCAGGCAGATTTCTGCAGCGCGCACTCTGTCGCTATCGTGAACGGAGCAGTGAATGTCAACAGCTTTTGAAGATCCGTAAAGTTCTCCGGAGAGTTGTCAGGGTCCAGTAGAGAGGCGCCAATCTTAAAATTAAATGTTGCCTCGACATAAGGAACAACTGAATGTGCTACTATCTTTTCTGATCTTTAAATCTGAGTTTAAGGCCACATAGCGACAGATTACTGATGAATTTTAAAATATTTCTTTACAGACGTTTTTAGCTGGATTCTCTCACAAAAGAACATTACTGCTCTTTAGGTACACAGCCAAAAGTTTTTTAGTCACAATGGTTCACAATAATATTATTATTGTGGTCTAGAGGATAAGGTGACTTACCTTGGCATCATAAATGTCGATCGCATTAATTTCCATTTGTAATTGGGTAGCTAGGTAAATGAGGACGCTTCGAGCCCCGTGACATACTACTTTGTTATTTTCCAATAAATGTTTTAGTGTCTCCCTGAAATTAATATTTGGATTTTTATAAAGTAAAATTGTAGGTTAATCACCTGCAAAACAAAGAGTGTCAAGGTATAGGCAGAAAATTAAGTTTACTCATGATATCACGGAACAGAAAAACAGGGCAATTGGCTGGAATGATGATTTATGAAATGTTGTAAATGTAAATTGGCCCTGAGGCTACCTACAGCTAGATTTTGTGAGTAACGAAACCGTACTTACTTGAGCCTCTGACCAATACCCTTGAAACAGTAGAACATATCGTCATGATTGATGATGAGGCCGTCAGGAGCGCACGTGCCGTCAGTGTAATGACTATTAAGCTGACAGAAACCATTGCTAAAAAACACAATTGCGACTATGTTATATGATCAGGCTTGAAATAAGTAATGGTAATGCGCTCGGCTTGCGCTATTAAGGCGTAAAACAAAAGTATGATTAACAATTCCAATAAGGTCAACAAATCGGTATATACGCAACAAATCTCATGAATACTGAAGCTAAGTATTTGGGGATACGTATATCGTTTAGTTAGACCAAACCTACCTATAAATCAATACAGCAATGATTTCTTTGTTATTTATCTCGCGCAGATTTACTCGATCATTTTCAACATTATCTTCATCAATCGTTCGTATTTCATAAGTAACATCTTTTACAGGTATTTGAGATTTAATAGGAGCAACGAATTTTTTCCCTTTTTTTTCTTTACTCTCTTTTGGTTTAGCTTCAAGAACATCAACACATTTCTTGATTTCTTCTCCGTTTTGTTTAGGTTTAGTGAACTTCATGACACCATCTTTATTTGCCAATTGTGCTTGGACGACTTTTTTGGTGGTCTTTAATGTTTTCTCAATAACAATTTTTGCGTGTGTTATTGGTTGCGGTGGTGGTGTGTTGTTGGAAGCTTCAATGTGACCAGTATTTCCTAAACCGGGTTTACCTTTATCTCCAGTAGTATTGGGCTCAGTATCGTTCGCGCTTACAATGTTACCCAAGTTCTCATCAACAGAATGATGTGGTTCTACATTGTTGAGCCAATTTTTAACAGTCTTTGTATACTTTTGTTTTCGGAAATTGTTCTTCTTGATTGGTGGCTTTACAGAATCTTTTAGTTTTGGTTGATTTGCTTCTATGTCTTCGTTGCTTCTTACTTTTTTTGCCTTTGGTTCAGCTCTCTTTTTAGTCTTACGTTTTTCACCTTTGGCCATAACATGACCGATAGTGTTTGTTTTATTATTTTCGTAAGCTGTGTTATTACTCTTTGAAACATCATCGTTGGGAAATTTAATTTCAAGTAGTCCATCGACATGGGTTTCTTTATTTTCTTCTTTATTAGCTGTCATAGTAACTAACAATTCAGAATCAAGCATGTCATCCCAATTAATGTCTGTTACTTTATTTGTGCTGTTAGTGAGCGTTTCTTCCACGAATGGAACATCAGAATCATCATCAGAATTTTTGTTATAAAAGTTGTAAACTAGATTCTTATTGGCAGCAACCGTTGGATGAAGGAAATCATCTTTGTTGATATTTGTTGGCACAGTGTTGACTAATTCAATAGATTTTAGTATATCCGGTACACTGTCGTTTTCAAAATTAAATCTTTTTTCTTCCAGAAATATCTGTTCGCCAGGAGTAGATAGAATCAATGGCGGTGGTGGCGGCAGCGGCAGTGTGTACGGAGAATCAACAACCGATTCGCTAAGGAAGCTAAAACAGTGTTCAGTATTAGTAATGGTAGGTCATTGCCTCATTGGTACTTTTTTATTGCTGTCACAGTTTGGCTTTACAGTGTAGATAAGTATAAAAATTGACACGGTAACAAGTGGAAGGAATATCTTTTTAAATGGTATTGTTGTTGTCATTCTGACAAATGGTAATATTTCAAGTCGTTCGTTAGCAGTGTTATTTCATTCTTACACTCTTAAATATTTTTAGTGTTCCGTACCTATCTAATCATTTAAATAATAAAATAGTTTATTTTTCATAGGTTGTACTAAAACATTTATACACTATGCTGTTTTATAACAACAATAAAAGGTGTTCACGTAGAACTCCGTTACCCAGTATAAGAAGGCCAATTATTCTACTAATTTTCAAACAATTTTCGCATTCGCATGCGAATCGCAAACTGTCAAAAATGTATGAAAATTAAGGCTTTTTATCATGATGCGAATGTGAAAGTTAGTAGAATTGGCACAAAGATTAAACTTGTGTTTAGGGTACCAGCGTTCTCGCACACAGTTTGAACACATAACAAAAGTTGTAGGACGAGCCTGTGTGTGTGTTTTATATACCTACTGCTAATAAAAAAATCAAGTTGAAAATGGTACAAAATAGAGTTAATGCTCTTAAAATTATGTGCGATAGCTCATTGGATCCGGAATGACGCCTAGAAAAATGTGCCAAAAGCGCACATAAAAAATTGCAAAAGTTATAAACAATAAAAGATGAAATAAAATGGCATTTCGTTTTTTGCCAAAATTTCATAAAATATTAATGTTTAAGAAATTTCAAAAAAAAGAGTCTGAAAGAGGAGGAAATTTCCAATAAAAACCTCCTAACTCCCGGAAATCTATCTCCATTATTTATAACTTTAATTTAACGCTGAAAATAGGTCTGCGCGTGACATTTTTAGGTTGCACGCGTGGCGTCAAAAGCGAGTAGGTAACGGCACATTAATCAATTTATTTAGGGTACTGAATATTTTTTTTTTTAATTTGAAAAAAATATGGTGTATATGTATGTGTGTATTTATACTTAGTGTTCAAAACACTAAGTATAAATAATTTATTCCCGTTGAAAATTTTACTTTAAGTTAATTTTTTAACAAGTTAAACAGTTGTTAGCTAACACAATTTTCTCGAACAACCGTCTTAATTGTAAGTGAAAAAAAATGTTTAAATATTGGTCGTAAAAAAATTTCGCTTCGTAGAGCCTTTCTTACATAGGTACATACTTAACAAGATCGCGCCATAAATGTTAAAAAAATATTTATACTTTGTTTATAATATTTTTTTTACTTGAACAAAAACTGAAAAATCCAAGTAATGTTGTTAAATTATATTTTTTTTTCTTAATCATCATATTACCCTAAATAAATTGATTAATGTGCCGTACTCGCTTTTGACGCCACGCGTGCAACCTAAAAATGTCGCGCGCAGACCTATTTTCAGCGTTAAATTAAAGTTCTATATAATGGAGATAGAGTTCCGGGAGTGTGGAGTTTTTTATTGGAAATTTCCTCCTCTTTCAGACTCTATTTTTGAAATTTCTTAAATATTAATATTTTATGAAATTTTGGCAAAAAACGAAATGCCATTTTTTTTCATCTTTTATTGTTTATAACTTTTGCAATTTTTTATGTGCGCTTTTGGCACATTTTTCTAGGCGTCATTCCGGATCCAATGAGCTATCGCACATAATTTTAAGAGCAGTATCTCTATTTTGTACCATTTTCAACTTGTCGACTAGACTATTTACTAAGTAGCCTCATCTCATCATGTGTGATAGGATGTGTGTGTGAATGTGAGTGAAAGACTGTGTGTTTATATGAATACGTGTTTACGAGATATTTGCACTAGAATTAAATGGTTTTTCTATTTTATTTTACGGTAACGGTTCTATATATTTAACAAAGAAAAAATCTGACCCCTTGAGGGATTAGTTTGTTGTCCGTCTGTCTGTCAGTCACGACCCTCACGATCAAAAAAGCTGATCTGCGGTCCCTTGAAGCTCTAAGAAAAACTGCTATCACAACACTGTAGAAAAATTCGGCCATTCAGGCATCATTTTCAAGTATTCTGATACTCGCAAGTAAATCTACAAGGTACCGACATCCCGTTGACTAGAATCATGAAAGGCATGATACAAAGAGACAAGGTTTTAATAGACTATGGAGTTTCTTGCACGGTCTTCTCCATAGGATCTACTCTTTGGAACGTGCAACTGCCGCGCTGGAAATAGGGTCGGTGAGTGTGTTTTGTTGCAGAACAACTTGCTGCTCTTTTCGCTAGTGCGACAGAATTAGCCAAATCTATTTGACTGACAGACCTTGACTACTCAAAAGTGCCTATAACTGGTCTATTTGAAATAGAGGATTTTCTGTTTTTACTAAACCCCACAAAACCGTTGCAATTTCATTGATTAGTACTTCGCCGCTCCTCTCTTCTCCGCTTCAGTGGATAGTCAGCCTAAGTCGAAATGTCAAAAACTGGTCAAACTACACGTAAAGCAGAAGTTTTTTATTTGGTAGCTTGCGACTGTGAACTGCACGAGGACGAAAAATTTGGGAAATACTCTTCTATATTAAAGCACAAGTAAAAGAAATCTCTCTCTAAGGTCTGAAAATTGTTTGATTGAAGAAAACTTTATTTGCCATGCATTCTTAGTTTATAAGCAAATTAATAAAGCAGTAAATAATGTACCTACGTAGTACCACTACCTACTCGGAAAAAGTCGAGACTTGGATTCCCGCAATAGATGAAATATCTACCTACATACCTACGAGTTTCAACCTAACCTTCGGATTGCGTCAGGCTGGACGCATAAGTACCTACTTACGGTCTACGGTTCCCCGATCAACTTTTCCGACAAGGGATTCAGTTTCGGAAGCCCGTAAGACTAGCGTAGACGTTCGATTTTTCGTTTGTCCAGCCTTAAGCCGCTTTCCTGATAAGGAATTCAGAGGGCAACTGAATTTTACACTAGGCATAGGTAGGTACAAAATGTTCGATTATTATACGCACATACGCACACGTTTGCATATTTTTCGAATTGGTAAAAAAACCTGCTATTCCTTCCAAAAACAAGATGTGTTTGATTTGGACAAAAGACTCGCACTTTTCCAGTTCTATTTATTGTTCATTTCACATTAAAATTCAAATTCGTTCTTGAGTATGATAGTGGCGGTGGCGCCCTCAATTTTTCCAAACTCTTGTTTTGAGGATATTCTTCATGCAGTTTATGGATATTAACATCATGACAGTACCTTGTCAATACATTTACGAAAACATTATGTATGTTCGGAAAAATCTTCATCTTTTTAACAAGATTAGTGACAGGCATAATTTTAATACGAGAAATAGGAACAAATTAGATCAACCCCGGTTCAGATTAGCTAAAGTACACACTTCTTTTATGGGGTACTGTGTTAAATCTTAAATAGGAACAAATTAGATCAACCCCGGTTCAGATTAGCTAAAGTACACACTTCTTTTATGGGGTACTGTGTTAAATCTTCTTAGCTAAAGTACACACTTCTTTTATGGGGTACTGTGTTAAATCTTAAATAGGAACAAATTAGATCAACCCCGGTTCAGATTAGCTAAAGTACACACTTCTTTTATGGGGTACTGTGTTAAATCTTCTTAGCTAAAGTACACACTTCTTTTATGGGGTACTGTGTTAAATCTTAAATAGGAACAAATTAGATCAACCCCGGTTCAGATTAGCTAAAGTACACACTTCTTTTATGGGGTACTGTGTTAAATCTTAAATAGGAACAAATTAGATCAACCCCGGTTCAGATTAGCTAAAGTACACACTTCTTTTATGGGGTACTGTGTTAAATCTTAAATAGGAACAAATTAGATCAACCCCGGTTCAGATTAGCTAAAGTACACACTTCTTTTATGGGGTACTGTGTTAAATCTTCTTAGCTAAAGTACACACTTCTTTTATGGGGTACTGTGTTAAATCTTAAATAGGAACAAATTAGATCAACCCCGGTTCAGATTAGCTAAAGTACACACTTCTTTTATGGGGTACTGTGTTAAATCTTAAATAGGAACAAATTAGATCAACCCCGGTTCAGATTAGCTAAAGTACACACTTCTTTTATGGGGTACTGTGTTAAATCTTCTATCTATATCTATACTTATAATAAATCTGTAGAGAGGTCAATTCTGTACATGAAATATATTTCCAAAATAACTATCAGGGGGTGATTAGGGATCGATACTGATGCCAAAAATGCAATCAGTAAATTTTTTGTCTGTCTGTCTGTCTGTCTGTCTGTCTGTCTGTCTGTATAACCGTTATAGAAACAAAAACTACTCGACGGATTTTAACGAAACTTGGTACAATTATTCTTCATACTCCTGAGCAGGTTATAGTATACTTTTCATCACGCTACAATCAATAGGAGCAGAGCAGTGAAGGGAAATGTTGGGAAAACGGGAGAAGTTAGTCCATTTTTTAAGCTTCCGTCGCGTGTGCAACCTTAATGGTTAAAGCTACACAGAAATCATGTATGACGGAAATATTCTCCTTAAAATTATGTAAAAAATATCCCACGACAGCATATGTCTATCTTTTATGATTGACGCACAATAACACGTGTAACTCCTGATAGCTTAGCAGTTCGAAGCTTTCTGATTATATTTGTCTACTCTTACGTTTATAACACTCTCAGTTATCCCTAATTAAAAAAGTTAACATTGTTAACTATTCCATAAAAAATAATCATAGAAATTGGTATAGAAACACCAAAGTTATACATGAAATACGCTAATAATAAGCCATTGCGCGTGAATACTGAATCATGCTTTATGGATTATTTTTGTCTAAGGTCGCGAACGCACAGGCAGGCAGCTCGCTTGGCGCCTAGAGGCTAGCGAGTCACCTAGCGAGTAGCTTCGTAAAACGAACATTCTCGAACGTTCGCGACCGCCCTAGCAGCTAGGCGCCAAGCGCGCAGTGCGGCCGGCCGGTCGCGAACGTTCGAGAATCGGTCGCGCCTGTGGTCGCCGCGCTCGACGCGTCTCGCGGCCGAAGGTATAAAAAGGCGGGGCGTCCGAGCGCGAGCTTCAAAGCCTGGCTGGAGGCTTTATTACTATATTAAAGCCTTCACAGGCAAGTCGGGTTAAGCAGAAGCCAATCTTCTCAGGTTGACCTGCGAGAGGCCAAAAGCGCGAGCTTCATACAATTTTTGCCAGTTGATGCGAATTGACGTTCAGAGCGTTCGACCTTATTGACAGACAATACATAATTTAGTCTTTGATTATTTATTTTAAGATTCCTTTTGTTATTATTTTATAAAATAGGTATAAGTTATTTTGGTAGTGTTTAATTAAATATTCGTTCAAACTACAAATTATTAATAGTTTACATTTTAATTATTTCTTTTTAGGTGAAGTACGCATAGATTTTTAGATACCGATAGCTTTATAAGTTTTGGCTAATTTACGTTCACTTTTTTATAGGTATTAGTTTTATTTTCATTTTGGTTTATAAAATTCTTCCGTTACTGAGTGAATGACTGACAGATAACGCAACAACACAACCAAGACTACTGACTGGTCGTATGAAGCTGCACATAGGGTCCTTGGGGAGTTTAGGGGAGCTCTAAGAGAGGATTTCCCGAAATTCCTACGGGAACGGGAGAAAACGGGATATGCGCGTACGAAGTCGCGGGCAAAAGCTAGTTTTATAATAAAATACCAGTTGATATTCTCGAACTGAATGAGAGAAAATTTAAAGCATGCATAAAACGCACACTATGTAGTAAAGCATATTATAAACTGGAAGATTATATCCTCGATAAAAATGTTTGGCTAAATGCCGGTCCTGATCCACAGTCACAGCCGCGGGGGTCCACTAGTTAGGTTTTAATGTCTGGAAGAGATGCTCACCCTCTTTTTTTTTTTTTTGTTTTATACTTAGAATGTTTTATAGTTTATTTTATTTTTTGTTTTGTACTCATAATACAATAATTTATTTTATTTTTTTCTTTATAATAATGCTGTTTTATCGTAATTGAATTGTTTGTTATACATCTTTCATTACTTGGTCATTGACAACCATAGTTTTATGTAAAGTAGAAGCATTTTTTCAAATTTTGTAAATGTGAGTACCATGGGGCCATTTACATAATATTTATGTGATTAGTTTAGCAAATAGCCTCATGTTTTTGACTGACCGACCTTGACATTTCAAAAGTGCCTGTAAATGATGATTTATCTATCTATACATATAATAAAATCGTAGAGTTGCCGTGTCTGTACATTGAATATTTTCGCATAAAAAATACATAGAAATGTCAGAAAAATGACATAGAACACAAAAAAGCAGTTTTTGAAATTCTTTTCTGTTTGTCTGTTTGTCTGTGCGTCTGTATGTCTGTGCGTTTGGAGGAGCATCACGCATAAACCACTGATTGGATTCAAAATTTAGGTACTTCGAAATATTAAGTGATAATCGGAGCAACATTTAGTGTTTATTTCATCAAAATCGACCCACAAAATCAAAAGATATCGAATTTTAAAGTTTACGAAGAAACTTCATCGAGCGCTAAAATAGGTTGTTTTCATTGAGACTTCAGATACTTGCAATGCCATCTATTGAGAAATTTTTTAATAAGAAATGTGTGAAAAGACCCCGAAACAATGTATTTTTGAGTTATTTTTTAATTAAACACATAATGTTTATAATTATATGTTATTATATTATCATTATTTATCGTAACGTGTAAGCTTCTAAGTTTGAACTTAGGAGTAGTTATGAACATAAAGACAGTTCAGTTACGTTGTAGATCGATAGATGGCGTTGTACTTATGACGCGTTTTTCTGAATCGCGGTGTTAAGATTCTCCGCAGTAGCATAAGGTCAGCCCCATGTTTTATGTTGTTTAACTTGAAGACGTATAATGTTGAAATTATTAGCTATGGAATTATGGATTTGATTGAATTACTAGATTGTTTTTCGATTTACTGGGAGGAGAGGAGAGTCTCCTCCGGAGTCCGGAGTTACCTGTATCCATAAGTAAACTGTTTTACTAACAGAGATGAATATTTGGTATTATGTTTCAATGTGGCTAAACTATATCAGCCGAACACGTCGATCTTCAAGGTTAAGCAACGCTTGCCGAGGTCGGTCTGTGAATGGGTGACCATTATAACAACCTAGCCTTTTCCTTACTATATTGGCTCGGCTTCCAGACAAACCGGATTCAGCTGAATACCGGTATTTTACGTGGCGCGGCTGCCTACCAGACCTCCACAACTCATTCAATGCAAGATTTCAGTCAGATTTTACTGGCTTTTGACTATCCGTAACGACTGCCAAAGATCTACAAATGACAGCCGGGACCAAAGGCTTAACGTGCTTTCTGAGGCACGAAGGAAACTCGGTATGTCAAGATGGTCACCCACCCACAGACCAACCTTCGCAAGCGTTGCTTAACCTTGAAGATCGATGCGTTCGTCTGTTATAGTTTAGCCTTGAAGATCGGCCCGTGCGGCTTTAGCCACGAGCTCCTCTATAATAAATCTATTCTATGAACCCAGTAAAACTTTTTTGATATTATAAAATCTTAAAACAAACTATATTTATCAGTGGTCTACGATCAGCAATATTGTCAGTAAAAATCGGAGAAAATGTGTTTCTTTTTGGACTGTTCTGGACGAAATTAAGAATCCACTTGATTCAGCACCTCTACCACCAGCAATCTATACTAATATTATAAAGCAGAAGAGTTTGTTTGTTTGGTTGAACGCGTTAATCTCAGGAACTACTGGTCCGATTTGAAAAAATCTTTCAGTGTTAGATAGCCCATTTATTGAGGAAGGTTATAGGCGTATATATATATATATATATATATATATAATCACGCTGAGACAAATAGGAGCGGAGCAGTAATGGAAAATGTGACGCAGACGAAGTTGCGCGGGTCAGCTAGTACTTATAATAAATCTGTAGAGAGGTCAATTCTGTACATGAAATATATTTCCAAAATAACTATCAGGGGGTGATTAGGGATCGATACTGATGCCAAAAATGCAATCAGTAAATTTTTTGTCTGTCTGTCTGTCTGTCTGTCTGTCTGTCTGTCTGTATAACCGTTATAGAAACAAAAACTACTCGACGGATTTTAACGAAACTTGGTACAATTATTCTTCATACTCCTGAGCAGGTTATAGTATACTTTTCATCACGCTACAATTAATAGGAGCAGAGCAGTGAAGGGAAATGTTGGGAAAACGGGAGAAGTTAGTCCATTTTTTAAGCTTCCGTCGCGTGTGCAACCTTAATGGTTAAAGCTACACAGAAATCATGTATGACGGAAATATTCTCCTTAAAATTATGTAAAAAATATCCCACGACAGCATATGTCTATCTTTTATGATTGACGCACAATAACACGTGTAACTCCTGATAGCTTAGCAGTTCGAAGCTTTCTGATTATATTTGTCTACTCTTACGTTTATAACACTCTCAGTTATCCCTAATTAAAAAAGTTAACATTGTTAACTATTCCATAAAAAATAATCATAGAAATTGGTATAGAAACACCAAAGTTATACATGAAATACGCTAATAATAAGCCATTGCGCGTGAATACTGAATCATGCTTTATGGATTATTTTTGTCTAAGGTCGCGAACGCACAGGCAGGCAGCTCGCTTGGCGCCTAGAGGCTAGCGAGTCACCTAGCGAGTAGCTTCGTAAAACGAACATTCTCGAACGTTCGCGACCGCCCTAGCAGCTAGGCGCCAAGCGCGCAGTGCGGCCGGCCGGTCGCGAACGTTCGAGAATCGGTCGCGCCTGTGGTCGCCGCGCTCGACGCGTCTCGCGGCCGAAGGTATAAAAAGGCGGGGCGTCCGAGCGCGAGCTTCAAAGCCTGGCTGGAGGCTTTATTACTATATTAAAGCCTTCACAGGCAAGTCGGGTTAAGCAGAAGCCAATCTTCTCAGGTTGACCTGCGAGAGGCCAAAAGCGCGAGCTTCATACAATTTTTGCCAGTTGATGCGAATTGACGTTCAGAGCGTTCGACCTTATTGACAGACAATACATAATTTAGTCTTTGATTATTTATTTTAAGATTCCTTTTGTTATTATTTTATAAAATAGGTATAAGTTATTTTGGTAGTGTTTAATTAAATATTCGTTCAAACTACAAATTATTAATAGTTTACATTTTAATTATTTCTTTTTAGGTGAAGTACGCATAGATTTTTAGATACCGATAGCTTTATAAGTTTTGGCTAATTTACGTTCACTTTTTTATAGGTATTAGTTTTATTTTCATTTTGGTTTATAAAATTCTTCCGTTACTGAGTGAATGACTGACAGATAACGCAACAACACAACCAAGACTACTGACTGGTCGTATGAAGCTGCACATAGGGTCCTTGGGGAGTTTAGGGGAGCTCTAAGAGAGGATTTCCCGAAATTCCTACGGGAACGGGAGAAAACGGGATATGCGCGTACGAAGTCGCGGGCAAAAGCTAGTTTGAAATAAATGCTTTGAATTTTGATTTTTTTTTTTTGCAGGCATTTCCAATAGGTAGGTACTGATACTCACGTTAATACCCTTTTGTTTTGAGCGGGAAACGGGCGTTGCTGATATGCATTGTTATTTTGATTACGCGCTGAAACAAATGAGCAATATTTTAGCTTCAATAAAATTGGCAGGCTATCGTAAAATTTACTAGGTATCAAAGTTATGGCTATGTGCACAAAAAGCAAACGGGTAGGTACTTACTGCATATTGTTACTACTTAATTGCATCTGTCTTCAAACTTCAATATACATACCTACCTACAATACCTACCTACTACAAAAATATAATAATACTAGCTGACCCGCGCAACTTCGTTTGCCTCACATTTTCCATTATTGCTTCGCTCCTATATTTGTCTTAGCGTGATGATATATATATTATGCCTATAACCTTCCTCGATAAATGGGCTATCTAACACTGAAATAATTTTTCAAATCGGACCAGTAGATCTGAGATTACCCCCTACAAGCTTACAAACAAATGTTACCTCTTTATAATATTAGTACAGATATTTTACCTTTATCCCATTGCTTCTTAAGTACTGATAATACGTTATTCCCAAACGGAGACAAATGCTGCTCAAATCTCTTGGTATTTACTTGCACATAATAATTTCTTTCCATATTTACGTCTGTTTGAACAAGTACCTACAGAGTTTTTATAAAAGCCCGGTTTTATTTTGTTTTTTTTTAAGCTCCCCTTTCGAAAGATGTGATCGCCCCTTATTCACAACCATTCGATTCGATTCCGTGTCGGTAGGGAACCGAATTCGACAATCTCATTTCCGAGTCGAAGAACTGTCAAAACGCTATTCACAGATCCGAACGGATGTGTTTTTTTCTCTCCGATAGACCATTGTGTTTATGGGGAACGCTAAAAAATGGTAGTAAATAGATGATCGTGGTAGAAAATTTAAAGTAGTAAATAAAATTGGTTTATTTGAATATTTTGTTCCGTTTAAATATGGAATATACAGCTAGTTGCCTAATAAATAGCAAACGATACAAAATAATTTTATTATTAACCAAAATAAACTTTATTTCGAATAAACCTGCTTTGTAAACAGCAGTCTGTCAAACTGGCAAAGCGGAAAAAGTGTTAACTTTTAAAACTTTAGAACTATTTTCATTAACTAGCTAATAGGTACCCCCAAATTACCTTGTATTTCTACCTTTAGCTTACTCACTGATCGTCAAAATTCTATAGTATGGACACACAAACTTCAAGTTTTGTATTCAAAAGAAAGGAAAAATAGTATAGATAGAAATAAATATTACAGATACAGTCATTAAATAATGGCAGGTAACTTATTTTATTAGAAAACAATTTGATTTGACTTGGGTGTACATGAGATCTCACAGGTACATTTTGCTATGAAAGGTTTGTGTAGCAGGATTTATACTTTTGTAAAAAAAACTGTCTGACTTGACGGCAATCTTCTCTTTGGCCAATAAAAGAGAAAGTGGATTCAGTCGTGTTGTTCGCGGCGCCTAGTAGTGATGCCAGTATTAGTTATCAAGTCCTTTTACGGCAGATGAGTGCGTTTCAGGGAAATAGGCCCTTATTTCTTCAATGAGGCTAAGGGCCATGTCGGGTGTTAACCTATAAACGGACTGAAACCGCGGGTCGGCAAAAGGATTCGTCATATCCCAGGCTCTATGAAGAGACAACGTCTCCTGCCTCTGTTGTTCTGCGGCACATCGACGGTCTCTGGCTCGCACAATCACATACTATGGAGTATGTGACCAAAATACCAAATTACGAGTATGTTATCTAAAATCTTGAACGAATATCACATTTCCGTAAACACTTTGACTTTATGTAAATAAGTATAAATCGATGAAATACGGTCAATACATTAATAAAAATGCATTTACTTACTTCACTGTAAACTTATCACTACTTACAGTGTTTAAAAAGTTTACAGTATTTTTATTTCACTGAAATAAGCTGGAAATATGGTTTATTTATTCGTTTTAATTTCTTTCGATATGACTCCCGATAGCAAACAGCTGTCGGAAAGATTCGAGTCTTCTTAACGAATTTGAACTGTCAAAATGTTTCGGTTTCGGATCTGTGAATTGCGTTTGGAGGACATCTTCGATAACTTAGACGTTCGATTCGATACGGAATCGAATCGAATGGTTGTGAATAAGGGTGCCATATTCAGCCAAGGTTGACTGACAAATCATTGAAGAACATAACTTCAGGCTGGAACGACTCGTTCCAGCCTGAGGTTATTCCGATGTTTGCATATTTGTACGAAAATCTATGAAAGGGGTTGCAGCCTAGGATGTACCCTGTGGATGTACCTAAGTATAAATCTGAAGAAGTCTTTCAAAATCAACTCAGTTGAACTTGCAGTAGGTACCAAGCTCCGCATGTGTTCTGTATTCATTAGATGAAGTTTATATTGAGTATGCCTGCGAAATATCGACTTAGTTAGTAGTCTGTACTTTTTTCAAGGTGATGCAATAAAAGACCGTCAACGAATTGAAAGAATATAAGCCATTTAAATGTTGCCAGAAAAGGTTACCTTGGCACCAACTTTTGTTGATTTATGGTCTGGATGAAGCGGAAATCCACCGCATCGACGAAGAAGCTATGCACGTGTGTGAGGCTTCGCCTTGCATGAAAATGTATGAGGTTGTTTCAACTGCAGCCCACGACAACGCTACGCATCAATTTGATGTCATTGACACACGCGTGGCTTGCTCGAATACGGTGCCCAGGTAGCTCAAAGCTAAAACGTGCGTAGATTCTCCGTGTGCCGCGGTGGGCCGCATGCGTTGTACTGAGTTGTACCATAGTCGTGGGCGTGTAGCGTGTACTGCAGTGGAAACGTAGACCCATGTTGTTAAACAAATAATAATCTATACTTAGATATTATAAAGAGGTAACATTTGTTTGAAAGTTTGTATGTAGGGGCTAATCTCAGGAACTACTGGTCCGATTTGAAAATTCTTTCAGTATTAGATAGCCCGTGTATCGAGGAAGGCTACATATCATCACGCTAAGACTAAAAGAAGGCGAGCATTAATGGAAAATGAGACGCAGACGAAGTTGCGTGGGTCAGCTACTAATAAATAAAATCTTTATTTAAAATGAACTCACGCAGTTCAAATGCGCCGCGAGGTCATGGATAGCGCGCACCGCGGTAGGTTTGCGTCTTCATTAATACAACGATTACTAGATCACAACAGAAGTTTGCTTTTAGTGTTTATTTTTTCCTATTGGCAATACTCTATATTAAACGCCACTAGTGTGATGTGACAGAACTGACAGATGTAAGTTACATCTGTGTAAGTCAAATGTCACAATAAAAAAAAACAATTTCATTCACAAATTCATATTGTGTAAAACAAGGAAGGAAAATCCTAAATTATAAAATCTACTATGTGACTGCACCTGTTTTTCTGAACAAAAATAAAGCAGCCATGGCTGTGAATTTTGAAAGCTGCGACAGCTTGCCTCCCGACGAGGAGCCCAAACTGAAGTACGATAGACTGGAGAACGATGTTCAAAATATCTTGTTGAAAGACGCAGTGAGTTGTATTTGTGTGCATACCAAGTTTATATGTCTAGGAACACAATGGGGGGTGATACATCTGCTGGACCATGAAGGGAACACAGTGCCAATCTCCCAAGACGGCAAGAATAAAGAATTACAAGCTCATGCAATAGCTGTAAACAGAATCTCGGTGGACCTAAATGGGGACTACATTGCCAGCTGCTCGGACGACGGCAAGGTGCTGGTATACAGCCTGTACACGGACGACAACACTCACAACCTTACACTGGGCAGGGTAATCAAGTCTATCGCTTTGGATCCTTGTTACTTCAAGTCAGGCTCTGGGAGAAGATTTTTGACAGGTAAATTCTTATACTATCACAAAGAAAATTTTACAATTTTAATTGTGCCAAAATTTTATTGTACAAATAAGCATTCATGTTTTCCGGTGAGAAAATAAATTGTTGAGCAGTACAAACCAAAAACATTTGTGTAAATAAAACAATTGAAACACTTGTTGGTTTCTATGTGTTGTTGGTTTCATCAATAAATAGCTTCCTAAATACTTGTTTATATCATGTTTGGCAGATGGTGATTGTCACAATATATATACCTGTGTTTATAAAGTTGCCATATTAAGATCTGCATCGGCATATAATTGTTCTTGATCCATAGGGAAGAAGCAATGATTTTCATGTTGTGAACAAAACAATTAAACTTTTGATATGGTTAGGCCCATCCTGGATTAGGACACATACAATTTTTTAAAGCAAATTTGTTAGAAAGAAAGAAAAATGTTTATTTGGGACTCGCACAAAACAGACAGAAGCAAAATACAGATAATAACATTAAATTGATCTGTGCGAGGCCAAAACGGTCCCTATCTCAGCATATGCTGCGATAGGGACCTTTTTGGCCTTAGCAAGAGCTTGTTTTCCAATATTTGTAATGTTTCTGTAAACCAAATGATTCCAGCAGCTGTAAGAAATGAGTCACTGTTGTGATTCATTGCTTTACATGTTATTGCAATAGTGTGATAATATGATGTGTCTATAAAAGAGTACATTGATTTTTTATCTCAAAAGTAATGTATCTATTGTGAATCAACAGAAACAAATAAAACCCAAGTATCCCACAATAACATATTGAACATAGGTAGCTGAATAGAAAAATCTCATGTGACCCTCCTAAATTATTATGGTGTCAGATTAAATTTGCTGAAAAAAATGTAACAAACCAGTCCCAACCAACTGCAAACTGCTTAATTCTATTTATGTTGACATTGCTGCACCTTGTTAATTAAACAGTTGAAAAAATGGTTTTTATAATGTAAAAGTTATTCAGATCTGCCTGACAATTGAAAACCTTAACATCCATTAAGTGTATGTCTACAGCTTCAGTCAGATTTATCACAAATAGACCATAAAGGTGCAAACCCACCGCGACGCATGCTGTGCACGGGTACGCGGCGCATTTTAGCTGTGTGGATTCGTTTGCTGAACAATGTGGGTCTATGCTTCCATTGCAGTACACAGTACACATGGCTACGTTCCACAAGCTGTATCTCTAAACTGTGCTCCGATACCGTTTGAAAAAGTCGTGGGTTCATATTCGTGTACCTATAGCGTGCACGGTCTTAACAGCGTGGAGCTACGTGGGCGCAATATTCGAGCAAGCCACGCGTATACCAATGACGTCAATGATGCGAAGCGTGTCCGTGGATTGCAGTGGACACAATCACATAAATTTTCTTACAAAGCGTAGCTTAACTAACGTGCTTAGCTTAACAGCCGTGTGCCGCGCTGAGTCTGCGCCTTAAAGCAGAACTCGCGTCATAGTCAAAGGCAAAGTTCAAAATGATGGTACAATCACCTAATTAACCGCTAACTAAATTCAACATGCATTTATTCATTTTTGTTTTTACTGAGTATTCTTTCTTTCTATTACAGGTGACACTAAGTTAACGTTATATGAAAAGACATTCCTGAACCGCCTTCGCAGCACAGTGCTGTGCGAATGTGAGGGCTACGTGCAGGCCATGTCTTGGCACGAGCGCTTCGTAGCGTGGGCCAGCGAGGTGGGCGTGCGCGTGTACGACCTGGTGGCGCGCTGCTCGCTCGGCCTCATCCAGTGGGAGAAGGTTCCCGGCCGCTCCATCGAAGACTACCGCTGCAACCTGCTCTGGTGCGCGCCCAAAACACTCATGATCGGCTGGGTCGACACCATCAGAATCTGTGTCATACGAAAACGAAGTCAAATCGAACTCCAAACACGAGATGTCACAGAGTATTTAGTCGATCCCGTGTACACTTTCCAGACTGACTACTTCATCAGTGGCTTAGGACCCCTGGACGACCAGTTAGTAGTGCTGGGAGTGCATAAAGAGTGCGACCCTGAAACCGGGAAGGCGCAAAGGCCCGTACTCACCGTCGCTGACTACAAAGACTGTGAATTCTGTGAAATATCAACAGATAGTCTTAACATTCGTGGTTACGAGGAGTATTCCTGTAATGACTATTATTTAGATATGCTCATAGAGGAAAACAGATTTTTCATAGTGTCTCCCAAGGACATTGTAGTCGCTAGTCCTTACGATATCGACGACAGAGTCAAATGGCTCACAGAACAAGGGCGATTCGAAAAAGCGATTACAGTCCTTGAAGAAATTGGCGGGAAGACGTCGAAGCACTCGGTGGTGACCGTCGGCGTGCAGTACCTAGACCACCTGATGGCGGAGCACCTGCACGAGGAGGCCGCCATCCTGTGCGCCAGGATCTGTAAGAACGACAAAGTGCTGTGGGAGACACAGATACTCAAGTTTGCTGAAGTCAACCAGTTAAGAGCTATCAGTCCCTACGTGCCTAAAACTCCTGAACAAGCATTGAGTTCTCACATATACGAATTAATATTCTACGAGTATTTGAAGTTAGACTCTCAGGGATTCCTGAAATTGGTTCAAGAATGGAACCCTGCGTTATACAAGACTGGTGTCATTGTCAAGGAAGTCTTGGAACATCTGTTGAACACGGAAGTCGACAAAAATATTTATTTAGAAGCTTTGGCTCTTTTGTATTGCTACCAAAAGAAATACGATAAGGCTTTGACGACGTACTTGACGCTCCAACACAAAGACGTGTTCACTCTGATCACTAAGCACAACATGCACAATGTGATACACGACAAGATACTGGACCTGATGACTCTCGACTGTGACAAGGCTATATCGATACTCCTAGACAAGCCCAGAGTACCTGTCGAGGTGGTGGAGAAGCAACTCGCGAGCAATGACATGTTGCTGTTCAAATATTTAGATGCTTACAGCAAAATTGAGCCTAACGGCAGGTACCACGGAAAATTAGTTAGACTTTACGCTAAATATGCAAGAGACAAGCTTCTTCCGTTCTTAAAATGCAGTGATAATTACCCAATACAAGAAGCTTTAGATGTGTGCCAGAACAATGAATTCTACCCTGAAATGGTGTTCCTATTGGGACGTATTGGCAATACGAGAGAAGCTCTGCAAATCATCATAGAACAGCTGAAGGATATAAACCAAGCTATCAACTTCTGTCAGGAACACAATGATAAGGAATTGTGGATGGACCTCATCAAGCGGACAGTGGACAAGCCTGAGTATGTGACATTACTGCTGAAGAGAATAGGAAACTATGTGGATCCACGAATATTAATACAAAATATACAGTCTGGATGTGAGATAAAAGATTTAAAAGACTCATTAGCAAAGATGATGTGTGATTATCATCTTCAGTTGTCAGTGCAAGAAGCATGTAAAGTGATTACATTGAGGAACTACTTTGAGTTACATCAGAAGTTAGTTATCAATCAGCAGAGAGGTATATCTGTCACAGATGACTTCATGTGTTGTGCGTGCCAAGGGCGGATCATTATAAGGGATTTGTCTAATGCCTCAGATTTGATGGTTTACAACTGCAGGCATTCATTCCACAAAGAGTGCCTTCCTGAGGGAGTCCATTGCCAGACTTGTATGGTGTGCAGTGCCGTAAAAATGTGACCTGATCCTGCAACTCACTAAAGCTCAACTCTTAGATAGATATTGTATATAAAACGTATTACATAATGATTTAACGATATTTTTCCATTATAAACCTGTATAATTATGTTAATCAAACTAATTATTTAAAAATGTTTATCAATGTTTGGTGCTTTTATAATGAAGTGGCTTGTATTATTTTTCCTTGTATTAGATAAACCCCAGATACCAATAAAATGAAACTAAAACATGTTATGGTTGTTATAATTACCTACATAAGTTGTTATAATAGGTATATTTGTCGTTTTTTCTTCTGAAGTAAAAACGACAAATGCTTCTTTTAACGTTAAACACACTAAAACTTGTATATATTGTGGACATAAACATGGTCAGATTTAATCAGATAAGAAGACACCAGCGCGATTTCAAATCGGTTGCAGCTATCAGGAAACACAGACTCAGGCAGGGAATTCCACTCCTTAGCTGTACGCACAATGAATGTATTCCCAAAACGTTTTGTGCGTATAGGTGGGATGTCCACCATGTACCGGTGGTACATCGCCGTACGTCTTGTGGTCCGATAGTGGAACGGGCTTGGCGGAATTAAGTTATGCAATTCCGTCGCACACTCCCCAAAATGTAAACGATAGAAAACCGACAGGCCAGCAACTCGGCGTCGATGCTCAAGACTTTGGAGCTTCGATTCGACGAGCTTATCATCACCGATGATCCTCTTGGCTCGTTTTTCAATTGACTCGAGGGCATCAAGCTGGTATCTGGCAGATCCGTCCCAAAGATGAGAGCAGTATTCCATACTCGATCGAACTTGCGCTTGATACAGTTTAAGAAGCTGTTCCGGCGTGAAGTACCGTCTCACCTTTGCCAGGTTCCCCAACTTTCTAGCAGCCACTTGAGCCTTGGCCTCTATGAAGGGGCCAAAATTGAGGGTGGATGTTAATGTCACACCAAGAAGCTCAAGTCTGTCGGTTATCGGCAGGGTTACACCGCGGAGAGATGGAGCAGGGTCGAATTGACTCCTTTTAGCGGAAAAAAGACACAATTTTTATGTTTTTTGCAATTTGCCGGTCAGTGTGAAGCTGTATGTTGAACAAAATACAATTCGCGTCCGTAACGCATATTTATCTATAGAATTATATCCATTTTCATTATCAGTATAACCCTCTATGTTCACACAACTCGATTGAATGACTTTTTCACGAAATAACATTCAATCGAGTTCTATGAACTGAGAAGGTTATATTGATGATTCAAATGGTTATAATCCTTTAGATTAATGCTTTTTACAATCGCGAACCGTATTCTGTTCAACATACAGCTTCACACTGACCGGCAAATTGCAAAAAACATGAAAATATTTGAATTTCGCGGGCTACCCTGGCGCTTCCACCTTAAGAGCGTGTATTCCGTCCACTAGCGCCGCCAAATTGCAAAAAACTATTGGCGGCGCTAGTGGACGGAATACACCACTGAATACACGCTCTCAACGCTTCCTTTTACTGGATTTTTGTATCTATACTTTTGTTTCTTGTCTTTTTGTTTGTTTGTTCGATTGAACGCGCTAATCTCAAGAACTACTTTTAGCATTAAATTAGCGTAGAACATTGTTGTCTGAACGCCGGCGAGGAAGCAATTAGCTAGGTATCTCTTTCCTCGCTGAGGTAAGGAACAAAAGATTTAGATCTCGTGTGAGTAAAAGAGACACATATATTTATAGTCGATATCTAGCTGTTCATACAGCTGGCGAGCCGGCGCTTACCACTAGATGATCGCAGCGACAAGAGCTATCAAAGATTGTACTCGCTCAGCGAAGCAGCGGTAATTTCTACCTATTTAGACACAGTGCGGGCCGGAACGAGTATTGCGAGCAAAGAGTAAAAATTGCGAGTAATCGTCTGTCGCACGAACGAGGTGGACGAACTTATAGTACGCGGTTTTATACGATGGCGAACTTACTCGGCTCGACGTCGGTGTCACACCTGAAAGCTTGCTTATTACTCTGGTATAAGGGGGACCGCGATGTCTTTTTGTAATTCAGGAGTAATATTTTACCAGATCTTGTACGTTACAGTTGAGTTTAGTGCCATTATTTCGGCACATAATATTCCTGAAATAATCAAGTATTCTGTTAATAATAATTAGTGAGAATAGCTTCAAAAATCAGTAATTTTTGCAACGAAGTAGCTCTCAACGTATCACAAAAAAAGTAATGGCTTGCGGGCCGCGGCTTGCGGCTTGCGACTCGCGGCGTTGGCAGACGTCCTAGCCGAGGCGAGCCACGAGCAAAATTTAAAACCTGTTGGATCGGTAACGAGCTTACTCGTCGAGCCATAGGTCCGCGGACTTGCTCGCCCGTCTATAAAGCCGAGCGTCAAAACTTTTCAAAGTACATAGGTACTCTGTGGGATAAAGTGATCAAAAGTAAAAAAAAAAAAAAAACAATCAACTAGTGAACGCAGTAAAATGACATTCCTTTTCACTTTTATCTTTAGTAAATATTATGTAATTAAATTAAACATTTATAAGCACTAGAAAATTCATAATTAGCCGGAACAAATTAAAAGTTAAATTTTTTGTACCGTCATTTATTTTACACTCAATCGTCAAAAAGCACTAGCGTGGAATGGAAAATAAATATATTGTTTATTCCCATGTGGTGGAAAAATGGACGCGCACATGATTCTGTGAGGTTTTGAAAATGTTTTCCTTAAGTGTTCGCGTTCGTTGAGCGGTAAAAGTTGACAAATTTGTGACAAAGTGTTGTGTGAAAATGACAGAAATGCCTCCTTATCTCGCGGTCAAAGATGAGGAGAAAAACAGTGGTCAGGGTGACAGTGATACTTCTTCAGACGTAGACGACTGGGATTTACCTCTAAGTTTTGATAAACCTAGGCACCTTGAGCCTATAAAGGGCGCCGAGCGTGTGGAACATACATGGAGAGTCAAAGAGAAGGTAAGACAGTGACTTTCAATTGATAACATGTGTGTACGTTACTGCGTAGCTGAGTGTAACGTACGTGCGATGAAAACAAACGCACATGGTTCATTGAATGAATGCGTCGATGCTCAGCATAGGTCGATTAACAAAAAAACAACTTTGTTCTTGTATTAAATATGTCTAGAGTTAACCATAATTATTCCATTCATGATTTATGAACCTAAATACATTTTGTGCTAATACTGTGTCATTAGTTTTATGACTCTGCTTGAATTTCGATGTAAACAAAATAATCAATAACAAAAAAAATGTTATTGATTGGTAAACAACAAATCAAAACAACAGTTTTTTTCAAACTATTTTTCCTTGAAATTGGCTGAAGTCCATAAATGATTTGTTATGAACATAAATATGCTGCTACAGTCTTGTAAAGTGTTTGTTATTATTGAAGTTTTTCCTAACATTGATAATTATTTTATGTTGTGTAAAGTTTGAACATGTGTCATTAAAAATTTACCAGTAATAATTATTATAAACAATATTTATGCCTTTAGATAAGTTTGATGAAATAAATAAAGAGCTTTTATTAGTTTTAAAACTAGATTACATAGGTATTTCCTAATCTGAGATGAAGGGCCAAAACAACTTAGGGGGTAAACTTAGTATGGATTAAAGATAATATTGGTCAGACCAATGATATGAATAAGTATATAAATGTATTAAAAAATACCTTACTACTGTCTAGATTTCAGCATATTTATTTTTGTCTGCATGATGTAATATCAGAAATTACTTTGTAATATGGGGCCATAAGGTCAGAGCAGGTCTAAAACTGAAAGTTTAGCTTTAATCTCAATATTTTCTGTTGACTAATTTTAGAAAAAAATATGTTTATTCACATACAATGTGTTTCAAATGAGAATAGTAACGTCAATGACCTCAGTAGTAAACTAGCTAGGTATAATATTTAAGGGTACTGAGTACTTAATACATTTAAATTTTGTTTTTAAATAAATTGGCCAGGCTGACTTGCTATTTATTTGTTTATTTATGTTATATCAGCAACACAAACATGAACAAATTATTTTTTATGATGTCTTGTACAAGTGTTTAAGTAATTCAGACATAAAAAATGCAGTGAATAAACCCTAGATACACTGTTAAAAAGACTTGATGTGTAAGTGTTGTTTTTAACCAAAAAACAAAATATCATTCACCAATTATCAGTGTAACTTTTGTCTATTTATAGTATAGCGATAAAGTATTATTATTGGGCTTGTATGAATTCAAAACATGGCTTAGTTATTATTGTATAATTTTGCTGGGATATTAAAACTGTAGATAGGCAACAGATTTTTAACAAATAAATGTCATATAGGTATGCCTAATTCAAAATCTTTGACTGATCCTTACTTACCATCAAGTGACATTGTGCCCAAAAACTCTATCAATAACACAAAAGTAGATAAATATTCTTTGTTCTATTTGTTCAGTACAAGACGCACTGTGTGGCCCTGGTGATGTGCCTCAATGTGGGTGTGGATCCCCCTGATGTGGTGAAGACGCAGCCGTGTGCTCGACTTGAATGCTGGATTGGTATGTAACCATTTCTTTTGACTGAACTTTTTTCAGAACTTGATTAAAATGTTCTGTCACTCTATGAACTTAGGTAGAAACTGAATCAATGTTTAATGCATTGGCTAAGCTTGATTCCACTAATATTATTTTGTATTGTTTATGATCAATGACCTTCAATTCCAATGAAAATTGCGATGATTATTTTGTAAGGCCTGTCCTTTTTTGGGTCCTACTTCATAAAACCCGCATGAACATCATTTACGGGTATGTTGCATATTGTTATTATTGTTGTTGTTGTAGAAAAAGGTATGTTGAATTAGATGAAAAATATATTTTCTTTATATCCTTATTTTGTTTTGGAAACTATTGAATAAAAATCACTTCTTATATTATCATTGTTTCTAAAAAACGAATCATAATAAATTATGTTTATTTCTATCATACTGAGAGTTACAATGCACATATAAATGGCGGTAAATAATGATCAGCTGAAATGCGTCGCGTAATTCACTATTGACGCTCTTGCGGTTCGAGTGTCGTGAATGAATCACATGCTGACATGGCGGCCGATCATGATGCTACCTATTTCGGTCCTACTAGGCGTACTGCGCATATAAAAGTGTTTATGTGATGCGATGCATTCCTACCTAGGTATACCTAACAATAGTTTGCTTAAAGGTTGTGGTCAAAAAGTTTTAATTAGTTAATTAAAACTTTTTAAAGCTTCTTATGTTATACAATACGCCTATGTTCCTCAACTGACGGACTGGTACAGACAGTGTTGCCAATTATGTTTAAGTCCTATACAATAAGAGGCAAGCCTGCATGCCATTAGTCAAGCACCAATCCAGAGTCTGGCTTGCTACTGAGATAATTCAGTTGGAAAACCCCAATAGCGCTTTTCTTGCATCACTCTCCTCATGTCTCAGGAGCACTCGCGACAACTAGCCAGTCTTTATTTAGTTACTATACATAGGTAAAACAATAAGCTACAATATATTTATGATAAAGCTGTTCGAATTTTTCCGCAAATTCCGGAACTAAACGATTCCCAAGTTACTAATACTTGATCGCGTGTCGAGGCCTACGCGTGCCGTGCCATAGGTTCGTCCACCTGGATCCTACGAATTTAATTATAAAAAAATTATGGCTTAATTTATTAACCTTTCGTTCCGTGTGCCTAATAAATAGCACTTCAATGTCGATGCCCCATTTTCTAGATCGACGATTCCGATATATTTTGAAGTAGGTAAAAAGTTCCTTTTACAGATTTATTGCCTTTTGTCCTATTCAATAATTTTACCCAATTACATGCTCTTCAGGTAAGCCCCTCTTATCTTGACAATCCAATAAAAAAAAAAATCCTCTCAAACGATAGCCCCCAACTATTAGAGATGCATAGGTATACTCGTACTATTATGGGTAGAGTACACTTAAACAAAAAAAAAAAAATAGCAACATGGTGCCCTAAAGTGCTTACCACGTTGCTGATATTTGAAGTCTGGAAAGTAGCCATATGAGAATAATGAAAATCATTAAAACTTAACTCATCACGTACTTGTATGCAGTAGATTGTATTCTACTAATAGTTATCGGCTTAATTTAACCATTTATATAAATTAAACACTATCATTTTGCGAAGGTCTTAAGAAAGTGGTTTTCACGTTTTTTTAAAATGATTAAATCAAGCTGGGAACTATTATTTGAATTTAATCGTAATGAATATAAACACATAATTAAGTCATGCCTAATGATAGTCATGATTGGCATGCCCTTGTACCCCTTTGGAGAAGACATTCCAAAAAGGACAGTTTCGTACCATGTTGATATTTTAGCATTATGTAAATGCGCGTTATTAATAGCGGGCAAGTTTCGGCTAAGTGATGACTCAGATCCGAGGAACGTTTTGAGGTCAAACGCCAGACAACGCAGCTAACAGCTGATCGTTCCGCGGACCGTATTGCGTAGCACATTTTAGCTTGTATGCTAATCAGTTATTATGGGTATTTTTAGATTATGCAGAAAAAGCTATTGTATTTGATCCGGTGACCTCGAGTCCATGGTAAGTCAACGATAGGCTCACAAACTGCGTAGTAAGTTTCATTTAGTAGTTTTGTATGAATTTCAGCCGAAAGACGTTCACTGCTGGACATTGGCGTCGTCCCTATGCTTTTTGTATCCAACATAATTATAACTCTTCCGTTAGTGGTGACTGACTGAGTGACTGACAGACAACTCACAGCCAAAAGGTCGTAGGAAGCTGTAATTTGGTTTATATGTTCCTTGAGGAGTGTAGGGGACCACTGAGACATATGCGCGTACGAAGTCGCGGGTACGAGCTAGTAGTAGTACATACATATTGTAAGCTGTAGGCAATCATGCACGGATAAGATTAGTTATTGTCTCTGAGACAAATATAATTAATGCTATTTTCAATGATAACCTTAGGGCATCTGAGTGATATGATGATACTATGTTATTTCAGACGTCTGTAATTTGATGGCTACTTAAACTTGTAACGAACTGTACACCTAGAAACGTTTCGTTGTGCAATCATTTTTCTTTTGTCGCAATCTGGAACACTGTTAATTTTTCTGGATATTCCCACAACACACATATTCGAAAGACTTGAATCCTTAGCGATGACTGAAGCCATCAGCTATTTATAAAAAATATTGAATCATAAGCTATTAGTTGTAAGGCCGTGTTTCCACCTACGAGTAGATCGCATGCAAGTTTAATTATATTACGGGCACGACGTAGCGATTGATCACATTAGCGTCGGTAGCCCGCAATGTAACGCAACTTGCATAGAGGGGGGCTACTCTCTAAGCCCGACGTCCGTAGTTTCGGGCTTAGTTGCGGGTGTATTTCTACTCCGTATTATCTAACCACTAACAATTAATGACAACAAAATTCGAAAGTTACTGTCAAATCGTGTTGTCATTCATTTTTAGTTCGGGTTCGGGACTAATCGTAAGTCCGTAGGTGATACGGAGTAGAATACGCCCGCAATAAAGCCCGAAACTACGGACTTCGGGCTTAGAGAGTAGCCCCCCAGATTGGCCCTCGGGCCCTTGCCCTTTGCGTTCCAGGCAGGGCAACTGTTTCGAAGTATCCCGCTACCGTGTGGCTAAGTGATTGTGTTCCCACAGACCCGCAGTCGCTGTCACCGAGCAAGGCGCTGGAGAGCATCGGGCACGCGCTGCAGTCGCAGTACGAGCGCTGGCAGCCGCGCGCGCGCTACAAGCAGAGCCTCGACCCCACCAGCGATGAGGTAACACCAACTTGCAGCGAGAACACCAGCATTCTACATATTCATCCAATAGGGAATATGCATGCAATTTTTTTATTTGCAAAATGAAATACTTTTTAGCTCTAAAAAACAATCATAAAATTATTTTTTAAATATCTTCATCAGTGATGAAGTTATAAAGCTTCAAAGATTACAATTAGAAAGAGCAGTCTGATATGAACTTTGACGTCAGATTCCATGACGCTTATACAGCTGCCATACATTACAGCGTTTTCGCGAGAGGGACAGA
Source organism: Ceramica pisi (assembly GCA_963859965.1). NCBI lineage: Eukaryota > Metazoa > Arthropoda > Insecta > Lepidoptera > Noctuidae > Ceramica > Ceramica pisi. The sequence goes on along the minus strand of OY982537.1, from coordinate 503,944 downwards.
TATATTTGTTTAAAATAATGATAACTCTTTTGGTTTTCGAGTAATTTTGATACTATTTTCACTGTTAGTATTACAATTTTGTATATTTTTAGATAAACTGTGTAGATAATAAATATTATTTTCATGCATAGTCCCTATTTGTGAACAATGAACTCTGTATACACAACTAGCTGACCCGTGCAACGTCGTCTGCGTAATATTTTTCATTACTGCTCCGCTCCTATTGGTCTTACCGTGATGATATATAGCCTATAGCCTTCCTCGATAAATGGGCTATCTAACACTGAAAGAATTTTTCAAATCGGACCAGTAGTTCCTGAGATTAGCGCGTTCAACCAAACAAACAAACTCTTCTGCTTTATAATATTAGTATAGATAAAGTTTAAATTCCATTGCAACATACTTTTGGGCCCTTTAAACGCAATGGTCACTTAAAAACCAACCTAAAATAAATATGCTAGTCTATACTTGGACTGCGGGCAATGAATAGAAATAATCTCCAATTAAAAATTCAAGAAAAGCAGATGATTGGCGTTGGATAGAAAAACGAAACAATGGGAAAACCCAAAAAGAAATTAATTATCCGACCCGGGATTCAAACCCAGGAATTCATAATAATGAGTTGTTAGTTGTAGGTACAGCTTCAACTGCCTCCGTGGTCGAGTGGTTTAGGCGCTTGCCTTGTGGCCGTGGTCGTGGGTTCGATTCTCACGGGCAGCATACTTTGTAATGTTTTTTCCAGGTTGGCTAGGACATTGCAGGCTTGAATCACCTGATTGTCTGAAAAGATGAAGGCACGTATAAGCCGGTCGTCCCGGCCACCAAATGGCAGTCGTTAAACCATCAGAGGCCCTTGAGGTGGTTTAGAATCTCTGACACTAGGGTGAATTCGACCTGAATCACTACTTACTTTACCACACGATAAGAAGAAGAAATTGTAGGTAACCATTGAACATTAGGGTCAAATCTTGATCAGGGGTATTCATGGGATACCGTTGGATCATAAAGTATAGTCGGGCTAACCGGCATAACCGTTCTACAAACTTATCTAGAGCTAATTCGTGATGTTTATGAACAAAATAGGTTTGAGTATAAAGCCCACAAAAATGAGGGTGTCGTCGCTAGGCGCGTAAATGAACGTAATAATTAGTTTAGGGCGCGTCGGCGACCGGCTCATGATCGACCTTGTGATAACTGTCGCGATACACCTACCGCGCACATTTCGCTGAAGACAGAAGGTCCAACATAGACAAGTAGACGGAAACGGCGACGACGTTAAACTCTAGCGCATATTATGTGCCACAGAGCAGCAAGAAGTCTATTCTGTAAATAATTATTTCGATATCGAGCTTCACCTCAGTGGCAAAGCTCACGAAATGAGCTTTATTACAAACGGCATAAGCTTTATACTAATACGAATTTGATACCTCACTTTGAGACATGAAAATGTTACAGAATAGCACTACAATACTTAGGGTCATAACCATGGTTGGCTACTTTCTAAGCCCGAAGTCCATAGTTTCGGGCTTAGTTGCGGACGTATTATACTCTGTATCACCTACGGACTTATGATTAGTCCCGAACCCGAACTAAGTATATAGGAATGAATGACAACACGATTATATAGTAACTGTCAAATCGTGTTGTCATTAATTCTTAGTGGTTATGTGATACGGAGTAGCGTACGTCCGCAACCAAGCCCGAAACTACAAACTTCAGGTTTAGAGGGGCTACTGGGTTGAGGAATTTTTAGGAACGGTTACCGCGGTCATGGAAAGCAAAGGTATTTGAAAGAACACGGGTGGGTTTTAGTCAGTAAGAGTGACACTCCCTGCACTCGTGATTTTCCATACACAAAAAAGGGGAATAAACTGAGTTACACACATTCAGTGGTAGCAATTCATCATGTGTTCAATTAATTTGATTAATTTGATTTGACTAAGGTCAAGAGCAAACCCATCACAAATAAAAAAAATTAAAAAAAAAACCTCTGGTTCGTGATAGAAAGGTACTTAGTTATGCAATTGGGGAGTAGTTGTACGAAGCTAAAAATCTCAAATCAAATCAAATCTCAAAATGTTTATTACAATCCGTGATGTACACATACAGATGGTAAAATGAATAAAAAGAAACAATTAATGACCCTCTCGGGCACAGCAAAACATTAAATAATTAGGAGAGAGGAAGAGCGCTTTAAATAGCTCTTCTTGTAAAGAAAAAATGTTTATCATTTCTTGACTAGCTTGTACCGATTATTAAATATTTACAAACTGAGTGTCTCAGGATTTCAGTAGTATATTGGCCTGTTTGTCCATCATGAGATACTTTCACTCATTGTTGGTCGATACGAGTGGACTTTCTGTGAATATCTATTCTATCTTTACTTCTTTCGTGATACTCAAACATCGCACGCGTATATGAGGGTAAAATAGACAAAATTAATTTATGTCATGACGCAAAGTCCTGCTTAATCCTACTTGATACTTCCTATTTATAAACGCGAAACTTTGTATAATAGAAGGATGAATGTTGTTGTTGAGGTTGATGATGTGTGTTGTTATCCTTTCTCACAAAAATATTTAACAGATTTTGTGAAAGTTTATGGTATTAAACCTGTAAAGTTTCAGTATTAAGCAGATGTTAGTCATTTCGTGCGTACTTGCAAACATTAACAAATAAAAGTCACCTTGTATTGATACCATGCTATGCGCTAGTGAAGATAAATATAGCTAGTATAGCTGATTGCTCGTAGGTACGGGGGGTATGTAAAGCTAAAAGAAATAAACGTTTTTATCTTTGAAGCAAAGGCCAAAGTTCAAAGAGCAGCATTCTTCATTTATCAGTTTGATTCTTTATTTGCTCTGTAAGCAAATGTAGCTAATAATAGCAACAAAAACTCTTATGTCGTTTATATAACTTATTAGAAGCTAAAACGAATCAAATTCGATGTTTAAAAATAGGTGTGCTTAAAATACTTATAGTTAAACTCAAATCGTATACAAGCGAAAACACACTCATTCAGGGTATATAGTTCTCGATCGACCAATTTTCACAGTTATTGCTAAGGTCTTAAGTGCGAAAAGTAATACCTTGTTATTTTATTTATGTACACACAAAACACAGAAAAGAACAAAAACATAAAAAAGGACATAAGTGTTGCTTATTTCAAAAGAAATTCCTTCCAGCAAACCTGCTACGGGAGAGCTCTTCTTGAGCTCTAAGCGAATATTTCCCTTTCAAGTCTTTGGTTAGTATTTTCGACAGCCCCACCAAATATACTATACATATAACTATGAAGCCAGCCTCCATTATGGTCAGTCTTCATTCTGTAGTTCCAAATAGTTAGTAACACCTCTCGTTGTGTTCCCAGATCAAGAAGCTGTGCTGCTCACTGCGGCGCAACGCCAAGGACGAGCGCGTGCTGTTCCACTACAACGGACACGGCGTGCCCAAGCCCACCACGCAGGGCGAGATCTGGGTCTTCAACAGGGTAAGCTCGACGTTTCTCGTTATTTTTGGGCTGTCTTACAACAGATGTTGTTGCGGATAGTTTGAAACCAGAAAATAATTGTACAAGTAAAGACAATTTTGGTTGTGTGCACCGACAGGCGTACACGCAGTACATCCCGCTGTCGATGTACGACCTGCAGACGTGGATGGGCGCGCCGTCGCTGTACGTGTACGACTGCTCCAACGCCGGCGTCATCATCGACAACTTCAAGCAGTTCGCCGAGCAGCACGAGCGCGAGTACGAGGTATTGTGTGCGTCGATTCACAGAAGCTCCTGACAGTCTGCGTCTAAACTGTTCAATTTACTATCTTTTTTATCTCGTCTTGTCTATTAAAAGACAGCGTGAATGAAAATGCAGTACCCTGCTATAGAAAATTGTAAAAAAAATATTGTTCTTTAAACATGCTTGCAAAACTCGATAAAATATATGGAATAGCTGATTATTTTTCTCGGATTCCCTGCTGGTTCTATTCTAAAAGTCGATTATAATGATGAGTACAGTTTTATTTACACAATATCTTGTGTAACCTTCAGTTACATTAGCATACTCATTTCCCCCTCAGGCCCAGGTAGCCGCTAAGTCGGAGGAGGCCGGCGCCGGTGGTGCGGGTGGTGCGGGCGGTGCGGGCGGTGCGGGCGGTGCGGGTGGTGCGGGCGGTGCGGGCGGTGCGGGGGCGGCGCCCGTGGCCGTGTCGTACAAGAACTGCATCCAGCTGGCGGCGTGCGCGGCGGGGCAGGCGCTGCCCATGAACCCCGAGCTGCCGGCCGACCTGTTCACGGCGTGCCTCACCACGCCCGTCAAGATGGCCATGAAGTGGTTCGCGCTGCGCGAGCGCACGCGCGTCGCGCCCTCAGACGTGCACGACCTCATTGACAAGTATGTGTCTACTACACTATTAGCTGCACCTAAAACTGATCACGACACTTAAACAGTTCACTAAAATTAGACGAGGTTTTATATGAGTGCTTAATTCTTTAAGACAGTGTTTTCACGGGTGGGTCGTAAAAGTGTGCTGGATTGCAGGTTTGAAAGACGAAAAGACACTCTCACAGAGAAGACGGTGCTACCGGGTGGGGTGGGAGTACTTAAATGAAAATACTATTTTAACTATAAGGCTGTGTGAAGGAAATGAGCTGCTTTGACCTTCGAGCCTCTTAAATGGTCTTTGGCGTCAGTTTCACTCGCTTAGTAAGGGTAGAACGGTACTCGCTACGGATGTTTATTTATAAAATTCGAAACTATTTCAGTCGCAGGATTACAAAAGGGTTATTGCTGGACTTCAAGAAATATGAGAAACAAACACACCAATCTATTTATGGGCAGACATAAAACTAACAAAAATGACGCAAAACATGGGATCTTAACCACAGATGTCAGTCATAACTTAATAACAATATTGACAATGCGACCCAAAGATTCTCAAGAGTAGTCCCAACATTTGGCTACTTTCAAAAAACATGTTGCCAACTAATCGGTATTCTTTTCTTAAAAATAACACGAACTGTTTACTTTAAAACCCTATACTTTGCATTCACCCGCAGCAAGCTCGAATTTAATTCGATAGTATGGGGTCCACACGAGGAAAAGTACAAGCTTCTATTGGAGAGTTATTTTTTTCAAAAATGCATCTACATGCTCTTCTGAATCGAATAACACCTCATTCATATTTTGAAAAACGTTGAACAAAAAAGCACTTATTGACTAGACTATTATCGCACTCTGCAATTTAATCTGTCAGCCTGCGAGATGCAAGGACCGGTTGTTGTGACATTTGGGGGAGGCCTATGTCCAGCAGTGGACGTCTTTCGGCATAATGATGATGAGTTGTGTGTCACATTGCAACGCCTCCCTTACTCATTCCAAACCTTACGGGTTTTAACAAATAACTCAATGAATATATTGGTTGTCAGGATCCCCGGGCAGGTAACAGACCGGCGCACGATGCTGGGTGAGCTGAACTGGATCTTCACGGCCATCACCGACACCATCGCCTGGAGCTCGCTGCCGCCGGAGCTGTTCCAGCAGCTGTTCCGCGCCGACCTGCTCACCGCCTCGCTGTGCCGGAACTTCCTGCTGGCCGACAGGATCATGAGGTACGTGCCGGTGTGACATCGCCTGAGCAGGCTGCCGCTGCGCGCCGGAGCTAACAGTTAGCCGTGTGCAGGTCGTACAACTGCACGCCGGTGTCGTGGCCGGCGCTGCCGTCGCTGGCGGCGCACCCGCTGTGGGCGGCGTGGGAGCACACGCTGGACCTGGCGCTGGCGCAGCTGCCGCGCCTGCTGCGCCCCGAGCCCGACGACTACACGCACTCGCCCTTCTTCCGCGACCAGCTCACCGCCTTCCAGGTGTGGCTGGACCTGGGCAAGTGTAAGTACCCGCACGAGGGGGAGCCCAACTGTAAGTACCGAGCGGCGTGTGACGAGGGCAGGGTACTGGTGCTTGTTAACTCGCGAGACTCAGAGCGCTACAGCAGCATGCCACGCTGTCTCTGCTGCAAGTTTCGTGCCCGTACATAATGCTAGCTCGTCATTTAAATTCTTTACATTTTTAAAGTAAAAGCTTTCACTATTTCAAATCATGTTTTTGATGAGAATTGATAAATTAGTTTCTGAAACTGCACATATTTAGGTACTAAAACATTCGCGTGTAACATTTAGAAATCCAAGCCGCAGTCGAAATTTATGTTTTTTAGATTTAATAAATTCCTTCTCACTATGAATATATTCTATATTGACTTTTAACGAGACATGATAAGTAGTGAATGAAACTACATAATAAATAGGTTTGAAAACATTCGTGTGCTACTATTATAAACGAGGTTTATAATAGTCTCATAGGATTACATTACACCCAACATAAACTACGATTTACTTAGATATCATGTTTAAAAAAGGTGAGTAAGTATGGTGTAGAATGTGTACATGAATGAAGTATGGTTGTGCGGGGATGTGCGCAGGGTGCGGCTGGCGGCCGCCGCCGGCGCAGCTGCCCATGGTGCTGCAGGTGCTGCTGAGCACGCTGCACCGCGTGCGCGCGCTGCGCCTGCTGTGCCGCTTCCTGGCGCTGGGCGCGTGGGCGGCGCGCGCCGTGCTCAACGTGGGCATCTTCCCCTACATGCTGAAGCTGCTGCAGGCCTCCGCGCCCGACCTGCGCGCCTCCATGGTCTACATCTGGGCCAAGATCATCGCCGTCGACCCCGTACGTAACGCCTACACGGTGCCATTGTAGTCGTCTTACGAAGGCGGCCCACTCGATGTACCCGACATAAACTACCTCTAGACACAACTAGCAAACTCTAAAATTGATTGCAACGCGATAAACTAGTCAGCGATGAATGTTTCTCACTCTTAAAAATACTATTAAACCAAAAGCGATCAATCCGTGACAACTTGAAACTAGCCGCCTATAACGAAGTATTCATTTGATAGTGGGTATCCCCATTGACTATATTATTTGGGCCAAACTTGCCCAACAGTGAGTGGAACACAGAGCTAGTAAAAAGAAAGTTACTGCTACTGTTACTGCTTCACAATTAATTTTCCTGAGCGCACACACTCGGCCGCGCTTGACGGTCCGCGTTCACACTCACATTCAATTGACCTCTTGTTGCAGAGCTGTCAAGTGGACCTGGTGAATGCGAAGGGACACAAGTACTTCCTTTCAGTTCTACAAGACCCGTCCGTTGACGTAAGTATAACCCTTACGAAAATGTATTTCAGGAATCATAGTAGGTCTTCAGTAATACGAACGAACGATGACGAAATCTAATATTGATGACCCTTAAACTTTTCAAAACAAAACTAGAAGCTGAAAGGGTTAACCTGACAGTAGAAAACTGCATACAAACAGCATGATTACAAAAGGCAGTAATAAAAATCTTAGAAGACTTCTCTGGTGGTGATGTGACGAAGCGCATTCTCTTTGTCTGATTTAACATTGGGATCGCAGATCGTAGTGTTAATCAGTGATTTGCATTGCAGAGTGAACACAGAACGTTGGCGGCGTATGTCCTGGCGGGCATCGTGGACAACTACCCCGCAGGACAGGAGGCTGCCTTGCAGGTTTGTAATTTTTGACATTAGTACTAAAATTAGACTTCAATTTAGAGCGTCTGGGACTAGTGTTGAGCTTCCGAATCTCTGGCAGCCAGTCTATTGATAGATTTTATTTGAATTAGGAATGTTAGCGGCTTATAATAGTAGCGTTTGTTGGTAGGGCTCCATGATCTCCATCTGCCTGGAGCAGCTGAGCGACGGGTCGGCGCGCCTGGCGCAGTGGGCGTGCGTGTGCCTGGGCCGCCTGTGGCGCCTCTACGACGCCGCGCGCTGGGCCGGCGTGCGCGACCTGGCGCACGAGAAGCTGTACCCGCTGCTGCAGCACCCGCACCCCGAGGTATGCCTCGGCCTGACCGCCTCACTACGGACTGCAGAGGGCCGTGTATCATGTGTGTCTATGTGGCAGGTGCGCGCGGCGTGCGCCTTCGCGCTGGGCACGTTCGTGGCGGCGGGCGGCGCGCGCACGGAGCACGCCAACGCGCTGGACCAGCAGGTGGGCGTGCAGCTGGCGGCGCGCCTGCAGCCCGACGCCTCGCCGCTCGTGCGCCACGAGATACTCGCAGGTACACACACACGTTCGTGGCGGCGGGCGGCGCGCGCACGGAGCACGCCAACGCGCTGGACCAGCAGGTGGGCGTGCAGCTGGCGGCGCGCCTGCAGCCCGACGCCTCGCCGCTCGTGCGCCACGAGATACTCGCAGGTACACACACACGTTCGTGGCGGCGGGCGGCGCGCGCACGGAGCACGCCAACGCGCTGGACCAGCAGGTGGGCGTGCAGCTGGCGGCGCGCCTGCAGCCCGACGCCTCGCCGCTCGTGCGCCACGAGATACTCGCAGGTACACACACACGTTCGTGGCGGCGGGCGGCGCGCGCACGGAGCACGCCAACGCGCTGGACCAGCAGGTGGGCGTGCAGCTGGCGGCGCGCCTGCAGCCCGACGCCTCGCCGCTCGTGCGCCACGAGATACTCGCAGGTACACACACACGTTCGTGGCGGCGGGCGGCGCGCGCACGGAGCACGCCAACGCGCTGGACCAGCAGGTGGGCGTGCAGCTGGCGGCGCGCCTGCAGCCCGACGCCTCGCCGCTCGTGCGCCACGAGATACTCGCAGGTACACACACACGTTCGTGGCGGCGGGCGGCGCGCGCACGGAGCACGCCAACGCGCTGGACCAGCAGGTGGGCGTGCAGCTGGCGGCGCGCCTGCAGCCCGACGCCTCGCCGCTCGTGCGCCACGAGATACTCGCAGGTACACACACACGTTCGTGGCGGCGGGCGGCGCGCGCACGGAGCACGCCAACGCGCTGGACCAGCAGGTGGGCGTGCAGCTGGCGGCGCGCCTGCAGCCCGACGCCTCGCCGCTCGTGCGCCACGAGATACTCGCAGGTACACACACACGTTCGTGGCGGCGGGCGGCGCGCGCACGGAGCACGCCAACGCGCTGGACCAGCAGGTGGGCGTGCAGCTGGCGGCGCGCCTGCAGCCCGACGCCTCGCCGCTCGTGCGCCACGAGATACTCGCAGGTACACACACACGTTCCGGTCACCACAGGAGGAGCCCCAGCCGGCGCAGCAGCAGGCGAGTCCCGGCCGCAGACGGCGCGGGCGCGCACTTAGAGCGATGGTACCCGTACAGGCTCGGCCCGGCGCCTCAAACTGATGTCAGCGTGCTATATTAATTACTGCCGCAAATTTCACGATCGACGACTTTTTGCCCTAGTGTTTTTGCATAAATAGGTGATACCATTATAAACCGAAGTACTACTATAATTTTGATAAGTAATCCACACGTATTCACAGTACTTAATATGATTGTTGTGACACTTCTCAACTCGGCCGCCCTTTACGCTCACAAATAAGGGAAAATGTTAAACCGACTTCCCAATAAAGGAGGAGGTAGGTTCTCAATTCGGTTGCATTTTTTTTTAATGTTTATTACCTCATAACTTCGTCATTTAGGAACCGATTTGAAAAAAATCTTGTTTTATCTGAAAGGATATACTTGTCGCGGTCCCATTTAAATTTTACCAAAATCGGTTAGGAAATTTGGATTTTAAATCGAGATAGCTAGAATTCGTTTACTTGGATGATGGTTTTTGGTCATCCAAGTAATAGAAATTGCGTATTTTGCTTTCCTTCGATTTTGTAGTGGTGTTATTAGGTGTGGGGGGGGTACCACTAAAAAGTGAAAAATAAAAAACTTTTTACTTGCAAAAACGCACAACCGATTTCCGAATAAAAAAAAACACTACAAAGTAAAAAATCACTTTAATTTCGGAAGTCGGTGCAGAAAGTACGAAGAAACTCCGTGATCATGGCGCTTGCAACAGTGCCGAAATATCGGAAACTCGCAAATAAAAAGGTACATGCCGTTATTAACTATTCTAATAGTACGAAGAAACTAACAAAAACACCGACTTCCAAAATTCAATTATTTTTGTAAAAAGCTTTTTGTTTGCCCATTGTTTAACAATTATGTATACCTAAATTTCGTTTGAGTTTGTTTTTCGATCAATATTAAGCTTGATCTATTATAGGTCGCGTCACTTAAAAAGAACGCTGATGAATGTGGAGGGGGTGTGTTTGCGCATACACTCGCGCACGAAACTACTAGGCCTATTGTTTTATTTTTGAACTAGACTTTCGCTCACGGCGTCGTATATTGGTTATTGGTAGGTAAATTGAAAAATTATATATGCTGGAATATCATTAAATTGAATTAAAGACATGTTTGATTCAGTGTAGAATGTTTAATCTAATTACCAAAACTTAAGTAAATGTTTTTTTATTATTTTATTTTTGCCGGGAGTTCGGAAGACAGTAAGAAATTCCGAATCTTTTGAACCTTTTACAATTCTTCTCACTGTAGACTCGGAAAATTTTGTTGCCTCTGCGGTCCGTTTCAAGCATTGTTTTAAATTATCAACTGCATTATTATCAGCCTCTCTCTTCATAAAACAATATACGTCATATATAATTTTTCTCTCTTTTCTGTATAAAACTTTTGTGCGCGATGAAATTTTGAGAACGAACGTGACGTGGACACAGAGCGGGAAACAAAGGTCGACTGACGAACCAATAGCGCACCGGCGATCACACGGCGCGCCCCGCGCCCCACCTCATACCACCATCATAAATCGCCTAAGGCGCAGCTTGACCGCCAGCGTTCTTTTTACATGACGCGACCTGTATTTAATATTAAATATTGGTCGAAAATAATTTTGATTTCATAGTAATCTTTCTTTGTTTTGCATTCTTTCTTCTATCAGATTAAGATCCAAAATAGTAGTGTTATACTCTAATAAAATTATCATTTAATTGAACAAACCATTTATGTCTCGGACTGTACAACTCATCATAATAATTCCCAATACAGTAAAACATACTTGTTGTTTCAGCCATTCAGTGGATGGTGTTAATATTTGAACAGCACTTCATCGCCGTGTACATTCAGGAAAGAGTACGAAAAAGTGACAGGTGAGAAACTTCTTAGTATTGTTTCTACGAGTTTTTTTATTTGTATGCTTCACGTCTGGCGCAGTTGAACTTTCATTTTCTTTTTATATATTTATTAAAAAGCTGGATAGTCATTAATAGCGACAAGATTTTGACATAATATGACACACCAGCTGAGTCGACAGGATTTAACGAGGAATTACATCTCGGCAATCGAATTTACGATGAAAATTTTAACTATATTATACGACGAGTTTGTGAGAAATATCTTATATTACAAGTTAAGGTCGTTTAAATCGCTTCAGTCTACTTAAAAATGTGTCTTAAATTTGAATTACTTCATCTCTCAAAAAAGGTAGTCAACTTCGATTTTCTGAAAATATATAAGTAAACCAAACTTCTCGCGACCGGAAAAGATGCAGAAGGACCAAATCAAGACATAATCATTCTATTTGCGTTCTTCGTTTGGTCGTTTTTCATACATAAATACGATAGAAATCTTGACAAAAAATAATTACGTTGCATTTTGATGACGGCGATGTTTGAGGCTAAAAAACATGAAAGTTGTGGATTTGAGGATACTCAAAGTCCATTGCTGGGACAGTGGTTTGCTCATCATTTGATTTTCTAACGAATTTATCCATATTTCTAAGGATATATGGATACATTAATGAATACCGGGCATTCTGTATGGATTTCATATAGAATGCCGGGTATAAATTTATGCTGAAATTATCAACACAAAAGTCTCAATATATATTACTCGCGCGCGATCAGAATAGGATGCGACCTTTTGGAACTGAGACGCGCGCGGTCCGCCGGCCAGCCGTAGCGTCGGCAAAAGTTGTTGTTTAAAAAGGTCACTTTAGCAGATTCAACCAGCAATTCATACTACTCGAAGCGACCAAAGGATTAATTGTCCGTTATCGGCTTCGCATGGACACGATGCTTGAAAAGACACAAATAAATCAATAATCATGATTTGTTTTTAAACGCATATTTATTCAATACTTTTGTATCAACTTGCGCCTAAGAAGTGTATTTAATAAATAATAAAATTCCTTTATTCTTCGATATATTGACATTACTCGTCCTTCACAGTGTTGCCAGTACCCAACAATTAATCGTACATATTTTTTTAATCATTATTTACAAATCGATTCAAATTGTTATTTTTTAAATTGAACTTAGTCTACCTGATTCTTAAAATAAAATTGTTTTCATAGAAATATCTGATTTAATATTTGTAGGCGAAGCATAATAATTTAAAGCAGAACGTCCTCAATAGCGTTATCTCCATCATCTGCAATTCTGCAGTAGGTAGTCCATTATGTTTTCTATTTTCCTGAAGCCTATCTGAAGGAAGTGAAAGCTCTGACGATGATTCTCATACGAATTGGAATAACTATTAAATAATATATCCAAACATTATTATTAAAAGGATTGCAACCATGAAACGTTTCTGTATATTTACACAACCCTATGATAGATCGTAGAAATAACTAATTTATAATTAATTCAGAACTTTTTTGCTAACGCTACTTGTCTTGAGAACTGTCATTTTCGATAAGATTCCTTCCCATTAAATCGCGCGCGGATTATATAAATATTTTTGATTACGTAAATTTTGAGTAGGTAACATAAACAAATCGGCGCGAAAATCCACGCCTTAAGGTTATGGCACACTATAACAGCATCGCAACGGCACCGCTCCAGCCCAGCAATTATCTTGTCATTCAAATTAGTCCTTATTTCGTGTGCCGTATAATACATTTTGTAATGTCAATGTCAAAAAGCCAACGGCAGGCAGTTAGCGTGTTAACCGCTTCAATACAACTTGAGTCGCAGCCTGCGTGCTTACAGCGCGCCGTCCGCGTGTTTACTGCGCGCCAATTCCGATTCGCCAGTCCTAGGCGTGTTCAATGACAAATGCCATGTAAAATTGTGTTTGCGCTGACAGCAAGCTTGCACCTCGCCGCTGGTGCGCCGACTGCGAGCGGACGACGTGTAGCCGGGTAGCCGTAGCCTAAATACGAGGCGACGCCGTGCTGCAGCTGTGCAGTTGCGGTGCCGGTATAATATGCCATGACCTTTAGTAGTTCCGATGATTTTTTTCAATAAGTATTATTCCTATTGTCTAAAACCAGTTTAAATTACATGACAAAACATAAATAATAATTGTCATTATTGCAAATTTTAATAGTATTTCATGCCTGAAACGTATTTTTTCTTAGAATCGATAAAGATAATCGATTTACGATAATTGCTCGTTTATATTAATCGATTAGATTTAAATTTTAAAATTATCGATAAGCATAATCGTTTTAGTACACCCAAAAAATTATATAAAAAAAACATTGTGGTTGATGGTGGACGGCAATTATCACATTTATACCACTTGGATTTTATTTTGAAAAAATAGTAAATTGGCGGGTTATAAGAAATAATTATTGACGCTATCATATGAGCTTTTTATCCAATTGTTTTAATTAACAGTCATACATAAGATTTTTTAAGTAGTTTTATTAATAATAACAGCGTTAATAATAAGGATGTTGTATGACATAATTGTTTTAGGTCCAATTGGCACTAATACCGACCCGGCGGAGATTCGCCTGTCAAGGTCCAAATGGACTACCCTACGGTTAAAATGTATTAAAACAAGTAACTATTTTAATGCGTCAAACAAAAGATGACTCGTTAAAATCTATATATATAAAACAAAGACGGGTTTGTTACAACATATATAACTCGAGATCTGCTGAACCAATTTTCATGGTTATTGATTCGTTGGATTTGTCTCCGACCCGAATAGCAGAATACATCTTAAAAACAATGAAAACTCGATATGTGCAATGAATATTTAATCGACGGGAGCGAAGCCGCGGAGGACAGCTAGTTTTTGTAATATTTTGAATGGTAGGAATTGAGTTGAATGCAAGTTTCGGGCGTGATGTACAAGTTTGGTGATCTGTGCGCGCCCCCACAGGGAGGCGACGCGCGGCGGCCGCGTGGACCAGGGCTGGGACGCGCTCAGCGACGCGCGCGCGCACGCCGCGCACGCCGCGCACTCGCACGCGCTCGTGCGCAACGCCGCCACGCTCTCGCTGCCCTCCATCGGTAAGCCGCCCCTGCTTACACTTCCACCACTACTCGCAGTCTAGCGCCTACTTACGCGACACGGTATTCATACAAACCCCCGAGCCCAAAATGTTACAAGTTTATAAACGTATTTTAATGAAACTGTGTCTATGTCACCGGATAATTGCAGATGTCGTAAGATTGTAAAATATAGCGTGAAATAGCTAACTCATTTTTCTGTATAAGACAATAATATATTGGAAACTGTTGAATCTGGATAGGAGTCATTGTATTCAAAATGATTTGTATATCTAATATAGATTTATTACAATCGTACCGATTTTGAGATTTTCCATTGACAAATACATATCTCGGTCTAATAATTAAGTAATGAACTCTTTCAAAAAATTGTTTAGAGAACGAAAAATCTCGTGCTGTTTCAGGACGAGATTTTTCATTTTTATATAGAAAATTTGAAATAGCTTATTTTATACTTAATTTTGAGACTAAACCTATACTAAAGTTTGATTTGATTAAATTGAAATACTTATTCATTTCCAAAATTTTGCACTAGTGTTGTATAAAATACTGTGAATTTTAAACGCATACTGTTACTTGAACTTGGAGTAGATAGGGTATTTTTTTCTACACCAACATACACAAGAACTTCCAAATGACATGTAATATATTCATCTTTCATGAACCTCGAAAGAGCATATTACAGTATAGCAGAGTTTATGAAAGAGGACAATTTTCTTCGTTTTTGAGATGACGATGTTGTATTTTTGACATGTAATCTATTGTATTTATTGAAATAATTGTAATTTGGAATTGACATTTAATGATAGTATTGATATTCTGTTGACTAATTTATTTAATGACTACTTTGACATTCATTATTTACATTTTTAACTTCGACATTTTTATCTATATGCTGGCAGAGTCTTAAGTGAATTAATAAGTACCTACAAAATGTCTTAAATGTAATTTTGATTAATATTATCACGGTTTGTGCACCATCAGCTCTTCCTACCAATTTGTACGCCACGATATGCGGCTGAACATGTTAGAACTTTTTTCTGTACTTCATTGTTATCTTGCATGTATCATGTACACCATGTTTAAACAAATAAAACTTTACTTACTTACTCGACATCTATATTTCAGAAGTTGATCTTATTTGACAAGTGTATGTTGTGACGTAGGTTTCGGCTCAGTGTACATGAAGCTGTGGAACATCCTGACGACCATGGCGCGCGAGCCGCACCCGCAGATCTCGCAGATGGCCACCGACATCATCAACTACATCGCCAACCAGGTATGGCCGGGCAACAGCGGTGTGTGTCATTACAGGCACACAGGGTCAACTGTGTGACCCAGTGGAAAGAAAAAGAAGAAATCGTCTTTATTGTCATGACATTGGGGTGCAAAACTGTAAAATCCAGACTCGAGAGATAATCTAAACACATGTAAAGCACATGTGTTAAGAGTCCTATTACATTTTTTACGGAAATTCATGATTTTTGACGCTGTAATTATCAGCAGCAGTAAGATATTTTAATTATTTGATCATGAATAACGATAGTGCCAGTCTCTTTCTTGTAAGTTAGAGTTACACATTTTCGTTTTTCTTTTCGTGTAATTTACTATAAATATTTTACGAACTCAGTTTGCAAGAAAAAATGTCGGCGATGGAACTTTAACGGTCTAATTCACATTGTTACAATCAATTCTTTTAAAAGCTAAATTTACTAAAAGGTAAGTTGAATGTTTTACTTGTTTATTGGAGTTCTAGAATTTCTTTAAATTCCTTGAGTTTTCACGGAAAAAAACGTAAAGAAAGCCTAATTTAAGCCAGAAATGTCTTGATTCAGCGTCCATTATATTCCAAATAAAAACAATTTTATCAAATAAATTAATATGATATAAAATTACAATCTACAATGAATACCTTTCATTAGTTTTCGTTTGTCAATATAATTAAACAAAATTACAATAAATAAAATTAAAGTACTATATATTCTGCGTCAATTCAGCGCGCGCGCTCCTCAGTCTCGCGCGAGTGCCCAAATAAACTATAATCCTATTCAGACTAGTAAGTATAAAAATTGTTTCGCGGACTATAGATGTACTCCCAACGCAGACCAACCTAACTTCGTCTATTGCAAACGAGCATTTACGATTCGTAATAGGACTCTTAAGAAGCCATCAACTTCTTTCAGTTTAGTTGGAAGGACCATTGTGTAAGTATGGAGTATGTATTTGTAATGTAAAAGCTAAAGTCAATCCTGTTCAAAATACGTATCGAAATTCTGCCGTTCAAATTAGCGTGCGTGTCTTCCTAATTGCTAAAACAAGCGCCACTGTGGGTTTCACCTCATTGTGTCCAAAGCTTTAAGGCCTGTTCAGACCTACGCGATATTAATTACTTAGAGCGGTAGTTAAAGCCGAATGGGTATGCGGTGATCCTACTGTTCAAACCTAACCCGCCGGGTATTTTGATGAGAGTTACGGATACCGAGTGAAACCGAGCGACATTATTCGCTACCGTTATAAGAGAAGAATATCGCGTTGGTCTGGGCAAGCATTTAAGCATGTCGGGCTTAATGTGACGAAATAGCCGTCGATGTCGCGGTGACGTGATACGTGTGCCGCCGGCAGGTGGACAGCGTGGGGCGCGAGCTGGAGCTGGTGCGCGGCGCCAAGGAGCCGGCCTCGCTGCCGCCCTCGCCCAACACGCGCTCCTCGCCGCTCGCGCACCACGACCACACGCGCACGCTGCCTGCAGGTACTAACACACAACACACACACACAACTGCCTTTTTAAAAACTTCTTATAATTTATTTTGTAAATAGGTGAAAAATATCACTTTTACACATCAATATTTCTTGGTCATTTAAATTAGATACGACTCCTCTTTTTTAAGGCTTAGTTATGAAACCGCACACGTGGATCGTACAAACTTTGCCGAGCCACGCCGAGCGTATGCTGTTTCAAAGGTGCGTGGCGCTCTGAATCAAACGTGTTTGCGCGCCGTTTAAACGCACACCTTTATTGTATCACTATTGTGGGCGAGCTGGCGCAAGGTTTGCGGACGTAGACCATACTACACCGCTACAGTCGTGGCGCTCTAATGCCAACTGCTCCAGCTCATTGATGAGTGGCTCGTCGCAGGTAACCGGCGCGGCAAGGCGGGGCTGCCGCACACCATCTCCGAGGACTCGGTGGCCATCCGCGACCGTGACCTGCGCGACCGGGACAGCACCTCATCTACTTCTAGTGAGTAACAATTTTATGACGTTATTCGCAGGCTAGGTATATGGGTTGTTATATCTTATAAAATGACGACTCGTGTGAAGCGCTTATCCTTCACTTATCCTTGATTCGATTGCTCGTTTCTGCAGGAAGTGATGATGTAGGTACGCATCGGCGGGAAGTTTTCTGTCTACTTTGAACATATTATATTCTTATTTTTCTTTGCAGGTCAACCAGCAAAGAAGGCGATAGTGACGACGCAGTTCGTGGAGTGGGCGTCGTCGGCGTTCGCGCGGCCCGAGGGCGGCGACAGCTGGCGCTCGGACTGCGAGAGCCGGCCGCACCACGAGCGCGTGTGGCGCTACGCACGGAACCGCAGCCTGCGGAAGGAAGCCGCCGGTGAGTCACCAACTATTATCGTCATCATCTTCAGCCCCGGTCCATACGTCCCCTGTGTGCCCCCCGTGTACATGTAGTGTGTGTGCAGGCCTGCTGCGGCTGCGCGTGTCGCGGCTGGAGACACAAGCGTTCCACTCGCGCTGCCCTCTGTGTGCCCCCCGTGTACATGTAGTGTGTGTGCAGGCCTGCTGCGGCTGCGCGTGTCGCGGCTGGAGACACAAGCGTTCCACTCGCGCTGCCCTCTGTGTGCCCCCCGTGTACATGTAGTGTGTGTGCAGGCCTGCTGCGGCTGCGCGTGTCGCGGCTGGAGACACAAGCGTTCCACTCGCGCTGCCCTCTGTGTGCCCCCCGTGTACATGTAGTGTGTGTGCAGGCCTGCTGCGGCTGCGCGTGTCGCGGCTGGAGACACAAGCGTTCCACTCGCGCTGCCCTCTGTGTGCCCCCCGTGTACATGTAGTGTGTGTGCAGGCCTGCTGCGGCTGCGCGTGTCGCGGCTGGAGACACAAGCGTTCCACTCGCGCTGCCCTCTGTGTGCCCCCCGTGTACATGTAGTGTGTGTGCAGGCCTGCTGCGGCTGCGCGTGTCGCGGCTGGAGACACAAGCGTTCCACTCGCGCTGCCCTCTGTGTGCCCCCCGTGTACATGTAGTGTGTGTGCAGGCCTGCTGCGGCTGCGCGTGTCGCGGCTGGAGACACAAGCGTTCCACTCGCGCTGCCCTCTGTGTGCCCCCCGTGTACATGTAGTGTGTGTGCAGGCCTGCTGCGGCTGCGCGTGTCGCGGCTGGAGACACAAGCGTTCCACTCGCGCTGCCCTCTGTGTGCCCCCCGTGTACATGTAGTGTGTGTGCAGGCCTGCTGCGGCTGCGCGTGTCGCGGCTGGAGACACAAGCGTTCCACTCGCGCTGCCCTCTGTGTGCCCCCCGTGTACATGTAGTGTGTGTGCAGGCCTGCTGCGGCTGCGCGTGTCGCGGCTGGAGACACAAGCGTTCCACTCGCGCTGCCCTCTGTGTGCCCCCCGTGTACATGTAGTGTGTGTGCAGGCCTGCTGCGGCTGCGCGTGTCGCGGCTGGAGACACAAGCGTTCCACTCGCGCTGCCCTCTGTGTGCCCCCCGTGTACATGTAGTGTGTGTGCAGGCCTGCTGCGGCTGCGCGTGTCGCGGCTGGAGACACAAGCGTTCCACTCGCGCTGCCCTCTGTGTGCCCCCCGTGTACATGTAGTGTGTGTGCAGGCCTGCTGCGGCTGCGCGTGTCGCGGCTGGAGACACAAGCGTTCCACTCGCGCTGCCCTCTGTGTGCCCCCCGTGTACATGTAGTGTGTGTGCAGGCCTGCTGCGGCTGCGCGTGTCGCGGCTGGAGACACAAGCGTTCCACTCGCGCTGCCCTCTGTGTGCCCCCCGTGTACATGTAGTGTGTGTGCAGGCCTGCTGCGGCTGCGCGTGTCGCGGCTGGAGACACAAGCGTTCCACTCGCGCTGCCCTCTGTGTGCCCCCCGTGTACATGTAGTGTGTGTGCAGGCCTGCTGCGGCTGCGCGTGTCGCGGCTGGAGACACAAGCGTTCCACTCGCGCTGCCCGCTGCCGCCTGCCGTGGTGCTATTCCACCCCTACGAGCAGCATGCTGCCGTCGCCTCCAAGGACAACTTCGGGTTAGTGCTCTACACTGTACTACAATATTACTACCTACTCTATTCGTTGCTTAGTAGAAGTGTAGCTAATGAGGATCAATGAGTTCCTTCCTTTAGTTTGCCATATGTTGTTACTTACCAAAGGACATTGTTCATCGCCCATACATCGTTCGCCTAAGAACCAACAGAGACGTGAATTTACTATCTGTGTTTTAAATAATGCATATGTTCGACTGAAACTAAATTAAAATCACGGACACTTTTCAGAATTGTAACATATCCAAAATGATTTCGGATTTTGATGTTATAAAACATACCAAACAATAGAAACATACCAAATGGACTAAGATCCCAGAGCTGCCAGACTTTTTATCTCACCAAAAAATGGTGTAGAGTAGTGTTACTATGTTCTTCTAACATACGAAAGCGTGGTAACTTAGGTCGACGGCCGATTCCCTGATATCAGGTGCAAGATACATTACTTAAATCAAAGTGTCAACTGTCATTTCATCGACTGCTAGTGTCAATAGTGTTCGTGTCATACAGCGTTTTAATCGCTTTATTCTTTTTGTAGGTAACTAAAAATCTTACAGCACTGAGACCGCTTTGTTTCATTTTAAAATAATGGCGCCGTGTTATAAAACCCAAGTGAGTTACTTTTTAAAATGGTTTCGTAATTAAAAAGTGTCCGTTCTATTCTAATCATTAAAATGTAATTTAAAATAAAAACTAGGAATAATGGTAAAGGTTTCGCATGTGATGATTCATAGGCCACTTTTTACCATGTCCAAATGATCTTTATTAGCTATACTTTCGGATGGTGTAATAATACAAGTTGTTTTTGTTTCAATCGCAATCTGTTCGATTTCTGGGTAGGAACAACGATTTTAAGATCTAATGATGCAGTTTTAATTTTCATCAAAATCGGCCTCGAGACTTCTTTGTGTGTTTATTTGGTATTCCTAATATTTTCGGATTAGGCCATAATGGCACACTAAAAAAATTCACCTGTATACGATTTCCGAATCGCATAGATACTGTTCAAGAAATGATATCTGTATCTGAATGTTTATTTGGTGAAAGGTTGTCGATCATTGTAGCTTGAAAATTGTCTGTTTACGCTGTTAGTAAGGAAGACATGTAAAACTGTTTGGGTGTGTCAGGATCTGGGACTGGGGCACGGCGGCCAAGCTGTGCGTGGGCTCCTGGCGGCGCGCGTGGGGCCGCATCACGGCGCTGGCCTACCTCAACGCGCACCAGCACGCGCTGCTGGCCGTGGCCTCGCACACCGGCAACCTCGCCATCTACCGGTACCACTCTACTATCACATATCCAAGCTGTGCGTGGGCTCCTGGCGGCGCGCGTGGGGCCGCATCACGGCGCTGGCCTACCTCAACGCGCACCAGCACGCGCTGCTGGCCGTGGCCTCGCACACCGGCAACCTCGCCATCTACCGGTACCACTCTACTATCACATATCCAAGCTGTGCGTGGGCTCCTGGCGGCGCGCGTGGGGCCGCATCACGGCGCTGGCCTACCTCAACGCGCACCAGCACGCGCTGCTGGCCGTGGCCTCGCACACCGGCAACCTCGCCATCTACCGGTACCACTCTACTATCACATATCCAAGCTGTGCGTGGGCTCCTGGCGGCGCGCGTGGGGCCGCATCACGGCGCTGGCCTACCTCAACGCGCACCAGCACGCGCTGCTGGCCGTGGCCTCGCACACCGGCAACCTCGCCATCTACCGGTACCACTCTACTATCACATATCCAAGCTGTGCGTGGGCTCCTGGCGGCGCGCGTGGGGCCGCATCACGGCGCTGGCCTACCTCAACGCGCACCAGCACGCGCTGCTGGCCGTGGCCTCGCACACCGGCAACCTCGCCATCTACCGGTACCACTCTACTATCACATATCCAAGCTGTGCGTGGGCTCCTGGCGGCGCGCGTGGGGCCGCATCACGGCGCTGGCCTACCTCAACGCGCACCAGCACGCGCTGCTGGCCGTGGCCTCGCACACCGGCAACCTCGCCATCTACCGGTACCACTCTACTATCACATATCCAAGCTGTGCGTGGGCTCCTGGCGGCGCGCGTGGGGCCGCATCACGGCGCTGGCCTACCTCAACGCGCACCAGCACGCGCTGCTGGCCGTGGCCTCGCACACCGGCAACCTCGCCATCTACCGGTACCACTCTACTATCACATATCCAAGCTGTGCGTGGGCTCCTGGCGGCGCGCGTGGGGCCGCATCACGGCGCTGGCCTACCTCAACGCGCACCAGCACGCGCTGCTGGCCGTGGCCTCGCACACCGGCAACCTCGCCATCTACCGGTACCACTCTACTATCACATATCCAAGCTGTGCGTGGGCTCCTGGCGGCGCGCGTGGGGCCGCATCACGGCGCTGGCCTACCTCAACGCGCACCAGCACGCGCTGCTGGCCGTGGCCTCGCACACCGGCAACCTCGCCATCTACCGGTACCACTCTACTATCACATATCCAAGCTGTGCGTGGGCTCCTGGCGGCGCGCGTGGGGCCGCATCACGGCGCTGGCCTACCTCAACGCGCACCAGCACGCGCTGCTGGCCGTGGCCTCGCACACCGGCAACCTCGCCATCTACCGGTACCACTCTACTATCACATATCCAAGCTGTGCGTGGGCTCCTGGCGGCGCGCGTGGGGCCGCATCACGGCGCTGGCCTACCTCAACGCGCACCAGCACGCGCTGCTGGCCGTGGCCTCGCACACCGGCAACCTCGCCATCTACCGGTACCACTCTACTATCACATATCCAAGCTGTGCGTGGGCTCCTGGCGGCGCGCGTGGGGCCGCATCACGGCGCTGGCCTACCTCAACGCGCACCAGCACGCGCTGCTGGCCGTGGCCTCGCACACCGGCAACCTCGCCATCTACCGGTACCACTCTACTATCACATATCCAAGCTGTGCGTGGGCTCCTGGCGGCGCGCGTGGGGCCGCATCACGGCGCTGGCCTACCTCAACGCGCACCAGCACGCGCTGCTGGCCGTGGCCTCGCACACCGGCAACCTCGCCATCTACCGGTACCACTCTACTATCACATATCCAAGCTGTGCGTGGGCTCCTGGCGGCGCGCGTGGGGCCGCATCACGGCGCTGGCCTACCTCAACGCGCACCAGCACGCGCTGCTGGCCGTGGCCTCGCACACCGGCAACCTCGCCATCTACCGGTACCACTCTACTATCACATATCCAAGCTGTGCGTGGGCTCCTGGCGGCGCGCGTGGGGCCGCATCACGGCGCTGGCCTACCTCAACGCGCACCAGCACGCGCTGCTGGCCGTGGCCTCGCACACCGGCAACCTCGCCATCTACCGGTACCACTCTACTATCACATATCCAAGCTGTGCGTGGGCTCCTGGCGGCGCGCGTGGGGCCGCATCACGGCGCTGGCCTACCTCAACGCGCACCAGCACGCGCTGCTGGCCGTGGCCTCGCACACCGGCAACCTCGCCATCTACCGGTACCACTCTACTATCACATATCCAAGCTGTGCGTGGGCTCCTGGCGGCGCGCGTGGGGCCGCATCACGGCGCTGGCCTACCTCAACGCGCACCAGCACGCGCTGCTGGCCGTGGCCTCGCACACCGGCAACCTCGCCATCTACCGGTACCACTCTACTATCACATATCCAAGCTGTGCGTGGGCTCCTGGCGGCGCGCGTGGGGCCGCATCACGGCGCTGGCCTACCTCAACGCGCACCAGCACGCGCTGCTGGCCGTGGCCTCGCACACCGGCAACCTCGCCATCTACCGGTACCACTCTACTATCACATATCCAAGCTGTGCGTGGGCTCCTGGCGGCGCGCGTGGGGCCGCATCACGGCGCTGGCCTACCTCAACGCGCACCAGCACGCGCTGCTGGCCGTGGCCTCGCACACCGGCAACCTCGCCATCTACCGGTACCACTCTACTATCACATATCCAAGCTGTGCGTGGGCTCCTGGCGGCGCGCGTGGGGCCGCATCACGGCGCTGGCCTACCTCAACGCGCACCAGCACGCGCTGCTGGCCGTGGCCTCGCACACCGGCAACCTCGCCATCTACCGGTACCACTCTACTATCACATATCCAAGCTGTGCGTGGGCTCCTGGCGGCGCGCGTGGGGCCGCATCACGGCGCTGGCCTACCTCAACGCGCACCAGCACGCGCTGCTGGCCGTGGCCTCGCACACCGGCAACCTCGCCATCTACCGGTACCACTCTACTATCACATATCCAAGCTGTGCGTGGGCTCCTGGCGGCGCGCGTGGGGCCGCATCACGGCGCTGGCCTACCTCAACGCGCACCAGCACGCGCTGCTGGCCGTGGCCTCGCACACCGGCAACCTCGCCATCTACCGGTACCACTCTACTATCACATATCCAAGCTGTGCGTGGGCTCCTGGCGGCGCGCGTGGGGCCGCATCACGGCGCTGGCCTACCTCAACGCGCACCAGCACGCGCTGCTGGCCGTGGCCTCGCACACCGGCAACCTCGCCATCTACCGGTACCACTCTACTATCACATATCCAAGCTGTGCGTGGGCTCCTGGCGGCGCGCGTGGGGCCGCATCACGGCGCTGGCCTACCTCAACGCGCACCAGCACGCGCTGCTGGCCGTGGCCTCGCACACCGGCAACCTCGCCATCTACCGGTACCACTCTACTATCACATATCCAAGCTGTGCGTGGGCTCCTGGCGGCGCGCGTGGGGCCGCATCACGGCGCTGGCCTTTTTTTTTTTTTTTTTTTTGTTTCGGCTGGGAAAAAATGCATTACGCATACCCTCTCACTCGGGGGAGTGGGAGGGGTATGTGGGACTCCCCGGGCAAGCCCGGTATACCCACTAAAACAACCCAGCAACGAAATTCCCGCAACGTCATAGTGGGGGTGGACTGGGAGATCGGCGTAGCCTTTACGTCCAGTCCACCTCCGACGACCGCCCGCCTTAGCGGGCTTTTCACGCCCCCCCCATTGGGGGAGGGCCGGGAACCTCCGACGATGATGGTGGTGATGCGTGCAATGCGGGCGGAGGCGCCCCCGCGCCTGTCGCCCGCCCATCACCACCGCGAGGAGGGAGAAGAGGACGTCTTCTCCGACCTCGCCTTCGTCTGCGGAGCGGCGCAGCGAGAGGATCGTCCTCCCGCGCGCGCTCCGCCGCCTCCTTCTGCGAGATGACATCCTCGCAAAAGGAGGCGACCGCGGCCCAGGACTCCTCACTCCCCAGCATGCATCTGACCACGCTGGGAAGGGAGAGGTCCTGTCCGATCTCCGCAGTGAGACTGCGACGCGGCTCGGACCAAGCTGGGCACACCTCCAGTGTGTGCTGCGCCGTGTCCTCCGCCGCGCCGCAGTCGTGACACGCCGGTGTCTCCTCCCTCCCGATCCGGTGCAGGTGCGTGCCGAAACAGCCGTGGCCAGACAACACCTGCACCAGACGGAAGGAGAGGAAGCCGTGCGGCCGCTCGAGCCAGTCTCGCAAGACTGGACCGAGCGCGTCCAGCGTTCGACGGCCAAAGGTGGCGGAGGCGAGGTCCTCTGTCCAATGGACGATGATGGCGTCCCTCGCCTCCCTCCGCACGGCTTCCCGCTCCTCAGCGACGGGGCGCTCCCCGAGCGCTTTTCGGCGCGCCGTCCACTCGTACACTCTGGCGAGCACCCATGCCTCCAACTCCCAAGGAGGGGTGCTGGCCAGAGCGCACGCTGCCGAGAAGCCCACAGAGCGGTAGGCCCTCGCTACCCGCTGCGCGATGGCCCTTTGGGGCCTGCGGATCGCCGTCGCATTCTCCCTCCTGTGGAGGGAGTCCGCCCAGATTGGGGCCCCGTATAGGGCCATGCTCCGCAGGATGCCGGCATACAAGCGCCGGCATCGCGCGCTGGGCCCACCCAGGTTCGGGAGGAGCCACGACAGGGCGCCGGCGGCCTTCAGCAGGCGCGTCGACAGCCCGCTGAAGTGCGGGCCGAAGCGCCACCTGCTGTCCAGTACCAGGCCCAGATACTTCATCTGGGCCTGGACCCCCACCCTGATGCCCTCCACATTGATGTGGGCATCTGGAGGGCAGCGCTGCCGAGGCCCGCGAAAGAACACGGCCTCGGTCTTGTTCAGCGCCACCCTCAACCCCAGGCGGCGGATCCTTCCTGCGACCAAGGATCCGCCAGCCGAGGCCAGACAGGCCGCCTCCCCAAAGTTCCTCCCCCGGGCAGTGAGGAGAGTGTCATCCGCGTAGCAGATGACACTCGTGCCACGGAGGAGGGCTCCCCGCAGGAGCCAATCGAACCCGATGTTCCACAGGGGGGGCCCAAGTACCGACCCCTGTGGAACACCGCACTCTGCGCCGTACCGCCGCAACCTGGCCGTTTTGTCTACAAGGAGGACCTCTCGGTCCTCCAAGTAGTCGGCCAGGAGGTCCCGCAAGTATTGGGGCACTCCATGATAGCGGAGTGCCTCCAATATCGTCGAGTGGGGGACGGAGTTGAAGGCGTTGGCTATGTCGAATGACACTGCCAAAACTCCGTCCCCCGCCTCGACTGCCCCCTTCACCTGCCCCTTGAGCAGGGCCAGCGCGTCGATGGTCGAACGCCCCTGTCGGAAACCAAACTGGGCGTCCGACAGGTCTGGCCCTACCCCCCGCAGATGGCTGTTGAGCCGGCAGGCGATGATCCCCTCGAACATTTAGCCGACCTCATCAAGCAGGACGATGGGTCGGTATGCCGAGGGGGAGTCCACTGGGCGTCCCTCCTTGCGGAGGAGGCATAGCTGCCCCTCCTTCCACAGTTTCGGGAACCTTCCAGACGCGAGGCACGCGCTGAACAGGTCCCGAAATCTGTCCTCCATTTGAGCGGCAGCTATAGCCACCACCCGTGCTGGGACGCCGTCCGGACCGGGGGCCGTCTTCTTGGCGCGAAGGCCAAGAAGACCCTCGCGGAACTCTTCCTCCGTCACCGGGGGCACGTCTGCCTCCGCCGGTGGTGCCGCCCCTCGCGGGGGGTCCATCGTTGGTGGGGTGAAGTCGGTCCTGCGCGGAAACAGGGACCGGACCACCCCATCCAGCAGCGCTGGCTCGAGGGTCTCCGTCAGGGGGGGACCATGGGGCCGCAGTTGGTTCCGCGCTGCCCGATATGGTCTCCCATAGGGATCCCGATCGAGACCCTCCAGCATCTCGGCCCTCGAAGCGTCCTTGGCAGCGCACATAGCTGACTTGAGGACCGCCTTCGCCTCTCGATATGAAGCGTAAAGACGGTCCTCGTCTGTCTGGCTACGTGCGCTGCGCCGACGGCTCCGCGTGTAGGCCCTACGGGCCGCCACGCAGGTGGCCCGGAGGCCTGCCAGCTCCTCCGACCACCAGTAGACGGCACGACGGGGAGGCGGACGACGGGACCGAGGCATGCTGGAGTTGCACACCTCGGTCAGGGAACCCCTCAGCTGGGCCGCTGCGGAGTCCACGTCCAGGACCTCAACAGGGGGCGACAGCCAGTCCTGCAGGAAGGCAGCCTCCTTGGCTGCCTCGCGGTCCAGGCGAGTGAGGGCCCACCGAGGGAAGGGAGACCTGCCAGAGCGGGCCATCTCCCCCCGGGAACCATGCTGGGTGGAGATGTCGAACCGCACATATCTGTGGTCCGACAATGTCTCCACCATCTCAACCCGCCAGTTCACAATGCGTGCGGCAAGGACGGGGGTGGCAAACGACACGTCGACCACCGACCCTCCCCGTTGCCGCACACATGTGTGGACCGCCCCCCTGTTGAGGAGGGACACGCCGCATGACGCCGACCAAAACACGACGGCGCGTCCCCGGACGTTGCAGGAGGCAGCCGGGTTGCCCCAGGCCTCCGACTTGGCGTTCAGGTCGCCCAACACCACGACCTGGCGTGGCGCCGCCCTCGCTACGACAGCAGTGAGGACCTCCAGGAAGTCCTCAAAGTCTGAGAGAGGGCGGTTAGGGGAGAAGTAGACCCCCACCAGGGCCAGATCTCCCCACGCGGCGGCCACGTATCCCGGTCCCCTCTCTAAGAGCGAGAGGGGAGGGGAGTCTGTGGAAGACCGCGACACCAACGCCACCAAGCCGTCCCGGTCGCCTAGCCAGCTGCCAGGGACCGAGTAAGGCTCGGCGACCACCGCCAAGTCCACCAACCACTCAGCCATGGTCTGCATCAGCAGATCCTGGGCTGCCCGGCAGTGGTTGGCGTTCGTCTGAAGGATGCGATGTTCGACTCTATCCATTAGTCGGACATCGCACCCCCCTCCTCCGCAGCTGTGCTGGCAACAGGCCCAGCTGGCACCTGCGCTTTGCCCCTCGTAGGGGGAGGATTACAATTCCTCCCCTTCATTATGTGACCCGCCGGGCGGCTACTGGCGGCACACACCGCGCAGTGCGGCTTAGCAGCCGTGCAGGAGGCGGCTTTGTGGCCGTCCTTGCCGCAGCGGTAGCAACTGTCCGTCCTGTCGACTTTGGACGGACAGAGGGCTCGGGTGTGCCCGATGCCGAAGCACCTAAAGCAGCGCAGAGGCTGCTCATCAAGTGCCCGGACCACACCCGAGCTAAAGCCAACAGAGAGCCGTCCTTTGTTGAGGACGGCTTTGGCGGCGGCGACTGGGCACTCGAGCCGCATAGAGCCCATGCCGCCGCGGCCGACCCTGATGTCGCGGCCCTGTACCGCTGCGACGCTACATCCACCGATTGCAGCGACCGCCGCCACTACCTCCTCTTTGGTGACGGAGTCGTCGAGATCCGTCACCTCTATGGCCGCCGACTTGATTGGTCGGGCCACCTTGGCCGCGTCCGCGACGACCTCCTGCAGCTTGGCTGCGAAGAGGTCGGCGTTGGCGCTGCCCTCCGCCCCCGGGAACTCAAAAAGTCGAGCCCCGGTTTGGGTACGCCGGCAGGAGACTTTGTCGATCCCCAGTTTGGCGGGATCGGCATTGGCACGCGCACGCAACAAAATAGACGCGTACGTTTCCCCGCGCTCCGCAGCCTCCGCAGTGAGCGTCACCACGACGGCTGCGGACCGTGGGGGAACAAGCTTACCCCTCCTTCGCCCCTTCCTCTTCCCCTTACCAGTCGCCTGTGACTGGCTGGGAGGCGTGGTGGCGGGGGCGGCCGCTGCCGCCTTTCGGCCCTTGCCTTTCCCCTTCCCCCTCCCAGTCGTCTGCGACTGGTTGGGAGGCGTAGTGGCGGGGACAGCAGAGACGGCTGTCGCTGTCTTCTTTCCCCTTCCCTTGCCTTTCCCCCTCCCGACCACCTCAATCCAACCCTCCTGGTTGGACGGAGTGGTCGAAGGAAGAATGGCGTCCTCCACTTGTGAGGACGGCCCCGGCTGACTTTGCCTTTTGTCCGCCGCAAGCGGTGGTCGGAGGCGCTGCTCCGGCAGGAGCCGGTCCTCGATGCCTGCCAAGCAGGCTCGGGTGAAAGCCCGCTCCTCCATGACGACCTTGCGGATGACATCCTCAAGGTTGGAGGCGGGGGCTTCCACTGCAGGCGACGTGCCCTGACTTGGCGGGGCAGTTGCGTCAGCCAACTTCTGATGAAGTTGGCTGACCTCCAGTTGCAGGCGATCCACCTTCGCCTGCAGCTGCCGCGTTTCGTCGGTCGCTGTCCGTCGGACCAGCTCTTCGACGATGCCGCGCATACTTGCGGCCCGGCACTTAAGGGCCTTTTGGAAAGTGCCCTTAAGGTGTGAGGACTTGGCGGCGACCTCCACGATCTCCTCCTCGTCCTCCTCCGCCATACGCTCCAGCTCTGCCACGGAGTTGTCGGCGTACAGAACGCGTGACGCGCCGTAGCCGGACTTGGCCCGGGCGGCACGCGCTCGCTGCTCCTTCGCAGCTACCCGCTCCTCCAGCTCCTGCTGGTTCTGCTCCCGCCGAGATAGGTCCAACTGTCGTTGGGCATCCTCGAGACCCACCGAGTGGGTATCTGCGGCTGTCGCTGGCCTCTTCGCCTTCGCCAGCCCCGTCGAGCCTGAGGCCGAAGAACCTCCCGACCCTTCGTTGCGACGCGCGGGGCGCTTTCGCGACCGCGAAGTGCCCGCGTCTGAGACGCTGACGAGGGACCCGTCTGAGTCCGACGTCTCGTCTGCCGTCCTGAAGAAGCTAGCTGCAGACGGCGCGCGGCTAGCTTCTGACGCTGAAGCGTCGGATTGGCCCTGAGAAGGGCCTTTGGTTTGGCCCTGAGAAGGGCCTTTTAAGAAACGCCCTAAGGCATCCCGCTTGGGCTTAGGCATTGCCTCCGCCGAATTCGTAGTAAAAACCGCAAAAAGATAAAAACAACCGCAAGGTGAAGATAAAATAGACTACGAATGCACACTGTACTTTGGCCGTGCCCAGTCTGCCACTCCGTTACGGTGACAGAACTGGGCCGTTTCCAGGGGACGCGACGTGGACGCAAACAGTGTGGGGGGTCCCCCATCACGGCGCTGGCCTACCTCAACGCGCACCAGCACGCGCTGCTGGCCGTGGCCTCGCACACCGGCAACCTCGCCATCTACCGGTACCACTCTACTATCACATATCCAAGCTGTGCGTGGGCTCCTGGCGGCGCGCGTGGGGCCGCATCACGGCGCTGGCCTACCTCAACGCGCACCAGCACGCGCTGCTGGCCGTGGCCTCGCACACCGGCAACCTCGCCATCTACCGGTACCACTCTACTATCACATATCCAAGCTGTGCGTGGGCTCCTGGCGGCGCGCGTGGGGCCGCATCACGGCGCTGGCCTACCTCAACGCGCACCAGCACGCGCTGCTGGCCGTGGCCTCGCACACCGGCAACCTCGCCATCTACCGGTACCACTCTACTATCACATATCCAAGCTGTGCGTGGGCTCCTGGCGGCGCGCGTGGGGCCGCATCACGGCGCTGGCCTACCTCAACGCGCACCAGCACGCGCTGCTGGCCGTGGCCTCGCACACCGGCAACCTCGCCATCTACCGGTACCACTCTACTATCACATATCCAAGCTGTGCGTGGGCTCCTGGCGGCGCGCGTGGGGCCGCATCACGGCGCTGGCCTACCTCAACGCGCACCAGCACGCGCTGCTGGCCGTGGCCTCGCACACCGGCAACCTCGCCATCTACCGGTACCACTCTACTATCACATATCCAAGCTGTGCGTGGGCTCCTGGCGGCGCGCGTGGGGCCGCATCACGGCGCTGGCCTACCTCAACGCGCACCAGCACGCGCTGCTGGCCGTGGCCTCGCACACCGGCAACCTCGCCATCTACCGGTACCACTCTACTATCACATATCCAAGCTGTGCGTGGGCTCCTGGCGGCGCGCGTGGGGCCGCATCACGGCGCTGGCCTACCTCAACGCGCACCAGCACGCGCTGCTGGCCGTGGCCTCGCACACCGGCAACCTCGCCATCTACCGGTACCACTCTACTATCACATATCCAAGGAGATACTGCTAATCCACAGAACTAGCACAGGATAATAACGCGTATCGGCACTCCGTGTAGGTTTACAGAGGAAGGTTTAAAGTTAATACTTTTTTTATGTAAACGGCTCTTGACCTCATTTTTACATGGACAGTAATAATTCATTAATTTTAGGTACTGTTAACAGTGGAAATCAATTAATGTTTATATTGTATACAGGGTGTCCAGTAAATAGCTCGACATACTGTAGGGGGTGATAGCTTGGGTCACTACCTATCAATACAACACAATATATGTTCAGCAAAATCTTACGGATTTACATTTTTACAAAATTTTCCGAAATACCGAAAAATCTCTACCTTGAAACAGATTTTTAAGCATCTCGTAATGAAAAAATCCTTTTCTTGTACTTTTTTTTACATCAAATTATTCGTGAATAGTTACTTTACTCGTTGATAAGTCTTTTTCTGTCAAAGACAAGAATGTTTTTAAGAAATACTATTTTTTGTTTAAATTTGCACAGAACTATTTTCTTATCACTTAAGTCCTACAGTGGTGAAAAAAAAATGTATGTGGCTGTTTTGTACAACAAACTTAAAAAATAGCTTGTTTAATGGTGATTTTGGAAAGATACAATACTAGTACATTTTCATTTTAAAAAATACGAAAAATAAGCTATTTTAGTTAATAAGAGCATTTTATTTAAATGCAAGTAATGTGACTTTGAATTCGAATCGTTGTAAGGTCGTACTACGGTTCGAATTACATAATAATTAATCTACAGCCGACCGGCCGGCCGGTCTGTAAATGACATCTTGAAGGATAAGGTGATAGTAAAAAAAACAGAGGAGTTTACTTTAATAAACATTTATTTAAATAAATTACAATAAATGCTCAAATTGCTTCCCTTGTGCCCTAATACACGCTCGGCATCTTCTTCAAAATGAGCTTTTGAGTCTTCTCAGGCTTATTTCCGATATTTTTCTTGCTGCAATGTTAACCCTTGCTCTCAATTCATTGTCATTTTGGATCGGTTTTTCATAGACTTTGTCCTTCATGGCACCCCAATAAAAAAAATCCAGGGGGTTTAGGTCCGGAGACCTAGGTGGCCATAATATCGGTCCCAGTCGCCCAATCCACCTGCCTGGATAAGCTTCATCTAAGTAGGCTCTTACTTCCCGGCCATAATGAGCAGGGCACCCATCATTTTGAAGCCACATCACCTCTCTTAGCTCACTCGGAACATTTTCAAAGAGCGTGGGTAGGGTTTCTCGTAAAAACTCCAAGTAATTATTGGCATTTAATGTAGGTGGAAGCTCAACGGGACCCACAATCTGGCCATTAAAAATCCCACACCATAAATTTATTTTGAATTGGTACTGGGACCTGTCTTCTCTTGACACATACGGATTTTCTAATTGCCAACTATGTAAATTATGCAAATTCAAGTAGCCGTCCTTTCTGCAGGCTGACTCATCACTCCATAACACCTTATTAAAAAAGTTTGGGTCCTCCCGATGCATTTCAAGCATGCGGTGGCAGAATTGAACTCTCGGCAGGTAGTCTCTAGTTAAAAGAGTTTGCACGCGTCGTACGTGAAATGGATGGTATCCATACCTCTTAAGTACTGAATGAACAGTGGACTTCGGTATCCCTGTGCGCCGTTGTATCGCCCTAACCGAAGTTGTCGGGTCTTGTTCTCGTTCCTGAAGCACTATGTCTTCGTCAACAACTTGAGGCCGTCCACCGCCACGTTGACCAGGGAGTCTGCCTTCCATGTAGGAGTTATGCACTCTGGTAAACATTCCATGGTGTGGATGTCTCCTATCGGGAAACCTTTCCCTGTAGAGGGTGGCAGCAACTCGGGAACTTTGGCCAGCTTCTCCGTAAATAAGGTGCATCTCAGCATACTCTCGCTGCGTATAACCAGGAAAAACGCGGCGGTTGGCCATGTTATAAAACACAAAAGTCCAGGTGGTCGCCAAGTCGTCGTAGTGATCACAATAAAAAATACAAATCGTAAGGCAAACAAAGTCCGGCACAAAACAGTCGTTAGTACGAAACAATAATTTGTGAACACAGAGATGCGTTGCGCACGGTTTAAGGTAGCGTACTGACAAGTGTCGCAAATAAGGTTGAGAGTGAGACACAAATGCAAGAAAGAGCGGGATAGCACATGCGCTTCTTTTGTTAGACAGTAACCGGTCGGGTCGGGTCGGTTGGCGAGCAGGTAAAAACCTTTAGGGCCTCTTTCACCATCTCCAAGTAAAGCGTTGATTAGTTACTTCCCAATTCAAGTTAATCGGCAAGTAAAACTTACGAGTATCTTCTGTCAATTTCACAAGCGAAAATAAAGCTTCGAGTAACAACTTACCGGTTAAGTGTATGACGTAACCAATCATACGTTACATTCGTTCTATATTACGTCAACGTTACTCGTCAAACGTCATTGGCAGGTTAGCTGAAAGAAAGTTATTTATACACTATAGATTTGATATCACATACACACCGCACCACACACACACTACACTCATTTACACACCCATAGGTACACGACCACACACATTCACTCCATATTATTATGCTGTTAAAAAAAAAAAAAAAAAATTGTAAACAAACAGAAAGTCACGGTTGTATTATATATGTAGATTGAAGCCGCAAAATCTCCGACTCCTAAGATACAGGTCTGCGTACCTAGTTTAGGAGCCCGGACACCTGACAATTGATTTTAGAATTGGTAGTACAACCCACTGTTTCCATATGCTATGTACTGTGTTGTTGTATTTTTGTTCATGTACTAATAAATAATAATAATAATAAAAGCTAATAATAATAAAAGCTAAAGCTAAAGCTGTCATTTCATTTTGTGTATTGTTTTTTTGTGTTTTAGGTTAGGAAATAATTGCGCGTGGATTTTTTTTTTATAAATTATCATGGATAAAGTTAAAAGAGATAGAAGTGCAAACTTTTCACTTGTACAGAAATACCAAACTGTGTTAGTGTCGGCGATAAGACCCCGTCCGCGTCCATAGACGCAAGTAATGGTGGACGCGACCGTATCAAACAAGGAAATTGTAAGGAAAACTAATTAGAATTATAATTGAATCAGATTAGATTAGGTTTAGCATTCTCTAATTAGTGTTATAAGGATATTTTCGCATCATAGGTTTAGTTAGATTCTAGTTTAAATGCGAATTTAGATGTAAGGTTTTTGTATTGTGAATAATTACGTAGATTGAAAATGTGATTTTTTGTTTTAAGTGATAGGGTTTTGAAATTAGTTTTAAAATAAAGGTCTTGACCCAAAACCACTTTTACAAAAAGAATTGAGTTGATAGGACTTATGGTTTTCGAGATATTTCCAAAGATGTATAGTGAAAATTTGTTAACCGTCAAGTAAACACTCTAATTGGCAGACGACGTCGCAAGTAAGTTACTGGTCAGTAATTATAATCATTGATTAGTGCTACTCGAACGTCGTGAAATTGACATGTGCAGTTACGTGTGACTTTAACTGGCGATTAGTCTACTCGATACTTTACTCAAGGGTGGTGAAAGAGGCCCTTAGTCATTACGCGTGCATGTCGCATTTTACGTGTCACAACTAGTTTTATAATAATTCGCGTAAATGAGCAGCTATTACTTATTCTCATAGTGGTTTTTGTCAAAATTACGTTTATTACATTTTCAACAAAATCAGTTTCTCTGGAACTAAAATAGCATTTTTTTGTATTTTTTTAATGAAAATGCACTAGTATTGTATCTTTCCTAAATCACCATTAAACAGGCTATGTTTTAAGTTTGTTGTACAAAACTGCCACATAATATTTTTTTTCATCACTGTAGGTTAAAATTATGCGAAAAGAAAATTGTTCTGTGAAAATTTTAACAAAAAAAACTATTTCTTCAAAACTTTCTTGTTTTTGATAAAAAAAAAACTTAAAATGAGTAGAGTAACCTATTCACGAATAATTTGATGTAAAAAAAAATTCTAGAAAAGGATTTTTCATTACGAGATGCCTAAAAATCTGTTTCAAGGTAGAGATTTTTCGATATTTCGGAAAATTTTGTAAAACTGTAAATCCGTAAGATTTTGCTGAACATATATTGTGTTGTATTGATAGGTAGTGACCCAAGCTATCACCCCCTGCAGTATGTCGTGCTATTTACTGGACACCCTGTATAGTAGAAATCCAATTAAAGTCTATACTAAATAATTGTATGGCTATATTTTTAGATACGTGGAGTGCTAGGTCCGCGGTTTTGCACTATTCCCGACAATATATTACTAACTTCACTTGAATCAAATTATTATTATTTAGAAGTTTTTAAGAGGAAAGCCTAAAAAATAAATATATAAACAAAGTGGCCGGAAACAGTTCTGACGATGAATTTCAACTTAAAGACTTGGTCAACAGCCAAACGAACAAGGGCAGAGCTTACACGGCCAACGCAACATATGTGTGGGTGCACTTTATACTTCAAACCTAAAGCGAAGAAGTAATCTGCACTTTATGCTTATTGCTATTTATGATCATTTTATAACTTTTATTTCATTAAAGGCAACGTGTACGTAAGTTATTTAGTAATTAAAGTCATGTGCAATCTTGTGAACAAAATGTAAACCGGATGTGTGTGTCAGGCCGTCGGGCAGCAGCATGGAGCCGGCGCTGGTGTCGGCGTGGCGCGCGCTGGACGTGCGGCCCGCCGCCGACTACCGGCCGCCGCCCGGCCAGGCCGTCTACAGTACGTACACATACACACTACACTACCTACCGACACACTGGTGTCGGCGTGGCGCGCGCTGGACGTGCGGCCCGCCGCCGACTACCGGCCGCCGCCCGGCCAGGCCGTCTACAGTACGTACACATACACACTACACTACCTACCGACACACTGGTGTCGGCGTGGCGCGCGCTGGACGTGCGGCCCGCCGCCGACTACCGGCCGCCGCCCGGCCAGGCCGTCTACAGTACGTACACATACACACTACACTACCTACCGACACACTGGTGTCGGCGTGGCGCGCGCTGGACGTGCGGCCCGCCGCCGACTACCGGCCGCCGCCCGGCCAGGCCGTCTACAGTACGTACACATACACACTACACTACCTACCGACACACTGGTGTCGGCGTGGCGCGCGCTGGACGTGCGGCCCGCCGCCGACTACCGGCCGCCGCCCGGCCAGGCCGTCTACAGTACGTACACATACACACTACACTACCTACCGACACACTACAACCGTACAACGTGACACTGTCCAGGTCCACCTAACTAAAGGATCACTTTAATGACAGCTTTTATCATAAATGATTTTAAATTTTGAGTTCTGCATATTGTAAGGTGGCGGTTTTGGGACGTATCAGTGTTAGACAGTGATAAGAGCAATTGTTCAAAGTGATGGTTCATTCATTCATACAACATTGTGTTACAACATTGAACGTCACTAACAATTTCATGTCATTCGTGTGACTAAACCAAACTCGACTCCATTCATAACTGCATGTCCACAAAATTCAAAACTTCATTATTCTAACAAATATTGGAAATTTTGGACGAACAGTTTTTTTGTTGTGGTTCATTTAGATGACTTTAACGACTTTATGTTAGGAATACAGTTCTGATTCTGCGTTGCACCGATTACATTTTTGTATTACAGGCTTTTTAGCTCTATAGGTAGAATGAACTTATAAAAGCTAGTTTTTGCAAAGTAAAAAATGTAACTTGCTAATATTTATCCTGGCTTGACACATGAATACCTGAGAATACTTTCAATACACGAGGCCGAATTGAAAATCTTCCTGCCACGATCATGCTATCCTAGCTTGAAATACTCACTTCTCACCGTCTTATCCGTGGTTTAGGTTCTAGAAAGGTCAAACTAGTATGTTATTGAAATAAACTAAAATGTATGACAAACTTTTATGTGAGGAACAAGTTGCAAACTTAATTTTGGGCGCTCAGATGTCCTATAAACCAAGCTATATCCTTGTGCCGATGGTGCAGATTGTCGCCTAGATCACATCAATTTAGTTTTTTTTTTAGTTTTAAGGAAACGTTGCCCCACACTAGGAATTTCTCCTGTATCGTGGGTGCGTTTACAAACATACAACAAAGTCACATACACAAACAGCCAGCCAGAAATTAGTTGGCTCCAGGCACTAAAGACGAACAAATTCATCTCTCTACAATATTTATGTCAAACTTGCGATTTTAATTTACAACGTGTAACAGAATA
This sequence comes from Ceramica pisi, assembly GCA_963859965.1. Classification (NCBI taxonomy): domain Eukaryota; kingdom Metazoa; phylum Arthropoda; class Insecta; order Lepidoptera; family Noctuidae; genus Ceramica; species Ceramica pisi. The sequence continues at coordinate 466,944 of OY982537.1, read as the reverse complement.
CATGCAGTAACTCTTAAGTGGACATTGTATTGATCATTATGATCAACTGCTACCCTGAAATTGCGATGACTGAAAATAATGATGAATGCAATGACCATTATATAAGACGTCGCAGCTGTAGAGCTGTAGAGCTGTAGAGCAGTGCATGTGCGATGTTGACGGCGGGTGTGGTTGGGCAGGTCTAGCGCAGCTGGTGTCGGAGCAGTTCGCGTCGGCCGACGAGCGCGCGGCCGGCAACAAGAGCAAGCACGACGCCAGCCGTGAGTACCTGTACCTACGGAATACGTACTGCGACTGCGCAGTGCGCACCCACCAACTATACAACGTCTCATTGAAATACCCAAAAACATCTCCAGCTAACCCTGAAATTGCGAAGTAATGCGAAAGTTAAACAACAGTTTTTTTTTTTGATTTGGCGATAAGGCCGCCCGCCCATTATGTCACCTTATGTAATATTTTCTTTTATTTATCTTTTCTCTACATCATATTTTGTATAAATAAAGAGTACTATTCAGATTTTTTACTTTGCTACTTCAGGGTAGACGCAATAGTATAAGTTGTGTCATAATATTGAGTACCTCCCAGTGCTACTAAGTTACTGGGTTATGGAGGTCAGATAGAAGGCAGTCCTTGTCAGGGCATTCGACTGCATTTAGTACTGGTTACTCTACTGGCCCCCAACATAATGTTGGAAAAAGGCTAGACAGATTTTAGATTGATGATTCCTTCAGAGATTGATTTATTTATTATTGTTCAGTCCTCATAACAAGCAAGTTTTTTGGTGTTTCCAATTAAGCCTTATATTAAAAGCTATGATAATTTCTCTTGTAATTCTGTTTTAAAAGTCAATAAGCATACGTATTCCGTTCACAGTTAATTTCATTATGCATATACACTACCATTTAATTTCGTTCGATGTTTACTGTTGCTTGTCCAAACCTTTTCTTTCTTTCATGCTCGATGTTCACCCCTCATATAGACTACGCTACATCATCTCACTTAAGTCGAGTTTTAGAGGAAGAAATAACGCTCTTCATATCTGAACTTTTTCTAAAACTCCAAGCGCAGAAATAATGGCAGCTTTTTTCTGTAATTAAGTCGGGTTAAACTTACTTTGTCTTTCATAATAAAACATAGCAGTAATGGTTTTCACCAGTGGGTTAAATTACGCACTATCGAAAGCATTAATACATAAAATAAAACATGCATTATAAGATTTAAATAAACTAGTGTATGGGTCTGCACATAGTCATGTATTTAAAACATTGATTCGATATTATTTTAAGCTCATACTCATATTTTGATAACTTGTGATACAGCAAAATACTGGGGTACACTTGTACAGTATCATAAACTTCTATTATGTATGATACTTTCACATATTAATACTGTGTTCTTTACAATTAAATACCGCGTGTATCTGACATCGACGCACAAACGATTTCCATGGGTCCAGGGCATGATTCTGGACACCCCAGTGTTGGAATTTTTCGTCGGTTCTTTTCTCATTTTTTTTAAGAGTACCACAAAGTATCAGCTCAGCTGAGCTGATATCTATTTGTGGTTTTATTCAGATTGCTCTTTTTAGTGAAAGTAGTTAATAAATAAAATAATTATTTTTTTATTAAAAATCTCATTGGGTTTGGTCAGAATAACGATTATGAGCAATCTAAAGTAAAAAAACCCTGGAAAAAAAATTAAAAAAGAGAAAAAAGCCGACGAAAAATTCTAAGTCTAGGGTGTTCAGAATGGGCCTCCTTCTGCGAAGCAGTCATGCTAGCGAAGGAGGTGGCGGAGCGGGAGAGGAGACCCTCTCGTCCCGGCCGCCGTGGTGGACGCCGCGGTCGTCGGGGGCCACCTGGTGACCTCCGGCCACCGTAGGCGCGGGCCTGTGGACGGCGAGCTATGGGTGGCTCGCCGTCCGTCCGTCTAGTGACGACAGGCCGTGTCGACGGCGCGTTAGTGTTCCACGCGCGCCTCAAAGAGAGTCAGCAACACAGAGGGGCCCGAAAGGGCCGACGCCTGCCGGAGTCGCGGGATTATTCGCAAGAGACACCGTGGCTCCGGAACACAAAGGGCAATGAAGGAACATGGATGAGTTTTAGTCAGTAGAAGTCTGACACTCCCTCCCGCTACACCCAGAGCGTGAGGAGTCATTGGATGATTTCCCATCCCTAAAAAAAAAAAAAGTATTCAGAATAATGCCCCGGACCCATGGAAATCGTTTGTGCGTCGATGTCAGATATACGCGGTATGAGATGCAGTTATTTCATGCCTATTCCTAACATAACAAACTGTATAATTATAGCCTGTGCTCGGAAGCAGTCCCGCGCTTGTCGTGTAGTGAGGTTGTGTGGTGTTGCAGTGGGCGGGTCAGGGGCGGGCGGCGCCGCGCCGTACGCGCCCACGCCGCCGCCCACGCTGGTGCGCTGGTGCGCCGCGCGCCGCACGCTGGCGCTGGCCGGCCGCGCCGCGCGCGTGCGCCTGTGGGACGCCGCCTCCGAGCTGCTGCTCACTGACATCGACACTGGTATGTCGACCTTATCTCATTTTTAACATGTTTTCACTCCCATTTTGTATCGAATCGATATTACAACTATGTACTTCCACAGAATGCGAGGCGGCCGTCACCTCGCTATGGCGCGGTGCTGAAGGCGCGGAGGGCTCGGGCGCAGACGGCGCGGCGCTGCTGGTGTGCGGCTTCGGCGACGGCAGCGTGCGCGCGTGGGACGAGCGCAGCCCGCGCGCCGCGCTCAGCCGCCTGCACCACCACCAGGCGCCCGTGCTGGCGGCCGCGCACCGCCCCGACCTCTACACCATGATCACTGGCTGGTAATGTTTGTTTTCACCAACGAACGTTGTACAAATGACGTAGGTGTAACTTCATTGAAACATATCTTTAATTTGTGGGAAGCGCATGATGCCATAGTAGGTATCTTCGGCAACCTGTCGAAGGCGTTTGATTGTCTGTGCCATAAACCCTACTCTTGAAACTACAATATTTACGGACCAAGCAAAACCACCTTGAACTTAGTAAAATCATATTTTGGTACAGAAATAATTTGTATTTGTACATTTTGTATTTGTATAAATGATACACAGCAGTTAGTTCAAATAAACGGCAACAATTCAACGGAATTAAATGTTAAACGAGGGTTACCTCAGGGCTAAAGTTTGGGTCCTTTCTTGTGTTTAGTTTATATGAATAATCTTTGTGTCTTTACCGGTTGATGTTGTTTATGATATTTTAAATTGCTTTTTGACGAGATTAGTAGGATATGGAACTGCTCATAACTACACTGGACAGCAAATAAACCGAGCCACCCGATACCTAGGAACTCCAATAAGATTTTTTCAAAAAGTAAAAACTTACAACTATCAAAGTTATACCTACAGAAAGTGCGTTTCATGGTGATTTAAATGAAAAGAAACTCATTGGGTTTAGTCAATTTATTTCAGTGTTTATTAAGGATCTTACAAAGAATGGTCGTTTTCCAGTCGTGTTAATAACGATTAACAGACTGGAAAACGACTATTCTAATAAAAAAAAAAAATCACTTTATGATGACTAACGAGCAATCATAAAGTGAAAAAAAAAAAATTGCCAGAATCAAAGATAAAATCAAAAAAAAAATTGGTAAATATTTCGTATTACCTCCCCTTGCGATTTGCAGCACTGGAAGCCTTGTTGGAGCAGGCACCCGGGCTCGAACACGACGTTTTAGTTCATCCCATAAGTGTTCTATCTAGGAGTCTATGTAAGAGTTTAAGGCTAATAGATCGGTCGACCTTGCATACGTTCAGAACATTAAAGTAAATAATACACATACCACCGGCATTGAAGAAACAACTGATGTTCTGCTTGATTCTCTTATACCAGACGATTCATCAGTAAATGATCATGAATACCATCAGCAGATCAGGGCGTGGGCCGCGGTACCACCTGAATCACCAGAGTCAGACCTTCCGTCCACTGACGAATTCATAAACGTTGTCAAGAGACTACCTCTCAACAAATCATCCGGTGAAGATAAAATATCTAATAGGATGATTATAGAAGCGTGTCGAGTGTCGAGCGATGCGATTTTATCAGTATATAACCGATGCATTGCGGAAGGTATTTTTCCTCGAATATGGCGACAAGGCTTTATACGCATTATTCCGAAGAGTGGCGACAAGCCCCCGGACGACCCTAAGTCTTACCAACCCATAACACTACTTCCATCCCTGGGGAAACTTTTAGAGCGACTGATCGTTCCGCGCTTGCTACCGAACGGACCTAAATTTCATAATAATCAATTCGGGTTTACTATTGGTAAGTCTACCACAGACGCGGCTATCTCTTTCCGTAAAATCGTCAACTTATCTCAACATAAATACGTGGTTGGAATCTTTCTTGACATTTCTGGCGCTTTTGATAACGCTTGGTGGCCGATGTTACTACTTAAAATGAAACAAAAATACTTGCTACAAAAATATCTATAATCTGATTTTTTCGTACTTTCTAAACGGCTCCGCGAAACTCAAACTTGAACATCATTCCATTACTAAGTCTCTAACCATGGCATGTCCTCAGGGCTCAGTAATCGGTCCGTATATATGGAATTTTGGCTATGATGATTTTCTCGCGCTTCCGCTCCCATGCGGCTGTTCATTAACCGGTTACGCGGACGATGGCTTGCTGCTCATTCAGGCAAGTACTCGGGCTGGACTCGAGAACTTGGCTGACACATGCCTACGTTTGATATCTCAGTGGGGTGATCGAAACCGTCTGACCTTTGCCCCGCATAAAACCTATCAACTTCTTTTAAAAGGAAACCTTAAATCCTGGCCTAGTATTAAATTTAATAACGTACCCGTTAAAAGGAAAGAATCTGTGTGCTACCTCGGTATGCTACTAGAAAGAAACTTTTCATTTATTTATCATATAAAAACAGTAGGAGAAATAGCAAAAAAGCACTTCTATGCCTTGACGAGAATATCAAAGGCTACTTGGGGTCTATCATTTCAAACCTTAAAAACCATGTATGGGGCTACTTACTTGGGTTGTATGTGCTACGGGGCACCTGTCTGGGCCGATAGGGCGGCCATAGGGGCGGTACGACGTAAATTACTTCAAAACCAGCGTTTGGCCTTGATATTCTTATGCAAGGCGTATAGGACGGTTAGTACTGAAGCCTTACCGGTGCTGGCGGGTGTTCTCCCAGTCGATCTTGAGGTGCAGCGGCGTGCTGCAATGTACTTCTACCCTAAAAAGATCACGGACCCAGAGTTTTTACCGCAACGCGACCGTGCTAAGATCTCTAGATTACTAAAACCCCAGACTGACGTCTGGGAGGAACTTTTATGCGAATGGCAATGTAGGTGGGAAAATTCCATCAAGGGCCGACACCTCCACCAGTTTTTTCCATCTGTTCGTGAGTGGCTGGATAAGACATGGCTGGAGGTGGATCACTGTGTTGCCCAATTTCTCACAGGTCATGGCAACTTTAAGAGTAAATTATTTTCCTTTAGGCTTGTGGCCTCACCTTTATGTCAATACTCTACAGCTGACCTTGTATACGAACAATCCGCACATCACATCTTGTGGGAGTGTATTCTTTGGCAGACTGAACGTAATATTATGTTAGATAGTATTCAGGTTACATCTGGAGTAGTTTACTATACGGACCTTGTAGAAACCAGAACAAATTTCCGTGCGTTCAGGCGATTTTGCCATACCTATTACTGGAATCAAAAGTAGCTCACAATTTAGGACCCATTAGTTTAAATGTTAATATATAATCCGTGGTGCTTGGCAACTGGGCTTAACCCAGTTGTATGTGTCCCTTGGTGCCTATTGGCCTAGCTCTAATCTGTCTCCTGCTTGATGTGGAGGGAATTGGAAATTATATTTATTTTTCCTACTCCTCCGCTGTACTCTTCTGATTAATTTCGTTGCGGGATCCAAGACAGTTGAATCGTTTCTCCGGGACTCGTCGGGTTTCATTAACTCGGCTTTTTTCTGGTGGTCGCCACTGTTGATTCTGGCTTTCAGGAGTTGCAGTGGTTGGGAATGTGTGGCGGGCTTGTCCCAAAAAAAAAAAAGTGTTCTATCGGATTCAAGTCCGGGCTTCGAGCTGGCCAGTCGTCCATCGTACGAATGCTGACGTCGCGTAGATACTGGGTCACCACATGAGCAACATGAGGCCGTGCATTATCATGCATCAATTTCATATCCTGCCCGATATATCCTGCGTAAGGTACCACATGGTCTGCGAGGATTTCAGCAATTGGGCGATGAGAAGTCAATCCACGTGTACGGCCCGTCGGTTGGTTCGATGAAAACTAACGCTGTATGTGCTGTTAACGAGATGCCGCCCCAGACTATTACAGATCCTTCTCCATAAGCAACAGTTTCCTCAATGCAACACTGAGAATAACGTTCTCCAGGGCGACGATATACTCTCTGACGTCGATCACTTCCATGTCACCCTGGTCTCATCAGTGAAGAGTACAAGACTCCACTGCTCTGACGTCCAATCCCTATTCTCTCGAGCAAATTCAAGTCGTGCTCGACGGTGTGCTACCGTTAATGCTGGGCCTGTTGCAGCTCTCTTTGGAGTCAGGTTCTGTTCAGCAAGTCTCCTTCTGACGGTATCTGAACTTATGACCACTTGGCGTTCGTCACGCAGACTTTATTGGACTTGAACTGCGTTGAGGTGGCGATTTTGCAGAACAGCAAGTTTGATATAACGATCATCTGCTGCTGATGTCGCCCTAAGTCTGCTCCAGTCTCTAGGTACCGTCTGTAAACTCGTTGCACCGAAGATCTGCTGATTCGAAGCCTTCGAGTGACCTCACGTTGCGCAATGCCTGCTTGAAGTAATGCTACAGCTTGAGCTGCTTCCTGAGGTGTCCTATCCATTATTAATCGAAAAAAGTAGCAAAAATACACGCGTCTGAGCAAACGATGGACAAAAACTAAAGAAATGATAAGAAATGTCCGACTACCCTCATTGTAGAAAAAAAAGAACGCTAATCGCAAACTCTAGTCAAAACAGAGCAAATCGTTACCATAGTGTTTGTTGTTTACAATGTGAGTTGACAGTACTTTCGAATTAATTTATAGACTAACTTTGATAGATGTAACTTTTATACTTTTTGAGAAAATCGAATCAGAGTTCCTAAGTAGCGGGTGGCTCGGTTTATTTGCTGACCAGTGTAGGTATTAAAACATTCGTGTAATGGTATTATAAACCTCGCTTGCCGCTCGCACAACATAACTCGCAGCTCACGCATATTTCAACGACCTTTGTTATGTGCCAGTATCATAATGAATTAACAACCAGTCTCCTTTCTTCTACACAATTTTGTTAATGTTACTTGATTCTATTATGATAATAGGATGACTGTGGCTGTAGGCCCTACCACGTCCACTGATATATGTCGCATGTCATCAAATCTGCGTGACTTCGGCCCTCCTACCATAACATAGAAGTAAATGGGCAGCCTCTAACCGTCGTGTCCATTGCAGCATGAACGGCGAGGTGCGCATCTACGACACGCGCAAGATGTGCGTGCTGGAGACCGTGCGCGCGCCCGCGCCGCTCGCCGCCATCGACGTGCACCCGCTCTGCAACCTCATCGCCTGGTACGTACTGACGCACTGACGCACTGCTACTTCTCCGAAGATCACACACACGTCGTGTACCTCAATACTCTACTCAAATTAGCATTTCACCTCGGAATGAGCGATAATAAGCTGGAACGTAGAATCTTCATTTTGGCGTTCTAAGTGCTCTGACAAAATTCTCATCTTTGACAAATTCTCCCAAGTCCAAGTTCTGTTTAATTTTAAGACCTTAAATGTACCATATACTCAGAAATAAATGATCATTCATTCATTCAAGTAATCCTTTCGTTATCCTGTTCTTTTGATGATAGTAAGGAAATTACTAAAGCAAACGAATTTAACGATAATACCTTAAAAAAAACAGAATAACGAACGAAATTCCTTAGGAGAATCCATTTGAATGATTTTTACAACATTTAGAACGCTACAAGTTGTATAGTACGCGTTATCAGCGTATTATCATTCATCCCGAGGTTTTTTTTGTTCCCGTTCCGTCCGTTTCATGCTTGTTTGACTTGATTAGATTATCAAGTACACCTAATTCTCCGTAGTAAGTTGGTATAAGATTTGCCATGTATGCAAGGCTAGGTACTACTGAGAAACTACTTATAGAAAAGCTCAGTAACACTTTGACTGAGTCAGGAAACGAACCCAGAACTTCAAGCTTAGCAGAAGCCCTCACAATAACTAGACCAGAGACAGTCTTATTATGATGCGTTCTTCTGTTTCATAATAATAACAAGAAACTTTGTTGGGCAGTGGGTCGGTGAACCAGAGCATCAGCATCTACGACCTGAAGGGCGCGGCGCTCAATACCATCAAGTTCCACGAGGGCTTCATGGGCGCACGCATCGGGCCCGTCTCCTGCCTCACCTTCCATCCGCTCAGGTAAGCGAGCCTATCTATATTATATTAGTCTTAGCGTGACAATATGTAGCCTATGGCCTTCCTCGATAAATGGGCTATCTAACACTGAAAGAATTTTTCAAATCGGACCAGTAGTGCCTGAGATTACCCCCTACATACAAACTTACAAACAAATGTTACCTCTTTATAATATTATTATAGTATAGAAGTATAGATTAGGTCTCGTCATCAAGCTGGCTGATTTAGAATATGTAGTGACAATCTAGCTATCAAATCTAACTAATATTATAAATCCGAAAGTTTGGATGGATGGATTGTTATTTACTCAATCACGCTAGAACTGCTGAACGAATCTGGATGAAATTTGGAAAAGAGATCGATTATAGTCTGGAACAGTGGATAGGCTACTTTTTATCCCGGAAGGATAATTTGTTTAGGCACTGTTCCTTAAAGGTTGTTAGTGGTTTTATGAATAATACTGTATTGTGTCGTGTTTTATTTTTTATTATTTGTTTTTGTACACCTACCATAGTGTAGTATTTTACCCAAAAGTTTGACTGGTAGAGAATGCCTTGCTGTGTCCGCCCATAAACCACTATTGTGCATAAAGTTTAAATAAATAAATAATGTTGTTTGTGTGGGCAGATGCGCGATGGGCGTGGGCTCGAAGGACTCGACGGTGTCGGTGTACGTGTCGGAGGCGCGCCGGTGACCCTCGCTGTACTCGCTCGCGCTGCCGCTGCCCTTCCACCAGTGAGCTTCCGGCTCCAGGTTATATTACACCTTACTGTTCGACCTAAGCTCTGCTGTACGTGTATGTGTGCTCATGTTTAGGGTGCGGAACCCTACTAAGACTCCGCTGTCCGTTCATCTGTCTCTCCGTCTGTCACCAGGCTGTATCTCATGAACCGTAATAGTTAGACAATTGAAATTTTCACAGATGATGGATATCTGTTGCCGCTCTAACAACAAATACTAAAAAACAATAGAATAATTATTTAAGGGGAGTCTCGTACAGCGAACGTGATATTTTTGCTCGTTTTTATAAATAATTGGTACGGAAACCTTCGTCCACGAGTCCGCCTCGCAATTGCCCGGTTTGTAAGCAGGCGTGGACAGCCAAGTCCGAAACCATGAGGAATAACGAGAAATATTCAAAGGAGTCTATAGCCTGCAGTTTCGAGACTCCTTTGAGTATTTTTCGCCATTCCTCGTAGTTCAGGATTTGGGAGCATCAAAAATGATCCTCTATATAATATTGCTTAACAAATTAAAACAAGCTGTTCTTCTCCGCAGGTGTGAGGCAGCGTCCGGCGCGAGTGGCACTCACCACATGTACATAACTATATACAAGTATCTATTCACTGACATGGTCTCCTAGCTAGGTTACTGCTAGTACTGCTAAGACGTCGTACCGTTACTAATGCTTCTATCTAGTCTCCGACACATTATCCACTTACCATGTCTAATCTTAATTATATCTACATTTTAATTTTTTTTTTTTCGGCAGTCTGTCATTGAATACTTATTTAGTGTATAGATATTTTAGGGTTCTGCTGCAAGTCGACATAAGTGATAGTCTACACGTACAGCTATCTTTTGTGTCGGTTTGTGGTAATATTCGCATGTACCCGACAAAATATAGATCTAACGGCGTTCGAGTGCACACTACAAGTATAATCAAAAAGTTACCAAAATAAATACTCACAACTTTATAGTTTATAGTTACGAGATAAGAAACATTTTATTAAAAATTATTTGCGTCACGCGACGTTCAATTACATATTTTCAGCAATTTCAAGGAACACATTCGTATGTGCTGGTGTGAATTCGAACGCCTATAGTAAGAATATTTGGTGCTACATTATACCGATATTGTAATGTTAATATATTGTTATGGAGCGAGTGCCGCCGCCGTCGTGTCGCTGCGGTCCGAGCGGCTGCGAGCTGTCTGTGGGCGTCTACGTTAAGAATCAACTACATCGCTATATAATTGGTTGTGCCTTTCGTCGGAGGGATGAGCTCCCACTGGATACGAATATCTTATACAATTCATGAAACGTTTGTATCCAGAGCTTGCCACGTAACGGAAATCACCTATGTACTATTTTTATTACATCATAATTTTATTAGAAAATATTTACATTATACTTAAGTGTATGAATTATTATAATACATATTCGTCCCACAGACATGTCTTATATCTGAAATTGTACATATTAGTGTGTTCATACTTGGAACGCACGCTGCGCGCTGCCGCCGCAGTGAACGCATCGCGTTGCAAACAATTTAGCCAAATAATACAACAATACACATATATTCATATTGTATTATTAATTAAATTATTCACAAAATGTAACGCTTTAAATAGGTATGTAATTATCGTGTAAATAAGATGGGACAACATGCCAGCTGGGTTATGATGTGTTTGTAAGACGTGAGGACGCCAAGCTAGCGAGGATGCCGGTGGCGACTGCGCGCGCTGCACACCGGCGACTGCGCGCGCTGCACGGCGCACGCGTGCGACACACGCGCTCGCAAGCGGTTGCAATAACTGTTACTGTACACAGACCATTTGAAATACCTGGTCAATGAGCACAACAGACTAAGCTTGAGACGCCTGAAAAGTACACTGAAATTAGTAAATCAAGCAGAAAATAAATCAGAAAAGCGGAAGACACGAAAGTTAAAGCTGTTTTAGATCATAAATTAATGTACCACTAATGCAATATTTAATAGTTTATATAATTGTAGGCGTTTGTTTCGAGACATACGAATTTGTTGGATAGTTGGAAACTACTCTGTCGTTTAGTGATGCGGCTCAACGCTGAAAACGCAACATTACTTACTCGATTAGCACCTGTCTTGTTTTGCTACTTTCCTCTTAATAAGACGCAATTTTAGACTCTTTATCATTTAATTCTATAACATTTGCTAAACTTTTTACTGACAAAATGATATCATAAGACTATCCTTTAAATTGTCTATCGTAAACGTACCATTATGATAGTTTGTTTACATAGTTTCCCAGTTTGTGTTCAGTGTGGCCTCGCGCCGCCGCCGCGCCGTAGCCCGCCACCCAAGTGTTCACGAGGTGCTACATACATACAACGTGCTACATACATACGAGTTACATTAGTTGTTACTTATACACACGTACTCAAGCGCCTACTTCGTAACTGTACATATTCATAAGCTTCTTTTCTATAATATGCCGAGATGTGTATATTTTTGTTCCAATTGATTTTTGTCTTGTGATTTACAGAAAGTTCCTAAGACTCAATAATTACTAGCTGCCATTTTTTTTATTATAATATAAGGTTTTGTTCATTACGTAATTAATAAGTTAACAAATTTTGTGTTTGTTAGTAGAATAGATATAATGTTACAAATTATGCCCATTCAAAGGAATTTTAATTTTTACCATTTCTACTGCAAAGAAATGAGGGATACCGGTAGCTATAGTATTAAGTGATATAATGAGCATTTAACTGAAATGATGAATAGTTTGTAATATGTGATGATTATGTTGATTTTTATTGAACAAAAGTTTGTTAGAATTGGAAATGTATAACAGAATTCACTTATGAAATGTGTGGCCATAGAAAACTATAGTTAGTTGTAAGCGATTTCACCAGTTGTGATCAAACCTCAACTATGTCAATACAATGAACAAATGGACAAGTTGCCAATCGGTTGTTGAATATTTTGAAACTTGCATTTCAGCAATGAAGTGATTGATTTTTGCTTTTACGTACTACCTATGTAATTTAAATGTACATTTTACATAATAATAATAATTGTTGTTGTTAAAATAAAACATGGTTAAAATGTTGGTGTTTCATTTTACCCATTCAGTCAGTAATGGTCAACTCACAAATTAATTTTTAAATTGAGTTACTGGTTGGTACCTGGATAATATAAAGGTTTTATTGACCTTATAAAAAGATGGGAGTTGCACTGAAGGAAAAAAAATTGTTTAATATAATATATTATTTAATGTGTTACAAAGTTCTTAGTTACCATTCTGCTAACAATAACATCAGTTATATCTTGATCAATCTGTACATTTTTCAATTTATATACACTATTCAGAGTTTTCTTACATGTAAATTTTCTCAAGTCAGTTATGGGTAACAATGTACCCTCAATTTGTGGCAAAATCTCTTTACTTGCATCTGATTCTTCAGTGACTAGAAAACACATCAACAGATTTGTGTCCCTCTCTATGCCGAACTTGCTCAAACTCTGTGAAATGTTTTTTGACAAGGATAGATTATACAATATCTCAGAAAACACTGTTCTGGTGACCATTGCAATTTGTTTTTGAGCCAGCACAGCCCTATTTGCAGCAACAGCTATCTGGAAAGGCTCTACAATTAATTGGGGCTTGATTGCTGCACAGCTCCAAACACCTTGGACGATGTTATTTCTAATGAGCTCCACATTCTTCACATTTTGGAACAGATAAATCTTCAGCGTACTTTTCGTATCTGGATCTAGATCAACAACAAAAGGATCTTGAGCCATAGCTGTAGCTGAAATAAATAAAACAGGTGCCTAAAGTTATTTTATTATGAGTTTAGATAAATACAGGTATTTTTTTGTCACGCACCTCTTAAATCCTTTTATTTTGATGACAGTAAGAGAATGCACAGTAATAAAATTGTTCTTCACTAGTTTTGTGCTTTATTTTATGGCTTATCTTAGGTTATTGTTTTAATATTTTGGTAAACGTCAATTCAATTCAATTTTTTAAGGTTACGTCAGTCAATTCAATTCAATTTTTAAGGTTATGGCTTAAGGTTACGTCGCGCCAACGCCAGATCAAATCTGACAGTGACAGTTTCAACAAGAGATGGGCGTTGAATGAACGGACTAGAGGCGGGTTGTATCAAACAGTTGGTTAACGTAACATACGTACGTCAAAAAGTTACGATTCCGGACGATGTTTGGTGTACGTTACCCCAGCAAGAAAGTATCTCCTAGAGTTATGTGAGTAGAACGTATAGTTGGTGCCTTTTCTGCTGTAAATGTGCCCCCACATAAAAAATGTGTGCCCCCTGTCGTTTTGGAATTAAACGGAAAAAACGATTCTTGCTGGGGTAACGTTTTTCTAGCAGGAAAATTCTAAACGAATGATCGGAGAGAGAAAAATTGTGTATGGCCAGAGAGCTTACATGTGTGCCAAAATGTGCCCCCAAAAATAAAATCTGTGCCCCTTCAGATTTACGAGATATTGCATTTCCTGCTGGAGTAACGTTTTGATGAATCGTATATCTCTAAAACCATTGCATGTGCCCATGTAGAATAAACATACACTAGTAGCTCTTAATGTGTGCCCATATGTGCCCCAAATTAGATTTAAGAAAATATTTATAGTTTTCAAGTTATCGCGGTTTTATGAAAACTCGAAAAAACATCGCAGCGCCTAAATGAGACAAGGTATAAGTTCGCTTAGAACTGTATTCGGTCCTTCTTGACGCTAATAATAACCATACAAAGTTTCAAAACTGTTCATGCATGCGTTTTTTAATAATCTTGCTAAAAGTCAAAACGATGGTGTCATAATTTTGACGGCAAAATACAAGGAATCGGCTCAATCCCAGATATGTAGGTGTAAACCAAAATCTTGTGCCTTTAGTCAAAAATATATGGTGAAAATATTCAGCTTGGAATGTTTCGCATTATGTAAATAATAACAAAAAACCAAAATATGTAATCAACGGCTGGTTATCCGACCAAATTTGAATGACTACTAAAAAGCGACTGATTCATACAAATCGGTGACCTTCTTTATTGGACGTATTATACCTAAGCTGTTGTCATATATTCGCGTTCAAAAGTTTTGGGGGCTAATTAAAAAATATATGAAATGGATCTTGTGACTGTAATGAAACAGCTTGTTGATGTGGAAATTATTGTTTTAATTCTTAAAGTAATTATTGCATCAAATCACAGATCAAATTTCCTACCTATAAATATTAGAAATTTATTTGCACGTTGTGTAGTCACATTATTATTTTAATCACAGATCAGTTTTTCATCTAAGTCTAACATATAATTAGTAAATTCGCATCACAAAAATCACAGATCAGTATTAGGTATAAGTAAGTAAAATATTTTGTAAAAAAATGTTAAATTGGAAATCACAGATAAATAATTTTCTTACGAGTAATTTGCTTATACATAGATTCATATAGAGTGTGTTCAAAATTCAATGTGTTAGTGTTCAGTGTGTTAGTTTAATAAACCGCATAAAGATATAACTGTAAACATCGAATGTGCACAAATTATCTGATGGTATTGGGCTATAAATAAACATATTTATCCCATATACGTAACAATATTATCACCTCATCCGTAATCCGACATACAAAATGGAAACACGTTGTTGCAACACTGATCATAGTGCGGTTGACTATAGGTATACACTAATTACAACTCTCAAAACTGTAGGTACCAAAATTTATTTGGTTGAGGGGAATGCTCCTACGCCTACGCCTTTATGAACTTGGAAGGTTGTATTGGTGATTATAATTCTGTAACTACATACGTCTTACAGCCGCGAACAATATTGTAATCAACATACAACCTAGCACTGGCCTGCAAATTGCAAATAACGCAAGAAATTTTGATTCACGGGCTGGTTGGAGGATTCCCGTAATGATGAAAAACTATACTGTTACTCATCAATATATATATATATATATATATGAATACATATAAAATGACAAATACGGGCTTATTATTTATATACAAAAAAGAGCTTCCTCTTTTTAGTAGTTGGCATTCATCACACATTTAATTTTCTTGAACTATATTTTTTTTAAACATCGGGACCATCAAATTTTGGCTCAGACCTGGCAAATATCAAATATCTGGATGTATTTTTTTCGTTCACACATAAATTACTGGATGTATTTTAAGGAAATTTAGAATGGAGAAGTTAGCTTACCTTGGAATAGCATTTAGGCTACTATTTATAACAAACTTAATCATGTGTAAGGTCATAGAAACAGCTAGTAGAATATAATCCAATAACAACTTTATATTGTTACTTATTACTTTTCTACTTCAGTGTACTCAGGCACAACACGTGTGAACCGGTTAGTGAGTAAAGTAAAGAAGGTCATCCATATGTATGAATCCGTCGCTTTTTAGTAGTCATTCAAATTTGGTCGGATAACCAGCCGTTGATTACATATTTTGGTTTTTTGTTAATATTTACATAATGCGAAACATTCTAAGCTGAATATTTTCACCATATATTTTTGACTAAAGGCACAAGATTTTGGTTTACACCTACACATCTGGGATTGAGCCGATTCCTTGTATTTTGCCGTCAAAATTATGACACCATCGTTTTGACTTTTAGCAAGATTATTAAAAAACGCATGCATGAACAGTTTTGAAACTTTGTATGGTTATTATTAGCGTCAAGAAGGACCGAATACAGTTCTAAGCGAACTTATACCTTGTCTCATTTAGGCGCTGCGATGTTTTTTCGAGTTTTCATAAAACCGCGATAACTTGAAAACTATAAATATTTTCTTAAATCTAATTTGGGGCACATATGGGCACACATTAAGAGCTACTAGTGTATGTTTATTCTACATGGGCACATGCAATGGTTTTAGAGATATACGATTCATCAAAACGTTACTCCAGCAGGAAATGCAATATCTCGTAAATCTGAAGGGGCACAGATTTTATTTTTGGGGGCACATTTTGGCACACATGTAAGCTCTCTGGCCATGCACAATTTTTCTCTCTCCGATCATTCGTTTAGAATTTTCCTGCTAGAAAAACGTTACCCCAGCAAGAATCGTTTTTTCCGTTTAATTCGAAAACGACAGGGGGCACACATTTTTTATGTGGGGGCACATTTACAGCAGAAAAGGCACCAACTATACGTTCCACTCATTTAACTCTAGGAGATACTTTCTTGCTGGGGTAACGTACACCGATGTTTGACGTTCGTTAAATTAGAAGCGTTGTTTCAAAACATTCTGGTATAAATTCCTGCTCATCCCAATAGCTAAGTTATTGACACGGGTCCTACCTAAATAGCTTTTTTTGCATTCCACCACTTAGTTGTGTCATCAGAAGAACTGGTATTGAGGAATTCTAGAAAGAGGAATATTATAAAGAAAACATTCTACGGAAAAACTAAATAGTCTGCACATTGGTTTGGTTGGTGAGCGCATGCCTATTTTTATTGCTGATCGCCTACCAGCGAGATCTAGGCAACTATTTTACGAAGCTAGAAAATTTGCCAAGTCTAACGAGTTTCAATACTGTTGGGCGGCAAATGGGAAGATATTTATGCGACAAAAGGAAGGTGAAAAATCTTTTCGTATTCACTCTGAAAAATGTTTTCTTGATTTACTGCATGTGTAAGAGTGTACCTTATCTCAAGCAAATGTCACATTTTTATGTATTCTTAATTTCATTCATTTTGTCAATTTTGTATCTCATAAGGTTAGTTTCAGTTATTTATAAGTTAATTTATAGTTTAGAATACGCTCTCCTGCTACGATACAATCACATTAATCACAGATCACAATTTATACAAGAAAAACACAATATACCAAGCTCCATGACATTATCTCAGACGCACAATACATTGATACATAAACTTAACAAGGTCAATATTTATAATTCAGTCTTCCAGTTGTCAAAGAATAGTTATTGGTTCCATAAAAATATTAATATAAATGAACGATCTTCATGAAATCAACAATTTGGAGTCATATGGGTCAAATCAGTTCTATAACTGCTCACCCGACAAATGCGTCCAACGATTAGGTAACCACAAGGAATTTATAAAGATATTGCATTTTAATATACGCAGCATAAACAAAAACTTTAACAATGTCCAGGTTCTGTTATCTATGTTGCTTCTTAAATAAAGTGCGACATTATAATTTTCTCTGAGTGTTGGCTAAGTAAACCAGCGTCTATTCCGCAACTTCAAGGATATTCTTCTTACTCAACAAGGCATTCTTTTAATCAGAATGACGGCTTAGTGATTTACATACGCTCGGATATGCAACATAACGTCACTGAGCCACAATTTATGGAAGCAAATTGTCTTGTTTGTAAACTCAATTTCGAAACAGTAGTTATAGCAGTGTACCGGCCGCCATCCTTTAGACATATACATAACTTTCTAAATAGCCTGAATAACATATTATCCACAGTTGCTAAGTACAAAAATATAATTCTCGTGGGAGATATAAACATAAATATAAGCCCAACTCAAAAAGATCCACATTACAGTGAATATATGAACTTGACTGCAATACATGGACTGCTTCCCGCATATACTTGTGCCACTATGATCAAATTAAAAAGTTCAGTTATCTCTTTTATACCAGACACACACATTACGGACCATGTGCCGATACTAGTTTGCTTAAAAAATAATCAGAGTCTGCAGAAAGAAAACAGATGTGTCACAAAAATTGATTACTCTAATATCGCCACAGATATAGCAAATACTGATTTTGGTCCTATTATGAGAAACTTTGATCCGAATGAAGCGACTGATCTTCTTATAAATACACTTTCCTTAATTTTACAAAAAAAAACACCAAAATCATTAATTTCCCTTCTAAGTTACAAATTTTGAAGCCCTGGATCACACAAGGGTTACTCAGATGCATACGTAATAGGGATAACATGCATAGGAAACAAAGCAAAAAATAACCCTAAAGCGACCTGGAAAACAATAAATAATATCCTGAATAAACAAAGTTCTAAATCTCCCCCCACAGACCTTTTGACCATCTCTGGTTCTAGTAAAGAATCCTCAATAAACGGGGTCAATAGTTTCTTTGCTAATGTTGGCAAAAAACTAGCGGACAGGCATTTAAATATGCAAGATGATAGGCACAAACCGAAAAATCTCGAAAAAAATATCAGCTGTTTCATACAAAATGCAGTATTTAGCCAATGAAAATGTATGAAACAGCTGATATTTTTTTCGAGATTTCGGAGTTTTACCAAAACAAAAGTTGCTTATAATCATGTGTACTTTCACTGCCTAAGAGGTTTCGGGTATTTTTTCAATTTCCCTGTATACACAACAAGTAAATTTGATTGTAAAAAGAAAGTGAGTCAATGGCTCGCAAATCTTACATACGAGGAGGTTGAGAACCTTTTAGGAAAGCTGTTTTGACATTTCTCATTTAGATTACACAAACACACTATCACACTACATTCACAACACAAACACATCTATAAGTTAGTTCTTATTTAAACCGAAAAAAAAAGAAGTACAAAATCAGCGCGGGAAATTTAAACTTGCGAAACGCGTCACCATTGGTCGCGGGTCGCGATCAATGGTGACGCGCGTGTGGGACGTCACACAACACGACCGCATGACGACATTGACATGACTGACATTGGATTGACTTATTTACCGGCTCCCGTCTTCATTTTCGAGTGAAAAATTTTGTTAACCGTTAAAAAATTTGTTCCTGCGGTGATTTCTAGTTAATCTAGATTTGTAATTAATCCAGGACGATGACTGACAGTGGTTTTGTTAAAGCGCAATCAGACAATTTACCTAGAATAGATTATCAGGTGTAGTTCTTATATTGTTTGTGCAGTTCTTATAGTGTTTCACACTTACAATACTTTGTAAGAAGGTTTCTCAGCTTCTTCCATGGTCTGTATGGCGAATAAAACGAGGATCGAGCTGAAAACTGAAATGCCTTAAGTTCAAAAAGGTAAACAAACAAACACGCGAAGCGCGTGACGTAGCGACGACCTGTTATGTGACGTCATCCAAAGCCCGCGAAAAATGGCGGCGTTTGAACTGCAAAATTTTATTTAGCATTTTTAATATTTTTTTAAAAAATAATTAAGACATTTCCAAGACTATTTATATTTTTTCCTGCGTTTTAAAGATGATAAGAATAAACTAAAAAAAAAAAACATCATGCATATTCCAGACGGTTAACCGTTGATCAACGGACTAGTTGAATTCGTAGACGGATAAACTGAGACTCCATTACGTTGATGTCTACTTAACGCGACGATCGACGCGAGAACTTTGTCAGGTAATACAAGTTCATTCGTACAAAAAAATAATAACTATGGACGAAAAACGAGCAAACTAATTTGACCTCTAATTCTAGTATCAAAAGAGTTTATAATTCTATGGACTGAATGCCAATTTGGAGTAAAAATGCTTTGTGTTCTAAGAAGAAAAGGATGCCAATAATGTGTCTAACATGTGTAAAAGAGTAAGACTAAGACGATTGCATTGGCAGTTCGAACGAAGCAAAGTATACCGGTTTGTATTGTTTACTTCATATTTCTTTTACTGTTTTGAAGATTTGGAGAGCCCAGTGCAAAAAGAAAGTTGCAAGGCGACGACGTCACAAATACGTCACGGAATGTGTAAAACGTCCTCCAGACTACTCGCGAAGTTGCACGAGGCGAAGTGCTCTCCGAAGTTGACCGAAGTCCGAAGTACGTGTCCACACACTCGGTTAACTTCGCGAGGAGCTCAGTCGCCCGTTCCCCTCACAATAGGCATCATGGATAGCGTTCATGTGGCAAATACCGTTGCAATGTGTACTCTCGCGTAACAAAAATACGTGCGTATTTACTATGGCTGACGCCAACCGAAGTGAGCCGAGTAGTGTGGTTAGACGCTTCGTGTTCGAACTTCGTGACATTTAGAGTCCTTTGACTCGGGCGCAAAAACCGACAACAACTGGAAATCGCCTGAGGCGAGGCGAAGTTGCACGAGGCGAGGCGTAGTTGCACGAGGCGAAGCGAAGTGCCCCTCTCTCTACACTATCGTATTCGCTCAACTTCGGGAGGAGTGTGGAGGCGCTATAACGAATTGCGATTTCACTCAAGGTCAGAGTTCAAGTAGTGAATAATACTTATCGTAGGTATCGATTTTGTTCAAAAGTTTGCGAGTTTATTTAAGGTGGATGCTCCAGGGTAGCCCGCGAAATTCAAATATTTTTATGTTTTTTTTGCAATTTGCCGGTGAGTGTGAAGCTGTATGTTGAACAAAATACGGTTCGCGATTGTAAAGAGCATTTATCTAAAGGATTATAACCATTTATATCATTAATATAACTTTCTAAGTTCATAGAACTCGATTGAATGTTATTTCGCGAAAAAGTCATTCAATAGAGTTATATGAACTTAGAGAGTTATATTGATATTTAATAAGGGTATAATTCTTTAGATAAATATGCGTTACGGCCGCGAATTGTATTTTATTTAACATGCAGCTTCATACTGACCGGCAAATTGCAAAAAACATAAAAATATTTGAATTTCGCGGGCTACCCTGGCGCTTCCACCATGATAACAATATTTTAAAATAATTCACGTCACGGAAATATAATAAATGGGTACATATTTCCGTGACGTGAATTGTATCGAAACCTGTCAGTGTCGTTCTTAGACAGCTTCATAATTTTGACACTTGAGGCGCTGGTGAAGTAGGAACACAAACACAATAACAAAACACGACGACATTGACAGCTAAATACATCCCTACATGACATTTGACCATTTGACCGACCATTTGACACTGACAACGTCAACCACCAGTCACCACAACAACACGCACGCACGGAATTGAACTGACGGACAGAATTCGAATCGAAGTTAATGTTTATCTTGTGTAGTGATAAGAATAATCAAGAATCACACAAAACTATTTGCTCTCGTGATACAATACGATAGATAGAAGTTAATTTAGATAACAGTCTGAAAATTAACTGTTTTGCTAAATGAAAATGTTGATTCCAAGGCTGTTTAAATTCAGTTCATTAATTAAAAACGGGTCGGTGCGTTTATTAGCGACTCAGACACAGCAGCACACTGAGAATGTGAGCCCTGTGGTGTACGAGAAGTTGCTGGGGACGGACCGAGGCATTGCTCTGTACGGACTGAACAGTCCTAAGGACCGCAATGCGCTGGGCTTCGACATGATCGAAGCCATGCGAGAGGTCAATCAGCTGATCAGGGAGGACACTAAGGTGTCAGTTGTGATACTACACAGCATGGTGCCCGGCATTTTCTGTGCTGGTAAGAATCTAACAGGATTTTAAATTACCTTGTACAAGTTAGTAAGTTTTGTCTTCTGGAAAATTATTAATTTTATCCAATTAGAACAATCAATATGTAGTTTACTCTTGATACTCACTGGAACTGTACATATTTAAATACAATAAATGTGTCAATTCACACATCTTTGCATATATTTATTTAGCCTTGTATTGTATAGATTAGTTGAAGCTTTGCCTTTTGATTCAGTTTTTCATTGGTTTTATTTTAGGGGCCAATTTGAAGGAACGCTTCAAGATGGCAGATGATGAAGTAGCCAGATTTGTCAAAGGACTGAGAGCCACATTTATAGAAATAGAAGATCTGCCCATGCCAACTATAGCAGCTATTGAAGGTGTAGCAGTCGGGGGAGGCTTGGAGCTGGCCCTGGCATGTGACATCAGGGTGGTGTCAGAGACTGCCAAGCTAGGGCTGGTGGAGACTGGAAGAGGCCTCATCCCTGGTGCTGGTGGCACTCAGAGACTGCCCAGAGCAGTGAACATCAATATTGCTAAAGAACTGATATACACTTCAAGAATAGTCAGTGGCCAGGAAGCCAAGGATTTAGGTAGGTGTAGATGTGAAGATCACCTGTTGAACTGTATAACTATGTTTAACATTCCTTATTATATAATAAAATACGTGTAATCGATTGCAGGCATAGTAAACCATGTGGTACCACAGATCAGCTCAAACAATGCAGCACTAGAAAAGGCACTAAACATTGCACGGGAGATCATACTCAATGCACCAATTGCTCTCCGCTGTGCCAAGCAAGCCATCAATGAAGGCATACAGCTTAGCATCAAGGATGGGTATGAAGTTGAACAGAAGTTCTATGAAATAAACATTCCCACAAAAGACCGGCAGGAGGGCATGATATCCTTTATGGAGAAAAGGAAGCCCATCTACGAGGGTCACTGAAGCTCAATAATAATGTGATAGGTGTAGGCAACTCCAACATATCAATAAGTGTTATGAATAAATGTTTTTAAGATGTTGTGTAAACAAGAGTACATATTTTTGATGATTTTAATATATTATGCAAAGCATTGAATATTTTATACTTACATATTTTCTAAATAAATTGTTATGAATTATATTTTTTGATCGTATTAATGATAACCCATTTAAAAAGAAAGTATGTATAATACTGTTTTCTAAATATTTAAAATTTAATTTAAACAACATTTGATACCTTCTGCATGGGATGATTTATATAAGTATACCTATTAGTTAATAAAATATCAACCAACTCGTGTCATATTATTGAAAACAAGAATGATACACTTATCTACAAGGTTATCACTTGAAGTAAGTAACTGTGCATAATGTTGCTAATGGTATTTCCTTGTAGTTTGCTAAATTAAATTAAAAACAACTAAACACAGCACTTTGATGTTTTATGAAGCAATAAATTCATTTACAATATAATACATAGATTACACATTAAGTGTTACTCAATATTAAGGCACTTCACTAGCTGTTCTCTGGTGTCATCAGGCGACGTGACCTTGTGGCCAACTGTCCGCGAGTCATTATAGATCTCATAGTCGTTACCTCCTGGCATTGTTTTATCTCCAAAGAAGTGGATTTCCTCAAAGTTTTGGTCAGCTACATGGTTGAGGCAGTAGGTCTTGTCCCAGCCAGTAGGGAACACATCCACACTGATCTGTCCTCCAAGAGCAAATGTCAAGCCTGAACCTCCAAATTCACTTTTTAATGCGTCTACAAACTTTTGCCTTATTGAATGTACAGCGTCAAACTTTACAAACTCGTCCCTCTCTGCCTGGGTGCAGGAGCGCCCCACCGGGCAGATATTGATCATGCTGGACCTGAACTCAACAAAGTTGCCCCGTTTGGCTGGTAATTCAATCTTGGACATGTATCCAAGTGCGAAATTGATGACACTCTGTAGCAACTTCTCTCCCAAATGACTGTGGATACTTTCTGAACTGATCAGCTTGCCGCCGCGGTATTGCACCACACCATTTTCACAGAACACATAGTCAAATTTGGCTGCCACTTCAGCCCCATCCATTTGCTCAGCTATCTTGACATAATCGGATCCACTGACGAGTCCTACGGCCACTTTAGATTTCACCTTATCCAACAAGAATTGCTTCAGTTCCTCTGATATAACCTGGCGCGGCTTTGTAAGGGTGCCGTCCACATCGAACAGATACAAAATGGATTTTTTGGCCATTGTACTGATCTCACTCAGAAAATTATTTGAATTTTGGAGGCAAAGCGAAGCCGGTCTTTAAGTAGGGCACCGGCAGCGAGCGTAAAGTGCCAACACTTTACTGAGACACGTCAAATAACTGTTCTGTTATCAGCCGGGCGGACAACATGGCGAGCGCGCCGGGAACGGTTTACGTACTGTTATTGTGTGTGTTTGTCACTGCAACCGTATTATCTGATAAAACTACTAAATCGGGAAATGTTCTTATACTATTTGGTGAGTAACACTCCTTCAATCAAGTTCTCAAGTTCATGATTTGTGTTTATCAGTTTGACAGCTAGTAGGTACGTGTCCTATTTGTATTCATTTGTACATATTCATAAATACATCACGGCAAGGTCGTGACTCGTGAACAGCGTTTTGCTGCGCTTCTGCAGACTATTTTTATTACCTACTTCTAATTTACGTCAGCACAATAAAAAAAAAGATTATAACTCCATTTTACGACTTTACAATAAAATTCTACATTGTTTGTCACAGGGAACTTGACTTGACGAAACAAAACAAGTCAGCATGGAATTAGTACCTAATACTAGACGTCTGAGACGTCTTGGCCTCAAAATATGTAATTCATGTTAGGAGCTCGGAACTCGTCTATCTTGCACTCTAGCTCTAGTGCATAGTTTAACATACCTACCTACATTATACCTACATACGGTCCGCGAGACGATCAAGCAGTGTTGCCAGGGCCCTTGAGTCGTAAGTTACGTTTCGTTTCCTAAAATGTTACATTTTTGCTCCAAAAGTTACATTTAATGTATTTTTTTTAAATTACGTATTTTTAAGGTCGGTGGGGAAAATGGCGGAATATAATGAAATATATTCCGCCATTTTCCCCACCGACTGTGGTACACCTGTGACACCGATGTACTACTACTACTAGCTGACCCACGCAAATTCGTCTGCGTCACATTTTCCATTAATGCTCGGCTCCTTTTAGTCTTAGCGTGATGATATGTAGCCTATATCCTTCCTCGATACATGGGCTATCTAATACTGAAAGAATTTTTCAAATCGGACCAGTAGTTCCTGAGATTACCCCATACAAACTTACAAACAAATGTTACCTCTTTATAATATTAGTATAGATTGTAATGTAATACTCGTTGAGGTTTAAATCACAGTTATCAAAAATCGTTGATTTATTTCTTTGTAGATATTTTACTTGTTTGCATCTGCAATAAAATACAGATGTTGTATTTTTATTTTTATATAAGTTGCAAACTTTGACAAGCAGTTTGCCAAAAAAATAAAATATTAGTTGGAAATAAATGTATTCATCAGAACTTCACTCACGCACATAATACAACAAAACGCAAGGAAACAAAACAAATCACAATCAGTCATTTCTGTAGCTACGAAACCGCGTACGGCGGGAACTTGCGAAGTACGAAAAGTGCGCGTACACGCTCAAGGAAAATCAAGTTTTAAAGAAAATACTTTACGATTCATTTTGTCGTGGCGCTTTCCATGCAGAGCCATCTGTGAGTGCGATATGGAGTGAAATACTATTTAGATGCGCAGTTTTAGGTGCGTTAAATCGAAATGCGTTCGTAAACTGTTTGCAATAAATATCTAGTGTTACAAATCTCGTTGTTCTCAAAAGTTGCGAAAATTGCCTTAAATACAAAAATTACTTACATGTTACGCGAGGGGGTCAAAAGTTACGAAAAATGTAAGAAATGTAACCTTCTGGCAACACTGCGATCAAGTGCACTGGACAAGTCTACGTGCTTGACGATTTCACTTGACGAGGGACTTGACGCGACTTGAAGGTGCCGTCAAGTCCACATACCGCAGTCGTTCACCTCCTTGAGCTCAAGCGGTCGTCGCAAAAATTAAAATTCCGCCATCTTCGATGTTCCGGCCGCAAATGAAAAAAAACTTTTTACATAGGTACATTAAAAAATACAACCGACTTCCAAAAAAAAAGCAGTACAAAGTAAAAAATAACTTTAATTTTGGAAGTCGGTGTCAAAATACGAAGAAACTTACAAAAACACCGACTTCCGAAATTAAAGTTATTTTTTACTTTGTAGTGTTTTTTTTTTGGAAGTCGTTTGAATTTTTTTGTAAAAAGTTTTTTATTTTTCACTTTTTAGTGGTACCCCACACCGAACAACACCACTGCAAAATCGCAGAAAAGCAATATACGCAATTTCGATTACTTGGATGACATAAAACTATCATATCATTTAAGTAGACGAATTCCAGCTATTTCGATTTAAAATCCAAAGTTCGTAACCGATTTTCATAAAATTTAAATGGGACCAATCGGCAAGTACCTATATCCTTTCAGATACAAGGTCGCGCGGCGAATTAAGTAGCCTCCACACTGCTCCCGAAGTTGATCGAAGTTGAGCGAATACGATAGTGTGGAGGGGCACTTCGCTTCGCCTCGTGCAACTTCGCTTCGCCTCGGGCGACTTCCAGTTGTTGTCGGTTTTTTGTGCCTGAGTCAAAGGACTCGAAGTTCGAACACGAAGTGTCTGTCCACACTACTCGGGTCACTTCGGCTCACTTCGGTTCGCGCCAGCCATAGTAAATACGCACGTATTTTTATGACGCGAGAGTACACATTGCAACGGTAGTTGCCACATGAACGTTATCCATTATGCCTATCGTGAGGGGAACGGGGGGAACGGGCGACTGAGTTCCTCGCGAAGTTGCTCGAGGTGTGTGGACACCTACTTCGGACTTCGGTCAACTTCGGAGAGCACTTCGCTTCGTGCAACTTCGGAATAGTGTGGAGGAAGCATTAAGATCGCTCGGCAAAAGTGGAAGGGGTATGCGCAGTATTCAATTCTAAGTACTTGTTCACATTGACTCGCGGGCGCGGTGGCGGGCGCGGTCACGAAATATCAAACATATGGCGTAATATCTAAGTGTTCACGTACGAAACGCACGTGCGGTGTAAGTACAGTACGAATATTCTAACTTTACCCATGCGAAGTTGGCTGTTAGTGACGACCGCGCAGGGTCCATCGCGTAGAAAAGTGTTACGTTGGTAGATTATGTTTTTTTGTGTACGTGTTATGTTTGAATTTTGAAAAAATGCATGCAATAACAATAACACGATCACAAAGTAACACAACAAACACATACACTACAAGAAAACACAAAATACAAGTCAAACAGTAAGAAAAAACCAGAATAATTAATAAAAAAAATAACAACGTTTAACACTTTTCGCACCAACAGTCGTATTGCATTGAGGAAGCGAGGCACAAGTGACTGAGACGGCATACGCGACGTACCCGCGCATGCGCTTTTCTATGTTTCTTGTCAAATTGACATCCTGCGCAATCGATTGCGACGTACTTCGCATGGGTAAACTTAGATTATTCGTACTGTAGCGGGCAAGCTAGCCACAAAGCTAGCGACTGGCGCGCGCGCGCCGCTCGCGTCAATATCAAACGCGTGAGATGTTTGTGTGTGTTCACGTCGAACTAGCGGCGGAGCGCGCGATGTCAGGTAAGTTCAACCAGTATGAACTTGTCGCTAGAAACGTTAGCGCGTCTTCATCATGTCTTTCAATACCTCAGACCAATAAAAAAGTATCTGAGTTCAATACAGAAGAGTTTATTAGTGCTGTTCAGGCTAGAACTCCGATTTACAATCTCTGACAACACGTCACATCCGCGCAAACGCCTGGCGGCCAATGTGAACACGAACCCGCCACGTCTTCGCGACCGCACCCGCCACCGCGCCCGCGCTTTCCAACGTGAACAAGTACGAAGGTCTATTTAGTGACGTGCGGGGTGAGGGGGGCGGGATTGCGCCGACGGCGACACGTCATTGGTAGATTCAAATCCCGCGTTGCGTTCACGCGCTTGGGTAGGTACTGTTGCGTACAGCTTGTGTTATCGTATTAGTAATACGTAGTGGTTAAAAAATATGGTTAAAAATAAAGTTTTAAAACGGCAAGCAAGAAAAATTGTTTACGACGTGAATTGTTACGTTAAGAAAGAAACTAATGAAATCAATAATATTGAATAATGATTACCACGACAACATGAATTACGAAAACTACGAAAAATGGTTGAAAAATTTACTTTTGTTTTTAATTTTTCTGAATTTACCTACTAACAAGATAAATTACAAGCAAAAACTAGTGTTATTAAGTACCTATATGTATAAGTTACTAAGGTACATACAAAATAAAAAAAATCCCTTAAAAACACACAAAGTCTATAAGGAGCATTATCTGTCGGATAACCTGTGGATAGGCTATCAGAGAGTTTATCAGGAAGTGGTGAAACAGGCCCTAAAAAATTCTGTACGCGATTGTACACATGCGCCGATTGCCCCCACTACTTTCATCGAGCGGTCTTAATTCGCCGCGCGACCTTCCAGCTATTTCGATTTAAAATCCAAAGTTCGTAACCGATTTTCATAAAATTTAAATGGGACCAATCGGCAAGTATATCCTTTCAGATAGAACAAGAATTTTTCAAATCGGCTCATAAACTTCGGAGTTATGAGGTAACAAACATAAAAAAAAACCTTTTTGGGAATTCGGTTAATAAAACTTGTCAAGTCGCGTCAAGTCACATCAAGCGCAGGGTGGTTCAAGTGCCGTCAATATCGTCAATAATAACGCGTTATTATTCTAAGGATCTGCCCCTCTGCTTAGCGTTTGTGGACTACGAGAAAGCCTTCGATTCGATCGAGACTTGGGCTGTGCTGCACTCTCCAACGGTGTCAGATTGACTATCGGTACATCGAGGTGCTGAAATATTTGTACAATAACGCCACCTTGTCAGTCGGACTTCACGATCAGACCTCGAAACCTATACTCCGGCAGCGGGGTGTGAGACAGAAAGACGGTTCACGGTGCAATTCGAACGGGCGGGTTCAGGATGTCTTCAACGTTTTGGACTGGAGAAGGCTAGGCAGGTAGATAGGGAGTTTCTTGCACGTTCTTTTCCATAGGATCTACTCTTTGGAATGTGCAACTGCCGCGCTGGAGACGGGGTCGGTGGGTGTGTTATGTTGCAGAACAACCTGCTGCTCTTGTCACTAACGCGACAGGATTAGCTTCATATATTTGACTGACAGACCTTGACTATTCAAAATACAACCGACTTCCAAAAAATCGGCCAAGTGCGAGTCGGACTCGCGCACCGAGGGTTCCGTACAAACCATTAGGTATTAAATAAGCAGAAGTTGCGATTTACAATTTATGACGTATTAAAAAAAAACTACTCACTAGATCTCGTTCAAACCAATTTTCGCTGGTAGTTTCTATGGTAATGTACATCATATATTTTTTTTAGTTTTATCATTCTCTTATTTTAGAAGTTAAGGGGGGGGGGGACACTTTTTACCACTTTGGAAGTGTCTCTCGCGCAAACTATTCAGTTTAGAAAAAAATGATATTAGAAACCTCAACATTATTTTTGATGACCTATCCATAGATACCCCACACGAATGGGTTCGATGAAAAAAAAAATTGAGTTTCAGTTCTAAGTATAATTCCCCCCAAAATTTATTGTTTTTTTTCTATTCTTGTGTCAAAATCTTTATGCGGTTCACAGAATACATCTACTTACCAAATTTCAACAGCATAGCTCTTATAGTTTCGGAGAAAAGTGGCTGTGACATACGGACGGACAGACAGACAGACAGACATGACGAATCTATAAGGGTTTTTGCCATTTGGCTACGGAACCCTAAAAAGAACACTGAAAAGTAAAAAATAACTTTAGAAGTCGCTGTTTTTGTTAGTTTCATCGTATTTTGACACCGACTTCCGAAATTAAAGTAATTTTTTACAATACTTTGTAGTGTTTTTTTTTTGGGAGTCGGTTGTATATTTTCGTAGAAAGTTTTTTTTATTTTTCACTTTCTAGTTGTACCCCGCATCTAAAAACACCACTGCAAAATCGCAGGAAAAATACGCAATTTCGTTTACTTCGATGACAAAAAACCATCATCCAAGTAAATGAATTTCAGCTATTTCGATTTAAAATCCACACCTTCGATTTTCCGACGATATAGTCGTCATGGCTGAGACTACGCAGGGCCTCAGTGCATTGCGCGATGACCTCAGTAGAGCTTCCGAAAGAGTGGGTCTCAAAATTAACATAGACAAAACCTGCAAGATCATCACTCCTATCAAGATCGAAGGCTCTACACTAAAACTTGTAGATGAGTACGTTTACCTGGGACAAACGGTCCAGTTAGGTCGAGAAAGAGGTCAGCTCAGCTGGGCCGCGTTCAGAAAGTTGCGTGGTATCTTCCGTCCCACATACGACAGTGTCTCAAGACGAAAGTCTGGAATGGAACTGAAACGTGGTCGCTCACAATGGGCCTCATCAGAAGCCTTAAAGTCACTCAAAGGGCAATGGAAAGGGAAATGCTTGGAGTTTCCTTGCGTGATCCAATCAGGAATTATGATATCCGCAAGAGAACCAAGGTTACCGCTATAGCCCGAAGGATCGCCAAACTAAAGTGGCAGAGGGCAGAGCAGATTGCTAGTAGAACAGATGTTCGATGGGGCCGAAAAGTTCTGGAGTGGCGAGTGCGTGCTGGAAGACGTAACGTTTAAAGGCTCCCCCAGGTGGATCAATGACCCTGGTGAAGCTCGCGGGTAGCACAGAAATATTTATATCTATGGCGGGTAGGCTTAGTGTAGGTAGGTATATATAATCGGTATTGCACGCGGGCGGTCAAACAGCTAGCGGCGGGCCTGACATAAAGGTACCCGTACCCGAAACTGTTAAATTTGAGCTTTAGCTATAAAGTTGAATATCTAATACAGAAATATGACAGATTATTGCAGAATGATGACATGTGCTGGCGACTGTACCTACCTAATTTGGCGTCGGTTGTATCTACTATTTCTTTTTCATTACCTACGTATTGTTTATGTTGCAGCGGATGATGGAGGTTTCGAGCTAGGCTCGTACATGAACAAGATATGCCAGACTCCGAACATCGACGCGCTAGCAAAGCGCGGCTTACTCTTCAACAATGCCTTTACTTCGGTCAGCAGCTGCTCGCCAAGGTTTCTGAGCAATAATCTTATAATAATATCCAAAACACGGGTAGACGAATTTGTTGCCAGCGAGGGTTGAACCAGGATGACAGAAAGATATGGTACTTAGCTACAGAATCTGGGGGTTAATAGCGTAAGAGAGGCTTGTGACCAGCAGTGGGTGAATTCGGGCTGTGGATGATGAGGAATAAGTACTTATAATTAAGTAATCACATTGTCTATCGGTCCACCTTGTGAGAGACCTTCCAACGCTGCTTCGGGACCGGTTGTTGTGGCCACACTTGGTGGAGGGACACTGATATAATGACAAGTAGTCAATGGAAAAATTACATACCTATCTAAACTTTAAACCCTCTTACGTAGTAGGGTCATGACCATACAAAGACTTGGATTTTGACTTTCCTGGCCATTCCTGTTATGCCTACCAGTACATACAGTAGTCATAGTAGGAGTTTACTTTTTGATCTGAGACATATATGTCATGCCTGCAGCCGCGCGGCGCTGCTGACGGGCACGCCCAGCCATCAGAACGGCATGTACGGGCTGCACCGCGCCGAGCACCACTTCAACTCCTTCGACAGCGTCGCCAGCATGCCCAGCCTACTCGGCAAGCACGATGTTATGACTGGTGAGTGGTGGCAGTGGAGGTGATTACTATATATACACTACAACTCATATTTTTTTAGCCCTTTTCTACTGGCCTGCTCGACTTCGATTGAAATCTCGAAGTATCTGTTATGCGGACAATTGTAAAGACTTATATTTTCAGGTATTATCGGTAAGAAGGACGTGGGCCCTGCGGCGGCGTTCAAGTTCGACTTCGAGCAGACGGAGGAGAACAACCACGTGAACCAGGTCGGCCGCAACATCACGCACATCAAGCTGCTCGTCAGGGAGTTTCTCGCTCAAGCCAAACAGGACAACAAGTACGATCTCATTATTTTTTATTTCTAGACTGTATGACCCATTTACTTCGGGTCGATCCCCCCCTAGTTTGAGTGTTTAGTTTTTCATGGTCGTGTTGAGGCTTCTTCAGGTCTCTTCCTCACGACGTCAGCCAGATGGCGGGTGGTCTTCCGCGAACACGTATCGTCGTCTCGACGCCTACCTGAAGTTGCCTATGTGTTTACTAATAGTCTCGTCACCCTGTAATGAAATTCATGCCTACCTACCCAACACTCAACTTTCAGGCCATTCCTCCTGTACGTGAGTTTCCACGACCCGCACAGGTGTGGCCACACGGATCCGCAGTTTGGCCCGTTCTGCGAGAGATTCGGATCCGGTGAGGAGGGCATGGGGTTCATACCCGACTGGCACCCTATCTACTACCAGTGGGAGCAAGTGGAACTGCCTTATTTTGTTCAGGTAACGACGACATAACACCATCGAATCTTAGCGGAATGTCCGAGTAATACTTGATTATTGTCGCGTCCAGGATACGGAAGCTGCAAGGAGAGACATCGCAGCACAATACACTACAATGTCGCGCCTCGATCAAGGTAGGCCAAGCTTCACGTCATGGGGAGTCAAAGCTATAATCGACCTTTAAATATTTACAATTTAACCAAAAAATATTTGACAGGTGTAGGTCTGGTGCTCAAAGAGCTGCAAGACGCTGGTCACTTGGACGACACCCTGGTCATATACACCTCAGACAACGGCATTCCCTTCCCGTCGGGCCGCACCAACTTCTACGACCCTGGGCTGCGGGAGCCGCTGATCATCGCCTCGCCCAAGCCTCAGACGAGGAAGAACGAGGCTTCCTTCGCTATGGTCAGCCTGCTGGATGTCATGCCGACCGTGATGGACTGGTTCAACATTCCCTTTGGGGAAGACAGCAACGACATAACGCAGTCGGATAGACCAAAGAGCTTGCTTCCGATTTTGGAAAAAGGTTAGTAGTAATTATTTTATTGCAGACCACAAGTCCATTTGGTTTAGTACAACACACAACTTACAGACTAGTGTTATTACTTAAATCTTACAGAAAAACAAAAGCAATTATTTACCTAAGGCCACAGTGGCATGTTGGCGTACCCAATGCCCCAGTATGGGACTGTCCCACCTGTCCACTACAGTGCTCAGGATGCTGTTGGGGCTGACGCGTACCCTGCGCATGTTGGAGGCGCATCGCTTGCGCATGATGGCGTGAAAGCCATCTATGCCCGCTTCTGCGAACATGCCGGAAGCACTGCAGTAGCGCGGCAACCCCATCAACACCCTGAATGCATTGTTGTATTGAACGCTTAGCTTTCTAAGTAGCACTGAGTAGTTTCCGAAAAAAAAAATGCATTTTCGTGTGATATTTATTTTCTAGAACCGCCATACTCGGAAGACCAAGCAATATTCGCGTCGCAGACTCACCACGAGATCACGATGTACTACCCGATGCGTGCAGTGCGTACGCGGCGATACAAACTGATCCAGAACCTCAACTTTGGGATGCCCTTCCCGATAGATCAGGATCTATACGTTTCACCTACCTTCCAGGTAAGGTTTCATCCATAGACTAGGTCCTTTTATCGTGGACTTTAAGTATATCTGTCAGCCTGGTCATGCTTCCCGCTCAGGACGTGCTGAACCGCACGCGCAGCAAGCAGCCGCTGCCGTGGTACAAGACGCTGCAGCAGTACTACTACCGGCCGCAGTGGGAGCTCTACGACATCCGCGCTGACCCCGCTGAGACCAGGAACTTGCACGGTAACATTGTCATCTTGATTTGAACGGGAATAGAAGAACAAAAATTCGAATGCGTTTTTTTCTCATTCATAAGCATATTATTAATTGACTACTCCCACCTTTAAACAACAATTTATTATAATATCTCTGGCTGCTGAATTCGTTTAATTAGGTACAGTCGAGGAAACTAAATGTTAATCTCCTCGTTTAAATATGACTTGCACGGCTTGTAACAACAACATGGCCATATTGCAATTAATTACAAGCTATGAAGTTTCAATTTATTGGGAATTTTTTTCAAGTGATTACCTAAATAAATGAAGTACCCTGATATAAGCTACAATTCTGTTCCAGGCAAGCCGTCCCTGCAGCAAGTGGAGAGGGCGCTGCAGACGCGGCTGCTGCGCTGGCAGAGCGACACGGCGGACCCGTGGCGGTGCGCGCCGGGCGGCGTGCTGGAGCGCCAGGCCTCCGGCGCCGGCGCCGAGTGCCGCACTCTCGACAACCAGCTGCACGACATCTACCGGCAGCAGTAACAACGTGCTGTTGTTCGCTAACATAGATTCATATGGAGTTGAGAATCTCATTTTATCTGTCGTAAATGGTCAATAAATTGTCATTTTATTTATATGCTAGTAAACCACGGTCTGCCGCAGTTAGGCAACCTTCCCGATTTTGATAAAGTAGATACGATCAAATATAGGGAGAATATAGATCTACCTTTATAAGCGATCAAATCCGCAATAAGGAGCTTATACGTAAATGTATAGATATATAAGACTTTTACACAAAATTTAGTAGGTACTAGTTGCCAGTTGGTTCTATAACAATCTTGCCACATCTAGGTAGATTTTCTAGTTTTAATTTGGGTAGTGGGTATAGGCGCATAGTGAAGGCAATTATTTTTTATCTATGTTTCTGCTCGTCGCCTCCGAGCACTGTTTTTGCTTTTTAGTGTTCCGTAGTCGAAGGACAACCAACGGATCTATTAGTGTTAAGCCTCCGCTCTCCGTCCGTGTCTTTCCTGAACTGTAAAATGGATCTGACAGTTAAAATTTTCGGAGTTATATGCACTCTGAAAATTTCTCAATCTAATATAATATCAATAAATATTTGGACAAGTTCTCAAGAAATGTTTACTTTTTCAGTTTATCTGATAAAGATCATGTCACAAATTGTAATAATTAGGTACCTATTTTATTATTGGTGTGTTAAACAAGTTATTTAAAGAACAAACTATATACACTTAAAATAGAAAAAAAAACTACTAACTAAAATATGGCGTCAAAAAATTCGTCCCCATCGCTATCGTCTGGAAGTGAGCGTTAAAAGACTGGCTGCATTGCCACGTTGTATGGCAATGCTTTTCCTTATTAGTTACTATTGATTTACCAAGTTGAGTAATATTATCAAATGAATAAAACTCCATCAGCCACATTTCTGTTGTTTTATTTATTTTTTCCAAAAGTTAAGGCCCCAGACAAATAAATTTGGTCCGAGGTTACAGTACCTACATACAAATGTTACTTATGCTTTAGGTAATAAGTAGGTATATAATAGGTATACCCGTGATTATTAGGTAGCTTGGCATTATTTTTTTATTTGGTTTTGGGTTTTTATAATTTAACTATCATCGAGATTCCCATATTGTATTATGGGTATTCAAGTCAAATATGTATGTATCTCTCTCATTTGAGCGTGTTCCCTGTTGCATCCTCAGCTGGTTTGCTTCGGAGCCCGGGGTCTGCTTTCCGACTTTACAAATATGTATGTATCTAACATTCTAACGAGTTAATCTTCCGAAATAAGGACAAACAAAGAGATAACTTATTAACTACGTTGTGCATTGTCAGAGAATTAATACTAAAACGAAGAAATAACTAGTAGCTCAATGGCTGTAGAGTGTATTGTATCAATAACTGATTTATATTACGGACTTACCTGTGTTAAGTTAAACTTATAAAAACATAGGCATTACGTACACAGATACGAAAAAAATAAATACTAATAATATTACGACACGGTTGGCGCCGTGGTCGAGCGCCTGGCCGCTGTGCTGCGTACCGCGAGTTCGATTCCCACAAGGAACAAATATTTGCATGGCCTACCTACAGATAGTTGTTTCGCGTGTTGCTGTTTGTATTTGTGACTTTACAGGATACAGGAGAAATAAAAACAATGAATTATAGCCAAAATAAATTAGATCAAATAAATTAGCTAGCGAAACTTCAACCTACTAATGATAATGGTGGTCACCATGAATGAGGTATTGAAATAAAATTAAATTATATGAAAAATACACACTCCTGTCAGCTGTGTGTTTCATCTAGGTACCTTAGAGAGCGATGCTATCACAAGTAAGGAGTTTCACTGCTTCGAACATTTTTCTGGTGGACAAGATAAAGTATCGTGTTAAGGTGGAAGCTCCAGGGCTGCTGTTAAGATATTATTTGGCATTTATTCAACATTCCCATTTCATATTTTTTACAAAGATGAAATATACCTACTCAAAACTCGACGATAGCAGTCTGTGTCAGTTTTTGTATTAATTGTTAGCTTAAACGGCTTTCATAAGGGTTTGCAAAGGGATCAGTTTTACTGACCCAACAATATGTTAACGATATTCGCCGACACATTTCTTAAAGCCCAAATTTGTTTGAACACACAAGTCACCGTTTTTATATTTTTTTAATACTGTGTGGTAACGTTTTCAGGAACATTTACTTAATACATTAGGTAGAATTTTAAGTACCTATTTAAAAAAAAACTCATGAGATTTTTATTTGAATGATACATAAATATGGGTAAATTAAGTACCTTAAATTTTTTTAGTAGTTAGCTCATTTTAAGCTATTTATAATTTAATTTTAGTCTGGATTTTTCAGAACACATATTAATGATTCAAGTAATTCAATAAATATCTATGACATGTCCATTCAACTAAGTTGCTGAAATGGATAGGCATATTTATAATCTCAACAAAGTAGATAATTTGTAAAAGTTTGTATGTCGCGTCGCATCGAGACGAGGCTATAACTAGCCTCGCTTTTTAAAACAATAATTATAGCGCAGGAGCCGCGGCTTTGCCCGTGCAGCTCGTAATCATCGTAACAAACTGCAGAACTAATTAAAACATGCAAAAGATTGGTTGGCAAAGAATGCACCATGGCATTATGGTTGCCTCACATAAATATGAAGTATTCAAAATAAATAACCATGCGTAGCTTCTAGTAGTCTCCATAAACCCGGTCGAGTTGTGCCATCTGTATCGCCAGCTTCTTGTCCAACGTGTGAACATTCACAAACTCCCTCTCAGTCTTTATAGCCTGCAAGAATAAGTTCAGATATTATCAGCCAACAGAACAACTTTTGTAGCTTTCAGAAGATTAAAAATTTACTGCTGATTCTTTGTTCAAGTACCCAACTAATTATTTTTACTCTTATAAGAAATGGTTCATCATGGAATGATGACATCCGCAGGAGAATCAAGGATAACGACATTGTCCATTGACATTGTCGACCCGAAGGAAACTGAAATGGTAGTGGGCAGGGCAAATTGCTCGCAGAACAGGTGGTTGATGGGGCCGAAAAGTTCTGGAGTGGCGACCGAGTACCGAAAGACGCAATGTTGAAAGGCCTGACAAGGTACAAGGTGGACGTGTTTCGGTTGACATGATGATGATGAAGAAATGGTTACAAATTGAAGGCCCTGGTTCTTTTGCGGGGTGTGTGTGATGTGTGCTGGTTAAATAT
This sequence comes from Ceramica pisi, assembly GCA_963859965.1. Classification (NCBI taxonomy): domain Eukaryota; kingdom Metazoa; phylum Arthropoda; class Insecta; order Lepidoptera; family Noctuidae; genus Ceramica; species Ceramica pisi. The sequence goes on along the minus strand of OY982537.1, from coordinate 429,690 downwards.
GTAAGTAAGTGAACTGGTGCTCACCCTAGCCATAATCTCGTCCAGCCTTTTATTTTTCAAGTAGATGGTTTTTAAATATATTAAGAAATAAACATATAACATGAGAATTAATCCTGCTAGGATAGCTTTCATCTTTGAAGTTGAAAGGTGGAGGATCATCTTGCCCTGCAACAATGTTCAAAAGTTTAATTTAGTCTGATTAATGGACAAACAACAAAAAATAGACTACTAACATCATTCATTACATGTACTACTAGTGCCCGCCTTGGCATCACCAGGTTTTTTGTTTTAAACGTATCAAAGAATAATTATCTAATTAGTCTTCCTTCAGGAAGATATGCGTGTACAGCATACATTTTGGCGATAATGATAAATTTATATAGAAGCAGGGCTGGATTGAAACTCAGTGCCCCTGGGGGGCTACTCACTAAGCCCGATGTTCATAGTTTCAGGCTTCGTTGCGGGCGTATTCTACTCCGTATCACCTATGGACTTACGATTATGACTGTCAGACTCTTACAGCCTAAAATCCATCTGTGCGTCTCCTAATGCCCTTTGCGTTCCAGGGCCGCGGTGACTCTTTCAAACAAATTCCGCAGGCCCCCCAGGCACTGACCCCAGTGGGCCCGTCTTCTATGCTGAGAAACCAGACATGCCTATTGTATACAAAACAAAGACTATCGCATTAGGTTAATAAATCTGTAATGATAGCTCTAAAGTCTAAGGTTTTATGATAAACTAGCTGACCCGGCGAACTTCGTTCCGCCTAACAGTTGATTCTTTAATTTTTTTTTTTTATAATAGACATAGCCTAAGTTACTCCTTATTACATCAGCTACCTGCCAATAAAAGTCCCGTCAAAATAGGTCCAGCCATTTCAGATAATTAGCCGAAACAAACAGACAGACAAAAATTGAGAAAAATTTTATTTCAATAATTACAAACAGACACTGAAATTTTATTTATATGTGTATAGAGATGTATAGATAAATAAAAACAAAATTTTGTTGAAGATTCAGCAGGCCCCATCCGATCACCTTAATCATTATATTAACTAGCACAACAAGTGGGACCTAACTGGGCCCACCATTAGTCTTGCTTCAAGCTTTTTTTATGTTACTTACTCACCGGTTTTACGACAACCTCCGGCACTTCCCCCACGAAGTAAGACATTCAGAAGAAATTTAGTTAGGAAATTTGTTTAAACAGCTCCAAACACTGCTGCTTCGTACAGTGCAACAAACGTTGGTTCTCAGACTAACTCACTGAAGCCAATAGGTTTAATTAACCTCTTTTTTCTTGATATTGAAAGAATCGATCGGAAAAAAACATAATTCTAAGGTCTTATTGAGGTAAATACACTGAAATTTGTTGGGGTAAAGTATTTCACTACCTCGGTTGTCAATGGTTGATTATTTATTTATTTATCAATTATAACAACAGACAGCAGAGCCTCTATGTGGTCCACAGACTACATAGAGATACACAGACTACATAGAGATACTGAGATAGTGAGATACTACATAGAGATACTACGTATCAGACGACCCGCTCCCATAGAAAAAAAAATGGTAAGTAGAGGTTGTCAAAAGTTGGAAGATTCGAACATGACAGTTTGTTTTTTTTTTAATTTACGTGTTGAGTTTTTGGCAAAGGCCCACACATAAAGCCTCAATTACCGTAAGTAATATAATTTAATTCAAGTACTGTTTCTCAATTTTTATGTTCATGAAATATCTAAGTTGTCACTCTAACTCTTACATACTGACTAGAGGGAACTACTGAGAAATATGTAAATAAAACACAACAAATACTTATTTAGATTTTTATTATTTTTATTTAGTTTAAATTGCATTCTCGGAAGAGATTTACCGATTAGTCGGGATACATCTGTGCCTTTCAGAATTTTATGTATCGTAAATCACCAGTTAAAAATTACTAAATTTACCCCTTGCTCAAGGAATTTTCTATTTCTTTTTTATGCGTTTCACAAAAAAGGAAGTCGAATGAGTCCTTAGACATAATTTTGCTTTTGATTCTTTTTGAAATATTATTTTTTGCTGGACAATGCTCTAAGTACTCATTTGCTTCCTCTGTGACTACTCCGAACGCTCTCACTGCATTTTCAGAAGGGTAGTCAATTTCATTTTTTTGTTGGTTCTAGACTTTTTTTTTGCACCCAATTATGTACAGCACTGACCTCGCGCGTAGTTAGATCGGCAACGCAATCGCCACATTTTATTTTTGAAAAAAATTTCCTTGTGACCCACCCTGCTGTGTATGCTCTTGCATGAACATGCGTTCTTGAGCAACAGATCGCGGCACCGTTCCTGACGTATGGGGTTCTACATTAATTTCACTCAGATACTGCACATCAGATTTTTTGGAAGGTACAAATAGCTGTTTCAGTTTAACTAGCTGGTTTGCGGGATCATCTTCACAATTAAAAGTATCTGAGTGAAATTTTATAAATCTCGTTATTAGTTGACGAAGGTGTGGCAATTCGGGTTAATATTTCTGCAATTATACGCCCGCACTTGTCCAAAAAAGTTTTCCATTGGATCAGAGGTGAAATAGTACGGGCGCATTAATTTTACATTTTTCTTTTGGAGGAATTGCCACAGCCATAACTTTGTAGAATTACAATCCAATTTTTTAAAATGAAGGCACAGTTGTCTCCCTACCTTTGACGTCCACAAAACGCATTTCTTTTAATTTTTTTAAAAAGCTAACTATATTTTAATTTGATAGACTCATTCAAACAAAGTTAAATAAACCGTTATCGATATACAACTAAGTTTTCTTTGCAAACCGTACTTTTCAAGAGACATTTGACACACACTTTTGACCAATATAGGTCATTGACGTTCCTATTTTCATTTGAAACCACAACGCATTGTACTAGTGTATTCCGGATTGGCAAACATGGCTGAACACCCTTTGATTTGAGCACAAAAATCAACATCGATGCCGATCACTGGCAAACACATACAAAAACAGGCGAATACCGATCCCCACTTTCGATTGTTTGGTATTCATTCGCTATTATTTGCCAAGCATGTAGAGGCGTCAGTGGGCCTAACTGATATCCGAAGCTGCCACCACAGAGTACATTATATTATCACTGACAATGACATCCAATCCACAGAGTAAATTATTATTGTATCAAATTGTATGTGACATCTTACGTCACTGTCACCAACTAGTTTTGTGAGGTTATTTTTGTTTTACGAATTTTGGTCCCACTCAATTAGATTTTTTTTAATATATACAATATCAAAAGTGGATAGGTGAATTAAAAAACACGTTCTTGATTGATATAATCAGCTTTACAGAATTATTAGTATAACCTTGTATTTATTTGCAGGTAAACAATGGCAACAAACTACGCCAAATATTCTCAATTAATAAAGGCATCGACGAACTACGCACGTCGTATGCAGCGCCTGTCTAACAGGATCTTCGGTGAGGTCGCAATACCCACCAATTCTAAGTCTATGAAAGTGGTTAAAATGTTTTCTGAGCGGCCGCTGCACAGTAACGAGGAGATAACTCACTATTACCCGCGACACGTCGAGACTCACGGCTTGATGCTGAAGCTGCGCGAGTACGGCTTGTTCCGCGACGAGCACCAAGACTTCAAGGACGAGATGAAGAGGCTGCGGGAGCTCCGAGGCAAGGTCAAAGTGTGGAGAAGGAAGCTCGACCAAAAAGCTGAATAAAGAACAACAGTGAGGTTTCTGGCAGTGAGGGTTACAAGTGTTGTTTTTTCCAGATTATGGACTAGCTAACAAGCAACTGATATTCCTCTGAAATGATTGTTGATGGATGTTACCAAGTAACAGTCACTTAGTATTAGAAAGGCCCATATTAGTGTAATTATTTAGATTTAATGTAATTTTTGCTTGTAAATAAAACACTTTATTTAAAATTAAACTATTATTATGCTAACAACAAAATCTAAACATGAGTTACTTTCTTAGAATAGTGCATATTTTTCTTACATGGTACTGTATTACCAGTGTACATTGTGACATAAATGAAAAACAACATGTATAGCACAGGAGGCAGCAGCATAGTTAGGAAGAAGTACCAGAGTGCATGAGGTCTTGTTTTCTGAACAAGAAATAATCCCTTTGCTTGAGAAGAACTCATGGCTGTGATATCAAAATAATGTTTCATCCATTTGTAAACTCTGTAACAAGTGTTTTATGAATAAGATGTTGGAATATTAAATATTGTTGGATTTGACTATGTCAAGGATCCTCCTCCCATTCAAAGGTAGTAACAGCAGGATATTACAACCTGGTTTGTATACCTCCATTATTGTTTGGGCCTTATTCAACCAACAATGCACAGTGTATATTCTGTTAGATATGCATCCACCCTTAATTCTAAAATATTGAAGAACCAAATACTTCAATCAAATGTAAGAAATATGCAGGTTGTGAGACTTTCATATTTTGCTGCAGCACAGACAAGCCAGATGACAACTGCTTGTTGAAAAATATTTAAGTTTGTACAACAGTTGATCCCATTCATACAACGGGGTGATCTCCAAGGTCTATAACAGTTCAGTTTAAGTTTATTATCAATGAAAACTGCTCACACGACATGACACTGTCAGCGCTGACCCTAACATGTTCTACTACAGTAAGTCATGTTAGTTACCCATGCGGCATCAGCTCGAGTCGGGTCTTGGTGGCGTTGGCGTGGCCGTCCAGGTAGCCGTAGGGCCGCACCACGACGGCCAGCGCCAGGTCGAACCAGGGGTGCATCGCCACGTGGTACACCTGCCGCGTGCTGACCATGTCCCAGGTGCCTGGTGGTGCGCAAGACTCGACTTTATTATCTAAGATTCTGTAGCGTCACAAATTCTGAAATAAGGGTGTTTAGCCGTCACATAAAGTGACCTATTGACCTAGTTAAATGCAAGCTATTTTGAAGATTTGTCCAGCCAACCTGAGTCACATGACTTAGGGTCTGTCTTGTAAGTATTTCGTATACTTCTCTTGGAAAAGGGTACCTAATCTAAATTCGGATCTAGGATCTAACAACGTCTATATTAGATCCGCATTGAGGGCTAAGCTTGTTCTGCTAAGAAATGTCTTTCACAAGATAGAGTGAGAAAGATGTGTGCTTTCTGGCAAGGGAAGAACGTTTCAGGCGCCCACGGAAACAATGTGTCTGGGCATGGCATGTTTGGAAATTCGTATCGATTTCGATATTTGGCTTTTTCTACAAGAGTGCAGCTTTACTAGACTCGAACCGAAAGCCCCGAGTTACAGACACGAGTCAGCATGAACGAACTCTGTCAACACCTTTCGATGGCAGCAGAATGCTCGTGGCTCACCATTGGCGAGGCGCTCGCAGCTGCCGCCGAGCGCTCGGTGCTGCACGGAGAGGTTGGCGGCGGGCGCGGTGGCGAGGCAGCGCGCGCGCGCCAGCAGCCAGTCGCGCGAGTACAGCGCGCCGGCGCAGCGCCGCCAGCCGCTCGGCGTCGCCACACAGATGTCCACCCTGTTCCCCCCCCGCAGCCCGTACAGCGACTCCAGCAGCTCATCTGTCCTGGCGAGTGCGCCGCCTGCTATCACCACGACACACACGATCTTCAGCCACATTGTTTAAGGCCTCTCTGGGCCTCGCAAATCTCGCCTACTGACAGTCGCGACATTACATTTGTTTCGAAGTTTTCCTGCGGCCAGTGTTACCGCTATTGTAAAAAAGTTATGTTTGCAACTTGATATTGCGACTGAAAAATAAATATAATAACTCATAATAAAAATTAAAGATTCGGATTATGAATAAATATACTTATAGTAGATGCACCAAAGGGATAAAGCAATGTCTTATGTCACGGGCGTCATACCTATTGAATCTCGAACCTAATGAAGATTTAGGATTCGAAAGTTAACTCTCGAGCGTAGCGTGGGAGTTTAATGCAAGAATCCTGAAAGCAGCGAGGGCCACCTACTGCGAGAAAATTGTTCGTAAGTCATGAAGAGAAGTGGCTGGCCGCGAGCAAATCACATTGTTTCCGGACAATAATATTGTACCTACTGAATTTCATTATAACCTGCAGGGCAATAATTACTTACTTTAGGTAGGTAGTTTGATAATCAAAAAATCCTCCTGAAGTCCTGACCAAATTTCCAAACCTAGTAACTACTAGTTTTATAGTGCACAAGTCCGTTTCCTTTACTCTCATAGTCCTCAAGGACGGCGATCCGACCCCACTGCCACCTGCGCAATCAACGCAGAACCAACCGCTGTAACTGCTCTCCGCGCACGGCGCCGGGTCACCACTAAGTTCCGAGCTTTGCGCTACCACTTTGTCGAACTTGGGAATCGAAGTCAGGATTCCGCGCTCGGCTGTCGTTTTCTATCGTATAATTAATAAGACCAATAATATCATGAAAATCAACAGTAACTGAGCCTATTCCTATGAATGCGTTAGGTACCTACGTATCTATGTTAAGTATATGAGGTATCTAAGTGGTAGGTATTAGTTTGGCTGATCGACTTGCCGTCAGATTTCGAGTGATTCCTCACACGGTTTGGTTCCAGTGTCTGCTATACCGGTGTGCGTACAGCTCGCAACTTCACCTTTCGCTTCCCGCCTGTTCCCTGAACTTTGCCGGAGAAGTTACCAGAAATAAAATAAACGAAAAAATAGCCATCATTTATTTGATTACAAAATCTTTTGTCAGGAAATAAATTGCTACATAAAATATATATAAACAAGAAATGCCTCAACTGTTAACGACTCGATGAGCGCGCGGCGCCGCCCGTGTGACGTCACACGCTAGCCGCGCCGCGCCGCTAACTATGACAAACTCATATTTTGTGAAAACATGTACTTACTAAAATCCTTAATATTAACTTTTACATTACTCAGTTCAAAATCTAAATTTATATATAAGAAATTAAACTATTTAAGCCACAGACAACCTAGACAAAAACATGTATCGGTAGAATCAAATAAATAAACAGAAATAATTCATTTTTCTGTAATACATGGGTTGTATAAAATGAATTAGTAGCGAGTGCGCGGTGTAAGCTCGCCCCCCCCCCCCGCACCGCGCACGGGCCTACACACTGTACTCGCGGCGGTGTCTTCTAATGTAACCACTAAGTATATGAAAGGCGCGAGATCCCGTAAGCGAAGCGATTTGTAGAAAACTTGCCAGCTTTAAATATATTTTTAGTATTTCTATTTCGTATTTAATTGTTACGCTACTATCACATCTCACAAAACGTTTTTTTTTATTTTGTAAAAAAATTGAATGAGATACACAGGTATAATATAATGTTGTCGACGAGTGCGTCCTGCGCGCGCGCACCGCTCGCTCGCACCGCTGTGAGCGCGGGTACACATACACTGATCTACATGTGAACTATCTAGCTTGAACAGGTAATATGTAGCATCTATTTAACTATTTCAACCCCTGAAGTCAAAAAGCAGCAGCAACAAAAGCAGTAAACTTTGTGAGATACCTCGTATCACCGCAGTAACTACAGCGAGATAACAAATCTTGTAAATTTAAATGAGTGCAGCAGTGTCGAGCGAGCGCTGCGCACGCACCGTTCGTGCAGTACGTTATACAAACACCGACCGAACAGTTACAGTACATTGTGAGAGCTTGAATTTCGCTAACTTGGTACACAATTATATACAATGTGTGAGGTCCAGAACCTCTGTAAGTTATAGTGTTATTATTGTTCTTATGAATATATCTAGTGAGAACTCTACTACTTATGTGAGCTTTGTGATTCGTTAAAGTATGTAGGGTAATGATTCTTATTCTTATTTATTACAATTTCAAATAACAAATCTAAGTTTCATTTTAGTCGTTCAAATTAGCGAAATTCAAAAGTCGTATCACGCATCGTAAGCATAAAAATTACCAAAAAAATATAGTATTCGAGGGTGCGGTCCCGCGTGTGTGCTGGGTGAGCTGCCTAGGTGTAGTCGTTGAAGTCGTCGATGGCGACGCGGTGCGCCAGGTCGGGCGGGCCGGCGTAGGGCTCGGGCGCGCGCGCCGCCGCCGCCAGCCGCTCGCTCTGCGCGCGCACGCGGAGCCGCTTGATGAGGCGCAGGCGCTCCAGCGAGTTGGACGCGTACGGCGCGCCGCCCAGCTTCAGCGACTGCGAGATGTGCGACGCTAGCTGCGGGGACGGGGACACCACGACCTTTATATATTTGTTCTACAAAATACGTAATCCTTATTGCAGCTAAAGATTCAACCTAGCTCAAAACAAAGACACCTCTATCCCAGAAGAGCATAACTCTACTTTTCACACATACTGCAAGAAAATTGTTCGCAAATCATGAAGAAATTCTTTAAAAAATAAGAAAGTCATGAAGCTATTTATAAAGTTTCAAATTCAAACAACCCCATACTATTTTGGTTGAACTTTATGGGACAAACACAATTTATACAATTTAAAATCATCATCTTCCTGCCCTTATCCCATGTTACTTGGGGTCTGGTCCCAGTGAACTGTCGCCCTTTCATTCATCCTGGGTTGATCCGCTACGTTACGTCTCAGTCTATATCACCACCCCCCTGAACAAGCGACCCGAGGTATCAAAAGTCGGAGCAGATCGGTATAGGCGTTCCGGTGAGAGCTACAGATAGAAATCGCAAAACATGTTTTCTGTTTTAGTTCTGCTCAATTTCAGGCCACTTTTCTTTTACTACCTATTAAGTTTAGTAAAAAATAACTAAAAAAAACATTGTTTTGGGGTGTTTTCACACGTTTGTTACTACAAATTTTCTCAATAGGCCATCTTTTGAGAAAATTTGTAGTAAGTAACAAGTTGCAAGTATCTGGAGTCTCAATGAAAACAACCTATTTTTGCGCTCGATGAAGTTTCCTCCTAAACTTTAGAATTTGATATCTTTTGATTTTGTGGGTCGATTTTGATTAAATAAACGCTAAATGTTACGGTTATCACTTAATATTGTTAAGTACCTACATTTTGAATCTAATCTGTGGTTTATGCGTGATGCTCCCACAAACTAACAGACAATATGTCAAAAATTGCATTTTTGTGTTCTGTCTTTTTCTGACATTTCTATGTATTTTTTATGCGAAAATATTCAATGTACAGACACGACAACTCTACGATTTTATTATATGTATAGATAACGTCATATTCATTGAAATGTAGTTTTAATTTAGTGAGTAATATTTTTTTCTCTCATTTGACCACACCATAACTAAGTTTGGTAGAGTTTGGCTGTCGTACAGTTGACGTGCAGTCCACGCGCAGTTCAAAGATTACAAGAATACCGCTTATCAGTCAAACTTGAACTTAACTGCAACTGCACTAAAACTTAATCGGCGCGTCATAAAATTACTTCCCAGTACTTTCGACTGTGCGTTGTTTGTCAGTCACTTATTAACGGAAGAATGTTATGTGTTAAGATTTAGGACTATTTATCTGGTAAAAAATCAAACAATGCGTGTAGCAAACGGCATCAATGTCAGAATAGTAAAAAATAGCTTACATAGTTTAAAAACTTAAACGACGATATAACACTTCTTCTCCTGGAACAAATCATGGTTTATGAAGCAATAAACCACGTCTAAGACTCGCAGTGCGAGTCCAAGTGCGCCAGGAACTTGCTGCGGATGCGCTCGTCCTTGCTCTGATATTATATGAATGTTGTATAGTGCTCA